>OW443334.2:2056131-7056131 GCA_937001555.2 Hypsopygia costalis
GACTAAAATGACCTGATGATGATGATTTAAACTGTAAGAGAAGTCAATGCCAAACGCCTATTTGAATTTAACAATTTTACCGTGTGGTAAAGAGACCCATTTTGAAGAACCAAATAATGTAAACGTTAAGGGCCCAGATTGCCAAGGCGCGACATCGTTTTTGAGCGACCGCAGCGCTACTGTTTACTGAAACAACCGACGGGGCGGGTGAATGACCCAAAGACAGCGCGATTTTCAAAATGTTTTGCGACAAACGTTCCACGTTGAGTTATATTGTTATTGAAGTTGAATATTTACAGCATAACAAAAATGGAAATAATAATTGGAAATAAACGACGAGTGTAAAATATTCTAAGACTAGTTTTTCGTTATAAAATGATCCTAATTACTAGATTAATAAGAGTAGTTGAGACACAATGTTTATGTTTTTCTATTTATAATAAACAATCAAGAGCAGGTCCGGACTGACCTTTTTGTATTATACTTACCAAAAATTCCAACTATGTATTTCTTTGTAATTTTACTACCAAAGTTTATTCTTATTTCGTAAAATATTCATTCAACAAAATAATTGCAAATTCAGTAGGAAGTACGGTCGAAATAACATCGAGCTTTCCTCGCTAGTGTATATCTCTACGCAAGGAAATGTGCCTATTGCGTAAACTCAAATAGGGTGGTGGCACCAATTATCGGCCATGTCAACTTTTTTTCAACTTTGTTTGCACTTTTGCTACGCTAGTATACGAAAGTATAAAAATGATTCATATAATTAAAAGTAAGTAAACAATAACAAATATGAGTCGCCATCTAAAAAGCGTGCTAGGGTTGTACAAAAATAAATAAAACACAAGTTTACAAATTATTAATATACTAATTAAAAGTAAGTAAACAATAACAAAATATGAGTTCAAAATTCTACGATTACTGATCAAATTCTGATTTCTGCTAATTTGATGATAAAATCAATTGCTATTGCAAAACCTATCAGAATGAAAATGTTACCAGCTGCCCGATTCACGTAATAAAAACCGTAGCGTAGGGACTTAAAAATGTTACTTCGTTTTTTGCAAATTAAGCCCTTTTAACCGACTTAAAAAAAGAAGAAGCTTCTCAATTCGCTGTATTTTTGAAACGATTTTGATGATTCTTTACACCAGGTAACTCTTCAAAATCATATAGGAATTGTATAGTAATTGAGCTATTGAAAGATTTATGACAATCCAAGACTAGATAAGTAAGTGCGTTTAAAACAGAAAACCAAAAGGCGATTTCTAAGTTTCTAAGTTAAAACGACTTTTGGACTGGCGTGTTTACGTGAATCGACCGGCTGGATAGTTAAGTTACCTCAGTCTCTTTCAAAATCATTAGGCGTTCTTCTCTTTCAAAACACGTAAAGCTCTTTCTTTCCTCTCTTTTATAGCCTCTATGATACTGGGCGCGTCACGAATGGGCATGCTTCGTGACTGCCGAGGATCAACTAATTCTGGAAGTAGGCAATCGTAATAAAACCTAACTAATTTCATCTCCATTTTCTCCTTCCAAAATTTGTCGTCCTTTTCTATAATATAAACTTTCATAGGTACAGTAGCACCAAACCAGATGCCAAGCATGCAAACGTTTCTTTTAGTAATATGTACCTGTCCCTGAATTTGGAAATACCAGTTATGATTTTTATTTATGACATAACCCTTGGAAGCCTTGTCCTTAACCCAAAAGGTATGTTTGGCCATTGCTTCATCAAGAGTCATGCCAGCTAAAGAATGTGGGCACTTAATTTCAATTAAACCGTTTGCATAAATGCCATCTGGTGTATTACCAAGAAATTCATATTGATCGTCGACGAACAAACCGCAACCTTGTATACTAATATTCTTTTGAATTTCTAACTGTCTAATTTCGGTTTCTTCGTTTTCGATACCGTACCGTACAGCAAGCAAACTGGAGATATTACTACCATAAACGATTTTACCAACAAAAGCAGCACAACTTGTGCTCTCTCGTTTTTTACAAACTTCCCCGAATGATGATGAGGTTAGTAATTTTCTCCTTGTACTCATCCACTCAGCACTACTTCTTTGCAAATGGGTCGACCTTTCAAGCTCCTCTCTTTCAGCACAAGACAACTTTAAATCGGCTAAAAAAGATGGCTTGGCTTTCTCATATAATTCTGGACTCAGATCAGGTTTTTCGCAGTTTGGTCCATAGTGAGCGTCTTTCGATACCGTGTTGTGGCTTTTTTTCAATCTTAATTTAGGTTTAGCAATTAAACTGTTTCTACGATTACAATTTTCCACTTTCGCGATCAAAGGAATCGGACTACATTTAAATATGACTTCATGAGTTTTACTATGAATCGATCCCGTATTAAAAGACACAACAGCAGCTGCGCATCGGCCCGCATAAGAACCACGGGAAGAATAATTTACACGCTTACCCCCAACTAATTTGGCAATTACTCCGTTAAAACTTTCAACTATATTACTTGTGCAATTATGAATTAAACTTCTAGAATGATATGACAGTCTTTTACTTAAAATTTCTACCGCGTCCATTAATCCGCATCCAACAATTGTTGGAAGTAATCCAACAGGTTTTATTCGACGAGTATCAGGTCTACAGAAATACTCCTTGCAATGTTGGTGATTACCAAATACGTGTTGTGGACCATTTAGGATATCTTCACTAAGATTTTTTATTTTTTCTTCGAGTGACTGATTTTGATCCGCCCAATATTTAATCGCGCATTTTACACCCGTTCTTAAACGCAAATACCTTTCTTTTAGGAATTTCCGCAATTCGCAAGGATACTTAGTGTCTTTTGACAGTTTCTCCAAGCTATTGCAGTAGTTTCGTAAAAGATGATTTTTGCATTCAATTTTCTCTACTATTAAATTATCGTACGGACGCGAATCTAATATTTTTTTATAAGTACTAGAATCGCCGTCTGCTACAAATTTATTATAAATTACACCGTGATCAACAATGGAACGTTTAAACCCCTCAACTATTATGGTCGATTCCATCCCGGTAGATGATCCTGAATAATTCTTGAAACAATGGTGTTCCGGGGGCTGACTGTTGTTCTTGGCGGCTCGTGCACAGACTACGCAGTATTTATTTTCAACTCCAAAAAACAATACTTTATTAGTTTTAATGCCAATTATCGCAGCTGCGCCGGATAAGGCGGAAAAATTCTTACCATAAGATCTCTTCCTCCAACAACCGTCAACAGCAACAGATATTAATGGTGTACCATTTTTATCAACACTACCTATAGACTGCGTACTCTGCTTCTTCCTTGACAGCTTCTGCCATGGAATGTGTTGCTGTCTTTTCCCACCAATCGCAAACCGTATTATTAATTTCATTGTATAACGAAGGTGACATGATTGGTAACGGTTACTGCGGCAGTTAATGTTTTTAACTGAGAGTAGCTCCCACCAGATGATATGATACCAGATACAATTTGATGATTCACTTCCATGCTATCTTCTTTCTTTTCAACCAAACACACAGTAAACTTCATACTACACATACTACATTTCATGATGAGTTTTGAGTCCAGACCAACTTTTACTTCACCTATTATACTGAGGTAACTTAACTTACAATCCATTGGACCGTGGTCCCCTATGGCCTGAAGAGCTTTATAAAAAAAAGAAATATCTATTACTCTACGCCCAACTTCCACTTCATCCACCTTTCCCTCTTGACTGTTTTCAATAACTAGTTCCTGTAAAGAAAGATAATGGCTTTATTTTTTTTTATAAAAAATAATTAAAAAAGAATGGGCCAAATTTCTTCAAACATAGCTAAGAACTCCCTTAGAATACATCTTTGAAACACATAACACTAGATCAAAATCTTGAACGTTTTATATAAATAAACGTAATAAAAACTGGTTGTTTGTAAAATCGGTTCAGGACAATAATTTTAATAAAAAAAGCTGTTGTTTCATTTTTAACCTTATTAATATTCCTGTTAACATAAAAAATAGCTAAACATGTTGTTTAGCGTTTTCATGCATTTTCCTAATGTCGGCCGGGTGGCCGATATTGGGATTTATCAATAAATAAAGATCCCTAACCTCGACCCTGCGATTATTTCATAAAAAAGACAAGTAAATGTAAAAACCTTGGTTTTTCTTCAATAAAAAACAATATAAAATACCATAGGTATGTTTAATTCCATTTAAATACTAACTAACTCAATGCGCTCGCAACCGCGATTTGACTCGCCACTGCCACTAAACGACACAAGTCGGTACCGGCGCGTGCTCTATTGCCAACTGAACGTTCAAATATTGAAGCACCCGCACCAAAATATGGATTATTCGCATATAGAGTCGCTTTTTGAATAAAAACTATTATAATTTTAGGGTTATTTTAATAGTTAGGGTAAGTGCTCCAGTGAATTAACACCCACCAGTGAATGAACAAAACACACATTTTTCAATATAATAAGAAATCTAAGCTTTTCTACTCAAGCCAGTATTTTTTTCTCAATCGAAACATTATATTACGTCAACTGAACACACAGGTATTTGCCTGTGACCTATAGTTTCAAAATCGCGACCGCCTAAAATGAAAGTATTCTGTCGTATTTTTGATTGTATGGAGCAGAATTTAGGGCATTGCTGAGACTTCGTGTTTTGATATTCACTTTGTAGACACTATAAGTGTGATAGTGTTAACAAAATTTGATAGTAGGATGTAAAAAGAACTGTTTTATCTTACAAAAAGCAGATTGCATAAATTTTAATTATCATAAATAAATTATAGGGGTGTTCGATAATTGGATCACGAAATGGAAGAAAATCTAGTCAATGAACACACAGTTTTAAGCATTTGGCATCTTAGCCTTAATGCAGTTGGCTAATTTTTTGTACACAACTTTTATAAACGGTTGTCAATTTTTTGACCAATATTCGAACGAGGTGTTCTTTTATTATTACCAGTTTATCCTCCATACCTAGCCTGATATCTTCAGTAACTTTTAGAAGTGCAGTAATAGTACTGTGCCCAGGACGAAAACCAGACGGAGTGAACTGATTAAATAAAATAAATAAAATAAATAAAGATCTCCACATAGAAGTGCCTTTCAGCTAAAACGACCATGGAAAGACAGCAAAATGCAAGCTAAAAAGAAATTAATAAATAATGATGACATATAGAACCAATCTTCTATTATAGAAATATAATAGTTTAGAAGAGAAAGGATAATCTAACATAGAAGTGATGAATAATAATATTAAATATTTTATAATAATAATCCAGTATTAATATTATGTTTTAAGCATTTGGCATCTTAGCCTTACGGTCTGCCCGAGGGGCTATGCGAATGGGTTGCTAGCTTCTTGTCCAGCAGAAGCATTAGAGCCGTTGTAGATGGCAGTTGCTCCGATAGCATGGACATCAATGCTGGCGTCCCGCAGGGTTCTGTATTGTCCCCGACGCTGTTTCTGCTGCATGTTAATGATATGTTGTATAATGACAGCATTCATTGTTATGCGGACGACAGCACCGGGGACACTTATTACACGGGCCGCGCAAATATCCCTCGTTCTTTGGTGGAGGAGAGCCGCGCATTGAGAGCACACTAAGTAGAGTGTCCGACTGGGGGCGACAGAACTTAGTGCGATTTAACCCCTCTAAGACACAAGTCTGCGCGTTCACCGCTAAGAAAACCCCATTTGCTGTGGCTCCACACTTCGAAAACACACCCCTCACCATCGCCAATAGTATTGGTATTCTAGGAGTTGACATCTCCAGCGACGTCCAGTTTCGATGTCATCTGGAGGGGAAGGTCAAGCTGGCATCGAAGAAACTAGGTGTGCTCAACAGGGCGAAACATTACTTCAACCCGCGGCAAAGACTTATACAAAGCTCAAGTTCGGCCGCATATGGAGTACTGTTGCCATCTATGGGCGGGAGCGCCTAGATACCAGCTTGCACCCTGTGACTCGATTCAAAGGCGTGCTGTGAGGATTGTTGACGATCCCAAACTGACAGACGGACCTTTAAGTCTGAGAAGAGATTTTGCGTCCCTTTGTGTGTTCTACCGTTTGTACAATGGGGTGTGTTCAGAGGAGTTGTTTGACATGATGCCCACGGCTTCCTTCTACAGTCGCACCGCTCGCCATCGACAGGGAATTCATCCTCACACTTTAGAACCGAAATGGTCACGTACTGTGCGGTTCCAGAGAAGTTTTCTTCCACGTACTATCAAGCTGTGGAATGAATTGCCTGTTGAGGTTTTCCCAGGAGACTACAGCATGGGGTTCTTCAAAAAGGGCTTGAAGAGGTTTTTACAGGGTCGGCAACGCGCATGTGATGCCTCCGGTGTTACAGGCGTCCATAGGCTGCGGTAACTGCTTTCCATCAGGCGGACCGTATGCTTGTTTTCCACCTTAGTGGTATAAAAAAAAATGTTAGATAGTTCTCTTTAGGTTATAAAATATCAAGTAACACGCAATTATAATAGTAATCATATCGTCTATTTAATATAATAAAAAAATATATATATTTACAATAACAATTACCCGAAATAAACTCTTACATAATAATTTATATAAAAATAAGTCGGGTTTTCCTTCCTGACGCTATAACTCCAGAACGCACGAACCGATTTCCACGGTTTTGCATTCGTTGGAAAGGTCTCGGGCTCCGTGAGGTTTATAGCAAAGAAAATTCTGGAAAAATTTGAAAAGAAAAGCGGGAAAATCTTTTTTCACATACAGCGCCATCTGGTGGCGAAACGGAGTTCGCCGGGTTTGCTAGTAATTTATATATAGAACTGATATATAAAAGTGGTAGTTCATTCAATGGGTTTCAAAAGGTTTATTCACTGGATTTTTTTGTTCATTCTCTGGTGATTTGTGTGTTCAATGCTGATAGTTATTGAGATAACCTGCATTTTATACAAATATACCCCATATTTGTATAAAATGCAGATTATCTCAATAACTATCAGCATTTTTGCTAAAATATGTATACTGTATCAATCATGAATAAATTGTGAACATAATAAAATAAAATATTTTTTGGTTAGGATCTCATAAGTAGCTGGCTGTAATTTTCAAAGTTTGGAATGCCCTTAAGGGTTCATTCAATGGAGCACTTACCCTATATTCCATTTTCTCGCAAAGGCCGATATTAGGAGGAGGCCGATACTAGAAGACTTCACCCTACTGAGATTTTGTCTTCGTCCATCACTAACTAGGTATTTTTTTTTTTATACTACGTCGGGTAGCAGACAAGCATACGGCCCGCCTGATCTGAAGCGGTTACCGTAGCCATATTAACGCTCGCAACATAAAATATCGCTCGCGCGCCGCCACCCCCGCCACCCCCGCTGCCATCGCAGCATCTCCTTCCTTTCTGGTGACCTCACTCACTCGCAGGAAGACAACAGCCCTCAAGGAAACCGTTATTTGGCTGCGGTATTCTGTGAGGTGGAGGTACATTCCCCAGTCGGGTAGCTTACAATTACGCTCCCTACCTCTCTTTTCGCCAGAGCTTCGTTTGTCAGTCAGCAGGGTGTACCGCATGCAGGTGAATTTGGCTTTGGTTTAAAGATCTTGATGAACCACTTACACCCCAAGGTAGTTTGTTTATTTATGTAATAAGTCTACAAGAATTACGTATAACAACTTACGTCTATAGTGCGTAGTCTAAGCATAGCAGTGTTGCTTGGAATCTCGGCCTGAAGGTTTTCTTTATTTTCAATACTGGAAATATTATTCATCATTATTATCCACTTTATAATTATTTTGTAATTTTTGTACAACACCAAACCCTAGGCGCGTCGCGTCTCTTTGGCGGTAAGTATGTCGACAAAGCCGCGTGCCCGTGCTATTTCTGTTATGAAACATACCTACTTCCACAATCTGATATTTAGACAATAATGATGAACATGAAAACGAATACTAGGTAGAAATTGACTTTATTACTTATAATACAAACCAATATTTACATGCTATTGTATATGTCTGAATCAAGCGATCTAAATCATATGACATAGGTATTGTATTAGCTTTGTAATGTACCCTGTTCAAATGAAAATAAATTATATTATTATTACTACTTAGTCAGGATAAGCACACAAATAAAACTAGGATTTTTACATGACACTTTCACAGAAATCTCGTAATTTTTTTCTAGGTAGGTATTTAGGACAAGACGTAGTAAAGTAGGCAGATAAATAAATAAGTAGGAAGGAACTTACATTTTTTCCGAGATCTTTTGGCTTTCATATTTTTATAATGCGTACTAAACTTTCTTTTCCCTGGCAAATTCAAATTCAATCAGTCCTGCGAAAAAAACCCTCGATTACCGACTAGATACGTTTATGATATTGGATATAGCATGTTGAAATCATGTTTCAAGCCTGAATTGATACATATTTTACAAGGTTCATAAAATAACCTACTCAACAAAGTATCTAATTCATTCTTTGTATTTTTTACGATTTATATACATTCATTATATTGGTAAATTAGTTATACTTACAGTTTTTCACAAAAAACACAAATTCACAACACGTAATTTTGCTGGAGCATCCGACGCGCGTGGTGTCACCTTGACATATAAAAACACACTGGCGATTAGTGGCGACGCTGGGTACTAATTCGTAATATCGGAATGTGCGTCATTTTTCATACATTTTTCTATGGAGAATTTACGTAAAACATATCTAGATTTTAGGGCTTTAAAAGAGGAAGTCTTTGTTTGTAAAGGTACAAAAAAAAAGTATATGTTATATTTATTGGTTTCTTCAGTGTTCAAAAAGTGTTTCTTTTTATCAATTTGTGTTGATTTATTGGGTTAAATCTGAAAAATACGAAGGCATGTTTTTGCATTTTTTCTCAATTTTGTGCGTTTGTTGACCTTTATTATAAAACAACTATTAGATTTTAAGAGTTTAATATAATCATACAATAATTTTTGGTCTTTGATTGTAATATATACAAATTATCATTGATATCAATCATATCTAAATAGGTTAAATATGAAAAATCGTAACACTCTTTTCACAGTTTTCACGATCTGGCCCCTTAAATTGAATGAGGCCGCATAATGAGGGCTATCGCGTAAAAATTCGCCGCTAGAGGTGCTAGTGTAGAGTGAGGTCTCCGAAATGTCAAATATCACTTTTTGTAGGTACTCGGATTTATTTCATTCTGCGGTAAATGTTGCGAATATTTGCAATAACTGATACAAACTTATGGGAAAGATGAGTTACAGATCAATTAATGTGAGTTCCTTGAGACAGTTTCATCCTTCTGAAACATTTTTTTGTTTTTTTACACAACGGGACTGCACAACGCTGCATAATGTAAACTTTGTTTTTATTCCCTTATTTAACAAACATTAACAGTTGTACTTCTGAACCTGACTCGACAGTGGCGCCAACTGGTCCGCACAGAAACGGTAGCCCTCAATTAACTTGATTTATTCAATAAACATACCTTTTTACCCATCGACGGGCCGAAGACACCTTTCCTCCTTTTGTCCACTTTTGACATTATTATATCTTGCGTCTGGAATTAATAATTATCCTCGAGTATTATTATTAAGTGTCCAGTCTCTACCAGTGGTGTCATATAAAATCTAAATTAACTTTGACGCGATTATTGAGCATTTTCGCTTCATGTTATAAACGAAACAATAGTTTTTTTATACTACATCGGGTGGCAGACAAGCATATGGCCCACCTGAGGAGAAGCGGTTACCTAAGCCATATTCACGTTTGCAACATAAAATATTGCTCGCGCGTCGCTATCTCCGCTGCCAGCGCAGCAACTGCTTCCTTTTTTGTAACCTCACTCACTCGCAGGATCACAACAACTTTGCCATTGTTATTTGGCTGCGGTTTTCTGTGAGGTGGAGGTACATTCCCCAGTCGGGTAGCTTCCAATTACGCTCCCTACCTCTCTTTTCGCCAGAGCTTCGTTTATCAGTCAGGAGGGTGCACCGCGTGCAGGTGAAGTTGGCTTTGGTTCAAAGATGTTGATGAACCACTTACACCCCTAAATTACTAATTCTATAAATTTCGCAGCTGCCCCCGTCCTGCAGCTTATAATTCCGCTATGCTCTACCTCTCTTCTCTGTTATACTACGCCCCCTCCCCACTCCTTTATACTACGTCGGGTAGCAAACAATCACACGGCATGCCTGATGTGAAGCTGTAACTGTAGCCATATAAACGCTCGCAACATAAAATAATGCTCGCGCGCTGCCACCCCAGCAACTCCTTGCTTCCTGGTGATGTCAGTCACTCGCATGAGATGCATGTAATTAGTAGTTGTTTTCATTCACTCATTCAATAAACTTTTGACATTTTGAATACCTGATTGGCAGTGGTCCTGGCGGAGAAGTTGATAGTGTTAGTGATGTACTTCTCCTTGGGCAGCGAGAGGAGGAAGTTCAGCACCAGCGAGGACTTGCCCGTGCCCGTGGGGCCCACCAGCAGGATTGGGACCTTGGACTTCACCATCTTGGACACGAAGTATCGGAGGTACGCGTTCTCGTTCGTGAGGATTATCAGCTCATTCACCTTTGAAGACATACGAAATCTTAAAAAAAAAATAAGTTGACTGGTAACTAAAAAGAAAAAATGAATTCTGAAACATTTATTTTTATACAACTAGAGTGTCAAACAAGCGAACGACATGCCTGATTGTAAGTAGTAATTGCAGCCTATGGATGTTTGTGACACCAGGAGAGGTCCTTCACGCCTTGTTTGAACGACCCCGTACTGCAGTCTCGTGGGTAAACCTTGCCAGGAGGTTCATTACGCAACCTCGCTTGAGGTAGAAAATTCCTCTCGAACAGTACCAACATGATTACTTTGGCGTCTAAGTGTGAGGATGAATTCCCTGCTTATGGCAAGCGGTGTATAGGCTATGTCTCTCATCAGACTTAATGGCTCCGTAGCGTCCGTGAGCTTGAAATTGTCTACAATCCTCAAAGTTCCGATCATAAAGTATTTGGGTACTCCCGCCCAGAGATGACCATAGTATCCCATGTGACATCATAAGTAATAAAGATTTTGCGTCTCTTTGTGTGTTTTACCGATTGTACAATGGGGTGTGTTCAGAGGAGTTGTTTGACATGATGCTCACGGCCTCTTTCTACAGTCACACCGCTCGCCATCGACAGGGAATTCATCCTCACACATTCGAACGAAGTAGTCACGTACTGTGCGGTTCCAGAGAAGTTTTCTTCCACGTACTATCACGATGTGGAATGAACTGCCTGTTGAGGTTTTCCCAGAAGACTACACCTTGGGGTAAAAATTATGTCATGATGAAACATAGATAAAATAGCCAATGTTATCCGGGATAATATAATTCTAACGATATCCTATACATCTAAACCAATAAATTCGTTTTAAAGGCACAATATGAGAATTTTTTTGTACCTTAGCATTTGGTTGAAGTGGCACCTCCTTCTCCAGCTCGACCCAGGGTATCCAGGTGCCGTTGTTCCTCTTGTCGTACACATAGTCGAACACAGTGTCCTTGTCTTGGAACAGCTGGTTCTTGGTCAGTTTGAACGACTTCGGCTTAGGGTACGCGGCGTTACTGCCGTCTAACAGCTTGCGGAAGAACGTGTCGAAGAGTTTGCGACTATCGCCTGACCAAACATGGTAAATATACATATATGTGATAATAAATTTTATGAGGAGGGGGAGAGGATATAGAGGTCTAATCGAGTTCAGTATACAGGAAATGTATTAAAAAATAAGAATCGTACAATAATTAAAAAATATGCAATATTTAAAGTACCCGGTGACCAGCCGGAGCCGGCCTGGTTGCCCGTCCAGCATCACCACTGGACCAAGAGCTACCAGGGCTCGCTGGCTCCTCTCAATGCAGCCGATAATCTTTCAGCCATCATATGATCGGTCTTGCGAGTGAGAGGCTCGGCACATGTACACTCACCAACAGTAAGGTTTGTTATAGTAGAGCGATCTATTTCCGTGCAGTCGGCGTTGAACTCCATGGACTTAGTCGCTGGGTGTATCATGTGTAGCAAATATTTACAGATACGGTATCATCATCATCATCATCAGGTCCATTTTAGTCTCCACTACAGGAGCAAGACCCTCTCTCGTCCGTCCTAGACGGAAGGAAGATTTGGCCTACACTCCCCACGCTGGCCAGACGGGTTGGGGAGGCCTGATCGATATTTGATAACGTATTTCCCTTAGTCGCTTTGTACGACATCCACGGGAAGAGACGGAGTGATTCTATTCTAGTCTGCTGGAAACCACACGGCCGCAGATACGGTAAGCACTTCGCATTACGCCATTGTCGTATATAAAATTGATTTTAACATACGAACGAACATGTTATCATACGAACAACTCATGAATATGAATAGAGAGTGCCTTCGGATAGACTCTCGGAGGGGACATCGGACCTTTGATTCAAGGGCCGTGCCGTGTATACTACTCAAGTTTGCTAGATCCGTTTCAGGGTTTATAATTAAATAAAGCAAATTGAAAATTACATATTTATTGTTACATACTTAGTAACTAATAGGCTATTAGACTAACATTTTTTTCGATTTGATATGTAGGAACGTCTCCATAATATAACCATAGGTGAAAGAATTACTTCGATAGCACAAAAATCTCTCGAGATATGTTAATTTGAAAATCACAATTTTTAGACTGCCCCAAAACGCTCCTTACAAAAGACTACCGAATTATGACGTCACAGGTTTGTATTTTGTATGCATCAAATCAGAAATTTGTACGACAGCTATGTTAAATTTTACGTTTATGTAATTAGTATTATAATAAAAGTTATAGGATTTTTATTGCTTCTCCAATGGAATTATTATTTTCTAATAATTTCATACTTTTAAAATGGACTTTCCCGCCAAACTTTGATCGACGCTAAAAAAAAGTCTGACTGAAGATATTAGAATGGAAGTTTGCAGATCTTTATAGTTTTGTGTATTTTACGATATTGTTAATTTATTTGAACAATTTTTAAACATTGGAAAATAGCCTATTGTCCGTTATAGTCTTTATCGCGGATACTTCGACACGAGACGTGCACTGAATTTAAATTGTTTGGCCAGAAAATAATGCATGTGATCACACTTACGTGGACGCAGAAGTGCACCGTCCGTCGATTGGTCATACGCTCGTTTTCCACCCGACATGACATTAACAATAATGGGGTGTGGCTGTGTTATGGACACGACCATGTGTTGTACGTGAATACGTTATATGCACTAAAATTATCTCAAAATGGTAGCGCTTCCCTCTCCCCTGCACGCGATGTTCAATAGTTTTTATATATATAGTATAGGTGGCCGTGTGGTTTCCGGCAGACTAGAATCACTCTGTTTCTCCCCGTGGATGTCGCACAAGGCGACTAAGGGAAATACATTATTAAATATCGATCAGGCCTCCCTAACCCGTCTGGCCAGCGTGGGGAGTGTAGGCCAAGTCCTCCTTCTGTCTGGGACGGACGAGAGAGGGTCGTGCTCCTGTAGTGGAGACTAAAATGATCCTGATGATGAAATATAGTAGAGGAGAGTGTGATTGAATTTTGTATGTAGAGCATAGATTCGAAACAACAACTCCAAACTGTATCCGCCGATTTTGTTGTCAGTAGATTTTTGGATTGCCACCGTATGATAGCAAATTTAAAAATGTATTTATGTCAAAAACTAGCAGTACGAGTAAGATTTTTTTTTATATATTACCGGTGATGGTCGCGCAGAGTCCCCACAGTAAAGAGAAGACGAAGGTGCATTGTAACCACACCGTGCTGAACTGGGACTCGCCTTCCAGCAGACAAGTGAACAGGCGAGTGAACGACTGGAAATGAATACCACATTATTGAGCGGAGCGAGCGAAGTGAGCGGAGCGAGCGAAGTGAGCGGAACGCCGAAAAGTCGCTCTTGGAAATGAATAGGCTCCAAAATCACTGAACCGATTTTGATGAAACTTGTCACAATTAAAGACCTATACATGCTTGAGGTTTGTGTCGAAAAAAAATTGAGATCGATTATGTGCTTAAGGAATGATCATTAAATACATTTTCCATTGAAATCAATGGAAAACATACACTCAGGGAATCTACTCGCTCCTTAATTTCGGTCCCGTGTGCCGAACCTACTCGTTATATGTAAAGATTATTCCCAGCACGTTTCGGTATACGTCCCAAGTAATTATGTTAACTTACATAAAACTGGTGTATCTCCCCAACATGCACGAAGTGATGGCACTTGGTGACCAGGAACTCGAAGATGGGCGGCACCAGCCAGTCTATCAGCTCCTGGATCAGCTCGAACTGCTCCGGGATCAGACGTTTGCTCAGGTGCGTGTTGTATGATGTTAGGAACGCACGCCAACCTGAAAATCATCATCATTGGGGTGTATCTAGCTCGTTATCTTAGCTTCAAAGCTTAGCCTACATGTGGTGCAACCAGCAGACTAGCAAACGAGACTAGGGAAGCATAATTTATTCCTATGTGTGTAGCGCATTACAATAAAACATAACATATATGTAACCTAACATTAGGGGAGTAAATGGTACATCAACATCTTTGAACCAAAGCCAATCTCACCGACAAACGAGGCTCTGCGAAGAGAGGTAGGGCATATATTTTTTTGCGCTGCCCGACTGGGGAAGTACCTTTACCTCACAGAATACCGTAGCCAAATAACAATTCTCATGTGTTGTGTTGCTGCCAGTGGCGAGGTCACCAGAAAGAAAGGAAGGAGTATAGGCTGGCAACGAATCGGCGACCCCTTGGTGTTGCTGATCTCCATGGGCGGTGGTGATTGCTTTCCATCAGGTGACCCAGGGCTAGTTTGCCCTCCTTTCATATAAAAAAAAATATCCTTATTGATGGATGACAGCCAACCATATCAGTATAGGCAGCTTGTAAATAAAAGCCTCAGCCAATTTACAATTAAACTACGTGACAAAATAGGTTGTAAACGTCATCGAATGAAGGGAGACCCGTATTTTTTTTTTACGACTAGGGTGAGAAAACTAAGCAGTCATGGCAGGCTATAAGGCTATGGACGCTTGCAGCACCAGAGGCATCACTCATGCGTTGCCGATCCTGCAAAAATCCCTTTTAAAAACTTTTCAGTACTTTTGGCTCTGCAGTCTTCTGCTCTCTCTCTCTCTCTTTCTCTCTCGCTCTCTTTCTTTCTCTCTCGCTCGCTCTCGCTCTCGCTCTCTCTCTTTCTCTCTCTCTGCAAACAGTAAAAACCCCTCACTCACCGACCCTGTAAAAACTCCTTTACGCTTTTCTTGAAGAACCCCATGCTGCAGTATTCGGCATCAACCCCCATAATCGTTAACCACTATTGGGATACGGGTCTCCCCTCAATCGAAGGGGTTTAGAGCATCTTCCACTACGGGTTGTCGGAGAACATACTTTAGTATGCCAGCAATATATAGGTTATTCAAGAATTGAATAGTACAGACCAAGTTGTTCCGGCTCCATGTAGATCATGCCGCACCTGGAGACGGTGGCGGGGGACGCGAACTCCAGGTCGGCCGGCTCGAAGATCAAGTTCATTTTGTTCGTCATCTGTGCGACAATATGTCGTTCAAATCAGTCAGACAAGGGTGATATCACATACAAAAAGCAAGTCTCTTGTTAAAATTTTTCCTTTAAAAACATCTGGTCACCCTGATAGTAAACAGTTATCGCAGCTTATTGACGTTAGCAACCAGAAGCATCACTCATGCGTTGCCGATCCTGCCCTTTCTTGAAAAGGGAAAAATAAAGTCTACAGTAATATTGATTCTGCAGCCTTTGAGTTTTAAATTTTAGAATTTGAGAGGTCGAGGTAGAAAACTCCTCAAGAACTAACTGCAAATTTAAGATTACCTGTAGGTAGAACATTAGTTTCCTTGGCTCTGATAACTACAGGGCGGGGTCGCGCCACACATTACCATGACTGTACCCCTATGTAGCCAGGATTAACAACGTAGATCAAATTGGCCGAAAAACAATGAACAATGGAATCCACTGCAGTTTCGGGGGTAAAACTACGGCTACCTCGAAACTCACAACTAATTTAATCAGAAGAAATTAGAAAGTTGATACTGTTGATTGTTGGCACTTGGTGGAACATAAACATTATCATAATGTTATAATAAAGCACTTGTATTGTTCCACGTTATTATATTTAATACTAGCTGTCCCGGCGAACTTCGTACCGCCTAACAATCAATGAATGTCGTGGTACATATTAGCTGAACTAAATTTATGAGTTTATGGAATTAAAACAATGAATAATAGAAAATAATAGAGAAGCTCGATGGCATCAATGCGCGTGTCAGTCTAATTGAACACGCAAGTTAGGCAACGTCGACCGTAGCTTGTACACGAAAGGGTTTATATTACCTCGAGCTCCTCCGTGCTTCGAAAGACACGTTAAGCCGTCGGTCCCGGTTGTTATCATTAGAATATCTTGAGCTCATCCGTGCTTCGGAAGGCACGTTAAGCCGTCGGTCCCGGTTGTTATCATTAGATGACAGTCGTCAAGCCAAGTTAGTGGCTTTTAGGCGATTCGAAAACACTCGCCTCCGCCAACGCGCAGTAGAGCAGGGTGATGGAGTATGATCTAAACCTCTTCGGTTGAGGGAAGACCCGTATCCATAAAACTGAAGATTTCATAAAAATAAAATTTCCTTGTTGCTTAATCAAAAAATTAAAGAAAAAGTTTTGTTTTATTTTTAGTTTTCAAATCGGTTTAATCGTTTTGGTGATTTGTAATTGTCATTTCTTTTGATGTTTACTCTGATTTGATTCTTGCGCTCGGACCTCATGGGCCAAGCGTTTTCATTCCAATCGATTTAACATTTTTAAATTTTCAAAACAAATCACAGAAAACTTTCGCGACATAAAAGTGACACCAATCTATTTTGACATTTTGATATTTGACAACCAATAAAGCCGCGATCAGCGGTGGCGGTGGCGGTGGCGGTCGGTTGTAACGCTAGGTAACACAAGGAAACATTCAATCAAGCGCGGGCGCCGCGCGGCCCGGCCGCGGCTGGCCGCCACCGCAAGCCACGCCCTAGCCCCGCCCTGATCGCCACCGCGTTGGTTTGTAGTGTCGCGGCCGCGGTCGCGATCACGGTGGCGTTCAGTTGTAAATAATCACAACTGATCGCGTCACCGCGTCACATAAGTTCAAAATGCTGCGTACAAAACGGAGCAACTAATAGAAATTATTAAAAATTACCCAGTTCTATACGATACATCGCACGCGGATTATAAAAACAATAGAATTTAAAATTTTCAAGCTTTGATGTATGAGCAACATGTGTAGCGATTGTGTAGGTACCTACCTTTCCTCATCTTCACATAATGCAAACAAAATCAACACTTCGTCTTCTAAATCTGCGCTAGGATGTCTAAAAATCTTGTTAATTAAAACAACACCGTAACAATTCGCGTGCTTGATCGCGCGGTATGGCTGTGATCGCTGGTCACGCCCTGATGGCCACCGCGGCAGTCTGTGTACAAGTGATCGCGCGATCAGATCACCACCGCCACCGCCACCGCAATCGCGGCTGTTTGAGTGAGCCTTAAATATCGCAATCCTTTTTCAACTGACACTTTCATTTGTATGGGGAAATGATTTTTTCTTTTATTTTATTCTTTCGTCAATTTTCCAATGTTTTTAATAGTTATTCTGCTATTCGGGACGGAGAGAAATCCAACAAATCAAAAAGGATGAAAATCAGTCCTGCGGTTCTCGAGTTATAAGTGTTCGAACAAACACGACTTTGTTTTATATATATATATAGATTACCGACAGGTTTCGCCGCTAAGGCATTATCAAGGTAAACAGAAAGTGTTTGTTTCTACAAAAAAAAAAAAAAAAATTACTTCTCTTATCGGTAGTGTGAGAGATAGCTAAATGGCAAATAAGGCATTAAAAGTCTAAAGAGATGGCTAGTGAAGTGAACGGGAACCGCGGTGCACCAGGGATTTCCTTGGCTGTGGTAATGGTAACCTGTATGATCTCCCCGCTCATGAGGCAGAGCTTCTTGTTGTCGTCGAGCACGGTGTTCATGTTCTCGATCCAGACGGCGTCCACGGGCCCGTCGAACAGGATCCACTTGCGGTCGCGCGTCGTCGACATCGCGAACTCGCGGAACGCTATGGCCAGCACGCCGTCCGACCTGACATACATACGCTACATTTGAAATTAAAACTTTTTAAACGTGCTGTGTACATAATTTTGTGAATGAGGCTGAAACGTCATGCTCGGCTCTGTAACGCTCGGTCGAATAAAGTCGGTAGGTAGGGAGCTAGACGGAGCGAGATGAAGTTTTCACTTCTGTCGTGTGATCAAGCAAATACAGTTTTTTTTTAATCAATTTCAGAGGTAGGCTGGGAGTGGATGAATTAATGTATACTATGATGCTCTATAATGTACTTAAATTATTTGTCTTAATACAGATTATTATACACAAAATCCCTTCTCAGACTTAAAGATTCTAAACCATCTGTCAGTGTGTCAAAGCAAACAAAGTAATGAGCTTAACTTTTAACTCTAAACAGGATGGTGAACACCTATTTACATGAAATCTAAAAGTGACGTACCATTCATGCGAAGCTGGATCGAAGCACCCGTATAGCTGGCCCATGGTGATGGCCTTTGGATTGAGGATGCGGTAGATGGCTCCGAACTCCTTGTGCCGCGGCGGCGGCTTCATCAGCTGCAGCGCGCGGAGAGACTCCGCCAGGCTCTGGTAGGCCTGCGTCTTGCCGCCCATCGGGGGCCCCACGATCATGAACCCGTGCCGCACCAGCATCATCTCGTAAATCTAGATATTCAAATTTCATTCATATAATTAAGGATCACATCGGTGTATTCAGTGTCGACCAGACATTAGACCCATGAACATCGCAAGCGGTTCATATATTTAAGTTGACTGTCAGAGTTCAAGTTACAATAGATATAACCGAATAGAGACTGCTACATTTGAGGTCTATTACAGAGTGGCCAATTGGAAAATTTGTTATCAAGCCATCAGAAGCATAAGGTGCTTCTGATGGATATATGCATTCGTCAACGCCACTAAATGCGAACCCTCACATTCAGCCACTTCCAACGCTTCATCTAGAGAGATGAAGCGTGTAGAGACACGCGGTGACCACACTAGCACTTTCGTTCTCTGCTAACACTGACCCTGCAGTCAACTGTCACCAGAATGCCACATCAATACAATGACTTTGAGAGCAATGTCGGTAACTATGCCACATTACATCTTTCCAAAAGGGCTATACGTGTTGGATCTATATCTTATCAAATAAAACTAATAACACTAGTAAGTAACAATTCCCTTGAGGGTTGTTGGGTTCCTGCGAATGAGTGATGTCACCAGAAAGAAAGGAAGGAGTATAGGTTGGTGTTGCTGATCTCCATGGACGCCGGTGATTGCTTTCCATCAGATTATCCACATGCTCGTTGCCCCTATCTCATATAATAATAAAAAAAAGTTTAAAGGACATATACTAATCCAGACTAATACTATAAATGTGAAACTAAGTTTGTTTGTCGTTCTGTCACGTGGCAAGGAACAAATGCATCGTTCCATTGCAATGGATCGACATGTTATTTTACAGGAATTGTTTTAAGGTCTGGATAGTGTAGTATGTATATGTATGTTTGGGGTGTAAGTGGTTCATCAACATCTTTGAACCAAAGCCAACTTCACCTGCAAGCGGTGCACCCTGCTGACTAACAAACGAAGCTCTGGCGAAAAGAGAGTAGGGAGCGTAATTGTAAGCTACCCGACTGGGGAATGTACCTCCACCTCACAGAATACCGCAGCCAAATAACGGTTCCCTTGAGGGCTGTTGTGTTCCTGCGAGTGAGTGAGGTCACCAGAAAGGAAGGAGATGCTGCGATGGCAGCGGGGGTGGCGGCGCGCGAGCGATATTTTATGTTGCGAGCGTTAATATGGCTACGGTAACCGCTTCACATCAGGCGGGCCGTATGCTTGTCTGCCACCCAAAGCGGTATAAAAAAAAAAAAAAAAAAAGTATGGGCTACTTTTTACCCAGGAAAATCCTCTTTTTCCCACGAGGGAAGAAAAGCTTTAATAAAATTGTGAGCAGGCGGGCGAGCTCCATGTAGCGAGCAGCAAGTAGCAGTATAAAAGATGGTGTGTGGCTATTTCATGGACACAGACGTGTGTTGTACGTGTATAACACTAAAATTATCTCAAAATGGCAGCGTTTCCCCTTCCACCGCACGTGATGTTCCATAGTCCTTACTTAGCGTAATAAATTCTTTGATCCTTCATCTATCCAGTGGTGTGATTGAATTTTTGATGGAGATGATAGATTTGTAGCTGCAACACCAAACCGTATCCCCGATTTTGTTATTATTCGTTTTTTTTAATTGCCTCCCATATGGAAGCAATTTTAAAGACATATGCATGTCAAAATTAGTCAGTAGTAATTAGCAGGTCCCCAACCCGTCTGGCCAGCGTGGGGAGCGTAGGCCAAATCCTCCTTCTGTCAGGGACTGACGAGAGAGGGTCGTGCTCCTGTAGTGGAGACTAAAATGACCTGATGATGATGATGAATTAGCAGGTAGTCCTGACCTGTATGATCTTATCGAGGTACCATTCGGTGGGCTGCAGGTTCCTCTTGTCCAGGTCCTTGCGGATGCAGCGCAGCAGCTCGCCGCGGTCGGGCTGCGGGACCTCCACGCCGGGGAACAGGTCCGAGTAGATGCCCGCGAACAGCGGCACGTCCTCGCACACACAAACACAAACGTAGTGACACCCACTAAAATATATACTTTCTTCGCGAAAATACTTTTCTTTCAGCAATTGTTATTTTAATAGTTAATTTAAAATATTTTAGAAAAAAATTAAAATAGCTTTTTTTTTTATAAATCGATTTTATAAATCGATGAACGCCGGCTGCATGCACGAAAATATATGACTCATTGTCACGTTCCGCTTGAGCAGAGCGTGCAAGCGAGAGCACGGAACAAGCGATCGGCCTAAGCGTTCGGCTTGTGACGCATCTATCTCTCTTCCACTCCATCGGCCGATGTTATCTTATGACGTTATCAATTAAAATTATAATACGTAAACCGACTGAACAGACAATTTTTTTTTTTTTTAAACTTTATTGAACAATATTTTGGTACAACAGACAGACTTAATGCTATGCATTCTCTACTATAAAAAAGTTTATAGTCTATGTTCTAGTTCCAGTGGGATTCATATAATGCATAATGGTAATAATTAAAGTTTTCATATGAGATAAATTAATGATAGCAAATATGATATTTGTGAGATCGAAACTTAATTTTGATTACATTTAAATTATGAGAATTGCCCCTCAGGTTCTGAATGATGGGTGTCATAAAAGAAACATAATGTTAATGCGAAAGATTTTTTATCGCATGAGTGAGAAATTTGTGTGAGGTTGGAATGACCGATAAAGTGGAAGTATATTAGTTTGAAATAAAAAAAAACATGTACTGAAAATATCTATATTCTTATCAGGATAGGGATACGGGGACGGTGGCCCACAATACATTCCCACCACTGTGTTTCCTGTGTAGCCAGGATTAACAGCGGCGACCACCAATAAAGGCAATGAACAGTGAAGTCCATTGCAGTCCCGGAGGTAAGACTACGGCTGCCTTGGAACTCACAACGAATTTAATCAGAAGAAATCAGTAGGAGTAGGCAGCTTTTGGAATTTGACTTCCCCTCTTAGCAATGTGAGAGACAGAAATATGGCAAGTAAGGCATTAAAACTGTTTCTCGTCTATAGATAATTATTTTTCCAGTATTATCAATATCTCCTCTACTTCTTGTAGACCAAGAGAAGGACGACCCCAAAGCACAAATATTATGAGAAAACTATACCTGTGATAAGAACTTGGGCATGTTAACGTCGATGATGGCTCTCAGCACCAACTGGGCTTCATCTTTCTCAGGGTAGTTCTTCTTCAGGGCCCCGGATGCGAGCAGCACTGACTTCACAGCTCGCATGCCGTAGTCGTAGTGGTTCTGAGAGGAGAGCTGCTCGGAACATAGCTTGTATGCTTGAACAATCTTGCGAGCCAAGCTGGGGGAAATTATAGTGATGATTTTTGATAAGGGTAGAGGATGGAGAGGGACAAGCGGCTCGAGTTAAGCGCGAATATTATTGATCCAAACATGTTGAATACTTGATGACTGACTCTGTGGCCAGCTCACTACTACCATTGATGGTACTAGTGATACAAAGTTGTGTCACTTGTACCATTAATGGTACTAGTCAATGGTACTACTGATCCAATGGGCTAAAGTGTCTTCATCTCGTTGTGATAGAAAACTTAGGTGAAATAAGTGCTGGCTGGTTTTTGATAAGGGTAGAGGATGGAAACGGACAAGCGGCTCGAGTTAAGCACGTATATTATTGATCCAAACATGTTGAAAACTTGATGATTGACTCTGTGCCTAGTATCTTCATCTAGTTTGGATAGAAAACGTAAGCGTAGACCATATATCATGAACGTCATTACTGTGCTTTGAAATCGAATATGATTGAAATTAGTGATAGAATCCCTCGCAATGGATTAATTAGTGTTCTATCCAAAATACGGCTCTGTGGAAAAATTTCATTTTCGTGACATCTTAACTAATGCTAATAATTTTGTACTCAATTATATAAAAAAACATTGATTGCTAAAATAAAAATACAAAAAAACGAGTGTGCTTTAAAAACCACACGACTTAAGTAAAACTTCTTTAGCTCTACTAACTTATATCTCCCTCTCAATTTCCGTTCGTCGTTTCAGTAACGCTCTCGACATACATATACCAGCTCTATCTCCAAGTCAAGTGTGCGTAGAACTTTTACTTCAAAAATCATCATCATCAGGTCATTTTAGTCTCCACTACAGGAGCACGACCCTCTCTCGTCCGTCCCAGACTGGAGGATTTGGCCTACACTCCCCACGCTGGCCAGACGCGTTGGGGAGGCCTGATCGATGTTTTATAACGTATTTCCCTTAGTCGCCTTGTACGACATCCACGGGAAGAGACGGAGTGATTCTAGTCTGCCGGAAACCACACGGCCAAAAATAAGAATGACAAATTATACGTCAGACACGCTTTGTTTCACGTGTTGTGAAAGTGGATAATAACTCACGGGCCGGCGCAGACGAACCCGTTGGAGTAGAGCGTGATCTCCCCGATCATGACGTAGTCGGGCACCATCATGGCCACTGTGCGGAACAGTACTAACTACAGTAACAACTCACGGGCCGGCGCAGACGAACCCGTTGGAGTAGAGCGTGATCTCCCCGATCATGACGTAGTCGGGCACCATCATGGCCACTGTGCGGAACAGTACTAACTACAGTAACAACTCACGGGCCGGCGCAGACGAACCCGTTGGAGTAGAGCGTGATCTCCCCGATCATGACGTAGTCGGGCACCATCATGGCCACTGTGCGGAACAGTACTAACTACAGTAACAACTCACGGGCCGGCGCAGACGAACCCGTTGGAGTAGAGCGTGATCTCCCCGATCATGGCGTAGTCGGGCACCATCATGGCCACCGTGCGGAACAGCACCTTCAGGTTGTCGGGCAGCTCCGTGCGGCCCGCGTACCTGACCAACGCACCACATAAATAACACACAAGCAATTTTAAACCGAAACACCGAACCATAGTGTTGTGGAATTCGATGCCGAAGACGGAAATACGTGTGATTTCCGTCTTCCTATAACCCAAGGACGAAGCGCGAAGAATTACTTACATGGGACGTCAAATAGTAGACCGCCAGCGCTGCGCTAACCGCAGTAATGGCGGTCCTCGCATTTAGTCTTCACTTGTGCTTTCCGTCAAGCAAGGTGGTGACATATTCATCGACCACATCAAAAAAAAATTGCTTTGATGTATCACATTATAACGTCACAACGATTATCGCTGCTATGGCGGCAGCTCGAATTAGCTTTACCCAACCAGTACTGACAGACTCTAACTCATGCAGCTAGATTGTACCAGTTCCCGCAAAAAACTGACGCTTACAATTCTATCGTTTTCAAAAGGCGCAGAAGATGTCTTACGGAAATCACTGCGGTGGCGTATTTGATATCAGCTAATAACTAGTGGTTTTTGGCTCGACATATTACAAAACTAAATCGAAAATCATTCTCTCTCGCTCGTGAATTTCTCAGTACATTACGTTGTATACTCACCCAGGGTTCATAGTAATAAATACAGAACAAGTAGGATTGAGGCTGATCTCAGTGCCTTCGAAGATGAACCGTTTCTCCCTCCTCAGTATCGCCAGTTGTATGGACAGGATCTGTTGTGCTACCACAGACAATACTTCAAGATCGATGCGGTTGAACTCGTCGAAACAGGCCCATGCTCCAGACTGAGCTAGACCCTGAGAAATAAAGGATATTGGAACTAAATACGTTGGCAAAGGACTCATCTTACATTGCACGTTCACGCATTGTGAACATCAAGCAAGGGAACAGTAGATTTTAGAACATAATTTAGCAATTCTAGATAATAAACAGCACTGCCATATGGTCCAATAACATGATACAGTCTAAAGCCGGGTCCGCAGCGCCATGTTATCATGTTTGCAAACACGATAACATTGTTAGCTAACCGAATAGGGGCGTGGCCTAACAGTTTTATGAGCAAAAACACAATATATGATTGCCGAGATGAATTGAACGTGCTAAAAAACGTGTTAGCGCGCACTAGAGGAAGACGTCATTTTCGTTCGAAGAATGTGTGTTGTATTGTGTGAAACAAAACCAATAACAATAGGGGCAGCGGACGGGCGGTTTTGCTAACTTGTTTTGATAACATGTTTTGTAAAAAAAATTGGTGCTGCTAAAGGCGGGTCCCGTCTTAATCAAAGTCAAAGTCAAAATTCTTTATTCTGTGGGTCCTCGCGGGCACTTAGACACGTCTTTTACAATTAGGTATATATTTTTATCTACCAGCATTTCGGAATGACCATTGACGAGAAGAAATAAAATGTGAACAAAAACATAGATATAAATGTCAAATGCGCGCTACAGTGACAAAGTAACAAGATATTTGACAAGACAAGATGCTATGAATTGACAGACGATTGGACCCTGCGCTACAGTGCTGCCAAGAGACCCTCAATGACGTCTTGTGTTGTCTTGTCGTCTTGAAGTTTCACTGTCAAAAAATTCAGTACAATTTGACAATCTGGACCCGACGCCTACCTAGCGACATTTGGTGTCAGAAAAAATATCAAACACCCCCATTGGAAAGAACGCAGATAAGTCCCCTAAAGAATAAGGCCGGGCTTATAACAGGCGAAATCCGTCACGGAATTCAGAAACTAAATTCAGATTTTTAAAATCAAAATTCCGTTGTGTGTAGATGGAAAGATGTGCGTCCAGATATATGTAGATGATACTCGTGAATATTTTTTTGGTAGATTGACCTGAAAAAATCAGCCTGTGTATGATGAATAGCCGTTGTTTAAGAAATTCCGTGCGTCCGGAATTAAGATCCTTAATTCAGTTTCTTAATTCCGGGACCTAATCTAAGGCGGCCTAAAATAGTAAAGGCCTCACCTTGAAGAACTTGCCCAGCGCCTTGTAGTCGAGGCCGTCGGAACAGTTGAAGACGACACATTTCTTGGCGACGGCCTTGGCCAGGTCCTTGGTGGTCTCCGTCTTGCCGGTGCCGGCCGGACCCTCGGGCGCACCGCCCAGGTTCAGCTTCAACGCGCTCATTAGGGTCCTAGGGCAGACGGGATTCTAAATCAGAAAATACGAGCCCACAGACAACTAGACGGACCATTGGTCCTACAGCAGCAGGTCCTTTTCAATGTTGTTACCTCTATGAGCAATAAAGAAAACCGATTTTACTCCTTGCCCAGCTTAGTTCTTTTTAGTTTTAAATATTCCGTTTAAACTAATTCGTTATTTTTTATCAGCCCTACATACTATATTACCCCTACAGAATCCCAGTGTTAAGGGCCCAGATTGTCTAGGCGCGACGTCAATTTCGAGCGACCGCAGCGCTACTGTTTACTGAAACAACCGACGGGGCGGGTGAATGACCTAAAGACAGCGCGATTTTCAAAATGTTTTGCGACAAACGTTCCACGTTGAGTTATATTGTTATTGAAGTTGAATATTTACAGCATAACAAAAATATTGAATAATTGGAAATAAACGACGAGTCTAAAATATTCTAAGACTAGTTTTTCGTTATAAAATGATCCTAATTACTAGATTAATAAGAGTAGTTGAGACACTATTTTTATGTTTTTCTATTTATAATAAACAATCAAGAGCAGGTCCGGACTGACCTTTTTGTATTCTACTTACAAAAAATTCCAACTATGTATTTATTTGTAATTTTACTACCAAAGTTTATTCTTATTTCGTAAAATATTCATTCAACAAAATAATTGCAAATTCAGTAGGAAGTACGGTCGAAATAACATCGAGCTTTCCTCGCTAGTGTATATCTCTACGCAAGGAAATGTGCCTATTGCGTAAACTCAAATAGGGTGGTGGCACCAATTATCGGCCATGTCAACTTTTTTTCAACTTTGCTTGCTTGTAATTTTTGAGTTAATAACTTTTGCTACGATAGTATACGAAAGTATAAAAATGATTCATATAATTAAAAGTAAGTAAACAATAATAAATATGAGTCGCCATCTAAAAAGCGTGCTAGGGTTGTACAAAAATAAATGAAACACAAGTTTATAAATTATTTATTAATATACTAATTAAAAGTAAGTAAACAATAACAAAATATGAGTTCAAAATTCTAATGTTTTTTCATTTTAACGATTACTGATCAAATTCTGATTTCTGCTAATTTGATGATAAAATCAATTGCTATTGCAAAACCTATCAGAATGAAAATGTTACCAGCTGCCCGATTCACGTAATAAAAACCGTAGCGTAGGGACTTAAAAATGTCACTTCGTTTTTTGCAAATTAAGCCCTTTTAACCGACATAAAAAAAGAAGAAGATACTCAATTCGCTGTATTTTTGAAACGATTTTGATGATTCTTTACACCAGGTAACTCTTCAAAATCGTATAGGAATTGTATAGTAATTGAACTATTGAAAGATTTATGACAATCCAAGACTAGATAAGTAAGTGCGTTTAAAACAGAAAACCGAAAGGCGATTTCTAAGTTAAAACGACTTTTGAACTGGCGTGTTTACGTGAATCGACCGGCTGGATAGTTAAGTTACCTTAGTCTCTTTCAAAATCATTAGGTGTTCTTCTCTTTCAAAACACGTAAAGCTCTTTCTTTCCTCTCTTTCATAGCCTCTATGATACTGGACGCGTCACGAATGGGCATGCTTCGTGACTGCCGAGGATCAACTAATTCTGGAAGTAGACAATCGTAATAAAACCTAACTAATTTCATCTCCATTTTCTCCTTCCAAAATTTGTCGTCCTTTTCTATAATATAAACTTTCATAGGTACAGTAGCACCAAACCAGATGCCAAGCATGCAAACGTTTCTTTTAGTAATATGTACCTGTCCCTGAATTTGGAAATACCAGTTATGATTTTTATTTATGACATAACCCTTGGAAGCCTTGTCCTTAACCCAAAAGGTATGTTTGGCCATTGCTTCATCAAGAGTCATGCCAGCTAAAGAATGTGGGCACTTAATTTCAATTAAACCGTTTGCATAAATGCCATCTGGTGTATTACCAAGAAATTCATATTGATCGTCGACGAACAAACCGCAACGTTGTATACTAATATTCTCTTGAATTTCTAACTGTCTAATTGCGGTTTCTTCGTTTTCGATACCGTACCGTACAGCAGGCAAACTGGAGATATTACTACCATAAACGATTTTACCAACAAGAGCAGCACAACTTGTGCTCTCTCGTTTTTTACAAACTTCCCCGAATGATGATGAGGTTAGTAATTTTCTCCTTGTACTCATCCACTCAGCACTACTTCTTTGTAAATGGGTCGACCTTTCAAGCTCCTCTCTTTCAGCACAAGACAACTTTAAATCGGCTAAAAAAGCTGACTTGGCTTTCTCATATAATTCTGGACTCAGATCAGGTTTTTCGCAGTTTGGTTCATAGTGAGCGTCTTTCGATACAGTGTTGTGGCTTTTTTTCAATCTTAATTTAGGTTTAGCAATTAAACGGTTTCTACGATTACAATTTTCCACTTTCGCGATCAAAGGATTCGGACTACATTTAAATATGACTTCATGAGTTTTACTATGAATCGATCCCGTATTAAAAGACACAACAGCAGCTGCGCTCGGCCCGCATAAAAACCACGGGAAGAATAATTTACACGCTTACCCCCAACTAATTTGGCAATTACTCCGTTAAAACTTTCAACTATATTACTTGTGCAATTATGAATTAAACTTCTAGAATGATATGACAATCTTTTACTTAAAATTTCTACCGCGTCCATTAATCCGCATCCAACAATTGCTGGAAGTAATCCAACAAGTTCTATTCGACGAGTATCAGGTCTACAGAAATACTCCTTGCAATGTTGGTGATTACCAAATACGTGTTGTGGACCATTTAGGATATCTTCACTAAGATTTTTTATTTTTTCTTCGAGTGACTGATTTTGATCCGCCCAATATTTAATCGCGCATTTTACACCCGTTCTTAAACGCAAATACCTTTCTTTTAGGAATTTCCGCAATTCGCAAGGATACTTAGTGTCTTTCGACAGTTTCTCCAAGCTATTGCAGTAGTTTCGTAAAAGATGATTTTTGCATTCAATTTTCTCTACTATTAAATTATCGTACGGACGCGAATCTAATATTTTTTTATAAGTACTGGAATCGCCGTCTGCTACAAATTTATTATAAATTACACCGTGATCAACAATGGAACGTTTAAACCCCTCAACTATTATGGTCAATTCCATCCCGGTAGATGATCCTGAATAATTCTTGAAACAATGGTGTTCCGGGGGCTGACTGTTTTTCTTTGCGGCTCGTACACAGACTACGCAGTATTTATTGGTAACTCCAAAAAACAATACTTTATTAGTTTTAATGCCAATTATCGCAGCTGCGGATAAGGCGGAAAAATTCTTACCATAAGATCTCTTGCTCCAACAACCGTCAACAGCAACAGATATTAATGGTGTACCATTTTTATCAACACTACCTATAGACACTGCGTACTCTGCTTCTTCCTTGACAGCTTCTGCCATGGAATGTGCTGCTGTCTTTTCCCACCAATCGCAAACCGTATTATTAATTTCATTGTATAATGAAGGTGACATGATTGGTAGGGCTACTGCGGCAGTTAATGTTTTTAACTGAGAGTAGCTCCCACCAGACGATATGATACCAGATACAATTTGATGATTCACTTCCATGCTATCTTATTTCTTTTCAACCAAACACACAGTAAATTTCATACTACACATACTACATTTCATGATGAGTTTTGAGTCCAGATCAACTTTTACTTCACCTATTATACTGAGGTAACTTAACTTACAATCCATTGGACCGTGGTCCCCTATGGCCTGAAGAGCTTAAAAAAAAAAGAAATATCTATTACTCTACGCCCAACTTCAACTTCATCCACCTTTCCCTCTTGACTGTTTTCAATAACTAGTTCCTGTAAAGAAAGATAATGGCTTTATTTTTTTAATAAAAAATAATTAAAAAAGAATGGGCCAAATTTCTTCAAACATAGCTAAGAACTCCCTTAGAATACATCTTTGAAACACATAACACTAGATCAAAATCTTGAACGTTTTATATAAATAAACGTAATAAAAACTGGTTGTTTGTAAAGTTGGTTTAGGACAATAATTTTATGGGATAACGTCAGGATCTAGTGAACAAAAAAAAGCTGTTGTTTCATTTTTAACCTTATTAATATTCCTGTTAACATAAAAAATAGCTAAACATGTTGTTTAGCGTTTTCATGCATTTTCCTAATGTCGGCCGGGTGGCCGATATTGGGATTTATCAATAAATAAAGATCCCTAACCTCGACCCTGCGATTATTTCATAAAAAAGACAAGTAAAAGTAAAAACGTGTGTTTTTCTTGAATAAAAAACAATATAAAATACCATAGGTATGTTTAATTCCATTGAAATACTAACTAACTCAATGCGTTCGCAACCGGTATTTGACTCGCCACTGCCACTAAACGACACAAGTCGGTACCGGCGCGTGCTCTATTGCCAACTGAACGTTCAAATATTGAAGCACCCGCACCAAAATATGGATTATTCGTATATAGAGTCGCTTTTTGAATAAAAACTATTATAATTTTAGGGTTATTTTAATAGTTAGGGTAAGTGCTCCAGTGAATTAACACCCACCAGTGAATGAACAAAACACACATTTTTCAATATAATAAGAAATCTAAGCCTTTCTACTCAAGCCAGTATTTTTTTTCTCAATCGAAACATTATATTACGTCAACTACAGGTCACAGGCAAACAGGTGTTTGCCTGTGACCTGTAGTTTCAAAATCGCGACCGCCTAAAATGAAAGTATTCTGTCGTATTTTTGATTGTATGGAGCAGAATTTAGGGCATTGCTGAGACTTCGTGTTTTGATATTCACTTTGTAGACACTATAAGTGTGATAGTGTTAACAAAATTTGGTAGTAGGATGTAAAAAGGACTGTTTTATCTTACAAAAAGCAGATTGCAAAAATTTTAATTATCATAAATAAATTATAGGGGTGTACGATAATTGGATCACGAAATTGAAGAAAATCTAGTCAATGAACACACGGTTCATTCATAGGAATTGACTTATTTTATAGTTTTAAGCATTTGGCATCTTAGCCTTAATGCAATTGGCAAATTTTTTGTACACAACTTTTATAAACGGTTGTCAATTTTTTGACCAATATTCGAACGAGGTGTTCTTTTATTATTACCAGTTTATCCTCCATACCTAGCCTGATATCTTCAGTAACTTTTAGAAGTGCAGTAATAGTACTGTGCCCAGGACGAAAACCAGACGGAGTGAACTGATTAAATAAAATAAATAAAGATCTCCACATAGAAGTGCCTTTCAGCTAAAACGACCATGGAAAGACAGCAAAATGCAAGCTAAAAAGAAATTAATAAATAATGATGACATATAGAACCAATCTTCTATTATAGAAATATAATAGTTTAGAAGAGAAAGGAGAATCTAACATAGAAGTGATGAATAACAATATTAAATATTTTATAATAATAATCCAGTATTAATATTATGTTTTAAGCATTTGGCATCTTAGCCTTACGGTCTGCCCGAGGGGCTATGCGAATGGGTTGCTAGCTTCTTGTCCAGCAGAAGCATTAGAGCCGTTGTAGATGGCAGTTGCTCCGATAGCATGGACATCAATACTGGCGTCCCGCAAGGTTCTGTATTGTCCCCGACGCTGTTTCTGCTGCATGTTAATGATATGTTGTATAATGACAGCATTCATTGTTATGCGGACGACAGCACCGGGGACACTTATTACACGGGCCGCGCAAATATCCCTCGTTCTTTGGTGGAGGAGAGCCGCGAACAACTTGTGTCGCAAATTGAGAGCACACTAAGTAGAGTGTCCGACTGGGGGCGACATAACTTAGTGCGATTTAACCCCTCTAAGACACAAGTCTGCGCGTTCACCGCTAAGAAAACCCCATTTGCTGTGGCTCCACACTTCGAAAACACACCCCTCACCATCGCCAATAGTATTGGTATTCTAGGAGTTGACATCTCCAGCGACGTCCAGTTTCGATGTCATCTGGAGGGGAAGGTCAAGCTGGCATCGAAGAAACTAGGTGTGCTCAACAGGGCGAAACATTACTTCAACCCGCGGCAAAGACTTATACAAAGCTCAAGTTCGGCCGCATATGGAGTACTGTTGCCATCTATGGGCGGGAGCGCCTAGATACCAGCTTGCACCCTGTGACTCGATTCAAAGGCGTGCTGTGAGGATTGTTGACGATCCCAAACTGACAGACGGTTTAGAACCTTTAAGTCTGAGAAGAGATTTTGCGTCCCTTTGTGTGTTCTACCGTTTGTACAATGGGGTGTGTTCAGAGGAGTTGTTTGACATGATGCCCACGGCTTCCTTCTACAGTCGCACCGCTCGCCATCGACAGGGAATTCATCCTCACACTTTAGAACCGAAATGGTCACGTACTGTGCGGTTCCAGAGAAGTTTTCTTCCACGTACTATCAAGCTGTGGAATGAATTGCCTGTTGAGGTTTTCCCAGGAGACTACAGCATGGGGTTCTTCAAAAAGGGCTTGAAGAGGTTTTTACAGGGTCGGCAACGCGCATGTGATGCCTCCGGTGTTACAGGCGTCCATAGGCTGCGGTAACTGCTTTCCATCAGGCGGACCGTATGCTTGTTTGCCACCTTAGTGGTATAAAAAAAAATGTTAGATAGTTCTCTTTAGGTTATAAAATATCAAGTAACACGCAATTATAATAGTAATCATATCGTCTATTTAATATAATAAAAAAATATATATATTTACAATAACAATTACCCGAAATAAACTCTTACATAATAATTTATATATAGAACTGATATATAAAAGTGGTAGTTCATTCAATGGGTTTCAAAAGGTTTATTCACTGGATTTTTTGTTCATTCTCTGGTGATTTGTGTGTTCAATGCTGATAGTTATTGAGATAACCTGCATTTTATACAAATATACCCCATATTTGTATAAAATGCAGATTATCTCAATAACTATCAGCATTTTTGCTAAAATATGTATACTGTATCAATCATGAATAAATTGTGAACATAATAAAATAAAATATTTTTTGGTTAGGATCTCATAAGTAGCTGGCTGTAATTTTCAAAGTTTGGAATGCCCTTAGGGGTTCATTCAATGGAGCACTTACCCTATATTCCATTTTCTCGCAAAGGCCGATATTAGGAGGAGGCCGATACTAGAAGACTTCACCCTACTGAGATTTTGTCTTCGTCCATCTCTAACTAGGTATTTTTTTTTTTTATACTACGTCGGGAAGCAGACAAGCATACGGCCCGCCTGATCTGAAGCGGTTACCGTAGCCATATTAACGCTCGCAACATAAAATATCGCTCGCGCGCCGCCACCCCCGCCACCCCCGCTCGCATCGCCATCGCAGCATCTCCTTCCTTTCTGGTGACCTCACTCACTCGCAGGAAGACAACAGCCCTCAAGGAAACCGTTATTTGGCTGCGGTATTCTGTGAGGTGGAGGTACATTCCCCAGTCGGGTAGCTTACAATTACGCTCCCTACCTCTCTTTTCGCCAGAGCTTCGTTTGTCAGTCAGCAGGGTGTACCGCATGCAGGTGAATTTGGCTTTGGTTTAAAGATCTTGATGAACCACTTACACCCCAAGGTAGTTTGTTTATTTATGTAATAAGTCTACAAGAATTACGTATAACCAAACCCCGGCCACTCCATACAAAAATGGCGCTTTTGCATGTAGTAACCAATTGACGTCTGTACACGTGCCTATGTTTGAGTGACGTTCTCTAGGGCTGACATTATACAATTATTAGTCGGACATGTAAGGGGGTGTAAGTGGTTCATCAACATCTTTGAACCAAAGTCAATCTTATCTGCACGGGGTACACCCTGCTGACTTACAGACGAGGCTCTGACGAAAAGAGAGGTAGGACATAGCGTATTTTTTAAGCAGCCCGACTGACGAAGTACCACCACCTCACAGAATACCGCAGTCAAATAACAATTTCCTTGAGGGTTGTTGTGTTCCTGCGAGTGAGTGAGGTCACCAGAGAGGATGGAGTTGCTGCGTTGGCAGCGGGGATGGCAGCGCGCGAGCGATATTTAATGTTGCGAGCGTTAACCGCTTAACTTTTTTTTCTTCACTACGCCCACCTGATGGGCGTAGTGAAGAAAAAAAAACGTGTGACACTCGGGGACTGCCGCGGTAAAGCTATTGCATAGGATTTTTTATCAACTAATGCTCGTTTGCTCGTTCATCCATCCATCCATCCATATCCATTCATCCATCCATACATCCATCCATCCATTCATCCACCCATCCACCCATCCATCCACCCATCCATCCATCCATCCATTCATCCACCCATCCACCCATCCACCCATCCATCCACCCATCCATCCATCCATCCATCCATCCATCCATCCATCCATCCATCCATCCATCCATATATCCATCCATCCATTCATCCATCCACCCATCCACCCATCCATCCATCCATTCATCCATCCATCCACCCATCCATCCACCCATCCACCCATACATCCATCCATCAATCCATCAATCCATCCATCCATCCATCCATCCATCCATCCATCAATCCATCCATCCATCCATCAATCCATCCAACCAACCATCCATCCATCCATCAATCCGTCCGTCCGTCCGTCCGTCCGTCCATCCATCCATCCATCCATCCATCCATGTTGAGACATCCATCCACTGCACAAATAACTCTCATCTTTTACATACTCGCATAATATTTTAAACTGAATGGAGAATAAAATACAAGCGACGTCAATTCGTACGTTGTGGCATTCCTTGCGAACGGTTCCAAATCGGTTCCATAGGGGAGGTGAGGTCGACTAGTGAGAGCGGCAGAGAGTGTCCATACTGTACGTTAGTACTATTACTTATACTGTGGTATAACAACTTACGTCTATAGTGTGTAGTCTAAGCATAGCAGTGTTGCTTGGAGTCTCGGCCTGAAGGTTTTCTTTATTTTCAATACTGGAAATATTATTCATCATTATTATCCACTTTATAATTATTTTGTAATTTTTGTACAACACCAGACCCTAGGCGCGTCGCGTCTCTTTGGCGGTAAGTATGTCGACAAAGCCGCGTGCCCGTGCTATTTCTGTTATGAAACATACCTACTTCCACAATCTGATATTTAGACAATAATGATGAACATGAAAACGAATACTAGGTAGAAATTGACTTTATTACTATACAGGGAGCTTTCGAGTTATCTGCCAGGAGAGAAAAGGGGGGTAGTATTACGTATGCCGATTTCGATGGTAAATGAAATTTATGCACCAAGTGTTATTTTTTTTCTCTTAGGAAATAAAATCGCATCATAATAAGATTAGTTTACTTTGTATGAACCATCCCTGTGATAATAACAATATGACGCAGTCTAGACGTCGCGGTCAATGCGCCCGGACATGACACGTGCCGAAAGACTACGCGCGCCGCTCCGCCGCCGACAGTTCAAAATGCTTTCCGAATCCCGCGCGGTACCGTCAAAGTTTCCTCAATCGCCGGCGCCGCCTTTTGTAATCGCCGCGCCGCGCCGCGGCGCCGCGGCCGCTTTGCACCGATGTCTATCGCCCTCCCGCACGCTCCCCGCGGCGCGGCGCTCGCGTCGCGAGAAAGAAGGAAGAAAGGATTCGATTCAAGGAAACAAACAGTTTTATCTGTGATTCGTCCGGGTGTTGACGTAATCATGTCTGGACGCCGCGCCGCAGTTTTACGAAAAGTTGTACGTTGTCGCGAGTGTACCGCGTTTGTTCGTACTACGAACAAAAGTTTGGTGTGCGAGTGAGCCATCACACAATCCTCGATGTTGTGTATAGGTTCCGGGAACGTGGACAGTTTGACCCGCCTCCGGTGGACGAGAATAGACCTCGATCAGTTCCAGAATACTTACTTAATGTACTTGTGTATAAAACGCCAAGGTGTGCAACAACTTTATAAATTAGTGGCTAATTGCGATTTTGTATAAATAAGTTGAATGACATTTTAAACATGCCAAGTTATTGTAGAACATGTTATGTGATTGCATTATTTTTAATAACTAACATCGTATCGTATTTTTATGATGTTTCCTTAAACAAACACATACATTATTACATTAATTTGACAGTCGAAAACATGTGATAGTAAGTTCAATGACCTTGTTAACAACGATCATCTGCTTTCATGTAAGTGTATGTTATTTATTACCTACCTATGTTCAGTTTTACATTTGATTACATTTTTTTAGCTATCCTATTTTGATTACAACGCATTTTAATGAAAATATGAAATTGGGACTACGCGCCCTACGTACAGCCATAGTATGGTACAGCTGTTGTTGTTATTATCGACACATCATCTGATAGCGCGGAATGTGTTATGCTCTATGAAACCAGTTCATTGACTTCGTTATTTATTTTTTCAAACTTTAATAATGATATTGGGACACCATATTTCTTCACTAACGTAACAAGTAGGCTTAATACTATCTCCAATTTAAATCCTGGCTAATACGAAAAAAGCACCTTATATAATACAAACCAATATTTACATGCTATTGTATATGTCTGAATCAAGCGATCTAAATCATATGACATAGGTATTGTATTAGCTTTGTAATGTACCCTGTTCAAATGCAAATAAATTATATTATTATTACTACTTATACAGGATAAGCACACAAATAAAACTAGGATTTTTACATGACACTTTCACAGAAATCTCGTATTTTTTTTCTAGGTAGGTATTTAGGACAAGACGTAGTAAAGTAGGCAGATAAATAAATAAGTAGGAAGGAACTTACATTTTTTCCGAGATCTTTTGGCTTTCATATTTTTATAATGCGTATTAAACTTTCTTTTCCCTGGCAAATTCAAATTCAATCAGTCCTGCGAAAAAACCCCTCGATTACCGACTAGATACGTTTATGATATTGGCTATAGCATGTTGAAATCATGTTTCAAGCCTGAATTGATACATATTTTACAAGGTTCATAAAATAACCTACTCAACAAAGTATCTAATTCATTCTTTGTATTTTTTACGATTTATATACATTCATTATATTGGTAAATTAGTTATACTTACAGTTTTTCACAAAAAACACAAATTCACAACACGTAATTTTGCTGGAGCATCCGACGCGCGTGGTGTCACCTTGACATATAAAAACACACTGGCGATTTAGTGGCGACGCTGAGTACTAATTCGTAATATCGGAATGTGCGTCATTTTTCATACATTTTTCTATGGAGAATTTACGTAAAACATATGTAGATTTTAGGGCTTTAAAAGAGGAAGTCTTTGTTTGTAAAGGTACAAAAAAAAAGTATATGTTATATTTATTGGTTTCTTCAGTGTTCAAAAAGTGTTTCTTTTTATCAATTTGTGTTGATTTATTGGGTTAAATCTGAAAAATACGAAGGCATGTTTTTGCATTTTTTCTCAATTTTGTGCGTTTGTTGACCTTTATTATAAAACAACTATTAGATTTTAAGAGTTTAATATAATCATACCATAATTTTTGGTCTTTGATTGTAATATATACAAATTATCATTGATATCAATCATATCTAAATAGGTTAAATATGAAAAATCGTAACACTCTTTTCACAGTTTTCACGATCTGGCCCCTTAACTTCGGCGAGGGTCTCCTATCCACCCGGTGGGACCTAGGTCCTACAGGTGCAGGATCTAGGTTCTACAGATTGGAAAGGATAAGTGATATTACTGGATCTATTTGAAAATTTTAGGACATTACAAATCTTTACTACCCGGTAACATGTGATAGGTCCACCAGTAACACACATTACCAAGGGTGACACTATCAAGGCAGTAGGAAGGTTAGAGACGTGAGCTCCGGCACGACGTCAGCCGGCAGGCGGTGTCCTGAACTCCTGACCTGAAGCAGCGGTCGGTGAGCGGCGTGGCGACGAGGCGGCCGGTGTTCCCGAGGTACTCGAAGCCGTACTCCACGTCGGTGGTGATCATGGAGCACGTGACCCGCGCGCCGCGCGCGTAGTACCGCAGCTGCGAGATCCAGTTGAAGTCCGTCACGGCCGACACGCCCTTCGACACCATCTCCTCCAGGATCGACCGCCCTGGACATCACATTTGTTTGTTTACCATGAGTGTCATCACCGAAGGATACAATAGGGTTACTAATAGAAATAATATAAAAAATCGCAAGACTATATTACAAGACCGGACCGAGTAAGCTGCCCTGCGGTACTCTAGGTTTTTATTTCAATAATTTCAGAATATACATTTACATCTCTCATATACGGTAAGTAGGTCCTTATTACCCCCAAATGGGGCTTGTAGGTGACCAATTAGAGCTCTAGGGTAATAATGTAGCTATAAAAGGCTCTAGGGCGGTAAGTAATTAAAAAAAAAACACTTCACTCTTTCAAAAAGTTCGCGTACATCTAACCATCATACTGGCAATAGACATCATGCATTCAGCCCAATGACAAAAGAGGTCGCTTCGCTATTCAGCCTTGTCTTCGTATGAGTAAAATAGTCATCAATTTAAATATCGAACGGCGAAGCTCAATTTCCTTCTAGAAAAAAAAAAAATAAAAAAAAAGAGATGAAAAAAGGCGGGAATAGAAACTTTTACTTTTAATATTGTTTGTTTTCGGGATTTTTTTATAATTACGTGCTAATTAGGAAAAAAACATGAGTTGTGCAAGTGATGAAGATATAAGCTGCACTCCCGATTCAATGAAAATGGAAGCTGAAGCAGCAATTAACAATATTTTGCCTGAAAGTTCTAAAGAGAGATATTTGAAAACTTACGACGAGTTCATGAAGTGGCGAAAAGAAAAACAAGTAAAGTCTTTCATTCTTGTAATCCCGGTTTTTTTCTACTTACCTCACAATCGAGATGTAAAGCAGAGTAGTTAGCTCGGGTGTAAGCATCAATTGCACCCTCGAACTATAGGCGCCCTCGCTGCGCTCGTGCGCCTAAATATCTCGGGCTGCAATTGATGCCTTACAGCCCTTGGCTACTAATCTACTATTTATTGTCTCACTCGATCTGATATATATGTTTTTATAATATCTGGTTTCGTGTCTGAATAAGATTCTTTTAAGTTTTATGATCAGCCCTGCATGCTATATCGTATCAAAAGCTTATGCTATATCTGGGAAGACAGTTGAACAGACATATTTAATCCTAAATCAAGTAAATTTCGCTAATAATTATAGCGTAAATTTTATTATAATTATTGCTCTTAGCGTGGGATAATCTGAATCCCAATAATAGACTTAAAAAAAATACTAATTACAAGTCTCCACATATGAGCAATCATATAACAGAATTTGGTTGATGTATCTTTAACTTTCACAAACAATATATAATTATCAACAAAATCAGAGCATCTCAAAATGAACATTAGTCAATTGTTCTTAGCGAAGGAATGCTGGCAGAAAACTGGTCGACATCAAATGTACGCTGTTAAAACTACTACAACTTGAAGTTGGATGGGCGGTTGTAGCTTGGTGGTGTTTGCTATGTATTTCGGGTCATTACTTCGCGGTCTCTAGAATATATATTTATTTGTCGGTTGTTACACTATTCTAAAGGTGTAGTGCATTCTTAAAGAGGTATTGATATTTGCTTTTCTGACTACCTACTCCCTTTCTCCGCTTTCACTGGAACATACTTAGTTTGGCCTCTCGCGATTCTTGCTGGGTGACAGCTGAAAACCAGTAACTTGCGTTATACACAACTGACTGAGCTGCAGCCCTTTTATCTCACTATGTCACACACACCATTACAATAGTTATTGCAAAAGATGTTACAGTAACACTGTATTATGACTTAGTTCTCACCACATAATGTTCTTGCTTGATAGATTGCTAGGGATGTGGACACCTACGTCAAATTGAAATCTTAATAGATCCTTTTGCAAGTTTAGGACGGCGGATGAATTCAATTAGTCTATTGTCAATAATATACTACCATGTACGTCGAGCACTATAAGCGCCTCCACCGTGATTCTGTTCCCAGGGTCCAGCTCGCCCTGCACCAGGTACACAAGTCCGGTGATCTGCTCCGTGCTACGCTTCACTAGTTCGGGCAGGCTGTGAGACTCGATTGCTTCTATTGCCTGCAGACAACATTCTCTATTTGAGATGGCCAACTCGACCAAGCTCAACCTCGACCAAACTCGGATCAACATATACAAGGGGTTTTCAATATACTTGTTCTATTAGCAATACATATAAATGAATTCGGCATCAACCCATCCCACTGTTGGGATACGGGTCTCCCATTAATCGAAGGGTTTTAGAGCATACTCCACCATGCTGCTCTACTGCGGGTTGGTAGAGGCCAGTGTTTTCAAGCCGCCCGCCCACTGACTTGACGACTGTCATCTAATGACAACAACCGGGACCGACGGCTTAATATGCCCTCCGAAGCACGGAGGAGATCGAGATAAATAAACCCATTCATAGACAGGCTACGGTCGACGTTGCTCAACTTGTGTGATCGATTAGACTGACACGCGCGACGACGCCGTCGAACTCGATATGAATTAATAAGTCACCATAAACATTGCTTAGGGACTTAGAGAGCATAGTCTTAGTTGATTTCACACTTATAAATTACCTAGTTGTTCTGTGGGCTTACCTCCGCGGTGTACTGTATGCAGGAGCCGGCCTGCACGACCTGGCCGGGCCAGGCCAGCACCCACTCCTCCCGCCGGGTGGTCGCGTACGAGCCCACGGCCTCGGCCGCCACGTCGCTCAGGCTCACCGTCATCTGCTGCTCCAGCTGCTGCAGCCAGCGCTCCACCATGCCCTGGGACACGTACAGTGATTGCGCTTGTGCTTTATTCTTATTATATAATGTAAAGTCAAAAATCATCGCCAACAGATTCCATATGTAAACTACCTTCCGGTCACCACCTAGCTATGAAAATTTATTGATGTAACTCGGGGCCTGGATACAGACTACACCTGGATCGGCGTAGTCAGTAATGACCAGACATTAGAATCGTGAACATCACAAACGGTTCATATATTTAATTAGACTATGAGGGTTCAAATAATATTGGAACAATGCAATCACACCGGTACATGCTCTTGCCTTTTACTGCATGATTGTTAATTGAATCAGATGTTATTTTATATAAGTGAAATTTATGGGCACTACTTTGCGTAATGATGGCAAAAGTACGCAAAGTAGTGTTAATCAAATTGCCATTTATAGAATAGTCAATTACAAAGTTCATCCTTGAAGATGCAAAATCTCCCTGTACCACCCATGTAATTCTAAACCCTTTCTCACTTTAGCGTCAGCGGGTTGGATGCTTGCAGATAACTTGACAACTTCTCCCTCTGCGGACGCCATGCCGACGATCTCCTTGTTGGCGTTGAACTCCAAGGTATAAATACCCTCGAAGCATTTCTTGAGGTGAGGCTGGACTCGCATCGGGTCCTTCGTCTCGGACAGAATCTCGAGCAGTTCGTCGTTGGACAGGAAGAAGAACCTATACACAGGGAAAAAACGTTGTGTTCTGTTCATTATTTAGTTTAAATTTGACATGTTGCGCCAACACAGGTACCTCGACCTCATAGAATACCGAAGCCAAACAACAATGCCGTTGAGGATTGCTGTGTTCCTGCGAGTGAATGAGTTCACTAGACGTGAAATTATGCTGCTTAACCAGCAGAGATGCAAGAGCGTGAGTAATACCTACTCCTAGTAATGTCTTATGTCTATAACGTCATCATAGCTAACTACGGTAATATTTTTACATCAGGCGGACTATGTTAGTTGGGCGCCCGGCCTTTGGAATTTGACTTCCCCTCTTAGCAATGTGAGAGACAGCAATATGGCAAATAAGGCATTAAAAGCCTAAAGAGATGGCTAGTCAAGTGAAGCTCAACTGCCGTGCACCACGGATTTTAAGTTTCTAACACTATTGGGGACCTAAAACATTGACATGCGCCCGGCGTAGAATAAAAAAGATAACTTTATGAAAAAAAATCTACAACGTTTATACTTTTGACAACCAAAATATCACTTTCATGTCACCAGCTCTAACAAACGTATCTCCTTAGGATGAAAATTCCAGAACCATAACCACTCTAAGAAAGGAAAAAGTAAACATAAGGGTGTTTTCATTTAGCTATAATCAGCGGCAGTCTTCAGCAAGATGAAGTAAATCTTGAGCTAAGCTACTCCTACTAGAACTGAGCGAGCATCTTCATCATCACCATCATCTTCTTCGCAGGCCTGCTCACATACTTACCTCGGGAAAAACAGCCTCTTCTTCTCCAAATAATCATTAAGACCTCTTTGGATATCATCCAAGAGAGCGTTATTATAGCGCAACTTCTTCAGCAGGCCAGGATAATCCGTAGCCTTCAAGACCATGGGCTCCTTTGCTGTAGTGGTCATAATGGCGCGCCATTCTTTGTCCACGTCTCGGAAATTCCTCGCTTCTGTCGGCATCTGACGCATTATGTCTTCGGACGAGAATATAGGCTCCAAATACATCCAGGTCGCTTGGCACTATAAACAAAAAGTACTATCCTCACTCCACTATTCAAAAGAGGCCATCCATAAATTACGTCACACGTTAAGGGGGAGGGAGGGGGTCGACGAAGTGTGACACTGTGTGACAAGGGGGTGGGAGGGGTTCTAAATTTTGTGACGTAACACATCAAAATCTATTATAACCTAAGTGTTAAAACACGAACTTTGAACTATTAACGAAAAACTCAACATTTGCAACTCTAGATGTAAAATGCAAAACACGTGACGTCACACTAGGGAGGGGAGGAATCTCACAAGTGTGACAAGGTGTAAGGTGTAAGGGGTTTAGGGTGTAAGTGGTTCATCAACATCTTTGAACCAAAGCCAACTTCACCTGCACGCGGTGCACCCTGCTGTGACAAACGAAGCTCTGGCGAAAAGAGAGGTAGGGAGCGTAATTGTAAGCTATCCGACTGGGGAATGTACCTCCACCTCACAGAATACCGCAGCCAAATAACAATTCCGTTGAGGGTTGTTGTATTCCTGCGAGTGAGTGAGGTCACCAGAAAGGAAGGAGATGCTGCGTTGGCAGCGGGGGTGGTGGCGCGCGAGCGATATTTCATGTTGCGAGTGTTAATATGGCTACGGTAACCGCTTCACATCAGGTGGGCCGTATGCTTGTCTACCACCCGACGTAGTATAAAAAAAAAAAAAAAAAAAAATGGACAGGGGAGGAGGTAAAAAAATCAAGAAATTCGTGTGACGTAATTTATGGATGGCCCCAAAGTGCACTTTGAAATCCAATGATATTTAAATATATAAAATGATTTGGTAATTTTAGGAGTAGATAAAGCCGCCGAGGCGTCGGTCACCGTGAGCCACTGGTCGAGGATGTCCTGCATGCTGATCAGCTTCTCCTCCCAGGCGGCCATGTCGGCCTCGAAGGGGCGCACGTACGGCGAGCCGCGCATGGTCTGCGACTTCAGGATGTGGTCGTCCAGCTGCTGCTGCACGTCGTCCAGCCCCGACAGGATGCCCACGCCCGTGTCTCTGGAACGACGCACCATGCATGCCTTCACGCTTGCAATGCAACCAGTATAAGCTAAGTTGACTTGTGCTCACATTTATCCTTCACTTGTGCTTTCCATCAAGCAAGGTGGAGACATTTTGACAAACCACAATGAAAAAAAAGCGCGGTAAAAGGCGCGCGGTCATGTCAACGACCGCGTACCTCGAGCAGGATCTTATTCCGCGCGGTAACGCGCGGTACTAGTTCTACAATCCTGCATAGACCCATTTAGTTGGTGGATGAACACATAGATAAAAACTTGTGGTGAAAACGGAATATTTATTAGTCCCTTTGTTTTATAAATAGTTTCCGACACGTACTTAAAATATTTGATAAGATAAATCCATCAAAAAAATTTAATGGCAATCGGCTTTAACTTAGGCTGTAGGACCCCAGGTGAGGTTAGTTCCGGCTCTAAAGCAAGTAAACCACTTACATCCTCAACCAGTAACCCTAGAGACTATCATTAATCTTACCTGTAAGGCACCACCTCGAACTTGATCCCGACCCACTCCTCCTTCATCTTGTTGAGTGCCATCTCCAGGGCGTACTCCTTGGCGGCAGTTTGCTCTATCTCCTCCAGCTGAGCGGAGAACACGTGCACTCCTTGCTCCACCATATCAGCTAAGGAGGTCTCCGGGCCGTGTTCTACTTCAATGCCAACTAGGGCGCTGATAGCAGCCCAGTGGCGATCGCGCATACCCTGATGGCAAAATGTCATCATCATCATCATTTGAGCCGAACACGTTCACTGCTGAACAAAGTCCTCCCCCTTAAACTTCCGAACGATCGATATAGTGCTTTTGGTAAACCTAGGCTCCCTGCGATCTATACCAGATTGTCTGTTCATCTATTGGGGAAACAAAAGTAGGAAATGTGAAATCTAGTTCCCAATATATACATCTAAGACTTCTAAAGCCGTGCACGGTAATCGAGTGTCACTTGACTACTATCTTTACAGATTGATGGCATAGACGAGCTAGGTGGCGTAGCGGTCAATGACGCGGCTTCGACACCAACGCTCGTGGGTTCGATTCCCACATAGGACAAACATTTGTGTGCATGAACATGTCTGTTTGTCTTAGTCTGGGTGTTTTCTATGTATCATAAGTATGTATTTACAAAAAAAATATGTATTTACGTATGTTTTTCAGTTGTCTAGTACCCATAACACAAGCTTCGCTTACAATATTTATATAGACCATATATGACATTGGATATATCGGCAAGGAAGAAAGTCAATCTTCAATACACCCTACTCCTACTGAATAGTTTTTTTGTTTAAATTCGTTTAGAAGCCAGAAGTCAACTTTTTTTATACTAAATTTTTATAACAATATAGAAGACTGTTATAGGCTGCGGTAACTGCCTGCAACACCAGAGGTATCACACACGCGTTGCTGACCCTGTAAAAACTTCTTTACCCCATGCTGTAGTCTCCTGGGAAATCATTACAGGCAGTTCATTACACAGCTTGATAGTAGGAACATGGGAGAAAACCTCTCTGGAACCGCAAAGTACATTACACCTTTGGCTTAATGTGTGAGGATGAACTCCCTTTCGATGGCGAGCGGTGCGATGGTGCGGTGGAAGGAGGACATGGTATAGTTATAGTCACAACTTGCCATATCAGCATCTTTCTTTATCTTTCACTCTTGCCAGAGTGGTCGTGGTTGTCATGAGGTAGTAGACCTCACGATGCCTCGCCACCTCTGCCTGCTGGTCGTCAATCTGGTATATTCGTGTACCGGGCGCCCACCGCCGCCTTCACCTGATCGGTCCAACGCATGGGGATCTGCCCCGTGGTCTTGTGCCTTCAAGCTTCCCCTGTACAAGTCTCTCCATGGAGTCGTTTCCGCGTCTTCTTCATCTTTCCTTCGTCGGCAACCCTTATCAATCCCACTGCTGGGTTATGGATCGCCCCTCAATTTAAGATGTTTAGAGCATTTTCCACCACGCTGCTCAACTGCGTGTTGGCGGCATCTTTCCTTACCTTGTTGCATATAGCGCAGAGCACGGGCAGCAGCACCTTGAACTTCTCGACTTTGTTCCGCACCATGTCTGCGATCCTCTTGGCTCCAGGGTACTCGAACAGCTGCTTGCCGAGCTTGTACAGCAGCTTCCACCACGCCTCCACGTCCTCGCTGATCTTGTCTGCCTCCAGCCCCAGGAACGGACCGTGGTACCTGCATGTAATATCCTCAATATTTATTATTTTTTTCATAACTGCGATAAAAATAGAGAAATGTTTTTAAGGTAAAAGTGATATTTTGTAGATTGCCACAGGACAGGCTTAATCATGGATACGGCAGTAGCTACGGACGTTTTGTTCTTTACGCTTTAACGTGAATGCGTCTTTAAAATTGCTTCCATAGAGAAGCAATTCAAAAAAACGAATGCTAACAAAATCGGAGGATACAGTTTGGTGTTTCAGTTACAAATCTATCGTCTCCATACAAAATTCAATCACACCACTGGGTAGATGAAGGATCAAAGAAATTATTACGTCAAGTAAGGACTATGGAACATCACGTGCGGGGGGAGAGGGAAGCGTTGCCATTTTGAGATAATTTTAGTGCATATAACATATTCACGTATAACCATTTTTTTCATCCATCAATTCTTTTTTTTTTCATTTTTAGCAATCTAAAGAAAAACAGGTTGACATCACATTGTATACAATTTACCATTTCTCATATCCGTCGTAGAAATCGTAGGCGGTGTGCCAGAGCTTGTGGAAGGGATCGACTCCGGCGAGCATCGTCTGTAAACTGAAGTACACCGACACTTCCTGATCCAACAGCTGCTCCTCGTTTATAATGTCCTCCGCCTCGTATTTGTCATCCTGACGATCAAGAATTAGAAAATGCACATTTTTTTATTTTATTTCTTATATATTATAACTAAGGACGAAAGAATTACTTCGGTAGCAAAACTTTTCGAGTTATGGTAAGTTAAAGTCACAATTTTGGACTGTCTTTCTTGTTGCTTTCCCGCACACGTTCCCATCTGCTCCATACAAAAAGCTAGATTCTGACGCCACGTGTACATGTTTTGTATGGATAAAATCTGAGATTATTATCAGAAATTAATTCTTAATTTTGTTGTTTATAGACATTGAAATTAACTCGCTGTCTACATTTTCTCAGAAAACGACAGTTTAACAAAAAAAAGCCGGTTAAGTGCGAGTCGGACTCGTGCAACCAGGGTTCCGTACAAACTAATAATAATCTTGCAAGTAAATTGTGCGAAAAAACAACAAATTTACGGTTTTCGGATTTTTTCCTCTACTTGTGCTACATAACATTGCGTCTTGATAAATTTCAAGATTCTAGGTCAACGGGAAGTACCGTATATGTTTTGATTCCCTTTGCGAATGTCACAATTTGCGATATAAACGATGAAACATAAACGGCGGTATCTTTTGATTGCGTCGATTTAGAAGCTTGATTTTTTCATTGCTTTTAGAGATTGCAGACCTGAGTATGTGATATTAATTTCAACTTGATACATTAACGCGTTTCTAAGAAAAAGGGCTTTGACAGACAGACGTACGGACAGACGGACAGAACGGACAACGAAATGATAAGGATTCCGTTGTTTTCCAACAAAGGCGCCCATTTACCACCCGAGGGGTATAAAGAAGTAAGCCCCACATACCATCAAGTTCTTATGGATTTCATCAATCTTAGTAACGACATCCTTCAACAAGTCCAGGTTCAGTAGCGGCGGGTCGAACCTCCGGAACGTCTCCAGATCTTTCTCATGCCTCTTCAGTTTCTCCTCAAAAATCGTCTTCCTGCTCCGCAGCTTGTCTTCGGCCATCGTCTTCTTAGTGTTTAGGGTTTTGAGGGTCAGGTCGATGGAGTCTTCCATGTCGAGAGGCCACAGGAACACGCGTGTGTTCAGGTTTATGTCCTCAACTATAAATATACCGTTATGACAGAACATGGTTACATATAGCATATGGAGTACGGCTAGGAATAGGTTGTTCTTCTCTATCTATCTTCTATTCACAACTATAACAATGTTTATAACCAGTCATCAGTGCCATCTATATATAAACTACGGTACTAACTCAAGAATCATTAAAATGTAAGTTTAAACTATACAAAAAAAAAGGAGTGTAACATTTTGATGTTCGAACGAATGATAAACTTGTTCGTTGTAAATGGTCTTTGGTCGTCGACTGGCATCCGAACTTTTTTTATACCTACTGTGTGGAGTTAACAAAGCAACAACAGGCCTAATTCTTTTTGTGGCATAAGGATGGAAAATTTATTTGAAAATTTTTCATAAATCGATGCACATGTACATATAAAAGCGATTGGTCAATCACAAATTCACGCACTTACTAAACATGGCGGCATTTTCAGCGAAATTCATTGAGCTTATAAAATCCGGTCGTTCTGTCTGTCCGTTGCCATGAAACTCAAAATTTAGAAATTCTGACTTCGGATTCGTGCAGAGCATCAAAAAGTAGTTATGTAAAGTGACCTTGGTTTTCCGAAAAAAAATCGTTCTGTCTGTCCGTCCGTTGCCATGATACTCAAAATTTCGAGATTCTGACTTCGGATTCGTGTAGAGCATCAAAAAGTAGTAAAGTGACCTTGGTTTTCCGATATCAATTCGGGATTTCGAAAAAAAAAAATCGCTATGGTGGCGCATGCTGCGCGTCCGATGTTCCAAAATCTACTCGACCTATGAAGCTCAATTTTGACGGGTAGGGAGTAGTCCACACGTAAGAGACATCAGTTAAGAACGAAATTTGCGACAGGGCCGCATTAAGGGCGTTTATCGGTTATATCTATGGAAAGATTACAGTGGCAGTAGACCCGCAGGAGCCTAAAATCAACGTTCGACAAGACATGGCGCAAGATAGAGGACCGTGAAGCTCTTTCGTCGCGAGGCCACGGTCCACTTCGGGTCGGTTCTGGCAGGGATTTTAGTTTGGAAGGTTCATGCGGGCCTGCGCACTCCGCCAGCGTAGCCAACGGAAGGGTACTGACAGGAGAGGTGCGCGTGCGTCATGAGGAAGAGCACGTAGTCGGCGGTGGTGCGCGCCTTGTCGCGCAGGTCGAACATGGCGCAGTCGCGGCACTCCGAGATGTACTCCAGCAGCTCCACGAGCTGCGCCGTGCTGTCGGGGCTCTCCGACGCGCGCGCCGCCATCGCCTCGTACACGTCGCAGATACTGCCCACAACACACACACCCTGTACATCTACAGTTATACGACGTGCCTGACGCTCGCCGTGTCCGTGCCCGGCGCCTATTATTCGTAAATAAAAAAATGTCCGCACAGTTCCTATACTCCATTCATACTGCCCGATAGAACGTACAGAACCGACAGCTCAAACGTGAACCGAGCAAATAAAATTTTACTTTCGTTAATATTGGCCGGCTACGGCTACTGTCTGGTAAAAACATAGTGTTTATTTGGATTTTGGAACATACACGTACATCATCATCATCAGCCTGTACCCACTGCTGGATATAAGCCTTCCCCAATGCTTTCCAGCATATGCAATCCACGGCTTTCCGCATCCTACCACTACCAGCTACTCTTTTGAAGTCGTCGGTCCATTTAGAGGGAGCGCCCGACGCTTCGTTGTCCCATACGTGGTCCCCACTCTAAGATAGTCTTTCTCCATCTGCCATCGCTAACTCTGCAGATGTGGCCAGCCCACTACCCCTTCAGCTTGCTGACTCTGAGAACTATGCCGACCACTTTGGTAATCCGTAGTAAACGCACACGTACGGTTCATAAAAATTGGCACGACACGTGTCTGGCACGCTCGATGTCTGTAGATATAAATGGCCTTTTACAAGGAAAACAGTACTCCAATATGCAGTGTCCAATTGGTGAAGCAAAGGTACATCTATATATAATTTCAGCAATATATAGGCTACATCAGGAATAGAAAGAAACTCAAATGATTGCCGTCAAAAACTGTATACAATAAAAGGGATCGGTGTGAGAAGGAGCCCTAGAGCCCTGGGCATCACTCACGCCCTGTTCCACTTCCTGTTGAGCGCGACGAAGTGGTCGACGATGTGCTGGCGCAGGCCGTCCACGACGCGCCACAGGCAGTCGGCCACGGGCGCGCAGTCCAGCATCACCATGTTGAGCGGGATGTCGCGCCGCAGGAACAGGATCTCGTCGCGCAGCGCCGAGTACGAGTAGATGCGCGCCGAGAAGTCCTGCGCATGCCATTTATGGTCGTCTGACACGCGTTGAGGTAGTGAACAAATTGCTTACAATCTTTAACCGAGACGAATCTTACTATGGCAACAAACATACTACAATCTTCATTCATCTTCAACCCATATTCATCCCACTGCTGGGATACGGGTATGCCCACAAAACGGGTTCAGAACATACTTCACCACGCTGGTCAACTGCAGGTTTGCGAAGGCCAGTGTTTTCAAGCCGCTTAAAGGTTACTGACTTGGCTTAACGACTGTCATGTATTGACAACAGCCGGGCCCGACGGTTTAACGTGCTCTCCGAAGCACAGAACAGGCTACGGTCGACACTACTTAACTTGCGTGTTTGATTAGACAGACGCGCAAAATGACGCCATCGAGCTCCTATATAATTTTCATTCGTTCATTTATAATCCCAATATCTCCAGAGTCTATGTACAAGACCCTCTTTGGAACAGGGAAAGAATTTGGAAAATCAGGTCATTGGTACAAAGCCGATAATACTCTTCGTACTTTCGTATCATTAACATTGTGATCAACTTGAAACTCTAACCTTCAGATACGGAGCAGGATCCTGCGCAAAGAACTGCATCAACTCTTGATGCGCTGAGCCATCCAAGATGTAGTAATAGTCCTGGTAGCTGCTGAGGAAGCTGTTGGGCCCTGGGCGGTTGACACCGAAGTGCCGGAGACACTTATTAATGGTCTCCACCATGTACTCCTCGTCGGGGTATACCGCCATCAGGAATGGATTTGGACGGGTGGCACCTGGTAGAGACATACTTTGTTAACCCGGGAAGAGCAGACATTATTTTCATATATGAGAGGGGGGCAAGCGAGCATGTGGGTCACCTGATGGAAAGCAATCACCAACGCCCATAGAAATCAGCAATACCAAGGTGTCGCCGATCCGATGCCAGCCTTTTAAGGGAAGTATTGACTTTGTTCTTGAAGGCTCACTTGTTTATTAGTGGGGAATACTGCTAAGGGAAGTTGATTCCACAACTTCACAGTTCGTGGTAGAAAATGTCTTTAAAAGCGTACTGTAGTAGATCGCGGTATAGTATAGTCATGTACAATTTGAAGCATAAGGGTGCACCGCTTCTATATGCGACTACATTTATAAACTGCCTAACTAGGGAAGTACTTTCACAGAATAGAGCAGCCAAATAACAATAGCCTTGAAGGCTTTTGTGTATATCTATATATATAAAAGAAAGTCGTGTTTGTTACAACACTTATAACTCGAGAACGGCTGGACCGATTGCCATGGTTTTTGATTTGTTGGATTTGTTTCCGTCCCGAATAGCAGAATAACTCTTAAAAACATTGGAAAATTCTCGAAAAAATAAAATAAAAGAAAAAACATTTTCCCATACAAAATGTTCGTGGTTGTCGTAGCTGTCAAATGTGACGTTGTCGTACGTGCGTACGCCAAATGTATGCGTGCGTTCAGAAATGTTAATTAAGCTCATTATAGAACAAATGTCATAGATTAAAAACAAATGTTAACTCTATTGGTCTCATTTTTACGTCTTGAAAGTAGGCTGTGATTTGTTTTGAAAACAGTTTTGTGGATTTAAATATTTATTGCAAAGAGAATGTAACCACTACGTTTTAAGAGACGGATGTGCCATACAAATAGCGTAATTCTAATATGTATGAAATGGAAGCGAAAACAATCAGAATTTGTACCAAATTCGCTTCCGATTCATAGAGTCGTTTTTTTACTTTGAGTTGCGCCAGGCTGATTTATTGGTTCTAAAATATTTATGCGTGCGTTCAGAAATTTAAATCAAGCTCCATAAATCTATATAATATATAAAATAATGTCGTGTCTTGGTCGGGAAAGTAATAAAAACATTGAAAAATTGACGAAAGAATTAAATAAAAGAAAAAACGTTTTCCCATACAAATAGTGCCAGTTAAAAAGGATTGGAATATTTATTGATTGTTATGTAAATGTCAAATCGATTGGTCTCACTTTTACGTCGCGAATGTTGTCTGTGATTTGTTTTGTGGATTGAAATATTTATTGTTGTCAATTGGTACTTTTTTTGTGACTTTGTAAAGTACTGAACTTATTATTTACCCACTGCTGGGATACGGGTCTTCCCTCAACCGAAGATGTTTAGAGCATACTCCAACACGCTGCTCAACTACGGGTTGGGCCACTAACTTGGCTTAAGGACTGCCATCTAATGATAAACACCAGGACCGACGGCTTAACGTGCCTTCCGAAGCACGGACGAGCTCGAGATAACATAAACTCATTCATGAACAGGCTACGGTTGACGTTGCTTAACTTGCGTGTACAATTAGACTGACACGTGCCTCACGCCATCGTGCTTCTCTATTATTTTCTATTATTCATTGTATTAATTTCAAGAAATCATAAATTTTGTTCATATATATATGTACATCACGACATTCATTGACTGTTAGGCGGTACGAAGTTCGCCGGGACAGCTAGTTTGTAATAAATTACATACAGGTTAGGAACTTTGGAGGGTCGCAAAATATTTCTACATACCAAGGGATCGCGCCATGAAAAAGTTTGAAAAACACTGCGGTAGAGGCCCTCCGTCGCTGAATATCATATTCTCAAAAGACCACATTCGTAAATCATCACATTCTCAAAACACGATATTCGCAAAACATCATTATTCTCAAAATATTATGATCTCAAAAAAACACATTCGCTGTATTTTGCGAATGTGTTTTTTTTGATACAATACATTGTGTTGATACAATATGTGTTGTTTGTGATACAACAAATAAAACACCAGTGACTGTACTTTGGAAGTCCAAAGTACAGTCACTGGTGTTTTATTTGAATTATTGAAAATTTTCGTAACTGTTTAGTAACTGGTGCATAAAACCACCGTCGGCACAAATTTTTTGGAGTCCAGTGTCCTTTTTCAACTTTTTTGAAAATATGATATTTGGAGAATGTTATTTTTTGCTAATGTGGTCTTATAAGATCATGATATTTTGAGAATATGATGTTTTGCGAATATCGTGTCTTGCGAATGTGGTCTTGCGAATATGATATTCAGCGACGGAGGGGGTAGAGAATATCGTAGTAGAATATGGTATAAAAAACTTACCAGGGTACATGATCTTGTCCAGGCTCGGCAGCTGATGATTAACATTGATGATGGTGTGGAACCACTTGATGATCTGGATGCGCATCTGTTCCAGGGTCGGCTCGAAGGTGATGTTGGTGGAGCCAGGGTGGGCTATCACCTTTATTCTGATCAACGGGGTCTTAATGAACATGTAGTCGCGATATGGTCCCGTATATGCGTTGCCTTCCTGTCGAATAGATTTACAAAATAACAGGTAACTAGCCGCATCGTGCAGACACTTGTCCTGATGACGATCTCCGTTTGAGATTAAGCTGTCGGCTTTCTTAACGTAAATACGTGAGGGAATCGTGTGCAAAAATATTTTTTTGTATGTGTGTTTGTGCCGAAATAACTCTCGAAAGGACCCCGAATAGGAAAGTATAAAATGGATGGAAGTTGGTTTGGCAGGAAACAATTTTTTTAGTATTGTTAGGGTTCGTTAGTTTTGGTATCATTTTCCAATGTTCAATGAAAATTATTTGTACTGGCAACTCATTCTTTTAATTTTTGCCTGTACTGGTTTGTGACTGGCTAACCAATCCCAAGCCAGCATTCAGGCATTTGCGATTGGTTAATACTTTGACCAATCACAGTACATGATTTTTGCCGCGAAAATGAGACCGAGACTTGGCGGAAAAATGTCTGGTTGAACATTCTTGGATTGTGGGTCTTGTGGATGTGGAGGTGATCAGCGGAAAAATAAAAAGTAATACATTATTCTTTAGTCTTTTCTTCTATTAGTGTCTACGCCTAAAGTATAATATTAATAATATAAAGTATTTACTCTTATACCAAATAGATCTTTTTTATGTATAGATATAGATAGGGTGTAATTTTAAAGACTGGTCAAATTGATACAGGCGATTATGTGCCTGTTACTGATCACGATACATTAAAAAAATAAACTATACCTTAAAAATCATCAAAATCAGTTGTTTTTGAGGTATCTGTCATTTTAGCGTATACTGTAATATTGATAACCGCTGAAAGCGGTCACAATGGAAAACGCGCAGAGGGGACATGCGCTACAACCCCACGAGTCTTCTACCGACATAGTACACTTGAATCTCGGAGATAAACAAGAATCTTTCGATAGCCATACCGCGTTTATGGTTGATTGATTTTTGGGGTTTTTATTGATTCGTGATTAATACTAATAACATAATCGTCTCTCATTGAATTTGACCAGCCTTTAAAAATACACTGTGTATATATTTTTGACATGATAGAATTAATTTAACAAAGGTGTAGATTTAAGGTGACTTTTCATATTTTTATTTTTTCTCTACGTGACTATAATCGCCACACGTGAAGCATCCGCCCTACTATAACTGTAAGGGACGTATAACCTGAGTAAACAACTAAATCTTACCCAGTAATACTCGAAGTAAGAAGCGAAATGGTACACACTCCTCTCCACTAAATCACGCACTTGTCTCGACATCAATGCATGGATAGACCTGAAACACACAGTAAAAAAATGGGGCATGATAAACGCTGTGTGCAGTCAAACTATTCAATAGTCGAGTTTCGCACTCTATCGATATACGGATGTCAACTGGTAAGATGTGGCCAAAGGGTCCTTTTGTGTGCTGCCTGGTACATAAAAGGTCTGGAAACTGGATAAATGTACAAAATAAAGTACGAGTTCAGCTAACTTAGTATTCACAATTACCGCCACTCTTGATAAAAGAGGAATCCTATGAAGAAGTAGGAGTTTAACCTAAAAATCTGTTCCAATCAGAACGGTGAATCTTTCTTCTTGGTTTTATCTATGTAGATAGGCCTCTCGACTTTTTCTTGCGAAGTGTCTTTTCGAAGTGTTTCTTTATCTTGACCAAGGGAACAACTACAATGAAAAAAAAGAAAGGGAAGGCAGGAGTAGGAGTTACAATTGAAGAACTATTCTAGATGGAAAGTCTTTCTCTTTCTCTGCCACATAGACTGCTCTGTGATTCCTCATCTAGCTCATAATATCGGCGACAGAGATACCCATAGAAGACGAAAAGATGGGATACCTAAACAGGTAGAGTTAACCCTGAAGAAATCGTCTACATTGAAACTCGACTCTTTCTCTTTCTCAGCCACGAAGATAGCCCAGTCGGCAGTGGCTCCTCTTCTTCGCCATACCATCAGCAACAGAGAAACTGAAGAAACGGGAGAACTAAATAGTAGCAATTTTACTCTCTACTCTAATGGGAAGATAAATTCTCTGTTCTTCTTAGCTACCTAAATAGCCAAGTGGCTCCACATCTTGACCATCAAGTCTACGACAGAGAGATAGAAGAAAGGCGAAGGGAGAAGGACTCAGCAGTAAGATTTATACCTGAAGAACTACTCTACTTGGAAGATCAACTATTTCTCCTTCTCAGCCATGTAGACAGCTCAGTGGTTTCACATTTTGATCATGGTATTGGCGACAAAGAGAAGAAAAGGGAAAGCCTAGACAGAAGTAGGGATTATACCTGAACCACTGCTCTTCCGGCCGTGTCCGTATTGCACTGAGCTCGTATTGAAATCAGTGCCTGGCTCACGATTTATACTGAGTGTAATTCTTTTAAATTAGGCATGTGGACACACCTGACAATGTTGATAGTTTTAGATAAACGTGTTTTATACTACATATATAACGATTTATTGTGTTGCATATTTCTGTAAGTGTCTGTGTGTTTAATGTAAAAAAACTTTTCATTCATTCATTTACTCTACTTGGAAGTGAGTCTCTTGGCTCTTTCTCAGTTCATCTTGATAATGGTATAGGCGAATTGGAAAATATAAAAAAGGCAGGATCTAAGCAGGAGTAGGAGTAATACTACTCCATACTACTACTTTAAATGGAAGATCAAATATAACTCCTTTCCAGTCACGTAGACAGCTCAGTGGACTCCTCATCTGGAGCATGATATCAGAGGCAGAGAGATAAAAAAAATGTAATACCTAATGAGCATTAGCTTTACCTGAAGAACTGTTCTACTTGAAATGTAGATTCTCTTTTCTTCTTGGCCACGTAGATAGCCCAGTGGCTCCTCATCTTCACCATGGTGTCGGCTACGTCAATGAGCCAGTTGTCCACGAGTTCTGCTCTCGCCTGGTCACAGAGCTTGGTCAGGCGTTCGGTGAACTCTGCAGGGTACTGGGGAAATGGTGTTTCTTCTTGCATCTTGTTCATATCACAGATCAACATGTTTTGATATCTGTTGATAAGAAGCCATGATTATACAGGGTGGTCATTTGAAAAAGTGGAACAAGGTTGCTAATAGTTTACATAAAAACTCTCTTAAGACTCATGAGGGAGATTACACATTGATGCTCAGTTTTGGTAAAATAGAACAGTCAGTGAGTAGAATTGTGTTTTGAGCAAAACTTGTTTTTTTGCACGACAACCTTTCGCGTGCCGCGGTGCCATGGTGGGTACAGTGTTGATATAGCGCATGGCACAGAATTGACAGGTCGCGGCACGCGAGTGGTTAATATGGTTACTTATGAAAGTCTATGTAGTGTGCAACTGAACTGGAATGTCTAATTATGTATATTTTGTAAAACGGATTGGATAAATGTACTTCAGGTTTATTAGACCACTGTTTCAGGACACTTCGGCCAGTCTATACAAATGTCGCGTCGTTAATTACTACATAACCAACGAGGTCTGTGCATAGCGTGAATGAGCTAAGCTAAGTAAAATGCAAAACACAAGTCGTTTCGGTGGTACCATAATCATAATCACGTATTTTCTGGTGTAAGTGATTATTTAGGGTATAAAAATTTATACTCGCTCAGCAGTAGTAGTAGTACAGGTACCTCTCATTCCAGATCCTGTTAAGCTCGATGAAGATGGCGTTCCCCTGGTAGTAGCGGTAGGCCATGGCCTGCGCGGCGCGCGTGGCGGCAGCATGCCAGGGAACTGGCGCGCGGACCACCAGCGCCGGCCACAGCGGCGGCAGGAAGGCGATGTGGAGACGCTCGCGCTCGCCGGCCTCCTCCAGGATGTACGACAGGAGGCATCTGACACAAACCTCACGATATACAAGTGCCACTTCGCATCAGGCGGGCCGTGAAGTCTAATATCCTACGTATTATTTTTTATTTCATTTTTATATGAAAGGGGGGCAAACGAGCAAGTGGGTTACCTGATGGAAAACAATCATCATCGCCCATGGATATCAGCAACACAAAGGGGTCGCCGATCCATTGCCAGCCTATACTCCTTCCTTCCTTTTTTCTGGTGACCTCACTCCCTCGCAGGAACACAACAATTATTTGGCTGCGGTAGCCTGTGAGGCTGCTGTAGTCTCCTGGGAAAACCTCGACATACAGTTCATTCGACGGCTTGAGGGATTGTATGTGGGAGAAAACTAAAGAATTGCTACGTTGGCAGTGGGGGTGGCGGTAGGCGAACGATATTTCACGTTACAAGCGTTAATATAAAAAATAAAGAAGTAAAGTCATGTGGCACCTTTTCATAGCCATGACGAAGAAGTCTTTGATGTCGGCCTCACTCTGCCTGACACACGCCTGGTACGTGAGGACGAGTAACCTCTTCTTGATGGCGACCGTCTGTTTGTCTACCGCCATCTTTGCCTTCTTGTACAGATGCTGAGGGAATTCCGGCAAATGGTTGCCAACTAGTGCCTAAAATGAATCACTGCGTATTATACAACAAAGTCTCCCACGTCTGCCTGTCTGTCTGTTTGAACACAATAAACTCAAAACCACTGAACGAATTCTCATACGGTTTCCACCAATGGATGAAGTAAGACATACCTACTAATGATTTGTATATATAAGTCATTAGCGTTTTGTGGAAATTGTCTGAAATTTGACGATGATCGTCGAGAATGCGTGGAGGTATCAAGCTGAAATTTGCACGGTATACTCAGGTCTACGGTCCCATGAAGTTGTAAAAAATGAAACTGCTAAGTTTACGTAAAAAAAAGATATGGAAGTTTATTCAGCAAAAAACGCATATTTCGATACATTATCAAGGGAATCAAAACTCATAGGGTACTTCCCGTTGACCTAGAACTATGAAATTTGGCAAGTAACATCGTTATAGACTACAAGTACAAGAATAAATCTCAAAACTATACATTTGTAATTATAAAAATATGGGGTCTATATTTTTTATAGGGTGTCGAATTTTCAAATTGAAGCTACTAGTTCAAGTGGGGTATCACATGAAAAGGCTTGATGTGCACATTGCAAAATATATTTTATTTATTTTTTCCGACGCATTACTTATTTCTTATTTATAACTAGCTGATGCCTGCGACTTCGTTCGCGTGGACTTAATGATTCCGGCGTATTAATAAAAATACGAACTAATCTAGATACATAAGAAAATATTTTTTTTATTTAACATTGTAACCATAGTTTAAAAATATATATAAAATAAATTAAGGGAGTCTTTCCTTCGAGAGCTAATATAAAAAGATCTGAAGCGTTACAACTCTCGAGAAAGCCACGTAAAGTTGGCCATGCGAAAAACGACCAGTCCTAAGCTTGACCAGCGAATTTTAGTGATTTCTTTATTGTCATAGCAAAGCAAGTGGTCACAGAGAACTGTGTACGTTTAAAATTAAAATGGATTTTTTTTTAGAAGAGTGGTACTTATACGCGGAATTAATACAGTTTCACCAGCACCACTCCCAGTGAGAATCTCAACTTCAATTATATTTCGCTGCCAAGCATTGACTTTACTTCAGGAAGGAGATCTTCCCCAAATTTTTTAATATTCTTGGAAACTCTTGGGCACGTAAAATTATATCTACAGCTTCTAGTGCCTTACTGTTGGCCATTTCGCATTCATCTCAAACGATTAGACAGAAATCCTGAAACACCTTCGCTTTGTCACAGTTTCGTTTCACAGAGCATGTCGGTGTTTCAATTCTGTTTAAATCGAGTATGATATTGAACATTGTATTTGCGTCCTTCCGCCTAGTAATAATGTGGCTGCAATGCCTGGCGATGCTGCTGCGAGATCTTATTTTGGCGCCTGATTTCAGCGTGGATTGCTCTCGTCAGGTATGTTTTCCAGTCCCTCCTGGAGCATCTAAGAAAAACAGTTTCCCCTCGTTACTTAAAACACTTTCCACCACCAAATCAAATAAACTCTGATCTTGCTACATAGCGTCCCGCAAATGCACATATTCTTCTGGTTTGTGCGAATATATACCAATCGTTCCATTTCAATTTTAGCGTACACGTCTATAATAAACTGACTAAATAGACCACGTTACCTTTGTAAATAAAATAAAATGATTGCGTCTAACTTGTAGCAGGTAAGAATAAAAGTAGCAGCTCGCGGTTTTTTTTACGATACATTCAATATTTTGTTAATCTATTTATTGTTATTTTAAGTAACTTTTTTAGTTCTATTTGCTATTATAGCGTGTTTTTTTTTATTTTTTTTTTAAACTATAATTTATTGTAAACACGTGTTGTTTATGCAAATAAATTTAACTTTGTTCTGCATCATGTGTTCCAAATTTTGGATTTTTATACCTCAACAAAAAATCCTCATCAGGCTGAACAACTTTTGCTAAGGAGTCATTTTTAAATTTTTTATAGTTTACCTGAACCATCATGGTTCTGCATCAGGTGTTCCAAATCTTGGATTTTTATACCTCAATAAAAAATGGTCATCAGATTGAACAACTTTTGCTAAGGCGTCATTTTTATATTTCTTATAGTTTACCTGAACCATTAAGGTTCTGCATCATTTGTTCCAAATCCTGGATTTTTATACCTCAACAGAAAATGCTCATCAGGCTGAACAACTTTTGCTAAGGCGTCATTTTTATATTTCTTATAGTTTACCTGAACCATTAAGGTTCTGCATCAGGTGTTCCAAATCTTTGATTTTTATACCTCAACAGAAAATACTCATCAGGCTGAACAACTTTTGCTAAGGCGTCATTTTTATATCTGTTATAGTTTACCTGAACCATTATGGTGCTGCATCAGGTGTTCCAATTTCCAGAATCAATTATACCCTATATTTTGCCCAGGCTTAACAGCTATATAACAAAAAAAGTTTCATTCGAATCCGTCCAGTACTTCCAGAGATTAGCGTGTACAAACAGACAAACAGACATACAGACATACAGACATACAGACATACAGACAAACAGACAAACAGACAGACATTTTTTTTTTAATTCTTACTCTATTACTATATCTCCATCGCCTCCAATTGTTTTTTTGTAAATATCTTCAATGTACAGACACATTATTTTTACTGTTTTATTATATGTATAGATGAAAAATCTTACGTACAGAACCCTCGGTGGGTGAGTCCTACTCGCACTTTTCCGGTTTTTAAATATTAAAGTTCTCATTATACTAGCTATAGAAGCGGTTGATTAATAAAAAAAACATATAATAGGACAGACGGAAACAGATCTCCCTCATGGTCCTACTAATACGATAAATTAGTAGGAGCATGAACAAACGGGGCAGTTTTCAAGCCGCCTAAAGACCACTGACTTGGCTTAACGACTGACATCTATAATGACAATACCCATGACCGACGGCTTAACGTGCCTTCTGAAGCACGGAGTAGCTTGAGATAAATAAACCCATCGATCGACATTGCTTAACTTGTGTGTTCGATTAGACTGATACACGCAACGACGCCACCGAGCGCTCTTCAAAAAAAGCTCGTAAGTACCTTTCGAGACTGAGTTCCCCCCTGGGCAGTGTGAGAGACAGCAATATATATATTTTTTTTATGTCACACAGTAGACAAACAAGCAAGCGGGCCACCTGATGGAAAGTGGTCACCGCCGCCTATAGACATTAGTAACACAAGGGGCGCTACCAATGCGTTGTCCACTAAGGAGTTGGAGGAAGGGAAGGAAAGAAGGAGGGGATAGGGAAGGAGTTGGGCTTCCGGATCTCTCACTCACCGAACGAAACGCATTGCTGCTTCACGTCGATATTCTGTGAGAGGTGGTACTTCCCCGGTCGAGGAAGCCCATTTCATAATTGCTCTACCAGTCCAAGATAATATGACAAATAAGAGAATAAAACCTTAAAAGAGATGGCTAGTCAAGTGAAGCTCAACAGCCATTCACCACAGATGATTAAATAATAAATAAATAAATGATTATTCCTGGACAAATGACACCCTGCCATCTATTCCCAAACTAAGCAAATCTTGTACCTACTATGGTACTAGGTATACAATATTATACTTAAATTATTTTATTTACCATCGGATTAGCAAGTTGAAGTGGCAGTGGGCAGGGCACATAGCACGGAGGACGGATGACCGATGGGGTCGAAAGGTTCTCGAGTGGAGACCACGTACCGGCAAGCGCAGCGTAGGACGTCCACCCACAAGGTGGACAGACGACCTCATTAAGACCGTAGGATCGCGCTGGATGCAAGCCGCTTCCAACCGGTCTTATTGGAGATCTAGAGGGGAGGCCTATGTCCAGCAGTGGACTTTCAATGGCTGAGATGATGATGATGATGATTTTATCTACTCTCATACTGAAATTTACACATTAAAAAACTAAACGCAGTATCTTAACAGTCTTTACGCACAAGCTATCAAAATAAATTTAAAAAGTTATTTTTCGATACAGTTGTCGTATGGACATTCGCCTTCGTCTCAAGTTATAAACTCGCACTCGTATTTTAAGAACCCTTATTATGCAACAGTTTCATAAACTACTATTGTAAATACATACATAATGATATAACACATAGGAAACACTCAGACGAAGACATGTTCATGCATACAAATATTTGTATAATTTGCGGGAATCGAACCCGCGACCTCGGAGTCATAGTGGTCATTTCTACCCATTCGACCATCAAGCTCGTCAATTAAATATACACTATTGAGGACCTACAACAGCGAGTTATAAAATAATAAATAAATTCCAGTAATATGAATGAAAAAATCGTCTAAACGCCTAGTTACGTTACCGTAGTGAGATAATACTGTATCCTCTCCAGGTCCTTAGGATGTATGTATCGGTGTTGTTCCTCGAGGGTGACCTTCAGCATCTCCTCGCGCTGCTGGTCAGGGTCGCGCGGCAACTCGAACTCGAGCCTTGCCAAGTGTCTGCACAATGGGCAAGTTCACTTTTGTCTATAGTAAAGGTCGGAAAAGGGTCGTGCTATTGGGGAAACTTAGGTATTAATGGACTGCTGCAAAATTCGTCAGTCAAATGTTTTATTTATACCACTAGGGTAGAAATAAGCATACGTCCCGCCTTATAGTAAGCAGTCTTCGCAGCCTAAGGACGCTTATGACAATAATCTCAAAACACGTATCGCAGAGACGATCACGGCAGTTAGGGCGGCGGCAGTCGCATGTTTATTCTGTTTCAGGTGTTGAATAGTAGCAAAGACGACCGCAGCAGCTAGAGCGGAGACCAAACGAGAGAGGTAGGGACAGACGGCGTAAGGTGCCCTCCGAAGCACGGATGAGCTCGACTTAAATAAACCCATCCATTGACAGGCTTCGGTCGACGTTGCTTAGTTTGCGAATTCAATTATACCTACACGCGCAATGACGCCATTGAGCTCTTCCTTCTAAAGCTCCTATAAATTCACAAAAGGCAAAGTCACTCCTCAAAGAAAAAAATTGGTTGCCTGTAAAGTCGGTATACGGGCGAAAGTTTTACGTGACAACGACTTTGAGTGGTAAAATGTTTTCGAGTGGAAGGGACGCATGCCTTTCACTTTTTATGTCTGTCTCTCTCGCTCTTAGAAGGGACGCGTGCCTTTCACTCGCTCTCATTGTAAGCGCATAACGTGAGCCAGTTTCTTGAAGTGTCACCCGGCTAACCAATTTATAAGACGTTGTCACGTCAAAACATATTGCTTACTTTTTGAGAGCCTCAGCTGCAGCTCTCTCAGCGTCTTCTTTCTCCTTCCGTCTCTTCTCCTTCCTTTGTCTCTTCGCTTCTGCAGCGGCAGCCTTTCGCCTCTCGTACGCTCCAGAGACCAAGTCTTCTAACAATACTAAACCTAAGACATTTTCTTTGTTTCAATATTTTTTAAACTATCATTTATTATTGTATTGAGCAGCGATTATATATTCAAGATATCAGTAACTCGCACTAACTCGCGGCACGAAATACGGAGAAACTCAGGTAAATAAACCCATCCGCAGCCAGACTACGGTTATCATTGCTTAACATGCGTGTTTGTTTAGACTGGTACGTATAACACCAACTCGGTCAACATACCTTTAGGCAATTTATTTTTCTCTTCTTCTTTCTTGATTTCCTCAAGTCTCTCTTTCTCCCTCTGGGTCCAGGGCTTGAGGGGGGGGAACTGCAGCTCCCCGTGAGGTCCGATGGGTCCGTACAGCTGCGGCGGCGGCCGGCGCTTGGGAGGCATGTTCATGAGCCGCATCGTCTTTGTTGCTGGAGTCAGGCAGTTGCCTGTAACAAATCATTATATATATTATTCTATATCAGGTCAAGGGGTAAACAAGCTCGCCTGATGAAAAGCAGTTACCGTATCCTATTGACCCCTACAATACAAGCAAATACGACATGGGAATCTTCACGAACAGAGTAAATTTTTCCCTTAAAAGGCTGGCAGCAGATCGGCGACCCCATGGTGTTGCTGATTTCTAGTGGTGGTCATTACTTTTTTTTTATACTATGTCGGCAGACAAGCATGCAATATATAAGCAGTTGCTTCACATCAGGCGGGCCGTGGCTACGGTAACTACCGTGGCCATATTAACGCTCGCAACATAAAATATCGCTCGCGTGCCGCCACCCCCGTTGCCAACGCAGCATCTCCTGTTCTGGTGACCCCACTCACTCGCAGGAACACAACAACCCTTATGGGAATTGTTATTTGGCTGCGGTATTCTGTGAGGTGGAGGTACATTCCCCAGTCGGGTAGCTTACAATTACGCTACCTACCTTTCTTTTCGCCAGAGCTTCGTTTGTCAGTCAGCAGGATGTACCGCGTGCAGGTGAAGTAGGCTTTGGTTCAAGGTTGTTGATGACCCACATGCCCGCTTGCCCTCAGGTTCGAATCCTACCAAGGCATTTAAATTTTTCCATTTTATTAATATTTGTAATATTCTAGCAAGTCGGCCTTAATCAACTATTCAAATAATAATTATAAATGAAGTTCTTATGTACCATATATGTGTTTGGCAAAAAAATTATGTTCTTCATGTCATTATAATAATCAGAGTCGGCAACGCGTAAGTGATACCTCTGCTATTGCGAGCGCCGATATAATGCGATGACTGCTTATCATCAGGCCGGTCGAATGCTTGTTTGCCACCTTAGTTGTATAAACAAGATTTAGTTGTATAAAAAAAAATGATTACCAATGGAGTCGACAGGCTTGGCGTGGTTGTAGCTGTCTCGATAGGGCACTCCTTTAGTCCATGACTTGCGCTGCATCAGCGGAGGGAACTCGCTGCATAAACCCTCGCCTTCACCTAAAACATATACATACGAGTATATACCTAAATATATAAAAGAAGAAACTGACCAACTGACTTATATATCAACGCACAGCCCAAACCGCTGGATCTAGAGATTCCAATTTTGGCAAGTAGGTTCCTTATGACGTCTAGGGGTGCACTAAGAAAGGATTTTTCAAAATTCATCCCCTAAGGGGGTGAAACGGGGATCCAAAGTTTGTATGGGGAAACAAGATTAGTTGGACTATTTTATCCGAAACTTTACACGAGTACTTCTATACGTAAATGAGTAAACAAAAATATAGGGTAGTTGACATGAACAAATAAATTTTTATCATCATCATTTCAGCCAACGGAAGTCCATTCATGATCATAGACTTCCACAATGATCGTTATGTGCCATTTATAATTTGTATCCATGCATTCCCTGCGATATTTAATTTTTAACATTTTATAACACGAAAAATTGTGGAATATCTTGTGTGGTGTTTCCAAACATGTACGACATCCCCCATGTTGTTTATGTTCTATATTTATTATGTATATATGTACGTACATACGTATGTGTATAGTATAATTTCACTACGAGAAGTTCTACAACTTTACCGTTCGTAAATTGAAGGGTAAAAAGGAACCCTATTACTAAGGCTCCGCTGTCCGTCCGTCCGTCTGTCACCAGGCTGTATCTCATGAACCATGATAGTTAGACAGTTGAAATTTTCACAGCTGATGTATTTTTATTGCCGCTATAACAACAAATACTACAAAACAGAATAAAATAAATATTTAAGGGGGCTCCCATTCAACAAACGTGATTTTTTTGCTCACAATTGATAACGGTAATAGGTAGACGCTTGAAATACCCACATAATATTTAGTTATATATTCACTTTAAAAATAAGTAATTAAATTAAAATAAAACAAATATTTAAGGGGGGCTCCCATACAACAAACGTGATTTTTTTGCCGTTTTTATAGATAATGGTACGGAACCCTACGTGCGCGAGTCCGACTCGCCCTTAGCCTGTTTTTATTACCACTTTCCATCTCCTAAGACCACCTGGGAAACCGCTCGCCTCTCTGATGAACGCCCTTAACTTTGTTTTGAAAAGGTAGACTGAGTCTAAATTTAATATTTCCCACGGAACACCCAGTTAAACCAAAGTGAACCGTTGTAAAAAAAATTTTACCACGGTCCATCCAGGTGGTCTCAAGGGATGGACGGTTACCACCGTACCTATAGGGGTAAAGGGGTAAATTTCATCGAAATCGTTAGAGACGTTTTCGAGATTGTAGACATTTACAAGGTTAGTTCGTAAAAAGTAGGTTTAGGGAAGGATATATAAATAAATATTTCTGGACAATTTACACAGCGCCAACTAGTCGCAAATTAAGCGCAAAGCTTGTACTATGGGTACTAGACAACTGATAAATGTACTTAAATAATTTTGTTTTGTACATACATACATATAATACATAGAAAAAACCCAGACCAAGACAAACAGACATGATCATGCTCACAAATATTTGTCTTGTGCGGGAATCGAACCCGCGACCTCGGAGTCAAAGCGGCCATTGCTAACCATTCGACCACCGAGCTCGTCAATATACGCATAGTATACATAATACGTTACTCATGTGTACCGCGTATATGCTTACCCTCGGGGTAGTAGTTATTGGCAGCCCGCAGCAGCAGGCTGTCCCTGTCCAGCTCGTGGTCGCGGCCGGCCCGCCGCAGCGCCGATGTGAACCTTACCCTCGGGGTAGTAGTTGTTGGCAGCCCGCAGCAGCAGGCTGTCCCTGTCCAGCTCGTGGTCGCGGCCGGCCCGCCGCAGCGCCGACGTGAACCTTACCCTCGGGGTAGTAGTTGTTGGCAGCCCGCAGCAGCAGGCTGTCCCTGTCCAGCTCGTGGTCGCGGCCGGCCCGCCGCAGCGCCGACGTGAACCTTACCCTCGGGGTAGTAGTTGTTGGCAGCCCGCAGCAGCAGGCTGTCCCTGTCCAGCTCGTGGTCGCGGCCGGCCCGCCGCAGCGCCGACGTGAACCTTACCCTCGGGGTAGTAGTTGTTGGCAGCCCGCAGCAGCAGGCTGTCCCTGTCCAGCTCGTGGTCGCGGCCGGCCCGCCGCAGCGCCGACGTGAACCTTACCCTCGGGGTAGTAGTTGTTGGCAGCCCGCAGCAGCAGGCTGTCCCTGTCCAGCTCGTGGTCGCGGCCGGCCCGCCGCAGTGCCGACGTGAACCTTACCCTCGGGGTAGTAGTTGTTGGCAGCCCGCAGCAGCAGGCTGTCCCTGTCCAGCTCGTGGTCGCGGCCGGCCCGCCGCAGCGCCGACGTGAACCTTACCCTCGGGGTAGTAGTTGTTGGCAGCCCGCAGCAGCAGGCTGTCCCTGTCCAGCTCGTGGTCGCGGCCGGCCCGCCGCAGCGCCGACGTGAACCTTACCCTCGGGGTAGTAGTTGTTGGCAGCCCGCAGCAGCAGGCTGTCCCTGTCCAGCTCGTGGTCGCGGCCGGCCCGCCGCAGCGCCGACGTGAACCTTACCCTCGGGGTAGTAGTTGTTGGCAGCCCGCAGCAGCAGGCTGTCCCTGTCCAGCTCGTGGTCGCGGCCGGCCCGCCGCAGCGCCGACGTGAACCTTACCCTCGGGGTAGTAGTTGTTGGCAGCCCGCAGCAGCAGGCTGTCCCTGTCCAGCTCGTGGTCGCGGCCGGCCCGCCGCAGCGCCGACGTGAACCTTACCCTCGGGGTAGTAGTTATTGGCAGCCCGCAGCAGCAGGCTGTCCCTGTCCAGCTCGTGGTCGCGGCCGGCCCGCCGCAGCGCCGGCCCCCGCGGCCGCGAGCGCGGCGCGGACGTGAACCGCGGCGGACAGCGGCCCGATGCCTCCGCCGCCGGCCGCTTGCGGGCGCCGCCCGACATCGCACTCACTCCGGATGTTTTACCTACACGGTAGAAGAGTCCAAGAGTGAAGACGTCGTCGTATGGGGCGACGAAGCGTTGGGTGTCCTAATCTAGATAGACCGATGAGCACGAGGGAACGACCGGAAGTGGCTGATGCGGAAAGCGAAGGATAGCTTATAGTGGAAAGCATTAGAGAGGGCTTATCCTGCATCTATACAATGCTGGATGCATTGGATAGGTGCAGGCCGATGATTATATATGATGGAAAGCCTTAGAAAAGGCCTATTTCCTGTAGTGGATATCGAGTTGCTTATAGGCCCTTTTGCTTTTAGGACGTTGTGCTCATAGGGCGATTTACTTAAATGACCTTACGATACGAAAGGTATAATATATAGATCATAATGATGATGACTAAGAAGAGGAATGCTGTGTTGAGAGGTCCATTATATGCTAAACTCCACATTCGTCACTAGGGAAGACAGCCGCTCGTACAATTTTCCGTTTCAGTAAACGAGGTTGTTGTAAGACAGTTATAGGGCACATTTCACACGTTTATCCCGTTTAATATCTGCAATTCGAATGAGCAAGAACACAGAAAAGAATACCACAGACATATAATGACTGGCCATCTCTACATACCTACAAAAAGGAAAGCCTCAACGCAACTACTACCTTCGTGGTGACCTAACACAACATCTCAAAGGTATTGTTATTTGGGTGCGGTATTCTGTAAGGTGGAGGTACTTCCTAGGTCGGGAAACTTATGATTACGCGTTGCTCTACCTATTTTTCGCCAGTAGTCTAATTATATTAATTATTATACAACTGATAATTCTAGTTTTGAAAGCGTCTTTAGGCTATCATGAATGCTTACCATCATGCATTTTATATGCTTATGTACCAATTTAGAGAATCGTCTCTTCTTTAATTCTACTAGGTACCGGGTAACTACTTGTACTAGTCCCAAACCAAAACTATTATGCGTATCATCATCATCATCATCAGATCATTTTAGTCTCCACTACAGGAACACGACCGTCTCTCGTCCGTCACAGACAGGAGGATTTGGTCTACACTCCCCACGCTGGCCAGACGGGTTGGGGAGGCCTGATCGATGTTTTATAATGTATATTTCCCTTAGTCACCTTGTATGACATCCACGGGAAGAGACGAAGTGATTCTATTCTAGTCTGCCGGAAACCACACGGCCATTGCGCGTATACAAACACTTTACCTCATTAGTTAAACTGTTACTACAGTAATGAAGTGCTTGTTCTCTCGCCGTGATGGTTCGAACTGAAAATCAACGCTGTAGTAACGCTTCAGCTGTGTTGAGTTGAGAACGCCAACTCAGCACAGCTCAACACTTTTAGCGTCACACAAATTACTACCTACATTATATACGTTTATGAAGTCTTATGTGATGTGAGATAAAATGCATTTAGGTATTCTTCTTTTACCGTTATTTACGTTCCTTACTTTGGTCCTTATCCTTCAGTCAGGCAATTTGCTGAAATTGCAACTGCACAAGAAAAGTCGATCAGATTGACTTACAAACTCTAACTCTTCTCTAATAATGATGAAAGGCATAGTTTTGAACAAATAGCTAAGACTGTATACCTACTTACCAAAATAAAAAATAATATCTTATAATTCCCAAAAACTGGAACACTTGTTGAAAATCGTCATGTCTTTGACATCGACAACGCGTTGCTATGGGAAACATTTGTTCATAAGGACGCTATAAACCATAAGTATATTATATCAATTTGTTAGTTGCCAGTTGTAAACACAACTGATTAAACTCCATGGTTACCTAATCATGTTTTCCGTAAAGTCCCCCCCCCCCCAGGGTAACGAGCCATAAGCCATAAACGATGATACTCCATGCATGCATGATCGATCATCTATGGGTGTAGTTACAAAAAGGGCCCTAACCGCGCACTTCAAACGCTTTCTAAAACTACTTTTTTTTATACTACGTCGGGTGGCAGACAAGCATACGGCCCGCCTGATGTGAAGCGATTACCGTAACCGTATTAACGCTCGCAACATAATATCACTTGCGCGCCGCCACCACTGCTGCCAACGCAGAATCTCCTTCTTTTCTGGTGACCTCACTCACTCGCAGGGACACAACAAACCTCAAGGGAATTGTTATTTGGCTGCGGTATTCTGTGAGGTGCAGGTACATTCCCCAGTCGGGGAGCTTACAATTACGCTCCCTACCTCTCTTAACTACTCCCTAGTTCTGATAATAAGTGGTGAAACGGCTCACGATCATCATGTTCGCATAAGGACAGATTCTCAAAAAGTTCAGCTTGAGGTGGTCCCAATGAAATACCAAATGAAAGTCTATGCATAAGATATTAATTTGTATAATTTTTCATACTAACTATATACACACATTACCATGAAAATTAGCAATTTATTTTGGAAAAACGCCATGATTCTGTTTTATTCTAGGCATTTATAATTTGTCTAAATGGTAGCTGATGGCACTTATAATTTGTCACTAACACTTGATTTCTTCAGCCCCCTTACCACCAACTCTTATTGCGATTCAATAACTGAGTAGAATACTTATTCATACCAATGAATAAGCGACTCTATTTCAAATGAAATAGAGTCGCTTATTCGTTGGTATGAATAAGCAATCTATTCAATTATTGAATCACAATAAGAAAGAAGTAGAATGCCTATTCATATCAATGAATAAGCGACTCTATTTCAAATGGAATAGAGTCGCTTATTCATTGGTATGAATAAGCAATCTATTCAATTATTGAACCGCAATAAGAGATGGTGGTAAGGGGGCAGAGCTTACACTTGACACGTTTACGTTTACGATTGAAACCGTAGTTGTAGCAAAACCAGATCGCAAGCAATTAGTTGTTCAGTTTATAACCGGTGCGTCCTGCCGGTTCTCACTTACGGAGCCGAAACTTGGGTTACAACAAAAGAAGTTCTCTCAAAGCTAGCTGTGGCTCAAAGGGCAATGGAGAGAAAACTTGTAGGCGTCACTCTTCAAGATAAGAAAACAAACAAGTGGCTCAGAAGGCACAGTAAAGTGGCTGATGTTACTAAGAGGGTGGCGAAGTTGAAATGGCACAACTGGATGTCAATTGCCCAAATAGATCAAAATGGAGAGGATTGAAGGAGGCCTACACCAAAAAATTGGTTGAATTTGGCTTAAGATGATGAAGATAAGTTGTTCAGTAACAGATTGCAAGCAATCTATATTTTCTACAATTTCGGGCTCACGTCCTCTTATTTTCATAAATGTACTAGGTCCTCATATATGCCTGACACGAGGTTTCGAAACACAAATAAAACATTATCGATATGATACAAATTTAATTTTAATAATTGATATTCAAAATTTCACAATTTTGTATAAGTATTACATTTTTTTAAAATTTATTTTAAGGAAGACATACAGACAAATAAAAGGTAAAAAATATTATGCACTTATTATTATACACAAATTTTCACTAACATACATTAAAAGACTTAAATACTAGGTACTGTAAATACTTTATATTTTCGTACCTACTTCGTTTTGGCACTATGAAGAGTAGACGTCTACTATGCGCTACTGGCCGCCGCCCGGCAATAAAACCTTTAATCACAATTAATATTTTTTTGTTATTTTAAATTTCATAATTATAGGTTTACAACGGCGCGGTATAGACGCATGTAGGTAGACCCTAAAATTACTCAGCACCTTACGTTATCAGACATCAGAGATCAGATAAACAAGGCTATTTTACACTTGTGTTCACCAGTTGGCGCCACTGTCGAGTGAGATCCTGAAGGACCACTGTCACATGCCGTAGTGTTGTGCAGTTCAGTTTTTTTACAGAAAAAGGAGGGCATAAGTTTCCGAGAGAAATAACTATCTCGGAGCACTGATATTCATTGACTAGTAACACATATTTGCAATAAGGAATCTCAGCCCCTTTACCACCATCTCAAAATTCAAATTCAAAAATTCAAAATAATTTATTTGCAATAAATAGGGTAACATTTAAACAGATGTTATTTAAAACAAATCACCAGCCTATTTAGCCATTATAAATAGCATGCAAATTTAACAAATTTTAGCCTAATTAAAAATATTTAGAATTGATCAATTAATATTAAATTTGTCAATAATCAAATTATACATCACTAAGTCTATTTATTAGATAATTGTAAAATAGCATTCAATGTCCGTGGAATATAATGGAACTTAATTAAAAAATGTAAATAATATAATTGATTTAAAAATTCAGGTTAGTATTTAAAAAATATTAATAGACAAATATTAAAGTTCAACCTTTTGTCTCACACATTATTATAAAATATTATTAGTTAAGTAGTCACATTGTTATTAACATTGTTTATTATTTAAAAATTCCTGTATAGTGTAAAAACATTTGTCTAACAGCCATTTATTTAATTTTATTCTAAAACGATTTAATGGCAGTTCACGAATGGATCCGGGTATCTTGTTATACAATCGAACCACCATAAAATAACAGTTTTTTTGGTATAGTGTTGTCCTTGAAAATGGTAAAAATAGTTTGGATGGATCCCTGGACAAATATTTTCTATTTTCATTTGCTTTCCTAAACAGCTCTGGATGTTTCTTCACAAATAAACCTGCCTCCAAAATATATAGAGACGGTAATGTTAACAATCTTAGTTTTTTAAATAAAGGTCTGCATGAGTCTAACGGATAAGCCATACATATTGCACGGATGCATTTTTTTTGCGTAATAAAGACTTTATTGAACAAGGTCGAACCACCCCATAGAATAATTCCATATCGTAATAGTGAACCCACATACCCGTGATAAGCAGTCAAAGCCGTCTTTACTCCCGCAGTTTCGCGTATTTTTTTAAGGGCGTAAACGAATTTATTTGTCTTTTTGCACAAATTGATAATATGCGCCTTCCAGTTGCAGTTTGCGTCTAAAGTTATGCCTAAAAATTTAATTTCATTAACGTCTTCTACGTCAGCATTTTTATGTTTTATGTTAAGTTTAGGTAAATTAGTGTTATAGTTTTTAAATTGTACTATTTTGGTTTTAGATATGTTTACTGTCAAATTATTGTCATTTAGCCATTCTGTAAATAGATTAATTGTATTAGTTATTAAAATGTCATAATTATCACTTTTACGATCGTCAGGTATAACAACTGAAATGTCATCAGCAAAAAGAGTGCATTTGTATTTAGTGATATTAGGTATGTCATTTATATAAATTAGAAAGAGAAGTGGCCCTAATACGCTCCCTTGGGGCACACCGTAGTTATTTTGTTTGTAAGGGGCGAGACATGTCGTAATTGTACGATCATCAGTAAGTTTTGATATTTCTACAGTTTGCCAGCGATTTTTTAGATAACTGTCTATCCAGTCAAGTGCTTTACCTCTAATTCCATACCGTTCGCATTTGTTCAATAGTATGGTATGGTCCACAAAATCAAACGCCTTGCTCATGTCGAAAAATATCGCTGAGACACGTTTCCTTTTGTCAATATTTTCAGTAATATTTTCAATCAGTCTATAAGCTGCTAATGTTGTGGATTTATTTTTCTGAAACCCATTTTGTTCATCTTTAATTAGTTTGAATTTGTCCAGAAAATAGAATATTCGCAAGTACATGATTTTTTCATAGACCTTTGAAAATATTGGTATTAGCGCAATTGGTCTATAATTATTAAGTTCTTTTTCACTTCCTTTTTTGTAAAGAGGTTTTAGAATGAAATATTTTAGTTTATCAGGAAATATTCCTTCGCTAATTGATTGATTTATAAGATCACAAAGTATATCCATAAGTTCCATAGCACATTCCTTAATCACAAATGTAGAAATATCATCATAGCCTACTGCATTAGTATTATTTAACGACCTAATTGCCGATAGAACTTCATCGGTTGATGTAGGTCGCAGGAAAATGGAGTCCTTCACCTGTTCAATAATATCATAATTAGGTTGTCTGTTTGGCCTATTTATGTTAGTAGTAGAGATGAAAAAGTCATTAAAAGCATTGGCAATCTCTTCAGGGGCGGATATTTCTTTACTGTTTACAGTAATATTGTCTATAATTTTGGCATTTTTTATTGTACTATCGGATTTATTTTTAATAACTTGCCATGTGGCCTTGCCTTTCTGTTTCGATTTTTCAATATATTTTATGTTTGTATTTGATTTAGAATTCATGATGCACTTTTTTAATAATTTTGTATATTTAATATAATGTACCTTATTTTGTGAGGTTTTGTTTTTATAATACTCGAATCTTAGTTTACGTTTAGTCAAGAATGATTTCTTAATGCCTTTTGTAAGACATTTAGGTGTTGTATCCTTTATATTAATCTTAATTTTATTTATGGGGAAGCACAGATTATAGTAAAGCATAAATGTGTCATGGAATATATTAAATGCTTTATTTACATCAGCTTCTTTAATTACGTCGTCCCATGTTAAAGTTCGTAATATTTCCTTAAATTTCATTAAATTGTAATTGTTAAAGTCCCTTTTAAATTTATAGATACTCTTATTGCGATTCAATAATTGAATAGATTGCTTATTTATACCAATGAATAAGCAACTCTATTCCATTTGAAATAGAGTCGCTTATTGATTGGTACGAATAATCATTCTATTCAGTTATTGAATCGCAATAAGAGATAGTGGTAAGGGGGCTGTTTTCCGTTTCAGTAAACGAGGCGAGACGAGCCCACTCACAAAATATGACATTTGACATTTCGGAGACCTCACTCTACACTAGCGCCTCTAGCGACGAATTTGTACGCTATAGCCCTTGGAAGCACAACGTTAAAGTATTCATCCACTAAAACGTACATTATCTACAATGACCTATGTATCAATATAAAAAGTCTATAGATAATTTTATTATCAATATAAAGAGTTATACAAGATAGGTATATCAAGGAAAAATTAATTTAAGGAAAAAAATTGTGAACAGAACATTCAATGCATAATGAAATATTTGTGGTCAATTTACACAGCGCCATCTAGTTCCAAATTAAGCGCAAAGCTTGTACTATGGGTATTAGACAACTGATAAATGTACTTAGATACATTTTTTTTGTAAATACATTCTTATAATACATAGAAAACACCCAGACCAAGACAAACAGACATGCACACAAATGTTTGTTTTGCACGCGGATCGAACCTGCAACCTCGGAGTCAAAGTAGTAATTGCTAGCCATTCGAGCACCGGGCTCGTCTACTTTCAATTCAATATACGAATTGTGAATAGACTTTTATGTGAGGAAAAAGATTTTTTTGTAGTTGTTCTAATAACAGTAGTTCATATTGCTAAATAAAATGTAAATCCTGTTTTAAAAGAAGCCTCTATAATTTCGTTTGACACACGGTGCACTTTACATAATCCACCTTCGGTAATATATCTCGTTGTCGTTATAGTGATATATTGCAAATCAAAGAGCACGACAACCACACGCACTCAAAATCTCGAAACGCATAAATATTTCAAATTCATTAAACTAAGTACCTTGTACAGTGCGGGCAAAAAGAGTGGAAAAAAACCTGCGTGTGCTCGACCACATGCCAGAAGTGAAAACTTCATCTGTCGCTAACTCCCTGCAGACTTGCCCCCAACGAGTGTTTCAGGGCCGAGCGTGGCACGTTACACGAGCGTGACACGTTACCCGAGCGTGACACGTTACCCGAGTCTTACACGTTACCCGAAATTTACTCGTTACCGAGCGTGACACGTTACCCGAGCGTGACACGTTACCCTCGCGTGACGGGTTACCCGAGCGTGACACGTTACCCGAGCGTGATAGGTTACCTGAGCGTGTTGCCTCAGTTTCATGTGCACCTCGCGCCTAATAAAGTTTTCACTTCAAAAATAAGGGAGCCATTTTCTTAACAGGTGCAGCATCCACATGATAACCTTTCAGTACTTTTGTATGGAAAAAGCTAATGTTGCTACTACTAAAAATTTTAATTCCGTTTCTACTCTTTTTAATCGCACTGTACAACCTATGTAAAACAAAAATAAATGTTATTTCCAAAAAAAGGATAATAAATACATTAATTTATCGTCACAACATTAATGTACAATAATAATCTATGTATAATTAATATGTACTATTTCATTGTAAATTTATAAAAGAATTTCTGAAGATGAAAGACAGTTTTTTTTACATTTGGTATTACTACTAAACTACACTTCTCTACTAAATAAATAAATATTTTATTAAACTAAATTAAACAATAAAAATGCACAGATAGGAATCCTAGTCATCAACTTAATAGTCAATATTATAATCGAATCAGATTTCGACTATTACACTAAAACAAAAGAAATTAAGACTGCTCCTTCACAACTTAAACAAGTGTGCGAAGAAATTATTACATGTCAAAGACAACCATAAGTATAACTTCGGTAATTTTCATTACAGTACTAATAGAGCAAACTATCAGATTTTTAGCACCACTTACTTCTGTTCTAAATAATAATCACAAGATTCTTGACAAGATCTATATGATTCACAAGTCTTAAAAAAACAATCGATAGATTGTCCTTTTATAGTACAAAACTTGATCGATTGTCCTTTGTAAGCACCTAACGACCTACACGCAGTGGGCAACCCTATGAAATGAAATTATTTATTCTGCCATTAGGCCCTTGTGGGCTTTTAGACATGTCTTCCACATTTTTATTAATAACTAGCTGCCCGGCCAGACTTCGTTCTGTCAATTTTTATATGAAAAGAAAAGTGTTGTTTTTACTATTGTTCACGCAATTTTTATGCTTTTTCTCTTTATTTTTTTTATAGTACGTCGGGTGGCAGACAAGCACACGGCCCGCCTGATGTGAAGCGGTTACCGTAGCCATATTAACGCTCGCAACATAAACTATCGCTCGCGCGCCGCCACCCCCACTGATGCAGCATCTCCTTCCTTTCTGGTGACCTCACTCACTCGCAGGAACACAACAGGGCTCAAGGGAACCGTTACTTGGCTGCGGTATTATGTGAGGTGGAGGTACATTCCCCAGTCGGGTAGCTTACAATTACGCTCCCTACCTCTTTTTTCGCCAGAGCTTCGTTTGTCAGTCAGCAGGATGCACCGCGTGCAGGTGAAGTTAGCTTTGGTTCAAACGTGTTAATGAACCACTTACATCCCATAATTGTTTATACTATTGTTCACGCAATTTTTATAATTTTTCTTTTTATTAAAACTTTCCGTGTACCTTAAGGAAAATAATGTTCACCAATCAACAGTATAAACTTTTAAGGAAAATACGTACAAATAAAGTGTTAGTCGGGGTTGCTGTCGCCTAGTGCGCGGAGGCCGTACGTCGACAAGGAATGGAAGACATAAACTTACATATTTTTAGAACAATAGACCCATTTCGCTTCGCCGTTAAACCCATTTTTTCTCCCCTTTGTCCTCACCTTTCTGGTTCAAATAATTGCTAGAGCCCTGCCAACTAAACGAACTATCCGTATCGCCGTCTTCTTGAGACTTGGACTTGTCGTATTGGGAGTTAGGCCGAGCGTCGTTCACGTAGGACCTCGGCCGGTCGGTGAACGAGTGGCTCAGTCGTGAGACGTCGAAGTGGAATCCCGCGTTCGATGGCTTGCGGACTTCTTGCAGGTACTTCCAGGTGTGACTGTTTGGACCTTCTTCTGCTTCTGCTTTGGGGCTGTACAGCCATTCTGAAACATAAATGTTTTTTTATGAAAAAAAAAATAGTTCCATACATTTTTCAGCGATACTTCATTTTGAACAGAAGTTTCAACCCTGTAAATTGACGAGCCCGGTGGTCGATTGGTTAGCAATGGCCAGTTTAACTCCCAGGTCTCGGGTTCGATTCCCGCATAAGACAAATATTTGTGTGCATGAACATGTGTGTTTGTCTTTATCTAGGTGTTTTCTATGCATTATATGTATTTAAAAAAAAAAATTGAAGTATAATATCAGTTACCTAGAACGCATAGTACAAGCTTTGCTTAGTTTGCGACTAGATGTCAGTGTATATATTGTCCAAGAAAAAAAAAATATATCCTTGCACAAATTACACGACGCAATCTAGTCCCAAACTAAGCAAAGCTTGTACTATGGGAACTAGATAAACTGATAACATACTAAAATACATTTTTTTTTTCATAAATTCAGCCATTATAATACATAGATAACACCCAGACGAAGACAAACAGACATGTCCATACACAAATGTTAGTCTTGGGCGGGAATCGAACCCGCGTCGTCAGCGTCAAAGTAGCCATTACCAGCCATTCAAACTCCGGGCACGTCAGAATCAATGTTGACTTTCAATTGTATTTTTTTTATGTAAGAATGTCTACCATATTCTTTCTAAAATACAGGTCGCGTCGTATAAGAAGAACGCTGGAAGACAGCGGAGGTGGTGTGTAAGTACTAGGTCTATTGTGTTCATCATCAGGTCTCTCTCGTCCGTCCTAGACGGAAGGAGGATTTAGCCTACACTCCCCACGCTGGCCAGACGGGTTGGGGAGGCCTGATCGATATTTGATAATGTATTTCCCTTAGTCGCCTTGTACGACATCCACGGGAAGAAATGGAGTGATTCTATTCTAGTCTGCCGGAAACCACACGGATATATTGTGTTACTTTTGATCAAACATTTAGCAGGTTCGTATATTAGTTATTGGTAGGTACATCGCACCTCATACCACCAAATAAACCGATAAATCGCCTAATGCGCAACATGACTGCCAGCGTTCTTTTTACGTGACGCGATCTATAACAGCGCTAAAATTACCACTAAACATAATAGTATTAAATAAAGGACCCTCAGATTGAAGAACAAAATAGATAAACAAATTTTGCTATTTCACCAATTGAATGATACAAAACTGTAATACCTACCTATACTAAATGTATGGAACAGTTCCATTTAACGACCAGACTTGGCCCCGGAGTGAATGTTCATATCTTGATATTATGTCGATACTAAAACTGTTTACTGCGTATTTGTAAAAGAACACTGTATATTGATAACTTATATTTCATTAGCGAGGATTGAGTAAATTAATTACTGAAATATTTAAATGCTGTATATTTTTTTGTAACTTTATAGGTATTTAAGTTACAGGTTTATATTTGGTTTAGTATTTAAGTTATAGTTTTCAGTACTATTTAATCATTATAAAAATAATTTTGGCAAAATATGACTTTAGCTTTTTATAAATTGACGTGACACTTCGACTACGAAAAATAGGGTATTAAGGCCTCTTTTTCACCACAACTACACACAACCACGCACAACACAACGTGGCCGCAAATTTTTACGCCCCAATTGCGCCACGGCACTACATAGGCGCAATTTTGTATGAAAATGATTAGTTTAATTCACACGTACCACAACCACACACAACCACGGCACAACACAACGTGGGCGCAAATTTTTACGCCCCAATTGCGCCACGGCACAACGTAGGCGCAATTTTGTATGAAAATGAATAGTTTAATTCACACGAACCACATTCTTTCCATTCGGATCTAAATTCAACCGCGTGAACGATACTGATCAATCACATCCGAATGAGTGAAGTCACCAGAAAGACAGGAAGGGGACACGAACAATATATCATGTTGCGAGCGTTAATATGACTACGGTAACCGCTTCACATCAGGCGGGCCGTATGCTTGTTTTCCACCCGACGTAGTATAATAAAAATGTGGTGTGTCATGGATATGCACTAAAATTATCTCAAAATGGCAGCGCTTCCCCTTTCACCGCACGCGATGTTCCATAGTCCTTACTTAGCGTAATAAATTCTTTGTTCGTTCATCTATCCAGTGGTGTGATTGAATTTTGGATGAAGATGATAGATTTGTAGCTGCAACACCAAACTATATCCTCCGATTTTGTTATCATTCGTAAAAGTCGTTATTTTAAAAAAGGTGTAAATAAAAGTTGTTAAAATGATAAATTACAACGAAGTTTTAGTTACCTCCGTTAGAGACCTTGGCGATAGCGGCCAGGAGGAAGTCCTTGTCTTTGGCCTGTAGAACCAGCATGCGCCGTAGGAGGCCTACCATAGAGTTCTGAGCTTTAGCACGGGCTCGCATGTAGTACACCGCCACGCTGGAAATAAAATAATTAATAAATCATCATCATCATCATCATCAGGTCCATTTTAGTCTCCACTACAGGAGAGGGTCGTGACCTCTCTCGTCCGTCCTAGACGGAAGGAGGATTTGGCCTACACTCCCCACGCTGGCCAGACGGGTTGGGGAGGCCTGATCGATGTTTGATAATGTATTTCCCTTAGTCGCGTACGACATACACGGGAAGAGACGGAGTGATTCTATTCTAGTCTGCCGGAAACTACACGGCCAAATTAATAAATATTTCTCGACAATTTACACAGCGCCATCTAGTACCAAATTAAGCGCAAAGCTCGTAATATGGGTACTAGACAACTGATAAATGTAGTTTAATACATTTTTTTTGTAAATACGTAGTTATAATATATGGAAAATACCCAGCCAGGACAAACATACATGTTCATGCACACAAATATTTGTCTTGTGCGGGGATCGAACCCGCGACCTCGAAGTCAAAGTAGCCATTCGAGCACCGGGCTCGTTTTCTATAGACGATCTGAGATTGCAGTGTTTTATTGGGGAACAACAGAAGATGTAACTGCTTTCAAGGCGAAATATTTATTTACCGTTACATTGCGCCATCAGCATTACAGTGCCCAAGAAGCCTGCTTGCAAGCTTGCAAGCGAAGACCTGCTATCAATCTGCTCGAGTGCCTGGTTGGTCTACTGGGCGAGAGATGCAAAAGCCTGTGATATACCCGAAAGGTCGGTGCACATAGCGCATTAGCTGTAGGCATGGGGTCGTCGTTCATAAGTGACCCCCGAGCAGCCGGCTCCTCACCACAGCAGCAGCATGACGAAGGCGATGACCCCGGGCCGGCCGAGCAGCGCCAGCAGGCGCCGCGCCGCCTGGTGCTCCGCCAGCCGCAGCACGCCCTCCGTCACCACGCCGAACACGTACTCGTACGAACGGAACGGCCCGCAATGGCGAGACGGCATTCTGGACACAAACATAATGGAATACAGTATAACCGACTGGGGAAGTACCTCCACCTCGCACAATACGTTGTAATCTCACAATAGTCTATACAAATAATTTTAATTTTAACAAAAAAAACCTTCGAGTTGGTTTTTTTTTACATTACTCTACATTTATGTAAGTAGATACAGGCTGATGATGATGATAATGATGAAAAAAATATGGGACCAATCTAGATGTATACTCTTTCAAATAACAAAAAGTTTTTTTCAAATCAGTTTATAAATGACGGAGTAATGAAGTAACAAACCTAACAGCGGGTAAATACAAACTGCTGATGATGATGATGAAAAAAATATGGGACCAATCCATCAATCAATTCAAATAAACAAAGTTTTTTTCAAATCGGTTTATAAATCACGGAGTAATTAAGTAACAAACATTAAAAAAAGAAAAAAAAATACCGCCGAATTGAGAACCTCCTCCTTTTTTTGGTGTCGGTTAATAAAAATGAATGTTGCTAAGCGCAAAGTTCGAAAAAGACTCTACCAATTCTGCTAATTTTTGTTTAGGAATAAGAAAGGTTCTTATGGAGAGTAAAGACGTAAAAATTGCGAGGAAAATAAAACACCACTTTCTTCCCGTGCGAAGCCGGGGCGGGCAGCTAGTAAATAAATATCAGCTGGATCAGCCGATACTGATGAAGGAACAATTTCAAACTGTTACTTTAGTATAAATTTATTTTGCCTCCCTTAACAGAATAACATTTAAGAAATAAAAGAGAGAGGGCGGAGTAAAAGGAGGAATGGAAATACCATTGTGACGTCATTAGGTCGCACTAACTCGGCTGTTTTGGCAGAGGTTTAAAATTTTCATTTTCAATTATTTGATTATATTCTTAATTATAACGAACAAATAATTATAATTATCATAAATAATAAATATAATATCGAAACGGGTCGCGGCGGGTGTACAACATTACATTAGACTTCTCAAAGCGTTGCATCCATATTCCCGCGCACGCCTATCAAATGACCGTGCTTGACCCGTGATCATTAGAGGAATTATAATATTACTAGCTGTCCCGGCGAACTTCGTACCGTCTAACAATCAATGAATGTCGTGGTACAGATTAGCTGAACTAAATTTATGATTCTACGGAATTAAAACAATGAATAGTAGAAAATAATAGAGAAGCTCGATGGCGTCATTGCGCGTGCCAGTCTAATTGAACACGCAAGTTAAGCAACGTCGACCGTAGCCTGTACACGGATGGGTTTATATTACCTCGAGCTCCTCCGTGATTCGAAAGACACGTTAAGCCGTCGGTCCCGGTTGTTATCATTAGCTCATCTTGAGCTCCTCCGTGCTTCGGAAGGCACGTTAAGCCGTCGGTCCCGGTTGTTATCATTAGCTCATCTTGAGCTCCTCCGTGCTTCGGAAGGCACGTTAAGCCGTCGGTCCCGGTTGTTATCATTAGCTCATCTTGAGCTCCTCCGTGCTTCGGAAGGCACGTTAAGCCGTCGGTCCCGGTTGTTATCATTAGTTCATCTTGAGCTCCTCCGTGCTTCGGAAGGCACGTTAAGCCGTCGGTCCCGGTTGTTATCATTAGCTCATCTTGAGCTCCTCCGTGCTTCGGAAGGCACGTTAAGCCGTCGGTCCCGGTTGTTATCATTAGCTCATCTTGAGCTCCTCCGTGCTTCGGAAGGCACGTTAAGCTGTCGGTCCCGGTTGTTATCATTAGTTCATCTTGAGCTCCTCCGTGCTTCGGAAGGCACGTTAAGCCGTCGGTCCCGGTTGTTATCATTAGCTCATCTTGAGCTCCTCCGTGCTTCGGAAGGCACGTTAAGCTGTCGGTCCCGGTTGTTATCATTTAATGACAGTCGTTAAGTTAAGTCAGTGGCCTTTAGGCGGTTTAAAAACACTGGCCTCCGCCAACCCGCAGTTGAGCAGCGTGTTGGAGTACGCTCTAAACCCCTTCGGTTGAGGGAAGACCCGTATCCATAAAAACTGAAGATTTCATAAAAATAAAGATTTCCTTATTGTTAATTTAAAAAAAAAAAAACGTTTTAATTTTTTTTAGTTTTGAAATAGGTTTTATCATTTTGGTGATTTGTAATTGTCATTTCTTTTGATGTTTACTCTGATTTGATTCTTGCGCTCGAACCCCATGGGAAAAGCGTTTTCACCCCTATCGATTTGACATTTTTAAATTTTCGTAACAAATCACAGACAACTTTCAATATTTTTAAAATATTCAATAATATATTAATAAATATTCCAATCCTTTTTAACTGGCACTATTTGTATGGGAAAACGTTTTTTCTTTTATTTAATTCTTTCGTCAAATTTTCAATGTTTTTAATACTTTCCCGACCAAGACACGACATTATTTTATATATTATATAGATTTATGGAGCTTGATTTAAATTTCTGAACGCACGCATAAATATTTTAGAACCAATAAATATTTAAATCCACAAAACTGTTTTCAAAACAAATCACAGCCAACTTTCAAGACGTAAAAATGAGACCAATAGAGTTAACATTTGTTTTTAATCTATGACATTTGTTCTCTAATGAGCTTAATATATAGTGCCACAAACTTATCTGGCCCGGTGGCGGGGGCGGTGCGATCGACTTAAGTGTTGCCGTTAAACGAAATGCCGCCCGTTTTAGAGGAAACAGAAAAATCTAAGAAATATATACACTGTTAAAATAATAGCATTGATATACTTATTAATTATGTTGTGTGGTGTTTCAATTAAATATCAATTGCCTTCTATTTTTTGTCGATTAGTTTTAAAAATGCATCACGTTAAGTCGCGATCATAGCTATTATATAATATTAGAGAATTATAACATTGCACAGAAACAACTCGTTGACGATTTTTTTATTGTAAGTAATGAAATATGTGTACAAAAAGATAATATGTATTAAAAAAAATACACCTCAACGGAATGTGCATACGCGGTAAGTAAATTAATTGTACCTGGCAATACTACATTCCAAGATGGCGGCTTTAGTTCTAAATTTGGCCACCGGGTCAGATAAGTTTGTAGCACTGTACATTTCTGAACGCACGCATACATTTGGCGTACGCACGTACGACAACGTCACATTTGACAGCTACGACAACCAAAGAGAATAACCACTACGTTTTAAGAGACGGATGTGCCATACAAATAGCGTAAATTCTAAATGTATGAAATGGGAGCGAAAACAATCAGAATTTGTACCAAATTCGCTTCCGATTCATAGAGTCGTTTTTTTACCTTAAGTTGCGCCAGGCTGACGACAACCACGAACATTTTGTATGGGAAAATGTTTTTTCTTTTATTTTATTTTTTCGAGAATTTTCCAATGTTTTTAAAAGTTATTCTGCTATTCGGGACGGAAACAAATCCAACAAATCAAAAACCATGGCAATCGGTCCAGCCGTTCTCGAGTTATAAGTGTTGTAACAAACACGACTTTCTTTTATATATATAGATTATTAATTCTATATATTTTTAATACATTTTTATTTATGACAACATTATTAAAAAAAAATGTCGTGACTCACTTAAAGAACAGCGATCCGATAGCGAACAGCGTAGTGAAGAGAGACAGCGTGATCAGCATGTACAGCACTGTCTGCATCTGAGCAGCCCGCCACACCTGCACACAGATACTCAAGAGTGAATACTGTACACCACATCGGGTGTAACACAAGCAAATAAATATTTCTGGACAATTTACACAGCGCCATCTAGTCCCAAATTAAGCGCAAAGCTTGTGTTATGGGTACTAGACAACTGATAAATGTACTTAAATACATTTATTTTGTACATACATACTTATAATACATAGAAAACATCCAGACAAATACAAACAGACATGTTCATGCAAACAAATGTTTGTCTTGTACGGGAATCGAACCCGCGACCTCGGAGTCAAAGTGGCCATTGCTAACCATTCGACCGTCGAGCTCGTCCAAATAGTAGTAGTATTAGTATATCCAGGCTTACCTTCCTCGCGGGCTGCACGGCCCGGAGACACTCTCTCTTGACGTAGAAGAGCAGCAGCATCTTCCCGGACACGGCCACCACCAGCAGCGGCGCGAACAGCGCGCCGAACCACACCGCGGCCTGGTTGTAGATCAGCGTCAGCGAACTGTGCGCGATGTTGAACTCTGGTGGACTGCTGCCCGGGAACACCCTGCCACACGACGGACATATACGAGCTCAGCCACGAGGAGCTGGAGGAGCTCGACGGCAACGTTTCGCGAGTCAGTCTAATCGAACACGCAAGTTAAGCAATGTTGATCGTAGCCTGCCCATGGATGGGTATGTTTATCTCGAGCTGCTCCGTCCTTCAATGAGCACGGGTGTAAGTGGTTCATCAACATCTTTGAACCAAAGCCAACTTCACCTGCACGCGGCGCACCCTGATGACTGACAAACGAAGCTCTGGCGAAAAGAGAGGTAGAGAGCGTAATTGTAAGCTACCCGACTGGGGAATGTACCTCCACCTCACAGAATACCGCAGCCAAATAACGGTTCCCTTGAGGGCTGTTATGTTCCTGCGAGTGAGTGAGGTCACCAGAAAGGAAGGAGATGCTGCGATGGCAGCGGGGATGGCGGCGCGCGAGCGATATTTTATGTTGCGAGCGTTAATATGGCTATGGTAACCGCTTCACATCAGGCCGTATGCTTGTGTGCCACCCGACGTAGTATAAAAAAAAAAAGTTAATCCTTCGGTCCCGGCTGTAGTCATTAGATGACAGTCGTTAAGCCAAGTGAGTGGCCTTTAGACGGCTTGAAAACACTGGCCTGCGCCAACCCGCAGTTGAGCAGCGTGGTGGGGTATGCACTAAAACGCTTGATTTGAGGAGAGACCCGTATCCCATCTACTGATGGGATGTTATGGGTTGATGCCGGTACATGACATACTATACGTATGTTCCATAACGACAAATGTAACGTGAGTTGACTTGCCTCCATCACCAGCTGTATTTTGTATGGAATATGACAGATTTTAACAACCAAATTCGTTTTCTGACGTGAATTCGTCTTTAAAACTGCTTCCATAAGGAGGCAATTAAAAAAAAACGAATGATAACAAAATCGGGGGATACAGTTTGGTGTTGCAGCTACATATCTATCATCTCCATCCAAAATTTAATCACACCAATAGACAGATGAAGGATCAAAGAACTTATTACGCCAAGTAACATCGCGTGTAGAGGAGGGACAAGTGCTGCCATGTTGAGATAATTTTACTGTTATAATGTATTCACGTTTAACACACGGCCATGACGCAGCATTGTTTTTTTTTATATTACTTCGGGTGGCAGAAAAGCATACAGCCCGACTGATGTGAAGCGGTTACCGTGCCCATGAGTTAATACGGCTCACAACATGAAATAGCGCTCGCTCACCGCCACCCCACTGCCAACGCAGCAACTCCCCCGTTCCTGGTAACCTCACTCACTTGCAGGAACACAACAACCCTCGTTTTGTTGTTATTTGTTATTTGATTGCGGTATCCTGTAAGATGGAGGTATATCCTGTCCCCAGTCGGGCAGCTTACAAATAACGGCCCCCGTGATGTAACGTAGCCATACCCAAGTAACATTTAGGCGCTAAGATAAGAGTTATAAGAGATCTATTTAAACGCTAACAAACGCTTAAAGGCATTTCGGAGCGCTAAGAACTAGAGTTATATGCTCTGCTATAGCTCTGATAAATCTGAAAAAGTTATGCCCAATCCGGGGGGGTATGAACGCTCGCAATATGAAATATAGCGCGCCGTCAGTCCCGCTGCCAACGCAGCGACTCCTTTTTTGCCGCCTTTAATTACATATCGTTACATAGTCTTGGCAACCTACGGGAAGAACAATCTTGTGTTCTACCATAGATCAAGTAAAAACAGAATGTGCACAATACTTATTCGATACACCAAACATATTTTTGTTAAACTAATAACAAATTAAAAGTAAACAAATATAAATAAAAATTAAAACAACTTACTTATAAACGAGAGCTCTAAGAACCTCAATAACTGGCAACACAAACAAAGAAACGAAAGCGTCGAGCAACACCAGCCGGTACGTCTCCTGACCGAACGACGTTTCCCAACACTAGAACGTAAATTATACACGTCACAATAAAAATTAAATTAAAAACATGTAAGGGGCGGATATCATAGAGTAATAACACTGGTCAACAATGGTTTTGTTGCCCTTGATGTGAAAGTGGTTTCGAATAATTTTATGCGTAGAATTTATAAAACTATGAATGATTTTGGAATATTGGCTCTGGTTTTTTTTTTTAATTTTAATTTTCATATTAGACTACAAAACACAGAATGAAATAGTTAGTATATTTTTAAATGCCATTAATTTATTACAAAGTTTTACTAATGTTTTGTTTTAGTTTCTAATTAATGTACATAGAAATAAAAAGAGAAAAAAATCTTTAAAGCTTTTGTTATACATCAAAGAAACACCTTTTATAAGCTTTTCGTTTATATTTAATTTGGGGACAATTTCATGTTAAGGACCAGGAGTAATCTGCCATGACGTGACGATTCCATCTACCCTGATACCTTTCTTCCATCACTTTTAGGTCTTGGTGGAAGCGTTCTCCCTGTTCCTCATTGTAATATCCCAGATTATCTGGAAATCTATCCAGGTGACTGTGGAGAAAGTGTAGCTTTATGCTCATATTTGCTCCTAAAGTCTTGAAGCTTTCCAACATCTGTTGCACAAATTCTATATAATTTGGTGCTTTATAGTTAGCTAAAAAATTATTTTCTACCAACACAAAACTTCTCCATGCTTCTCGTTCAGCATCAGTCATAGCTTTTGTGAAATTTACATCTTTTATCAATGTTCGAATTTGACCACCGTCGAATATTCTTTTCCATACTCAGCTTAGGAAATGTTTTACAAATATATTTAAAAGCTTCTCCTTCCTTGTCCAACGCTTTGACGAAATGTTTCATCATACCTAACTTGATATGTAGTGGCGGAAGGACGATTTTTTTCTCTAGTTAACAGTGCCTCATTTATTACATTGGCTTTGGCAACTTTATGGATCCTCGCAAAGGCCAAACATTTTGTTCCTAGTGAACTGGCTTTGCTCTGCTGTCCCATAAACAAATAAAGCAAGGTTATTTGATGTATCCACTTTGCTGACCAAATAAAAAGTTCATCAACTTCAAAATCAACACAAACCCACCACTGATGTTCAGAGTAATTAATTTTTTGCAGAAGCAATTCAATATTTTGATATTCTTCATTATATTTTGTTGAATGGGTAATAGGGATTGATGTAAATCGATTTCCTTGTTCAATAAAACGCATTTTAAACTCCTTTTCTAAATAAAAAGTCGCCAATCAGTAGATTTATATTCACTTAAACCTATGTTTAATAATAAACACTTTTTAATAACTCGTGTTCTAAAGAGAGAGGACTACTTAACTGTTTGGTGTTTTAAATTTATAATAAACCAAATTAAAAAAAAAACTAGAGTCAATTAAATAATTTTCATGACTTTATTCGTAAACTGAGTACTTGAGATATATAAATCTGCAGAGATATCCAGGGCAACAAAAAAAAATTGATTTTTTGTTGACCTGTGTAATTAAAGGCATAGAAGGAAGGTGGAAAACCAGACAAGAATTCATAATTGACGAGCTCGGTGGTTGAATGGCACCTTGACTCCGAGGTCGCGGGTTCGATCCCCGCACAAGACAAATATTTGTGTGCATGAACATGTGCGTTTATCTTGGTCTGGGTGTTCTCTATATATTATATATATGTGTTTACAAAAAAAAGTATTTAAGTAATTATACTTAAATACTTTTTTTTAAGCTATTGCATAGCTTCTTGAGCGCGGACCTTGCGCGGGCCTTGAGCGCGGGGACCGAATCCAGAAATTCCGTAACGAAAAAACCTCACGCTCCCCACTCCGACGGGCAAGGAGGTGTGGCTTGAAGGCCGTGCATCGTCTAACGTCGTTTCAGTTCGGCAGTCTTCGACACGGCGTTGTGTGCGTGCGATTAGACGTATTGTACGACTCTACGAAACTCGTTTTATTTATTTAATAATAGAAAAATTTGTTTTCTTATCGGTCACCACGCTTAAAAAGTGTAACTTGAATTAATATCAAAGAAAAAGCAATACTGCATGAATAAAATAAATAAATTAAATTATAATTGCATAAGTTGATACAAAATGCTATGCAATAGCTTTACCGCGGCAGTCCCCGAGTGCCACACGTCTTTTTTGTAATCATCAGTTATCTAGTACCCATAGTACAAGCTTTGTTTAGTTTGGGACTAGATGGCAGTGTGCCATTTGTCCAGGAATATTTATAATTACTTATTATTATTTATAAATTCTTTTTGCATAGAAATTTCGCAGTGCATCGCACCTATAAATGTGTTCTACCAGTCTTCATTGTGACAAGAAGAAAGTAAGGTAATTGCCTGGCATTCAGTCAGTCCCGCGCCACTTATCTTCGCGGCAAGACGTTAGCGCTAATCAAAAACAATAAATTAAAAGTTGTAGATAAAATCCTTTCCTGTGTTCGCGTTCTTTTCCTTTTTTTTTTGCATACTGTTGACGTGAAACGTCTTTAAAAATACTCCAATACATACAGGTACAGTCAGAAAACTGGACTGTAACGAATTGTTCTATATCGTCTTACCTTAATACAAAACTATAAGCCACAGAAACATGAATCGCATGTCATTATTTAGCGTATATAGTCAGCTCGCTGCTAAGAACTTAAGTTTGCATCGGGGGCGGGCGGGGCGGAGGGGGAGGGGCATTGCGTAGAATAACGGAAACCGGCGCTCTCGCTTGTATTCAGTATAACTCACCACTGACACGTGATAGCACGGTCATCGCCGCTGATATACATGTTTCATGTTAACCAACGGCAGCGTGCACCGACACAACCTCGCCCGATTTTTTACTAAGAATCGACATAATTGTATACGTCGAAAGTGTGAAGTATAGATTTTCTTTTTAATTAACTTTGAATCCCTTCTATACGTTTAGTTATTACTCTATGGGTAACGTAAAGAATGTCTATGTGATAGCAGACACGGCAAATAGACAGATCTATAATATGAGAGTGGAACATGGTACCGATTAATTTGACCGCTTTCACATAAACAAATTAGAATGTGACTATTAAAATAAAAGGAATAAAAAAAGTAGAGAAATTTATTGACATGATAACGTCTTATAAATCGACTCATTGTCACGTTCCGCCTGAGCCGAGCATGCAAGTGAGAGCGCGGAATAAGCGATAGAGAGGCACGGTCGGTCTAAGTTACGGCTTGTGTTCGGCATCTATCTATCTGCCACTCCATCGGCCGATGTTTTCTTAGGACGTTATCACGTAAAATTTTCATCCGTAAACAGATTTTACAGACAACAATTTTTTTTATTATCCCTACTCCCTAATAAACAAAAATGCCGGCTAGAATTAGAAGTGATAAATCAAGACCGCGGCTTTACAATAAATATCCAGTTTACTCACGTGGCGGTCCGACCCGACCCAGTACCAGAACAGCAACATCAGAGTGCCGATGTCCAGGAGCCAGGTCCTCGCCAACGTCACGTACACCGCCGTACGAGGCCTGTAGTATTCCAACCTGTATGGAAAAGATAACAACACTAAATCAAAACATATCATCACACAAAATATTTTGTCTTGCTTGGTTCACCTTGGCAACCAAGCATACGGCTTGTCTGATGGGTAGACGAATAAAAAAAAATGGCTCTAAAAATCATGACGAGCCACTTACACCCTTTACACCATCCTCAAACCTCAGTAACAGTACCAACCTGACCACCAAGCTGAACAGCAGCGGGCAGACGGTGACCATGAGGGTGACGACCACCGAGACCACCATCTCCCAGTGCGAGGCATCGCTCTCCATCTTCAGCAGCTGCCAGAAGGACCACTCCAGGCCCGCGATCACGGCCAGCAGTACGGTGGTCACCGCCACATTGGTTGCGAGCTGACCACATTTCGTCCAGTAAGTTACTTGGACTTGCTTCTTGTTTTGCTCGTTGAGCAGCTCCTGACGAAGAAAATTTTTGGATGGATATTATAGGTATATTATATGTATAGGTATATTTTTGTCGCATACCTAAAAAGCATAATGTCCGTGTAAAGCTATTACTGCAAGTTATTTTGATCATTTAATTAATGATGAAAATTTAAAGCAATATAAGATATAAAAATTTCTTTTTCAAAAAAAATTTCAAATATTATAAATGCAAATGTGACTTTGTTTGTTACGCTTTCACGTCGAAACTACTCAACCGATCATCATGAAACTTTGTGCAAATATTCTCAAAGCCATTGGGAAGGACATAGGATACTTCTAATTAAAAAATAGTGCTCTTATAAAATTAACCACATTAAAAAACACAAGTCGCAATGAATATAATGTTAGTGGATGAACCGGCCAGATGTCTCGCTAGAGAAGGTACCATCACCAGCCTGTATCTACCCACTGCTGGATATAAGCCTTCCCCAATGCTTTCCACCAGATACGATCCTCCGCCTTCCGCATCCAGCCGCTCCCAGCCGCTCTCTTTAGGTCATCGGACCATCTAGAGGGAGGGCGCCCAACACTTCGTCGTCCTACGCGCGGCCTCCACTGTAATACCGTAAGCGTAAGAAAAAAAGTATAGAGAAGGTATGTCTATCGGCAATACCCAATAAAGGAGAAAGAGAGGAATGTCGAGCCCGGCCGCGGAAGTACTTCCGCTACACAGAATGCTGCAGCCAAAAATAACAATGCCCTCGATGATCGATGTGATGTGATATGCTGCGTTTGCAACGGGGGTGTCAGTGAGCGAGAAACCGCTTTACATCGGGCGGGCCGTACGGTCGTTCGTCGGCCGGCGCGGAATAAAGCGACGAGTGCAACCTTGAACTCGTAGTAGGTGCTGCTGGCGTGCAGCGCGGCGGCGCGCGCGGCCACGATGCCGAAGTCCCAGCCGCAGAACACCTTGCTGGCGAACACGTGGCTCAGCCCGCCCGACGTCTCGATGAAGTGGCGCCGGTACGAGTACGCCGTCCTGGACACGACGCGCTCCAACGCTCGTTATAGTGCCACAAACTTATCTGACCCGGTGGCCAAATTTAGAACTAAAGCCTCCATCTTGAAATGTCGTATTGCCAGGTACAATTAATTTATTTACCACGTGTACACATTCCATTGAGGTGTATTTTTTTAAATACATAATATATCTTTATCTATACATACAATAAAAAAATCGTCAACGAGTTGTTTCTGTGCAATATTATAACTCTAATATTATATAATAGCTATGATCGCGACTTAACGTGGTGCATTTTTAAAACTAATCAACAAAAAATAGAAAGCAATTGATATTTAATTGAAACACCACACAACACAATTAATCAGTATATCAATGCTATTATTTTAACAGTGTATATATTTCTTTATTTTAATGTTTCCTATAAAACGGGCGGCATTTCGTTCAATGGCAACACTTAAGTCGATCGTACCGCCCCCGCCACCGGGCCAGATAAGTTTGTGGCACTGTACACGTCACAGACAACCACTCTCCACTCCAAAATTATTTTTGTTTTTATCAACTTAATATATACATCGTCCCGGCTTCAGGGATATGCCGAAAAATATCGTCAGGAATAAACAGGTTCCTCAATAACTCAACAGCGACGGCGGCAGTTTAAACGCTTTAAATAAAATATTCCACTTATGCACTCCAATGATTGTGCACTCGAATGGTTAGCAATCGCCACTTTAACTTTGAGGTTGCAGGTTCGATCCCTGCACAAGACAAATATTTATGTACATGTACATGTCTGTTTGTCTTGGTCTGGGTGTTTTCTATGTATTATAAGTATGTATTTACAGGAAAAAAAAGTACATATAATATCGTTTATCAAGTACCCATAGTACAAGCTTTGTTTAGTTTGGCACTAGATGGCCGCGTGTAATTTGTCCAGGAATATTTATTTATTTATTTACCTGTAGCACAGCACGGCGAAGAACAGAAGGTACACGCACACCATGGTGAAGAAGTAGGCGAAGGGCATGTTGTAGGAGAGAGCGCCGGTCGAGATGACTCCGTCGTGGTAGTGCCCGTAGAACAGCAGGGAATCCTCAAGTCCGCCCTGCAACGAGAAAGGACTGATATTGTTTTTATATCACTCAGCGTGCCAGCCGAGCAAACGGCCCGCCTGATTTTCAGTGGTTATCTTAACCCATTGTTTTACAAAGTGTGGTCCATGAGGTCGCGACTCGAGACCTCATAAATTTCAAGATCGTGAATGTGTAAAAAAGCAACGTCCAAAAAAACACAGGTTGCACTCCGGGAGTGCCGGCAGAAGTGAAAACTTGAACATTAACGTTGTGCATTTTTGAATATTTTGGAATGGTTAGGGAATAATTTCGCCCGAATTGCTTTATTTATCAGTATAAAGTACTATCATTTATGTGGTAAAATACAATATTCATTAATTGCGCTATCGTACTCAAAAACCGGACAAGTGCGAGTCGGACTCGCCCACCGAGGGTTCCGTAGGTACGAAGTATCATTATTAAATTTGATATTTTTCATTATAAATAAGAAATAATGCGTCGAAAAAAATAAATAAAACATATTTTGCAATGTGTACATCAAGCCCTTTCATTTCATATGATACCCCATTTGAACTAGTAGTTTCAATTTGAAATTTCGACACCCTATAAAAAATATAGACCCCCTATTTTTTAAGATCTATTTACAAATGTATAGTTTTGAGATTTATTCCTGTACTTGTAGTCTATAACGATGTTACTTGCCAAATTTCATAGTTCTAGGTCAACGGGAAGTACCCTATAGGTTTTGATTCCCTTGAGTGTGTCGAAATATGCGTTTTTTGCTGAATAAACGGCCGTAACTTTTTTCTACGTAAACTTAGCAGTTTGATTTTTTTTTAACTTCATGGGACCGTAGACCTGAGTATACAGTTCAAATTTCAGCTTGATACCTCCACGCATTCTCGACATAGAAATTCTTGACAGACAGACAGACAGACAGACGGACAACAAAGTGATCTTATAAGGGTTCCGTTTTTCCTTTTGAGGTTCGGAACCCTAAAAATGACAGTTTATATTACATTAAATATAAATAGCAAGAGCAGGCATACATTTCTGCCGCGCGGTAGAATACAGGTGCTCCTGTATGGTATCCATAAAATCTAATGATAACAAAACCGGGGGATACAGTTTGGAGTTGTAGTTCCCAATCTATGCTCTACATCCAAAATTCAATCACACCACTGGATAGATGAAGGATCAAAGAATTTATTACGCTAAGTAAGAACTATGGAACATAGCGTGCGGGGGGCGGGGAAGCGCTGCCATTTTGAGATAATTTTAGTGTATATAACGTATTCACATATAACAAACGAACGTGTCCATAACACAGCTGCACCCCATTTTTTTTTTGTACGCGATATCACTCTAACCTCAATTGTAAAAATAAATACTTACCTTCCCATTGATAAAATCCAAAACCCCTTTCTCCACTACAGTCCCATTCCTGCGCTTATCATGCAGGATCTGAGGGACCACCACGAACGAAGTGACCAGTACAGCAAGTACGAGGTTCAGCGCGAAGAGATACCGGAGGAAGTAGAAATAGGAGCCGACCGCCGAGCCGAAGTTGCCCTCGATGTGCCTGATCGCTTCGTACCAGAGCTCGATGGAGAACGCCAAGTTGTGGAATCGGTCACGAACCTGGTGGAGGAAACACAGAATAAACTTTCTTAATAATAGGCCATTTGACAATGTTCAAAAACTGTAGAAATTATTTATCAATATCGTAAAATACACAAAACTATAAACATCTGCAAACTTTCATTCTAATATCTGCCGTCCGACTTATTTTAGGGTCGATCAAAATTTGGCGGGAAAGTCCATTTAAAAGTATGAAAATATTAAAAAAATAATATTTCCATTGGAGAAGCAATAAAAAATACTATAACTTTTATTATGATACTAATTACATAAACGTAATATTTAAGATAGCTGTCGTACAAATTTCTGATTTAATCCATACATAATACAAACTTGTGACGTCAAAACTTATTAACCTGTTGTATGGGGCGTTTTCGGGAAAATCCAAAATTGGAATTTTGAAATTAACATATCTCGAGAGATTTTTGTGCTATCAAAGTATCAAAGAATTTATTACGCTAAGTAAGGACTATTGAACATCGCGTGCGATGGAGGGGTAAGCGCTGCCATTTTGAGATAATTTTAGTGCATATAACGTATTCACGTACAACACATGGGTGCGTTCATGACTCGGTAACACCCAATTTTTTTTACAGACGAGGCCATATATGCATAATAATTTATACTACTGAAATGTAAGGATGTTACCTTTTTTAAAGCAAAGCTGAGTCGGTATTTCAGTCGCCTCCACATGGAGATGGGTCGGCTCTTCGACCTGAGGCTCACTGATGCGGAGAGTTTCGCACGGATGTGTCTCTTCATGGTCAGACCTTGTGGGAGGTCCCGCAGTGCTTCTCTGTAGACAAAATTTGTAGGTTCATTTTCCACAAATAAAATCGATAACGAGCTACTAGAAATGAAGTCGAATGGAGTACATTTTTTTTTATATTGTCCGACAAATTACACAACGCCATCTAGCCCCAAAGTAAGCGAAGCTTGTGTTATGGGTACTAGACAACTGATAAACATACGTAAATACATTTTTTTTTGTAAATACATACTTATGATACATAGAAAACACCCAGACTAAGACAAACAGACATGCTCATGCACATAAATGTTTGTCATAAGTGGGAATCGAACCCACGAGCGTTGGTGTCGAAGCCGCGTCATTGACCGCTACGCCACCGAGCTTATAATCTAATATACCTATACATATTCATCGCGAAAAAGCACATGTCATGGCGCATTTGCTCGTCATCAACCAATAATCATCCCACATCAGGATTTAGAGCATATTCCACCACACTGCTCAACAGCGTGTTGGCGGAGGCCAGTGTCTTCAAGCCGTCCTAAGGCTGACTTGGATTACGGACTGACGTCTAATGACAACAGCCGGAACCGACAGCTTAACGTGCCCTCCGAAGCACAGAAGAACACGAGATAAATAAACCCATCCATAGACAGGCTGCGGTCAACGTTGCTTAACTTGCGTATTCGATTAGACAGCGTAACGACACCTTCGAGCTTCTCATCGAGCATTTACTAACATCGCACAAAAATACAATGTGAATATTCACATAGGGCAAATGTTCATGTCAATCGCCACCTTGCTATGAGCATGTTTTTAATATTTTCTCCTTTTTTATACCACTAAAGTGGCAAACAAAAATACGGTCCGCCTGATGGAAAGCAGTTACCGTAGCCTATGAACGCTAGTAACACCAGAGGCATCACACGTGCGTTGCCGACCCTGTAAAAACCTCTTCACGCCTTTTTGAGGGGCCCCATGGTATAGTCTTCTGAAAAATCCTCGACAGGTAATTCATTCCACAGCTTGACAGACTTAAAGGTTCTAATCTCTTCTCAGACTTAAAGGTACTAAACCGTCTGTCAGTTTGAGATCGTCAACAATCCTCACAGCTCGCCTTTCTCTCATGGACTTAGAAGACGATAGACGCCCTATCACATTACCTTCTGAGCTCCTCGGAAACAGGGTTGTCCTCCATGAGTCTCTGGTGCTGCTCCATCTCCCGCACGATGATATCCGCCTGCTGGTCGGCGGAGTCCGGCGCGTCTCCCTCTTCCAGGAGAGCATTATGCTCAGAATTGCTGCGACGGAGGCGCAGTGTGTCTGGAACGTAATATTTTTTGACGTGAACATGTTTAAAATTGCTTCCATCGGGAGGTAATTAAAAAAAAATACGAATGATAACAAAATCGGGGGATACAGTTTGATGTAACAGCTACAAATCTATCGTCTCCATCCAAAATTCAATCACACCACTGGATAGATGAAGGATCAAAGAATTTATTATACTACGTAAGGACTATGGAACATTGCGTGCGCCCCTGCACGCGATGGGGAAACGCTGCCATTTTGAAATAATTTTAGTACATAACGTAGAACACACGGCAGTGTCCATGACACAGCCACATCCTTTTTTTTACTCAAGAGGCAAACTACTCGTAGCATGCAACCTCACCTCATTTTGCACAAAACAATGACACCATCAAACACAGAACTCGGTATTAGAATAATTATTCCCCCACTGTTCATAGATTTATTAAAAAAATTAGTTTTATTTGTAACACCAAAAAAGCCTTAAAATTTGTAGATTTTGCTATATTAAAATAGTTTTAAAATTTTATAGATAAATCAATTGAGGCGATAAACCTTGCTTAACCTGCCATCAAACTTCTCAAAATAATACATACCAGTTATTAAATCCTGCAATTCGATTTCAGAAGCTATTTGGTTCACTTCCATGTTACAGCTGGCTGTCTCTACAGTTTACAGACACATTTACACTAACACAACCCAACTTGTAACAAATATGACGAAACTTATACCACTTATACAGAGAAGAGTGTACGAGGGCTCGAATATTTAAACAGGGTATCATCCTATTCCCAAAGTGAGATTAGGGGTCCTGCTGCCGAAGCTGAAGCTGATTCTCATCGAATTTTTTGACTGCGACAATCAAACTTCGGCTTAGATTGGCGGTAATCGTGTTTAGCTTGGCTAGTAGAGACCCTAGAGCAGGGGTTCCCCACCTGTTGTCCGCGGACCACCAAGTAGTCCGTGATATAAACTTAGACTGAAAAAGATTGAGCTCTATTAAACTAAATGCTAAAATCTCGATATATAGAATAATGGATTTATATAACACCGGAGACCCTACACCCAACAAAACCCACTTAGTGGTCCGCGAATAAAAAAAGGTTGGGAACCATTGCCCTAATGCTATACCGACTAAGCCGAACATGTTTGTTACTTTAACTGCTTTAACCTAAGACCTATTTTGACCCAGTGCCGAAATAAGCTTATTTCGGCACAGCCCACTCGGGATCTATTAAACTACAAAACATAGCGAAGATATGATTTTCCCCAGAATTAGTCGTCAATTTGTCGAATTCAGAAACCAAGTATCAGAATTAGTCGACCTCCCGTTAAAAAGTTATAAGTATTTTTTTGTGGCAGTGCCGAAATAAGCCTTATTTCGGCACTGCCCAAAAAAACTACACCACCTAGCGAAAATCTGATTTCACCCAGATGTTGCCTTGAATTTGTCGAAATTTGTCGGATATAAAACACAACTGGTCGATGCGTAATTAAAAAGTTACACGCATTTTAATAATTCTCATAATAGGTATACCTATTATGAGAATTATTAAAATGCGTCCGAGATCTTGCATCAAAATTATATCATGCACAAAATGCAACAGTAACCGTTTTATTTCCTTCCTTTTTCAGAGTCTGGCAAAGTTTGTCAATGCATGCAACTGTTTTCTGATCTACGAATGCTTTAGGTGTTCTTTGGCACTACATTAGTTGCTTTTTACGATAGCCGTGAATGGGGTGGTGTTATTCTACTCTGCCTACGTTAGGCTCTCTGACTACAACGTGAATTATTATACGTGCCGAAATAAGCTTATTTCGGCACTGCCACAAAAAAAACCTTATAACTCTTTAACGGGAGACCGACAAATTTTTTGCTTTGGGCGACAAATTTCGACAAATTAACGACTAATTTTTTGTCTAGTTAAAATCAAGATCTGAGACCTGGGCAGTGCCGAAATAAGGCACACGAATTCAGCTTAGGCGGTCGGGCCCCTGATCAGATTAATGCAGATTGGATTATTGGAAATTTCCTGCGTGAAATCAACTGTTACGAAAAATTGGTTACATTCAAGTAACTTCCAACGTAGAAGCGTCGGAGAAACGCGTACCAATTTGATTCCGTTTATTAGAACTCTCACTTTTTTTTATATCACGTCGGGTAGCAAACAAGTATACGTTCCAACTGAAGTAAAAAAAACTGGCCAAGTGCGAGTACGCACGAACGGTTCCGTACCATTATATATAAAAACGGCAATAAAATCATGTCTGTTGTATGCGAGACCCACTTAAATATTAGTTTTATTTTAATTTAATTATTTATTTTTAAAGGGAATATATATAACTAAATATTCTGTGAATATTTCAAGCGTCTACCTGTTGCCAATATCGAGCAAAAACGAGCAAAAAAAGTAACGTTTGTTCTATGGGAGCCGCCTTAAATATTTATTATATTCTGTTTTTTAGTATATGTTGTGATAGCGGCAACAGAAATACATCATCTGTGAAAATTTCAACTGTCTATCACGGTTCATGAGATACAGCCTGGTGACAGACGGGCGGACGGACAGCGGAGTCTCAGTAATAGGGTCCGTTTTACCCTTTGAGTACGGAACCTTAAAAAAGCAAAGCTTCAATCGCAAACCGCTATAACTCAGGTTATAGCGTTGCCGCCATTTCGGGAGTTTTCTGATGAACTTACAGGCAAGAATGCAAAAATCCTTTAGGGAATTGATTTTTTAGCTACTATCCTACGTAAGGAAGTCACCTAAAGTCAGGCTGTTTCACTATATTATATGCGGTAATTCTTTCGTCAGTCCATCGGTTATTAATTGGAGAACATGAGGGTGCAACCACAGCTACTTTGACTCTGAATTGCTCCCGTGAACTATCGATTTGTGAAATTGAAAAATTCCTGTCCTTAGCATGTATAGCTCTTAAAAAAATCAGCATGGAGTGAATCAGCAAGTTTAGCAACGCGAAAATTGTGCCCCTGGTGTTGCAAGTCGCGGCTTCGACACCAACGCTCGTGGGTTCGATTCCCACATAGGACAAACATTTGTGTGCATGAACATGTCTGTTTGTCTTGGTCTGGGTGTTTTCTATGTATTATAAGTATGTATTTACAAAAAAAAAATGTATTTACGTATGTTTATCAGTTGTCTAGTACCCATAACACAAACTTCGCTTACTTTGGGGCTAGATGGCGCTGTGTAATTTGTCTGACAATATTTTATTTAAATGATGGAGAGGCACTTCCATTTTTAATTCTATCAACTAAAAGAGGGTTAATTCTCCTAATTAAAATTATAGACAAAATTGAGTTACGACTTTTTCTCAATCTCACAAATGTCACTTGAACATTTAATTTTGTATTCTAGTAACATAGTCAAAGTCAAAGTCAAAATATCTTTATTCCTTGGACTATATAAAGCACAAAGAAACGTCATATGATACGAAATTTCAAAGTTCAACTGTAGTGTATCGACGTCAACCCATGATTATCCCACTACTGGGATACGGGTCTCCCCTCAATCGAAGGGGTTTAGAGCGTATTCCACCACGCTGCTCAATTGCGTCTTGGCGGAGGCCAGTGTTTTCAAGCCGCCCAAATGCCACTGACTTGGCTTAACGACTGACTTATAATGACAATAGCTGTGATATCAAACTGACGAATGTGGCATGATTATATCAAAAAAACCGGACAAGTGCGAGTCGGACTCGCCCACCGAGGGTTCCGTAGGTACGTAGTATCATTATTAAATTTGATATTTTTAATTATAAATAAGAAATAATGCGTCGAAAAAAATAAATAAAATATATTTTGCAATGTGTACATCAAGTCCTTTCATATGATACCCCATTTGAACTAGTAGTTTCAATTTGAAATTTCGACACCCTATAAAAAATATAGACCCCCTATTTTTTAAGATCTATTTACAAATGTATAGTTTTGAGATTTATTCCTGTACTTGTAGTCTATAACGATGTTACTTGCCAAATTTCATAGTTCTAGGTCAACGGGAAGTACCCTATAGGTTTTGATTCCCTTGAGTGTGTCGAAATATGCGTTTTTTGCTGAATAAACGGCCGTAACTTTTTTCTACGTAAACTTAGCAGTTTGATTTTTTTTTAACTTCATGGGACCGTAGACCTGAGTATACAGTTCAAATTTCAGCTTGATACCTCCACGCATTCTCGACATAGAAATTCTTGACAGACAGACAGACAGACAGACAGACAGACAGACAGACAGACAGACGGACAACAAAGTGATCTTATAAGGGTTCCGTTTTTCCTTTTGAGGTTCGGAACCCTAAAAAATACCGAAAGTTACAAATAATAATTGTTTTCTGCTCGTAATTAATAACATTCTTAATAATTTAATATTCAATTTGTCAACTTTGATTTTCCAATGTAACATAAGAGAAATGAAATCTTCAGGAGACTACCCCATTTTTCAGAATTAAAAAACCGATCTGAATGAATGGTCTTTTTAGGGTCCAGATTCTGTTACCTCACAACAGTTCCTAATTAAATAATTAATAGTTATCCTTAACACTTCACATGACTCAGCCATAGAAAAACACGGTTATTAAATTACGCGACGATTTTACGTAAAAAGTATTTACATATGGGGAAACATGAGAACCGCGCGCTCACAAGGTTCATATTGCACTGGGGAGCTGATTCATGTATTGTAATTATTAGCAGTAGGTATAGACGTAATATAATTAGAGGCAGTTAACACAAGCCGCTTTATACCAGGTTGATTATCCTAATAGCAGTTAAATTAGTTAGAGCCATAAGTACGTGTGTGTGCATATTGAAGTTCAGTGGCACATTGCATTCTTATGTAGTCACTAGCTGTTACCCGCGGCTTCGCCCGCGTGGTCCAGGGGAGCTGCCATTAATTTGTGTATTATATATATTTATATACAAAACCATTGCGCGATTTAGAAATATGACAGCGCCATCTAGTGATCTAGTGAAAAAAGGACAAATGATTATAAACTTTATTTTTCCTGTGGGAATAAGATGTTTTTCCGGGATAAAGAGTAGCCTATGTCACTCTCCAGGCCTTAAACTATCTCAAAAAAATAATATCATATCAATCTGTTTGTTAATTTCGACGTGAAAGAAGGACAAACAAACACACTTTCACATTTATAATATTATAGTACGGAAGTATGGATATCGATATGGATTTCTTTATATTCCCTTTGCCATTGCATATGCAATACTATCGGCTAGTTACGGCTTTACGTCCAAATCTATTCAGCAAGAAGAACAATAATCCATGCAAACTTTCGCATCTTTTCAATGATTTATGACGTTACTGTCTTTTTTAACTCTCCATTGTGACAAGAAAAGCTTAGAGGGTCTTTTAAAAAATATGTGAATCATTTTTCCAAAGTTGGTAATGCGTTAGCAATGCTAGTCTATATGCGTCCATAGGCTGCGGTAATTGCTTACTATCAGAGGGCCCAGCTTGTTGCAAACCCAAGCGTATGTGGTGGTTACTGAGCTATTTCATTGGGCTAAATGCATATTAAGTGATATTATAAATTTTGGGGTGACAATGGTTGACCGATATTTCATGTTCCGATCGTTAATATGGCTAAGGTAACCGCCTCACAGCAGGCGGGCCGTATGCTTGTCTGCCAGTAGAAGTAAGATAAAAAAATATATATTAGGAGTCAGTTGTTGAATAGGTTCTTCTCGCTCCTATACACTATTACGCACCAACAAATCAGCATGACAAATGCCAGTTCCCAAGCGACAGGCATGTGTGAAAGTAACATGCAATGAAATTAAATTATTTATTCCGTCATTGGGCCCTTGTGGGCTTAAACACGTCTTCCACATTATTATTAAAAATTAATTAATTAATTATTTTCTGGACAATTTACACAGCGCCATCTGTCCCAAATTAAGCGCAAAGCTTGTGTTATGTGGGTATCAGACAACTGATAAATGTACTTAAATACATTATTAAACACATACTTATATATATATATGTACATACTTATAATACACATAGAAAACACCCAGACCAAGACAAACAGACATGTTCATGCACACAAATGTTTGACTTGTGCGGGGATTGAACCCGCGAACTCGGAGTCAAAGTGGCCATTGCTTTCTTTCGACCACCAAGCTCGTCTTAAATAAAAAAAAAAATATATCCTTATTATTTTTTTTTATACCACTAGAGTGGCAAACAAGCATACGGGTTTAAACGCATAAGCATTTCGGGGTGTAAGTGGTTCATCAAGATCTTTGAACCAAAGCCAACTTCACCTGCATGTGGTGCACCCTGCTGACTGACAAACGAAGCTCTGGCGAAAAGAGAGGTAGAGAGCGTAATTGTAAGCTACCCGACTGGGGAATGTACCTCCACCTTACAGAATACCGCAGCCAAATAAAAATTTCCTTAAGGGTTGTTGTGTTCCTGCGAGTGAGTGAGGTCACCAGAAAGAAAGGAAGGAGATGTTGCGTTGGCAGCGGGGGTGGCGGCGCGCGAGCAATATTTTATGTTGCAAGCGTTAATATGTCTACGGTAACCGCTTCACATCAGGCGGGCCGTATGCTTGTCTGCCACCCGACGTAGTTTAAAAAAAAATTAAAAATACGGCCCGCCTGATGGAAAGCAGTTACCGTAACCTATGAACGCCTGTAACACCAGGGGCGTCAAACGCGCGTTGCCGACCCTGTAAAAACCTCTTCACGCCCTTTTTGAAGAACCCCATGCTGTAGTTTCCTGAGAAAACCTCGACAGTGACGATACCTCACTTATTTTTAAAGTTGTTAGGTATAAAGACAAAATTGATGATGTTAATAATGCTCTTTCTGCAATTTTGAACTGGTTTACTACAAATAATCTCCTTCTAAACTCATACAAAACTAAATGTATTAAATTCACGTTACCCAATGTCAGGCAAGTCCATGCTGATGTAGTCATAAAGGATAACACCCTAGTTTATGACAATGATACTGTTTTTCTTGGTATTACCATTGATTCAAAGTTGCAATGGGGCCCTCATATAACGAAACTAGCTCGCTGACTCAGTTCCGCAGCTTATGCGGTTAGAAGAATAAGACAGATAGAGACAACTGCTAGGCTCGTTTATTTTAGTTATTTCCATAGCATTATGTCATATGGCATATTGCTTTGGGGTAAAGCAGCTGACATTGATAAAATTTTTGTCTTACAAAAGAGAGCCATTAGATCAATTTACAATTTGGGTTCTAGGGATTCACTCCGTGAGTTATTTAAGGAGATAAACATCCTCACTGTCGCTTCTCAATATATTTATGTAAATATTATGTACGTCCGTAAAAATATTTCGAATTTTACAAAAGTATGTGATATAACTAATGTCAACTTTCGGAACAAAAACAAATTGGTTATTCCAAAACATAGACTGGGGAAGGTCAATAATTCGTTTGTCGTAAATTGCATCCGCTACTACAATAAGTTGCCGGAATCGGTCCTGATTTTACCCGACACTAAATTCAAACAGCTTATTAAGACCACCTTATGTAAAAAGGCTTACTACAGGCGATTACCTTAATGATAAAAATGTATGGCAAATTCTCGGCACAGGATGTGAAGCACAGGCGTCTTATCTTTACAAGTAGTATTGTGGATATACATATTTAGACTTTATACAATATGTATATACACTCTATTCTATGATTTTTTATATTTTTATTTTTTTTACTATGTTATTTTAGTTTAATTTTTTTTTTCTCTTATTTTGGTTGAATACCATTTTTCTTTTTATTGTATTATGATAATATTGTATGGCTATTTCAAAAAAAGACCTATATTGACAGAGTTTCTTTCGGCATTTCTTCTCGTCAATGGTCATTCCGAAATGCTGGTAGATAAAAAATATACCTAATTGTAAAAGACGTGTCTAAGTGCCCGCGAGGGCCCACAGAATAAAGAATTTTGACTTTGACTTTGACTTTGACAGGCAGTTCATTCCACAGCCGGACCGTACGCGGGAGAAAACTTCTCTGGAACCGCACGGTATGCGACCACTTAGGCTCCAATTTGTGAGGATGAATTCTTGTCATTATTTTTATCTACTAGCATTGACTATGACCATCGGCGAAGAAGAAATGCTTGATACTTGCCATTATGGGTCTTTTTTTTTAATAATCAGATAATATAAAATTACAACTTAGTTTGTTTATATATTACAATATTATGTATTAGTCCATCCAGTTACTAATATTTTTAGGTAAATAATAATTTGAACACTAAGGTGAATTGAAAAAGGTAGGCATTAATGCTAACCATGAAATTTTCATAATGCCTATAACAAATTAGTTGTAAACAAGCCATTTTCAACCAGTTTAAAACTAAACAAACGGGTTTACAGTATATATTTATCAATTATCCAGTACCCATTGCACAAGCTTTGCTTACTTTGGGATTAGACAGCATTTATTTACTAGCAGCCTGTCCCGGCTTCGCATGGGTGGACAAAATATTGCAATTTTCTTACGGATCCCTAATTTTTTCGAAATTAAAATATAGTCTATGTTACTACCTGATAATGTAGCTTTCTATTGGTGAAAGAATTTTTGAAATCGGTCCAGTAGTTTCGGAGCTTTACGTTACAAACAAACAAATCTTACCTCTTTATAATATTAGTTTAGATTTATACCAGTATTCCCAAAGGGTTCCGCTGCGCCCTGGTGCGCCGTAGAAAGTAAAGAGGGGTGCCGTGAGTCGATCCTCTATCATCATCCATAACCACAAATATTAGCATTTGTGTTCAATTCTTTTATAATAAAGAAACTCAATTTCATATAGTTAGATGTTTCAATTTTTGTTCCTATCTATCTAACCTAACTACTGTTATAGTAGGTAATTATTTCTTTTGACTTTATCTTTTTCAAATAGCTAGCTAGTATAGGGCGATGTGACAAAATACTAAATTTCTAACTGTGCCACAGGCTGAAAAAGATTGGGAACCTCTGATTTATACTATTACATTATAGCTGTCAAAAATAAATTCATCTTCCAACAGACATAGAATAGAACAGAACTCACTGTATGGCAGTTGCCGTGATGGCATGAAGTTGACTGCCACCTGCCGAGCAGCATTGCTTCTCATTGTGACCGTACGACGCATACCAGAAGGCCGCTGCTCTTCCGCGTCTGCCTGCTCCACTTCTATTTCATCATCCATTTTTTATTACTGAAATATGAATGTTATCTTTAAATATAAGCAACGAAAAGGTACCCAACTGACTAATATTTCAGAGCACAGTGCTGTATCAATTACACCCCAAAGTCATCACAATAATTTGTAACAAGCTATCATAATTGGATATTAAGCAAAGAAAATATTGAGCTAAGAGATTGCTGTTAAATATCCAAGAGTACTTTTAAACAAAACAAACAATATCTACAAATCTTGCAAATTATAAATGTTCTATCACCAAGAAACACACAGAATGGCAGTAGGTAGTACTGGCAGGAGTCATGTAGGTAGACTGTTTAATAATTTATTGTCTGGTCATGGCTAAACTCAAGCAATAGACGTTAACTAATAACTGGTAACTGTTAATTATTTTCTAATACTGAAGGAATCTGTACTGTACAAGATGTAGAACAATATTAGTCAAAATACATGGATAGTTGATACAACTGTGGATAGGCACCTGACTCAGCTGTCAATACTCATTGCTTTTTCAATGTACTCACCACTAAGAGGAGAATGAGCTACAGTTAGAACTCCCGAAAATTCTGAAAACTAAAAGGTTAATTTTTTGTTCGGAGTAGGTACCACTCTGAGAACAATAACTGTTCTGAGGTACCACTATTTGATGTGTTGATGTTTTTGACATTGACAACAAAACAATGTTGTGTTGTAGAGTTGATTGACATCCAGTGTTGCAAAAGTATACAATTAAAAATAGCTCTAGCTTCTAGAAAGCGGGGTACTGCCTACGCATGGGTATTATTGACAAAAATTCAACTTTCAACATTAGAATAGAAATAGAATGCCCCTAAATCTTATCGGATTATTTTTGAGCGAAAATCTTTGTGTGATTTATTCACACGTTTCAATTTAAAATGATTTTAAATTCTAATTTATTTTATTTTATGTTATTTGAAAATGTAAAAAATCATGAGAAATGGTAGCTAAATCGGGATATCGGGAGACAATAGCCTAAATCAGTAGAACTCCAACCGTGGACGACCGTGGTCACCTAGTTCAAAAAGTCCAAGAAAAATTTGTAAGTAAGTCTAGGTAAATATAATACCACAGTATAATATTAGTACTATATTAAACTGTCTGTTTGTATATTTTGAGATGGTCACACTGTCGGCCTCCTGCCTGTCATTTGATTAGAATGAGAAGAAATTTTGCAAAAGATTATCTTTTTTTCATTTGAAACGAAGTTTTGTTTTGAGTTTTGCTATTAATAAAAAATATTTTAAATTAATTTAATTGTCTAGTTAAATTACATGTTAATGATTGTAAGTAATTTTAATTTCTTCTCTTATGATTGCGTTGAAAACAAATGACTCAAGGTACGAAAGCAATGAATAAAAAAATGAGTCATTTCAACATTTTCAACTAAAACAAATAGAAAAGATTACAATAAACTTAGAACAATTTTTTTGCAGATTCTAAATGTATAATCTGAACTATGGCAATGGCATCTCCGCAAAACTTAACAGTGGATGAAGTTCGTAAGATTCTGGTAGAGGTTATCGAAGCCCTGGAGTCTGCCGACTATGCGCCCAAACTTGACGAAGCTAAAGAAGCCGCCGGCAATGAGATGCTGAAGATGATGCAGATCGTATTTCCTATGGTGGTCCAAATTGAAATGGAGACTATCAAGCGACATGGCTTTAGCAATTCCCGAGAAGGTAAGCATGTTAATTCACGCATCTGATCGGTATTTTGGTTCTTCACTAAGTGGACACACATGTATTTGCCGTTATTACAATTAAATGGCATTTACAAAATGAGAACGACGAAGCAACGTCGACCGTAGCCTGTTCATGGACAGGCTTATTTATCTCTACCTCCTCTGTGCTTCGGACACGTAAGCCGTCGGTCCCAGGCTGTTGTCATTAGAAGACAGTTGTAAAGTGTGTAAAAGCAGTTTTCAAAACCACCTAAAGGCCACTGACTTTCAGTGGCCTTTAGGTGGTTTTGAAAACACTGGCCTCTGCCAACCTACAATTGAACAGCATGGCGGAGTATGCTGGGAGCATGCATGCATGGTGAGAGTATCCCAGCAGTGGGAGGATAAGGGTTAATGAAGAAGAAGAAAATGGGTATTTAACAGAGTAAATTCCCTGTTTTTCCACACTTTAGTAATTTATTGGAGTAGTATCCCAACTACCCGTGGATGTTGTACAAGGCGACTAAGGGAAATATATTATCAAATATCGATCAGGCCTCCCCAACCCGTTTGGCCAGCGTGGGGAGTGTAGGCCAAATCTTCCTTCCGTCTAGGACGGACGAGAGAGGGTCGTGCTCCTGTAGTGGAGACTAAATTGGACCTGATGATGATGATGATGATGATGATCCCAACTATAGTCACACTGGAACATTGTTCTCTACTCTACATTATTTAAGTGGTTCATCAACATCTTTGAACTAAAGCCAACTTCACCTGCACGTGGTGCACCCTGCTGACTGACAAACGAAGCTCTGGCGAAAAGAGAGGTAGGGAGCGTAATTGTAAGCTACCCGACTGGGGAATGTACCTCCACCTCACAGAATACCGCAGCCAAATAACAATTCCCTTGAGGATTGTTGTGTTCCTGCGAGTGAGTGAGGTCACCAGAAAGGAAGGAGATGCTGCGTTGGCAGCGGGGGTGGCGGCGCGCGAGCGATACTATATGTTGCGAGCGTTCATATGGCTACGGTAACCGCTTCACATCAGGCGGGCCGTATGCTTGTCTGCCACCCGACGTAGTATAAAAAAATAAAATAAAAATAAGTAATGATGTTTCACTTTCGGCTCTAACAAACTCCTAGGTTTGCAGTTTTTTCTCTTATTTGAAATTAATATTGTCTACTAAACATTGAATGCTGTGTACATTCATTCTGAGGCAGGGACTGAATTCTTTTATGTTATTGATTGTTTTGCTGCAACATGTTCATAGGAAAATTGATTTGCAATTGCAGGTATAGTTCAATTCACACAGCTGGTGCGTGAGATGGAGAGTGACAGTGAGGTGGCCCGTCTACATTCCCGTATTCGAAACCACTACCTGCCCCCTGTTTCTATCAGCTCTAACGTGGATACTTCTCTGTAAACTGGTAAGGGTATTTTATATGTATATTTAATATAAATACATGCATAAAATATATCTGAGGTCCGAGTCATGGATCTGAATAGGCTATATACATACTAGTTGCTCCTATTTGCGTTGTTATTACTGCGAATGAGTGAGGTGACTATCAGTGGCATGCAGTCCATATAGACAAAAAGACATTGTCTACCATGACAAATTAAATTACTAAATAATTAAATTAAAAAAAATATTATTTAACTTTGCTGCTCTTCAACCACACTATTAATAATTTTCAAAATTGCCGTGCTACCCTACGCTACCTTTATTATGATGCTCTCTCAAGGTATTTTTCAGCAAAATTAGACAAACATTCAAAATGCCTGAATTTGCACACATCCAAAACTTCGTGTTGTTGAAATGGGAAATCAAAAACTAACTAACTGTGCATATAATGCCCACAACACAAAAATATTTGGCATTCCCATGCACTGTGTCTCTAGAGTTTATTGGTCGAAAAAAAACACGTGATCCGTGAATAAACCAATAGCAGCTAACTTACAGGGTATATCATGTTTCTTTATTTCCTTTCATTTGTATAATTTTCCGGTTTCAAAAATATACCGAAAAACATCGTCAGGAATCCACTACTTCCTCAACAACGCAACAACAAAATCAAGAGTACAATTTTATTGTTGTTACGCACTTCTTGAAACAACTCGACAGGGGCGATTTAAATACCATCATTTAATCAAAGATTCCACAAATTTTATGCAGTTTGCACCATTATAAACTACTTTGAATCAATATCAATACACATTAAATAAAAAGTAAATTTATCGAGAATGTGCTAAGCCAACAATAATACGGATATTTGAGGTACTGACAGCAAAACTATAAATAACTACTACAAGCAGAATTTTAGTAACATTTTTTGTCTACCCTGTCGAAAATGCCTATGCACTGGTTCCTTACAGTGCTACAAACTTATCTGACCCGGTGGCCAAATTTAGAACTAAAGCCGCCATCTTGAAATGTACACTTCTGGACACATCTATTGGCCCACCTTGCATTTTCAGTTTCGTTTGGTCCTAGCTAAAATTTTATATTAGGTCGAGCAAAAAGTTTTTATGCAGTTTTGAACCTGGCACATTCATAATTTCATTCAATAGTCTTTTTTTGAATTTCGAACACAGAATTTAAAGAAAAAAAAGACAATTTGGAGCCTGTTCGTTGATATCCAACAATCGAATACTAAGAAAACTTGATTTTATTGGTTTACTTGGATTTAATTCTTGAAAGTGTGATTTTTCTCTTTGGTTTTGCAACAAACATTACTTATTCTAAACATTAAAGTGAGGTTCTATCAATAATCTATGGATACTTCGCCTGAAGTCGCCGCTCAAGCTGTGGCACTTATCCAGGCCGGACACAGTCAAAGAAATGTGAGTGCTCAACTTAATTTAAGTCGATCTGCGGTCCGAAATGTTTATCGGAGGTACCTAGAGACTGGCGGCTTTGTTCGTCGCCAAGGAAGGCCACGATTTCGGGTCACAACTGAAAGGCAGGATCGATTCATCGTGACGACCAGCTTGAGAAATCGTCACCTTACCTCCATTGAGATACAAAACCAACTTCGTGACTTCCACGGAGTATCTGTGAGCGCTCGAACTGTTCGGAGAAGGTTAAAAGAACGCGATATGGTACCACACAAGCCAGCTAATGACCCCAAACTAACGCGAGCCCACCGAACAGCGCGCCTTCATTTCGCGCGCACTCATTTAAATTGGACTCAGCAGCATTGGAGCCGTGTACTCTTTTCTGATGAGTCTAAAATTGTGTTACATGGCAATGATGGAAGGAAGAAGGTCTACCGACGTAAGGGAGAGCGTTTCGCACAATGCTGCTTTGAAGAGAGGGTTGCTTATGGCGGTGGCTCATGGACTGTCTGGGGCGGTATATCCGCGAGCGGCAAAACTCAACTTGAGGTTGTTACGGGACCACGGCTGCCAACATTAAATGCTGAAAGTTACATTCGTGAGTGCTTAGAACCTCACGTGTTGCCATACGCGGACTATGTGGGCCTAAATTTCCTTTTTATGCATGATAATGCAAGAGCCCATACGGCCGGCATCGTCAGGGAATATCTTCGGGATGTGAACATCACAGTTATGGACTGGCCAGCAAGAAGCCCAGACATGAACCCCATTGAGCACATGTGGGACGAGCTAAAAAGACGTGTTAGGGCTCGTCAGCCAGTTGCCCAGACGATGCAGGAGTTGAAAACTGCCATAGAAGAGGAATGGGGGAGGATCCCTCAAAATTTCATAGAGCGGTTGAAAACCTCTATGCCTAATCGTATGAGAGCTGTGGTAGATGCCCATGGAGGCAACACGCGTTATTAAATCAAACTTTTATTTGATAAAAAATGTTTTTTATTCAGAAATCAACTGCCTTAATCAAGGCGCATACCCGACTTGTTAGGCGTAGCTCCATGTCGTGTGGTATTCTGAATTCAAATTTAGAACAATATGATCGAAAAAGATGGTAAAATGTATCAGGTTTAAAACTTCATCAATAGTTTTTGTTCAATCTAGCAATCATATTTCGGTAGGGGCCATCGAAACCTAAACTCTAAGGTGGGCCAATAGATGTGTCCAGAAGTGTAGTATTGCCAGGTACAATTTATTTATTTACCGCGTATGCACATTCCATTAGGGTGTATTTTTTTAAATACATATTATCTTTTTCTATACATATTTCATTTCTTACAATAAAAAAATCGTCACCGAGTTGTTTCTGTGCAATATTATAACTCTGTAATATTATATAATAGCTATGATCGCGACTTAACGTGGTGCATTTTTAAAACTAATCAACAAAAAATAGAAGGCAATTGATATTTAATTGAAACACTACACAACACAATTAATAAGTATATCAATGCTATTATTTTAATAGTGTATATATTTCTTTGATTTTTATGTTTCCTCTAAAACGGGCGGTATTAGGTTTAATGGCAACACTTAAGTCGATCGTACCGCCCCCGCCACCGGGCCAGATAAGTTTGTGGCACTATACATAGTAACCAGTGACGTGCATAGGCATTTGGAAAGGAAGGATTTGCTGCGATAGTAGCGGAAATGGCGTGACTTGGGCCAACATGTTGTGTCGATAGGCTATGCTTCATATTCCCCTGATATGAACCGTATGCTTTGTCGCCAACAGTGTAAAATTACTTACGAAACTTCACTGATTTGAGTTATCACAATCGACTCCGTCCCAATTTAAGAGTCCATATCTGTAATTGTTCCAATTTTGTAAAAATTGCACAACTTTGTTCCTTCGTTTTCCAGAAAGTATACATACTACAGAGTATTTGAGAATTTATTATGAAAGACCATTCCAGTACAAACGGAATAAACTAATAAGTATTTTTTTTTTTTGTAATACATTAATTTGGATAAATCCACCTTGATTCGACAACAGTTCTTACGAAATTTGATAAACAGGATTCAGTCTTTGTTTCTATAGATATTATTATGGAAACAACTCAAAAAAATACTAAACATTGTTTTAGTCTTTATTAGAATAAACTGATTAGTTTTTATTCGTTTCATATAAATTTTGCTGAGAAAAAGAAAATGTTAACGCATCCAAATTTTCGAAAAGTCTTCAGAAAAAAAAGAAGCAATGGCTTTTTTGGCTACCCAGAGCAAAATTTTATAATAAAAAAAACAACAGTCAATTTAGTGACTATTTATGTGTTTATTCGTTTTCGTAAAAAATAAATATCTAATAGGTACTATTCGAAAACTCGCTTTAAATTTGAATTCACATTGTGAATTGTGAATTTCACAATCTCCGAGCGTGTGCAGTCCAAATACCTACATTCGCGACTTGGAATTTGAGATAGGTACGAGCTCTTAATATGGAGATTCTTGCTTTTCACTGAATCAACAAATTAGTGTCTGTTTGATATGTGAACGACTACACCTTAGAGATTTTTATGGCATCGAGCAAAGATATCACATTCACTAATGTAAGAGTAGCTTCAAACAAACAAAGATTACTGATAAGATAACATGCAAAGAGTTGGTAGTTATGTTTGTTTGTAGTCAGCATGAAGTGACAACTTGTTCCTCGTTAAAGTGAAACCTGACATACATGATAAGGTAGATGGAAATATCGAAATATCAGACGGTGCTTTACGAGTTTTTTGGTCACATTCGGACGTGATGACGTTTACAGGCCGGCCAAATTGAAAAAAAAACATTTCATAATATTATAAATTTACCAGACGCGTGTTCCATATCTAAATTAGCCGGGTAGCTCACTTCAAAATGTGAACAAGTAAGCCATATAATTTTGATATGTAGCACGCGTCTTATAAATTCACAACATGAGAGTTCTTCTCTATTTGGTCGGTTTGTTTACGTTGACATGATCGAAAGCGAGCAAAAAACTCACACTAAGCACTCAGATCTAGTTTATTTTATAAACTATTATTGATACCGGTTAATAGAGCTCGTGAAGCAATTTCAGGATCCGCCCCCTTACCACCAACTCTTATTGCGATTCAATAACTGAATAGAACGCTTATTCAGACCAATGAATAAGCGACTCTATTCAATTTGAAATAGAGTCGCTTATTCATTGGTATAAATAAGCATTCTATTCAGTTATTGAATCGCAATAAGAGTTTGTGGTAAAGGGGGCAGTAATTATTTGTCAACGTCTTGTATAGTTTATTTTCCAATAATTAATGTAAAAGTAAATTCGACAACTAAAAATACAAAATGGATTACAAAATCTATTAAAAATTGTTGCAAAACAAAAAGGGTACTATATTTCAAACGTCTTAAGTCATCATCCCACAAACAAGAAAATGATCAAAAATATTCCAAATATAAAGGAATTTTAAAAAAATGTATGTATCAAGCTCAAAAAAATAATAATTTACATTATCTGTCTAAGGCTGCAAATAAATGTAAAGCAAGCTGGCAAATTATAAAAAATAATTTTAATTCAACATCTGCGAAAGAAATTAAATTTATAACAACTCAAAACGGAGTAAATAAATATGACCCTCTCGAAATTGCTAATGAATTTAATAATAATTTTATAAATATTAATAACAATACGACATGTAGTAAATCAATCAATAATCATTTTTCCATAAATACCAATTCAAATAAACACAGCATATTTCTTAATCCAACTACACCTAAAGAAATCTACTCAATTATGCACTCACTAAGAAATACAAGCACTACTGGGTATGATGAGATTCCAACTATGTTACTAAAGCAAACAGCAAACATCTTATGTTATCCTCTATGCCACCTAATAAACCTATCGTTTGAACAAGGTTCATTCCCCGTAAAACTTAAAAAAATGTTAGTAAAGCCCCTATTTAAAAAAGGAGATAAATGTGAAATGTCAAATTATAGACCAATTACTCTTAACCCAGTACTATCCAAAATCTATGAAAAAGCTATGTACAGTCGTGTAGATAATTTTCTATCAAAAATGTCTTTTTTCCGATCAGAACAACAATACAATACAATACATTACTCTTTATTGCACCAAATACAGGATAACAAAGTAGTAACAATGATTCTAAAGTACAACGGGCGGCCTTATCGCTATAAGCAATCTCTTCCAGGCAACCTTTGGGTATAGGAAAAAAGAATACATCTAAGAGGTAGGTGGCGCAGTTAACAAAGTAAAGACATAATGAAAGACGTAAAACATACACACATACACATTGGTAGATATATAAACATTAAACTTTACAGATAACATTTAACAATAACATGGAAGGGGGACAAGGAAATATATAAACTGACTATACTGAGACCATTGAAAGGTAATAATCTTTGACTAGCTTCTTAAAGTTCTCAAGTGTTTGAGCTTGTCGTATAGCAAGCGGAAGAGAGTTCCATAGTTGGACTGCCTGAACACAAAAGGATTTGGAAAAGAATTGAGTGGAATGAGAGGGAGTTACAAGACGAAGTTGAAGAGCACTACGAAGATTAACGCCTCGGATGTCAGAGTGATATGTGAAGGAATCTTTAAGGTATAAAGGCGTGGAAGGATTAAAAAGGATAGAGTATATCAAGCCGAGAATATGCAATTTCCTGCGAAAACGAATTGGGAGCCACTTGAGCTGAGAACGAAAGTGAGAAACATGGTCATACTTACGAAGCCCATAAATGAAGCGAATACAGAGATTTTGAAGACGCTCAAGTTTACAAAGTTGCTCCTCCGTGACGTCGATATAACACGAATCTGCGTAATCAAGGATCGGGAGGATTATAGACTGTGCAAGCGCAATTCTGGTGTCGATTGGCAGGAAATTTCTAAGCCTCCTGAGCGAGCAGGTCGCAGCAAACATTCTTCTACTAACCTCGGCCACTTGAGGGATCCAAGAAAAGGTGTTATCGAAATAAATTCCCAAATTTTTTACCCGGTCACTGAATGGTATGTGTACCCCATTAAAAATTACAGGCGTAAGGTTATCCCAATCAATTCTGGCGATGAATCGAGGACTGCCAATGATTATAGTTTGAGTCTTAACGGGGTTAACAACAAGACCATGTGCTTTGCTCCAATCAGATATAAGAGTCAAGTCATTATTTACAATATCTATCACTTCGGTAAGATTGTCTATATGTGCCTGATGGTAAATCTGAAGATCGTCGGCGTAAAGATGGTAGGAAGAACGAAGTTGTAAGGTGATGGTGTTGATAAACAACGAGAATAATAAAGGAGATAGCACGCCACCCTGGGGAACGCCGGCTTTTGTGTTACACCAATTGGATATGTTATCCTCAATCCGTATACGTTGCCGCCGCCCACACAGGTAACTACGAAACCAGTCAGTTGCCGCTGGAGATATGCCAAGAGAGCGCAACAAGCTCAAAAGCACGTCAAAATCAACAGTGTTAAATGCGTTACTAAAATCTAAGAGCGTTAAAACAGTGACTTTGGAGTTCTCCATACCGAAACGAATGTCATCAGTGATTTTGACGAGTGCGGTTGTCGTACTGTGACCTTGGCGAAAGCCAGATTGAAAGGGGTTAAGTAATTTATTTATGGAAAGGAATTTATTTAACTGCTGCTGGACTAGACGTTCAAGAACTTTCGATAGAAAAGGAAGTATAGAAATAGGACGATAGTCGGAAAAAGAAGAGGGATTATTTTTTTTAGGCAATGGAATAATGTTAGCGTCTTTCCATATTGTAGGAAAAGTGGACGATGAAATGGAGTTATTTAATAATATGGTAATAATGGGAAGAAGGATATCAAGAATGGGTAGGATCATGAATCGGCTAATATCATCAGTCCCAACAGCATTTGAAGCGATGGCTTGTACGCTCTTCTTGACATCACAGTCAGCAAATTGACTAAAAGAAAACGACGGGTAGTCGGGTGTGGGTAGAGATGAAAGATGTGTCAATGTACTTTTTTTAATGTTGTCATCGTATGTGACAGAAGATGTGAAGTGTCTGTTAAGACTATTTATGTCAATGTTATTAGAATTAGAATTATTGTGGCTATTTCTACCAACACCCAATGACTTGAGGAATTTCCAAACTTTTGCCGGATTTCCATTCTCCACTGATGCGTGAAAGTGGCGTCGTTGAGCTTCTCTACACATCCTGTTACAGTTGTTGCGCGCGCGAATATATCGATCACGATATTTCTCAGGGTCGTGTTTGTATTTGGCTCTAAAAAAATTTTTCTTTCTTATTAAAATTTTGATATCCTCAGTAAGCCAAGGAGCAGGCAAATGCTTGACGCGTACTGGACGAATTGGAGCATGTCGATCGTACAGTTGCTTAAGGGTGGCATTAAATAAATTGATTTGTTCATCAACCGAAACTAAGCTAATAACAGCTGCCCAATCACAGTTTGAGGCGTCTTTACGCAGCTTATCATTATCGATCGCACCAAAATTACGCTGCATGAGAACTTTCGGCTTGGATTTTGGCGGACGAAGTTTAAACGAAAGGAATATAAGGTCGTGAAAGGAGAAAGCGTCTGCAGTACATTGACCATGCTTGGCAACAAGGTGAGGAGAGGATACTAAAATTAAATCTAGTAATGAGGGCTTGCAATTGGGAAAGTAGTGCGTAGCTTGAAGAGGAAGGATATTAAGATTACAGGAATCAGCAACAGAAGAAAGAGATCTGGAACGATAGTCATTTTTGATAAGACATGTATTAAAGTCACCCATAATAATGGTGTGACTGAAAGAAGGGACAAGATTTTCTAGAAGGTTTTCCAAAGTGGAGAAATAGTTGACCGTTGGAGATGGCGAGTAGAAGACGCCGAGAAGAACTTTAGAGTGTGATAGGTAAAGTTCAAGAAAGAGATATTCAGCTTCATAGGAAGGATCAGAAACGTTAGAAGAGGAAATAATGTTATAAGGTATGTGAGCACGAAGGTATATGGCAACCCCTCCTCCGCCCTTTCCCGTACGGTCATTACGAATAAGATGATAGCCCGGTAATGAATATGACGTAGAAGGCAGGCACGGCTTTAACCAAGATTCGGACACTAGTATGGCGTCAATATTTTTGTTGGCTAAAGAGGTTAACATGTCATTATAATGCGCAGGTATACTCTGCGCATTTATATGTATTACGTTAAAATTTTTAGCCACATCTGCAAATTTGCTATCCAGCGTCTCTTCGAGAGGTATAGGCAAACTTAAAAAGCTTTCGTCACTCAATGAAGATAGGGATAAAAAACTTTCTCCCACATCATCAGACATTTATCTGCACGACTCAAAATGTGTTGTGTATACGCAAGTACTGTAAATAACTAAAATAACAAATACAAGAAAAACCAAAGAACCTTAAACTTATAAGATTTCTTTGTCCATCTATACCCGCCAGCAGAATACATTTCAATGTAAAATATAAACAATACAATACAAAATAATAATAAAAGAAAATAACATCATCAGACGAAAGGGTGACATACAAACATCAATACCATTTCAGTATCAGAAATAAAGTTCCATAGTCGGCAAAAGCACAATTTGAACAAAATGACGAAAAAATAATTATTAAATATATACATAATATATATGTGCTATAGGTTAACATAAAAACTTTAAAATGATACAAAATAAAAAATAAAAATCTTGAACTATCGAGTAGTTGCCAACAATGAAAAGAAGACTTGAATCTTTTTGACGACTGTCATACTGATACGCCAATTTCAAGTTGAACGTAAACAAAAATCATTTCTTCTAACATTCATTATTCTCTTTGCATTCACTTTAAATTTCTAATTTAAATCATTCATGTCGTTCAGTGAATCTAAATGTGTAAATGCTGGAAGTTTTAATAATTTTTGATGTGACAACACGGGTTCAGAAAAAATAAATCCACGACTTTAACCTGTTTTAAATTAAATAACATCATAACGAAATGCGCTGATAATCATACACAAGTAGGCGTTCTATATTTGGACATGAGCAAGGCTTTCGACACAGTCGATCATAATATACTTCTGAACAAAATGGAAAAATGCGGCATAAGAGGAATAGCTTTATCTTGGTTTGAAAGTTACTTGAAAAACAGACTACAGTGTGTCCAAATTAATAGAGTAGAGGGATCAGTCCAAAATAATTACGAGTCATCATATAAAGTAAACAAATTCGGTGTCCCGCAAGGCAGTATATTAGGACCATTATTGTTTCTAATATACATTAACGACCTTCCGGAAGCAATAGCACATCAATGCTTGCTATTTGCTGATGACACAACTATAATAATAGAAAATAAAAATACTGACACATTTGAAAATGATATTAATATAGCTCTCAACGACATTATAAATTGGTTAAATAATAATAATTTAAAAATTAATCTTTCTAAAACGCAATTCATGCAATTTCTGACTTATCAAGCTAAACCTCTCAATCTGACTATTAAATATAATGATATCAGGATACAGGAAGTTACAAGAAACAAATTTTTAGGCATCACTCTGGATTCTAACTGTAACTGGAAAGACCAGATATCAGAATTGTGCAAAAAAATAAACAAATTTATCTTTGCTCTTTGGAGGCTCAAAAAAATTGTGTCTCGAGAAGCTGCTCTTTTGGCTTACCATGGCTACGTCTGTTCGCTACTTAGATATGGCATAGTTCTTTGGGGAAACTCGGTAGACTCGGACCGAGCATTTGTAGCCCAAAAAAAATGTATTCGTACCATATGCGGAGCAGATCGACGCGACACATGTGTGCCTTTGTTCAAAGAACTCCGTCTTCTGACCGTTCCATCTCTGTACATATATGAAACGGCTCTTTTTGTTAAACGTAACCTAGACTTATTTGAAAAACTTGACGATGTAATGAAAAGATCAAACAGACGTAAATACAATTTAATTTACCCTAATACTAAATTAAAATATAGGAGCAACAGCTCATACTGTATGTGCATTAAAATATATAATAAACTACCAGACTCATTGAAATGTTTGACATTATATAAGTTTAAAAAATATTTATTTGATTTCCTGGTCACAAATTGTTTTTATTCCATAAATGACTTTTTCAATTATAAATCCTAAAATCATGACATGTTTATAAGTATGTTCTTAATATTTAATTTGCAATGTAAAATGTTAATTTAAATATATAACTTTGTTTTCTTATTTTTATATAAATATTCACATGCCATTTTGGTGGAATATGCTAAGGACCATACAATTTATAACGCCTTATTGTTATTGTTAACCATATTCTGTGAATAAAGTATCATTCATTCATTCATAAAGTAGTATGTTCACTCACCGGTTACACCCTGTATGTATATAGTCTTATGTCCATAATCGGCTAAAGCGTCTACTTAGAACTCACTTGTTACGTGTGAGTATGATAAATATGATGGTTCAGCTCTTCTGTGTGTCTTGTAGTGCCTTACCAAAACCATTCTTGGTATAAAACGCACAGTACTGCACAGTGCGCACGTCAGCACACCGTGAACATAGTTTTAGATAATAGAACAGGAAGCTTTGACTTGTCAAGTATAAGTAATAGTGCTACCTACATTATGGTCACTCCTTGTAACTCTCTCGTGTCAACCTCACCTCCCTTCAATCTGGAACAGTTTGTATGGCGCCGCACGCAGACACGCTCATTCACGCTCTACATATACGTCATTCTTTATGTAGTAGTACCGACGACGCGACTTTTGTAGGGACATTTGATGTGGCCGGGATGCGCTTAAGGCCTCATTTACGGAGACGCGGGGCGTCCTTAATTCAAACATATGGTGTTGTACAAGTGCGTTTACGGAGAAGCGGTTTTTAACGCGTTTGCTTTTTTTTTTCTTTTCTTTTTTTTTTTATACTACGACGGATGGCAGACAAGCATACGGCCCGCTTGATGTGAAGCGGTTACCGTAGCCATATTAACGCTCGCAACATAAAATATTGCTCGCGCGCCGCCATCCCCGCTGCCAACGCAGCATCTCCTTCCTTTCTTTCTGGTGACCTCACTCACTCGCAGGAACACAACAACCCTCAAGGGAATTGTTATTTGGCTGCGGTATTCTGTGAGGTGGAGGTACATTCTCCAGTCGGGTAGCTTACAATTACGCTCCCTACCTCTCTTTTCGCCAGAGCTTCGTTTGTCAGTTAGCAGGGTGCACCACGTGCAGGTGAAGTTGGCTTTGGTTCAAAGATCTTGATGAACCACTTACACCCCAAAATGCTTGAAATGGAGTGTGTTTCATGGTCGAGCCCGCGGCGCACGCAGCGGCAATCTTTCTGCCAGTCTTAATTTGGAAAACGTAGTCCTCGTTGCGATGGGGTACCTACGATATGATCGCTTTTATTTTTAGAAGAAAATTCTATGTTAAAAAGTGAATTATTCAATATGTATATGAAATTGGTCGGACGTTGGTTCGAGTCTTGCCCCGCGTGCGCCGCAGCGATGCCCGCCGCGTGCTTCGCTGCACGCTTGAGTATTCACCACGGGCGCAGCGGCGGGCACCGCATATCTATGAACAACATCGTATATTGCCATATGTTTGTGTTTGCGCGTGCGATGACGCGGGCCGCTGCACGCACCGCCTGTCTAAAAAAACGTCTCACTCGCCGCGAGAAGCCACGCCGCATGGGACGCGCGTCGCCCCGCGTCTTCGTAAATGAGGCCTAATAGACTACAAGCCCATGGAAAAAAATTACCTGTGAAATGAACCATCGTGAATAACGCTTAGAAGGCTGTTACTATATCAGAAAATAACTCTGAGCACTATGCTGTCATTTCTGAGCGGTACAGGTGAGTACATGAGTAAATGGAATTTGCCAGGTACAAGTGAGGAATTACGACTAATTATTAATGTACGGCTTTTTTATAGTTTATAGATGATTAAAAATAAATGTCAAAAAACCTAGTGCCGTACTAAAGCGGTGGTGCAGGAAGTCAGCGCTATTTTTTAATTTTAAGAAGCAATATTCCGGTCATTTATTACTGTACGGCATTTGTGTAATTCCTTTTGTATACATATACAGATACTTTACCCATGAACGCCATACATATTTCCAGCGCTGGGGTCGAAAGTGGGGTAGAAATTGTAAGCTATCCGACTGGGGAATGTACCTCCACCTCACAGAATACTGCAGCCCAGTAACAATTCCCCTGAGGGTTGTTGTGTTCCTGCGAGTGAGTGATGTCATCAGAAAGGAAGGAGATGCTGCGTTGGCAGCGGGGGTGGCGGCGCGACAGCGTTATTTTATTTTGCGAGCGTTAATATGGCTAGGGTACCCGCTTTTACAATCAGGCGGGCCGTCTTCCACCCGCCGTAGTATAAAAAAAATATTTGATTATATGTTATGATTATACTAAGACACCATGTTTTTTTTTCGTATGTCGTGATTGTATAATCGAGTTTATTCTTGTTTCCAGGGACAGTGGCTACTGTGCAAAGGCAAGAATCTCATAAACTATGTCACGATGAGACGAAGAAATTACAAAGTGTTTCTGTGTGTGTGCGCGCTGTTGTTGTGCATCTTATACTACTTCTTTGGTATACACGACTACTTGCATTCGAGAAATTTCAATCGCGACTTCGACTACCCTCTCAACATTGACATCAAACCTATCGTAAAAGATTTCCTATCAGGAAAGAAACCTTCTATAACTCCTATAAACTATTATCCTCATAGGTTTCTAACGAACTCCGGCAAATGCAATACAGTTGAAAAACTAGATTTGTTTATCATAGTAAAGTCTGCGATGGCTAACTTCGGCCACAGATCGGCAATAAGACAAACATTCGGACAAGAGAATTTAATACCGGGGAGGATAATAAAGACATTATTCTTCTTAGGTATCGATGGATTTCATAAATCTGAAACACAGAAGCTGATCGAAGAGGAAATGGTTCAATACAAAGATATTATACAAATTGATTTCCACGATAGCTATTACAATAACACAATAAAGACCATGATGTCGTTTAGATGGTTGTACGAACATTGTTCTACTGCTGATTTCTACTTGTTCACCGATGATGATATGTACATATCGCTCAACAATCTTCTGGACTATGTCCATGATCAAGCATCACCTTTGGTCAAAGTTAACGAGTTCAAGATGGACGACGACAGCGTTTTAATAATTTCCAACGCCGACGGCGATGATAAGGAGTACCACTTATTTGCTGGATACGTCTTTAACTCTGGTCCTCAAAGATTCAAGACAAGTAAATGGAGGGTGTCGTTAGACGAGTATGCGTGGAACCAATGGCCTCCATACGTGACCGCCGGGGCGTACGTACTCTCAAATAAATCTATGAAGGTTATGTACATAGCTAGTTTATTCGTCAAACACTTTAAATTCGATGATATATATTTAGGTATAGTTGCTAAGAAAGTGGGTATAAGGCCTACTCACTGTTCCCAATTTCATTTTTACAAGAAGAAATACACAAAAGATGGGTATAAAGACGTGATAGCATCCCACGGCTATAGTAATCACAATGAGTTGATTCGAGTATGGAATGAACAGAATTTAATTACGTAGAGTAAAATGGTACAAGAAATGTAAACTTTAATGCATTATTCGCCCCGATTTAAATTCTTATAAGTTGAAAATGTGTGTTGTATTTTGTGTGTAAATTATTAGTTGCATTGCATGGTAGAATAAACGGCCGGCCCGTTATCGACAATACTCTTTTATTACAATTTGTAATAATTTAAACAAACGTATAATTAGACAAAGCTAGAAAATGTTTGGTTGTGTATACTGGGGTATGTTCCTTCGTTTTTTTTATTGTTAGTTAGTTAGCTTACTTCTACCCACATTAGTTTTTAGGTATTTTTTTGGTAATACTATCTCTCGTTGACAACCCTATTCATCCCACTGCTGGGATACGGGTTTCCACCACCACCACGCTAGGTCTATCAACAGCTCAGGGAGAGGGGAGGCGGGGGCGGGACCACAACCCCCCCCCCCCCCCTCGTTTGTTATCCTATTAAAGTAAAAAAAGGATGTATAATTTGTATGTGTATTTAAAGTAATCAGTACTACAGACCATAAAAATATCGTTTATTTTTGATGACACTATGAGACAGATAATATTAGCCATAGAATTACAGGTTATTCGATTTTTTTATTTTCCACGCTTTACCAGCCAGGAATATGAGCAATCAATGCGCAATCAGAGTACTTTTAACCAGGGATTGAAAACCGGTACAAATTTGGGTTCCGGTTCCTCATTTCGGTTTGTAAAAAGGTTCCTCTTTTCGGTAGGGTTCCGGTTTCGGTTCCGGTTGGGTTCCGGTTCCACCGGAACCGGTTCTGAATAAAGGTTCTAATATACCGGTACCGAATTAAAGGTTCCTTAAGAAGGAGGGATACGTTCGACCGTGTCTGGCATATTTCTTCGTTCTTACAGCTGACAGTTAGCCTTCGATCAGGGATCGAATCAGGGATCAGGGCTACCCGACTGAGGAATAAATAAATATATATATCTGGACAATTTACACAGCGCCATCTAGTCCCAAATTAAGCGCAAAGCTTGTGTACTAGACAACTGAAAATGTACTTGAATACATACTTACAATACATAGAAAACACCCAGACCAAGACAAACAGACATGTTCATGCACACAAATGTTTGTCTTGTGCGGGAATCGAACCCGCGACCTCGGAGTCAAAGTGGCCATTGCTAACCATTCGACCACCGAACTCGTCGAATATACCTCCACTTCACAGAATACCGCAGCCAAATAACAATTCCCCTGAGGGTTGTTATTTTCCTGCGAGTGAGTGAGGTAACCAGAAAGGAAGGAGATGATGCGATGGTAGCGGGTGTGGCCGCGCCAGCGATGTTTTTCTCTAACCTACACTCTTTCACATCATTATTCATTCATTCACACTCATGAGTCGAGTAGTTGCAAAGTTTATAACTATAATTTGTAACTAATTACTATACCTACCTGAATTGAATAGGTACGGCATTTTTTTAATTAAAATATTTAATAAAAATAAAAATATTTATTAAATATTTTAATTAAAAAATGTTGACGCAACGCGTGTGTGGTCGGCAATGTGCCAAAATGATTACGTCGTGACGGCGTAACGCGCGGCGTGTACGTGATCTATGTTTAATTCAAGTTCGGACAGGATTTAAAGAGGAACCTGTAAAATAAAGGTTTCGGTCCAGGTTCTACATTTAGGTTTCGGTTCCGGTTCGGGTTCTGGTATCAAAACCCCTAAGTACCGGTTCTTTACCGGTATTTTACAAAACTTTTCGATCCCTGCTTTTAACAGCTCGACATACAATAGAACTGAAATAAAATACAGGTTTTCATTATTTTTCATTTATTTCAACGTTTGTAAATACAATAATGTACAACATGTATAATTTATTATAGTATAACAAATACATTGTATAATTCCGAACACAAGTTCTATGAGTATATAACATACTAAAAACATTTATACCTACGAGGGGAGGCCAATAAGTTCGCGGAATGGAGGGGTTGATGGGGATAAATTTACCCGTCCAGGTAGGCACTAGTTAAGCACCTCATTAAGAGTATATATACCAAGTTTGAACCTAATCGTGTCATTAACTTTTGAGTTATCGACCTGCAAACAACTAAATCGGGAAGAAGTCAGCCAGTATGGAGAAAATTGAACACCGTGCCGTTATTAAGTTTCTTACCAAGCAAGGAAAATCCGCTCAGACGATTTTTCAAGAGCTGTTAGCGGTTTACGCGGACTCTGCCCCTGGTAAAACCATGGTTTACAAGTGGCATGGTCTTTTCAAACAAGGAAGGGAGTCCATTGAAGACGACCCCCGCTCCGGACGGCCAATTGAGGCCACCACACCGGAAATCGTCGAAAAAGTAGAAAAACTTGTATTGGAAGATGCCCGACTGAAGAAGAAGCAACTTGCAGCAATGGTTGGAGTATCCGAATCAAGTATTTTAAATATCCTACATCATCATCTTGGGATGACTAAAGTCAGTGCAAGATGGGTTCCGAGAATGCTCACGCCACTTCAAAAACGCGAGCGTGTCGAGTGCTCTCACCAGTTTCTGGAGCTCTGTGGAGAGAGAAAGGAAGAAGTTATGGCCCGGATTGTTACTGGAGATGAAACCTGGGTTCACCACTATGAACCTGAGTCGAAGCAAGAGTCGATGCAGTGGCATAAAAAAGGCACACCTCCTCCAAAGAAGTTCAAAGTGTCACAATCGGCCGGAAAGATCATGGCGACTATCTTTTGGGATACAGAAGGTATTTTACTGATCGATTATAAAGAACGTGGTGCGACTATAACGGGACAGTACTACGCTTCTTTACTGGAAAGATTGAAAGAAGCCATTAAGAAAAAAAGAAGAGGAAAACTGTCAAAAGGTGTGCTCCTTTTGCACGACAATGCACCCGTCCACACGTGCCATGTTGCGACGGCTGCCATTCACCGATGCGGCTTTGAACAATTAAACCACCCACCATACAGTCCAGACTTGGCCCCCAGTGACTATTATTTATTTCCAAAAATGAAGAAAGAGCTGCGTGGAAAGAAATTTGACGACGATGATGAAGTCAAGTCGGCAATTTCGGCCTATTTTGACACCAAAGACAAATCATTTTTTTTCGATGGTATAAACAAGCTATTTGAGAGATCCGAAAAATGTATTAGGGTTAAAGGAGAATATATTGAAAAGGAAAAATAATTTGGTGTTTAATTTCAACCTCCTTCTCTCTCATTCCGCGAACTTATTGACCTCCCCTCGTATGTATAATAATATACATTTCAAAGAAATAATTGCATTTATAATTTTGATCTTAAAATCTAGTGTTTAGTGTTATTCGATCAAATGGCACTTGGTACGTGATAAACGTAATGGTAACACTAAATTGTGTACAATAGTAAATACAAGTTAATTTCATATCAAGTGTATGATTTAATTAATTTCGAGCTGAAGAGTATGTTTTTGTTTTATCAGTTAGGCTAAGTAAATATTTCCGACAGTCTTGAACGTGTCGTCTTTCGATAAGATTTATCAGGTTTCTAAATAAGGTACACGATCGAGACAGGCGACAGCGACAGTATCGTTTCACTATTGAGAAACACGACAGTGGCGAGAATGAAGCTAATTTGTGGACTTAAAGATCATTTTTATTCTGAGTAGGCCGACTTATAAGAAAGTATGTCTCGATTGCACTCGATGGTAACGGTGTACTTCGTTTTCATAAGGTATTTAAAAATGCAACAATAGTTGGACGTACTACATCTAACATGTCAATATAGTGTGACAGTTCTATAGTAGAGTCCATAATGTTAAATAACAAATTGGAACGGTCTAACAGTCTCTTAAATAACCACGTAAGCCAGAGAAAACAGAAACTACATTCTCAGTCTTATGTATATATTTAGAAAGAGAGAGTGCCACCGCCTTTGTCTTAACTTTGTTATACAAAGTATGGACTCTACTTTTATCTATAAACTTCTTCGACGTGTCAGTTCACTCAATAATGTGTCTATGCGACTATAAAGTCAAGGGCGGATCCAGGGTGAGGGTCATGACCACCCCCTGGGCTGGGTCCAGGACCTAGATGGAACAGTAATTAAAATTGTTAAACTTAACGTGTTTATTTAAGTAACTATATAGGTATATATTTGTCACAATATAGATTAAGGACAATGTATCCTATTATTATCAAAATTTTATTATATCTTGAGTGTGACATGACCACAACTGTATGACCCCCCTGGCGCCAACGCTGGATCCGCCCTTGTATAAAGTTGAAATACATACACCGTAGTTATTGAGGCATAGACAAGACTTGTAAAAAATAGATACAACTTGGAAAATTGTACCGACGAGGTATGCATGGTTTTTTTGTACTATAACTATAGGTTTTAGATTAATATTACAGCAATAAATGGTGATGTTTATATATAGTATTTTTTACTTCGTACCTTGTCCAGTAAGCACCCTATTTAATATAGAACCGAAACTTGTCTATGACATGATGATAGATATCATTCAATATAATTTTAATTACATAAAACATACAGAATTTGGCACTTTTCATTTAGCTTTTCTATTCAAATAAAACGATAGGGGAGAATATAGGAACAGATATTTTATCTGTTATCATAATAACCATTATAACTACGAGCAACTTCTATAACAATAGCAGACCTGTCTCATATATTTAACCTCGATAAGTTAGATTACTGATTTTTTTTTAAATATCATAAATGAACATAATTATATGAGTGCTAAATAAAACATTTATTGTCATAACTTAAAAATATAGCACGACATCGGCCGAAAATGTGTGAATGGTTCCCGAACCGCGGAGCGCTTATGACGTCACATTTTCTTTACTGACCGAATGTCATTTGCATCATTCATTACAGCTTCACCAACTTATCTGTGCAGGTGGACAAAATTGAAACTATCTGGAAATTAACGGTTTCTTCACCACTAGCGCCAAACGCATAAGCGGCGTAATATAAATAATGTGTTAATCCAAATATTACTTTATCTACTATTGTGACGTCACAATGTGGGGGTATGGGAGATGGTATGGTGGGTTCCGCGTGTCCTTGGTTGTAGCATTTTTCAATTTGATTTAACTTTTAAATTATAATGAAAAAATAATAATCTCGACAGTATTGCAACTTACACATTACCATGTATAACAAAAATATTCGAATACCTTACCAAATTATATTTCAATAGATATACACTACAATACACTTACAAGTCTATATTACACCATCCCCGTAACAAAGAAAAAAAAGATATAATATATTTTTCTACCTAAGTAATGTGATTTTTTGCCGGAGTATAGTTTAAAAGCATACTGCACTTTGGAACTACAATTAAACGTGACGAAAAAAAGAAGTGTGCTTTTTTTTTTTTTTTTTATACCACTAATGTGGCAAACAAGCATACGGTCCGCCTGATGGAAAGCAGTTACCGCAGCCTATGGACGCCTGTAACACCGGAGGCATCACATGCGCGTTGCCGACCCTGTAAAAACCTCTTCACGCCCTTTTTGAAGAACCCCATGCTGTAGTCTCCTGGGAAAACCTCAACAGGCAATTCATTCCACAGCTTTATAGTACGTGGAAGAAAACTTCGTTGGAACCGCACAGTACGTGACCATTTCGGTTCTAAAGTGTGAGGATGAATTCCCTGTCGATGGCGAGCGGTGCGACTGTAGAAGGAGGCCGTGGGCATTATGTCAAACAACTCCTCTGAACACACCCCATTGTACAAACGGTAGAACACACAAAGGGACGCAAAATCTCTTCTCAGACTTAAAGATTCTAAACCGTCTGTCAGTTTGGGATCGTCAACAATCCTCACAGCACGCCTTTGAATCGAGTCACAAGGTGCAAGCTGGTATCTAGGCGCTCCCGCCCATAGATGGCAACAGTACTCCATATGCGGCCGAACTTGAGCTTTTTACACCACACTACTGAAGTAACACTTCTTTAGCTCTACTAAATTATATCTCCCTCTCAACTTCCGTTCGCCGTTTCCGTAATGCATTCGTATTCACCAGCTTACTCCCCAAATAAAGCGTGCATCAACAAGTTTTACTTCAAAAATCGTCTCAATCTGTCTCATTTATTTACATGATGATGAAAGAGCAACTTACGCCTCTTTTCTAGTGTGAATGCGATGGAAACAATCAATTAGGCTATAGCTTTCTCTGTGTACACAAAAAGTGGAGATTCAATGGATGGAAATCCGTAGTGTTGCTGTTTTTACAAAAAAAGTTCGTAAGGGCAAGTGGCAATGGCGACGAACGAGATCATGTCGCTGAATCTATGGTCAGTATGATAACAACAGACCTCAGCAAAGAACCATTTTTTTTATTGTACATTGACATTATTTTTATTGTATTATGATAATATTGTATGGCTATTTAAAAAAAAAGACCTATATTGACAGAGTTTCTTTCGGCATTTCTTCTCGTCAATGGTCATTCCGAAATGCTGGTAGATAAAAAATATACCTAATTGTAAAAGACGTGTCTAAGTGCCCGCGAGGGCCCACAGAATAAAGAATTTTGACTTTGACTTTGAACCTGAGAAAACCTCAGCAAAATACCTGACATTTATTTGTTGTTTCTATAGGACCGAAAAAGCATAATTTACTATCACAACTCTGTTCTTTCTCCTTATTCGAGAGCTTAAATTCCCTGTTTCTCCAACTCTAAAATCTTAAAGTGCTCAATTTTATAAGAGATTCATGTTTGAGCCAATTCCGAAATTAATGGTAAATTCATAATGCAAGATCATGTTTCGCTTCAGCGTTTTTTTTTTGCGTTGAGTAGTAACAATATAATAAAACCTGGAAGTTTTAAAATAAAATATGTACAAACGATAATAATATTTTATACTACATATTCTTACATTTTGATGTATGTTTTGTCTTTTTTACGTTACGTACCTATATGATATTAGTAGTTTATGAAACTGTTGCATAATAAGGGTTATTAAAATACGAATGTGAGTTTATAACATGAGCCGTAGGCGAATGTTATAATAGACCACACGAGTATTTTAATACCTAATTATGTGCAGTTTCATACACTACTTTATCTAATCTCATGAAATATATGATAATAATATTTTAAATACAATCATGAAGTTAATTTAACAGCTATAATTCTTACTTAGAAATCCATTTGCAGATCGAGCATGCGTAGTGCGCATGCGCGACGCGCCGCGCGGCGCCGCGTTCACAGATTATGTAGAAAAATTTTGCAAAGTTGCAATGTATTTGCATTGCAACCTATTTAAAATACCTGTATCCAGGGCTGAAGCTGTATCGAAATGGTAAAAAAGTTATTTTACGATACAGTTGTCCATAGAAGAGCTGCATCGAAAAATAACTTTTTAAATTTATTTTGATAGCTTATGCGTAAAGACTGTCATTATGATACTGTGTTTAGTTTTATAATGTGTAAATTTCAGTATGAGATTAGATAAAAATATTTATTTTCTTCGCTGTCAATTCAGTTTCCTCTCAGGGACTCGATGTTGTCTGGAAGAGATCCCTTATAGGCTAAGCCCGCCCCGGTACACTATGTATTATCGCTACAATCTGTGTAATGTAATATTTAATGCAATAAAGATTATACAAACAAACGAACAAACAAAATAATCAGATAGTGTAAATGTTGTACATTTGCACCCACTGGAAAAAATATTACAAAAACTATACAATATCCAGAAAAAATATAAAACAATAACCTTGCCAAGATTTCTGGTTAAATTAGGGTTTGTACTGTGTTCCGTGCAAACTGAAATAACAGACCCGCTAATCTGCGTCTTACAAAACGTAAATTAATTTTTTTTTCACATTTCTGCAGTCGAATCATCATTATATACTGTTTCTAAGAATTGTATAGAATTCGTGGAATTAACAATAACACATGGCGAATAACCGTTTAACGGTTTCATTTGAGATAGGTACTTACGCTATCACCCTTTCAAGTCTAACTAGAGGGATGTTGACTCTATGAAAAGAAAACGAATTATGCTTGTAAGCAAATACTCAGTATAAAACTCTCTGAACATGCAAGTTGTTTACTATTGACCAATACCAATTTTAAACCAATAAAACAATGGAAATTTGAGTAAGCCAAATCAGTGAAAGGGGAAAATCATTATGTTTAACCCTAGATACATAACGTGAGTCAAAACGACTCACGCGCGAAACGTTTTCATCTGTCTCATTCTAAGCATTTTAGTTATCGTGTCGTCTGTTTGAGTCAACTCAGTACGTGGCCCGACGTCTCGAACTGCGTACGTGTGTCGCAGGTGAGTGTTAATAGCCAGTATACTTGCCATATATAACACCTGCCATCGTGAGTTGTAGCCAGACTTGTTTAGACTGTATGTAGTTACTACTTTGATACTGATATGTTAATATTTTGTTAATTTTATGATTTATTTTTATTTAAATTTATAAAAAACTTTAATTTGATGATTTTTATCCAAAGAGAAAGAAATACTCGTTTTAAGTTACGTCATTTCAAAGAATTATAGTTTTCGTTTTTTTAAGCAACATAAAAATAATACCAATTAATAGTACTTTTTATTTTATTTCTTACACTAGTGTAGACAAGTTATTCCATAAAATAAATTACAATATCAAATAATAATGGTAAAATCAGGGAGAAATAAGGTGTGAGTCATATCGACCTCACGTTATGCTGTCAGGGGTATAAAATAACGTTATGTATCTAGGGATAAAAAAATCAATTAATAATAATTGAAAACCCATTATTAAGAAAATAACATTTGAATTTGGGTGCTGAAATGTCAATGCATTATGTCTCAGAGGCAATTCTCGTAATTAAAATGTAGTCAAATATTAGTGCCGATCCAGTCTCGATCTCACAAATGTCAAATTTGGTATTCTTATATCACAATATGAAACTTGAAACTTAAATTTAAGTGGGATTATATCGAAATATGACCGAAAATTAAACTAAGATTGTTATTGTCCCAGCATTAGGAATTGATTATAATTAACGTATGAAATCAAGCATATCATTTTTAGTCAATTCACAATTCAATCGCGATTCGGTAAATTTTCATTCTGTGATTGTAAAATAATCACGATAATTGGCCATCTGGTACTCAAATGCACTAAATTGACAACACTGGTCGCGCAGCGGACACATGGAATGGATTCATGGAATGGATTCATGGAATGTGCTAAACATTGGGGTCAGTGGAGGGCTGGGGTGTCAACATCCCTCATTAACAAGGAAGTGGTCTGATGTTAAAACGTTGAACAATTATTTTTCATATCCTTATTAGCTTCGAACTCCTTGAATACATACGTGATCTTCATGATGCCCAGCCATAAGTCTTCGTCGAGGATATCTTGATGCAAAACGAACCTTATGGTCTTGCTATTAAAGTCCGTAGCTTTCAGTATCACGCCCTCGTCGTTGGGCGTTTTGCAGTCACCCTAGATTCAAATAAATTAAAATTTAAGGACATAAAAATTTGATTATCTTCTACTTATATAAAAATAAGTCGGGTTTTCCTTCCTGACGCTATAACTCCAGAACGCACGAACCGATTTCCACGGTTTTGCATTCGTTGGAAAGGTCTCGGGCTCCGTGAGGTTTATAGCAAAGAAAATTCTGGAAAAATTTGAAAAGAATGTTACATAAAACGAAGCCATCTGGTGGCGAAACGGAGTTCGTCGGGTTTGCTAGTTTCTAATAAAACCCTCCAAAGAAATATGTGAATAAAAATGGGGTGTAAGTGGTTCATCATCATGTTTGAATCAAAGCCAACCTCACTTAAGTATATGGTGCATCCTTCGATGTGATAAAGAGGTAGGGCATAGCGTGTTTATAAGTTGCCGTCTAAGGAAGTACCTCCACCTCACAGAATACCGCAACAACATGACAATTTCCTTTTGGGTTGTTGTGTACCTGCGAGTCCTACAGTTCCTGAGGTCACCAGAAGTTGCTGCGTTGGTTGCGGGGGTAGTTGCGTTCGAGCGATATTTCGTGTTGCGATATATGATGTGCACGTGTCTATATCACTACGATATCTACTTCACTCACAAATCTCACTCACTCACTCACACTTTCTCTGCCAAGCCGCAGTTGAGCAGCGTGGTGGAGTATGCTCTGAACACCTTCGAATGAGGGGATACCCGTGATGAATAAGGATTGACGAAGAAGCCATTTCACATCAGGTGGGCTTATATGTTTACCACCCGACGCAATTTAAAAGTCTTTATTTTAACTTTTACCCTTAGCCAAACTCGAAAATATAAATATAATAAAAAATACGGCCAAGTAGTCTGCTTGCTGAGTGTGATGATGACGACTGACCTGTGTCTCGGCGAGGCAGACCTGCTGCAGCCGCTGTATGACTTGGTCCGCTGTCACCGGGCTCTCCTCGGGGATCCTCACCAGCACGATGTTCGTGTGCTGGTTCTCCACATCCACGAGGAATGTCTTCAAGAACATGCCTTCGATAGCTGAGAATTAATGATTTTTAATGTTTGTTAATCATTGTTAGGACATATGAACCTATGATAGAGACTGTTTATTATTAATAATATTATGAAACACAGTGTGTTTGTGCACTTTATTATTTTTTATACCATGCCAGACAAGCACACGGCCACCTGATGTAAAGCGGTTACCGTAGCCTATAGGCGCCTGCACAATACAAGGAGTATAGATTAGGAAATATTTTAGAGAAGATTAGGCTTAACGCTGCCGGGACCGAACACCTCGATGTGTCTTCGAAGCTTTTAGTTAAATAGAAAATTATCTCGCATTTTATTTAAAAAAAGAAAGATGGTAAAATTTGCCCTGTAAGTGGTTTTGTTCGCCGACTGGATATGACGATAGTGTGCTCAGTGGTTACACCGGTGTAACAAATCAGTGTAACCACGGGTCGGAAGGGAGATTTATGAAGTCCAGCCCCCTTACCACCCACTCTTATTGCGATTCAACAACTGAATAGAATGCTTATTCATACCAATGAATAAGCGACTCTATTTCAAATTGAATAGAGTCTCTTATTAATTGGTATGAATAAGCATTCTATTCAGTTATTGAATCGTAATAAGAGTTGGTGGTAAGGGGGCAGTTCGAAAACGACGGATGGAAGGGACGAGTGCAAGTTACAAATATGATGATTACTAGCCGAGCCGACAGGCGTTTGTTCCGGACATAGACCAATTGCGTTTTAAGCATACAGAGAACAAAGGGTCCTGTCTTCTTAACTATGAATATTGAAATGGTTTCGCGCAATCTGTCAAATGATTGACTGTTCTGTCAAAGGACATAAAGTTACATTAGAAAAGTTAATACATATAGTCGTTCAGTTTGATTTTTTGTAATTAGGTCATTTGCTCTGTATTTAAGGAGCTTGATATAAATTTCTGAATGCACGCATATATATTTGACAATAAATATTTCAATCCTTTTTAACGGACACTATTTGTATGGGAAAATGCTTTTTTTTTTTATTTTATATTTTCGGCAATTTTTCCAATGTTTTTAACAGTTATTCTGCTAGTTTTATTAGTTATTCGGAGACATATCCAACAAATCTAAAACCATGACAAGCGGTCCGGCCGTTCTCGAGTTATAAGTGTTCGAGCAAACCCGACTTTGTTTTATATAATAGGTCGGGGAAAAAGTCTTTTCGCATTATAGTATGTATGAACTTGTAATAAAATCTCTTTGGTTATACCATTTGTATCTAGCAGGTTTTGATATCTATAAAAAGTTTAAATTTTAAAAAAGATAATTCCAAATTCAAATTAGGTAAATGTGTGATTTTCATTTGTTTTTTTTACTGTCAAGATGAGTGAATCTAATGAAGAAATTCGATACATTTTAAAATTTTACTACAAAAAAGGTAAAAATTCAACGCAAGCTGCGAAAAAAATTTGTGATTATTATGGACCTAGTGCAGTGTCTGTGAGAGTAGCACAAATTTGGTTTAAGCGTTTTCAATCCGGAAATTTTGATGTCAAAGATGCACGTCGCTCTGGTCGCCCTGTTACAATGGATGCCATTTCTGAAAAAGTGGAGCAAGATCGGCATATCAGTAGTTACGACGTAGCTGAAGAACTAGGAATTGACCACATAACAGTTTTGGCGCATAAAAAGGTCGTGGTCAGACCGACCAGGCTTCAGAGACTCTGGCGAAACCCGGGTTAACCCGCAACAAGGTGATGCTGTGTGTATGGTGGGATTGGAAGGGAAGATATTCATTATGAGCTGTTACCGCCAGGCAGGACTATCGATTCTGAACTCTACTGTGAACAACTGATAAGATTAAAGCAAAAAGTTGAGAGAAAGCGGCCGGAATTAATTAATAGAAGGGGTGTGATTTTTCATCATGATAACGCTAAACCTCACACATCTTTAGCCACTCAGCAAAAATTATGAGAGTTTGACTGGGAGGTGTTAATGCATCCGCCGTATAGTCCTGACCTTGCACCTTCTGATTTCCACCTGTTTCGGTCTCTTAATAATTCTTTAGGCAATATCAGGTTAACATCACGAGAAGACTGCCAAAACCACTTGTCACGGTTTTTTGAACAGAAGTCCCAAAATTTCTATAGTAATGGGATCATGTCTCTACCTACAAGATGACAAAAAGTTATCGAACATAATGGCACCTACATACTTTAGTTAAATGTAAATAAACTTTATTAAAAAATGTTTTGAATTTTCATATAAAATACGAAAAGACTTTTTCCCCAACCATAGATGGCGTACAAAATTTGAGAGGAGCAATAATTACATCTAATTTGATAAGAATCGGACGAGACAAAATGAAATAAAGTGAGCTTACTTTTGGCGAGAATGTTAGCTCGCTTGTGGTCGAGCGCGAGCCGGGGCACCACCTCGTCGAGAGCGACGATGGCCGCCGCGGCCAGCACGCCCACCTGCCGCATGGCGCCGCCCAGCATCTTGCGGATACGACGGGCCCTGATAGTAGTAGGACGTTACACAAAATGTAAAACGGGGTCATATTTAAATACATAAGCCGGGAAGAAGACAAAGAAATAAGACAGACGGGTTCAAAAGTACATAGCTTCCAGAGCCGTAGAACTATTTGCTAAAAACTCACTGTTCAATGAAGTGGTAGGAGCCAACGAGGGCGGAGCCGACGGGCGCAGACAGCCCCTTGCTGAAGCAGATGGAGACGCTGGCACAGTCCTGCACGAGCCGGCGCGGCGGCAGCTTGCAGTACTCACTCGCGTTGAACAACCGCGCGCCGTCCATGTGGATTGGGAGCGAGTGCTTCTTGCACACCGCGGCCAACTCGTCCAGCCATTTGATTGGCAGCGCCTGGGGAACATGCATATTATACATAGATTTCTCTTATACTCTACCATGGTGAGTGCCCTGAAGAAGTGTGTTCCCTTATCCTAGTTTAACCTGTCGGTCACAGAACCACGCGTGGAGGCTTGCGATGTCGTTATTCCACTGTTGAGAAATGTTCTCAATATCTCTTCGCACTAGTACTAAAACGTTCGGCAACTCCTACTTCTGTCTCATTAGAAAGGTACGCGGCGTATGTGTTTCCTCCTTCCTACGACATGGGATCCTTTAAACGAATCGTGAAGAAGCACCTTGCCCAGCAACGCATGGGGTGTAAGTGGTTCATCAAGATCTATGAACCAAAGTCAACTTCACCTGCACGTGGTGCACCCTGCTGACTGACAAACGAAGCTCTATCGAAAAGAGAGGTAGGGAGCGTCATTGTAAGCTACCCGACTGGGGAATGTACCTCCACCTCACAGAATACCGCAGCCAAATAACAATTCCCTTGAGGGTTGTTGTGTTCCTGCGAGTGAGTGAGGTCACCAGAAAGAAAGGAAGGAGATGCTGCGTTGGCAGCGGGGGTGGCGGCGCGCGAGCAATATTTTATGTTGCAAGCGTTAATATGGCTACGGTAACCGCTCCACATCAGGCGGGCCGTATGCTTGTCTGCGACCCGACGTAGTGTAAAAAAAAGGGCAGTATTGACTGACAGAACACTGTTGTCTAGTTTTTGTCAGCAGCCGCTACAATTTACGCTCCTCTTTCCGCTTACCATCAGGCGAAATGGAGCCACTATGTTGAACTAATATAATAAATTAAATATACATTCCCTCATTTGTTGGTAAAACAGCCCACATATAGGGATATCCATAATGTTTATCGGATGGCACCAACAGAGTAAAATAACATAGTATAAATAATAGTGTACAGTACAGTATGGCCACTCACTGCCGCTCTCTCTTGTCAACCTCACCTCCCCTCTGAGACGAATCTGGAACAGTTTGTATGACATGGAGTGGCCAGGGTGGGGTAATAATTTAAATTTATCATGCTACTAATGATCACCCACGACATCGTCCGCGTGGACTTGGATTAGGTATATGTAAGTATATAAACATCCCCTGTCAGATTGTTTGTCCGCGATAAACTTAAAATTTATTAAATATTGGATTACTAGAGCATGGGGTTACTTAAAAAAGGCGTAGAAGGATTTTTATTTATAGGTTCGATAACGCATGAACGATGTTGGTGTTGGCATCCATGGGCTACAAAGATTGCTAATGTAGTCGTTGCGCGTGTCAGTCAAATCCAAGATGCTGAAAGAAAGAAGAAGAAGAAGGCCCCCCCCCGGCTGGGCCCACGACCTAGATGGACCACTAATTACAATTGTTAAATTTAATGTTTTTATATTTCATTTTGTCTCAATATAGATTAAGTACAGTACTTACATACATACATTAATAAAATACCTACTTGTTACCTGTATCTTTTATTATCAAAATTTTATTATAACTTGAGTGTGACTTGACCACAATTATGTGACCTCTCCCTGGCGCCAAAGCTGGATCCGGCCTTGGCTCAAATCGAACACGCAAGTTAAGCAACTTCGACCGCAGCCTGTCTATGTATGGGTATATTTATCTGGAGTTTCTCTGTGCTTCGTAGGGCACGTTAAGTCGTCGGTCTCGGCTGTTTTCATTAGATGACAGTCGTTAAGCCAAGTCAGTGGCCTTAGGGCGGCTTGAAAACACTGGCCTCAGACAAGCCGCAGTTGAGAAGCGTGGTGGAGTATACTCTGAACCCCTTCGATAGAAATAGGTTGACGACCTCGGTGGTGAAATGGTTAGCACTGGCCACTTTGACTTCCGAGGTCGCGGGTTCGATCCCGCACGAGACAAATATTTGTGTGCATGAACATGTCTGTTTGTCTTTGTCTGGGTGTTTTCTATATGTATGTATTCACAAAAAAAATGTATTTAAGTATTATATTCAGTTATCTAGTACCCATAGTACAAGCTTTGCTTAGTTTGGGACTAGATGGCGGTGTGTAATTTGTCCAGGAATATTTATTTATTGAGAGGAGACCCGTATCTCAACAGTGCGATGATAATGGGTAGATGCCGAGGAGTGTACCTACCTTCCCGCCACAATAGTTGTGGGTGTTCTCAACAGCGACGACCGACGTGATCGGCTCGTGAATGTTGGACCCGCGTATCCGAGTTTCCATTTCGCGCAGATCGAACGTTCCGTCGGGCAGGTTCTTCAGAGTGGTTACCATGACACCGCCTAACTGCGCTGCGCCACCTGATGACATTTCAACGTTAAAGGTTCAGCATTATTCAGTGCCACAAATTCATAGTAGGTTACATTATATTACTAGGCCGGATTTTAGCCCACGGGGCCACGTTGCGAATCGAGGTTAAGTGGAGCGAATAGATTCGCTGAGTGTATGTTTTCCATTGATTTCAATGGAAAATGTATTTGATGATCATTCCTCAAGGACATGATCGATCTCAATTTTTTTTCAACACAAACCTCAACCATGTCGATGTCTTCAATTGTGACAAGTTTCATCAAAATTGGTTCAGTGGTTTTGGAGCCTATTAATTTCCAAGAGTGACTTTTCGGTGCATAAAAGCGTTAACTAAAATGATCGTTACATTGATGCAGTAAACTGTAAAATCTATATATATAAAAGAGTAAATCACTCACTCATCACGAAATCTCAGAAACTACAAGTGCTAGGAGTCTCAAATTTTGCAAGGGGGTTCCTTTTAGGACGTAGGTGCTCACTAAGACGGGAATTTGGAAAATTCCACCCCTAAGGGGGTGAAACGGGGGTCCAAAGTTTGTATGGGGGAACCAAGATTAGTTGGACTATTTTATGCGAAACTTTACATGAGCACTTCTGTAGATAAATGAGTAAACACGTGTTTCAGGATTTTTCAAAATTCAACCCCTAAAGGGGTGAAATGAGGTGCAAACGTCTGAAAATCGTTATGGGTATTGTTTTTATGGTTTATCGGGTCGCTGATTCCGAAAACAACAGCTATTTTATAATCTAACATAACCGACGTGACACAAGAGCACTCCTGTGGGGGTGCGATGGGGTTGAAATGTCATAATATCAATATGGGTGTTGATTCTATGGTTTTCTGAGACGTCAATTACGAAAATGGCATCGATTTGAAAACGTCGACACGAAATTTCCATCTCGGTATAAAAATCCAAGATTTGGAACACCCTGATGCAGAACCATAAAGGTTCAGCTAAACTATAAGAAATATAAAAATGACGCCTTAGCAAAAGTTGTTCAGCCTGATGAGTTTTTTTTATTATTGAGGTATAAAAATCCAATATTTGGAACACCTGATGCAGATCCATAATGGTTCAGCTAAACTATAAGAAATATAAAAATGACGCCTTAGCAAAAGTTGTTCAGCCTGATGAGTATTTTTTCTTGAGGTATAAAAATCCAAGATTTAGAACACCTGATGCAGATCCATAATGGTTCCGGTAAACTATAAGAAATATAAAATTGACGCCTTAGCAAAAGTTGTTCAACTTGATCAGCATTTTTTGTTGAGGTATAAAAATCCAAGATTTGGAACATCTGATGCAGAACCATAAAGGTTCAGCTAAACTATAAGAAATATAAAAATGACGCCTTAGCAAAAGTTGTTCAGCCTGATGAGTATTTTTTGTTGAGGTATAAAAATCCAAGATTTGGAACACGTGATGCAGAATCATAATGGTTCAGCTAAACTATAAAAAATATAAAAATTACGCCTTAGCAAAAGTTGTTCAGCCTGATGAGCATTTTTTGTTGAGGTATAAAAATCCAAGATTTGGAACATCTGATGCAGAACCATTAAGGTTCAGCTAAACTATAAGAAATATAAAAATGACGCCTTAGCAAAAGTTGTTCAGCCTGATGAGTATTTTTTGTTGAGGTATAAAAATCCAAGATTTGGAACACGTGATGCAGAATCATAATGGTTCAGCTAAACTATAAAAAATATAAAAATGACGCCTTAGCAAAAGTTGTTCAGCCTGATGAGCATTTTTTGGTGAGGTATATAAATCCAAGATTTGGAACACCTGATGCAGAACCATAATGGTTACGGTAAACTATAAGAAACATAAAATTGACGCCTTTGCAAAAGTTGTTCAACTTGATGAGTATTTTTTGTTGAGGTATAAAAATCCTAGATTTGGAACACCTGATGCAGAACCATAACGGTTCAGCTAAACTATAAGAAATATAAAAATGACGCCTTAGCAAAAGTTGTTCAGCCTGATGAGTATTTTTTCTTGAGGTATAAAAATCCAAGATTTAGAACACCTGATGCAGATCCATAATGGTTCCGGTAAACTATAAGAAATATAAAATTGACGCCTTAGCAAAAGTTGTTCAACTTAATCAGCATTTTTTGTTGAGGTATAGAAATCGAAGATTTGGAACACCTGATGCAGAACCATTAAGGTTCAGCTAAACTATAAGAAATATAAAAATGACGCCTTAGCAAAAGTTGTTCAGCCTGATGAGTATTTTTTGTTGAGGTATAAAAATCCAAGATTTGGAACACGTGATGCAGAATCATAATGGTTCAGCTAAACTATAAAAAATATAAAAATTACGCCTTAGCAAAAGTTGTTCAGCCTGATGAGCATTTTTTGTTGAGGTATAAAAATCCAAGATTTGGAACATCTGATGCAGAACCATTAAGGTTCAGCTAAACTATAAGAAATATAAAAATGACGCCTTAGCAAAAGTTGTTCAGCCTGATGAGTATTTTTTGTTGAGGTATAAAAATCCAAGATTTGGAACACGTGATGCAGAATCATAATGGTTCAGCTAAACTATAAAAAATATAAAAATGACGCCTTAGCAAAAGTTGTTCAGCCTGATGAGCATTTTTTGGTGAGGTATATAAATCCAAGATTTGGAACACCTGATGCAGAACCATAATGGTTACGGTAAACTATAAGAAACATAAAATTGACGCCTTTGCAAAAGTTGTTCAACTTGATGAGTATTTTTTGTTGAGGTATAAAAATCCTAGATTTGGAACACCTGATGCAGAACCATAACGGTTCAGCTAAACTATAAGAAATATAAAAATGACGCCTTAGCAAAAGTTGTTCAGCCTGATGAGTATTTTTTATTGAGGTACAAAAATCCAATATTTGGAACACCTGATGCAGAACAAAGCTAAATTTATTTGCATAAACAACATGGTGTATACAATGAATTATAGTTTAAAAAAATAACTAAAAAACACGCTATAATAGCAAATAGAACTAAAAAAGCTACTTAAAAGAACAATAAATAGTTTAACAAAATATTGATTGTATTAAAAATAACCGCGCAGTGCTACTTTTATGCTTACCTGCTACAAGTTAGACGCAATCGTTTTATTTATTTACAAAGGTAACGTGGTCTATTTAGTCAGTTTATTATAGACGTGTACGCTAAAATTGAAATGGAACGATTGGTATATATTCGCACAAACCAGAAGAATGCGTGCATTTGTGGGACGCTATGTAGCAAGATTTTGTGATGCAAAGCCTTTTAAACAACGAGGGGAAACTGTTTTTCTTAGATGCTTCAGGAGGGAGTGGAAAAACATACCTGACGAGAGCAATCATCGCTGAAATCAGGCGCCAAAATAATATCTCACAGCAGCATCGCCAGATATTGCAGCCATATATTACTTCTAGGCGGAATGACGCAAATACAATGTTCAATATTATACTCGATTTATACAGAACGGAAACACATACATGCTTTGTGACACGAAACTGTGACAAAGCGAAAATGTTTCAGGATTGCTATCTAATCGTTTCAGATGAATGCGAAAAAAAAACAATAAGGCAGTAGAAGCTGTAGATAGAACTTTACGTGCCAAAAATATTATTAAAATTTGGGGAAGATCTCCTTCCTGAAGTAAAGTCAATGTTTAGCAGCGAAATATGTATAATTGAAGCTGAAATTCTCACTGGGAGTGGTGCCGATGAAACTGTATTTATTCCGCGTTTACCACTCTTCCTTCTTACGGCCGTGTGGTTTCCGGCAGACTAGAATAGAATCACTCCGTCTCTTCCCGTGGATGTCGTACAAGGCGACTATGGGAATAGTTTTTGTCCCAGAAATTACCTATTATTGTTGTTTATTGTACCTGTAGGGCGGTTCTATGTTCGACTGTATGTATTTTTTTTAATTCAATGATTTCTCCGTCAATTGTACAGCAATTTTAATAATTCTTATTCGTTTGAGAGGGTACACTCTCCAGGTGGTCCCATATTAAAACGAATGTTGCTAAGCGCAAAACTCGAGAACGGCTCGACCAATTCTGCTAATTTTTATTTAAATATTTTCGTTAAGGTATAAGGAAGGTTCTTATGTACATAAAAATTGCGAGGAAAAGAAAACAACACTTTCTACCCGTGCGATGCCGGGGCGGGCAGCTAGTTAACTTATAAAAACGTTACAATTATCTAACAATAACAAAATATCAATGTAATTCCTAAGTTTTTTTTTATTTGGGGTGTAAGTGGTTCATTCAGTGGTTGAACCAAAGCCAACTTCACCTGCACGCGGTGCACCCTGCTGACTGACAAACGAAGCTCTGGCGAAAAGAGAGGTAGGGAGCGTAATTGTAAGCTACCCGACTGGTGAACGTACCTCCACCTCACAGAATACCGCAGCCAAATAACAATTCCCTTGAGGGTTGTTGTGTTCCTGCGAGTGAGTGAGGTCACCAGAAAGGAAGGAGATGCTGCGTTGGCAGCGGGGGTGGCGGCGCGCGAGCGATATTTTATGTCGCAAGCGTTAAAATGGCTACGTCAACCGCTTCACATCAAAAGTAGTATAAAAAAAAAAAAAAAAAAAAAGTTTTGTTGTACTAAACTTTAAAACATTTTTCGCTCTGTACCATCCAGTGCAACTGCCGCGGCGACGGGACAGACTCGCTCACAGCGGGCTGTAGCGTCCATGGAACGTCTTTTATATACTATACTAGCTGTCCCGGCGAACTTCGTACCGCCTAACAATCAATGAATGTCGTGGTACATATTAGCTGAACCAAATTTATGATTTTATGGAATTAAAACAATGAATAGTAGAAAATAATAGAGAAGCTCGATGGCGTCATTGCGCGTGTCAGTCTAATTGAACACGCAAGTTAAGCAACGTCGACCGTAGCCTGTACACGGATGGGTTTATATTACCTCGAGCTCCTCCGTGATTCGAAAGACACGTTAAGCCGTCGGTCCCGGTTGTTATCATTAGCTCATCTTGAGCTCCTCCGTGCTTCGGAAGGCACGTTAAGCCGTCGGTCCCGGTTGTTAACATTAGCTCATCTTGAGCTCCTCCGTGCTTCGGAAGGCACGTTAAGCCATCGGTCCCGGTTGTTTTCATTAGCTCATCTTGAGCTCCTCCGTGCTTCGGAAGGCACGTTAAGCCGTCGGTCCCGGTTGTTATCATTAGCTCATCTTGAGCTCCTCCGTGCTTCGGAAGGCACGTTAAGCCATCGGTCCCGTTTGTTATCATTAGCTCATCTTGAGCTCCTCCGTGCTTCGGAAGGCACGTTAAGCCGTCGGTCCCGGTTGTTATCATTAGCTCATCTTGAGCTCCTCCGTGCTTCGGAAGGCACGTTAAGCCGTCGGTCCCGGTTGTTATCATTAGCTCATCTTGAGCTCCTCCGTGCTTCGGAAGGCACGTTAAGCTGTCGGTCCCGGTTGTTATCATTAGCTCATCTTGAGCTCCTCCGTGCTTCAGAAGGCACGTTAAGCCATCGGTCCCGGTTGTTATCATTAGCTCATCTTGAGCTCCTCCGTGCTTCGGAAGGCACGTTAAGCCGTCGGTCCCGGTTGTTATCATTAGCTCATCTTGAGCTCCTCCGTGCTTCGGAAGGCACGTTAAGCGTCGGTCCCGGTTGTTATCATTAGCTCATCTTGAGCTCCTCCGTGCTTCGGAAGGCACGTTAAGCCGTCGGTCCCGGTTGTTATCATTAGCTCATCTTGAGCTCCTCCGTGCTTCGGAAGGCACGTTAAGCCGTCTTAAAACTGAAGATTTCATAAAAATAAAGATTTCCTTATTGTTAAATTTAAAAAAAAAACGTTTTGTTTTATTTTTTTTAGTTTTGAAATAGGTTTTATCATTTTGGTGATTTGTAATTGTCATTTCTTTTGATGTTTACTCTGATTTGATTCTTGCGCTCGAACCCCGAAATGGGAAAAGCGTTTTCACCCCTATCGATTTGACATTTTTAAATTTCCATAACAAATCACAGACAACTTTCGCGACATAAAAGTGACACCAATCGATTTGACGTTATGATATTTGACAACCAATAAATATCGTAATCCCTTTTTCAACTGACAGTTTCATTTGTATGGAAAAATGATTTTTCTTTTATTTTATTTTTTTCGTAAATTTTCCAATGTTTTTAATAGTTATTCTGCTATTCTGGACGGAGACAAATCCAACAAATCAAAAACCATGGCAATCGGTCCAGCCGTTCTCGAGTTATAAGTGTTGTAACAAACACGACTTTCTTTTATATATATAGATTGGCGTTTCATCAACATCTTTGAATCAATGCCAACCTCGGGTGGTGCACCCTGCTTACTGACAAACGAGGTTCTGGCGAAAAGAGAGGTAAGACATAGTATAAACATACACTCAGTGAATCTACTCGCTCCATTCAACCTCAGTTTCGGCCCCGTGGGCTAGTATCCGGCTTAGTAAGCATTCATGATTTAGAAGTATATTTTAAAAAAAATTGTCAAAATCATCATTCTGTGAACGGAGTACGTATCCTCACCTTGTTCATATTTGAAAATATGCGAAGAGTCTCCCACGAGAGCCTCAGATCCCCTCTTGTTGCAATGTACCATCACTGCAAATAATAATTCAAGTGTGTGATAACTTGATAAGATACGATAACACAGAGTTTAAATCCTATTTCAATATGTAGTTTATCATTTAGTTACGTAGTAGAAAAACGACCAAGGTATAAATATTGAATCTATCAGTACAGAGTACGGCCCCCTTACCACCATCTCTTATTGCGATTCAATAATTGAATAGATTGCTTATTCATACCAATGAATAAGCGACTCTGTTCCATTTGAAATAGAGTCGCTTATTCATTGGTATGAATAAGCAATCTATGGTGTGTGTGAGATGGTGGTAAGGGGGCAGGCTCGATTTGAGAAAACTACTTCAACTAAAAATTTTTATTGTAATGCAATCTTCCTAAACCACTTCAGATGCCAACCAAGCATATGTCGTCCGCCTGAAGCAAGGCAGTAATCATAGCTTAAAGATGCTAGTAATACAAGGAAATTTGGCAGTGAACTTGCAACACTAACAACTATGTAGACGACTTTGAATTCAATCAGTTATAGCAGTGATTTCAAAAGTCTGTTTTGCAGAACCTTAAAATTTCATGGAAAAGTAAAGGGTGATTTCAAAAGTCTGTTTTGCAGAACCTTAAAATTTCATGGAAAAGTAAAGGGTGTCATAAAATCTGTAATTATTTCGTGTGGGATTCTGTAACATAAATGAGTTTTGTTTAGTGTTTAGCTACCTTAAAAGTTTGGGAACCCCTGCCTTAGAGAAACCTCAAGTATAGCTGTTTTTTGCTCACTACCTACTATAGGCCCTGAATTATTTCAGTTCGAAGATGGGGGCAGTGCTTTACTAATTAGGCAGTTAGGTAATTCTTGACTTTGAAAAATGTTTACTATGGGACTAACATCAAAATCTGATGAATAGGCTTGTATCCCATTTTTTTTTTTCTATTTGTTATGTAAAGGCTTCACAATAACATAAATATAGGTAAAATAATTACTTCGATTGCATAAAAACTTCGCGAGATATGATAACTTGAAGATCACAATTTTGGACTATCCCGAAAACGCTCCACACAAAAGGCCACCACGTTATGACGTCACACCGTGCTATTTTACATGCATTAAATCAGAAATTTGTACGACAGCTTTGTTAAATATTGCGTTTATGTAGCCAGTGCCGTAACAAAAGTTACAGTATTTTTTATTGTTTCTACAATGGTAATATTTATTTTTTATAATTTCATACCTTTAAAATGGACTTTCCCACCAAACTTTGACCGAACATAAAACACGTCGGACATAAGTTATTCAAATTTTAAGACCGCAGATCGTTCTAGTTTTATGTATTTTACGTTACTGATAGAGTTTTTATAATTTTGTAACATGGGCAACAAGCCTATTGAACAAATAATAAGGAGATGAGTATCTGTAGATTATAATGGAAATGTATCACAGTCATCATCATCAGCCTGTATCTATCCACTGCTGGACATAGGCCTTCCCTAATGCCGTCCACCATATGCGATCTTCCGTTTTCCGCCATCCAGTCGCTTCTGGCCGTTCCCCTGAGGTCATCGGTCAATCAATCAAGGAGGTGCGCCCGACGCTTCGTCGCCCAATACGAGGTCTTCACTCTAAGACTTTACTTCCCCATCTGCCATCGTACTGTACGATACTACTGTATATATACTGTACTACAGTACATAATACTGTATCACATATTTAAATATATTACAAATACATGTGCCTCCTGAGAGCTTTCATAGCACATGGTATACAAATTGATATTATTAAATTTAATTTGCTGCCTGCGCAAAAGCAAATGTATTATATAATGTTCTGAACTTTAACCCATTATGTTAATATCTAACTGTGCCTTCATTTAACAAAATTATCAAATGGGTTATCATAAGATGATTACAAGATCATTATAATACATATATCTTTATTTTATTCATATTCATTGTAATATTCCTAAAATTTTAATTCTGACCTTGTACTTTGTACAGTCTAGGGCACATGGAGTTATACTCTTATTATTATTGTGTGGTTGATGTTGCTAACTAAGGTGTCCCTTAGTGGGCAGCCTTGCAACTGGCCATCGACAAAGAACTACCTAAAAAAAAGACTGACAAGACTGAATAGAGAATGGAAGGACAATGGTCAATCGACGAATGGAATGGTAGGGAGTTAACAAACCGAAATGTAAATAAATACATATTTCAAATTGTAAAGCACTGGAATTAAAGTAGGTGATATAAAGAGTGTCTTTAAATCTTTCAGTTTGCCCCAAAACACTACAACAACACACACACCACTGGTTGTGTCAGAGGGCATCAATATTCCCTATGAGCCATGGCGATGACACAATTTCAGATTGTTTATTTGACTTTTTCTATTGTATTAAAGTTATTAAAGTTTTTATGAGAGTCTACAATTGCCGTTAAAAGGGTAACTGAAAATAAACCTCTCTCACCTCTTGGAAAGTCACACATAGTTAAAGGAAACATATGATATCAGATATTTATTGTAAGCCTCAATAACTAAAATTAGCAATTAGCAATCTAAGTAATAGTACTACATAAAATACGGCCACTCTCTGCTGCTCTCTCAAGGCGACCACACCTCCCCTCTGAGTTGAATGTGGAATCGATCGCAAGAGCTGCCATGCAGCGTCGCATATTACGAAAGTTCACTCATAGTATTATTAATTCTCAACTGAATTTTTAAATGGTAAAATGGTTTATATCTCAGTATTTAATCATTACCATTAAACTATTTGTTTTTACAGCAACATAACCGGATTTCATGCAGACTCATGATCGCAATTATTCAAAATAAATGTTTAAAGATATTATTACAATATTACCCAAAGTATAAAGTATTATGTCACAGCGCAAAGCCTACTTCATAATGTGGTCAACACTAAATCATCCACATAAGTTTTAACTTTTTTGTTTACTACTTGGCACCTATAGCGACCAGCTTCAATGGGCATGGCTCGAATTCTGCCTGTTACAATGTACGAGGGCTGTTTCCCTTCACATTTCCAGATTTATAAAAACACTCCAGTATTGGGCAGTCTATATGAAGTAAGAGTTAATTTGGTTCTACGATTGTTATATGTAAAACTAAAGCACTCTTCCCTATTAAGTGGATTTGATTTAGGGTCTAACCCCATTAATAAATGTTTTCTATGTATTATAGTTTTTGGCTATGGGGTTGATTCTTCTCGCTCGTCACGTTTCGTAAAATAAATTTCTAGGTAGAATACAACACAAAAGGTTTTATTATTTACAGAAAAAAATATTTTTTTACTTAACATAACATTACTCTTTGATGGCACGCTGTGTATATAGTTTTAGTGACGGTACAAAAGGCCTATGCATTTATATTATTATTACCTGTACTGTATAATTTATATGCAATAGAAGAATAAAGAAAAGGTAGAGAAACAGTAAGGAGCATTTTCCTCTTTCTTTAAATTAAAAAAATATATATTACAACTGTACCTGCAATAAGATTAGCCATAGTACCAGATGTTACAAAAAGCGCGGCTTGTTTTCCTAGCATATTAGCCAACTTGCTCTCCAAGGCATTGACTGTAGGATCTTCACCATATACATCGTCACCAAGGGCTGAATTCACCATAGCATGTTTCATTGCCTTTGTCGGTTTCGTTACTGTATCTGAACGGAAATCTACTACGTATGCCATTACTTCTGAAACCAGAAAAGTTAATTTAAAACTCTTGAAAAGTAATGACTACGAAAGATAACCTCAGTATAATTACCGCCGGATACTGCGAGATCACACAGTGGACTGCTGAAATATTCTGAAGAGTGGATGTAAGTATCCACTTAATTACTTCTCAGTATTCAATATTTTGTTTTATTTACACCAGCCACGCAACGACAAAATTTCATCAAATCTAGGATACAACCACAGACAGAGTAGAGAGACACAACTGACAGTGGCCACAGATAACTATATACTACACAGATAACTATATACTAATATACTAGGCAGTGGCAAATTCTGAGAGCAATCCCGCAATAAATAATAGCAGTGTTGCCAACTCCTAGAAGTTAGTTCGAGTCACTCATAGTGCTCCTACCCTAGACTCAAAATCAAAAGTCGTAAAATCGCTAAAACTGTCTGGGAGAGGTGCCTGTTACTGGCATGGCGCTGTGAAACATTATGTTAAGTGAAAAAAAAAATAAGAAATCTATTGATAACAACAACAACAAGAACAGCGACAACCTCTCTGAAAAGTTAATGAACAGTGAAGGAGCTTTGGAGTTTGGCTTGGCAGTGTGAGAGACAGCAATATGACAAATTAAGCCGTCGTCGGTTACTGACTTTGAGTATTAAGCCCACTTGGCTTAATACTCAAAGGTTACAGACATTAAATTCGCAAAGTGCGATGTAGTTCTGCATTTTTGGTATGTTATGACAATAGGACTCAAGCTATGGCACTTCTAATATGCCCAACTTTTCTCGAAAATTTATGAATATAGCCAATTTATAGGTCGTCGCCGCGTCGGATAAAGACATAAAAAGAAGCAAATTTTTTGTAGTCCTGCATTTTTGATATGTTTTACTTATGTGTCTTATATGGGGCGATGGAAGAGGTCATTTGCCTTTGGAGGAGGTCATGTGAAAATTAAAATTTTCGATAAAATTTGGTCATCTTCGAAGTGTCATCATAGCTTGGCTCCTATTTGGTCAATAGAGCTGTAATTAAGCTCAAATTGTAGATAATTTAACACAGTTTATAAGTATAGAAAACATTGTTCCCTAAAAACGAATAGTTTTAGCCCTGGAGAGCAAATAGTGAAAAAAGTCCCAAAATTTTTAAGTATTTCTCGAATTTCTCAGTTTCTACAAGTTTTTTGAAGTTGCAAATTTGAATTCACACTACCCTAGCAGACCCATACAACATATCAAAAATGCAGAACTTTGCGAATTTAGCCTCTAAAGTTTTTATCCGCCGGCCTAAATAAACATTCAAAGCCTTATAAGAGATGGCTACTTAGTCAAGTGAAGCTCAACTGCCCAACACTTTGAATAAACACGGATGACTTAATATACAATCACGATAGTTGAATGGTTAGCCCGTTTCTGAGCTTTAAAAACTTCATCTTTTTCTGTTCCGGTTTATCAAATTATTAGACCGTATCATATTGGTGGGTGAGACTGTTAATATTTGGGTAGCCATTACAGCTATTACACAAGCTATCTAAACCTTCCAGCTATCTAAAAAGAACTCGTATCCAGGGCCGTAAAAAAAGAAAACAAAAAAACAAACATGTGTATTCGACTAAATAGGCATGTGATTTATTTACAAGAATATCGATATCTGAATAGATTCGCTGTTCGTATTAATTTTGTAGTCGATTCTAGAATCGATTTTAAATTATTTTTTTCTCTCATCGTTGGCTTGTCCTTTTCCCATTATTAGGAGTCGGCGCAGTATATCTTTTTCTTCTTTTTTATGACGGCCGATAAGAGTAAATACTCTTATCAGCCGTCATATCTGCAATTGGTTGTCCCTCTCTTACCAATATCATCACTCACACAATTCAATCACCTCTTGTTTGATCTTTTTCTTTCATTATACCCACTCACATTCAAATTCATCGTTCTTTTTGTCACATTCGTTTATCCCCCCCGCATTACATGTTCATACCATTGAAGACGAATACCTCTCGTTATTTTCGTCACAGTCATCCATAAGATATTATCCATTCTAGTCACGCCACAGATCCATCACAGAATTTGCGTCTCTGCTGCATGCATTCTTATTTCATCCTTCCTTTGCCAACATTGCGATCCATACAAGTCAACAGGTCAGATCATAGTTTTATATATTTTGCCTATAAGTTTAAGTGTTATATGTATGTTCACATGTAGTTCCCGAGACCAGTCGCCATTCATCCCGAGCTAATTCAGTGCATTACGTCACGTTCTATTTTGTCATCACTCTGCACTATTGAACCGAGGTACTTAAAGTCGGAGCAAACTGATAATGCGACACTGTCTAGTGACATGGAACCAGAAATGGGGAGAACGCCAGAATTAAAAAGACATATTCTGTTTTTGACCTACTGATCTTTAGATCGACATTATCCAGTTTTGTTTCCATTTCACCGTCTACTGTGTACCACCAATCCGTTTTCACCGATGAGAATGATATCGTTAGTAAAAAGCATGCACCAGTGCCTCATACTGGATATTTGTCGGCAGAGCATCCATGACTAATAGGAAGAGGTGCAGCCTTATTATGACCCTTGGTGCAAGCCCAAAATTACACCGAAGTCGACCGAAATGCCAGCAGACGACCGGCCCTATACAAGGTGTTATATTATTGCTAGAATCAGTTCCACATATTTATCAGGCACATATTTCTTTCTCAGTCCCATCACAAAATCTTACGGGATGCTCGATAAATGAAACCATTTGGTTTTGGGATATCTCACTCTCTTCCTTTATTTCCCCTACATCTCTCTTATTCTTAAAGATGTCCACCAGGAAACTGTTGCACCGTTCATCAGATGCGACTTTTTCATACAACAAGTTACCGAAGAATAAAGTCAGCCTCTTTCATATATCCGCACTCAAAAATTTTCATATTTTAATTGGTATTCATATTGTGACAGCTCGATTTACGTCTTTCATGCCAATCTCTCTTACCAAACCAATATTGTGTGAATTGAGTTTTCTAATATTCCATTCTACAAATTCTCTACATTCATCAATATTTCAAAATAAATTCACCTTCCATCTTTCTTGTATCTCATCATAATTTATTAGATTTTCTTCTTTTATATGCGAGCCATGGAACATTTGGTCCTCCAGGGTTGAGTTGAAGGCAAAATATAAACAAAGCAAGGTTAAAATTGGTCGTTCTTCAGTTTAGACTTATTAACATATGTCACGCAGTGCTTCATTATGTAATATTCCCGAATACCAACGGGGAAAAATGGAGAACCATCGCCGTGGCGACGCGAGATGAGCCCTATGTAACCACGACCACTTTGTCAAAAGTGTACGACGAAGCTATTGATATACAAAAAAGGAATTTTTGTATAATAGTTTTTCATTGTTTAATTATTATTTCAACATCATCATCATCAGCGTGTCTACTATCATCATACATCATACATACTGGATATAGGCCTTCCCCAATGCTTTCCACCAAATACGATTTCCGCCTCCCGCATCCTGGATGGAGAATGTTTTTTTTGCTTTAGTAAGTAGTTTTAATTTATTTTATTTCGTAAATATATTTTTGTATTTATAAGTTTTTAAATATAATTAAAACTTAGACTTTTGCTTGTCAACTTAAACTTTAACCAACAGTATATTATAACGGTTTTCACCATCCTGATTGTATCCACTGTCAGTATGTAGTGCAATTCACGAAAGACCAATGATACTACACAAATCGGTTCACCAAATCGTGTTGAAGCTGCAAATTAATCTCAAAATGACTTGCTTTAAATAATAATCAGTTATTTGAATAATCGATCTCGAAAGTCAAAATCTCAATTCGATATAAACCTAATCGATTCGAATCAATCGACTAAAAGTTCCAATCGACTACAAGTTGACTGTTGTTTGTGGATGCTCTATACAGAGGTACATTGGCTGTTTTGAGTTTAAGTTAACTCAATAGGTACTTTTACTGTGATTAAATTAAATCCATTTCATCTAGATGTCCAGTGCAACGAATTTAATTTATTAATTTTAAGTCGATTGATTACGATATTTTGTACTTAACCAAACTCAAACGAAAATTCGGGCGTCGACCGGTCCATCCCTCCTACTCGTAACCGTCACCGACCGCTGGCCAAACGATCGTACCTACTCGTAGTTCTGTCAGTCACAAGTTCACAACACAATCGTCATTTTGTACTTACCATCGCTGTGCGCGGTCACGGCACAGCAAACGCGTGGTTAAGAGCAACGCGAAGTGATCACTGTAAAGAACATAAGTGTTGTGAGGTGCAGTGTCGGTCTCTGCGACCGTTTAATGTGGTATCCAGTGCCGGTGTTAGGTTATCGCAAGTCGGGCCGCGCGGCGTGATTGGGCGGCGCGATGGTGGACATGGATAGGCACGACCCGGAGCTCCGGTACTTGTCTGTAGATAGGAACAGCTTCAACGACCCCGCGACGCAGGCAGAATGGACACAGAAGAAGCTGGTGTGGGTGCCACACGAGACCCAGGGGTTCGTGGCGGCGGGGATCAAGGTGGATAGAGGAGATGAGGTGGAAGTGGAGATTGCCGAGTCAGGGAAGCGTATGCTGGTGGCAAGGGATGACATCCAGAAGATGAACCCGCCGAAGTTCGACAAGGTTGAGGACATGGCTGAACTGACCTGTTTGAATGAGGCTTCAGTGCTACACAACATCAAGGATAGGTACTACTCCGGGCTCATTTATGTGAGTATATTCATATTTGTATTTCTTTTTTATATTTTCAACTAGTCTTGGTGGATAAAAATGAAAAATATAATTATGAAATAATTATTTATGGTCCTATTTAAAATGTAATGAAATGATTTAATTCAACCCAATTAGATAGGTTGTTAGTACCTATTTCCATTAATATGATTATACATTTCCACCATAAAAAAAATGAAAATGTTTGCACCAGAAACATCACAATCCATGTAAGTAAAAGATTGGAGTATAAATAGTGTTTGTAGAGGTATGCAATGTCTGTACAAACTACCAAAATTTTTAAGTAACAAGAATTAGGTACTATAAATTCTCAACATTTATATTTTAGATATCCAGCCCTTCAATTTGCAATAAATGCTGTTATAAATAACAAAAACTGTAGTTGATTGAAACAAACTTAATATATTTCTGTTAGTATAAAATGTCAGTCATTAAGTAAGTTGAACATCCCTGCATAACCATAATGATGTTTTTTCAATGATTGTTCAAAAATGTCAAGGTTATGATGATTCATACGTAAGTAAACATGAAGTCATGCTTCGGACAGTTTTTTGTTCAAACATAAGAGAATTATAATAAAATTTTGAGGGAAGTCTGTTTATTACATTTGATATTTAGGAGCATATGTCTGGAGAAGAATAAGATCCCTCAGCCCCCTTACCACCATCTCTTATTGCGGTTCAATAACTGAATAGAATGCTTATTCATTAGTATGAATAAGCATTCTATCCAGTTGTTGAATCGCAATAAGAGATGGTGGTAAGGGGCAGGTCATTATCTGTCTGTCATAGTCTTCAGAAGATTATAGATATATGAATCTTATTTTAGACATAGGTAATGTATTAACTGACATCTGTACTAATAATATTATAAATATAAAAATGGGTCTTTCTATTTGTTACTTTTTCACAACTAAACGGTGGAATAGAATAGAGTGAAATTCATGGAATAGAATAAATGGAAATACTAATTTTCTACATTTTTCAATGAAAAAAATGCATATAAAGTAAGACACCATCCCAATAATAGCCAGGGTTCCAGAGTGAACAACTTCACTGTGTGAAAAGGTGTGGCAAAGAATACCTATTACTTTTTAACCTTTCAGAAGATCACTAAATACGGTATTTCTTCTTTTAAATTACTGAACTATTATTGAGTCCACAAGCCATGCCATATGAATTTTTGATTGGATTTGGTTATATGCCTGTTTCTTTCCTATCTATTTATATTTATTGAATCCTTAGGGTGGCAATTAAAAAAACTAATGATAACAAAATTGGGGGATACAGTTTGGTGTTGCATCTACAAATCTATCATCTCCATGCAAAATTCAATGACAGTCACTGGATAGACGAAAGATCAATGAATTTTTTTCATTAATTAAGGACTATGGAATATCGCATGGGGGGGATGGGGAAAGTGCTACCATTTTGAGATAATTTCAGTACATATAAGGTATTCACATACAACACAGCCTGTCTACAACACAGCCTCACCCCATTTTTTTTTATTATATTTTACTTATATTTTTTTTATTTTACAATATAATGGCTGTAACAAATCTGGATCCTGTCCAAAACATAAAGTATATGGAATGCCTACTATGTTAGTTCATACAACGTCACCATATTCGGCCCTTGGTCCCAATTCACCAAGACATATAAGGGAAAGAATAGCTTATTAATCTTTATGAATGCCTAGTAACATTTGTGGACAACTATTAATATAAAATATAATGATATCCAACTAGGGTTTCCAGATTATAGATGGATAAATTAAAAATATTTTCAAACAGTAAAAAAAATGTCTTAAAATTAAACCCTTTTATGTACATACTGATTCCATTTACTCATCTCTGTATCTATTAAAGGCAATGGTTACTGACTGATCTATCAATGCACAGCTCAAAACTATTACATGAATCAACGTTGAAAATTGGCATACAGTTACATATTTTTATTTTCTTATTTTTTATACTACTTCGGGTGGCAGACTAGCATACGGCCCGCTCGATGTGAAGCGGTTACTGTAGCCATATTAACGCTCTCAACATAAAATATTGCTCGCACGCCTCCACCCCCACTGCCAACGCAGCATCTCCTTCCTTCCTTTCTGGTGATCTCACTCACTCGCAGAAACACAACAACCCTCAAGGGAATTATTATTTGGCTGCGGTATTCTGTGAGGTGGACGTACATTCCCCAGTTGGGTAGCTTACAATTACGCTCCCTACCTCTCTTACTCCCCAAATTATGACATAGGCATCGAGAATAGGAAATTATTTTTGAAAATTATCACAGGATACTGGGATAGGCGTGTACGAAGTCGTGGGCACAAGCTAATAAGTGTATACAAATTACGTTAATTACTAGGCAAGTGTTTCCCATCTGATAGACTTCTACTCCTTTTTTAACTTCTAATAAAAATAAATCCAAACCATCCTAAAAAAATTAAATCTTTTACAACTAAAATTTTTAATTCTGCATCAAAACTTCAATCACCACAATTGTATAATCTGAACATTATAATTATTGACGTGACTTCAAAAAAAGGAGGTTATTTTCAAACACTCATGAAGTCATGACCTTCTTTTATCTGTTAAAGGTAAAAATGCAATGTAGTAATTTTTAATTTCTGCAATGGCTAATATTTTATGCAGTGATGTGTAAAATACTATATTAATTTACTTTGTGGTGTGCGTTTGTGTAGTTAATGCTTTCAATGTGTTTTATTTAGGTTAATGTTTCATCATCATCTTCAACCTTTCCCAATTATTTCTACCATATATGTACAATCAGTTGCTTTTTGTCATTGTTGACTCTGTACTTCAATTGCAATAAAAATCTGAAATCTGAAATCTGAAATCTACTTGGGGTGGTCCACAGCCATCATTATAATGATATGATAATAGTTAATTCCTGTTTCGATTATATCTAACAAATGCCTATCTGATAGTAAGTAGGTACCTATGGACGTTTGTCATAGCGCGATCATAACGCGATCACAACGCGGTCATAACGCAATCTCGCGCATATTGTTGACAAAACTACTTTTCACCCTTTATCAAGAACATGCTTGCTCATGTGCTGTCACCTCCGCTACCAACGCAGTAACCTCTTCCTTCCTGGTGGCCTTACTCGCTAGAATACAACAATTTTGAAGGGAATTCTTATTTGGCTGCGGCCTTGTGTGAGCTGGAGGTATTCCCCAGTCAGACAGCTTACAAAATATTCTTATACCCTATCTTTCTTTTCGCTAGAGCTTCGTTTATCAGTCAGCAAGGTGCAATGTAATGTATGGTGTAATGAAACGCTGGCACCCCAAAACCACTGATTCCAAATATGTAATTATGTAACATCATCTTTCAGCTATAGATGAATGCTGATAAAATTCACCACTGAAATACATAATAGGTACTTTCATAACAGGTCACCTGCTCTTCCTGATTGCTATTTTTAGCTATCATAAATGTCATCTTATCAGTGTGTTCGCTCATCAAGAACTGATAACGAATTTAGCACATGCAGTTTTTTTATTACCTTTTACTTTTACAAGATTGAGTGTGAATTATTTGCTAATCAGCTGCTACGTATCTGTCAGCTGATAATTATGTAGCTTGCATCTTGTGGTGATTAGCACACATAGTTGCTTGACATTGATCTTTGTATTCTTTATAGGTTTCTTTAACTCAAAAGATGATTTTTAATAATTAGAATTTCTAATAATTGCACATTCACAAAGCCATTTTGTCATCGCAGAGTCACTTACTAAGCATAGTCACCTACTCAGACAGATAAGCTGAAATGAAATAAATAGCATTGTCATTGGCGGTAACACCAAGATGGCCATGAAGAAGAATTGAACATTGAACACGAAAGAAAAAAAGGAACACTTATAAGAGCCTTTCGTGTTTTTCCGTCTTAGTGACAAACAAGCATACGACCTGTGGATGCTAGTGACACTAGAGGCATCACTCACGCGTTGCCGACACTGCAAAAATCCCATAATTTATGAAATTTGTAATGGGAAAGTAATGGAAAAAATCTGATGAGTATGAAATAATGGATCTAGATGTAGGCCAACATTCTACGTCTAGATTGCGAGTATCGAGTGTGATATGTACTCTTAGTAAATGAAAATCACATTTCCACGCTTCATCGTGCGCTTCACGCAGTCCATCCCAGTCAGCAGACTGGGATGGACTGCGTGAATTTTATACATCGTACCCGTGAAGACGGCTCTGTTACGAGTCAGAAAATTTGGACACTTGTGCATATGCTACAGCTGATGATTTTCTCTGGGATCGATTTTTTTTATTTCTAACCGGTGGGTGGCTACTGCAGGTGCTAAAAAGCGGCCGTGGTTTAATCGGTCTTGCAGGGAAGCTACATATCAAGGCTCGTATTAATGGAGATCGTAGTGTTTCTGACTTGATACGCGAGTTAAATGTTGCCTCGAGGGCTCGAGGTTCAGTTCAGTAAGGGAGTTCGATTTCATCGCCAAATTTGGTGAGCGTAAAACGAAGCTAGCAAACCCTAGGGGACCAAAAAGCACGGCGCCCATCAGGGAGCTGTGGAAAACTTCTGTCGCTCCACCATTTCGAAAACTGGATGGCAGTCTGGCTGGTGCTAAGGAGAAAGTCGGATCTGCTGGGAAATTCTTTGCTTCAAACTAGAATTTGAACGCCGGAGAAGCCGCACCACCTACCATTCCGTAGTATGGTAATTCCATTTTCTCAATGAGATGTTCAATTGGCATTGCCTCGACGTTCATAAATCGAGTGGGCCAGATGGCACTTCGGCAGTGGTGCTAAAGCGGTGTGTTCCGGAGTTGTGTCCTTTTCTTAAGCACCTTTTTCGCGCTCTTATACTCCACCAAGCAAGTTCCGTCATTGTGGAAAACTGCGAAAGTCATCGATCAAACTGATGATTTTGAGTCACAGGGTGCTCTCACCCTCATCAACTATAGACCACTCAAAATCATCAGTTTGATTAATCAGTTCTTCTTCTACAGTCGTATCGCTCGCCATCGACAGGAAATCCACCTTACTGGTCACGTACTGTGCGGTTCCAAAGAAGTTTTTTCCCGCGTTCTATCAAGCTGTAGAATAAGCTGCCTGCCGAGGTTTCCTAAGGAGACTACAAAATGGGGTTCTTTAAAAAGCGCGTGAAGAAGGTTGTACAGACGTGTACAACCTTCTTCACGCGCTTGGCAACGCGCGTGTGATGCCCCTGATAGGCGTTCATAAACTGCGGTAGCTGCTTTCCATCAGGTGCTTATGTTTGTTTGCCACCTTAGTGGCATTAAAAAAACATTGCGACACGTTCGCAGGCGGCAGTTGCGACTTGCGCGCGGATCCGCTGTACAAGAATCGTCAAGGAAATTGTCGAATACCACCGGAACCGTGATCGTCTTGGCCGAATAGTCGACCCCTTTGCAACCGTCTAATCGGCTAGTCGGCCAAAGTCATAGTCGGCACATCTCTAAAATAAACCTCATGGTTTTGTTCTTAGTCCACACCGAAATTCATGTCATGTCTTATCTCTGCATCACCCTGAGGTTGACTGGTAGAGAATGCTTGTATACCATTAAGTCTGCCTTTGTACATTATTTTTATGTGCATGAAGATTAAATAAATAAAAAAATAAAATAAATAAATTCTTGGAAAAGCTAGTGAGGATAGAATTGACAGCACATCTCTAAAATAAACCTCATGGTTTTGTTCCTATTCCACACCGAAATTCTTGGAAATGGTAGTGAGGATAGAATTGACAGCGGATAAATTGCTGTGATTATATTATGACGCATCGTGATTTTAGAGGTTGTCTTATCAGGTTTATTGGTGCTTCTTGGAATTTGTAACTTATGATCTTTAGAAACAAATACCAATTGATTAGTGCGCTGTATTGTATCATAAATAAACATGTTATGCTGGTTTAATTTAAAACAAATGCCCCAAAACATCTCAGAAAGTATAACTTGTCTACACCCGGTATTACGAACTTTAAATCAGTTAACGTAATCGGAAGATTCTAAACGGAGGCTACATGCGACTAAGCTTTGTACACCCTCCACTGGATGATGGATCGATAGAAATGGACTCAAAAAAAGCCAGCTTGGAAGTCGTTGGATGTGGAAGGAGAAGAACCGCATTTAGAGGAAAGCATTGGAGAATGCCTTTATAAATCCAGCGGTGATAAGATACGTGCTGGCTGATGATGATGATGCAGTATATGAGTGGGCTGAAACTGATATAGAAGTACAGGATAAGAAATAGTAGTAGTAGAAGTAACAAACCCTTCTGGTCGCATCATCTGTAGGCTTATCTTCCATCATACAGAATTTCACAGCTAAATAACAAGCCTTGTTCCTGCGAGTGAGGAAACCTTCTGGAAAGAGTTGGTACGTTGACAGCTGGGGTGGTAACGCGGTAGCGATACTGCTTGTTCGGCTTTTTAGACAACCACATCCTACCAGGCGAATCATAATTACACTCCATATATACTCGTTTGTGTCAATCTTTTTCTTCAGATTCCTCTTTCTAAATTTTATTATAGGTATAAAATTTATTATAGGTATGTAGCATAAAAAACGTTTATCCTGGGCACTCTGGCATTATAATGTTCAACGGTACAATCTGTAAGTACCAGGATAACATGTGTTGTTGTGTAGTTGGCAACAGCCGGTCGTCACCCGCGGTAGCAAAACCCTTTTATTATTCAAATTTAATGAATTTTATACGCCATTAACTCTGCGAACAATTATTAATAGATGACACCTACTCGTTGCTCTATATGCGTACTGTTTGTATATGCGTATTTCCTGTTTACTACTCGTCCACTATGTTCCTGCAGGAATAGCAGGCGTCAAGTGTAAATTATATATATATATTTTTTATACTACGTCGGGTGGCAGACAAACATACGGCCCGCCTGATGTGAAGCGGTTGCCGTAGCCATATTAACTCTCGCAACATAAAAAATCGCTCGCGCGCCGCCACCCCCGCTGCCAACGCAGCATCTCCTTCCTTTCTGGTGACCTCACTCACTCGCAGGAACACAACAACCCTCAAGGGAATTGTTATTTGGCTGCGGTATTCTGTGAGGTGGAGGTACAATCCCCAGTCGGGTAGCTTACAAATACGCTCCCTACCTCTCTTTTCGCCAGAGCTTCGTTTGTCAATCAGCAGGATGCACCGCGTGCAGGTGAAGTTGGCTTTGGTTCAAAGGTGTTGATGAACCACTTACAACCCAAAATATAATGTAATATAATGTAATAAGATAATGTGGGAATGCAACTTTGCGACACAGTTTTTCGATCGGGACTCATATAATAACACTTTGTCACGTCAAGACACCTAACTTTTTTTAACTTTTTGTAGTACATACGAGGGGAGGCCAATAAGTTCGCGGAATGGAGGGGTTGATGGGGATAAATTTACCCGTCCAGGTAGGCACTAGTTAAGCACCTCATTAAGAGTATATATACCAAGTTTGAACCTAATCGTGTCATTAACTTTTGAGTTATCGACCTGCAAACAACTAAATCGGGAAGAAGTCAGCCAGTATGGAGAAAATTGAACACCGTGCCGTTATTAAGTTTCTTACCAAGCAAGGAAAATCCGCTCAGACGATTTTTCAAGAGCTGTTAGCGGTTTACGCGGACTCTGCCCCTGGTAAAACCATGGTTTACAAGTGGCATGGTCTTTTCAAACAAGGAAGGGAGTCCATTGAAGACGACCCCCGCTCCGGACGGCCAATTGAGGCCACCACACCGGAAATCGTCGAAAAAGTAGAAAAACTTGTATTGGAAGATGCCCGACTGAAGAAGAAGCAACTTGCAGCAATGGTTGGAGTATCCGAATCAAGTATTTTAAATATCCTACATCATCATCTTGGGATGACTAAAGTCAGTGCAAGATGGGTTCCGAGAATGCTCACGCCACTTCAAAAACGCGAGCGTGTCGAGTGCTCTCACCAGTTTCTGGAGCTCTGTGGAGAGAGAAAGGAAGAAGTTATGGCCCGGATTGTTACTGGAGATGAAACCTGGGTTCACCACTATGAACCTGAGTCGAAGCAAGAGTCGATGCAGTGGCATAAAAAAGGCACACCTCCTCCAAAGAAGTTCAAAGTGTCACAATCGGCCGGAAAGATCATGGCGACTATCTTTTGGGATACAGAAGGTATTTTACTGATCGATTATAAAGAACGTGGTGCGACTATAACGGGACAGTACTACGCTTCTTTACTGGAAAGATTGAAAGAAGCCATTAAGAAAAAAAGAAGAGGAAAACTGTCAAAAGGTGTGCTCATTTTGCACGACAATGCACCCGTCCACACGTGCCATGTTGCGACGGCTGCCATTCACCGATGCGGCTTTGAACAATTAAACCACCCACCATACAGTCCAGACTTGGCCCCCAGTGACTATTATTTATTTCCAAAAATGAAGAAAGAGCTGCGTGGAAAGAAATTTGACGACGATGATGAAGTCAAGTCGGCAATTTCGGCCTATTTTGACACCAAAGACAAATCATTTTTTTTCGATGGTATAAACAAGCTATTTGAGAGATCCGAAAAATGTATTAGGGTTAAAGGAGAATATATTGAAAAGGAAAAATAATTTGGTGTTTAATTTCAACCTCCTTCTCTCTCATTCCGCGAACTTATTGACCTCCCCTCGTATGTCAGGGATTAATTGGAGATCAGTGATTATTCTGATTCTTCTAAGTTAGCTTCTATGTTTGCTTAAAAAAATCGTCAAAAATTTTGAATTGAAGAACTGTGAATCTTTCTTCTAGCACAGAATTCAACAACACATGTATTGTTGTTAGAAGATTTCACTATGACATTACCTCATAACCTCACCTAAGTTAATTTAAAAATTTTCCTCCAAATGTCGACAGGTTGTATGCAGTGTATTCCACGTATTTTCCACCCAATGAATCATATTCTTAAACAATGACATTCGGAACGTTTTTTTTTTCATTGTCCCGTTTCGCAACCATTGTTTAAGTTACGAACGGTTTATACGTAACTTGTTTAGTAAAAAGTAAGTAACTTTCCCGACGATATTCTTAGATGATCGAGTGTCGGCACGCGTTAATGTCTAGCCATAGATAAACGTGATGGCGCAAAGTACAGACAGTAGTGATGGGTAGGTAGTCCGATTACAGATTCATCACTCAGTCGTGCGTGAATTTAGTTTTATAAAAATTCAGGCCAACTCGTTCGGCGGGGCCAAATTTTTCACTGAATCATTATATGCAAAGTAAGCATGGGCACTATGCGAAAATAATTTCTATATCTTCAGATCTATCTGTTTATTAATTTAATATAATGAACATATGGGACTAACAGACAGAACAGATAGATATCCAGCGTCGACTCGTGATGTCAAACGAATCTGGAGCGCTTTGATGGATGTGGTATTATGTTTTGCACAAACAACTCTATAGGGTGTGTTGACCTCACGGATTAGCTGACGTATTTTTTTTGTAGCTTAAATCTCTTCAAGTTCATTAATGCCGTCATGACTTCGGAGGATCGGATTAATTCTTAATTTCAAAAATAATGTTATCGGTTTTTTTAATGTAGCAATAGCTTAAAAGCGCCTCAAACGGACCATGTAATAATTTCTGATTCCATTTTTGTTTTTCTCATTTCAACAAAGTCGAATTATCAGGAGAGCATAGGCGTACGTCGATTATTCTTCAACACGAGCCTTTGACCTGCGACATGAACCGGCTGATTTGCGTAGGCAACCTGCGTCTTGGTAGGGTTAAATCTGGAGTGGTGTACTGAAACCGTTTGTGTTAATTCAAACGTTTGGCCAAAGCGTCGTGCTCGAGATGAATGTCAAGGTGAGCGCGCCGCCCGCCGGCCGAAACGACCGCAGCAGTCGTTGACCTGCCGGGAGGGGAAGGGGAGGGCGGCCCACGCGAATATGTACGCTACGTGCGTCCAAACTCTACTAATGTTCTGTGCTCCTGGTATTTGTGGCAAACTTGGCCTGTACTGTGACAAACTTTAGAAGAACATACACTGCTTACGTAGTTTTTTCAGGGGAACCTTACTGATATTATAGTTGGAATTAAAATTCCAACTATAATATCAGTAAGGTTCCCCTGTTCTCGTGTTTCCTATTTGTTATGCGAGGAGAGTAAAGCCGTTTATATGGATACTTAGAATTAGACCAATAACGTCATGTCAATCCGTCCATCTTTTTCGGCCTCCCTCTTTTATTGTATCCATTCACATTCAATTTCATCCTCTCCAATTCCATTATATATCCACCAAAGGCTATTTATTTCCTTTCGTCATTTCGGTTAGTACTTCCTCGTTAGAATATACTCGTATTTACTTAATAATTCAAATCAATCGATAGAACCTTCTTGTCATAAAATAACTTACATATCCATCTAGCAGTTAATAGCCCCAAGAAGACGGATTAACTGTTTAAGAAATGCTGCCAAGATTTAAAGGTTAAATTTACATGTATATCCGCTTCAAGATGGGATTTGGTTATATCGGCACGTTTACTGCTGGAACGCCTGACTTTTAACAGCTCAACTCAAATCTAAAAAATCTAGGTCTGATGGGAACCGTAGCTTCTTAGCTGGCAAGAAAAAGTATCTCTCGCGCACCACTACCCCCGCTGCGATCGCATCAATTCTTTCCTTTCTGGTAAACTTCAATACTCACTATTTTTATTGCATTCCATATGCAGCATTGCAAAGATTTGTCAGTGGTTTTTGAGGTACAGCAGGTGGATTTAGGCTTTTCTCTCATTCACAGAAACACAACAAACAATCTGTAAGACTCTAAGAAATTATTATTTGGCTGCGTTCTTCTGTAAGATGGAGGTACTTCCCTAGTCGGGCATCGTGTGCCTTTTTTTCACCACTAAGGTGGGGAAATAAGCATACGGCCCGCCTGATGGAAAACATGTGCGTTACCGACGCTGTATTTCTCTTCACTCCCTTTCCGAAGAACTATGTACCTTCTTCACTCCTTTTCCGAAGAACTATGTAATGTACCTGGGAAAACCTCAACAGGCAGTTCATTGCACAGCTTGATAGTACGTGCCTCTCTATTGCTAGAACCTGGTTAGTCATCTAATGACAACAACCTAGACCGACGGCTTAACGTGCCCTCCGTAGCACGGGGGAGCTCGAGTTAAATAAACCCATCCATATTCAGGCTGTGGTCGACGTTGCTTAACTTGCGTGTTCGATTATACTTGATCCTCAATATCATAGTTGTCAGTAATGATATCGCCATAGTTTGAAGTGTTGGAGGTCATTCAAATTTAATTACGCCTACTAGCCAGCTGCGCTGTAGGCTTGTGGGGACGGTGGCCCATAAAGGGAATTGAGTTGGGAAATTCGTTTAGCTCTGCTCTCCATTAATATTATACTTCCATCTCAGATTATTACGTATTTATTAATTAATGACATCGCTAACATGGAATTACATTTTATATTTTATATTATGAGTCCTTACTATGGATTTGGTGTGAAGAAATTATTACTGAATCTGCAAAACGCGAGTATTGTACACTGCTGTGGTATTGCTGTGGTAACTGCTTCCCATCAGGCAGGCCGGAGGCATTTACCACTTTAGTGATATATAAAAGAATGTGCAGCATAAAATTGTTTACGGTTTTCATCAGAAATATTGCTTAGTGTGTCATTTCCCATCAAAGCCTCATTTGTTTTATATAAAAAAAATATTGAATTATTCAGTATTCTTACTCTTCATCATCATCATCATCAGGTCATTTTAGTCTCCACTACAGGAGCACGACCCTCTCTCGTCCGTCCCTGACAGAAGGAGGATTTGGCCTACACTCCCCACGCTGGCCAGACGGGTTGGGGAGGGCTGATCGATGTTTTATAATGTATTTCCCTTAGTCGCCTTGTACGACATCCACGGGAAGAGACGGAGTGCTTCTATTCTAGTCTGCCGGAAACCACACGGCGCATTCTTACTCTTACCCGCTATCAATATCATTCTTCCGAACGAGTTCGTCATTTTATTAAACTTGACCTTAACCAAACTTGACACTTTCCTAACTCGTCTCATTTTTTTTTCGTTCAGTGACGAGCTCGATAGTCGAATAGCTAGCAATGGCCACTTTGACTCCGAGGTCGCGGGTTCCATCCCCGCACAAGACAAATATTTGTGTGCATGAACATGTCTGTTTGTATCGGTCTGGGTGTTTTCTATGTACGAGTATTTTAAGTATGTATTTACAAAAAAAATATATTCAAGTATTATAGCAGTTATCTAGTGCCCATAGTACAAGCTTTGCTTAGTTTGGGACTAGATGGCGGTGTGTAATTTATCCAAGCATATTTATATATTTATTCAAATCTCTTTAGCTATTTTGAAGTTAAGGATTTCCATATACACCTACATCCATCCATACATATTACGTAGATTCTTAATAGGTAGTTCATGATCATTATGCGGGTCAAAGGCTTAGATAATTTGGATTAATGACGGAATTTGCCCAATCACAATAGCCTTTTTACGACTTCTTGTCTTAAATGAACACAAATTTATCGATACTCGAGTTTGTGTGAAAAAGACTACAATATACATTTTTGGTTTATCAGAAAGAGAGCACGAATTTAGAATGCCTTTATGTCAAGATACGATATAGAAATGGTTTGACTTGAATAAATTTAAATCCCTGCTTGGGTCACTCAATGGAAATAGAATCGTACTTCTGTTAATTTTAAGTTGTTTTTACGTTGTCGCGATTTTTACAATATTCGAATATGCTATCGATATAGAATATGTTTAAGATAATGTATTTAATAAATTTATCTATGGTTGAATGAATTTATGTACCAATTCTTTAGCTAAAGGGAGCAACTATTTTTGAATTTGGCCACGCCAATTTGAAATTAAGTCTGTCTCGCAACAAACCATATTTAATTACCTTCTAATCTAAACCCTCTCTTCACTCCCTTGCAGACGGAACTTCGGGGGTGGTTCCGAGCGGGATGGGAGTAGGGTTACCAGATCCATAAAATATTATTGCCAGACAAAAATCCTCACTTTTCAGTAAATTTTCTGATATTTTTCTCATACAACGTCGATATGTGTAGAGATAATGAAATCTTAAATGGCATGCCATCAATCATTTGTTTTTCTACTCAATTTACTTATTTTTATTATACCACTAAGGTGGTAAATAAGCACACGGCCGGCCTGATTTAAACCAGCCTATGGACGCATGCAACACCAGGGGCATCACATGAGCTATGCCGACCCTTTAAAAATTTCTTCACGCCCTTTTTGAAGAACCCTATGCTGTCTCTTGGGAAAACCTCGACAGGCAGTTCATTCCACAGTTTGATTGGACGTGAGAGAAATCCTTTGAACCCGCACTGTACGTGACCACTTCTTTCGTAATTGTTTTATCAATGACTAAAATCTCTGTCAATTTACATTTTTCATATTTCCCTGACAGTGAAAATTCCTGTCGTCTGGTAACAGTGGTAACCCTAGTTGGGAGGGGTTGGAAACTTTCAGACGTCGCGATAAATTGCGCCATGTGGTGACTAGCCTTGGTTGGAGGTTTTCTTTTTTTGAACAGGTGCTGATGGGTGTTTCAGGTCGCGGAAATTGTTTGATAATTTTTACGGATTCGTATGTTTTTTATTTATTTATACCTGTTATGTTGTCTGTACATGTTAAATAGTCCACGCAATTAGAGCTGCGGGTACACTTAGTAATATTATAGAAAATGAAAGTTGACTGTTTGATTCGGAAATAGATTGATCAAATGAAAAAAAAAATTAGCAATTAAAAAAAAAGTATTACGATAATAAGGGAAAACAGCAATAATTTACTTCTTTTCTATCATTTGTTTAGCCTCAGAAAGTCGACCTTTACTGATTTGTGTTGGTTAATTAATTTCTTCGTGCAAATTATGTGAAATATAATTGATCTTAAATATTAATATGCATGTACATTCGTACGCTACAAAACACATGTGTATTGTATCGTATAATGTTTCTGTGCATTAGAGCGGGCGGTGGTTGCCAAAACAAATATTCTTTCAAACGTCACCCGTCAAAGCAATGTGCGTTCGTGACCACAAAACACAAAACTGACCGGTTCAATGTATCGACGGTCAGACAACAAAGTGATCTATCAGTTTTGACTAAAGTTCATAACAGACGGCAATGTTGTTAAGGTGTACTTCTGTTGTTTTTGAGAGCGAGAAAAGTACAAACTAATGTCACTCCGCACTAGATAACCTAATGCTTGAAGTCTAAACTCTTCGACCAGGTAGTCCTCCAAGCTATGACCTAAGGACACTTGGACGCTGACCATCAGGCAACACGCAACTTCATTCAGCTAATAAAGAGAGGAGGAAATTCGACAGAAAACTAAAGTTGTCGAAACAGTTCGCAAAATTAGCATACTGAAATGGCAGTGGGTCGGCCGAATCTGCCGAGTCAGCGATGCCAGATAAGGGAGGAAAGTTCTGGAGCGGAGATCGCATATGGGCGCTTCCTTTCTAGACGGACCGTTGACCTAAAAAAAAAACGACTGGAAAGACTTGGCTGCGGAAAGCGGAGGATCGCATATGGTATAATATAAAGCATTGGGGAAGATATTATGCGACCGAATTTCTTCAAGCAACACACTTGCCGAAAATTACGTCGACTTTTTTGTATAAGCAGTGTTTCGCATCTAATTTCGGTCGTGTAATTTCGGCATGAACACATTGCTATGTACCCGTCGTAATTTTCGGCACTTATTGGTCTGTTGCACGTAATTTTCGGCAAATGTATTTTCTGGCCTGTAAATTAAAAAGCATTACTGTAAGTGTAATCATGCTGGACATCGAATATAGTGTTTAGATACTGAAACTACTGAATAGTTCTAACAATGAACCTTCTATCAGATAACGTAATCAATAAATGCGATAACTATAAATAGGCAATAATAGCTATTGTTTACATTTTTAAAGAATAGTAGAGAGACTATTTTATACAAACTTTTGCATACATATTCGCTCCACCTAAACATGATACCGTTGAATAAAGTATCCTATCCAATTTAGTTCATATTTCGATATAAATGGTTCAAAGGTGAACGTGCATAAAAATAAGAAGAAATTACTAACCAAAACAAAATACCCTACTGAAAACACATTTTTTTTGTTTATATCTTCCAATTTTATTTTTTGCGGGCGCCATATTGCCATATTTATACACTATGTCACACTCACAGCTAAGACGAATCGAATGACACCTCATGTATTGAAATCCGTCATGCGGTTTAGGCTGTAGAGCGTTCCAAACAAATATACATACATGCATGCACTCGAAAAACATAAACTTCGCTTGTTAGTCGGGTAAATATCATATAGACTATTATAGACGAACATAGAACCTTCTTTTATGACGTCGATAAAAGATTTTGCCTCCTTTTGTGTGTTCTACCGATTACCTACAATTGTTCATAGGAGTAGGAGTTATTTGACACGATGCCCACGGCCTCCTTCTACATTCTCACCTAGGGTTGCCAACCATACTGTTAAAAACAGTATTATACTGTTTTCTATGCTTTAATACTGTTGAAAAAAACTTAATTTGACCATAGCACTGTTTATTGTACTGCTCCGCATGCACTGGGCCTTAGTATACTGTTTGTTTTACTACGCAGCTTTTAATATACTGTTTTTCTTGTAAAAAAAAGTTGGCAACCCTATTCTCACCGCTCGCCATCGACATTCATCCTCACACATCAGAACCGAAGTGGTCACTTTTTCCATCAGGCGGGCCGTATGCTTGTTTGCCACCTTAGTGGTATAAAAAAAAGAGACGCCGTAGCGACGGACGTGAGGTTTGTTTAGCTTAGCTCGCGATGTGGCTTGCGCTTTAATCCTGCAGCCATGCAGCTTCCGCACTGCGGATCAGCCCCCACTTTGGCCGCCAAAGTCTTTGGCGGCCGCTGACCTGCCGCGATCAATTTTAACTAGGGAAGGTTTTGGGTGAAAGAATCGAATACGAAAGTACATTTTTTATTTTTATGAGTATACAACGACTTTGTCACATGTTTCTTCAAACGGTCTGTCGCAGAAAAGTCCATACTCAATCTAGACATAAAATGTTAGCTAAAATACGTGATACGGTTGTGCTGGAAATCACCTGCTCTACAGGTTTATAATACCAATGAGGTAGTAAATAGGCACTACGATGATAGCTTACCATCACGCAGACCGATTGCTTGCCATCTTAGTGGTAAAATAAAAAAATAATACAAACACATTATCTGCTTGATAGTAAGCAGTCGTTATTTCATACGCTTCCAACTGTAAAAAAATGTGCAGATCTTTGAGTTCGTGTCAGGAAGGCATCCGCCTATAATCATACCATTGTTGGGATACGGGTCCCCCGTTAATCGAACGGGTTTAGAGCATACTCCATAACGCTGCTCAACTGGAGGTTTGTCTGGTACGGGTTTTTAGGGTTCCGTACCCAAAGGGTAAAAAGGACCCCTATTACTAAGGCTCCGCTGTCCGTCCGTCCGTGCGTCCGTCTGTCACCAGGCTGTATCTCATGAACCGTGATAGTTAGAGAATTGAAATTTTCACAGATGATTTCTGTTGCCGCTATAACAACAAATAATAAAAAACAGAATAAAATAAATCTTTAAGGGTGCTCCCATACAACAAACGTGATTTTTTTGCTCATTTTTGCTCGCAATTGATAACGGCAATAGGTAGACATTTGAAATAGGTACTCACATAATATTTAATTATGTATTCACTTTAAAAATAAATAATTTAATAAAAATAAAACAAATACTTAGGGTCTCAAACAACAAACGTGATTTTTTTACCGTTTTTATAGATAGTGGTACGGAACCCTTCGTGTGCGAGTCCGACTCGCACTTGGCCGGTTTTTTTCCGTACCGCGTAGCCTCATTTAAGTCGATGAATCGCCTGACACCAGCTGAAACTTCACACAATCTATAACTCAGAATTCGAGAATGATTATATTCATCTGTGTAATTATTTCAGGTTCATTACGTAATCAGTAGTAACAGTGCCTATATAATTGAAACTGTCTTTAAGTTAAAATTTATTCTTTCGAAATAAATTTTATCGAGCCAGCTTTATCGACAATCGGTTCGATATCCCACAAAAAGTTATTTTAACTTTGATGTATGTGCACCGTAATGTAGTCGTTTAACTGGTCTGAACCAAGTTTAGTTTAAACCGGTTGCTTGATTATAGAAATAGTTTAATTAATGGGATGAAACTTTACTTTTTGGCTGTCAATATTCATGTAAGGCGTGTCATCATCATCATCATCATCAGGTCATTTTAGTCTCCACTACAGGAGCACGACCCTCTCTCGTCCGTCCCAGACAGAAGGAGGATTTGGCCTACACTCCCCACGCTGGCCAAACGGGTCGGTAAAATGTAGTCAAAATTCAGTTCCGATCCAGTCTCGATCTTACAAATGTCACATTTGGTATTCTCGTAACACATTAAGACACTTCAAAGTTAAATTTAAGTGGGATTATCTATACTAATATTTTAAAGCTGAAGAGTTTGTTTGTTTGGTTGAACGTGCTAATCTCAGGAACTACTCATTCGAATTGAAAAAATCTTTTAGTGTTAGATAGCCTATTTTTCGAGGAAGGCAATATAACATCACGCTACCACCAATAGGAGCGGAGCAACAATGAAAAATGTTGCAAAATGGGAAAAAATATTCCTTTTGAGAGCTTCCATTGCGTGCGCTGCGTAAACGGTTCAAGTTACGCAACTATTATATACGACGGAATTATTCATCTTAAAAAGTAAAAAAAAAAAGTTCGTGATAGCATGTGTCTATCTTTTAAGATTAGCTCACTATAACCTTTCCAATGGTAAGTTCGCTTCACTCTCAACGCTCTGTCACACGCAGACGAAGTTGCGCGAGGCAGCTAGTAACGAAATATGACCGAAAATAAAACAAACTAATAATGAATTAATGAAAGCAGGTACATATATAATTTTTAGTTATTTTCTATCTATCTACAATTTAATCTCGATTCAGTCAACTTTCATTCATTGTAAAATAATTACGAGAATTAGCTAGCCTTCTGGAGTTTTGTGGTGAAATTGCTCAGTCCCAGTGTACATCTTCCACAGTTTCTGTCAGTCCATATAGTTCCTACAATGGGTTGTAATTAAAGGAATTTTGATACGATTACTACGTATCTTACTTAATCTACTACACATCTTACTTATATTAGCTATTACATACATACATTTTCTATATTCACACTTTTATTTTCATTGGTGGTGATTATTTTCCATCAGGTGACCCACATGCTCGCTTGTCTCCCATAAAAAAACATAGCTCGCCTTATGATAAGAATTCATTATCACACATTGGACTTGACTAGCCATCTCTTTAGGCTTTTGCCATATTGCTGTCTCTCACATTGCTAAGAGGGGATGTCAGATTCTAAAGCTTCTTACTCCTACTAATTTAATCAGAAGAAATTAGTAGGAGTAAGAAGCTTTACTCCTACTAATTTCTTCTGATTAAATTCGTTGTGAGTTCCAAGGCAGCAGTAGTCTTACCTCCGGGAATGCAATGGACTTCATTGTTCATTGCCTGTTTTGGTTGTCGCCTCTGTTAATCCTGACTACACAGAAGACACAGTGGTGGGAATGTGTGGTGGGCCCCGTCTCGATTAAGGTAACCCACATGCGCGAGCGATATTTCATATTGCGAGCGTTAATATGGCTACAGTAACCGCAGGCAGGCCGTATGCTTGTGTGCCACCAGTCGTGTTATAAAAAAAAAGTCTTTAATCAGCGAAGTTACATCAAATGCAGATGTGACTAAAGAAGGTTTTTCATCTCTATATAGATATACGTAATTATTATAGGATCTGTACAGGTTTTTAGAGCCCTTCATCGCCGGTAACGTAACCTGGAACTGGTTTACGGATGATATCATCTCTAAACTAAACAATAACACACAAAGCAGGCTCGAATTCCGATGTATCATGTTGTATATTGTTTAAGTTAGTCTGAATTAGGTTTAAGTATACGAGTGTATCTAATAAGTTTTATTTTACATATATAAATTCCTGATTACTCTTAATTTTTCAATCCTCAAGTATGTTTACCTACATCTAGGGTTGCCAACTAAACTGTTAAAAACAGTATTATACTGTTTTTCACTATATTATACTTTTTACTGTTTAACAAAAATAAAGTATATAAAATACTGTTTCCAGAATCAAAATGCTTAGAGCTCACACATTTTTTTTAAATAAGACATTCATTGATTTTAATTTTAGTTATGTGGTGAGGCCCATGAATTTTTTTAAAAAAGACTGTAAATTAATAAGTTGTGCGAGATTCTCTTAAAATATTAGGTAGGTATTTAAAACATTTAATAAATAAAATACTGTTCATTTTTCTAAAATACTGTTTAATATTCTTCTCAGACCAAAATATACTTTATTTCTTGTAAAAAAAGTTGGCAACCCTACCTACATCATGGTAAAACTTGTGTTGTTGTATGAAAGTACTAACTGGCAACACTACTACGAAATGACAAGCCCGGTCGTGTCAATAATAATAAGCAATTTAACTAACAAACGAGCAACAGAAAACCTAATCAATACAAATGACCATACACATGTCACGCATATGTCATAATAACTGTAAATAGAGAAAGCAAACAATAGTATTAACTCATACAAATCACACGTACACTACGACGCGGGGAATGTAAAAACGAACATTGCATCAGCAAGCTCTGAAAATAGTTCTCCGGACCATTCCAAAGGCATAAAGATACGCGGCGTCAATCGCGAATGTGTTTTTCAATATGGACGTTATGTAATTAGCATATTTTGCTGGATAATGGATGTGGGCGATGCTCCATAATAATAATCTTGCCCGCAGTTGAGCAGTATGGTGGAATATGCGTTAAACCCCTATGGCTGAAGGGAGCCCCGTGTTTATTATGGATTGATGCCGAACTCCATAATAATGATAATATATATACAACATTACATCAAACTTCTCAAAGGGGCCTCTACGGCGTTGGATCCATATCCCCGCGCACGCCTATTAAATGACCGCGTTTAAGCCCGTGAGTCCAAGAGCGATACATAAAATAATAATATTCCTGGACAAATTACTCACGGCAATCTAGTCCCAAACTAAGTACAACTTGTACTAGGGGTGCTAGATAACTGATATTATACTTAAATACATTTTTTTTTTGTAAATACATACATATTATACATAGAAAACATCCAGACCAAGACAAACAGACATGTTCATGCACACAAATATTTGTCTTGTGCGGGGATCGAACCAGCAAATTCCGAGTCAAAGTGGCCATTGCTAACCTAACCATTCGACCACCGAGCTCGTCATAAGTTCATACTTATGACTCTTCGTAAGGTGTTGTTGAAGTCAGATTGAGTTAGGATATGACCAGCTTGGTGGTGGAATATTTTGACTCCGAGGATCGCAGTCGTAGGCTTTTTCTGTGTATTATAAGGACGTATTAAAAAAAAATTGGTTGTCTGTGAAGTTGGTAATTAAAAATATATTATAGACTAGCTGACCCGGCGAACTTAGTACCGCTCGATAGTGTTTTTAATTAAGTCAGCTTGATATAAATTTCTGAATGCGCGCATAAATATTTGACAATCAATAAATATCTATTTGTATGAGAAAATGTTTTTTTTTCTTTTATTATAGTTTTTCGTCAATTTTCCAATGTACCTAATTGTCATTCTGCTATTCGGGACGGAGTCAAATCCAACTAATCAAAAACCATGAAAATCGTTCCAGCCGTTCTCGAGTTATACGTGTTCGAACAAACCTGACAATAGATGTTTTATTGGCAACTGTATCTATTTGCGATAAGTATTTCGGGGTGTAAGTGGTTCATCAACACCTTTGAACTAAAGCCAACTTCACCTGCACGCGGTGCACCCTGCTGACTGACAAACGAAGCTCTGGCGAAAAGAGAGGTAGGGAGCGTAATTGTAAGCTACCCGACTGGGGAATGTACCTCCACCGTACAGAATACCGCAGCCAAATAACAATTCCCTTGAGGGTTGTTGTGTTCCTGCGAGTGAGTGAGGTCACCAGAAAGGAAGGAGATGCTGCGTTGGCAGCGGGGGTGGCGGCGCGCGAGCGATATTTTATGTTGCGAGCGTTAATATGGCTACGGCAACCGCTTCACATCAGGCAAGCCGTATGCTTGTCTACCACCCGACGTAGTATAAAAAAAAAAAAAAAAGTACTCTTTACACAACAAAAGTTTAAACATTCATCAAAACATTGCAAAGGAATAATTTAACCAGCAAAAAACAATTTCTTGGAAGTCCTCAAGCGTTCGTGATAGCTTGTAATCCCTCAACTATCAGAGGCCCAGCCTTATAAGTATTCCTATCTGCGACCTTCCGACTACGTGAGCCAAGTACGTAATGACGACGAGGCACGATCTCCACGGTGGAGTTGTAACTATATTTGTATTATGAGAGTTCCTATCCGGATATGGAAATTAGGTATCCAACGGAATTACTTCTAATGGAAAATAATTGATAGCCCCAGAGGTCTGTGTCAGTGTACATGGAATATTTTATACTATCGTTATTTGTGTCTTAATTTTCATATATTACGCAGAATCGCAAAAATCAATTGTCCATATTGATAGATTTGCAGAAGACAGCTGCGGGTATACGAAATTTTAGTTCCTTTTTCCTCTTTTCTTTTCTTTAGTAAACTTCGTCATCGTCAACCCTTATCCATTCCACTGTTGTGGTATGGGCCTCCTCTCATTCGAAGGGGTTTAGAGCGCACTCTACCACGCTGCTCTACTGAGGGTTGGCGGAGAGAACATTTAGAAATTCCTCCATCTAGATTTATTTTTTCATGAATTTAAATTGACACCCTAGAAGGTTGCCATGTTTAATCGTCTGAGCTTTTGAAGACAGAAATGGAAAATGCATTAAAAATGTCACATTTCTTTTTGTCTTGGCAAATGTCCCCTATCATGTTTGCTTCAGCCATAAAGCCCCTCCTTCCTGCTGTAAAGCATAGTGTACGTTTCACTATGGTGGATATTTGTTTGTTATTCTTTACGCCGCCGTCGTCTAGACGGGCGTCGTAAATGGCAGACGTAACTTTGGAAAGGTCTTTAGTTAGGCTTACAATGTTGCACACAGTTTATGTCCAATCGATGTTCTTCTGTTGCTTATTGTTTTTCGTGTTCAATGAATAAATAAATATTTTCGGACGGATTACACACGGCCATCTAGTCCCAAAGTAAGCAAAGCTTGTACTATGGGTAATAGATAACTGATAATATAATATTTAAATACGTTTTTTATTATAATACATAGAAAACAATCAGACCAAGACAAACAGATATGTTCATGCACACAAATATTTGTCTTGTGCGGGGATCGAACCCGCGACTTTTTTCTCTTTCTTTTTCTATTAAGCGTCGATGGATGTACTGGTGAAGGTTGCAGCATCAGTGAGGGTGAACAGAATTGTTTATTTGACTTTGCAAGATCAAAGGAATTAAAAATCTATTGTATAGAAAAGTTTGACGTTAATTGGAGTTTAACCCTGCACTGCTAGACAAAGAATTATTATCCATATTTCGCTTAATTTATTTATTCCTCCTCTAGCCGTGTGGTTTCCGGCAGACTAGAATAGAATAACTCTGTCTGTTCCCGTGGATGTCGTACAAGGCGACTAAGGGAAATACATTATAAAACATCGATCAGGCCTCCCCAACCCGTTTGGCCAGCGTGGGGAGTGTAGGCCAAATCCTCCTTCCGTCTAGAACGGACGAGAGAGGGTCGTGCTCCTGTAGTGGAGACTAAAATGACCTGATAATGATGATTTATTCCTCTATCGGTATATGTGCAATTTCGGCTTCGGCATCAACCCATAATCATCCCACTGCTGGGATACGGGTCTCCCCTCAAAATGAAGGAGTTTAAAGTATACTCCACAACGCTGCTCAACTGCGGGTTGGCGGAAGCCAACGGGGGAGGTATGTACAATTTATTTGTACTGCGCAAGTGCGCGTTGGTTGGTTAGTGTTAAATCGTGGCAACTGCAATATTCGCAAAACTCGGTCACTCATGCAATAAAAATTGCTTTATAAAGCAAATATAAATGATCTAATCAGCAACAACTTGATATATTAAGTGAATTTATAAGTGAGGTAATTAATTGTATTACCCGTTCGAGATGATATCGCTTAGTAGTATCTTTTTGTTCTTTGTTATCAAAGCAAATGAATTTGAGGTAATTTATAGAAATTCTTCGAAAGCCTAATAAAGCGATTCACGAGTTGAGTCATTTATTGATCAGATATTTTAGATTTGATATTACAAATTTTATAATTTTCATTGGAAATAGGCTACAAGCACATTATAAGTAATAGATAGAACATATGGCCACTCTCTGCCGCTCTCTCGTGTCGACCTCACCTCCCCTCTGAGACAAATCTGGAACAGTTTGTATGGTGGCGCACGCACACACGCTCATTTGCGCACTGCACAGACGTCATTGTTTATGTAGTAGTGAACGACGCGACTTTTGTATGTGTGGCTGGGGTGTGCTACAAGGTAGCTTTATGTAATTGAGGATTTAATTGAAAATTTATTTATTAACTAGCGGCCCGACCACGCTTCGCTGTGGCTCAATCTTTTCGTTTCCATCCATTTCCTTAGAGATGGCGCTGTATGTGAAAAAAGATTTTCCCGCTTTTCTTTTCAAATTTTTCCAAAATTTTCTTTGCTATAAACCTCACGGAGCCCGAGACCTTTCCAACGAATGCAAAACCGTGGAAATCGGTTCGTGCGTTCTGGAGTTATAGCGTCAGGAAGGAAAACCCGACTTATTTTTCTATAGTAGATTAAAGGGTACAGGCAAATATCAGGGATTGTCGTTATAAATAGATTTTGAGAAAATAACAGTTCATAAGTACTGTATTACAATTTAATGTAATTGTACTCAGCGTATGTAGTAACCTTTACTTCGCCTTTTTGGCGCCATGTTTACCTTTTTTAAAAGTTAGGGATTGGAAATTAAACTATCATAATAAAGATTTACTTCCAATAAAAAAACTTAAAAATAAAAGTTGTGACATTCCTTGTTCTTTCCCTGCACCCTTCATTTATAACCAATGCAGTCAAATCCACCAAAGCTGCATATATAGTAAATACATAATCAACAAAAATAACTTTCGAGATTAAAAGAATCATGAAAATAAACAAATGAACCAAGCTCGAATTAACTACATAATTTAATACTCATTTGAGGTTTTAGCCATCGGATTGTCGTTTCATAACGTCGAGCAGTACATAAACTGAATAGTTTATTATAATTTACAACACCGCACCTGCATATTGTGGAGATTATCTTTCACTCAGTGTGTCAATGACATCAACGACTATCATTGCGAATGCAGCATGCAAATACAACGATGCGGGAGCCTGGTCATCACATGTTCGTCTTGACCTGACCGATCTCAATCCCACTCAAAATAAACTCAACTTTATACATATCAGCACAGAGGATGTTTTAGCATATTCCCTCTAACAAAGATTTCAAAGTGCCACAGCATAATCAGTACATGTCTTTGTCCACTGATGCTAAAGATGTTAATTATAACCTTTTTATTGGAAGTCAAGTAACTGATGTACGCCTCGCTTACACGCGGTGACAGGTTATTAAGAAGGATCACTGCGATCAAAGTAGGGAATGGCTTAGTATAATTTGAGCTCGTGGTAGCAACTTACCGAATATTATAATTTTGCAACAAAAACAAACATTTCATTTAACTTGTGTCTAAACACACTTTACCGAAAATAAGCGACCGAAGTTTAGCGTCATTACGCCTGCACTACTTTTTCAATGACTATCGACATCATCATCATCAGGACCATTTTAGTCTCCACTACAGGAGAGGGTCGTGCCCTCTCTCGTACGTCCTAGGCGGAAGGAGGATTTGGCCTACAACCCCCCACGCTGGCCAAACGGGTTGGGGATAGGGATTGCAATCCGGCATCATTTTCAGTCCGGCCGGATCCGACCCGATTCCCATCGATCCGGCCGGATCCGACCGGATCCGGCCGGATTGATCAAATCAGAATGATTTTCGCTTTTCAATTCAAAATGAACTGTTAGTAAGTGAATCAAGTGTCATGTACATACTTTATATAGGTAGTTTATTAAAAAAATATAAAATCAATTTTATTTCTAATCTAATGGTAAGATTAGACGAGCAAACAATTAAAATCTAGTAGTATAGGTAACCAGTAAAATTTTAACGATGTAACGACTAACGAATAGCTCAGACTTCCTAGATTTCACTTTCACAGATAGATCCATTATTTTAATAAGTAACTTTATAAAATCTAATATAATTAACCTTACGTAATTTACTGAGATGAGTTCACAATAATCATTAAAGTATTTGAGAATGCTAACAAACAAGTCTTATATTTATGACATACACCATCATGATTTGATGAATCTGTCTAAAGAATGGCACAATTATCACAATAATGAGTTTGTTTTATAATTACAACTCTTTAGTTTAATCAGCTTACGATAAATAATTATTTTAAGTAGAATTTTAAGTAATAATTGTCTTAATATTCGTTATAGGTATATTATACGAAAATAATTTTTATTTTGAAAAAAAGATCGTAGAAAATAAATAGTGTTAATTGTGACACCACGCGCAATGCATTTAAAGTACCTACTCATGCAGAGATCTATTATTTTGCCAAAAATTGCTAGCACCGGATCCGTAGTACGGATCCGGTATATTAGTACCGGATCCGGTAACCGTTTAATAATGCCGGATCCGCCGGATTACCGGATCCGGTTTTCCGGATTGCAATCCCTAGTTGGGGAGGCCTGATCGATATTTGATAATGTATTTCCCTTAGTCGCCTTGTACGACATCCACGGGAAGAAAGGGAGTGATTCTATTCTAGTCTGCCGGAAACCACACGCCCAAAGTATATTATATGAATATTACAACTGTACATATTATTGTTGAGTATCGACATATTTGACTAAATTACGTTGCGTTTTTATATACCAATCTTAATTACGCGGAATTTCGGCTTAGTGTGCTTGGACACTAGATCATATGTAAGCATCTGTATTACCTATTCAAAAATCTACAAATGGATAGAAACAAAAATGTAAGACCGTCACGTTCCATCACGACTCATCAAATTGATGATTCATACAAACCGCAACAACACAAGTGCTACAAATTTGTATTCATTGCGTTTTCTTTTGTGGTAAAGTCACGTAGTGTCATTTTTCAAAATTTCATCACCGTACCGTGTCGACATGAGTCGCCTGTCCGACTGCCCTCGCCTTTGACGAACGATCTATCTGTTCTAGCCTTAAAAGGCCACGTTTTAGCCGCCATATGCCCAGCGTTGGGAAACCACAGATGGCGCTGAATTGATTAACTGTAAACGGCTTTAGAGCGCAATCAACGTTCATTTCGAGGACTTTTAAAATACTTTTTGTCACTGCTTGACACTAAAGTTGCATTCTGTCATTCTTAACCCAGCTAAACACGCTTGGTTTGCTAGATATGGTTTGTGCAATTCAATATCTCAGAATGTTCTTGTCTAGTTGTATTTTTTCTGATAATTTCAGTAGTTGTGTTGATTGATACGCCCTGTTTTGAACTTGGTATTTATAGTATTGAAATCCACACGAGACTCCACCACATGTCTTCGCAGGGTTTTCGAATACTTTGGTAAGAAAAGCGGAGACAACCTTGAGAAACTATTGATAACCGGCAAGGTTGAGGAAAACGACCGAAGGGGCAGAGTCCGATGCGTTGGTCCGATCAAGTTCGATCTACACTTGACACCACCATCTGCTAGGTCATCCATACCGCAACAGACAGACACAAATGGCGTAATATTGTGTACGAGGATCATGAGAGATCACGACCCTCAATAATGAGGAAGACGACTCCAGGAGGAGGACGAGGATGATACCGAGGATAATTAATTTTTTTCGGTACATCATTAGCAATAACTCCGCCAACCCGCAGTTGAGCAGCGTGATGGAGTATGCTCTAAACCGCCTTCGATTGAGGGGAGGCCCGTATCTCAGCAGTGGGATGAATAAGAGTTGATGATTATTAGTACACAGATAGGCAAAAGTTCTCAGCGCTCTGAGAGGATAGGACGTGGTATCAACAGTCCCAGTAAAATTTGAGATACTCTCTTTTATAGCAAACTATTAGAATATTCTATTCTAGTCTGCCCGAAACCACACGGCCAAGTGGATGTCGTACAAGGCGACTAAGGGAAATACATTATCGAACATCGATCAGGCCTCCCCAACCCGTTTGGCCAGCGTAGGGAGTGTAGGCCAAATCCTCCTTCTGTCTGGGACGGATGAGAGAGGGTCGTGCTCCTGTAGTGGAGACTAAAATGACCTGATGATGATGATGATAGAATATAGTAGAGAGGAAAATGATTTGTGTAAAATGACGCAAAAGAATATGTAGGTACTTAGTTAATAAACACTCCTGTCGCATGCGGGAGTCCGTTACGTAAACCATCCCCGACGATATTTGTTTCATTAATATTTAAAGTTACTTACAAAACTCTAGGCTAGTTGTAATTGGATCCTGTTATGCATAATAGATCCAGCCGACATTTTGTTACTTTTTAACCGACTACAAAAAAGGAGGAGGTTCTCAATTCGGCTGTATTTTTTTCGTTACTTAATTAATCCGTGATTTATAAAACGATTTGAAAAAAAACTTTTTTTTCATCTCTCACACAGTCCATCCATCTTTTTAACCGACTCCAAAAAAAGAGGAGGTTTCGGCTGTATTATTTTGAATGTTTGTTACTAAATTAATCCGTGATTTATGAACCGATTTGAAAAAAACTTTTTTTTATTTGATAGAGTATACTTCCAGATTGGTTTCTATATTTTTTTTCATCATTATCATCATCATTAGCCTGTAATCTACATACATAAATGTAGAGTAATGTTTGGAGTCGGTTTTTTTTTTGTTAAAATTATAAGTTAAAGCTATTTAAAGTTTAATTGGAATAAAAATATCACGCAGTATAAGTTTTGGGAAGCATATGTAACCAAACTGCTAGAATCTGTTGCGAATATATAAAACTCGATTTTAAGTATCTCGCTATTTATATCTGTCAATTTGACATAGTTTGTCGGTTGGATCTATCTAGTTGCATAGCAGGGTCCAATTATCGTTGCCATTTGCTGCTGCGTTGGCAGCGGGGGTGGCGGCGCGCAATATTTTATGTTGTAAGCGTTAATATTGCTACGGTCACCGCTTCACATCAGGCGGGCCGTATGCTTGTCTGCCACCCGACGTAGAATAAAAAAAAATCGTTCTAATATGGCCCTTGTTATTGGACCAAAAATGTTAATGGGCCAAAAATGTTATTGAAGGACTGTATTTCTTTAAAACTGGTATATTTTGTAAAATAGTAATGAAAACACGTAAGGAAATTGAGAATTTTACTGTTGCACTACAGGCAAAGCAACAAAATTAACAAAAGACAGACATTTACAATTTTTAGACAATATAGAAAAAGTTTTTTGTTTCAATACAATATATAAAAAATCTAAAAAGAGGTGCGTTGTGACAGACAGACACAGACCCAATTTCGTATCGATGAATGCATCACTAATATAACATATTTTTAAAACCTATTTTGTTTACTTGCGCCATTATGCTACACCTATTTCAAAACCATGCGATCGTTTTAAAGTTTTTACTATTACATGACACTGTTTTACTCCATTGCTATTTCCTAATTTAGAAGTCAATGCATTACAAATGTTTCACAAATTGCCTTCCTCTGTTAACTTTAAAACAATAGTAATCACTTGAAATCCATTTAGTGGAGTCTGTCCGCGATCTTGCGTAACTGGTTGCCCTTACATGGTATAAGTCGGCCGACGGACCTTCGGTAAGTGGGTCGTAAAGCCATCTGGTCGGACGAGCAGGACGCGGTGGTGTAATCGACATAACGGTGCAGAATGTCGCCGGGAACGCGACTCGATTAAAACTATCGAAACCAGTCGGTTCTTATACAAAATCCAATGTTGGAGTCCACTTTGTTGCTCATTCGTCAAACGCATTTCTTGTTTCGCGAATTTTGGAAAGGGCAAAGGCTTGATCAGTAGCGTTGTGTCGTAATGAGCTCGCAATTAAGAATTTAAAGATTTTTGATATGCTACTACGGCCTTGTCAAGTACGAATATAGAATCTGGTTTTTGAATAAGTTGAAACGGATTTTATTTAAAATTGTTATGATGTAACATGTTTTGTACACGATTTCAAAATTTTGAGTTACTCATATTTCTTGGTCATTGTTCAGACATCGATATATATTAACGCAGAGGACCCAGAAGGCACCCTTGCGGTACCCTCATATTGACTTCGCTAAATAAATGTGTTGTCTTTACCTTGTACAGATTAAAAAATCTGTCTAACGCACAATTAGCCGTTGGTTGTTCGCTAGCAAACAATGCTAATTTAAAAACGTACGTTAATGGTGAGTCACTTGTTGAAGTAGGTGCGCGTGTTGTCACACTGGTATTTCTACATACGGCTAATGATTTAACCTTTAAATACCGTCGTTGGCAAAAGCAGTATTCCCAAATAAATACGACATGGGAGCCTTCACGAACAGTCAATATTTCCCTTAAAAGGCTAGCAACGGATCGGCGACCCCTTGGTGTTGCTGATTTCTATGGTAGTGATTGCTTTCCATCGGATGAACCACTAGCTTGCTTGTCCCCCTTTTATATAAAAAAAGTTGAAAATAATAAATATCTGCGCGAAGATGACATGAGTTTTTAAAATGTCCTTTTCTCCATACCTACATTTATTATCTGGAACCGAACGATGGATGGTTATACGGAAATATTATTGAATCTTTATCTTTTATTAGCAATTAATTTATTACTTAAAATTTAGATTTTGATAATATTCGTATTAACCTGTATTATTACTTTACGTGTTCGACTCTTTACCGTGGACAACCAGACGTTTTTCGTGAGCTCACGATTCAGGTTCGTATTTGCACAATCCAACCTAAACACATCTGATCTGATGAATTAGATAAGACAATTGCCCTATCTAATTCATCACTATGAGTCTTATTCGTTATACTCTGTCAGTCAAACGTTTTTAGTGAATGCAATTCAATCTACCCCACCATTGTCCAGAGTGGACCATAATGTTCCAAACCTTGGGACAAATTGTATCCCTGATACGGCGTACAGGTGACCTTCCTTCATTACGTCTGTTCCCTATACTTCCACAATAGTTATTGTCTCGGGCGAATGGCCGGTGACATCACACATTACGTGTTACCGATCTTCCCAGCCATTGTGTACATGTGCGAACATCCGTATTGCTATTGTAAGTGATACACTATCACTCTCTTCTATCACGCGTGTTCCTGTATCTACTGTCCCGCAGTTCACACCGTTTTGTTTCGTAATCTATCGTCTATCTATTATGACACCGGTCTCGATTTGATATGTTCAGTATTTCTCGTTGTAGTTTTTTTCATGAATGACTAGACTAAAGATACTATTGGAAGTTACTGTTAGTCATGCATTTACAAATATTGTTAACAGATGGCGTTAGAGCCGATTTTGCTGTAAATTTTTTGACGTGATAACGTCTTATAAACCAATGAACGCCGACTGCACGCACAAAAAAGCATGACTCAATGTCACGTTTTGCCTGAGCCGAGCGTGCAAGCGAGAGGCACGATCGGCCTAAGCGTTCAGTTTGTGACGCATCTATCTCTCTTCCACTCCATCGGCCGATGTTTTCTTATGACGTTATCACGTAAAATTATCATCCGTAAACTGACTTTACGGACACCAATTTTTTTCATTTATGTAAGTAGAGTATTACGTATTAAATATTTCAATGGAGTCCATCCAGACGTTTGCATGCTATGAGGTAATAAAAAATATCATTAACGTACATAAATATATTCGAAATAAAAAATATGCTCCAGCAGCCGGTAAAATCAAAGTAAATTTATTGAATAAGATAGTGCAACAAAAATAAAAAGTGTCGACAGCGTACATACCATATCAAATTAAATTAATTGCCGACGAGTAACCAATTTCTTTCACATGTAACTCTGACAACGACCAAGTTTTAATTAAGTCAGATTTAATGAGATCATTCATTATTATATTGTCATTTTTATTTGCAGGTAAGTTCCAGTCTTCGTTACTAAAAATGTGGTACAGTATACTAGGAACTTTTAATATGTTTAGTTCCAATGGACAAAACGCCGGACATTTACGATAAATGTCCAATAAGTACTTAAAAAAACCCCATTTATGGCTGTAAGGGACCTTGGTGGGGACCTTTACATAGAGCTATGCTGTAAGTTCAGAGCTGATGCTGAGCTGAGCTGAGGGTTGGGTGACTCCGAGGAGAGCTAGTAAATGACCAAACCCGTCGAGTGTTAGACGTACAGTAATTTAATAAGTTAATTGTGTTCACCGCTTAATTGCAACATAGCGGCGTATATTGCAAGCTATGCTAAATTTATGTTGAAAGAATTTACTTATAAATGTTATGTAGGTATAGATAATAGGTACGTATGTGTACGGTAAACCGTACAATGGCCAAAACTAGGCATTTATTGGGCATTTTGCCCATCTATAGTTACAACTGGTATAGACGAATACCTTTGTTATGCCCAGCTGCATTTGTTTTTCATTGTTAATTGTAGTGAATTTGCGTGTGGTAGCGATCCTGGAGCCCTACCGGCTATTTTTTTATTGCGAAAATTGGTGTTTGGCTTAGCTTGTAGACGCTGTGAAGCTCTACCAACTAAGCTGAAGATGTTTGTCAATAACTAAAATGAAAGAACTAATTTTCGAATCAAATTATTCGATGGGAATCGGATTCAGCTTCGGAGGTAGAGTCCCTGGTGGACAACTCTTGCTTCATCACCGTCATTTTCATATTCTAACTTGAATTTTTAAGAATTTCTTTTTTGCTAAAGATTTTTGACAATTTTTACTTGGATACCGCAATACGCACGTCACACACAATAAAGTCGCGAGCGTGAAAGCTAGTTATTATACTAGAAGTTGCCAAGTGCAGACTAGAAGTTGCCAAATAAATTTATGTTTCTTTTCAAAAATAGAAGAGTAGCTTCTATGAATGAAAGTTGTTATTTCTATACAGTACTTTCTCTCCAGATGACATTAAAAAATTCCACCCTGTATATAATCTGTTAAGGTTTATGTTCTGATCATCGTTGTTCCATTACGTAGAACCGGTCCCGCGGTGCCGTTGCCCGTGGCTCCGGATTATGGGTCACGGGTCCCACCGACCGGTAGCTACACGCGGTAGTATAGTACGTTGTGGTTTCACCTCGCGCTGGGAATATTATCAATTTAACATGTTGACTGTAAATTAATTAAGTTAAACGAGTCACTCAGGTATTTTTTCCCCGACAAAAAATATTTTGGTTAATAATAATGAACATTGAATGTGTGTTTTTTCTGACGTGATAACGTTTTATAAATCGATGAACGCCGGCTGCATGCATGAAAAAGCACGACTCATTGTCACGTTCTGCCTGAGCCGAGCGCGCAAGCGAGAGCGCGGAACAAGCGATAGAGAGGCACGATTGCCCTAAGCGTTCGACTTGTGACGAACGCCGGCTGCATGCATGAAAAAGCACGACTCATTGTCACGTTCCGCCTGAGCCGAGCGCGCAAGCGAGAGCGCGGAACAAGCGATAGAGAGGCACGATTGCCCTAAGCGTTCGGCTTGTGACGTATCTATCTCTCTTCCACTCCATCGGCCGATGTTTTCTTAAGACGTTATCATGTATAATTATCGTTCGTAAACCGTCTAAACAGGCATTCAATTTTTTTTATTATGTCGAGTGACCTAGTAACTTATGTCCTACTGAATGGCTTGCATAATTTTGCTCGTATGTGTATGTCGGCATTTTTATCTACAGCAGTTGAACTGCTCGCCATCGCCAGGGAATTGATCCAATTACTAGGATAATATTGTATCATTATGCATTCTGTTTCGTCACTTCTATTCCTGGACTAGTGTCCTGCAGCTCATCAGGTAGGCAAGGGCAGTCACATGCAGACTGCTAATAAAAAATGAAAAGTACAGGTCGGACTACCACATTTCGGCATTTCATTACAAGTTTCCCAGTTCTAACTCTTTTTTGTCAGAGTCTATATTGGTTGGCTTTGGCTCCCAAGATGATGGCTACTTCTATACCAAAATGTTAAACTATACAGTTATATTAACCGCAAATCTTTGCTTGCTTATTTTCTTATCTTTTTATAACCGCCGAGCATTTGTGAGCTCAATGTTGTACATCTTATATTTCACACTAAGACCACACCCCGGCTACTCCATACAGATGTCGCGTCGTTTACTACTACATAGCAATTCCCGTCTGTGCAGAGCGCGAAAGAGCGTTACGGCCCTATACAATCTGTTCCAGATTCATCTCAGAGGAGAGGTGAGGTTGATACAAGAGAGCGACAAGGAGTGGCCATACTGTACATTAGTGCTAATTTTTTTTAACTACTTCGGGTGGCACACAAGCATACGGTCAGCCTGATGTAAAGCGCTTACCGTAGCCATATTAACGCGCGCAACATAAAATATCGCTCGCGCGCCGCCACCCCTACTGCCAACGCAGCATCTCCTTCCTTTCTGTTGACCTCACTCACGCGCAGGAACACAACAATTCTCAAGGGAATTGTTATTTGGCATTCTGTGAGGTGGAGGTACATTCCCCAGTCGGGTAGCTTACAATTACGCTCCCTACCTCTCTTTTCGCCAGAGCTTCGTTTGTCAGTCAGCAGGGTGTACCGCGTGCAGGTGAAGTTGGCTTTGGTTCAAAGTTGTTGATGAACTACTTACACCCCAAAATGTTCTTTATACTGTGCTAAAGCAGAAAAGTTACTAAGACCAGTCTAAGATAGAGAACTAATCCGCTTTCCCGACAAAAATATGTGAATGACCTGTTAAATTTAATTAATGTATAGAAAAGTCATTTTGACTTTGTAATGACTCTATTAATCCTATGTCTTAACTTAATAAAACAGTGAATGACTTTTACGCGTATATTACCCAGTACGTTGTATTTGAAAAAAAAAAAAAAACAAAAAACAAAAAGTTTTATCGAATCTATTATAACTTAAACCTGTGTAAGTCTTAGTAACGCAATTATGTTAACCACTTTATACTACGTCGGATGGCAGACAGACATACGGCCCTCCTAAAGTGAAGCGGTTACTCGAACGCCGACACTTTCGCTGCCAACGTAGCAACTCTTTCTTTTCTGGTGACTTTACTCACAGCAGGTACACAACAACCCTCAAGGGAATTGTTATTTCGCTGTGGTATTCTGTGAGGTGGAGGTACTTCCTTGGTCGGGCAGCTGACAAATACGATGTAGAGTACCCTACCTCTCTTTTGCCAGAACTGGTCCCAGCTGAATATCAGCGCTGGGGTCTGATATAGTCAGACAACGGCATAAGGCTGAGCTGGGTCCAATTTGTGGCATAATGCAGCGCTGTTTTTGTTTCCTGTTCTCTTACATAAACAGCTTGTAATTAATGTAATAGTGTTGTTTTATGTTACAATAAATGTTTCTTCTTCTTCTTCTTCTTCTAATCGGCAGGGTGTCGGAGGACGGAGAGTGTTCGAAAAATGGAAAGAGTTTTTCGTAAACGCGGGCGGAAGTTAGTTAACCATAAAACAAACAATTCCTCTGCAGTTTTGAATATTACCTAACTACACATTGTTTTAATCTGTCCACTATTAGTCATCACATCGGCATTTAAATAATATAGGAGGTAATAGAGATATTCTAGCTTAGATAACTGGAATGGGAGTGTCAAAACCAGCCAGTGCCATCACGTGGGGGCGACTGATCGTTTATCATTTTGTTGGCATATAAAAAAAACCAGTGGAACTTCATTGAGAATTACAGTGAGGATTTTTTAAGTTTTTTAACGTGATATGTCTTTAAATTCCGTCCATAAATTACGTCACACGTTAAGGGGGAGGGAGGGGTCGACGAAGTGTGATATTGTGTGACGAGGGGGTGGTGGACAACCTAAATTTTGGTGACGTGACATTTCAAAATCTATTATAATCTAAGTGTTAAAAACACGGACTTTCCACTATTAACGAAAAACTCTAAATCATTTGCAACTCTAGATGTAAATTTGCAAAATATGTGACGTCACACTAGGGAGGGGGGAGTCTCACAAATGTGACCAGCTTTGACAAGAACGGGGGAGGGGTCAAAAAATCATGAAATTCATGTGACGTAATTTGTGGATGGCCCCTAGGGAGGCAATTCAAAAAAAGAATCATAACAAAATCGAGGGATACATACTGTTTGGTGTTGCAGCTACATATTTATCATCTCCATCCAAAATTCAATCACACCTCTGGATAGATTTATTACGCTAAGTAAGGACTATGAACACCCTGTCGGGGGAAGCGCAAGCTCTGTAATTTTAGGATAATTTTAGTGCATAATATGCAATGCGTACGTGAATATGTTATATTATAACGTAATCACGTACACCACAACACAAGCCACACCTCATTGTTTTTTCGTCTTGATCATTTGATTTTCTAGTCCAGTAATTCGATATACCAGGAGTCAATCTCAATGTGCAAAGGGTCTCAACGCCATTTATTTATTTATTCAATAATTGCATTACATGTTTTACTGATTACATAGGTACTGATTACATAATATTACACAGGACATACATACACATGTACTTTTTCAGGCATAGCTATATGGATAAGATGGAGGCAGACGTCTATAGAGTTTTATCTTCGAGGTATTCCTTGATAGTATAATAATAAGTTTTCTCAAGAAGTACATAGCTCTTTTGTTAATTTTATGTATTTACTAAATTCATCCTTAATAATTCCATCTTTGAGCCAAAACCAACTTCGCCTGCACGCATCCTGCTGATTTACGAACGAGGCTCTGGTGAAAGGGAGTGAATAGAGCACAGCGTAATTTTTACTGCCCCCCTCCTCCCTGACTGTGCCTCCCCTGACTGGGGAAGTACATCCACTTTACAAAATACCGTAGCCTAATGACAACTCCCTTGAGCGTTGTTGTGTTCCTGCGACTGAGTGAAGTTGCTAAGTGAAAGGAGTTGCTGCGATGGCAGCGGGGGTGCCTCGGGCGATGCGCAAGCTATATTTCATTGCACGAAGCAGCGTGGTGGAGTAAACTCTAAAGCCCTTCGCTTGAGGGGAGAATCATATCCCAATAGTGGGATGATGAAATGATGAAGTGGCATCAACCCATGATGCCGAATTTAAATCGGCAGTGACTTCAACCGCCGCCATATTAGCGGACGGCAATGACCGAGCGGTGCGATAATGGAATGCAATAATGCAACATTTCCAACAATATGCTAATTGCATATTGTATTATGTCGTGTAATTTTGCGGTTACAAGAATATCATGCAGTCATAAGTTGTTTAGATGATACTGATACTATATACTTTAGTTTTTTTTATCACAGTAGAATATTTACAGTATTATATTACTTTCTTAGGTATAGTTGACGAAGTCGCGGGTTCGTCCCCCGTAGAAGACAAATATTTGTGTGCATGAACATGTCTATTTGTCTTAGTCTGGGTATTTTCTATGAATTATATGTATGTATTTACAAAGAAAAATGTATTTAAGTATTATATCAGTTATCTAGTATCCATAGTACAAGCTTTGCTTAGTTTGGGACTTGATGGCCGCGTGTAATTTGTCCAAGGATATCTATTTATAGTCATCGGGACAGTATAAAACCCACACTTTCAGGCGTGCCAGATATCATTTTATTAGTGTAAAAAAGTAGAAACAAATTCGCGATCCAATTCAGCACTCTCCCCGTAATCTCTGTCACAGTGTTACTTATAAATTACTAACATAATTGCCATTGCGTTCCGTTATGCGCTCGTCCGCCGGTCATTGTCGGCCGGCGCTGGGCCGCTGGCTTTCGAAACGGAACGGGTCGGAGGTTGACCGCACCGCCCTCTGTCTGCGCTTTTTTTCTTCTTTGTTTATATTTTTTGTTCACTCGTGAGGTGTTATTTTTGTACTTTTTAAATCGGAACACAGTTAAACTTTGTTGCTTAAGCATAGGTATAATAGTCGTATGTTTAAATGGAAAGCAGTTACTGCAGTCTTTCAACCCCACTTGGGACATTACGCGAGCTCCTGATGGAAAGCAGTTACCGTAGCCTATGAACGCCTATAGCACTAGGGGCATCACACGCGCGTTGCCGACCCTGTAAAAACCTTTTCACGCCCTTTTTGAAGAACCCCATGCTGTAGTCTCCTGGGAAAACCTCGACAGGCAGTTCATTCCACAGCTTGACAGTACGCGGGTAAAATTTCTCTGGAACCGCACAGTGCGCGACCGCTTAGGCTCCAATATGTGAAGATGAATTCCCTGTCGATGGCAAGCGGTGCGACTGTAGAATGAGGCCGTGAGCGTCACGTCAAACAACTCCTCTCAACACACCCCATTGTACAATCGGTAAAACGCACAAAGGGACACAAAATCACAGCACGCCCTTGAATCGAGCCCCAACGTGCCAGCTCGTATCTAGGCGCTCCCATTCCGCAACAGTATTCCATATGCGGCCGAACTTGAGTTTTGTAAAGCATAAGTCTTTGCCACGGGTTGAAGTACTACTTCGCCCTGGTGTGGTGTGGTGGTGCTCAACAACACGTAGTTTCTTCGACGCCATCTTGACCTTTCCCTCCAGGTGACAACGAAACTGGACGTCGCTGGAGATTTCAACTCGGAGAATCCAAATGTTTTTGGCGATGGTAAGGGGTGTGTTCTGCAATTGAGGAGCAAAAGGGGTTTTCTTAGCGGTGAACGCGCAGACTTGTGTCTTAGTAGGATTGAACTGAACTAGGTTCTTTCGCCCCCAATCGGACATCTCGTGCTCTCCATCTCCGACACAAGCTGTTCGCGGCTCTCCTCCACCAGAGAGCAGGGAATATTATCGCAATGTGTAATGAGTGTCCCCGCTGTCAATACATAACATATCATAGATATGCAGCAAAAACAGCGTCAGGCACAATATCGAGCCTTGCGGAACGCCAGCATTAATATCCAAGATATCGGAGCAACTGCCATCCACAACGGCTCTAATGCTTCCGCAGGAAGGTACGTGACCATTTCCACCATTTTTTTTTTCCGTTGGAGGTACGGAACCCTAAAAAAGAATGCTTGGTGTAAGTAGATAATCTATCGACAGCTGTCCACAGTGTACTGACGAGTGTATCAGCCCATTTCGTGCTTCTTACGGCACGCTAAGCCGTCGGTCACGCCTATTGTGGAGGTTAAAGCCACTTCTAAACCGACAATTGTGCATGGTGCCCAATAGCATTGGAATTTAAAAGCCACTGACTAACTATTGCTCGCGACTTAGTTCACATAAACAACAATCCACAAGGGCATTGTCATTTGGCTGCGGTATTCTGTGAGATGGAGTTACTTTCCTAGCTGAGCTATTTGATTTAATACCTGCTTCTGAGTTTCACTATCGTACAAGTCGCCATAAATTAAAATTCCATCTATATATCATCTTGATACTTGGCGATCTATTACAGTACGCTTTTTAAGATATTTTCTACCACGAACTGAAGTTGTGGAATCAACTTCCCTCAGCAGTATTCCCACATAAATACGACATGGGGGCCTTCAAGAACAGAGTCAATTTTTCCCTTAAAAGGCTGAACGCCTTGGTGTTGCTGCATTTCTATGGGCGGTGGTGATTGTTTTCCATCAGGTGACCCACATGCTCGCTTGCCCCACTCTCATATAAAAAATGGCTCTACATGCCTTACCAGTCCTTCGCAAGGACCGCAAAGCCAATCTCACCAGCACGTGGTACACCTTGCTGACTAGTGAGAGGCTCTGTCGATAGATGTATGGTATGCCGACTATGGAAGTACTTCTACCTGCGAGTGAGTTTGTCAGATGAAATGTTGCAGCCGGGGTGGCCAACGATAGAGCAATACTTGTATTGCAAGCGACTGTATGGTTACAGTAACCGCTTTGCATCGGGCGGGACGTATGCTTGTTTTGCAGTATTTGGCACCCGTCGTGTCAAAATTATTACATGTACTTACTATCTCATAGTCCGTGAAACTTATTCAAGTAGTAAACCATACCCACTCATTCGGAATTCTAATACATACAAGCAAATAGTCGTCCGCAAGACTTTATATTGAATATTGAACCTAATGTCGCTGGGAATAAGAACTCTACGGCTCTAAGTGCTCTGGAAGTGTATCAAGGTGCGTCAAGGACGAAGCTAATGTCCGTCTGGCTGTATCACGGTTTTAGGGTTCCGCGGGCGGTTATAGACGTTATAATAAATGAACTAGTGAATCTCTGGAACCTTTCGCGTGGTTAATTTACAATCACTGTCATAGTGCGTCCCTATTTATATTAGACTGATATAATGATGATTATGGGTGGATGCCGAATATATGGGTATATTCGGCATCAACCCATAATCATCCCACTATTGGGATACAGCCCCCTTACCACCAACTCTTATTGCGATTCAATAACTGAATAGAATGCTTATTCATACCAATGAATAAGCGACTCTATTTCCGCGTAGAGGTCCCTTGGTAAAAATTGACATTATTATTGTCCCGCATCACAAGATATTGAATAAAAAAAAATCCAATGTACTAAATTATTTATTAGGCAGGTCTTATGTTTGAATCATCTCTTTTGCGGCTTAAAGTATAACTGTATAACAATGAAGGAATAATATTTAATTAATGGATATAGTATTGTAACGTTTATCTATACATTGCCATCGCCAATTCACCTGTGTAATGGTAAGATTAACATGGTGTACAATTTATTGTACAGAATTGTCGTGTACGTCGCCGACTTACACTTGACTGGTTTTTTTTTCCAGTTCGTGACTGGAGGTCCTGGCCCTCCCCCCTCAGTAATGTCCTCTTCGGAGGCCTGCACGAACTCCGAATGACAATATAACTTTTTGTTACCGGATGTATGGATTTTTTAGTTTTTGATATTTTGAGCGTATTCCTAATTTATTGCCAAATAATAAATTTTACTGTTTTCAAAGCAAATTTTGCTTCGAGAGTCAATGTAATAAATAATAGATTATCTTTCGTATTTTAGCGGCCGACTTTGATCGTGTGATTATTATCAAAAATATTCCCTATCTTATCTTTTTTTTAAAGATAAAAATTATATCAGTGAAAGTGTTTGATTTTTGTATGGAAATGTATGATCCATTGTAGATATTATGACGTGAATACGCCTTTAAAATTGCATCCATAGGGAGGCAATTAAAAAAAAACGAATGATAACAAAATCGGGGGATACGGTTTGGTGTTGCAGCTACAAATCTATCATCTCCATCCAAAATTCAATCACACCACTGGATAGATGAAGGATCAAAGAATTTATTACGCTACGTAAGGACTATAGAGCATCACGTGCGGGGGAGGTGGAAGCGCTGCCATTTTGAGATCATTTTAGTGCATATAACGTATTTCTTCTTCCTAGTCGTTCACTCTTGACAGAGTGGTCGTGGTCACTTATTGTTGCTCTCCATGACGGTTGCTGCTCTCGCAATCCTTGTCCATCGATCTCTGTCGGTGGCTTTATGAGCGCATTCTGTCGTTTTGGTGATAACGTATTTACGTACGTTATATTCACTAAAATTATCTCAACGTTGTTCCATTTTTATGTAGCATTAAAATTTGTCAACTTTGATGTGCTTTCGACTGTACATTAGGTACATTAACACAGATACCATAAATGGTTATAAAATAACAACATAACGACTGCACTCATCAGCAGGTCAGTGACTATATTCGAGTTATCGTCGACTAATGAATAAACAGCGTTGTATTAATTAGTTAAATTAGTGTTCACTAATTATGTACAACCGTTGATATAAGCCGGTTCTAAGGTGGTTTCATCAACGATATATTTATATCACTGAGAATAACTAAATCCTATTTCTTCTATACAGTGTGAGCGCAGCGCTGAGTTGTTGGAACGAACTACCACTAATTATTGTTGAGGAGGTGAACACTGACAAACTGTGCTGGTCCAAAAAACATTAAATTTGGTATTGTTCGAATTTCATTAAATTTGGATTTGTTGTTTGTTTTTGCCAATGTATAGATGTGAAATAAGAGAGGGTTTTGGAAATTCCCACGAGATACCGAAGGACGTTTATACAAAGTCGCCGTATCTTTGGCCGGAACCATGTTTGCTAGCGGGAAGAATACTCCACGTGCTGGTGAGGTTGGCTGACTAAAGATTGTGGTTAGCCATTTACATAACACTCTTTGATGTAGTTCTCTTACTTTGCTATTTTTTAGAGTTCCGTACCGTAAAAGAAAACAAACCCCTAATAGGATCAGTTCCTTATCCGTCGGTCAAGATCCATTTTCTCAGTAACGTGTGCCTCCACTCAAGTTGTAATTAATATCAAATACTAAGGTTTGCAATCTCCTGGAGCTCAGAAAAAATCAAGCTATTAAGTCGACGCAGTCAAAGGAAAAAGTCGCTCATATACCGTATTGTTTGACACTTGCATATGAATCAAAACCTATAGGACATCTCCCGTTGACCTAGAATCATGAAATTTAGCAAGAAGCAAAGTCACTGCACCAGTATAAGAAAATTTAGAGATAATAAGAAGCTAATCACCATTCTTGAGGCTAAAGCCAACTACGTCTGCTAACTAATAAACACAAGACGCTCTAGCGACAACAGAGGTATAAAAAAAAAAAAGATTTTCATGAACACGGATTTTTTTTATTATTTAACAAAACATTACAATAACAAATTTTATTAATTATTTTCCTCGAATTCGTGTTCAACAATCGTACACGCAAATTATCCTGTTATTGTGATGTACAGTCGTACACAATGACATTAGCACATTTCAGGTCGGCTGTTGAACTCTGCCGTGGGTGGGCTGGCGGAATCGAACTGGTAATCTACTGGGCGACTATGTCATAATTATTGCTCATGGTGTACAATATTGTCAAGGAGTGTTGCCTCCGTTTTATTCTCATCGAGTCGAGGTCCTGCACGCGCTAACATTTTTTCCTTATAAACTTGATTGACTTGACTTATATTATATTCAATGACTTATATTATAGCAATGGCCTCTTTGATTCCGAAATCGCGGGTTCGATACTCGCACAAGACAAATATTTGTGTGCATAAAACTTGTCTGTTTGTCTTGGTCTGGGTGTTTTCTATATTTTATATTTATGTATTTACAAAAAATGTACTTATTTAAGTAAAAATAATATATTTTAAAAATAATATATTTATTAAAGTCTTTTAGTTTTACTTTTCTGACTGTATTCTTCATACAGTAAGGCTTTGCAGATATAATTATTTTGAAACCACTTATTATTACGAATGTTGATCGAATCCAAATTAAGATTTGGGTTCGAAACTTCGATTTCAAAATTCATAATAAGTGGATTCAAAATAACTACTATAAGTAGTAGTATAATAACTTGAGGCATTTTTAATCACCTCCATTGGGTTATAGAAAACTTTGCTCTGATACCAGGTAAATCAACCACTACAGCGCGCAGCGCTGGTGAGATCCTCATTCTGGCATGTGATATCTTCGTTTGCGCTTTAGCTGTTCCTACATGTTTGTTTTCCATGTTTTTTCAACGACCATCGTTCATTAAAAAAACATTTACTTTATTATTCATCTGATTACAGCATATCACCTAGAGCGAGCTAGTTAACGAGGTCACTTGACTCAACTATTGTCTTGCAAGTTGTCGGGAAAATGAAAGCGATTAATATTTCCGTACGATGTCTTTAAATTGCAATATCATTAGTAGCTACCAGTATCTGAAACCACTAATCAAGGTAACGATTTTGCAGAAGGTCCTGTCGGTTAAGTCTGATTCTTCAGATGTATTGCTCGTCGTCAAACCTTATTAATACCACTGTTGGGATATGGGTTTCCTCTCATTCGAAGGGGTTTAGAGCGTACTCCACCACGCTGCTCATCTGCGGGTTACGGGACGGTGCCTACCACTGTGCCTCCTGTGTAGCCAGGACTCACGGCGGCGACCGCCAAAAAAGCCAATGAACAGTGAAGTCCATTGCAACGGGACTTCAGTCCCGGGGGTAAAACTACGGCTGCCTTGGAACTCACAACGAATTTAATCAGAAGATCATCTGCGGGTTGGCGGAGCCCAGTGTTTTCAAGTTGCCCAAAGGCCAAAAAAAAGCAAAGGATATATTCCTCGTATTGAACCAATCTCAAAAATATATTTTCTTAAAGTGACTGATTTTTTAAATGACTTGGAAAGTCTTAAAAAACTGTCAACACTGAAGGACGGCCAGTTCAATACAGATATGCACCTAATACTACTTCTAAAAGGAAACAATAACATATCGAAGCAAAGTGTTAATAACTACGGTAATAGAAGTATAGTTAATAACCCATACTCAAGCACACATAGTCAAATTGAATTCGTGCTAAGATGCCAAGAACTATAAAGACAGTAAAATAAAAATGTCTTCTAATTTAGGCGAATGTGCGTAGACACAGAGACCGTGAGTCACAGTAACGGTCGTATCTATGGCGGTTTTTGTTCACGGATACGGTTTTACAAACGAGCGTGTTTGTCCACCATGTGTGTAGAAGGCGGACGCTTAGTGATTCATCTCTATGAATGTTATAAAACAAGTACAAACAAAAAACGTGGTGCACCCTGCTAACTGACAAACGAGGCTCTGGCGAAAGGAGAGGTAGGGCATAGAGTTTTTTTTCAAGATGGCCGACTGGGGAAGTACCTCCACATCACAGAATACCGCAGCCAAATAATGATTCCCTTGAGGGTTGTTGTGTTCCTATGAGTGAGTGAGGTCACCAGAAAGAAAGGGAGGAGTATAGGCTGGCAACGAATCGGTGACCCCTTGATGTTGCTGATCTCTGGGGACGACGGTGGTGATTGCTTTCCATCGTTTGCCTCACCTCATATATAAGAAAAAATTGGAAGCTTTTATTAATTGGTAATTTAAAACTAAAAAGTTGCTGTCATCTAGCCCTTTGATTTGATATCCATACCATAGGCACAGCATAGTAATACAACCAGTACTTTAACTTCATACTAGCGCCCAAATCAGAAAGTTTTGGTGCGCGCGCACCAAAACTTCCTGAACGGTCGTGTAAATGACGCTTGGAACACTTGGACGCTGTGTGCGTGCGCCGATTTGGGCGCTAGTATGAAGTTATAGTACTGGTTGTATTACTATACTATGACATAGGTGTGTGGAAATTATAAATCGCCTTATTGTCGCACTGCTCGTGACCATTTTCCAATGTGTAAGGATGAATTCTCTACCTGTGATAAGACAGGCCGAGAGTAGGACATGTCAAAGAACTCCTCTGAAAATAAGCAATCGTACAGTCGGTAGAACATTCAAAGAAAGGCAAGTCTGTCTTCAGACTTACTCAATAGTACGTGAGTTTAAGATTACTTGGTAATCCTCACGGCTCCCCTCTGAGCGGAATCAAAAGTTGAGGAACATTTCGGTGCTCCCGTTTAGAGATGACAACAGTACTCCAACGTGAAGTTGCACTTGTGGTTTGTTGAGGAGACGTCTTTGTAACGTACTTCATTTCAATGACTATGCTATGCATATCTATCTCTACCGCCTAACACTTAATGTTTTAACTATTGCAATAGTTATAGATTTTATGTGCTCATTATTTCTTGAACATCGGCTTGTTTGTGACTTTTACTGTCTAAAATGTGAATCAAGCTGTTGTAAAATAATTTGAGATATTAAAAACTGTTATCGAAGCAGTAGATAAAATATTATTAATCCTGTAAACTCCGTTGACTCGTGAAGAAAGTATCCTTAATGGTCCAAAGGGGAGCCTGACAAAAAGACGCCATCTGCTTCTATCATGCGCCACTTGGCGATTTGTTTATAGCGCGTCAAGCTTAGGGTTGCTATCTCTAAACGCTAGCAAACGGGCGGGCGGTAGGAATTTAAAACCTTTAACCCTTGACTACATTTGAAACCCCGTCCGGACGCTGCCTGGACGCTCTCCAAACTAGGAAAAATTCGGCGAAACCCGGACGGATGGCAATCCAAGCCCAGATCAACTTTCCATCTGTTCACCAGCCCCCTTACCACCAACTCTTATTGCGATTCAATAACTGAATAGAATGCAATTTCATACAAATGAATAAGCAACTCTATTCCAAATTGAATACAGTCGCTTATTCATTGCTATGAATAAGCATTCAGTAAGTAAGCAGAAAGCAAGGTTATTGAATCGCAACAAGAGTTGGTGGTAAGGGGGCTGGTGTCCGACAGGGCGTTTTCCAAACTTCGGACTGGGCTCCGGTGCCCAACAATATCACAAAAGTCACAATACATATCGTGGCGTGTAAACATTATAACATCGTCAAGTCGATTTACGACACACGTCAGGACCTCTAGTATATCAGTAAACTGTGTTAAGATATAAAAATGTACTCTATGAGTCACCAACAAGCGTACAGTAACCTTGTACTGTACACTATCATATAATATTTAGTCCTATATATGGTCCGAGGAGGGCGATTCAATGATCTTATGTTATGATTAGAGCCAGACTTCACATGTTTTTGTTAATTTCTCGTCTGTTACTCACAGTTTCAAAGTAGGCTAAATCCGTCAGTATACCAGTGCATTGAGCCCGTTGGTCGAATGGCTAGTAATGCCTACTTTGACTCCGAGGTCGCGGGTTCGATTCCCGCACAAGACAAACATTTGTGTGCATGATGAACATGTCTTGGTCTGGGTGTTTTCTATATATTATAAATAAGTAGTATTAATAATAAATAAAAAAACATGTCATTTAAGTATATTTATCACTTGTCTAGTACCCATAGTACAAGCTTTACGCTTTTAATTTGGGACTAGATGGCGCTGTGTAAATTGTACAGAAATATTTATTTTTTTAATATTTATTATACATAAGTACTACCTACTGTAAAATACTCAGCGGATGAAATTACTGTGTTATACTATTGTTTATTAACTACCATAGTTTTTTAGAATTATTGATGAAATATTAGATATACTCAGTATTTGTGACAGTAAAACGTGCCAAAAGAGCCGTTTTCCGCATATTTCGTCGCAACTCTCTATAGTCTTTTAATGCCTTATTTGCCATATTGCTGTCTCTCACATTGCTAAGAGGGGTAGTCAAATTCCAAAAGCTTATTACTCCTACTAATTTCTTCTGATTAAATTCGTTGTGAGTTCCAAGGCAGTCCATTGCAGTCACGGAGGTAGCCGTACGTCCGTGACTGCAATGGACTGCCTTGCCTTGCCTTGACACGGACGTACGGCTACCTCCGTGACTGCAATGGACTGCCTTGGATTGTCCATTGCAGTCACGGAGGTACGGCTACCTCCGTGACTGTAATGGTCTTCATTGTTCATTGCCATTTTTGATGGTCGCAGCTTTTAAACCTGGCTACACAGGAGACACAGTGAATGTGTGATGGGCCCCCGTCCCGATACTTCGTTTCTACGACTGCTTATATAGCGAAGTTTTTAGTGAAATAAATATTTTTTTAATTCGAGTGGTGCTAGTTTAACAGCATGGATCGCCTAAAAGAATGAACTAGTTTATTAAGCCAGAAATGTGGTGGTATAGGCACACGTGTATGTTTGAAGTTTGAAGATGCTGGTACTTGGGGATAGGAAATAAATAGAGAATAAAAGAGGTTTTATATTAATTATTTATGGTAATGAATTATTGTATGCTGCGCATGTTTTGTATTGTTTGACGTTAACAACACTAATGACTGGAGTCAATGGACGGTGTTGTAAACTTCGCACCACACTAGGGCTGGCGTAAATAATTCGCAACAATCGACCACTTGTTTTCTTTTTTTAATTTTTAAAACAAATTCTCTTCGAACGATACTATTTGGAGACTTGTAAATGAGGTCGCTGAATAAGTACCATAAATTCGGTCATATTACGTTTCTACTGTAAATATTTTATATTCTCAGCATTCTATTATTGTAAATTATTGTAGATTAAAAAATCTCTGGTTTATTATTATTCCAAATCGTTGTCTAAGAAATTGAAAACTTTTCATAAAAATTCTTTATAATTTCTATTAATTTGCCAAGGCTGTATTTATTATAAACAAGACAATAATCTATATAAATGAAAATGAATGTTGCTAAGCGCAAAACTCAAGAACGGCTCAACTAATTCGGCTAATTTTTGTTTTAATATTTTCGTTAAGGAACGTTCTAATGGAGAGAAAAGACGTAAAAATTGCGAGGAAAATAAAATACCATTTTCTACCGTGGGGAGCCGGGGCGGGCAGCTACTTAGGAAGAAATTTTTAATACCTTTCGGGGAAAACCAATTTTGAAATTGCATTTGGATGATCTTATCACTCTGTAATTTTTATACCTCTTAAATTCGATTTCCCCAAGTTATTAATAAACTGCAAACCCTAATTAGCACTGTAAGTATTGTTTGTGTCATTATCACTTTAGTTTATTTTTTTTGGCAACCCTGCGGTCGTTTCGGCGGTCATTCGCTCGCTGAAACTCAGCCTCGTCCCTGGTCAATGTACTTTGTATGCAATGCCAAAACCATAGCTTGTGGACGAATGCATCGTTAATTTTTAAAGAAGGCTCAATATGCGATGTATTGAAAGTGGCGACTGACTCGCTTGGTGTGAGCTGAATATTTAGGGCTTGTACACAAAACTGCGATGAGACGCGATGTGGTGCGACGCTGCGGCTTTGTCTTACGCCGCTGAAGAGATCACCGTAGTTCGCTAAGCGTATTTTATCTCCTCTACTATATTGAGTGCTCTGAAGAACTATTACGAATTCGCATCTTAGTTTTGTGTACAAGCCCTTAGTCTGTCAGTACTGGGGAGCCGAGTAGTTCGTTGGCGAACACCGAGCATCCGAGCGTGCTTCCACCGCCTGTTCGAGTTTTAGTGAACCCAGTTGAACGTCCGCCAATTTGCTACAACTAGATTTTACTAGATCGATGGAGGACAACCACGAGGCAATTAGGTGTCGTGGGTAATTTGGTTACAACCAACGAATGCTCGTTGCGAATATTCGACTGAATCAAACTGCTCAAGGAAGTCACCACCTTTATAGAATAACAAACTTCCACCCGCGGCTTTGCCTGCGTTTACTTTTTTTTAATAAAAAGTATCGTAAGTATATCCTTCCTACGAGGGGAGGCCAATAAGTTCGCGGAATGGAGGGGTTGATGGGGATAAATTTACCCGTCCAGGTAGGCACTAGTTAAGCACCTCATTAAGAGTATATATACCAAGTTTGAACCTAATCGTGTCATTAACTTTTGAGTTATCGACCTGCAAACAACTAAATCGGGAAGAAGTCAGCCAGTATGGAGAAAATTGAACACCGTGCCGTTATTAAGTTTCTTACCAAGCAAGGAAAATCCGCTCAGACGATTTTTCAAGAGCTGTTAGCGGTTTACGCGGACTCTGCCCCTGGTAAAACCATGGTTTACAAGTGGCATGGTCTTTTCAAACAAGGAAGGGAGTCCATTGAAGACGACCCCCGCTCCGGACGGCCAATTGAGGCCACCACACCGGAAATCGTCGAAAAAGTAGAAAAACTTGTATTGGAAGATGCCCGACTGAAGAAGAAGCAACTTGCAGCAATGGTTGGAGTATCCGAATCAAGTATTTTAAATATCCTACATCATCATCTTGGGATGACTAAAGTCAGTGCAAGATGGGTTCCGAGAATGCTCACGCCACTTCAAAAGCGCGAGCGTGTCGAGTGCTCTCACCAGTTTCTGGAGCTCTGTGGAGAGAGAAAGGAAGAAGTTATGGCCCGGATTGTTACTGGAGATGAAACCTGGGTTCACCACTATGAACCTGAGTCGAAGCAAGAGTCGATGCAGTGGCATAAAAAAGGCACACCTCCTCCAAAGAAGTTCAAAGTGTCACAATCGGCCGGAAAGATCATGGCGACTATCTTTTGGGATACAGAAGGTATTTTACTGATCGATTATAAAGAACGTGGTGCGACTATAACGGGACAGTACTACGCTTCTTTACTGGAAAGATTGAAAGAAGCCATTAAGAAAAAAAGAAGAGGAAAACTGTCAAAAGGTGTGCTCCTTTTGCACGACAATGCACCCGTCCACACGTGCCATGTTGCGACGGCTGCCATTCACCGATGCGGCTTTGAACAATTAAACCACCCACCATACAGTCCAGACTTGGCCCCCAGTGACTATTATTTATTTCCAAAAATGAAGAAAGAGCTGCGTGGAAAGAAATTTGACGACGATGATGAAGTCAAGTCGGCAATTTCGGCCTATTTTGACACCAAAGACAAATCATTTTTTTTCGATGGTATAAACAAGCTATTTGAGAGATCCGAAAAATGTATTAGGGTTAAAGGAGAATATATTGAAAAGGAAAAATAATTTGGTGTTTAATTTCAACCTCCTTCTCTCTCATTCCGCGAACTTATTGATCTCCCCTCGTATACTACCTTTGAGAATATGTGTAAACCGATCATCAAGTTTCATGATGATCAGTTGAGTTAGTTTTGGCGTGAAAGCATAACAAACAAATTCACATTCACGTTCATAATATTAAGTATATAGGCAAGTAGGGATTATCGCGTTGCAGATCCCGTCAAAACAGTTTCACTAACTTTATGAAAAATCCCAATTTACTATTCAATCACACCGTGGACATGCTATGTAAAAACTGACTTGATTTTGCCCGTGACTTCGCTTCGTATTCGCATACGAAGCGAAGTATCTCGTCAATCCGTGAGAATTTTCAAAAATCTGTGTCTGCCTCTGCCTATGTCTTTCATTTCGATTGATTCAGTCCATTGATAGATTATTCAAACAGAATGTCACTTTACCTTTTAAATATTCTGATTTTGTGCGGATTACTATTATTTATTTATACAGTGTCCATACTGTAGTCTCCTCAGAGCACCTCAGCAGGGATACAGCATCAGAATCAGAATAATTTATTAAGAGTTTAACAAGTTCTTGACCGTGTGGTTTCCAGTAGATTAGAATTGGAACACCCCATTTAACATGAGGTGTTGTAAAGAATTCGATTCGAAATGCTCTTCGATGTATGCGTTTAAATGTAGCAAGCAAGTACTAGGGCCGGCCCAGAGATGGGTGCAAAAATTTAACAGCCTGTATTTGGTAAATATGTAAATCGTTGTGCTTAGGCTAATTAGGCTTACGCTCATTAGGGTTTGCTGTTTGTTAATAGCTTGGGGAAATCGAATTTAAGAGGTATAAAAATTACAGAGTCATAAGATCATCCAAATGCAATTTCAAAATTGGTTTTCCCCGAAAGGTAGCTTAATATACGCCTGAATATGTGCTCTGTGCAGTGCATGACGTTAGAACTTAAACATACCTATTCGTTTTTTTCTCTAAATGTAACCACGTCAGTACTCTGCCCATATTTAGAGAGCAACTCGTTTAAGTAATGTACCGCCTATTGTTAGAAATAACAGTCAACAAATGAGTCAGAAAACGCAAAATTACTTCATTTTTTTACTCACCGTTTTGGTCATCCAGTATAAACATAATTTTGTACTTGCTAATATTATTTTATACAGTACCTGGGGCACTACCACCGAAGCTGAAGCCGATTGCCATCGAATAGTTTTATCCAAAAAATAGGTCTTATGTTTTAGATATTGACAAACATCTTCAGCTTAGTCTGTAGAGCTCTAGAGTTTCTATCAGCGAAGACAAACACAATTACCACTAATGTAAGGTCAAGTTCGATTTTTGCTATCAAAAAAATCGATGGGAATCGGCTTCAGCTTAGGCGATAGGGCCCCTGGTCGACCGAGTTTTGCTCTGCGTTTTCTGTAGAAGAAACCGATTTTTCCCATATTAGAACCAGCTCGATTAACTTTTCACCTCCGTTAACCCGTATATTTATCCTTAATTGTCATTAGATGACAGTCGTTAAGCCTAGTCAGTGGCCTTTGGGCGGCTTGAAAACACTGGCCTGCGCACTTAACCCGCGGTTGAGCGGCGTGGTGGAGTATGCTCTAAACACCTTCGATTCAGAGAAAGATTCAGGGGAGACTCATATCTAAACAGTGGGATGTTCAGACCGTACACCATCTGTAATAATTAGGTTTAATTATGAATGAAAAAAATTAATAAGAAGTTAAACTCTACAAATTTTATTCAAATCATATTTCGAAGGCTTTTAAAGACAAGTTTTCTGACAGACAGAAAAATTCTAAAACTGGTCGTTTATGGCATCATAAAAATAGCATTTTTTCCTGATATTTTATATGTTGGTATTTATTACCACAATACACTGACTATGCTGTGGTATTACTGTTCACCTGACTCAGTCGTCAACGAATACATAAATTAATCATATTTATTACGAAACGATTTGTCAGTATATACTCACTGACCCCAATAATATTTCTCTGCATCAATATTTTTATTACAAATTCACTTCAATTCTGCAGAATTGCATGCAAGTGAGGTTTTGATGACGTTAACACCTATTTAAATAGGTTATAAGGTTGCCTTATGTTTACTTACTCATCGATGACCGTCTGTGTATGACTTGTCAATAACTTTGTTTTTGTACTGGATTTTTTAAGGCATTAAATTCGTTTTACCGCGGTCTGTGTAATCATATATTGTCACTTAAACTTAACCCACTTCCCAGTGACAAAGAGGGCCAGACATTATAAGTAATACTTATAATGTCTGGCATAAGTAATACTTATAATGTCTCCTCTCATATAAAAGAAACAGAAAGAAAGGAAGAAGACGCTTGCAACGGATCGGCGACCCCTTGGTGTTGCTGATCAGCTAACCCACATGGTCGTTTGCGCCCCTGTCACATAAAAAAAAAAACAGTAATCCCACTATATCATTGGATGATAACAATGGGGAAACTGAGATGCACCTCTGAGATGAGATGAATGTTTTACTGACCGGCAATTATAAGTAATACTTATAATGTCTCGCCTTCTTTGTTAAGGGTGGAACTGTTATATACATATAATACATACTTAATAAGTATGTATTATATGTAACAGTTTCACCCTTAATGAAAATAATTGATCATGATGAGGATTGTTGACGATCCCAAACTGACAGACGGTTTAGAACCTTTAAGTCTGGAGAAGAGATTTTCGTTTGTGTGTTCTGCCGATTGTACAATGAGGTTTGTTCAGTGGAGTTGTTTGACATGATGCCCACGGCCTCTTCTACAGTCGTGCCGCTCGCCATTGACAGGAAATTCATCCTCACACATTGGAGCCTAAGTGGTCGCGTACTGTGCGGTTCCAGAGGCGTTTTCTTCCACGTACTGTCAGCAGTAGAATGGACTGCCTGTCGAGGTTTTCTCAGGAGACTACAGGGATCTTCAAAAAAGGCGTGAAGATGTTTTTACTGATCGGCAATGTGCATGTGACCCCTGGTGTTCATAGGCTACGGTAACTGCTTTCCATCAAGCAGGGCGTATGCTTGTTTTCAAGTTTAGCGGTGTAAAAAAATAATGTATTCGGGATCATGCATAAGGGTATTAAGAGTATTCAGTGAGTCAATAATAAATTTATGTAAATACCCTTATGTACGATCGTGTTAATTCCCGTTGTTATGTTTCATAAATCATGCAACGCGAAAGTTTTAAAGTTATTAAGTTACCTTTATTCAGTGAAGTCATCAAAACATTAAAAAAGAAAAGACAATTCGCGGATACGGCAGCGAAAGGCTCACATACCTGAGATACGATGAGTCAAGCACTGTTGACCTAAATGATACACGGGTAATTGATAATGAGTCACCAGGCGGAGACATGCCACTGTTTCTGATACTGCTTATTTGATAACGGCAGAATGTGGAGTAAAGTTCATTATTATGTAGATAGATATACAGTATAAGTAATAGTACTGTAGATATGAGGCGTGTACTTGGTCGTCTTTGAAACGGTGCATCTCAGTTTCCCCATTGTTATCATCCAATGATATAGTGGGATTACTGTTTTTTTTTTAATGTGATAGGGGCGCAAACGACCATGTGGGTTAGCTGATCAGCAACACCAAGGGGTCGCCGATCCGTTGCAAGCCTCTTCTTCCTTTCTTTCTTTCTGTTTCTTTTATATGAGAGGGTGGTAAATGAGCACGAGGGTGACTTGATGGAATCTTGGAAAGCAATCACCACCGCCCATGGACATTAGCAACACCAAGGCCGCCGCCGCCGATCTGTTGCCAGCCTATACTCCTTCCTTTCTTTCTTTGTGGTGACCTCACTCACTCGCAAGAACACAACAACCCTCAAGGGTATTGTTATTTGGCTGCAGTATTCTGTGAGGTGACTTCCCCAGTCGGGCAGTTTAAAAAATATGCCCTAACTCCCTTTTCGCAAGAGCCTCGTTTGTCAGTCAGGCAAAGTGCACCACGTGCAGGTGAGGTTAGTTTTGCTTCAAAGATGTTTATGAACCACTTCATACATTTTTAATAGAATATGGTCCCACTATCTCCAATAGTGTTCTTGCATAACGAATGACCAGTTATTACTTGTAACTGAATCGTATGACCTATTAACTATATGACCCAAAATAGTTATCGACATATTTGATTATTAATTGAACTTGAATAAATGATCTTTTACTGTTCTTTAATACTGACATTTTGTAATAGGATCTTTGACCGACGTTTTTTTCGGTTTTACAGGCAAGGGAGTCACAATAATAAAACCACACATGAAAGAATTACTTTGATAGCACAAAAATCTCTCGACATATGTTAATTTGAAAATTACTATTCTGGGCTTTTCCGAAAACGCTCCATACAAGACTGCTACGACAAGAAGGCTTGTTAGGTTATGACGTCACAGCTTTGTATTATGTATGGATTAAATCAGAAATTTGTACGACAGCTTTGTTAAATATTACGTTTATGTTATTAGTATCATAATAAAAGTTATAATTTTTTTATAGCTGTTCTAATGGAAATATTTTTTTAATAATCTCATCTTTTAATAATCTCACCTGCGTGTGCCTGACCGTTAACTGATTTTTAATGTGTTTGGAAAAGTTCGTGTCACTTTGTTGGCCTGAGCCAGTTCGTTTATTTCAAATACAATAACTTAAAAAATCCATAAAAAGCATTCTATGCCCTTCGGTCGAACATAATCTTTACACAAAATGATAATATATATATATATGATAAGAATCATAATACTTCTTAAGATAAAATTGGCAACAAGCTTTTCATTTCCTTTAAAAGGCTATCAACGGATCAGCGAACCCTTGGTGTCGCTGGTCTCCATGGGCGGTGGTGATTGCTTTCCACCAGGTAACCCACATGCTCGTTTGCCCCCCCTCCCCCTCTCACATAAATAGAAGCTACTACTTCAACTTCCGTCGAACATCCTTTATTCACATTATGATAAAGTTGAAATGGTGACTACTGAAAACATAATCAGGGACCCAACCGGATAAGCTGAAGCCGATTCCCATTGGATTTATTTTATTTGCGAAAATCAAATTTCAACTTAGATTTATGATGCATGTGATTATCTTAACTGGTGAAAGTTTGGAGCTCACCGACTAAGCTGCAGATGTTTATTAATAACTTAAACGTAAGACCTATTTTTCGAATCAAAAGACTGGGTAGGGCTTCAGTAACAGTTAACAGGGATAGAGCGTAGTGTACATGAAAAATAAAGAAGGCTAACCACACTTCCCTGTGAGATCCTCTTTTCTTTAATCTGAGTGTGAGATATGCCGAAAACTGAGTGAAAATAAAACTAGTCCTATTAAGGAACTTGTAGTCGATTCGATATTGGCCAAGATGGTTTTACACAGGAGGTTATTGAATTGAGCGGGTGAGATGTCCTAGCTAAAGTTTTCGGAAACTTGAATAAGTCAGCTTTATCCTAATAAATCTCTAATTATTTATATTTGTTAGTAATATCTGCTATCGAAGTTTTCTGCTATGATTATGATAATAACTTCTTTGTCATGAAATTTGAATGATTGTGATAAATTCGACGCAGTTTCTTTGTTATTAAATTGAGTTGAATTTATCACAACACCTCACAGGACGGTATTGCAGTCCTTTGTGTGTTCTGAGTCTATAACTCAATACTAGGTCATCTCGTTATGTGATAAACGAATCAGTGCATCTATGTAAACACAGGGTCAACTGCCACTTGACGTTGTCTAATTCGGCCTGGGTGGTCCAGAAGTCTTCGATGTTATCAATTTTATTACCCCCAACAACTTGAATAAATTAAATGTTATTGTGGAGTTAGAAATACTTGTGAATTCCAACTAATTTTATTATCTTTGTTCGTGGCCTGGATCCTTGAAAGATTATAAATTTAATAAACCAATGTATTATAGATCAATTAATTGATATTCTGTATTAGAAATCCTTGTTACTTCTCAATTTAATGAAACGCAATATAATGATTTAACACCTTGCGTGCCGCGACTATTTAATTCTGTACCAAGCGCTGTACCAACGCTCTGCCCACCATGGACCGCGGCACGCGAAAATTTAACGTTAATCTACATTAGATATAAAGTTGTTGATAATTATCATTAATCCCTGGGATAGTAAACAACATAGTTGCATAAGGACGATTAATGACTTGACATTGTAGACGAGCAGATAAAAGCAATATGCTCTCCTTTTGATTGCAGGGACACCCATCAGTGATATGAGTAACGCTGTTGATAATGAAATGAACTAAAATATGACGAAAATGGACGTTGAAGAGAAACAATATAAATTAGCGGTTCCCAATTAGTTTTTTCAACGTACCACTTCAAGAAAGACCTCAAACTTACGTGCCCCTTATCTTATATTAATAAATGAAATCAGGTGTATTTTATATTTATTGTCATCTACAGCGATTCTAATGACGAACTAAAGCGCTCGATGCATACGTTTGACTTACCTAACTGATCGTTTAATTAAATTGAATAATTTTTTGGCAATTGTTATTGCATTTTTGTTTTTAAGGATTTAACATTTTAGTTATGAGAATGCTGCGCGTACCCCTTCGCGTATCTCGTGCACCCCTGGGGGTACGTGTACCACTAATTGGGAAACACTGATATAGATTAATCACTCACATTACATAATAAGAATCAGGTCAAATGATTTAAAAAAATTGGGTAGGCTGAAATAAAACTTATTGTGTAGCCATACAACTCATTACAAAACTGTATGTGTCCTGAGTGTTGACGTCAAGAGTTACTTTCAAATGCGTTTCCGAGTGAAAATAACAGTCTCACATTTGCATAGTGCGTCAATTTGGATTGCAAGAATCTGGTTTTTCTGTGACTCACGCAATGGTTCTTTTGAATTCACATCAGGATTCTTGAGTGTATGACACATCTCGATTCTTAAATGTTCCAGTTTTCACTATTATTTTTAAGGCGAGTTTTCATTAGATGTACCTAGTCGGATCTTAAGCAAACATGCGTCGGATAATCCTATGGCATGATTATGCCGCGCCTTGCGGCGAATATTACATTCACGTTTTCATAGTAATAGTTCGCCATAATCCTGACAGTGCCTTTTCATTAGGTGTTAGTGGACTATACGAATCTTACGATGGAAATGTTACAGCTGTGTTGAATTGAACAACAATTTTTCCCTTAAAAGGCTGGCAACGGATCGGCGACCCCTTGGTGTTGCTGATCTATAGGCAGTGGTGATTACTTTCCATCAGGTGACCCACATGCTCGCTTGCCCTCCTGTCATATAAAAAAAATAGTGTTCAAAAAGTCCGGGCTCTAAGCCGAATGGCTTTCTGTTATCGTCATTAGCACAGAATGTTAAATGTACGTGATTAACAACAGCCAAAAGTTCTAAGATAATTGGTCTTTCATGTTCCCAAATGTATTTCTAATTGGATAAGATTAAAATGTTTCAAAGGAGACCTCAACAATGTTGCAAATCTCAGTGTAACAAATATAATGGCAGCAAGTGGAACCACAAGGGCGTAGGACCGGTTCGGCGTCGGAGCGGAAAATTGGACGCCGGAGCCCAAGTCTCGCCTACAATTTATTTCTTTGCTGTACTTAAGGACATATAAAAAAGTCTAATGGTCACTACATTACAATTAGAGTGTACGAGTATGTAGTTTGTTTAATTAGTACCACTAAGATACAAGTGTAGGGAAAGAGCCAAGGGCATGAAACCAGTTCGGGGTTGGAGCGGAAATTTAGACTTTGCTATTCAACGTAAGATCAAATAAATACATTGCAAACCTAACCTTAACCTATATATCAAATGCAGGATTTGATGTGCAATCAGATTAATTTGATGTGCAAATCAGGTTTTTTTTTTGTGGATGAATTTAAATTTTTCCATTAAATAAATAAATAAATATTGTTACACAAATTACACAGCGCCATCTAGCCCCAAAGTAAGCGAAGCTTGTGTTATGGGTACTAGAAAACTGATAAACATACGTAAATACACTTTATTTTTTTGTAAATACATACTTATGATACATAGAAAACACCCAGACCAAGACAAACAGACATGTTCATGCACACAAATGTTTGTCCCGTGTGGGAATCGAACCCACGAGCGTTGGTGTCGAAGCCGCATCATTGACCGCTACGCCACCGAGCTCGTCTATGGCTGTATACATTTATAAAAAAAAATAAGATTTTGTTCGGTTTGCCCATGGTTGTCTTCGGCAGGTTGTATCATACTACGTCGGGTGGCAGACAAGCAAATACGGCCCGCGGCAACGTAAAATATCTCGCGTCGCCTCCCCCGGTGGCAAATTCATTCTTTTCTGGCGACCTCACTCACTCGCAGGAACACAACAACCCTCAAGGGAACCGTTATTTGGTTGCGGTATTCTGTGAGGTGGAGGTACATTCACCAGTCACGTACGTACGTAATTGTAAGCTATCCGCTTACAATTACGCTCCCTACCTCTCTTTTCGCCAGAGCTTCGTTTGTCAGTCAGCAGGGTGCACCGCGTGCAGGTGAAGTTGGCTTTGGTTCAAAGATGTTGATGAACCACATACATCCCAAAATTTAGCCAATCAAAAGTTAGCCAATTCATTTCCCTGCCCATCCGTAAAGTTATGGAATTCACTGTCGACTCACATGATTTCCTCTTCCTACATCGAGGGTTATTTAGGCGAAGCGGGAAGAAATACTTATATAGGTCGTCAGGGCGTGAACTATCAGCGTTGCGCTAACCGCATTTGATTTAGTCTTCACCAGCCCTTTCCATTGGGCAAGGGGGAGACAATTTGTCCGACCACATTAAAAAAATGCTTAACATTAGCTAGGTTGTGTGCTTGTTTACTATGCGAGACTATTAAATAACATTTGAATTTGTATGTTATTTATTGTAACTTATTAGATTATTGGAAATATCATCGCAATTTCAAGATAGCACCACGATAACGGGTACACGCACACCGGCTCAGCGATGAACTGGAAAATTGATAGGGGACGCCTACGTCTCGCCAATTTTTTATCATTCTCATATAAAATCAATATAATATATTATGTAAATTATCTTTCCAGTAGTAAGTACACTTATGGTACACGAACTTCTGACTACCTTATTCCATGTTACCTGAACGAAACTGCACCAGAAATTCAAAACATGTACACAAAAGGTAAAGTATCTGTTGTCAAAAAATTGCTGAAATCACTGTATGTCAACGACCAGCCGACACTAAGATAAGCCTGCGAGGCTTGTAGGGTGCGGTGTTATATACAACATATGTATCATGAAAAAAAATTGAATAAATGAATAATAATAATAAAAGTGATTTTGGTCCTGGCATTTCGGAGGCCCATCTAGTGAGTGGCAAGCCACCGCCTGCCGCAAATAACTAGCAATAAAAGCAGTTATGGCAGGCGTCCGTCCCTCTTCTGTAATAGCCCGGTATTAAGTTCACCCAGATCTCATCTCCATAGCCCATTTATTTTCCATCACACTTCGCAATAGTCTCAACGCCTGCCGAGACCTGCTCATGGGTATATCGTTCCATTGATATGTCCTGGAGCGGGTCACGGCGGGCGTACAACATTACATCAAACTTCTCAAAGGGGCCTCTACGTGTTGGATCTATATCCCCGCGTATGCCTATCAAATGACCGGGCTTGACCCGTGAATTAAGAGAGAGACAATAATAGTGATATTTTGTATACCAAGATACTCTAGGTAGAGAGCTAGTGTATAAAAGTCATTGCAATTTGCCAACATAGATTATGTCTTCGATTTCGACACAATGTACTCCTATTTTGCCAAATTACGTCAGTCCTTAATTACGGGATTCTGATTAAAACAATAAATCTAGATTATTTAGTTTACTCCATTCAAGTAAATTGTGTCTATGGGCTTTAATTTGTAAATTTATTGTGAATTTTATTCATTATCTTACAAATGCCGGAGGAATTTTAGCTTAAAAGGAGTCTCCGGCAATTTGTAAAGAATAATTTTATTGATTTATAAATGTACCCATTATGTAGATGATTTGTAACGTCGAATTGAAAAATACCGTATTATAGAATGATTATTATGATGATTGAGCAGTAGTCCCTAAATATCCTCGTAAATCTTATATATTCCATTTTTAGCCGTAGATAATATTCAACATGCCATATGGAGTACAAAGTTATTAAGAGACTTTTCTCAGAAAATCATACCCATATTGGAAAGTCCATAAATAGCTTTTTAGGTTTCATCAACCAACTTAGCCATATTGGCTTTCCAACTGACAATTCAGGTTCCATAATAAATGACTAATTACTAGTAATTATAAACTACGCACGCGTTATGCGTCACCTTTTGCGAGAACTAATTGGCCGTAGTAACACGATAGCGCCTTTTACGGAAACCTTCGTGCTCGTTGGCCCTTGGCCTAATTATTCTTAAAGTATTCGAATAAATACTTACTGCTTTACTACATGTGTGATGGTGAGATTAGGTATTATATTAACGCTAATATTTTACAACTGATACCGTAAAAAAGCTGTTTTCGATCAATGGCAGAATTTGCCCACATTTTTTTCTAAGATTAATTTTTGAAGTGATAAAACGTCTCATAAATCGATGAACGCCGACTGCACGCGCGAAATAGCATGACTCTTTGTCACGTTCCGTCTGAGCCGAGCGCGCAAGCGAGAGCGCGGAACAAGCGATAGAGAGTCGGAGAGATCGGACTAAGCGTTCGGCTTGTGACGCATCTATAACTGAACTACTTCATCGGTCGATGTTTTCTTATGACGTCACGTAAAATTATCGTCCGTAAACCGACTTTACAGACAAGGAATTGTTTTTGTACGATTAATTATTTTTCTTATCGATGTTCATCACGTGGTGTGAATGTGATACTATAATTCTAAGAATACTAGAGAATAGTTTCACACATTCAGTCATCGTTGACACCGCATGTCACTGTATAAGTAATCATGTGTTAAAACCATCTTAAAGTATATCTAATAATAAATGTTACATATCATTAATATTTAGGAATAAATTAATAATAACATAATATAATAAATTACTACATGTTTATTAGTTAACACTCCGTCCGTTCACCTTTATCGAAGTTGTTTTATTATCAAATATAGTACGTATCGAATGTTCCTGCGTACATTCGATTTTATATCCAAAACACGAGCCCCTCGGTGAGGTCGACAGGTGTCTGGTCCCCCCCTCGCAGGTGCAATGGCCTCGGGACCCGATCAAAACATCCAGAAATGGGAACCGCCCGAGTGCTTTTCCATTGTAACTACAGACATTTCATAGACGTAAATTGTTTCTATTTTAATTGAAGGTTAGGAAGACAACTCTTGAGGCCTCTGTTTCATATACATGACAGGTGAAAATTCTTGAATATATATATGACAGTGTGGGATCATGTCGATTCCAGTCGAATTGAACGATTTAAAAAAATATGATGTTTGGGACATTAGACGACGTTTTCTGGGTAGAACTCACTTTTTCCATATCCAGTAATGAATATGATTTAGATTGTTTGTTCCATTTATTCTTTGGGTTTTTATTGTGTTACGGCATGTGACTTCCAGCGCCTACCTGATGGGCCGCAGGATACTGAAGGTGTGGTTGCGTAATTTTAACACTAAATACTTATAGGTGGGTAACGGGACGGGATCCCACCACACATTACCACCACTCTCCTGTGTAGCCAGGATTAACAGCGGCGGTAAGAGGTAGATTAAATAAAACAGTGGTTGGAAGTCGACCACTCCGTTGCGTATTTTTTAACTGGGCATGGCAACTTTAAGGCTATTCTCTTTTCGATTAAACTAGTGCCGTCTCCCTTATGCTGTTTATGCCATATGCACTAAGAAAATATTTTATTATACATGGAGAAAACCTCGGGTATCTCACCTCCTAATACAATATTGACTACTCCGAGCCACTGGATTTACGAATTTGAAAGTTTGTATAGATTTTCACATTTTCACATAGAATACTGGGAAAATACACAGAGGAAATCGCAGTAAAAGGAACTCTTATTTTAATATAATAATAGGTATTGTGTAAACACTCAAATCGTGCCAGTTACATTACACGAGTGGAGAGATCGAGCGGTCGAATCGTATCGAGAAAGTCGTCAGTAAAGTTTAAAGTTCAGTCGATGGATAAATCGATGTTAACTGTGCCTATAGGGTAGCTTAGCTCTATCTCTGGTATATGTATCGAAATTATTTACTACTATTTACTATTTACTGTATTCGAATTATCGAGAAGGTACCACACCTTCTCGATAATTCGAATACAGGGTTCTTGTACGGGTATAAAAAAGCAAAGACTTAGTTTACCGATTTTTTATTATTTTTGTTCGAGCACAGCCCTATCCAATAAGACCGGTCTTATTGGAGATCTAGAGGGGAGGCCTATGTCCAGCAGTGGACTTTCAATGGCTGAGATGATGATGATGATGATGACAGCCCTATCCTAAAAATTTAAAGAGTCTCAAAATGTAATCTATATTCACTAAGAAAATATGTAGATTTTGTATCCTCATTGGTAGTGCGGTTTTTTTTCACAACTTTACGATGCACATTTTTATGCCACATACCACGGTAATATTAAACAATTTTATTTTTTGCCAAAGATATTGTTAGCAATTTTTTTTTATATTCTTGGACAAATTACACACGGCCATCTAGTCCCAAACTAAGCAAAGCTTGTACTATGGGTACTGGATAACTAATAATATTTAAATACATTTTTTTTTTGTAAATACATACATATAATACACCCAGACCAACACAAACAGATATGTTCATGCACACAAATATTTGTTTTGTGCGGGAATCGATACCGCGACCCCGGAGTCAAAGTGACATTGCTAGCCATTCGACCACCGAGCTCGTCAATATATACATATCAATACATAGTATAAAACAAAGTCGCTTTCCTTTTTAACCAACTTCAAAAAAGGAGGAGGTTCTCAATTCGACTGAATATTTTTTTGTATGTATGTTATTCGATATCTTTGCGAATTGTGAACCGATTTTCATAATTCTTTTTTTATTTGAAAGGGTATGATTGCAAGGTGGTCCCATATTCACCAAGTCAGGATCTGATGATGGGATGCTGGGGAAATCAAGGGAAACCCTTAAATTTTATAAGCACGTATGGTCAAATTATTTTTTTTTATTTGAAAGGGTAATTGCGAGGTGTTTCCATATTCACCAAGTCAGGGTCTAATGATGGCATCCCAGAAAAATCGAGGGAAACCCTTAAATATGCCCTGAGGTAGCCGGCAGAATAGAATTGTGTCACTCAATTGCTCTGCGCTGGATGTCATACAAGGCGACTAAGGAATCTTGTGACACGCGATAACTTTTCTACCGGAAGGTGGGCAGCAGAGTCTGCCGGGGTATTCCACCAATAAGCTCATCTCACCAACTGAAGTCCGTTTAATTTTTTTTTTTAAATCAACTTTATTTTCTTTGTCCTGTTTAACTTGTACTGTGTATATCGTTTGGAAGGTTTATATATATAATACTATCCCACATGAGCGAGGTCGAGGCGGGTCACTAGTGTATAATAAATCAATAATAACTTAGCCATTTATAAGTTACGTGAGAACATTAAAACGGCAGTAAGCTATAATAATAAAATCAAACGATATGTGATCTAATGAACTGAACGACTTGGCCAATAATTTAACCGCCGACTATTTTAGCGGATTGGTCTGATCAAACATCTCTGAACGAAGTCATATTCAATCACTTTTCCTGTATGATGCTGCTATTAATCTCGTTGACGTCGATGATTATTTTAACTATGCTAGGAAAATATTTATCGCGTGTGAATTTTACACAATGTATTCATTATAAACCCACCACCACCCTTGGCTCCACCCACCTCGAGGTCATATTAGCCGATTCGCGGGAGATGCTCACGGCACTTTCATTTATGGCCAATGAAACTGTGAAATGATGTTATGATATTATATCTATTTACTGGCTATATTGACACATCATGCATGACGTTTATGCATTTATTAGGCCCCATTTGCTTGACCATAGTACTATTTAATTTAAGATTACTCGCAGCTTTTAACCCCAATGCATATTGACTCCTCGAGGAACATTATTAGCTTACTCTATGTATCTACATCAATTGAAGACCAAAACACTAACGTTCTACAGAAATATTAATAAACGATGATGATACCAACACACAGTTAAGCAGCGTTTTGTAGTATGCTCTAATCCCCTTCGATTGAGGGGAGACCCGTATCCCATCTGTGGGATGAATAAGGGTTGACGACATCGACGATGCTGTATGTTATTTGCCTTTGGAGTCTAAAATTACACACTATCATAATGTTATATTATAATAAAGCACTTGTATGTAATGTTCCACGTAATTTTATTTAATTTTACCAACCGCTTTCGCCGCTATGCAAGGTAAACAGATGGTGTTCGTGCACACTATATAATATTCGCTGTACGGTGCAACACCGTGCATTTTCTGGAATCAGCACTTTGGGTCGCGCGTCGTATCATACTTTACAATATATTTTATTTTATAATTAATTAACCAGTTCGCATCTCAGTAGTTAACAAGGCGCACGCGCGACTCATACCATTTTTTTCATAATTATTGTATTGTTTACGACGTACAATAAAACCAGAATTAAATTAATAAGAAGTTTGGTTAGTTAGAAGATAATGGTTTTCCAGTTACCTTCGTGGTCGCCGCCAGTCTGTCCGGCTCGGTGAGACCTCGTCTAGCTGGTCTGTACTTGGTGCTGGTGTACCACAAGGCGGCATTCTTTCCCCTCTTCTCTTCTCTATTTTCATCAACCAGCTTGTTCCTAATCTTCAGTGCTCGTTTCATTTGTATGCCGACGACTTGCAGCTGTATTGTCATGCTGATTTGAATAGTCTCCCGGCAGCAATCAGCAACATCAATCGTGATTTGTCTCGTATTAGAGATTGGTCTGCGCAGTTCGGGATTGCTGTTAATGTAGCAAAATGTCAGCTATTACTTACGACAATGCGACTATCCCTTATTCCCCCAGTGTAAAGAACTTAGTACTGCATATCGACTCCGCTCTGAGCTGGCAAGTGCAGGTCTCCAGCATATGTCAGAAGGTTATAGGTACTTTGCGTAGTCTTTTTCGCTATAAAAACTTTCTCCCTTTTAAGACAAAGATCTTGCTTGTGCAAAGTCTGATCCTTCCTATAATCGACTATGCCGATGTGTGCTATACCGATTTGATCGCAGACCTTCTCAACAAGCTTGAACGACTTCTCAACAGCTGCATACGTTTCGCGTTTGGGCTTCGGAAGTATGATCACGTTTCAGCTTACAGATCTCAACTGAAATGGTTGCCTATTCGACAGCGCAGAAGTGTGCGCATCCTCACTACCTTCTTCTCTATCCTTAATGACAACGCTTCTCCGGTTTATCTAAAAACCAAATTCCAACCCCTCTGTTCTATTCACTCTAAGAACCTCCGCTCTGAAAATAATCTTCTCCTTTTTTGCCCTCCCCATCACTCTGGTTTTGTAGACCAATCTTTCCAGATTCAGTCCTTCCGTCTCTGGAATACGCTACCTGTTGAAATCAGAAGAGCTTTAACTCGGAACTCATTTAAATCTATGACGCGTACCTATTTCTTCAAGATAACAAAGGATCTACAGACATAATATGTTTCTAAATGGATATGTATGTAGATATATATAAGTGTGTATTTATGTATATGTGTATTTGTATATATATATGTGTATGTATGTATATAGTTATGGATATGTATTTATGTATTTAAGTACTGATACGTATGTTATGTATTTTATCTGTTATGTATTTATATTCTAAATTACTATTTATTGATAATGCTTCCTTAACGGCTTTATTTTAATGTGTCAGTAATTTTAATATCAATATTCGCCTTGTGCACCTACCATGTCATATCTCTGCATCACCCTAAGGTTGACTGGTAGAGAATGCTTGTATAGCATTAAGTCCGCCTTTGTACATTGTTTGTATGTGCATAAAGATTAAATAAATAAATAAGTTTACCTTCTCACCAATCAACATACACCAAGAACAAAGTTGTAGGATCAGACCCCTACATTCGCTGAAAAAAAAAGATACAGAGACGTGTGATGATCTCTAAATGAGCGCAACGATCGATCCGCAGTAAATCATCGGTTTATCGATCTGCAATCTATCGAGCATGTGACGTCATTCTGACATGTGGCCTGTAATAGGTGGCATGACGTCATGCCGTGTGTTTGGGCGCGGATTGCGATGGGCTTAGGGCCGGACGATGGTGCCGTCATCGTGGGCCTTGAGCTGGGTCGGATACTCGTAAATCTCTGTTTGATTTAATATATTTGTAGTTACAGTGATAGTTAAGAATTTAAAAAAACTAACGTGAGACGGGTTATTTGTCTTTTGGTCGTGAAAGCGGCCTGTGTAGCAAGTCACTATATGTAATTAGTATTATAAACTTATGAATAAGTATGAGCACAGTATAAATAAATATAAATATTGTCAGACAAATTACACAGCACCATCTAGCCCCAAAGTAAGCGAAGCTTGTGTTATGGGTACTAGACAACTGATAAACATACGTAAATACATTTTTTTTTGTATATACATACTTATAATACATAGAAAACACCTAGAGTAAGACAAACAGATATGTTCATGCACACAAATGTTTGTCCTATATGGGAATCGAACCCACGAGCGTTGGTGTCGAAGCCGCGTCATTGACCGCTACGCCACCGTAGTAATAGTACAAAGTATAAGTAATAGAACTACGTACAGTATGGCCATTCCCTGCCACTCTCTCAAGACTATCTCACCTCTCCTCTGAGTCGAATATGGAACCCATCGCAAGGGCTGCCACGCGGCGCCGCGTATTACGAAAGTTCGTTCTTACTATCTAATCTATTCTCAAATGTACTTTTAAATGGTAAAATCATTTATTTCTTATTATTTAATCATTACCATTAAACTATATGAGTTTTCATTACAAAATCAATTTATTTTTTCCAGTTTTAATAATGAATTTTCCATATTGTATGTACACAATAAATCATTGATTCGACAGTTTTGGAAGTTGAATATTACCACAGTATAAGTAATAGTACTACGTACAGTAATTACTCTCCCTGCCGCTCTCTCGTATCGACCTCACCTTGTATGGAGTAGCCGGGGTGGTGGTATTACTTAGGTAATAACACAACACCAGAGTCAAGAGTTTTAATTGTTTTAATAATATCTTTTTATTATGGTCATTCAGACTATCCACATTAGAACAACACTGCAATCATTTGTCATGATCTTATCACGTATTGCACGTTTGGGTGTCAATGCGAACCTGCGGTGTTTCATATGTAGTGTAAGGCCGCACAGTAGCCTGTTACGGGGCGTGCTGCGGTTTGACACCGTATTCGGACAGTAATGGACATATTAATTGTACAGCACGCTGAAACTGGCCATAGAAAATCGTAATTTATTGTCATAAATAAAATATAGAAATTATATTGAAGTGCTGTTGACTCATAGTAAAGCCAAAAGCTGTCGAGAAAAATATTTAGCGCCGGCATGGCACTCAAAATGTGGTTATCGATATAGTACGACGATCCCTGGTTGCTGCAGATTTGGTCACCCCCTGAAATTGCCAGCTACTCATACTATTCAATGCATGTGTAATGAAAATGAAAATGAAAAAATGAAAAATTTCTTTATTCAATCTTTCACAAATGGTAGATCAAGTTGACGGTGTCTCCTTTTAGGCATAATATGCCTGTGCCAGGAGGCACCGCTCTTTCATAACAACATAATAAGATTGATCATATACATTGACACTTATAATTTAAATACGATGTAAGTGCACAGTGTGTGTGTTGTGAGTTATATGTGTTTTTGTGTGCAAATGTGTGTTGAATAGATTGGTAATGTGTATGTACTTAGTGGAATATTTATAGATCTTTTTGGGTTCTGCAAATTATGAAGTGCATCTCCGAACGTTGCGTTTTAAAATTTAAAACTGTTCGACGCGGTTCTTTATGTATTCAGATGATGTTGGGTAGTTATGATCCGAAACCATAGCAGTTTCAGACTCAGATACGGACCTGATGTTGGACATTGTGTAGGGTAGTTCCCGATCAAGTCATAGAGTTTATAATGATCTGGTTTAATAACGTGTCTAGGTCCTACAATGGACGTACACAGGCTGATGATGAATGGCATCGCGCTTTACAATAACTGATTATATAAGTAGATAACATCGCCCAAATTACCAACGAGCTGCAGCCATCTGTCATGATCTTATCTCAGCTGGCACTTTGCGACTCGTGAAATTTTAATGTATTACATACTGTAGCTACGCTGTACTGTGGCTTTAATTACTCAATAATAATATATTGAAGCAGTTTTTTTATACACCTAGGGTGACAATCAGACATGCCTGTCTGATGGTAAAAAGTTATTGTAGCGTATGGATGCTAGCTGAAGAAGTTTTTACAGAGGCGGCAATATACGCGTGCAGTCGACGCTATAAAATCCCTTCATATCCTTCTCGAACAAATCTCGTTAGGAAGTTTCGTTCGAAAGAAGAGTCTGCGAAAGGAAACCTCTCTGGACCCGCACAGTGCGTGACCATTTCGACTCCAACGAATGAGAATTCCTCGCCGATGGCGAGCGGTGTATTTATAGGAGGTAGTGGTCAATGTATATGACAACTTTTTTGATCCCAACTCATTGTAGAAAGGGTAATACCGTGTGTCAGGTGTGCCCAAACTGTGCTTCGCGACATCACGGGGCGTCTCGCCGCTATGCGTTCAAAAGCTCGGATGTGAGAAGATATTCACAGAAAGCAAGCTTATTGCCCCACAAGCATTGATTGCAGTTCAATAATTGTAATGTAGAGTATAGGGAGGATTACACTTTTAGTTTCAATATGTCGTCTACAGCAAATATCGAACTTTCCATAATTCATTGCGTATGCTCCAGATTCAATGCTTTTGAGGCAGATCGTCAAGAACTGGACAAAGGAAACTACTACTTACTGTTTTCGCAATAAGTACGGTATCCCTGTGTAATCAGCATAGTCACAGAAATTATAATATCGGTATAATAAAGTGATCTCTACTGCCCACCTTTCAATGTTGCCTTGCGGTGTTTGATATCTTACCGCAAAGTAATAAAGGTCACTCGGTAGCCACAATTGTTGCCATTCGGACCATATTCAGTACATAACGACCGTACAACCTGTAATGACTGATCATTGGCCGCCAGTTTGATGTCGGTCTATACTCTATACTTAACTGGCAACAGATAATTAAGTGCCTAACACCTCGTTATGGTTATTTTATTAACAAAGATACAGTATGCTTGTAGTTTTGTTTTGTTTGTCGATTACCTAACCATTTATTAAAGTTAAAAAAAGTCGAGTGTGCTCTAGACCACACGACTGAAGTAAAACTTCTTTAGCTCATATCTCCCTCTCAACCTCCGTTCGCCGCGCCCGTTCTAATTTTTCGTAACGCTCTCATCATGGGTTCACCAGCTTACTCCCCAAGACAAGCGTCCGTAAAGACGTTTTACTTCAATAACTATTCAGTTTGGTCATTGTATCTCAAGATGTGATATCAATTTTGAAACGTTCTGAACTGATTAGTGGACTTTTAAACTAGTGACGAGGAGCACGATCTTCACGTAGAAGACGTAGAAATCTAGTAAATCCCCAAAAAAAAAATAATGATTTCTGTTTGCTCATCATTTATCTATTACATGTTCATTGGTCGTGATTTCCAATTCATTGGTGAGTTTCGTCTCCTGCAGATTGCTGTCTGGCATGTTTTTTTAGGGTTCCGTACCTCAAAAGGAAAAACGGAACCCTTATAAGATCACTTTGTTGTCCGTCTGTCTGTCTGTCTGTCTGTCTGTCAAGAATTTCTATGTCGAGAATGCGTGGAGGTATCAACCTGAAATTTGAACTGTATACTCAGGTCTACGGTCCCATGAAGTTGTAAAATAATCAAACTGCTAAGTTTACGTAGAAAAAAGTTACGGCCGTTTATTCAGCAAAAAACGCATATTTCGACACACTCAAGGGAATCAAAACCTCTAGGGTACTTCCCGTTGACCTAGAACTATGAAATTTGGCAAGTAATATCTTTATAGACTACAAGTACAGGAATAAATCTCAAAACTATACATTTGTAAATAGATATTAAAAAATATGGGGTCTATATTGTTTATAGGGTGTCGAAATTTCAAATTGAAACTACTAGTTCAAATGGGGTATCATATGAAAGGGCTTGATGTACACATTGCAAAATATATTTTATTTATTTTTTTCGACGCATTATTTCTTATTTATAATGAAAAACATAAAATTTTATAATGATACTACGTACCTACGGAACCCTCGGTGGGCGAGTCCGACTCGCACTTGTCCGGTTTTTTTTTGAGCGTATCGGTCAGAGATCAAGTCAATTAAATCACACCTGTGGGGTTAAAAATATACCACTTGTGCTTTGGTGTGTCTACCACAGCCTAAAACCAGATGGAAATATCTATATATTAATACGATCTCAAATCAAGGGAATCCTGTAGACCGCACTTTAAAAGATTGCATTTACTTACCCTCACAAGTCTATACATATACGAAGTTGCGATATTTGTAAAGTCCAACCCTAATTTGTATACACTTTCATCATCAATCCACCAACGAAATTTTCGCAACAAAACCAAATTACGCTATGAGATCATACACTCGACTTTGCTGCAGGAAAGTTTTTTCCGGATGTCTGTGACAATATATAATAAATTGCCTAGTGCTTTGAAAGTACTTCCTTTAGTACTATTCAAAAAACGGCTAAAATTCCTGTTGGTAGAGAAATGCTATTACACGATTGGTGAATTCTTGGAGGATAGATTCATTTGAGGTATTATTAAAATAATTGACATTCTTTATAATCTTTGACCTGAAATTGTATTGATATCTATTCCTTTAATCTTTTCAATATTTATGAATTTATTGTAATCAATGTAAATCAATTTATTAATTTATTATAATTCTTAATTTAATGACAATTTATGATGACTTAATATGATGATGATTATTATATTTTATGAATCCGTTTTAAATGCCTTTAAATATGTAACATAATCTTTGTACGCCACCCCAAATGGCAGAACATGGTCTGCACTTTTAATTTGTATGATCTATATATTTCGACCTATGTTCTACAAAGAATAAATGAATTATGAATTATGAATTACGTGAAGGAAAACTTTGTACGCCTTTTTACGAAAATTGACGCGGATTGAGGAGTATGAATTATATTCAGTACATAATAAATGGTCGCCCAAATAATAAGTGGTCGCCCAGTTGTCGAAATTCGACTATAATCAATTTAAATTATGACTTAAACAATAAATAAAAGAGTATATATTATGCGTGTGTTTGTCAAATACAGGGTAGTGTGCGTAATGATTTTTTTTATTGATTGAATGTATTTTTTATGCTTAGTTTTAAAATATATTTACATTCTGCACTCCTTCTCTGTATGAACTATAAGTGTGCTAAATTTCATACTACAATTTCATAGGCGTACGAAGTTTTTCCTTCACGTATTAATATAGATTCTAAATTAATATATAGATAACGTGGAAAGATAGTATTATTTAGACGCGCGTTGATTGTGGCTCAGTTAGTAATTTAGACGGCAATTTAGATTTTTAGTGGCGATTTATGCTATTAAAAAGAAGTCTGTTTAACTAGTACCCATTCTTTATGACGTAAAAATGAATGAATGTATTGTTTGTTATTATACAATACAATACAATACAATAACGCTTTATTGCACCAAATAAAAATACAGACACAAAATAAAACAAAAGATAATACAATAGGCGGTCTTATCGCTCTAAGCAATCTCTTCCAGACAACCTTAGGGCAGGAAAGTATAAATGCAAATTTGAACAGGTGTGTGGCGCAGTGAAAATAAAACAAAAATCATTAAATGTCTTCAGTAAAACATTATGAATAAATACACATACATTACATACAACTACACATATATATATAAATATATACATACACACACACATACATATACATACATATATATAATACATATATACACACATACACATACATAAACATAAATACAAATAATATACATATAAACAGTTTTACAAAATGCCAGGAATTTACAGAACATCAAGTAATTGTGACAGGTAATGAGATTTCACATTAGTTTTAAAACATGTAAGTGTTTGAGCTTGCCGAATGCGGAGCGGTAAGGAATTCCAGAGCCGCACAGCCTCAATAGAGAAGGAGTCGGAATAAAACTTTGTGAAGTGAGAAGGAGTTTTAAGACGAAGAGAGACAGTGCTACGAAAGATGGAACTATGGACTTCTTTGAGAAATGTAAAACGTTCTTTCAAGTAGAAAGGAGTGTTAGGGTTGAAAAGAACTGAATACAGTAGAGAAAGTATATGCAAATTCCGACGAAGCCGAATTGGGAGCCACTTGAGCTGAGATCGATAAAGAGAAATGTGGTCGTATTTACGTAGACCGAAAATAAAACGTATACAGATATTTTGAAGTCTATCTAGCTTATCAAGTTGTTCTTGATTGAGATCCAAATAACAAGTGTCAGCATAGTCTAGGATAGGAAGGAGTAGAGACTGAGCCAGCGCAATCTTGGTGTCGATAGGCAAAAAATACTGGAGCCGTCTAAGGGAACCAACGGCAGCAAATAGTTTTCTACTCACTTCTGCCAACTGAGGAAACCACGACAAAGTTTTGTCCATATATATACCAAGGTTTTTCACCTTATCGCTAAGATGTATGTGAGACCCATTAAAAACGATAGGAGCGAGGTCCGGCCAGTTAATTCGCGATATAAATCTAGGACTGCCAATAATGATAGCCTGTGTTTTTGTAGGGTTTACGATAAGCCCATGAGCCTTACTCCATTCTGATATCTTTGACAAGTCATCATTAATTGTGTCTATGGCAGTAGAAATATCATCAATATGAGCTTGAGAGTATATCTGAAGATCGTCTGCATATAGGTGGTAGGAAGAACGAAGATTAGAAGCAATAGAGTTGATAAATAAGGCGAATAACAATGGGGATAGCACGCCACCCTGAGGCACACCAGCAGACGTATGGCACCAAGAAGAAAAAGTATCCTCGATGCGCACACGCTGCCGCCGTCCATACAGGTAAGAACGAAACCAGGCAATTGCTGTTGGAGATATGTTAAGAGAACCAAGTAAACTTAAAAGAATGTCGAAGTCGACCGTATTAAAGGCATTACTGAAATCTAATAGCGTCAGAACTGTTAACTGGGAGTTTTCCATGCCGAAGCGGATATCGTCAGTAATTTTAATGAGCGCAGTGGTCGTACTGTGGCCAGAACGAAAGCCTGACTGAAAAGGATCCATGATATCATTTTTAGAGAGGAAAGCATTGAGTTGCTGTTGGACAAGTCGTTCAAGGACCTTAGAAAGGAATGGGAGTATAGATATAGGACGGTAATCGGTAAATGAAGAAGGATTTGCTTTCTTAGGTAAAGGAATTATGAGAGCGTCCTTCCACAACGTTGGGAAAGTGGTAGAGGAGATAGAATTATTCAAAATCAAGGTAATTATAGGAAGAAGGATATCCAGAATGGGGAGGATCATGGTACGACCAATGTCATCAGCGCCCACCGCATTAGAAGTAATGGACAGTATGTTCTTCTTAACATCACAATCAGCAAATTGACTAAAATGAAAGGAAGGAGTATTGGGAGTTAGCGAGGAAAGACTATTTATTGTTCTATTTTTAATGCCACTATCAAATGCAGCAGATGAGGAGAAGTGCCTATTAAGAGAATCGATGTCAAGGTTGGTAGGATTATTATGTTGATTCTTACCAACTCCCAATGATTTAAGAAATTTCCAGACTTTTGCTGGTTGACCATTTTCAACGGATTTATGAATGTGGCGTCGTTGAGCTTCTCTACACAACCTATTGCAGCTATTACGTGCACAAACATAACGATCGCGGTATTTGTCGGGGTTAGCCTTAAATTTAACTCTCATAACATTTTTCTTCCTGATCGCAGATTTAATCTCTTCGGTAAGCCATGGAGCTGGGAGGTGTTTGACACGGACAGGTCGAATAGGAGCATGGCGATCGTACAATTGCGTAAGAGTGGAGTTGAATAAGGTAATCTGATTGTCGATTGAACCCGCGTTAACCACAGCTTCCCAATCGCAGCGCACTGCGTCCTCACGAAGCCGTTCTATGTTTATTCCACCAAAATTGCGCTGCATCAAAATCTTAGATCGAACTTTAGGAGGGCGGAGCTTGAGGGATAAGAAAATCAGGTCATGGTATGAAAACTCATCAGCCGGGAATTGACCATGTTTGGCTACTAATCCCGGTGAGGACACAAGAATAAGATCGAGAAGAGAAGGGTTGCAGCTAGGAAAGTGATGGGTAGATTGTAGAGGAAGTATAGCAAGATTGCAGGAATTAGCAAGGGCAAGTAAGGAATTAGAACGAGTGTCGTTTTTTAAAAGACAGGTGTTAAAATCACCCATAATTATGGTATGATTATAGGACGGCATCAGGTTTTCGAGAAGACTCTCTAAAGAAGAAAAATAATTGATTGTAGATGAAGGACTATAGAAAACTCCAAGGAGAACCTTAGAGTGAGCAAGAGAAATTTCGAGAAAAAGATATTCGGCTTCATGGGAAGGGTTAGAAACTTTAGAAAAGGAGACAATGTTAAAAGGAATATCCGCTCGAAGGTAAATGGCGACACCACCACCACCCTTCCCAATTCGGTCATTACGTATGAGCTGGTATCCGGGCAAGGAGTATGATGTAGAAGAAAGGCAAGGATGCAGCCAGGATTCTGATATTAAAATCGCATCAACCCCTTTAAAATTGAAAGTTGTAAGCATATCTTTATAATGGGCTGGAATACTTTGCGCATTTATATGTACGGCATTGAAATTTTTAGGCAAGTCGACAAAATTGTTTTTTAAAGATTCACTTAAAGGTAAAGGTAAGCTGTAAAAACTGTCATCAGTAGACGAAATTGAAGACGTTAATAATAAATTAGAATCAGCGTCTTGAACTGATACCATAAATAATAAATAAATAAATAAAATAAAATAATAATAAAGTAATATATAAACAAGAATAATATACCTATTAACTAATGCCTATCATGACCATCTACCCGCCAGCAGACTGTAAGTAAGTTATATAATTACTAAAAATGAATCGATTAATAAAAAGCAAACAAAACTGACCAAAATGGTCTGAAGAAGAAAATTATTATGAACTTTATTTAAAGAAATTGTTATAGAAACGACTTGATTGTAAACGTTTTGGTGAATTATCGCAGCGGATGCGATACGCGGAACGGGTCCTGCATCCTGCGGTGAACGGCCCTGCGCTGATGATAATGGAGAAATTCTGTCACGGTCTGGAAAAAGTAGTTAAGAAATTTCCAATGAATCAAGTATGAAACAAAGTGATGAAGGTATCAGAAGATATCTCTTGGGATCATTTTCCTTTTTGATTTCACGACTGGCCAAAAAAGGAGTGGAATGATTTCAGGGTGAATGTACCTACGCCTATAAACATGCTGATGAGTATATACAAGAGCTTTTATTTAGTTCCACCACGGTCCGTTGAAGCTGAAATTTGGCAGACTTGTTTGGTTCTCGTAACAATTACCTAAGTCCGGCCATTTCTAATCTAATATGGCAATAAAGGAAATTGGCGATTTATAATTTCCACATAGATCCATGGGATATGATATGTGAATCAAATAAGAGCTTTATATGCGAAACATGTGCTTAAATATTTTTTTTGTATAATCTTGTTTTTATTTTATAACCGCCTTCCAAGTGTTATGCTGTGGAGATGCTACGTTAGCAGCTGGGATGACAGTGGCCGCTCTATACTCTTTGTACTATTTGGTAATAATCTGTATGCTTGTATGACACTCGACGTAGTGTAAAAAAAAAAAGAAAATAAAATATTTTGGTTAACTTAAGCTCCATTTCCGACAGAGCTTACTGATTGATGACAAGCAAATCCTTTTTCAAATCCACTCAGTGTTCCTTCATCCTTATCGCCACATCTAGTAACCTCATTTCGAGAACAATGTACGTCTCAATTAAAGCGCAGTACAGAATTAAATCATATGTCTACTTACGTGACTGTGATGTGCTAGGTGCACGGAGAGATTGGTGTTCCGTACTGTAAAAATGAATAAATTTAAACGTCGCTTATGTTATGTTTATAATTTCGATGGCAGCTGGACTAATGTTATAAAATTAATTTTTATTTATCTTATATATAAAAATGAATTGTTTTTTGTTAGTCTCGCTAAAACTCGAGAACGGCCAGGCCGATTTAGCTGATTTTGGTTTTGAAATGTTTGTCTTAGCCCAGGGAAGGTTTAAACGGTGAGAAATTTTGGAAAAAATTCAAGAAAGATAGTGAAAACAACAATTATAATTTCCCATACAAAGTGTTCCTACTATAGTCGAATGTCATAACAGCAAAGATGGCGAACCTACCTATCAATAGTGTCATTGTCACAAAGAATCGACGTCATATTTGTTGGTTGTCAAATATGACTTTCTCAGAAGTGACATAGAAATGACACAATACTAATAGACATCAAGAAAGGAGTTGAAATATGTAGTGACTGTTTATGGTAAATAATGCTTTGTACAGTACTTAAGAATAAATAATAGAAATTTGTAAATTTCATAAACACTCGGATTGTAAATTACAAAAATGATTGCAAAAAATGTAACCAGTATCAGCAATGCGAATAGACCAGAAAATGGGGGCTGAACGCAGAACGAGGTTTGTGGATTCACATAGAGTTGTATGACTTTGCATATGGTAAGACCTACATCACATTATATAGGTCTGTCATGTTAACCAAGGTGATACCTATTACAAAATAAAACGGATCCTCATTATTTTCTGAAGTACCTAAATCTGTAATTTTAATATAACCATATTTTATCATTTAGTCACAAATTTATTTGGCGAGAACTTTCTTTACTGAAGTCTAAAGGGCTGCCAGGTCTTTAAATCGACATCATCCGAGACATGTACCGAAATTCCAAAAATAGGTCTTACGTATAAGTTATTGACAAGCATATTCAGCTTAGTCCGTAGAGCTCCAGAGTTACTGTCAGTTAAGCTAAACACAAGTATCATACTTCTAAGTTGAAGTTTGATTTTCGTGATCAGCAACACCGGTTGGGATCGTCTTCAGCTTAGCCGGTAGGTGTCCATGTATGCTGATATAATTGCACTGGCGGATGCGGATAGAGGGCAGTTGTTGCGATGAGTGAATTAATGGAAGAGGTCACTTGAGAACTATGGGCCGAATACGGGAGAGATCGAGTACTTGGGCTGCAAAACAACAAATCCCCGAACGACCGTGCACATAAGGATATGGTCGAATGCACGGACAGTTTAAGTACTTGGGTTCTGTTCTTCGATCATCGGATAGCATCGACTGCGAGATTTCAGTAGCTTGGACTAAGTGGCTTGAGGTAACCAGTGTATATCTGTGACTAGGGATTGCAATCCCGCAAAGCGAGATCCCGCATTCCCGCGGGATTACGATGCTTTAATTAATCTGCGGGATCCCGCACATTCAAAGGGCGGATCCGCGGACCCCGCAAATAAAGAATTTAGCGTTAGAACTAAGTAAATTTATATTTATTTCCAAAATCCAAAAAAGTACGATGAAGAAACTAAAAATACAGATCGTACATATACATTCTTCATGCCAAGAAAAGTTGCAATACTTACGCCAAGAAATAAATAAAATTATAGAAAAAGTCGTAGTTCAAGACGATGAAATATATGCAGATGACGTCTTGGAAAATACACCTATAGCTAGAACATCTGCTACTGATACAAATCCTACTCTAACGCTAAAAGAAGAATGAGAAAAAAGCTTCTAAAAGAAAAAATATATTTAAGAAAAAACCAGACATTGTTGTCTGGCTTTTTCATTCATTTGACATTCGTGGTATTAGACGAATTGTCAAGTAGTATCATGTATCCACATGGACCAGCTCTGTGCGGTGGGTCGACGGGTGTTCATGTATGCTGATATAATTGCACTGGCGAATGCGGATAGAGTGCAGTTGATGCGATGAGTGAATTAATGGAAGAGGTCACTTGAGAACTATGGGCTGAATCCGAATAAAAAAGACTTGGGCTGCAAAACAACAGATCCCACGACCGTGCACTTGAGGATATGATCGAATGCACGGACGGTTTAAGTACTTGGGATCTGTTCTTCGATCATCGGATAGAATCGACTGCGAGATTTCAGTAGCTTGGACTAAGTGGCTTGAGGTAACCAGTGACATCTGTGACTCCGAAATTTCGTCAAGTTGAAAGGACAAATATATAAATCCAAGATTATACCATTTTATAAGTTAGTAAAAAATCGTCAATACTTGAGCGACACGTACAGGTGTTGTCTTTCATGGAGTTGATTATGCTGCGCAGTATGCGCGAAGTTTCGAAGAAGGACCGCGTTAGGAATTCTCGGACATGGCAAGCAAACTGCAAGAGAGTCATTTAAGCTGGTATTGTCAAATTTTATGGAAAGCGGCAAGTTAGGAAACAAATGTCTTGCAATGGCACATCCTCCAGGTTCGGGCACACAGGGTAGGCAATTCTTAAAGAGACACAGATCTTAGATCGTATATATTTGTTAAGTAGATAGATGTAGGTGAAACAAAGTTCACCGGGTCATCTAGTTTATTTATAATTAATACCAGACAACCGATAAATGTACTTAAATACATTTTTTTTTGTAAATACATACTTATAATACGAGTACATAGAAAACACCCAGACCAAGACAATCAGACATGTTCATGCACACAAATGTTTGACTTGTGCGGGGATCGAACCCGCGAACTCGGAGTCAAAGTGGCAATTGCTAACCATTCGAGCACCGAGCTCGTCGAAATTGAATTGAATTGTGCCTTAAGTTGAAAAGAGAACCTCCATTTTCGACTTACTCGTAGTACCTTATAGAGCGAGTCGCTCGCTGCCTATTGAATAAATCTTTATCGTTTGACATATTTCCGTAAACTTTGTATATTCAATGGAGAACCCTAAACATGAATCGTGTTGTCGGTTTGTTTGTATTGCCAGCTTTGGGCGACGAGCGGCGCGGGCGTGGGCGCCCTATGTTGGTGTTTCTAATTTGAAGACACAGAGATAATGTTGCCTTTGCGAATAGGAACTGTTTTACAAATGCGGTGCGCCTTTACTGTATTTTAACTGTATTTGAAATAAAATAGAATGTTAGACATGAATGCTTCCTCTTTTTCACATATCTGTTTCTTAAAATAGCTGTTTTCAACCAAAGTTTCCTTTTTAATCGGGAGTGTGTATAAGTACACCCCAGCCACTTCATATAAATATCGCATCGTTTTCTACTACATAAACACTGACGTCTGTGCAGAGCATGAATGAGAGTGTGTACGTGCAGCGCCATACAAATTGTTCCAGATTCGTCTCAAAAGGGAGGTGAGATCGGTTAGAGAGCGGCAGGGAGTGTATGGAACCGTTTGTATCTGCATGCAGTGCACGAGTGGCTGAGGTGTGGTCGGGAGTTAAAAAAAGAAAAAGTGTATAAATCACCTTATTTAAAGGACCTCCTCAACCGTCAAGAAACCTTCGAAGCCCTATGACTAAGCGACTGAATATTTACTGTCCAGTAATGTGTACAGCTAAGTATTGGTATTCTCATCATTGAGTATGTATTCCATTAGCACTCGCCTAATAAGTACTTCAGATTTTATCTATATCCAATACCCAAATACGTTTACGAGAGAGACTATGGCCATAATTGTCTATCGCCTCTGGCATTAACATTTTTGCTAAAGAATTTGCAACTTTACTGCTCTGTAATTAAAGGTAATTATAATCCTAACGATTAAGTGTTTAGCATGGTGGGCGAACAGTTTTGTTGATAGTAAATGTTGCTCTGTTTAATATTGGGTATTTGCTTTGGAAATTATGTTTAGTTAAAGCTAATATTATGCCTCTCGGGTGAACAACCATCAGGCGTTCAGACAATTACGGTGGCCAAGTGGGTATGGCTTTTTAACATCAAGTTATTTTTCTTTTATACTACGTCGGTTGTAAGATAAGCATACGACCCACTTGATATGAAGCGGTGACCGTAACTTATTTCTTCTTGGTAATCTCATTCACTCGCAGGAATATGACTAGGCTATAGGCAGAGCTATTACTTCCCCAGTTGGACAACTTATTATTTACGCTGCGACCCACATCTCTTATTCCAGAGCCTGAACTTCCCTCGCTACGCATCATCGCTCTGCTGGAAGCACACCCTTGAAAGTATAGTTGCATTATGATCATATTATAATGCAACTATATAATTTCCTGCGTGAAAATCTAGATCTAGACCAAAAAACTTCGAATTATTAGGGCTATCCCATCTTTTAGCCATTGCCGTTTGTCCTACCAACCGTCTTAATAATATCTCAAATATCCCAGTTTGTTTAGATTCTGATGTCGCCATAGTTTATATTTCTTATAAGGTTGGAGCCGCGTCTTGCATATGTTTATTATCATTTATCTTGCCGTAAATAATTATCGTCGGCCTCGATCGTCCTTGTCCGTCGTTTGAACAGATGCGCAGGCGCCACTCGTGTATGACTCACTGCCACAAAGAATGTAAGCCATGAAACGATGTGAAAACTCAGTAAATACCAAGAAATATATGTCCACGACATGCGCCATGCTCAATGACCTCAGTGTTTCCAACCAGGTATGTCTCAAGATGAACATGGACAAGACCATGTTGGATAACTATGTTGCACCTATATTGGTCATGATTAGGAACGATATGATCGAAATTACTGACGAATATATCTAGCTAGGTCAGTTGTAACAATATGAATCAGTTGGCAAGGTTTAACTTTGATCGAAAGGTCCAGAGACTAATCCAACTTGAGCGGGCTACGTTCGGGAAACTATGTCACATCTTCTCGACCAAAAAGAGAGTAAAATGTTCTTTCGATCAGTATTTGTTGCCTTGCCAGTGTGACACACGGAACTGAAACGTGGTCTTTCATAGCGGGCCACACGGGGAGGGTCAAGGTTTGCTCAGCGATTTGGAGACCTATAACTAGGGATCAAGGCGTAATAGGATCCAAAATGAGCATTCCTAATCCGCAGTAGAGTAGCTAAAGTGGCAGCTGGTAAAATCGCTGAGGTGTAGGTGCAATGCGGGACAACCATTCAGTAGATAAAGAATTTGGGTGAAATAGCAAGAAGTCCGCAAAAATTACAGATGATAACGCACTGGACCGAGTTGATATACAGAAATTTGTTGCTTGCAAACTCCACCGTCTGCAACTGAAAATAGGAGAGGAAAAGTTTCTGGGCAAGGGGCCCAGTAATGGGGCAATTAAATTACGACATCTTGAAAAATATCATACTTACAAGAAAACATAGAAGCGTAGTGAGGTAGAGAATGGATAAGTTTTGTAGACCAAATAAAGAAATCGAAAGTTATGTATTATAAAGCGTACAATAGATCGACAAAACAAGCTGGGGATGGTATGCGAGAGGATTTCTGTGGAACTACTAATAGTATACTAAGTGTGCTTGGTACAAGGCTACAAGCTATTGCATGTTATCAGACAGAGTCGGAGAAAGTAATTGTTCACTTGTAAATCGATTGTTAATTATAATTACATGTAGTTGAATTACAATTAATCATGTTTACATTTAATCCGATTACATGCTATCATTTTATTGAGAAGCCTATCCAATTATCTTTATTTCTACACAAGGTTTATACTTTTAGGTCTTTGATTTGCAAAAAAGCTGTTAATATATATTATAAAGAAAAATACTGTAGTTTGGTCCAAACCACATGGCTAACAAGTAACGGGGACCCACCACACATTCCCACCACGTGTCTCCTGTGTAGCCTGGATTAACAGCGGCGACAACCAAAACAGGCAATGAACAGTGAAGTCCATTGCAGCAGTCCCGGGGGTGAAACTACGACTACCTTGGAACTCACAACGAGTTTAATCAGAAGAAATTAGTATGAGTAAGAAGCTTCTGGAATTTGACTTCGCCTCTTAGCAATGTGAGAGACAGCAATATGGCAAATAAGGCATTAAAAACCTAAAGAGATGGCTAGTCAAGTGAAGCTCAAATGCCGTGCACCACGGACTTGATGTCTAACACTATTGAGTTATTACCTAACACATCGATTCCAATAATATGGATAAATCGATTCTAATAACAAGTAACGTTATATAAATTGTTTTTAAAATGTAACTCTGATGAGCTGATATTCGTCTCATGTGTTAATAAGACAGCGGTATGATTTCAATATTAATTGCAGCGTTATTGTGTTTTATGTGGGATATACCACAACGCTAATTGTCAAGCATCCGAGCCTGTCATCGTCTATTTAAAATCGCGGCCTTCGGTCCGTGTGTGCAGATTTTTTATCGCATTATACGTAGCACGCGTTTAATGTAACGTTTTTTAAATTGTGTGATAAAGTTGGATCGTTATTTAACTGGTTATTGGACTTTGGAATGACTAGATCAGTACAATTCTAGACAAGACGACGAACGGTGCCATTCGCGCCGCTCAAACAGAAGCAGATGGCGAACAGTTGTGTGAGGTTGTGTGCTTCTTCAGAGAGGACACGACAGAAAGAAAGAAAGGAAGTAGTATAGTAGCCTGGCAACGGATCAGTGACTCCTTGGTGTTGCTGATCTCCATGGGTGGCGGTGATTGCTTTCCGTCAGGTGACCCACATGCTCGTTTGCCCCCGCTCATATAAAAAAAAAACAAAAAGAAACATCGGCCGATGGAGTGAAAGAGAGATATCTTGTTCCGCGCTCTCGCTTGCACGCTCGGCTCAGGCGGAACGTGACAATGAGTCATGCTTATTCGTGCGTGCAGCCGGCGTTGACGTTATCACGTAAAAAAACATATATTGAGGAAAACGAGACAAGGAGGAGGAACGCACAAATTATTTAGACTATACCAATAATTACCATAGTATACATGTTTTACAATACAATTATTATATTACAAAGATGAACATGTTATATGTTAAGGTATTATAAAGGTACACCGGAAAATATCCTCACAAAATTATTGTGCTTTAACGGGTTAAAGAACTCAATTTACTATAACATCACCACAAAAGGAAAATTCCTCTGGTTTAAACCGCATTCAAACATTTTTTGGACAAGTAATATCGAACGAGAAAGGTTCGTGACCAAATATCGAATACGTTTTCACATAAAACCGCCGTAAAACATGATGAGCGGTCATTTCTGGTGTAATACTGTGAGTCACCAAATTCTTGGCGTGCCTTGCGATGCTGACGGTGAGTATGGTAGACCCGTATGTGGGGTTAGCAGATGACTGGAATTTTCAATGGATTGTCTAAAAATTTGGCCCTGCATCAGGTATACTTACAAGGAAAGTTTAAAACTGTCGAGATACTTTTCAAATTGAAAAAGAAAATAGGTAGGTACCTATGTCAAAAATAGTCGTTGGGCGTGCGACAGAATAGGCACTACTATGGAGTGTAGTTGCTCCTTAATGGAGGTGGAAAGGCGGGACAATGACAATCCCCTCCTCTCCCCTCTGACACGAATCTGGATTAGTTTGTATGGTGGCGCGCACACACATACGCTCATTTTCGCTTAGAGACGTCATTGTTTAAATAATACTGAATGACGCGACTTCTGTATGGAGTGGCCGGGGTGTGACATGGCTGTGCCATACTAAGACCACAATATAAAGAATTTTGTAAGAGGAAAGTCGTTTTTGAACCTGGTAACCCTAGCCATATGGTGACCACATTGCATACCTAAGCGAATGTGTGATGTTTTGACCGCCCGGTCGACCCGCTCGTGACCAAGGTCGAAAACGCGCTAAATGAACTTATTGTGTTCCTTGGTAGGATGATGAGTACGATTTATTGGGATGTTCATTCATCAACATCTTTGAACCAAAGCCAAGTTCACCTGCACGCGGTGCACCCTGCTGACTGACAAACGAAGCTCTGGCGAAAAGAAAGGTAGGGAGCATAATTGTAAGTTACCCGATTGGGGAATGTACCTCCACCTCACAGAATACCGCAGCCAAATAACAATTACCTTGAGGGTTGTTGTGTTTCTGCGAGTGAGTGAGGTCACCAGAAAGGAAGGAGATGCTGCGTTGGCAGCGGGAGTGGCGGCGCGCGAGCGATATTTTATGTTGCGAGCGTTAATATGGCTACGGTAACCGCTTCACATCAGGCGGGCCGTATGCTTGTCTGCCACCCGACGTAGGATAAAAAAAAAGATCTTTGGTTTAAGTCATTCTGCTTACTCGGTAGAGCTGTATGGTTTGTATCCTCTAAGGCGGAACACAATTACCGACAATCTAAACTAAACTTTTCGCAATCAAAAAATCCGTTGATAAATCGGTTTCAGCTACGGCGGTAGCCCCAGTTTCAGAAGCGACAGAGAGGTACGTTTAACGGTACAATCGACCCATTTGACATTTTGAAAATTCATTTAGAGAATTTTGCGTTTTGCTTATGGGGTGCATTTTGCGAAAGGTACATTCTGCGACTGAAGGAAAAAGTGATGTAAAACGTATGACCTTCTTAAGCAGAGTAAAATACGTTTGAATTTGGGTTGATTGATTAGGAACAGACAGGTCCGACCGCCATATTAAATTCAAATATGCAGTATGGTCTAGATTACTATATAATGTCGGTATGCTCTTGAAGTTAGAATGTAGTCCAGCACTCGATTGAGAATGTCAATTTCCATTAAGTATTGACAAAATGATTAGATTGAGAACCTTGCAGTTGCTTCAAGTGTACAAATTAATTTAACAGTAATCCAATGATTAAACAGTAAGTTGTAAAATATATAAACAATAAATAATTTATCAGTAAGTTGACGACCCCGGTGGTCGAATAGCTAGGTGACTAGTCATCTCCACTTTGACTCCGGGGCCGCGGTTTCGATCCCAGCACATTACAAATATTTGTGTACATGAACATGTCTGTTTGTCTTGGTCTGGGTGTTTTCTGTGTATTATATGAATGAAATTACAAAAAAAAAAATGTATTTGAGTTGCTTATAGGCCCTTTTGCTATTAGGACATTGTGCTCATAGGGCGTTTAATTAAATGACCTTACGATAAGAAAGGTTATCAGCATCCAATAATTGAAAATCCCTGTCGCCGAAGCTGAAGCCGATTACCATTGAATATTTTGTTTCGAGAACTAGGTCTTCCGTTTAAGTTATTGACAAACATCTTCATCTTAGTCGGTAGAGATCTATGGTTTTTACCAGCTAACCTAAACAGTAGGTACGTTAAATCTAAGTGGAAGTTTGATTTTCGCAATAAAAAAATCAAATGGGAACCGGGTTCAGAGGGTATCTGTAACATGGTAGGATTAGAAAGCGATCTGCTGTCAATAAGAATGGAACCCAATGCGTTAGGTGAGGTTCGAGGAACACAAATCTTATTTGAATGAGAACGGCACAGGATCAAATCCGTGGTCAAACTGGAAGAGATCTAGAGGACGAGTTATGTCGATAGAATGAAGATAACTTCAACAAAATAAATGCACTACATACACGTAAAACGGAATAAATCTAGGTCACGCTACTCCGTACAATGGACAGTTCCTTCCGCTCTCTCATAATAACCTCACCTCCCCTCTGAGGCGAATCTGGAATAGTTTGTATGACGCCGCACCCACACACGCTCGTTCACGCTGTACTGCACAGATGTTATTGTTTATGTAGTAGTAAACGATGCGACATTGGTATGGTGTGTCCGAGGTGTGCCTAGGCACTAAAAGTTGCACAAGATATGCTCGATATACGATAGGTGTATATAAACTCACTTTCAAAGCATTAGCCAACTAATACTGGCACCATAAAAGGCGATGGATTGACACGACCAAATATGGAAGGCCTCTCGTGGAAACCGTGCCATTTGAGTTTTTGTGCCTTTCACGAATGGCGCGGTCAATTGCGACATTGTTGTGTATGTAAGAAGATGGCCATATGGTAGTACGTATCTAACTGTAATGAATGATGGAAAAGTTTATTCGAAAGGTTACATTAAAAACAAATTTTTGTGCATTTTTTTCATTTTCAATTATTTAGATAGCCAGCATATTAAGTAGACAACATCTAAACTTCTTAGAGCCAACATCAATTCTATGGTTAATTTAGTATTTGTACAATCCTTGCATATGATTTCGGATACTAATGCGTACGACTACGGAAGTAGGTACAACTACGAGTATACTATATACTGGTACAGCATAAGAACAGTGCAAAGATATATCGTACTCAGCGGTCATTTACTATACTCCCTGAATTCAGATATTACCGTGGATTTGGAAGGGTGCAAGAAACTGAAAAGACCCAAGTAAGAGTAGACACTGTGGTAATCTTTTGGCATCATTCAGCAGCTCGTAACAAAAACGTAAAAATCCTGATTATTACATATCTACAGGTCAGGGGTGTCTATCGCCTAAGCTGAAGTCGAAGCTCTCTATCGATTAACCTAAATTAATAAATAATAAATATTCCTGGACTTTAATTTGTGGACGTGGAGCACACTGCCATCTAGTCCCAAACTAAGCAAAGCTTGTACTATGGGTACTAGATAACTGATATTATACTTAAATACATTTTTTTGTAAATACATACTCGTACATATAATACACATACGAGGGGAGGTCAATAAGTTCGCGGAATGAGAGAGAAGGAGGTTGAAATTAAACACCAAATTATTTTTCCTTTTCAATATATTCTCCTTTAACCCTAATACATTTTTCGGATCTCTCAAATAGCTTGTTTATACCATCGAAAAAAAATGATTTGTCTTTGGTGTCAAAATAGGCCGAAATTGCCGACTTGACTTCATCATCGTCGTCAAATTTCTTTCCACGCAGCTCTTTCTTCATTTTTGGAAATAAATAATAGTCACTGGGGGCCAAGTCTGGACTGTATGGTGGGTGGTTTAATTGTTCAAAGCCGCATCGGTGAATGGCAGCCGTCGCAACATGGCACGTGTGGAGGGGTGCATTGTCGTGCAAAAGGAGCACACCTTTTGACAGTTTTCCTCTTCTTTTTTTCTTAATGGCTTCTTTCAATCTTTCCAGTAAAGAAGCGTAGTACTGTCCCGTTATAGTCGCACCACGTTCTTTATAATCGATCAGTAAAATACCTTCTGTATCCCAAAAGATAGTCGCCATGATCTTTCCGGCCGATTGTGACACTTTGAACTTCTTTGGAGGAGGTGTGCCTTTTTTATGCCACTGCATCGACTCTTGCTTCGACTCAGGTTCATAGTGGTGAACCCAGGTTTCATCTCCAGTAACAATCCGGGCCATAACTTCTTCCTTTCTCTCTCCACAGAGCTCCAGAAACTGGTGAGAGCACTCGACACGCTCGCGTTTTTGAAGTGGCGTGAGCATTCTCGGAACCCATCTTGCACTGACTTTAGTCATCCCAAGATGATGATGTAGGATATTTAAAATACTTGATTCGGATACTCCAACCATTGCTGCAAGTTGCTTCTTCTTCAGTCGGGCATCTTCCAATACAAGTTTTTCTACTTTTTCGACGATTTCCGGTGTGGTGGCCTCAATTGGCCGTCCGGAGCAGGGGTCGTCTTCAATGGACTCCCTTCCTTGTTTGAAAAGACCATGCCACTTGTAAACCATGGTTTTACCAGGGGCAGAGTCCGCGTAAACCGCTAACAGCTCTTGAAAAATCGTCTGAGCGGATTTTCCTTGCTTGGTAAGAAACTTAATAACGGCACGGTGTTCAATTTTCTCCATACTGGCTGACTTCTTCCCGATTTAGTTGTTTGCAGGTCGATAACTCAAAAGTTAATGACACGATTAGGTTCAAACTTGGTATATATACTCTTAATGAGGTGCTTAACTAGTGCCTACCTGGACGGGTAAATTTATCCCCATCAACCCCTCCATTCCGCGAACTTATTGGCCTCCCCTCGTAGAAAACACCCAGACGAAGACAAACAGACATGTTAATGCACACAAATATTTGTCTTGAACGGGGATCGAACCCGCGACCTCGGAGTCAAAGTGGCCATTGCTAATTCGACCACCGAGCTCGTCATTCACAAATTTAAACTGGATATGTTGCTCTTGCATGGGTTAGCGTTTTCATCAATATGTCAACACTTTTTCTTACTTAACAATAAGTATCTAGTCAAGTTTGAACAATTTTTTTTTTTAATAGTTGACTATAATGATATTCTATCTGCCTTGCCTGTTGCTATTGCCTTAGACATGAATACAATTAAGTTATCAGCACTTTGTTTCCTGTTGAGTGATACGGGCAGGTGCAATGCGCTACAATTGTTAACATTGTGAATGGTAAATGCCTCTTTTCTACATAGTATATTATTGGGGTGTAAGTGACTCACCACGATCTTCTGCGCCAAAGCCAACCTCAGCTGCACGTGGTGCACCCTGCCGTCTAGCGAAAGAGGCTCTGGCGAAAGAGAGGTAAGGTACAGAGTATTTGTAAGCTGATCGACTGCGGAAGTACCGCAATACCGCAAAGTAATACCGCAGCCAAATAACAATTCGCTTGAGGATTGTTGTGTTCCTGCGAGTGATAAATGATTTTCTTTAAACAAATTATGCTCTTCTGGGAGCATCACTATTTCGTTGATGGTGCGACTAACAGACGAGGTGGTGTGACAGCAGCTCAAAAGTGTAGCGCACGTAATATACTTATATAATATACTACACGTATATATAATGTACTGCATGGTCGATTTACAAATACATGATTTATAATATTTAAACAATTTACATTAGTGATAAGAGTGCAATGGCGTGGGTCAGATCGCAAATTGATTTGTTGCCCTCTACCAGGGCTCTGTTCGTTGATAACTTATCAGCTATCGCAGACAGCGTTTGTTGTTCGCCGGCGTTAGATCATACTCTGAAATCTATTTGTAGAATGACGTAAACATAAAGAATTTACACGATTATAGGCTTTGGCCTGCGGGCCTGCTTCAGAAGAAAAATAGGCGGTAATAATATTTCAGTTTCTTTGAACCACTATAAGTTGTAGACAATGTTCTGTCCGATGTTGACAATGGACTCAGAAACTTATTCACGCAATTTTTTTAAGAACTTTGTGTTCTAATTTCTTAAGAGTCTTTGCTAAGAAGTTTCTTCGACAGCCTGACGGTAACAGCTGAAAGTATATTCTGAAATTGTACAGGGTGACTATTTGCATGATATTAAGTTGTGAGGTTGATTCCCATGCCATGCATGCGCCAATTCGAATTATTTTATTTGCATTCTACAATGCCATGAGGTTCCTTAGACCAGTGTTCCCCAATTTTTTTTTGTTTAAGGGACATCTAGGAAAACGAAAATTATTTTAGGTTATACCATAAATGAAAAATCTGAGTTTATTTGTGTAAGAATTTTTCTTTCGTCTGTCTTTATTCATAGCCTTATGAGATAACCTTATTTTTCCGAGGCACTCCAACTAATGGCCACGGTACACCAGTGTGCCGCGGTACACACATTTTGCGGAACATTGGCTTAGACTAATACACATCATAGACACTGTCATTCATAAATTTATTATAATTTTTTTAATCATTTTGGTAGTTTATTGTGTACAATCGCCAATTATTGGCGAAATTGGTTGAATGACAGCCATGTCATAGAACTTTGTGACAATTTTTTTTTTCAATCTTATTACCGTCATTGCTCTGTGACAAGAAGAGTTCGGAGAACCTATCAGTAGATAAAGAAGTATGTATTCAAAACGTCCGGTTTGAGAGAAATTGAAAAATATCTCATTCTAATTAACCTTTTGTTTCCTATCACATGTCCATTCTTCAATATAACATGTTATTTCTGCACTGGATCAGGTCAGGTCAGCCATCAGGGCAGCTGTTTACGACCGCACCAATTACTCGAAACTATAACATTGTGTAATTGGTTGTTTGTGTTCAGATTTTATTGCAAATTAATGCTTTTTACTTGACCCGGTTCCTTGATCCTTAGGAGTTAACGTAAGACACTTTTAATTCCTAAGGGTCCGAGCTGTACAGTTACAACTTGTAAAGTTTAGTAGTTTGACGAGCCGGTGGTTGAATGGCTTGCAATGGCTACTTTACTCCGAGGTAGCGGGTTCCCTGCACAAGACAAACATTTGTGTGCATGAACATGTCTGTTTGTCTTGGTCTGGGTGTTTTCTATGTATTATAAGTATGTATTTAAAAAAGAATGTACATTTATCAGTTGTCTAGTACCCATAGTACAAGTTTATTGCTTAATTTAGGACTAGATGGCGCTGTGTAAATTGTCCACAAATATTTATTTATTTATACCTTAGTAGTTACTTCATTTCATGGCGGTTAGCCATCTGCATTTAGACGCACGCTCATTCATGACCATCTTGGCGATTGGCTTCCACCCCGTTCCGAGGGTCCAACGAATGCTTCCGATGAAGGCCGGCCCGGGGTTCCATCCAGCCAGTCTTTTACTACTATGCTTTTTACGAAACACAATCGTGTTTAGTCAGTCTTCTTCTTGGTCGATTCCTCATGACTGAGGGTCGTGACCATCACCATCAGCTTGCTGGACCAGTTTCCTCCAAGCCTCACGGCATGCAGCTTGTTTCAGGGCCATAGGAATGCTGCAATGAGTGATTTCCTTGATGGCGTCAGTCCACCTGGTAGGCGATCTTCCCCTACTCCTCTTTCCTTCCACTTGCCCTACGACTATAAGCTTTTCAAAGTTGTCAGGTTCTTTTCGGGCAATGTGGCCGAAATATTTGAGGAGTCTCCGCATGCATATGTTTAGTCAGTAGAGTCACAAAATACTGAGAGTAGTAGAGTTAAGGACTGACTGAGTTGAGAACCCATTGAGGATTCAGCATCTTCCTCTTATCCAGCATTTCCTATTCTTTTCAATGTTGTAACCCCTATGACCAATAATCTGATTTTACCCTCCCCATAGGTCAGATCTTATTGGTCTGAACTAATTTGTTAACTTTTATCATTTATTATCCGTACAGAATCCTACAGTTTAGAAACCAAGGCTCTAGTCGAAACCTCCGGAGGATGTCAATTTCAACTTGTCAGTTGCTAAAAAATAATACTAGGCCGGATTCTAGCCCTGGGGTCAAAAATCGGGGTTGAGTGGAGCGAGTAGATCGCGGAGTATATGTTTTCCATTGATTTTAATGGAAAATGTATTTGATGATCATTCCTCAAGGACATGATCGATCTCAATTTTTTTTCGATACAAACCTCAAGCATGTCGAGCAAAGCAGGTCTTTGTGACAAGTTTCTTCAAAATCGGTTCAGTGGTTTTGGAGCCTATTCATTTCTAAGAATGACTTTTCGGTGTATAGAAGTTTCCGCTCGCTCCACTGAATTATTCACTCAGTGGCAGGCAAGACTACTGGTATCTTGTTTATAAAATTCTTATTTATAAACCTGTCCAAATCACGGGTTCATTACGTCATTATTATAAATTAATTTAGTGGTTAGTGGCGGTGATAAATATTAATAACATCCCCGGATGTCGTCGATCTCAACAGTAGTGCAGTTGTGATTCACTCGTTTGCAGCTCTGTGCCAAGTCGCCGGAACCGGATATTGACACTTTTGTTTCTTCTATAGGTACTTTCATTTTGCAAATTGTACTGTCAACATATTGCGTACAGAATCACAGAAGATATAATAACTATAGTCTAATCTAAGTAATAAGATCATGTGGGTCACCTGATGGAAATTTGGATGAAAGATGGTTCAAAGATGTTGATGAACTACTTACACCCCAAATTGTTTTAGATAGATTGGGTAACTATGGATGCAGGTCGTTAAGGATCTATATCACCAGTGCACGAAAACAGACTGCCATGATGATGATGATGTTGATAGACATTTAAATTTAATGACTGCAAATATACTTGTTGGCTGTATGTAGGGTTGCCATCTCAAAACGCTAGCAACCACGGCAAGATGCGTGAAAACTCCGGATTTTGAATCTTAAAACCTGGACATGTCATGTTTTTTAGTACTAGTACTTTTTTTTATTCTGTGACAAGGCGGTTATTCGCAGCATGGAGCGGGCGGTAGTGATTTAAAACTTTTGACCCTGGACTACAAATGAAACTCCGCCCGGCGCTCCCGGGACGCCCTCTAAACTAGGGAAACCCGGACGTATGGCAGCCCTAGCTGTATGTAACCGTTATAAAATTTTAATAGGTATCTCACGCTAACATTCTTCATTAACGCAACATTCAACTCATTCATTGAGTATTTACTGCCTCTTGACACCGTAGCCCCTCAATGGTCTGTTAGCCACCATCCGTGTCCAATTTCCATCAACTGCTCTTGTCCAAACAATCAACTGTCAATTAATGTGACGAAATACTCATTTAACATGTGCTGCCGCTTTGAATATAAAGTTGAGAAAATAGATAGTCTGTAACTAGTTTTAGTATAATTGTTTATTTATTGATCGATAGTAGGAACTGTCGTTGAAAGTTTTACGCTGTTTCGTTACAATGTATGTTGAATTAATTTTGGATGATTGTGGCATAGTTCAGGCTGGTTGTAGACAAAGTAAATAAGTATTAAGACCAGCTCGGTGGCGTAGCGGTCAATGACGCGGCTTCGACACCAACGCTCGTGAGTTCGATTCCCACATAGGACAAACATTTGTGTGCATGAACATGTCTGTTTGTCTTAGTCTGGGTGTTTTCTATGTATCATAAGTATGTATTTACAAAAAAAATTGGTTGCCTGTAAAGTCGGTATACGGGCGAAAGTTTTACGTGACAACGACTTTGAGTGGTAAAATGTTTTCGAGTGGAAGGGACGCATGCCTTTCACTTTTTATGTCTGTCTCTCTCGCTCTTAGAAGGGACGCGTGCCTCTCACTCGCTCTCATTGTGAGCGCATAACGTGAGCGCGTTTCTTGAAGTGTCACCCGGCTAACCAATTTATAAGACGTTGTCACGTCAAAAAAATGTATTTACGTATGTTTATCAGATGTCTAGTACCCATAACACAAGCTTCGCTTACTTTGGGGCTAGATATTTATTTATTATTTAAATAATCGGTTTCGGTCAACTTGCCAGAATATTATGAATATTTTTAGAAATGGAAAAATTCCTAGGTGAGATTAGAACCCACAACCTTTTTTTGACTGGTCGAGTGCTCTTCCAACTGAGCTACCTAGCTAGGAAGTTTTGAGATGGTGACGAATTTTTGCATTTTATATTTGACTGCTGTAAAGTCCCAGTGTGGCGCCATCTACCTATTAAGTATTACACTACTAAACAAAAAAAATATATTAAAAAGTAAATGAGACTTTACGTAACGTTTCATACAAATAAAAACCTCTAGTCCTGCATTTTTCAACGTAACCTGAAGATTTACGCAGAGGTCTCCAAACTTTGTTGTTTCGTAGACCTCTTATATATTTTTTTTTACTTCCAAAGACCACTGGCCTATTAATGCAATTGGGAAGGCTTATATCCAAGTAGAAGTTCATATAAATTTCTATTGGATATAAGCCATTTCTAAGCTTACCTTGGACACTCCATACAAATGTAGCGTCGTTCACTATTACATAAACAACGTCGTCTGTACAGAGCGAGAATGAGCGTGTGTGCGCGGCGTCATACAAAATGTTCCAGATTCGCCTCAGAGGGGAGGTGAGGTCGATATAAGAGAGCTATATTGTACGTAGTACTATTACTTATACTGCCCCCTTACCACTGAATATGAATAAGCATTCTTTTTAGTTATTGAATCGCAATAAGAGTTGGTGGTAAGGGGACTGTGCCTAAACTCTTCCACTATACAATCTACTTGCAATAAATACACTTGGGTCTTCAGGTATTGAGGTTTTTGCACAGTAGCGGTGAAGTTCCAAGGGTTGTTTAGTAAAAAAATATCTCCAATTATAGTCAAGTATTATTAGTTTCGATAGTGCATTAATTGATTTTTTTGTCTCCTTCACAGACATACTCCGGCCTCTTCTGCGTGGTGGTGAACCCTTACAAGAAGCTGCCCATCTACACGGAGAAGATCATGGAGAGGTATAAAGGCATCAAAAGACACGAGGTGCCTCCACACGTGTTCGCCATCACAGACACCGCCTACCGCTCTATGTTGCAAGGTTGGTACTTTTACTGCTTATCATGTGCATAGGAGCCCATGGTTATACAAGGTGTATAAGCGGAAATTGATTCTACTCATTAATATGATATGGCAGATGGTGGAGGAAAGTCCTAGAGTGGAGGCCACTTATGGAACGGCGAAGCGTAGGACGCCCTCAAAAGTATGACTGGTAACAGTTGGATGTGGAATGCGGAGGATCGCATTAGGTGGAAAGTATTGGGAAATTTCTATATCTAGCAGTGGCTAGACACAGGCTGATGATGATGATGATGATTATGATAACTTTTATGAAACCGACATTAAAAAATAAGGATACAAACATACACTCGTACATAATTGCACACATACAAAAAAAACTTGTCGCAGGACGCTTAGCAGATGTGAAACATCAAAACTATTTTGTATAACTTGGGGTGTAAGTGGTTCATCAAGATCTTTGAACCAAAGCCAACTTCACCTGTACGTGGTGCACCCTGCTGACAGACAAACGAAGCTCTGGCGAAAAGAGAGGTAGGGAGCCTAATTGTAAGCTACCCGACTGGGGAATGTACCTCCACCTCACAGAATACCGCAGCCAAATAACAATTCCCTTGAGGGTTGTTGTGTTCCTGCGAGTGAGTGAGGTCACCAGAAAGAAAGGAAGGAGATTCTGCGTTGGCAGCGGGGGTGGCGGCGCGCGATCAATATTTTATGTTGCAAGCGTTAATATGGCTGCGGTAACCGCTTCACATCAGGCGGGCCGTATGCTTGTCTGCCACCCGACGTAGTATAAAAAAAAAAAAAAAAGTATACCAAATGTGCCTTAAGTAGAGAGCTGATCGCCAAGACGAATAGGAGTATTACGAGCGCATGGCGGTACTTCGCCACGCCAACAGCTGGCATGATCCGCGGCATTAGATTTTCACATCAAAACGATTTTTCGTCTCAACTTGGTTTGAAGATTACGCTCTATCTGTCAAAAACTCTACGGCCTTTGTGTGGAGTATCTATTTTTGTTACAAAAAGATGGTAAACAAACCTACGAATCGCCTGATAGTAAGTAATTATCTCAGCCTATAGATGCTGGCAAAATTAGAGGAATATACAACACACACATATATTGTAGTATAAAAAAGGCCAAGTGATAAGTAGTTCCCGACAACGATGCAGTTGAAATGGATGTACAATGGTTTATCATCAATTCCTTGTAAATCTGCTGGTCAAATAACTCCGATTCAGCTTGATAAATGACTGCGGACGAGGAGCAAGATTGGTGCTATCTTAAGTACCACCGGAACAGATAGCGAGCCGCATTGTTTTCGGTATTATCTAGTTGGCTGTCACTGATCTGCCCCATTCGAACCAAAGACCCAAAGGTTGAGAGGCGATACCCTTCTGATACTTATGGTTGGAGACATTTTAAAGGTTACTTAAGAAAGGTTGGCTAGTAATGCATACTCGTAATACAACCTTATGTAGCTTTAAGGTGTGTACAGCTTAAAGCTACATAAGTTGTATAATTATAACTTTAAGGCTCGACAAACCCGTAAGGGGTTCATCAACATCTTTGAACCAAAGCTAACATGCTGACTGGCAAACGACGCTCTGGAGAAAAGAGATGTAGGACATAGCGTATTTTGTAAGCTGCGGGATTGGAGATGTACCTCCGCCTCACAGAATGCCTCAGCCAAATAACAATTCTATTGAGGATTTTTGTCTTCCTGCGACTGAATGACGTCACCAGAATGCTTGTTATGCATATACTGATTGCATGCATAATTGCATATGCTTGTTTGCGACGACTTAGTATAAAAGTTTAAAAAAGTAATAAAAGCAAGGATTTTACGAGTACTACGTCTTTCTTACCAATTACCTATAAGGCGGTCTTTTATCATGATTTTAATTTATTGATTCAGAAGTCGTGGAGTCTCAAATTCGCTAATAGGCTGCATACCCAATTTATAAGTGATACTTTTACTCTAAATTAAATATACTAATGAAAATAAATGAATAGATAAATAAATAGTTGGGTAAATAAAGGCTGGGTTATATTGAGAGGAGTTGACCAAGAGGCCGTGGGCATGATGCCCAACAAATTTGAGAGTTCAAGGTAGAATTTTAGAGTTCTACCTCGAACTCTCAAATTTCCACAACTTGAGAGAACTCCCTGCCTAGGTTTTCCCAAGAGACTACTGTATGGGGTTCTTTAAGTAAGTCGCAAAGGAGTTTTAGATGGTCGGCGACGCGTTAGTGATGCCTGCGATGACTGCTTATCGTCAGGCAGGTCGTGTGATTTTATGTCTAGTACCTCAAACTGAGGAAAAATTTACTTTCTCACATTGATATTTTGTATATCATTGCTTTCTCAGCTTACTATTCTTTGTTGTCATACATGACCCCACCTGGTGTTTACAGTCACTAACGATGCCTCGAAGGTTTGTCCGTACGTCGCCTCATTCCGGTATCGCGTCGCTCGCCTATTAGAGCACAATTAGACAAATGGCTTCGAACCAGTCTGTTATCTGTAGTGACGGCGGGGCCTCGCTGAGTTATGTCTTTTGTGTTGTTACAATGAGAAATGGTGCTCATTTACGAACGTAGATTAGCTTGGAACGAGTATTTGTATTTACAATTAATTAAAAATACCTGTATAGTACTTTCATGTTGTTGGCATACGAAAATCCTTTATCCAAAGATAAATAAAATAAATAAATATTGTCAGACAAATTACACAGCGCCATCTAGCCCCAAGGTAAGCAAAGCTTGTGTTATGGGTACTAGACAACTGATAAACATACGTAAATACATTTTTTTTTTGTAAATACATACTTATAATTCATAGAAAACACCCAGACTAAGACAAACAGACATGTTTATGCACACAAATGTTTGTCCTATGTGGGAATCGAACCCACGAGCGTTGGTGTCGAAGCCGCGTCATTGACCGCTACGCCACCGAGCTCGTCAGATGTGTTTGGGGTGTAAATGATTCATCAACATCTTTGAACCAAAGGCAACCTCACCTGCACGTGGTGCACCCTGCTAACTGACAAACGAAGCTCTGGCGAAAAGAGAGGTAGGGAGCGTAATTGTAAGCTACCCGACTGGGGACCTCCACCTCACAGAATACCGCAGCCAAATAACATTTCCCTTGAGGGTTGTTGTGTTCCTGCGAGTGAGTGAGGTCACCAGAAAGAAAGGAAAGAGATGCTGAGCAATCTACGGTAACCGCTTCACATCAGGCGGGCCGTATGCTTGTCTCCCACCCGACGTAGTATAATAAAAAATAAAAAAAAATCCTCGAGACCTAGAGGCACAGCTAGAGGGTTGTTGTTTTCCAGGTTTGGTACAAGCTCCGATTTTAGTAGTATCTTCTCTAACTAGCTGGTGGAAGCACTCGAAGTAGTATAGAACAGTGCTAGGTAAACGCTATAACATTTTTTATGTAGACCGGTAATATGCAAAGATCATGGCAGTAAAAATTAACTACAAAGCGCTTACTGAATACCTACGTATTTACACATAAAGTACACAAAGAACGGAAAGAACGTGAACAGACAGGAAGGCATTTTATCTCCAACTTGAGTGAAGAGGTTTTTACACGGTCGGCAACATGATGCCCCTGGTAATGCAGGCTACCATAGGCTGAGATAAACTGCCTTCCACCAGGCGGGTCGTATGCATGTTTGACATCTTAGTGGTATAAAAAATGGGGTGTGGCTGTGTAATAGACACGGCCGTGTGCTGTACGTAAATACGTTATATGCACTAAAATTATCTCAAAATGGCAGCGCTTCCCTCTCCCCCGCACGCGATGTTCCATAGTAAGGACTATGGAACTTAGCATAATAAATATTCTTTGATCCTTCATTGGTGTGAATGAATTTTGGATGGAGATGATAGATATGTATCTGTAACACCAAACTGTTTGAATTTGTTATCATTCGTTTTTTTGAATTGCCTCCCTATTGGAAGCAATGGGGATGTTTGATATTTTTTCTGACATTAGATGTCGCTAGGTAGGCGTCGGGTCCGGATTGTCAAAATGTACTGAATTTTTTGACAGTGAAACTTTAAGACGACAAGACAACACAAGACGTCAACAAGACATTTGACAAGATGCCATGAATTGACAAATGATTGGACCCTACGCTACAGTGCTGCCAAAAGATCATTTTAAAGACGTGCTCATGTCAAAAATAAACCTTTTACACATCCGTTCCATAACTTCGTATCACATAGCAAACCTCTAAACACAACAGCACTATCAATGTATGTCTAATGAGTATGAGACACCGGTCGGAACGCCCATAGACGCCTCGCACAAAGCGATAGGGTGTGCCGCAGGGATTGTGTGCACTCACTAATTACTGCCGTGTATTGCACACTGCAGACATGGCCCGTAGTGTAATGTAGGAGGGAAATGTACACTTAGATGAGTGGTTGGATACCTATAGACATGTGTTTTTAATAAGGAATTGCGACGTACAGTCTATTTGCTCGTGATCAGTGTCTGGAACACAATCGAATTGGGAAGTAGTTTTATTCCTTACAATGTAGGAGGCAGGATGGCAGCCAGGAAATGGAGTACCGGGGGTATAACTAAGACTGTCTTGGAACTCGTAATGAACTTACATCAGAAGAAATTGTGAAAACTTTGGAATTTGACTATTGGTTATTGTGAGAGTCAGAAATATGTCAAAAAAAGGAAATCGTTAAAGGGTTGTGGTTGCGAGATTGAGGTCTTTTTATTTATTTTTATATATGAGAGGGACAAGCATGTGGGTCACCTGATGGAAAGTAATCACCACCGCCCCATAGAAATCAGCAACACCATGGGGTCGCTGATCCGTTTAAGGGAAAAATTTACTGAGTTCTTGAAGGGTCCCATGTCGTATTTATTTGAGAATACTGCTGAGGGAATTAGATTCCTGAGAAGGTCCAATGTTAGCAGTACTGCGCGAACGATACTTCTTGCGTTCTAGTTTTGTATGCTTATATAAAACTGGTAATAGTTTGCTGCAAATAAGCGAAAAGTTTTTTCCTGCTCGACTACTGTTTCTATGTATTAAATTATTCTTAATGGTGTTTCAGACCGTGAAGACCAGTCCATCCTCTGTACGGGAGAGTCCGGCGCGGGGAAGACTGAGAACACGAAGAAAGTCATACAGTACTTAGCATATGTGGCAGCTTCGAAACCAAAGGGATCCGGAGCGGTAAGAGCTGTTTTTTGACACCTAGATAGTGTTGCCGTTAGCGAAGTAAATTTTACAGTTTTGGTAGATTTTGTGGGAACTATGTAGTAGTTTTTGGGAATAAAATAGGTTTTTGGGTTTCGGATTTAGCGGACAGTTAGTCTTTAGCTAATTGATTTCCGTTGTTTGTTACATTTAATTATTATATTCATTCCAAACATCTATAGAATTAAAATATTCTGTCTAAACAAGCAGATTTAGTTTTCTGGGATTTATATTTTCACGTATTAGGATAGATTTTACCTTTTTTTTTTAAGTTTTTATACTCGTACGGAATAACTGGCTCCGTTACGTGTGACTGCTCACTTAAATAACAACCTTATTTAGCTATCGAATTGTAAATGCTGTTAACAAGTAGGTTTCGCCAATAAATATAGGAATTACTTATCTGTGAAGGTGTTGTTGAGACACTTTATTGTTGCCCCGCTACTATATCTTTTCCCATTTTGGGTATTTTATTAACTCGTTGGTATTAATTAGTTTGCATTGCGAAGTTGAAAGTAGGTTGCGTAATACACGCTTTACACCGGAGGTAAAAAAATATGTTCATTACGCACTATTTGGCAAGCGAGTGAGAACAATAATTTACATTGATAAACAACTAAGTGTCTTGTTATAGTATAAAAAATCGGTTTTATTTTGTTGAACTCTATTTTTGTCACAATCTTAAAACCGTTTAAACATGTTGAATACACTAACAGACAGTATCGAATACATTAACTTTGTTTGTTTTAAGACTATTATTATTATTCCAATACCATGTTTCTAAAATAGTATTTTTTATTTTATAACATGTCTTAAAACGAACATACAAATATAACATACAAGTTACTCGTTTAGTACTATAGGATGTGATAGGATACATTATAAAAATATAATTAATAAAAATGTGTAAGACGTGTCGAAGTGGAAGTGGGCCCTTGTGGGGACAAGGGCCCATTGACAAAATAAATAATTTCATTTCATTTTGCAGATAATTTTGCGAATATAACTTTGTTTAGTAGAACAGTTGACTTTTCATGTATTTTTTTTTTCATGAAAGCGCTGCCCCTAGAATACAGTAGTCATAAGACACACTTTCAAGCTGCTGTCAGTGTGGACTCTAGCCGCGAATACGACAGCTGACGTGCCCCGACAACAGGCTCATAAATTGTTTTAATGGTTTACACACATGCCTTGTCAAGCAATTTACATCACACCTTTATGATTAAACATCGACATAACCAACAAATAACTAGGAGTTAATTGCAAACGTTTGACGAGAGCTGCTTAAGTAATTGCCAGTGTTGCCATGTATAGCCGTGACTAATTACCACATCGGCCGTATTTAGTGATTCAAACATGTGGCAATACTTATTGTTCGTTATGTAAGGTAAACTCGGGTATAATGCTCCGGTGTAAAATGTTAATTGAATTGATCTGCCATTTTAAAATGAGTCATTATACGTAATAAAAGCCGTACATTAGTTTAGTAATTGTTTTTTCTACCATATGGTAGTAAGTAAATTTATGCCACTTGGAAAGAAAACGGTATTTTTCATGATAATAAATCTTGTAACTAGAAAATGTTTAAAAAACTGTAACCAGACTACAGAAGCTATCCGGCTGGTGAAGTACCTCCACCTCACGGAATACCGCAGCCAAATAACAATTCCCTTGAGGGTTGTTATGTTCCTGCGAGTGAGTGAGGTCACCAGACAGGAAGGAGTTGCTGCGTTGGCAGCGGGGGTGGCGGCGCGCGCGCTATTTTTCTTATTGCGAGCGTTAATATGGCTACTTTAACCGCTTCACATCAGGAGCACCGTGTAATTTCCGGCCACCCGACGTAGTATAAAAAGTTGTGAGAAGAATTAGTAGAAGAGATTATGAATTTATTTTTAGAGTGCTGTCTAAAGTTGTAAATAGACTTAATTTACTTCATTTTAATAATATTCTTTGTTAAGCGCACGCATGTTTATTGGTTCGACTACCGCATTCGGGTAAGACAGAAAAGGAGAGTGTATTATTGCTAGAAGATTTTAGAATTTCCTGCTCTACTTACTGCGTTAGATTGATATTTCTATAGCATTTGCCGTCCGTACTCTTCAAATGCAAAATGGCCGTCAGTGAACTTCTAATTCAACAAGAATGATTTGTAGGCAGAATAGTTAATAAATTTTGTTAAATCAGGAAAATTTTAAGTGTATAAGGTCGGTAAAATCATTATATTATTACGTGAAGCAAAAACTTTTTACCCATTTTAACAAAAATTGCGCGAACGGAAGAGTATGAAATTTCGCTCACTTATAGTTTATAATAGAGAAGGAATGCAGAATGCTATTTTTTTTTTAAATTATATATATCGATACCTCTAACGAACACTACGCCAACTCAAAACATACACATCCCGATACACACCGCTAATATGAGTTATACATTTAGTTAGCGGTTTGTATTTGTCGATTTTGTTGTGTCTGTGTGTCTTTTATAAATAAAATTCAGGTAGCATAATGTTACTGAAGTAATGAATCGATTTAGATAAAAAAAAGAATGCTATCGAAATTTTAGTTGGCGTAGTGTTCCTTGGAGGTATCGATATAATATATACATCATTAGGTTTTAATTTAGTTCACCGTAATTCAATCAGTTTAACTGAGTACTTTTCTTCGAGGGATAACCAGTATACCAGGTTTGGGAGGGACTATTCTGCTCTACAATCTAGGCATGTCTTAGAATCTAGAATAGTGCTATGTAGACGGGTTAGTTAATAATTGTCTCGTGGCTGGTGTGTGTAAAATGTCGAGTGACCGACACACCTACCTCATTAAACAATATTGCCCCCGTACCGTACTCCGCGCCTCTTTACTAAACTGTACAATGTAGTTTCTATATTTAGGTCTGCCTTACTTTTATATGGTTCAAGATTACGCTAGCGACTCCATTAAACAAAATCATAGTTCGTGGATGGAGATAAGAAAGTTATGTTCTGTTTCTTCGCTCAGAACAATAAATATTTTTTAGCAAAACATTAGGCCAGTTTTTAGCAATCACACGCGGAATAACTAATTTACTAAAATATATATATTTCGTATGATTAAATCTTTACTAATTGAAGTGAGGAGCTCGACGGCGTCGTTGCGCGTCTCAGTCTAATCGAACACGCAAGTTAAGCAACATCGACCGTAGCCTGACCTTGGATGGAATTATATTATCTCGACCTCCTCCGTGCTTCGGAGGGTACGTTAAGCTGTCGGTCCCGGCTGTTTCCATTACCTGACAGTCGTTAAGCCAAGTCAGTGTCGCTTTTAGGCGGCTTGAAAACACTGGCCTCCGCCAACCTGCATTTGAGCTGCGCGGTGGAGTATGCTATAAATCGACGATTGACGACAATTGACGTAAAAACTATTGTATTGTTTTCTTGAGAGTACACAGCATGATTTAGTTTTTTTTATTTCTGTGAATGAGTTATGAGTCTTTTCTTTAGCTCGGCGAAAGAACCGAGTCTCTGGAGGATATAAGCTTAAAAATTAAAATGAATTCTATGGAAATGTTTTAAAAAACCATTACATTTAGCTATTTATCAGTGCTAAATGAGCTCTTTGTTAAATTTAAATGTTGTTTAGATTTATGGATGGAGACCTAATCCAAAATTTTGAGATTTAAAATTAGTGTCATAGACCTGAACGGATATCTACAAGGCCACCCATAGTTATTATAACGTTATTTACATTAGATATGCTATAGAAATTTCAACCTAAAATGAAGACAGATTTTATGTCAATTTTTTTGTTGTTATTCTGTTAATTTTCGATACCAGCTAGGTTTTGTCTGTGTATGGATCAGTCCCAAGTGCAAAAACGCTCATATGTACCTCATCCTGTTTAGAGCAAGATTTTTATACACGAGTTCTTAGTAGCAATGACGTAGACTAAACATCGAAACATTGTGAGCGAGCAGCCAGTTAGAAAACACTTGAAACTATATACGTTATCGAAGTGCACCGGTAATGCGTAGTCTATTTGTGAATATTGAGTCATCGATGAGTTTATCCACAGTAGTTCGATTGTTACATATTAATAGACTTTGTATTAATTTATATAAAACGTTTTATCTAATTTGCTTCTTCTTATCTATCAGAAATTATTGCATTTCTGAACATTGTTTAAAAACTTTTTTGGATATAATTAAATAGGTACTACATCTGAAACTATTTTCGATATATCCCCGGTATTTTTCTTTGACAGTCCCTTTTTTCATTGACTATATAAAAATAGACAGCTTTCATCTCTATAAACACCATACTGTTTATATTTTGAATAGATAGATATGTCCTGTCTAGTTCTTTCATATCGTTGGGATTTCTACTTTTTCTTAGTGTGTAATATATTTTTTTCGGTTGGTGTACTTTGTAGATTTGCTATGGGTATTGAGTGTTCATTTTGTTCTGTAGGCACTAGGATGCACTCACAACCTTGTAAGTTACCTTGTACAATGATCCACATTCGGCACTAGCATGAAGTGGTGGTGTGTGGTGTACAGCACTTATTTTATAAAATTGCTAAAATGTCTGGAATTTTATGCTCGTATAATTCTTCCAGAGTGAATTACAGAACTGCTAATTTCCTTAGCAATTAGAAGCATATAGAATCGGCATTTGTGTGTTATTTCTAAAGTACCAGTGTTAGTTGACTTTATTTTGTACAATTAATTTATTTAATTGGTATTGCTAACTAGTAATAATACAAATTGAACGGAACATATTCTAAATTTGGTTTTTATCGTTCCGCCAGCAGCCACTAGCACTGTTAACTGCGTTATACAATTTCATTAACAAATGAGAAAATTTTGGTGGATATTTTATACTAGACAGTCATTTCCTTTGGGGCGCTTCCCCAAGTAGTCTAGCCTCACGCCTGTCTGGATGTATTCATACACTGATGTAAATGTTTTGTTTTCCCCCAACGCTCGCCGACGACCACCGCAGGGGCCAACACCGCAGTTAATTATAGTAAGTGAAGGATACTGATGGGCCAACGCTTTACCGAGCTACCATATTATTGATACATTGTCATCGCCGATGTTATGTGCTTTCCGTTACCTAAAAAATATTTTGTTGGTTATATTTATTAAAATATTTATGGCAAGTCTAGATTTCTTTAACTCTATGTTAATCACAACTCGCTAAAATCGCTCCTGTCTAATATTGAAAACTTGAAATATTGTAAACCTGTGACTTGTCTATACTACATATACTTACATATACTTTTTCGTCTTAATAATTACATATACTTGAGGCCATGTTAAAATCATTTTAGGTTTTCTAGTGTAAACCTAAAATGATTTTCGTCATATGAAATATAATTTGGAAAGCACATAATTTTGTATAAAGTAGGTACATATCTCGAGGACAATTTATCATTTTATACAGCTTTCGGTTCTATATGGATTTTGGGATGTAAAGAAAATATCGCTTGCATGTTGCATGGTTTGGACAAAATGGACAGGTTTCACATATGAAAATTAATGTATCTATTATTTGTATTATAGTACACGGCGTATGTATTTATATTATTTTATATTAATTTGTATGCAAATACGAAAACTGACTTAGTGTAAATTGTATATGTTGAAACTTATTTTCCCTGTAAGTATTTATTTATAGGGTGTTCTACGAATTCAGCGTGTCTTAGTATCACCATAACATTACACTTTAGCTCATAGTACTACGGTGTATATTGCAATAACACAATCATCATCGTGTGCTATATATTGTTATTAAAATTTGTAATAACGTTTGTTAAGTATTTTGTCGCAGTTGTTTTCAATATAATTGGAAGTGAGTATACATAGATACCCCCTCCCCATAGGAACCCCTTACGAACCATAGGAACCTTTCGATTGACGGGAGACCCTTATCCCAACAGTGGGATGATTATGGGTTGATGCCGACACATAGATAGTTAGTAAAACAAGATCAGACTTAGGGTCTTGAATTGGTGAAATATTATAATTGAAGTGATCATATAAATCTATATTATGTATGTAAAGAGACTAGAAACGAGCTTCTTCTTTTTTGTTCGATTTACTATATAATAAATAATAAATATTCCTTGATAAATTACACAGCGCCACCTAGTCTCAAATTAAGCAAAGCTTATACTATGGCTGATATATATAAACACTTTTTTTTACATATAAATAAGTGCATATAATGACACAGAAAAACCAACATACATGTTCATGTACATAAATATTTGTCATTTGGATCGAACCCGTGACCTCAGAGGCTAAGTGGCCATTGCTACCCATTCGACCACCGGGTTCGTCTAAAATATTGCAAGGGCTTGCAGAAAAGAAAGGAAGGAGATGCTGCGTTGGCAGCGGGGGTGGCGGCGCGCGAGCAATATCTTATGTTGCTTGCGTTAATATGGCTACGGTAACCGCTTCACATCAGGCGGGCCGTATGCTTGTCTGCCACCCGACGTAGTATAAAAAAAAAAAATAAAGAACCCTTCGCGTATAGGTCAGACTCGCCTTACGATTTTTTTTTAATATATGTAAAACGTTATTCAGTATTTATGTTACGTCCAGATGCACGCAATATAATATTTATGCCATTGCACATCCCGGATGTTTCTGATAAAAAGTGGATTTTGTCCTATTTTTTTTTATAAAACCACCTCTTTCACAATCTATGTGTACTTACATAATATTGTGTATTCTATCGGTTACCTCATAATCGTCTTACTAATAAAATAGTCACGCTGTTGATATCATAATAAAGATTAGACATCATTATCTAATAAAAAAAATATCCAGGAAATAATATGTTTACGCAATGAGTCAGAAGGAAACTGTAGTTTTAACTTGAAATTCATATCGTTAGTTGCTAATGAAGCTAAAATATTATTCATTAAAATTTGTACATTTTTTGTTCACAATTAGTACTGGCTTATATATCCATCTATATTAATATTAATTGTAACACATGTATATGTTTTTGTGCTAATATATTGGTGTATGTTGTATGTATCTAATAACATAATAATAATATTGCAAATTAAAAACTTAATTTGAAGACAACTATAATTTTAGGTTGTTTAAATATTAATTTGTTAGATCTCGGTTCCAAAATATTTTAGTAGTTTTAATAATAATTTATTTTAATAATAGATTTTTTTTCTTTTATTCTAAATATTTTTTGTTGGGTTATCGACTCAAGAGTTTTTAGTTATATAAAAATTTAAACAAATGTTATATTAATATTATTGAAAAAAAAACAAATGTATTTTCTACTCCTTAAGACATTTTTTCGTACTAATTTGTCTTTAATTGACTTGTTTATATTTGTCTTCATCAAGTGTTTAACGTGTAATACAAATTGTGTATGTCTTTGTATGGTATACTCACAAACATTAACATTTCATTTCACGCTGCTAATGTAGCAAAATGGACCCACATTCGAGGTAAAACGCTAATATCATTGGTGACGTCACTCACAGCATCCCGTGAAGGCAGTCTCAGTTATATGCAATGTATGTATAGTCGCTCACACATCAAGCGTAATGTGTGCGGCGGCATTCTTTCGACGTGGTTCCGCGTGGTCTTGATTCGACTACAATCGTAAAGACTGAAAATATTTTAATGCTTAACTGAGTCTGATCTTTGTACATCAGCTTGAATTTCAGTTTACAGCTACCGATTGAGTTTGAAACAAAATAAAATAAAAATCTATCCAGAGTATTTATTTTATGATGAATTTCATTAACATGTATTTTTCTGTTACTAGGGTGAATTGGAGCAACAGTTACTTCAGGCTAATCCAATCTTGGAGGCGTTCGGTAACGCTAAGACAGTCAAAAACGACAATTCGTCTCGATTCGTAAGTATACTTTAACATATCACCAATACTATCCACACATTACTATTTAAATTGGTCGTGTAATACCATCAACGTTAATTCCAGGGTAAATTCATCAGAATAAACTTCGACGCGTCAGGATTCATAGCTGGCGCGAACATCGAAACGTACTTATTAGAAAAGTCAAGAGCCATTAGACAAGCGAAAGACGAAAGGACATTCCACATCTTCTATCAGCTTTTAGCCGGCGCCACGACGCAACAGAAAGCCGAGTATATTCTAGAAGATCCTAAGAGTTACCCGTTCCTATCAAATGCGTTGTTACCAGTACCAGGCATTGATGACCCGGCGGAGTTCCAAGCGACGATCAAATCAATGAATATCATGGGAATGAATAATGAAGACTTCAACTCAATATTCAGAATAGTATCATCTGTTCTACTGTTTGGCTCCATGCAATTCAAACAGGAGAGAAATTCAGATCAGGCCACGTTGCCCGACAACACAGTAGCCCAGAAAATCGCACATTTGTTAGGTAGGTTTCCATTCTCATTTCTGGACTATTTGGCGAAAGTAAATAGTATAGTATAGTATAGTAACCGATGCTTAATGTTACCAATTTCTCACTTCTTTTACAGGTCTTTCGGTGACAGAAATGACGAAAGCCTTCCTCAAACCTAGAATCAAAGTAGGCCGCGATTTTGTTACAAAGGCGCAAACAAAAGAACAGGTCGAGTTCTCCGTGGAAGCCATCGGCAAAGCGTGTTACGAACGTCTCTTCAGATGGTTAGTCAACAGGATCAATAGATCTCTGGACAGGACGAAGAGACAAGGAGCGTCGTTTATCGGCATCCTCGATATGGCTGGGTTCGAAATCTTCGACCTGAACTCATTCGAACAGCTCTGCATCAATTACACGAATGAGAAGCTACAACAGCTATTCAACCACACGATGTTCATCCTAGAGCAGGAGGAATACCAACGGGAAGGTATTGAATGGAAATTCATCGACTTCGGTCTTGATCTCCAACCGACGATCGACCTTATCGATAAACCTATGGGTATCATGGCGCTATTGGATGAGGAGTGTTGGTTCCCCAAGGCGACAGACAAGACTTTCGTAGAGAAGTTAGTTTCAGCTCATTCCGTCCATCCAAAATTCATGAAGACTGATTTTCGCGGTATCGCCGACTTCGCCATTATCCATTATGCGGGTAAGGTCGATTATTCCGCGTCGCAGTGGCTCATGAAAAATATGGATCCTCTCAACGAGAACGTGGTGTCTCTGCTGCAGTCTTCGCAGGATCCTTTCGTGTGCCACATCTGGAAGGACGCTGAGATCGTCGGCATGGCGCAACAGGCGATGACTGACACGCAGTTCGGTGCTAGAACACGAAAGGGAATGTTCAGAACTGTCTCCCAATTGTACAAAGAACAGCTGACGAAGTTGATGGCCACTCTCAGAAATACCAATCCCAACTTCGTGAGATGTATCATTCCGAATCATGAGAAGAAAGCTGGTAAGATCGAGGCTCCACTTGTTCTGGATCAGCTTCGATGCAATGGTGTGCTCGAGGGCATCAGAATATGTAGGCAGGGCTTCCCCAATCGTATTCCGTTCCAAGAGTTCAGGCAGCGGTACGAGCTGCTCACGCCTAACATTATACCCAAAGGGTTCATGGATGGCAAGAAGGCATGCGAGCAAATGATTGAAGCTCTGGAACTGGACCACAATCTGTATAGGGTCGGACAGTCGAAGATCTTCTTCAGGGCTGGAGTGCTGGCTCACCTGGAAGAAGAGCGTGATTACAAAATCACAGATTTGATAGTGAACTTCCAGGCATTCTGCAGGGGCTTCCTCGCCAGGAGAAACTACCAGAAGAGGATGCAGCAGTTGAACGCTATCAGGATTATTCAGAGGAATTGTGCAGCGTATCTGAAACTTAGAAACTGGCAGTGGTGGAGACTGTACATCAAGGTATGTTACATCTCTGTTTTTACTAATTTAGATTTATAAAATAGTAGGCTAGTTTCTGAGTATGCACTATGTACATCTTCGATCTCAATTAAATAAATAACAAACAAGATTATGACGCTCCAGATAGTAAACACTTGTGTCCCACTCCACGGTTACCCACTAAATTTCGGTTTTTTTAGTAAGGTCTTGTTTTTAGGTCGGTTAACGAAATCGATCCATTGAAATGAATTAAAAATTCATGATAAAAGTGTATTGTAGTGTTCTGACAAGTGTCGGCCATATGGCTGCAAGTACTAGGTCATGTCATAATAACACAGTTATGAGCATATTTTGAAAACAGCACCTCCCTTTCATTATTGTCCGAAAGTTATGTAAATAACCGCGAGGAGGGTTCTCAATGGATTTATTAATATTGTCATAGCCTCGATTCCTTTGTCCGGACTATTGTTTATATATAAAATATAGATGTTATAATTTTATGGGATTTAGGTTATATAAGAGCATTCACAAATTAGAGCGAAGTTTTCCGCGTTGTGTCTCTCTTTTTGTCGTTGAAGGGTACAGGCAAAGATCAGGGAATGTCCAAATGAATTGATTTTGAGAAAAAAACAGTTAATAGTTCGGAAGTATTACAATTAACATTGTAATCAGCGTATGTAGTAACTTTTACTTTGCCTTTTTGGCGTCAACAGTTTACTTTTTTAAAAACTTACAGACTGGCAATTATACTTCCATATATAAAGATTTACTTCCAATAAAAAAATCAAAAACATAAAAATTTTGACATTCCCTGTTCTTTGCCTGTACCCTCCAATTGGAAATGTGAAACGAATGTGTGTACAAATATTTTCTACGAATTACAAAAATGTTGTTTTCGTAATAACACAAATTTACAACCAGTTAACTTCTCACTCCATAAAAAATATCAAAATTTGTTTAGCCCTGTAGCTATTGAACGTAACAAAAATCAACCTATGCTTTCCATCTATAATCTAATATCCAATTATAATCTACTTTATTAATTCATAATCTTTTTATTTCGTATGATAATCTATCGTTCTGCTAAATCCATTCAGACGATTACGTTTTTTTTATACTACGTCGGGTGGCAGACATGCATACGGCCCACCTGATGTGAAGCGGTTATCGTAACCGTATTAACGCTCGCAACATAATATATCACTTGCGCGCCGCCACCCCCGCTTACGCAGCATCTCCTTCTTTTCTGGTGACCTCACTCACTTCGCAGGAACACAACAATCCTCAAGGGAATTGTTATTTGGCTGCGGTATTCTGTGAGGTGGAGGTACATTCCCCAGTCGGGTAGCTTACCATTACGCTCCCTACCTCTCTTTTCGCCAGAGCTTCGTTTGTCAGTCAGCAGGGTGCACCACGAGCAGGTGAAGTTGAGTTTGGTTCAAAGATGTTGATAAACCACTTACACCCCTATTAAGTGTAAAGAATACATTTATAATATAATCAGGTTTATTAAGGATGAGAAGTAAATTCTTTAATCTAAAAGGTTACATCTTGTTCGAAGAGAGTTTGATCTTATTTGATGCGGTACACCCTCCTGACTGACAAACGAGGCTCTGGCGGAGAGGTAGGGCATAGCGTATTTTGTAAGCTGCCCGACTGGGAACTAACACCAGCTCACAATACCGTAGCCGAATAACAATTCCCTTGAGGATTGTTGTGTACCTGCCAGTGGGTGAGGCCACCAGACAGGAAGTAGTTATTGCGATGGCAGCAAGGGTGGCGGTGCGCAAGAGATATTTCATGTAGCGAGCGTTAACATGCCCACGGTAATACACGCTTCACATCAGGCGTGCCGTATGGTTACCTACCACCTGGCGTAGTCTAAAAAAAAGAATGACATCCGATATATAAAATGTATCTTGAGAATGAACATATATATAAAAGTAATCGATATAATATACATATTTCTTTATTATGTTGTATATATGAAGGAAATCGTAAAAATAATATTAATAACAACCTTAATGCAGCCGTGAAACAGAAAATCTGAGAACAATTTTCTTAAAAATTCCAGGTGAAACCTCTCCTCGAAGTGACGAAGCAGGAAGAGAAACTGACCCAGAAGGAGGACGAGCTGCGTCACATCAGAGAGAAGCTGGACTCGCAGATGAAGAGGTGTTCCGAGTACGAACAGAAGTACCAGCAGGCCAACGCCGAGAAGACACAGCTGGCCGAGCAGTTGCAGGTATACTTTTGCATATCATCATCATCATCGTCAGGTCATTTTAGTCTCCATTACAGGAGCACGACCCTCTCTCGTCTGTCCCAGACAGAAGGAGGATTTGGCCTACACTCCCCAACCTGGTCAGACGGGTTGGGGAGGCCTGATCGATGTTTTATAATGTGCCTTAGTCGCCTTCTACGACATCCACGGGAAGAGACGGAGTGATTCTATTCTAGTCTGCCGGAAACCACACGGCCAATGCATTTGCATATGTGTACAATAAAACCGTAAAACCTTTTTTACTTATTGAACAGCGATTATTAGTATTAGTATACTCTTTAGTTATTTTAAAATTATTGTTTTTTCAATTCTCTTGAGGGTTGTTATGTTCCTGCGAGAGAGGTCACCGGAAGGAAGGAGTTGCTGCGTTGGCAGCGGGGACGGTGGCACGCGAGCGATATTTCATGTTGCAAGCGCTTATATAACTACGGTAACCGCTTCACATCAAGCGGTCCGTATGCTTATCTGCCACCCAAATTAGTATAAAAAAAAACCTTATGTAACCTGTTACAGAGTGTGTTTATAATATTAATAAAGTGTGAATGTGTTTTTTATCCAGGCCGAGTTAGAACTGTGTGCGGAAGCCGAAGAGAGTCGTGCTCGAGCGGCTGCAAGGAAACAAGAGCTGGAAGAACTGCTCCACGACTTGGAAGGCAGGATCGAGGAGGAAGAGGAACGATCAAACGCTCTGCAGCAGGAGAAGAAACGGCTCCAGCTCAATATACAGGTTCGTTGACGATGTAGAACATTGTGATTAAAGATTAAAAAATTTAAAGAATTTATTAAACAACAGTACGTAAAATGTTAATGTCTCCGAAGTAACATAATTCAGGTAGTTGTTGAACAATAATAAAAAAACGGTTTGCACTCCGGGAGTGCCGGCAGAAGTGAAAACTTGAACATTAACGTTGTGCATTTTTAAATATTTTGGAATAGTTAAGGAATAATTTCGCACGAATTGCTTTATTTATCAGTACACTAATTGCTTTATTTATTAAACAGCAGGAGCAGGCTGTGATATACTTAGGGTGGACTCGGGATGGAGTAATGGAGACCTACAGGCGAAATCTGGCCCGTAAAATGGTCCTACCAGTCCCGCTATAGTTACTATCGATGTTATATGATCCCGGGTCTCGGTATGATGAAATAAGTGATATCTGTATGATGAGATATGTCAGAGTAAGATCTTGTTTTCCATTGTTTATATGTATGCATTTACAAAAAAAAATGTATTTAAGTCAGTTGTCTAGTACCCATAGTACAAGCTTTACTTAGTTTGGGACTAGATGGCAGTGTGTAATTTGTTAAGGCATATTTATAAAAAAAAAAAATGTGTATGGAATAAAGTAGTTTGCTTTGAATTAACCCGTACCGGCTACCTGAAAACATGTAGTCGGGTTATTTATGTAACCACTTTTCCACATACCACTAATTAGGAAACACTAGATGGACGGACGATCTGGCAAAAATCACAGGGAGCCGATGGATACAAACGACCCAATAGCATGGCCTTATTGATATGTAGATGTGTGTAGATCTAGTTATATTAGTTGATCCATGGCGTAAGAATCATAAAATACACTGCCTTTTATAACTTCATATTATTCTATTCCATTCCAGGATCTGGAGGAGCAACTGGAAGAGGAAGAGGCTGCTAGACAGAAGCTCCAGTTGGAGCGAGTGCAGTGCGATGGCAAATTGAAGAAACTCGAGGAGGATCTGGCCCTCAGCGACGACACCAACCAAAAACTAGTCAAGGAGAAAAAGGTAGGTTTGATCAGTCTATATTTGAAATAACATAAATCTATGGATAAAGAATTTATTTTCAGGATATCGTATCTAGCAGACAGAAAATATCCTGAAAGTAAAATTGTTTTGCTAGAGCACCCGTCATCAATCAGCGTTTTGGTCATTTTTGATCAAAACTTGCAGCTGAACTATAGCCATTTTGTGTTACTCTGCACACATATGATTCTTTTTGTGTTTCTTTAAACACTATATTTCACTTAAGTTTATAAGTAATTATTATAAGACTGGAAATAACTAATTACGTGTGTGCTGGAGATACAAATAAATATCAAATTCAATCATTTAACCTTTTTTTTTTTAAAGCATATCTAATTATATATTGAAGTAGGTATAATCACTACATAGTATAAAACAAAGTCGCTTTCTCTGTCCCTATGTCCCCATGTATGCTTAAATCTTTGAAACTACGCAACGGATTATGATGCGGTTTTTTTTAATAGATAGAGTGATTCAACTGGAAAGTTTATATGTATAATATATGCATAACATAGTAGAAAAACACTGATAATTTAGAGGTTTCTAATGTGATGTCGTAAATAAACACATTTTTTTGCTCTTTCATTGCAAACGCTGGCTGAACCCAACGAGATAGATCAAAATAATGTAGTACAGTATTGTTCACCTTAAAATGGTCTAACAAAAAGTTCGCGATGGTATATGTCTATCTCTTAGTGGTAACACACAATAACCGTTATTTTATCCTTTGCTTTTTACAAGAAATAATGCCTTATTTACGAAGCGATTTTAAGCAATACAGAATTAATCCTTATCCAATTAAGTACCTTAAATACATTGCGCATTTAATATAGATCAATATGGCCCTTCACAGCATGTAATTTAAATGAATAGTTTAGAAGATATTACACATTTAAAATGCAGGGACATAACGGCTGTGGCGGTACCGGCCGCGGAGCCGGCGGCGTGTGCCTATAACTGGGGAAGGACTGGATAGGACAAAGCGCAAAGACCTTCTGTAGTACATTTAGTATCAGCATTGCACCCGTGCGAAGCCGGGGCGGGTCGCTAGTAAATTATAAATGACACATATAAAAAGATAAAACAAAAAATAAAACATTATAAAAAGATACTAATAATAATTAAAAAAAAAGAATAAATAAATAATTTATCTTATTACCATCGCTAGAAACACAGCTAGAATTTGTGCACTCAATTGTAAACTTAATTTTCGAAATAATATATTAAATATGATTACGATTTAAACATGTTATTATGATATAGATGTATAATATATTAATTAATATTTGTTTGTTTGTTATTTAAATAGATGTTGGAAGAGCGCGCCAACGATTTATCTCAGGCGTTGGCTGAAGAAGAAGAGAAGGCCAAACACTTGAGCAAGTTGAAGGCGAAACAGGAGTCTGCTATTGCCGAGCTGGAAGAGAAACTACTCAAGGTATGTATATGTTCGTGATGAGTTATGTCATATAACCACAAATTTACTGTGAAATATTTAATTAATTATCAAAATTTCTGATTAATCTCTAATTAAATATCTCTAAGATTCAGTATATTTTTCATGTAGGTAGTTTGTTTTTGTAGGTACTTAAAAATTAATTGAATTTGTTGTTGCTAAAGGCTTTATTAAATTATGCTTCTAGTTGTAAACATAATTAGAACTTATTATGTATCTAGTTGTTAGTTAACAACAACATTGACAGAGCGATGTCGCCATGTCTTTATTTTCCTTAAAAGGCTGGCAACAGATTGCTTTCACCAGGTGACCCACATGCTCGTTTGCCCCCCCCCCCCTCCCCCCCCCTCTCATATAAAAAAAATGGTTGTAAAGTCGGTTTACGGACGATAATGCGTCACAAGCCAAAGCTTAGGCCGATTGTGCCTCTCTATCGCTTGTTCCGCGCTCTCGCTTGCACGTTCGGCTCAGGCGGAACGTGACAATGAGTCGTGCTAATTTCGTACATGCAGCTGGCGTTTATCTATATATATGACGTTATCATGTCAAAAAAATGTCCATCTGGTGGTAAACAAACGGATGTTGTATAAAGCTGCTTTCAATTGTGCATAGTGTAGTGATATATTTTTTGAATGTCGCAGGATCACCAATTACGACAAGAGGCAGACAGAGCGAAGAGAAAGTTGGAGACTGAGCTGCAGGACGTCAAGGAACAACTGGTGGAGAGGAAGGCTCAGGTCGAGGAGCTGCAGATTGTACTTAGTGAGTACTGTTCTTTTGTCAGAAGAAGAAGAAACATTTATTGCAACATAACACAACACTATTACGTAAATTACAAGTTAGCTTTTTTTTCTTTTTTTATTTCTGGGCAATTTACACAGCGCCATCTAGTCCCAAATTAAGCGCAAAGCTTGTGTGTACTAGACAACTGATAATGTAACATTTTTTTTTGTAAATAATACATCGAACGCCCAGACCAAGACAAACAGGCATGTTCATACCCACAAATTTTCGTGTTCGTGCTGGGATCGAACTCGTCTGCATAAGCTGTATAAGTGACAGAAAGATGAAATGCAATAGTGCTGCATGATGCCACAAATTGGATCCAACTCAGCATTATGCCGTGGTCTGACTATGTCAGACCTAGAAGACCTAGAAGACCTAGAAGAATGATATTTGTCATTTTGTTAATTTGACGCGTTAGGCCGGCTGTTAGCGTGGTGGCATTGTGGCATGTCGTGTGGCCCATCACTGTGTCGATGCACCTCTAACATGAAATAACCTGAACGTAGGGAACATGTGACTCACACAGTAAAATGTAAAATGCAAAAATTCGTCACCAACACAAACCTTCCTGGTAGCTCAGTTGGAAGAGCACTCGATCATCGAGAGAACTTGGTTAAAATCCCACCTAGGCGAGTGAGGTGAATTTTTCCATTTTTTAAAATATTTATAACATGTAACTATAATCGCTCGAAAGTCCAAGAAAATTCACGCATAACCTTCAAATCAATATCAATCAAAATAACGATTATTATTATTATTCAAATCAATGGAATGTCCGGGCGGAGTTGCTAAACATACAAAATATGCTCATACCTTCAGTTTATGCAGTATGCTTGTTCACTCAAAGTATCAAAGTTTCACATCTGCCAAATGTCCTACGACGGCTCTAACATTTTTTAATAGCTAACATGTTTTAAATGAAATCGTTCTAAGTTAGGCTCTTAAATATATTTTAAATATTACAAATTTTTAATAATCTGCAATCTAACGCTAGGTCAAATCTAAGCGGTGAAACATCAATTTCGCGAGCGGTGTAATTCAGTTCACGTAATTCCGCATTCGATATTTCTGCTTACGAAAGACCACTAAAGTTGACGCTATGTGTTTTCGTTTCCAGCGAAGCGCGAAGAGGAGCTGGCTCTCGCGCAGACCCGTCTGGACGAGGAGGGCGCCCTCCGCGCGGCCGCGCAGAAGGCGGCGCGGGAGGCCGAGTCGGCGCTGGCCGACGCGCACGAGGACCTGGAGGCCGAGCGGCTGGCCCGGACCAAGGCCGAGAAGCTGCGCCGCGACCTCAACGAGGAGCTGGAGGCGCTCAAGAGCGAGCTGCTCGACTCGCTCGACACCACCGCCGGTAACACCTCGCACCTTACATCCCGCTCTGGCTATTTAGGTCTCCCCTCGATCGAAGAGGTTTAGAGCGTACTCCACCAAGGCGTAACGTGCTTTCCTAAGAGTGTAGTAGGTTTAAATATTTGGTAAAATTAAGAAATAATTCTTGATTATAGATGATTGTAAATTATACAAAGCCTATAGTTTCGTTATCTGTGGTGTAGTGTAATGAACTATGATTGAAAAGTTAACATGAAAAATTCTGAATCTAGGAAACATGTGGCTCTAATCGCTCGAAACTCCGAGTAAGTTCACGCAAAACCTAAGTGGAAATCGGGGCGGAAACTACTAGAGATACAAATCCCTCCAATCAGGTTGTACCAAGATTAAAAATGGAACTTAATTATATTTGGTTTACTAAATGAAAACTGCTTTCACAAAGAAAGTGGCGCCTCTATATTCCATTTTATATACATAAATAAATGTGTGTGCGTATCGTTTGCAGCCCAGCAAGAGCTGCGGTCGAAGCGCGAGCAGGAGGTGGCGGTGCTGAAGCGCAGCCTGGAGGAGGAGGCGGCGGCGCACGAGGCCTCGCTCACGGACCAGCGGCACAAGTACTCGCAGGAGCTGCAGCAGATCAACGAGCAGCACGAGCAGATCAAGAAGGCCAAGGCCGGTCAGTACTCAATTTTGGAATTTACCCTAGGGGCCTTTCGCGATAAAAAAAATATCAACTCCGTTTCATCATCATCAGGTCGTTTCAGTCTCCACTACAGGAGCACGACCCTCTCTCGTCCGTCCAAAAGACAGAAGGAGGTTTTGGCCTACACTCCCCACGCTATCCATACGGGTTGGGGAGGCTCTGTTTATACTTGGCATATCATGAGGACTAATACACCAGATTACCTACATTATTAGCTACAATACAACCTCGGACATTGCATCCAATTTCATGTAGTAGTTCTTGCATGAGGTACAAATATAGAGACAGACAAAAAAAATCTAAAATATTTTTTTTTTCGCTTTTATTGTACTTGTAAACACCCATGGAAAAAGTACGTAGTACCCCACAGTGATATACTTAAAGTACTCCTATTGTCTCTGTGTACACTCTTTAACTCATTGTTTACACCTTTTAAAGCTGAACGCGCATTCGAGCCAAACGCGCTGGACAAAGTGAATGAAACGATTTATATAATTTTTATATAAAATTTTATGCAACTTCGCAGTGCGGGGTGTCATAAGATTTTATATAAATAATTCTAAAATTTGTTTCGTTCGGCTCTGATAGATGTGCGTTTACCTTTAGTTAGAAAGGAGTCTTTATTTTTCATTAATAAAAAATATCAGCTGGTCTCATTTGACAGCATTCGATTGACAATCATAAAAATTAAAAAGCTATTCTCAATTCAAAACATAAATGTCAAATATACCCAAAAACTTTTCGATACTGACATCAGCATTTTATTAGATTTTGTTTGAGTTATTTATAAATTTTCTATAATTGTTTTATTATGCGCCAAGTGCTATGGGCAGTGTGAAAGAGCGTAGGTTGAGGAACGTGAAGTTCGGCTTGTCCAAGGATGACAATTTCGAGGTGGAGACCACGTTGCCCCACGAGGAAGGCACCTCGTTCGGCTCCGCGAAGCACTACTGGCAACATATGTGCAAACCTTCCTCACCGGAGCATAACAATGTGTCGTCAGTGATAAGTTAGTTATAGGCAGATTTTTATAGGTAACCGGTCAGCTATGACCGGTCAGACGTTGTCCTGTCTTCTTAAATAATTAATATTAAATTCGAATAGGTTTCGCGCAATTTATCTGTTGACTGACAGTTCTGTCAAATGACATAAAGTTACATTACGAAAGTTAATACAGTCGTTCAATTTTCTTAAATTAAGAAAATTTCCGCGCTTTTCATTTATTTTTTCTGTCTTAGGAACCTTCTCCTCACAGTAATAAATACAACATAAAAAGAAATAGCGAAACCGGTCCAGCCGTTCACGCGTGTGAATGTATGTTTGTTATTTATTTGGAACAAAAATGCGCGTAGTGATAAATTATATTATATAGGTAGTATAGCATGGCAACTTTAGGTTTATATGATCAATATCATCATTTACAGATATTTAAGATGTCACTTTTCTGTTGGCATGAAAACATAGATCGTGACCACATCAACAAATACTAAAGTAGATATATATTGCGTGTACGTGTACATAACGGGCAGTAGTGGTCGGGCGTTACACAACTAACTAGTAACTAGTTAGTTAAACAACTAACTAGTAAATTTTAGAGACGAAATGCACTAGTTAGTTATTTAACTAACTAGTAAATTTTAGAGACGAAATGCAGCGTTTGTACTAAGTGTGAAGTCGACATTTCATCGGTTATTCCTATCGATTTCCATATCGGACGATGCTGCTCGTGTTTTGATACCATATAAAGTATCGTCGACAATTCTTATACATCCTGCTGGTATACGGGTTTCCCCTCAATCGAAAAGGTTTGGTAGAGCATAGTTCACCACGCTGCTCGACTGCAGGTAGGCGGAGGCCAATGTTTTCAAGCCGCCTAAAGGACTGCTTAACGTCATCAAATGACAACAGCTGGGACTGACGGCTTAACGTGTTCTCCAAAGCGTAGTAAGCTCGTAAGCGTAGCGCATACGCATAGAGCGAAGCGAGCAAAGGGAGTATACCCAGTATGTTTCCGTCAGGCCTGGAGAAGGCGAAGTCGACTCTGGAGGCGGAGAACGCGGATCTGGCGACGGAGCTGAAGACGGCGCTGGCGGCGCGAGCGGACGGCGAGCGGCGCCGCAAGCAGGCCGAGGCGCAGCTGGCCGAGCTCGGCGCCAAGCTGCAGGACGTGGAGCGCGCCAGGTCACACACTCTGTTACATACACACACGAGCGTGCCAGGTCACACACTCTGTTACATACACACACGAGCGTGCCAGGTCACACACTCTGTTACATACACACACGAGCGTGCCAGGTCACACACTCTGTTACATACACACACGAGCGTGCCAGGTCACACACTCTGTTACATACACACACGAGCGTGCCAGGTCACACACTCTGTTACATACACACACGAGCGTGCCAGGTCACACACTCTGTTACATACACACACGAGCGTGCCAGGTCACACACTCTGTTACATACACACACGAGCGTGCCAGGTCACACACTCTGTTACATACACACACGAGCGTGCCAGGTCACACACTCTGTTACATACACACACGAGCGTGCCAGATCACACACTCTGTTACATACACACACGAGCGTGATAGGTCACACACTGTTACATACACACACGAACGTGCCAGGTCACACACTGTTACATACACACACGAACGTGCCGGGTCACACACTCTGTTACATACACACACGAGCGTGCCAGGTCACACACTCTGTTACATACACACACGAGCGTGCCGGGTTACACACTCTGTTACATACACACACGAGCGTGCTAGGTCACACACTGTTACATACACACACGAACGTGCCAGGTCACACACTCTGTTACATACACACACGAGCGTGCCAGGTCACACACTCTGTTACATACACACACGAGCGTGCCAGGTCACACACTCTGTTACATACACACACGAGCGTGCCAGGTCACACACTCTGTTACATACACACACGAGCGTGCCAGGTCACACACTCTGTTACATACACACACGAGCGTGCCAGATCACACACTCTGTTACATACACACACGAGCGTGATAGGTCACACACTGTTACATACACACACGAACGTGCCAGGTCACACACTGTTACATACACACACGAACGTGCCGGGTCACACACTCTGTTACATACACACACGAGCGTGCCAGGTCACACACTCTGTTACATACACACACGAGCGTGCCGGGTTACACACTCTGTTACATACACACACGAGCGTGCTAGGTCACACACTGTTACATACACACACGAACGTGCCAGGTCACACACTCTGTTACATACACACACGAGCGTGCCAGGTCACACACTCTGTTACATACACACACGAGCGTGACAGGTCACACACTCTGTTACATACACACACGAGCGTGCTAGGTCACACACTGTTACATACACACACAAACGTGCCAGGTCACACACTGTTACATACACACACGAACGTGCCGGGTCACACACTCTGTTACATACACACACGAGCGTGCCAGGTCACACACTCTGTTACATACACACATGAGCGTGCCAGGTCACACACTCTGTTACATACACACACGAGCGTGCTAGGTCACACACTGTTACATACACACACGAGCGTGCCAGGTCACACACTCTGTTACATACACACACGAGCGTGCTAGGTCACACACTGTTACATACACACACGAGCGTGCCAGGTCACACACTCTGTTACATACACACACGAGCGTGCCGGGTCACACACTCTGTTACATACACACACGAGCGTGCTAGGTCACACACTGTTACATACACACACGAGCGTGCCAGGTCACACACTCTGTTACATACACACACGAGCGTGCCAGGTCACACACTCTGTTACATACACACACGAGCGTGCCGGGTCACACACTATGTTACATACACACACGAGCGTGCTAGGTCACACACTGTTACAACATACACACACGAGCGTGCCAGGTCACACACTGTTACATACACACACGAGCGGCGCCGAACAGCGGAGTGTGAATGTTTGTGCGTGTTGCGGCAGGTCGGAGGTGGCGGAGAAGTGCACGCGGCTGCAGAGCGAGGCGGAGCAGGCGCTGGCGCAGCTGGAGGCGGCCGAGCTGAAGGCGTCGGCGGCGGGCAAGCAGGCGGGCGCGGCCGGCGCGCAGCTGGCCGAGGCGCAGGCGCTGCTCGACGAGGAGACCAAGCAGAAGCTGGCGGCGCAGACCAAGCTGCGCGCGCTGGAGCAGCAGCTCGACCACGCCAAGGACCAGCTCGACGAGGAGGAGGAGATCAAGAGGAACCTCGACAAACAGGTGCCCGACGCTCTCCAGTCTCTTTTAATCTAAATAAACGTCTCAGATTGCGCGACGTGCTTTTTCTCATTCGAGACGGGACGATACGATTTTTTGATATCATTGCATGCAAAAATATAGCAACAGAGTAGACGCCATGAGAAAAAGAACGGAAAGGAATGGAACGGCTCTAGGAAAAAACTTGACCACCGTTCCTTTACGTCGTTATCGACTTTACGTACCCGTCCCGTTAGAATTGTTACCCCGTTTTACATTATGTAAGACTATACTTGTGTTTTATATTAATCCATATTTTGCGGTTCAAAATACTGACGACTTGCCGTTTTCTACTGCCAGGTGGTAGCGCTAACGCAGCAAGTGGCCGACGCCAAGAAGAAGGCCGAGGAAGAGGCGGAGGTGGCGGCCCAACTGGAAGAACAGCGCAAGAAGCTCAGCAAGGACGTGGAAGCGCTCTACAGACAGATCGACGAGCTGCAGCAGGCCAACGACAAGCTGGACAAAAGTGAGTTACTTTTCTCTAATTGTTTATTCTAGTGATATGCAGTGTACGTAGTATACAGGCTCACCAACGCCCCCCTCTGCCAAACAAGATACAAGAGTGGCTTTCCAGGAGGTTCCTTACCTATAAGGCTATTACTGTTTGGTTTAGAGTGGTATAGTATCCCACTCATCCAATTTTTTTGTCCAATATACAGTCACGTTCAAAAGTCGACACAAAACTTAAAGATTAAAATCGCGCTCTTACAATCGATAGTAATCAATAGTTATATAAACCTTAACGCAGCAAGGGAAGAACAATTCTTTCGTAAATTCTATAGGCATTTTTGCACGTGACCGAATGTTTAATCAAACAAATTGAGTGACATCGTAAGTAGTACTAGCAACCCTGCTATTTGTACTTTTGTATGTGTGTGATTGTTTTGACCAAATAATAAAAAAGTTATCTATCTATGAACAATTACGTAGAACATTCCCTATCTAGCCTACTTATTAGAAAGAGACAGCACACAAGATGAGAAATATGGGCACATATACAAAAAAAGTCTTGGTCAAAGATATTTGTTGAGTGACAAAACTTGAACAACGATATTGTATGAGTGGCATGACATCATTTGAAATTTAGATGTCCATTAGAAGTTGCAAGAAGTAGAGTCCAGTGAGATATTTCCTTTCGACGCATAATGTAAAATATCAAGTCCCAAAATTTTTTGCATCTCGCGGTATCAAAAAAAAAATATAATGCCTTATTTGTCATTTTCGGAAGTTGTCATTTTCGAAAATTGACTTTTTTGGAAGAGACGTTTTAGGAAGTTGTCCTTTTAGGAAGTTGTCGTTCTCAGCCTGATGGTTATGCGGGTGCTACATCAAGCTGCAAATATTTGAACATTTGAATGAAGCTATGTGTGGCGCACAGGACTTTAAATCTTTGTTCAAAGAAGTGCACTTTGCCAAGCGTGTCGGTTTTTAGCGTACATCAAAGCGTTCAAAGTCGACAATGTTTAAATGTTTGCGTAGCCTGCCACACTTGCGCAAAGTTTGCAACCATTTACGCCTTCTTTTTGGCCGTTTTGATAGATTCATATTTTTCTGCACATTTAATAAATAATGACATGCACTCAAATAGTATAAGCACACTGCATCCACAAAATCGTCGTCCATCTTGTTTGTGGTTGGTCAACGTACTGTAAATAAATGGCTTTGCAAAGCAGTGTGGCAGGTTGCTTCAATAAGTGTACTAACAAGTGTGCAAAGTTCGTCATTTAAATGTTGCAAATGTTTGCAGCTTGATGTAGCGCCCACTTTAGTCAAGCTCTTTTCAATGACTGTAAGGTGGACTTGTAGAGATCTCTATTAGTGATAAGACCGCTGGTATATCACTGTATATTTTTAAGAATTGTATTACATATAAATAACTTACAAACAAACAAACGATGTTTTTTAATATATAAGTGTTTTATTAGGTAAGAAAAAAATCCAAGCAGAGCTTGAAGACACCAACATCGATCTGGAGGCCCAGCGAGCCAAGGTCATGGAACTGGAGAAGAAACAGAAGAACTTTGATAAGGTAACCATAGCAACAAACTTCATAATGTACTTTTGATAGACAATAATTTAAGACCATGTCAAATATTCTGTGCCATATCTATGTGTATTACTGTTTTAATTTTGGTATGAGAATTTCTCTTGGCAAATTTGGAAATTTATGTTTTCAATTGTACTATCTCCATTTTTTTGCTTTTACTCTTTATTTGTTATTAGTAATATTCATGGATAACTGTAATTGGCGTAAGATTGAGTAATTAGTATTTTTATGTAATGTGGCTGTTGTTGTCTCAAATATAATGGTCGAGTGTGTCCCGTCCCTTGCAGGTGGTGTCGGAGGAGCGCGCGGTGGCGGAGCGGTACGCGGCGGAGCGCGACCAGGCGGAGCGCGACGCGCGCGACAAGGAGACCAGGGTGCTCTCGCTCACCAGGGAGCTGGACGACGCCGCGGAGAAGGTGAGGTTTACTTTTGTACGCGGCGGAGCGCGACCAGGCGGAGCGCGACGCGCGCGACAAGGAGACCAGGGTGCTCTCGCTCACCAGGGAGCTGGACGACGCCGCGGAGAAGGTGAGGTTTACTTTTGTACGCGGCGGAGCGCGACCAGGCGGAGCGCGACGCGCGCGACAAGGAGACCAGGGTGCTCTCGCTCACCAGGGAGCTGGACGACGCCGCGGAGAAGGTGAGGTTTACTTTTGTACGCGGCGGAGCGCGACCAGGCGGAGCGCGACGCGCGCGACAAGGAGACCAGGGTGCTCTCGCTCACCAGGGAGCTGGACGACGCCGCGGAGAAGGTGAGGTTTACTTTTGTACGCGGCGGAGCGCGACCAGGCGGAGCGCGACGCGCGCGACAAGGAGACCAGGGTGCTCTCGCTCACCAGGGAGCTGGACGACGCCGCGGAGAAGGTGAGGTTTACTTTTGTACGCGGCGGAGCGCGACCAGGCGGAGCGCGACGCGCGCGACAAGGAGACCAGGGTGCTCTCGCTCACCAGGGAGCTGGACGACGCCGCGGAGAAGGTGAGGTTTACTTTTGTACGCGGCGGAGCGCGACCAGGCGGAGCGCGACGCGCGCGACAAGGAGACCAGGGTGCTCTCGCTCTACTACTATAGTACTAATGCGCGTGTATGTGTGGTCGCACAGGTGGAGGAGCTGGAGCGGTCGAAGCGGCTGCTGCAGGCGGAGCTGGACGAGCTGGCCAACACGCAGGGCACGGCCGACAAGAACGTGCACGACCTGGAGAAGGCCAAGCGCGCGCTGGAGTCGCAGCTGGCCGAGCTGCGCGCGCAGACCGAGGAGCTGGAGGACGACCTGCAGCTCACCGAGGACGCCAAGCTGCGCCTCGAGGTCAACATGCAGGCGCTGCGCGCGCAGTTCGAGCGCGACCTGCAGGTGACCACACGATCGTTTACTCTTTTACGTACCGACGGACCTCGTCTCCTTTTGTTTTTAAAAATAATGTAAACAAAACATTGACAAACTACCAAGTCACAAGTTTGAAACTAAACTTTTAAACCCCAACATCGTAATTAAAGGTTAAATCTTAGTTATTATGATTATTAAGTGCACCAACACACTCTCTAGCGTCTTTTTATTGTGTGCGGATAGGGAATGCAATCTCGTTCTCGCGAGATCTCGCGCGGGGCGGCTGCGGGGCCTGAGGTAGCGATCGGGGGACGAGGTCTCGCTTAGATCCGCTTAGACCTTAGACGAGAACGAGATTGCATTCCCTATGTGCGGAGATACTGTTCTCTGTGCACAGTGGAGAGATGTCGGAGATGTATGCAAAGTTTTGGCATTTTTAGTGCACGAATGCACACATAGTTTCTATTGTAATTGTAATGTCAATTTGTGAACTTATAGAAAAATTATAGGATCATAACAAATGTATATTTGCGTTTGTTCTTATTATACTGGCTGACCTTCGGTGTCGCCAAAGATTTAACAACTGTTGAGTTAACATATATAACCGAATTAGTCTTCAATCTAATTGTAAAACAGAATATGCTTGTGTAAACTCCGCATTTTAGGCAATTTTATTTGAACAAGGCTGACTGAAAACCAGCGTTGGTTAGTATCAGCAGCCTGTTAGACACTGGTCCACATACAGCTGAGTCAATGCCTTTTTGCAATACAAACTTCTCTGCATTTATTTAGGTGATGTTCTTTATTGTTAAGGTAGGTATTACTTGTGTGTGTTTTGCAATAAATTTCTTTCGAAATTAATTGCTGGGATACGAATCTCCAATGGAAGAGGACCTGTCCCCTTACCACCAACTCTTATTGCGATGCAATTCTTATTCATACCAATGAATAAGCGACTCTATTTCAAATTGAATAGAGTCGCTTATTCATCGGTAGGAATAAGCAATCTATTCAGTTATTGAATCGCAATAAGAGTCGGTTGTACGGGGGCCGGAGTCTTTCTACGAGATGGCGTTACGCCATTAGAATTAGTAAATAATGTAGTGAGGTCGTCCGCAGGCCAAAGAGGAGCAAGGCGAGGAGAAGCGGCGCGGCATCGTGAAGCAGCTGCGCGACCTGGAGGCCGAGCTGGAGGAGGAGCGCAAGCAGCGCGCCGCCGCGCTCGCGCAGAGGAAGAAGCTCGAGGCCGACCTCAAGGACGCGGAGCAGGCGCTGCACCTCGCCAACAAGGTAGCGCCGGTTCACAACCGTTACCTAGCTTTTAGTATATTTAATGTGCTGGTCATTACTTCGTTTTAATAAAAAAAATGGTTGTCTAAAAAGTCGGTTTACGGACGATAATTTTATGTGATAACGTAAAAACATTGGTCGATGGAGTGAAAGAGAGATAGATGCGTAACAAGCCGAACGCTTAGGCCGATCGTGTCTCTATCGCTTGTTCCGCGCTCTCGCTTGCACACTCGGCTCAGGCGGAACGTGACAATGAGTCATACTTTTCCGTGCGTGCAGCCGGCGTTCATCGATTTATAAGACGTTATCACGTCAAAAATTCACCGCTGCCGCTGGGTGAAATCTTATCGGAACTTGTCCCATTTAGATTCCAGTGCCCTCCAAAATTATCCGAAACTTATTTCGAATCGGGTCACGGTTTCGGATAGATTTTTATTTATTTACGACATCCGATTGTTTCGGTCGCAATAGTCGAGCTCCATAACAAGTCTAATTGTTATAAATAGTAATAAAAATATCGGTGGACAAATCGCACAGCACTATCTGGCGGCGAATCGTTCCAAATCGAGCACTGCTCGTCCTGTGGATGATCCAGTTAGTGACATTTGTGGTGTGTGTGGTCGCAGGTGAAGGAGGACGCGACGAAGCAGGTGAAGAAGCTGCAGCAGCAGATGAAGGAGGCCGTGCGCGAGGCCGACGAGGCGCGCGCGCTCAAGGAGGAGGCCGCCGCCGCCAACAGGGACGCCGAGCGCCGCGTCAAGGTATGCTGCTCGCTCTACTACACTCTGCCAGTTACATTATTTTATTGGCCGAAATTTTATATACAGAATTCAATATTGAAACATCCAGGACCTACAAAGAGGTGGTCAATAATAATAAGTGTTACATATGAGCCGACAAAATCGGTCTGAGGTTAAATTGTGTTACAAAAAGTAGAACATGGGCGAACTGGCTAAGTCATCTATGATGAAAAAATGAATGTATCCTCTTAGAAGATGAGTTACGAATTGAACTTATTCGATATATTACTATTATATAATTTTATTTGTTGATTATATTCCAGTTAATATTTATAAGTTGTGTGACACGTGTGTCCAGGCGTTGGAGGCGGAAGCCCTGCAGCACGCGGAGGAGCTGGCGGCGGCCGACCGAGCGCGGCGGCAGGCCGAGGCCGAGCGGGACGACGCGCTCGACGAGCTCAACAACACCGCCGCCAAGGTAACGACACACTCACTACACGCTCGACGAGCTCAACAACACCGCCGCCAAGGTAACGACACACTCACTACACGCTCGACGAGCTCAACAACACCGCCGCCAAGGTAACGACACACTCACTACACGCTCGACGAGCTCAACAACACCGCCGCCAAGGTAACGACACACTCACTACACGCTCGACGAGCTCAACAACACCGCCGCCAAGGTAACGACACACTCACTACACGCTCGACGAGCTCAACAACACCGCCGCCAAGGTAACGACACACTCACTACACGCTCGACGAGCTCAACAACACCGCCGCCAAGGTAACGACACACTCACTACACGCTCGACGAGCTCAACAACACCGCCGCCAAGGTAACGACACACTCACTACACGCTCGACGAGCTCAACAACACCGCCGCCAAGGTAACGACACACTCACTACACGCTCGACGAGCTCAACAACACCGCCGCCAAGGTAACGACACACTCACTACACGCTCGACGAGCTCAACAACACCGCCGCCAAGGTAACGACACACTCACTACACGCTCGACGAGCTCAACAACACCGCCGCCAAGGTAACGACACACTCACTACACGCTCGACGAGCTCAACAACACCGCCGCCAAGGTAACGACACACTCACTACACGCTCGACGAGCTCAACAACACCGCCGCCAAGGTAACGACACACTCACTACACGCTCGACGAGCTCAACAACACCGCCGCCAAGGTAACGACACACTCACTACACGCTCGACGAGCTCAACAACACCGCCGCCAAGGTAACGACACACTCACTACACGCTCGACGAGCTCAACAACACCGCCGCCAAGGTAACGACACACTCACTACACGCTCGACGAGCTCAACAACACCGCCGCCAAGGTAACGACACACTCACTACACGCTCGACGAGCTCAACAACACCGCCGCCAAGGTAACGACACACTCACTACACGCTCGACGAGCTCAACAACACCGCCGCCAAGGTAACGACACACTCACTACACGCTCGACGAGCTCAACAACACCGCCGCCAAGGTAACGACACACTCACTACACGCTCGACGAGCTCAACAACACCGCCGCCAAGGTAACGACACACTCACTACACGCTCGACGAGCTCAACAACACCGCCGCCAAGGTAACGACACACTCACTACACGCTCGACGAGCTCAACAACACCGCCGCCAAGGTAACGACACACTCACTACACGCTCGACGAGCTCAACAACACCGCCGCCAAGGTAACGACACACTCACTACACGCTCGACGAGCTCAACAACACCGCCGCCAAGGTAACGACACACTCACTACACGCTCGACGAGCTCAACAACACCGCCGCCAAGGTAACGACACACTCACTACACGCTCGACGAGCTCAACAACACCGCCGCCAAGGTAACGACACACTCACTACACGCTCGACGAGCTCAACAACACCGCCGCCAAGGTAACGACACACTCACTACACGCTCGACGAGCTCAACAACACCGCCGCCAAGGTAACGACACACTCACTACACGCTCGACGAGCTCAACAACACCGCCGCCAAGGTAACGACACACTCACTACACGCTCGACGAGCTCAACAACACCGCCGCCAAGGTAACGACACACTCACTACACGCTCGACGAGCTCAACAACACCGCCGCCAAGGTAACGACACACTCACTACACGCTCGACGAGCTCAACAACACCGCCGCCAAGGTAACGACACACTCACTACACGCTCGACGAGCTCAACAACACCGCCGCCAAGGTAACGACACACTCACTACACGCTCGACGAGCTCAACAACACCGCCGCCAAGGTAACGACACACTCACTACACGCTCGACGAGCTCAACAACACCGCCGCCAAGGTAACGACACACTCACTACACGCTCGACGAGCTCAACAACACCGCCGCCAAGGTAACGACACACTCACTACACGCTCGACGAGCTCAACAACACCGCCGCCAAGGTAACGACACACTCACTACACGCTCGACGAGCTCAACAACACCGCCGCCAAGGTAACGACACACTCACTACACGCTCGACGAGCTCAACAACACCGCCGCCAAGGTAACGACACACTCACTACACGCTCGACGAGCTCAACAACACCGCCGCCAAGGTAACGACACACTCACTACACGCTCGACGAGCTCAACAACACCGCCGCCAAGGTAACGACACACTCACTACACGCTCGACGAGCTCAACAACACCGCCGCCAAGGTAACGACACACTCACTACACGCTCGACGAGCTCAACAACACCGCCGCCAAGGTAACGACACACTCACTACACGCTCGACGAGCTCAACAACACCGCCGCCAAGGTAACGACACACTCACTACACGCTCGACGAGCTCAACAACACCGCCGCCAAGGTAACGACACACTCACTACACGCTCGACGAGCTCAACAACACCGCCGCCAAGGTAACGACACACTCACTACACGCTCGACGAGCTCAACAACACCGCCGCCAAGGTAACGACACACTCACTACACGCTCGACGAGCTCAACAACACCGCCGCCAAGGTAACGACACACTCACTACACGCTCGACGAGCTCAACAACACCGCCGCCAAGGTAACGACACACTCACTACACGCTCGACGAGCTCAACAACACCGCCGCCAAGGTAACGACACACTCACTACACGCTCGACGAGCTCAACAACACCGCCGCCAAGGTAACGACACACTCACTACACGCTCGACGAGCTCAACAACACCGCCGCCAAGGTAACGACACACTCACTACACGCTCGACGAGCTCAACAACACCGCCGCCAAGGTAACGACACACTCACTACACGCTCGACGAGCTCAACAACACCGCCGCCAAGGTAACGACACACTCACTACACGCTCGACGAGCTCAACAACACCGCCGCCAAGGTAACGACACACTCACTACACGCTCGACGAGCTCAACAACACCGCCGCCAAGGTAACGACACACTCACTACACGCTCGACGAGCTCAACAACACCGCCGCCAAGGTAACGACACACTCACTACACGCTCGACGAGCTCAACAACACCGCCGCCAAGGTAACGACACACTCACTATACGCTCGACGAGCTCAACAACACCGCCGCCAAGGTAACGACACACTCACTATACGCTCGACGAGCTCAACAACACCGCCGCCAAGGTAACGACACACTCACTACACGCTCGACGACCTCAACAACACCGCCGCCAAGGTGACGACACACACACTGACTACACACTCGACCACGTTTCTATGGTGCTATACACTCAATGTTGCTACTATTAAATACTTAAGTTTCGTTTCTACTCTTTTTGGTCGCACACTCTACGAATGACGATCTGCAACACAAAAAAATATTTACTGCATTTACGGTGTACAAAGCTTTAACTACACTAACTAAATTCACTGTGCCAGCGAAATTACTTAAGCTGTGTTTCCAGTAGTGACGGACGTCCGGACCTTATGTTCATACGAAGAAAGCTCAATGAGAACTAAAAAAACACTCACAATTAACTCGGTGGGAACGCCAGTATAATAATATTAATTTGCGTGTACAGCACACCCTTGTGGTGGACGAGAAGAAGCGGCTGGAGGCGCGGATATCGGCCCTCGAGGAGGACCTGGACGAGGAGCAGTCCAACAACGAGATACTCAACGACAGGCTACGGAAGGCACAGGTAAAAGGACATTTTGAGAAACTCTGAACTAGAATGTACAGTATGTGCTTTGACCATTAATAATAATATAATGATATGGTCAAGTAAAATTTTAACCCCGAGTCTTGTTAATTGTATTATGTCATTATTACTCATCTTTAAGGATGCAAATATGTAGCTAATATGTCAATAATTGTTATATATCGATTTAAGTCAATATCGATTTAGTGGGTATTCGATTTTGGTCGCGGTCTTTTAATATTCCGAGTTATGTATATTAAATTAAAAGTCTTTCATTTCTCAATCGAGACCTTAAATAATGCAGAACTTGTAAAACTTAATGGCAATTCATGTTTTCGTTCCAGAACCAAATCGACCAGATTACGATGGAACTGGGCACAGAGAAGTCCGCCACACAGAAGCTGGAGAGCAGCAAACTGGTGCTGGAGCGGCAGAACAAGGAGCTGAAAGCCAAACTGGCCGAGCTCGAAACATCCGCGCGCACCAAGACCAAGGTATGCTTGGTGAATAAATTAAACAAATTCATACGATTTCGTTTGTAAGGATAGTTCGCAACGATCAAATGTCTTGAATTTGACTCTAACTTGATATTTTTTATATGGTTATGGACGTTCTGAGTTGTTCTCATGTATCTACTGAACATATCGAATTTATACGAATAGTCTAAATTTTCCTAAAAACTATTTGTTGATTGTGTCAGGGCGTGATAACGTCCCTGGAGCTGAAGGTGGCCAACCTGGAGGAGCAGCTGGAGGCGGAGTCCCGCGAGCGGCTGGCGCAGCAGAAGGCCTCGCGCAAGCTCGACAAGAAGATGAAGGAGCTGGTGCTGCAGCTGGACGAGGAGCGCCGCCACGCCGACCAGTACAAGGAGCAGATCGAAAAGGTACCACCCCTGGCCCACTGCTGGCTACTACTTCGACTTGGTCCCCGTGAGAGCGAGATATCTTCTCGGGATCTCGGGAAACTACCATGTAGGCGGCTATCTTGCTCTTCCAAGACTTTATCTCTATGCCAGATGTCACCCAGAACCGTTCGGCGATTCTGGCGTGATCGTCACTGATCATCCATCGAAACTTTTCCATTTATTAGTGGTTAGCTATCAACATCATCATTATCACCCAGTGATTTACTCTCCCCATCTACCATTGCTAACTCCGCGTATGTGGTTAGCTCACTTGACTCTTGAGAGCTATATCGACCACTTTGGTTCTCCGTCAAATTTCGTCGTTCCGGATACAATCCCTTAGAGAAACTCCAAGCATTCCTCTCTCTCTCTCTCCATCGCTCGCTGTGCGACTTTTAGTCTGAACTAGGCCTACGGTCTGCGTCCAAGTTTCTGCACCATAGGTCATAGTGGGGGACGACGAGGACTGATTGAACACTTCGGTCTTCAAGCATTGGCTTATATCTGCGGTGAGAATGTGGCGAAGCTTTCCAAAAGCCCCCAGCACAGTCGAATGCGTCTACATATCTCTGTGTTGAAATTACCCCGGCCCAGCTGTATGGCCTCTCCGAAGTAAACATAGTCTTTAGCCATTTCTGCATTCTCAGGGATGATGGAAGTCGTTGTAAAAATTCATCTCCAACTCCAATAGAATGAGAAGCAGCATTGATATCGATAGTTAGCTATAGTAGTAATACTCTAATTAAAAATATTAAAACTAATTTTGAAACCGGCCAATATCTAAATAGTGGGAAAATGGTGAATGATATAAGAACGTCGTTTTTTGCCAGATGAATGTTCGTGTGAAGACTCTGAAGCGGCAGCTGGACGAGGTGGAGGAGGAGGTGCAGCGGGAGAAGGTCGGCAAGCGGAAGGCGCAGCGCGAGCTCGAGGACCTGCTGGAGACGCACGACACCATCACGCGCGAGTGCAACAGCCTGCGGAACAAGCTCAGGTGAGTGGCGGCGCGAGGACGGGGCCCGGCGAGGCGGAGGGAGGAAACCGGAGGATGTCAAAACTCTCTGGACATTAGAGACAGACGAACGAACGAACAGAAGTGGCTAATTTACACGTTTCCCATATTCTATTCTCTAGTAGTTAGTCTTGAGTTAGTTATTCATAGGCTTTTAAATTGACGCCACCCTTACCTTTACCACAGTATAAGAGGACATCCATAAATTACGTCACACTAATTTCATGATTTTTTGGCCTCCCCCCGTCTTTGTTCATTTTGTGATAAACCCCCCCCCCCCCCCCCCCACGTCACATATTTTGTAAATTTACATCTAGAGTTGCAAATGTTTTTGAGTTTTTCGTTACAATAGTTCAAAGTTCGTGTTTCAACACTTAGATTATAATAGATTTTGAAATGTCACCTCACGAAATTTAGGACCCCTCCCACCCACTTGTCACACTTTATCGACCCCCTCTCACCCCCTTAACATGTGACGTAATTTATGGATGGCCCTAAGTAATAGTACGTACTACGTACCTTTATGATTGTCACTAAAGACCATTTAGAAGTGTAAGGTTCATGATCGAACCTCAATTCTGCACAACTTATAAAATTACATTTACTTTACGGTTAATATATAATTTAATTGAAAAGTCATCGGAAACATTGTAGTTGTTTTCTTCAACACATTAAAAAATCTTTGAAATAATATGGAAGAGAAATTAAAAACAATTCTAATGAGGTCCCCAAATCTGTCTGCTGGTAAATCCTCCATTAGATAAACAAAAGAACAGAGACTTTTCTCTTTCTCCAGAGAGAGTACTACTATCTCTCTCTGGAGAGAGAAAAGTGTCTGTTCTTTTGTTCTCGTTGTTCTCTGGTTTAGTCTACAGCGATAAGGAGAAAGCCGATCTATTAGGTGACTACCTAAAAATTGAAATAATATGGAAGAGAAATTAAAAACAATTCTAATGAGGTCCCCAAATCTGTCTGCTGGTAAATCCTCCATTAGATAATCAAAAGAACAGAGACTTTTCTCTTTCTCCAGAGAGAGTACTATCTCTCTCTGGAGAAAGAAAAGTCTCTGTTCTTTTGTTTTCGTTGTTAGAGAACATTAAACCAGAGGGTTTAGTCTACAGTGATAAGGAGAAAGCCGATCTATTAGGTAGTCTCTTTCGCTCGAATTCGCTTTTAAATGACGCAGATGCCACACTGTCTACAATCCCGTGGAGCAATAATTCTATTCTGGAAATCTCAATAAAACATCTTGTGTATATTCCTTATCCTATTCTAGCTCTTCGTGCATCATTCAGATCAACAAGTTCTAACTATTGTATGTGTAAATACTAACAAACATAATTTTGTGTCGCCTATGTGATTGCATCTGTATTGGAAGATGGCAGTCATAGTGATTTCATGTTACATGATAATATTTATAGAGCACAATGTTGTTTGCTACTAGGCCGTCGGCATCCGAGGATAGTGAGTAGATGGGAGGGAACGGAGCGCGCCGAGCGAGGTAACTTGCCTGGAGTTGACGATGGGGTTGCCGTTTGTCATGTCATTTGGGTTGATCATCATGCGAAAACTGGCTTATTGGAAATTCTTAAAAAGAAAACATAATAAAAATAATGTTCTTGTATAGTATTGCTATTATTTAAATTAAACTAAAAAATAGCAATATACCTCATTCGTTTTTAATCTTGCAAAAATTACTACGCAAAGCAAGGTTTGAAATTTTAGTATAAACAAGTCTGCTTTCTCTATGGAAAGCATAGACAAAAGTATATATAAAAGCCAATGGTTGTCTGTGTTTACATCGCTTTACTTCATATTTGAATGCATCATCAATAAAAACAATATTTCATTTAATTCTGCTTACTTGAATCTAAACGAAGCAGGAATGTTATTGGAAATTCATTATAATAAATTTAAGAGTGGTAATGATTAATGTGTGAGGTTCTCTGTGATCGTTTGTTTGTTTGTGTGTTTTATTGTATCGTCCATGGCTGGCGCCGCGGAGGTTGAAAATACAAAATTATGTGACTACTATTTTTTTCATGTCCTCAAAGACATGATCGATCTCAATGAGGAATGATCATCAAATACATTTTCCATTGAAATCAATGGAAAACATACACTCCGCGATCTACTCGCTCCACTCAACCCCGATTTCGGCCCCGTGGGCTAGAATCCGGCTTAGTATTGTATTTGTTATCATTACATAGTTTTGTTACCTAGTATTGGTATTTTCAACAACGAATCTTTACTCGAATCATTATTGTTTTTTTTTGTTTTGTATGACATTGAATGTAATTAAAATCATGTGTAAATCAATATATAATTCGGCTAGATAATTTATAAAAGTTAGTTCAACGTGTATTTATTTAAAAGGGTTTATGTATTTGAAATATAAAAAAAGTATCGATCATTTTTTTTTTCTTTGACTACAATGTTGCAGTGAATTATTATCGAACTCATTTTTTAAATAATTTATTCAAAGAGTAGAGTAGGCAGGCCGTCAGTTCAAGCATGTCAAGTTTATGTAATGCACTAACTTGAAGTGCTCTAATTTAGCATTCTAACGCGTCTATAACAAGTCTTGTTGTTAATAAAATAAAATTATCTTCTTACCGGACATACGTCTAGTCTACTCTAAGAGCGTTCGTCCACTACGTCCGGTGTTCTGACTGACGGACTGAAGAAGCGACCTCTATATTTGTATGAACCGTTTATCCATTTGACTCGTCAAAAATTTCGATGACGGGACTTTGACGTACATTGAATGTAGTCTGTCCATTAAATATGGTCTCTTTGGTTCATCAAAGCTCCGTATCCGTGACGGACGTAGTGGGCGAACGTTCTTATTTCATGCAGGGTACAAAGATATATGGTATGTTCTTTAATGATAAACGTGAGTTGACTCGGCTACGTCATCAGCTGTGTTATGTATGGAAAATTACAGATTTTGACAACGAAATTCGTGTTATAGTTTTAGCAACATACCTCGTGTCTTTCTACCTTGGTTCTATGTATATAGCCACGATATTGTATAGGTTGTGTTGACATGTGTTTGCGTCGGTGCAGGCGGCAGGGCGGCGCGGCCGCGATCGGTCTCTCGGGGTCGTCGACCTCGTCGCGGATGAAGCGCACGTCGCTGGCGCCCGGCGCCGGCTCCGGGGACGAGTCCTTCGACGACGTCAACGACACCACCAACAGCGTCGAATAACAACAACACACACTACACACCACACTACACACACGCACCCCACCAACATGCTACAATAAAGCCTGCCACACGCGGCACTGTAAACGTATCGTAAGATGACATGTCAATGTCATGTGGTCAAACAAATGACGTTTGAGTTTGACCCTTAATTAGAATGAGACGGCACGTTACCTTACGATATATCGCCGTGTGACGAGCTTTAAACGAGGTATATTCTTCCCGTGACAGTTTGTATTGAAAATGTCTTTTGACTACCTTGTGGGAAGAGAATACCTTGTTTTATTGTACCATGCACCAACACGGCTGACATTCATTGACGAATCCGACACAGATGTGCTTATTGCAAAATACATCTTGTCCTATAGCCAAGTAGCTTTCTATAGGAATATAATGTGTAGTATGGAATTGCCGTAACCTATATTCGCGGTTCTGAATTGGATTCGTCTAATGAATGGACGCTTTATGGTCCGCAGTCTATGGACTGGATCGTGTATCTGATCTTCAAACTTTTATTGTCGCTTTAATCATAATTGTCGCGTCCGTAGAGCCTAGATCAATAATCGACAAGGAGATACCTACGTGTAGTGTTGTACACTATTCGATAAGTATTTTTGATGTCGTTTAAATACATTGTTGAAATGGACACGATGATTTTAGTCGACTGGGGTTGTAAACAGAAATATGGTAACAGTGTGTTGGAAATATCCTTTAAAACTATAGAAAGGCCTATTTTCAGTCATTATTATATTCGCCTCATGTTTAACTTAAATGTTTTTAAATAAATTATACTGTTTAGAAATTAACGTATTCCAATTACATAGATAATACGATTCAGTTCCACTAGACCACGGCCGCGAGTGGGCCCAGCGCTGGGCAACGACTAGCACATTCAAAAGATTTAGTTGATCCTTTGATATTTATTATTTTGAAAGTGATTGTAAACTAGACTACACTTGTTACTTATGTATGTTATTTATGTTCGTTCGCAGCGCGTCCACTCGGAGACACGGCGTTACAAACTAATTATTGGCCCCTACGTGTAATGAGCAATCGAATGTCATACAATTATTGCAGTCTCACAAGAATTTGTCAAATTGTATTGTATACGACGTGTTGTTAGTTTTATTGATGTTTCCCTTTTGTGCCCAATTTAATTGTGAATAGTGCTGTAACCATGTTAGTTGTCGATATCGACCAATAGAATCTATGAAACGATAGGCCGATAAAACCACTCCGCAAGCTTTGTTTTTACACTTTTATTTAGATGAACCTTCTCGGTATTGTACTTGTATTCGTGATGAACGCTCCCGATAGAATTTCAATTGGAGTACATTTTAATTTTTATTCGCGGGTGACCAAACGTTTTTGATGCATTTAACAGTCTGTGGATCTCCACATTCAACAATTGGACACAAGCCAGTATTAATAACGAAACATTCCTGACAATCGAGAGTTTTCGATTTTACCCGGACATGGTCCGCGCGGTAAAATGTTAAATTACTCATTGGGTGATATTGTAATGAAATTTTTAATCGAAACGAGTATTATTAAATGTGGCAAAAGTACCTAATTCGTAGAAATCAATACGTTTTGCATTTAACGCGACTGATTAAGGAAGACTGTTGCTGCGACAATATTCACGAACCCACTCGTACCCTTCGCCGCTCGCCGGCCGCCGCGCGTCGACCGCCCGCGGCGGCCCTTATCTATACATCATGTAAATATATCAGTGTATGTCACTGAGCGCTTAGTTGCCATACAATTTTAATGATAGTTAAGTAAGGACATGTACGCTTTGGGTGTGAAGAGATGCGTTGGCGAATTCCACGACTTGTTTTATTACCTCGTTTGATCCCTCGCAATGGAGTCGCTACTGCCGTGCAACTGACTATTCAGTACAATTTTTTGTAATATCGAGGATTGCGCCGACGCAGCTCTCGTAGGTGTTTTAACCGAGCATTTTTGTTTCCTTCCCGACTCGATGCCGTTCTACCATCTAATGTAAATACACCAGACGGTGGCGGATGTAAATTTGTTTACATACGAAATGGTATTATTTGTATTGCCAGGCGATAAGTACGCGCTAGATTACGGCTTGCTTCGTAGACGTAAGTAGACGCGTGGTAATAACGGAGGCCTTGGGCGGCACGCGCCCCACATCTTGTATCTTCGCGCATTTTCTACAACTATTTACCGAAGTCTTAATTATTGTAATGACTTTTTTAATTATATAGTTTTTTCTGAATAATAATATAAAATTTAAATGTAAGTAAACGATTGAGAAGCATAAACATATTTTACATAAAATATTATATTTAAATATTAACAATATTGATAATTGTAAAATTGGCGATAGGTTGTAACAAGTTATCAGTTGGTATGCCAATTAAACAATTTTTCATGATTTTTAATATCATTTGTTTTATTTAATTCCGTCATTGACCCTCAATAAGTATATGTACGGAGAGGAAATGTTTCCATACTATTATCTCGGTACAACCCACTATCCCCACTGTTATAATGAATGGAGAGAGAGAGAGGGAATGCTGGGAATAGGTCCACTATCGCCAATGGTCATTATCTGGTCATTCCTTATACAAAATGACTAATGGAGATGTGGGACCATAACCCATTGAAACAGTATTCCCACTTCTCCATGGATTATAACAATGGGGACAGTGGGATAACTGATTTATTTTGGCCCTTGCTGCACTGCGAGCGTGCAATGTCAAATGGATGACAAAACATTCTCCGCCCATCTCGTTTTTTGGTGGAGTTCAGAGTATTAGGTACTTATACTGTGCTTACCTATACTAGATGCTCTAGCGCGGAAAACCCTCTTGGACGGCCCACTACTGGACAGAGGACGCTTTCCCATGACTAATGTCCTATAGTAAAAATGACAAAAAAGTTCAATCATTAAAATGTCCACCACCAGATTGTCCGACTATGGCACGGTGAGTTTCTCTTCATGGAGAGAGGCATATACCCGAAGGCGAGTGCATACATGCTGTGGAAGTAAGATGTTTACGACAATGTTGCATAGCAAAGACCGTTAAAAAAACTTCGCACAATTTAAACTATTTTAGTCTTAAATAAAAAAAAATATGCCACCTACTGGAAAGGTGGATTCTACGAAATCAGTTCAATTATATTTTGTCTTTAAAAAACAAGGAATCATTATCCATGTGTCCTACTATGTTCTGTATATTATGTCTGTTAAACAGAAAACCTACTCACGCTGACAGGACCAACATGCCACATCTCATCATCATCCTAAGCATCTGCGCTCTGTTACACAATCACTCTTACGAAGACGATAGTGATCAAGACCACCTGAAAGGGGAGTTGGAGCATGTACAAGCGGTTTTAAGACATTATTAATACCATGCGAATCAATGCGCCTACACCACGTGGAACTTTCCCTTCCGACCCGTGGTTACACTGATTTGTTACTCAATATTGACGGTTGACAGGCAGCCGGCATATCTTCCGTATATCAAAGGCGTTACTGATAAAATTGGCAAGCTTTTGAAGAAATATTCCATTGGAGCCACATTTAAACCGGCCAGGAAGATAGAGAAATACCTGCGGTCAATCAAAGATGTTTTTCCACTGGAGAAATTAAGAATTTACAAAATCGATTGCAGTTGTGGATGTGCATGTATTGGGCAAATGAAAAGCCACGCGGTTCACTCTGCTGACTGACAAACGAAGCTCTGGTGAAAAGAGAGGTAAGAACCGTAATTGTAAGCTACCCGACTGGGGAATGTACCTCCACCTCGCAGAATACCGCAGCCAAATAATAATTCCTTTTTGTTGTTGTTGTTGTTGTGTTCCTGCGAGTGAGTGAAGTCACCAGAAGGAAGGAGATGCTGCGTTGGCAGCGGGGGTGGGGGCGCGCGAGCGATATTTTATGTTGCGAGCGTTAATATGGCTACGGTAACCGCTTCACATCAGGCGGGTGTATGCATGTCTGCTACTCGACGTAGTATAAAAAAAAGCCGAAATATCGGGAAAATATGAAAATTTAACGCGGTAAATCCCGTACACTAGTGATTACTAGTGATTTTGGGGTGTAAGTGGTTTATCAACATCTTTGAACCAAAGCCAACTTATTGAATTAAATAGTAGGTATAGATGTATGTCACATTTAAATCTTGTAAGGTGAATTAGAAAAATTACCTTTCTCTGGACATACGATGTTGAAATTTTGTCTGAAAATGAAAAGTTGTTGGCTAAAAAAAAGGAGGTAAAAGCAATCAATAAAAATACTAATTAATAAAAACCGTCATAAGCGGGTTTTAGAAATCCCTACATGAGAATTGAATTTAAATAAATATCGACGGTGGAAAGGCAAAACAAAATAAGCGACATTTGGCCAATTGTTCAGTAGAGCTGTTTAAAGATTTTAAAATTGAAAAAATCATCATAACTTTTTTATTTATTGGAGGATATTTTTAATTCTTTGCGTGCAGATTAAACTTGATATTACCTATATACAGTATATAAAATAAAACGATTTTAATCTATATTTTAAAAGATAGTGTCGTTTCATTTAAATGATTTTTCAAGTGAGTAGGGAAAAATACTTTATACGGCGTCTAAGAAAAATGGTTAATGGGGTAAATTAATTTATGCGCCGTTTTTTATACAAGTTTTCCGGGAAAAATCTATGAAAAATCAAAGTAAAATTTAAACAAATAGGGATAAACAATTTATAACACTTTAACGAAAAAATTACGAATAGGAAAAAAGTATTATAAGCTATGTATCCTTATTAGTATACATTGGTAAAACACTTTATCGATCACAAGCAATGTTAAAATGTTATTGTTTTGCCATAGTCGGGACTGGGATTTGATTGATCTGGTTACTTTTCTAATTTGAAAATGTCTTCATTCATATAAAATTGTATTGTAATAGGTCGTGTACGATCTTAAACAAGGCCGATTACAATACAATTTTATATCTATTTCCTTTCATCATCGTTAAAATTTCTATGATGAAATTTTAACGATAAAAGGCAAGAGATTGTTAAGTTTTTATAATTTCAGCTTAAGCATGTCAACTAGTCATGGATAAAGGTCTCTCACAAAGATATCTACACTGAACGTTCAGCTAAACCTCTGAGTATATTGGTGTCTGGCGATCAACAGTCCATTCTGAAAGCCTCCTTTGATGTTATTATACCACTAAAGTAGCAAACAAGCATACGCCCCGCCTACTGGAAAGCAGTTACCGTAGCCTATGAACGCCTGTAACATCTGGGGCATTACACGCGCGTTGCCGATCCAGTAAAAACCTTCTCACGCTCATTTTGAAGATTCCCATGCTGTAGTCTCCTTAGAAAACCTCGACAACCAGTTCATTCCACAGCTTAACAGTACGCGGGATAAAATTTTTTTGGAACTCCACAGTACACGTCCACTTAGGCTCAAATGTGTGAGGATGAAGTCCCTGTCGATGGCGAGCGGTGCGACTGTAGCATAATGTCAAACAACTCTGAAGACACCCCGTTGTATTGTACAATCGGTAGAACACACAAAGGGACGCAAAATCTCTTCTCAGACTTAAAGATTCTAGACCGTCTGTCAGTTTGGTATCGTCAACAATCCTCACAGCACGCCTTTCAATTGAGTCATGTTGAACACACCTAGTTTCTTCGACGACAGCTTTACCTTCTCCTTCAACTCCGAGAATCCCAATATTTTTGGCGATGGTAAGGGGTGTGTTCTGGAATTGAGAAGCCACACCAAAGGAGGTTTTCTTAGCGGTGAATACGCAGACATGTGTCTAAGTAGGGCCGAATTGAAGGAAATTCTGTCACCCCCAATCAGACACATTTTTCAATGTGCTCTCGATTTCTAACACAAGTTGTTCGCGGCACTCCTCTACCAGAGACCGGGCAATATTAGCTCGATCCGTGTAATAAGTGTCCCCGGTGATGTCGTCGGCATAGCAATGAATGCTGTCAATAGATAACGTATCACTGATATGCAGCAAAAACAGCGTCGGGGACAATACAAAGCCTTGCGGGACACCAGCAATAATGTCGATGCCATCGTAGCAACTGCTTTCCACAATGGCTCTAATATGCTTGTGCTGAACAAGAAGCTAGCGGCCCATTCGCATAAACCGTCAGGTAGACCGTATGCAGGCAACTTTGAAAGAAGACTACGATGCCATACCCGATCGAATGCCTTCGTTATATCCAGACTAACAGCCAATGTCTCACCTTGACTCTCCACGGCTGAAGCCCAACAATGTGTAAGATACACTACACCAGTCGAGCGACCATGACGAAAGCCGTAGTGATGGTCGCTGATCAAGTCGTGCTCTTCTAGGCAATTCAGGAGCCGGTTGTAATCAAGCGCTCCAATACCTTAGAGAAAAGGGAGATAACATCGATAGGACTATAATTCGATGGGTCTAATCTGTCACCCTTTTTGGGCACTCGGTGCAAGTTCGCAGTCTTACACAATGACGGATCTTGCCTGGTAGAATAAGAGAGAGCAACAAGGTGCGTAAGAACAGGACACAACTCAGCAGTACACTTCTTTAGCACCACAGCCGGAATGCCATCTGGCCCACTCGACTTGTAAATGTGGAGGGATAGCAATGCCCGCTGAACATCTCGTTGAGTAAACGATATTTTCGGCATGGAATTAGCCACATTAGGAAATAGCACACCGCGGGATGAAAGGTGGTGAAGCGTCTCTGTCGTTCTAAATCGAGTTTGAGGCAAAGAGCTTCCCCAGCAGATCGGCTTTCTCCTTAGCACTGTGGGCCAGACTACCATCCTGTATTCGGAGTGGTAGAAAGAAACAGTTTCCTTCGGCACCCTTAGCAAGCGACCAAAAAAAAAAAACAACCAGATGGGTGCTTAGCTAGACGCTCACCAATCCTGATGATGCACTCAAATTTCGCCCTGGCAATTACTTTCTTACTGAACCTCGAGGCAGCATTGAACTTGCGTTTCAAGACAGAAACACCAGGATCTCCATTAATACGAGCCGTAGTCCAAGTCTCGTATGCAGCTTGCTTGCGGAGTTTGATTCCCCACAAGACCGATTAAACCACGGCACTGTTGGGAATAAATAATTCCATTCCAGCCAAAACCCAATCAATCTCTATTCTTAATAGGTAATGATGAGCCTCTTATCCGGCAATTCAAATTATATTAACAAAATCGGGGGATACAGTTAGTGTTGCAGCTATAAATCTATCATTTCAAAGAATTTATTACGGTAAGTTACCATTATGGAACATCGCATCCGGAAATCACTTGATTGAGCAGTCACGTGCACACAACTGTCAAGTTATCGTTGCACCAGATGCAACGATTACTTGACAGTTGTGTGACCTTATTGATGTGAAACGCCAATTTGATCACACGATATTTATCAACTATTTCAAAAACACACATGTGAAGCGCCTACGTCGTAAAAAATCATGTAAGGAAAAGCAATTGACTCACCAAAATAAAATATATTACAGTTAGTGAAAGTAACTGATAAGACGTTTACAATTAAAAATATGTCAGGAAAATGAACTGAATTGCCACTAGTTGTGTTTTTCTTGCAAGGAACAATAAGTTATGCGACACGTCTTCTTATATGTTAGTAGGGAAAAAGTAATAAAAAGCCAAAGGTAAAAAATACACAGACGGGTAAAATGAATTATATGCCATCGTCGTTAAACAGTTAGTTAAGTCAATAAATTAAAACACGCCGATGGTATTTCTAGATCCATCATACGACAATGTTAATAATATATGTCATAAAATTGTCGTATGAAGGGAGTGAAATTTTAAAATGGCCCTGTTTTTACATTAAATGAAACGCCAAAAAGTACTTCCAAATAGACTGTAACCCAGACAGATCGATAGAGAATCAAAAACCCTATCGAACTGTATATAAAACTCAATTTCGGTCAAAATGGCGTTTCATTTGTTTTGCCTTTCCACCGTCGATATGTAGCCATTCTAATTAAATTAACAATTTGTTTTATTGCTTTCCCTTCTCTCATTCATATGTTTAAAATAATTTCATATGTGGGGACAGATGACCCTTACTTATTATAATATAATTTCATATACATAGGTTCTTACAAATACCAATCTACTTTATATAATACTAGCTACGCCCCGCGGCTTCACCTGCGTTAGAAAAGTATCCTATGCTATTCCCCGGGACTCAAACTATCTCCATACCAAATTTCATCTAAATCCGTTTAGCCGTTATTGCGTGATTGAGTAACAACCAAAGATCTAAACATCCAAACGAAGATGTTTGGATCTTTGGATGTTCACATTTAAAATGTTATTAGGATATCTGTTAAAAAATCAATTGACAACATTTCATGTTCTCAAACAGGGTTTTGTCCGATAAAATTAAATAAAGGATAAGAAATTATTTAAGCAACTGCATGAAGGGATACAAATGCGTAGCTGGGTTTTTAGATGGGCGTACGCTCTTTTCTTGAAGGTTGTTTCCACTGACCTCTATACTACAAGTACGTACGTAGTCCAGCGTACTTGTATAATATAAGACAGTGGTTGTATAAAAACCGCGGGCGACAGTTCATACCACAGTTTAGCTGCACGAGAGTGCTAATGACACAAAGACACATACATACAGATAGACATACATACAAACAAACATATTTTTTGGATAATATCTTTAATGTACAGAATTTTCACTTTTACAATTTTATATTAAATAGTATATGACAATTCAGTTCATTCATCAAACTGATTTGACTCATTCTTCCAGATGTGCCCCATCACTATCATTTTCGTATGTATGTTTACGTGAAAACTGTGTCGGTGCGCGTGTAATTTTTGATGTTTTGATTTTTTTTGTAGTGTGCGTTTATCGCAACAGCAAAATTTGTGTCTGCGAGTTAATATCATCTTTTGGTGGTGTGCTGTACGTGTTTACCTCGTCCCCCGCTAAAAGTGGTGAAAAAATTTGTTCGAAGAGTTTCGTTATGGCATCTCCAGTGGCTTAATACTCAAAGACTCGAACCGAACATGCTAGGTCCTTGTAGCCCGGGGGCCCCATATCATTGATACGGCTGATACGGCGCGGCGGTAGCTACGCCTCTGAGAGTGTGAGTATAAACAACCGTTAAAGTTAAAAAAATTATATATATGACAGGGGAGCAAACGAACATTTGGGTCACCTGGTGGAACCCCTTGGTGTTGCTGATCTCCATGGGCGGTGGTGATTGCTACCACCGCCCATGGAGATCAGCAACACCAAGGGGTCGCCGATTCGTTGCCAGCCTTTTAAACATAATACCCATACCTATCCGCTCCTCCTCACAATGATCCTAAAAATTCATTCAGAAAAGATTTGTTTCCATCCATCTAAAAAAAATGCGAGGCGTCAGTTAATGTCAAAATGATCTGCCAACTGTCAATGTCAAATCAAATCAGCAGTAGGTATTTCATTTTGTAATTTGATTTGATCTCTAAGTGATTTAACAAACTTGTGTTTTTTGCAATTTGACCATAGTTTTCCTGCAATTTTTTAGTATTTATACTATTTTTAACTGAGACAATTCAAACAACCTTAATTTTCTATAGTAAATGTAATTCTTGTTCCGCAATGTCAGACCAGATAGACGAATACTTCGAGACGGCACTAACCTTGGTTAAAACTGCTGGAAACCTTATAACAGAGCATGTATTTGGATGTAAAGACTTCGAATACAAGTCGTGTGATATTGATTTAGTCACAGAAGTTGATAAAAATGTGGAATTGACGCTCATACAGGGTCTCTCAAAGAAGTATCCAGCGCACAAATTTATCGGAGAAGAGTCGGTCGCTGATGGAGCTAAGTGTGAGCTAACGGATGATCCGACGTGGGTGATCGACCCTGTAGATGGTACATTGAATTTCATTCATGGATTCCCACATAGTTGCATTTCTCTCGGCCTTGTTATCAACAAGGAGTCAGTTGCTGGTATCGTCTATAATCCTATATTAAATCAACTGTTTACTGCCAAAAAAGGACAAGGCGCGTTCTTGAACGGTAAACAGATTCACGTATCGCAAACAACCGAACTCAAGAAGGCTCTGGTAGCATTTGAAGCAGGTACAAGTAGAGATGAAGAAAAATCTCGGGCAGTGTTTGAGAATTTCAAACAAATAATTAGTAAAGGTCATGGAATGAGGGCATTGGGTTCTGCTGCATTGAATATGGCAATGGTTGCTATGGGCGGGGCTGATGCTAATTTTGAATTTGGAATTCATGCTTGGGATATTGCAGCGGGCGATATTATTGTGCGGGAGGCTGGCGGAGTGGTTATAGATCCCGCTGGCGGTCCGTTTGACATGTTGTCACGTAGAGTCTTATGTGCTAGTACTATGGATCTGGCCAAGGAATTATCTGAAACGCTAGTTCAATATTATCCTGAGCGAGATTAAACATTTCATTTTATAATTATTGTGGGCATGTATCAAGTATAATTAAAGTGTAATCTAACCGTTCCAGTTAAATGTTTATGTAAGAGTCCAGTGTGTTTTGTATTGTAATAAAAAGTACCTGATATACAATACAGCCCCCTTACCACCATCTCTTATTGCGATTCAATAATTGAATAGATTGCTTATTCATACCAATGAATAAGCGACTCTATTCCATTTGAAATAGAGTCGCTTATTCATTGGTATGAATAATCATTCTATTCAATTATTGAATCGCAATAAGAGATGGTGGTAAGGGGGCAGATCTAGTCTAGACCATAAATATCAATGATGGCATCATTTTTATGCTAAAAAAAATACTTAGGTATTATATTATTAAAGAATGTTTTGTTATGTCAGCTTAATTTCGAATGTAGGCATCATGTAGACGTGTGCTAAAAAGTTTTTCACTGCCAATGTCGAATCCATCTGTCTTTCCATCACAGAAAAAAGTGTTAACATTTTCCTTGCACACAAAATATGTAAACCCCATTTAAGCATAATTAATTTGTACTAAATTGTTTAAATAAAACGGTGTGCATATTCCTATATATTGGTTAGGCTTCGATTTTTCTCATCAAAACTTTTGTATTTGATGCGGTGGTGAAAAGGTTTAGCACTTATGTGTATGTAAAGTAACCTAAATGGCAACAAAAAAAAAGCAAAATGCTTTATGTTATATTTTTATAACAAAATGTCCTGTCGAAAATTTCAGTTACCTATATGTTCTATTTGTTTAATATTGATAGTATCATGTACTTAATTGACATGTTGCATTTGTATATTGATTTATTTAAATAAAACATACTATGTTTATGTGATATAGGTAGGGTTATCATCTCTTAAACGCTAGATTTTGATATTAAAACCCAGACATGTCATCTGTGTTTTAATGTACTAGTATTTTTTGTTCTGTGACAAGAGGGTTATTCGCAGCATGGAGCGGGCAGTATTGATTTACAACTTTTAACTCTGGACTACAAATGAAACCCCCGGACACCCTCCAAACTAGGACAATTCCAGGGTAACCGGGATGGATGACAACCATAGGTACAATTACTTGAAATTGTGATACAAATTCCTTAAGTAGCCAAAGATTGTGAATCTTTCTGAGTTAATATAATCATAAAGTGTATCCAGTACACTGTGTATAATGGATGTTTATCATATTAAAATGTTTCATTTAAAAACTTTTTTATTTACTTTGTTTATTTACATATTTACCTATACAGGTTGTAGAGAAGTAAACATAGTAATTGGCCGTGTGGTTTCCGGCAGACTAGAATAGAATCACTCCGTCTCTTCCCGTGGATGTCGTACAAGGCGACTAAGGGAAATACATTATAAAATATCGATCAGGCCTCCCTAACCCGTCTGGCTAGCGTGGGGAGTGTAGGCCAAATCCTCCTTCTGTCTGGGACGTACGAGAGAGGGTCGTGCTCCTGTAGTGGAGACTAAAATGACCTGATGATGATGATGAAAAAATAGCAAGCAAATAATCTAACAAAATTTTGGTCGGATGCATTGCGAAAGTTGGACAGTAAGTTGATATAGGCTGTTGAAAAATTTAAGTTTTGTGATATATGGAAAGTTTAATTAGTAAAAGTTTCCATTGGAAACTTTTACTAATTAAACTCCAGTAGGGAAAAAGTTTCCATTGGAAACTTTTTCCCTACTGGTAACAATAAATGGAAAAAAAAGAAATATCTCACCGGTCCAGATCAGGGATATATCGAGTAGAAAGTTCCATATATTTCAACTGGTAGGGATAATTGGAAAAAAATATTTCAAGTATTCCTACCAGTTGGAATTTGTCAGTAGGGATACATGAAACGGGAGAATTCAGTTACCGCAGCCTATGGACGCTTGTAACCCTAGAGAGCGCGTGGCCAACCCTGTAAGAGCCTACTTACGCCCTTTTTGAAGAACCCCATGCTGTAGTCTTCTGGGAAAACCTCGACTTCATTCCACAGCTTGCTAGTACGTGGGAAAAAACTCAGGAACTGCGCAGTACCGACAGTACGTGATCACTGATCACAAAGGTTTTTATGTACGAGGATGATTGATGATGAGGACGATTGGACTCTCTCTCTACACGCAGAGATGTAGCGTCTCTTTGCGTTCTATCTATACAAACTATATAACACGGGGAGTGGTCGGATGAGCTGTTTGATTTGATACCTGCCGCTGAATTCCACTATCGTACAACTCTCCATAAATTAAAATTTCATTCATATCATCTTGATAATTGGCGATCTACTACAGTAAGTTTCCTAAGACATTATGTACCACGAACAGTGAAACTGTGGAATCTACTTTCCTCGGCGGTATTTCCGAACAACTACGACATGGGTGCTTTCAAGAACAGAGTTTTCATTTCCAAGGCAGGCAACAAATTTTTTTTTATACTACCGCAGCCAAATAACAATTACTTTGAGGGATGATGTGTTCCTACGAGTGAGTGAGGTCGCATGTTGGAGATATTTAATTTTGCGAGCGTTAATATGGCTACGGTAACCGCTTCTAGTCTGCCGGAAACCACACGGCCAATTAAAACGGAAAAATATATTTACAAGTATGTATTTATTTTTCGACCGCAGATTAAGCGGAATACTTGGACATTTGAACCGTCCCTGTGTCATCGTAGTGGAGAAGGTTTCTTTTTATATACATATTTACTACGTCCGCGTCGGGTGGCAGACAAGTGGCTGCGTTATCCGCTTCAGATCAGGCGGACCGTATGCTCGCCTGATGTGAAACGGTTAACGTAGCCACTTGTAACAAGAAATATTTGTTCGCGTGATGCCACCCCCGCTGCCAACGCAGAAACTCCTTCGTTTCTGGAGATCTCACTCACTCGCAGGAACACAACCCTCAATGGGAATTGTTATTTGGCTGCGGTATTCTGTGAGGTGGTATTTTAGTCTGTTTTTTGCAGTCCAACTTCTTTCTGTGAGGTGGTATTTTAGTCTGTTATTCGTAATATGCATTTGCGGTAATTTCAAAATTGTACAATATTATCTAAGTTCATAGGTTAAATCATAGTACAAATTTGTATTATGGTTAAATGAAACAAAATGGTAAAAAAAAAATACAACTGTATATTTTTATTAATCATATTTCTTCAAAAAAAGTGCATTTTTGTTCCAATGATATAGACAGAATTTGATTCCATCGTTATAAAGTAAATCTATTAAGTAATATTTATTCCAAACTTATGTTACTTCGGTGGTATGCTTCATTGATTTAAAAGGATGTTGTAACAGCCGTGAAAGTATGCACCACCATTAGTATTAGACGAATTAGAAACTAAACAGGAAATAAATTGAAACAAAATTGTATTTAGAAGCAAATTCTTAAATAAATTATCACTTATTTTATAATAGGTAGATGAGGGAATAAATTCTGTGTTCACATTTATTTAGAAATAAAAATTAATTTGCTACTTATAAAATACAAATTATCAACGTGTAAAATAGGTACCGAGGTTTGTTTACACAGAATTTATTCTCCATAACATGAGTGAATTTTAAATTACTTCTAAGAAATTGTTTATTCGTCTGTCGTCCACGAGGTCAAAAGTCAATGTTATAATTAATTATATATATTACGGTAGGAAAAAGTTTCATCAGTATGTGAGTACGAGTGTCGTTATAACTGTTTAACATAATCAGTCTTACTACAAAGTTACGTAAGTCAGTCTTATATAGCTAGAAGATGTCAAGCGAAGGGAGGAAAAATAAAGACAGTTCGGTTAACCGCAATTACCATATGGGATACGGATCATACAGAACCGGTAATGAGAGAGTCAGGCAATCTTCGTGCAGTCTATAATTTCATGTCACTCTAGGTCTATATATTTCATGTTATTAATAATCGGTACTACTATCTAGTATACTAGTGATGTACATTACTCGATTGTAATTAAGCAATAGTCATGTCATGAAAAGTCAAGAAAATCTGGTAGTCTTGTCAATTTTGCAGTCAGTTGGTAGAGTCAGTAATTAAAAGTCCGTTTTCGAGTCATATCAGTAAAAGTCGATATCTAATTGTAGTTAAGTAGGTATGTCTGTTTGGTTCAGTCTACTGTTTGCTCTTTCCTTGGTGAAAATAGGTACTTAGTCATTTTCCGTCAATTCGCTATTATTTCAGCGAACTTTCAACCGACGTGTCAAGTTATACTTACTACGACTTTTAGATTTTTGGAGTACATGTATCTAAATAAGAATTTAATTTATTGATTTGTTGACTTCAGTCGTTTTTGTACAAGACACGTTTCATAATATAAAGCTTTGTTAAACTTACCGTAAATAAGTACAGTCTGTATAAATTCGTTGCGTTATTTTCGTCATTGCGTACAGTCATGAACTTACTTGCGTCATATTTTGTCAGGTCATGGTCAAAATTATGATTATGTAGTCAGTAAAGCAAGTCAACAAAGTCGCCTATGACTTAACCTAGTTGTAGTACACTGTATTGTTGGTAAATAAGTGTCTGTTTGTCATTGTTATCTAATTCATCGTATGTTATGTTATGTTGTATTTGTCACATAATTGTTTAATGTCAATGTCATCATTTGTTTAGTCGTCTATCTTTTGTCTATTTTATTCCGTTTGCATTGAATCTATAAGTCTGTCGGTTTTAAATTTCATGGTTTCTTGTAGAGTATGGATTGATTCAGTAGTAGTAACAGAGTAAGTATGGTAGTGAAGTCTAGTCAGAGTTGTTATTTTATTAGTCTGTCTCAAGGTACATAGTCAAAAAAATAATTGTCAGTGAAAATCATCAGATCAGTCACATATCTACCTAGGTATGCCAAAAACATTTAATTATCTCCAGCTCATGCCATCACATTTATAAAAATCACATATTTATTAGTCCTAAGTACTTATCTTTAGTCACGTCATTAAAATGCTACTTATTTATATTTGTGAAAACTAAATAACCGATGCCAAAATATTGTCTAAATAAAGAGTCACATCTTTCTAGTCCTTCGTCTTTAGTGTTGTATATTGTTGATCGAAGTCTTTAGTCAATAAGTCATTGTCAGTAACAAACGTTTCAAATAACAAATTTACATTTTTTAGATAAGTAGTCAGTTAATTACACGTGCCATAATTATTGCATGGTTATATAAAGTTTGCCGACAAAGTCACTTAGAATTAACTAAGTTGTACGTACTACATTAAGGTAAATTCGTATTAATATCAAAATTTTTCGTCTGTATTTCGGCTAAATAAACAAATGTCAAGCTTTGGTCCATTTTATTTTGTCGGCATTGAATTAATGTCGTCTGTCGGTGTTATGTTTCGCCGGTTTTAGTAGAGCATGGATTGACTCAGTACCTACTAGCGAACAGAGGAGGCAGTTTGAAATCTAGTCACAGTCATTGTTTTATTAGTCTGTCTGTCTTTGTCTGTCTGATTTTTGTCTGAACTTTGGCTAAATAAACAAAATCAATCAAATCTCTTTGTGAAAAGTTTTGAAAATTAATATTAACTATCAATGTTAATAAAATATGTACTTAATTCTCATCAGCCAGTGCATTTTTAAAAGTCACATTTACTACAATCTTTATGTATTTTAAAAGTCAACAAAGAACCTATAAACAATATTTAACGCTCTCTCGTCTGCACTGTCAATGCACGTCACATATTATGTTGATATTTATTAGCCTGGCTAGTTTTTAGTCACATAGCACGTAAACTTGGCACAGTAACGGTAAATATTTGTTAATCTTTGTGTTCGAATTCTTCATCAATAATCTTATACTACATTAGCTACAATTCACATCGTTATTTTTGCTATTTAAGTAATAATTAGTCGTCGTTTGTTTAGGCGTCTTTTGTCTATTTTATTTTCTCTGCATTCGTCTTCAGTTCTCCATAAAGTTACGTCATTTTAAGTAGAGCATGGATTGATTAATTAGTAGTAGAGTGTAAAAATAGTTTCACATCCAGTCAGAGTTGTCGTATAAAAGTCCCAAGTTTATAAGTATGTCCCAAGTTTAGTCACATAGTCCAAAGTATGTCATTATTGTATCTTTGTTAAATATATTTATATTCAGTCAGACCTGTCGTGTACAAGTCACTTAATTAGTAGATCGTCTTATTTTTAGTCAAGTAGCTTTTAAAATTCCAAAAGAATTGTCTGTTAATAAATAGTCAGTCACTACCTATGCCAAGCCTGTTTAATACTCTCCAGTCACTTTTTTAGCAATCTGATTTTAGTTACACAGTGAGTGTAGTTAAGTTACTTTTTATATTGCACCTACATTAAAAGTATTAAATCAGTGTCAATCATTAATGTAAAAATACATAGAAATAGTCATTGTTGCACTCTTATAAACTTTAGCTAAAAATATTCTCACTCAATTAATTACGTCATACTTTGAGTATTCAAAATGCTACACAGAACGTTTACTTCAAGTTTTCTTTCTCCTCAATTTAACATAATGATGACCTTCTTTATATATATATATCAAAATCTGCCGGGTCGTCGTCCTCTTAAATTGTGCAAGTTCATAGGCCTCGGGATTTCTTTGAGAGCGTAGGGGTCGATGTTTATTGAAGGTGTGCGGTGGGGTAGTCCTTCGGGCAGGTCACCATCTTCTTCATATACGGCCCATTGTGACGGGCTGAAATTAAGTAAATAGGATTATACATTACTTAAAATAAGACTCCGAAATTGCTATACAATTTTAATACCTATTAAAAGTTGCACAAGACATTTCGAATACTATCTCAACTTCAAATTCTACAAAATCGACGCAGTCAGCACCATTTATACCGTCCGTTAGCTGCAGTATTAAGAGTTATCTTTGCAAGTTAGTGTCACTACGATGTTTAAAGTAATAATGCCTATGAATTACTTATTGATTTCGATTCATTTGATCAAATTTTCAGTTTCCTTTGCAAGGCGATCGGTTGTGTTACAATTACTTATTTATTATATTACAATAGTATTCTTTTAACTCACCTGTTCTCACTTGGGATAACTTGGAAAGCAACTGATGGGGTTTTGGCTGCACTCGTTGGTGTCTTTATCTTAATCCGCTGGCTATCTGTATTCACAGTCTTTGATTCAATCTCGTCTAAAAGTGCCATCTTATTTGCTGATGAACGCTCTTCTACATCATAAGCTGGATGGGTGTGTTGGTCGTTTTCAACATGTTTGGTCTGTTTGTCTTTTACGTCTGTGTTGTTGGTCAATCCGATATTGACAGTTTGTTGTTTATCGTCTTTATCGCCTTTCACAGTTTGTTGTTTATTGTCTTTATCAGTTTTGTCTGTTTCTGTAGCGTCCGTATCAGGATATTTATGCAAAACATTTTTAATGTAATAATATTTGCTATTTGACTTGATATTAGGTATAAAATCATCGTCATGTCGTCTTGTCGGTCTTTGTAAGGTACTGTAAGGTTTCGTAGCAGTGTCGTATAGGAAGAAAGTAGAGAGTTTCATATTGTTTGAGTTTCTATTGTCAAATATTACCTCAGGTTTCTTAGTTACGTAAGTAGAAAAGTCTTTGCTTATTACGTCGTGGTTCTTGTCCTTATTGTCGGTTTTGTCCACTTTAGTTACGTCCTTGTTTATTAGGTCACCTTTATAGCTACCTACATATCCGAAAGTCACAAGTTTATATAAATTGTCAGTCGTCGGAGTAATATTGTCAGAAGGTTTGTAAGTAGATGTTTTGGTTTTAGTCGTTGTCAGGACGGTTTCGTCATTAGACCTGGCAGAAGAATGAAAATGTTCTCTATTGGCCGTTTGTGGGATCGTTTTATGTCTGTAGTCATAATGTTCTTTATCAGTCTCGTCGTGACGTCTGTTATAATAATAAGGTTTGTTAGGTCGTCTATATGGATTGTATGTGTCATCGTAAGTCTGGTAAGTTACTTTAACTACGTCTCTGTCATAGTCATGAGTCTTTCTAGTGGTTCGTCGCCAGGATTCTGTCGGTCTTGGTACATAGTTAATAAGATATGTATATTTGTTAATGTTTTCAGTTACTGTCAAAACAGGTCTGCGGTAAGGCCGTTGTGGTAAATTGTTCACGATTACAGATTGCACGTTATGTACATGGTCATGGTCATGATCATGATCATAGTTATTGTCTCTATCATCATAATCATAATCGTATGTCTTCGACGGTTTTTCTTTTAATTCCTGTCTTAAATCAATTTTGTCAGCGTCCTCATATCGCCGGCTTTTATTTTTAAAATCCAATTTGTCATCAATTCTTTGATTTAAGTTTTCTTTACTTTTAGTTTTGTCAGTTGGTAATGTCAGAGTGAGTTGGTCGTGGTCTTTTGTAGTCACGTTTGTCATGTTTTGATTATTTGTCTGTTTAGGTTTTGTAGCATTATCAGTTTTAGTTGAGTTATTTACTGTAGGAGCTGGTTTTTTTTGCACTATTTTGTTAGAACTTGCAGCGGCTGATATTTTATGAGATTTTTTAGTCGTAGTTGTAGGTTTGCTTGTAGTTTTAGGTTTGGTAGTAGTCGTAGTCGATTTAGTACGTTTAGGTTTTTGTGTAGTGCTGAGTTCCAGGTCAGATCTGTTTATGTCATTGTCGTTGTCAGAATGTATTTCTATCCACGGAGATAAGTCAAAGTTACTAAGAAGTCCGTTTTGACATGAGATCCTGTCGTTGTCAGGGTTATCAGAAGATAAGAAAACAAATGGTTGTATATTGTCAATAGTGTCTAAAGTATGGCAGAGCACTTGGGCAAAAGATATCCGACGGATTTGTTGCAATTGTGCTGGTGTAAACGATGATTCTAGACCTCCGTTCTCGTACCTAAAATATAAAACAGAATCTTAGTGGATATATCGATATACTTGCAAAAATATGACAAAAATGGAAAGAATTAACTTACCAAAATCGATCTCCTTTACGTAGATTTGAGAACTGCTGGGCAATAATGCAAGCAAAAGTTGGTCCTACAAGTCCGCCCACAACTGGTCTTTCAGACATTCCTCCAGTAAATAGGTCTATGTCATCTACATGCCTGAAATATTCATGATAGATGTGAAAACTTTGTTTTAAGAGGCTTTACTAAAGTGTACATGAATATTTAAATTAGATACCTGTATAAGGACTCCAGTTTTCTCACCGTCCTTTTCGGCATTACCCTAAATAAATCTGTAAATTCCGAAATTTCTGATAAACCACATGGCAGTCTCCAGGATGTATACGGAGCCACTCCGTGATCTCTGCCCCTCTGTATGTTGATAGCAGCCAAGTCCATCCCGAAATCAAATTGTGGGGTTTGGAAGAGGTGGTTTGTGAGTTCTTCAGTGATGAATTCATCACGTTTCTGTATCGGTTGGTTTACCATACCGAATATAAGACGATCTACAGCCCCCATACTCCAGATATTTGATAGATTGGATGGTTCTTTGTGAAGGGACACATCTGAAAGAGAAAAGAGTGTTTTTATATTGACCCTTTTGGACATCTCCTTGTGTGTATCTGTGTAACCAACCGTTACTGACTGATCTATTCTACTGCACAGCTTCACTACTGGACTGTTAAAATTTGGCATACAGGTAGATATTATGACGTAGGCATCCGCTAAGAAAGAATTTTTGAAAATTCATACAGGCATCACTCACGAAGTCCTGGGCGCAAGCTATCTTGTGGATTGTACTGTGGGTTTTAATTAAAATTTTGGTAAATTACTTACTGTTGTTAATAGGCCGGTGGAACCGATCGAATCGCATCATGGTGGGTTGCACCAGGCTGTGTCCGAATCTAAATGCTGCTGAGGCGAAGCCACTGGCCGGACTGGGATTGATCTTTGGATTGTAATTCTTGTAGTAACCTTTTTTCTGTGGTTCTAACTCGAACAGACGCATTACTTCTGTACCTAGAAGTATTACAGTAGGTATGTAGAGCAGTTGAATAAATTCAATTTGGATTCGAGTGCAGGCTGCGTACAGCGATATGTAGTGTTAGGTGTCTCCACTCTAGATATACTGATCAACTCAAAAAAGCGGCTGGCATTAGATGGATGTGGAAAGCGAAGAGTGGCATATGGTGGAAAGCATTGGGGTAGTCCTATATCCAGCAGTAAATAGACAGTAGGCTAATAATGAAGACGATGATAGTTAGACTGTATTACCTAGCACGATGGGCAGGAACTCCCTGTAGGTGATATGCTGGATCATTGCCCCCACTATCTTGCGTGTCTCTTGATATATTTTCTCATCGCTCCAGTGTGGATTTAAATGTGCTAATTCTTGAGCCATTCTGAAATAACAGGTACATCAATATTATTGTTATATCGGATTTCGTAGCTAAAGTTAAATTTATAGTATCATTCAAAAACAGAAACACATTTTTTGACGTGATAACGTCTTATAAATCGATGACAGCCGGCTGCACGCACGAAAAAGCATGACTCGTTGTCACGTTCCGCCTGAGCCGAGCGTGCAAGCGAGAGCGCGCAACATGCGATAGAGAGGCACGGTCGGCCTATGTTTATTATGACGTTTCATGTAAAATTATCGTCCGTAAACCGACTTTACAGATAACCATTTTTTTTTGTTGTCCCACATTAAAAATGAATGATGAATTCAATGTGCTCTTTTCGGGGAACAAACTTTCTGATACATCAAGTATTAAAAGCACTTTTGTCATAGACGTTTGTATTGACCAATCCTAACCTGTCTTGGCATTTAGATATTTTTTTTTTACGAGTAACAGAAGATTGTCTAACTTAAGAGACTTGTTACTGTCTCACCTATTATGCTGCCTCAGCCACACGATGTGTGCCGCCACCAGGCCCGGCTGCTCGTTGACCCTGGCGTCTCCTGACTTGAAGCAATCGGTGGAGACGGCGCCTCCTCGACAGAGCTCGTCGCGACGCTCAGGCGCGGGCAGCAATGGACGCCGCTGTTGCACGCGGCCGTATTGCAGCATTCCTGATAATTTTTTTTCATTAATAATTAAGTACATGACGTTAACATTTTTAATAATTAATACACATGAAAGAATGGTTTATTATAGGCAATAAATATGTCGAAAAAGTCAGTAAATAGTTACCAGCGATATCACTCAACTCAGCAGGCATTAGATAAAACTCGTCGAACTAAATAGTTGTGATCTTAGCCTAGTGGATAGGACTTTACCACTCAGAATCAGGATGACCAAGGGCCCTACTGCCTAAGCTAATGCCGATTTCCATCGGAGCTTTTGATAACGAAAATAAAACTTGAGCTTAGATTACCTGTAATTGTGTTTATCTTAGCTGATAGAGAAACCTTGAACATCTAACAACAAAGATAAATATTGGCAATAGCTTAAACCTAAGATCTATTTTAAACTGTTTTATTTGGAATCAAAATAAGCTTGTATTGCATTTTACGTTTTAAAACAATGTGCTACGATTATTACAGAATAGAAAAAAAATGGGACAGGCCCAACATATATTCCCACCGCTGTGTCGCCAGGATGAAGAGCGGCGACCGCCAAAAAGGCAATGAACAATGAAGTCCATTGAAGTCCCGGGGGTAAAACTACGGCCTTTGAACGAAATTAATCAGCAGAAATTAGTAGGAGTTTTGCTTCCATCTTAGCAATTTGTAAGATTGAGAGAGAGCAACATGACAAATAAGGCATTAAAAGCCTCAAAAGAGGTGGCTAGTTAAGTGAAGCTCAACTGCCTTGTACTACGGATGATTAAATACTATACTTTATAATATTGGGGACGATTTTTTCTATTATAATTGTGACATATTTATAGAACTATGTCACAGTTACAGCACACCCCGGCCACTTCATACAAATGTCGCGTCGTTTACTACTACATAAACAATGACGTCTGTGCAGAGCGTGAATGAGCGTGTGTGTACGAACTGTTCTAGATTTGTCTCAGAGGGGAGGTGAGGTCGATACGAGAGAGCGGCAGGGAGAGGCCATACTGTACGTACTACTAATACTTATACTGTGGTTATAGTACAAAATAACCGAATAATCGTATTGATAGCTCAGTGCACAGTGCACAAGAGCACGCTGAAAAGTAGACAAAAGATCTTACCATTCCTAAATAACCGTAGCTTATCAGACTGCCTGGCTGAGCTAGCATAGAGCGGTGAGCCGTCGATGTAGGATGACACCTGGTTGAGCTGCTCCCGCCAGCCGAGCGAGCAGTCATCGTGAGGAGCCGGAGATGACCTGATGAAGTCGAGACACCTCACTCCGCGCGGGCCGTAGAATGGGTCCGATGGTGGGACTTCGATGGGGAAACATTCTGGATGCTGGAACAAAATAAATAGTTTTCTCTATAATAAGTATATAAAGGATCGAAATGTTTTTTTTCAATATGATCTATTGTATTTTACTAACGTTTGCAAAAAGTACCTACCTGGTACAGTGATGCAAATCACTGTATCAGGCAATTCACTGTACTTGATACATTGATACAGTCATGCAAATCACTGTATCAGCCAAATCACTCTACCTGATACAGTGATGCAAACGACTGTATCAGGTGTGATGCAAACGACGTAAATATGCAAAAAGTACCTACCTAAGGTACTTTTTGCATATTTACGAGAAAGAGCTAATAAGTACCTACACAAAGTGTACAACCAATGTATGTTCTTAGAGAAATGCAATAGAGACTACATAATGGCGTTTACATTGGCAATGCTTGAGTGATGCCTCTGGTATTAAAGCATCCTTGGCTACGATGTCTGGAACAGTTAAGTCGTATACTTCTTTAACTTATTGAAATAAAATATTACAAAAAAATTGAAGGTCTCCTTTTGAGATCGAAACTAGACGGCTTTCCTGACAAAAAGACGTGAGTGACACCGTTTAATTTATTTAATTAATTTATTACAAAAATTTAGTCTGCGGACAGAAAGGCAGTATTGGTGAGTGTCGCGGCATGTTGGTTGGTTATCACCAGCTTTATCATATTTTTTTACCAAGAAAAATATTATTGTTTCCCATTTTGTGGTTTGCCAATAAATTATTCACGAATGATACCTAATTAGACTTGTTCTCAGGTCATCTTTCTCATGATAAACTTACCAAAAACTCTGTAGGTACGACTTCCCTTCCACCATCCTTGCAGCACCTGGGTACTGATCCGTTGAAGCCTCTGGTCTGTGACGAGGATGTGACGTCATGGTCTATAAATTGCCCCCATTGCATCAGTAAGTGAGTGACGCCGGGTGATTCCACATTCTTACTTTCGTGCACCATAGAGCTGATCTCCCGGGCAGATGGTAACTTTCCTCCAAACACTGATCTTCTTGGGGCTTGTAAGCCGTCGGAGTAAGAGGGAGGGAGAAAGCGTTGGACTGGTGTCATGGTGGATCCCCATCGGGGACGGTTTAAGTTATTGCATGTTCCATCGTGAGTGCGGTATCTGTCAAAAAGAGGTATTTTTTCAATAATATTGTATTAGCTTTAGTTTCTACAAGTAAATATAACGAGTAGAGATTTTGTAGAACTGCACTGCTGGTATCCCGACTAGTGGGGGGGGGGGGGACCTTGCTGACTGTTATTCAAGATTTAAAAACAAAGCTATACATAAAATCACTCTCCACTGATGGGCTTTTCTTGCTTACTAAGCAAGAAATACTCAGTAAGCAAGAAATCACTCTCCACTGATGGGCATTTAGTGGAGAGTGATTTTATGTAAACGGCCTTAAGGCGACTGTCTGTGGTTTTCTGGTGATTTTTCGCTTCGTCGATTTAACATCGCGAGTCATGAAACATGACTGGGCGTTGTTAGCTCCATTGCGGCAACAAGAAACCAAGCTAATTGCCTGGCTTTCAATGAGTCCCACGCCACTTATCATCGCGGTAAAACGTGCAATACGTAGCGCTAATCAAAAACAATTGTAGAAAATTAGTAGATAAAATATTTACTCTATGATAAAATGCCTTCCTGTGTATTCACATTATTTTCCTTTCTTTGTATAAGTACATGCGAGATATTGGGTAAGCGCTTTGTACTCAATTTTTAATGCCGTGATGTTCGCATATGGTCTGTCTATAAATGCAATGTAAATGTATATATAGACAAAATAAATGATTACTACATCATATACTACTATTTGCCCTCTGGTTTCCGGCAGACTAGAATAGAATCACTCCGTCTCTTCCCGTGGATGTCGTACAAGGCGACTAAGGGAAATACATTATCAAACATCGATCAGGCCTCCCCAACCCGTCTGGCCAGCGTGGCGAGTGTAGGCCAAATCTTCCTTCTGTCTGGGACGGACGAGAGAGGGTCGTGCTCCTGTAGTGGAGACTAAAATGACCTGCTGATGATGATGATGATACTACTATAATTCTACAAATATAGATATAGTTCTAAATAGCTTAATATAATAGGTTACCGTTTGGAAGCTGGTGGACATTTGGGTGCACCTCGCAACGGGCAATGCTGCAGCAGCGAGGACTGCCGCAGTGCGCTGGCGCTGGGGAACTGCGGCTCCTCCGTTCGACCTTCCAGACCGTCATCGCCGCCTCCACTGTGAGAGAAACATGCCTTGAGTATTGTTGTGCAGACAAATAATTTATTATCAGCGATGGATAACGATTTGTCAAGAGGTGTTGTGGGCGTTGGTTTTGAGTATACTGTTTATTTATTGAAAGACGAAAGTTTTGCTGTAGTAATTGATTTAGTTTTTGTTTTATACTTACTAACAGCTTCATCCTATACATATTTACTAGCGATTTTTCAAAACGACTTTATAGGATTGTTCTGAACGAGCATTTAAGAAAACCATTTCTCAAGAAGTTAGCAACGTTTTTTTAAAAAAAATAATTTAATAATTTAGTATATCCCATGTCGTAACTGTTCGGAAATACCGCTGAGAGAAGTTGATTCCACAGTTTCACCGTTCGTGGTATGTAAATGACTTAAGAAACGTACTGCAGTAGATCTCCAATTATCAAGATGATATGGATGGAATATTAATTTATGGTGAGTTATGATAGTGGAACTCAGCGGCAGGTATCAAATCAAACAACTCATACGAGCACTCCCCGTGATATTTGTATAGAACGCAAAGAGACGTTACAACTCTACGTGTAGAGAGAGTCCAGTCAATCCGAGATCATTGGGTCACCGATTGGGTTATTATTAGACAAAACTACATATTTCTTTACGACTTTATGTATATAACTTATTTATTTATTAGTCTTAAGTTAACTTTCGATTTCTAGAGTTCGGTGTATTTTTACATAATACATTCAAGAAAGTAAAAACGATGCTAGATATCTCGAAGCATATATGAATAATAAAAATGTTTGGTCAAAGATCCACATAAAATATTGCTATAAAAGTTTTTGTGAAAGAGAGAAAGTTCCATTCGTTAAAATAAACAATTTTCTGTCGTTTCTCGATGTACTAGAGACAATGTTTCGTTTGTTTTGTAAAACTTACGATAAAACAGAAGATTAAGTTTATAATGAATTGCTTGTTATTTGAGCGTTTTTTTAATCTTTATGTTTCATTTTATAAAAGCCGCTGCGTCGTATTATTTACCAATTTAGCCATAAAAATCTGTGTATAAAAACTTCAATGAAATCATTATTATTTAAATAGTTGTCTTGGCCAACTTGCCAGAATGTTATATTTTGATAAATGGAAAATATCACCTGCCCCCCCTATTCTGGCAAGTTGGCCAAGACAACTATTTAAATAATAATAATTTAATTAGTTTGGTGTTATCAAAAAATAGCCGAATTTCATCTGCAACGATGGACTGCTATGCCTTGTTTAGTAGTATAAGTACTTAATAGGTTGATGACGCCACACTGTGACTCACGCAGTACAATATAAGATGCAAAAATTCGTCACCATCACAAACCTTCCTGGTAGCTCAGTTGGAAGAGCACTCGACCGGTCATCGAGAGGTCGTGGGTTAATTAGTTTTCCTTCATAAAAATACTACTATCGGCCCGCCCACACTTTGCTGTGGTTCAATCTTCCCATTCCCATCTCATTGCTGTGGATCTCCGAAACAAACTTTGTCTTGACAATTTTTTAAACAACAAAAATATTTTTTTCGTAATTTTTTTCTAATGTAACTTTTTTATTCTAAAATAGCTATTAAAAAATAGTTATTCTGCTATTAGGGACGGAAACAAATCCAACAGATCAATAACCGTCGCGTCGGTCCAGCCGTCCTCAAGGTTTGAACAAACCAGATTTGTTTTATATATTTAAATGGTTACTTCTTGTCACGCCTGTATTCACATCATATACAAGATGTTATAAAATACTGCGACCTTGCCTTCATTATCTAACCTTACACAAAAATACTCCGTTTTAGTTTTATGACTACATTACCATAATTTATTCTCACCAGTAGAGTCATAATTGCCATTCTCTGGACACGAAGAACCGTGACATCTTTATGAATCCGCTTTAAATTAATAGTGTGATAAAAAGTATACTATTTTGTCAAATTTTTGCATTTTCGATTTTAACAAGAAATGGTTCATCATCATCATCATCATCAGCCTGTATCTACCCACTGCTGGATATAAGCCTTCCCCAATGCTTTCCACCAGATACGATCCTCCGCCTTCCGCATCCAGGTTAGGAGATGCTGCGGTAGCAGCGGGGGAGCCGGCGAGCATTCTGTAATATTCTGTGACTTCTGTGAAGTGGAGGTACTTCCCCAGCCAGGTAGTTTATAAATACGCTGAGCCGCCCTACCTCTCTTAGAATTTTTTCTCCGTTACAATATAAAAATAAAATTTAGCAATGATTTAAAAAGGCTGATAATTTACAAATAACATTAACCCAATAAGGTCAGTTTGTTTTCTCCTACTAGGTGTAAATTAAGTAGCAATATTCATGCGTATAGTAAGCGACGTGTGAAGTGGCCACGCCCGCGACCGGCCGCACTGACCTCAGAGAAAGTGAAGGCGCTTTCCCGGAGGTCGATCGCGTAACACCAGCTGTCTGAAACGTTGCATGTAATAGTTGTTACACACTGCTCTGTGTTATTTTGGTTTCTTTACAATTTTTATTAGTTATCGAGAAGTGAGAGGAGACGATATGTAATTTAATACGACCTTGGAATTTGAGAGTTTTAGTCAATTATTGGATTTTGTGAGTTTATTGCTTTTATGTTTATTTGTTGGATTTCGTTGTGGGTAAATAAGTCAATATGCTACCTCATTAGTTAAAGTTTTAATATATGAAAGCAGATCATTATAGATATGTATATAAAAGCGATTGTTTATATCATACCTCACATGCGGAAAGTATTTACTTAAAATATTTATTTTTGTACTTTTCGGAACATTTATGTTTAGAGAACTAAGCCTCAAACCCAGGTGATTTGTACCATAAAAGTACAAGCACGTTATGATTTTTTTATTCGAGTAGGATCGAGTTCCATAAAGCAAGATTTTGAATAGGTTTTCTTAGTTTCCTTTAAAATTAATCGTTAATTTATAAATGAAACTTGTCTTCCTATGGTCTGTGGCTTTAAGCGTTTTGTATTTTCAATATTTATTTATGTCGATGGCCCCCGGTAACCAAGCGGTAACATCAAAGAACAAAATGTCTTGCGATACATGGTTAAAAGTTTTACTACTCCTCTTCGCTTAGTTGTGGTATTAAAACTAGTGTAAAGATGCTCACGAGTTTTCGTATTATGTTTCATAAAGTGATGTAGATAAACAATAGATACATAACGTAATCCTGACATATTTTCTGTGCGATAAAGCTGTTGCCCTGTTATTATGATGAAATATTAATAAAAATATAAAATAAAATTGGACTGATAGCTTGACTTGACACTTGGAGATGCCAAAACTCAAATAACATTATAAAACGCGTAACCGACGGTTACCGCTATGTTGCCCGGGGCAAGCGATATCTACGTCATTTTTCCGTGTGTTTTAGCCGTGAAATACCCCGAATATCAATAAACCAAATAATTCTCAAGTACAGGCCCAGTTTAGGTAATAGTATAGGGGAAGACTGGATTCAACGAGGGAGATTGCGACATCTGATGACGAGGATGCACAAGTAATATGCTGGTCTTAATGTCACGGCCAGATATGACGACCAATATAATTTAGTTTTTTATTTATTTGACGTACTACTTATTATTAAAATTAGTCAAGTTACAAGTTAGTAAGTTGATTGCCGACTGTCAGAACTACGAAAATTAATTGGGTAAATAATGAATTAACGAAGAAATGTACCTTTTTATACTACGTCGGGTGGCAGACAAGGATTCGACCCGCCTGATGTTAAAACAACCGTTTTGGCATCAGGCGGGCCGTATGCTTGTCTGCCACCATAGCAATATTAACGATAGCAACATTAAATATCGCTCGCGTACTCCCACCCCCGCTGCTAGCGCAGTGTAGCAACTCCTTCCTTTCTGGTGTCCTCACTCGCTCGCAGGAATACAACAACCCTCAAGGGAATTTTTATTTGGCTACGGTATTCTGTGTGGTGGGGCTACTGCCCCATTTAGGTAGCTTAAAATTACGCTGTACCCTACGTGTCTTTCGATAGAGCCTCGTTAGTAAATCATCAGTATACACCATATGCAGGTGAGGTTGGCTTTGGCACAGAGTTGGTAGTGAGCCACTGCACCCCACCACATCTTTGAACCAAAGTCAACTTCACCTGCACGCGGTACACCCTGCTGACTGACGAAGCTCTGGCGAAAACATAGGTAGGGAGCGTAATTGTAAGCTACCCGACTGGGGAATGTACCTCCACCTCACAGAATACCGCAGCCAAATAACAATTCCCTTGAGGGTTGTTGTGTTCCTTCGAGTGAGTGAGGTCACCAGAAAGGAAGGAGATGCTGCGTTGGCAGCGGGGGTGGCGGCGCGCGAGCGATATTATATGTTGCAAGCATTAATATGGCTACGGTAACCGCTTCACATCAAGCGGGCCGTATGCTTGTCTGCCATCCGACTTTGTATAAAAAAAAACCCCAACCTACCTTCAAATTGAACCATGGTGTAATCAATCAACTTTGGAGTAGCTATTAAGAGTTAAAACCAATGTGACCTGTATGTGGTGCACTTTGTCAACAAGCAAACGAGGCTCTAGCAAAAGAGAGGTAGAACACTTTGGCATAATAAATAGTCCCACTGGGGAAGTACCACCACCAAACAGGAGACCACAGTTAAAGATCAACCACACCCTTGGTAGGTTGTATTCTTGTGGGTGAGTGAGATCTCCAGTAAGCATATAATGACCACGTTGGGGTCAGTTGAAACAATTTACTCAGTTTGCAAAATCTATTCTTTTTTTTATTTCTATTTCAAGTGTTGTATTAGATTAAGTCGATGCATGAACAATAATTTTAAAAATATGACTATCAATCAGCATTTGCATTATAAATGGCTAAATACATTTAAGTGACCCTTAATTCGATCAATTTAAGATCCAATTGCATTTGGTTTACCTTCTCGGATATAATATGACGCGATAAAAAAAAAAATACATAAAGAATATTTTTTCTTTCCAGATTTTCAGCCTTCTAGGGCCCTAATTTTGAGCTGGACGTAAATAAATCAATTAGTGAATGTTTTCTTTTTATCTTTTTGTGGAGCCTAATATTCCGGAATATAGTTCTCTGGTTATCAATGTTTAAAGCTGTGAAGTGTATTTACGTAAGTCTCAAATAGTTAAAATTAATTTTAATCGTAAATCAATTATTTCTTGTTTAAAAATGTAACAACTTATTGGTGTATAATAGGTGTTAAAATAATTAATACAAACCTGGATGTACCGCTCCCGGAAAGTCAGTCTGTCAATCCGTTATTAATCCAGTCAATCCTCAAGTCATGTCACTGTCATTTTGTCATCAACATTCGTCATACACTGTCACTTGGTCACGTCACTCAGTTGGTCAGTCAGATAGTATGAAGGTGGTATACATAGCTGTCAAATCAAATCAGTCTTGTTTTAATTTATAAATCGAATGACTAGAGCGCGCCAAAGAGAATGTAACCACTACGTTTTAAGAGACGGATGTGCCATACAAATAGCGTAAATTCTAAATGTATGAAATGGGAGCGAAAACAATCAGAATTTGTACCAAATTCGCTTCCGATTCATAGAGTCGTTTTTTTACCTTGAGTTGCGCCAGGCTGGAGCGCGCTTTTGAATTTGGCGCGAGTTGGCAGCGCGCGTCGGGCCGCCATTGCGTCCGCGCAAGACTGTCGTGGGAGGAGCGTTCCACTCATTCAAATACTGCCACTTCTTCTCCGCCATATTTCGCAATGAAAAGTCGCGTGTTGACAAACAGCGGGTGCTACGGAAGGCTAGGCAATGATCTAAGTTTGTATATTAACTGATTTGTCTCGGAAAGTTGGAACTGATCGATTCGTTTTCAAGGGTTGGTGTAATGATCGATTTCAATCAATCACTCTAAACGATACTTTGCAACACGATGTGCAATTAGGTAGGTATGTTGACTTGACCTACGTCGAATATGTTATTGTCAATATTTACAAATACTGATGTAAACAACAGTGAAAGTTTATAATTTAATTTTAAACTTTCGCTGTAGTTTGTTTTTCACTGTGTTGTCGTTGTAAGAGTTATTAGATCAAAACAATAATTATTTATATGTATTCAATATTTCATATTTCAAATAACAATATATATATATATATATATATATTGACGAGTGAAAAATAAATATACAGGTTAGCCGCCGAACGAGCATACCGCGCGCCGGCTTGATGTGGAGCGGTTATCTACAGTCCAAAAATGCTTGCAGTACAAGGAATTGCTCACGCATTTGCACGCTCGCTGTTAACTCAGCATTTCCTCACGTCTTGCCACCTAACTTACTCGCAGGAACTCAACGATGCTTATGGATATTATTTGTCTGCGGTACTTTGTAGGGAGATGCTTTCTTAATCAAGTTTGTTCTACCTGCTACTATATGCTCTATTGTCAGTTTCCTTTGCAAATCAACAAGGAAAGCTGGCTTTGGATCGAAAGTCCGCTCACTCCTCACTTCGACAAAACACTTCGGAATAATAACAAACAATTTGATTAACAAACGTCCTTGGGAAACCTTGGTTTTCCCGGTCTTGGGAAACCAGTTTAATATTTGTCAGTAAATCATAACCAATTTGTATTTACGAGTATAATAACATCGAAGTATAATAACTTTTAAACTTTCGCGTTGCATGATTTATGAAATATAAAAACGGGAATTAACGCGATCAAGCATAAGGGTATTTACATACCTTTATTATTGCCTGACGTTTCGACCAGGTTGCACCGGCCGTGGTCACAGGCTGACAACAGCCAGTGACAGCCAAATAATAAAGGTATGTAAGTATTTACGGGAATTAACGCGATCAAGCATAAGGGTATCCTTATGCTTGATCGCGTTAATTCCCGTTTTTATATTTCATATAACATCGAAGTATTTTTGATTTATAGTCTCTAAAATTGTTCATGTAAGTAGATCAACTGAATTTATTCAGAATGTAATGCAAAAAAAGTTACTGTCATCTGCGACTTCGTAATAATATCCCGTGCGAATTTCAAAAAATGTTTAGTTTAGAATCTAGAAGTAGTTTTTAGGGTGTAAGTGGTTCATCAACATCTGTGAACCAAAGCCAAATTCACCTGCACGCGGTGCACCCTGCTGACTGACAAACGAAGCTCTGGCGAAAAGAGAGGTAGGGAGCGTAATTGTAAACTATCCGACTGGGGAATGTACCTCCTCACATAATACCGCAGCCAAATAACAATTCCCTTGAGGATTGTTGTGGTCCTCCGAGTGATTGAGGTCACCAGAAAGGAAGGAGATGCTGCATTGGCAGCGGGGGTGGCGGCGCGCGAGCGATATTTTTAATGTTGTGAGCGTTAATATGGCTGCGGTAACCGCTTCACATCAGGCGGGCCGTATGCTTGTCTGCCACCCGACGTAGAATAAAAAAAAAGTAGTAGAATTACACACACTTAAATTTAGGCTAGAAAAATTGTAGAGGCACTTTAATTAGTTGATATTTGTACTTAATAGAAAGTCGTTCACGCAAAACATTTTCAATTGCTGATAAGTGCAAGTGTTGATTTAGGCAACCTTTGGATAATAGAATATAACAAACATAGCATGCTATTAGGCCTCCAGCACATTTAGTTATGTAACATTTCAATAACATTAATAAAATTGAGTAAGTATTCATTGTATAACAAAGCTTGGGTTAATGTAATAAGTTAGTAAACAAACGCAATGAGACACGAAATCTGGATTTGCGGCGTTGTACAATTTCATTGCAGTAGCATTGATTTATTTACGCAAAATTACGCCGACTACTCGTCCGTTGATATTGCATTTCGTTTGATTGACATTGTTTTACTGAGTTAGGCAAAAAGTGGTATTCGGATATAATTGCAAATGCATTGAGTCGTCAAAGCAATATAAAACGAAATAGAGAATAATATTGAGATAATTAATTCGGATTGCCGCAGACTTTTTGGTAGCAAAAAAGATTTTGGACCTTTGAATCAAAGCCAACTTCACCTGCCCGCGGTGCACCCTGCTGACTGACAAACGAAGTTCTGGCGAAAAGAGAGGTAGGGAGCGTAATTGTAAGCTACCCGACTGGGGAATGTACCTCCGCCTCACAGAATACAGCAAAATAACAATTCCCTTGAGGGTTGTTGTGTTCCTGCAAGCGAGTGTGGTCACCAGAAAGAAAGAAGATGCTGCATTGGCAGCGGGGGTGGCGGCGCGCGAGCGATATTTTATGTTGCGAGCGTTAATATGGCTACGGTAACCGCTTCGCATCAGGCGGGCTGTATGCTTGTCTGCCACCCGACGTAGTATAAAAAAAAGATTTCATGACCATTTCAAGTCAAGCAACGTCGACCGCAGCCTGTCCATGGCTGGGTTCATTTTTTAGTTGTCGTTATATGACAGTCGTTAAGACAAGTAAGTGGTCTTGAGGCGGCTAGAAAACACTGAACTCCGACATCCCGCAGTTGAGAAGCGTGGTAGAGTATGCTCTAAATCCCTTCCATTGAGGGGAGACCCATATCCCAGTGGGATGAATAAGGGTTGACGACGATGTTGTTTAAAATCATGTTACAGGTTGTTTTATAATATAGTGATATATTCTTATGTATCTTTATTCGAATGAGTAATATCGTTTTTGTATTTAAGTATTTTAGTTGAATAGTTATTATATTATAACTATTTTCAAGACACTGTCCTTTTTTTTATCTGCTTTAGAACTGCATTCGTATATTTCTGCCATTCCCAAAGGTTAACTGGTAGCGTAGGTCGCCGCTACAAGTGCCTTTAGCGTTAGTCCGCCTTTTGTACCCTTATTTCATTTTGTGGTCAATAAAGTTTAAATTAATAAACTAAAATATTACATAGATCCACAAAAATAACCTGATTTGTACATCAAATTAATCTGATCGCGCATCAAATCCTGCATTTGATGTGCAATAAGAATTTTTTGATGTGCAAAATAGGTTATGTTAGCAATGTATTTATTTGTTGTTACGTTAAATAGTCTCCATCAGGTGTCCATAAATAAATAATCCGTAACAATTTGTGATAGAACGTAACCTTTTGTGAGACTGGATCACTTTTCTGATATTTAAATGATCGGTGACATTATGACGACTCAAGGTAAATCGATCAATGCAAATTATTGCATATTTCTGTGGACAGTAAATGTTACTCGGTTTGAGATTTTGTAAAAATATTTTTTTATAACAGCTCAGCATAGTGGCTCTACGTCGCCTGATGTTAAGCCAGAGACGAGTCCAAATCGCATCGGCAACGGAGAAGAGAGCTTAGTGTCCTGTCAATTGATGCTGGCCTGCAAGGTGCTTTTTCACGCTTCGCTTGAAGAATACAATAAGAAGAACGATCATAATTTACAAGAATTCGGACTGCTATGTAAAACGTAATGCTGACACACATGCGTATATAAGAAAATATGCATATGTGTTGACTTGAAAACGTCCTTTTCTTCATCCGCTTAAAATCAAACAAATTTACAAATTCATTTCATTCAGAAATGGCAAAGATTCGTATACTTGATATTATGATGATGATTTTTTTTTAAATAGCAGTCATACAGCAACGCCTTGTTTTGAATGATAAGCTATTATATATTTTTTACATTTCTATCTTTAAAATTGATCAAGTTTCATCAAACTTTCAACCCTCATATTACCCCTTAATGAATTTCGAGAAATCCATTCTTAGTGCGCACAAGTCATTTAAGGCATATTTGTGCAATATTTTAAGCTTCTAGACCCATCTGTTTCAGCTGTCTGTTATGTATATATAGATATAGATTTTCTATTAAACACGAGGAAAAGTAAATGCACAAACAATAACATATATATAAAATGACTCGGAAAAGTCGAGGAAAACCATCGAGGAAGCTTCATATTCCCACAGTCATAATATTTGCGTGTCGTAACACTTAAGGCTGTTATGACAGCTGCTGCAAGAATAGAGGCTTTGTGGTCACATCCAATTGCCGTTTTGGCAATAACATGGGTTTTGTTTTCGCGTTTATTAGCGAAAGTTTAAAGGTACCTTCAGTGTTGGCGTGTTGTATGGGTGTTTGCTAATTACGTAATATGAACTTGGTTACTTGACTGTGGCGTTCGAAGAGGAGGATTTTGGGGTGTAAGTGGTTCATCAACATCTTTGAACTAAAGCCAACCTCATATGCACGTGGTGCACCCTGCTGACTGACAAACGAGGCCCTGGCGAAAAGAGAGGTATTTTTATAGCTGTAAAGCGTATTTTTTATGCTGACTGGGGAAGTACCTCCACCTCACAGAATGCCGCAGCCAAATAACGATTCCCTTGACGGTTGTTGTGTCCCTGCGAGCGAGTGAGGTCACCAGAAAGAAAGAAAGGAAAGAGTATAAGCTGACAACGGATCGGCGACCCCTTGGTGTTGCTGATCTCCATGGGCGGTGGTGATTTATATCCATCAGGTGACCCACATGCTCGTTTGTCTCCCTCTCACATAAAAAAAAAGTTCGATGACGTTGCGTCGCGTCCTTGCGCGTGTAAGTCCAAATCGATCACATAAGTTAAGCAACGTCGACAGTAGCGTGTCTGTGCATCGGTATTATTTGTCTCTGCTCCTCCATGCTACATAAACATTATTCAATGTGGGGCATTGAAATTAATGTTTTTCATAGAAGATCACAAAAATGTATTGCCTTTATGCGAATATTCTACTGCAAAACATGAATTCGAACAAACAACATACAATGTTTTCAAAGAGTGCGATCTTGGGTGACGACGGAGCGAGACGGTTCGGTACCTATATTAAATTCCTTGCATGTTGGTAAGTATAGGTAGTAATACTATTCTGATTTGGTGGCAACCAGGGAGACCAGCCCCCTTATCACCATCTCTTATTGCGATTCAATAACTGAATAGATTGCTTATTCATATAATAAGCGACTCTATTTCATTTGAAATAGAGTCGCTTATTCATTGGTATGAATAAGCGAGTTATTGAATCGCAATAAGAGATGGTGGTAAGGGGGCTGACGTTTAGACGATTCTGCAGTTTATATTATTGGAATTGATGTGTTTGACATTTGAAGTCCACGGTGCACTGCAGTTGAGTTGCAATTGACTAGCTATCTCTTTAGGCTTTTAATGCCTTATTTGCCATATTTTATATAGCTGTCTCTCACATTGCCAACAGTGGATTCAAATTCCAAAAAACTTTCGACACCTACTAATAGCTTCTGATTAAATTCGTTGTGAGTTACAAAGCAGCCGTAGTTTTACTCACGGGACTACAGTGTGCTTCATTGTTCATTGGTTTTTTCGTGATCGCCACAGTGAATTCTGGCTAGACAGGAGTTCGCGCTCCGTCACCCCGCTATCAACACAGCAATTCCTTCCTTCCCGGTAGACTCAGTCACTCGCAGGAACTAATCAAACATATAGGTTTCCACGGAAATGTTATTTGGCTGAAGTCTTCAGTGAGGTGGAGCAACTTTCCCAAGCTGCCCACTTAACATTACGCTGTGCCCTACCTCGTTACAGTGCAATTAATTTTAATCACTGTATGTAACTAATATACGTATTCTAAAAAAAAACCCACAATGAGAAATTTCATCATTTCCGAAATTCAGGCAAAGACACTGACAAAGTAAAAGAATATTATTATGACAAGTGAGTAATGTACAATTGTACATATGTACATAGAAATGTGAGCTATTTTCGGCATTTTTCTAAGGCATTCCTATGTGTTGGTTCCCAATTTTCGATACAGTTTTGAATAGATACGAGACATTTCACCTCAGTTCTTTCGATAGATTCGAACGTAGTAACCCTTAGTTAGAAGCCACTCTGAGTCTCGGTACAGAGGAAGCCGTCCTCTAAAGCAGAATTTTTCTACTTTTGCTACCGGTTTACAAGTCAATTATAATACTGGTTTGCCTGATATAAAGATTTTATCGGTTAGAAGATAGCTTTTTAGTTTTTGATATTTTTGTAATTTATTGCCTAATAAAAAAATAATACTGATTGAGCTAAATATACTATTATTTTAAAAAAACACCTTTTGAAAATTTGACCGATGTATCGATATTTTTTCCTCGATATATCGACGTCGATATTGATATTTTATTAAATATCGATATAATTTTTCACTTCTAACATCCCTAGTGAGTATATAAAGGATTGTCATTTTCATTTTTGTTGACTTGAGACGTTTGTGTAGAGTTGTTTTACTGCTCTATATATCTACTATGATTAAAATTTATTTGGCTCTATTTCCAACACGAATATATCCGTAAATAATCGCGAAGGTAATTATAATGCGAGTTCTTCAACATGTATTGTCTATTTGTTTTGCTTCTACAATACTTTTAATAATAATTACAAACGATTTCAATAGAAAGCCAAGTTCATCTATTTAGAGGTGATGTTATTTATAGCTGCGTCCATTCATATCTCACTTTCTATGCGGGCTGATGAGGCCCATGAACTTGCTCGACCGTAGTGTGCCTCGAGTCTTTGCATTCGTGATAGAGCAGCCACGGTGTTGGTTTAGATTGAATTATTTTATGTGATACTAGCTGCCCCGGCGAACTTCGTACCGCCTAACAGTCAATGAATGTCGTGTTACTTATTAGCTGAACTAAAGTTATGATTTCATAGAAGTAGTACAATCAATATAAAATAAATATATACACAAAAAAGAAATATAAAAGCAAAAATTTAAAACCAATAAATATCTCAATCCACAATACTCAATTTTCAAAACAAAACACAGACATCTTTCCCGACCAAAGTGAGACCAATCGATTTGTCATTTTTTAAATTAAGTTATTTGTTAATTTGTCATTTGTTCTATATTTAAGGAGCTTGATATAAATTTCTGAACGCACGCGTAAATATTTGACAACCAATAAATATCTCAATCCTTTTTCAACTCACACTATTTGCATGAGAAAATGTTTTTTCTATTATTTTATTTTTTCGTATATATTCCAATGTTTTTAATACTTATTATCCTATTCTAGACGAAGACAAATCCAAAGACACAAAAATCATAAACATCGGTCCAGGTGTTCTTCACTACATAGTATAAAACAAAGTCGCTTTCTCTGTCCCTATGTCCCTTTGTATGCTTAAATCTTTGAAACTACGCAACGGATTATGATGCGGTTTTTTTTAATAGATAGAGTGATTCAACTGGAAAGTTTATATGTATAATATATGCGTAACATAGTAGAAAAACACTGATAATTTAGAGGTTTCTAATGTGATGTCGTAAATAAACACATTTTTTAGCTCTTTCATTGCAAACGCTGGCTGAACCCAACGAGATAGATCAAAATAATGTAGTACAGTATTGTTCACCTTAAAATGGTCTACAAAAAAGTTCGCGATGGTATATGTCTATCTCTTAGTGGTAACACACAATAACCGTTATTTTATCCTTTGCTTTTTACAAGAAATAATGCCTTATTTACGAAGCGATTTTAAGCAATACAGAATTAATCCTTATCCAATTAAGTACCTTAAATACATTGCGCATTTAATATAGATCAATATGGCCCTTCACAGCATGTAATTTAAATGAATAGTTTAGAAGATATTACACATTTAAAATGCAGGGACATAACGGCTGTGGCAGTACCGGCCGCGGAGCCGGCGGCGTGTGCCTATAACTGGGGAAGGACTGGATAGGACAAAGCGCAAAGACCTTCTGTAGTACATTTAGTATCAGCATTGCACCCGTGCGAAGCCGGGGCGGGTCGCTAGTTAGTTATAAATTAAGTTATTAATGGTCGTAACTAAAACGACTTTGTTTATATATATATAGATTGCTAGCGGTTTCATTCGCCCTGTCGGTTCCTAATGATCTTATTCTAACGTTAAATAGCATATAACATACTTCAAAGTTTGAATGAATAATTGTATGTCTGAATGAATGAATGATATTGGAGAAAAGTTACATGCTATTTAACGTTACTGTTTACTTAAAAAAAACTTTAAAGCGTTCTAGAAATAAGCGCGTAAAAAGAAACAAAAGCTTCAACTATAGATTAGTTTAGATTTCCACAGGGACAGAAGGCGGTTATCATCTTAAAATAGAGCCTAAATCAATCGCATCTGTATGATCTGCCAAACGAGACTCTGGTGAAGAAGAGACCTCACAAAAGACCGCAGTTAAATAACAGTACCCTTGAGAATTGTTGTGTCCCTAGAGAAGTCAGTTTCTTTTTTGTTTTGTTAGGGAATAAATTTCCCTAAAAAAACATCTGATAGGGATACAGTTTTCATCGACGGAAGATGCTTTAACAGGGTTCGAAAAGCTCGTAGTTAGTAGAGATGTCTTCGGCGGATTGGAAACATTGGATCAAGAATTACCTAGTTCAGACACATTAAACTGAGTTAGAGTAGAGAGTTGGAGAGTCGTTTAAAAATATTTTATTCATGCAAGTTTCTTTTTAAACTACTCTAAAATGAGGAGGTTCTCAATTCGCCTGTATTTTTTTAATGTTTGTTACTTAATTACACTGTGATTTATAAAACGATTTGAAAAAAATAAAATATTTGAAAGAGTATTCCAGATTGGTTCCATATTTTTTTCATCATTATCATCATCACCAGCAGCCTGTATCTACCCACTGTTAGGTTTGTATCTTTTTATAGTTTTTATTATTTGTTATTTAATTACTCCGTTATTTATAAACCGATTAAAAAATACTATTTTATTTGAAAGAGATTCCAGATTGGTCTCATATTTTTTTCATCATCATAATCAGCCTGTATCTATATACGTAAATGTTGAGTAATGTTTGGCGTCGGATTTTTTGTTAAAATTATTCAATTTCTCAAGTCTTTCTGAGTGTCCCACGTACACTCGGAAAAACATAAACTTCCTTTTTCTTCAGTTGGGTAGAATAAAGAAAAATGAACAAATCTATAGATCTAGAAATAATAAATCTAGTATTGCACATAATATTTCAGCGGATATTATTTGAAATTTAGGAAAGAGCCGTCCGGCATGCACGATGTTGTGAATTGCATTTGCTGCACGGAAACAGGATTTTGTCGAAGTTTAAAATTAAATTTGTGACCAACAGCCAGTTATATTAATCTTCTCACAATATAATTTAGGTAGATATATACAAAATCTTATCAATATTATATACGAAATGTGTATGATTGTCCACGCGGACGATGTCGCGGTCGCTGGTAATAAATATATTTTACGTTTGTATTAATTTTATTTTATTTATTAAACACACATAACAAATCGTAAAACCGGCTTCCCATGCTGGGTTAACAACGGCAAACAGCAAATAACAAACACCAACACGGGTGGATGGGTGTTTGACTGTGTTTGTTTATGTTTGCCTGTTTATTTTTAGTGTTCGAGATTGATCGGTGAACACATTCTTCTAGACATTCTTGTGTTTGCGGCCAACACCAATCGTATGGCTTGACCATAAATGCATACATTGACCAGGGGCCCTACCGCCGAAGTTGACGTCGATTACCATCGAATATTTTGATTCGATAATTAGGACTTAAGTTTCAGTTATTGAGTTATTCAGCTAAGTCGGTAGAGCTCCTTGGTTTCTTCCAGCTAACCCAAACACAAGTAGCATAAATCAGAGATGAGGATTGATTTTCGCAAGCAAAAAATCCAGTGGGAGTGGGAGTGTAAAAGTTTAAATTCAGATTGGAATTCTTATTGACGTGTAGATAAAAAGTTCAGATAGTATAACTGAAACATGAATTTTTGATTGTTTAACTTTATTACTCTGTTCGAAATAGTTTTTCATATATCTATAAATCGCGTGCGCACGCGCAAAGCCAACTAACTTCCTTTTCCGCCATGCGCCTGCGCCGCGAGTCACATGCGATTATCATGCAATCATATCGTTATTATGGAAAGTGAAAGTCTGTCCAGCTGTGACATTCTCGACTGATATTACCAATGCAGCCTAGAAAGTTATATATTTAAAAAACGCTGTTTTATATGTATACGTTCTAGTATTAATGATCGAAGAAGTATACCTAAAAATATAATCTATTTTCTACTAACTGACCGACAGCCGTTGTCCTGTCTTACTTAACTATGAATATTGAATTGGAATTGGTTAAAGTGTTGTTTTTACTATTGTCCACGCAATTTTTATATTTTTTTTCTTTATTGAAACTTTTCGTGTGCCTTAAGGAAAATACGAAAAAAAAAAATAGCCGAATTGCTCGAGCCGTTCTTGAGTTTTGCGCTTAGCAATATTAATTTTTATTTATATAGATGTTAGTATGTACATTAAATTATAAATTGGGTTGGGTATTTTATACCCTCTTTTTAATAACTCAATTTATAATACAATTGGTATTTAAATACCAAAGTTGGGTATGTTTATTTTTTTTTTTCATAATTTTTAGGGTTTACTAACTTTATGTGTTGGTAATACATCGACGACACACACAATTTAGTAAAATAGGCGATCTCCATGCTACTTGTATTGTCTTCAGGAGCCCTACCGCCGAAGCTGAGGCCGATTACCACAGAACATTTTCATTCGAAATGAATGTCTTAAGTTTGTCGTAAGTCGTGTCTTAAGTCGGTAGAGCTCCATCGTTTCTACCAGCTAAGATAAACACAAGTACCATAAATCTAAGTTAAAGTTTGATTTTAGCAATCAACAAATCCGATGGCAATCGGCTTCAGCTCCGGCGGTAAGGTTCCAGGATGGAACTGCTGCTGGCCCGCAGTCTACCAATTATTGAGGCAGTTCATTATGGAAAGAATCATCCGTAAGAATACAAAATAGAGATGGGCCAGCCAGCACGAACATCGATCTTTTATCTTTAATACGCTTTTATTAGGTCTACTTGTATGTAACTATGTAATGGAATCTAAGGTAAGTAATTTAATCATCTTCCAAGGATCGTAGCATAATGAAAATTGGCAGCTGTTTGTAGTTCTGATGACAATACAATAATATGGTACTGTCGAACTGATCTGATGATGAAGCCGGAAGATATGAACTGGAACTTCATGATGGAACATCGTATCATAGCTGTTTTTGGATGTCTTAGAAAAGTTTTCTAATGAACTTTGACGACGATTAGGTTTCAAGGTCTGATGATGAAGCCGGAAGATAGGCACTGGCATTCCATGATGGAATATCGTATTATAGTCGTGTTTGCACTTGTGAGAAAGGCCACGTAATGGTTTTTTCACTTTTTAGTTTGATGTGCTTTAAAAGCGTGTTTTTTAGTTTTTTTTTAACTATATTTATTATTCATATTACGTTACATGCGTTGTATTATATTTTATATTTAAGTATTCATGTGTATGTTATGTATTTTATCTGTTATGTAATTAAGTGTCTATGTTGATAAATATTTATGTTGTAAATTACTATTTATTTATAAGTTTCCTTATTTATTTATTAAATTCAACATTGCATTACATATGGGCCTTAATTAAATTAAATTAATTAAATCAGATACATATGCACCTTGTCAGGCATCGCAATGGTCGATATATGTTTCCTTAACTGTTTTATATATTTTTTTATATTTAAAATGTCATTAATTTACATTTAATATTCGCCTTGTGCATATACCGTGTCGTTACTGTCCATCACCCTAAGGTCGACTGGTAGAGAATGCTTGTATAGCATTAAGTCCGCCTTTGTATTTTTTTTTATGTGCATGAAGATTAAACAAATAAATAAATAAACATGCTAAACAAACATACAGTACGACCAATACAACAAGCATTGTTCACGCGAACGCAGGCCCGTGCGCGAATATTACTCATTGTGCAAGCGTCTATAGGTTACGGTAACCGCTTTAAATCAGGCGGGCAGTATGCTTGCTTGGCACCCAACATGGAATAAAGAAACTTCTAGCTGAAGGATACATGGAAATTTTTCAGTTTTCATAAAATTCATTTATGGGTTATCTATGTAGGTATCTAAGGGTGAGAAGCTCGATAGCGTCGTTGTGCGTGTCGGTCTAATCGAACACGCAAGTTAAGCAACATCGGCCGCAGCCTGTCTATGGATGGGTTTATTTATCTCGAGTTCCAGCTGTTGTCATTAGATGACAGTCGTTAAGCCAAGTCAGTGGCCTTTAGGCGGCTTGGAAACACAGCCCTCCGTCAACCCGCAGTTGAGCAGCGCGGTGGACTATGCTCTAAACCCCTTCGACCCGTATCCCAGCAGTGGGACGAATGTATCTAAAATTTCCGATAATCTCTGTTACATTGAAAAGCAAACGAAACATAATTAAGAACCAAGGATGATTAAATTAAATTTATTACCAAAATAAAACCGGACTTAATGAGATTAGTAAAAAAATTACATTTAAAACATCAATTTATCTCTGGTGTCGTGTCTGCGGTCAGCCGGTCACCCATCCTTGACGAACGTGATGTAGATGTGGCTGTACTTGACGCCGGCCGGCAGAGGCGCACAGTTCCTATTATGTACATATGTTAACATTATTATATTGACTAAATATTGTGATCGTTCTGTATCGATTGGGAACATAAATAATTTTCAATATTGAGGAGAATAACTGCATAAATAACTAACGACTGCCCGTGACTCCGTCCGCGTGGTCTTCAGATAAAAGAGAAATTGTTTGTTTGTACGTCGTATTACGGATGATAATTTTACGTGCTACCGTTGACATAAGTAAACATCGGCCGATGTGGAAGAGATGCGTCACAAGCCGAACGCTTAGGCCGATCGTGCCTTTCTCTCTATCGCTTGCTTCGCGCTCTCGCTTGCACGCTCGGCTCAGGCGGAACGTGACAATGAGTCATGCTTTTTCATGAGTGCAGCCGGCGTTCATCGTTTTTCAAGATGGTATCACGTCAAAAACAGTGAGAATACCATCAGTTTTTGATTTATATCTTGCGACGTATATTTACTTAGTTACACTTTGTGCTATAATGGCATTTTCTAAGACTTCTAAGTTGATCACTGCATTTTATCTTCGAGTTTCAACGCCTTCTCCTTGCCACGCGCCTTTTGGGCAATAAACGGTAAACAACACAGCCGAATGAAGTTGTAACTGAGTAAATTAAAATATTCCTGGACAAGCTTGTGCTATGGGTACTGGATAACTGATAATACTTAAATACATATTTTTTTTGTAAATACATATATATAATAGGTACATTGAAAACACCCAGACCAAGACAATCAGACATGTTCATGCACACAAATATTTGTCTCGTGCTGCGATTGAATCTTGGGGTGTAAGTGGTTCATCAAGATCTTTGAATCAAAGCCAATTTCACCTGCACGTGGTGGTCCCTGCTGACTGACAAACGAAGCTCTGGCGAAAAGAGAGGTAGGGAGCGTAATTGTAAGCTACCTGACTGGGGAATGTACCTCCACCTCACAGAATACCGCAGCCAAATTACAATTCCTTGAGGGTTGTTGTGTTCCTGCGAGTGAGTGAGGTCACCAGATAGAAAGGAAGGAGATGCTGCGTTGGCAGCGAGGGTGGCGGCGCGCGAGCAATATTTTATGTTGCAAGCGTTAATATGGCTACGGTAACCGCTTCACATCAGGCGGGCCGTATGCTTGTCTGCCACCCGAAGTAGTGTAAAAAGAAAAAAGAATCCGCTACCTTGGAGTCAAAGTGGCCAATGCTAGCCATTCGTCTACCGAGCTCGTCAAGTAATCACTTACAAACAGTAGCACATACATTGTGTAATAGATACATATTGTTGCACCTGACACGCCTTATGGCCGTATTATGATGACCATTACGGCGTTCCGCCAGTGAAAGCCATTACATATAATATTAGATGACAACAATGATTGAGAAAGTCGATCTCATGTCATAAAACATGGCGGTTGTGTAACGTATTTCTTTTAGATTAATTTGTTATTGAATACTTATGTAATATGTGACTCACGCAGTAGAATATAAGATGCAAAAATTCGTCACCAACAGAAATCTTCCTGGTAGCTCAGTTGGAAGAGCAATCGACCGGTCATCGAGAGGTCGTGGGTTCAAATCGTAGGCGAGGGACGTGAATTTTTCCATTTTCAATAATACTTATGTAATAATCGAAAGGCTAAAAATTACTTTAGAACTTGTCCTACTATTCCGCGGTATCTGCTGTCAGTCACAAAAAAGCTTGACAGATACATGACAGCTTTAGTGGTACTTCTGGGTCGCTGAGTTATTCTACCAGCTCTCGCTTGCGACTTCGACGCGCCTTTCTCAAAAACCCGTGAGAGTTTAAAAATAATACTATAGTCTACAGTCTACACAGTATGCCAAATTTCAGCCTGATCCATTCTGTAGTTTCAGCTGTGCTTTTCTTGATCAGTCACTCAGTCAGTCGACAGTGTACTTTCCGATTCAAGCGCAAAGTAAAGTGCCAGTGCTTGTTTTGCAACACCATTTCTATATTATGGAACTAGGAATGATTAAAATGCGATATTAACAAAGGTCAAAATGGCATAGATCTCTGAACCGTATTGACGCCTTTTCCCCTCATTCGTTTGAAAACAGATTTGAAAAGTTTCTAACTGAACCAGGTACACTAGAAAAAAAAAACCATACTGTTTTCATGTTTCCAACGAATTATCTATCTATCTATATATATGATATTAAATATATCGGGACGATCCCGGCATGCAAATGCAGCAGTAGCAATATCTACTTTGACTCCGAGGTCGCGGGTTCCATCCCCGCGCAAGACAAACATTTGTGTGCATAAGCATGTCTGTTTACGTTGGTCTGGGTGTTTTCTATGTATTATATGTATGTATTTACAAAAAAAAATGTATTTAAGTACATTTATCAGTTGTCTAGTACCCATAGTACCATAAATGCCCAGAAATATTTATTTATTTATTATCATCAAACTGGATCACGATTCAACTGACCCTATTATATAGAGTCAAACACATATGGATGCCTTATTATGTATGGATTTCTAATATTAAACTGAAAATGACGTCAGAATGAGGGTCTTTTGGCAACACTGTACCGTAGGGTCCAATCATCTGTCAATTCATAGCATCTTGTCAAATGTCTTTTTGTTGTCTTTTCGTCTTGAAGTTTCACTGTCAAAAAATTCAGTACACTTTGACAATCTGGACCCGACGCCTACCTAGCGACATCTGGTGTCAGAAAAAATATCAAACATATTTAAAAAATAATATATATATAAAAAATATAAAACCCCATTGCATCGGTATTCCATGCAAAAGGTCACAGTATGGATATGAATGACATGTTTATATTAGTGAGAATAAATATGTATTTCGATGATATAGAATTGTTTCCGTATTAAATTATTTATAACTTTGTAAAGGACGATTGAATGATTTACGACTTTTTTAGTGTTCTAAAATTTTAATACATAAAAAAAAAAAGATTCTTGTTTAATAAATGAATAACAAAAAAACAATGTGGTATTGACTAAATTTGTATGTTCCATCATCATTATCAGCCTGTATCTACCCACTGCTGGATATAAGCTTTCCCCAATGCTTTCCACAAAATACGATCCTCTGCCTTCCACACCCAGTCGCTTCCAGCCGCTTTCATAAGGTCAACGGATCATCTAGAAGGAGAGCGTCCAACGCTTCGTCGTCCTACGCGTGGCCTTCGTAGTATTTTTTAAATTAATAAAAAGGCATTTTTTTACCTTTTAATTGGCATTCAAAATATACAGGACGTCCGGTAATCTGTTGCTGAATTTGTGAGATAACATTACTATCATTATTTTAAAAAGCAAAAGGTTTTCTGTCCAGTCTGTATTAGATATGATATTGTTATATCATTCAGATTTTATCAGTGATAGCATTTATTTTACATATTACATTTTAGCATTACTTATGTGATAGCATCTAAATCAAACATAATTACATAACTTGATGGCCAACTTATATAGTTATCAAGGTTCTTGTAACTGGTTATACTTTATAGCTATTAAGTATGTAAGTAAAATTAATTGATTTTATATCTTTTATGATCTTGCATAGCTTAAAATTGTATATTATTGCACTGTATAATATATTGCATTGTATATTATTAAGCATATGTTAATGCAGTTACAGAAATTATTTATCTATATATTAGTACGTAAAACAAAAACTTTGTACCCATTTTTACGAAAATTGCGCGGACGCTAGTCGCCAGGGTGCACCACGTGCAGGTGAGGTTGGCTTTGGTTTTAAATATCGTTGTGAGCAATAGCTTTTTAATCTACTGCTTATATATACAATAGCTTTTTAATCTACTGGGGGAATTCTACATGGGGTGTAATAACACCCCATGTAGAATTCCCCCAGTAAATCCAATCCAGTTTCATTGGTCGTGTTATAAAAACAAGCCGTGTCCATACAGCACAGAACTGGCTGCAGTGAAAACCCGGCGTACTCGGCGCACCCGCCGTGAAAGCCGCGATACCTACTCGTATTTCGAGTGTGACTCTCGAATCCCTAATAAGAAACTGGTCGCGAAGATCTTTATGACATATCTCAGAACTGGAATTATTGTCGCATGTGTGTTTGTTAGATGGACTTTCTATATACGTGATATCTATACATGTAGAAAATGTTGCTCTATCATCCCGTAACTAACGGCCTGAGGGGCAATTCTCGTATGTACTTAGTCAAAATTCAGTGTCGATCCATTTTCGATCTCACAAATGTCAAATTTGATATTCCCCTAGCACAATATGAAACTTCAAAGATTAGATCTAAAGTATGATTATATCGAATTATGACCGAACAATAAACAAACTGATAATGACATTCTGCTAGCAATAAGAATTAATATTCATTAATAATATTAAGTCAATTCATAATTCCCTCTTGATTCGGTCAACTTTCGGATATAATACCAACACTAGTTTCTACTTACTAGGTACTTAGACTTTTTGGCGCAAACTTGGTGAGCGCGATTGTGCTTCCAAACGTATATAATATTATCATAATTTAATGAATAATGATATTAATTCATAATAATTATAGTATATTATGGTGATAGTAATCATTTCAGTGAATAAAATTAGTAGAATCTTTGATTAAAATTGTTTAAATCGGGGCTGTCGAGCCATTTCAAAAAGTCGTGCAAAACAGCAGAAAATGTGCACTATCGATTTTTCTGTTGACTTATTACAAGTAATGCAGGGACAAAAAGATTCCTGATATTTTTCAGCATGTTCCTGAAGCCGGGAATAAGATAAAGATATTACAAAATCTGGCTCAAAAGGACATTGATTCCAGAGCCGTAAAGCTATTTGATAAAAAATAGGTATTTAATGGTCTTCGACCAGTGTTGTCATTGTTGTTGTGTGATCTTTTACGAGTACTGGTTGGTGTACCTATGTATGTTAAGAGTTATACTCGGAGTATCTGTACGGTCTTCGACCAGCGTGCACATAGTTCATGGAAAAATAGTAGATAACAGTTACTAATAGAGCAAAGAACTATGTTAAAGGCAAAAGCGTTTTTTGAAGTAGAATCCTGAGCGCAGCGAGGGATTTTAAGTATGTCGCTCGAGCTTTAAAATAGTTTAAAATAGTAGAGCTCCTGAGGTGGACACTACTTTTTATGTACTACACTACACTACTACTTGAGGACGACACACAATTATTTTTATAACTAAATATAATCCGAATTTAAGTAAACAATTATTAACGAGGCGGTATGTATTTCGCGCGTTTTTTATTTTTTCACAAACTTTTTTTTTTTGATTTGCCTCAATTCTGTTCAGAATTGATTGGAACTTTTATAACTTTTACATTGATATAACACTACATAATATTTTTGGTATTGAATCACATGTCTCTTTTATTATAGTTATGAACGATAATTGTAGTAATTCAATTTTTTGTAAACATTTGCATACTATCAAAGTAGCTAAATTTAAAGAAACTGTAATATTGTAACATCTCGTTATATTTAAGGCAAATAAATATTTAGCGGAGCGTCCTAAAAATATTACAAACTGCAAAAGTAACTTTTAACTAAGTTACGGAATATAATTATTTTTTGGTATTGTATCACATGTGTCTTTTATTATACTTAGTTATGAAGAAATACCTCATTGTTTATTATTATGTATGATATTGTAACAGTTCAGTTTTTTGTAAATATTTTCATGCTCTCAATGTAGCAAAATTTGAAAGAACTGTAATATTGCAACACCATGTTAAAACTAAATACAAATCACTTTTAGAAGGGCGTCCTAAAACATTACAAACTACAAAAGGCTCTGCAGTGTAAAAAAGATTAGGAACCTCTACTCTATAGTGATTATCATCAGTACTTATAACTACGACAGACATGGCACATAATTGCAAATTCAGTCTTGCGCATAACCATACCTATATAGGCGAAAGCCGGTAAAAGCTGCAATAGCGCACAATTTGTTGACAATTTGTATACCTGCAATCAAGCGAAAGTTTAGACTTACAGCACTTTCTACGGACAGACATGTCGTTTAATTATTATTGGCGAGGAATGTGGAATTTATTTTTTTATATATTTTACGATCTCATTTGCATTTGCCGGGACGTACATCACTAAATAGTCTCTATTATCTTTTATAAGGCTCTTTTCAAAATTTTCCTATGTATGATTATGGTGGGAAATTCTACATCGGCCTTATATAAGCCGGAATTTTATTAGGAATCCGGCGACCCGCCACACGACACCACCACCAGTTTGAACACTTTAGTGAGCATGACTATCTGGGCTGTCAGGGCTGCATAATAAAACCTCTACGTATTTCGCTACGGTCTTTTTCTTTTTCTCCTCCGTCACACTTTTATTGATATCATTAAGAGGTCGTGAAGCACTATCTGTAGGTAATAATGCCTAATTTATCCTACGAAAGGTGATTTCGTCTCATAATCACTACATAGTATAAAACAAAGTCGCTTTCTCTGTCCCTATGTCTCTTTGTATGCTTAAATCTTTGAAACTACGCAACGGATTATGATGCGGTTTTTTTTAATAGATAGAGTGATTCAACTGGAAAGTTTATATGTATAATATATGCATAACATAGTAGAAAAACACTGATAATTTAGAGGTTTCTAATGTGATGTCGTAAATAAACACATTTTTTTGCTCTTTCATTGCAAACGCTGGCTGAACCCAACGAGATAGATCAAAATAATGTAGTACAGTATTGTTCACCTTAAAATGGTCTACAAAAAAGTTCGCGATGGTATATGTCTATCTCTTAGTGGTAACACACAATAACCGTTATTTTATCCTTTGCTTTTTACAAGAAATAATGCCTTTTTTTTTTTTTTTTTTTTTTTTTTTTATACTACGTCGGGTGGCAGACAAGCATACGGCCCGCCTGATGTGAAGCGGTTACCGCAGCCATATTAACGCCTGCAACATAAAATATTGCTCGCGCGCCGCCACCCCCGCTGCCAACGCAGCATCTCCTTCCTTTCTTTCTGGTGACCTCACTCACTCGCAGGAACACAACAACCCTCAAGGGAATTGTTATTTGGCTGTGGTATTCTGTGAGGTGGAGGTACATTCCCCAGTCGGGTAGCTTACAATTACGCTCCCTACCTCTCTTTTCGCCAGAGCTTCGTTTGTCAGTCAGCAGGGTGCACCATGTGCAGGTGAAGTTGGCTTTGGTTCAAAGATCTTGATGAACCACTTACACCCCAAAATTATTACGAAGCCTTATTTACGAAGCGATTTTAAGCAATACAGAATTAATCCTTATCCAATTAAGTACCTTAAATACATTGCGCATTTAATATAGATCAATATGGCCCTTCACAGCATGTAATTTAAATGAATAGTTTAGAAGATATTACACATTTAAAATGCAGGGACATAACGGCTGTGGCGGTACCGGCCGCGGAGCCGGCGGCGTGTGCCTATAACTGGGGAAGGACTGGATAGGACAAAGCGCAAAGACCTTCTGTAGTACATTTAGTATCAGCATTGCACCCGTGCGAAGCCGGGGCGGGTCGCTAGTCTCTGTATATAGGGCTCTCTCTCTGTATGTGTAGGTCTTAGACAGATAAACATTAACATCTACTCACAAACTTATTTGTACGCATATCAGAAGTGTATTCAAATATCATTGTATTTTGTACGGAAGAGCGGGGCTTTCCTAACACAAGTTTTTTTTTTAAACTTATAAGGAAAGTCCCTACCCTTGTAAACAACACAAGTAAGAAATAAATGATTTTTGATTTTGATTTTTGATATCATCCGTATAGGATCGGGACGGGGGCCCACCTCCTATCCACCCCACACACATTCCCACCACTGTGTCTCCTGTGTAGCCAGGATTAAAAGGCGCGACCGCCAAAAAAGGTAATGAACAGTGAAGTCCATTGCAGTCACGGGGGTAAAACTACAGCTGCCTTGGAACTCAGGAGTAAGAAGCTTTTAGAATTTGACTTCCCCTCTTAACAATGTGAGAGACAGCAATAAATAAGGCATTAAAAGCCTAAAAAGATGGCTAGTAGTAGTATATATGTATATATATATGTATATATATATATATTATATATACATATATATTAGGTTGGGGAAAAAGTCTTTTCGTATTTTATATGAAAATTCAAAACATTTTTTTATAAAGTTTATTTACATTTAACTAAAGTATGTAGGTGCCATTTTGTTCGATAACTTTTTGCCATCTTGTAGGTATAGACATGATCCCATTACTATAGAAATTTTGGGACTTCTGTTCAAAAAACCGCGATAAGTGGTTTTGGCAGTCTTCTCGTGATGTTAACCTGACATTGCCTAAAGAATTCTGAAGAGACCGAAACAGGTGGAAATCAGAAGGTGCAAGGTCAGGACTATACGGCGGATGCATTAACACCTCCCAGTCAAACTCTCTTAATTTTTGCTGAGTGGCTAAAGATGTGTGAGGTCTAGCGTTATCATGATGAAAAATCACACCCCTTCTGTTAATTAATTCCGGCCGCTTTCTCTCAAGTTTTTGCTTTAATCTCATCAGTTGTTCACAGTAGAGTTCAGAATCGATAGTCCTGCCTGGCGGTAACAGCTCATAATGAATAATGTCCTTCCAATCCCACCATACACACAGCATCACCTTGTTGCGGGTTAACCCGGGTTTCGTCAGAATCTGTGAAGCCTGACCGGCCTTTGACCACGACCTTTTAATGCGCCAAAACTGTTTTGTGGTCAATTCCTAGTTCTTCAGCTACGTCGTAACTACTGATATGCCGATCTTGCTCCACTTTTTCAAAAATGGCATCCATTTTATCCGTAACAGGGCGACCAGAGCGACGTGCATCTTTGACATCAAAATTTCCGGGTTGAAAACGCCTAAACCAAATTTGTGCTACTCTCACAGACACTGCACTAGATCCATAAACGTCACAAATTTTTTCGCAGCTTGCGTTGCATTTTTACCTTTTTTGTAGTAAAATTTTAAAATGTATCGAATTTCTTCATTAGATTCACTCATCTTGACAGTAAAAAAAACAAATGAAAATCACACATTTACCTAATTGGAATTTGGAATTATCTTTTTTAAAATTTAAACTTTTTAAAGATATCAAAACCTTTCAGATACAAATGGTATAACCAAAGAGATTTTATTACAAGTTCATACATACTATAATGCGAAAAGACTTTTTCCCCTACCTATTATATATATATACATATATATATATAATTCTTTCGTGTCACAATGTTAGTTACCGTACTCCTCCGAAACGGCTTGACCGATTTTGATGAAATTTTATATGTATATTCAGTAGGTCTAAGAATAGGTTGTTATCTATTTTTTATAGCAAAACAACGTTTGCCGAGTCAGCTAGTTTTATTAAATTAGATTGACATGTCCGAAAGTTCAGTCCAGAACTTGAAAGATTGAACAGCCCCCTTACCTCCAACTCTTATTGCGATTCAATAACTGAATAGAATGCAAATTCATACCAATGAATAAGCGACTCTATTCCAAATTGAATAGAGTCGCTTATTCATTGGTATGAATAAACATTCTATTCAGTTATTGAATCGCAATAAGAGTTGGTGGTAAGCGGGCTGATTGGGCCGTCAGCCATAATATGCATTAGTTTAGGAAAAAAATTGCTAAGGCATCAGACCTCGGATTTTTGCTACGCTAGATCTGTGGTTACGACTAATCTCTTCAAACCGACATTGGCTTCTTCGGTTTCCTTAAGTAAACTTACTTTCATGTTTTTGTTCGACGATTACGAAACATCTCATTAGGAAGCAGTGAAAAGTAAGTATTATGCTTGACTAGTCATTTTACTTATTGTATGGCCTTTTGTGTGTATGACGAATGACATAAAGCACGTGGGTCAGTGAACTTTGCGAAATTACGGAAGAAATTCTTGAGAATTTCATTGTGATTGCTGAACGTAAAATATTATTAAACAATTATTAGTGTAATAGTTAATTATGGAGAATAGTATATAGTTACTGTTTTTGGTAATTTATTTTCCATATTTTACATACATCTTCAAGTAGCTTGATGGCGTCGTTGCGCATGTCAGTCTAATCTAACACACAAGTTAAGCAATGTCGGCTGTAGCCAGTCCACGGATGGGTTTATTTATGTCGAACTCCTCCGTGCGTCCCGGCTGTTGTCGTTAAATGACAGTCGTTAAGTCAAGTAAATGGTCGTTAGGCGGTTTGAAAACACTGGAATCCATCTACCCGAAGCTGAGCAGCGTGGAGGAGTATGCTCTAAACCCCTTCGATTGAGGGGAGACTCGTATTCTAGTAAAGAGACGTATAAGGGTTGACGATAGAACTCTCAAAATCAGTAAGTCAAAGTGGCAGTGGGCCAGAAGCAGCTGTCGAGCCAGCCAGCTACAGACCAAGACAAGTATAGACAACAGTAAGCGTCCGAACGCTTAACTCAGTATTATGGATTTCGATACGTCGCATACGTAAAACATCGTGGTAAATTGATTTTAAATGCTTTAATCTGCTTTATGATTGTATGACAAGACTAAACAAACAAATTATATTATACTTAGGTATTATGTTATGTTACAACCAAATTGATCTAATTACAACATGAAGTTATTAGTAGTATACTCATATCGTTTGTATGTCATTTTGTATGTTTGGCACGCTATTTTTTTGCATACTATTTCCATTTGATTTCATTACCGTGGTAATAGCTGAGGCTGCGTATTGGGTGACGAGGTGTTGAGCGTCCCCTATGTAGATAGACTGATCATCAAAAAAGCCGCTGCAAGGGCTTGGATGCGGGAAAGCACATGGAAGGCTTATATCTATTATAGCCCTGCCATACACTCGTCGAGTGGCGAGGGAAGTAGCGAGGGAAGTAGGCAGGAACGTAGTGTGGCCACGTTACTCGTCATGCCGCTCGTCTTGCTCTTCGTCTTGCCCATCATTCCCTGTTTTGTCGGTTTTTTGGGCGCGAGTCAAAGGACCGGCGCGAGTGGCCGGCCATACAATCGCCTCGGACGCATTCCGCATCGAGCGCTCGGGCGCGTAACACGCGTCATATTTTTTAAATCTTTTTTTTTAAATCATGTCTGTCATGAACATTTCCCTATAAGAGCTGGTAGCAAAAAAGAAATGTTTGATGGCATCTTTTAGACCGTTAGTCCATAAAAAAAAGCTTCGTTTCGCTATAATAAAAATGCATATCGCGGACGCTGCCACAGCTTCAACGTCCATTGTATAGCAAAGGCGAATGTCCAAGTGCGGAGCGTCGCGAATAATTGCGCGAGTAGAGCAGTGTGTGGGCAGAGAGGGAAACATCGCGGCAGCGCGAGGAGCAAGGCGATTAGCAGCGCGAGGAGCATAGTGTGGCGGCGGGGTTAGTACCTAGATACAGGCTGATGATGATGATTACATCCATACGTGAATGTTAATAGTTTGTTACTCTTTTACGAGTGAACGGCTGAATAGATTTGAATGCAAATTGGCACACGGATAAAATATTTTGAATACTATATAGGACATTTTTACCCTGGTAGTTGTCCAAGCGAGCAAAGCCGCAGGCAGAAACTAGTCATACGGGCCAAGGTTTGGAGCTTGAGTGAGATGACCATTCGGATAAACTTGTATTTGTCACGCACGATTTACATTATCTAATATTATGCTGTTTACAAATTAAATTAACGTCCTCATTAGTTATGTAGGTACATTAATATTTATGAAAACATTTGACACGTTTTAAAATATTCCGATTATTTTATTGATCTGATATTAGTGTATGATATATAAAAAATTAAACGAATGAAAATTCTAATTAAAAGATTAATTAATATGCAAGTTATCAAGAAGTAGAAGAAACTAATTTATTGACACAGTCTAACAACACAAATCAAAATTAAATATAAGTATAAAGAGGAGGTATACTTATATTTAATTTTGGCCGTGTGGTTTCGGGCAGACTAGAATAGAATCACTCTGTCTCTTCCCGTGGATGTCGTACAAGGCGACTAAGGGAAATACATTATAAAACATCGATTAGGCCTCCCCAACCCGTCTGGCCAGCGTGGGGAGTGTAGGCCAAATCCTCCTTCTGTCCGGGACGGAAGAGACAGGGTCGTGCTCCTGTAGTGGAGACTAAAATGACCTGATGATGATGATGATGATAAACAGGAGGACAAAATAAATACATGTACAGTGTATAATTTAAACTAGACCCAATGTGGGTCCAATTCGACTCATCCGCAGAACAGAGTCCGATGTGATCGTGGAACAAAAACGGGTAGATAGCTAGACGAGATATGGAACATGAATTCTACAGATGCACGTTTTTTGACGTGATAACGTGTTTTAAATAGATGAACGCCGGCTGCACGCACGAAAAAGCATTACTCATTGTCACGTTCCGCCTGAGCCGAGCGTGCAAGCAAGAGCGCGGTACAAGCAATAGAGAGGCACGATCGGCCTAAGCGTTCGGCTTGTGACAGATGATTGTGGCAACTATCTCTTTTCCACTCCATCGGTGATGTTTTCTTAATATGACGTTATCACGTAAAATTATCGTCCACAAACCGACTTTATAGAAAACCATTTCTTTTTTAATTTTTTTTTTTAATTTATCTTTTGATATTTAGAATCGAATACTACCAACAATATAGAATGGACTTTATATGATGAATCGAATATAGTATGATGCCCAAGGCGCTGTTTTCAGTTCGGCTCACAAAGACTATACAATATATAAAGAAAGAGCCTATAGAAAGAGGCTGTAGGTGTCTTATTATCGATCCGACAAGTCTATGTGAAGTCGGAGTTGGCAATATCTTTCTTATATGGCGAGGGGCTTCGCCCCCCCGAGCCTCCCAGAATAATGGGCTGCGCCCCCCCGCCCCCCACTTTCGGTCTAGCAAATATCTGAACCAGTAGGTAGCGTAGCTTACGCTAGACGGGCCCCATATCAATATTTTGATCGGGGGGGGGGGGGGGGGGGGCTTCTACCAAAACACTTCACGGCCCCGGGATCTTCTATCTAGTCGAACCGAACACGGCGGGGCCTCGTAGCCCGGGGCTCCGTATCTTTGATACCGCTGTAACCACCACTGTTACCCAATGTAAATTCTCAAAAACCAGTCTCATTTAGTCCGTATCAGTCCATTTTGAGGCATCGTTGTCGATGATCGCGCATTCGCGTTCTATTAGGATAGAACGCGAATGCGCGATCATCGTAAACTCGCGCGAATTTTATTCGTACTAATGCAATATCAAACATATTGAACTCGAGTAGGTGTCCTAACTGGTAATCGCACGACGCGGTCGCGCGATTCAAATGTTTGTAATCTATTCGCGCGAACTTAGTACGTACGAACTCGCGATCAAACATATTGAATTCGAATAGGTGTCCTAATTGAAATTCGCGCGATAATTGCGTCGGCGGGGTACTTACGTAGTCAATTCGCGCGATGATGATTCGCGTTCTATTAGGACACCCAGTTTTTGCCATCGCGCGAACACGCGATGGTCACACGTGATAATCGCGCATTCGCGTTCTATTAGGACGATGCGGTTGGTTAACCTGACCAAACAAACTTTGCTTCTCAACTATTATGCATTTTATTTACCGAGCATGTGTGACGGAAACGTCATCTGTCGTAATTAGCAGACGTCAATATCACTTTCACTGCGACAGCTCGCTTGGTATGTTCACCGGCTTGTGGCACACTCAGGTGAGAATAATTTGACTTATTCAATAGTTACCCTCGTGTAGTTTTTTCGCGTTATATTTTCTTCGCATATTGTGTTCATGCACACAAATATTTGTTTTGTGCGGGGATCAAATCCGCGACCCTGAAGAGTGGACATGGTTACCATTCGATCACCTGAGTCGTCAATTTTTTTTTATATTAGCTCAGCATATTGGCTCCGCTTAGCCTTAGCGAAAAGAGGAGCCCCAATCGCATCGGCAACGGACAAGAGACCTTGATGTCTTGTCAGTTGACGCTGCCATGCTGGCCTACAAGATGCTTCTTCACGCTTCGTTTGAAGGATCCCGTATTGTATTGTATGAATGAGGAAATACGTATACGCGTTCCACTTTTTAATGGTGCGACATAGATAGGAGTTGCCAAACTTTTTAGTACGCGAAGGAATGATCCCAACGGTGAACTTGTGATATCGCGAGCCTGAACGTGAAGTTCTGTGACGAAAAGGGGAGGAAGGGATAAGGGAAAACAGTTCTTCAGAGCACTCACCATGGTATAGGCGGTAAAATACGCTTAGTGAGCCTATATGGGATATATATGCGGAGCGGTAGAGGTTATAATGTCGGTCTTGTCAAAAAAAAATCGGGGGCAATATGTATTGTATTTTAAATTGATAAAATTAAAACATATCTTCACTCAATGTATTCTCAACACGAAATATCACGTTAAACGTTGGGATCCGTTCGCAACCCGCTCGGTTACGCAACGGTAACGCGAACTCGCGCGTCCGCGTGACAATAACGCTGACGTGACATGATTGATGTTACGTTCAAGTTTCTAATCCAGTTTACTATATGAGTTTATTGAACTTCAAATAAATATAATTCTTCTTAATTCCGCATTTGCTTGTCTTGTTCTTATACATACAGCTGCTATAGGCGAGTTCTAATCATGTGACCAAATTCATCACATGAGATAGATGATAGATATAATTTTATTTTCACACTACATCACAGAATACATTATACACATTTCAATATAATAGCTACACAACAACTAGGCAAGTAATAATAATATGAGCTGTATTTTGTATAATTTGTAGAGACGTGCCGATTAAGACTTTGGGCGACTAGCCGATTAGCCGATTAGTCGTTTGTGCAGAGGCCGACTAGTCGGTCGCCCGACTAGTCGGCCTAGCCGATCACGGTTTCTGGATTTCTGTAAAACTTCGTTTACAGCTAATTCGCGCGAAAGTAGCAAAAGCCGACGTGCCGCCGCCGCCGCCTGCGAGCATGTCCTACCTGTTTTGTTTACTGCGCATTGTAGTAAGAAGCCGGATAGTTCGGAGCTCTTTGCCGAAAAAAGAAGTTTTAATAAAAAAATACAGAATTACCAAATCCAACATTCTTTTTTCTTTGTTTGTTGATGAGGTGTCATAGTGCTAGCCATCATAGTGGTACTCGTAATTATATTTTTTAATATTGATAGAGTCAAGTATACTGCCCTGTATGCAGGTTCAAGATGATGGTGAGCTATTTACATCTCACTTGATCTGAAATTCAGTATAGCTTAGGTCTGTAAATAGTTTATGGTGCTTAATCTTATATGGCATAGGCTATACGGTCAAATAGTCGTAGAGCACATATATGTTGCATATATGTTGTTGTTAGCTGAGTTATGTCAATGTGTTGGTTCAGTTATGCAGAAAAGTTTATTATGTGACTCACGTATGCACGGACAATATTATCATGCCTCATATTACGTTAGGGCTGGGTTATAAATTTCTCTTGCGCATTACGTTTTGTTATGTAAATACTGATTGACAATAAAAACGTTTTAAAATAATAAAGTCTTTTAAAGATAAGGATAACGTTTATATTATATTATTATAGAATATCACTTACATTCATGTTACGTAGGACTAATGGAGTCTACACTCCGCATTCGCTCCAAATTTTTATTTATTTATCGAAAACCAACAACAGACATTAGTTAAACCTGATGGAAAGCAATCACCACCGCCCATGGAGATCAGCGACATCAAGGGGTCGCAGGTTCGTTGCCAGTCTATACTCCTTCCTTTCTTTCTTTCTGGTGACCTTACTTAGGCGCTGGAACACAACAAGTGAATTGTTATTTAGCAGCGGAATTCTGTGAGGTGAAGTTACTTCCCCAGTCGGGCAGTTTAAAAAATAAGCTATGCCCTACCTCTCTTTTCGCCAGAGCTTCGTTTGTCAGTCATCAGGTTGCCTTACGTGCAGGTGAGGGGTTTGGTTCAAAGATGGTAATGAACAACTTACACCCCAAAATTCTACATGATTTGTTATACGTATGTATCAGTATATGCCATCCTATCGCTGCCCATATTGCAATCACTCAGACCCTCTCGCCAGGAAACTAGTTACTAGACTGCGACCTTCGTAATATTGAAGTGGCTATATTTTCCCAGTCAAATTGCATCGATTTAGACGAGAAAATATTGCTCTCGGCAAAAACTGTTCTACAATGTGCGCATTCTCGAACACAACAGAAGTAACAGGAAGGAAAACTTATTTCCTATACTTATGGGAAAGTTGCAATAACAACTGCAATTGTTGCATTTTCACACGTTCACAAAGTGTTTGGTATTAGGCAACCAATGAGTGACATACATCTGCACATTGATAAAGTCTACATCGGCGGTCTCATTATGTTTTATAATCATGTTACGGCAGTAGGGCTGTGAGAATCTATATTGTATCAATTTTTTTTCAAGATTTCGTAATAATGAAGGAATCCAGAATAAGTTCGTGACTCAATATTTTTTTTACGCCGAATCAAATTAATGTGATTATATGGCAAGCAGAGTGGACTAGGAATGTAATAAAATTTGTGAAAAAAAAATTGGTTGTGTGTAAAGTCGGTTTACGGACGATAATTTTACGCGATGACGTCATAGGAAAACATCGGCCGATGGAAGAGAGATAGATGTGTCACAAGCTGAACGTTTAGGCCGATCGTGCCTCTATCGGTTTATCCGCGCTGTCGCTTGCACGCTCTGCTCAGGCGGAACGTGACAATGAGTCATGATTTTTCGTGCGTGCAGCCGGCGTTCATTGATTTATATGACGTTATGACGTTAATAATCCACTCCGCTTCTCTTCGCCTCAATGAAGTTTCACATACAAATTACTTCTAATATATTCCGTCTAAAGAACAGGTAATGGTTACCAGTTACCACGCATCAATGACAATTCAATGATGTAACTCAAGACCCGGGACAGCGAATACATTGTCGACCACACATTAGACACCTAAACATAATAAGCGTTCCATATAATTCATTAGACAATGATGGTCCAACTTATACGGTATTCAACAATTGCAGAAAATCAGGTGCACGTTGATGTCTTTTACAGACACGTTCTAGACTTGAAATAGCCAATCAAAGTGTTATGGTTAGTACTTGGAGGCAAGTGAATTGAATGTTTAAATTAATTAGAATATATCATCCCTACATGATAACATCCTGACCATTTATCAGTTGACCTTTAAGTCTTGCAATCGAAATAGTCTCATCAAACCCAGTTCACCTTGTCCCGAACGTGTGGGAAATAAAATATATGACTCAAATTGTATTTAGACGCCAATATAAATGCGCTGAGATTTGTAATTTGTAGATACGATCACTGAACTATGAACGAGTGCAAATATGGCGGGCATTTTTTTTTATTACAACAACTTCATTAGTATGTTACATGCGGCGAACTTTCAGCTGTATCTGTAGAGTAAACTAACCAATAGTTTGTTTGAACTACCAAACGGATTTGAAAAAAAAAGGTATGGCTGTGTTATGGACACGGCCGTGTGTTGTACGTGAATACGTTATATGCACTAAAATTATCTCAAAATGGCAGCGCTTCTCCCTCCCCGCACGCGATGTTCCATAGTCCTTACTTAGCGTAATAAATTCTTTGATCCTTCATCTACATATCCAGTGGTGTGATTGAATTTTGAATGGAGATGATAGATTTGTAGCTGCAACAGCATTCGTTTTTTTTAATTGCCTCCCTATGGTAGTAATTTTAAAAACGTAATCACGTTATAATATTTTTGAATTTATTAGCTTCTTGACGGAGGTTAAGGCAATTTAATATCACGATACGACCAAGGGTCATTGGGAGCCGAATGTGCCGAAAGGGCGAATGAAACCGCGGATCACAGCTAGTATGTATGTAGTATAAACATATTAGGTTGGGGAAAAAGTCTTTTCGTATTTTATATGAAAATTCGAAACATCTATATATATAAAAGAAAGTCGTGTTTGTTACAACACTTATAACTCGAGAACGGCTGGACCGATTGCCATGGTTTTTGATTTGTTGGATTTGTCTCCGTCCAGAATAGCAGAATAACTATTAAAAACATTGCAAAATTTACGAAAAAAATAAAATAAAATAAAAATCATTTTTCCATACAAAATGTTCGTGGATGTCGGACCTGTCAAACGTGACGTTAACGTGCGTACGTCAAATGTATGCGTGCGTTCAGAAATGTGGGTATAGGATAATAAGTATTAAAACATTGACAAAATTGTCGAAAAATTAAATTTGAAAACGGATTGGGATATTTATTGATTTTCAATTAAATGTCAAATCGATTGATCTAACTTTTACGTCGCGAAAGTTGTCCGTTGTTGTTTTGAAAATTGTTTATGAATGAATGCTTGAAAATGAATATTAATTGGTTGTCAAGTGTCATGGTACTTTATTTTGTGACATAGTAAAATACTGAACTTAATATTTACCCACTGCTGGGTAATATTTACCCACTGCTGGGTAATATTAAATACGGGTCTTCCTTCAACTGAATATGTTTCGAGCATACTCCACCACGCTGCTCAACTGCGAGTTGGCGGACGCCAGTAATTTCAAGCCGCCTAAAGGCCACTTGGCTTAACGCAGTCGTTAAGCCAAGTGGCCATCTAATGATAACAACCAGGACCGACGGCTTAACGTGCCTTCCGAAGCACGGAGGAGCTCGAGATAATCTAATGATAACAACCGGGACCGACGGCTTACGTGCCTTCCGAAGCACAGAGGAGCTCGAGATAATCTAATGATAACAACCGGGACCGACGCCTTACGTGCCTTCCGAAGCACGGAGGACCTCGAGTTAATCTAATGATTACAACCGGGACCGACGGATTAACGTACCTTCCGAAGCACGGAGGAGCTCGAGATAATATAAACTCATCCATGGACAGGCTACGGTTGACGTTGCTTAACTTGCGTGTACAATTAGACTGACACGCGCAATGACGCCATCGTGCTTCTCTATTATTTTCTATTATTCATTATATTAATTTTAAGACATCATAAATTTTGTTCAACTAATATGTATACCACGACATTCATTGACAATTAGGCGGTACGAAGTTCGCCGGGCCAGCTAGTTTTTTAATAAAGTTTATTTACATTTAACTAAAGTATGTAGGTGCCATTATGTTCGATAACCTTTTGCCATCTTGTAGGTAGAGACATGATCCCATTACTATAGAAATTTTGGGACTTCTGTTCAAAAAACCGCGCCAAGTGGTTTTGGCAGTCTTCTCGTGATGTTAACCTGACATTGCCTAAAGAATTCTTAAGAGACCGAAACAGGTGGAAATCAGAAGGTGCAAGGTCAGGACTATACGGCGGATGCATTAACACCTCCCAGTCAAACTCTCTTAATTTTTGCTGAGTGGCTAAAGATGTGTGAGGTCTAGCGTTATCATGATGAAAAATCACACCCCTTCTATTAATTAATTCCGGCCGCTTTCTCTCAACTTTTTGCTTTAATCTCATCAGTTGTTCACAGTAGAGTTCAGAATCGATAGTCCTGCCTGGCGGTAACAGCTCATAATGAATATCTCCCTTCCAATCCCACCATACACACAGCATCACCTTGTTGCGGGTTAACGCGGGTTTCGCCAGAGTCTGTGAAGCCTGGCCGGCCTTTGACCACGACCTTTTTATGCGCCAAAACTGTTTTGTGGTTAATTCCTAGTAAATGTATCGAATTTCTTCATTAGATTCACTCATCTTGACAGTAAAAAAAACAAATGAAAATCACACATTTACCTAATTTGAATTTGGAATTATCTTTTTTAAAATTTAAACTTTTTAAAGATATCAAAACCTGCTAGATACAAATGGTATAACCAAAGAGATTTTATTACAAGTTCATACATACTATAATGCGAAAAGACTTTTTACCCTACCTATTATAATGTAAATAAAGTACCAGGATGAAATGCATCGTGTATAATTCACGTATAGTATGATATAAAATATAATCGGGATTAATATAAATTAATCCTGATTATATTTTATATAATACTAGCGGCCCGACCACGCTTCGCTGTGGCTCAATCTTTTCGTTTCCATCCATTTCCTTAGAGATGGCGCTGTATGTGAAAAAAGATTTTCCCGCTTTTCTTTTCAAATTTTTCCAGAATTTTCTTTGCTATAAACCTCACGGAGCCCGAGACCTTTCCAACGAATGCAAAACCGTGGAAATCGGTTCGTGCGTTCTGGAGTTATAGCGTCAGGAAGGAAAACCCGACTTATTTTTATATAGTAGATTAGCTGACCCGGCGAACTTCGTACCTCCTAACAGTCTTGAACCTTATGGTATGGTATTAAAGCTCAAATTGACTTTTAAGTATTTTTACGAATCGTTTGTATGGGAGTATAGAAAAGTATTGTTTTTAGACTTTTTAGGCAATTTTTAAAAATTTTCTCTGCGTAAGAACCATCCTCGTACTTCAAGGAATATTCTAAAAAAAGAATTAGCGAAATCGGTTTAGCTGTTCTCGAGATTTGCGCTTAGCAACACATATAGCCATTCATTTTTATATTATAGATATTATATTTATTCCACATTTTTTTTGGTTTCTAAGTTTTTTTTATCGCGTATGTTTTCCATTTACAATATGTAGGTTTTTAGATTAGTTTTGGCTTAATTTAGTTTTCTATATAATTTTATATTTATATATATGATACTGATATTTTTACAGTAGCAGTGGCGTCCGAGCTAGTGGAATAATAATCTGAAGTATAGGGGTTTCCTGGCAGGGTCGCCATGAAGTATAGGGATTGACTAATAAATAAAAAGATAAGGCATTGACCTAATAGATCGCGAATGCGCGATCATCGCGCGAGTAAGCGATGCGACCATCGCATGTTCGCGCGATTCCAAAAACTGAGTATCCTAATAGAGAGTGCCCTGCCGACGCAATTATCGTGCAAATTTCAATTAGGACACATATTCGAATTCAATATGTTTGATCGCGCATTCGTACGAACTAAGTTCGCGCAAATAGATATATAGACAAACATTTGAGTCGCGCGAGAAAGTAAAATTCGCGCGAATCTACGATGATCGCGCATTCGCGTTCTATTAGGACAATTGCAACAAAGGTCGCGCATGTTCACTGGCCTACATACACTTCCGATGGACATAGCTATGTGCACTTAATTGATAAACTATAATATTGACAAGCTCGGTGGTCGAACGGTTAGCAATGGCCACTTTGACTCCGAGGTCGCGGGTTCGATTCCCGCACAAGACAAACATTTGTGTGCATGAACATGTCTGTTTGTCTTGGTCTGGGCGTTTTCTATGTACATTTATCAGTTGTCTAGTACCCATAACACAAGCTTTGCGCTTAATTTGGGACTAGATGGCGCTGTGTAAATTGTCTAGAAAAAAATAATTTCATTAATTTAATTTAATAACTTCACACAGCAGAAGTAGATCACAAAGTAGAAACGAGAAACGACCATTTTTAAACCTCACGCAGAGATAGTGCGGCTAAGTTTTTCATAATATTCACAATGCTGGGAACCTAGTGCTAAACTTTCGTGAAGTTCCATGAGAAAATTGCGTAGAAAGCATGTATTATGCACGTACGTATCACAATTATGTTTGTTTTTCTATCTTACAAGAGTTGACAAGATGGAAATTTTGCTGATCGCTTTGTGACACTAAAGCGATCAGCAAAATTTCCATAAAGAGTAAAAATCAGACTAGTGCGAATTCAACTCTCATGGAGGCGGTTCTGTACGATAAATAAGTTATTTGGGGGCCAGTGATGACATACGGAAATGAGACATCATCTTTCACTGCGGGTCATATGAGGAATTAGTGAAGCACGAGGTCACTCAGCGAGCGATGCAGCGATGGGGAGAGATATGCTTGGATTCCCTCAACTGTACAAAAATATTATTCTGTAAATAAATAAATATATTCATTATATCATTCGTTCGTTCGTTCGTTCATTCATTCCCTCTGCGTGATAGGATCCGAAATGATCCTATATATAACCCGCAGTAGAACTAAAACCGACATAGCTTAACAGATAGCTGAAGTGGCAGTGGGAGAGAGCAGGCTCGTAGAATTGACAACTGCTGAGGAAAAAAGGTTCTCGAATCCCATACTGGCGGAAGCAGTTACAGCAGTGACCACCTGCGAGATGGAGTTACGACCACGAAATGAAAGTTGTAGAGAGTCGATGGATGCAGGCCGATTAAGATCGGGGAGTGTGGTTCTATATAATGGCGGGCTATGTTATGGCAGTAGACGGGCTGATATGGCGACGATATTGATGATGGTCTAGTCTAGGATAATGTTTTAAACATTAAAATATTCCCATAAAACAATGCAGTCGATTAGGGAAACGATATCTAAATCGGATGAGTCGATTCAACCCTTATTCTCCCCTCAATTGAAGAGGTTTAGAGTATACACCACCTCGCTGCTCAACTGCGGGTTGGCGGAAGCCATTGTTTTCAAGTCACCTAAAGGTCACTGATTTGGATTAACGACTGTCACCTATAATGACCACAGCCTACGGCTTAACGTACCCTCTATCGATTCGTAGTTTAATCGGATGATATATATATATTTTTTGAAAAATGGAAAAATTCACCTGCCCCTCCTAGGTGGGATCCTCCTAGGGGCAGGTATATTTATCTGGCAAGTTGGCCAAGACAACTATTTAAATAATAATAATGATATATATATATATATATATTTATATTACATCGGGTGTCAGACAAGCATACGGCCCGCCTGATGTGAAGCGGTTACCGTAGCTATTTTAACGCTCGCAACATAAAATATCGCTCGCGCGCCGCCACCCCCGCTGCCAACGCAGCATCTCCTTCCTTTCTGGTGACCTCACTCACTCGCAGGAACACAACAACCCTTAAGGGAATTGTTATTTGGTGGCGATATTCTGTGAGGTGGAGGTACATTTCCCAGTCGGGTAGCTTACAATTACGCTCCCTACCTCTCTTTTCGCCAGAGCTTCGTTTGTCAGTCAGCACGGTGAACCGCGTGCAGGTGAAGTTGGCTTTGGTTCAAAGATGTTGATGAACCACTTACACCTCAAAAAAGTTTTTGAGAAAAACGCGAACATACATGAACTGAGACTCTCTGGTAGAATTATTTACATACTTATGACTAGGGTTACCAGACGTCAGGATTTCTCCTGACATGTCAGGATTTTTGGATCCGTGTCAGGATTCCGGACGGACTTGGCAAATGTCAGGATTTTTGACATTAGACCAAAACAAACATTAGAAATTAAATTTTATTTATTATTCTTTTCTTTGGTAACAATCAACACTAAGCAACAGTACATATGTTTAAAAAAAAAAAAAAAACTAGACTATCATGTATCGCACCGTGCGATCTTAGCATAATGTCATGACTTTTTGTTAGGAACCCGGCTTTTTGTCAGGATTTTATAGGCATACCATCTGGTAACCCTACTTATGACTCTCAAGAAATCGTACTGGTATTCACAGCCTTAGTTAACAGCGCTTCTGTAGCAATAATTTCTAAGAAAAGACATAAAAACACTCATAATAGATGTATAATCTAATAACTCGTTAGCTTTCGCGTATTGTTCTCGCCACAATGGAGAGAGCGTGCCATCAGCCATTGTTATAGTTATTTTAAAGATAAATTTATGAACGGTATAGTGTTTGGTTGGATACCGAGACACTAGATTAAGGATCATTAAAATGGGTTAGATTATATTGTTATAGAAACCAATTGAGTGATTGACATAATAGACACATTCCGATGTTCATGTTTTAGAATTTTATCGCCCTTTTTAGTTGTTGTTGACGTGAATATGTCATTAAATAAAAATAAAAAATGGATTGATGAAGGATCAAAGAATTTATTACGATAAGTAAGGACTATGGAACATCGAGTGCAGGGAAGAGGAAGCGCTGCCATTTTGAGATTATTTTAGTTCATATAACGTGTTTTTTTTATACTACGTCGGGTGGCAGACAAGCATACGGCCCGCCTGATTTGAAGCGGTTACCGCAGCCATATTAACGCTTGCAACATAAATATCGCTCGCGTGCCGCCACCCCCGCTGCCAACGCAGCATTTCCTTCCTTTCTGGTGACCTCACTCACTCGCAGGAACACAACATTTTTTTTATTTTTTATGTATGTTCCCCGATTACTCGAAGATACCTGAACCGATTTGGAAAAATATTTTTTTATTCAAAAGGGTATGGTTCCCAAGTGGTCCCATTGTCAGCATGTCATGATCTAATGATAGGATCCCAGAGAAATCGAGGGCAACCCTCAAATTTTATAGGCACATGTAATGTTTTTATAGGTTTTTTTTTTAATACACCAGTATTTACGCCTGATCGTAATAATTTTAGGTACAAGAATATCACAGTTCAAGGTCTTTAGAAAATTTCCTATTCACTATTTTATAATTAATACTAGTAAAATCATGTGATTTGCATAATAATTTAATGCGTGATCTATTTCTGTCTCCGAACATCCGTGTATAGACGAGACGAGTTGATTATTTATGTGAATAAATCTAATGTTATTATTGAAGTTGGCAATGGGGCCAAAAAGCACAAGTCGTGCAAGGCCAAAAATATGAAAAAAAAAGGTGCCAATGCAAAACTTTTTTTTTTTTAGGGTGGTATTACTTGCTCTAAGACAAAGAAAGGTATATGTTTTTTTCTCTCGCTCTCTCTCGATGTGTATTGGCGTCGTACGTGTTAAGTTGTTCTAAATATTAAATTAATATTTTCTAATTGAAGTAGTGTTTCTCTCTTCTTTTTATAAATCTGAATCATCATCATAATCAGGTCATTTTAGTCTCCACTACAGGAGCACGACCCTCTCTCGTGCGTCCCAGACGGAAGGAGGATTTGGCCTACACTCCCCACGCTGGCCTGACGGGTTGGGGAGGCCTGATCGAGGTTTGTTAATGTATTTCCGTTAGTCGCCTTGTACGACATCCACGGGAAGAGACGGATTGTATTCTAGTCTGCCGAAAAACACACGGCCAAAAATCTGAATAGTTATCTTATATTTTATTGATCACTAGTGATTCACCCCGACTTCGCACGTGTGCATTTTTTGGGGAAAATGGATCTGGCAACACTGGTCGTCTCTGAATCAAAGATACTCGTAAGTACGTTCAACTTTTTTAAATAAATTAATAAATATTCCTGGGCAAATTACACACGGTCATCTAGTGCCAGACTAAGCAAAGTTTGTACTATAGGTACTAGATAACTGGCAGTATAAATTAAATACATTTTTTTGTAAATACATACAACTACATAGAAGACACCTAGACCAAGACAAGCACACATGTTTATGCTCACAAATATTTGTCTTGTGCGGCGATCGAACCCGCGCCCTCGGAGTCAAACTGGCCATTGCTAACCATTCGAGCACCGAGCTCGTCAATATCTATTTATATTTGGTCTTTTTAAGCCAGTGGTTAATTATCATAACACTAAGTTAGATGGAACTTGATTGAAGTACATGGAACATGACTCCAGACAGTCAGGGGAGAGTGACTAAACGATTAGGGAGAACACAAAAGATCCATGAGGGTTGACGTGTCACCGGTGCTGCAGCACTGGACCCACTCTAAGATGATATAAATATAAATAAGTATTTCTGTACAATTTACACAGCGCCATCTAGTCCCAAATTAAGCGCAAAGCTTGTGTTATGGGTACTAGACAAGTGATAAATGTACTTAATTTTTTTTTTGTAAATACATACTTATTATACATAGAAAACACCCAGACCAAGACAAACAGACATGTACATGTACACAAATGTTTGTCTTGTCCGGGAATCGAAACCGCGACCTCGGAGTCAAAGTGGCCATTACTAACTATTAGACCACCGAGCTCGTCAAAGATAAGATAAGATAGATGACGATAACATAACACTGATAACACTTCCATCGTAATGCAAGTTCATTGAACCCCATCAATCGTTATCAGGAAACCGCGTGCGTCGATAAAATGGAAAGTGCGCACGCGTCGGTGAAAGCCGTACCTTGCACTTGAAAGCGAAACCACGCGGTGGGCGCTCGGACTATAATTATGCGTTTACAGCAATGATTGCCTAATTTTATGACTGTTTGGTTGGCGGTTGGCGTGCGAACACGGTGATTATGGTTTTTTTATTGCTATGTGGTTAGTTATAGTAATTAAACAAACACTTTTTTTTATATATAGCACCACGAGAGTGCTCTGAAGAACTGTTTTCTTTTATCCCTTCCTCAACTTTCCGTCACCGAACAACACTTACAGACTTGCGGTACCACAAATTCACCGTTGGTATCATTCCGTCGCTAAAAAGTTTGGCAACCCTATCTATGTCGCACTATTATAAAGTGGAACGCGTTTCCGGCATATGTATTTCCTCAATCATACAATATGGGATCCTTCAAGCGAACCGTGAAGAAGCATCTTGTAGGCCAGCATGGCAGCGTAAACTGACAAGACATCAAGGTCTCTTGTCCGTTGCCGATGCGATTGGGGCTCCTCTTTTCGCTTATCATCAGGCGAAGTGGAGCCAATAAGCTGAGCTAATATAAAAAAAATATTTTTTTTTTTTATGAGAGAGGCAAACGAGTATGTGGGATGGAAAGCAATCACCACTGCCCATGGAGATCAGCAACACCAAGGGGTCGCCGATTCGTTGCCAGCCTATACTCCTTCCTTACTTTCTTTCTGGTGACCTCACTCACTCGCAGGAAGACAACAACCCTCAAGGGAATTGTTATTTGGCGGCAGTATTCTGTGAGGTGAAGGTACTTCGCCAGTCGGGTCACGTAGTCACGTCGGGTGGCAGACAAGCATACGGCCCGCTTGATGTGAAGCGAAATATCACTCACGGGCGGCCACTCCCACTGCCAACGCAGCAGCTCCTTCTTCACTCACTCGCAGGAACATAACAGCCCTCAAGGGAATTGTTATTTGGCTGCGGTATTTTGAGAGGTAATTTCCCAATCGAGCAGCTGACAAATACGCTGTACCCTACCTCTCTTTCGTCAGAGTACCTTTCGCTAGTCGACAGGGTGTACCACGTGGAGGTAAGGTTGGCTTTAGATCTAAAGATCATGGTGAGCCAATTACTCCCTAAAACATTTTTATGAATTTTACAGTTAGTTACCTTATCAGGATTTATTAGTAAAATACATTAAGAGTGGAGATAAATATTTTGTATTTTTCAGGACGAGGTGGGCCCTCGACCCGAAACATACGAATATAAATACACACCACTGTATCTCCTGTGTAGCCAGTATTAACAGCGGCGACCACCAAAACAGGCAATGAACAATGAAGTCCATTGCAGTCCCGGGGGTGAAACTACGACTGCCTTGGAACTTACAACGAGTTTAATCAGAAGAAATTAGTAGGAATAAAGCTTTTAGAAATTAACTTCCCCTCTTAGCAATGCGAGGGACAGCAATATGGCAAAATAATTTGTATTTGCAATAAAGTATAATATCATTTTGAAAAACTATACCTATCCGCTTCTAACCCTCGTCTAAAAGCTGTTTCCGAGACTGGTCCACCACGATTCCTTTCGCCCGCAAGTTCGACGAGTCCAGCCTCGCGAACAAGCTGTATGGGGTGTAAGGGGTTCATCAATATCTCTGAACCAAAGCCAACCTCATCTGCACGTAGTGCACCCTGCTGACTGACAGGCTCTGGCGAAAAGAGAGGTAGGGCATAGCGTATTTTGTACGCTGCGCGACTGCGGAAGTATCTAACTATCTCCATCTCACAGAATACCGCTGCCAAATAACAATTCCCTAGAGGGTTGTTGTGTTCCTGCGAGTGAGTGAGGTCACCAGAAAGAAAAGAAGGAGAATAAGCTGATAACGAATCGGCGACCTCTTGGGTTGCTGGTCTCCGTGGGCGGTGGTGGTTGCTTTCCATCAGGTGACCCACATATTTATTTGTCCCTCCGTCTTAAACAAAACAAAAAAAGCTGTTTTCCACAAAAACTTTTCAACCATACATCAAATTCATGAACGTTTGCCTATGAAGTAGTATAAAATACTGCTACACATCGGGCGGGACGCTTACTTGTTTGTATAAAACGATGTCTCAGGTAAAAGTCGTCAATTACAACTAGTGGTACAGTTGAAAGCGAAAGGTACTGAAGCCATAATAATCCGTATCCATAATTGGCTGGTCTCCGATTGCCCAATTTGATGATTACCGACTTAAAAAGCTGAATTGTGTGGTGCTTTCTCTGTGGGATAGTTAGTGAAATGGCAAATGATTATCGACTGCGTTTTGAACAGTTGACTCTAACTAAAAATCTAGTAACAGATTTCACAAGTATAGCCCGTTTAATAAAATTCTATATAAATATTATTTTAACAAAAAAAAAACAACTCCAAACATTACTCTACATTTATGTACGTAGATACAGGCTGATGATGATGATGAAAAAATATGGGACCAATCTGGAAGAATCTTTCAAATAAAAAAAGTTTTTTTCAAATAGGTTTATAAATCACGGAGTAATTAAGTAACAAACATTAAAAAAAAATACAGCCGCATTGAGAACCTCCTCCTTTTGGAGTCAGATAAAAAATCAATCGCCGAAATATGATGCTTAAAGCCTCCTTCTACACTCGCACCGCTCAGCATCGGCAGGGGATCCATCCTCACACGTTCCAGCCAAGATGGTCGCGAACTGTGCGTTTCCATCTGGAATCGCATAGTTCGCGACCATCTTGGATTCATTAATTCCACAACCTGAAAGTTTACGGAAGAAAACCTATCTAGGTTTTTAAGGTTTGGTAAATTAAGGATGAGAGTTTGTATGAGACTTCACGCGGACGAAGTCACGGACGGCCGCTACTGAAGTTATATTAGTTATGTAGTGATGTACCAAACCAAGTGCAGTGGCACCAACTCAAACGGTGCACGCTGGCTCGCTGTGTTAGAGTTAAAACCGGTCGGTCGGCCGGCCCCAGGCTTTCTACCGCTTTCCTTTCCACTCCGCTATGAAGGATTTTTAATTTATTTAATTATTTACACTTTCACGTGCTATGCAGTTATTTTGTTAACACTAATGGATGTAAATATAATTTATTTCTGGTTTAATAAATGTAAACAAGAAGTTAAGTAGCACTTTTAGAATTGTAGAGATCTATAACAAAAATTTTCGATTTCGATTTATAGGTAAAGAACCGAGAGGTAGAGATGAGAATAAATTTATGATTTGCGACTACTGCTTTGTTCCTTAGTAGCTGCCCGCCCCGGCGTCGCACGGGTACAAAATAGTGTTTTTGAAGTGAAAACTTCTTTAGCGGCGTTGTGCACTTTTTGGGTTGGGTAAAAAATTTGAAACTCGCGTCAGGACACGTGGCCTGATCGAAAATACGTAAGACGGAGGGAGAGTAGACCGCCGGCGCGGCGTAGGAGAGGAAGTAATATCCCCCTCTCTTTCTATCGCGCGGCGAAAATGTATGCCTGCTCCTGCTGTTTATTTTTAATGTAATATAAATTGTCATGTTTGTGTACGATAGCGCAATAAATGAATATTGTATTTTACCACATAAATTATACTGATAAATAAAGCAATTCGTGCGAAATTATTCCCTAACCATTCTAAAATATTCAAAAATGCACAACGTTAATGTTCAAGTTTTCACTTTTGCCGGCACTCCCAGAGTGCAACCCGCTATTTATTTTTACGTCTTTTCTCTCCATAAGAACCTTCCATATATACCTATAAAATATTAAAACAAAAATTTGCAGAATTGATCGAGCCGTTCTCGAGTTTTGCGACTAGCAACATTTATTTAAGTATATATATAAATAAAAATAAATCTTGATATTATCCTTAGCTTCTTATATTCCAAAGTTGCGATATATCGATATATAGCTTACTTTGGGGCTAGATGGCACTGTGTAATTTGTCTGACAATATTTATTTATTTATTATCTTTTTATTCGTTACGCTCTTCTTTCCCCTTATAAAAATATCGGGCATAATTTCAATTTGGATTTCCCCACACTAAAAAATATATAAATAAATAAATATTGTCAGACAAATTACACAGCGCCATCTAGCCCAAAAGTAAGCGAAGCTTGTGTTTTGGGTACTAGGCAACTGATAAACATACGTTATACATTTTTTTTTGTAAATACATACTTATGATACATAGAAAACACCCAGACTAAGACAAACAGACATGTTCATGCACACAAATGTTTATCCTATGTGGGAATCGAACCCACGAGCGTTGGTGTCGAAGCCGCGTCACTTACCGCTACGCCACCGAGCTCGTCAACTATGTCGAAAATAATCATTTTTTAACCGACTCCAAAGAAGGATGAGGTTCTCAATTCGGCTGTATATTTTTTTAATGTTTGTTACTTAATTACTCCGTGATTTATAAACCGATTTAAAAAAAAACTTTTTTTATTTGAAAGAGTATACTTCCAGATTGGTCCCATATTTTTTTTATCATCATCATCAGCCTGTATCTACCCACTGTTAGGTTTGTTATTTCATTACTCCGTCATTTATTTACCGATTTGAATAAAACTTTTTTTATTTGAAAGAGTATACTTCCAGATTGGTCCCATATTTTTTTCATCGTCATCATCAGCCTGTATCTACCCACTGTTAGGTTTGTTATTTCATTACTCCGTCATTTATTTACCGATTTGAATAAAACTTTTTATTTGAAAGAGTATACTTCCAGATTGGTCCCATATTTTTTTCATAATCATCATCATCATCAGCCTGTATCTACATACATAAATGTAGAGTAATGTTTGGATTCGGTTTTTTCTTGTTAAAATTATTAATTATTTTATTCCTTCAAGAAATCAAAAATAATCCTAATTTTGTATGCATGGTGGTATGTGGCATCAATATATACAAAATTTAATACAAAATTAGGATGATTATTTAGTTAAGTTTTCTTTTGATTTTTTCGATATAAGACAATATAAAAGAATACTTCCATACAAAACTAAACGAAGCCTTAAATTATTTGCAACGAACATAAACCAATGAATTATAAAAAATAAAGTTACGAAACATTTATGTGCTTACGTGTTTCTGATAATAATTATACGAATTATAAAATGGTCATTGAAATAACCTTTCGTAACTTTATAAGTAAATATAAGGAAAATTTTCACAAATTATCCCGCCATTATTGTTAAATTGTGTTACATGATGTTTATTGAAAAATAATAACAGTTCGAGTTTCGTGAACATTTAAGAACGTTTAAATATTACATGTAAGTATTAGTTCATGTAATTGTGACTTTTATTAATGTAATTGCAATATTCTTTATTAATAAAATAGTATCATTATTAGCATAATAGCGACGTGCAGTTAATAAATTGTTAGAAAATTGGGATATAAAAAAAGAAGATTGTACACAAAAGGTACGGATCCGGGGTCAGTAGATTGTAATTAATATAAAAAAAATATGTAATTGCTGAGCTCTACATTGCTCATACACGGTGACTGTTTGGTAAATATTTAACAGGTTGGACTGGATCTTTACATGTAGAAATGTCGCATCTCTTTGCGTACTGTATAAATTATATCACGGGGAGTGCTCGGTTGAGCTATTTGATTTGATACCTGACGGTGAGTTCCACTATCGTATGTCATCGTCATCGTTGGCCGTGTGGTTTCCGGCAGACTAGAATAGAAGCACTCCGTCTCTTCCCGTGGATGTCGTACAAGGCGACTAAGGGACATATATTATAAAACATCGATCAGGCCTCCCCAACCCGTCTGGCCAACGTGGGGAGTGTAGGCCAAATCCTCCTGTCTGGATCGGACGAGAGAGGGTCGTGCTCCTGTAGTGGAGACTATAATGACCTGATGATGACGTCATCGTCAATCCTTACTCGTTTGAGGGGGAGACCCGTATCTCAATTGTGGGATGAGTAAGAGTTAACATCGACACCGAAATAAAATCCAATAAAAAACGACTTTGCAAAAGCAGTTCGGACTACCGCAAGGAAGTATACTTGGCTGTACGAAAGTTATTGTTAGCTAATAACTAATTTCCTAACTTGTTGTTTTTATGTCAAGTTGCAAGTAAAAAAGTCGCGACAGGAGGACGGACTTAACGCCAGTATGCATATCAATGGCCGACGGGGTCTGAATGCAGCATTGTTTGTATGTAATCCGCGCCCGCCCAATGTCATGTTGCATAATGGTGGCAATGAAATCCATTGTGGCGTGTGGACATGCTGGCTGATTACAGTACTGCGTACGGGACATGCACAGAAGTTATATTCAGTTGAAATTACCTATGTCACTACCTATTACCAGTACTACAGTACGTTTCCTAAAACATTTTATCCAAGGAATGGTGAAACTGTGGAATCAACTTCCCTCAGCGGTGTTTCCCAACAATTACGACACTCTGTTTTTGAAGGCTCTCCCTTCAAAAACAGACAGTTTATTTCCCTTAAAAGGCTGGCAACGGATCGGCGACCCTTTAGTGTTGCTGATCTCCATGGGCGGTGATGATTGCTTACCAATAGGTGACCTATATGCTCGTTTGCCCCCCTCTCATACATTTGAAATTATAAATATATTAAAGTTGCGCGGAAAATTAGAAAATTTAAGAAAACTGAACGACGATTTTTGCCAGAACTGTCAGTCAGTTGTTTGACAGATTTCGCAAAACCAATTCGAATTCAATATTCATTGTTAAGAAGACAGGACAACGTCTGCTAAGTCAGCTACTTTTCAGCGAAATTCATTGAGCTTATGAAATCGTCCGGTCGTTCTGCCTGTCCGTTGCCATGAAACTCAAAATTTAGAAATTCTGACTTCGGATTCGTGTAGAGCATCAAAAAGTAGTAATGTAAAGTGACCTTGGTTTTCCGAAAAAAAGTCGTTCTGTCTGTCCGTCCGTGTCTGTGTTTAATAATATTTCCACACCAATTTTTGTATTATACGCACAATGGTACAAATATCTCAATTAGAGTAACATAATGTTGCACAACGGTGAGAAACACCACAACTGCATCACCCTTGACATGTTGAGTAAACCGAATAAGCATGATTACGTTGTTATAGTATTTTTGGGGTTCCGTATCTCACAAGGAAAAAAGGAATCCTTATAGAATCAGTTTCGTGGTCCGTATTTTTTTTATACCATAAAGTGACAAACAAGGATACGGCTCGCTTGATGGAAAGAAGTTACCGTAGCCTATGAACGCCTATAACGCCAGGGGCATCACAAAAACCTCTTCACGCCCTTTTTGAAGAACCCCATGCTGTAGTCTCTTGAGAAAGAAAACCGTCTATTTGTCCATTTGTTAATACCCTTTTTCTCAGAAACTTGTAGAGCTGTTCAGTTGAAATTAATACCAAATACATAGGTCTGTAAATGTCTGCGATACTTTGCGTACGTGAAAAATCAAGCTTTTAAGCAAAGTTAATAGGAAAGTTGGAATTTTACGACAGATAGGTAGGGCCCCTCGGCCCCCGAGGGGCCCTACCGTCGATGCTGAAGCCGATTACCATCAATGATTTTGATTACAAAAAAAGGTCTTATGTTTAAATTAATGACAATCATCTTCAACTTAGAGCAGTGTTTCCTAACCTTTTCCATATAGTTACCCCTATGACTAATATAGGACACTGATTTTAACCGCACCTTAGATCAGATTTTATGGGTCTGAAGCTAAACTAATTTGTTATCTTTCATCAGCTTTTATTACCCCCAGGTTCGGCAACACTGACTTAGAGCGTCATTACGACTCGGGTTACCAGCTAGGCAAGTGCCATAAATCTAAGTTGCAGTTCGATTTTCGCTATCAAAAAATCCGATGGGAAACGGTTTCAGCGTATCTGGCTTAATTTTATTTTATTCATTTTACGTTTACACCTACCTTTATCCGTAACATTAGCAGCAACATATATTGGAGAAGTTCTATTTAATTAACCGACTCCAAAAAGGAGGAGGTTCTCAATTCAGCTGCATTCTTTTTTTAATGTTTACTGTTTTAATGTTACTTAATTACTTCGTGATTTATAAACCGATTTGAAAAAAACTTTTTTTATTTGAAAGAGTATACTTCCAGATTGGTCCCATATTTTTTCATCACCATCATCATCATCAGCCTGTTTATAGGTTTTTTTTTGTTAAAATTATTAATTACCAGCAACAACATAAATCATCATTAACAAAACGAAACCATCTAATCAGTAAACATATGCGATGATTCTATGACGTAAACGTTAATTAATAAGATCTCCAGCTGGGCTACCAAGGTGACCCACGCTGTGGCGCCGGTAGTAACAGAAAGCTCAATGACATATTTCGCTTGAATGATAAATAGAGGAATGGATGGACAGCTTATTGCAGTGGGATGAGTGTAAATAGTGTCCGACCGAAACTGGTTTTTACGACCGAAACCGAAACCGAAACCGAATTTCGGCAACTGTCTCAGTTTCGGCCGAAACCGAAACCGAAACCGAAACTTTTACGAAACAATTATCTAACTGTAGGTACTTTTCTTATAATTGGGGGTGTAAGTGGTTCATCAACATCTCTGAATCAAAGCCAACTTTACCTGCACGCGGTGCATCCTGCTAACTGACAAACGAAGCTCTGGTGAAAAGAGAGGTAGGGAGCGTAATTGTAAGGTACCCGACTGGGGAATGTCTCCACCTCTCCCCGGTCTACCGGTTGGCGTCTATGTCATGTGGCACTATAAGTCAGCAGACTGGGATGGATTGCGTGAATTTTACGCATCGTACCCGTGGAGGCAGCTCTGTTTCGAGTCGGAACATATAGACATCTGTGCATCTGCTGTAGCTGAAGCCATTTTAGCTGGAATGGAATTATTTATTCCAAACCGGCGGGTAGCTACTTCAGGTGCTAAGAAGCGGCCGTGGTTTAATCAGTCTTGTAGGGAAGCTAAACTCCGCAAGCAAGCTGCTTACGAGGCTTGGACCACGGCACGTATTAACGGAGCTCATAATGTTTCTGACTTTAAACGCGAGTTTAATGCTGCCTCGAGGTTCTGTAAGAGAGTAATTGCCAGGGCAAAATTCGAGTTCATCGGCAGGATTGGTGAGCGCCTAGCTAAGCACATCTGGGAGCCGTGCGTTTTGGTCGCTCGCTAAGGCTGCCGAGGGAAATTTTTGTCAGTCGTCCTTTCCACCACTTCGAAAACCGGATGGTAGTCTGGCCCACAGTGCTAAAGAGAAAGCCGATCTGTTGGGGAATCTCTTTGCCTCAAACTCGACTTTGAACGACGGGGGTGCCGCACCGCCCTCCATCCCGCGGTGTGGTGATTTCATGCCGGAAATCTCATTTTCTCAACGAGATGTTCGGCGGGCATTATTATCCCTCGACGTTCATAAGTCGAGTGGGCCAGATGGCATTCCGGCAGTGGTGCTAAAGCTGTGTGCTCCTGAGTTGTGTCCTGTACTTACGCGCCTTTTCGCGCTCTCTTATTCCACCAGGCAAGTTCCATCATCGTGGAAGACTGCGAACGTGCACCCTGTGCCCAAAAAGGATGACAGATCAGACCCATCGAATTACAGGCCTATCGCTGTTACCTCCCTTCTCTCCAAGGTAATGGAGCGCGTCGTTAACATCCGGCTCCTGAAATACCTAGAAGAGCACGATTTAATCAGCGACCATCAATACGGCTTCCGTCATGGTCGCTCGACTGGTGATCTTCTAGTGTATCTTACACATCGCTGGGCTTCAGCCGTGGAGAGTCAAGGTGAGGCATTGGCTGTCAGTCTGGATATGGCGAAGGCGTTCGATCGGTTCTGGCACCGTAGTGTTCTTTCGAAGTTGCCTGCATACGGTCTACCAGAGGGTTTATGCGAATGAGTCGCTAGCTTCTTGTCCAGCAGAAGCATTAGAGCCGTTGTTGATGGCAGTTGCTCCGATAGCATGGACATTAATGCTGGCGTCCCGCAAGGCTCTGTATTGTCCCCGACGCTATTTTTGCTGCATATCAATGATATGTTATCTATTGACAGCATTCATTGCTATGCGGATGACAGCACCGGGGACACATTTTATACGGGCCGCGCTAATATTCCCCGCTCTCTGGTGGAGGAGAGCCGCGAACGACTTGTGTCGGAAATCGAGAGCACACTAAGTAAAGTGTCCGATTGGGGGCAACAGAACTTAGTGCGATTCAACCCCTCTAAGACACAAGTCTGCGCGTTCACCGCTAAGAAAACCCCTTTTGCTGTGGCTCCTCACTTCCAGAATACACCCCTTACTGTCTAATTCTAGGAGTTGAAATCTCCAGCGACGTCCAGTTTCGTTGTCACCTGGAGGGGAAGGTCAAGCTGGCGTCGAAGAAACTAGGTGTGCTCAACAGGGCCAAGCAGTACTTCAATCCGCGGCAAAGGCTTCTGCTCTACAAAGCTCAAGTACGGCCGCATATGGAGTACTGTTGCCATCTGTGGGCGGGAGCGCCTAGATACCAGCTTGCACCTTGTGACTCGATTCAGAGGCGTGCTGTGAGGATTGTTGACGATCCCAAACTGACAGACGGTTTAGAACCTTTAAGTCTGAGGAGGGATTTTGCGTCCCTTTGTCTGTTCTACCGTTTGTACAATGGGGTGTGTTCAGAGGAGTTGTTTGACATGATGCCCACGGCCTCCTTTTACAGTCGCACCGCTCGCCATCGACAGGGAATTCATCCTCACACATTAGAGCCTAAGTGGTCGCGTACCGTGCGGTTCCAGAGAAGTTTTCTCCCGCGTACGGTTAAGTTGTGGAATGAACTGCCTGTCGAGGTTTTCTCAGGAGACTACAGCATGGGGTTCTTCAAAAAAAGCGTGAAGAGGTTTTTACAGGGTCGGCAACGCGCGTGTGATGCCCCTGGTGTTACAGGCGTTCATAGGCTACGGTAACTGCTTTCCATCAGGCGGGCCGTATGCTTGTTTGCCACTTTAGTGGTATAAAAAAAAAACCTCACAGAATACCGCAGCCAAATAACAAATCCCTTGACGGTTGTTGTGTTCCTGCGAGTGAGTGAGGTCACCAGAAAGGGAGGAGATGTTCCGTCTGCAGCGGGGGTGGCAGCGCGCGAGCGATATTTTATGTTGCAATCGTTAAGGGGCCATCCATAAATTACGTCACATGTCAAGGGGGAGGGAGTGGGTCGTGTGATATTGCGTGACAAGGGGGTGGGTGGGGTCCTAAATTTCGTGACGTGACATTTCAAAATCTATCATAAGTAATCTAAGTATTACACTAACTTTGAATTATTAATGAGTTATTAAATCAAAAAAACTCTATAATGTAAAATTGCAAAATATGTGACACTAGGGGGGGGGGGGGGGGGGAACGTACAAATGTGACCAGCTGTGACAAGGACGGGGGGAGGAGTCTAAAAATCATGAATTTCGTGTGACGTAATTTATGGATGGCCCCTAATATGGCTACGGTAACCGCTTCACATCAGGCGGGTCGTATGCTTGTCTGCCACCCGACGTATTATAAAAAAAAATATTACGCTACATTACGTTATAATTGCTAGATACTTGGTTATAATTATTAAATTGAACGTTGAAACTCTAAATCTTTCATATTATAAGTATAGCATTACCGAATGATTTAAATTAACACACATAATATTCAGATAGTTATGTTAGACTTGATTCTACTATAATCTATGCATTAGTTTGTTATACTAAATTATTGTGTTTACTAGCTACCCTTAATACAATATCACATGATAAAACTTACCGAATTCAAAACAAATCACACGAAAACTCACAAACAACAAACAAAACGCACTGCAAACGCAAACAAGACCGAGCACAGCGCGGGAACTCCCGAATGAAGTTTCGGTTTCGGTCGTAGTTTCGGCAGGTTTGCCGCCGAAACCGAAACTAAACCGAAACTCGTTATTTTTGCCGAAACTCGACCGAAACCGAAACCGAAACCGAACATTCGGTCGGACACTAAGTGTAAATAGAGAAAATATTTTATAAAAATGCAAAGAAACCAATGAAACTTAAAAAAAATATAGGATAATATTTAGGTACAGCACAGAACACAGGCATACGTTATTTTCAATTCAATAGTGAGATAACAAACAGAACAAACTGACAACGATATATGGAATGATCAGCACAGACAGTCAGATATGTATTAAATGAGACGAACTTCTTAGCTTCCATGGATTCACCATGCGGGTGCCGGGTCCATCGTGTGGCAGAGAGAAAAACCCAAGCAGATCCCGAGACTTGTGACACGGGTGTAGGTTTAAGGGGCCCCTTTCCGACGTACATCAACACTCACCTTCACTACTTGTATTTCTCTCCCTGCCCAGCCAAATCTGGTACGTGCTAATGCAGCTTTAGATACTCGTTCTAGTATAGAACTCACTGCACTTCTGGACAAGCCAAGGTCTTTCAGAAGGTTATAGAGAGATTTTGCTGGTATACCTCTCGCTCCTACTTCTACAGCGTATAGGTTAACTACATAGCCGCTTTTTGTTAATTCGTTTATTAGGTCATAATATTTGTTTTGTTTTATCGCGTGGTCTTTGGGTATGTTAGTTTCCCACGGTACGGTAAGCTCTACAAGTACTATGCGTTTTGTAGCTGTGGAAAAAAGGAAAATGTCCGGTCTAGATGTCGAAACACCCACATCCTCTGGGATTTCAATATCTAAATCAAATACTCGATTAGTTGATTAGTTGATGCACTGTCGAAATAGTGCCCATTACGTTTCTATTATTTCTACAATACACTCGGGATGACTCACTGTGTGGGTAGTATTTTATGGCTAATGAGTACTAAACGGTTTAGGTAGTTGCAGTGACTACTTACTACACGTGGGCTGAAACCTTGAAAATGTAAGAGGATTACATTAACAGAACAGCATTTTGAACAAAGAAAGATTTATGGTAATTGTGAAAAGGATTACTTGTATTCCTAAGGCCGTTGCCTCACATGGAGTTTTGCCTGATCGCTCGTGAATAGTTTAACAAGGATAATCTTAAGGATTGTTGAGTGAGTGACGTTACTAGACGTAAGGTGCCTTGAAAACATTTATTGGCTGCGGTAACCGGTTTACATCAGGTGGGCCATATCCTTGTTCGGCAAAAAAAAATTGACAACGCTAACCCTAGACCCATTTTGTTATACTGAGAGTCTCTTTAGTGGTTAACTTTTTTTTTCGGGGCTCGTCTAATAGATGACATTTATTTATAGCTCTATCAGACATAGACATTAAACACAAATGTAAAATTAATAATATAATTTAAGAAATATAATATTACAAATTACTGTACAACCACAGTACAACGATCAGAGGGGGAATTCTCGTAATTAAAATATAGTCAAAATTCAGTTTCCATCCAGTCTCGATCTCACAAATGTCACATTTGGTTTTCTCGTAACACAATATGTAACTTAAAAATTAAATTTAAGCGGGATTATTTCGAAATATGAGTGAAAATTAAACAATCTAAGAATGTTACTATGCCAACAACAAGAATTGATAATAATTAATTAATGAAATCAAGTATATAATTTTAGTCAATTCACAATTCAATCTCGATTCGGTCAACTTTCAATCTGCATTCGTAGAAAAATTACGAGAATTGGCCTTCTGGATTTTTTAGACTATGTCGGGTGGCAATAAACCATACGAATACAACACGCCTGATCTAAAGCAGTTGCCGTAGCTATATACACGTCTACAAAACGTAGTGTATTATACATAGACAGAGAAAACTATAGATAAATTGATAGTTTTCATCGCATTCATTCAATAAAAAGAGCAACTTACGCAATTTTGAAGTGAATATGTCTTTAAAATTGCTGCCATAGGGAGGCAATTAAAAAAAACGAATGATAACAAAATCGGGGGATGCAGTTTGGTGTTACAGCTACATATCTATCATCTCCTTCCAAAATTTAATCACACCACTGGATAGATGAAGCATCAAAAAATTTATTAGGCTGAGAGAGACTATGGAACATTGCGTGCGGGGGAGGAGGAAGCACTGCCATTATGCGATAATTTTAGTACATATAACGTATTCACGTTCAACACACAGCCGTATCTATGACACAGCCACACTCCATTTTTTGTTTCACGTGACGTACTGGTAGTTTCTCTGGAAAGCAAAATAATTTGCTAAACAGTTATATGGCAGCGTTGTATAAAATCTGACATATTCTCTATCTCATGTTTGCTACGACTGACAGGCGTGTATAAAACGTAGTCTATGTTACGTCTATGGTATTATATGTCTATGGTTTTCTCACTTCTCTGTCATACCGAATCGTAATCATGACACGTAATATTTTTATCAGCATACTTGCACACCAAATATCAAGTGATTTCGCAAAATATCACTAATGTAAACTGCAAACGGATTTCCGTTGCATTAAGAAGGAGATACTTGGACTTTATCTCATAATGCTACTGAGATTAATTAAGTAAATATTACACTGTAATTAACACAGTTAAGTGTAATTTCTGTTAATTAAAAAATGTAAGTTGTCATTAGCTAACAGGCCACTCCATATAAATGTCGCATCGCTAGCTACTACATAAACAATAACGTCTGTGCAGAGCATGAATGAGTGTGTGTGCGTGCAGCGCCATACAAACAGAGGGGCAATTCTCGTAATTAAAATATAGTCAAAATTCAGTTTCGATCCAGTCTCGATCTCACTAATGTCACATTTGGTATTCTCGTAACACAATATGTAACTTCAAAATTAAATTTAAGCTTGATTATATCGAAATATGAGTAAAAATTAAACAAACTAAGAATGTTATTTTGTCAACAACAACAATTGATAATAATTAATTAATGAAATCAAGTATATAATTTTAGTCAATACACAATTCAATCTCGATTCGGTCAACTTTCAATCTGCGTTCGTAGAAAAATTACGAGAATTGACCTTCTGTTCCAGATTTGTCTCACGGGAGAGGTGAGGTCGACCCGAGAGAACGGCAGGGAGTGGCCATACTCCACGTAGTGCTATTACTTATACTGTGCCAACAGTGAACTTTATTTTATAAATATTTTAAAAATTCACCTCCCACGCCTAGGTGGGATTTGAACCCACGACCTCTCGATTACCTTTCGAGTGCTCTTCCAATCCTTTTTCCATTCTGGCAAGTGGGCCAAAATCAACTTGGTATTTATATAATAAGTGGACAATAAATTGGAAACATTAAATTTCGTATATTTATTGGATGTAAGTAGCTCACCACGATCTTTAGAGCTAAAGCCAACCTCACCGGCACGCACGTGGTGCCCCCTGCCCCCTGCCGATTAGAGAAAGAGGCTCTTGTGAAAGAGAAGTAGGGTACAGCGTATTTGTAAGCTGCTCGACTAGGGAAGTACCTCCACGTCACAGAATAATAACCATTTCCTTGAGGGTTGTTGTGTTCCTGGGAGTGAGAGAGTCTCAGGAAAGAATGGAATCGCTGCGTTGGCGGCGGGGGTGACAGTGCGCGAGCGATTTTTTAATGTTGCGAGCATTAATATGGCTACGGTAACCGCTTCACGTCGGGCGGGCCGTTAGCTTGTCTGACACCCGACGTATAAGCTCATTCAAATCTTTAAAATCCTTTTAATGTCAATATACACAAGTATAACACAAATGTACTGTTAAGCACAAAGAAGAATTCTTAAATAAATATTTTTTTTCCCCGAGGCGTTGCCAAGGTTTAAGTTAAAAAATAAACCTGTCTTATAAGGCTGAAGTCATGAGCAATTAGACGAAGTTTATTGTCTAGACATAGACTGCAAATTGGACAATTAACAAATTTCAGACTAACAATTTTGTACATCTTGTCAAGTTTTTAGGTTGAATTTTCTCAGAAGACCTTGTCATCTACCTGCTACATAATAAACTCCATACAAACATCTGAAGACCAATTCGAAAATGATAATTGAATGAAAATTGACCGAATCGAGATTGAATTTTGATTGACTAAAAATCATTTGCTTGATTTCAAGCATTAATTAATACCAATTCTTTAATAAGGGAAACGACCACGTGGGTCATCTGGTGGCAAGCAATCACCACCGCCCATGAAGTCAGCAACACCAAGGGGTCGCCGATCTGTTGCCTGCATATACTCGTTCCTTTCTTTCTTTCTGGTGACGTCACTCACTCGCAGGAACACAACAACCCTGAAGGGAATTGTTATTTAGCTGCGGTATTCTGTGAGGTGGTGGTACTTCCCCAGTCGGGGAGCTTAAAAAATACCTATGCTCTACTTCTCTTTTCGCCAGAGCCTCGTTTGTCAGTCAGCAAGGTGCACCATGTGCAGGTGAGGTTGGCTTTGGTTCAAAGATGTTGATGAACCACTTACACCCTACGTTATTGGAAACATGAATAAAATAAATATTATTGCAAAACCACATTAAATTATCTAGTGAAAGTACCATTGGACGGTTGCACAATTTTCGAAAAAGCTTTGTCCATGAAGATTACACCGGCGCTGGCGAACTGGTTACAATATCACAGACTATATGAGAGGCGATCGAATTGCAACATGGAAACATAATATATGGTTTTGAATAGAGCACTCTGTCTACATTAATAATATTGTGCAGGTAATAAAATAAAAGCCATGTGGTTTCCGGCAGGCTAGAATAGTATCACTCCGTCTTTTCCCGTGGATGTCGTATAAGGCGACTAAGGAAACACATTATCAAACATCGATCAGGCCTCCTCAACCCGTTTGGCCAGCGTGGGGAGTGTAGGCCAAATCCTCCATCTGTCTGGGACGGGCGAGATAGGGTCGTGGAGACTACTGTAGTGGAGACTAAAATGACCTGATGATGATGATGATGAATAAGATAATAATCACTTATATATTTATATATTCACTTTTACAGGACAACGATTGTCAGGTGAGCTAGTATATACATATATAAATGAATGTCTATTTCCGTGTGTCATCGCATCACGCGTGAACGGATGGAACAATTTCGCTAATTCTTTTTTTGTTGTATATGTTATTGTCAGGAGAAGGTTCTTATGAAAGAAAAAAATAAGAAAGATGAGCGAATTATTAGAAAATTAAAAAAACTGAATCACCATATTAACTTTTTTAATATAACTTCATGGCGTTTGACAGAACTGTCAGTCATTTGACAGATTGAGCGAAACCAATCCGAATTCAATATTCATTGTTAAGAAGACAGGACATCGCCTGTCGGGTCACGCATAGCCATACAGCTCCGGTACCCATCATGGAGATTGGGGAGTGGTATTAGGGCCCCGATGCTTGGTTCGCCGAGCGTCGGTTCGTCACGAGCTACTCAACTTAAGAGTATGCAAGTAGCCTGCATGCAGGTGAAAGCGGAGTAAGACCTGCTACTGTTCCGCTTGCGTGCTCGGTTGGTTTACCGAGCGCAAGAGCGGAACAGGTAAAGGTCCTCTCGTGTGGTTGGTTTACTGGACGGGAGACTGGCATCCCCATATTATAACCGGGAGCTTGGCACACGGGGCGCACTAGCTGTTTGGTATAGGGTACGTTGTCGGGTCACGCAAGTAAACTATAAATTGCATTTTATTAACAAAATGTAACTGCAATAAAATCTCTCTTCGGCTTCTTTTTATCGTTGCTCAAAAAGCCTCTTAGTACTATTACTAAGAGGCTTTTTGAGCAACGATAAAAAGATTAAAGACATATCAAGTATTTGATTTAGATATTGTTATTTTTTACATGTCTGTGCTGATCATTCCATACATCGTTGTCACTTAGATTAACGTCAATTATATAGTTAGCTATTATAGCTAACTATATAATTGACGTTAACCTAAATCAAATACTTGATATGTTAATACGAAATGTATTTACAAATTAAATTGTAATAGTTGTATTAAAAAAAAACCATATGGGCAAGTTTCTTTGAGCATTTCTTCTTGGCCAATGGTCAATACCGAAATATTAGTAAATAAAAAAATGACAAATATTAGTAAATTAAAAAAAGTAGAAGAAGAAGAAGTGCCCGCAAAAACTCAATGGCTGAATAAATAATTTCATTTCTTATCGTTGCTCTCCATTATTGGAGGTTGGCGCCGTCAGCTTCCCGAATTCATCTCTTTCTTTTCACCAATCGGAACACTTGCTCGGCGCTGGTAATTCCTGTCCGCTCTCTTATGTTCTTCGGTCATGATTTTTTACGTCTACCCGCGAGTCTCTTACCCTCTATTTTGCCCAAATATTATAAGTTGAAGCAGCTGGTATCTGTCATGTTGTAAAATGTGTCCGAGATATCCAACTTTACGCTTTTGGGCGGTTTGCATCAACATGAAACAAAATACAATTACCAAATGTTCAGATGTGGATTATACTAAAGAGGATCTCTTCCACATTCCCATGAAGAGGAAAAAAAAGATGAATATAATTATGTACAGTTATCACGATTGTATCAAATGTAGTTATGTGAGAGGCGATTAAGTTGCAAAACGAGTTAGGATGCATCCTATCCCTATCGATGATTGGACTGTTTTGCACTTATACGATCTAACTGGTTATTGGAAACCTGCAGCTAATATGATTTGATGTTTTTTTTATTTTTTTCGCAAACGTGTGTACAAATAGGTTTATATATACGGCCCTACCGGCTAAGCTAAGCCGATTCCATCCGATTTTATGATTGCGAAAATCGAAGTTCAGCTTAGATTTATGGTAATTATGTTTTGCTGGTAGAAATCCTAGTGCTCTACCAACTAAGCTCCATTGCCATTAACTTAAACTACAATCAATAATAGAATTTAAAAAAATCGCAATCCGAGCTCGAATCAGCTAAGCTGAACGCAAACAAAAATATAAAGAAAAATACAAAAAGCGGGATCCGGGAAAAGGACTCGTGTCCAGAGCCGAAAACCATTAATAAAGAAAAGAAGAAACAAAAAATATTAAATGAAACAAAAAAAAATCTGCGTTGCGTTTATAAATACGCGAAAAATCCTTAGTCTAAAACAGGGATTGAAAGCGGTTAAGGTATAAGGGTATGGTACTGGTATAAAATTACGATATCGTTTTGATTTAAAGGTAGAGCCAAAACGGTTGAGAATTGTGGTTACGATACCAGTAAAACAAGAAGAATACCTTTATTTTTTTAAGGTACCTTTTACTGGTAATATAAAGGTATAATATCTTTATATTACCAGTACCTTAACCAAAACCATTTCGGTACGCGACGTAGGTAGCATTGGCGTGTGATCAGGTACTTACCTACCAATGCGGCCGACATTGTGGAAAGAAAACCTTTATTTTATAATTTAGATACCTAAAAAAATAACGATACCGGAATATTACAATACCGAAATTATTAAGATACCTTTACTTTAAGGTATCGAAATTTAAAACCTTTATTTTATAATTTAGATATCTAAAAAAATTACGATACCGAAATATTACAATACCGAAATTATTAAGATACCTTTACTTTAAGGTATCGAAATTTAAAGGTATGACGTCATACCTTTAACCGATATATCCAAATTTTTTCGGTTATTCAATCTCTGGTCTAAAAGTAAACTAACAATTTTAACTGAAACTATTTTCTTTTTATTGTAATCACTTTATTTTCTTCTCGCTAACACCATACTGAAACCCTTAGTAGTTGTCTAAAAAGTCTGTTTTAAAGATATAAACATTGTTTCATACTTAAATTAATTATTTAATTTCATAGGTACTTAGATTAAACATTGTATCATGAATACATGTCCGAATTTGAGAAAGGCAAAACATGCCATCAATCATATTAACTTATTACACATACTTATTATATAATATACATTGATAAAGCAATATAGTCTAGATTTAGAAAGGTGAATTTATAATGACAAGGCTTCACACGTCTCAAATTAGTCATTTTAATACAAAATTTGACATTTAACCGTTTCGTTTACCTTGGATGCCGCATTCGACTATTCGACGATCTTGAATTTTAAGTCGTCCTAGTCGCATCGTACTGAGGAGAACCCGTTTTGGCGGTTTCTGGTAACATTTCTAAACTTGAAAAATGTTTCAAATCTCGTGGCTTTCAGAAATGTTAGGAATGACTGCGAAGAGTATTTTATTGCGAAATCACTTTTAATTTGACTTAAATGTGCTTTGAACTATGTAGATGGGAGTCTTTCGCGAAATATGCAGTAATGAATTCTCGGTATATATGTACATAATATATTTTGGGGTGTAAGTGGTTCAGGAACATCTTTGAACCAAAGCCAACTTCACCTGCACGCGGTTCATCCTGCTGACTGACAAACGAAGCTCTGGCGAAAAGAGAGGTAGGGAGCGTAATTGTAAGCTACCCGACCGGCGAATGTACCTCCACCTCACAGAATACCGCAGCCAAATAACAATTCCCTTGAGGATTGTTGTGTTCTTCGAGTGATTGAGGTCACCAGAAAGGAAGGATATGCTGCGTTGGCAGCGGGGGTGGCGGCGCGCGAGCGTTATTTTATGTTGCGAGCGTTAATATGGCTACGGTGACCGCTTCACATCAGGCGTGCTCTATGCTTGTCACCTGACGCACTTAAAAAAAATACACTTGTAATTACGCTGTTATTATTACATTTAGTAATTATTAAACTGTTAATTCTAATTGATTTTTATGGTTACGTAGCCAAACAGCAAAAAACGGAACCCTTATGGATTCGTCACGTCTGTCTGTCTGTCCGTCCGTATGTCACAGCCACTATTTTCCGAAATTATAAGAACTATACTGTTGAAACTTGGTAAGTAGATGTATTCTGTGAACCGCATTAAGATTATAACACAAAAATAGAAAAATAAAACCGGACAAGTGCGAGTCGGACTCGCCCACCGAGGGTTCCGTAGGTACGTAGTATCATTATTAAATTTGATATTTTTCATTATAAATAAGAAATAATGCGTCGAAAAAAATAAATAAAATATATTTTGCAATGTGTACATCAAGCCCTTTCATATGATACCCCATTTGAACTAGTAGTTTCAATTTGAAATTTCGACACCCTATAAAAAATATAGACCCCCTATTTTTTAAGATCTATTTACAAATGTATAGTTTTGAGATTTATTCCTGTACTTGTAGTCTATAACGATGTTACTCGCCAAATTTCATAGTTCTAGGTCTACGGGAAGTACCCTATAGGTTTTGATTCCCTTGAGTGTGTCGAAATATGCGTTTTCTGCTGAATAAACGGCCGTAACTTTTTTCTACGTAAACTTAGCAGTTTGATTTTTTTTTAACTTCATGGGACCGTAGACCTGAGTATACAGTTCAAATTTCAGCTTGATACCTCCACGCATTCTCGACATAGAAATTCTTGACAGACAGACAGACAGACAGACAGACAGACAGACAGACAGACAGACAGACAGACAGACAGACAGACAGACAGACAGACAGACAGACAGACAGACAGACAGACAGACAGACAGACAGACAGACAGACAGACAGACAGACGGACAACAAAGTGATCTTATAAGGGTTCCGTTTTTCCTTTTGAGGTTCGGAACCCTAAAAACAATAAATTTTGGGGGTTCCCCATACTTAAAACTGAAACTAAATTTTTTTTTATGGATAGGTCTTCAAAAATGATATTGAGGTTTCTAATGTCATTTTTTTCTAAACTGAATAATTTGCGCGAGAGACACTTCCAAAGTGGTAAACTAAAAAAAATATATGATTACATTACCATTTACCATGCAAACTTCCACCGAAAATTTATTTGAACGAGATCTAGTAAGTAGTTTTTTTTTAATACGTCATAAATCGTAACTTTTATATTACTTGCTGCTACGGAACCCTTCATGGGCGAGTCCGACTCGCACTTGGCCGCTTTTTTATACTACGTCGGGTGGCAGACAAGCATACGGTCCACCTGATGTGAAGCGGTTATTGTAGCCATATTAACGCTCGCCACATAAAATATCGATAGAGAATTATCACATTATATCAATTCCGGAGACAATTCAAGATCCAATTCTTATAGGAAACTTTCGTACTTATTTGCAAATTTATCCTTTTCTATCGGCGCATATCACTACATAGTATAAAACAAAGTCGCTTTCTCTGTCCCTATGTCCCTTTGTATGCTTAGTTCTTTAAAACTACGAAACGGATTTTGATGCAGTTTTCTTTAATAGATAGAGAGTTTATTATGGAAGGTTTATATTTATAAAACATACATAATTTAGTAGAGAAACACTGATGATTTTAGAGGTTTCCAATGTGATGTCGTAAATAAACATATTTTTTTGCGCTTACATTGCAAACGCTGGCTGAACCCTACGAGATAGATCAAAATAATGTAGTACAATATTATTCACCTTAAAATGGTCTACAAAAAAGTCCGCGACGGTATATGTCTATCTCTTAGGGATAACCCACAATAACCGTTTATTATACTCTATTTTTTACGAGAAATAATGGCACGAAGCGATTTTAAGCAATACAGCATTAAACCTCATCTAATTAAGTTCTCTAAAAACATTGTTCATTTAATATAGATCAATGGCCCTTTACAGCATGTAATTTGAACGAATATTTTCGAAGATATTACAGATTCAAAATGCAGGGACATAACGGTGAGGCGGTATTGGACGGGGCGGCGCGTGCGTATAACAGTGGAAGCTCTGTATAGGACAATGCGCAAAGACCTTCTGTAGGATATTTAGTATCAGCATTGCACCCGTGCGAAGCCGGGGCGGGTCGCTAGTATATAATAAAGAAATAAATATTTTTGGACAATTTACACAGCGCCATCTAGTAAACCTGATAAAGTTCGCTAAGTAACCTTGGCTACGCAGAAAATTATTATAAAAGATATGACGAGCTCGGTGGCGTAGCGGTCAATGACGCGGCTTCGACACCAACGCTCGTGGGTTCGATTCCCACACAGGACAAACATTTGTGTGCATAAACATGTTTGTTTGTCTTGTTGGGTGTTTTCTATGTATCATAAGTATGTACTTACAAAAAAAAAATGTATTTACGTATGTTTATCAGTTATCTAGTACCCATAACACAAGCTTCGCTTACTTTGGGGCTAGATGGCGCTGTGTAATTTGTCTGGCGAGTAATTGCTACTTATTAACTTTGAAAATAATTTGATTTAGACAAACTTTGGCCGTGTGGTTTCCGGCAGACTAGAATAGAATCACTCCGTCTCTTCCCGTGGATGTCGTATAAGGCGACTAAGGGAAATACATTATAAAACATCGATCAGGCCTCCCCAACCCGTCTGGCCAGCGTGGGGAGTGTAGGCCAAATCCTCCTTCTGTCTGGGACGGACGAGAGAGGGTCGTGCTCCTGTAGTGGAGACTAAAATGACCTGATGATTATGAGACAAACTTTAGAAAGATCGGTTTTAGAAGTAAAGTCTGCCTGTCTACTATGCATTACTCAGGGTTGTTTCCAGGCTTACTTTCAATTTGATTCCACTGACCTGGTCAATTGCTTCAGCCTTTCAGCAGCCTGGAGGGACGCGTATCCGTATCTTGAATATTTGGCTGCGTCTTCCGTCGGTGCGTTGAAGGCAGCCACATAGCGAGCCGGATTTGTGTCGTCCAGCCACAATCCTGTAGGAGGAAATATATTATATTTTGAGGAAAAACTTACATTTATTCCTGATATATATTAATGCGTAAAGCAATAACTTTGTACCTTATTTAACGAAAATTGCGCAGGTGAATTTTTCCATTTTTCAAAAAATATTTTCTGGCAAGTTGGCCAAGACAACTATTTAAATAATAATAAAAATACATACATAATTTGACGAGCCCGGTGGTCGAATGGCTAGCAATGGCTACTTTGACTGCAGAGGTCGCGGGTTCGATCCACGCACAAGACAAACATTTGTGTGCGTGAAACAAACGTGTCTGTTTGTCTTGGTCTGGGTGTTTTCTATGTATTATAAGATGTATTTACAAAAAATATGTATTTAAGTACATTTATCAGTTGTCTAGTACCCATATTACAAGTTTTGCGCTTAATTTGGGACTAGATGGCGCTGTGTAAATTGTCCAGAAATATTTATTTATAACACAATATGTAAAAAATAAATACATTTAGCACCACGATGTTTAATATCTGATGGCCAAATTGTATAGCAAATGAACTTATTTTTTTTAAAGTCCTAATTAGGTGTTCTTCTTAACTTTTTGCCATAGTATTGCAGTGTTTCAGTGAGGCAATCTAGGATTTCAACAAACATAAAATCTTAACATCCTTTTCTCAAGTATTATTGCGTTATATATAGTGAAATCTCGAATGAAATGATAATCTTTAATTGCAAAGTTTTAATTGTCAAATCGATATCTCGTAATACTCTTTTCTCAATAATGCAATTGTGAAAGTTACTCATGCTGACTACACAATATCCAATATTAATTTTAGTACAATGTATTGGATGTTTTGTGAAGATTGTTTTTTTTAAGATAATAAAAGTGTTAACAATAATAATGATAAATTAAATAACTAGTAATAAAAGCAGTTATGGCAGGCGTCCGTCCCTCGTCTGTAATAGCCCGGTATTAAGTTCACCCAGATCTCATCTCCATAGTCCATTTATTTTCCATCACACTTCGCAATAGTCTCAACGCCTGCCGAGACCTGCTCATGGGTATATCGTTCCATTGATATATCCTGGAGCGCGTCACGGCGGGCGTACAACATTACATCAAACTTCTCAAAGGGGCCTCTACGTGTTGGATCTATATCCCCGCGTATGCCTATCAAATGACCGGGCTTGACCCGTGAATTAAGAGAGATACATAATGATAAGAAATCATACATTGCGTATGTATGATTTCTTATTATTATTATTATTAGTAGGCGTACAACATTACATCAAATTTCTCAAACGGGCCTCTACGCGTTGGATCCATATTCCCGCGCACGCCAATATAATGATCGGGCTTGACCCGTCATAAAAAAAGAGATAAGAAATAATGAATAATCTATATAAATGAAAATGAATGTTGCTAAGCGCAAAACTCTAGAATGTTTGTTTTAATATGTTCATTAAGTTATAAGTAAGGTTCTTATGGATAGAAAAGACGTAAAAATTACGGCGAAAATAAAACACCACTTTTTACCCGTGCGAAGCTGGGGCGGGCAGCTAGTGATAAACAATAATATTATAATGATAATGACAATAAGCCCGCAGGACAGCTTGTGGCTGTAGTGAATAACGACATCACTGGCACTGAATCTCCTGAGAGTCGGTTAGGGATTTCGTCTTCTTCGTGTTATATCAGTCGGGGTGGAAATTAAAGAACTGCAGGATTCTTTTCTTTTATAGAGAGGGGAGGCAAACGGGCATGTGGGTCACCTAGTGGAACGTAATCACCACCGCCCATGGAGATCAGCGACACCAAGGGGTGGCCGATCCGTTGCCAGCCTTTACTATATTAAAATTAAATATTCTCAGACAAATGACACAGCGTCATCTAGCCCCAATGTAAGCGAAGCTTGTGTTATGGGTACTACACTAGACAACTGATAAACATACGTAAATACATTTTTTTTTGTAAATACATACTTATGATACATAGAAAACACCCAGACTAAGACAAACAGACATGTTCATGCACACAAATGTTTGTTTTATGTGGGAATCGAACCCACGAGCGTTGGTGTCGAAGCCGCGTCATTGACCGCTACGCCACCGAGCTCATCAACTCTGACTTGCCTTCATTGGCTGTCTAGAGAGAAGTCGTTAAAGCTACATGCTCCAGGGGTGGAAGTGGTAAACGACATAACGCTGCAAGTAATTTCGGAGAAAGTGATGCGCTCGTCTCGACACCCCTGAGTCATTTACATCGGTGTTGCCCCAGTCAATTTTCTTGTCATTTCGGGGGCCCATCAAGTTAGTCGCAAGCTTGCTGCAAATAACGAACAATAGCGGTGCAATGCAATATGGCAGGCGTCGGTCTCCCTTCTGCAATTGACCAGTATCAAGACCACACAGATCATATATCTTATTCATTTACTCTCTAATACACTTTGTAATAATTTCAATGCCTGCCGAGACCTGCTCATGAGTATATGTTCCATTTATGTTTTTTTTTATACTACGTTGGGTGGCAGACAAGCATACGGCCCGCCTGATGTGAAGCGGTTACCGTAACCGTATTAACGCTCGCAACATAATATATCACTTGCGCGCTGCCACCTCCGCTGCCAACGCAGCATCTCCTTCCTTTCTGGTGACCTCACTCACTCGCAGGAACACAACAACCCTCAAGGGAATTGTTATTTGGCTGCGGTATTCTGTGAGGTGGAGGTACATTCCCCAGCCGGGTAGCTTACAATTACGCTCCCTACCTCTCTTTTCGCCAGAGCTTCTTCTGCTGTTATGTATCCCGAAGCAGATCACGGCGGACGTATAACAAGACATTAAAACTTCTCTAAAGGGGCTTTACGCGTTGGATCTATGTTTGCGCGCACGACTATCAAATGTCTGGGCTTGACCCGTGTATTACAGAGAGATAATGATAAAACTCACATTGTAAATTCATTAATTAAATTAAACTGTTCCTTCATGTAGTTTTTCGTTCGACCAGGGGCCCCTACCGCTGGAGCTGAAGCCGATTATCGGAATTTTTGAATGCGAAAATGAAACTACTGCTTAGATTGTTGCTAATTATGTTTAGCTCTAGTTAATTATGGCCATGTGGATTCCGGCAAACTAGAATAGAATCACTCCGTCTCTTCCCGTGGATGTCGTACAAGGCGACTAAGAAAATACATTATAAAACTTCAATCAGGTCTCCCCAACCCGTCTGGCCGGCGTGGGAAGTGTAGGCCAAATCCTCCTGTCTGGAACGGACGAGAGAGAGTCGTGCTCCTGTAGTGGAGACTAAAGTGATCTGATGATGATGATGATATTTAGCTCAGCTGGAAAAATCCTTAAAGCTCTACCGACTAAGCTGAAGAAGTTTGTCAATAACTTTAACATAGGACCAATTTTAAGAATCAAAACAACCGCCGGTAAGGCTTCAGCTTCGGCGGTAGGTACCCACCCAGTTTCGTATTCAAACGAAGCAGGTATTTTTATAAGGTATTTTAAAGCCGACGCGTTTCGATGTGAAACTTTTCCAACAAAAATACGTGACTGACCCTTTAAAATTAATTAATTCAATATCAAAAGCGAATAACAATTTTGAATGTTCTGTACTTACCCATAGAATACAATTTCGGTTCCAAAACGGTGTATAACTCGTGCATTTTCTGCATGCCGTATTCTGCTGCCTCCAAGATATCTTTCTTAACAGTACTTGTTCCATTACCAGGCTTTTCACCGCTGTAGTCATTAGTTTCAGATTCTAAATTATCATCTATGTAGTAATCATCATCGTTCACGCTGTCTGTAGGAATTTTTATATCTGTCTCTGCTCCTTCGTCAGTTACATTTGCTTTAGTAAAATTTTCTTTGTCACAATATGTCACTACTATAGTTGATACATTTTTCGTTGCAACGAAGGAATGATTTTTATGATGATTTCGTTCTATTATAGTTATATTATGCAATTCTTTAGTAAGAGTACTGTTGAACATTGGCATTAGATGTTTAAGAACTTCAATTATATTGTGAGTTGAAGTATTCTGTGCATTTGTGTTGTTTGGTTCAATAGTAAGGATTTCCACATAATTCGTTTTTTCTGTTGTTGTAGAGGAAATACTAATTCCATTTTGAGATTCTTTCGAAATACTATTGGACGTGTCGGAATTATTAATTGATTGCGTTACATCAATCTTTTCTTCTATACCACTTTTAATTTGAGTTACAGTTTTAAGTGGTATTTCTGTAGATGATTTTTCTTCAATTTTGTCATCGACTCTTTTAGATGGGATATTTAATATTATTGCTTCATTAATATTGGTTTCATTATTTCTTTCAGAAGTTATGTTATTCTTAATCCTGTTAATCGATGCTATTATGTTATCTACTAAAGTTTCTTGATCAGTAACGTTGCTGTCACTATCGTTCATTGTGACATTTGCAATTGAATTTAAAAATATTTTGGCTCGTTCACTATCTTTCAGATAAATACCAGTCTCTGAGCTTTTGTTATGTATTTTGAATATATCCTCGATTATTTTAGAGTAAGGACAATTTTTATGTTGTATGGACGTCAAATTTTTCTTATCAATAGATTTTTCGTAACTGCTATTTACTATTAGTGACATTAAAATACCGAAGATATATTTATACCTGAAAAAATGAAACATACATTATTACATTTTATAATGGTTGGTTTTAACATTCGACAACTGATAAGGACAAATCATGTTAATTAAAGAAAGGGGTATTTTGCCTTTTATACAAAGTTACAGAGACTTTTTTTTCATCTCTCTGATAACCTCCGATCCAAACACAGGATGTTTTCGTATCTATGCTTGAGGCTTTTGATTGCGTGACTTTCCATCGATATATTTATGTATTTGCGTCAGTCGTCTTTGGCGGGGAGGAAGGTATCTTCCATACAGGCTGATTTCAATGTATTTATTATCAACATCTGCTTTCACTTCTGTTTAATGACTATTAGTTTACAAATTCTTAGGACTACAATTTCTTAGGGCACAGTGAATAAAAACAAAAAAAATCTTAGTAATAAATCAATAGAAATTTGTGAACAGACTTGATGAGATGCGGCTTAAACGAATGCGTTTTCCTAGGAATGTTACAAGTTTATAACATTTTTTGATTTTCTTGTTATTATTATCTATGTCACGCCTGAAGTTCGAAGCGCATGTTTATTTTTGTCATATCAAATTCCAAAGCTTCCTATTCTTTCTAATTTCTTCTGATTGAATTCATTGTGAGTTCCCAGACAGAAGTAGTTTTACCCCCTGGACTGCAGTGGACTTCACTGTTGATTTGCCTTTTCGGTGGTCGCCGCTGTTAATACTAGCTACACAGGAGACTGTAGTTGACTTAAGACTGAACTTATTTACCTTTATTACCTTTTTACGACTACGACTACACCGATTTGAATGAAAATTGACATGGGCATAGATTATATCCCGAGGAAGAACAAAGGCGAGATATAACCGACATTCATGCGGGCGAAGCCGCGAGCAGAAGCTACTATTATAATAAAGATAAACCACAGGTAAATAAAGTGCCCGTGGTGCAGTCAGGTGAACCCAGGTGTACCATGGGCAAAAAAAATTGTCCGTAGTACACTATGACCGAAAAGAGACTGGACGTGGACGTCAGAAGTATCTGAACCAAAAGAAAAATAGTTCTTAAAAAAATCCAAGAGGCTATTATTATAAATTTAACCATTCGCGGACCACCAGTGATCCATGAGAGGTAAAAATATGGTCCACGATACAAAATTATAACGAAAGAAATTAGCACTAACATACAAAATACTAACAGGTCGAGTATTAGCATAATGGATTTATATGACACTTGGGGGGGTACTCTCAACAAAAACCTCGTAGTGGTCCGCGAACAAAAAAAACCGGACAAGTGCGAGTCGGACACGCCCACCGAGGGTTCCGTAGGCGTACCTACGGAACCCTCGGTAGTAGTATCATTATTAAATTTTATATTTTTCATTATAAATAAGAAATAATGCGTCGAAAAAAATAAATAAAATATATTTTGCAATGTGTACATCAAGCCCTTTCATATGATACCCCATTTGAACTAGTAGTTTCAATTAGAAATTTCGACACCCTATAAAAAATATAGACCCCCTATTTTTTAAGATCTATTTACAAATGTATAGTTTTGAGATTTATTCCTGTACTTGCAGTCTATAACGATGTTACTTGCCAAATTTCATAGTTCTAGGTCAACGGGAAGTACCCTATAGGTTTTGATTCCCTTGAGTGTGTCGAAATATGCGTTTTTTGCTGAATAAACGGCCGTAACTTTTTTCTACGTAAACTTAGCAGTTTGATTTTTTTTTCACTTCATGGGACCGTAGACCTGAGTATACAGTTCAAATTTCAGCTTGATACCTCCACGCATTCTCGACATAGAAATTCTTGACAGACAGACAGACAGACAGACAGACAGACAGACGGATAACAAAGTGATCTTATAAGGGTTCCGTTTTACCTTTTGAGGTTCGGAACCCTAAAAAGGTTGAGAACCACAGTTCTGTAGCTTACTACATAATCATCATCATCATCAGGTCATTTTAGTCTCCACTACAGGAGCACGAGCCTCTCTCGACCGTCCCAGACAGAAGGAGGATTTGGCAAACACTCCCCACGCTGGCCAAACGGCTTGGGGAGGCCTGATCGATGTTTTATAATGTATTTCCCTTAGTCGCCTTGTACGACATCCACGGGAAGAGACCGAGTGATTCTATTCTAGTCTGCCGGAAATCACATGGCTTACTACATAAGAATATATTAAAAAGTCAAGTTAAATGTCCTGTGTTGTATGTAAATAAAAAGAAATTATAAATAATAAGGTGTTAGTAAATTGCCGTAATAGAGTAAAAGTGTCCGTTGCAGCCTATTGCCGGTAATAATTACCGTCCATTTATTACCGGTAAGTTTGTAACCGTATACTAGGTATATACACTTTCTTACTGTCTTTGACCTTCACTAGAAATCTGCGCTTTCGCTTTTGTTCCTTTTTGATAACGAACATTATGTTGATGATTAATGCTAATGATAGCATAATTATGTGGTCACTTGAATTCAATTAATATATCTACTACGAGGGCGAACGATGACCCTATGCCTTCAGGCCAGGGATGTAACGAAGGTAATTTTATCGGAACCGAAGGCGGAGTCGGAGTTTTTAAATTTGATTTATCGGAGTCGGAACCGGAATCGGAGGCCGCAAAAATCAAAACAAATATGTATAACCTATGAACATGTCGTGTGCCTAACCAACTAATAACAAGTGAAAAAATAATTGACGATAGAGCGCAAGTAGCGGGAGTCGGGGGGATTCCCCGCGCGACATGTAATGAACCCGTTGAGACCCGTTCATAACCTTCGACCTCCGATTAAACCTCCGATTTAAAAGTGTCGGAACCGAAGGTGTAATAATAATCGGAAGTTCCGACTTAACGGAGCCGGAGTTGAAGCTCCGTAACATCCCTGTTACAGACAATGTGTCTCCGTGCATCAACTTTGGGGTGTAAGTGGTTCAGCAACATCTTTGAACGAAAGCCAACTTCACCTGCACCTTCACTCGCGGTGCACCTTGCTGACTGACAAACGGAGCTCTGGCGAAAAGAGAGGTAGGGAGCGTAATTGTAAGTTACCCGACTGTGGAATGTACCGCCACCTCACAGAATACCGCAGCCAAATAACAATTGCCTTGAAGGTTGTTGTGTTCCAGTGAGTTCATCACAAAGGAAAGAGATGCTGCGTTGGCAACGAGGGTGGCGACGCGCGAGCGAAATTTTATGTTGCGAGAGTTATGCTATGCTTTGCTTGCTGTATATGGCTACGGTTTTACATCAGGCGGGCCGTATGCTTGTCTGCCACCCGACGTAGTATAAAAAAAAAACTTTCCGGTAATATCACAGGATTGGGAGTCTCTCCCTCAGTAAACCAATCAGGCAAGAGGACCTTTATCCGCACCGTTATCGCGACCAGTAAACTAACCACGCACTCATAGTTTGATAGGTAGCAGGTCTTACTCCCCTTTCGCCTACAAGCAGACTACTTGGGCATTCTTGGGAAGTCGAATACTAGGCGGGGATGATGGAGTGTTTTTGGGTTGTTTGGCCCATGGTAGAAGTTGTTAGTGTTTGGTCATGTCGCGTATTATTGCTAAGGGACAGTGATGCAGGAGGTGGCCTGGAGATATTTTGTTATTTTCTTGGGAAGCGCTGAAGGGCCAGAAGGCAAATTCTCGTAATTTTTCTACGAACGCAGATTGAAAGTTGACCGAATCGAGATTGAATTGTGAATTGATTAAAATTATATATTATATATTTCATAATTTATCATATTAAAATTATATATCATATATTTCATTAATTAATTATTATCAATTATTGTTGTTGGCAAAGTAACATTTTTTTTTATACTACGACGTATGGCAGACAAGCATACGGCCCGAATGATGTGAAGCGGTTACCGTAGCCATATTAACGCTGGTAACATAAAATATTGCTCGCGCGCCGCCACCCCCGCTGCCAACGCAGCATCCCCTTCCTTTCTGGTGACCTCACTCACTCGCAGGAACACAACAACCCTCAAGAAAATTGTTATTTGGCTGCGGTATTCTGTGAGGTGGAGGTACATTCCCCAGTCAGGTAGCTTACAATTACGCTCCCTATCTCTCTTTCCGCATGAGCTTATTTTGTCAGTCAGCAGGGTGCACCGCGTGCAGGTGAAGTTGGCTTTGGTTCAAAGATGTTGATGAACCACTTACACCCCATAACATAAACATTCTTAGTTTGTTTAATTTTCACTCATATTTCGATATAAACCCGCTTAAATTTAATTTTGAAGTTACATATTGTGTTACGAGAACACCAAATGTGACATTTGTGAGATCGAGAGTGGATCGAAACGGAATTTTGACTATATTTTAATTACGAGTATTGCCCCTCTGATTTTTTGTCTTGACTCTATTTACGGTTTTAATTTTTTACGCTGCATATTAAAATAAAAATGACAACTGAGGATTAGACCTGACAACTATGTATAACGTATCTAGGTCCCCGCAGGGTCCATTGGCAAATAGAATATAATTGAATTTGAGCTTCAGGAGAGGTAGAGCACAGCGTATTTGTATGGTCTGGGGATGTACCTCCAACTCACAGAATACCGCAAACAAAAAACAATTCCCTTGAGAGTTGTTATCATCCTGCGAGTGAGTGAGGTCACCGGGAAGGAAAGAGTTGTTCGCATTCGCCACCCGATATAATATAGAAAAAAATATGTTTCATTTCGTATTTTAGTTTTTCAGTGAGCAAAGTCATTGCAACGCGATTTGACAAATCATGTTAGAGTGCTATAATATTATCTGTGATTATCCACATACATATGGGAATTATTAGGGGTCCTAAAATGCAGATTAATAATAACTTAAAAGAAAAATATCGTAACTTAAAAGAGAAGAAGGAAAAACGATCTCTTTGTTTCAACAAAGAGATCGATAGACGAATTCGATTGGGCTGGGCAGCTTTTGGAAAGCTTCGGCACATATTCGCACAGATCCCCAATGCTTGAAAATCAAAGTTTTCAACCAGTGCGTTTTAAACAACAACAATCTTAAATTTCATAATTCTTATTCCTGTGGTCAACTGTTTCTCAAATTGTTTATTTTATAAATTATCGAAAATAAAATGCCAAAGACCGAAATAATAAGTGTTAAAGAAAACAACTAAAATTATGAGGCCAAGTCTAAGTTCATAACAAATAGACACTTAAGACAGCTGAAGACTCAACTTGGTTGCTGAAGCATAGCCAATGCGATCGTTACAAAATAGCGATTTGTTTCGCTACAGAAACTGAACCGGTATTCGTCATGTCTATTAAGGGTTGGATTACATCTGTTACAAATAATTGTTTATTTATAATCGACACGGACAGAAATCGTGACGGAGGCCCACCACACATTCCCGCCACTGTGTCTCCTGTGTAGCCAGGATTAACAGCGGCGACCGCCAAAAAAGGCAATGAACAATGAAGTCCATTGCAGTCCCGGAGGTAAACCTATGGCTACCTTGGAACTCACAACGAATTTAATCAGACGAAATTAGTAGGAGCAAGAAGCTTTTGGAATTTGACTTCTCCTCTTAGCAATGTGAGAGACAGCAATATGGCAAATAAGGCATTAAAAGCCTAAAGAGATGGCTAGTCAAGTGAAGCTCAACTGCCGTGAACCACAGATTTTAAGTTTCTATCACTATTGGGACCTAAAACATTGAGTTGTTACCTCACACATCGATTCCAATAATATGACACGAAGAAAAATGATAATTAGTGATTTTACGCGTTAGAGATTTTAGCGATTATCATTCCTTTCAAACACTTCATTATTTAGGTATTATCAATGCTGGTACATAACTAAGGTGGACTTACTTTAATATTTAATAAAAAATAAATATTAAAATAAATACATAATAAGAATGCAACTCACAGAGATGAAAGAAATACCCTTACATAAATAAATAGACAAATATAAATATTCCTGGACATACACAGCGCCATCTAGTCCCAAAATAACAACGTAGCAAAGTTTGTACTATCGGTACTAGATAAGGGATGTACTTAAATGTTTATTTTTTGGAAATACATACATAGAAAACATACAGACAAACAGACATGTTCATACATACAAATGTTTGTCATGAGCGGGGATCGAACCCGCGAACTCGGAGTCAAAGTGGCCATTGCTAGCAATTCGACCACCGGGATCGTCAATGATGTGACTGAAGATCACAACTTAGAGGCATTCTTGTAATTCTAAAAAGATAATTTTCACTCTTTTTAAAACTCTAAGCTAATAAAAAACATACGAGTATGCGTGCGTAGCCTTATATAGTGTAATTCTTTTATCTTCTACCGAAGAACAAAGAAAAAGAAAAAAGAAGACATATCGTTTATTGCGTATTTATTTGCGGAAAGTTTTTACAATTGGCTTAACATTTCTGAAGATTACCACAAAACAGACTATACAATTTATATTTTACTAGCTTCTACCCGCGGCTTCGCCCACGCTTATTTTTTTTTTCTAATAAAAAGTATCCTATGTCCTAATACCTTTGAAAATATGTGTACAAAGTTTCATGACGTTCGATTGAGTGGTTTTGGCGTGAAAACAAACACACATTCACATTTACTAGCCCGGATTCTAGCCCACAGGGCCGAAATCGAGGTTGAGTGGAGCGAGTAGATTTGCTGTATGTTTTTCATTGATTTCTATGGCAAATGTATTTGATGACCATTGTTCATGGACATGATCGGTCTCAATTTATTTTCGACAAAAACCTCAAGCATCTTTAATTGTGACAAGTTTTATCAAAATCTGTTCCGTGGTTTTGGAGCCTATTCATTTCCAAGAATGACTTTTCGGTGTATGTAAGCGCTCCGCTCGCTAAACACAATAACATTTTTTTTTAGAAGACAAGTTACACAGCGCCATCTAGTCCCAAATTAAGCGCAAAGCTTGTGTTATGGGTACTAGACAACTGATAAATATACTTAAATACATTTTTTTTTGTAAATACATACATACTTATAAGTACATAGAAAACACCCAGACCAAGACAAACAGACATGTTCATGCACACAAATATTTATCTTGTGCGGGAATCGAACCCGCGATCTCGGAGTCAAAGTGGCCATTGCTAACCATTCGACCACCGAGCTCGTCAACTTAAGTTGGGATCGTCATATTAAGTTGGGATGTTCATGTAGAAAATTCTCTACCATCATCGCATCAAATGTGACCCCTTCTTACAATTCTTCTTAAAATAAAAATATAGTGTTGCAATATTGAGAAACTTCGCGCCTCATCATTGGTTTGCTTACAAAAGTTAACGGATAATTTAATTGCTAAACACAAAATACTATTTCAGTTTTTTTTGCTATCTTTAACGTAAATGTGTACTCAAAATTAGGACAATATTGCGAAATATTTTGTCTAGAAGTTGTATAAAAGTCTAATGAACGCTTATTTGACTGTTATTTGATGTATTAGATTCGATGGTTGTTATGGGTGAGGGGGAGGTGACTGAAAAATATTATTGAAAACTCGAGAAAATATAATTTTTTTAATTGTTGCCATGTTTGTTTCCAATAATTTATAAGAAGTATACTTTATGAGAATGCTTGGAGTTTCTCTAAGGGATCGAATCCGGAACGAAGAAATTCGACTGAGAACCAAAGTAGTCGACATAGCTCTCAGAGTCAGAAAGTTGAAGTGGCAGTGAGCTGGCCACATCTGGCAGACGGTGGAGAAAACTCCTAGTGTGGAGGCCACGTATGGGACCACGAGCCCCTTCTCTAAATGGGCCGACGATCTCAAAAAAGTGACTGGTAGCGGTTGGATGCAGAAAGCGGAGGATCGCTTACAGTAGAAGGCGTCGAGGAAGGCCTATACATATCAGTAAACAGATGCAGGCTGATGATGATTGTATGTATTTAGGAGTAATCTGTATTTGAGCCTAACCATATACTGTATCATATGGTCGACGTTTTCTTGGAGGTGCAAGAATAACCCATAAAATCAAAAAGTCCAGGCTCAAATGGTACGGTCATGTACTACGACGACCAGGGGCCCTACCGCCGAAGCTGCAGCCGATTACCATCGGAATTTTTGAATGCGGAAATAAAATTACTGCTTAGATTGTTGCTAGTTATGTTTAGCACAGCTGGTAGAAACCCTGGAGCTCTACCGTCTTAGCTGAAGATGTTTGTAAAGAACAAAATCCTAAGACCTATTTTTGGAATAAAAAAAACCGATGGTTCAGCTTCGGCGGTAGGGAATTTACCATGTCGTGAGGAAGTGCCTAGACATGGCTACGAAAAAGAGGGGAACGGGACGACCCACTTGGATGACGAATCTCCAACTTGAAGACGAAGATGTACAGGAGAGAAACATAGTTACGAAAGCTGACCCCGCATAACGGGATAAGTCGAGGCCAAAAAAGAAGGTCTACACAAAAATCAGATCGTTGCGGATGCAATGCGGAGGCGGAGATATGATCTCTTGCGGATGTTGCGCATTTGCGGAGGCAGAGACGACGTGACGTTCCGTTACAGTAGGTATCAACGTAGTACAATTACTTATACTGTGGTATCAACAAGTTACAATTCGAAGATGGATTTAGACTAACCGGTTGAAAAAAATAATGAAATGAGACTCTAAAGTTTCATTATTTTTTTTACATCGTTGGTGCGATGCAATGTCTGTCCGGGGGTTCGATGTCCGATATTTTTGGATGACGATTTCTCAGTGTTGCTGTCAATGTTTTTGTACGTTTTGGGCAATTTTACAATCTGTATTTATGTCATTATATCTCGAAATACGTTTTAGTAAGTTGTAGCCATCCTCTAGAGCAGTGTTCCGCAAAGTGTGTGCCGCGGCACACTGGTGTACCGTGGCCTGATGAAACTGGTGAACCTTGTATTTCCGAGGCACACCAATTATTGGTGTGCCTCGGAAATACAAGGTTATCTCATAAAGTTAAATAAATAGACGGATGGAAGAAAAATACTTACATAAATAAAAACTGATTTTCAGCGAAATTCATTGAGCTTATGAAATCGTCCGGTCGTTCTGTGTGTCCGTTGCCATGAAACTCAAAATTTTGAAATTCTGACTTCGGATTCGTGTAGAGAGCATCAAAAAGTAGTAATGTAAAGTGACCTTGGTTTTAAAAAAAAAGTCGTTCTGTCTGTCCGTCCGTTGCCATGAAACTCAAAATTTCGAAATTCTGACTTCGGATTCGTGTAGAGCATCAAAAAGTAGTAATGTAAAGTGACCATGGTTTTCGGATTACAAATCGGGATTTAAAAAAAAAAAAATTCGCTATTGTGTCGCATGCTGCGCGTCCGATGTTCATTTATGGTGTACCTCCAAAAAAATTCGTTTAATAGATGTACCTTAAACACAAAAACTTTGAGGAACGCTGCTCTAGAGGGACCGATGACCTCAAAAAGCGCCTGGTCAAAGTCAAAGTCAAAATTCTTTATTCTGTGGGCCCTCGCGGGCACTTAGACACGTCTTTTACAATTAGGTATATTTTTTTATCTACCAGCATTTCGGAATGACCATTGACGAGAAGAAATGCCGAAAGAAACTCTGTCAATATAGGTCTTTTTTAAATAGCCATACAATATTATCATTATACATAATACAATACAATACCTGGATGCGGTGGATGCGGAAAGAGGAGGATTGCATATGGTTCAAAACATAAGGCCTATATCCAGCATCGGATAGCTACAGGCTGATAATGATGATGATGATGAGTCGGAGCGAGGTCCGACTACTACTTTCATCATCAACTTTCTTTATCTTGTCTAGGTAGCATAATAAGTTTTTGTTCCATGATCACATCGGACTCTGTTCTATGTATGAGTCGATGTAGTCCAATAACAATACCCTCCTGAGTGTTCATGGGGTCATCAGGTATGAACGTAAGATAATAGTAACCGCTTACAATTAGGCGGGCAGCTTGTTCCACATCAGAAGTTGTATTAATAAAACATATAGGATCGCAAAAGGTTAATCCAAGTATGTTTACCAACAATGTTCTTTCAACTCCTTCTTAGTCCTTTATTCCTCCCACTGCTGGGATACGGGCCTCCCCTCATTCGAAGGGGTTAAGAGCATACTCCACCACGCTGCTCAACTGCGGGTTGGCGGAGACCAGCATTTTAAAACCGCCTAAAGACTTAACTGTCATCTAATGACAACAGTCGGGACCGACAGCTTGACGTGCCCTAGAAAGCACGTGACAGACAGATAAATATTTTTTGTAAAATGGAAAAATTCACCTGCCCCCCCTAGGTGGGATTTGAAACCACGACCTCTCGATGACCGGTCGAGTGCTCTTCCAACTGAGCTACCAGGAAGGTTTGTGTTGCTGACGAATTTTTGCATCTTATATTTCTACTGAGTCACAGTGTGACGTCATCAACCTTAAGTAATTACACTACTAAAGTAGGCATAGCAGTCCATCGTTGCAGATGAAATTCAGCTATTTTTTGATAACACCAAACTAATTAAATTATTATTATTTAAATTGTTGTCTTGGCCAACTTGCCAGCTTCCATTTTACAAAAAATATTTTACTGGCAAGTTGGCCAATACAACTATTTAAATAATAATAAGACAGATAAATAAACCCATCCATGGACAGATACTCGCAGCAGCAATGCGAGTGAGTGAGGTCACCAGAAAGAAAGGAAAGAGTAAGGCTGGCAACGGATCGGCGACCGCTTTGTATTGCTGATTTTCATGGGCGGTGGTGATTGCTTTCAAGCTTTCCATCAGGTGACCTAAATGCTCGTTTCCCACCGTCTCATATAAAAAATAACCCATCCGTGCACAGGCTACGGTCGAAGTTGCTTAACTTGCGTGTTCTATTAGACTGACACGCGCAACAACGCCATCGAGCTGCTCGTGTCATCGTGTAACATATCGAAGTCTTTTTGGCTTTCAATTAATACAAGTTAGATTATGGTCACTCGAGTTAAGTAATAGGTATAGTTCCGTGAGAATTGACCAGTTGAAGAAAACGATACGAACTTATATTAGTTATTACGTAAAGAAATAATATTTGAAACGGATATAATATACTGTTGATATAAGTTATTTTAAAGTATGAATTTTAGATACAAAAACATTTTTTTATGACCAACAAGCATACGGTCCTCCTGATGGAAGCAGTTACCGTAGCCTATGGACGCCTGTAACACCAGAGGTATCACATGCGCGTTGCTGACCCTGTAAAGTTTATAATAGTTACAAATACCTATCCCTATTGCTTCTTCAGTAGACATCCTAGCTGATAATTCATGTAATTGTTTCTTGTATCCGACACCATTAAAGGCTTTTTTTATGTACAGAGAAAGAAAATTACAGTAAAAAGAAAGAAAAAACGATCTAGTTAGGCAGGTCTCAATTTCTGGGGTAATTCATGGTCTTCTGAAACCGACGAGCGAACCTTTAATATTTCAGTAACTGCGCTAGAGTATATTATTCTGTGACTGCGCCAATGAAATTTAAAACTTCTTGAAAAATATTCGTATACCAACCTTATCACTTCCATGTTTATGAATCAACTTTTCATAATCACAACACAATTAATTTCCTTTGCTTCGATTAAAAAAAAAACAAAACACTATGAATACAAAATTGCAAGTTCAAATTTCGAACTCAACGAATTTTAGTGACGCGACTAACTAGTTTAGTGATGGGACGATATGATACTAGGTCGGGATCGGTTCCGATGTGTCGTCGAGTACTGGCGCCTTAGGACTAGCACTTACCGCCTGTTACATAATATGGAGGCTGTGATTAAAGTACTGTTATAAGACCTCGCGCGAACGATGATCTCTCGTTCGCGTGCTTGTTTTGCGGCGAAATAAACTTTTTTGGGTGGCTGTCACACCGTATTGCTTTATGGATGGATGGATTTAATGGATTATTTTTGTCTTTTATCTTTATTTCCATTATAGCTTATTTTTTTGTACTAAGTCGGGTGGCGAAAATGTAGCCACATTAACGCTCGCAATATGAAAATTCGCTCGCGCGCTGCCACTCCCGCCTGGCAGAGCAGCAACTTCTTTCTTTCTGGTGACCTCATTCACTCGCAGGAAAACAACAACCGTCAAGGGAATTGTTATTTGGCTGCGGTATTCTGTGAACTGAAGGTACTTCCCCAGTCGAGTAGCTTACAAATACGCTGTACCCTACACACTCTTGCCTGCGCCGCTAGTAGGGTGCACCACGTGTAGGCAAGGTTGGCTTTGGCTATAAAGATCGTGGTGAGCCACTTACATCAAAACCCTGTGCAGAATGTAGTATTCTTACATGTCTTATATTTAATGTATTAGATACATGTCTTATATTTAATTTGTATGACGTTTCTAAGTGCTTTATAAAGTCCAAGGAATAAAGATATTTTGACTTTTGACTTTGACTTTGACTTTATTAAATCACACCCAATTACACAGTGTCATCTTCATCAATGTAGTAGCAAATAAGGAGTATACAATGGTTATAACATTTATTAATAGTACCTACGTATTTTTTTTAAATTAATTCCTTGCTGCTACCGAATCAGAATAAATTGTCACAGTAAAAGCTACATGAAAGTAAAGAATTCAAGGTGGTAAAGCTTCATGTTCGCTTCGGTGTGATTACAGCCAACAGCGCCTAAGGCAAAAATCATTAGATACCGACACCGGACACGACCAATTTGTTCGACGCACGGTTAAAGACCCCATCGTGATAAAAAAAAACTATTGTGACTGTACTGAGTCGGTAAAAATAGAGTAATGTGTTTAAGAGATGAACGACCCCCGCCCCGTGACATAGTTGAGTGGAATACGTGTGAGATAATTGCTTTATATATTTTGTTTGTAACGGGTTTTGTTTTTATTAGGTTGATTGTTGACTGATTTTTTCGTGTCTGTGGTCAGGACCGTATTTTTTTTATATTGTATTGTGCGCTGATTGACCCTACTTCGCCAAGTTCTTTATTAAAATAAATATCAAATAAAACTCCAAAACTCGGTTTAAATTAGAACATACAATTTCTAATTTGTACCGTTTTTTCGAGTAAGTAGTACATATCAGATATTAATTTTTACGAAAATAAATAATAATGTTAATTTCTTGCTTTGCAAGGACTATTTATGAAACTGATATTTTTTTTTGTTATAAAATATTGCTGTGGATAGCAAAAAAAGAAATCATCGTTTCTGCGCCGACTTTTTGAAAATTTGGTTAACTTGGGTTACCTATTTTTTTTCTCAGAAAATTTATACGAAACGAATAAAAACATACCTACTGGTTTATTCACTTAAAGATTATTTTAAACATTGTCTAGTATTTTTTTCAGTGTTTCCTTAACAAAAACGAGGCCATTGTTTAATTGAACCTTGTTCATCAAATTTGAGAAAATTGTTGTCAAATCGAGGTGGTCTTATCCACATTAAAGTATTAAAAAACAATATAATATGTTTTTTATACCACTAAGGTAGCAAACAAGCATACGGCCTGACTGATGGGAAGCGGTCACCGCAGCTTATGGACGCTAGCAATACCAAGGTCATCATTCGCGCGTTGCCGACCCTGTAAAAACCTCCTTTTTGAAGAATCCCATGCTGTAGTTTACTATCGCTCGCGCGCCGTTACCTCCGCTGCTAACGTAGCATCTCCTTCCTTCCTGGTGACCCCATTCACTTGCAGAAACACACTAACACTGGGAATTGTTTGGCTTCGTTGGATGATACTTCTGGTTTGCGAGCGTCCACTCGCAGACTGCGATGGCTGCTTACCATCGAGCATATCATATGTTTGTTTGCTACCTTAGTGGAATAAAAAAAAAAGAATAGTAAATGTTCCAGCTTGAAAACCGCATATAAAACTTTTGTCTCCGCAACCGCAAACCCGCAAACAAATGTGCCAGCTTGCAAACCGCATAAAAAACTTTTGTCTCCGTAACCGCAAACCCGCAAACAAATGTGCCAGCTTGCAAACCGCATAAAAAACTTTTGTCTCCGTAACCGCAAACCCGCAAACAAATGTGCCAGCTTGCAAACCGCATAAAAAACTCTGGTTTTATGGCTGACTCCTTCACACTACAAGCTTCACGTCACTGGAATGCACTACCTGAGTCTGTTAGAGCAATTTCAAATAAATTTAATTTTAAAAAAAATGTTTTAGACGATTTATCTGAGCAATAAATGATCATCATCATCGCTGTATTTACATATTCCTATGTATGTATAATGTATCTCTCTTAATTCACGGGTCAAGCCCGGTCATTTGATAGGCGAGCGCGGGGATATGGATCCAACGCGTAGAGGCCCCTTTGAGAAGTTTGATGTAATGTTGTACGCCCGCCGTGACCCGCTCCAGGATATATCAATGGAACGATATACCCATGAGCAGGTCTCGGCAGGCGGTGAGACTATTGCGAAGTGTGATGGAACATAAATGGGCTATGGAGATGAGATCTGGGTGAATTAAATACCGGGCTATTACAGAAGAGGGACGGACGCCTGCCATAACTGCTTTTATTGCTAGTTATTTGCGGCAGGCGGTAGCTTGCCACTCACTAGATGGGCCCCCGAAATGCCAGGAAAACGGCCGGGGGCAACACCGGTGTGAGTGACTCAGGGATGTCGAGAGGTGTGCTGCGCTTTCTCCGAAGTTACTCGCGGCGTGATGCCCTTTAACACTTCCACCCCTGGAGCATATAGCTCTAGCGGCTCCTCTCTGGACGGCCAATGAAGGCAAGCCAGAGCTGACAGAGGGACGGACGCCCGCCATAACTGCTTCCATATATAATGTTATTGTTATCATCATCATCATACCAGCCCGTATTTGTCCACTTCTGAACATGGGCCTCCTTCCTACAGAACCACACGCCGAAATCCTGAGCGACCTGCATCCATCGACTCCCTACAACTTTCTTGAGGTCGTCGCTCCATCTAGTGGGAGTTGTCCTACACTGCGTCGGCGTCCCACGGAGTCGCCACTCGAGCGGTAAAATACACAGGCCTTTGCCAAGCCTCAGTTAACCTTTCCATTATAAATAAATATATATAAATTTGTTTGTTTGTTTGTAAGTTCTTTAATGCAATAATAATATGTAATAAATATTTCTGGACAATTTACCCAGTGCCATCTATTCTTCAAATTAAGCGCAAAGCTTGTGTTATGGGTACTAGACAACTGATAAATGTACTTACATACATTTTTTTTGTAAATACATACAGAAAACACCCAGACCAAGACAAACAGACATGTTCATGCACACAAATGTTTGTCTTGTGCGGGAATCGAACCCGCGACCTCGGAGTCAAAGTGGCATTTGCTAACCATTCGACCACCGAGCTCGTCATTGAGAGACACGTGTCCCAGCTGTGGACTGAAAATGGGTCGTTTAGATTCTTGATAATTCTATGGGTTTCCAAGATACGATATATATGAAGTCACGAGCGAAGCTGATTAATATGAGGAAGAAATTATCAGACCATGCTGCCACAGTTACCAATAGATTCATAACTGCTATTGCAACTGTTCCCAAATGGCCCGTGACAATCGGTGTACGGTAGATAGAGGCTGGTCACGTAACGCGTGCAACACCGCCTTGACATCACTAGGGAATAATGTCACGCGCCGTGTGCGGACACCTATCATTAAGGCTCTTATTAGTATTCTATCTTAGAACATTTTTTATAGTCGACTTGCGATCGAGTCTTGCGTCGTTCGTCGAGTTTGCTAATCAGCGCAATGCTTTTTATATACTTCGGGGTGTAAGCGGTTCATCAACATCTTTGAACTATAACCAACTTCACCTACACGTGGTGCACCATGTTGACTGACAAACGAAGGTCCAGCGAAGTGGTAAATTGCCAAGGTTTCCCAAGGACGTTTGTTAGTCAAAGTGTTTGTTATTATTCTGAAATGTTTTGTCGAAGTTGGTGTAAGTGATTCATCAACATTTTTGAACCAAAGCCAACCTCACCTGCACGTGGTGTACCCTGTTGACTGACAAACGAGGTTCTAGCGAATACGGATCGGCGATCCCTTGGCGTTGCTGATCTACATATTATATGTAGATCAGCAACGCCACATGTAGTGATTGCTTTCTATCAGGTGACCCACATGTTCTTTTGCCCTCTTATATTAAAATATGCGTAGTATGCTTGCAATACAAGTACCTACACCTCACAGAAAACTGCAGTGAAATAACAAGTCCCTTGAGAGTTGTTGTGTTTCTGTGAGCGAGTGAGAACACCAGGAAGGAGAATTTGCTGCGTTGACAGAGAGGGTGGCGACGCGCGAGCAATACTTAACGTTGGAAACGTTTATGTGGCTATTATGGTACCCTCTTCACTTCGAATGGGCCGTATACTTGTTTGCCACTTGATGTAGGTTAATAAAAAAAATGTGGAGTCTCTTATCCAATTATACCTTGATAACATTAATTTACCTTCCAAAGACCAATAGACTGGAGATGTGGGATGGAGAGGTATTTGAACATTAGCTCGACTGAGGATTTGACGAATGATGCTGTCGTCCACTGCAACCAAATAACGATACATTGCTTGGTGAGCAAGGGCGGATCCAGCATCGGCGCCAGGGGGGGGGGGGGGGGTCACGTAGTTGTGGTCAAGTCACTTCAAGTTATAATTTAATTTCGATAATAAGAGATACAGGTAAAAAGTAGGTATTTTATTAATGTATGTAGGTACTGTACTTAATCTATATCGAGACAAAAAACTTATCAAAACATTAAGTTTAACAGTTTTTATTAGTGGTCCATATAGGTCGTGGACCCAGCCCACGGGGGGGGGGGGGGGGGGGTCACGACCCCCTTGACCCTCCCCCTGGATCCGCCCTTGTTGGTGAGGAGTAGTGTTCCTGCGTGAGTCGCGGCACTAAGAAGCTGGAAAGTGTTACTTTGACCACGGTGCTGACAACGCGCGAGAGGAGTTCCGAGTTTGGCTATATGCTATGAAAGCGCGCTAAAGCAGCCCTCGAGATAAAATGTTTTGTTTTTCCAAATGCTAGTGGCATAAAAACATTTATGTATCATCACAGTATAAGTAATAGTACTACCGTACAGTTTGCCCACTCCCTGCTGCTCTCTCGTATCGACCTCACCTCCCCTCTGAGAGGAATCGGTATGGTAATCCTAGGAAAGGCGTACCCAGACCTGGAGGACTACTGGCTCATCACAATTAAAGGCGTGCTGAAGTATACTTCAGTTCTATATATAGAACATGTGTTTAGACAGTCAGGGGAGAGTTACTAAAGAACAGGGCGTGCACAAAAGATCCAAGAGGGTCGACGTGCCACCGGTGCTGCAGCACTGGACCCATTTCAAGATAAGATAAGATATCCTGGCATGTAAAATAGAACACTTGGTATTTCAATTGGATTAATTTTGCCTGAATTAATTAAAAAGAAAATATAGGGTGACCATGACTGGTAAGTGATGTAACTAAGTTATTTTCTAAACTGTATAAAATATCGAAAAACTGATTACTGACTGTGAAAGTACTGCACAAGCTCTATCAATAAATAGTATTAATGATAGTTTATAAAATAACTTATGAAACCAAAATTTGACGTTTCATACATTTAAATCTCTCTTCAATTACCAAACAATAACTTTGTTGATACCATCTGTTAGAGCTCGTGAAGCACTTTCAGAATCTGTAATCATTTTTTCAATATCATGTATGGTTAGTTGAGAAAATGATCGAATGAAATTACTTATGAAAATATAAAATAAATATACTTGGACAAAATACACATTTTGGGGTGTAAGTGATTCATCAACATCTTTGAACGAAAGCCAACTTCACCTGCACGCGGTGCACCCTGCTGACTGACAAACGAAGCTCTGGCGAAAAGAGAGGTAGGGAGTGTAATTGTAAGCTACCCGACTGGTGAATGTACCTCCACCTCACAGAATACCGCAGCCAAATAACGGTTCCCTCGAGGGCTGTTGTGTTCCTGCGAGTGAGTGAGGTCACCAGAAAGGAAGGAGATGCTGCGGTGGCAGCGGGGGTGGCGGCGCGCGAGCGATATTTTATGTTGCGAGCGTTAATATGGCTACGGTAACCGCTTCACATCAGGCGGGCCGTATGCTTGTCTGCCACCCGACGTAGTATAAAAAAAAAAACATTGGGACTAAATGTCCCAAACTCAGTAAAGCTTGTACTATAGTTACTAGATAACTGATACTATACTTTAATACTTACATATACAACGCCTAGATCAAGACAAACAGACATGTTCATGCATACAAATATTTGTGTTGTGCGGGGATCGACCCCGCGACCCTGGAGTCAAAGTGGACATTGCTAACCATTCGACCACCAGGTTCATCCTTATCGTTTCCGCCATGTATAGTGTTACTTTCTTTCAGGCATTTTATAAGCAAAACACACTTTTTATGAACAAATTTAATAAAAAAATACAAAGTTTACGATTTCAAAACTGGCTCATTTCTGAAAATATAAATTCTTAAATAAGTACATAGTCTTATAATAGTAGAGATGCAGCGAATGTTCGGCCGCTATTCGGCAGTTGGCCGAATATCGAATATCTTTTAAAGAAAAAATACATTCAAAAAGACAACAAACATATTTTGAATATTCGTAATAATGTACTATACTTTACACGTAATGATTAATTAATAAATAAATATTTCTGGACAAATTACACACGGCCATCTAGTCCCAAACTAAGCAAAGCTTGTATTGTGAGTCCCAGATAACTGATATTATACTTAAATATATTTTTTTTCGAAATACATACATATGATACATAGAAAAAACCTAGACTAAAACAAACATACGTCATTTTCATGAGCACAAATGTTTGTCATGTTCGGGGATCGAACCCGCGATCTCGGAGTTAAAGTAGCCATTGTTGGCCATTCGACCAAAAAGCTCGTCGTTATAGAAAACAAAGAAATTATTGTGAGTATTTTATATATGTGGTAAAGTGTCGTAAAGGGATGTAATTAGCATGGCCAATAGTATCTCAGCTATGGTCAATTGCATATGTGGCTAAATATATTGGTGTTTTGGGTTTTTGGTTATATGCTTCGGACAGCCAGTAAATTTGCGTTAAGGTACTCCCTCACTGGGAGCAATCGCCAGTATGTATATGTAACATTACAGATCCCATTTTGATCATTACATTACATTACCTCCCTGACTGACGAACTTTCGCATGTAAAGTAACATTTCAGGTTCAATTCGAATAGTTTAATTACAAGGATATGTTACAAGTAATAAAATATGTCAGATTGTATCATTACTGGTTGCACAGTGTAATGCTCGATTCTCCTTCCTCACTGATGTGATGCTCGAATTGTAACATTAAACTGGTAGCGCACAGTAATACGAGGTTCTCCTCTTTCATTGTTGTCATACTGGAATTGTATCATTACAAGTTGTGTACTATAAATGCTTGGTTCTCCTTCACCGATTACGTTCGAATTTGTAACGTTACATTACAGACTCTCTCTCCGTCTCTCTCTCGATGAGGGAGTACCTATACAATCGAAACGAAAACAAAACTTCGTTGAAAATTTGATATTCAGCCAAATCACTGCATCTCTAGTCTATATCTTAAATTAAAAACCATACAAAATACAATTATAAAATTTATTCCTATTTACAGAACATAGTTAATTAATAGCGTTGGATGTACTCAGGATATAATAATTGATAATTTAGAAAAATATTAAAATAGGTATGTACTCTATAAATTATGATGCGGACGTTTCGCCGCTTTAAATTATTCATCAATACCTTAAATTATAAGTAAATTATAAGAGACGTACAATAGGCTACTTGACAAGTTTTCTTTTGATTTGTTCTAAACGGTCATCACAATAATATGACTATAGATGAAAGAATGACTTCAATAGCACAAAGACTTCTCGAGATACGATAACTTGAAAAATCACAATTTTGGACTTTCCCGAAAACGCTCCACTCAACACAAAAGGCTACAGAGTTATAACATCATAACATTACTATTTTGTATGCCTTAAATCAGAAACTTGCATTTATTTAGTTATAGTATTTTTACTTTTACTGTTTCCATAATGGTAATATTTAAAAAATATATGTGATTTCGCCCTTTCAAAATGGACTTGATCTTTGATTGACCAAAATTTTGAGGGTGTTCCACTTTAAGCCATTGGTCTAATACGTTTTATGTAAGTTACTAAAATCGCATAACGTTCTAATTTTGTGTATTTTACGATAAATGTAAAACATTGTCAAGTAGCCAATATAAGTATTACATGAGTATTAATTTCTTACAAATCTAATGAATACTTAATTTTCGAGAAATATATTTTGGAAAAAAATAAATTCTCTATCTGTCTTTATTACATTCAAAAATTGCATTTTACGTTATTAAATAACGACCGGTTTTGGCACAATTTATTTCGGCAACTACAGAATATTATAGGCATTTTAACAATTTTATGAATTATGAAAATACTATTTATTTACATAATCGAGTAACACAGTTTTGCGTTGTATATTTAGCGAATAATATTTTATTTAATTGAGTCCCGCTGGTTTTTCAACAGGGAGGGTCTTAAGGGCGTGGAAATGTTAAAATAATGATGTATTTTTGAAAATTTCCAGGCAGATATATACTTATCATCTGTTAGGTACTGTATTTGTACTTGATTGTTACATTATTTTAACGAAATCGTAAATATTTTGAAACAATAACGGTACAATATGAACATGATATCTAACTCTATACATACTTAATACAAGCTAATATTATATGCTTTGAGTATATATTATAATTTATTATGCATTTTTTTCGTTAGAGCCATCGCACACGATATTTTAACTTTTAATAATTGCAGTCCTTGCAGTAGTTTTAATTTGTTTCATTACAATGTAGGCTTATTCATTACAAACACAGATAAACCTCAGTAGATTCCGCATATTATATGATAGCTTACGGTTACCACTAATCAATGACAAGTCATTGTGGTAACTCAGGGGAAGAAGTGTCAATTGATTTCTCGGTAAGTTAATGAAAAATGTAGTCACTCAACACCTATTCCCGAATTGTATGGAAAATGGAATGAACTTAATTCTCAATTATTTTAATGCTTACAAAAGTAAGCATTAAAATAAAATAATTGAGAGAACTAAGTTAAAAAGCATAGTATCATTTTTATATAACATATATAAGTAGAAGTAAGAAATGATAACATAAAAGGTACAAATAAAGCTTAATTGGCTTAAATGTTGCGCATTGCAAAGATGTTACATTACATTTGAATTTGATGGTCTTTGTGTAAATAGTATCGAGTCTAAGGAGAAATAGTAAAGGTGGAGAAATCCAATCGAGTTGTGGTTTTGTGAACGCATTCAAAGTGCTTCAGCGATTGAGTCGCTGCGATAGCGTGGCGATTGAATATTTTCGGGAATCGAACCACTGATACTCGACCTACCCCCTTACCACCAAGTCTTGTTATTCAATAACTGAATAGAAAGCTTATTCATGCCAATGAATAAGCGACTCTATTTCGAATTGCATAGAGTCGCTTATTCATTGGTATGAATAAACATTCTACTCAGTTATTGAATCGCAATGAGAGTTGGTGGTAAGGGGGCTGAACTTGTTCAGTGTTGAGCAAACATTAGACCCATGGACAAACAGGACATATATTTAATTAGACTATGAGGACTCAACTCTGGGACCCTACCGGCTTAGATAAAGCGTCAGCTTTAGCTTTTGCTGGAAATCGTCCCATCGAATTTTTTGATAGAATCGAAAATCAAACTTCCACTTAGATTTATGAATTTTATGTTTACCTTAGCTGATACCCTCAAGCTCTACCGACTGAGCTGAAGATATTTGTCAATAACTTAAACGTGAGAACAATTTTTCGAATCAACATATTCGATGGTGATCGGTTTCAGCTTGGGTTGTTAGCTCCCAAGTTATGTTAGATACAACGAATAACAAATGGGTGCACGTCGATGTTTTCTTTACAAAATTCTTCATGGCCTTATACTAGTCAATTATAGTAAATGGATTATTCTCTGCTTGAGCTAATACAATATAATGTGCGGAATCTATTTAGGGGTTACCTATGATTAGGACTGACAAGTCAACATCATGCAGTCCAATTTGAATTCCTAATACGCATTATAAAAGTACACAATTTCTACCGTAAAATAACACTTACCGTGCAAAAAATACTTTATTATTTAGATATTTATTTCTAAAAATATGTGTAAGCGCCTATTCTATTATATATTTATTAGTAAATATTGATAAAAAAATATTACAGTTTTACATAAATTCTGTCTTCCGAGATCACACCTTAGCTTCCATTATTATTTTTCGTATCACATAATTTCAGCTCCTGTAATAAGAAAAAAAAACATAAAAACATCTTTTTATAAATAAAATAAGAACATGCTAAAGAGGTACTGAAAGGTCTAATAATAATAACTTTATTATTAGTAGTAGTAGTTATGGCAGGCGTCCGTCCCTCTTCTGTAATAGTCCGGTATTTAGTTCACCCAGATCTCATCTCCATAGCCCATTTATTTTCCATCACACTTCGCAATAGTCTCAATGCCTGCCTAGACCTGCTCATGGGTATGTCGTTCTATTGACATATCCTGGAGCGGGTCTCTACGCGTTGGATCTATATCCCCGCGTACGTCTATCAAATGACCGGGCTTGACCCGTGATTAAAGAGATACATAACTTTATTGCTCAGAGTTACATTACATGACACATAGGTATGTACATGAAAAATAGAGCTGTACAAAGGCGGCCTTAACCTATAAGGGGATCTCTTCCTGTCAACTTTAGAGTAACTGAGTGGAAATTACAAATTGGCAAGTAGAACAACAAGTACTAAATGAGAGATGGGAATTAGCAAGCAAATTAATAAATAGATTATACATAAATATGTAGAACTACACAAGTGATGAAGACAGTAACTACAAATCCCAACAGTAATAATGTTTTTAGTCTCGGGGTGAATCATCGGATTTTCGAATGCGTGTCAGAAATGGATGTCAAAATATCGAGTAATATGAGATCTATTATCGATTAGTTGCACTAATTAATATTTGTACATTATCTATTACAGAACTCTATTTACGTATCAATGGTTGAAAAAAAAAAAAAAAACTCACTTGTTCAGTTGTTTTGTTCGTAACCACCAAACCGACTTGTTTTCATTATAATTTTTTTTTTTTTTTTATACTACTAAAGTGGCAAACAAGCATACGGCCCGCCTGATGGAAAGCAGCTACCGTAGCCTATGAACGCCTGTAACACCAGGGGCATCACACGCGCGTTGCCGACCCTGTAAAAACCTCTTCACGCCCTTTTTGAAGAACCCCATGCTGTAGTCTCCTGAGAAAACCTCGACAGGCAGTTCATTCCACTGCTTAACCGTACGCGGGAGAAAACTTCTCTGGAACCGCACGGTACGCGACCACTTAGGCTCCAATGTGTGAGGATGAATTCCCTGTCGATGGCGAGCGGTGCGACTGTAAAAGGAGGCCGTGGGCATCATGTCAAACAACTCCTCTGAACACACCCCATTGTACAAACGGTAGAACACACAAAGGGACGCAAAATCCCTCCTCAGACTTAAAGGTTCTAAACCGTCTGTCAGTTTGGGATCGTCAACAATCCTCACAGCACGCCTCTGAATCGAGTCACAAGGTTCAAGCTGGTATCTAGGCGCTCCCGCCCACAGATGGCAACAGTACTCCATATGCGGCCGTACTTGAGCTTTGTAGAGCAGAAGCCTTTGCCGCGGATTGAAGTACTGTTTGGCCCTGTTGAGCACGCCTAGTTTCTTCGACGCCAGCTTGACCTTCCCCTCCAGGTGACATCGAAACTGGACGTCGCTGGAGATTTCAACGCCTAAAATCCCAATACTTTTGGCGACAGTAAGGGACACCCCTTACTGTCGCCAAAAGTATTCTGGAATTGAGGAGCCACAGCAAAAGGGGTTTTCTTAGCGGTGAACGCGCAGACTTGTGTCTTAGAGGGATTGAATCGCACTAAGTTCTGTTGCCCCCAATCGGACACTTTACTTAGTGTGCTCTCGATTTCCGACACAAGTCGTTCGCGGCTCTCCTCCACCAGAGAGCGGGGGATATTAGCGCGGCCCGTATAAAATGTGTCCCCGGTGCTGTCATCCGCATAGCAATGAATGCTGTCAATAGACAACATATCATTGATATGCAGCAAAAACAGCATCGGGGACAATACAGAGCCTTGCGGGACGCCAGCATTAATGTCCATGCTATCGGAGCAACTGCCGTCAACAACGGCTCTAATGCTTCTGCTGGACAAGAAGCTAGCGACCCATTCGCATAAACCCTCTGGTAGACCGTATGCAGGCAACTTCGAAAGAAGACTACGGTGCCAGACCCGATCGAACGCCTTCGCCATATCCAGACTGACAGCCAATGCCTCACCTTGACTCTCCACGGCTGAAGCCCAGCGATGTGTAAGATACACTAGAAGATCACCAGTCGAGCGACCATGACGGAAGCCGTATTGATGGTCGCTGATTAAATCGTGCTCTTCTAGGTATTTCAGGAGCCGGATGTTAATGACGCGCTCCATTACCTTGGAGAGAAGGGAGGTAACAGCGATAGGCCTGTAATTCGATGGGTCTGATCTGTCACCCTTTTTGGGCACAGGGTGCACGTTCGCAGTCTTCCACGATGATGGAACTTGCCTGGTGGAATAAGAGAGCGCGAAAAGGCGCGTAAGTACAGGACACAACTCAGGAGCACATAGCTTTAGCACCACTGCCGGAATGCCATCTGGCCCACTCGACTTATGAACGTCGAGGGATAATAATGCCCGCCGAACATCTCGTTGAGAAAATGACATTTCCGGCATGAAATCACCACACCGCGGGATGGAGGGCGGTGCGGCACCCCCGTCGTTCAAAGTCGAGTTTGAGGCAAAGAGATTCCCCAACAGATCGGCTTTCTCTTTAGCACTGTGGGCCAGACTACCATCCGGTTTTCGAAGTGGTGGAAAGGACGACTGACAAAAATTTCCCTCGGCAGCCTTAGCAAGCGACCAAAACGCACGGCTCCCAGATGGGTGCTTAGCTAGGCGCTCACCAATCCTGCCGATGAACTCGAATTTTGCCCTGGCAATTACTCTCTTACAGAACCTCGAGGCAGCATTAAACTCGCGTTTCAAGTCAGAAACATTATGAGCTCCGTTAAGACGTGCCGTGGTCCAAGCCTCGTAAGCAGCTTGCTTGCGGAGTTTAGCTTCCCTACAAGACCGATTAAACCACGGCCGCTTCTTAGCACCTGAAGTAGCTACCCGCCGGTTTGGAATAAATAATTCCATTCCAGCTAAAATGGCTTCAGCTACAGCAGATGCACAGATGTCTATATGTTCCGACTCGAAACAGAGCTGCCTCCACGGGTACGATGCGTAAAATTCACGCAATCCATCCCAGTCTGCTGACTTATAGTGCCACATGCGACGCCAACCTGTAGACCGGGGTGCGACAGGGCTAGCGCATGGCACTTGTGTCCGGATGAGACAGTGATACGATGAGCCAAGTGGCGCATCCACCGAGACTGTATACCCATCCGGGTGTGTGGTCAGCAGAAGGTCCAGTAGAGAGCTGGTATGGTCCTCTATATCTGGTATTCTCGTTGGAGAATGAACCAGCTGTGAGAAACCATAGGCCAGAGCAAAATCATGAACAGACCTCCCCGCGAAGTCAGTGGACCGAGAGCTGAGCCACTCGGCATGGTGGGCATTAAAGTCTCCCAAAATCACTAACTCCGCGGAGGGGTACTTTTCAATGACTTTGTCAGACGTCATTTGCAGGTGCTCGATCAGTCGAGTTGTGTCTGCATCACCGCTATGAGACCTGTAAAGGCACGCGTAGATACGGGTGCGGCCGCCCTGATCCACGCGTACCCACATTACTGACAGGTCCCTGTCTTCAAGGCCGTGAAGACGTCGACAGCAAATATCATGCCGGACGAACATACATACCCCGGCTCGACGTACAAAGGAATGTTCAAGTTTGTACCCGGGGTATAATAAGTAAGAAGTATCGGCCGGGCAAGATATCTGCGTCTCCGTTAAAAAAAGTAGGGTCGGCTTTGCAGTTTCAAGATGGTGGTGAACTGCGTTTATATTTGAGTGAAGTCCCCTAATATTACAGAAATCCACGTTAAGTGTGGAAGGGGATGCCGCTGGAGAAAACTTCTTTCTTTTTTTCTTCATGGCCATAAAAAAGGTGTCAGAGAATTATGAGAAGCTGTTTCACTGACGACGCGAGGGACAAAAAAAGCGCGGTGTCTACCCCCGCAGTACAGTGTAGGTTGTGCGGTTTGCTAGCGCGGCGGGCGGAAGGGCCCCCGGTCCCCCCCTGCTGCAGCAGCCGGGTCCACTCCGGTCTCCTCCTCCGGCACGACTACTACAACAGGGACTTTACACAGGCTGGCGGTTCAGCCTCCCGGGGCGGAGATTAAGTGATCCCCGGGTTCGGGAACCCTACTGACCTGCGGGCGGCCAGCGGACAGCCGTTTCACCGGGTCTCCCTGACCGCCGCGCCAACACACCGCGCCTACACCGCTAACGGCGGTTCGACAGCCGCTGGTCTCACTGCCGTCAGCATAACAACTCCTCTGTAAAAAAGCCCTGGTTCTCACTCGCAGGAACACAGCATAGCCATTATGGCTGCGGTTTTTTGCCAGGTGGAGGCATTTCCCCAGTCGGATGCTGGCCAAGCCTGGAGCGAAAGACCGCACTGTGCCCCCCTCCCAATTTGACCAGTGAAAGGGGAGCACAGAATGATGTTTCGCTGCGTCCTACCTCTCTTTCGCCATAGCCTCGTTAGCTGGTCGGCAGGGTGCACCACGTGCAGGTGAGGTTGGCTTTAGCTCGGAAGATGTTGATGAGCTACTTACACCCCATAAATAAATGCGAATATCAAACTGATGTAAGAATATACTGTTGGTAACTAACTATGTTTAGCTCTATTGGTAACCCTCCAGGGTTCCGCTCTTCCGACTAAATGGAAGATGTTTGTCAATAAATTAAACTTCGGACCTATTTTTCGAATCAAAATATTCGATGGTAATCGGCTCCACCATTAACAGTACCCCTGGGGGGCTAGCCAAATGGCAGTTTGCGAAGTAGAAAAGCGTAGCGGTCGCTAATTTGAACTGTGAAGCTCATACTAAAATGTTCGAATTGACAAATGTCACGTGATCTAACGTTCGTTGCGCTACGAATTACACTTGGCTAGGGGGGATGGGGCCCTACCGGCGAAGCTGAAGCCGATTACCATCAAATATTTTGATTCGAAAAATAGGTCTTACGTTTTAGTTATTGACAAACATCTTCAGCTTAGATGGTACAGCTTCAGAGTTTCTTCCAGCTAAGACAAACACAATTACCACCAATCTAAGGCCAAGTTTGAATTTTGCTATCAAAATATTGGTTGGGAATCGGCTTCAGTTTCGGCGGTAGTCTCCCAGAAGGCCAATTCTCGTAATTTTTCTACGAATGCGGATTTAAAGTTGACCGGACCGAATCGAGATTGAATTGTGAATTGACTAAAGTTATAATTCTTATTATCAATTCTTGTTGTAGGCACAGTAACATTCTTAGTTTTTTTTAATTTTCACTCATATTTCGATATAATACCGCTTAAATTTAATTTTGAAGTTACATTGTGTTACGAGAATACCAAATGTGACATTTATAAGATCGAGACTGGATCGAAACTGAATTTTGACTATATTTTAATTACGAGAATTGCCCGTCTGATTTGAAATGTCCTTGATTTATAAAGTCATATTTATTGAAAGTTGAGGAGCCTACGTTTATTTTTATATCACGTCAGACAAGGATACGGCTCATTGTGTGGATTTTTCATACAAACCTTGTCCAGATAATTTCAGAATTTTTTTCTTTCTTAACTTATAAATGGTGTAAATAATGCAACTTTGTTTCATATAATATACAAATTATAAATATTTTGTGTAATATAAAATTTATACCACATTTGCGACTCTATCATTCGTTTGAAAAAAAATGAAATTCATAATTACCACGGCATCTAGTGAATTTTAGGTAATCTACTAAATATAGAATAAGAAATAAAGCATACCGCTATACGCATAAACAAAATGTTTTTAATTTCCTCACCTGCTGCTGGATGGCGCTAGTGCGTCCTCCTCGCCTCCCGCTCGACCTTCTCCTGCCGCTTGAGGTCGTTGATCGCAGACACGCTGCCGAAAAGGACTTTCGCCGTCACCTGCTGCAAGAACGAGATCGTTTGCGTCAATGAGAGCGGATAGATGTGTCATAGCGGAATTGGAGCAATCATAAGGGCCCTTGCCCACTAAAGAGATGAGGACGGATGCGGAGATCGATTTACGAAGATTGATCGACAGAGACTAGTGATGTATTCTATAAGGCGATACAAAAGAGTAGACAAAAATGGAGGCGCCATTTTACATGGTAACTGTTTAGCACTTTTGTACGGAAAATTCAATGTTGCTGTTATAAGAAAATTAAATCAGTTATTGCTCTTTAAGATCACTGTGCTTGTAAAGGGTGGAATGATAGAGTTCCTTGCCTAATGAGGTATTTAATATTAATTAAGACATTTTTTTGTATGAAAAATGTTATGACTTTGCAAACTGATATTTTTTGTTTAGTGTGATGTATAATAGCGGATATTATATCTCCCTTGGCCGTGTGGTTTGCGGCAGACTAGAATAGAATCACTCCGTGTCTTCCCGTGGATGTCGTACAAGGTCCCGTGGTATCGGCTAAGGGAAATACATTACGAAACATCGATCAGGCCTCCCCAACTCGTTTGGCCAGCGGGCGGAGTGTAGGCAAAATCCTCCGGTCTGTGACGGACGAGAGAGGGTCGTGCTCCTGTAGTGGAGACTAAAATGATCTGATGATGATGATGATAACTCCCTTAAATATACCTATGTCGTTATAAATTTAAAAAAATCCTTAGCCGATATAATAGCTACCTGTATGCCAATCTTACATTAAGCCATCTGTTTATGCTTTCTTTGCCATATTGCTGTTCTCACATTGCTAAGTGGGGAAGTCAAATTCCAAAGCTTCCTACTTCTACTAATTTCTTCTGATTAAATTCGTTGTGAGTTCCATCCAAGGCAGCCGTAGTTTTACCCCTGGGACTGCAATGGACTTCATTGTTCATTGCCTTATTTGGCGGTCGCCGCTGATAATCCTGACTACACAGGAGGCTCAGTGGTGGGAATGTGTGGTGGATCTCCCGTCCCGATATACGTATGCCAGATTTCAATCCGATCTGTCCATTGGATTGAGTTGTGCGTTGATACATCAATCGCCAATTACAGAATGTATATATTTGTATATATTGAATGTATATATTGATGCCAATTGATATAGTTTTCAATGAGAGCAGACGTGTCTACATAATCATTTAAATAATAATAATCACTCGCAAAATTCTCGACCTAGATATCGAGTAAGCAGTAAATGTGTTGTGTACGAGTTCTTGTATTGATTACTAATACGTGAAACTATGTTTAGTGATTGAATTAAAAATAAAATATGATGGACGGAAGCAGCCCCTTCAACCGGAGCAGCATAACCCAACGTAGCCCTCCGCCCACGCCCAAGCGTCCACCCCCGGTGACGAACCAAGCAGATGATGGGGTTGAAATAGTATCGACTTCAGAGATCTCCGGTTGGATGACTTCCATCGAACAGTGTCTATCGGAGGTCTGCGCAATCTCGGCAGAAGGCAAACTTAATTCAGACCAAAAGATCCGGATAAACAATCTTTGCCGTAAAGTCTCCCACGGTACATCCCAAATGGCTGTCCAGTACCAGTCATTAAAAGCACGAACCCTAATAGCACACCAGAATATACGAGCCTTAACTGAGAAGCAGGAATTGTCCCAACGACTACAGGATCTAAAAGAAAGCATTAAGGAATCGTCTAAACCTAGCACAGAACCTATCTCCTTTGCCGACATGGTCAGAAAAACATCGGACAAATTCATCCGCCCGAGTAATTTAAGTGCGGTGGCTATATATCCGAACGATAAGATGCAGTCGAGCGAGGAGACTAAAACCCTCGTTCAAAAAATTATAAGCCCTGAGCAGATGAAGCTGCACGTGAGAGGTTTGCGTAAAACCAGGAACGGTGGAGTGATAATTAGCACCGACAGTAAGGACGATATTATGAAGCTGAAACAATCACAGCAACTGACGACCTCTGGCCTTACCATTGACGAGCCTCAAAAACGCAAGCCTAGAATTGTGATCATAGGAGTGCCTACGAATATGCAAGAAGAGGAGGTCCTTAAGTGCATCTATCACCAGAACTTGGCGGAAAAGTTGCAAGGTACGTCTCTTGACCAATTTTTAACAAACATAAGGCTAAGTCATAAGTCAGGGAAGAAAGATACCGAGACCTGTAATTATATAATTGAAGTGCCCGCACATTACCGCAAGGCCCTGATAACACAGGAGAGGGTCTTTATAAATTGGTCTTCTTGCCCAGTACGCGACTTTACACTTGTCACAAGGTGTTTCAAGTGTCAACAATATGGACATGCGGCCAAGACGTGTCGAGAGCCTATACACACTTGTGGACACTGTGGAATATCAGGGCACTCAACAAACGAATGTACGAAGAAAGAAGAACCGTCTAAATGTGCCACATGCCTGCACTTCAAAAAACCGTCTAATCACAAAACTGGTGATCTTGACTGTCCAGCAAAAATCATGGCTGAAAAAAGGTACATCAATTCAGTAGATTATGAAGGCGCCTAGAGCGCCCTTAGTTAACTATATTTAAGAACTCTTTCTTTTAATCTCAAAGAAGTATGACTGACTCTATAATCAACGACCTAGATAATTTCTCCGTATCCGAGTCAAAAATGTGTGATGTTGAGGACTGCAAACAATATCTAGTCCCTTACAGTAACATCTCACTAACTATACTAACGCAAAATATTCGAAGTATTTTTAAGAACTTTGATAGTTTTAATACCCTACAGCATAGATTGAACACGGATTGTGATATCATTATCTTAACAGAGTGTTGGCTAGGTAAAAATAGACAGAATTTGCCGACAATACCTGGCTACAATGTGTACAGCACTACGGTAAACTGCAATCAAAATGATGGGGTAGTGGTTTATGCACGAAATTCGCTAGATATTACAGTCGAGGAACCTAATATGGAAGACTGTAGTCGGCTCTTAATTAAAATTGGGTCAAATATTGCAATACTAGCGGTATATCGGTCTCCTTCCTATAAAAATTTAAATAGTTTTTGTGTGTCACTAAACAATACACTTCAAAATTTAGCAACATTTAATAGCATGATATTGATGGGAGACTTAAATATTAACATTCTTCCAGAAGACTGTGATACTATGGCACAGGAATACCTTAATCTATGTGCTTTTCATGGCTTACTGCCCGCGCACACAATGCCTACATGTACCACTGGATCCTGTTTGGATCACGTCATGCTCAGAACCAAATATCCATCAATGACGCTAGTAACAAACTCCACAATTACCGATCATAGCGCTGTCCTACTAACCCTTAACCTAAAAACACGTATGGTAAATAATGCAATGAAAACAATTTCGAAATTAAATATAAATAAACTTGAAAACGATTTGTGCAAAATCGACTTTGACATAGTTTACAATTCCGCTGACGCGGACACAAGTATGTCATACTTAATAAAAAATGTCCAGCAAGCAATTCAGAAAAATACGTCAGTGATTCGATTGAATAATAAAAACAATAACATCAAGCCGTGGGTAACGCCCGGCCTTATTCGATGTATGAGACACAGGGACAAACTGCACAAAAAGGCAAAAGCAAATCCGGGCAATTTAGTTTTACAATTAACATATAAAAGATATCGCAACTTTTGTAATAACCTTCTAAAAAAAGTGAAAAATATGTATGATAAAAATGAATTACAAAAAGCGGGTAATGATACGAAAAAAGTATGGAGATACGTCAAAAATGTCACATACACATCTAACCAACGCGAATCGTCTTCAAGTTTATTACAATTACATTCATCTCAACTTTCAGCGGCAAATAGTATAAATAAATACTTTGTAAATATCGGGAAAAAACTAGCGAATAAAGTGCAAAGAACAATACCAACACCACAAAATACCACTAACAACACAAACAACACTTTCTTAAAGTCATTTATGTTGTTAGGAACGGATTCTGATGAAATAGAACGAATAGTTATGGGTTTGAAGGATGACTGTGCTAGTGGTTGGGATCATATAACTAACAAAATATTAAAAAAATTCAAACATATCCTAATACCACCGCTAACTCATATTTTCCAAAAATGTTTATCTGAGGGAATTTTTCCTAAATGTCTGAAAAAAGCCCTTGTCATTCCTGTATACAAGTCAGGCAACAAAACCGATGTTACTAATTACAGACCGATTTCTTTACTACCCTCAATATCTAAGATATTAGAAAAAATTATAAACAAGAGACTGGTTGATTACTTAGAAAAAGAGTCAATTTTGTCGAAAACACAATTCGGTTTTAGACCTACACTATCAACTGCCGATGCAGTGCATCAACTGACTGACTTCATAGTGCAGGAACTAGACAAGGGTAACCAGACGGTAGGAGTTTTCCTTGACCTTTCCAAAGCCTTTGACACAGTTTCCGTTCCTATCCTGTTAAACAAGCTGGAAGCGATAGGTATAAGAGGTACTCAATATAAGTTACTGGCAAACTATTTAGATGAGCGGACCCAGTGTGTGAAGATAGGCAATGTCGTCAGCGATGATCTGAGAAATACTTCTTTTGGTATCCCGCAGGGAAGCATTTTGTCATCTTCCCTGTTCTTAATCTATATTAACGACCTCTGCAATCTTCAATTAGTAGGTGGAAAAATCATATCATACGCTGACGACACCGCGCTACTATTTTCGGCAAATACCGAAAATGAGGTCTTTGAATACGCACAACGAGGCTTCAATATTGTAAATGTCTGGCTACAGCAAAACCTACTTACATTAAATGCTGAGAAGTCAAACTTTATTAAATTCTCTATGCGCAATACAAATTCAGCCTCGCCAACATTGTATGCCCACCAATGTAAAAACCCCGAAGATAATCTGTGCCAGTGTCCCTGTATAACTAAAACAAGTTACATAAAGTATCTGGGTATTATAATTGATGAAACTTTTACTTTCAGACATCATATTGAGGTTCTATATAGTAGAATGCGCAAGTTAATATTTATCTTCAAAAAACTCCGTTCCATTGCAGATTATAAAATAATAAAACAAGTTTACTTTGCCCTGTGCCAGTCAATAGTAACGTATTGTATCACGTCATGGGGCGGAGCAGCTAAAACTGCTATGCTAAAAATCGAGCGAGCCCAGAGAGCAATATTAAAAGTGTCAACCTTCCGCTCATTTCTCTACCCTACAGACCTCCTGTATCAATCCTGCAACGTATTAACAGTTCGTCAATTATTCATATTAAACATAGTACTAAAACAGCACACTGCACTACCATACCGCACTGAAATCACTAACAAACGACGTAAAGACATTGTTTGCACACAACATACTGCAACGTATCGGGCCTTCTCATCCAGGTTCTTTTTGTTTCTTGGACCACTACTTTATAATAGAATAAATGCAAAGTGTTATATATATCCTCTGACCTACAGAAATTGTAAAAAGAATCTCCAGAAGGTCCTACAAAGCTTGTCTTATGAAGATACGGAGGAATTATTAAGAGCATTGATTTAAAATGTATATTGAAAGTCAGTAAACTTCTTTGTAGGTATTATGTATAATAGACTAGCGTAATAGATTTAAGTTCATCAGAGTGTATCCTCTAACAATATTTTACTTATACAATCTGTACTTAGTTTAGAATAGTAATGTGATTATTTAAGGTAAATTTTATAAGAACTATTTCGCCTGAAACACAGGAATACTCCTAGTTCAGGCACATGGCAAATTATTCCATTATGTTAATTTAGACTTAAGTTTTTTGTTACTTACGTTTTTTCAATAAAAGATTTATTATTATTATTATATTATTATTTATGTTTGTATTTTCTTATGTTTCTCAGTGCCTAAACTATTCATGCGATTTTTTTTTATACTACGTCGGGTGACAGACAAGCATACGGCCCGCCTGATGTGAAGCGGTTACCGTAGCCATATAAACGATCGCAACATAAAATATCGCTCGCGCGCCACCACCCCCGCTGCCAACGCAGCATCTCCTTCCTTTCTTTTCTGGTGACCTAACTCACTCGCAGGAACACAACAACCCTCAAGGGAATTGTTATTTGGCTGCGGTATTCTGTGAGGTGGAGGTACATTCCCCAGCCGGGTAGCTTACAATTACGCTCCTAAGATTTTGATAAATAGGGTGTCAATCGATTCCCAGTAGTTCTGCCAACAGAACTACTTAACAGAACAGGTGGGAATAGAGGTTTATTACGACCTGGGTAACATAGGCTACATTTTAACTGACTTCGACATAGGAGGAGTCGATTTTTACCTCATTTGTCTTTATTTTATTGTATTTAAATGATATCCATGCTCTAAATTTGGAAAACGCTGAAGTAATATGTTATGCGGATGATACAGTGCTACTTTTTAACGATCAGTCATGGGATGGTGTTTTTGCAGTCGCTGAAAGGGGCCTAGCACAGGTTGCTGAATGGTTAAACTGGAATTTGTTAACTTTAAATACGAAAAAGACCAACTATATTTGTTTTCATAAAACACGTGCTTCAGCTCCACCACGAAATAAAAATGCACTATCAATGTATGTCAACCGGGGTTTCGTGTGTTTGCGAAAACTTACAGAAAGTACAAGTCACTAAATATCTTGGTGTACTTATCGACCAACATTTAAATTTCAAACAACATATATCACATTTGTCTAAGAAAGTTCGTAATGTAGCTCACTGCGTAAACTCCGCAACTCGGCCAAGATTTGTACTCTAACAAATGTTTTATTATGCTCTTTGCCAGTCTATATTGATGTACTGCATTTCAAATTGGGGAGGATCTTCAAAAACATCCATAATAGAAGTTGAAAGAGCTCAGAGGTCTGTTCTCAAAACTATGCTGAAGAAAAACTTTAGGTATCCAACAACCGAATTATATAAAGAAAGTAAAGTGTTAAGTGTTCGGAAATTGTTCATAGTAAAAGTAACATCAATGGCTCACAAGCAAGTACTAAATTCCTCTGAATATGTTAACCTTGTCAGTAAACGTGTATTTAAAGTCACTTTGCCGCATGTACACACAACATTTGCAAGACGATTTAATCCTTACTTACAAACAAGTATTTATAACAAAGTAGCTAAATTTTGTGATCTTAAGCTATGCACAGTACGTGAAGCTAAGACAAAAATAAAGGAATGGATCATCAATCTCGACTATGAAGAAGTGGAAAAATTGCTACAGTACGTTCAGTAGTCTAATATAGTTATGTTCATAAATGTGGGTAGTTATGGTTATATTGATATTAATGATTGTATGAATGTATGTATGTATGTATATATATGTGTATTTGTATCTCTATATATGTATATAATGTATAAATATATTTGTATGTGTATATGTGTAGTAGTATATTATGTTTTCATATTAAATGTTCATCTTTTATTTGTATTAGTTGATATTGTTTTCGATTTGTTGTATCGATTTAGAAAACAGCCGGCACCAAACGAATTAGATAACGATAAATCTGATGGGCCACACGATACAGGCTTGCACACCTAGTGTGTGGATCCATAGTGTAAATGACTCGATGTATGTGTTTACTGTCAAATAAATATTTTTTCATTTTTCATTTTCATTTCCGTTCGTCGTCGACTAGGAGTTTTTAAACTGTCTCTTGTCAGTTTATCAAAGTTTATCAAATTTCGGGGTGTAAGTGGTTCATCAACATCTTTGAACCAAAGCCAACTTCACCTGCACGTGGTGCACCCTGCCGACTGACAAACGAATCTCTGGCGAAAAGAGAGGTAGGGAGCGTAATTGTAAGCTACCCGACTGGGAAATGTACCTCCACCCCACAGAATACTGCAGCCAAATAACAATTCCCTTGAAGGTTGTTGTGTTCCTGCGGGTGAGTGAGGTCACCAGAAAGGAAGGAGATGGTGGCGGCGCGCGAGCGATATTTTATGTGGCGAGCGTTAATATGGCTACGGTAACCGCTTCAAATCAGACGGGCCGTATACTTGTCTGCCACCCGACGTAGTATAAAAAAAAACCATTTTAAAATTTAATCATTTACAAAATGAATAATCGTTCTAAAGAATTAAAATTGGTAGCTGAATACAGCGTAACATAAACAAATGTAGGAGATTACAAAACATACATATAGGTACTGTACATAATGCACGCTGGTTTCTCAATGCGTGAGGCGGTGGAAATTGGATCGTGTCGAAATAATGAGCCTCCCCAATTAAGCTGGCCGTTATCATTTATGGCAGGGAGACAGGCCAGGGGAAGGAGAAAGGACAGGTGGGAGACGCGGGAGTGAGACGTTAATGTTATATTGTTTTGATATTTGGTGGAAACAAATTGGGATGTTACGATTTTGTTTTGAAATTCTCTACCATAACGAATGTAGTCGAATGGTTAGCAATGGCCACTTTGACTCCGAGGTCGCGGGTTCGATCCCCGCACAAGACAAATATTTGTGTGCATGAACATGTCTATTTGTCTTGGCCTGGGTGTGTTCTATGTATTATACGTATGTATTTACAAAAAATAATGTATTTAAGTATTATATCAGTTATCTAGTACCCATAGTACAAGCTTTGCTTATTTTGAGACTAAATGGTAGTGTGTAATTTGTATAGGAATATTTATGTATTTATAACCCGCCCATTCTATTAAAAAAATACGATGTTAATTCATATCCCGTGCCTACTTCTATTTACATAAACTATGATGTATTATATTGTTTGTGTATAGTGAAAATGTGCGTGTGTGACATCGTCTTACTAAACTACGTAAGTGCGTAGGTAAGAACCATTACATATAAGTATAATATTCCGTGGATTCATCGCCCTAGCTTTACGACTGCACCTATGGCAGCGGGGCTGACAGATCTCTAGAGGGTATCCCCTATCTCTAGGGCGTATCTATCTATAAGGGATACACTCTAATGATTTGTCACCCCCGCTACCACTATCTCTAAGAGGATACTCCTAGAGATTTGTCAGCCTCGCTACCTCTATGTCTAGGGGATCACCCCTTAGTGATTTATCATATCATCATCATCATCAGCCTGTATCCACCCACTGCTGTATATAAGCCTTCCCCAATGCCTTCACCCAGATACGATCCTCCGCCTTTCGCATCCAGCCGCTTCCTTAAAGTCATCGGATCATCTAGAAGGAGGGCGTCTAACACTTCGTTGTCCTACGCGCGGCCTCCACTCTAATACCTTTCTCCTCCATCTGCCATCACTTACTCGGCAGATGTGACCGGCCCATTGCCACTTCAGCTTGCAAACTCTGAAGGCTATGTCGACAATTTTGGTTCTCCGTCGAATCTCTTCGTTCCGGATTCGATCCCGCAGAGAAACCCCGAGCATAGCCCTCTCCATCGCTCGCTGCGCGACCTTTAGCATGTGGACCAGTCTGATGGTCAGTGTCCAAGTCTCTGCACCATAAGTCATCGCAGGGAGAACGCACTGGTTGAAGACTTTAATCTTCAAGCACGCGGCGAAGATGTGCCGAAGCTTTCCAAAAGCTGCCCAGCCCTGTCGAATGCGTCTATCGATCTCTTTGTTGAAATTACGTCGGCCAAGCTGTATGAAATGTCCGAGGTAGAAATAGTCTTTAAGTACTTCAAGATTTATCATATCCGGTGCCTCTATCTCTAGGGGATACCCCCTAGTGATTTGTCAGCCCCGTTATTTCTATCTAACTGTAGTTAAACCTCTATGGGTTAAAGCTTCCAGCTTTCCACGCGTGAACGTATAATACAAGTACACTTGTTCCCAATGGGATGATTTAAATCAGAAGAAAGGAAGGAGATGCTGCATTGGCATCTATGAGTGGTTACGACCGTTCATATTGCTATAGTAGCCGCTTCCTAGCAGGCGGGTCGTACGCTTGTCTGCCATCCGATGTTGTAAAAAAATCAGTGTTAATGATAATGTTTATATGAAAAAATATAAATGTTATAGATACAAATACTACAGAGCACATTTCGCAACACACGACCGGCCGCAGACTGCTCTACATTTCATAATTATAATCTTACGAGATGCAGCCTAAAAGGAAAGGTACGCGGTTTCTTTTAAGTGAACTGGATCGCTTTGTGATCAATAGTCATTTGCATAATGCAACCGCTTTTTAAATTGTTGACTTTATTGGAGCAATGCAATCTGCGGATCGCGAAGAGAGCTGTGAAACGGCCGTGGATCGAGGAATCAGATGAGGCAAGCTGTAAATCGCTTCTGAGGAGGATATGACCTTATTTTAGTTGTTATGGCAGTCAAATGACAGTAAAGGTTTAGACAGACCATAATAAATAAAGAATAAATAAATATTGTGTCCGTGTGGTTTCCGGCAGACTAGAATATAATCACTCCGTCTCTTCCCGTGGATGTCGTATAAGGCAACTAAGGGAAATACATTATAAAACATTGATCAGGCCTCTCCAACCCGTCTGGCCAGCGTGGGGAGTGTAGGCCAAATCCTCCTTCTGTCTGGGACGGATGTCTGCCACCCGACGACTGCCTCACTATCATCTTAAGAGTAATTTTGCCTCAACTGCACGTGTTGCGCACCTTCGATTCACAAACCAAGCTATGTAGAAAGACAGGTATGCTACGCTTCATTCGGAAATGGCCCAGAATACCATACCTATATGAGTATATACCGGATATACCTAAGATAAGAAAGGAAAGAGTATATTGACGAGTTCGGTGGCGTAGCGGTCAATGACGCAGCTTCGACACCAACGCTCGTGGGTTCGATTCCCACATAGGACAAACATTTGTGTGCATGAACATATCTGTTTGTATTGGTCTGGGTGTTTTCTATGTATCATAAGTATGTATTTACAAAAAAATAAAAAGTATTTACTTAGGTATGTTTATCAGTTGTCTAGTACCCATAAAACAAGCTTCGCTTACTTTGGGGCTAGATGGCGCTGTGTAATTTGTCTGACGATATTTAATTTAAATACCATGACACAGAAAACTGCAGACTTTTCTTTAAATCAATTTCTCTTTAAAGTTGTTGTGTTCATAGGAGTAAATGCATGAGTGAGTCTTCAACACTATGAAGGCACTCTCCGTACATCCAGATTCGCATGTAAGCTGTCGTAACTGCTTCACGTCAGGTGAGTAGTCTATTACATCCTGGGTAGTATAAAAATAAAATGGCGGTTGTACCTGATATGCGTTAGTGTTGCTAGGAGGGTTGTACCGTCCCCCGTAGCCCGGTACCGGGCCCGTGTGGTACAGGGTGTTGTTATTCGCGTCCCTCGTTGTCGCCGCTGTATACGTCGATTTGCAGTTCTGTGACATGGTTAACGCCTGAAAATGTTGATAAAAACCTTTGTTAAAATAATTGCAAAAACTTTATTATATTTGCTTTAGGTTAGGTTATTATTTTATAACAAGCTCAAAGTAGCCCAACGAGCAATGGAGAGGGCTATGATCGGGGTCTCTCTGCGAGATCGAATCAGAAATGAGGAGATCCGTAGAAGAACCAAGGTTACCGACATAGCCCAGCGGATTAGCAAGTTGAAGTGGCAGTGGGCAGGGCACATAGCACGGATCCGGTTGACCGATGGGGTCGAAAGGTTCTCGAGTGGAGACCACGTACCGGCAAGCGCAGCGTAGGACGTCCACCCACAAGGTGGACGACCTCATTAAGACCGTAAGATCGCGCTGGATGCAAGCCGCTTCCGACCAGTCTTATTGGAGATCTAGAGGGGAGGCCTATGTCCAGCAGTGGACTTTCAATGGCTGACATGATGATGATGATTATTATTATTTTATTTCTTTAACTAAGGGGTGCAAGGAGGCTCACCACGATCTTTAGAGCAAAAGCCAACCCTACACGTGGTGCACCCTGTCGCCTCGCGAAAGAGGCTCTGGTAAAAGAGAGGTAGGGTACAGCGTATTTGTAAGCAGCCTGACTGAGGACGTACCTCCACCTCACAGAATACAGCAACACAAATAACAATTCCCATGAGGCTTGTTGTGTTCCTGCGAGTGAGTGAGGCCACCAGAACGAAAGGAAGAAGTTGCTTCGCTCATGGCAGCGGGGGTGGAGGCTGAGAGCAATATTTCATGTTGCGATTATTATGACTACGGTAATCGCTTCATATCAGGCGGGCTGTATGCTTGTCTGCCACTCTTGTCTGACTCTTCCTTGTAAGTGTGTGTTCCAGAAGAAGTTGCTTCTCCATAACAGTATAGAACATCGGAATTAAACACAAATTTGAGTCTCTCACATAGATGAATACACTAATGTATTAGCTTTAAGATATCAATGTAACACTACATCTGTGTGAGAGAAGAAATAAAGAATTTAAAGAATTTATTTAAATTAAAAATATTATAGATATTGGCTGATGATGATCATGAGGAGATTAAATTTCAAATTCAAAAAGCGAGTTCTCACCCGCACCATGCCACAATGCAAGCACCCGTATGACGAGCTCGATGGTCGAATGGCTAGCAATAGCCACTTCGACTTCGCGTTCGCGGGTTTGTTCCGCGTCCAACACAAACATTTGTGTGCATGAACATGTCTGTTTGTTTTGGTTTGGATGCTTTGTATGTTTATTAAATGTATGTATTTACAAAAAAAATGAATTTAAGTATAATATCATTTATCTAGTACCTACAGTATAACAAGCTTTGCTTAGTTTGGAACTAGATGGTCGTGTGTAATTTGTCCAGAAATATTTATTTATTATTTATACTACGCGTTATTTACTTGATACGTTTGTGACTTGCTTAAGGCGAGGTGAGCCAGCGCTAGAAATAATATGACAATTCCGCGAGACACTGGCGACTCTGGCGATCGAAAATCAATTGAATAATCGATTAAAAATTTTAAAGATGTAATAAAAAAATCTATCGGGTATAATACCTCCAGTTATTTATGACCTTTTTTTTAGTACATGACTTATAATGTCAAATTACTTATTTTAAGAATAAAATCGAAATTAGAAGATAAAATGACACGAAAAGAGGTGAATTTATTTTATCGAGTCAACTTCATCAAATCATGTTTCTATCGGATATATTCCCTAGTATATATCGTCAACAATATCAATATAATTTTCCTAGATTTAAATTCTCTGTTTATTACTTCAAAGATGAATTCTAAATTGTGGATTTTGCAGTACCACTAGTACCACCCCGCCTTAACGTAGAACAGGCTTCTACGCTGTAAAATTACCTCGATCGATTTATTGAAATATCATGTTAATTGTCGATATACGTAATTTAACATTTAAATAAGTGATAAATTACTTTTAAAATGTTAAATACACATTCTTCGCAGTCCGTTTTAACAACATTTTTAACGAATGCAATTTATCTTTGTCATAGGCTTTTAAGTTTTAAAGTTAATCGCCCATTGGGAGAAAAGAGCTTCGGCAAATTGGATGTAGCAAGTTGGGCAATAATAAGGGATCCACCTTTGTGGGCACGGTGGGCATGCCCATAACCCTAATATACTTATAACGTCACACTTTCACGGTCTATTGAGATCGAACTGAAGGCCAATTCTCGTAATTTTTCTACGAACGCAGATTGAATGTTGACCGAATTGAGATTGAATTGTAAATTGACTAAAATTATATACTTGATTTCATTAATTAATTATTGTCAATTATTATTGTTGTCAAATTAACTTTCTTAGTTTGTTAAATTTTCGGTCATATTTCGATATAGTCCCAGTTAAATTAAACTTTGAAGTAACATATTGTGATATGAGAATACCAAATTTGACATTTGTGAGATAGAGACTGGATCGAAACTGAATTTTAATTACGAGAATTGCCCCCCTGATAATAACAAACGTTATGCCTTAATAAAACTAAAAAAAACCGGCCAAGTGCGAGTCGTACTTGCGCACGAAGGGTTCCATTATTTATAAAAACGGCAAAAAAAAAATACGTTTGTTGTATGGGAGCCCCCGTTAAATATTTGTTTTATTTTTATTTAATTATTTATTTTTAAAGTAAATATCATGTGAGTATTTCAAGCGTCTACCTATGACCGTTATCAATTGCGAGCAAAAACGAGCAAAAAAATCATGTTTGTTGTATGGGAGACCCCTTAAATATTTATTTTATCCTATTTTTTGGCAATAGAAATACATCATCTGCGAAAATTTCAACTGTCTAACTATCACGGTTCATGAGATACAGCCTGGTGACAGACGGACGCACAGACGGACAGCGGAGCCTTAGTAATAGCGTTCCTTTTTACCCTTTGGGTACGGAACCCTAATACACACAATTTCGGCTTTTCGGGTGGCTGTGACTACAACCTTTTTTGAAGGCTGGATCCGCGTCTGGATAATAATTGGATTACATTGGCGCTAGCTTACAAAGATGGTGGGAAAACTGAATGGTGAAATGATGGTGTTTAAATATAAATTGATCTAGATTTTTTCATGAAAAGCGAGGGAAGATTTCGTATCTGATACTAAAAAGCTTCTGTGATAAGTTATTCACATAAGAATATAAAAAAAAGTGCGAGTCGGACTCGCGCAGCGAGGGTTCCATGTAAGCAGTTAGGCAAAATTTGCAGCTACATTCACCAAAAAAAATTCTTTTGTGACATTACTACAAATTTACGGTTTTTCTTTTTTTTTTCTTTTATCTGTGCTATATGACATAGCTTCTTGCCAAATTTCATGATTCTAGGTCAACGGGAAGGACTCTATAGATTTTGATTTCCTTTGCGAATGTCAAAATATTCTATCTATATAAATAAATAAATAATAAATATTGTCACACAAATTACACAGCGCCATCTAGCCCCAAAGTAAGCGAAGCTTGTGTTATGGGTACTAGACAACTGATAAACATACGTAAATACACTTTTTTTTTGTAAATACATACTTATGATACATAGAAAACACCCAGACCAAGACAAACAGACATGTTCATGCACACAAATGTTTGTCCCGTGTGGGAATCGAACCCACGAGCGTTGGTGTCGAAGCCGCGTCCTTGACCGCTACGCCACCGAGCTCGTCAACATTGTGTCGTCAAAAATGTAACATAAACGGCCGTATCTTTTGATTGCGTCGATTTAGAAGCTTGATTTTTTCACTGCTTTTAGAGATTACAGACCTGAGTGTATGATATTAATTTCAACTTGATACCTCCACGCGTTACTCAGAAAAAGGGTCTTGACAGACGGACGTATGGAAGGACAACGAAGTGATCTTATAAGGGTTCCGTTTTTTTCCTTTGGTACGGGACCCTAAAAAGGGTTTTAAAAGGATGAAAATGGTGTTTATTGCTGGCAATGTTTATTTAATTCCTCGTCGTACAAGTAAACCATAAATCGCATGTTAATTTAACCAAACACGCAAGTCAAACAACACTGTAGTAGGCCTTTGAATTTAATTAGTCCTCTATGCTTCACTTGGTTAAGCTAAATCAGTCTGTTTCCGGTTTAAAATACTGGCTTCCGCTTACCTGTGTAGTGGAGCAGAAGTAAGTAATCAATATTTATTCATCGTTATAGGAAATCTGTAGCAGTATTTTTTATACTACTAAAGTGCAAAGAAGCATACAATCCGCAATGATGATAAGTCTATATATATTGCAGCCTATAGACGCTAGCAACGCCAGAGGCATCACTCACGCGTTGTCGACCCTTTAATAATCCCTTCTCGCTTTTTTTGAAGTACCCCATACTGTAGGTATACTCCTGAAGTCCGAACTCAACTCATTATATAGACGGCAGAACACACAAAGGGAGGCAAAGTCTCTTCTCAGACTTAAAAGCTCGTCTACCGTACGTAAGCTACCGTACTATAATATAAGCTTCTGTATGCAGCTTATGTAAAGTAGGTAAGTAATTTAGAAAGTAACAATGACATATGAAAGAAAATAAGAAGAAGAAGAAAGAAAATACGTTTATTAACATCACAACATGAAGCAAAAAATTCACACAATACAGAATAACATTAAACATTTCAAACAATATGTACATAATCATGATGTTAATTGGCCATCGCTCGGCATTACTGCTGTGTAATACACACAGCGACAGCCAACAGGTGCCGACCCGAACCTCATCGGTGGTCATCACATATGGTGCAGAGACTTGGACACTGACCATCGGACTGGCCCACAGGCAAAAGGTCGCGCAGCGAGCGATGGAGAGGGGTATGCTCGAGGTTTCGCTGAGGGATCGAAGAAATTCGACGGAGAACTAAAGTTGTCGAAATAGCCTTCTGAGTGTGCAAGCTGAAGTGGCAATGGGCCGGGAACATCTGCCGAGTAAGAAAGCGGCTGGATGCTGGACGGATGAAGGAAGATAGTCTTTGGTGGAAAGCATTGGGGAAGGCTTATATCCAGCAGTGGGTAGATGATGATAATAGGTAACGGGCTGATGATGATTGGTAAGTAATGTGATGATTTGATAATGATTATCAGGCAATAACAAATTGCAATAGTACAATATTTATTAAGTTAATGTCCAAAAATTTACGATAAAATTCCATGTAGCTTTTTTGGGTAATACAAATTTTTTGGGTAATACAAAAAGTCTATTCGTTGCGCACCCACTTTAGAAAAACCGTCATTTCTAAAAAAAAGTGAGGCAGCATAGTATAATATTGCGGGAAAAAGCTTTGTTTTCAATCAATCAATCAATAATTATTTATTTGCACAAAATGTATGTACATAGTTATAGATATTTTTGGACAATTTACACAGCGCCATCTAGTCCCAAATTACGCGCAAAGCTTGTGTTATGGGTACTAGACAACTGATAAATGTACTTAAATACATTTTTTTTTGTAAATACATACTTATAATATAATATAATACATAGAAAATACCCAGACCAAGACAAACAGACATGTTCATGCACACAAATGTTTTTCTTGTGCGGGAATAGAACCCGCGACCTCGGAGTCAAGTGGTCATTGCTAACCATTCCACCATCGAGCTCGTCGAGTTTGGCAGGTTTATTCCAGTAGTGGCTTGCTAATGATGAGGAGAACATTTTCGTACATCTTAAATGTGAAAGATTACGCAATGGAACATTGGCTTAACAATTTAAAATTTCAGACGTGAGTTATATTAAAATACATTGTTTTTATTTATTAGTAATTCAGATGTTATTTTGCACCCGCAATATAAATTTATAATGTACCCACTTATCATATTAAATTGTATGTATGATGTGACGGGTAATTTATAAAATTAGTTGTTTATTAACATCGCCTAGAAAAATATAGGAATTTGGTTCAGACACTTGTAATGTTACAAGTAAAAGACATTTGTATAGATAAACAGTATAATAAAAATTTACAAATCTGAATAAGAAAGACGTAAATAATTTAGGTGATGTAGATTCTATAGTAGGTTTGGTAGGTAGGCCTGCCGAAGCCAACGGAGGTGAAGTAGTGATAGGGTGGGTCAGCCGTGACCCCATGGGAACTTTTCTGTAAAGTGGGTTTACAGACGATAATTTTACGTGATAACGTCATAAGAAAACATCGGCCGACGGAATGGAAGAGAGATAGATGCGTCACTTGTTCCGCGCTCTCTCGTGCACGCTCAGCTCGGGCGGAACGTGACAATGAGTCATGTTTTATAGTGCGTTTATCGATTTATAAGTTATTGCGTCAAAACTTTGCTATGTGTTCCGAAACGGATAACATAGTGAACTTTTTAAAAAAGAACAATTTATACTTTTAATGTATTACATTAAATGCTGAGTTTACGTTTTTACATTCATAAATCATTCCAAGAAAGCGATACATCTTCGTCAAGCGAAGCGTTAGAAGCATCTTGTAGGCCAGCATGGCAGCGTCAACTGACAAGACATCAAGGTCTCTCGTCCGTTGCCGATGCGATTGGGGCTCCTCTTTTCGCTTACCATCAGGCGAAGTGGAGCCAAAATGCTGAGCTAATATTAAAAAAAAATGCGAATGTACCACACCATGCCGTTTTAATGTTTTTGCTTGTTGTTCAAAGTGAATCGAATAGTTTGGCAGGTATCATGATCGGATAATCCTAGGCGATGAGTTTCTCCAATAGCGGTAGGAATATTACTTATAATTTGATCTAAGCAAACATTTCTTCGAGTTGGTTCTTTATTATGTATCGTAACTCGGTAATTTTCCGCTATTCGCATGTACTAGCTTTGTATGTAAGAATCTTTTAACAAGTTTATATGTTAAAGTTATTTAAGTATTCCTTGTATTCCTTTTATAATGTAATTTATTGAATAAGATTATTTATTTTATATGTTTGTTAAGAAAAAAATTATAATCAGAATTTGGTATTTTGTACATACATATCCATAATATGTGACAATCTTATACCATAACAAAAGTCAAACAGAGTTGTTTGTTTCCATTCGTTTAGATAGTTTAATATTATTTATTATCTTTATATTGATTATATTATTATCTTTCTATTGATCACGGTTCAAGCCCGGTCATTTGGTATATAGGCTTGCGCGGGGATATGGATCCAACGCATAGAGGCTCGTTTATGAAGTTTGATGTACCTATTGCAACTAATTATTAATTTTCTTCAATGGACTGACGTCTTTTTGAGAAACTGCCCTTTCCCCCTTATTTGTTAAACTGTTAACCGAAATATATAACCCGACTGCAAAATTCTAACAATTTATTTTTGTTATTATCCTTAAACACATAACCCTCCCTTCCTCGTCAGTCGGGTAAAAATGACCGGAAGCGGTCAGTGGCGCTCACGGTGGCCGCCGCCCGCTACAGCGGCGATAGCCGTTTCGTAGCGATCGTGGCTACAGTAGCCATGTTGTCAACTACATCTAGCTAATCGCACAACAAATAAATCGAGTTACAAATTAATTATCTTTGACACTATGCATTTACTGTTTGTAAATGCCATTTTAATTAATATCAATAAAATTGAATTTGAAACCTATTGCTGAAATATCGGTATTCCTTTTTAAAGGAAGGGCATATCGGTTTAGTCATAAGAAAATTGCTTACACTTTGTGCTGGTACTAGAGATGAGCAAAATGCATTTTTTTTTTTTTTATACTACGTCGGGTGGCAGACAAGCATACAGCCCGCCTGATGTGAATCGGTTACCGTAGCCATATTAACGCTCGCAACATAAAATATCGCTCGCGCGTCGCCACCCCAGCTGCCATCGCAGCATCTCCGTCCTTTCTGGTGACCTCACTCACTCGCAGGAACACAACAGTCCTCAAGGGAACCGTTATTTGGCTGCGGTATTCTGTGAGGTGGAGGTACATTCCCCAGTCGGGTAGCTTACAATTACGCTCCCTACCTCTCTTTTCGCCAGAGCTTCGTTTGTCAGTAAGCAGGGTGCACCGCGTGCAGGTGAAGTTGGCTTTGGTTCAAAGATGTTGATGAACCACTTACACCCCAAAGAGTATTTACAATAAATTCCAAATAAGTATATATAAATATATATGCAGTGTGTCCCGGGATAAAGTATAACCATAATAAAAATAGAGAAGTAGGAGAACTCAAGCCCCGAGCTGGAGATAATAGCCTAAACACGTAGGGCTGTCGCTTAATAGTTTATTCAACCGTCAAAAATACTTAGTCAATCTCTATTATACAAAATTAAGTAAGGTACAAAATACAAAATTAAGTAGGGTAAGTGTTAGGGATCTGTAACAAAAAGCCGGCCAAGTGCGAGTCGGACTCGGTCACGAAGGGTTCCGTACCAAAAACGACACACAATCACGTTTGTCGTATGGGAGCCCCCCTTAAATATTTATTTTATTCTGTTTTTATTATTTGTTGTTATAGCGCCAACAGAAATACATCATTTGTGAAAATTTTAACTGTCTAGCTACCACGGTTCATGAGATACCTACAGCCCTTGGTGACAGACGGACAGACAGACGGACACCGGAGTGTTAGTAATAGTGTAGTAGTAGTAGTAATTTGGGTGTGGAAATCTAAAAAGAATAAAAATAATTATGTTTGTACATACACCAGGAGTGACTGCAATTTTTTCATTACCTACATTTTAATGCATGCTTACTCAGTGACAAACGAGCAGACAGCCCACCTGATGATGAGCGGTAACTGTCGCCCATAACATCCACGATTCACGCATTCAAGCTGTTGGCAACAAAAATGCAGAATGGCAGGTGCGTTGTCCTTCAAACCGGAACACAAAACACAACAATGCAAGCATTGTTGCTTGGCGGCCGAAATAGATAAGGCAGTGGTCCTCACCCAAGTGGACTCCTACCATTTGATAAAACCTACTTCATGTTATCTGTTTAGTGATTTCTTTTTCTTTTTTTTTTTATACTACGTCGGGTGGCAGACAAGCGTACGGTAACCGCTTCACATCAGGCGGGCCGCCTGATGTGAAGCGGTTACCGTAGCCATATTAACGCTCGCAACATAAAATATCGTTCGCGCGCCGCCACCTCCGCTGCCAACGCAGCATCTTCTTGCATTCTGGTGACCTCACTCACTCGCAGGAACACAACAACCCTCAAGGGAATTGTTATTTAGCTGCGGTATACTGTGAGGTGGAGGTACATTCCCCAGTCGGGTAGCTTACAATTACGCTCCCTACCTCTCTTTTCGCCAAAGCTTCGTTTGTCAGTTAGCAGGGTGAACCGCGTGCAGGTGAAGTTGGCTTTGGTTCAAAGATGATGATAAACTTCTTACACCCCATTTGAAAAATTACGGTCTAAAGAGGAATACGATTAATTAAAACGTAGCTTTACTAATCGTAATCATAATATTTATTCAAATAATCTAAATTATTATGAAAATATATTTTTATTAAGTACCTATTATATATTATTTTTTACACTAAACTATTTTTAATACTTTTTAATTTACACACTTATCATGTGATTATTAGGAGTGTCGGTGGTGAATGGTTAGGGTATCCGACAAATTGTTATTGAGACATCCATGAACACTGCAATGTTTTTAATGGCTAGTCGACTTTGTAGCCATCTTTAACGAATTTGTAGTTTTATACGACATAGGTACCTAAATGTTCAAATTATTAACGAACGTCAGCGCAGGCGCGAATCTTGCGCGGTTTTGCGTACGGCGCAGCTCCGACCCCGACTGGCGCTCCATATAACCTCCTATAAATGTTGTCAGTGTGTGCGTGCGACGGCCATACGTACGGGCGCGCTCACATACAAACCGTGCTCGGTGCGTTTGTATGAAGTTACCTTACTTCTCTATTTATACTATGGTATAACCCTGAAAGGGGTTGAAAATAGATCCAAATATATCGACAAAAAAAAAGTAAAAATACCTATATGTTTTCTATTTTATTACGTATTAAGATTTTTGTTTTTCACTAATGAGTATGTAATATTGAAAAATTCAGTAAAAAAAAATATTTTTCCACACCTAGCTTATTCACGTCCTTACATTATTGCATGTCACAAAACTCACAGTTGCTACATTTAAGTACATCTATTGCTCGATATTTTCTAGACATTACCAAACATGTCTGAGCATGATATACAGCTAGCAGCATAACAGAACCAGTATTTTTGCAGTGCATACTTAGTCAAATTAATTTTATGATTTAATTATGAACTAGAATAGATTTGGAATGCATTTTATATTTAACGAATTCTGTGCTAATATAATTTTAACTTTTAATTCAGTACGAGTACCCCAGCATTTTAGCGAATATTGTCTAAAATGTAAATCCATTTCTGTTTGTTGGTAACCACAGAACACTTGAGGAGACATACATAATTTACAGGTTAGTAACCGTTACCTATGTAATATATAAAAAGAAATCGTTCGTATTTACACGAAGTTGCAATGAACTATTTTACCCCCTAGCTGTATCAGTTTTTTACATAAACATATATTTTTTTTCATGTTAGGTATCATCATCATTAGCCTGTAACTACACAAAGCTTTATGCAGGCCTTCCCCAAAGCTTTCCACAAATTGCGATCCTCTGCTTTTCTCATTCAGCCTCCAATAGCTTTTTGAAGTGAAAACTTCTTTAGCGGCGTTGTGCACTTTTTGGATGGGTAAAAAAGGTTAAACTCGCGTCAGGACACGTGACCTCATTGAAAATTCGTAAAACGGAGGGAGAGTAGACCGGCGGCGCGGCGTAGGAGAGGAAGTAATATCCCCCTCTCTTTCTACCGCGTATATTAAAATGTATGCCTGCTCCTGCTGTTTATTTTTAATGTAATATAAATTGTCTACTTTGTGTACGATAGCGTAATAAATGAATATTGTATTTTACCACATAATGATAGTACTTTTTTTTACTGATAAATAAAGCAATTCATGCGAAATTATTCCATAACCATTCAAAAATGCACGACGTTAATGTTCAAGTTTTCACTTCTGCCGGCACTCCCGGAGTGCAACCCGTATTTTTTTGCGATCATCGGTCCATCTAGAGGACGTCCCGGGCATCCAATGTCACACGGCTAAAATCTCTTTGGCATGCTTTGGACACATGAGTAAAGAAACGGAACTGAGAGAAAGCTATCTAAGATCTGCAAAATTTATGCCTGTTCTTATAGGGTTGACATTTTGCACGTACAAAAGGGTTAGGGGAAAAAAATAAAAATAAATGTACATTAATTACTTATTCTAAAATTTATGTAAATATCGTGACTTCTTACTCTCACATCACAGAGTACCAGATCACTTACTTAGGTAGGTACTCTTTACAAAAAGAAACCAAAGGTGTATAATATCAATCGAAAGAAGAGAATCATAGTTGTCGACACAATCATAGCTCTCAGAGTCAGCGAGTTGAAGTGATAGTGGGCTGGCCACATCTACCGAGTCAGCGATGGCAGATGGGGGTGGAAAGTCCTAGAGAGGAGGCCACGTATGGGGCGACGAAGCGTAGGGCGCCCTCTCTCTAGATGGACCGACGATCTCAAAAAAGTGGCTGATAGCGGTTGGATGCGAAAAGCGGAGGATCGCATAATGTGGAAAGTATTGGGAAAGGCCTATATCCAGCAGTGGGTAGATACAGACTGATAATGATGATGAATATTAAATAAGGTAATTAAAGGGATGTCTAGTCAAAGGACTCAACATGCATGCGCCACTCAGTAGGGATTATTGATTTGTTACAGCTTGGGAATCTTACTTGGATCTTCAAGTTAAGCAGTATTGTATTTTAACCACTGAAATTTCATTGAAATACTTAATATAATGCACACAATGGAGGCCATGGCAATACAAAAGACCTGTCGGGAGGCCACAGATGCGATGGAAAGACGACATCGTAAAAGTTGGTGGGCATCAACTGGATCAAAGTGGCCAAAACAGAGAGAGATGGAGGAAGTTGAAGGAGGCCTATACCAATATGGTAGAGAGTGGGCCGAGATGATGATAACGATGAATGCACACAAAAAGCAGCCAACGTAAAGAAAGACCCGTTCATAACAACATAACTCCTACATTAAAAAGAAATTAAGCCGATGTCACAACGCTTTCAAGGAACCAATCCAATAAATGCAATACTTAGTGCAGTCTTGTCGAATTGGTGTACAAACATGGTTGGTTCATAAATAACGTTATCCATAAAATCTCCGACCACAAGTATCCCTCGACCTCGTAAAATTAAACAAGTTATAGCGAGAGACATTATAATATGTAAAAAAAAATCGAGGAAAAAAAGAGTAAATCAGAGCGGTGTGGTAGAGTTCCGCACAAAAAATACACGAAGAAATTGGGAACCAATAAAATTTTTAATGTCAGCTTTTAATAACCTGCTCATTAGGGCAAATAAAACAGATTTAATAAACATTAGATACCGCTTGCATCTTCCCTCGCTCGTATTGTATATGTCTCATAAGATTTTTTTTTAATGTGATGAACGTGTGCAATGACATTGTAATGAGGTTGGTCAATTAATTTTCAAACGTGACTTAGGAATTATGGAATTAAGTGGCAGATATTCGGAAATTAATGACGTTTTGTAAAAAAAACACAGACCAATAGAGCTAAAGTAGTGTCAAGTAACGAACAAACCTTTAAAAGTGTAAACGTTCCTCCAAAATTACTACTCGATATAAAAACTTAATTATTAACAACGATTTAGCCTTGTAATCAGTATAATTATATTCCATTGTAGAGGTTTTGAAGTGTATATAACTAAAACAATTTAAATTTAAACATTTCATCGCGTACACATGTTTTGACACCTTAGGGTCTTGAATATTAAATAAGGTAATAAAAGGGATGTCTAGTCAAAGGACTCAACATGCATGCGCCACTCAGTAGGGATTATTGATTTGTTACAGCTTGGGAATCTTACTTGGATCTTCAAGTTAAGCAGTATTGTATTTTAACCACTGAAATTTCATTGAAATACTTAATATAATGCACACAATGGAGGCCATGGCAATACAAAAGACCTGTCGGGAGGCCACAGATGCGATGGAAAGACGACATCGTAAAAGTTGGTGGGCATCAACTGGATCAAAGTGGCCAAAACAGAGAGAGATGGAGGAAGTTGAAGGAGGCCTATACCAATATGGTAGAGAGTGGGCCGAGATGAATGTGCACAAAAAGCAGCCAACGTAAAGATCCGTTCATAACAACATAACTCTTACATTAAAAAGAAATTAAGCCGATGTCACAATGCTTTCAAGGAACCAATCCAATAAATGCAATACTTAGTGCAGTAAAATTCTTAAATTTTGGTCGTTTCGGATGCAGTTTCGTCTCAACGACCGCGGTACCCCAAAAAGTGTTCAATCTCGTTGTCTCGTCAGCGTCGGGTGGTAATTAAAAAAAAACTGGAGCCGTCCGAAAGTGTAGCAGTACAGTTAGTAACAGTAAATGTAGCACGGTGCAAGTTGCAGGCTGATGCGCTCACTCAAGTGGCATCTTAAAAAAAAAATCGTACAAAGTTGAGGTAAAAAGTATTATGATTATTACTTTTTCGTTTAAAACAAAATGTACAATCAAGGCCATAAGCACAGTACCACTTGAGAAAAAGTTTCATATTGTGAATTTACCAAACGCGTGATACATATCCAAATTAGCCGAGTTACTTACTTCGAAATGTAAGCAAGTAGTAGCTACATAATTTTGGGGTGTAAGTGGTCCATCAAGATCTTTGAACCAAAGCCAATTTCATCTGCACGTGGTGCACCCTGCTGACTGACGAACGAAGCTCTGGCGAAAAGAGAGGTAGGGAGCGTAATTGAAAGCTACCCGACTGGGGAATGTACCTCCACCTCACAGAATACCGCAGCCAAATAACAATTCCCTTGAGGGTTGTTGTGTTCCTGCGAGTGAGTGAGATCACCAGAAAGAAAGGAGATGCTGCGTTGGCAGCGGGGGTGGCGGCGCGCGAGCGATATTTTTTGTTGCGAGCGTTAATAGCGCTACAGTAACCGCTTCACATCAGGCGGGCCGTATGCTTATCAGCCACCCGTCGTAGTATAAAAAAAAAGCCTCACGAGAACGAGTGAACAGTCAATTGCGGACTTTATTTTGACGTGATATAAACGTCATATAAATCGCTGAACGCCGGCTGCACGCACGAAAAACGATGACTCATTGTCACGTTCCGCCTGAGCCGAGCGTGCAAGCGAGAGCGCGGAACAAGCGATAGAGAGCCACTATCGGTCTAAGCGTTCGGCTTGTGAAGGATCTATCTTTCTTCCACACCATCGGCCGATGTTTTCTTAATGACGTTATCACGTAAAATTATCGTCCGTAAACCGACTTGACAGTCAACCAATTTTTTTTATTCAATTTTTCCTCCCAATCAGTTAAAGTAATAAATCCATTTTCTTTTGTGCACTGTACCGCTGGTCGCCAAGACGGGTTTTTGCGTCACTCAAGTTTTTGTGAACAACTCTTTAATTTACTTTAGAGTACAGTTTTTATGTAGCCACAGGTTTGATTCCCGTTTAACTTATTCTGTAGTAGGTTTTTTATACTATTGAGGTGGCTAACAAGCATAAGACGTTACTGATGATTTTTTTGGATTCGTGGCTTGGTTCTCTATGATCTTTTTCGAAGATCGCGTGCGGGGGAGCGGGAAACGCTGCCATTTTGAGATAATTTTAGTTCATATAACGTATTCACGTGCAACACAAGGCCGTGTGCAAGACACAGCCACACCCCATTTTTTTATTGATTTAAACTTTAGTGACCATAGAATAAGATCACAAAAGGCGGACTTAATGCTAAGAGCATTCTCTACCAGTCAGCCTTTGGGAAAAGCAGATAAGACTCAAATGCGGTTCCTAAAATAACAGTAATGAACATACATACAATAAATACCTAGGAAAGCATAAAATTACATACGATACATAGACATATGCTAATGAGATGAGGGTCTTTTGGCAGCACTGTAGCGTAGGGTCCAATCATTTGTCAATTCATAGCATCTTGTCAAATGTCTTGTTGACGTCTTGTGTTGTCTTGTCGTCTTAAAGTTTCACTGTCAAAAAATTCAGTACATTTTGACAATCTGACCCGACGACTATCTAGCCTAGACTAGCGACATCTAATGTCAGAAAAATATATAGACATATACATAATCAATAAAATAATAAATAAATAAATATTTCTGGACAATTTTACACAGCGCCATCTAGTCCCAAATTAAGCGTAAAGCTTGTACTATGGGTACTAGACAACTGATAAAGGTACTTAAATACATTTTTTTTGTAAATACATACTTATAATACATAGAAAAATACCCAGACCAAGACAAACATACATGTTTATGCACACAAATGTTTGTCATGTGCGGGGATCAAACCCGCGACCTCGGAGTCAAAGTGGCCATTGTAACCATTCGACCACCGAGCTCGTCATCAATTAATAGCTCTAAGGTGACAATAAATCTTCCTTACCAACTTAGAATCACTGGGCTGATATTGGGGTGAAATGGTATAATGGTGTAACGGCTCATTATGATCTTTAGAGCCAAATCCAACCTCACCTGTACGTGCTGTACCTTGCCGACTAGCGAAAGAGGCTCTGGGAAAAGAAAGGTAAAGTACGGCGAATTTGTAACCTGCCCGGGATGTACCTCCGCCTCATAGAATATCGCAGCCAAATAACAATTCCCTTGAGGGTGTTTGTATTCCTGAGAGTGAGTGAGGTCAGCAGTAAAGCGTAAGCTACCATCTTGCTTGCAGTCTACCGTTGCGGTCTTTTTTTTATACTACGCGGGTGGCAGACCAGCACACAGCTCGCCTGATGTGAAGCGGTAACCGCAGCCAAGGTCTGTAGTTATATTCTGCAGCCGCGGTCTGAGGTTGCCATCTATGTTAGAATATGTAGTATCTTTCGCAAAAAAGTTAGGAAAATATTGCAGCTGATTTCTCTGCCAGCATATATGACTTGACGAAACATCACTTTCGGGTGTAAGTGGTTCACCAACATTTTTGAACAAAAGCCAACTTCACCTGCACGCGGTGCACCCTGCTGACTGACAAACGAAGCTCTGGCGAAAAGAGAGGTAGGGAGCGTAATTGTAAGCTACCCGACCTGGGAATGTACTTCCACCTCACAGAATACCACAGCCAAATAACAACTCCCGTGGGGGTTGTTGTGTTCCTGCGAGTGAGCGAGGTTTCCAGAAAGAAAGGAGATGCTGCGTTGGCAGCGGAGGTGGCGGCGCGCGGGCGATATTTTATATTGCGAGCGTTAATATGGCTGCGGTAACCGCTTCACATCAGGCGGGCCGTATGTTTGTCTGCCGCCCGACGTAGTATAAAAAAAACACGGGTAATAACTGGCAACCTACGAACGAGGTGTATTCGCTTCTCATAATGCGGTCCTCACATGAAGTGTTTCAAAAAATATCCATTACAAGTAAATTCTTTACTTTGTTTAATGTGACCTTAGGTTCGCCTTGAATACATACGAGTATTAATTACTTCCACATAGTAATAACCAGACCTTGTCAATTTACATTTTTCAGATGTTTCAGTTTTGATTCATACGCCAAAGAGAGGTAGGGCATAGCGTATTTTTTAAGTTGCCTGACTGGGGAAGTACCTCCACTTCTCAGAATATCGCAGCCAAATAACAATTCCCTTGAGGATTGTTATGTTTCGTACGAGTGAGTGAGGTGATCAGAAAGAAAGGAAGGAGTTTTTTTTTTTTTTTTTTACTACGTTGGGTGGCAGACAAGCATACGGCCCGCCTGATGTGAAGCGGTTACCGTAGCCATATTAACGCTAGCAACATAAAATATTGGTCGCGCACCGCCACCCCCGCTGCCAATGCAGCATCTCCTTCCTTTCTTTCTGGTGACCTCACTCACTCGCAGGAACACAACAAACCTCAAGGGAATTGTTATTTGGCTGCGGTATTCTGTGAGGTGGAGGTACATTCCCCAGTCGGGTAGCTTACAATTACGCTCCCTACCTCTCTTTTCGCCAGAGCTTCGTTTGTCAGTCAGCAGGGTGCACCACGTGCAGGTGAAGTTGACTTTGGTTCAAAGATCTTGATGAACCACTTACACCCCTATATATATAGTATATGCTGGCAACGGATCGGCGACCCCTTGGTATTACTGATCTCCATGGGCGGTGGTGATTGCATTCCATTAAGACGACTTAATGTACATAAAGAAGTGGAAACTGACTCGTTGACTGATGGGTCGACGCGGAGGTCATGCCATTAGATCGGGAAATTTGGTATATAGGTAGCTAATACAACTTAGGCAATCACCTCCTAGTCATCAACCCTTATTCTCATGGGATTATCCCTTATTCTCTGGGAGTCATGCTGGACAGTAGATTATCTTTTAAGCCCCACATTACATTGGTTTCTAAGCGAATTAGAAAAAAAATATTTTTACACTAAAAGCGTTACGTAATGGTGCAAGTAGAGAGCTAGAGAGATATTACTATTGGTGTACGCGGCTTTATGTGAATCTATAATCAGTTATTGTATATCTGTATGGGCTGGAGTTGGTATAACGAAAATGGACGAAATGGAAAAAGCTCAACGCTCGGTGCTAAAAGTCATGTTAAAAAGGGCATTTCGATATCCCACCGCCCAGCTCTACGTTGAGGCAGCAGTACTAAGCGTTCGTCAGCTGTACATTTTGAGAATTACGCTCAAACAACATAAAATAGTTCTTCAGTCAGCGTCGTATGAAAGGTTGCTGCAACGCCGTATTTTCAAATCCCAACTAGTGAAAGTAAACACTACATTTGCACGAAGTATGCAGCAATTTATGTTACCCTTCATCTACAATAAAATTGTTAATGTTTGCAGTATTGAGGCACTCAGGATAAGACAAGCAAGGCATCGAATTAAACATTTTTTACTAAGCCTATCTTATGCTGAAACGGAGAAATTCATTAGAGTAATCACTTAAAACTCTCATTGTTCCTATTAATTTATTATTTATTTTATTTTCTATCTTGTAATTAATAATTTCGATCGTTTTTCGAAAATATGACATATCTAACATGTATCACTATGGCTTCATGACATGTTTATGCACATAAATATTTGTTTTGTGCGGTGATCAAACCCGCGACCCCGAAGACAAAATGATCATTGCTAACTATTCGACACCAGGATCGTCTAAAGATTTCTCTTCAAAAATGGAAATACAAAAGGAGATAAAACAGGAAATCGTAAAGGAAAACCCAAAGCACAATACAGAAACAGTCGGAAAAACATCTGGAGTCCACCATTTAAAATCGCACTCATTCTGGCTATAAATAAAGATTTTTTTGAACAAAATTCTGATTTAAAAGGGCACTTCGCTTCAAAGGAAATTTGATCTTGTATCTACACCATTCGTTTTTTGTCTATTACTTTACAAGAGTATTATTTGACTCAATTAAAGTTATTAATGTTACATAGCCTTCAGAGTTTGCAAGCTGAAGTGGCAATGGGCTGGTCACATCTGCCGAGTGAATGATGGCAGATGGGGGACGAAGGTATTAGAGTGGAGGACGCATGTAGGAAGCGTTGTTTTTTTGTTTTTATACCACTAGTGTGGCAATCAAGCATACGGCCCGCCTGATGGAAAGCAGTTACCGTAGGTCTATGAACGCCTGTAACACTAGAGGCATCACACCCGCGTTGCCGACCCTGTATTTTTTTTATTTTTTATACTACGTCGGGTGGCAGACAAGCATACGGCCCGCCTGATGTGAAGCGGTTACCGTAACCGTATTAACGCTCGCAACTTGCGCGCGTTGCTTATTATTTATTTATTTATTATTTTCTATAAAAACCTCTTCACGCCCTTTTTGAAGTATCCCATGCTATAGTCCCCTGAGAAAACCTCGACAGGCAATTCATTCTACAGCTTGACAGTACGCGGGAGAAAACTTCGCTGGAGCCGCACAGTACCGTGTGAGGATGAATTCCCTGTCGATGGCGAGCGGTGCGACTGTAGAAGGAGGCCGTTGGCATCATGTCAAACAACTCCTCTGAACACACCCCATTGTACAGACGGTAGAACACACAAAGGGACGTTGCGTTTGCGCTTTTAAAGCCATCGTGGCTAAAAGTAGTTAGGCAGGCGGTTTTTAGTCAGTTAAAGCCTGATTCGCCCTTGAAAGGTCAGTATGGTAGCAACCAGGCTGAGGGGGTGTCGAAAAGGATTTTCCGCCTCCCTCCAGCAGAACTGGGGGGTGTACCCACGCGCGTCGGGCGTCAAAAAAAAAGTAGGAAGCGTTGGGCGCCCTCCTTCTAGATGGTCCAGTCCAGGCTTTAAGAAAGCGGTTGGATGCGGAAGACGGAGGATCGTATCTGGTGGAAAGCATTGAGGAAGGCTTATATCCAGCAGTGAGTAGATACAGGCTGGTGATGATGATGAATCTTACTTTGGGGTGTAAGGTTTAGGCGAACCTCACCTGCACGTGGTGCACCATACTGATTCACTGATTAGGCAATCTGACAAAAAGAGAAGTAGGCGACCACCAAAAAAGGCAATGAACAGTGAAGTTGAAAGTTTGGGGTGTAAGTGGTTCATCAACATCTTTGAACCAAAGCCAACTTTACCTGCACGCGGTGCACCCTGCTGACTACCAAACGAAGCTCTGGCGAAAAGTGAGGAAGGGAGCGTAATTGTAAGCTCCCGACCGGGAAACGGGAAAAACCCGACTGGGAAATGTACCTCCACCTTACAGAATACTGCAGCCAAATAACCATTCCCTTGAGAGTTGTTGTGATCCTGCGAGTGAGTGAGGTCACCAGAAAGGAAGGAGATGCTGCGTTGGCAGCGGGGGTGGCGGCTTGCGAGCGATGTTTTATGTTGCGAACGTTAATATGGCTACGCTAACCGCTTCACATCAGGCTTATCAGGCGTATGCTTGTCTGCCACCCGACGTAGTATAAAAAAAAAACCGGACAAGTGCGAGTCGGACTCGCCCACCGAGGGTTCCGTAGGTACGTAGTATCATTATTAAATTTGATATTTTTCATTATAAATAAGAAATAATGCGTCGAAAAAAATAAATAAAATATATTTTGCAATGTGTACATCAAGCCCTTTCATATGATACCCCATTTGAACTAGTAGTTTCAATTTGAAATTTCGACACCCTATAAAAAATATAGACCCCCTATTTTTTTAGATCTATTTACAAATGTATAGTTTTGAGATTTATTCCTGTACTTGTAGTCTATAACGATGTTACTTGCCAAATTTCATAGTTCTAGGTCAACGGGAAGTACCCTATAGGTTTTGATTCCTTTGAGTGTGTCGAAATATGCGTTTTTTGCTGAATAAACGGCCGTAACTTTTTTCTACGTAAACTTAGCAGTTTGATTTTTTTTTAACTTCATGGGACCGTAGACCTGTGTATACAGTTCAAATTTCAGCTTGATACCTCCACGCATTCTCGACATAGAAATGTTTGACAGACAGACAGACAGACAGACAGACAGACAGACAGACAGACAGACAGACAGACAGACAGACAGACGGACAACAAAGTGATCTTATAAGGGTTCCGTTTTTCCTTTTGAGGTTCGGAACCCTAAAAAAGAAGTCCATTGCAGTCCCGGGGGTAAGAAGAAATTTGTAGGAGTAAGAAGGTTTTGGAATTTGACTTACAAAGTATTATAAACCGTAGTAATGTTTACTAATTTACATTTCTCATTAAAAATATAAAGAGCATTTAAAAATCCGAGTTATTGTAAAATTCCGAAGTATTCTCGCAATGACATGCTTTTTGATCTTATTGCCAACGTACATTTGCAGTCAGTGACACCTAATTGCGATAGTGATAAGGTTCGAAATGTTTGTGCGAGCAGATTTTGTGAATACTTTTATAATTGCTCCATATTAAATTCGCTGGTAGGCCCTTCAAGGCGAATCGCGCGGAGTGCTTCGCGATTGAGAAAATTGACCGGTTTTCTCAATGTGAAAAATGTGATAATTATGGGAATAGTTACTGTTCCGTACAATAAGGATTTATAAATGTACTAGATAAAACAGCAACCGTTATTTTGGAATATAAATGAATGTTTTTTTTATACAATGTCGGGTGGAAAACAAGCATAAGGACAGCCTGATGTGAAGCGGTTACCGCAGCCATATTAACGCTCGCAATATAAAAAACCGCTCGCGCGACGCTATCCCCGCTGCCAACGCAGCATCTCCTTCCTTTCTGGTGACCTCAGTCACTCGCAGAATCATAACAATCCTCAAGGGAATTGTTATTTGGCTGCGGCATCCTGTGAGGTGGAGGTACATTACCCAGTTGGGTAGCTTACAATTACGCCCCCTACCTCTTTTTTCGCTAGAGCTTCGTTTGTCAGTCAGCAGGATGCACCGCGTGCAGGTGAAGTTGGCTTGGTTCAAAGATCTTGATGAACTACTTACACCCCAAAACCTACTCGCTCCACTCGCTCCGTGCAGTCCAAGTGAACTACCTCTTTGTAATAGCCGAATAATCCCGTAGCCAGCCAGGAGTTTAGAGCACACTCCATCACGAGAATAGGTCGTAATAGCAGATTGTTTACCAAGGGTGCAAAGAACTATTTTAAAGGCGAGAGCGATTCTTAGGCAGAATCCCGAGCGCAGCAAGATATTCAAAATATGCATCTCCAGCTTTAACATCGTATTGCTCCCGAGGTGGACACTCTACCCGACTGGCGAATGTACCTCCACCTCACAAAATACCGCAGCCAAATAACAATTCCCTTGAGGGTTGTTATGTTCCTGCGAGTGAGTGAGGTCACCAGAAAGAAAGGAAGGAGATGCTGCATTGACAGCCGGGGTGGAGGCGCGCGGGCAATATTTTATGTTGCAAGCGTTAATATGGCTACGGTAACCGCTTCACATCAGGCGGGCCGTATGCTTGTCGGCCACCCGACGTAGTATAAAAAAAAAGTAGGTACACTGACTATACCTTTTTGAAGTGAAAACTTCTTTAGCGGCGTTGTGCTCTTTTTGGGATGGGTCATTTGAAATAGAGTCGCTTATTCATTGGTATGAATGTGCAATCTATTCAGTTAATGAATCGCAATAAGAGATGGTGATAAGGGGGCTCATCGAAAATTCGTAAGACGGAGGGATTGTAGACCGCCGGCGTGGCGTAGGAGAGGTAGTAATATCCCTCTCTCTTTCTACCGCGCGGCGAAAATGTATGCCTGCTCCTGCTGTTTATTTTTAATGTAATATAAATTGTCATGTTTGTGTACGATAGCGCAATAAATAAATATTGTATTTTACCATTTAAATGATAGTACTTTTAAGTTTTACACTGATAAATATAGCAATTCGTGCGAAATTATTCCCTATCGATTCCAAAATATTAAAAAATGCACAACGTTAATGTTCTAGTTTTCACTTCTGCCAGCACTCCCGGAGTGCAACCCGTTTCTTTTTTGCGAAATTATGTGTATACATAGTATACATACATATGTTTATGTTATATGTCAATTAACATTGTTCTATATATACAAATAAAACGGAAATGACAAAAACTAATTAAAAGTAATAAAATATAATAAACTAAATGGCGTCAAAATATTCTTCCACATCGCCGTCAAAAGGTAAAGTGGCCAGAAGGCTAGCAGCATTGCCACGCTGGATGGCAATGCTTATTCGCTGAGCGAGAAATAGGCCAGCCCTCTGGTCACGGGAAGAGTCGACCAAACGTTTGGAGATATCTCGAAATAAAATTCTTGCGCTCGGACCCCACGGGCCAAGTGTTTCCACACCAAACGGCTCAAAAACATAATTACCGATGAGGTTTGAATATTTGCGCCGTTTGAGGGTCTCCGCTGATGCTGCAGCAGCCCCCGCAGAACACGACGTATATGGAAGATGGGAAGGCGCGAGGGTGTCGACGCATGTTGCGTTCCACACCAAAGGTCTGCCCATCTTCCATGGCAGCAATGACATACCGTCTGGTCTCTTCCCATCGTCGCGTACCAGACCATTTGGTTCCAAAACTGCTGGGACCCCGGCGGTGGAAAGAGCCCGACGAATAATATCATTAATGCTGCCATGACGTGGGATTCTGCCAGCGCTCTTGTTAAACATTGTTCTTGATGTTTCTCAGAAATAACTAACTAGTTTAATAATAAATATTTTTTAAAATTAATAGTTTTAACATTTCGTGTGGGTAATGTCGTAAAAAGTTTAATTTGTCGATTTAACTGTAACAATGTGTCTTGCTGGGAAGTTTTGTACGATTGCAGGGTTTTCTTACTTATGAGCATAAGTAGGGAATTCTCGCATTTGGATTACGTTTTGGTCGCTTCAGACCCACCGTACCCCTGGCCGTACCTCTGGTGGTACGGTGGGTCTTTTAATATTAAACCATACCACTGAATAAATTACGCTCACGTTAGTTTTCACAGCCAGAGGGGCAATTTTGATAATTAAAATAATAAATAAATAATATTTCTGGACAATTTACACGGCGCCATCTAGTCCCAAATTAAGCGCAAAGCTTGTACTATGGGTACTAGACAACTGATAAATATATATTTTTTGTAAATACATACATATAATACATAGAGAATACCAAGACAAACAGACATGTTCATGCACACAAATATTTGTCTTGTGCGGAAATCGAACCCACGACCCCGGAGTCAAAGTGGACATGATTAGCCAGTCGACCACCGGGGTCGTCAATGTAGTCAAAATTCAGTTTCTAAAATTTCAAATTTGGTATTCTCGTATCATAATATGAATCAATGTTTAAGTTAAGTGGGATTATATCGAAATATGACCGATAATTAAACAAACTAAGAATGTTATTTTGCCAACAATATGAACTGATAATAAATCAATTAATGAAAACAAGTATATAAATTTTAGTAAATTCACAGTTCAATCTCGATTCGGTCAACTTGCGTACTTAATAATTCCGAGAATTGGCATTCTGATATCATGATGATTTTGGGGTGTATATGCTCACCACGACCTTTAGAGCCAAAGCCAACTCCGCCTGCACGTAGAACACCCTGCCGACTAACTAAACAGGCTCTGGCAAAAGAGAGATAGGGTACAGAGTATTTGTAAGCTGCCCGACTGGGGAAGTACCTCCACCTCATAGAATACAGCAGGCAAAGTTGTTGTGTTCCCGCGAGAGAGTAAGGTCATCAGAAAGGAAGGAGTTGCTGCGTTGACAGTCGGGGTGGAAGCGCGCGAGCGATATTTCATGTTGCGAGCTATATGGCAATAGTGACCGCTTCGCATCGGGAGGGCCGTGAACTTGTATGCCTCTCGATGTAGTATAAAAAAAAGATCCCCATTTGTATGGGATCCCATAGAATGGAGAGGTCAACCATTTTACTGAATGATTTTAATCAAAATTCCATATTGTAGATAATATAAAATTCTATGCCAATGTATTCACTTTCTCTACAATCTAATATTAAATAATAAATATTCTAGAATATACAGCGTCATCTAGTCCCAAAATAGGTTAGGCTTGTGCTATAGATACTAAAATGAACTGATAAACATACAAAATTATTAGGTAATGTTTTTGTTTGTTTCTTATAACTTTATTGTACATCAAAAAATAAAATATCAAATAAATTGCAAGACAAAGCAGTGCAAAGGCGGACTTATCCCTTAGAAGGATCTCTTCCAGTCAACCTTAGAGTATCAAAAGGATTAAAATTAATCGCTGTGATGAAAAAACAAAAATTATAACATAGTAGTTTATGAATATATGATGATAATAGACCACACGAGTATTTTAAGACCTAATTATGTGCAGTTTCATACACTACTTTATCTAATCTCATGAAATAGATAACAATAATGTTTTAAATAAAACCATGAAGTTAATTTAACAGCTTCATTTCTTACTTAGAAATCCATTTTGCAGATGGAGCATGCGTGGTGCGCATGCGCGACGAGCCGCGCGGCGCCGCGTTCACAGATTATGTAGAAAAATTTTGCAACGTTATTAACGGTGCAACGGTATTTTAAAATACCTGTATCCAGGGCTGAAGCTGTATCGAAATGGAGAAAAAGCTATTTTTCGATACAGTTTTGTCCATAGAAGAGCTGTATCGAAAAGTCACTTTTTAAATTTATTTTGATGTCTTGTGCGTAAAAGACTGACGTTAAGATTCTGTGTTTAGTATTTTAATCTCTAAATTTCAGTATGAGATTAGATAATAGTCATTTAAACTATAATTCAATGAAATCTATTGAGCCGTTTCAGAGGCTATTCGGCACAAATTATCGGACAGAAAGGGAAAGTTAATAATTTAGGTTCTATTAGTATAATAAAGTTTGCAAACAAACAAGCAACGATAACCCATCCTTTTAAGGCGACAGTCCCTTAACATGAATTATCGAGACATCCGCGCGAGGTCAAGATCTCTAACGCAGCCACCGGACCGGTTCAGAATCCGTATCATTGGGTCAGCTAGCATCCGGATTCAGCTCCCGTTACGTCGGATAATTGTTCTATACATACATACACGCATTCCTAGATATATTTCGTTGTAAATATAATTTATAGGTGCTCGATGGCGTCGTTGCGCGTGTCAGTCTAATCGAACACGCAAGTTAAGCAACGTCGACCGCAGCCTGTCTATGGATGGGTTTATTTATCTCGAGTTCCTCCGTGCTTCGGAGGGCACGTTAAGCCGTCGGTCCCGGCTGTTGTCATTAGATCACAGTCGTTAAGCCAAGTCAGTGGCATTTGGGCGGCTTGAAAACACTGGCCTCCGCCAACCCGCAGTTGAGCAGCGTGGTGGAGTATGCTCTAAACCCCTTCGATGGAGGGGAAACCCATATCCCAACAGTGAGATGATTAGGGGTTGATGCCGATGCCGATAATTTATAGAATATTGAATCTGTTAAGCCGCGTCGCCTGTGAGTGTTTTTCGAAACATTACACAAAAACATGGAGACAAAGAGGTGTGTCGCGTGCCATAGACAAGTGGTAGGCAAAACTAATGCGAAGATAATTTTATGTTTTTTTTTTTTCTAAGACTCGCCATAAATTTAAATTCCATCTTTCATTCTATCATCTTGATAATTGGCCATCTACCACAGTACGCTTTTTAAGAGGTTTTTTATTACCATGAATTATAAAATTATGGTATCAACTTTCCTCAGCAGTATTCCCAAATAAATACGACATGGGAGCCTTCAAGAACAGAGTAAATTTCCCTTAAAGGCTGGCAACTGATCGGCGACCCCGTGGTGTTGCTGATTGCTATGGGCGGTGGTATCAGGTTACCCACATGCTTTCTTGCCCCCCACTCATAGAAAAAAAAATACCTGGCCAATTCTCGTGATTATTTGCAGAATAAAAGTGGACCGAATCAAGATTGAATTATGTTTTAACTGAAAATTGTATACTTGTTTCATTCTGATCAATTCTTATCCCGAGCAGATTTCTATTCTATATATTGATAAAAATGTGTAAGCCGTGTTTAAGTGACACATGGGCACAATGACAGAGTAAATAATTTCATTTCATTTCATTCCAGATCATCTCATCTCATCTCATATCATTTCACCACACTTCACCTCACCCATCTCTTTTGAAATGAGATGAGATGCGACGAGACGAGATGATATGTCATCGCGTCTCGTCGCATCTCATCTCATTTCATTTCAATAAGTTTCATTAAAATCGGATCAGCTGTTTGCGAGAAAATAGTGTGATTATTTTAATGCGAATGCGAGTAATAATCAAAATGTACTGAATATATTTCACTGTTCAACAAACTTAAAAATTGTATTTTCTTTTCCTACATACCTACCATACATACCTGCCATACATAAAATCGAAGTTCTGGTTTGAGAGTTTCAGCGATAAAATATTTATACATATTTTTTTTTTACCCCAACTCGACGTAGTTGCTAATAAAAAATCAACGTTTCTCTTTCTGCTCATAAATTAAAAATTATTGCTTATGCAGGAAACCGAACTAAATTCTACATTTTTGCAAATTTCCGGCAGGCGATTTTTATTTTCCTTCTTGTTTTTTTATTACTTGACTACGGCCCTGCCCACTCCATGCACAAATTCATTACCCTAAGGTTGCATTGAAAAGATTGTTCTCAGCAATAAGACCGCCTTGTTGCCTCGATACAAGTCTGTAATAATTTATTGATTCACTGTATTTTTAATTTGTATATTGCAAATAAAGCATATTATATCTTCTATCTATCTATCTATTGGCCGTGTGTTTTCCGGCAGACTAGAATAGAATCACTCCGTCTCTTCCCGTGGATATCGTACAAGGCGACTAAGGGAAATACATTATCAAACCTCGATCAGGCCTCCCCAACCTGTTTGGCCAGCGTGGGGAGTGTAGGCCAAATCCTCCTTCTGTCTGGGACGGACGAGAGAGGGTCGTGCTCCTGTAGTGGAGACTAAAATGACCTGATTATGATGATCTATCTATCTACAGAAAAGGTAATATTTCTAGCAGTCTATGTATGTATGTTTGTATTTACGTGTGTTTTCCATAGCGCATAAAGTATTCATCCGATTTTGATGATATAGGTGTCAATCGATTTTATGGATATATAAAAGGTAGATAAGCACGATGTTTAAGGTCATTTAGCAATGAATTGAGATATTGAAGTTAATGTGAAAACTCGTAAACCGCTTGACCGATTTTGATGAAGTTTGGTACATACGTAGGTCGTGTATATACAATTGATGTGTATACGTAGAATTGTAATTGATTCCATAGGTTTTGAGATATCGAAATTGTTTAAAAAACCAGTCACGAGGTCGCAGATGTAGACTTCAGACTAGTTTACCAGCTGTTTAGGCAGGTTTTTGGAATCATGTTGACGTAGATCTATTGTATAATTTATATGTGTCAGTTATATTGTAGCATTCGCCACATTCGATAACGGCTAGCTGTTTCAAATAACTTTTAAACTTTTGCGTTGCATAATTTATGAAAATAACAACAGGAATTAACGCGATCATGCATAAGGGTATTTACATACAATTGTTATTGCCTGACGTTTCGACCAGGTTGCACCGGCCGTGGTCACAGGTTGACTGCATTATATGCCTTATGCATGATCGCGTTAATTCCCGTAGTTATTTTCATAATGGCGGTTAAAATTACCCTTTTATCATTTTATCATCCTAGTGAAATTGACACTGTTACCACTAGTTTGTAGTATTTCTAATTGATCTAACCTAACGGATTTTTTATAGAAGTTTATATGTAATATAAATATAATAAATGTATATAAAACCAATTTTGGAAACATGACAATATCATAATTTGACGAGCTCGGTGGTCGAATGGTTAGCAATGGCCACTTTGACTTCGAGGTTGCGGGTTCGATATGATTTGCCCGCACAAGACAAATATTTGTGGGCACGACCATATCTGTTTGTCTTGGTCAGGGTGTCTTCTATGTATGTATTTACAAAAAAAAAAAAAATGTATTAAAATATATTATCAGTTATCAAGTACCCATAGTACAAGCTTTGCTTCATTTGGGACTAGATGGCCGTGAGTAATTGTCCAGCAATGTTTATTAGGATTATTTATTTATAATAATCAGACATCCACAGTAAATTACAACAAGAGAATTAAAAAAATATGAGGATATGTGCTATGTGTACGTACAATCGATTTACATACAACCTACCATATCTACCATACCATACCATACCATCTACCATAGATTCGATATATAATATTATTGATATGCTGTTTTGCTGATGGAACACCTAAATAAAGTAACATTTAAGATAATTTAAAGACGATACTGCTTGCTTAGATACTGCTAGAGGAACTCGATGGCGTAGTTGTGCGTGTCAGTATAATCGAACACGCAAGTTAAGCAACGTCGACTGTAGCCTGTCCACGGATGGGTTTATCTATCTCGAGCTCCTCCGTTCTTCGGAGGGCACGTTAAGACGTCGGTCCCGTCTGTTGTCATTAGATGACAGTCGTTAAGCTAAGTCAGTGGTCTTTAGGCGGCTTGAAAACACTGGCGGTGGCCAGTGTTTTCCAGCCAACCTGCTGTTGAGCAGCGTGGTGGGGTATGCTCTAATTCCCTTCGATTGATGAGACGCCCCTGGTATAGGTACTTAGCTAACTGTATGCCAAATTTCCCGATCCAATAGCTTGAGCTCCGCGTCTTTCGATCAGTCAACGAGTCAGTTTCTCCACTGAATTTGAAACTTAACTCTAGCCGCCTAAATCTAGTCGTTATGTAATGCGGCGGTTTTACCATACGTCTGCGACATTATTGTATCATAAATATTAAACGTAGTCATCGTGCGACATTGATACATTTCGATCACCAAAGCGGATGTTCTCGTTCGAGTCATTGCTACAGATCTAATTAATTCAGGCTGGTCTCCCGGACATCCTTCATAACACGGATCTTATAAGAATTCAGATAGCTAGATCTTATCCTGCTCCTATTTGTGTCTGTATATCTATATATATAAAAGAGTAAATCACTCACTCACTCATCACGAAATCTCAGGAACTACAAGTGCTAAGAGTGTCAAATTTTTCAAGGGGGTTCTTTTTAGGACGTAGGTGCTCACTGAGACGGGAATTTGGAAAATTCAACCCCTAAGGGGGTGAAACAGGGGTCCAAAGTTTGTATGCGGAACCAAGATTAGTTGGACTATTTTATACGAAACTTTACATGAGCACTTCTGTAGATAAATGAGTAAACACGTGTTTCAGGATTTTTCAAAATTCAACCCCTAAAGGGGTGAAATGAGGTGCAAACGTCTGAAAATCGTTATGGGTATTGTTTTTATGGTTTATCGGGTCGCTGATTCCGAAAACAACAGCTATTTTATAATCTAACATAACCGACGTGACACAAGAGCACTCCTGTGGGGGTGCGATGGGGTTGAAATGTCATAATATCAATATGGGTGTTTATTCTATGGTTTTCTGAGAAGTCAATTACGAAAATGGCATTTATTTGAAAACGTTGACACGAAATTTCCATCTCGGTATAAAAATCCAGGATTTGGAACACCCTGATGCAGAACCATAAAGGTTCAGCTAAACTATAAGAAATATTAAAATGACGCCTTAGCAAAAGTTGTTCAGCCTGATGAGTATTTTTTGTTGAGGTATAAAAATCCAAGATTTAGAACACCTGATGCAGATCCATAATGGTTACGGTAAACTATAAGAAATATAAAATTGACGCCTTAGCAAAAGTTGTTCAACTTGATCAGCATTTTTTGTTGAGGTATAAAAATCCAAGAATTGGAACACCTGATACAGAACCATAATGGTTCAGCTAAACTATAAGAAATATAAAAATGACGCCATAGCAAAAGTTATTCAGCCTGATGAGTATTTTTTGTTGAGGTATAAAAGTCCAAGATTTGGAACACGTGATGCAGAATCATAATGGTTCAGCTAAACTATAAGAAATATAAAAATGACGCCTTAGCAAAAGTTGTTCAGCCTGATGAGTATTTTTTGTTGAGGTATAAAAATCCAAGATTTAGAACACCTGATGCAGATCCATAATGGTTCCGGTAAACTATAAGAAACATAAAATTGACGCCTTAGCAAAAGTTGTTCAACTTGATCAGCATTTTTTGTTGAGGTATAAAAATCCAAGATTTGGAACACCTGATGCAGAACCATAAAGGTTCAGCTAAACTATAAAAAATATAAAAATGATGCCTTAGCAAAAGTTGTTCAGCCTGATGAGCAATTTTTGGTGAGGCATATAAATCCAAGATTTGGAACACCTGATGCAGGACCATAATGGTTACGGTAAACTATAAGAAATATAAAATTGACGCCTTTGCAAAAGTTGTTCAACGTGATGAGTATTTTTTGTTGAGGTATAAAAATCCAATATTTGGAACACCTGATGCAGAACAAAGCTAAATTTATTTGCATAAACAACATGGTGTATACAATAAATTATAGTTTAAAAAAAATACTAAAAAACACGCTATAATAGCAAATATAACTAAAAAAGCTACTTAAAAAACAATAAATAGTTTAACTAAATATTGATTGTATTGTAAAAAAATAACCGCGCAGTGCTATTTTATGCTTACCTGCTACAAGTTAGACGCAATCGTTTTATTTTATTTACAAAGGTAACGTGGTCTATTTAGTCAGTTTATTATAGACGTGTACGCTAAAATTGAAATGGAACGATTGGTTTAAATTCGCACAAACCAGAAAAAGCTATGTAGCAAGATTTTGTGATGCAAAGTCTTTTAAACAACGAGGGGAAACTGTTTTTCTTAGATGCTTCAGGAAGGACTGGAAAAACATACTTGACGAGAGCAATCATCGCTGAAATCAGGCGCCAAAATAATATCTCACAGCAGCATCGCCAGGTATTGCAGCCATATATTACTTCTAGGCGGAATGACGCAAATACAATGTTCAATATTATACTCGATTTATGCAGAACGGAAACACCGACATGCTTTGTGACACGAAACTGTGACAAAGCGAAAATGTTTCAGGATTGCTGTCTAATCGTTTCAGATGAATGCGAAAAAAAAACAATAAGGCAGTAGAAGCTGTAGATAGAACTTTACGTGTCCAAGAGTTTTCAAAAATATTATTAAAATTTGGGGAAGATCTCCTTCCTGAAGTAAAGTCAATGTGTAGCAGCGAAATATGTATAATTGAAGCTGAGATTCTCACTGGGAGTGGTGCCGATGAAACTGTATTTATTCCGCGTATATCACTCTTCCTTCTTACGGCCGTGTGGTTTCCGGCAGACTAGAATAGAATTACTCCGTCTCTTCCCGTGGATGTCGTACAAGGCGACTATGGGCATAGTTTTTGTCCCAGAAATTACCTATTATTGTTGTTTATTGTACCTGTAGGGCGGTTCTATGTTCGACTGTATGTATTTTTTTAAATTCAATGATTTCTCCGTCAATTGTACAGCAATTTTAATAATTCTTATTAGTTTGAGAGGGTACACTTTCCAGGTGGTCCTATATTAAAATGAATGTTGCTAAGCGCATAACTCGAGAACGGCTCGATCAATTCTGCAAATTTTTATTTAAATATTTTCGTTAAGGTATAAGGAAGGTTCTTATGTACATAAAAATTGCGAGGAAAAGAAAACAACACTTTCTACCCGTGCGAAGCCGGGGCGGGCAGCTAGTACATATAATAAAATTAAAACTGGCCGATGTCAGGATCTTCATAAGAGGAATAGAACTTACGAGTAAAAAAAACAATTTTTTTGGTTGTCTTGTCCACAGAAATATACATAAGTGTTATTTAGGTCTGTCTGTATGTTTGTACGTGCATTATGCTCAACCGATTGCACGAAATAGGAATTGGTTTTCACAGTTGTATCACTAGTATCATTTTTTTTAAATAAAAAGTATCCTTTATCCTTCCTAATACCTTTGAGAATACGCGTACAAAGTTTCATATTGATCGATTGTGTAGTTTCGGAGTGAAAGCTCACAAACAAACTCACATTCATATTTATAATATTAGTCTGGATTATAGGAGTATAAATCCTCATTTTGAAGGCCATATTGAAAGCGTTTAGGTAATAATGCATTGTCACGAAAACCAAACGATTGTGCCAAATTTCACCTCAATCGAACACTGGGAAGTGGGTCAAATTTAACTTGCAAAACTTGATTACAGACACCGCGGTAAAACAAATTCGACAACAACCCATAATCATCCCACTGTTGGGATCCCCTCTTCCCTCAATCGAAGGGGTTATTCAACTCACTCAATCGAGATAAATAGACCCATCCATAGACTGGCTGTCGTCGACGTTGCTTAACTTGCGTGTTTGATTAGACTGACACGCGCAACGACGACATCAAGCTACTCAAAACTAAGTAAAATCTTGTAATAGGCTATTTGACAATATTCAAAAACAGTATAAATTATTTAACAATATCGTAAAATACTGGCCGTGTGGTCTCCGGCAGACTAGAATAGAATCACTCCGTCTCTTCACGTGGATGTCGTACAAGGCGACTAAGGGAAATACATTATAAAACATCGATCAGGCCTCCCCAACCCGTCTGGCCAGCGTGGGGAGTGTAGGCCAAATTCTCCTGTCTATGACGGACGAGAGGGTCGTGCTCCTGTAGTGGAGACTTAAATGACCTGATGATGATGATCGTAAAATACACGAAACTATAAAGATCTGCAAACTTTCATTCTAATATATTCCGTCCGACTTGTTTTAGGGTCGATCAAAGTTTGGCGGGAAAGTACATTTAAAAAGTATGAAATTATTGAAAAATAAAATTTCCATTGGAGAAGCAATAACAAAAACCAAAACTTTTATTGATACTAATTACATAAATGTAATATTTACAGTGTTGCAAAAGTGAAAATTTTTAAATCGGTAAATTTGCCTGCTAAAAATCGGGAGAAATCGGGAGATTTTTACTCGGAATAAAACAAGAGTTAAAAGGCAGATTTATTATGATATAGTACTGTAATTAATTCTATTAATGATTTTCATCTTCATACCACTTCTTACTGGCTATTTTTACCCGACTGCGACAGAAGGAGGGTTATGTTTTTCGAGAGTATGTATTTATGTATATATGTATAATTGTTTGGCACGCTCTGCAGCCTGAACGGCTGGATGGATTTTAGCTTGAGAGGTGTCGTTAGATTAGTATTTGCTGTGAGAGTGACATAGGCTACATCAAATATAAAAAACCGGGCAAGTGCGAGTCGGACTCGCCCACCGAGGGTTCTGATATTTTTCATTATAAATAAGAAATAATGCGTTGGAAAAAATAAATAAAATATATTTAGCAATGTGCACATCAAGCCCTTTCATACGATACCCCATTTCAACTAGTAGCTTCAATTTGAAATTTTATCCCATATAAAAAATATAGACCCCTATTTTTCAAGATTTAATGACACATGTATAGTTTTGAGATTTATTCTTGTATTTGTAGTCTATAACGATATTACTTGCCAAATTTCATAGTTCTAGGTCAACGGGAAGTACCCTATGGGTTTTGATTCCCTTGAGAATGTGTCGAGATATGCGTTTTTTACTGAATAAACGGCCGTATCTTTTTTTTTACGTAAACTTAGCAGTTTGATTTTTTTACAATTTCATGGGACCGTAGATCTGATTATACAGTTCAAATTTCAGCTTGATACCTCCACGCTCTCTAGTTATAGGGTCTTGACAGACAGACAGACAGACGGACGGACAACAAAGTGATCTAATAAGGGTTCCGTTTTTCCTTTTGAGGTACGGAACCCTAAAAAAATCAATATGGCGGCTGTGAGCCGCAAAATTGTCGTTGGAGTAATTTTTTTTTCTCCTAAATATATCGATATGGGTATCAAAATAAAGGTCTCGATGACCTCGATGATCATCATCGAGGTCATCGATTCAAATATATATTTGATATATATTAGTTTTAGGCTGCGGCTTTGATTGTATGAAATTATTTTATTGTTACGCGTGATTAATAAATCTGTTCTAGGTGCAGTCGGGTTTTTGATTTTTTAAATTAACTTATAACTTGTTGTGAAATTTTTTTTGTCAATATTAAAATGAAAGCAACTTAGGTTCTCCGATACATCATTTTGTATGTATGGAATTTCCCCCATTTACCTACCAAACAATAATAAACTCTGTTATAACAGGCATTTCGGTGCAATTTGTTTTGCGTATGCTGCGGTATTGAAGGGCCTTGCAAGGAAGGAAGGGGTATCCCCGCAGCCCGTGCATTGATTTAATTTTACTATGTTACCTTTGGTGTTGCCCTGTATAGAATAATATTTTTAATTGTCACTTTAGTGAAAAATCAAAAATCGGGAGATGGGGTCACTAAATCGGGTTATCGGGAGAGAATAGTCGAAATCGGTAGATCTCCCGATAAATCGGGAACTTTTGCAACACTGAATATTTAACATAGCTGTCGTACAAATTTCTGATTTGAAGATACAAACCTGCGATGTCATAACTCAGTAGACTTTTGTATGATGCGTTTTCGGGAAGTCTAAAATTGTGATTTTCAAATTAACATATCTCGAGAGATTTTTGTGCTATCGAAGTAACTCTTTCACCTATGGTTATATTATTTAGACATCCCTACATATCAAACCGAAAAAATGTTAGTCAAATAGCCTATTGTCTTACCTTAGGTCTTATAGAAAACTCCCAGTGAAAATCGTGCACGGACCACAACAAAAATGGCAGTACCTTGGATTACTACAACATATTTATTGACATGTTGTAGTGCGAGAGAAAAGTAACTGTTTCTAGCCACATCCGGGTTCGCGATCTTATTCAGAGGTTCCGTTTCTTGGGAAATACCCATTTATAGTCGGCTGCCCCCGGTGGTAACGAATTGGACATGCGCGAGGTAATTAAGAAAGTTACTTTCGTTACGTTTTTAGATTTCTGTAGTGAACACTTCTTTAATAGCTTTGTTTGTTTATTTGTAAATACTATATCTAATCCTCTCCGAAACTCCTCCGAAACTGCTTGACAGATTTTTATGAAATTTTGTGTGCATATCGGGTAGGTCTGAGAATAGGTTGTACATACGTCATATCTAGACTTCTTTAGTAGCGTTTCGTGCATACATTTTATAGGCAGTGAATGAGGTTGAGGTGCTAGATGGAGTTGTTGCGCGTGTCACTCTAATCGAACACGCGAGTTAAGCAACATCCACCGTAGCTTGTCCATGGATGGGTTTATTTATCTCGAGCTTCTCCGTGCTTCGGAGGGCACGTTTAGCCGTAGGTCCCGGCTATTAGTTGTCAGTCGTTAAGCCAAGTCAGTGGTCTTTAGGCGGCTTTAAAACGCTGGCCTCCATCAACCCGCAGTTGAGCAGTGTTGCTGTTCATTGTTTTTTTTTTTACCTTTATCATTCAAACTTCAAAGATTGACGAGCTCGGTGGTCGAATGGTCAATGGCCACTTTGACTCCGAGGTCGCGGGTTCGATCCCCGCACAAGACAAATATTTGTGTGCATGAACATGTCTGTTTGTCTTGGTCTGGGTATTATATGTATGTTTTAACAAAAAAAAATGTATTTAAGTATTATATCAATTATTTAGGACACATAGTACAAGCTTTGCTTAGTTTGGAACTAGATGGTAATTTGTCCTGGAATATTTATTTATTTAAAGGCTCTGGCAAAGAGAAGTACCAGCCAGTACCAGTACCAGCGAATTTATAAGCTGCTCGACTGTGGAAGTACCTCCCCCTCAGAATACCGCAGCCAAATAACAATTCCCTTGAAGGTTGTATTCGTATGAGTAAGTGAGGTCACCAGTAAGGAAGGAGTTGCTGTGGCTGCGGGGATGTTTGCCACTTAAACCCTAGAGTCTTATCTACACAATCTGACATCAAAAGCCTCGACATAAATTATAAAAAAAATATATAAAACACTCAAAGAAGGAGTGGTTCTCGTTCCCTTCTAGGGATGCACGATTTTTACTTTGAATCGATGTTTTGGATCGTAACGGATCGTAACCCTCTGAATCGATTCTTGGATCGAATCGCATGTTCTTGAATCGATCTCACAAAACTCGCTTTAAAAAATCGCAACCACATTTTTTTAAGGATTTTAACAAATAAAACACATTTTTTGACAGTTAATAATACAAACTTTCATGACTTAATTATAAAAATAGAAAAAAAACATTTGTTTCTTAAATTAAAGATTTTTGGTGTGTAAGTGGTTCATCAACATCTTTGAACCAAGCCAACTTCACCTGCACGCGGTGCACCCTGCTGACTGACAAACGAACTCTGGCGAAAAGAGAGGTAGGGAGCGTAATTGTAAGCTACCCGACTGGGGAATGTACCTCCACCTCACTGAATACCGTAGCCAAGTAACAATTCCCTTGAGGGTTGTTGTGTTCCTACGAGTGAGTGAGGTCACCGGAAAGGAAGGAGATGCTGCGTTGGCAGCGGAGGTGGCGGCGCGCGAGCGATATTTTATGTTGCGAGCGTTAATATGGCTACGGCAACCGCTTCACATCAGGCGGGCCGTATGCTTGTCTGCCACCTGATGTAATAGTATAAAAAAAAAAACATAACATTACAAAAGCCAATCCTCCACGTCGAAACTTTTTAAAAATAATAATTTTGAAACCCTTTCCGGAAGAACTTCCGGAACTTTCCAGAGACTTTCGTCTAATGTTGAATTTGAACGAAAATAATGGCCAGAGAAAAAAGGCGTTCTGATGGTATTTGTAGAGGTGGCCACAATGGCCAAATATCTTAAAGCCATCGTACCCAACTGTTGCCATGCTATTTTTCGGGTTGACCAGTAAGAAATTGGATTAGCTTTCCGATTAAGTACAGGTTCGGATAGATACTGTTTTAGGGATGACTCTAGAGTTTCTGGTGTACGTGTCTCTGATGTTGCCGACATTTGGCTCAATAATTGGTTATGGAATTACCAAGAATGTTCTTACTATATCATAACACATTGATACATTGTCTGTGAATACAATCTAAAGGACTCGATTTTCTTTACTTATGGATCGATTCGAGTGAAGATCGCATTGAAGTGAATCGATTCAAAAAATCGCCAGATCATATTCTCTTGAATCGATCTTCATAAAAGTCGAATCGTAATGTGCATCCCTATTCCCTTTAGCAAATTAAATATTAATACAGCTTTCAGGAGTGATTAATTCAGCGAGTGTATTCGAGTCTGTTCCATCTTAATTTCATTGGTTGATTTGATTTATGACTGCTGGCTGTAAGGCCAATGGCATAGTAATGTAAACGATTTTTTTTATTCTATTGACGTGATAATGTCTTGGAAATTTGTGAACGCCAGTTGCACGCACGAAAAAGCATGACTCATTGTCACGTCCCGCCTGAGCCGAGCGCTCAAGCGAGAGCGCTGAACAAATGATAGAGAGGCATGATCGGCCTAAGCATTCGGCTTGTGACGCATCTATCGATCGTAATCGGCTTCAGCTTAGGCGGTAGGGTTTTGGTTGACAGTTTCGGGGTGTAAGTGGTTCATCAACATCTTTGAACCAAAGCCAATTTCACCTGAACGCGGTGCACTCTGCTGACTGACAAATGAAGCTCTGGTGAAAAGAGAGGTAGAAAGCGTAATTGTAAGCTACCCTAGTGGAGAATGTACCTCCACCTCACAGAATACCGCAGCCAAATAACAATTCTCTTGAGGGTTGTTGTGTTCCTGCGAGTGAATGAGATCACCAGAAATGAAGGAGATGCAGCGTTGACCGCGGGGGTGGCGTCGCGCGAGCGATATTTTATGTTGCGAGCGTGAATATGGCTACGGTAACCGCTTTACATCAGGCGGGCCGTATACTTGTCTGCCAGCCGACGTAGTATAAAAAAAAAAGCTCTAGGTTTTCTACCAGCTGAGAGCTAAACATAATTACCAGAATTTAAGCAGTAGTGTTATTTTCGCATTAAAAAAATCCAACGGTAATCGGGTACAGCTTCGGCGGTAGGATGCCTGGCTGGGTTATTATTATTATGTCAAAGTCCCTTGACAAAATAGTACAAAACAATTTGTGACAAATCGCCCCAGTACGTCTGTGCAAACTGCGTACAAGCTATATCAGACGGTTTTATAGTAAACAAAAAAAAACAATAACTCAGGAAAAACAACGTACATTTTCAAACAAATAAATGGCAAAAAACATAAAATAAGTTGGAAAAACATCGATAGACGGTTTTCCATTATAAAGCCAGTTCGGTTTCAATATTGTTTGGTAGCGGATTGATTGAACAAAAAATATGTCGCGAATTCATAACAAAATGGAAGGTTAAACCCGGCAGGCGCGGTGCAATGTTTGTGATAGAACCCTAGGCTTATAAAATGGTACATTTTGACTTGAATATGTCTTTAAAATTCCGGCAGACTAGAATAGAAACACTGGATGTCGTACAAGGCGACTACGGGAAATACATTATCAAACATCGATCAGGCCTCCCCAACCCGTCTGGCCAGCGTGGGGAGTGTAGGCCAAATCACCTTCTTCTGTCTAGGACGGACGAGAGAGGGTCGTGCTCCTGTAGTGGAGACTAAAATGACCTGATGATGATGATGTCTATGATGTTAAAATTGCTTCCATAGTATGCTATAACTCCAAATTTATTCACTTGAATCATTTTGGCAGAGTGCGTAAGACTCTGGATGAAATGAATATTGACTACTTAGTGAGAGTTTTGACGTGAATCATCATCATCATCACCACGCTGTCCATACGGGTTGGGGAGGCCTGATCGATGTTCGATAATGTATGTCCCTTAGTCGCCTTGTACGATTTCCACGGGAAGAGACGGAGTGATTCTATTCTAGTCTGCCGGAAACTACACGACAAATATAAAAAAATAATATTTATCATTTTTATTTGAAAAAAAAAGACGACCCCGGAGGTCGAATGGCTTACCATGTCCAGTTTGACTCCGAGGTCGCGTATTTGATCCTCGCACAAAACAAATATTTGTGTGCACGAACGTTTGTCTTGGTCTGCGTGTTTTCTATGTATTTAAGTATAATATCAGATATCTAGTACCCATAGTACAAGCTTTGCCTAGTTTGGTACTAGATGGCAGTAATTCGTCCAAAAATATTTATCATTTATAAATAAACAATCCCAATGTGCAAACTTATTTGATTATTACTACAATTTAGTTCGGAAAATGGCGAACAAACGCGTTGACAGCTTTTCAGTGGCAGCAGGGGCGTTAGGGATCTTCGGTTTTGAATCAACGTTGATGGGATTAATCACTTTGCTGTGTACTTGTACATGATGTTCAATTTAAAATTCAATTTGCTAGTGATTCTAACAGCAACAATAGGACTGTCAGTAGTGTTGGGCAGGACTCGAGATCTATAAATTCAAATTTAGGGACTGGACTCACTTTGACAGGCTCGCAAGACTCTGGCTGGATTCCTTAGTTTTGAGTCTACGAAAGGACAATCTGACTCTACGAAAGGACTTGATTTTCATAATTAAAACTCAGTTCTATGAGTCAAGTCTTTTTGCATTAAGACTATACGATGAGTCCTATTGCAAAAAGCATCAGGAGTCAACGTAGGACTTGAGAGTGCTTTCGTATAGTCCTAATATAAAAAGACTAATGCAAAAAGTTCTTAAAAAAATAACGTCTTATTATAGAATTTCAGTTATTCAAAAAGACTAGAGATTTCTTTATTTTCTTAGTTTAGTTAATAATCTTATTAGTTTAGTTAATATTTTTCGATCAATTTATTTTTATCGTGACAAATCAATATGCTCTCGGGATTATTACGTGGGTGAACAGATTATTACGTTGAAATCTAGGAACATCTAAAAGACAACACAATAATAACACAATAATCTAAAATAACACTATAGCCTAGAAATTTATATCAACAGAATGGAAATAAAATTCGCTCGCTAAAAAGACTTCGGAACTAGCAAAGAATTCGAGTTTTAAAAATCTTTTTAAATATATTGGAGTAAAAAGACTCGAAGAGTTTAAGAGAGCTAGGATACAGCATCTTTGTAAGCTGCCTACTGATATACTAGATGTATGCCGTAGCCTATAGATGTTGGCAATAAAAGCACTGCTGCTCATGGATTGCCTCAATTGCTGATGTAAGGCATCACCAAGAGCCTTCTGGCGACATTACTCATTATTAAGGATAAAATAACTCTATAGAGATTGTTATTTGAACGAAGAAGTTCTGCGTAGTTCTGTAATGTGGACGGATTAGGTACAGATAATTTAAGGAAGTATCCTAAATGGCCGTTTTCTTCTATACCTATCTTTCGCCAAGTTCTCGATTGTTACTGGCGGGATGCACCACATGTAAGTGAGACTAGATTTGGATCCAAAGTTAAAGATGAACCATTTCCTTATTGCACACAGATTAAAGCGGCAAATAACCCTAGCTGATATAGATGGGTCCTCGCCGGCAGACTGAAACGATTTATTTTCTCCACCCTCATTTATTTCTCAAGAGTAATGTAAACTTTCTATTGCAATTCCGAAGCTATGCGTTTCGGTAAAATTATTGTCAACAATAAATAAATCTTCTTGGACGAATTACATACTAGCATCTAGTCCCTTACCCCTTACTAAGCAAATTTTGTACTATGGGTACTAGGTAACTGAATATTTAAATACATTTTAAATACAAACAATAATGTATGTCCATGTCAATGATATTACAAATACTATAGATATGGCGTACCTATACTAAATTGTGACAGAAAACCATACTTGTCTGTCATGCGATGTATGAATAATTAATAAATACTTCTGGACAATTTTACGCAGCTCCATCTAGTCCCAAATTAAGCGCAAAGCTTTTACTATAGGTACTAGACAACAGTTAATGTATTTAAATACATTTTTTTTATAAATACATACATATTATACTACTAAAAAGTTTGGCAACTCCTATCTATGTCGCACCATTAAAAAGTGGAACGCGTTGCCGGCATACGTATTTCCTCATTCATACAATATGGGATCCTTCAAGAGAAGCGTGAAGAAGCATCTTGTAGGCCAGCATGGCAGCGTCAACTGACAAGACATCAAGGTCTCTTGTCCGTTGCCGATGCGATTGGGGCTCCTCTTTTCGCTTACCATCAGGCGAAGCGGAGCCAATATGCTGAGCTAATATAAAAAAAAAAAAAAAAATAGAAGACACCCAGGCCAAGACAATCATACATGTTCATGCACACAAATGTTTGTCTTATGGTGGGAACCCTAAGCTCGTAGTCAAAGAAGCCATTGCTAGCCATTCTTCGACCAGGCTCGTCGATTAATTTATTTCTTCCAATAATGTCATCTGACATTATTGGAAGCTTGAACCTTTCAAAACAATCTACCTTAACATAAATTACATGAAGTTTACGTGAAAACAAAGATCGATTAACATAGAAATCTGTTTTGAACTAAGTTCTAGTGAAAGCTTTAGGTAGTTTACAATTTAGATGCGTCCTCACAGAAGATTGGTATCGGTAGGAAGCCCGACCGATTTTCGTTTTAGATAAATCGGTTCGGGGCCTATCTTAGTTAATAGTGGCGGCTTCGGCAATCCCCTTCGTTGTTATCGTTGACGGAAATTTAATGGCATTGTTTTTATAGTTATAAATAATGGTTAATTATATAAAATTGGATGACAACTTAATCATCCTCCACCTCGAGGGTTGTTGTGTTCCTGCGAGTGAATAAGGAAGGAGTATAGGCTGGCATCGGATCGAACTTGGTGTTGCTGATCTCCATGGGCGGTGGGGATTGCTTTCTGTCAGGTGACCCACATGTTCGTTTGCCGCCTTGTCATATAAAAACAAAAAGAAAAACATCTTCATCAATGTACGTATTTAAGTACATTTTATCAGTTGTCTAGGACCCATAGTACAAGCTTTGTACTTAATTTGGGATTAGATAGCGCTGTGTAAATTGTCTAGAAATATTAATTTGTTTATTATTTACTATGTAGTGATATTTTAACTGGCCGCGTGGTTTCCGGCAGACTAGAATATAATCACTCCGTTTCTTCCCGTGGATGTCGTACAAGGCGACTAAGGGAAATACATTATCAAATATCGATCAGGCCTCCCCAACCCGTTTGGCCAGCGTGGGGAGTGTAGGCCAAATCCTCCTTCCGTCTAGGACGGACGAGAGAGGGTCGTGCTCCTGTACTGGAGACTAAAATGGACCTGATGATGATGATAAGTGATATTTTGTGCAAAACTTATTGAAATAATAGTAATTCATGAAACCCGATACATAATAAATACTACATGGTCGCCTTCAAGAACAGACTAAATTTTTCTGGCTCTGTTCTTGAAGGCTGCCATGTCGTGGGCGCGTCGCACATTCCATGGGCGGTGGTGATTACTTTCTTGCCCCCCCCCCCTCATGTATAAAAAAAAACATGCCGAATACATGAAAACCGAATAAAAAATTGTATTATTTAGGCCGTGTGGTTTCCGGTAGACTAGAATAGAATCACTCCGTCTCTTCCCATGGATGTCGTACAAGGCGACAAAGCAACATCGATCAAGCCTCTCCAACCCGTCTAGCCAGCGGGGGAGTGTAGGCCAAATCCTCCTGTCTGGGACGGACGTGAGAGGATCGTGCTCCTGTAGTGGAGACTAAAATGACCTGATGATGATGATTATTATTTAGGCATATTTTATATACAATATTTAGGTATTCGGCATCACTTCAAAGCTGAAAAATCCTGGTTACGATGATTATACCTATCAATAAATTTTACGCTTACTGTAAAGTCGTCTTCAATGGTCGTAACAGTAGTAACGGCTCGTCTCCTAGTATCGTCTCTACGATATGTCTTTATTATGCTATTATCATCGCGAAGGAAGTGATATAGCCTTACGTCACTCCATCATAATAAAATTACTCGTAAAATATATTTAGGTTTTCACAGCAAAAGTTTGATTTTTATTGGAACAGCGGGAAGGAAGGGAATCGTTAATCCTCTACTATTAAATGAACAATTCCTGGATGCCATAACGATGTCGTAAATATGATCATCATTATCAGCCTGTTTAACCCACTGTGTTTTGGGGTGTAAGTGGTTTATCAACATCTTTGAACCAAAGCCAACTTCACCTGCACGTGGTGCACCCTGCTGACTGACAAACGAAGCTCTGGCGAAAAGAGAGGTAGGGAGCGTAATTGTTAGCCACCCGACTGGGGAATGTACCTCCACCTCACAGAATACCGCAGCCAAATAACAATTCCCTTGAGGGTTGTTGTGTTCCTGCGAGTGAGTGAGGTCACCAGAAAAGAAGGAGATGCTGCGTTGGCAGCGGGGTGGCGGCGCGCAATTGATATAATTATGTTGCGAGCGTTAATACGGTTACGGTAACCGCTTTACATCAGGCGGGCCGTATGCTTGTCTGCCACCCGACGTAGTATAAAAAAAAAAAACTGGTGGATTTAGGGCTTCATCAATAGTTTCCACTATATCAGTCACTATATCGGTCAGGTTTAATTTATACTTTGTATACTTATCTAGGACCGATGACAATACAATAATTCAATAAGTTTATTTAATTATCTTGGTAAGGATCGCCAGGATTAATTAACTTTATCACATCGAACTAAAAAGTGCATAATAAATATGCATATACTTCACTAAATAAACGTGCATATAATAGTAGATTATTGCATCGAGCACATAGTAATTTATTATTGCACCGAGTGCCTGATTTAGAGCCCGAGCGTCAGCGAGGGCTCTAATCTAACAGGCACGAGGGCAATATAAATTACTTAAGGCGAGGTGCATAATCTGCTTTTCTTTCAACTAATACCTATAGGAATAGTAGATAAAAGAAACTCATAGGAAACAGTTAAAATAGAAGTTTCTATAACACTGTCGGCTTCATTTAGAATGTTTTCCGGAGTTAATGTGTCGCTAGATGATTCCATTTTAATTCGAAGCCGAAGCACTCAAAATCAGATAGTATCACACTTTTATCGTTTCCAAAAATATTGTCAAGCAAAATTAACAAAGTTCCCGCCAAATCACTTTTTTAAATTACTTTCATTTTTAACTCAGAGTTAGCAGCAATCATTTTTTAAATTTGGAACAAGTAGGATTGAAACGAATAATACGTACGAAAAAAAAAGTATTGATTTCGGCTGGCTGAATAGAGCTAATCCATTGAGATTGACACCTTTTGGTGCGATTAAAAAAAACTGTGCAATTTTTTATTGCTCTAGAGCATTAAAGACTCGTTTTGTACTGAGTTTTTAGTGTGATTGTGATGAAATTAAAGCATAGTTGGAAGAAAAATATTTTTTTCACCTCACTAGCTCGTAAAAGCTCTGTTTATCATTCGAAATCTGCGTGGAAAATCGCACTTTATCCGCTAGCGTGGAAAGTGTTTTTAAAATTCGAATATTTTTATTCAATAAAGGTTTCGTACAATAAATTACATATATATAGAACCTCATTGGTTTCGTAATAGTTTATATTCTGTGCAGCCAGTCCATTGATGATTATTTATTAAAACTGTTTTTCTTGCACCTAACATTTTCCTCGCTTTAGTGAGGTGAAAAGTTGTGTGTTGCGCTCGGCAGCAAAGTTATTTAGCGTCTCGTACCTTTGAAACCCTCGCTACGCTCAGGATTCTATATTTGAACCACTCGCTTCGCTCGTGGCTCAATCCTAGAATCCTTCGCTTGCTCAGGTTTCAATACAAGGTACTCGCGCCAAAAATTAACTTTGCAGCCTTGCATAACAAATAACTATTAATACGGGCAAAAAATATAAAAGAACGAAAAAGATTAGTATAATTGTGAAAAAAACATGGATTGCTTTGTGTCATATTTTTCATTTATCGCGCTAAAAATAAAAAATATTTTTAGTTTTTTAACCGACTTCAAAAAAAGGAGGAGGAGGTTCTCAATTCGTCGGGATCTTTTTTTTTTATGGATGTTCCCCGATTACTCAAAGACGCCTTAACCGATTTGGAAAATTCTTTTTTTATTCAAAAGGGTATGGTTCCCAGGTGGTCCTATCTTCAGCATGTCATGATCTGATGATGGGATCCCAGAAAAATCGAGGGAATCCCTCAAATTTTATAGGCACATGTAATGTTTTTATAGATTTTTCAAAGCTACACCAGTATTTATTAGTTCGATTGATCATTAAAGCGTGTTTTTTTTTAACTATATTTATTTAGGTTGTCGGTCCATTTAGCCACATGTCACATCTGTGATCTAGAGCAGGGCTGTCCAAAAAATGTAGAAGGCGCTACTGTTAATAGACCTTAATCTTAAATTACATTTGATACTTTGACACTAAGTTATCTTGAAGTCGCTTTTAAAATCTCAAGCCTAAATTGTTATCTGCCATCCTTGACATCGATCACTTCTGGTGTTAAGGGGACAGGAAGCCAATGTCGATTTGAAGCGTTTAGTCGTAATCATTTTTTGCCTAAAGTAATACAGAATTTGTTTTGCTTTATTTTTTTATATTAATCTTTTGAATTCACGGCTTTTGACTCATAGAGGCTATTTTATGAAATATTTCTTGAGATTTCTATAAACCTAAAATCCAGCTGTGACCACGCGATTTATAAATGTTGCGTTCTGAAAAAAACTATTTTATGGTTTGTTAAAATTTTTAAATTATGAGATATTTTTTCCAATTTACGAATGCGATTTGCGTCGCTTTGCTCATACAAAATTGTCTTGTAGGGTGCGTAATTGTAAGCTACCCGACTGGGGAATGTACCTCCACCGCACAGAATACCCCAGCCAAATAACAATTCCCTTGAGGGTTGTTGTGTTCCTGCGAGTGAGTGAGGTCACCAGAAAGGAAGGAGATGCTGCGTTGGCAGCGGGGGTGGCGGCGCGCGAGCGATATTTTATGTTGCAAGCGTTAATATGGCTACGGTAACCGCTTCAAATCAGGTGGGCCGTATGCTTGTCTGCCACCCGACGTAGTATAAATTTTTTTTTTAAATATTCCGCTATTGGATTTTTGCTGTACAAATTGGTTTCTTGCATATGGTGCTTTTCGATACGTATAATATGATGAAATAGTATAATAGGAGGTAAGCAAACAATATAAGAGAAGCAGACCGATTGGGGAAGTTTTGCAACACTAATTCCTTAATTCTATTTTGAGTCATGATTTCTTTAAATATTTATTTGTACAGATATTAAATAAATTAAAAAAATATTAATTAAATCCAAGGTGGATTTAATTACTATTTTTTTACTGCTACAAATAAAACTAATATTTACAAATTAATGGACAAAAGGAAAATACAATTGTGGAAAATATTTTCATTATATTTAATGTTATTTTTTTTTTCGGTTTTGTTGTAATTTGTACGATTGTACAAGGTAGAGATTTATGCTTTTTCTCTTACGACGAAACTTTCTCAATAATCAAAAATATAAATTTTTTTGAACGAATGAATAATTTTGAAAAACGTTACTTAAACCTTCCTTTTTTAAAAAAAACATAGAATTAGTAACAGACTGGAAGTATTACTGATATCTTGATTGTGCGTCTGACAAGAGGAACATCAGAGTCATCTAAGAGAAACTTGCCGTTACGCAAAAATATATGCTTTACGTCAATGATTTTCTACAAGTTTCCTTGTTCTTTCAGTGCGTAATTGAATATAAATTAGTACAGATATTGTTCAAGTCTAAAAATTCAATTGTCCTGCTTTTATCAAAACAAGGTGGGGCATAAGTGGTTCATCAACATCTTTGAACCAAAGCCATCTTCACCTGCACGCGGTGCACCCTGCTGACTGACAAACGAAGCTCTGGCGAAAAGAGAGGTAGGGAGCGTAATTTGTAAGCTACCCGACTGGGGAATGTACCTCCACCTCACAGAATACCGCAGCCAAGTAACAATTTCCTTGAGGGTTGTTGTGTTTCTGCGCGTGAGTGAGGTCACTAGAAAGGTAGGAGATGCTGCGATGGCAGCGGGGGCGGCGGCGCGCTAGCAATATTTTATGTCGCGAGCGTTAGTATGGCTTCGGTAACCGCTTCACATAAGGCCGTATGCTTGTCTGCCACCCGACGTAGTATAAAAAAAAAAGCAACCCACAGGGGTCTATATTGGGCCCTGTGTACGTTCTGTTGAGTAAATTATGCTAGATCAATAAATAAAACTGATAAACCCAGTCATGTCAATTCCCAGCCGCTGCAATAAAATATCGTGAGTAACCGATGATTCAGGTTCGACCTTCAAATAGCCAGCGACAAAGAAAGTGACGGCAAGACCATAGATAAAAAATTAATCATGAATTGAATGAATGGTTTTTGTAACAAATATATGGTATGTTAATTATGCGGATGGAAGTGCAAAATTGTCCGATAAGGTCACTTTTCTACACCCTCATTTACACAACAGAGATTTATATTGACGTGAATAAGTCTTTAAAATTGATTCCATAGGGAGGTAATTAAAAAAAACTAATGACAACAAAATCAAGGGATACAGTTTGGTGTTGCAGCTACAACTCTGTCATCTCCATCCAAAATTCACACTACTGGATAGATGAAGGATCAAAGAATAAATTACGCTAAGTAAGGACTACGGAACATCGCATGCGGGGGAGGGGGAAGCGCTGCCATTTTGAGATAATTTTAGTACTTATAACGTATTTACTTACAATATGCGGCCATGTTCATGACACAGTCACACCCGATTTTTTTGTTTGTAATGTATAAACTTAAAAACAGATTTTTACGTCGGGTAGCAGACAGGCTTACGGCCCGTCTGATGTGAAGCGGTTGGACATAGCCATATTAACACTGTCAACATAAAATATCGCTGGCGTGCTGCCACGCCCGCTGCCAAATCAGCATCTCCTCCCTTTCTTCTATTTTTTTTTATACTACGACGGGTGGCAGACAAGCATACGGCCCGCCTGATGTGAAGCGGTTACCGTAGCCATATTAACGCTCGCTACATAAAATATTGCTCGTGCGCCGCCATCCCCGCTGCCAACGCAGCATCTCCTTCCTTTTTTTCTGGTGACCTCACTCACTCGCAGGATCATAACAACCCTCAAGGGAATTGTTATTTGGCTGCGGTATTCTGTGAGGTGGAGGTACATTCTCCAGTCGGGTAGCTTCCAATTACGCTCCCTATTACTATACCTCTATTCTTACCATACCTCTATTCTTTCGTATTTAGAAAGCTACATGATCAGTGAGTAACATAGACTATTTTATTGTACTCGTGGCAAACCGGGGGGATCGCTAGTTGGCTATGATTGTACATGTATAAAACTAACATTTGTTCCGGGTTTCGCTCACTGTGATGTCATTACTCGCCCGCCTTGCAATTCGGAGTAGGGATTGCAATCCGGAAAACCGGATCCGGTAATCCGGCGGATCCGGCATTATTAAACGGTTACCGGATCCGGTACTAATATACCGGATCCGTACTACGGATCCGGTGCTAGCAATTTTTGGCAAAATAATAGATCTCTGCATGAGTAGGTACTTTAAATGCATTGCGCGTGGTGTCACAATTAACACTATTTATTTTCTACGATCCTTTTTTCAAAATAAAAATGATTTTCGTATAATATACCTATAATGAATATTAAGACAATTATTACTTAAAATTCTACTTAAAATAATTATTTATCGTAAGCTGATTAAACTAAAGAGTTGTATATTATAAAACAAACTCATTATTGTGATAATTGTGCCATTCTTTAGACAGATTCATCAAATCATGATAGTGTATGTCATAAATATAAGACTTGTTTGTTAGCATTCTCAAATACTTTAATGATTATTGTGAACTCATCTCAGTAAATTACGTAAGGTTAATTATATTAGATTTTATAAAGTTACTTACTAATATAATGGATCTATCTGTGAAAGTGAAATCTAGGAAGACTGAGCTATTCGTTAGTCGTTACATCGTTAAAATTTTACTGGTTACCTATACTACTAGATTTTAATTGTTTGCTCGTTGTCTAATCTTACCATCAGATTAGAAATAAAATTGATTTTATATATTTTTTATAAACTACCTGTATAAAGTATGTACATGACACTTGATTCACTTACTAACAGTTCATTTTGAATTGAATAGCGAAAATCATTCTGATTTGATCAATCCGGCCGGATCCGGTCGGATCCGGCCGGATCGATGGGAATCGGGTCGGATCCGGCCGGACTGAAAATGATGCCGGATTGCAATCCCTAATTCGGAGAATGTACAATATTCCGTGCCTCCGCGGTACAATCTGTCACCCTGATAATGTCTTGAAATGTAACGTGTCACCGATACCAAATAATTACAGGGGCCGGTTCTTTACGTACTTTTCCGATACTCGTAACGCTGAATACATTATTTCTTTTATTTGCACTTTCAAAATTTTCTTTTGTTAATTTTAACCAGCTTTGTTGATTGAATTGGTCCTTTAATTTTGACGAAATTTGCTAGGTACGAAAATATAAATAGTTTCTGGTGTTAATAGGGAATTTATATTACTTATTATATATACAAATTTATTGGCAACGGATCGGCGACCCCTTGGTTTTGCTGATCTCCATGAGCGATGGTGATAACTTTCCATCAGGTGACCCACATGCTCGTTTGCCCCCGACTCATATATAAAAAGAAAATTGTTTTAGTATAATTTCTTTTACAAGTACTTAGTATCTACAAGAGTTATGGATTGTATCCATGTTATAACACCTTGTCATAGGCGTTATCTTTATAATAAAACTATCAATTTCCATAGAGAGGAGTACTTAAAGATATTACTTTTTTCCTCCCTAAACTCACTGTGCGGTGCGTATCACGTAAAACGTATAAAGTAATAAAAACGTATAATATAAAATGTAAAATATTTCGAGATTGTAATAAAAATATAAGTATATCTGTCGCAGCCAATTCGTAGAACCCGCCGCATTGCATAACGGCTAACTTAAGGCGGATTGTCTTTAAATAATCTTTTGGTTAGGTTTGTCTTGTGATTAATTAGAAATGCGAGGTTCCACAAACTTGGTGGATACCCAAGTGAATTGTCACCAAATAGTTGGCCGCATATCTGGTGCCAATTCAGTAATATGATAAAAGGGCGGTTTGAAATAATGGCTTGGCCATTTTATAAAACAGTTAGCCGTTATGTAATGCCGCGGGTTCTACGAATTGACTGCGACATATGTATATTGCATAATAAGGTGCTCTACGGCCTAAGCTGAAGCCGATTCCCACCGAATATTTTGAAGTCCAAAAATAGATCTTAAGTTTAAGTTACTGAAAACCTTTACCTTTATCGGTAGGGATTCTAGGTTTCAACAAGCTAAGGTGAACACAAGCATTAATAATCAAAGCTGAGCTTTTGTTTATACAATCAAAAATTCCGATGGGAATTGACTTCAGTTTCAGGAAGGGCCTCTAATCTATATCTATGTACATATGTACCTTTACTTCGTTGTGAATCTTTGCCCCTGATCCTAATGGAATTTATGCGGAAACTATCGTCGGATTACCCTCTTTCAAACATAAAAAGAATTACAGACATCGGTTGGTCTACGCCGGCTCTATTCCGTAATTATACTACGTGCGCGTGGTGTACCCTGCTGATGGACAAATGAGGCTTTTTCGAAAAGAGAGTTCATAGCGCACCTCGCATAATACCGCAACCAAAAAACAATTCCCTTGAGGTTACCAGAAAGGAAGGAGTTGCTGCGTTGGCAACGGGGGTGGCAGCGAGCGATATTTCATGTTGCGAACGTTTATATGGCTACGGTAACCACTGTACATCAGGCGGGCAGTATGCTTGTTTTCCACGCAAAATAGTATAAAAAACACAGTCGAAAAGGAGGAGCTTCTCACTCCTCCTTTTTTTAGAGTCTGTTGGAAACCAGACATAGTATAAAAACATAATCAACTTGAGAAGCTCTTCCTTTTTAGGGTTCCGTACCCAAAGGGTAAAAACGAACCCTATTACTAAGGCTCCGCTGTCCGTCCGTCCGTCCGTCTGTCACCAGGCTGTATCTCATAAACCGTGATAGTTAGACAGTTGAAATTTTCACAGATGATGTATTTCTGTTGCCGCTATAACAACATATACGAAAAAATAGAATAATCTAAAATAAATAATTAAGAGGGGCTCCGATACAACAAACGTGATTAATTTGCTGTTTTTATAGATAATGGTACGGAACCCTTCGTGCGCGAGTCCGACTCGCACTTGGCCGATTTTATTTAGAGTCGGTTGCAAACTATAACTTATGCCCTCATAAAGAAAAATGTTGTTTAACGACTTAATCGTCCATTTTCTATTGCTAAGAAGCCAGCTTTCTCAGTTCAAAGACCTAGGCACTTTCTCCTAGTCTAGGTCTTATGATGTTCTCACGATTCTATTATTGTTAGTTGGGTACTAGCGATCCGCCCCGGCTTCGCCCATACTCTGTTCCAATTGGCTGGTAACATCTTCTAATATTTAAAATTCTCGTGTCACAATGTTAGTTACCATACTCCTCCGAAACGGCTTGACCAATTTTGATTAAATTTTATATGTATATTCAGTAGGTCTTAGAGTAGGTTCTTATCTATTTTTTATGGCAAAACAACGTATATATAGTATTTTCTACTACTACTACTAAATAACTGACAGTATAGTTTTTTTTTTATAAATACATACATATAATACATAGAAAACACCCAGACCAAGACAAACAGACATTTTTATGCACACAAATGTTTGTATTGTGCGGGGATCGAACCCGCGACCTGGGAGTCAAAGTGACCATTGCATTCGACCACCGATCTCTTCCAATGTACGTGAGCTTCATCATCATCATCATCATCTCAGCCATTTATAAAAGTTCACTGCTGGACATAGGCCTCCCCTCTAGATCTCCAATAAGACCGGTTGGAAGCGGCTTACATCCAGCGCGATCCTACGGTCTTAATGAGGTCGTCTTGAGCTTAATGATGTAAAAATATTAGACTCGCAAATAGTGTCATAAACCTATAATAATTCGGCACGCCGGGACCGGGATATATATATATACGGGATAATGCCGATAAATGATTTATATGTGTAATGATTTTGTCGCGGATGTGTCGGGCTATAACAATAGCGGAAGTTGACTATTATTATTTATTTTTATACCAATAAGGTGGCAAACTAGCCTACGACCCGCCTGATGGGATGAAGTTAACCAAGCTTATGAACGCTGGTAACACCAGGGGTATCATAGCAACATAAGGCAATTATTGAAGAATCTAATGCAGTATTCTGAGAAAACTTCGACAGGCAGTTCATTCCACAGGTTGATAGGAAAAAATTCGTATCCTAAAAACGCAAGAGAAAACTTCTCTGGAACAGCACAGTACGTGACCTCTTAAGCTCCAATGTGTGAGGATGAATTCCCTGTTGATGGCGGGCGGTGCGACTGTAGAAGGTATTATTTTATAATTATCCAACTGACGAACAAGGGATAGTATGTAATACTTTTCGAGTGTAAGTATGTATGCGTCAGGTATGCAGACTGAAAGTTGATCGAATAGAGATTGAATTATGAATTGATTGAAAATTGTGTTCTTGACTCGACGTTTATAATATATATGTCGCAGCCAATTGGTAGAACCGCCACATTACAAAACGGCTAACTTTAGGCAGATTGCATTTAAATTATCTTTTGGTTAGGTTTGTGTTATTATAACCGTAATTAGAAATAGCCAAGCTATTTGATTCTATTATTATGGTATTCTTGGTGATACACCATCAGGTAACAGTTCGGTCGTGTAATCATTATGATAAAAAGGCGGGTTGAAATAATGGCTCCGCCATTTTTTAAAACAGCTAGACGTTATGTAATGCGACGGATTTTACGAATTGGCTGCGACATATACACTAGGTAATTAATTGATATTAAATCTTATTGCGAGCATTAATACCGAAATGCTAAACGATAAAAAAATACAAAAAAATAAGAATATTATTTATTTATGTAAGTCGTGTCCAAGTATCCACAAGGGCTTAATGGCAGAATAAATAATATCATTTCATTTAGTTTCAGCAGAATACTATCCTTCATTAATTTATTTTTAGGTCATCTTTCGATACCATCCCGCTATAAGTAAACTTTGAAATTTCGTATTGTAATATGAGAATCATATCAAGTTTTTTGGACATGTTAGCAAAAATCTTGACGCCATGGACAGATTGATAGTGCAGGGATTGGTCGAGGGCAAGAGAGCGCGCGGTCAATCGCCAACCAGATGGACCGACTTAATAAAATCTGTCACCAAAACGTCAGTGACATAATGCATTCGTCAAGCCACCGACAGAGACCGGTGGAGAAGGATTGCGGAAGCAGCAACCATCATAGAGAGCTACAATGGGTGACCACGACCACTCTGTCAAGAGTTAACAACTAGGAAGTATATGAGAATACCAAATATGACATTTGTGAGATCGAGACTAGATCGAAACTGAATTCTGACTACGTTTTAATGAAGAGCATTGCCCCTCAGATGTTGCATAAGTGCATTTTGTATAACTCGTATTTCTACGCAGGTTTAAGTCACACACACCTTACATAAAGGACGATATGTCATGTTTATTCGCCGGTAATACTTGCGGCATCAAATCTTATAATGTCAGACATTACGACTAGTACTTTAGTCTAAGAGCCGATTGCAACATTTCCAACTTATAATGTTATGATATTTAGTCGCATGAATTAATTAGTGATAAGAAAGTGTGTTTATTGGTTTGTAACTGTGCCAATATCTAAGATACGTATATTTATATGCATAATATTTAAGACGATGTTTTGAAGATTTTGATGGGAGGTACGAGTATCAAGATTTTTCTTAGCAAATATAAAACATACGTCGAATTATGAACTTTTATAACAGAAAAAATTGTAAAGAAACCTCTTTTTAAACATAAATTTGTATTTTATAAGCAAATCCATATAGGTTAATATCAACACCCACATCAAATTACAGAAACAAGTTATTTTTTAAAATATGTTTCTGTGTGAAAATCCCGTGCCTTTGTGAAAAACGTAAAACGTGGGCAGATTATATCATATAAGTATAGTACACTGGCCGTGTTTATGGATACTTACCTAAATAAGGTACCTAGTCTGTTTCTAGAGATTACTTGAAACAAATTAGATAGGTATTATTCATAAACATAATTCTGTTCTGTGTTATTGTGTGTTATTATTTTTAAGGGCCTACCTAATAAATACGAATGTTATTCGTACCCTAAAAAACCTTACTCATTTATTAAACATCTCGTTGAGCTCCAAAATTAGCGATTGGAATTTAGACTACACCAGGAATAGCGTTAAACTTTATTAAGCAGTAAAATTTCAGTGCTTCAAGAAATGTCAAATACCTCAATCATTTGCGACAGTGATATTTCACGAATACTATCAAGGCTGCGATTGTTGCCACATGTTTAAAAGGAAATATTTTAGTGAACATGACTAATAATGCAGCTTAATGTGAAATCGATACGTCGACGAAGTCATTTTTTTAATGTAAATTGTTTAATGTAGAGCAAAAAACGCGGTATGATTCAGAACGTGTTCTTGGAAAACAATTTCGTGATGATTACTTTTAGTTTCGAATCTTAATTGAAAAAATGCATACTATGGTGAGCTATAGCCATTTTATGTTACTGCGGCACATATGATTCTGTTTGTGTTTTTTTAACACTATATTTCACTTAAGTTTATAAGTAATTATTATAAGACTTTATATAACTAATTATGGGTATGCTAGAGATACTCATAAATGTTTCATTCATTCATATTAGTCTATATTCGACATTTACAAAATACGATTCACGGGGATATTTCGCGGTTTTTATAGCCCCACTATTATTTATAGTCGCCCAGTATTCCCAAATTGGGACCATTGGGGGTGAAATTAAAACTTGGTGTTATTACCCCTGTAATTTATGATGACGTTATGTATATATGTATATATATATATATAAAAATCAATGCCAATTTTCGTTGTAATTTTATAACTCCAGAACTGGCTCACCTATCCAAACCAAAATGTTTAGGCGTTGTTCGGACTATTTAGTAGATGGTTTATGTGAAGTTTGCACAAAATCGGTAGAGCGCCGACTTTACGTTGCCATGCCGTTTGTTTATTCATGCTCAAAATGGAAAAACAAAAAATATTGTTTATCCAAATGTTTTTGATTAAGTTTTTTTAGTATTTCACTTTATACGTAGCAAAGCACGTACCGGGCCGCTAGTATATGTTAGTATCATGGAATTAATAAGTACTGTCGTTAGTGCATATATTCCTACAACCTCATAAATTAAATTACATAACTCATAATGTAATTTATGCCACGATTATGTAACATTTGTGTCATTATGACGCTTTATATTAATTTGTAAATGTTAATATTCCTTTACATATAAATAAAACAGAAACATCATCATCATCAGCCTGTATCTACCCACTGCTGGATATAAGCATTCCCCAATGCTTTCCACCAGATACGATCCTTCGCCTTCCGCATCCAACTGCTTTCATAAGGTCATCGGATCATTTTTAGACGGAGGGCGTCCAACGCTTCGCCGTCCTACGCACGGCCTCCTCTCTAATACCTTCCTTTCCCATCTGCCATCACTTACTTGGCAGATGTGACCGGCCCATTGCCACTTCAGCTTGCAAACTCTGAAGTCTATGTCGACAACTTTGGTGTTCCGTAGAAATTCTTCGTTTCGGATTCGATTCCTCCGAGAAACCCTGAGCATAGCCCTTTCCATCGCTCGCTGCGCGAAAATAGAAACATCCATTTGTAATATTGAGATAAGTGCCTTCTATGGAACTTGTTGGATTTATATTGCTTGCTAATAAAGCATGAGTGGGCGTTAAGAAATATTTCTTATTGACGCGTCAGGTTTGGGTTCGATTTCCGCGCAAGACGAACATTTGTGTGCATTGAGATTTCTGTTTGTCGTAATGTGAGTGTCCGTCTTGTCAAAGTTTTTTAACTATCTACATAAAACATATAGAATAAGCTCTCCGTAGTTTGGGTTAGATTGGCTCTTTGTTAATAAAAAAAATATAACAGCAACATACAATTACAAATAAATAATAAGAAACAAATAAATAATGTCGTAATATAATAAGGGCCTAAGCCAGTGGTTCATAAACCTTTTTTCAATATTGTTACCTCATAATACTATCATATTATCCTCGCGGGGTAATTACTCCTGGGTTGGGAAGCACTGGCCTGAGCATTATAAAAAAAATATCAATCAGCTAAAATATCAGAGTCAACAAAATAAAGTTATTTCCGGTAAACATGAGTCGGTTATTCGTCACAATATGATATCAAATTACTAATAGGAGTGAGCCGGCTTCTTAGTACAGTTTCGTAATAATGTACTTAATTTAGCTTATACTACACAGTTTGATCAAACTTCTACATAGATATATATACATATATATATATATATATATATATATATATATATATATATATAAATGAATGTCTATTTCCTTATTCATCCTTAGTCATCGCATCACGTGTGAACGGATGGAACAATTTCGCTAATTCTTTTTAGGGTTCCGTTTTTCCTTTGAGGTAAAGGAAAAACGGAACCCTTATAAGATCACTTTGTCGTCCGTCTGTCTGCCTGTTTGTCAAGACCCTCTAACTCGAGAATGCGTGGAGGTATCAAGCTGAAATTTGAACTGTTAACTCAGGTCTGTGGTCCCATGAAGTTGTAAAAAAATCAAACTGCTAAGTTTACGTAAAAAAAAGATACGGCCGTTTATTCAGCAAAAAACGCATATTTCGACACATTCTCAAGGGAATCAAAACTCATAGGGTACTTCCCGTTGACCTAGAACTATGAAATTTTGGAAGTAACATAGAACTATGAAATACAAGTACAGGAATAAATCTCAAAACTATACATTTGTAATTAAATCTTAAAAAATAGGGGGTTATATTCCTGAACTATTTATAATGATCCTACGTACGAAACCTTCGGTGGGCGAGTCCGACTCGCACTTGTCCGGTTTTTTTTGTTGTATTTTTAATTGTCAGGAGAAGGTTGTTATGAAAGAAAAAAATAAGAAAGTTGCGAGGAAAATTAGAAAACTTAAGAAATCTCAACAACCATATGCCAGCTAGTATTATATATTATGTCGTAAATATCATCAGCCTGTATCTATTTGCGGTATTTTGGGGTGTAAGTAGTTCATCAACATCTTTGAACCAAAGCCAACTTCACCTGCACGCAGTGCACCCTGCTGACAGACAAATGAAGCTCTGGCGAAAAGAGAGGTAGGGAGCGTAATTGTAAGCTACCCGACGGGTGAAGTACCTCCACCTCACAGAATACCGCGGCCAAATAACAATTCCCTTGAGAGTTGTTGTGTTCCTGCGAGTGAGTGAGGTCACCAGAAAGGAAGGAGATGCAGCGTTGGCAGCGGGGGTGGCGACGCGCGAGCGATATCTTATTTTGCGAGCGTTAATATGTTTACGGTAAGCGCTTCACATCAGGCGGGTCGTATGCTTGTCTTCCACCCGATGTAGTATAAAAAAATAATCCACTGCTAGATATAGGTCTTCATCAATACTTCTCACCCAATGTGATCTTTCGTTTTCCGCTTCCAGTCGCTTTTTTTAGGTCATCTAGAAGCAGGTAGGTCCAGTCTAAATTGGAGTCTAGAACGGTACCAGAGCTAAGAGGCGAAAACAAAATTCTTTGCATATTTATTTAATTCAGATAATACACAGTTATGTTTTAATTCATTCTTTTGCTTAAAAAAACCCATCAATTTACTATGTTAATTTGTTGTATAAAATTTATATAAATTTAATTTCGTGTAGTTTACATTTAACTTTTTATCAAAAGCGTCGAAACCGTTCTGATCATCCTCACGCACCCAGAGAAAGAGGAAGACACCTGGCAACTTAGTGGTCCAAAGTCGACAGGGATATCAAGAGGCAGAACCTCACACCAGTGACAACCTTAGAGAGAACGTCCTGGCGCCGTTGTACAAGGAGGCCCGATCCTAGGTAGTTAATTAATTTTTGGGGTGTAAGTGGTTCATCAACATCTTTGAACCAAAGCCAACTTCACCTTCGCGCGGTGCACTCTGCTGACTGACAAACGAAGCTCTGGAGAATAGAGAGGTAGGGAGCGCAATTGTAAGCTACCCGACTGGGGAAACTACCTCCTCCTCACAGAATACCGCAGCCAAATAACAATTCCCTTGAGGGTTGTTGTGTTCCTGCGAGTGAGTGAGGTCACCAGAAAGGAAAGAGATACTGCGTTGGCAGCGGGGGTGGCGGCGTGCGAGCGATATTTTATGTTGCAAGCGTAAATATGGCTACGGTAACCGCTTACCGGTATGCTTGTCTGCGACCCGACGTACTAAAAAAATAATAACTAGGATAAGGGCGGCAAAAGAAAAAAAAGAAGAAGAAGACAATAAACTTTTTATCGTTCAACGTAGGATTACTTATTGCATAAACCATCAGGTTAGCTGTACCGATTCTCGGTATGTTATAATTCTTCTTCTCAGTCGGATACTCTTGGCAGAGTAGTCGTGACAAACCCCGGCCACTCCATACAAAAATGGCGCTTTTGCATGTAGTAACCAAATGACGTCTGTACACGTGCCTATGTTTGAGTGACGTTCTCTAGGGCTGACATTATACAATTATTAGTGGGACATGTAAGGGGGTGTAAGTGGTTCATCAACATCTTTGAACCAAAGTCAATCTTACCTGCACGGGGTACACCCTGCTGACTGGCAGACGAGGCTCTGACGAAAAGAGAGGTAGGACATAGCGTATTTTTTAAGCAGCCTGACTGACGAAGTACCACCACCTCACAGAATACCGCAGTCAAATAACAATTTCCTTGAGGGTTGTTGTGTTCCTGCGAGTGAGTGAGGTCACCAGAGAGGATGGAGTTGCTGCGTTGGCAGCGGGGATGGCAGCGCGCCAGCGATATTTAATGTTGCGAGCGTTAATATGGTTACGGTAACCGCTTCACATCAAGTGGGCGTAGTGAAGAAAAAAAAATGTGTGTCACTCGGGGACTGCCGCGGTAAAGCTATTGCATAGCATTTTTTATCAACTAATGCTCGTTTGCTCGTTCATCCATCCATCCATCCATCCATATCCATTCATCTGTCCATCCATCCATCCATCCATCCATCCATTCATCCACCCATCCACCCATCCACCCATCCACCCATCCACCCATCCACCCAACCATCCACCCATCCATTCATCCATCCATCCATCCATCCATCCACCCATCCATCCATCCACCCATCCATCCACCCATCCATCCATCCACCCATCCATCCATCCATCCACCCACCCATCCATCCACCCATCCATCCACCCATCTATCCACCCATCCACCCATCCATCCATCCATCCATCCATCCATCCACCCATCCATCCATCCACCCACCCATCCACCCACCCATCCATACATCCATCCATCCATCCACCCATCCATCCACCCATCCACCCATCCATCCATCCATCCATCCATCCATCCATCCATCCATCAATCCATCCATCCATCCATCCATCCATCCATCCATCCATCAATCCATCCAACCATCCAACCATCCAACCATCCATCCATCCATCAATCCGTCCGTCCGTCCGTTCGTCCATCCATCCATCCATCCAAATTGTTTTTTTTTTTACTTTCCATGTGTTGAGACATCCATCCACTGCACAAATAACTCTCATCTTTTACATACTCGCATATTATTTTAAACTGAATGGAGAATAAAATACAAGCGACGTCAATTCGTACGTTGTGGCATTCCTTGCGAACGGTTCCAAATCGGTTCCATAGGGGAGGTGAGGTCGACTAGTGAGAGCGGCAGAGAGTGTCCATACTGTACGTTAGTACTATTACTTATACTGTGGTCGTGATCTGGGCAGGTCACTACGAATGAGCGGCTCCTGTTATATTTCTTAATTTAGTTCTGTTGGAGGCATCGCGGGAGTATGTTAATAAGTGTATGAAACAAAGTATTATTTGCTTTGAATTTACACGTATGTCTTCCTTCCAAAAAAGCTTCCAAAAAATCAGGTAATCGGGCCCTTTATGTACTTGTACTGTACTTCTTCGACTGTTTGTTAGATCGCGTTTTCTTATACTACGTGGGTAACAAACAAGCTCACAGCTCACATCATGTAACTTGCCAGTAGGGTGCAACATGTATAGGTGAGATTGGCTTTGGCATTAAAGACGGTAAAGAGTCACCTACACCCCAAGTTTTCTATTCGCTATTTCTCTATCGCCAGGTAGGATATATGCCCAAGGCTTTGTCGTCCCATACACGGCCTCTACTTTACAAATTTTGTCCCCATCTATCAGCTAGGCAGATGTGCCCACTGCTACTTCTGTTCGCGGACCCTGAGAGCCATACGTTCCTGATTCAATCCATGAACCCCAAGCATAGCTCTCTCCATCGCATGATGTGCGACTTTTACTTCGCCCAGCGGTTAGTGTCCAGGTCTCTGCAACGTAGGTTATAGCGTGGAAGACGCAAGACCACTTCAGTCTTCATTGGGGTACCTATGCAGTGAGTATGTACCGAAGTTTTCCGAAAGCTGTCCCAGTCTAGTTAGATGCATGTAATAAACTCTTTATTGAAATTACCCCAGCTAAACTGTATGGTTTGTCCGGCTTACGTCTACTATAGTACTGGCTAATTACTACTAATATTTTATACTGTGATTTTGGTTTACTAAAATGTCATGTAATCAATGTAAGCCCCATTAATTATACAATTATATTTGAATGAATTATGTTTAGCATAATAACTTTATTGCCTTTAGTTGGTTACCGATACAAATTAAATATACTAAATATTGGCTCGAAAAACATGTTGGGTTGCTATAATTTTAGGTTACCTCACAGATTACAGTTTCTAAGTGACACAGAGATACAGTTTCGCGCAAGTGCTTTATAAAGTCCAAGGAATAAAGATATTTTGATTTGATTTCATTTGATCTAGGCGAAATATCCTAGGTCCTACTGCAAGCATCAAGGTTTAACCTACGTGTCTTTTTAGGCAAGCAAATGTAAGTGCAAGTAAGTGTCCTTGTATATCTAAGTGACATTGTCTCAGTGGATTTTTTTTTGAGACGGGGGCAAGCGAGACTGTGGATCACCTGATGGAAAGCAATCATCACTGTCCATGGACATGAGCCAAGGTGTCGTTCGGTTGCCAGATTGTTAAGGGAAATATAGACCCTGATTTCAGTAATGGATCGAAAAGGAACAGAAATATCAACGAACGTTACACCTGAGTGGTAAAAAAGTAATGAGTATGAATAATAAAATTAATGAACCGACTACGAAAGAAAATTGTTTTAGGTTCCATCATCAGACCCTGTACACCATTTATCTATAACGTGTTCATTGAAACAATGAGGTTAAACACGATACTACTGTTGTAAGCTGAAGTTGAGTGTCCTGAAGTTAGTTGGGCGCCGTGGTCTAGTATAAAGTGGAGATTGGTATTACTTGGGTAGCAAATAAGTAATGGAAGTCACCTAAAGGATTCCACTTACCGCAGCTTACGGACTTACAAGACTAGGGGCATCACTTTCGATTTGCCTACAGGAATGAGACAGGAACAGGAAGATAGAGCCACAGAAAAGCGTGAGCGGGCCGCGAGTTAATATATAAATTTAGAATATGTAAATGAACTCCAAATAACTATGGAGGTGATTCCACAATCGGATTGCTGCTACCCATATATCAGAATTCACAACACAATTTACGCGTGGCAGTCACATAACACAGTAAATGGTAAAATAAATAATAAACAAATATTTCTGGACAATTTACACAGCGCCATCTAGTCCCAAATTAAGTGTAAAGTTTGCGCTATGGGTACTAGACAACTGATAAATGAACTTAAATACATTTTCTTTGTAAATACATACTTATAATACATAGAAAACACCCAAACCAAGACAAACAGACATGTTCATGCACACAAATGTTTGTTTTGTGCGGGGATCGAATCCGCGACCTCGTAGTCAAAGTGGCCATAGCTAACCATTCGACCACCGAGCTCGTCGAGTATATTCCTCATTACAATTTATAGTAAACGTTGTTATATTTAAAAAAAATATAAAAACCAACTTCAGTTGGCGAGCGCAGTTCATTGGTGGAATACCCCCGGCCGGAGACGCTGTTGTGCGTCTTCCCGGAGAAAAGTTATTGGGTCACACAAGATTCCTTTGCACGACATCCAGCGCAGAGCAATAGAGTGGCGCAATTCTATTCTGCCGGCAACCACAGGGCAAATTTAAGGGTTTCCCTCAATTTTTCTGGGATCCCATAACCAGACCTTGACTTGGTGAATATGGGACAAACTTGCAATCATACCCTTTCAAATAAAAAAAGAATTTTGAAAATCGGTTTACAATTCGCGAAAATATGAAGAACATACACACAAAAAAACATTTAATTAAAAAAAAGTCAAATTGAGAACCTCCTCGTTTTTTGAAGTCGGTTAAAAATGGAAAAACATCGATAAATCATGTAAATGGTACACGAGAGGAGCCGCGGCCAGCAACTGTTTAGCAACAGATTTTACAATATTAAGTGTCGTCATACAATAAACAGTGGCAACGTTTTGTAATGATGCATTCCTGAATAGCGATTACTTGAAAATAAACATTGCAAACACTTCGACTTCCCTTCTCGTAAATTGGTATTTGTAGCAACCGTTAATATAAACTGCGATCTGCTGCAATCAAGTCGCAGTCGCCTAGTCATTGGCAGCAGGGGTTGCAACGTGTAAGTGATATCTGACTAAAACATAAATGTAAAAATAGGCCAAGTTCTTATGTGATACAAAAAGTGATATCAATATTGCCATCGGATAAGGCCAACACTCTTGGTCAAAAGTTGAATGTGGCCGTTTCTCCTAAGGACTTATAGTAAGAAATTAAGTTATTAGTAATTTTATGTCATGAAACAGCTGTGCTTTATTTTTGATCAGGAGCTAATCCTAAATCCTAATCATTGCACCTTTTCAGCTTTCACTACTTTTGGTAGCATATGCGAACTTGGACTATTTTTTATGTTTATGTTTAGTGTGATATCAGTACCTTTTTGGTAGGGAGTATCAGTATCATATATACTTTATATATCTTACTTAGAATTAGAATAGAGAAGTTGATCTTTATAATTCATTCGTTTCAATGATCTCATTACGTACATTCGAATTTTTCTTCTTATTGTGTGGTTAGACATGTTTTGACCCGCCTGATTGTTGCTAATGTTCTGGATTTATAAGGTCACTGGTAAAGAATCCTTTAGGTTTCGTTGAGTGCATCAGGCAATATAGGTATTTTCGACATCAAGCTCTTTTTACAGGGTACCTAATTACTAGACTAAGCCGTAAAGTCAAAGATCTGATTTTCTATTAAAAATCAGATAAGTGTACTGGGGAGAATGTTACTAGAATATATTTTCCGCCTCCGCCAACCCACAGTTGAGCAGCGTAGCTCAAAACCTCTTCGATTGAGGGGAGATCCCTATCCCAACAGTGAGATGATTATGGGTAGATGCCGAATATTTTACGCCGTGGTTGTTTCTTGGAGCTTGGCCGGATACACTGCTGTGTGTCTTGATATGTACTTACACTCGAGTGCAAGAAAATCCCTTCTCCCGTAGTCATATTGGGGAAGTGTTAGTGGGGAACCACTAAGACTTCCCCAGTAAGACTACTCAAGGTAGAACTAATGGTATTGAAGTCTCATTTTTGTCTATATTTCTTTCTCCAAGATCCGTCCGCGGTTTCTGGGTACACTTCGTATTTCACTTTGGCTCTAAAGTTACATACAAGCTCGTTGTCTTCAACGCTTATTCATCCCACTGTTGGTATACGGGTTTCTGTTCAACTGCGGCTTGGCCAGTGATTTCAAGCCGCCTAAAGACTTAACTTGGCTTAACGGCTGTCATCTAATAACAACAGCTGGGACAGACGGCTTAAAGGGAGTTCGAGATAAATAAACAATGGATAGGCTACGGCCGACGTTGCTTAACTTGCGTGTTCGATTACACTGAATGCGATCGAGCTCCTCAATACATATACAAGCTCGCGTATTTATGAAATTTATGAAACAAATGTGCAAGAATCGTGGTCTACGCAAATATTTTTTAGTTAGTTATTGTAGATCGTTAATGCACTTATGTTATTATATTTAATATATCATAATGCTACATAAGGTGAGTGGTTATCGACGTCCGATGTATATTAGAATTAGATAGTAATTTAAGTCAATTTATAATCGCCATCCTCATTACAGCTAATGGATGTCCACTGGTTATTGACTATTTATACTGTTTGGATTCATCGATTTTCTTCGATTTTAGCACCCTATTCCGTTTTTGAGTATATATATATATATACTCAAAAACGGAATATATATATATATATACTCAAAAACGGAATAGGGTCAAAAACGGAATATATCTATATATATATATATATATATATATATATATATATATATATATATATATCTCAGCATATTGGCTCCGCTTCGCCTGATGGTAAGCGAAAAGAGGAGCCGATTGGGGCTCCTCTTTTCGCTTACCATCAGGCGAAGCGGCAACGGACAAGAGACCTTGATGTCTTGTCAGTTGACGCTACCATGCTGGCCTACAAGATGCTTCTTCACGCTTCTCTTGAAAGATCCCATATTGTATGAATGACGGAATACGCATATGTTATTATATTTTATATATCATATTGCTACATAAGGTGTGTATATGTATGGATGGATGTCTTGCATGCATAAACACCTGAAAAGATTTACTTGAAATATGTCATAAAAATAGATTGTGTATCTGTCACTCTGTTCGGTTCACTTTTACAAAAGTTAAAAAAAAAATTGTACCTTTAATATTGATCGCAAAATACTTTCTTCCTTTCTATCACTTGATATGATAAGATTATTGTTACCGACACAAAATATCTTTACCGAAATTAATCGATTATATCTAAAGAAGTTGCATTAAAACAGCTATTAGAAAACATAAATTGTGTATAAATAATTTATGGACATAATTAACTAATTAAACAAATTAAATATCATTTAAAACAGCAGAACAGATTTCTATTCGCATATATTAAATTCATTAGCAAATAAGATGTGGTAAACAAAAAACAACTTACCTTCGTTTCCTCCGGAAAATACCTACAAATCAACTGGATGCATTCACAAAAAACCTTCACAAAAAAACACAAAAAATGGCGCGCAAACTGACAGCTCGAAAAGCAAAAAATAAGGGCACAGGATCGCGAACTGGACAGTTTAAAAAGAAAAAGGTTTTGAAATTTCAAATTTGGAGTGGCTAGTGCCGCGGTGCATCGGTTAGTGGAGCCAGTGCGGTGCCGGCGTAATGAATGGTTCGTAGTGAGGTGCCTCGTTGAACGGCTTTGTCGGTAAATGTGTTGCTTAAAATATGACGCGAACGATGATTTTTGATACTTTGCGGTTAAATTTGTTTTACTTATAATGATTATAATGTTTAAAATATTTAAATATTTATATGTATAGAACACACACCTACAACATATAAAAACCTGTATTTTACAAGGCAACTTTGCTCGTAAAATACGGCGCCAAATAAAGAATTAAACTTTCATATAGTACTTAGTATAATTTATGATATTAATTACAGTTACTTATTTGATTAAGCAAAAAAATATATTCATTTTTACATGTTATCTTTATAACCAGTTCACTGAGCCAGTTTTAGGTTATGTATGCATAGCTTCGTTTTTGTTAATTTATTTCTTTCATCTCAAAAAGTTTTTTGTCAGAATATTAATATAAGATAATAAAACAATTCTTTGAAACCTATACATAAAATTGTAAGACCAAGATCAGTACAGGACAATAGATACATATTTTTTATTACGAAAATTGCTATCAACATAATTAAGAAAATATCACTTGCTCTTAAGAAAATGTTCAGATTTTTTTTCTAAATTACATTCATGGTAAAAATAGTGCTTTTAGTGTACTAAAAAAATATAAACGTCTCATCGAGCTACTTTTAAACACCTTAATAAAATTTAATATGCAACATACCCAAGTATCAACTATACTATAGTGACGTATAATCGCATAGCGGTCCATAGATTCGCACCGAATCAACTTGGCATTTTGGCTGACAAATGTTTGCGAGGCTTCACTTTGCCTGTGTGGAGTTTGATTTATTAATTGTAAACTCCTTATTTGCATACTGGGGGTATGGGAAAGGTCAAGCGTGCGATGAGGAAGGGGTATATCTGGGATTATGATTATATAACATTATGGTTACAAAGAAATATACCGTCACAAACTAGAGAAAAATATTTAATTTGTTTAATGCAGTTCTGTGAGTAAATCATAAGTTTGTGTACCTCTTTTAGTAACTTGACAGACAGCGTAATTTATAGTTAATTGATTCACGTGTTATTTATTTATTTATTGAAAACATTTATAACATCATTACAGCTTACACCAATGCTATGCTACAAGACAATACAATATATTTGAATTAGATTAATAATAAATTTGAATAAATGAATTGCAATATATAGACATAATAAATAGGTACATAATTTCATGCAAGTTCCATATATTTTTGCGTCACTTCCATGATCATTGGTAGCTAGAGTGGAAAATATTATTACCACTGCAATATTAATTAAAAATTCGAGTTATTTTGCGGAAGTCAAATTTACAGGCAATTTGATCTATGTTAGTTTGCGTTCTTCCGCCACCAGGTAGTTCATGTAAACTATTGCCGGCGGACACCCACCCACTGACGTAGATGCATGCGAGTGCCGTGCTTGCTTTGCTGGAGCAAAGACGACCAAAGAAGTCGAGACGGCGGCAGTCGCATGTTTCTTCTTTTTTAGACGTTGGAGCAGTTGGATCACTGCAGCAGCTGGAACAGAGATGACCAAGGCAGCCACGGCAGTCGCATGCATCTACTAACGGTAGTGGGTGGGTGCCAGCCGGCAGTAGTATATATTCATAAATTAACTATTGGCGGAAGCCCACAAAGCCAATGGCAAACATCAGCACGTGGTGTTGCATTTTTTTACCACGCGAGGTAACAAAAAAGCGTACGGCCTGTCTAATATGGAATCTATAATTAAGTTACTCTTAGTTAAGATATTGAAAAACTGATTATGTACTGAACCTGAAAGTGTACGTGCTCTATTAAATAGTTATTTTATACCATTGGAGTGGCAAACAAGCGTACGACCTGTCTGATGGTAAGCAGTCATCGGAGCCTATACACGGCTGCAACTATAATATATTTTAGAAATTCCTCAGTTTTTAATGTTTTCTCTTGTTATCCCGTTACGAGTAATAAATCTTCTATGTTCAGAAACTCATTCACAACAATAAATAATGCTACAGAACTTGGAGCCGGCACTAAACGTACTTTGCTATTAGATATAGTAAGTAGATAGTAGTAAATGACTGATAAACAATAACTAACAACGTTTATATGTAACATTACAAACAAAAAACTATTTTATTTTAGATTTAATTAGGTATATAATAAAACACTAGGGGCAAAGTATGTAACCCTGTGAAATACCTACCTAGATAATTCCAAGTGATCCAAATAAATGGTTCAGCTGGCCAAAAATCCGGGGGTTTTATCGTTAATTTCCGAGATAAAGATTCATCGGAGGTATAGAACCGCGATTGTCAAGGAGCGAAGTGATTTAGAGTGCCCGCGGGCATTCGTTACGCAATCTGCGTAAATCAGTGTTAACACTCTCCTACTATCGAATGGGATAAATTTTGATATCCCTAAAGATCGATCCATAGATTGAAGATTTATAAAGAGGAATCAGTCTAATTGAGACAGTAGTTTGTATTGTACCTGATTTTATATGGTTGTAGGTTTGTCCTCAGAACTGAAATAGACTTCACGGTTCATTGGCTGTTTGTGGTTGCCACTGTTAAGTTGTTATTAAGGCTTTTCATCATCATCATCAGGTCCATTTTAGTCTCCACTACAGGAGCACGACCCTCTCTCGTCCGTCCTAGACGGAAGGAGGATTTGGCCTACACTCCCCACTCTGGCCAAACGGGTTGGGGAGGCCTGATCGATATTTGATAATGTATTTCCCTTAGTCGCCTTGTACGACATCCACGGGAAGAAACGGAGTGATTCTATTCTAGTCTGCCGGAAACCACACGGCCAATTACGGCTTTTAGTCCTGAAGATAAGATTTCTTTTGAAGGTCGCAGTATCGTACATGTTCAGATGGACTGTAGTTCCGGTACTTAAACGGTGGTCCTGCCGAATATTTGCTGTGATATAGTCGATACAAGTAGCGCTGTGTAGCGTGTTCTTTGTGGAGTTCTAACGGCTTAAGACATGCTCCCAGCTTAAGATCGTCAATTACTCTGACCGCACGCCTTTGCAATTAATCAAGGTCATTAGGAGCCCTCCCAAAGATGCGAACTGTATTCCACAAATATTTGGTTTGTGTTTTGTAAAGCAAAAGTCTTTGTGTGGCGGGTGTGAAATAATGCCTCACTCTGATCAGGATTCCAAGTTTACGGCAATAATTCGGTATGATGCTTTGGATGTAATTCTAAGATTGAGGTTACTCAAATTCAAGGCGAGGAGGAAACGAGTCCTTTTTAGTAAACGCACGGACTGAATTGAAAACGTTTATAATTGTTATTATTAAATAGGTCACTTATTCATCCCACTGCTGGCATACGGGTCTCCCTTCAACCGTAGGGATTTAGAGCACACTCCACCTATTTGCTCAACTACGGGTTGGCGGAGGCCATTGTTTTCAAGCTGCTCAAAGGCCACTGACTTAGATTAAAGACTGTCATTAAATGAAAACAGCCGAGACCGACGGCTTAATATAAATAAATCCATCCATGGATAGGCTACGGAAGACATTGCTTAACTTGCGTGTTCGATCAGATGGCACGCGCAACTACCATCGGCCATCGAGTTCCTCAGTAGAATCACAGTATAAGTTATTACTTTACTATAGTACTATTGTACTACGTAGTAGAATTCAAATAGTTTTAATTGTACACCTGTGATGATCATAGAAAACTGCGCATTACCTTAAACATTTATACATACATTATACAAAGTTAATCTATCCGTACAACATTACCCTCGAGTGTTGTGCACTTATGTGCTATAGATGCACACATAGCTATGTACCTACACTATGTGCACGTTTCCCACGGCGAATCGCACCGAACTCTGATGCAATTCTAGTGTCTAATGTCAGAGGTTCTTTTTTGTACACCGTTAGCCCTGCACTGAGCGCGTTTGGCCTAATTGATAAACTATAAGCGTATTAAGAAAGTTGTACATATGTATATGCCTTAGAGATCCTCTCGTTCGGAATTCTTTACAATCAGTTTGTTGCTAATGCTGCTTACATATGTAAATCTGTATATACGTATAATAAAATTGGAACTGCCCGATGTCTGTACATAGAAGACATTAAAAAAAAGACAGTTTTAGAGAGATACACACATATGCTTGTATTTCTGTGAGGGATCTCTAAGAGCAAGACTCTTTCTCATGTCGGTCCTTCATATCTGAAGATTGTGGTCAGCATCAGGGTTGCATCTGGAGCGAATGATCTGCTTCCACCGGTTTCTGAATAGAAGACGAAACATTTATTTTTTATTTCTGTTTGTCTGTCTATCTGTATCTATAATAATATGTTTGTAAAGGTATCATGCAAAAACTACAGTACGAAATTGGATGCGATTATTGCGATTGTCGTAGATATATTGCTGTAATAGTTAGACTCAAAATCTGATGAATGATTCATCTTGATAAATTTGATGATTTATTTTATAAATTCCACGTGAAAAAGCCGCCAACGATTTCGATCGTTGGCGGCTGCTAGTTGATACTAAATATTGTATATTATATTTTAGCAATAGTTGATTGAAGTATGCGTCATTTGGAGGATAGTGAGGTTTCGTCGAGCGTTACTTTGCATTTCATTCTTCTTAGTATTAGCTACATGTGTATTCTGTGATATTGATTATTTTTTGCATACGGTATTCTGTGAGGTGCCTACGGTATTCTGTGAGGTGAAGGCACCTTCCCTTTCGTGCAGCAGCTTACAAATAAGCTGTGCCCTACCTTTATTGCCAGTGCAGGGTTTGGGATTTCAAGCAGTTCATCATCATTTGAGCTAAAGCTAACCTCACTTGCACATAGTGCACCCTGCTGCCTGACAAATTCAAAACTATGCAAAAAGTAAATTAAAATACGCTCTTTCTTCTCAACTTGTGCCACAACAAAAGTCTGCGAGTCTGAGATCGGCGATAACACCGCTTTTGTGCCGTTCATGGACAAAGGTCTAGCGGGCCGCACGTCTCCGATTGTTTTGGATTTGAATAAGTTGCCGGGAAGATGACTGAAATAGATTTTGATAACTGTATGACGCCATCTTGACGTGCCGTTTGCGGAAATTTAATTAGTTTTTTTTCTGTTTGCTGTCATGTTCCCTTTGTCTTGAAAATGAAATGTATGGTTTTGAAACTCGGTTGTTATTATTGGGCTGCAAAGAAAAATGTAATACGCTTGAACATTTTATATACAGGCACACCACAGCCACTCCATACAAATGCCGTGTCGGTAACTTATAAATAAACCAGTTCCAGATTTCTCTCAGAGGGAGATGAGATTGTCACGAGAGAGCGGCAGGGTGTGGCCATACTACATACATACAGGTTAATCCCACAATAGGTGTCAGTTTCGACTTTCGAGTGGGCAACCGAGTAGATATCATAATCTTTATTATGTTCAAAATGTTAGACTATGTAATAACCTTTGTGCCTACTTATGTGTAACAATGTGTGTAACAAATAAACAAATAAATAAAATAAATAAATAAATACTGTACGTTGTACTATTATTTATACTGTGATCACAGTATAAGTAATAGTACTAACGTACTGTGATATAGGCGAGTCATAGGCGAACATCACGGTAGTAAAAATTGGCTACAAAGCGCTTACTCAATACCTATGTGTACATGCAGTACGCAAAGAAAGGAAAAGAACATAACACATTGGAAGGCATTTTATATTCAACTTTTCAATAATTGTTTTTTATTAGCGACATTGTTGACTTGACGAGCTCGGTGGACGAATGGTTAGCAATGGCCACTTTGACTCCGAGGTCGTGGGTTCGATTCCCGCACAAGACAAACATTTGTGTGCATGAACATGTCTGTTTATCTTGGTCTGGGTATTTTCTATGTATTATAAGTATGTATTTACAAAAAAAAATGTATTTAAGTACATTTATCTGTTGTCTAGTACCCATAACACAAGCTTTGCGCTTAATTTGGGACTAGATGGCGTTGTGTAAATTGTCCAGAAATATTTATTATTATTTATTATTATTGTCTTAACGCGACGGTAAATAGATGTAAAACGGAATGTTGGCCAGGCAATTAGCTTGCTTTCTTCTTGTGACAATGAAGGCAGCTAGAACGCATCTATGTGTATAAAATATATATAAAATATATTTGGGGTGTAAGTGGTTCATCAACATCTTTGAACCAAAGCCAACTTCACCTGCACGCGGTGCACCCTGCTGACTGACAAGCGAAGCTCTGGCGAAAAGTGAGGTAGGGAGCATAATTGTAAGCTACCCGACTGGCGACCTCCACCTCACCGAATACCGCAGCCAAGTAACAATTCCCTTGAGGGTTGTTGTGTTCCTGCGAGTGAGTGAGGTCACCAGAAAGGAAGGTGATGCTGCGTTGGCAGCGGGGGTGGCGGCGCGCAAGTGATATATTATGTTGCGTGCGTTAATTCGGTTACGGTAACCGCTTCACATCAGGCGGGCCGTATGCTTGTCTGTCACCCGATGTAGTATTAAAAAAAAAAAACCTTCTACAGTCACACCGCTCGTTATCGACAGGGAATCCTCACACATTGGAGTCTAAGTGGTCACGTACTGTGTGGTTTCAGAGACGTTTCCTCCCGCGTACTTGTAAAGCTGTAGAATTAACTGCCTTTCGAGGTTTTCTCAGAAGACTGCATGGGGTTCTTCAAAAAGGGCGTGAAGAGATTTTTACGGCTCGTGAGCGATATTTTATGTTGCGAGCCTTAATATGGCTTCGGCAAAAAAACCTCTTAGCGCCTGAAGCAAAGCTGTTGCGTGACTTGTAAGCGCTAAGCGCTTACGATACAGCATAGCTTGTACGTTGCTACCAATCGTGCTGCTATGCAGCCTTTTTGTAACACGTTTGTATTGATCTTATGAATTCATTATTGTCGCTTGAGTATCTTATTTAGAACCTACTCCTCACAGAATATCGCAGCCAAATAACAACTCCCTTGAGGGTTGTTGTGTTCCTGCGAGTGAGTGAGGTCACCCGAAAGGAAGGAGATGCTGCGTTGGCAGCGGGTGGCGGCGCGCGAGCGATATGTTGCGGGCGTTAATATGGCTACGATAATTGCTGCAACACACACCTACAATCAAAACAATGTGTATACTGTCACCAATTGGGTATTTGACTAACATTTTTTTCTGTTTGATATGTAGGGACGTCTCCATAATATAACCATAGGTGAAAGAATTACTTCGATAGCACAAAAATCTCTCGAGATATGGTAATTTGAAAATCACAATTTTTAGACTGCCCCAAAACGCTCCATACAAAAGACTACTGAATTATGACGTCACAGATCTGTATTTTGTATGCATCAAATCAGAAATTTGTACGACAGCTATGTTAAATATTACGTTTATGTGATTAGTATCATAATAAAAGTTATAGCATTTTTTATTGCTTCTCCAATGGAAATATTATTTTTTAATAATTTCATACTTTTAAAATGGACTTTCCCGCCAAACTTTGATCGACGCTAAAAAAAGTCTGACTGAAGATATTAGAATGAAAGTTTGCAGATCTTTATAGTTTTGTGTATTTTACGATATTGTTAATTTATTTGTACAATTTTTAAACATTGGAAACAACCCAATTGTAAAAGCTTGTAATTGTACGTGTGTAACTGCTATAATACAAATAAACTATCTATCTATCTATCTATCTCGTCCGTCGCAGACAGAAGGAGGATTTGGCCTACACTCCCCACGCTGGCCAGACGGGTTGGGGAGGCGAACTCATCATCAACCTATTAAGTAATTACACTACTAAACAAGGCACAGCAGTCCATCGTTGCAGATGAAATTCGGCTATTTTTGATAACACCAAAATAATTTTATTATTATTTAAATAGTAGAAATTTTCCATTTTTCAAAAATATTCATAATATTTTGGCAAGTTGGCCAAGACAACTATTTAAATAATAATAATAATCATCATTATTATTTTATTATAACTTTATTATTAATATTTATTGTATGCAGCGCTAATTTAATATATACATATATCTTATCTATATCCTAATACTCTATTTTACTACCAGAAATCAAGACCACTCTCAAAAGAACTAGCGAATTCATCATTTGACGCCACAGCGTCATCAGCCGCTTCGTAATTGGACAAATCGAATTTATCCGCTAGAAATGTGTCCGGTGCAAATGAAGAACTTGGCTCCGTGGAGAAGAAGTTGTCTGTGGCAACTGTAGTTCTTTCTGTCACTTCTTCTGTGGTCGTTTCTATGGGCTCTTCCGTGGCCTTTATTACTGGGCTTTGGGGGCGGCAGAATCCTTCCCAAAAGTACCTGTAATAATCATAAATTATTTACAAATAAATAAATATAATTTTTCCTGGACAAATTACACACGGCCATCTAGTCCCAAACTAAGCAAAGCTTGTACTATGGGTACTAGATAACTGATACTATACTTGAATACATTTTTTTTGTAAATACATACATGTACTACATAGAATACCACTCAGACCAAGACAAAAAGATATGTTCATGAACACAAATATTTGTCTTGTGCGGGGATCGAACCCGCAACGTCGGAGTCCCATTGCTAACTATTTGTCCACCGAGCTCATCAAATCCTTAAATTTGACGAGCTCGTTGAAAATTGTGGCCTTTTCTTACAATCTAATTGCTGGGGTCTACCAGGAGACTCCACTCTTCCATCCATATAGCCACGTGAGCCTCTGCAGGTTTACGATAACCTATGCGGTAAATGCGGGCTAAGTTATTGAAAATAAATAAAAAAATATTTCTGGACAATTTACACAGCGCCATCTAGTCCCAAATTAAATGCAAAGCTTGTACTATGGGTACTAGACAGATAAACGTAAATACATTTTCTTTGTAAATACATACTTATAATACATAGAAAACACCCAGGCCAAGGCTAACAAACATGTTCATGCACACAAATGTTTGTCTTGTGCGAGGATCGAACCGGCGACCTCGGAGTCAAAATAGCTATTGCTAGCGATTCGACCACCAGGCTCAATATAAATAATATAATAATAATCGAAATAAAAAAAAACTTACCATCCATGAGGGCAGATGAAGATCTGGGGATAGATCTTTCCCCGTTTCGAGAGGCAGACATAGTAGTGGTTGGGGCTGTGTGTCAGGACTCCCGTCTGGCCCACTTTAGTACAGTCAGGGACCGGTTTGTCAGTACATTGTCCTTTTTCTAGTAATATCTGTAATAGATAAGGCATATAAAGCTTTTTTCTGGTGTAAATACACATTTTGGAAATTGGGGATCGATGGTAGGGCTTGAGAAACGATACTTGGGAGTGCTTAGTGCGAAGTTTTGGTTCGCATTCGATCATGTTAACGTAAACAAACCGGCCAAATAGAGAAGAACTCTCATGCTGTGAATTTATGTAATACACGCGTGTTACATATCAAAATTATGTGGCTTACTTGCTCACATTTGGAAGTGAGCAGCCCGGTTATTTAGGATATGTAACGCGCGTCTGGTAAATTCACAATATGAAACTTTTTCTCTATTTGATCGGTTTGTAATCGTTAACACGATCGGCTGGGGCCAAAAATAATCGCATTAAGCATTTCGAACGTCAGTCACCACGAGCTACTCGATTTAAGATTGCCCAAGCAGTCCGCTTGCAGGCGAAAAAGGAGTAATGGGGATGGGGTGTAAGTGGTTCATCAACAGCTTTGAACCAAAGCCAACTTCGCCTGCACGCGGTGCACCCTGCTGACTGACAAACGAAGCTCTGGCGAAAAGAGAGGTAGGGAGCGTAATTGTAAGCTACCCGACTGGGGAATGTACTGGAGGTACATTCCTCCAGTACACCTCCAGTACATTCCCCAGTCGGGTAGCTTACAATTACGCTCCCTACCTCTCTTTTCTATCTACCTTACATAATACCGCAGCCAAATAACAATTCCCTTGAGGGTTGTTGTGTTCCTGCGAATGAGTGAGGTCACCAGAAAGGAAGGAGATGCTGCGTTGGCAGCGGAGATGGCGGCGCGCGAGCGATATTTTATGTTGGGAGCGTTAATATGGCTACGGCAACCGCTTCACATCAGGCGGGCCGTATGCTTGTCTGCCACCCGACGTAGTTTAAAAAAAAAAGTAAGACCTGCTACTCAACTGTTTGAGTGTCTGGTTGGTTTACTGGGCTAGATAATGGGGAGGTTGAAAAGTCATCTTTCCTAGTTGGTTCACTGTGCGAAAGACACGCAATCCTGTGATATAACCACACCTCGGCCACTCCATACAAAAGTTGCATCGTTAATTACTAAATAAACAACGGCGTCTGTGAAGCGCATAAATGAGCATGTGTGGGTGCTGCGCCATACAAACTGTTCCAGATTTGTCTCCGAGGGGAGGTGGTCGACACGAGAGAGCGGCAGGGAGTGGCCATACTGTACGTGGAACTATTATTTATACTGTGATATAACCATTAGATCCGTGCACTGGTCCTTGTTGTACATATTTAAATTTCTTTCGTACGTATCGTAATAAATGCACATTTTATTCAATGTTAAAATTAAGGTAAGTACTGCACTTGTGAAACTAGAATGAACCGAGCTGTAGCTCGTGGTTTGCGTGATATCGGTTTAATATATCTTTTTTAAAATAAATAATAAATAAATATTGTAAGACAAATTACACAGCGCCATCTAGTCCCAAAGTAAGCGAAGCTTGTGTTATGGGTACTAGACAACTGATAAACATACGTAAATACATTTTTTTTTTGTAAATACATACTTATGATACATAGAAAACACCCAGACTAAGACAAACAGACATGTTCATGCACACAAATGTTTGTCCTATGTGGGAATCGAACCCACGAGCGTTGGTGTCGAAGCCGCGTCATTGACCGCTACGCCACCGAGCTCGTCAATCTTTATTTTCATTAAGACGTTTGCACATCGCTTACATGAAAAACTATAATTAAATTTAAAACTAAAGTTAATGTCCGATATCGTTTTCTGTCATTGTTAAATGTTACTGATGTTACACAAAATGTAGGTAGAATTTAGAAATAACTATTATATCAACGCAGGACAGGATCACTTGCACTAACTACTCGTAAGAAGCGAGCTAGATCGACCGTTGTATAATGTACACTTACTGAACATTGAGCAACCAGTGGATTGTAAGCATAATGTCTGGGGCATAACGCTGTTCTGTGATCTGCTGGTCTTCCCTCGGGCAGTCCATCTGGCGGTGAACACAGGTGGAACTTACGACAGTCGAACGCATCCGGAAATATTCCCACCTGAGATTATAACTTAAATATCAATATTAAGCAATTTGAAAAGAAACAAAAATAAACATTATTAAACAAATTACGGTTGGCTGGAAGAGATCTCTTTCAGAGATAAGCCCGCCTTTATACTGTTTAATTTATTTGTCTACTTTTATTTGTATCGTTTTGTGGTATAATAAAGAGATTACATACATACATACATACATACATACATACACACATACATACATACATACATACATGCATGCATGCATACATACATACATACAATATATATTATATTTTTTAAATAATTTGGACAAATGACATATTGCCATCTAGTTCCAAACTAAGCAAAGCTTGTACTATGGGTACTAGATAACTGAGATTATACTTAAATACATCTTTTTTTTGTAAATACATACATTATAATATATAGTAAACTTCCAGACCAAGGCAAACAGACATGTTCATGCACGCAAATATTTGTCTTGTGCGAGTATCGAACCCGACTCGACCACCGAGCTCGTCAATAAAAAAAAAATTCGTCAAAAATATTGAAGTTTTTGTGTTATGTTGTCTATATATACTAATATTATTAATGGAAAATTGTGTTTGTTTATCTTTCTTTCGCATCGAAGGAATCCAATAGATTAACATGTTTTTTTACAGGTATAGCGTAGGGTCTGGAATGTGGTGTAGAAGCTGCTGTTCCACCCCTAGGTCACTGGCTCGGCAATGCACGCACATACACTCATACAACGTCCACACTCACCCGCGGCTCGCGTGTACTGACGTTTATGCAAATATGCACGAACACACGAGACAATGTATGTATTGTCTTAGTTGGACATACACTACATGTGGCCTAAGCTATATTTTAACTCGGAAATACTTCTTATTTATACGGGAAAAATAAGTGTTCATTATTTTATCCCGCGTTAAGGCAGCCGTAGTTTTACTCCCGGGACTGCCGTGGATCGCATTGTTCATTGCCTTTTTTGGTGGTCGCCGCTGTTAATCCTGGCTACATAGGAGGCACAGTGCTGGAAATGTGTAGTGAACCCTCATCCTGATATGGAAACAGATGACAATCACACATTTTTGTGCGAACAGGCCCCTTGTCACCAATTCTTATTGCGATTCAATTATTGAGTAGATTGCTTATTCATACCAATGAATAAGCGACTCAATTCCATTTGAAATAGAGTCGCTTAATCATTGGTATGAATAAGCAATCTATTCAGTTATTGAGTCGCAATAAGAGATGGTTAAGGTTGGGGTGTAAATGGTTCATCAACATCTTTGAACCAAAGCCAACTTCACCTGCACGCGGTGCACCCTGCTGACTGACAAACGAAGCTCTGGCGAAAAGAGAGGTAGGGAGCGTAATTGTAAGCTACTCGACTGGGGAATGTACCTCCACCTCACAGAATACCGCAGCCAAATAACAATTCCCTTGAGGATTGTTGTGTTCCTGCGAGTGAGTGAGGTCACCAGAAAGGAAGAAGATGCTGCGTTGGCAGCGGGGGTGGCGGCGCGCAAGCGACACTGTATGTTGCGAGCGTTCATATGGCTACGGTAACCGCTTCACATCAGGTGGGCCGTATTCTTGTCTGCCACCCGACGTAGTATAAAAAAAAAAAAAAAATGGTGGTTAGGGGGCTGGTTAGACTAAAATAATCAAGATTTAATCAGAACATTTTGCAAATAAAACTATTACATACTAAACTTAGGTTTCTAATCTACAATGCCTGAACACAGGAAATTCAGACAATGACATATTTTACTACGAACATAGGCAGGAATGTAACCTTAATAACTTAGACAATTAGATTAGTGCTACGTATACAAAGAGCCGTAACGGCCCTTTGTACAGCTATAGCCCTTAATTCTCGTCCCTGTGGTCGGGATTTTGGGAATATGACCTGAATTATATGGTGCTTTCAGCGCTGTTGCGTCTTACACGTGTAGGTTGATATTAGTCCTTCGTGAATACATTTGTTCGCCATATTATAGTCATTTTCAGGGGATATTATTTAGCACTGGCTGAGCCGTGCAACTTCGTCGGCCTGTGTGACGAGGACGGGGTTGGAACTGAAGCGTAGGATTACCATTAAAAAGGTTACAGTTAGCCAATCTGAAAAGATAGACTATGTATCTATCACAGACTTTTATTTATGACTTATTGGCTTCCACACACAGCTTCGCAAGCGTTTACTTTTTTTTAAATAAATAATATCTGATACCCTTCCTAATATATATATAGCGTAACAAACAAATTGACATTCACATTTAAAATATTAATTTTAAATGTGAATGTGAATTTAGACCTTCAGTAGTTTCGGCGTGAAAGCGTAAGAAACAAATTGTGAAACTTTGTACACATATTCCCAGAGTTATTAGATAAATTAATAAGGGTATAAGATATTATTTATTAAAAAAAAGTAAACGCTTGCGAAGCCGTGTGAAGAAGCTAGTAAGTAATTTAATTAATATTTTAAATGTGAATGTGAATTTATTTGTTACGATTACACCCCGAAACTACTCAACCGATCATCATGAAACTTTGTATACATATTCTCGGAGTTATTAGGAAGGGTATCAGATATTATTTATTAAAAAAAAGTAAACGCTACCCTCTAATAATCCCTACTAATGTAGGGATAGGGATTAGTAGGGATTAAGAGGAACAATTCCGTCATACTTGATTTTTCGTAACTTAAACCGTTTACGCAGCGGACGTAACGGAAAGCTATTAAAAATGAAAATGTCCCCCGTTTTTACCCGACTGCCGAAGGAGGGTATGTATGTCTTATTATTTGGCACGCTCTACAGCCTAAACCATTTGACAGATTTCAACATAAGAGGTTTTGTTATATTCGTGTTAATCACGCGAGTGACATAGGCTATATCAAATATAAAAAAAATAATATGGCAGCTGTGAGCCGCAAAATTGACGTTGGAGTTAATTTTTTCTTCTTCTAAATATATTAATATGGGTATCATAATAATGGTCTCGATGACCTGATTTCAAATATATATTTGATATATTCGTTTTTGCATGCGGCTTTGCTTGTGAGGAATTATATTATTCTTGCGTGTGATTAATAAATCTGTAGTAGGTTGCAGTCGGTATTTTTGAATTTTTTAATATTTTTCAGTGGTACTCCGCTCCTATTGGTCGTAGCGTGAAGGAATAGTCTTGCTTGATAATATATCTATACCTATAAAAGAGAAAGTATGTATGTATGTTCCTTATAGACTGCGAAACGGCTGGACCGATTTTAACGAAATATTCAGACAATCTTTAGATTGACCCAGCGGATAATCCTGCATCCCTGGACTATGCGGGCGAAGCCGCGGGTAACAGCTGGTTATCTATAAAAGAATTGTTCGTTTAAAATTAGTAAGATGTAATTCTATACGAGTTGAGTTCTCGAATATTATTTTTATTTTTTTATTTATATATTTATATAGGTTATTATTTAATAACTAAAACATAAGACCTATTTTAAAATAAATACTAACTATGACTAACTATATACAAACAAAAAAAACGGAAATAACAAAATCTAATTAAAATTAATAAAATATAATATCCAAATAGCATCAAAAAATTCTTCCACATCGCCATCAAAGGGTAACGTGGCCAGAAGGCTAGCAGCATTGCCACGCTGGATGGCAATGCTTATTCGCTGAGCGAGAAATAGGCCAGCCCTCTGGTCGCGGGAAGAGTCGACTAACCGTTGGAGATGTCCTTAAATAAAATTTTTACGGTCGGACCCCATGGGCCAAGCGTTTCCGCCCCAAACGGCTCAAAAACATAACTACCGATGAGGTTTGAATATTTGCGCCGTTTGAGGGTCTCCGCTGATGCAGCCACTCGAATTTTTAATACTGTCAGTCATATCATATTCAGTAAAGTTTAATGTCATTTTTATTGTTGGCAATACAAAGATTCTGGATGGTCGGTGGGTGAGTTTATCGATCCTTGACATTTGGTGTCACTTTAGATAGTGATCTTTTCATTTTATTATCATATATAGAACGGTGTCTTATAGTTCAATGCTTAAATATAATAAAAAAAAACCGTATCATGCTGTTTGTCCTCGATAAACTCCGAAACTTTTATGTTCTAAAATTATAAAAATAAATATTTATCAGTATCGTAAAATACATAAAACTTAATTAACTTACTTCCGACTTATTTTAGAGTAAAGTTTGGTGGGACAGTTTATTTTAAAAGGATGAAATTTAAAAAAAAATACGTCAGTTGTACCCCCTCGGAAAAAATTTAAAAAATCTTATCTTTTCTATTATGACGTAGGCATCCGTAAAGAAAGGATTTTTAATACTCTCACGTGATATCGGGATACGAATGTATGAAGTAAAAATATCACATTAGCAAATTTTTATTAGTTTGATTATGGATTTCCGTGTCATATCAATAAATACTAAATAAGTATTCCTGGATAAATAAATATTAAATAACACTTAAATAATACATACATACACAGCGCCATCTATCCCAAACTAAGCAGAGCTTGTACTATGGGTACTCTGATATTATACTTAAATATTTTCTTATATTAGATATTATACATAAATATTTTCTTTGTATATACATACATATAATACATATGAAACACCCAGATTAATACAAACAGACATGTTCATTCATACAAATATTTGTCTTGTGCGGGGATTGAACCCGCGACCCCGGAGTCAAAGTGGGTATTAATACCCATTCGGCTACCTGGCTCGTCAATAACAAATATGTGGCTGACATACCTGTTCACAGATATGTTGGTACTCATAGCTGCTGGAGTCACACTCTGGCACGTGCTGCGGAGTGCACGTTCCCTGGTGAGCATTGCAGGTGGTGCCTTCTTCGCACTCTTGTAGAGGAACCTAGAAGAAGAAGTGGTGCATTCTTCATCATAGACATTATTACTCGCCTTTGTTTTTATTTCTCTATACATAAATAAATATTCCTGGACAAATTACACATCGCAAACTAGTCCCAAAACCTTAGTTTTGGAAGTGTAGGCCAAATCAACGGAAATAGACGGAAGGAGTTCCATCTAGGACGGACGGGAGAGCGTCGTGCTCCTGTAGTGGAGACTAAAATGGACCTGATGATGACAAAGCTATGTGTTCTAGAGTTGATCATGTATTTTGTACATACATACATAGAAAACGAGCTTGGTGGTCGAATGGTTAGCAATGGTCACTTTAACTCCGAGGTCGCGAGTTCGATTCCCGCACAAGATAAATATTTGTATGCATAAACATGTCTGTTTGTTTTGGTCTAGGTGTTTTCTATGTATTATAAGTATATATTAAAAAAAAACTGTATTTTAGTACATTTATCAGTTGTCTAGTACCCATAACTAGGGCATGCAATATTCGCCCGATTTTAGTATTCGAGTTTTACGAATATCATGATTCATTCTATTCGAGTTATTCGAGTTTTACGAGTTTTTCGAATATCTTCTTTACATAGAATAAAATAAAGTCGTAACCGCTGTCTGTGCGCTTAGATCGTTTAAACTACGCAACGGATTTTAATGCTGTTTTCAGAAATAAATATTTCTGGACAATTTACACAGCGCCGTCTAGTCCCAAATTAACCGCAAAGCTACTAGATAAGTGATAAATGTATTTAAATACATTTTTTTGTAAATAAATGCATATAATACATAGAAAACAACCAGACCAAGACAAACAGACATGTTTATGCACACAAATGTTTGACTTAAGCTGGGATTGTTGGCTGAGTCTGTGTGATCTATAGTTTTCTACTCCATGGTATTGTATTATCATAATCTGGTATCAGAAGGTTTTGTGGCATGTCCTTATTTGTTGGATTTTGTATAAAATGGCGGATGACGGCGTCAGTCAGTTATTCCCGCGCGCGCAAACCCCCGAGAACGATCGGATACACGCACAGATCAAAAAGCTGCGATCGCAAATTTTGTTCCTATAATTTTACTAGTTATTTAATATTCAAATTTATACTATTCGAAAAACTCAGAAACCTCGAATACTAAGTTTATAGTATTCGAATATTAAACAAGGGCGAATACTCGAATAAAACGAATACTCGAATTGCATGCCCTACCCATAACACAAGTTTTGCGCTTAATTTGGGACTAGATGGCGCTGTGTAAAATGTCCAGAAATATTTATTTATTTATATTTATTTATTGAAAAATACATACAACTTCAAATTTTCACCCTTCTACCATCAACCCCTAAATTTATATGACAAAGCAACGTTTGCCGAGTCAGCTAGTCTTTAATATAAAAATGTGATTTTAAAGAACTTGGGACCGTCAATTTAACGTATCTGCCAAAGCGCAGAAATAAAGCTAGAGATAATTATTCCACACAAAGGCTTCAGCGTTCGACAAGGCTGACATGTTTAATATAATTTCATTCGAACGAAGCCACAACCGGAATTGAAGTCCTGTAAATAAATTGACAAACTCGCGAACGAAACGTGTTCAGAAAATATCTTTACTTTTTTTACAACTTGCCTCTGGATAGGCTTTGACATGTTAATTCTACATCCTGCTACGTTAGTACTATTACTTATACTGTGCTGCAACTAAAAATTGGACGAGCGAGGCTTCAATTCTGATTTCTGAAAAAAATACAACTTTCATGACGGGTAAAAGCTGATATTTATGTATAGGGTCAGGGACAAGAGAAATATAGGGTAGATTTCTACTTCATCATTGGTGATGAATTTGGGGTGAATTTCTCCCAATTAATCTTCGAAGTAGTAGAGTAGCTCGATGGTGTCGTTGCGCGTGTCAGTCTAATCGATCACGCAAGTTAAGCATCGTCGACTGTTGTCTGTCCATGGATGGGTTTATTTAGTGCTTCGGAGGGCACGTCAAGCCGTCGGTCCCGGCTGTTGTCATTAGATGACAGTCGTTAAGTCAAGTCAGTGGTCTTTGGGTTGTGATCTGCGAGTGAGTGAGGTCACTAGAAATAAAGGAAGGAGTATATATAGGCTGGCAACGGATCGGCGACCCCTTGGTGTTGCTGATCTCCATGGGCGGAAGTGATTACTTTCCACCAGGTGATCCACATGCTCGTTTGCTACCATAAAAAAAAACTATAATGACGGTGTTTGGAATTTTGGTGCAGCGATAAAGGTTAAATTTGTAATTTAGTTAACATTCAGTAGTTACATTAACATTTAGTAGCAAAAAAGTCACACTGAGCTTTGGCAATTTGCTTGCTGCAGCACACACATGCAACTTTTTATTCTGCGTTCTGTTTCCTAATATATAAATAAATAAATATTTCTGAACAGTTTACTCAGCGCCATCTAGTCACAAATTAAACGCAAAGCTTGTACCATGAGTACAAGATAGATAGATAGATTGAACATTTTTTTTTATACTACGTCGGGTGGCAGACAAGCTTACGGCCCGCCTGATGTGAAGCGGTTACTGTAGCCATATTAACGCTCGCAAAATACAATATTGCTCGCGCGCCGCCACCCAAGCTGCCAACGCAGCATCTCCTTCCTTTCTGGTAACCTCACTCACCCGCAGGAACACAACAACCCTCAAGGGAATTGTTATTTGGCTGCGGTATTCTGTGAGGTGGAGGTACATTCCCCAGTCGGATAGCTTACAATTACGCTCCCTACCTCTCTTTTCGCCAGAGATTCGTTTCTCAGTCAGCAGGGTGCACCGCGTGCAGGTGCAGTTTGGTTCAAAGATGTTGATGAACTACTTACACCCCATTTATTATATAGCACACTACAACACATAATTTGCACAGAAAAATACACAATTATACTACGAATGAGAACATACAGTGATACAGTAGACATACTAGACAGCTGATAAAATGTACTTAAATACATTTTTATAAAAACAAACTTATAATACATAGAAAACACCCAGAACAACAAACAGACATGTTCGTGGACACATATGTTTTTTGCGGGGATCGAACCCGCGACCTCGGAGTCAAAGTAGCCATTCCTGGCCATTCGACCATCGAGCTCGTCGTATAAGTTCTTTCCAGATTATTTATTAATTTATTTTATCTAATCTCATACTGAAATATACACGTTAAAAAACTAAACACAGTATCTTAATGACAGTCTTACGCACAAGCTATCAAAATAAATTTAAAAAGTTATTTTTCGATACAGCTCTTCTATGGACAACTGTATCGTAAAATAACTTTTTTACCATTTCGATACAGCTTCAGCCCTGGATACAGGTATTTTAAACAGGTTGCAATGCAAATACATTGCAACTATGCAAAATTTTTTTATATAATCTGTGAACGCGGCGCCGCGCGGCGCGTCGCGCATGCGCACTACGCATGCTCGATCTGCAAATGGATTTATATGTAAGAATTATAGCTGTTAAATTAACTTCATGGTTGTATTTAAAATATTATTATCATTTATTTCGTGAGATTAGATAAAGAAGTGTATGAAACTGCACATAATTAGGTATTAAAATACTCGTGTGGTCTATTATAACATTCGCCTTCGGCTCATGTTATAAACTCACACTCGTATTTTAATAACCCTTATTATGCAACAGTTTCATAAACTACCATTTTGTATGTGTGTGACTGTAGTTTGTAATAAACGTATCTATCTAGTTTAAGATCTAGATACAAACCTTCAACCACCCCACTGGTAAGGGTATACAAGTTACAGCGTGTGTGCAATTCTGGCAGGTCATCCCGGCGTTCAAGCATATGCCTTCCACGTCGAGCTCCCCTTCGCCAAGAGACCTGCCCAGAGGCACTCCAGCCATCCTGTTCCCGGACATAACGCCTCCTAGGTCGAATGACATCGTCAGCTGAAAGAATGAAAATTCTTAATTCGCAACTGGTTGCGAATCGCAGTTGCGAAAGCGAGTACCTGAGAACCTGCAGGCAGTAAAATCTAAATCATTATGTTAATTTGCACGCCCGGTAAGGGTAGAATAAGAGAAACTTTGTTATGTTATGACTTATTGAACAACCCCCAGTATGTACCTTATTTCCGCAAATAAATTATTATTTCTTCCAACTATGCTTTAATTTCATCACAATCACACTAAAAACTCAGTACAAAACGAGTCTTTAATGCTCTAGAGCAATAAAAATGTATGAAATTTCATTATTGCACAGTTTTTTTTAATCGCACCAAAAGGTGCCAATCTCAATGGATTAGCTCGCTCTATTCAGCCAGCCGATATCAATACTTTTTTTTTTTTCGTACGTATTATTCGTTTCTATCCTACTTGTTCCAAATTTAAAAAATGATTGCTGCTAACTCTGTGTTAAAAATGAAAGAAATTTAAAAAAGTGATTTGGCGGGAACTTTGTTAATTTTGCTTGACAATATTTTTGGAAACGATAAAAGTGTGATACTATCTGATTTTGAGTGCTTCGGCTTCGAATTAAAATGGAATCATCTAGCGACACATTAACTCCGGAAAACATTCTAAATGAAGCCGACAGTATTATAGAAACTTATATTTTAACTGTTTGATATGAGTTTCTTTTATCTACTATTTCTATAGGTATTAGTTGAAAGAAAAGCAGATTATGCACCTCGCCTTAAGTAATTTATATTGCCCTCGTGCCTGTTAGATTAGAGCCCTCGCTGACGCTCGGGCTCTAAATCAGGCACTCGGTGCAATAATAAATTACTTTGTGCTCGATGCAATAATCTACTATTATTATTATCATAAAAAAAAAAAACGGCCGGAGGGAAATATTAACCCCGCTTAGATTGTGATTGTTCAGGTAAATTTCAGATACTTACTATAGGTACGTAAAGAGTGAGTGATGTTGCAGCGATTGCGATCATGCAAGTCAAGCAACGTCGACTGTAGCCTGTCCATGGATGAGTTTATTTATCTCGAGGTCCTCCGTGCTTCAGAGAGCATGTTAAGTCATCGGTGCCGGCTGTTGTCGTTAGATGACAGTCGCTAAGCCAAGTCAGTGGCCTTTAGGCGGCTTGAAAACACTGACCTGACCAACCCGTAGTTTAGCAGCGTGGTGGAGTATGGTCTAAACCCCTTCTATTGAGGGGAGACCCGTATCCCAGCAATGGGATGAAATAGGGTTGACAGCTACTATACGTAAAGAGACCATGGAAAAAAATCCGTGATGTGTGGTAGTTAATGTTCACTTAACTATCTAACTCTTTAGTTGTAGTTAATGCCTTATTTGAAATATTGCTGTTTCTCAAATTGCAAACAGGGGAAGCAACATTCCAAACTACTGTTACATCTTCAGAAGAAATCTTCTGATTAAAATCGTTTTCAGTTTGAATGTAGCTGTAGTTTTACTTCCGGGACAGCAATGGGCTTCATTGTTCATACCATATTTGACAGTTGACGCTGTTAATCCTGGCTACACAGGAGACACAGCGATGTAAATGTGTGGTGGACCTATTTCAAATAATAGAAAGAGAGGTAAAATGAGGTGCTACTTTAGCAGCGGAGGTACCAGCTGCAGCGCGTGTGAAATACTCCTTGAATTTATTAGTAGCTTTCATCCGCGGCTTTGCTCGCGTTTATGCAAAAGTCTTTTCAAATTTCGGGTTAATATATAGCCCAATAGCTTTCTCCTGCGGATTCGCTCTCGTTTACTTTTTTTAATAAAAAATATCCTATGACCTTTCTTAATACCTTTGAGAATATGTGTACCAAGTTTCATGATGATCGGTTGAGTAGTTTCGCCGTGATATCGTAACAAACAAACTTACATTCACATTTATAATATTAGTAGGGATAGCATTCACAAGTAACGTGGCTTTCTAATGCTAAAAGAATTTTTAAAATCTTATCTATTAGCTCTTAATATTAGCTACAACCGTAGGTAGGGGTAATATCTCTCCAATACGAATACGAATCTGACGAGCTCGGTGGCGTAGCAATCGCAATGACGCGGCTTCGACACCAACGCTCGTGGGTTCGATTCCCACACAGGACAAACATTTGTGTGTATGAACATGTTTGTTTGTCTTGGTCTGGGTGTTTTCTATGTATCATAAGTATGTATTTACAAAAAAAAAATGTATTTACGTATGTTTATCAGTTGGCTAGTACCCATACCACAAGCTTCGCTTACTTTGGGGCTAGATGGCGCTGTGTAATTTGTCTGACAATATATTTATATTTATTTATATATATATTTCCACGTTACTTGTCTGAACCGGAAGAGGAAGGAAGAAAAGAAAATGGTGTTTTATGCGGCGCGTGGCGCCAAATGAACTTTCGATTCGCCTGATGTCTATAGACAAGCGTCTATGTACTGCGGTAATATTATGAAGAGGTTAAGTTTGTGAGTTTGAAATTGGCGCCACGCGTCGCATATTAACAGAGTTTCTTTCGGCATTTCTTCCCGTCAATGGTCATTCCGAAATGCTGGTAGATAAAAAAAAATATACCTAATTGTAAAAGACGTGTCTAAGTGCTCGCGAGGGCCCACAGAATAAAGAATTTTGACTTTGACTTTGACTTTGACATAAAACACCATTTTCTTTTATTGAAAATATAAATATTACTTACAGAACTAGTGAATCCAAAAATGCAAAATAACAACAATTTAACCCACATTTTTGCGTTTATACTTTAACTACGAAACACAACGACTACGAGATAACCGGCGGTTTATTATAAAAAAAAAACAAGATGATGTTATTTCGGGAGACCTTTAACCTGGCTATCAGTAGCAAATTGATAGTATATCAACTAACTGCTGCCCGTGGCTTCTGCTGATTAGGATTTAGAGGCTAAGGTGACCATTGGGATAAAAAGTCAATACCCTACTATTGTAGGACGTATATCTTCTTTTATATATATAATTCTACTGTACGTGTGTATGTCAACGAACTCGTCCTAAACGGCTCGACAGATTTGAATGAATTTAATTATTGCCGGCTCAAGCAACTCGGCTTCCTTGAGATTTCCAAACTTTCTCCATCAGATCTTGGGCCGCTTAATCTTTTATTCTGGCCGATTTAGTACTAGTTTAATATACAATAGCAGTATTCCTAATACTATAAGTGTCTAAAGGCTACAGGAACGGCTTTACATCAGGAAGACGTAAGTTTTTTGGGGCCCAGAGGTCCTATCACCAAAGCTAAAGCCGATTACCGTCGGGATTTTTGATTGCGAAAATGAAACTTTAGCCTAGATTGGCGGTAATTGTGTTTAGCTTAGATGGTAGAAACCATATAGCTAGATGTATCCATAGATATATTTTCGCGATCAAAAAACCCGATGGCAATCGGCTTCAGCTTCGGCGGTAGGCCGGTGTGGTATACAAAAATCATGAAATGCTGTGTGCGTGCGGTGTCCAACATACGGATACGGCCTCATATTAGGTCTCTAAGAGGAGTTTTGGTCGACTCCACTGATCGTCAGGAAGTGTCCATACTGTATATAAGTACTATGCTGTTCTGGAGGTCATTGTGTTTGAAAGTAGTTAGATGAAACAACAAGGCGATAATACTTTAATTAACCCAAATAAATAAATGAAGAGCACTCATGTGATTGATTATACTGGATGGCGTCGTTGTGCGTGTCAGTATAGACAAGTTACTTTTTGGGGTGTGAGGGGTTCATCAACATCTTTGATCCACAGCCTACCTCACCTGCACGTGGTGCAACCTGCTAACTGACAAACGAGGCTCTGGCGAAGAGAGGTAGGGCATAGCGTATTTTTGTAGCTGGTGGGCCGTGGTACCGGCTGGTGAAGTACTTCCGCCTCTCAGAATAACTTTCAAAAACACAACCTACGGTTTTGTTGAAACACAAGAACCATCTGTTGATAATGCCTTAGCGGCGAAACCGGTCATTAATCTATAAATATAAAATTCAAAGTCCTGACTGACTGACTGACTGACTGACTGACTGATATATCAACGCACAGCCCAAACCGCTAGGTCTAGAGATTCCAAATTTGGCACGTAGGTTCTTTATGAAGTCTAGGGGTACACTAAGAAAGGATTTTTCAAAATTCATCCCCTAAGGGGGTGAAACGGGGGTCCAAAGTTTGTATGGGGAAACGAGATTAGTTGGACTATTTTATCCGAAACTTTACACGAGTACTACTGTAGATAAATGAGTAAACACGTGTTTCAGGATTTTTCAATATTCAACCCCTAAAGGGGTAAAATGGGGTGAAAAAGTCTGAAAATCGACATGGGTAGGGTTTTTATAGTTTTTCGGGTCGCTGATTACGAAAACAACAACTATTTTATAATCCAACATAGCTGACGTGTCATAAAATCACCCCTGAGGAGGTCCGATGGGATTGAAATATATAAAAGAGGAACCTGAGTGTCTGACTGACATATATCAACGCACAGCCCAAACTGCTGGGTCTAGAAATTCCAAATTTGGCATGTAGATTCCATATGATGTCTAAGGGTGTACTAAGAAAGGATTTTTCAAAATTCATCCCCTAAGGGGGTGAAACGGGGGTCCAAAGTTTGTATGGGGAAAGAAGATTAGTTAGACTATTTTATCCAAAACTTTACATGAGTACTTCTATAGATATAGATATAGTAAACACGTGTTTCAGGATTTTTCAAAATTCAACCCCTAAAGGGGTAAAATGGGGCGAATAAGTCTGAAAATCGTCATGGGTATTGTTTTTACGGTTTATCGGGTCGCTGATTACGAAAACAACAACTATTTTATAATCCAACATAGCCAACGTGTCATAAAATCACCCCTAAGGGGGTCCGATGGGATTGAAATTTATAAAAGAGGAATCTGAGTGTCTGACTGATATATATCAACGCACAGCCCAAACTGCTGGGTCTAGAGATTCCAAATTTGGCACGTAGGTTCCTTATGATGTCTAGGGGTGCACTAAGAAAGAACTTTTCAAAATTCATCTCCTAAGGGGGTGAAACGGGGGTTCAAAGTTTGTATGGGGAAACAATTTTAGTTGGACTCTTTTATATGAAACTGTACACGAGTACTTCTATAAATAAATGAGTAAACACATGTTTCAGGATTTTTCAAAATTCAACCCCTAAAGTAGTAAAACGGGCTGAAAAAGTCTGAAAATCGTCATAGGTATTGTTTTTATGGTTTAATGGGTCGCTGATTACGAAAACAACAACTATTTTATAATCCAACATAGCTGACATGACATAAAATCACCTTGTGCGGTGGGGTTGAAATGTCATAATATCAATATGGGTGTTGATTTTATGGTTTTCTGGGACGTCAATTACAAAAATGGCATCGATTTGAAAATATCAACCCCGAAAAGTGTAAAATGGGTCAAAAAGTCTGAAAATCGTCATGGGTATTGTTTTTATGGTTTATCGGGTCGCTGATTACGAAAACAACAACGATTTTAAAATTCAACGTGGCTAACGTGACCCTCGTCCTCTATTGAGGTGCGATGAGGTTGAAATGTCTAAATATATCATTAAATGTGTCGTTTTTACGGGTTTTCGGAACGCCAATTCGTACTAATATTATAAATGCGACAGAATGTCTGTTACTCTTCACGCTTAAATCGCTGGATCGATTTAGATGAAATTTGGTTGAGAGATAGCTTGAGTCCTGGGAAAGGACATACCTATGATAGTTTTTATTTCAGCAATTACCTATTATTGTTATTTATTGTACGGCTGTAACGTGACCATCATCCCCTATTGGCGTGCGATGGCGTTGAAATGTCTGAAATGTGGTGAAAAAGTGTGAAAACCGTCATAGGTTTTGTTTTTATGATATATCGGGTCGCTGATTACGAAAAAAACAGCTATTTAAGAATCCAACATAGCCGACGTGACAACTCTGTAGGGTTGCAATGGGGTTGAAATGACATAATATCAATATGGGTGTTGATTCTTAGGTTATCTGGGACGTTAATTACCTACGACAATGGCATCGATTTGAAAATATAACGTAGTGGACACGAATTACTTAAAGATTTTTTAAATTTTACCTCTAAGAGGGTGAAACGGAGGTCCAAAGTTTGTATGGGAAAACGAGATTAGTTGGACTATTTTATCCTAAATTTTTCACGAGTACTTCTATTGATTGATGAGTAAACACGTGTTTACCCGAATGTCACGCGAGCGAAGCCGCGGGCGAAAGCTATATTAAATATAATAACAGTACAAATGCTTTATTATAACATTATGATAATAATGTTCCACCAAGTGCCAACAATCAACAGTATCAACTTTAAAATGTTGTGATTTCTGTTTTTTTTCATGAATTAAGATACCTAAAAGCCCCTGTGGCCCTGGCCGCGTGGTTTCCGGCAGACTAGAATAGAATCACTCCGTTTCTTCCCGTGGATGTCGTACAAGGCGACTAAGGGAAATACATTATCAAACATCGATCAGAGGGGCAATTCTCGTAATTAAAATGTAGTCAAAATTCAGTTTCGATCCAGTCTCGATCTCAATGTCACATTTGGTATTCTCGTAACACAATATGTAACTTCAAAATTAAATTTAAGCGGGACTGTATCGAAATATGAGTGAAAATTAAACAAACTAATAATGTTACTTTGCCAACAACAAGAATTGATAATAATTAATTAATGAAACCAAGTATATAATTTTAGTCAATTCACAATTCAATCTCGATTCGGACTTTCAATCTGCGTTCGTAGAAAATATATGAGAATTGGCCTTCAGGCCTCCCCAACCCGTTTGGCCAGCGTGGGGAGTGTAGTCCAAATCCTCCTTCTGTCTGGGACGGATGAGAGAGGGTCGTGCTCCTGTAGTGGAGACTAAAATGACCTGATGATGATGATGATGATGAAGATACCTAAAAAATAAATAAATAAATATTTCTGGACAACTTATACAGCGTCATTTAGTCTCAAATTAAGTTGCAAAGCTTGTGTTATGGGTACTAGACAACTGATAAATGTACTTAAATACATTTTTTTTTCGTAAATACATACTTTTTACATACCCAGACCAAGACAAACAGACATGTTCATGCTCACAAATGTTTGTCTTGTGCGGGCATCGAACCCGTGACCTAAGAGCTTCATCAAAGTGGAAAGAAGGAAGAAGCCCACACGCCGCAACAAGTGCGGCACCGCACCGACAGGACCCAGACACCTGCTGCGTCCGGCCGTGCCGACGACGTTGCTGTATGTGTCCCGCCTTCATTACTCTACAAAGGACGAGGAGATTGTAGAGTACATCCGAGTGAAGACCAACTTCAATTTGAGAGTCGAAAGGTTGGAATCGCGCCACGGAGTGAACTTCAATTCCTTCGTGGTGAGGGTTCCAACAGAACATCTGTCGACCTTCATGAAGGAGGAATTCTGGCCTAAAGGTGTTAGGTTCCGACGCTTTCGTGGTCGGTTACAGGTGCGGAATAAGCTGACAGTGCCGACTATGCGCGTTTAATTTTACCTAGATTATAATTATAAATATATATTTTTAGTTTAAGGTATTTATTATATGGACTTAGAATAAAATTGGGACGGGGGCCCACCACACATTCCCACCACTGTATCTCCTGTGTAGCCAGGATTAACAGCGGCGACCGCCAAAAAAGGCAATGAACAATGAAGTCCATTGCAGTCCCAGGGGTAAAACTACGGCTGCCTTGGAACTCACAACGAATTTAATCAGAAGAAATTAGAAGGAGTAGGAAGCTTTTGGAATTTGACTTCCCCTCTTAGCAATGTGAGAGACAGCAATATGGCAAATAAGGCATTAAAAGCCTAAAGAGATGGCTAGTCAAGTGAAGCTCAACTGCCGTGCACCACGGATTTTAAGTTTCTAACACTATTAGGGACCTAAAACATTGAGTTGTTACCTAACACATCGATTCCAATAATATGAATTGCAAAATCGTCTGAACGCTTGGTAATTCTCCCTTGTTGCTACCAAATCTGAATAGTATACTACCCCGGATGCAACTTGCAATGAATTCAACATGTCATCCCGCTCCCGCTGCCAAAGATCACACTCCCAGAGAACATGGTGTGCTGTTTGATCGAATTCAGAATTAGCAGTAGAACATTCGCATAAGGGCGACGGCACTAATTTAAACGAAAAGAGTTTAGCTTTAAAATTGCCATGTCCAGTTAAAAATTGCGCAACGGGGTGGTCTACTTCTAACCACTTTTTCTTTAATCTATCTCTTACCGATTGAAAGAACAGATACAAGTGGCGTCCTTTGGTAGAAGTTTCCCACCTTTCCTGCCATTCAGACAGCAATGTTTCAAATACTTCATTAATAGGTTTGAACAGTCTAACTATTTTTTCACGATCACGCGTTTTCAAGAAATCAGGGACCATATTTTTAGATGTATAGTACATTGAAGCGCGGCGTTGTACTTCTAAGTCTACCGGTAACACACCTGCTAGCACGGGTAGTGCCTCGGTGCTTACAGTTCTATACGACTTACATAAAAATATCAGAGCAAGGCGCTGGCTTTGAAGCAATTTACGACGTGCTGCACCTATAGTAGCCCTATCTGCCCACGCAGGTGAACCGTACGTAACACAACCTAAGTATGTGGCGGTATAAATAGTTTTTAACGTTTTGAAAGTTAATCCCCACGTAGAGGTAGAAATTCGTGTTAAGGCATAGAAATTCTTTTTTGCTTTTTCACCTACTTGCTTCATGTGCTCAATATAATTAAAATTTCTGTCCAAAAGCAAACCTAAGTAACAAACCGAACTTCTATTAGCAACAGATACTCCATTAAAATGAAATCGCGGTGAAACCTGTAAATTTCCCTTAAGCAAGAGTTGATATGTTTTATGTGGCGCAAAATCGAGACGATTACGATAACCCCAATCTGAAATTAGGCCTAGGCTAGTGCTGGCTAGTTTCTCTATGCTAGATCTTGAATTAGCATTGATTAATAAGAGACCATCGTCAGCGTAACCAGTTAACGAGCACCCTTCCGGTAAGGGTAGGCTAAAAAAATCATCAAAACCGATATTCCAGAGATACGGTCCCAACACTGAACCCTGGGGGCAGCCCTGCGTGAGCACCTTTGAAGCAACATAATGGCCAAGTTTTAATTTAGTTGTACCATTCAAAAAGTACGATCGAATGAGAGAGTAGATATTGCTAGGGCAACCTCTCACCTTAAGTTTCAGCAACAACATTGGCCACCAAGCATTATCAAAGGCACCTGAGATATCTAAGAAAATAGCTACAACATACTTGCTCTCCGAGAGTTCAACAACTTTGCGCACTGCGAGCGCAGCATCAACAGTAGACTTGCCAATGGTGAAGCCGTACTGATTTTTATGAAATTGCGGGCCACCGGGCAGCAACCGTGGCACAACCAAGCGCTCAAGCAGCTTACCCAACGACGGTAGCAGAGTAATAGGACGGTAGGACTTCGGATCGTCCGGTGGTTTATCACCGCCTTTTGGTATTATTTTTATAACACCACTTCGCAAAATGCCAGGGAAATGACCTTCTACAATACACCGAGTAAGTATTGTTAAGATAGGTTCAGCGGCTACTTTACAAGCTTCTTTAATCATTCTATTCGCTAAGATTATATGGACTTGTTATGTTCTCTCTGTACATTGCAAATGTCTGAAATAAATGATTATTATTATTATAAGAGACACGTAGCTATTGCTAGCCATTCGGCCACCGGGCTCGTTTCAATTAAATCAATCATATAACTTAGGCAATGTCGGTCGTAGCCTGTCTATCTCAAGTTTCTCTGTGTTTCGGAGGGCACGTCAAACCTTTTGTCAGTCGTTAAGCCAGGTCAGTGGTGTGGTCTTTGGGCGGCTTGAAAACATTGGCCTCTGCCAATATGCCCCTACGATTGTGAGGAGAAGTTATCCTCCCAGTGGACCGATAAAGACATAATAAACAAATATTAACAGAAATAGCACGGTCATTAACAAAGTGGTCTATCAATTTCGACAAAATTTCCTAACAAACGTAAATGTTGCTAAAGTTTATCTTCTAATATTTTTATACAACGCCGATTGCCAAACTTAGATATTGCTGAGACCCCCACTGCTAACGCAGCATCACCTTGCACCTGATAATCTCACTTACGCCCAGGAATACAAAAATCCTTGAGGATATTATTATTTAGCTGCGGTCTTTTATAAGATGGAGATCTCTTCTCCAAACAGGATCAGCGTGCCCATCCTCTCTTTTGTCTGGCCGACAGGGTGCACCACGTGCAGGTAAAGTTGGCTTTGGCATTCGTGAGTTATTAGATTTTCAGAATTTAAAAGTACAAACGAACGTCAACGTAAAGTCAGTTATTTGGTTAACTGTACCTATCTACTTATGAAAGGTCACTGAAAAATGAGCGCCTTCAGCAGAATTAAATGCAACTGTAGCCGACCCTTTCTGGAGATTTCTTGCTATAATTTTCTCAACTCCCAGACTCCCTCGTGGCTTAGATTAGAACCAATTTGTGTTTATTTAACCTCGTTAAGAACAGACAGATTTTTAATTTTAAAGTATCTTTTTTGTCATTTAAGAAATGAGAGTTGGGATTGTGGACAAAGTAATAATCTAGCTATAAAAGGTTTTTTCACTTTTTTTTAATTTTAAATTGCGGACATTTTCATTACTCATAGATGATGATCATCATCATTCATCTTTATATTGTACTTTTACTTTATTTTTAGGGTTTTTGTATTACTTGGCCGTGTGGTTTCCGGCAGACTAGGATAGAATCACTCCGTCTCTTCTCGTGGATGTCGTACAAAGCGACTAAGGGAAATACATTATAAAATATCGATCAGGCCTCCCCAACCCGTCTGGCCAGCGTGGGGAGTGTAGGCCAAACCTCCTTCTGTCTGGGACGGATGAGAGAGGGTCGTGCTCCTGTAGTGGAGACTAAAATGACCTGATGATGATGAACCTTTATCTATCCACTCCTGGATATAGACCTTCCTAATGTTTTCCACTATATTATGCCTTCCGCTTTCCGCATCCATCCGCTTTCAGCCGCTTATTTCATCGATCCCTCTAGATCGCCAAACGCTAGATCGTAGAATTTACGAATATATATCAATATTTACGCACACAGATGTCATAGAACATGACGAGCTAGGTGGCGTAGCGGTCAATGACGCGGCTTCGATACCAACGCTCGTGGACAAACACTTGTGTGCATGAACATGTCTGTTTGTCTTAGTTTGGGTGTTTTCTATGTATCATAAGTATGTATTTACAAAAAAAATGTATTTACGTATGTTTATCAGTTGTCTAGTACCCATAACACAAGCTTCGCTTACTTTGTCAGTAGAGCTCTAGGGTTTCTTCCAGCTCAGCTAAACATAATTACCAACAGTCTAAGCATTACTTACGTGGTAATCGGCTTCAGCTTCGGCGGTAGGGCTCCAGATTGGATATCTTTACACGTAGGTATAACAATGTTGTAACAGCCTTCATAATGAAATATCTAAGAAAAAAATATGTGACGGGTATTTTTAAATAGGCAATAACAGCCAAAAAAATTTTTGGGGTGTATGTGATTCATTAACATCTTTGAACCAAAGCCAACTTCACATGCACGCGGTGCACCCTGACTGACAAACGAAGCTCTGGCAAAAAGAGAGGTAGGGAGCGTAATTATAATCTACCCGTCTGGGGAATGTACCTCCACCTCACATAATATCGCAGGCAAAGAACAATTCCCTTGAGGGTTGTTGTGTTCGTACGAGTGACTGAGGTGACCAGGAAGGAAGGAGATGCTGCAGCGATAGCGGGGGTTGCGGCGCGCCGGCGATATTTTATGTTGCGAGCGTTAATATGGCTACGGTAACCGCTTCGCATCATGCGGGCCGTATGCTTGTCTGCCACCCGACGTAGTATAAAAAGAAAAAAAAACAATAATTTTTACCGTGAAAAGTATTGAGATATTTCTATATCTAGAAGTATGTACGTGCTAATAATACAGACTACCATATACAAATATACTTACTAAGTAAGTAAGTCTTTCGTCTTTGGCCTTGGCAGTGGCTGGCTTACATCAGGCATGAAATATACGCCTGATATTGTGACACAAAAAGGCGCAAATGTATTCTTCATTGCTGATATTATTCTTGTAGGCGTTTTATGTAATTAGATGGAAGTCAATTAATTATACCAATTTCTCAGGATTCTTGTAACATTTATTTCTATTGTATAGACGGAACCTGACTCATTATTAAGTTTGTTATATACGTTTTTAATATTGAATAGGTAAATCTTTATTGTACTATGGTAATATCGTTTACTTTTAAAACGAGTTGTTAACCATTGTATGGTGAATTTGATGGTTTTTTATACGTTTTTGATATCGGCCTCATGGTAAAAATATAGAATCACTGTCTGTTTGATATATTCTTTGAGTTATCTTATATAATAGCCTTGCACATGAATAGGTACATCAATTTTCTGAAAAGCACGAAATGTTAGTATTTTACCAAGATTTTTGAAATGAAAACTTCTTTAGCGGCGTTGTGCACTTTTTGGGATGAGTAAAAAATGTTAAACTCGCGTCAGGGCACGTGGCCTGATCGAAAATTCGTAAGACGGAGGGAGAGTAGACCGCCGCCCGGCGCGGCGTAAGAGAAGAGGAACTAATGCCTCCCTTTCTTTCTACTGCGCGGCGAAAATGTATGCCTGCTCCTGCTTTTTTTTTAATGTAATATAAATTGACATGTTTGTGTACGATAGCGCAATAAATGAATATTGTATTTTACCACATAAATGATAGTACTTTTATACTGATAAATAAAGCAATTCGTACGTAATTATTCCCTAACCATTCCAAAATATTTAATAATCCACAACGTTAATGTTCAAGTTTTCACTTCTGCCGGCACTCCCGGAGTGCAACCCGTTTTTTTTTCCTATGTTATGGTAACTAAACAATGATGGCAACTATGCTACTTTCAACTACAGTTTATAATATTCTCTCTGATGCAAGGATCGAATTCGCGACTATTGATGTTCAGTCGTTAGCCGTTTTAAAGTAGTAACTAGAATTTGTGAGACTACAGCATCTTAGAGCCAAAGCCAATCTCGCCTGTGCCTGGCACACCCCGTTTACTAGCAAATGAGGAATTGGTGAATGAGAAGTACAGCATGTCAAGACTGTAGAACAATCTTCCTTAGAGAAGGTAGCGGCCAAATAACTGTACCTTTGAGGATTGTTGCGGACCCCGTGATATAGCTGTTAGGTATAGGGTACTTAGTCCTTACTTAGCGTAATAAATTCTTTGATCCTTCATCTATCCATTGGTGTGATTGAATTTTGGATGAAGATGATAGATTTGTAACAACAATAACAAATGTGTCCCCCGATTTTGTTATCATTAGTTTCTTTGAATTGCCTCCCTATGGAAGCTATTATTGGCTGCGGTATTCTGTGAGGTGGAGGTACATTTCTCAGTCGGGTAGCTTACAATTACGCTCCCTACCTCTCTTTTCGCCAGAGCTTCGTTTGTCAGTCAGCAGGGTGCACCACGTGCAGCTGAAATTGGCTTCGGTTCAAAGATCTTGATGAACCTCTTACACCCCATAACGTTGGAATGTTCACGTCAAACCAAAACCCCCGAGGTCGTAAGTCTAAGTAACTTAAACTGCCATAGGAAAATAAATACAGGTTTTACTGTGCAGCCCTGACAGCCCAGGTAGTCTTGCTCACTAAAGTGTTCAAACTGGTGGAGGTGTCTGTGGCGGGTCGCCGGATTCCCAATAAAATGGTTGAATGCGGTGATGGCTGCCCCATGCATCAACTCGTGAACGGGTGCTGCCAGAGGGGACTATTCTGCCCTGGCTGTCATGGCTGCAAGGTAAACAATAGGAGGATTTAGGTTAAGTAGTAATAGACAATAATATAACTATTAGCATAATAGCGACGTGCAATTTATTAATTGTAAGAATATTATAAGATAAAAATAGAACGACTAGATACAGAGTACCCGTCAAACAAATAATTTGCCACACACACGGGCGAGGATTTCGCGCTTGCCCGTGCCTAACGAACCACACAAGATTCTATTACAGATAGCGTCCATCACGCGGATATGCCGCGGAAAAAATGCGTGTGAAAAAACGCAGTTGGGAAATTAATCTGAACGCTTTTCGTGCCTTTTCCCGGATATTTTAACCTTGTAACATTTTTTTTTCATATTTCATTTGGAAAATAACCCCGCATTTTTTTATGGGACAAGCCTATCACACTGTCCCACCACTGAGTCTCCTGTGCAGCACGGGACCCTACCGGCTAACCTGAAGCCGATTCTCATCAGATTTTTTTGATTGCGAAAATCGAACTTCAGTTTCATCATCAGCCTGTATCTATCCACTGCTGGATATAAGCCTTCCCCATTTCCGCCAGATATGATTCTCCGCCTTCTGCATCCAACCGCTCCAAGCCGCTTTCTTAAGGTCATCGTACCATCTAGTAGAAGGGCGCCCAACACTTCGTCGTCCTACGCGCGGCCTCCACTCTAATACCTTCCTCCCCCATCTGCAACTTCAGCTTAGATGGCAAGAATCCTGAAATTCTACCAACAAAGCTGAAGGTGTTTGTCAATAATTTAAACGTAATACCTATATATAGATTCAATATATTCGAAGGGGTTTGGCTTCAGACCGTAGCCAAAGGGTGTCAAAGGAACTTTACTTTTACTGACTTCTGTCCGTCTGTCTGTCACAGGCCCCTATGTCTTGAACCGTAATGCTATGCTTTCATATTTTTATCGCTTATGTATTGCCAAACTGTGGCTGCTATAGCTATAGATACTAAAAATACAATAAAACTAAAAACTTAAAGAGGATCGTCATACAAGAAACGTGTTTTTGTGCGGAGACCATTGCACGGAGATACAGAAGACCTTCAAGTTGTCATCTCCGACTCGCACTTGACCGGTTTTTTCCAAAATTTTTGATACGGAATACTTGAACGAAAATCACTGCGGCTGAAACCCAGGTGTTAAGTCGTTTCCGGATAAAAAGGAGTCGTGGATGGCCCTCCAACGGGCTAGGGCTGATAATTTATTCGTGCCTTCGCATTTTTAGCGCGCCGATTTGGGGAAATTTATTATTATTAGCATCGGTTGTGTTTGCTCGACATTTTGGGTCGTGAACTAGTGACCTATATGCCTTTTTAATCTTTGACAGAAAAGGATGGCGCAATGGCTGTTTAACCGGATGATTATTGATTTTACAACTATAAAAAAATAAGTCGGCCAGCGTGCAAGTAATATTCATTGTATTGCAAACGTAACTACTTTACATCAGGCAGGCTGTACGGTTGTTTCTCTGCCGGCATCGTATCTGTACAGAGGGATGAAGCGTTGGACGCTCTCCTTCGAAATAAGTCGATAACCTTAAAAAGCGGCTGCAAATAGCTGAATGAAGATGGTACAAGATCGCATATGTTAGGGAGCATTGGGGAAGGCTTTTGTACAGTAGTGGTTAGAAGCAAGCTGATGTCGTTAATATTATTCTTATGGAATTAATCAATGGAGTAAATTGATTGATTCATTTAACAGAGATTTTTCCCATACATATAATTCATACAAAACGCTCAGCTAGAAACTGAGCAAAACAAACCGACATGATCATGTACTTTATGTATTTATATTGTTCTGAGCTCGAAACAGTGACCTTTGGTGCTGATGATTCTCTTTTTTCAGTCACCGTGGTAAAGATAGTTTTAACGTACACCCCCATCCCTTTTGGTCGTCATTGTATTCGTGGACCAATTTGCTGTTTCTTTTTCGAAGGTATTTTTTCCATAAGTTCACATAGGTATATTATACAATTTTCTTCAATTTCAGCTAAAATGCAATATAAATAGCACTGCCATATTTCCTGCCTTATTTCACACGTCGATCCATATGACAACGGAAGAAACAGCCGGCGAATGTAACGAGAAACCGCTTGATCGATGATGCTTCACTAAACATCGCAAGGCATAAGCGTCAGCGGGTGAGAAATCAGTCTCTACTTGCTAAATGCTTTCGGCATAATAGTGTGATAGTAGTGCCGATTCTGAGCATTTTCAAAGAATTTCAAGTTTCAAAGTGTGGCTTTGTATCGCGTAAACACAGTATAGAGGTAAAAATAGAACATTTAAGCACAACATAGGTATTCTGCATTTCATTCCTTCTGTATGTCAAACATCTAAATCGGTTCAACTATTTACGTATGATTGGCAAATAAAGATTTGTACAAGGATCGATGTAAGATATATCGATCTTTGTACAAATATCTTTATTTGCCATACATTTTGAACAAATCATTTGTGGTTGGAGTTTCCTTTAAAGTACACTAATACTTAGGTTAAGAAATTCGGTTACTCCTTAACAATTTAGGAATACGGGAATACACTTTCACCTTTATAATAATAAGTGGGACACCGTTATTTTCTATGTAATCAAATTGAATCGGTACTAATCAATATTCATCCCATTCGGGTCTTTAGGAGGAGTTCAGGGCGTACGCTAAAACGGCGAGACCCCGAGTTATCACGTATCTGAGTTGAGGGGTAATTTTCCGCTCCTCGCTTATGACTTCAAAAATAGCATTAGAGGGGATCGTTCACTCATTCGATCTGTCGATCCTTTTAACTTTTTCACGGCTTTTTCGGTTTGAAATATGGTGCCTCCGAAAGTTTTTTTGCAGAATTTATGTTCAGTGCGCGGTACTGATGATCCATATGTGGCCTTATTGATGGGGCTCAATGATAGGAAGAAGAATTTTTATTAACTTACCATGAAATTATGAGCAAAATCGTTGGCTAAAGATTTTTTAAAACTAGTGTAGTGTGTATTTCCAATACTATTATTTGTGAATGTTGGATGTTCGTGACTGTCTCACGTCTAAACTCGATACTTAATAGGGCATTTTGTAGCGACATGGTGTGAGGAGCTCAATGGTGTAATTCGACGTGTCAGATTTTTCTTGTGCTGTGTTACGCTGTTACATAATGGGAAAAAATATCCCGAAAGGTATTTTTCCTTTATTAAATTAAAACTATAATCTAAACACATTACAGGGTGTCCTGATAAGTACAGGACAAAAATGTCACAAAGAGACTGCACCTTATCGTTCAATGAATGAAGTAATTAAAACTATTGAAAATTAATAATTCCTTTTTTTTGTGTTGTATCTATAAAAAGTCACTGTTACTGACTGATCTTTTTTAGTCCCGGAACCTCGAACTTAGAATACTGTGTTATAAGTTCGAGGTTAAAAAGGTTTTACTTGACGGGAAAACAGCTGCTGTGAAGTTAAAGTGTTACAGAGGGAAAAAAGTTGCAATTAGTTACAATGTCCGGATATTTTCTCCGAATAGGTAACAGTGTAACACAACATTAGAAACACAGGAACAAAGGAAGCTTTCCAAAAGAATTTCTGCGGGAATACCCAATACCACAGCTAATACCTACAAGTGCGCTCCGTATACATTTTGTTGCATTGCGTACAAAAACCGTTGAATTTCTTGTGTGTACTCTCCAAGGCACGTCAAGAACGTTCTTCAAGTAGTTCGTTGCAGGCTGTCTTTGCGATTCTGCCTGATTTAACTTTTATTTCGTAGTCGAAACTTGTCTGCGATAGGGTCACCACATCGCACCTTCAGAATTAGAGAGATTTTTATAAAAAAATAATTAATATTAACCCATTTGTTGTCGGCTTACATATTAGGAATTTTATCCTCATGCCGCCATAGGTAGGTAGCCTAGACGTTGAATACAAAAACTTGACGCCGATGAGCGTCTTCAGTATGTCATTAATGATTTTTTGGAACGCCGATGGGCGGCATCGGCATTGAATGGGTTACTTTGGAGTCCGTAATAACCCTCTAGAGTAATACTATCTAGATCCAAGGTCATTCTATGACTAGGTTTCTATATTCGTATTGAGCGATTCAAATGTATTACTAATGAAATTTTACTGAACTACTTCGTTTAATCAGGAATAATGGTACATATTATGATATTCGAGGACTCTGGTGGTTGAGTGGTGAGTTGAGAGACAAACAAGTTTACGGATGGTAAATGTTTATTGCAGTATATGGATGATTACAACGATCAGGGGCGGCCATGTAGAAAAAGATAAGACTAACGGAGCATCCTTAAACGCTAAATCGTTTTATGTAATGAATGAACTAACAGTCTCCCGATAATCCGGAACTCCGGAGGAGGCACTACTCAATGGCAATGAGGGTGAGGATGGAGAACCATATTTCAGCTTTGAAAGTATCTAAAATATGGCTTCTTATCATCTCATCAGGCGGGGGATTTGTATACGATGCCTGGCGTAAAACAAATGTACCAGGGATGTTACGGAGCTTCGATTCCGGCTCCGTTAAGTCGAAACTTCCGATTATTATTACACCTTCGGTTCCGAATTCGGCTCCCACACTTTTAAATCGGAGGTTTTAATCGGAGGTCGAAGAATAACATAGCGGCGGCGGTCTGCGTCGACTGTTATGAACGGATTTCAACGGGTTCATTACATGTCGCGCAGAGAATCCCCCCGACTCCCGCTACGTGCGCTCTATCGTGAATTATTTTTTCATTTGTTTTCACAAAACAAATTTAAAAACTCTGACTCCGCCTTCGGTTCCGATAAAATTACCTCCGTTACATCCCTGTAATGTACGGCTCGGCTAATGTAAAGCGGTTATCGTACCTATAGATGCTCGCAACTTAAGGAATATAGCTCGCACCGATATTGCCGCTGCTTGCGTAGCATCTCATCATATCTTGTGACTTCACTCATGCACAGGAGAAGGTTTGGCTATTACTATTTGTCATCAATTATAATAATAGTAAGCATCTTTTGCTTAAGGGCAGGCTCCACCATGTACGGGCGAGGTTGGATTTGGTTCTACTGACGATGGATATTTTATATGGGACAGGCCCATCACACATTCTTGCCGGTGCGGTGTCGCCTGTGTAATTAGGATTGACAGCAGCAACCACCAAAAGGCAATTAACAATGAAGGCCATTGATTTCCCAGGGGAAAAACTACGGTTGTCTTGGAACTTACCACGAATTTAATCAGTAGAAATAAAGTAGATAAAAAAAAAATGAAACCGACTTCAGTTGGCGAGCGCAGCTTATTGGTGGAATACCCCGGAAGATGCTGCTGCCCGTTTTCCGGGAGAAAAGTTATTGCGTGACGCAGAGCAATGGAGTGGCACAATTCTAATCTGCCGGCTACAGGGCAAATTTAAGGGATTCCCTCGATTTTTCTGGGATCCCATCATCAGAATCTGACTTCGTGAATATGGGAACACCTCGCAGTTACTCTTTCAAATAAAAAAAAATGAATTTGACCATGCATGCTTATAAAATTTAAGGGTTTCCCTTGATTTCCCTGGCATCCCATCATCAGATCCTGACTTGGAGAATATGGGACCATCTTGCAATCATACCTTTTCAAATAAAAAAAGAATTATGAAAATCGGTTGACAAGTCGCCAAGATATCTAATAACATACATACAAAAAAAATATTCAGCCGAATTGAGAACCTCCTCCTTTTTTGAAGTCGGTTAATTAGTAAGAGTAAGAAGCTTTGTAGTTTGGCTTCCCCCTTTGGCAATGACAAATGTGGCATCATGGTGGAAAATGACTAACATGCAAAAATAATTAGATTTTCTTGATACAAAATTTCCCATAAAAAATGCGATGATGGTCACTCTAACACGATGTTTCCATACGTTATCTCAGTTCATTTAAAAACCAAAACAGTTTTGCAGAGAAACTTGAACCACAATCTAATAAAATATGTATTTTTTATACTATGTTGGGTAGCAAACAAGCATACAAGCGGCCCCGCTTGATGTTAAGCGGTTACCGTAGCGGTATAAAAAGCTTGCAACATGAAATATCGCAACTGGTGACCTCATTCACTCGCAAGAACACAACAACCTTGAAGGGAATTGTCATTCGGTAGTGGTATTCTGTGCGGTGGAGGATGATGATGATGATCAACTATGATCTTTGGACTCACGTTGATATGATTCAAAATGGTTTTGCCGCGAAAGCCCGCAGCCGGTCGCTTCTCTTTCAGTAGAAATTGACCCTAAGTATTCTGTATACTTTCGCAGTCGGGTAGCTTACAATTACGCTGTACCCTACCTCTGTTTCGCAAGGCAGGGTGCACCACGTGGTGCACACGTGCTCTTGACTTCAAATGAAGGAGACGCCATGCCACCTACCAATACCATCCTATAGTGCGGTTTCACCATGCCGGAGATCTCAAACACTCAACATGATGTCCAGCGGGCATTATTCTCCCTCGATATTTATACGTTGAGTGGGACAGATGACATTCTGCCAGTGATGTGCATGATATTTGTTATATCTGGTACTAACGCGTCTATTCGCAATCTAATACTCCACTGGGCAAGTTCCGTTTTTTTTAATACTACGTCAGGTGGCAGACAAGCATACAGCCCGCCTGATTTGAAGCGGTTACCGCAGCCATATTAACGATCGCAAAATAAAATATCGCTCGCGCGCCGCCACCCCCGCTGCCAACGCAGCATCTCCTTCCTTTCTGGTGACCTCACTCACTCGCAGGAACACAACAACCCTCAAGGGAATTGTTATTTGGCTGCGGTATTCTATGAGGTGGAGGTACATTCCCAAGTCGGGTAGCTTACAATTACGCTCCCTACCTCTCTTTTCGCCAGAGCTTCGTTTGTCAGTCAACAGGGTGTACCCTGCTGACTGACAAACAGCCAGCAGGGTACACCCTGCTGACTGACAAACGAAGACAAACAAAACAACGACTGACAAAAAGCCTACTGCAGGTGAAGTAGGCTTTGGTTCAAAGATGTTGATGAACCACTAACACCCCAAAAATTTTCCTGATAAACTGCCAACGCTTCTAAAGGTAGGGTACAGCGTATTTGTAAGCTGTCCGACTGGAGAATTACCTCCACCTCACAGAATACAGGAGTCTAACTTAATAACAATTCCTTTGAGGCTTGTTGTGTTCTTGCAAGTGAGTGAGGTTGTAGGTTTTTGTAGGAAGAAAGGAGTTACTGCGTTGACAGTAGGGGTGGTCCGCGCATTTGATTTTTTTTTATGTGAGAGGGGGGCAAACGAGCATGTGGGTCACCTGGTGGAAAGCAATCACCACTGCCCATGGAGACCAGCGACACCAAGGGGTCGCCGATCCGTTGCCAGTCTTTTAAGGAAAAGGAAAACTCTGTTCTTGAAGGCACCCATGTCGTAGTTGTTCGGAAATATCGCTGAGGGAAGTTGATTCCACAGTTTCACTGTTCGTGGTATAAAATGTCTTAGGAAACGAAAAATTTCTGTAGTAGATCGCCAATTATCAAGATGATATGGATGGAATTTTAATTTATGGCGAGTTGTACGATAGTGGAATTCCGCGGCTGGTATCAAATCAAACAGCTCATCCGAGCACTCCCCGTGATATAATTTGTATAGTTGTTTTATGTTGCAAGCATCTACGCATCGGCAACGGAATCCGCTTTCACAGATATAAAATCTGAATTCTGATGAAATAAAACAATTATAAAATGAATTTCAAAGTTTGAAAAACAAAGTTGGCATTCACTGCAATGGCGCAGTTTCCGTTGAAATATCAGATTTAAACTTTTCTGGTTGCATTTATCTTCGGTGTTATTTAAACAATTTGGCTCCAAAAGAGTTTTGTGAAGTTTACCCACTAACTATTTTTTGATTAAACATATATTTTACGGTCTGCAGTTCCGTTGTTAAAAATATTTAATAAAAAAATACTTACCTTAATAAAAAGTCTATCGATAACAGGTCTAAGCGACAGCTTCAATAGAAAAATGGCTGTCAGTTTTTGAACTTGAGGTCGTCGTCAACCCTTATTCATCCCACAGCTGGGATACGGGTCTCCCCTCAATCGTTTAGATTAGAGCATACTCCACCGCGCTGCTCAACTGCGGATTGGCGGAGGCCAGTATTTTGAACCCGCGTAAAGGCCACTGACTTGGCTTAACGACTGTCATCTAATGACAACAGCCGGGACCGACGGCTTAACGTGCCCTCCGAAGCACGATGGTTTGAAGCTGTCCATGGATGGGGTTTTTGAACTGTTAGTAGAATATTAAGGGTTAATTTCCACTGAAAGAATAACGGCCGGCAGCGGCCAAGAGCAAGTGACTTAACAAGTCATCGGTGGAAAACCAGCGCCGCCCTTCCTTTGTCTTCAGATGACTATGATCTTTGAACTCACGTTGATATGATTCAAAATGGCTTGCCGCGAAAGCCCGCAGTTGGTCGCTGCTCTTTTAGTAGAAATTTAACCTAAATGGATCATCATCATAATCAGCAATTTGATCTACACTACTTTGCGTGCTTCCGCCCCCAATTAGTTCATGTAAACTAGTCGACTCTGCTCCAGCTGCTGCGGTCGTCTCGGCGAACCTCCAACATCTGAAACAAAAGAAACACATGTCACAGAGACGACAACGACAGTCGGGGCGTCAGCAGTCGCATGTTTCTTTTGTTTCAGATGTTGGAGGTTCGCCGAGACGACCGCAGCAGCTGGAGCAGAGACGACCAAAGCAGCCACGGCAGTCGCATGCATATACTAGCGGTAGTGGGTGGGTGCCAGCCCGTAGTAGTTTACATGAACTAATTGGGAGCGGAAGCACGCAAAGTAGTGTAGATCAAATTGCCTGTAAATTTGACTTCCGCAAAATAACACCTGAATCAATTAACTATCATCATAGTCGTCTTATGGTATAGTGAAGGTTTTCTTCAAAAAGTAATATTGTTTGACTCGTCATAGGGTTAAACATTTAACATTTCCGTGCTATAGAGTTTTGTTGACAGACACAAAGTAAGAAGAAAATACTAACCAGCTGCCTGCATTTAAATTGAATGTTGTTTGAGAGGGGATTCTTTGAAGTAAAGAGAAATCTCCGTGACTGGTTTAAAGTAAGAAAACTAGGAATATTCTAGGCAGATAAATTACCACGCTGACAAAGTAAATACTACGCTTATTTGCAAGAAGATTGCTGTAAATATGCGGAAAAAGAATGGCGAAGCCAAGAGTTGCTGGCTAGTATATTTATGAATGAACACAGCTAGTTCGCTCGGGCGGATTTTTTTTTTTTTTATTATTTTTTTATATTAATAAATTTCTGAAATAAAAGTAACCAAAGTTACTCCTTATTACATCAGCTATCTACCAGTGATAATCCCGTCAAATTCGGTCCAGCCGTTTCTGAGTATGCCGGAACAAACAGACACACGAAAAAAGTAAAAAAATAATATTTTGGTGTATGTACCGTGTATACATCCATATGCATTTAGTAGAAAGCGGGTTAGTTCAATAAAAAAATCAGTATTCTTTTTTAAAAGAAAATTTATTTATACTTCCATCACACTCCTGCTACTTCACACAATATCGCATCGTTGGGATCCATGGGTTCGATTGATGGTCTCCCCTTAATCGAAGGGGTTTAGAGCATACTCCACCACGTTGCTCAACTGCGGGTTGGCGGAGGCCAGTGTTTTCAAGCCGTCCTAAAACCACTGACTTTTGCTTAACGACTGTTATCTGGTGACAACAGCCGGGACCGACAGCTTGGCGTGCTCTTCGAGGCAAGGAGGAGCTCGAGATAAATAACCCATCCATAGACTGGCTATGGTCGTCGTTGCTTAACTTGCGTGATCGATTAGACTGACACGCGCAACGACGCTGTCGAGCTTCTCATTTAAGAAATAGCTATTGTAAATTATACTACTAATCACATCAACATATATTGAGTGTAGAATTCAGAATGCCAGTGAAGGCATGGTCGCCAAACTTGCGGTGAGGTATGCTGGCATGCGAGCTGCGGACCGTAACGTATGGTTGCGGCGCGATGCAGGGTATAGCTGCCGGTGCGGTCCCAGTGTGAGCGATTTTTCATACATAACTCTGCATGCAGCATCGGTTGCATATGTTAGAAGTTATTCTTTCCATCGTTATTTTAGGAAAGAAAGAAAATATGTTTTATTGATATCACATAAACAAACGACAATAATTTTTAGTACAATCACAGTATAAGTAATAGTACTACCGTAGTACAATATAACTTATCATTTATTATTAGGAAAGACAAATAAAGATGTAACAAATTGAAACTGAATTTGAAACAAATTAAATGCGATATTTATTTATACACAAAAAATAATAGAAACAGTCAACATTTAAAACAGAATATTTTATCTGTTACACTTTTCTAAACAGATGAATAATCAGTTTTAATTACGTATGTTATACTTTAATTTCATTGTTACACTTATGAAATTTTATTGTTATTGAGTTCTGAATTTAGGAAAACCACAGCATTGTGTTTAATCTAAAGATTTATTTTTGAGTTTTCATCACTTTTTGTAATGCAATTTGATACATTTCATCCACAAATTTGCATTGAGTTCTGAATTTAGGAAAACCACAGCCTTGTGTTTAATCTCAAGATTTATTTTTGAATTTTTATCAATTTTTGTAATGCAATTTGACACATTTCATCCACAAATTAGCAATTTTTCTTTTGACTTTCGTTTGATACTTCACTTAGGGGAACTATTTGTTTACAAGAGGCGTGTAAAATAAGCATACGATTTGCCTGACCATACTTTGTCAGGTAATTTACATCAATCATTTTTAGGGTTCCGAACCTCAAAAGGAAAAACGGAACCCTTATAAGATCACTTTGTTGTCCGTCTGTCTGTCTGTCTGTCTGTCTGTCTGTCTGTCTGTCAAGAATTTCTATGTCGAGAATGCGTGAAGGTATCAAGCTGAAATTTGAACTGTATACTCAGGTCTACGGTCCCATGAAGTTAAAAAAAAATCAAACTGCTAAGTTTACGTAGAAAAAAGTTACGGCCGTTTATTCAGCAAAATACGCATATTTCGACACACTCAAGGGAATCAAAACCTATAGGATACTTCCCGTTGACCTAGAACCATGAAATTTGGCAAGTAACATCGTTATAGACTACAAGTACAGGAATAAATCTCAAAACTGTACATTTGTAAATAGATCTTAAAAAATAGGGGGTCTATATTTTTATAGGGTGTCGAAATTGTTGGAATAAGTATACAAAAATAAATCTATCTCGCTCTGTTTAATAGACATCTGTCTTAGTCACACAATATTGTTTATAATATCTTTAAACAAAGGGCTACATTGTTAAATGCTCTGTATGCCTTAGTCAGCTAACCAAGCTCTGTGGTTCAGTAGAAATCATATTCCAGTTCAGTATCGTACGACTCCTTTGTAGTAGAACACACCTTTCTAAGAGTGCATAAAATAAATTTAATTATTATAATTTGCACTGAACGAATCTTTTATTTTTGGCTTCCTAACCTAACAGGTTATGGGCCCAGTGTACAGTACAAAGTGGACTTTTAAGTGATTGAAAGAAACAGACTTTTTTTTTAAATACGATAAAAAACGCTTTAAGTGGTAACGTTTAAGACTTGTGATTTTTGTAATTTTGGTAGAGAAACTATTTACGTATTCTAAGTGACTTTTTGTGTTATTTTCTAACTGTAACGATGGACGGTTCAAAAGTAAAAAGAAATATTAGACTGTTTGACGGCGAAAAGTATTCTTTATGGAAACTTAGAATACGCAGTTTATTAAACGAACTTGAAGTGCTGCAAGTAATTGACGAAGAGCCTCCTGTACGCATCAACAGTGATTGGACGAAGAAAGAAAAGATAGCGAAAAATACCATCATCGAATATTTATCAGATTCTTTGCTGGGGTTTGCTAATGAAGAAACAGCAAAACAGATTTTCATAAAACTCGACGCAGTGTATGAAAGAAGAAGTATCGCATCCCAATTGGCATTGAGAAAAAGGTTATTGAATTTGAAATTAGAACGTGATACTCCATTGATAAAACATTTTCAAAATTTTGAAAATTTGATTATCGAGTTAGTGGGTGCCGGTGCAAAGTTAGAAGAAGTAGATAAAGTCACACATCTATTTATGACTTTACCGAATTCTTATGATGGTGTCATCACAGCAATTGAGACATTAGCTGAAGATAACTTGACCTTATCTTTCGTAAAAACAAGGCTTCTTGATCATGAAATTAAATTATTAAACGAAAGGCGCGACAATAGTTTAAAAGTCCTGCAAGCAGAAACCAGTGGTTCCAAAAACCAGCAATGGAATTTCTCTTCAAAACGCAAGCCAAATCAACTTACTCATAATTATAAACAAAGAAACAATAAAGTTAAAAATAGAACATGTCACTACTGTGGAAGGAAAGGGCATATCAAAATTAATTGCTTCTTCTATAAGAGGGCGAAACCAAATTATGAAAACCGCAAAGCGCTACAGCAAACTGAAAACCAAAGAACGCTTCAATCTATAAATATTGCAGACAGAGAAAAATCTAATATCTCAGGGTTTGCTTTCATGGTTGGAAACGAATGCTATTCCGAAGAAGGCAAAAGTACCAATAAAATTACATTCATATTAGACTCTGGTGCCTCAGATCATTTAATTAACAGAGAAGATTTAACACGTGGGTTCATAGAACTTCAGTCTCCAGTAAATATTTCTGTAGCTAAAAACGGAACATTCATTAGTGCGACAAAAAGAGGCACTCTATATATTACCACTGATACGGGTATGAGTGGATTGCTACAGGATGTTCTTTTCTGCTCAGAAATTCCATATAATTTGTTATCGGTCAAAAGAATGCAACAGGCTGGAATGACCGTAATTTTTGGTCAAAATGGTGTACAAATACTCAACAAAGAGGGTAAGATGGTAACAAAGGGTGAGTCTTTGAATAATTTAATTGGTATTAATTTCATGCTTAATAAATGTGCTTTGAATTGCTCATCAAATAGGGTCATGAATAGTAACTATGATTTGTGGCATCAAAGATTGGGTCATATAGGCAAATCTAAGTTCTTGCAAATTAAAACCAAACAAATGTTTTCTGATATTGATCGATTACATAATATTACACCCAGTGAAAGTTTATGTGAAGCTTGCATATATGGAAAACAAGCAAGTCTGTCATTTCATAAAAGTAAATCTAAAATTATTAAACGACCTCTATTTAATGTGCATTCCGACGTGTGTGGTATGATCACTCCTTCGACACTTGACGGCAAAAACTATTTTGTGATATTTGTAGACGAATACACTCACTACTGTGCGACATACTTAATAGCTCATAAATCAGACGTTTTTGCTGCTTTTCGAGATTATGTTGCTAAGTGCGAAGCTCATTTTAGTTTGAGACTTGTCAATTTATATTGTGACAATGGTGGCGAATATTTATCGAGTGAAATGAAAGAATACTGTATGCAAAAAGGTATAACCTACCATTTAACAGTGCCGCATACCCCTGCTTTGAATGGTATTGCCGAACGTATGATAAGAACGTTAACAGAACGAAGTCGAACTTTAATAGCAGGTGCTAAGTTAGACAAGTCGTTCTGGGGTGAGGCTGTGTTAACTGCTACTTATCTTATCAATGTCAGCCCCACAAAAGCACTGAAAGTAGATAACACACCGTTTGAATTGTGGCATAATAAGAAGCCGCAACTTAAGTATTTAAAGGTTTTCGGTTCAACTGTGTATTTTCTTAACAAAAGTAGAAAAGCAAAATTCGATGAGAAATCCTTGAAAGGGATATTGGTTGGTTATGAACCGAATGGTTATAAGGTGTGGAATGTGGTAGAAGAAAAGTTTGTAAGAGTCAGAGATGTAATTGTTGATGAGATTAATTTCTTGTCAAGTAGGCCAGTGAAGCCTGAAGGTATTGTATCTAAAAATACCAATAACTCTGACGAGCACATGTGTAGCAGGTTGTGCGCATCTGATAATATAAGATCAGATGATGTGAAACAAACGGGCAGTGTACCCTGCGCATTAGGTCCACCACCTAATAAATCTGTACGCAGTGCAGATGGGCATACATGCTATGATTCATTTCAAGATAAATTGACTGGATCTCGGAATGAAGTAGCTTCTAGTAGTTCGAGTGTTATTAGAAGAAGTGATCGAATTAAAAATTTGCCTACAGTGTCTTATGATGAAAACAGTAATGATATTTCTGTGAACTATTTATTATACGCAAAGTCTTTAATATGTACAATTCCTACATCGTATACCGAAATTCAAACCAGGCATGATAGGCTTTTGTGGCAAAAAGCTGTTGATGAGGAAATTAAATCACTTATTGAAAATGACACTTGGACGCTTGTTCCGAAACCTGAAAACAGAAATATTGTTGACTGTAAATAGATATTTAATATTAAAAATGATGAGTTTGGCAAACCTTTGAAATATAAAGCGCGTTTGGTCGCTCGCGGTTTTAGTCAAGAATATTTAATTGACTATGACGAAACTTTTGCGCCAGTTGCAAGAATTTCAAGTTTTAGATTTATATTAGCATTTGCAAATCAATTCAATTTGCTCGTTCACCATATGGACGTCAAAACTGCATTTTTGAACGACAAACTAAAAGAGGAAATTTACATGAAAATTCCTGAAGGAATTCCAAACGCAAACAACTTAGTTTGTGATTGAATAAAGCTTTATATGGTTTAAAACAATCTGCACGTTGTTGGTTTCAAATGTTCGAACAAACTTTGATTGAAAAGGGTTTTCAATACTCATCAGCTGATCGTTGTATTTATTTCCTAGATGCCGGTGACATTTCAAAAAATATTTATGTTGTACTTTATGTCGATGATCTTGTTATTTCGACTGCTGATATAAATACCATCAATAGTTTCAAAACTTATTTAATGAAAAAGTTTAAAATGTTAGACTTGATGGAGATCAAATGTTTCTTAGGAATTAAAGTGAAAAGATCTCATGATACAGTTACATTAGACCAAGCAATGTACATAAAAACGGTCTTAGAAAAGTTTAACATGAATGACTGTAATTCTGTCAGTACACCTTTGGAAAACAAAGTAGACTTTAACGCTTTGAGTGCAATTGAAACAACAAAAGCTCCGTGTAAAAATCTTATCGGGTGTTTGATGTATGTTATGTTATGTACTCGTCCCGATTTAAGCTTTGCTGTAAACATTCTAAGTAGATTTGGTAACAGAAATAATAACTCACTTTGGTCACATTTAAAACGAGTGTTACGTTATTTAAAGGGAACTACTGACTTGAAACTAACTTATAAGCGGAATCCAAATGTTTATAATAACATTCTCAGTGGCTTTGTTGATTCCGATTGGGGAAGTGATGAAGTTGATCGTAAAAGCACAACAGGATACTTGTTCAAATTGTTTGAACAATGCACAATTTGTTGGCAAACAAAGCGTCAGTCAACAGTGGCAGCGTCATCTACTGAAGCAGAGTATATGGCTTTGTTTGAAGCCGTGAGAGAAGCTCTGTGGTTAAAGTCATTAGTGACTAGTATTCATGTAGAAATTTCAAATCCGATTCCTATTTTTGAGGATAATAACGGATGCATAAGCATTGCAAGTAATCCGACAAGTCATAAACGGTCAAAACATATTGACATAAAATATCATTTTTCTAGGGAACAAGTTGAGAAAAATGTAATTAAAATGATTTATGTGTCCACAGGTAATCAACTGGCAGATATGTTTACAAAGGCATTACCAGCCGCTCGTTTTTCGGCACTGAGAGAAAAACTCGGTGTATTATAATTTAATGTTAAAGTTCTGTCTAATGAAAAGTGTGTAGTGTAAATATATACTGCAAATGAGATTACATAAGAACATAATTAAGTTGACTTGGTCTGATTAGGTTTTACTGGGGTTTCCCTAATCCTGCGCAACGAATGTTGGACCAAGATATTGATGATTGTTTCCCCAGACAAAGAATGGTGTGTTCATAAGTTTGATATTGTAAATAGCTTGTGGTAGATTTTTTTTTTTTTTTTATTATTATTATTTATTTTTGAGGGGGCGTGTTGGAATAAGTATACAAAAATAAATCTATCTCGCTCTGTTTAATAGACATCTGTCTTAGTCACACAATATTGTTTATAATATCTTTAAACAAAGGGCTACATTGTTAAATGCTCTGTATGCCTTAGTCAGCTAACCAAGCTCTGTGGTTCAGTAGAAATCATATTCCAGTTCAGTATCGTACGACTCCTTTGTAGTAGAACACACCTTTCTAAGAGTGCATAAAATAAATTTAATTATTATAATTTGCACTGAACGAATCTTTTATTTTTGGCTTCCTAACCTAACAGAAATTTCAAATTGAGACTACTAGTTCAAATGGGGTAATCATATGAAAGGGCTTGAAATAAAATATATTTTGCAATGTGTACATTGCAAAATATATTTTATTTATTTTTTTCGACGTATTATTTCTTATTTATAATGAAAAATATCAAATTTAATAATGATACTACGTACCTACGGAACCCTAGGTGTGCGAGTCCTACTCGCACTTGTCCGGTTTTTTTAACCGACTTCAAAAAAGGAGTTCGACTGAATTTTTATTTGTATGTATGTTATTCGATAACTTCGCGAATTGTGAACCGATTTTCAAAATTCTTTTTTATTTGAAAGGGTATGATTGCAAAGTGGTCCCATATTCACCAAGTCAGGATCTGCCCCCTTACCACCATCTCTTATTACGACTCAATAACTGAATAGATTGCTTATTCATTGGTATGAATAAGCAATCTACTCAATTTTTGAATCGCAATAAGAGAGAGTAAGGGGGCAGATCCCTTAAATTTTATAAGCACGTATGGTCAAATTCTATTTTTTTATTTGAAAGGGTATCATTGCGAGGAGGACCCATATTCACCAAGTCAGGGTCTGATGATGGAATCCCAGAAAAATCGAGGGAAACTCTTAAATTTGCCGTGTGGTTGACGGCAAAATAAAATTGCGCCACTCCATTGCTCTGCGCTGGATGTCGTACAAGACGACTAAGGAATCTTGTGTGACGCAATAACTTTTCTCCCGGAAGACGGACAGCAGCGTCTCCCGGGGTATTCCACCAATAAGCTGCGCTTGCCAAATGAAATCGGTTTTTTAATAAAAAAAAAAAACATTATTATTGTAAAAAAATTGCAATCTGCATACCCCGGGTATACCTTTTGTTTACATATTATGTTATTTTTATTTAATATATTTCAATTATATCTTCTACAAAAATATGAAAGAGGAAATTACTACCAAGGACATATTTTCTATTTCTGACCGTAACGTGATCTGACCATAACGAGATTAGCTATTACCTAGAACATACTCGTTTATAGCAAGTTGTTCATTTGTGTCAATGTTTCACGCTGCAACTTACGCTCCACCTTACTCGGCACTGCATAGGGTCGGCACATCTGCATTCTGCTTCAGAATATTCAAAATATTTGCATATACCATTCGGTATTTGTGACAAAATTAATTTGTCGGAATGCTAGCAAATTTGTACATATCCGAAATGATTGTCATCGATAATAAATTATTTGTTGCGGCACGACAGAGGAATGATTTATCGAAAATATTTATACTACTACTTCCAATCCCAGAAAAATCGAGGGAAACTCTTAAATTTGCCGTGTGGTTGACGGCAAAATAAAATTGCGCCACTCCATTGCTCTGCGCTGGATGTCGTACAAGACGACTAAGGAATCTTGTGTGACGCAATAACTTTTCTCCCGGAAGACGGACAGCAGCGTCTCCCGGGGTATTCCACCAATAAGCTGCGCTTGCCAAATGAAATCGGTTTTTTAATAAAAAAAAAAAAACATTATTATTGTAAAAAAATTGCAATCTGCATACCCCGGGTATACCTTTTGTTTACATATTATGTTATTTTTATTTAATATATTTCAATTATATCTTCTACAAAAATATGAAAGAGGAAATTACTACCAAGGACATATTTTCTATTTCTGACCGTAACGTGATCTGACCATAACGAGATTAGCTATTACCTAGAACATACTCGTTTATAGCAAGTTGTTCATTTGTGTCAATGTTTCACGCTGCAACTTACGCTCCACCTTACTCGGCACTGCATAGGGTCGGCACATCTGCATTCTGCTTCAGAATATTCAAAATATTTGCATATACCATTCGGTATTTGTGACAAAATTAATTTGTCGGAATGCTAGCAAATTTGTACATATCCGAAATGATTGTCATCGATAATAAATTATTTGTTGCGGCACGACAGAGGAATGATTTATCGAAAATATTTATACTACTACTAAGTTACATACATTAAATCATATATGATTTTATATATATATCTATGTACATATATAAAATCATATATCCATAGTATACTAATATATTATAAATGTGAAAGTGTGTTTGTTTGTCCTTCTTTCATGTGGAAAGTAACAAACGGATTGTCATGATTTTTTTTGGAGATCTTTATCCCGGAAAAGGAGACGAACTGAGACGAGCCTTAGAGGATTGGGAAGGTGGAATATCCGTTGGTGGCAGGAAAATCAGCAACCTGAGATATCCAGATGACACTACCTTGTTCGCATCATCTGAGCAAGAATTGGCTCAGCTGCTTTCTAGAGTGGAGAAAGAGAGTGAATTAGTAGGCCTTACCATTAACAAGACAAAGACCAAGGTGTTAGTGGTAGACAGATCTGGTTCGCTAATTCGCTCCAATGAACTCAGGGATCTAGAATTCGTTGAGCAGTTTATATATCTTGGCTCTTTTCTTACTAACGAGGGTGGCAGTGAGAGAGAAATCGCCAGAAGAATCCAAATGTCCAAGGCAGCAATGACTAAACTCACTAGGATATAGAAAGATCGCAATATATCCCGTAAAACTAAAGTGAGGCTGGTGCGTACGCTGGTGTTCTCAATTTTCTCTTACGGTGCCGAATCCTGGACGATAAGAAAAAAAGAGAGGGAAAAAATTGACTCTTTTGAGATGTGGTGTTGGAGGCGAATGTTGCGAATTCCATGGACTGCACGCCGCACCAATGTGTCCATTCTTGAGGAGCTCCAAATAACCACAAGGCTATCCTCTGTTTGCTTCCAGCGAATACTTAAGTATTTCGGACATGTCGCTCGTAGAAACCCTGACAGCCTTGAAAAGCTTATGGTAGTTGGCAAGGTCGACGGCAAAAGACCATGCAGTCGCTCACCTACCCGTTGGTCAGACCTAGTCAAAACACTAACTGGCCTGCCAATAGCCGAAGTTTTTAATACCGCCGAGGACAGGAAAACGTGGAGGAGTATAGTGCACAGAGCGACCAAGACTTCAAACTAGACGCGACCTTCAGCAATGAAGAATACGACTAAGAAGAAGATCCCGGAAAAACATCTTATTCCCACGGGAAAGTTTATAATCGTTTGTCCTTCTTTCACCAGATCAATATATGGCGCTGTCTCATTTCTAAATCGCGCTATAGTTGTGTACATAAATATACACAAATCAATGGCAGCTCCACTGGACCATGGGGGCGAAGCCGCGGGTAACAGCTAACTAGTACATTTTATATACCTACTACCACTACTACCGTCCCAAGTAGGGCTACCGCCTTATATAGACGTTGGACCCAGAGCTTGGGTATTTAACTATTTAGTAGAGATGTTCAAAATTTTCATTTGTATGAATATAGTATCCATGAGTATCGTAAACCGACGTATCGATACGACGATATATCGCAACATTACGTATCGATACAGTCAATATTTATCGATATTTTTCAATAAATAATAACAATGTTATTTATTCTTAAAATTAAAGAAAACTAGCAAGCTACAGACTTGACATTACAATTGCAATTGAGAGGCGCTTAAATTACGTAAGGATTCGATATTTTTACCTATGGAATACGATATATCGGTGCGTATCGCATGGTCGTGTATCGATACGAAATATTGATATATCCCATGGCTTTGTATCGATACTTGATAATATCGATACGTATCGCGCATCTTTATTATTCAGTAATCATCCGCCATGTCGCCTACAAAATCGCTAGTATACGTATACTAATACCACACCCCTGCCACTCCATACAAATGTCGCTTCGTTTACTACATAAACAATGGCGTCTGTGCAGAGCGTGAATGAGCGTGTGAGCGTGCGGCGCCATACAAACTGTTCCAGATTCGTCTCAGAGGGGAGGTGAGGTCAACACGAGAGAGCGGCAGGAACGTAGTACTATCACTTATAATGTGGTAATACCCGAAGTCCTGTAAATGTGTAGTTGTTTTGAAAGAGAGGTAGGGAGACTAGGTAAGTACCTCCACTTCACAGAAGACCGCAGCCAAATAACAGTGAGTAAGGACACCAGGAAAGAAAGGAGTTGCTGCGTTGGCAGCGGGGGTGGCGGCGCGCGAGCGATTCTTGCAATATTTCATGTAATTTTTTTTTTTATACTACGACGGCTGGCAGACAAGCATACGGCCCGCCTGATGTGAAGCGGTTACCGTAGCCATATTAACGCTCGCAACATAAAATATTGCTCGCGTGCCGCCATCCCCGCTGCCAACGCAGCATCTCCTTCCTTTCTTCTATAGTAATCAGTATAAATCAGTTCTTTCGCTATAAATCAGGCAGCGCGTGTACATGTTTGCCACCCGACGTATGACGACGTACGACGTAGTATACAAATATAATTAAAAATCCGAGCGAACCATGGTCGCCCAATCATATACACTGAAACAAATAAACTAAATACAGCCCAAAAGTTAGTCTTTTAAACCAAATTGAATTGAAAAGTTTCAGGATATTGAATGTTAATAGTAAATGAGGTTTGTGAGAGCAATCAATCGTCAGATACAATAATTCATGAACATTGGAACCCTTTTCATCCCTTAATGTTATATTGAAAAGGTCAAATTGATTTTACTATCCCAGATTGATTTTAAAGGCAGTTAATAACTCATTCCTCCAATAGAATTTAGAGATCCTTATTTCACTCAGAGTGATTCGTCAGTCCTAAAATGTCCATTAGGAAAATGCGTAGAGATCGTAAAAGGTCCTTAAGTTAAAGTGTCTAAGTCGTGCCGCGCTGTACGACGTCTCTTGTCTGTGCTGATCGGGGTACCTACCGCCTAAGGAGAAACAGATTTCCATCGAGTTTTTTGATTGCGAAAATCTAACTTCACCATATATTCGTAGTAATAGTAATAAGTTCAGCCAATAGGGCCGGAGGAGCTCCATTAAACTGAAGATATTTATCACAAATTTAAACAGAAGTCCGATTTTCGGAATCAATAAACCCGATGGTTTATTCATTGATGTCTTCAAAATACGAGGATTTGCGGTCAAGTATGTTGGACGCGGTTCATAGTAGCGAAACGGAAGTGTACTTTTCGAACCTTGTATCGTCGGCGGCGAACTTCGCAGCTCTACGAGGGTTCGCCCACACGTGGCAGAAGCGCAAGAGCGCGGAAGAACGGGCCGAGCGCGCTGCCGGGACCGAGGGAGCGGGAGGCACGGAAGATGATCCAGACAGTCGAGCGCAAGAGGAAAGAAGCGAAGGCGTTGCTGTGGTCGTCGCCGCCCCAGAAGGGGGAGAGGGCCAAGAAGGGACACGGATGTAGATTAAATAATTTGTAGAGAGTCAAGAATTGCCCGCGGCACAAACGAGCCTTAGCACAACGGTGCTGCAGGCATCTCGAATCATATGACTGTGAGGTCGGAGGAGCCATGGGAGGTGGTGGGATTTATGATTGATAGCTTCAGTTAGGCGGTAGGCCCCCTGTTCGTGGAATGTAAAATTTTTAAATTAGAGTCCATTTGGTAACAGTTTCTGATCTTCATAAATAACATAGTCATTACTGTGATCTATTTATTACATGATTTATTTATAAAAATGTAATTCCAAATGCTTCTTACTTCGACAAATTTCTTCTGAGTTCAAGGCAGCCGAGGTTTTAACTCCGGAACTGCAACGCCTTTTTGTTGATCTCCGCGGTTAATCCTTATTACACAGGAGACACAGAAGTGGGAATATGTGATGAGCCAGTCCCGAAGAATTTAAAATGTTCAACTGTGCTGATTTGAATAATTAATTAAAAATAATGAATAAAAATAATTGGCCGTGTGATTTCCCGCAGACTAGAATAGAATCACTCCGTCACTTCCCGTGGATGTCGTACAAGGCGACTAAGCGAAATACATTATAAAATATCAATCGGGCCTGCCCAACCCGTCTGGTCAGCGTGGGGAGTATAGGCCAAATCCTACTGTCTGTGACGGACGAGAGACGGTCGTGCCCCTGTAGTGGAGACTAAAATGACCTGATGATGATGATGAATGAATAATAAAAATTCTACGTGAGGGAATAATAAAAGGAAATATGTGAGAAAGTTCCTTAACAAAATATTAATATTACGAAAATTTTAATTGAAAGCTTTCTAAAGACTCAAAAGGAAAAACTCCAGTGACCCTAAATCCCGAGATCGCATGTAGGCTCGTTGTTAACTTATAATGAGGACATTTCACGGTAGCTTGTACCTGAAAAATAAGTTGAAATGAATATAAATGGATCGCCAAAATACGCGTACATACGCGTTTAACTTCCGAACGACTACACCGAATTGTATAGTTCTTTTATTGTGTTCGTTGTAAATAATAAATCCGTATATTTCGACATTCTCAAGGGAATCAAAACTCATAGGGTACTTCCCGTTGACTTAGAACTATGAAATTTGGCAAGTAACAAAGACTACAAGTACAAGAATAAATCTCAAAACTATACATTTGTAATTAAATCTTAAAAAATAGGGGGTGTATATTTTTATAGGGAGTCGAAATTTCAAATTGAAGCTACTAGTTCAAATGGGGTATCATATGAAAGGGCTTGGTGTGCACATTGCAAAATATATTTTATTGTTTTTTTCCGATGCATTATTTCTTATATAGAATGAAAAATATCAAATTATAATGATCCTATGTACGGAACCCTCGGTTGACAAGTCCGACTCGCACAACGCCGCATAGGCCGCGAAGATTCGCCGTAGACCGAATACAAAGTTTATCGCCCGAATGTTATCGCGATGAGTGTGGCCCAAGCATAAAGAAAAGTGCTAGAACTTAAATCGGAACCAATACGTCGCGGTGGACCCCGACTAACATGGATATCCGTCGATAAGAAAGACCTGGAGAAATCCAACACAGACCCATTGACGACCCAGAGCAGATCAATCTCAGCATGAAGGATTTAGAGAGCTGACCCCAAGCGGTGTTTAGAGGTGTAAGTGGTTCATCAACATCTTTGAACCAAAGTCAACTTCACCTGCACGTGGTGCATCCTGCTAACTGACAAACGAAGCTTTGGCGAAAAGAGAGGTAGGGAGCGTCATTGTAAGCTACCCGACTGGGGAATGTATCTCCACCTCACAGAATACCGCAGCCAAATAACAATTCCCTTGAGGGTTGTGATGAGTGAGGTCACCAGAAAGGAAGGAGGTGCTGCGTTGGCAGCGGGGGTGGCATCGCGCGAGCGATATTTTATATTGCGAGCGTTAATATGGCTGGCGGTAACCGCTTCACATCAGGTGGGCCGTATGCTTGTTTGTCACCCGACGTAGTATAAAAAAAGGGGGAAATAGGATAAACCCATAGGAAGAAGAAGAAGAGTACTGTACAAACTCAGAAAGCTTAATAACATAGACTGATTTGACGTTGTCTTTTGACACGTGTATCGTTCCTAAAAAAATTCGGTGTTTGACAAACAACGTAGGTAACAAACAAAATTTACCATAATTAATTCTCATTTTGGCTCGATCCGTGAAAATTAATGGCATCAGAATTTTCATAAGCGAGTTTAAATTAACATGGACCCTCATCAAAAAGCCATTGATTGCTTCGAGTGTTGCGTGTTTATCACTGCTCGCCATTACGACAATATGGCGCTGCGAAATCCACTACTTTGATTTCTCGAACCATACTCACTCCATGACAAAAAAATGTCGGGTATGTTCTTTACTGAATAATATTGATTGTCTGTAAAGTCGGTTTACGGCCGATAATTTTACGTGATAACGTCATAAGAAAACATCGGCCGATGGAATGGAAGAGAGATATATGCGTCACAAGCCGAACGCTTAGGCCGATGGTGAGAAGAACGTACCTCCCTGGTGTTTTATACCACGATTCACATCATGTTATTTTATATTAATAAAGCAGTTTGTTCTGTTCCACGCATTAAAAGTTTTACCGTACGTTTTACCTTTACGGCATTATCAAAGTAAACAGACGGTGTTTGTGTTTGTAATGATATTTATGTGTTCGAAATACAAACGCAATGTTACACACATATGTTTAACAAATATAAAGTTTCATTCATTCGAACCTCTTAACAAACTACTTTTTCTATATTTTATCTTATAATAAATGAAGGTCTCATAGCAGAATCGGTGTCGGTCTTGAATCTTTTCTGCTCTCCCTCTTCTGCTTCTGAGAATGATGTCAAAGACATTATAAATATACTTTAATACATTATTCATTGCGAAGAGTATATAGTCCTGCAGGGTAAGGTATGAGTATACCTCTCCTAACATTCTCATCTGCTTTGACTGATTTGCTTAGGCAGGGGTATTTAAGCAAGGAGACATTGACAAATACATAACGTGCCAATGGTTTCTCTTTTCATTCAAATTTAAGACTTATTTTATCATCTCATGTAAAACTTAACTTTTGGTAAAATAGTAGATGAATAGTGTGAGATATCATAGTAAGGGAATGAAAAAAATCGGTCGGTCAACAGCGATACGATTGTCGCTAACGACAGTCGCGATTTACATCAGCGTCAAAGACGACAATTAATGTGTACGATCCCGCCCAATTGATTTATGATCATTACACTTAATGTCACTATGGCAGAGACATAGAGCTAGCAGAGAGGAGACGTTTTGCTTATTGGGGTCGTGGCTCAGCATCGTCTTTATGTTAAAGTCAACTCAACCTGGGGCCGTACCGCCAAAGCTGAAGCCGATTACCACCGTATTTTTTGATTGCGAAACTATTTTCGCGATCTACTCACTAACTTAAACCTAAGGTCTATACCTAACTTAAACCTATGGTCTATACCTTAGGTTTAAGTTAGTGACAAACTTCTTCAGCATAATCGGTAGAGCTCTATGGTATAGTTGGTAGCTGGTAGAGCTAAGCTCAACACCGCTAACCTAAGTTAAAATTTGATTTTCGCAGTCAAAAAATCGGCTTCGGCATCGGCGGTAGGTCGCCGGGTTGACTTTAACATAAAGACGATGCTGAGCCATATAGATACCTACCATACCATATAGATACCACCTACCACTTATATGTATTTCTTTTTTCCTATACCCAAAGGTTGCCTGGAAGAGATTGCTTATAGCGATAAGGCCGCCCGTTGTACTTTATAATCATTGTTACAATTTTGTCATCCTGTATTTGGTGCAATAAAGAGTAATGTATTGTATTGTATAGATACATGAGCCACATGAGTAAAGAAGGAACAGAGAGAAAGCTGTCTAAGATCTGCAAAATTTGTGGCCATCAGATCAGGATATCAGGACATCAGGATCATAATGCCCCTGACCTGGGGGCCTTATCGCTGAAGCTGAAGCGGATTACCATTGATTGGGTTTTTTGATGGCGGAAATTGGACATCTGTTTAAATTTGTGATAATCAGTTTAATCAGCAGAGCGCCTCCGCCCCTACTGGGTAAGGTTATTGCTATAAGCACAAATTTAAGGCAAAGTAAAATTTTCGTATGCAAAATATCTGATCGTAATCGGCTTCAGCTCAGGTGGTAGGGCCTCTGCACGTAGTGTACTCTGTTGTGTAACTAACGTGGCAAAAAAGAGCATTGGGGCATTGCGTAAGTAGGGGGCAGCTTCAGTTGCCTGTCTTGGAAAGGAACCCCCACCTCACACAAGACTGCAGCTAAATTACGATTTCCGAGAGGCCTGGATGGTTTTTGTGTTCCTGCAAGTGAGTGAGGTCATTGGGAATGAAGAAGTTGTTGCGATGGTAGCAAGAGTGCGAGTGAACTTCCAAGCGTATATCATCATCATCATCATCATCAAGTCCATTTTAGTCTCCACTACAGGAGCACGACCCTCTCTTTACCGTCCTAGACGGAAGGAGGATTTGGCCTACACTCCCCACTCTGGCTAAACGGGTTGGGGAGGCCTGATCGAAATTTGATAACGTATTTCCTTTAGTCGCCTTGTACGACATCCACGGGAAGAAACGGAGTGATTCTATTCTAGTCTGCCGGAAACCACACGGCCAAGCGTATATAGGATACGGCAACTATTAACTATACTATATAAATGAAAAGTACTGAGTATTAGATTCTACTCGTTCACATTGTAACTGTTTCATCCACTCGGTCGTTCTTACCGCTTAAATTTGTAACCAAAATTTGTTGTAATGAATGAGCAAATTTTAATTGTGCAAGTTCAGTGAAAAGTTAGATTTTTTGGACGTGAATACGTCTTCAAATTTGCTACCATACGGGGGAAATCCAAAAAACTAATTGTAACAAAATCGGGGGATACTGTTTAGCGTTGTAGTTTCGAATCTACGCTCTACGTTCGAAATTCAATCACACCACTGGTTACATGAAGGATCAAAGAATTTATTACGCTAAGTAAGGACTATTGAACATCGAGTGCGGAGGAAGGGGAAGCGTTGCCATTTCGAGATAATTTTAGTGCACACGTACAACACTCGTCCGTGTCCATAACACAGCCACACCCCATTTTTTTCAGTTAATTTTTTATTTATCCATGAAGGTTACAGCGGACGTTGCAAGTTTGCATGTTTGATAAGGCAAGGCTAATCTGTGTACCTAAGGATTCAGTAGTGCAATGGATCTAACATTACTAGATTAGCTATCTTGACTGTTGGGATCTTGTTGGTCATTTGCCAAGAGAAAAGTCAAATGTCAAAGGTTCCTCCTTTCGTAAATGTTTGTTTAAATTCGTTCGTGAGTTCCAAAGCAGCTGGTTTATTTTATTTATTTATTTATTTAAAACTTTATTGACCATAGAATAAGGGTACAAAAGGCGGACTTAATGCTAAGAGCATTCTCTACCAGTCAACCTTTGGGCAAAGCAGATAAAACTCAAATGCGGTTCACAATATAATAGTAACAACATACACAGAATAAATACCTATGAAAACATAAAATTATATATGATACATAGACATATACTAATTATACACATATACACAATCATACACATATACACAATCATACACATATACACAACTATACACATATACGTAATCATACACATATACATAATCATACACATATACATAATCATACACATATACATGATTATACACGGAAACGCATAGAAAGAAAAGCAGTAACTAGGACAATGATGATTAATGCTTGGATAAATTCTCAAGTAAATAAGCTTGAACATTCTTTTTGAAAGTGAACTTACTGGAAGATTCTCTAAAGGAATCAGGTAACGTATTCCATAAACGCGATGATTGTAAAGTAAAGGAGTCAGACATGAAGCCAGAACGAAAAAGTGGAGTATAGAGCACAAGAGAGTTGTTAGAACGGAGTTCGCGATCATGGGTGTCTCGGAGATACTGAAACTTACATTTTAAGTATTCAGGAGAAAGAGGGTTAAAAAGAATGGAGAAAAGAGTGCAGAGTAACCTCTGTTGTCTACGCTGGCGGATAGGAAGCCATCTAAGTTGGGATCGATACTGCGATATATGATCAAATTTTCGAAGGCAAAAGATGAAGCGGATAGCATTATTGATAAGCCGGTCCAACTTACACCAGGAACTACATATTTTACAGTTGGTGACGGATACCGATTAATTAGACCAATGAACTACAATAAACTATGAGCTAAAGCTAAACGTAAGTACAGAGCGGTAGTAATTTGCCTAGAACCTAGAATGTTATATATTTTAAGGTTTATTGAACTTGCATTTTTTTTAAACTGGACCGGAGCCCTACATTCCCACCACTGTCTCTCCTGTGTAGCCAGGATTAACAGCGGCGACCAACAAAAAAGGCAATGAACAATGAAGTCCATTGCAGTCCCTTGCCTACCTACCTATTCCGTTGAAGTCCTACGGCTGCCTTGGAACTAACAACGAATTTATTCAGAAGAAATTAGTAGGTGTAAGAAGCTTTTGGAATTAGACTTCCTCTTTTAGCAATGTGAGAGACATATATGTATATGACTAAGAAGGTATTAAAAGCCTAAAGAGATTGCTAGTTAAGTGTAGTTTAACTGCCGGATTTGCTTTTGAAAAAACTAGATAATATATAAATGAGGAAAAAATTTTGTTAATTAAATCTGCTTTTATTTCGCTTCTTCAGACAGAACCACCTTCGTGATTTTCTGCTAGTCCCAAAAGTTGACTCGTAGAATATGGTTTTAGCGTTAAGGCCGCCTTTTGTTTCTTATATAATTTGTGGTCAATAAAGTTTTGGGATGTAAGTGGTTCATCAACATCTTTGAACCAAAGCCATCTTCACCTGCACGCGGTGCACCCTGCTGACTGACAAACGAAGCTCTGGCGAAAAGAGAGGTAGGGAGCGTAATTGTAAGCTACTGGGGAATGTACCTCCAGCTCACAGAATACCGCAGCCAAATAACGGTTCCCTTGAGTGCTGTCGTCTTCCTACGAGTGAGTGAGGTCACCAGAAAGCAAGGAGATGCTGCGATGGCAGCGGGGGTGGCGGCGCGCGAGCGATATTTTATGTTGCGAGCGTTAATATGACTACGGTAACCGATTCACATCAGGCGGGCCGTATGTTCCGTAGTATAAAAAAAAAGTTTTTAAATAAAATAAAAATCTTGATTGTACTAAATAAGTTAAGAAATCAGACTACTAATGTCAAAAGTGGCTTGATGTAATATTTTGATCAGTTTGATTACAACTGGCAACAGCAGAAAAAATATTTTTTCCCTGAAATATCCGTCTGAAACACCACGGTTTACGGCTTCGTGGGCGCTTAAGCGCTGCAATTATTTTCAGGTCCGTCATTACTTACAATGTCAGTGGGTCCGAAAGTTTTGTGACGTCCCCGACTTACATAGGCGGTTGGACTGTCACCTAATAAAACTGGAAGTACTATTTTATTTAGACCTAGCTAGATAGCTAAATAATATGGCAACACCGGTGGTCGAACTCTGGTCGATGGTGATCGGTCGGCCACGGTCGATTCAACTTCCGTGACGGATTGTACTGTCACACGCAACCGCCCCTTCGAGCTCCACTAATAAAGTGTGTGTAATTTTATTACTTATCTTGTTAGTTTAAATTTTGTTCCGTTTAGCAATAGACAGGAGCTATCTAATTTGTTCTCAAATGTATTTCTACATATAAACCAATTACCAAAAGTACCTTAACAAATAATAATTATGTTATGAGGCATTTAGGCGATGCAACTGAAAGTGTCCTTAGACTTAATTAAACCCATTAATTTTTACCTTAATCCCGGCATATATTATTATATATTATTTAGTCTTCTTATATTTATTATTATTTTATCACCATGTATTCAAAAGTTATCATATTTTACCTATGTTTCTGGAAAATTATGTTTACCTTCAAGTGGTTGAAGATATCCCATTTAGGGATAAGTCCGCTATTGTATATAATTACTTTATTGTCATGTAATGGTATGTCTTTTGTACAATAATGACTTTACAAGAACAACATTATCATTATTATTATTTAAATAGTTGTCTTGGCCAACTTGCCATATAAATATTTTTTGAAAAATGTAAAAATTCACCTGCGCCCAAAAAATTCGTCAGCAACACAAACCTTCCTGGTAGCTCAGTTGGAAGAGCACTCGACCGGTCATCGAGAGGTCGTGAATCCTACCTAGGGGGCGCAGATGAATTTTTCCATTTTTCAAAAAACATTATCATTGTTAAAATCCAAATATGCGTCGTCTTAATGAACGAAACTGGGGCCCACTATACATTCCCACCACTGTGTCTCTTATGTAGCCAGGGGCCCTATCGCTTAAGCTGATTCCGATTACGATCGAATTTTTTGAATGCAAAAATCAAACTTTGCCATAATTCGGTACTAATAGTAATAAGTTTAATCGGTAGGGACGGGAGGCGCTCTACCGATTAAACTGAAGATGTTTATCACAAAATGAAACAGAAGTTCCATTATTGTAACTAAAAAACCCGATGGAAATCGACTTCAGCTTAGGCGGCAGGACCCCAGGATTCACAGCGGCGACCGCCAAAAAAGACAATGAACAATGAAGTCTACGGCTGCCTTGGAACTCACAACGAAATTCATCAGAAGATCAGAAGAAATTAGTAGGAGTAAGAAGTTTTTAGAATTTCTCTTCATTTCTTAGCAATGTGAGACAGCAATATGGAAAATAAGATATTAAAAGCCTAAAAAGATTGCTAGTCAAGTGCAGCTCAACTGCTGTGTACAACGGATTTTAAGTATCTAACACTATTGGAGACCTAAAACATTGAGTTGTTATCTAACACATTGATTCTAATAATATGAATTGCAACGTCGTCTGAACGCTTGGCCAATTTTTTTGCCAACAAATTAGCTTGGACTATGTCATCTTAATGAAGTTGGATATTATTATATCGGCTTGTATGTATTCAATTCGTCATTTCCAGTAAACTGGTCGTCATACCACGGAGTTTCCCCAAAATGCCGCGACAAATAAAAGTGTTTGCCGCGCTCATTAGGATAAAAGCTTTCCCATACTCGCAACGCAATCGAGGCCGACGCGTTGAGCTACTGAATACTTAGTCGACTGTCGAATGAAAGTACTTGGATTTTTTTTAAACAAATACTAAATTTTCCCGGCATATATTGCAATGCTATGATGGTGTAGTAGGATCCTTCACTGGCATATGCAGAACTAACCACCAAGGTTACAAGTCAATCCGATAAATGGTTGAAGATCTAAACTTCAAAGCTTCCTGCTTCTATTAATTTCTTCTGATTAAATTAGTTGTGAGTTCCAAGGCAGCCGTAGTTTTACCCCCGGGACTACAGTGGAGTTTATCGTTCATTGCTCTGGGGGTTGATGCTACTCACGTCCGCAGGCTTTACCCTAGTTTCCCTGCACGTGACCCCTGGGTGGTGCTAAACGAGTAGCCTTTTTCCTGAGTGGTAGAGCCAAGCTGTAGTCGTTTAGTGTCTAGAACATGATCGCGGTCAAGTTTTGGACATTGAATGAATACAGCTCGTAATTGGGCCGGCTCGTCCGGGGCAGTACCACTCTCACGCAGAAGACCGGCGTGAAGTAATAGCTCGCGCTATTGCGTTTCGTACGGTGAGTGTTGAAACCCGGAGCCCAACCCAAACACCCCAACTCTAAATATGGCAGCGGTAGTAAAAAGAACAATACCCCAGGAGGGTACCGTCACCGCTGGTGACGGAGAATCCCTCCCTGAGCACCACTGCTCAGGCCGCCCGACGTATTCTGGGGCGGGCATTACGCCGCTCTATATTTCTGCCGGGAGCAAACGCAAGAAGAGTGTGGTGGCACCTCCCCCTGAGCTCTGCGTTGAGCTGTGTAACGTTAGGGGACTTAACTCCAACATCAATGCTGTCCACCATCATCTAGAGACGGCTAGGCCGGCCATACTCTTTTTGACGGAGACTCAGATATTCCCCCCTGCTGACATCTCATATCTGCGTTACCCAGGGTACAAAGTGGAACATCACTTTGTGCCACGAGCCGGTGTTTGCGCGTACATTCGGGAGAATATCTGTTGTCGACGTCTTGGCAGTCTTGAAGCGAGGGACCTGTCAATTATGTGGCTGCGCGCAGATTTTGAGGACCGCACTCGCATTTACGCGTGCCTCTACAGGTCCCACAGCGGAAATGTCGAAACGGAGCGTCTTGTGGAGCACATACAAACGACGACCGACAGTATACTCCAGCAGATGCCTTCTGCAGAGATTGTGGTACTGGGTGATTTTAATGCCCACCACGTCGAATGGCTAGGGTCTAGATCAACTGACCATGCTGGAAGAACTTTCCATGACTTTGCCTTGGCATATGGTCTGACACAGCTGGTTTCCTCGCCCACGCGGGTGCCGGATGTGTCGGAGCATATGGCGTCCCTTTTGGATCTTCTGCTGACCTCCCACCCTGAAAATTATCGTGTGTCTGTTGGCGCCCCTCTTGGGTCTTCGGATCATTGCCTCATAAAGAGTATTGTGCCACTCACACGCCAAAGGCGACCGCGCACAGCCAGCACACGTCGTGTGTGGCATTTTAGGTCAGCAGATTGGGATGGGCTGCGTAGTTTCCTGGCCTCCTACCCTTGGGGGCGGATTTGCTTTTCGCTGGAAGATCCCAGCGCCTGTGCTAATGCTGTCGCTGATGTGGTTCTGCAGTGCATGGAACTTTTTATTCCTAATTCTGCGGTGCCCATTGGTGGCAAATCTCGACCATGGTTCGGAGGGTCTTGCAAAGCCGCGTTGCGTCATAAGCAGGATTCTTACCGAGCCTGGTCCGAGGCTCAGGCAGCTGGAGATGCAAATACCGGTGTCCTTAAGAAGAATTACAACGCTGCGTCTAGATCCTTTAAGGGCTGCATCGCCAGGGCAAAGTCCAAATTCGTTAGCAAAATTGGCGAGAGATTAGTGCGCTTGCCCTCTGGGTCTCGTGCGTTCTGGTCGCTCGCCAAGGCTGTTCAAGGTAACTTCTGTCGGTCGTCGTTTCCACCATTGCACCGAGTGGATGACTCACTGGCCCATACTGCAAGGGAAAAGGCCGATCTTCTTGGACTTCTCTTTGCGTCTAACTCGACTCTCGATGATCAGGGAGCAACACCGCCAACCATCCCACGGTGTGAGAGCTCTATGCCAGACATTAAGTTCTCGCAAAGAGCTGTCCGTAGAGCACTCTTCTCCCTGGACATCCATAAGTCGAGTGGGCCGGATGGCATTCCACCTATTGTTTTAAAAACATGTGCTCCAGAGTTGGCTCCGATTTTAACACGCCTATTTCGGTACTCCTACTCACTTGGCGTGGTCCCCTGCTCATGGAAGGAGGCTTTAGTCCACCCGATCCCTAAAAAAGGCACTTGCTCAGATCCGTCCAATTACAGGCCTATTGCGATAACTTCCATATTTTCCAAAATCATGGAAGCTATCATTAACAAACAGCTGGTAGCCTACTTAGAGGATCACCAGCTGATAAATGATCGCCAATATGGTTTCCGCCATGGTCGCTCAGCTGGTGATCTTCTGGTATACTTGACTCACCGTTGGGCGGAGTCAGTGGAAAGCAAGGGCGAGGCATTGGCTGCTAGTCTGGACGTAGCAAAAGCTTTTGATCGGGTGTGGCATAAAGCATTACTTTCCAAGCTTCCTTCTTTTGGGCTACCTGAGAAGCTTTGCATATGGATTGCCAGTTTTCTATCTGAGCGTAGCATCAAAGTTGTAGTTGACGGAGCACGCTCGGACCCACTACGCTTGAATGCTGGCGTACCACAAGGCTGTGTATTGTCCCCCACGCTGTTTCTTCTGCATATCAATGACTTGCTGCTTATACACAATGTTCATTGCTATGCGGATGACAGTACAGTGGACGTAAGATACACTGGCCAATGTAATGTTTCTCGGGATTGCGTCGATGAGTACCGAACAAAACTTGTGTCTGAGATTGAGACGTCCCTTGGACACGTCTCGGATTGGGGTAGATTGAATTTGGTGCAGCTAAATCCCTCCAAGACACAGGTTTGTGCGTTTACCGCTAAAAAGTCCCCATTCGTCGTAGCTCCTAGTTTGGAAGGTACTCCCCTTAGTGTAAGAACTAGCATTACCATCTTGGGTGTCGACATATCGAGTGATGTTCAGTTTCGCGGTCACTTGGAATGCAAGGCCAAACTGGCTTCCAGGAAGATTGGTGTGATTAGTAAAGCCAGGCGGTATTTTACACCCCGACACCGCCTTCAACTATACAAAGCCCAGGTTCGACCTCACATGGAGTACTGTTCGCATCTCTGGGCCGGTGCGCCCCAGTACTTGCTTGCTCCATTTGACCGCATACAACGAAGAGCAGCTCGAATCGTCGGTGACCCAATGATCTCGGATCGATTGGACTCTCTCTCTACACGCAGAGATGTAGCGTCTCTTTGCGTTCTATACAAATTATATCACGGGGAGTGCTCCGATGAGCTGTTTGATTTGATACCTGCCGCTGAATTCCACTATCGTACAACTCGCCATAAATTAAAATTCCATCCATATCATCTTGATAATTGGCGATCTACTACAGTACGTTTCCTAAGACATTTCATACCACGAACAGTGAAACTGTGGAATCAACTTCCCTCAGCGGTATTTCCGAACAACTACGACATGGGTGCCTTCAAGAACAGAGTTTTCATTTTCCTTAAAAGGCTGGCAACGGATCGGCGACCCCTTGGTGTCGCTGGTCTCCATGGGCGGTGGTGATTGCTTTCCACCAGGTGACCCACATGCTCGTTTGCCCCCCTCTCACATAAAAAAAAAAAAAAAAAAAAAAAAAAATTGCCTTTTTGGTAGTCGCCGCTGTTAATTCTGGCTACACTGGAGACACAGTGGTTGGAATGTATCAAATGATTGAAAAATAAGGCTTTAAATGCCTTATTTGGCATTTGATGAACACGGTGGTCGCATGGTTATTAATGGCTACATTTTTTTTTTATTTTTTTTAGACTTCGTCGGGCGGTAGACAAGCATACGACCCGCTTGATGTGAAGCGGTTACCGCAGCCATATAAAATATCGCTCACACGCCGCCACCCCCGCTGCCAACGCAGCATCTCCTATCTTTCTGGTGACCTCACTCACTCGCAGGAACACAACAACCCTCAAGAGAATTGTTATTTGGCTGCGGTATTCTGTGAGGTTGCGAGGGATTAACATGAATGGAAACTTTTTGAGCCATTTAAGATTCGCTGACGACATCATTCTGTTCGCAGATCGCCCACAACAACTAAATAAAATGATAACCGCATTAAACCAGGCAAGTTCAAAAGTGGGTCTGGAAATGAATTTGGATAAAACAAAAGTGATGACCAACCACCTTAGGTCACCAATTTTGATCAACAACTTACCCCTTGAATTTGTAACAAAATACACATATTTGGGAAAACAGATATCATTCAACAAAGATAGAAACTTAGAAGAGGTAGAGCGGAGAGTCGCGATCACTTGGAAGAAATACTGGGCCCACAGAGAAATTTTTAAGTCACAATTGCCGTTATCGACTAAGAAAATAGTTATGGATACAGCTATTCTGCCATGTCTAACTTACGGATGTCAAACATGGACGATTGACAACAAAACCGGCAACAAAATTCAAACCACTCAAAGACGAATGGAAAGAAGCAGCATGGGGCTAAGGCTCAAAGACAAAGTGAGAAATGTTGACATCCGTAATAAAACCAAAGTCACCGACGCTTTAACTTTTGTGCTAAAGAGCAAATGGAAGTGGGCAGGCCACGTCGCCAGGTACGAAGATAACCGATGGACTCGGAAATCAATAGAATGGTCCGGCCCGCCAGGAAGAAGAACGAGAGGTCGCCCGCATGCTAGGTGGGCAGATGAACTAGCGGAATTAGCAGGTAAAGACTGGCTAAACACAGCCAAGGACCGCAACAAGTGGTTTACCTTGGAGGAGGCTTTTACCCGAAGGGGGTCCATATAGAAATAAGTTACTAATTGAACTGCAAAATTATTAAATTTATTTAAATTAACAATAAAAATTTTAATATTATGAAATTAAAAAAATATTACAAGTAAATTATATAATATAATAGTTACTGTATATTTACATGGACGAATAAAGCTTTATTATTATTATTATTCTGTGAGGTGGAGGTACATTCCCCAGTCGGGTAGCTTACAATTACGCTCCCTACCTCTCTTTTCGCCAGAGCTTAGTTTGTCAGTTAGCAGGGTGCACCGCGTGCAGGTGAAGTTGGCTTTGGTTCAAAGATAGTGATGAACCACTTACACACCATACATTGACACCGAGGTTGCGAGTTCAATCCCCGCACAAGACAAACATCTGTGTGCATGAACATGTCTGTTTAAAAAATAAGTACATATTTAAGTTATCTTGTACCCATAGTACAAGTTTTGCTTAGTTTTAGACAAGATGGCGCTGTGTAATTTGTCCAGGAATCATCAAATCATTTATTTTACTGTTTTTCACTCTACCAAGATGGGAAGTCAATATCCAAAAGCTCCCTACTCCTACAAATTTCTTATTATTAAATTGTTGTGAGCTCCAAGCCAGCCGTAGTTTTACCGCTAGTTTGGTGGAAATATGTACTGGGGGGCGTTCAAGTATTACGTAACCCCCCCCCCCCCCCAATTGCGTTACGTAATACTTGAACGCCCCTAGTAAGGCTCTCTTGGAAAAATGTTTAAAGAACGCATATAAGGCAAACAAAGTGTCTTCTTCTTGGACGGTCACTCCTTTCAGTGTGGATGTGGTTATGATCACTCTTCAATCTTCATTCACTGCTCACGCGATTCTCCTTTGTCCATCCTGCTACTTGGCGAGTGCATTAAGTCACCGGGGCCTGGTGATAGATTTAATCATGTCTGTCCATTTGGTTGGATATCGACCGAGTTATGCCCACCCGTACCTGACAAATCAGCCGCTCTATAGAGTTATGTTTACGGCTAACATGTCCAAAGAACTTCACGTCAAGTTCTTTGAAAATGAATATTTTTGTTCTATGAGCGCTCCAGCTGACAACGAGTTCGGAGTTCTCCAAGGCATTAATTTTGCGACAGTCCTGTATCCACTGCGTCTAGGTCTCTACAGTGTACAAAAAGTTTGAAATGACAAGGCTATACGTACAAACAAACTTATGTAAGAAGGTTATGATTTTATGTTTAATTCTGGTGTGTGGTATAAAATGAGAACTTCCTTCCTTCCTTAGGAGGAAATTTTCTTAGGAGGTAACAAATAGTAACAACATAGAATTCTAAAAGACTTTTCACTTTCAAATGTTTTTAAATTGATGGAGCATCAGAAAAGATACCTTAGAATGTAGGTTACCAGTTCCTATAGCTCAACTTAATTTTATACTACATCGGTTGGCAAACAAGCATACGGCCCGCTTAATGTTAAGCTTATAAACGCTCGCAATATGAAATATAGTTTCCAAGCCGTCACCCACGCTGCCAACGCAGGAACCGCTTCTATTCTGGTGACATCAATTACTCGCAGGAAGGTATTTATTATATGCTGTGAGGTGGAGGTGTACTTATATCTCTGGTAAATCCTGATATTAAATTTCACTAAATGTACATTTAAAGTTCACCTCTCTTCTTTCCTGTAAGACAAAATTAATACTTGGGGGTTGGATTAAATTAATAAACCATTTTGAATCTGCTGAGGTCCAAATATTACCATAAGACAAACATACAACGTTTGACACCTAAAGTTAGCACAGGCGCTATTGACTTTTGTGACTAAGGGTCCTTATATTATTACACCAATAATAAACTTCAGGATAACTTTCAGGCTGTTAAGCTGCAGCTACAAGTCATAAGCGGAGCGATTAATTCAGGTTTACTATTGCTATTAGTTCAATAGTGATACTTAGCGCTTCTCAGTATGTAAATATAACAGTGGTAAGATGCAGTAAGAATACTTATTTTATACTATGGCAGCATTGTGATACGGATCTCCCTTCAATCGAAGAGGTTTAGAGCATACTCCACAACGGTGCTCAACTGCGGGTTTGTGGGTTTTATACTAGGCTGAGTGTTAAAGAAGTATATGGCACGCCTAATGTAAAGCAATGGCCCTTACGCATAGACGCTTGCAACACAAGAAATATTCTCTTGCATGATGTCACGACTCACTCACACGCAGCGCAGGAGCACAACAGTCCTCAAGAGCATTATACATGTGATCTTTGTAAGGTGGAAATACTTTCCCAGTCGAGCTTTCCAGACGTGCCATACCGTCGCCAGGATGCACCATGCGCAGTTAAGTTTGGCTTTGGCTCTATAGATATCGGTGAGGTACTTACACCCCAGTACGGATATAGGCTATATTTTAACGTACAGGCTTAAAGTGGGGCATTTTATAGCAATCAGCAAAAAAACATTGAATAGTCATTGCCTTGCAGTCAACGCTTGCTGCCGTCCAGTTGAGGAACAAATTATGAGTCGTAGCAAGTTTGGGAGTTTTGTAACAGTCGCAATATAATGAATGAGATGCAATGAATGTGTCATTAATATATTACGGAATATTATTAATTTTATATAAACTGGATAGGCACAGCTGATAAGTAACATGCACAGAATAAGAAAGAGAATTTATAACTTCAGGCTTGAAAGAGAAAGAAGATTGCCTGGAAGAGATTGCTAAGCGATAAGGCCGCCATTTTGTACTTATTATTTTAAGTGATTACTGTCATATTTTTTTACTGTTTATGGTGCAATAAAGAGTATTGTATTGTATTGTATTGAAAATAAAGTGCACCCTAACCATAGCTTGTATTTCACAAATACAATATATTACGATTACGGACGAGCTCGGTGGCGTAGCGGTCAATGACGCGGCTTCGACACCAACGCTCGTGGGTTCGATTCCGACACAGGACAAACATTTGTGTGCATGAACATGTCTGTTTGTATTGGTCTGGGTGTTTTCTATGTATCATAAGTATGTATTTACAAATAAAAAATGTATTTACCTACGTATGTTTATCAGTTGTCTAGTACCCATAACACAAGCTTCGCTTACTTTGGGGCTAGATGGCGCTGTGTAATTTGTCTTGACAATATATTGTATTTATTATTAGAGACAGGAAATTCGTCCGCATCTAAAATTGTGTAAAACGCGCAATAACTCGAAAATGACTGAGCCGCGATAATTCCTTTTTTCATTTATTATCTAAATTTCCTTCGTTTCTTTAAGTAGTTCCAGATTATCGGAATATTATAGACTAACGACTACGGCTTGCAATCAATATTGATTATTGGAATAACATTTGAATATTTGCATGCCCTACTAAGTTGCCTCATTGCACCTAAAAAAAATATTTAAACAGACGCTTTCTGCGTATATCTTGCACCATACATAGAATAGTAGGGTTGTCCCTGGTACCGCCAGGCTCATAAATTTTTGTGCCTCCTGTCCAGAGACGATTTATGCCTTTGAAGATACGCGGCCAATGGAAATTGGTATGTTATTATGTACCATACATCGAAGAGAATATACACTTTGATGGTGAAATATTGTTTTGAGGGGCACCCATTGCGCTGATATGAAGGCGCCATATTTCTCGGTTGGGTTCTGTAGGCTTGCTTATCTCCGAAGTTTGTACTTTCTTGGATCGCAGTCAAGGTATATGTTAGAATGTCAAGGTTACTATATGATTTTGGTTATTCAACGTTTGTAGAAATTATCTTCTTATTTTTTTTTTTATTATGACTTTAACTTTAACTTATATAAGAAAAAATACCTAATTTGATTTTATTTGATTCATTATTACAAAGCCATATGGCACACTGTGTTCTTCCGCCATTTTTTTTTACGGCATTAACAAATATATAGTCCTCGCCTTTATCATCCAGGGTTTACAAAGCGAAAAATCTGAAATAATTTCTGGTAATAGAAGTAGACGTAAATATTACAGGAAAAATACTACTGTCTTTATTTCATTGGCAGTTTCTCTGAAACTGTCCCACAGTTTTCCTCAAAAGCAGATTTATTCGCTAAAAGTTCTATTAGCAACTGTATTGCGTAGCAATAAAACCAATTGACAATAAATTATTTTTGACATATTGAATTAATATCCCTACTTTCCTACTAATATTATAAATGGGAGTTTGTTTATTACGCTTTCACGCCGAAACTACTCGACTGATCATCATGAAACTTTGTATCTGTAGGATGGTCGGACACAATGAAAAGGAATAACAATATTTTTGACGTTGATTTAATTACACAGTAATTAATCACGACTAATTAATTATTCCTTAATTCATTAGGTAATACTCCAGCACAATAATTAGCAGCCGCAAAGAGCTATGACAACATGTGCATCGGGCCAAAGCCGAGGAGAGAAAGCCCCCATTGCTTTTTTTCTGACGCCCGACGCGCGCAGGGGCATCCCTCAGCTGTGCTGGAGGGAGGCGGAAAATCCTCTTCGACACCCCTTCAGCCTGGTTGCTACCGGACTGACCTTTAAAGGGCGAATAACTGACTCCAAACCGCCTGCCTAACTACTCTTTGTGCGTTACGCCCTTTTATACCGAACGGAAGGGGATGTCGTGCGTTTCCGATCGTCGGTCTCGGTGCACGTGTTATTTACGATGTGTCGCCGAGTCATCATCGCTCGGTCCGCTGCAAGTGATGTTTACGATATTGCGCCGTCATATACATATTCTCAAAGGTATGAAGGACATAGGATACTTTTTATTTAAAAAAAAGCGGGTGAAGCCGCGGATGGAAGCTTGTTTTTTTTTTTGTTATTACGCTTAATGTGTATGCGTAGCAGCTGTAGTGTCAATGCGTGTATTTTTCTTACAGATGTTTTATACTATTTCTGATAGCAGACCAGAATACGTATACGCCTGTCTGATATGAACCGATGACCGTAGACCAAAGACAGTTGCAACATACTCTATGTTCGTTCGTGCGCCGCCACCATCCCCACTGACATCGCACCTTTTGTTTTTATTATTACGTCGCTTGGCAGATAAGTATACGGCCCGCCTAATGCAAAGCGGGTACCGTACCCATATTAACGCTGGTAACACGAAATATCACTAGCGCGCCGCCGCCACTGCTGACAACGCAGCTACTCCATCTTTTATGGAGACTTCACGACAGGAATAGCAACCGTCAAGGAATTGTTATTTGGAGGTGGAGATACTTGTTTGAAAATATGATTACGCTTCCTTATTGGATTTAGTATTCGAATTGCTATATAGAAATAGTGAATAGATTTGTAGACCTAGTATGTATCGAGCTAACTAACTTTGAAGTCGGTAAAAAATAGGGTAAAACTCAGTTATCCGAAGTTAGCCCAAGTATCCAGCAACCAATAGGCTAAGTTAGTTCTCAAATACTTAGAAGTTTTCACTTCGTATTCAGCATTATTTCCGAACCCTCTTGCGTCTGTGCACGGAACTTTTTACGGTGGTTAACCTAAGAGAATTGTATTTAAGGATTCTATATATTGAAATGAAAATGCTAAAGGTTTTACAATTGAGGCATCGTATAAGTAATAGTACTACGTACAGTATGGCCTCTCCCTGCCGCTCTCTCGTTTCGACCTCACCTCCCCTCTGAGACAAATATTATGGAAAAGTTTGTATGGCCAGGATGGCGCCGCACGCACACACACTCATTCCTGCTCTGCACAGACGTCATTGTTTATATAGAAAGTAAACGACGCGACATTTGTATGGAATTGCCGGGGTGTGGTTGAAGTAATACTTTTTAATATCCGACGTATACTTAGTTACATACAAGCGTACTCGCCTAGCAGCATAGTGCACCGGTAGTGAATCTATAAGTGTTTGAAACACAACTAGTACTGCTCTAAGATATTTTTACCTATAGATGCGTTGGGGGCCATCCATAAATTACGTCACACGTTAAGGGGGAGGGAGGGGGTCGATGAAGTATGACATAGTGTGACAAGGGGGTGGGAGGGGTACTAAATTTCGTGATGTCACATTTCAAAATCTATTATAATGTAAATGTTAACACGAACTTTGAACTATTAACGAAAAACTCAAAAACATTTGCAACTCTAGATGTAAATTTGCAAAATATGTGACGTCACACTAGGGAGGGGGGGAGTCTCACAAATGTGACCAGCTGTGACAAGGACGGGGGGAGGGGTCAAAAAATCATGAAATTCGTGTGACGTAATTTATGGATGGCCCCTTGCGTCCATTGTGGCCAGACGAAAGCAAGGTAATTGCCCGGCAATCAATCTCTCTCGCCACTCACCGTCATGGCAAAAGGTTAGCGCTAATCAAACTTACTATATACTATACTACACTATACACTGAAAACGAAGTCAAATAAGCCAAGTCGAGTTATAGCTTGTGAGCTTGAATCAACGACAAAATTGAGAGCCAGCTTATTTTTTCAAATAAAATAACATTCTCGCGGGATTACACCTCACATACGTTATGATCATCCTCTCCTCCCCTCGCTACGTGACCGACTAGTGTGGGGGGACACGAATTGCGGCATTGATACCTAAGTGAACAGCGTTTTTGGAAGTCAAGTTATGCATGCTAAGCAGATTTCTTGAGTGGTTTTCTGCGGGATTTTCTTAAAGAATGAGGCAGAATAATAATAAGAGATTACGGAAAATATAATAGTTAAATTGACTATAATATGTATCGAGCAACTTCGAGTATATAAAAACTATAGAGTGCGCGCATCGCCTATGGCTCATGGTGCCGAGCGTAAGCAGATGCTTCATACATTTATATAAATTTAAATTAGTTTGAAAAACCGGACAAGTGCGAGTCTGACTCGCCCACCGAGGGTTCCGTACGTAGGATTACTATACATTTGATATTTTAAATAAGAAATAATCCGTCGGAAAAAATAAATAAAATATATTTTGCAATGTGCACATCAAGCCCTTTCATATGATACCCCATTCGAACTAGTAGCTTCAATTTGAAATTTCGACCCCGTATTTTTTAAGATTTAATTTCAAATGTGTAGTTTTGAGATTTATTCTTGTATCTGTAGTCTATAACGATGTTACTTGCCAAATTTCATAGTTCTAGGTCAATGGGGAGTACCCTATAGGGTTTGATTCCCTTGAGAATTGTCGAAATATGCGTTCTTTGCTGAATAAACGGCTGTATCTTTTTTTACGTAAACTTAGCAGTTTGATTTTTTTACAACTTCATGGGACCGTAGACCTGAGTATGCAGTTCAAATTTTAGCTTGATACCTCCACGCATTCTTGAGATAAAGGGTCTTGACAGACAGACAGTCCGACAGACAGACGGACAACAAAGTGATCTTATAAGGGTTCCGTTTTCCCTTTTGAGGTACGGAACCCTAAAAAGGATAGTGCAGCGATATTTTGCACAAATACTTATCATGCATTTCTATGCATTTTGGTCTATGAGTGATAATAACAGTTGTTAATAGAATCATGAAAATAATAATTATTTAAAAGAACATCGGCGCGTCTCTCTCCCCGCGCACACCCCGCTAATAATAGTTGGCGACATATAGATGGAGTAATTTTCAAAAGTTACACGAAGTTACAGATCCTATATGATCTGTAACTTCATACAGTATACTGTACAGCGCTAACTAAACGTTAGTTAGCGCTGTATGAGATTTGTACCTACGTATTTTTTGTCTATTTCTTCACAGTTTTTTATCCCATGTAAAACACCGTATTTTAAACAATTTGGCTTAAAAAAACGAATGTACCTATAATACGAACGCTATTTCGTATTATAGGTACATTCGTTTTTTAAGTAAGTAAGTATAAATTGCTGTTGTCCAAATATCTGAGTTTGAGTGTTATCATGATGTGAAACATACATTACATACATTTTTATAGGTCTTCGCTCGCTTGATCAATTAAGTTATTAAATGTTATCGCGAGCTACACACGAGATGAGTAAGTTTCTAAGTTACATATTATGTAGATTAGGGCATGAGCTAACACAAACGAAGGACTTCCTAACTTAGATTCGGCTTTACATTGATTATGACCAAAATATGTAACTTAGGACTTACTCGTGCACCTAGTTAGTTAACTTGGTTTTGAGATTGTATACATTTAGTTTCAGTTAATTAAAAAAAAATGTATTAGTAAGTATAGGGAGCTCGATGGCGACGTTTCGCGTGTCAATCTAATCGAACACGCAAGTTAAGCAACGTTGACCGTAGCCATTCATGTCACGTGTTAAAGGATAAGTTTATTTATATCGAGCTCATTCGTGCTTTGGAGGGACTGTTGTTAATAGATGACAGTCGTCAAGCTAAGGCTTTAGGGCGGCTTGCAAACACTGGCCTCGGCCAACCCGCAGTTGAGCAGCGTTGTGGTAAGAGAATAAGTGATTCGTGAAATTGGTCTAAACGAGTAGCCTTTTGGCTACTCGTTTAGCACCACCCAGGTTGGTTTAGTTGGTGCTAAACGTGAAGTGGTAGAGCCAAGCTGTAGTCGTTTAGTGTCTAGAACATGATCGCGGTCAAGTTTTGGACATTGAATGAATACAGCTCGTAATTGGGCCGGCTCGTCCGGGGCAGTACCACTCTCACGCAGAAGACCGGCGTGAAGTAATAGCTCGCGCTATTGCGTTTCGTACGGTGAGTGTTGAGACCCGGAGCCTAATCCAAACACCCCAACTCTAAATATGGCAGCGGTAGTAAAAAGAACAATATCCCAGGAGGGTACCGTCACCGTTGGTGACGGAGAATCCCTCCCTGAGCACCACTGCTCAGGCCGCCCGACGTATTCTGGGGCGGGCATTACGCCGCTCTATATTTCTGCCGGGAGCAAACGCAAGAAGAGTGTGGTGGCACCTCCCCCTGAGCTCTGCATTGAGCTCTGTAACGTTAGGGGACTTAACTCCAACATCAATGCTGTCCACCATCATCTAGAGACGGCTAGGCCGGCCATACTCTTTTTGACGGAGACTCAGATATTCCCCCTTGCTGACATCTCATATCTGCGTTACCCAGGGTACAAAGTGGAACATCACTTTGTGCCACGAGCCGGTGTTTGCGCGTACATTCGGGAGAATATCTGTTGTCGACGTCTTGGCAGTCTTGAAGCGAGGGTCCTGTCAATTATGTGGCTGAGCGCAGATTTTGAGGACCGCACTCGCATTTACGCGTGCCACAGCGGAAATATCGAAACGGAGCGTCTTGTGGAGCACATACAGACGACGACCGACAGTATACTCCAGCAGATGCCTTCTGCAGAGATTGTGGTACTGGGTGATTTTAATGCCCACCACGTCGAATGGGTCTAGATCAACTGACCATGCTGGAAGAACTTTCCATGACTTTGCCTTGGCATATGGTCTGACACAGCTGGTTTCCTCGCCCACGCGGGTGCCGGATGTGTCGGAGCATATGGCGTCCCTTTTGGATCTTCTGCTGACCTCCCACCCTGAAAATTATCGTGTGTCTGTTGGCGCCCCTCTTGGGTCTTCGGATCATTGCCTTATAAAGAGTATTGTGCCACTCACACGCCAAAGGCGACCGCGCACAGCCAGCACACGTCGTGTGTGGCATTTTAGGTCAGCAGATTGGGATGGGCTGCGTAGTTTCCTGGCCTCCTACCCTTGGGGGCGGATTTGCTTTTCGCTGGAAGATCCCAGCGCCTGTGCTTATGCTGTCGCTGATGTGGTTCTGCAGGGCATGGAACTTTTTATTCCTAATTCTGCGGTGCACATTGGTGGTGGCAAATCTCGACCATGGTTCGATGGGTCTTGCAAAGCCGCGTTGCGTCATAAGCAGGATTCTTACCGAGCCTGGTCCGAGGCTCAGGCAGCTGGAGATGCAAATACCGGTGTCCTTAAGAAGAATTACAACGCTGCGTCAAGATCCTTTAAGGGCTGCATCGCCAGGGCAACACCGCCAACCATCCCACGGTGTGAGAGCTCTATGCCAGACATTAAGTTCTCGCAAAGAGCTGTCCGTAGAGCACTCTTCTCCCTGGACATCCATAAGTCGAGTGGGCCGGATGGCATTCCACCTATTGTTTTAAAAACATGTGCTCCTGAGTTGGCTCCGATTTTAACACGCCTATTTCGGTACTCCTACTCACTTGGCGTGGTCCCCTGATCATAGAAGGAGGCTTTAGTACACCCGATCCCTAAAAAAGGCACTTGCTCAGATCCGTCCAATTATAGGCATTGCTATAACTTCCATATTTTCCAAAATCATGGAAACTATTATTAACAAACAGCTGGTAGCCTACGTAGAGGATCACCAGCTGATAAATGATCGCCAATATGGTTTCCGCCATGGTCGCTCAGCTGGTGATCTTCTGGTATACTTGACTCACCGTTGGGCGGAGTCAGTGGAAAGCAAGGGCGAGGCATTGGCTGCTAGTCTGGGCGTAGCAAAAGCTTTCGATCGGGTATGGCATAAAGCATTACTTTCCAAGCTTCCTTCTTTTGGGCTACCTGAGAAGCTTTGCATATGGATTGCCAGTTTTCTATCTGAGCGTAGCATCAAAGTTGTAGTTGACGGAGCACGCTCGGACCCACTACGCTTGAATGCTGGCGTACTACAAGGATGTGTATTGTCCCCCACGCTGTTTCTTCTGCATATCAATGACTTGCTGCTTATACACAATGTTCATTGCTATGCGGATGACAGTACAGTGGACGTAAGATACACTGGCCAATGTAATGTTTCTCGGGATTGCGTCGATGAGTACCGAACAAAATTTGTGTCTGAGATTGAGACGTCCCTTGGACACGTCTCCGATTGGGGTAGATTGAATTTGGTGCAGCTAAATCCCTCCAAGACACAGGTTTGTGCGTTTACCGCTAAAAAGTCCCCATTCGTCGTAGCTCCTAGTTTACTCCCCTTAGTGTAAGAACTAGCATTACCATCTTGGGTGTCGACATATCGAGTGATGTTCAGTTTCGCGGTCACTTGGAATGCAAGGCCAAACTGGCTTCCAGGAAGATTGGTGTGATTAGTAAAGCCAGGCGGTATTTTACACCCCGACACCGCATTCAACTATACAAAGCCCAGGTTCGACCTCACATGGAGTACTGTTCGCATCTCTGGGCCGGTGCGCCAAAGTACTTGCTTGCTTCATTTGACCGTATACAACGAAGAGCAGCTCGAATCGTCGGTGACCCAATGATCTCGAATCAATTGGACTCTCTCTCTACACGCAGAGATGTAGCGTCTCTTTGCGTTCTATACAAATTATATCACGGGGAGTGCTCCGATGAGCTGTTTGATTTGATACCTGCCGCTGAATTCCACTATCGTACAACTCGCCATAAATTAAAATTCCATCCATATCATCTTGATAATTGGCGATCTACTACAGTACGTTTCCTAAGACATTTCATACCACGAACAGTGAAACTGTGGAATCAACTTCCCTCAGCGGTATTTCCGAACAACTACGACATGGGTACCTTCAAGAACAGAGTTTTCATTTTCCTTAAAAGGCTGGCAACGGATCGGCGACCCCTTGGTGTCGCTGGTCTCCATGGGCGGTGATGATTGCTTTCCACCAGGTGACCCACATGCTCGTTTGCCACCCTCTTATATAAAAAATATATATATATATATGCCCTGCGCGCACTGAGTATGCTGACGTTACTCTAAAACTTTCCAATATATCTAAGTAAAATTATAATTTTTGGAAGTTACTTACATTACCGTAATTTGGAAAGTTTCAGAAATGTTTCCGGAAAGATACCTCGACAATTTCTTTTCTTACCAAAATATTCCGTAATTTCGCGTATTACATTACTCTTTGGTACTTTCTCTGAGGCAGAATTCATAGTTAACACTCCGTATAGAAGAAGTCAACATTTCTTTTTCACATGTTTTCAAATGAATTTCTGGGTTTTTTTGTATGAGAGGGTGGCAAATGAGCATATGGGTCCCCTGATGGAAAGCAATCACCACCGCCCATGGAGATCAGCAGTACCAAGGGGTTGCCGATTCGTTGCCTGCCTATTCTCCTTCCTTTCCTTCTTTCTGGTGACCTCACTCACTCGCAGATGCCCTACCTCTCTTTTCGTCAGAGCCTCGTTTGTCTGTCAGCAGGGTGCACCACGTGCCGGCGAGGATGGCTTTGGTTCAAAGATGTTGATGAACCACTTAAACCCAAATGCATTCTAAGATTTTAGGGGATTCATATAGATTGCTATTGCCGTAGGCTCTAAAGATGAAGAGCGGTGAGTCACTTACACCCTAAAATATACTTCAAACTTATATGATCTTTCTGTTATTCCAACCTCATATCATTCGTATAGTGAATAGTCAATATTTGGGGTCGCCTTAGGGACTATATCGAGCCGACATACTGATTTGTTTAGAACAACTTTGGAATTTGCCCCATGGGTATTTGAGGATTACGGTTGTCGTTATTATATACATCAGTTGTCACTCGTACATGAATTCCCTTTGGGGGTGTATACCTTCAGCACAGTATAAGTCATAGTACTATTTACAGTACCACTCCCTGCCGTCTCTCGTGTCGACTCACCTCCCCTATGAGACAAATTTGGAACAGATTGTATCGCGCCGCACGCACATACGCTCATTCGCGCTCTGCGCAGACGTCATTGTTTACTTAGTAGTAAACGACACGACATTTGTATAGAGTGGCTGAAGTGAACCTTCAGCCTTTATTTACGCACTGTTGGATATAGGCCTGTCCTAATGCTTTCCACTATAATAGGCTATTTGACTAACATTTTTTTTGTTTAATATGTAGGGACGTCTCCATAATATAACCATAGGTGAAAGAATTATTTCGATAGCACAAAAATCTCTCGAGATATGTTAATTTGAAAATCACAATTTTTAGACTGCCCCAAAACGCACCATACAAAAGACTACCGAATTATGACGTCAGTTTGTATTTTGTATGCATCAAATCAGAAAATTGTACGATAGCTATGTTAAATATTACGTTTATGTGATTAGTATCATAATAAAAGTTATAGCATTTTTTATTGATTCTCTAATGGAAATATTATTTTTTAATAATTTCATACTTTTAAAATGGACTTTCCCGCCAAACTTTGATCGACGCTAAAAAAAGTCTGACTGAAGATATTAGAATGAAAGTTTGCAGATCTTTATAGTTTTGTGTATTTTACGATATTGTTAAATAATTTATACAATTTTTAAACATTGGAAAATAGCCTATTATGCGATCCGCTGCTTTCCGCATTCAACGGCTTTTTTGTTGTCATCGGTCGAGAGAGATCGTGAGACTAACGCTTCGTCACCTCATATATGGCCTCCACTTCAGGGCTTTCCTTCCCACCATTGCTAGCTTTCTATATATTTTTTTTGTTCCAAATTTTACATATGTACTGCGAAGTTCTCATCTGTGGAAACATCCCCATCTGCTTAGTAAACTTGATCTTGTAATAAAAGACACTCTTTCGGCTTTATTTAATATTGATTTTGGATACAGAATTTGGGACCAGGCCACTCTTCCTATTAGGATGGGCGGTTTAGGTATTCGCAAAATTTCTAGTATTGCTTTACCAGCATTTCTGTCCTCTGTTCATATCATTAGTGATTTGTGTAAAAAAATTATGTCTGACACTAATCTCGAAATTAGCTATGCAACAGAGGCTAGAAATGTTTGGTCAAGGCTAAGTCAAAATTCTAAATTTCCTTTTTGCATCTCTTCTCAGAGGCAATGGGACGAGCCGCTTTGCAGAATCGTGTGGGATAATCTCATTCAAACGTCCGTAGGTTCTGCGGAGCGAGCTCGTCTTTTAGCTGTATCAGAGTGGGAGTCGGGGCTCTGGCTGCAGGCTTTGCCTTCATCTAATGTAGGTAATTTGCTAGACCACACCACATTTCGTTTGGCTGCATGCCTACGTATCGGGGCTCCTTGTGTTGTCCCTCATCGTTGCCCGTGTGGTCACGCCGTCTACCAATTCGGGCACCACGGCCTTTCTTGTCCTAGAAGTGCAGGACGTTTAGCACGTTATGCCGGCCTTAACGATATAATTCGTCGGGCTCTTGTCAGCGTCTCCGCCCCTGTCGTTCTGGAACGGCTTGGCTCGGGACGATGGCAAGAGACGAGATGGAATGACTTTAGTACCCTGGAGGTTGGGGCGTGCCTTAGTGTGGGATGCTACTTGTGTTGACACTCTGGCTCCCTCCCATCTCCCGGTCACTGAGTCTAAGGCCGGTATGGCTGCGACATCAGCAGAGTCACTCAAACGGCGCAAATATGCTGGACTGGTGTTAGTCACACTTACATATTTGAGCCGTTTGGGGTAGAGACATTAGGGCCGTGGGGTCCATCAGCCCGCAATCTTTTTAAAGAGATATGCGGGAGGTTGGTCGAGGCTTCATGTGACCAGAGGGCTGGCCATTACCTTGCTCAGAGGATTAGCATTGCTATTCAGCGAGGTAATGCTGCCAGCATTCTTGGTACGTTACCAACGGGCAACGATTTGGGGGAAATTTTTTATTTATAATTTTTGTTTTATCTCTTTTCTTCCTTTTTTTTTTCTACCTCTTTGTAAATATTTTATTTGTAAATATTCTTATTGTAAATATTATCTTTCTATCTTATAATGTATATCGTATACTATCTCATAGTATCCTAAACTACCTATATAGTTTTGAAATGATAAATGGGATCACTCGTTATTTCAAAATTATACAAGATATTGACAAATGAATAACAGATCCTGGAATTGTTTTAAAAGCTCTATCATATGATATCTAAATTTAGAAGTAATTAGAATCGATCCAACCGACATTTTGTTACTTTTAAAGCTATTAAAGCTATTTAAAGCTTAATAGGAATAAAAATATCACGCAGTATAAGTAGTTACTAGAATCTGTTGCGAATATATAATAATAATAAATCTTTATTTCCTCCCATAATAAAAGGCTTATAAACTAAACTTAAATTTCTAAACATTTCGTTTCCTTAAATGCTTATATAAAACTCGTTATGAAGTTTCTCGCTAATATATCTCTCAATTTGGTATACTTTGTCCGTTGGATCTATTCTGCATTAAAGATTCCAATTTTGACAAATATTAAAATTAAAAATAAACAAGTAAGATTGCATATTATTTCCGTCCTATATATATAGACAACTCCGGTGGTCGAATGGCTAACCATGTCCACTTTGACTCCGGGGTCGCAGGTTCGATCCTCGCACAAGGCAAATATTTGTGTGCATGAACATGTCTGTTTGTCTATGTATTATATGTATGTATTTACAAAAAAAATGTATAAAAGTAATATAATAGTTATCTAGTACCCATAGCACAAGCTGAGCGCTTAATTTGGGACTAGATGGCGCTGTGTAAATTGTCATTAAATATTTATTTATCCTGTATATGTATCTATAAACCAAACCAATCGATTCGTCTGTTTGAGATACAAAACAGACGCTCTGGTCCACTGACTCTCCCATACAAACATTGTATACTGATTTACATTAACAATCCAAATATATCATCCCTCTGTAACAAGTAACTTTACTGTGCAAAGTTCGGAGTTGGGCTTGCGCAGTTTCGCGAATTAATATTTGAATTTTTCATGAAAAACGAAAACTCAGTGTTTCAACTGAAACTTTTCTAAGGCTTACATGAATGTTGTAAAAATTTGATGGAGGAGATAACGCAACATGATTCACTCGCACATTATCACGATGTTTTTTTTTTATATTTTTTTATTGATAATAATTACAATGTACAGATCCCGGGGTCCATACTTTTTGTTAACAATCTTCTACTTTTTTTCTCACAATTTTCTAACAATTTGTTAATTGCACGTCGCTATTATATCTAATTACTATTATATTATATTCATTATATTCATAATTAAGCTAATAACCACACTATTGTCTAATATTACTGATATTTTTGAGAAATAATATAGTTTTTATTCTTTTTATTAGTTTTATTTTTAAGTAATTTTAAGATCAGTTTTTTTTTATTTACTTTAGTTTACTTATGTTTTGTTGTTTTGTAGGTACTAATATTACTTAATCTAAATCCTCCTATTGTTTGAACAACCATGACAACCACGGCACACCAGTCCCCTCTGGCAGGGCCCGTTCACGAGTTGATGCATGGGGCCTTGATGAAATTAGGTTCGAAATCAGGACTTTTTCTGGTTACCGCGATCAAACATATCAATGACAAATAATTTATCTATGTGTACACAACGCACGAACGAATATCACGAATACGATCACACGAACATTTGGTTTGTACGTATGGACGTAATTTGTTGTTACATAACGTTTATCAAATATATTTTAAATACGTAGAAAATTGCGGCGAATATTTTCGACTAATAGAATGTTCGATTTGTGAGTGGTAAGCATTATGCAAACAAAGTTGTTGCGTATCGTGAAACGCTACGAATTTCTTAGTACGTGAGTACACTGCTCTATACACTATATATTTATACATAGTGTGCATAGTAGCATGTTTTTTCTGTTTCAGATCGTGGAGAGTGGCAGGGACGACCGCAGCAGCTGGAGCAGAGACGACCAAAAGTAGCCACCGCAGTCGCATGTATTTACAAACGGTAGTGGGTGGGTGCCGTTGGTGATGTGGCGGAAGCACGCAAAGTAGTGTAGACTAAATTGCCTGCGAATATATTTTCCCATGTACCATTAATTATTTTATAACTAACTGCCCGGACAGACTTCGTTCTGTCAATGGTTAAGATTTCTTTTCATTTTTATATTTTCTCTTTTATAAAACTTTCCGTGCCTTAAGAAAAATACGAAAAAAAAATTTGCTGAAGCGGTCGAGCCGTTCTCGACTTTTGCGCTTAGCAACATTAATTTTTATTTATATATAGAAGATAGATCATTATGCATATTATTAACCTAAAATTATTATAATGTTAAGTTTATTGAAATTCCTACCTCCCGACCGCTGTAACAGAAACTTATCTCATTCATATTCAATGTAACATTATGTCCCAAAGTTGAGCGACAATAAAACACGAAACACCGCTGTAAGCTCCCAAAGTCGGTTAAATAAGGATTAGGGTACCTTTGTAAATTATAAATGGGACCTTGGCTGAAACCCATCCCGATATCGTTGTTTTATTTCGGGACCTTTTTGTTTTTAGGACCCCATTGAAAATTATTTCGATACATTCCGCTCTTTATTGCTTTGCCTGGGTAGATTTCGGCTTTTTAATATTAAATTAATTAAGCTATTATGCTAAGTTCTCTTGGAAGAAGATTTGTTTTATTTTATATGAGAAGGCACATGATGCATCCTGTCGTCCGTAAGGCATGTCAAGCTCGACTAGGAAAGTATTTCTACCTTACAAAGACCGAAAGAAAGATTTATAAATGCTTTTGAGGATTGCTGTGTCCTGCGAAGCGTGTGAGTGAGCCGTAAGGAGGCAAACGCGCAAGAGAATATTTCTTGTATTGTAAGCATCTATGCGTTAGGGTAATGGCTTTACATCAGGTATGACATATTTTTTATATATATGAGAGGAGGGCAAACGAGCATGGGTCACCTGATGGAAAGCAATTACCACCGCCTATGGAGATCCGCAACACCAAGGGGTCACCGATCCATAGCTAGCCTTATTCTGTTCTTGAAGGCTCCCGTGTCGTAATTGTTCGGAAATACCGCTGAGGTAAGTTGATTCCACAGTTTCACCGTTCTCTTGAACCTTCTTCGCACCGAAATCTCTTGAAGTCTGTTTGATCCTTGCAAAATCCTTCGCCTAGACAAATATTTGTGTGCATGAATTGTCTGTTTGTCTAGTTCTGGGTGTTTCCTATGTATTATGATATGCATTTACCAAAAAAACTGTATTTAAGTATAATATCAGTTATCTAGTACCCTATATTTTAGTTTGCTTAGTTTGAGACTAGATGGTGCTGTGTAATTTATCCAGGAATATTTATTTACTAAACACGTTACCGATAATTATATCTACTAATTTGCCCTATATAAGTAGATTTTCCTTAAATGTTAATTGTAAAATGAAGTCCAGTGAAACCAAGCGCTTGGACATAATTTGCGAGCGGTGTGAGCTTAAACTCCGGGACTAACTTCGTTGAAAGCCATGCTGCAATTTACACGTTGCTGGCTCTATGGCCGAACTGTGTATGGTCGGCTTCACTTCGTTATATCGACACCAACAACTTTTTGAACAGTCTTTTTACACAACGCCAGGTGGCACACAGGCACAGCGCACAGCATGCGTGCGCGGCGCACCAAAACTTCTTGAGCGGTCGTGTAAATGACGCTTGGCTGTGTGCGTGCGCCGATTTGGGCGCTAGTATGAAGTTAAAGTACTGGTTGTAATACATGCTGTGACACAGGCCTACAGTCCGCCTGGCGTAATGCGGTTACCGCATGCAACCTATAGATGGTTACAAGAAGCTCACGTTCCCTCGAAAGGGAAGTCATGTGCTGGCACATAGCGTCTGATGACTTCACTTACTCAGGAACAAAATGATCAAGTAAGTAAATAAATAAATAAATATTGTCAGACAAATTACACAGCGCCATCTAGCCCCAAAGTAAGCGAAGCTTGTGTTATGGGTACTAGACAACTGTTAAACATACGTAAATACATTTTTTTTTCTAATACTTATGATACTTATGATACATAGAAAACACCCAGACCAAGACAAACGGACATGTTCATGCACACAAATGTTTGTCGTATGTGGGAATCGAACCCACGAGCCTTGGTGTCGAAGTCGCGTCATTGACCGCTACGCCACCGAGCTCGTCGAGTAAGATGGAGGTACTTCCCCAGTCGTGTTCGACATGTCCTAGCTCTCTTTCGCCAGAGCGTCTTTCACTATCTGGCAGAGTATGCCACCTAATAAACCTTTGAGGTTGTCTTTGGCTCTAAACATTGCGGTGAGTTACTTACCCCTTACACCCCAAAATCTCAAAATAAACCTGTTTAATTAGTTACATCAAGTAACTAAAAACGTAAGTAATTGGAACAGAGAACTGTTTTTACAGAAATAGTAAAAAGCAGTTAATAGATTATGAAAAAAAAGTTTCAGTCCGCTTTGGAACGTTAGTGCCGCCTCGTTAGTTCGCGCTAATTGGAAAACAAAATTGGCTGCAAATTGAAATGAAATAAACAAAATGTACCGCTGAACGGAAGTTAGCTTGCCGGGTTCAGGCTGCCGATAGAGGAAAACATTTTCTAGGAATTTAGAGTTAATTTTTAGTAAAAAAAAGACTGTAAAGTCGCTTTACGGACGATAATTTTATAACGTCAGAAGAAAACATCGACCGATGGAGTGGGAGAGAGATAGATGCGTCACAAGCCGAACGCTTAGGCCGATCGTGCCTTTCTATCGCTTATTCCGTGCTCTCGCTTGCACGCTCGGCTCAGGCTCTTGGTGGTGATTTCACGCGGACGAAATGGCTAGTTTCATCTAAATTCCTGAAGTGGTGTTATCGCGATGCGTGCTTCGCTCTATCACTACTATCTCTTTTATACTACATCGTATTTCTACCTACCATCGTGACATATCGTAATTCTACCCAACCGAATTCACCTGATTGGTAACCTAGATCACAATGTAGTTTCGGGCCCCACTTTTCAATATTGGATAAGCCAAAATTGCCTTAGCTATTGGCAATCCACTAAGGTAGATATTCGCGTAACGAAATTATAAACCAATCCGTGTATTGTGCGTGACGGAGCCCCTCGAATCGCAAGGGAAATCAGCCCATATAAACCTTATGGAGGCGCGCCTAAAGCTACCTGTGACATTTTAGGAATGAGAGTAAACAGTAACGCAATACTTTCTTAAAATAAGACGTGAGTCGTAAGCCATCTATGGTGTTTCTTGTTTCTTTAAGGGTATATTACACGGTTACATTTTTATTTTCCTAAAAAATATTTTTCCTAAGAAAAGGTTTCGTGAAAGAAATACAATTTTTCCTTCCAAAGATGGTAAAAATATCACCCTTCATAGCAGTTACCTTGGCCGTGTGGTTTCCGGCAGACTAGAATAGAATCACTCCGTTTCTTCCCGTGGATGTCGTACAAGGCGACTAAGGGAAATACAAATACATTATCAAATATCGATCAGGCCTCCCCAACCCGTTTGGCCAGCGTGGGGAGTGTATGCCAAATCCTCCTTCCGTCTAGGACGGACGAGAGAGGGTCGTGCTCCTGTAGTGGAGACTAAAATGGACCTGATGGTGATGATGATGATAGCAGTTACCTTAGCCACAGATAATATAATTCTACTAGCTGAACCCACAAATGTTGTTTTGCCATACAAATTATTTTTTGTCAGAAAAATCCTATTTCTGTATTTTATTTTTATTTTATATAAGAGGGGAAAACGAACATGTGGGTCACCTGATGGAAAGCAACCACCACCGGCGATGGATATCAGTAACACCAAGGGGTCGCCGAAAAGAGAGGTAGGGTATGTATTTTTGAAGCTGCCCGACTGGGATGTACCTCCATCTCACAGAATACCGCTACCAAATAACAATACCACTGAGCAATATACCTTGCAGAATAGGAATACCGTGAGTGTAGGATGTCACGGTACATGGATATCGAACACCATGGGGGTAGATGAAGTTTCATCAACTTCAGGAACGGAGGTAGAGGCACATTTCTGAGACAGTCAGCCTGTGACCACGGCCGGTGCAACCTGCCCCCTTACCACAATCTCTTATTGCGATTTAATAACTGAATAGAATGCTTATTCATACCAATGAAGAATCGACTCTATTTCAAAATAGTTCTTTGGTATGAATAATTATTCTATTCAGATGTATGATTACGATTATTCATTGGTATGAATAAGCATTCTATTCAGTTTCGACCAGCCCCCTTACCACCATCTCTTATTGCGATTGGTATGAATAAGCATTCTATTCAGTTATTGAATCGCAATAAGAGATGGTGGTAAGGGGGCTGGTCGAAACGTCAGGCAATAATAAAGATATGTAAATACCCTTATGCATGAACGCGTTAATTCCCGTCGTTATTTTCATAAATCAGGCAACGCGAAAGTTTAAAAGTTAATATAACTTGTATTGCAAGCGTTCTATAAGCAATGGTAACAGCAGCTAGTATCCATAGCTTAAGATTTGCTTAATTTGAGACTAGATGGCGCTGAGTAAATTGTTCATGAGTATTTGTTAATGTAGCACACAACTGATTTTGCGCATAATTAAAAATACCTATATATTCCTGGACAAATTAACACTGCCATCTAGCCCCAAACTAAGCAAAGCTTGTACTATGAGTACTAGATTACTGATATAATACTTAAATACATTTTTTTTTGTAAATATATACATATAATACTTAGATAACACCCAGACCAAGACAAACAGACATGTTCATGGACACAAATATCTGTCTTGAATGGGGATCGAATCCGCGACCTCGGATTCAAAGCGGCCATTGCGAGTCATTCGGCCACCGAGCTCGTCAAAACTATACTTATAATGTGCTTATATTTAACTATTACTTATCATCATCATCATCAGGTCATTTTAGTCTCCACTACTCCTGTAGTCGAGACGACCCTCACGTCCGTCCCAGACAGAAGGAGGATTTAGCCTACACTCCCCACGCTGGCCAGACGGGTTGGGGAGGCCTGATGCATGTTTTATAATGTATTTCCCTTAGTCGCCTTGTACGACATCCACGGGAAGAGACGGAGTGATTCTATTCTAGTCTGCCGGAAACCACACGGCGAAACTTAAACTATTACTTATACTGTGCTTATATTTAACTTTGAAACTATTATTTTATATAATGGTGCTACGTAAATAAATAGCTATCGGACATGAACACACCCAAAACAAAAGGGCTGACGTCCCAATTAGAGATCGGTAGAGTTACCCACGATTTATGATACAAACTTTGGGTATAAACTACCAACATCGAATATCAGCTGTTAATCTATTAGAGTAAGAGTCAGTAACTGCCGGACCTTCGTCATTTTATAAAAGCTGAAAGTTTTTCTGTACATGCCCGTAGCGCACGTAAGAATAATCAGCCAGTATGGAGTTTAGATCGTCGTGGCAGATAGGTAATAAAGGGGCCTTCCATAAATTACGTCACACGAACCTCTTGACCCCTGCCCCCGTCCTTGTCACAGCTGGTCACATTTGTGAGACTCGCCCCCCCCCCTAGTGTGACGTCACATATTTTGCAATTTTACATCTAGAGTTGCAAATGTTTTTGATTCAAAGTTCGTGTTTTAACACTTAGGTTATAATAGATTTTAAAATGTCACGTCACGAAATTTAGGACCCCTCCCACCCCCTTGTCACACTTCGACGACCCCCTCCCTCCCACTTAACGTGTGACTTAGTTTATAGATGACCCCAAAGGTGTAAAAAATATTGTTATATTATAACTATTGAAACTGAAGCGGAAACAACTTTTGATAGTTCCCCGAGTCGCCATCATCGTCACCATCAACCGGTGTCTACCAACTGCTAGATATAAGCCTTCCTGAATGCTTTCCACCAAACACGATCCTCCGCCTTCCCCATACAGCCGACTGCAGCCGTAAAGTCATCGGACCATTTAGAAATATGGTGTCCAACGCTTCGTCTTCCTACGCGCAGCCTCCTAGTATTAGATGTGAACCGCCCATTGCCACTTCAGCTTGCAAACTCTAAAGGCTATGTCGATAACTTTGGTTCCCCGAGTATAAAATTCAGCTTTCATACTATACGTATGTATAATTACAATTTATTAAAATTTCTATGGGCTGCGGTGATTACTTGACATCAGGTGTCACAAGCTCATTAAGCCCTCTCATACCTGATATTAATAATAAAATACATATATATTTTTTTTATATATTTTTTTATACCACTAGAGTGGTAAACAGGCATATGGCCCGCCTGATGGAAAGCTGTTACCGTAGCCTATGAACACCTGTAACACCAGGGGCATCACACGCGCGTTGTCGACAAAATTATTTTATATTAATTCATATCATTAATGTCATCTTTTATGAGAAAGAATGAATTGCGTTTGTTAGATTTTCTTCTAAGCGATATGTAAAATATTTACATTTTGTTCAGAAAAATATAAAATAACTTTTATAATATTATTTAAGTTACAGTAACTTTTATAGTACTATAATAGTAGATTATTGCATCGAGCACAAAGTAATTTATTATTGCACCGAGTGCCTGATTTAGAGCCCGAGCGTTAGCGAGGGCTCTAATCGAACAGGTACGAGGGCAATATAAATTACATAAGGCGAGGTGCATAATCTGCTTTTCTTTCAACTAATAATAGTAAATAAAAGAAACTCATATCAAACAGTTAAAATAGAAGTTTTATAACACTGTCGGCTTCATTTAGAATGTTTTCCAGAGTTAATGTGTCGCTAGATGATTCCATTTTAATTCGAAGCCGAAGCACTCAAAATCAGATAGTATCACACTTTTATCGTCTCCAAAAATATTGTCAAGCAAAATTAACAAAGTTCCCGCCAAATCACTTTTTTAAATTTCTTTCATTTTTAACTCAGAGTTAGCAGCAATCATTTTTTAAATTTGGAACAAGTAGGATAGAAACGAATAATACGTACGAAAAAAAAAGTATTGATATTAATAATATAATAGAGCTAATCCATTGAGATTGGCACCTTTTGGTGCGATTAAAAAAAACTGTGCAATAATGAAATTTCATACATTTTTATTGCTCTAGAGCATTAAAGACTCGTTTTGTACTGAGTTTTTAGTGTGATTGTGATGAAATTAAAGCATAGTTGGAAGAAAAAGTTATTTTTACACATTTATTGCGAACACTTTAGTCTTCTAATTCAGGGCTGTCCAAAGGCACGGCCCGCGGGTCGCATGCGGCCCTCGGCTTATATTTGTGCGGCCCGTGACGTGTTTTTCATTTACCGGTTTTTATAAAGTTTTTTTACCGCTATAGATTAGATTTTTTACAACGAATCTGACTGATAATTATTTATTTTTATAAAAGTTAAAGTTTCCAAACTTGTTATAACTAAGCTTAAACTTGGAAAGTAGGTAGTAAAAATGTCAAGTAGGTATTTGTTTCTGCGGCCCGCTAATCTGTTAAGTAATTTGTAATGGGCCGGTATTGTATATGGTTTGGACAGCCCTGTTCTAATTAATACGCAAATTATTTAGTATCAGAAAAAAAATACTCTGCCTCTTCTGATTGATGGGTGAGCTTACTACAATTATGGATAATATAAGGAGGCCATTTCTTTTTTCGAGCTGTGTTTATTTAACAAAGTTTTTTTTAGTTTTACAAGTCCACTATTTTTATATAACCTGGAGTTACAACCAAGCACACGCCCGCCTACTGTAGCCATATAGTATAGACGTTTGCAATTTTTATTGACTTAAGAAAAAAAAGTATTCTTCGAAAAACATTGTTCACCAATGAAAACCGATACAGAAAACAAGAGATTTTAAGGATATTTTCAACCATAGGACCAAAGAGAAAGAGTGATCATAGACCACAAAATATCTATATCGATACGATTGATATCGATTATTTATTACCCGCGACGGAACGGAGACGGTATATGCGTTTGGGGTGCTAGGATGTTTGTGCAAATCAATGTTGCCATTTATCTCCAAAACTACGTGTCCGAATTAGATGCGGTTTTCAGTGATGGGTTTGGGTTTGATTGGTGCATATTCTTAGATAGGTATTATGGTGACAACCCACCAGGGGGCGCTGCAGTAAACATTTGTTTGTGAAACCAATGTTGCCATATGGCAATAAATATCTCCAAAACTACGGGTCCGATTTTGATGCGGTTTTCAGTGATGGGTTCGGGTTTGATTAATACATGTTCTTAAATAGGCATTATGATGACAACTCACCAGAGGGCGCTGCAGTAAACATTTGTTTGCGCAACCAATGTTGCCATTTATCTCCAAAACTACTAGTCTGATTTTGATGCGGATTTCAGTGATGGGTTTAGGTTTGATTGGAGCATGTTCTTAGATAGGTGTTACAGTGACAACTCACCAGAGGCCGCTGAAGTAAACATTTGTTTGTGCAAAACCAAAACTACTAGTCTGATTCTGATGCGGTTTTCAATTGTAATACCTATGTTTGCTCTCTAAATAGTTTGAAATAAAAACAAATTTATAAATTTTGAAAAAACCCACGACGGTTAAAACGTAGTTGAAAAAGGATAAAATAATTTTGAAAACCCCCGACTTAAAGAATTTATGCTATGAACTTAATAAAAAAAAACAAGAAAATCCGTTGGGGGCAGCCATCTCTATTTTAAATTTCAACATAAATATAAATAAGTATACAAGTTACCATAAAACTGCCAAACTAGTTCATTTAATGGCAGCCCCAACGGATTTTCTTGGGTTTTTTTATTAAGTTCATAGCATAAATTCTTTAAGTCGGGGGTTTCAAAATTATTTTATCCTTTTTCAACTACGTTTTAACCGTCGTGGGTTTATTAAATTTTTTTAATTTGTTTTTATTATTCAGTTCAACAGCAATACAAAGAGTACTACTTGGGCATCTCCACTGCTAACGCAGTATCTTCCTCAATAACCTCACTCACTTGCAGTAACACGACAATCCTCGTGGGTATTGATTTAGCTGCGGTCTTCTGTACGGTGGAGGTACTTCACCAGCCAGGGCAGCTACCGCCGAAGCTGAAGCCGATTGCCACTGAATATTTTGATTCAAAAAATAGGTATTACATTTAAGTTTTTGCCAAACATCCTCAGCTTAGTCCTCGAAGGGCTTTTACTACCATCACACCACATGCAGGTGAGGTTGGCTTAGGCTCCAAAAATTGTGGTAAACCTACACCTTAAACGTGTAAGTGTAAATATATTCAAAAGCCTGTGTACTCGTATATAATATGAATGTCAAGGTACTCGTATTACATAATGTCGTTTCATGAACTGAATTCGACAAAGTTCAACATAACGATAATTAAATTCAAATCTTTACACATAAGCCTTTGTCTCCCTGTGGAAGTTTCTCCAACTGAATCCATTTTGATGAGCTACCTTGGCTTTCCAACTATACTAATTTATTCTTGAAGCTTAAAGTTCGTACTAACTCGGCGCTACCTGTTCGTGCTTTCGTGAATAATTTAAAAATAAACTTTCTATATATGTTTAAGAGCTTAAGAGGAGTTCAATGGCATCGTCACTAATTGAACACGCAAGTTAAGAGTATCCAGTTCGCTTGGGAAATTCGTCGGTAGGTATTTCTAAAATGGTTGGTACTTAACTCAGCGCCCTGTGAAATGTTCTACTGTAAATCATAAATTCGATCAAACAGCACACCATGTTTTCTGGGAGTCTTTGGCGGCCGAAACTGAGTGACATGTTGAATTTGTTGCATGTCGCATCCAGGGTAGTATACTAAGTATTCTGTTTTGGTAGCAACAAGGGAGAATTACCATTTTGCAATTCATATTATTGAAATCGATGTGTTAGATAACAGCTCAATGTTTTAGGTCTTCAATAGGTGTTCTATTGGGGACCTAAAACATTGAGTTGTTATAAAGTTATTACTAACAAGATATTTAAAATCGGTGGTGTACGGCAGTTGAGCTTCACTTGACTAGCCATCTTATTAGACTTTTAATGCCTTGCTTGCCATATTGCTGTCTCTCACATTGCTAAGAGGGGAGTCAAATTCCAAAAGTTTCTTACTAATTTCTTCTGATTAAATTCCTTGTGAGTTCCAAGGCAGTTGTGGTGTTACCCCCGGGATAGCAATGGACTTTATTGTTCATTGTATTTTTGGTGACCGCCGCTGTTCATTCTGGCTACTCAGGAGACACAGTGGTGGGACAGACAACATATATAGACATCAAGACAACATAAATAGACTCGCACATGCATTCATTTTTTGTTGTATGCACGAATTGATTGCGGAGCGACATTCTTTGGTTTGCGGCGATGATGGCACGGCAATGCACGCGCGCACGTATGACAACGCCACAGCGTGCGTCGTCCGTCGCACCGCTTCTCATAGAACTGTCATGGCACCATATATGAGTATTTCGTGCTAGGTTTTTGTTCGCGTTCGGTCATGTCAACGTAAACAAACCGACCAAACAGAGAAGAACTCTCATGTTGTGAATTTATAAGATGCGTGTTACATATCAAAATTATGTAGCTTACTTGCTCACATTATAAAGTGAGCAACCCGGCTAATTTGAATATGTATCACGCGTCTGGTAAATTCACAATATGAAACTTTTTCTCAATTTGATCGGCTTGTAAACGTTAACACGTTCGAATATGAGCAAAAACTCTCACTAAGCACTCGGAGCATATCACATTCGCGTTCGCTTTGAATCAAAAACGCAGATCGTAGCCTGAGAGAAATTTCACCCGCGATTCCGCAGTGGCGCACATGTTTAATCCGAAATATCATTAAAATTCGTATTTACCAAAGCAAGCTAGTCAAACGGCTGAGCACAAAGCTATATTTTACACAAACAGATAGAAAAATGGAAATTTAAGCGCTGGAACAATTCAATCTGCCTCTGGCAGTCGTCCATGGATTATACAAGAGCCTATTAAAATAAATCTGGATTTTAAAACGTTACATTTCGAAAAGTTGCCAGAAATAACATTAATCTCCTTTACATATCGATTTTATGAATAAATTGATAGGATTTATTAACAATCTGACGAAGGGAGGGTTATTACTAGAACATTTCACAAGAGATTATGGAAGCGTTAGGACGCTAAAACTAGAGAGAGAAAAAACGAGTGTGCTCTAGACCACACGATTGAAGTAAAACTTCTACTTATCTCCCTCTTAACATCCGTTCGCATCGCCCGATCACACTTTTCGTAACGCTCTCGCTTTCTGACCAATTCAAGCGTGCATAAAGAAGTTTTACATCAAAAATTAACCCTTTCCAATTTTTTCGTGAACGTCATATTGAAATAATGTATGACAAAGACGTAAAACGGCTATAAGGCTTAAGGTGTGAAAAAACACGCTTTTATAAATGCACGTGATCGTGTTCAAAGTCCATTACGTGGCCTTTCTCACAACTGCAAACACGACTATGATACGCTATTCCATAATGCAATGCCAGTGCCTATCTTCCCGCTTTATCATAAGACCTTGAAACCTAATCGTGGTCAAAGTTCATTACAAGACTTTTCTAAGAAATCCAAAAACAGCTATGATACGATGTTCCATCATGAAGTTCCAGTTCATATCTTTCGGCTCCATCATCAGATCAGTTCGCATACAGCTGCCAATTGTCATTACGCTATGATCCTTGGAAGATAGTTAAATTAGTTACCTTAGATTCCATTACATATGTAGTTACATACAGGTCGACCTAATAAAAGTGTGTTAAAAAGAATAAGACATGAAAACCTTTGAGAAACATTACCTTGCATTCTTCGGCAGGCGGGTAAAGACGAAATTACCGCCAGTTGACGCCTGAAACTTTTAGTATGGAAGCAAGTTCCAGTCATCATGCAGATTTATGGCGTTTGACAGAGCTGTCAGGCATTTAACAGCGAGCACGAAACCAATGAGGGTATTTTGGCAGCACTGTCGCTACAGTGGTCCTATCATTTGTCAATTCATAGCATCTTGTCAAATGTCTTGTGTTATCTTGTCGTCTTAAAGTTTCACTGTCAAAAAAATCAGTACAATTTGACAATCTGGACCCGACGCCTACCTAGCGACATCTATTGTCAGAAAAAATATCAAACATCCCCATTGGAATACAATATTTATGGTTAGGAATTCAGGACGTATGTCGGGTCAGTAAGTAAATAAATAAATACATATCACAAGTTTATATTTAATTACTACAATACCAGTGTCACAAAAATTCATAGGGTTTATCTGTGTACAGCTAGTCGTTTTATCAATAACAATATTTTTCAATCATAATACTATAGGTAATAGTTTTTTAATTTATACGATATTGGTAGCAGTCGCACGTTTCTTCTGTTTCAGATGTTGGTGGTGCGAGACGACCGCAGCAGATTTAGCAGGGACTACCAAAGCAGCCGCGGCAATCGTGTGCAATCTACTAACAGTAGTTATGGTGCCGGCCGGCAGTAATTTCGCGTGCAACTAACGATAGTGGTTGGGTGCCGACCTGCAGCAATTTGCATGAACTAACTGGTGGCGGAAGCACGCAAAGTAGTGTAGATAAAATTGATTTTTTATATTGCATTTCATTTTATGTAAATTACATCTAAAATTTTGTACGTACACATATAGACACAGGTTTCATTTGGTAGTTAATAGTGATGTTTACAAATCATCTTCACGATCATCAAGGCAGCTGTGATATAGTTAATTACTTATTAAAATATAAAAATAATATTATAATTGAAAGCATAACTATAATGTAGACATATAAATTATATTTTATTTATATCATGCAGTTTACCCAACAGCTCCCTCCTCTTTATAAATCTGTAATAATATATTTTTTATGTTAGTTTATCATCTTCTAAAAGTAATAAATCAGAAATATCACTGTTTTAAAAGAACAAAATCTTAGTGGTTTAAAAATAGGATGTTGTTTTAATTAAAATGTCAATGAAAATATGAAATATGTCCCGTTCCGATGGCTGAGCGGAACGAATGAAATGAACGGTCCGAAACAGGTACAAACAAATGGGATTTAATGTACCTTCTGGACATTAAGTAATTGTAAAAATCCATACCAATATTATAATATGTGAAGGTGTGTTTGTTTATTTGTTAGTTTGTTCTTCTTTTATGTCGAACGGAACTACTGGATTGACATGTTTTTTTTTTTCGGGGATATTTTAAGTTCTGGAGAGAGATATTGGCTAGTTTTTATATTCGAAACGCGTTATATTCCCCTGGAGGGAAAAATATTTAAAGAAGAATCATGCGGACAAAGCCTGCGGGCAAAGCCGCGGATAACAATTAGTAAGTTTATAAAACTAAATAGGAGGTTCATACACTTTGATAAGCATATAGACGCCTGTACATGTTCAGCGCTTATGTAAAAGCTGATGAACATGATGATTATTATAGTAAACTTTTAGACAGTAATTTACGACTGTTTACCTAGGTATCTACTGATATCCACTCATGCGTTAAATCTATAATGTAATTAGTGAAAAAAAAATTAAGTATAATAAAATACCTATTATATACGTGATATTATTTACATATCAAAATTTATTTATCTTACAAAACTAATTACTTATTACTTTAATATGTCCATATCCATTCACTGCTGAAAATAGGCTTCCATTCCTAGGTAGCTAGGTAGCGTATACACGCTCCTATCCTGGCCAACCTGCATCCATCGATTCCGTACAACTTTCTGAAGTTTGTTGCTCCATCTAATGGAATATCTATCCCATTAGATGGAGCAATAAACTTAAGAAAGAAATATTGTCCGATCCGTCTGATACTGCTCACCGGGCGAGTACGGGCTTGCTATTCGATAACCTTTTCTCCACAGCGTTTAGAAACTACATTGTCATCATCATTATCAGCCAGTATCTATCCACTGCTGGATATAGGTTCCCCAATGCTTTTCATCATATGCGATCCTCCGCCTTCCGCATCCACCTGCTTTCTTGAGGTCGTCGATCAATATAGAGAGGAGGGGAGGGGGGGGGGGGGGTTGTCCCACTTTTCCGCCCCCATACGTTAAGAAACTTACCCATTACTTAATTCGTACAAAATAACGAATGTATAATATTACATTATATACCACGTTCGGTGAAACTGTAGAAATAACTTACCTCAGCGATATTTTCGAACAATTACGACATGGGAGCCTTCAAGAACGAGAAGAGAAGAGAAGAGTCTTTATTTCCCTTAACGGCTGGCAACGGATCAGCGACTCCTTGATCGCCGATCCGATTGGATGCTGATCGCCATGGACGATGATGATTGCTTCCCACCAGGTGAACCACATGCTCGTTTGCCCCCCTCTCATAAAAAAGAAGTGCAAAAGACCGCAGCCAAATTGACAATACCCTTGAGGATCTCTATGGACCTAAGGGTGTATTTCCCTTAAAAAGATAGCAACGAATCGGCGACCCTTGATGTTGCTGATCTCCTTGGGCGGTGTTGATTGATTTCCACCAGTTGACCCACATACTCGTTTGCCCCCTTTTTATGTAAAAAAAATGTGCCGTGAGTTTAAGAAACTAAATTCCAAGGCTTACCTTTCAATGAACATAATGACCAGAGCCAAGATATATCCAGTGGCTAATAACACGAAGGCAGGCGCCGCTCCGCCCAAAGCCAGAGCTCGAGGTGAACTGCCTGCACACTTCACTTCCGGACCATTTCTACGTTGCTGTATACAAGTTATAATTCCGCGTTCTGCTAGACGTAATATACTGAAAATGAAATTAGTCTTGTCAGCTTCGACGAGTGACTTTACCTCTTAATGTTTCTTCTCCATTTTCTTCTAGTACAGAGGACTCAAGCCAGTCCCTAGTTTCTACCACACCCCGGCCACTCCATACAAATGTCGCATCTTTCAATATTACATAAACAATGACATCTGTACAGAGCGAAAATGAGCGATGGGTAAACCGAGAGATGGGTAAACCGAATAAACGTATCAGGCGAATCATGTCACACTCGATTTTACCTACTCCGGCTACTCCACATTTAATAATTTAATAAGGAGCTCATGTAAATCGATCATTAAATAATAATTTACTGTTAATTTCTATGAGCCTGGAGGATTTATTTTTCTTAACATAGAATGGAAACCATCAGGCAGGTAGTATGCTTGTTTACAGTTAAAGTGGAAAATTCCTACTGTTCCTAATTAAGTAGTGTCGTGCTCTACTATTTTGAGTTAGCCTCTTTTCCTAATTAGGAGGAGATTGCACCTTATGTAGATGACCATTACTCTTACTACACGTAATTTGGTTATTACCTCCAATTCAGAAACTCTCGATATGGACTGTTTTTCTGTAGCGTCACGAATAAGTCCGTTTTCTCCATAGACTGCACGGCGCCTAATTCGCACAACTCTCTTTGAGTGAATGTACGAGATATTATTAAATTTGCGCTATCTGGTTGTGTATGGTAGGCGTAACCTGAAACAGTATAGCACTATGAAGAAGAAAGAAGAAAATAAGTTTATTAACATCACGATATGAGACAATAATTGAAACAATCAAACAATACACAATCATCATCGTCATCATCACCAGGTCATTTTAGTCTCCTCTACAGGAGCACGACCCTCTCTCGTCCGTCCTAGACCGAAGGAGGATTTGGCCTACACTCCCCACGCTGGCCAAACGGGTTGGGGAGGCCTGATCGATATTTGATAATGTATTTCCCTTAGTCGCCTTGTACGACATCCACGGGAAGAAACGGAGTGATTCTATTCTAGTCTGCCGGAAACCACACGGCCAATACACAATAACATATAATATTTCAAACACAATGTATGTAATTATGATGTTAAACTTAGCCATCGCTCGGCATTAATGCTGTGTAATACACACAGCGCAGGTATTCTGCTACAGCCAATAGGTGCCGACACGAACATTGTCTGCCAAGGTATGTACTAGTGATATAACGAATATTCGTACTGGCATTCGCATTCGCGAATATTCGCATATTTCTCGACATTCGCGTTCGCAATTTTCTGCGAATGTTTTGCGAATATGAACGTCCTAAATATTATTAAGATTTTCAATTACAAAAAGGTAAATAGAAAAATAAGTATCAACTTCTTATATATTTATTTCAAAACCTTATCTTCTGTTAGGATTTTTTGTTAACTAAACAATAAGCATCACTCGTAAATCAAACAGTAATCGGCCTTCTTCGGATCGGCTCGACGATGCTCGGAAGTAGATGCAAATAATTACAAATGTGTGCGTGTAACTCGCGCGCCAACTAAGCTGTCAAAATAAAGCCATAGACAAATGGCGCCAAACACAAAAGTTAATATTCGTATTCGCATTCGCGAATATCGATGGCAGATATTCGCATTCGCATTCGCGAATGTCTATAAATTGACATTCGTTACATAACTAGTATGTACGTTTCAAAAAATCCCTACATCCAGGGCTATGCTACTCTTTGTGATGTTAAATTTCAATATGTATGTATGTCGAGACATGGATCATGACCGTCGGGCTGGTCGCACGGCGAGTGATGAAGAGAGGCATTTTGGTTTCTCAGTCTAAAGGATCAAATCCGGAACGAGAAAATGCGACGGAGTACCATCACTGTCAACATAGTAATGGGATCCGACGCAGAGAAGACCTACCGGGTCCGGTGTATTTCACCGATCTCGTTTCCTCGGCGGCGAATTTCGCAGCTCTGCGCAGGTTCGCCCACGGTTGGCATGCGCGCAGGAGCGCGGAGGAGAGAGAAGAAAAGAGAGGAGGAGGAGAGCATGTGGGAGAAAGCGAAGGCGTAGGCGTATATGTAGCTGCCCCAGAAGGGGGAGAGAGCTTCAATGAGGGACAAAGGATATAGAGTTAAATAATTTGTAGGGAGTCAAGAATTGCCCGCGGCACGAAAGAGCCTCAGAGCAAAGCGCCGCGCGCATCTCCCGCGATTCGGCTCATATGACCGCGAGGTCGGTGGAGCCATGGGAGGTGGAGGGTTGTCCCTGTCAACATAGTAGTTCTCAGAATTAATTAGCAAAGTGACAGCGGACCGGCCACTGTTTTTTTTATATACTACGTTGGGTGGCAGACAAGCATACGGCCCGCCTGATGAGAAGCGGCTACCGTAGCCATATTAACGCTCACAACAATAAATATCGCTCGCGCGCCGCCACCCCCGCTGCCAACGCAGCATCTCCTTCCTTTCTGGTGACCTCACTCACTCGCAGGAACACAACAACCCTCAAGGGAATTGTTATTTGGCTGCGGTATTCTGTGAGGTGGAGGTACTTCCCCAGTCGGGCAGCCTAAATATACGCTATGCCCTACCTCTCTTTTCGTCAGGGCCTCGTTTGTCTGTCAGCAGGGTGCACCGCGTGCAGGTGAGGTTGGCTTTGGTTCAAAGATGTTGATGAACCACTTACACCCCAAAATCCACTTCGCCTGATGTTAAACGTGAAGAGGAATCCAAATCGCATTGGCAACGGACATGAGACCTTAGTGTACTGTCAGATGACATTGCCATGCTAGCTGGCAAGATGCTTCTTCACGTTTCGCTTGAATCATCCCATATTGTAAGGAGGAAACACATGTGCCGGCAAAGATGTTTTCGAACCTTTTAGTACGTGAAAAAATGTTCGCAACAGTAAAGCTATGAGATCGCAAGCCGGCACGAGAGGTTCTTTGACGAAGAGGGGAGGGTGACCACATCTGCTGAGTCAGTGATGGCAGATGAGGGAGAAAAAAATCTAAAGTGAAGGCTCCAGCTCTTAGATAGACCGATTACCTCAAAGGAGAGATTAGAAAGACGTGTTTGATAAACTGTCGTAGTTAAAAAAAATATAATGCCATTTCTGTAGATACTTATTTAAGCAGGGACGGTGGAAGGGTTATTACCTGTGCAGCTGATGTGCACGACACTTTGATCTTGCTCCATGTGCCAACCTTCCACTACTCTCCATAATATATATCGTTGGGTGCAAGGGTTTAAATATGCACATTTGATTTTTTTATGTAAAAAATTTGGTGCAAATGATAAAAAAAAATGATAGAGCGGGGTCTTCTAAGACGAACAAAACTAGCTCAAAAGAGGACTCCCACCACTAAACTTGGGGTGTAAGTGGCTCAACAAGATCTTTAGAGATAAAGTCACAGCAGGCGGGCCATATGCTACTCGACGTTATATAAAAAAAAAACTGTAATAGCAAAGTAAGTAAATGAAATAAATGATTATTATTATTATGCAAATGTGCAATGAAAGTGTTATGTGACCTGATGTTTAGGAATTACTCACCACCAGCTTTCACCATCGCGATTCCTTCTTCCAAAGTTTTCAACAGCGGTGCATCTTTCTTTTTATTTAACACTTTCTTGTTTCGCAATTGGTCTTCTGCTTTTGCATTTCTTGCGTTGTAATGGTAACTGGGATTCTGTAAAATAAATATTCCTTATTACACAGCGCCATCTAGTCCCAACCAAAGCAGTTTGTAATATAGGTACTATATTACAGATATATGTGAATAAATACATTCTTTTTGGAAGATATTAAATTGATCCAATTAAAAAATCTGATTCGCACAACTAATTAATCTGATCGCACATCAAATCCTGCATTTGTTAAAAATTTTAAACAATATTTTGTTTAAAATAGGTTAAGTTAGGTTTGCAATGTATTTATTTGATGTTGCGTTAAATAGTATCCATTCTTTTTTGTAAAATAAATACACAATAATACATAAAGAATACCCAGACTATGACAAACAGATATATATGTTCATTCACACAAATATTTGCCATGTGCGGGGTTTGAGCCCGCGACCGCGAGTCAAAGGGGTCATTGCTAGCCATTCGACAATCGGGCTAGTCAAAATGTAATAAAAGTAATGGTTCGTCCATTTCGAATTGCGCAAGCGCAAACGACTAACACGCTATTTATAAAGTTTGCTGTCGAAATGATATTCTCTTTGTATTTTTACCGGAGTGTGAATTAATATTACTATATTTATTTATTTACCTATATTATATTGAAATTCGTTATTAACTATCATATTTATATATACGTATTACCTACATTATTGAAGAGAACTATACCCAAAAACTTCCAATAAGTTTTTCAGTTACTATCTCTAGAAATATAAGATGCAAAAATTCGTCAGCAACACAAACCTTCCTGGTAGCTCAGTTGGAAGAGCACTCGACCGGTCATCGAGAGGTCGTGGGATGAAATCCCACCTAGAAGGGGCAGGTGAATTTTTCCATTTTTCAAAAAATATTTATCTGGCAAGTTGGCAAGACAACTATTTATATAATAATAATTTAATTAGTTTGGTGTTATCAAAAAATAGCTGAATTTCATCTGCAACGATGGACTGCTATGCCTACTTTAGGAGTGTAATTACTTAATAGGTTGATAACGTCACACGGTGACTCACACAGTAGAAATATAAGATGCAAAAATTCGTCAGCAACACAAACCTTCCTGGTAGCTCAGTTGGAAGAGCACTCGACCGGTCATCGAGAGGTCGTGCGTTCAAATCCCACCTAGGGGGGCCAGGTGAATTTTTCCATTTTTCAAAAAATATTATCTCTAGGTTAGCTGAAAGATATCTCTTGTAGAGATAAGCTCACCTTTGTATACGTTCGATATTACTTTGTAATGTAATTGTTTATGTTATGTGCAATAAAGAGTAATTACAATTATTTAGTCTGTAATTGAAGGCAAAATAGGTGAGCATGGGGACTTTTTGGCGCGGCCTTTGTGAGCGCCGTTGTGCTTCCAAACAAATTTTATTTATTTAATGTAATGATATCGATTCATAATAGAGATAGTGTATTATTGAGCAAGTAATAATTTGAGTGTATAAAATTTGTAGAATATGCTGTCGAGGCATTCCAAGAAGTCGTGCAGAACAGTAGAAAAAATGCAGTATCGGTTTTACTATGTATGTAATGGCGTTTTCTATGTATAATATGTATATATTTACAAAAAAAAAATGTATTTAAGTATTATAGCAGTTATCTAGTACCCATAGCACAAGCTTTGCTTAGTTTGGGACTAGATGGCCGTGTGTGATTTGTCCAAGAATATTTATAAAAAAAAAAAAAAAAAAATATACTGTTGACTATATTACAAGTAATTGAGGAACAAAAATATTCCTGACGATATTTTTCGGCATGTCCCTGAAGCCGGGAATAAGATAAAGAAATAATACCAAGACGGGCTCTAAAAGATATTGGTTCCAGAGACGTAAAGCCATTTAATAAATAAAATAGGTGAGTATGCGCAGCTCAATATTTCCTGTAGGTAATGTTATATTTAGTATGCTTGGATGATAGCTATTTTCGTGAATGTTTATCTATTTGCATTGAATAGTAGCTGACATAAATTTTAGTACAGTGCGACAAACTTATCTGGCCCGGTGGCGGGGGCGGTACGATCGACTTAAGTGTTGCCATTAAACGAAATGCCGCCCGTTTTAGAGCAAACATTAAAATCAAAGAAATATATACATTGTTAAAATAATAGCATTGATATACTGATTAATTGTGATGTGTGGTGTTTCAATTAAATATCAATTTCCTTCTATTTTTTTGTTGATTAGTTTTAAAAATGCACCACGTTATATAATATTAGAATTATAATATTGCACAGAAACAACTCGTTGACGATTTTTTTTATTGTATGTATAGAAAAAGATATTTAAATATTAAAAAAAATATACCTCAATGGAATGTGTATACGTGGTAAATAAATAAATTGTACCTGGCAATACTAACATTTCAAGATGGCGGTTTTAGTTCTAAATTTGGCCACCGGGTCAGATAAGTTTGTGGCACTATAAATGTTTTGGTATTTCTTTAGGTAGCTGACGTGTTGACGTTTGCGCCATTCGGAATGGATGGATCGCGGAACAACGAGCTTATAACCATTACAAAATCGATACCGGAATTGAGTTTAATAAAATTGACATTTAAACTTGTTTAGTAGTATAATACTAAATAGGGAGATGGCGCCACACTGCGACTTCACAGCAGTAAAATATAAAATGCTAAAATTCGCCACCATCACAAACCTTCCTGGTAGCTCAGTTGAAAGAGCAAACATTTGTGTGCATGAACATGTCTGTTTGTCTTGGTCTGGTTGTTTTCTATGTATTTATAAAAAAAAATGTATTTAAGTATATTAATCAGTTGTCTAGTACCCATAGTACAAGCTTTGCGCTTAATTTGGGACTAGATGGCGCTGTGTAAATTGTCCAGTAATATTAATTTATAATTTATTTATTTAATTATTTGGTTTTAGGAAATCTCCTACAAATTGTTCTACTAATTACCTGTAGCCAAGACCTGGTATAACCTATGTCTTCAAAGAACAAATCCAGTGGGCTGTCCAGCAACTCTTCGAGTGAATTGATGGAGGGTGGTGCTGCACTCAGTAGCCAACTGACCACGCTGCTAGTATAGTAATTATAAATGAGAACGCAGAATAATCCCGTCACGAGGATTGTTAATTTTCGGGCTGAAAGATAAAATAATGAAACGTGCATTTACATTCTTTTTAAGATGTTTGTCGATGTCCAAGCCGATTATTTATTCATTCTGAACATAAAGTTAATACTCAGCTAGGTTAATACTCATCATCATCATCATTTCAACCAAAGGACGTCCACTCACTACTGAACATAGGCATCCCCTATACATTTTTAGCGTTCCGGTTTTGGAACCCTCATAGGATTACTTTGTCCGTCTGCCATTTTAAGCAAACCGCAAAAAATACCATGCCCCTTCCCTCCACTTCTACTTCCACTTTCGATTTTGATCTTTAGAGGTACATCGGTAATTATAGTTCTATTACTGATAATTATACTTATTCCGAGTTTAAAACAAAGAGATACTTCGAGCATTGAGCTTTCGAATGAGGCCCATAGTAAAGGAACAACAAGCCTTTTTCATATACCGCTAAAATGGAAACGAGCATACGGCCCGCCTGATGGAAAGCAGTCACCCTACTTTTCGACATATTTTATAATATTAACGAAATTTTATGTAAATTAAACATCTGCATGTATGAAAATACTGAAAGTGTGATTCTAAGGATTATAAATGATTACACTATTATGTACCACTTTTACCGCAAATAAATTCTATTCTAGCCTATGAACGCCTGTAACACCAGGGCATCACACGCGAGTTGCCGACGTCGTCATTTTTGTCTCTTAACGTCATTTTTGGAGAACCCCATGCAGTCTGTGCCGTATGTCATCCCTGGCAACACACATTGGTCAAAGACTTTTGTATTGACACATTGAAGATCTTTCACAATTTCCCGACCGATGCTCATCTGAGTTGGATTCGATGACCTCTCCTTCGAATTTGGATCTATCTAACTCAGTGGTTCTTAACCTTTTGTTGATGGCGGACCATGTAACCAAATTTGTATAACATCACGGACCACCAAAAACTTGAGGGGTAATGAGCGGATTGAGGGAAGAGAACACGGAAACTGTTGTATCAGTTGAAATTTTCAGTCATGAACATGTACCCTGATGAAGTTAGGTGCTCATGGACCATTTGAGGTGCCCTCAGGGACCACTAATGGTCCGCGGACCATAGGTTAAGAACCACTGATCTAACTGAACTGTTTATCTCATGTCAACATACTTGTCAGCGACTTCGAAAACGAAGTTCCCAACTGTGACTCGTCTCTAGTCACTTAATGTACGTACACTTGTATGTACTTGTATTACATGTATATTAACTTAATATTTCTGAAGTAAACGTACGAGTATGTCAAAAGGATTTGTTTTCGAAAGTGGCAGTGGAGCTTTTATCTAGTTTTCTTAACTTTCCATATACACGTCGCTTCGCTTTTACATTAAACTTCAACATATGCGTCAAAGGTAAAGTTTGCAAACTGCATATTTACTGCTGACTAGAGTTTGGGAATTCCCGACAAGTTCAAAGTCCCGGGACACGAGACAGCCTACAGTCAAAGCCCGGGAATTCCCGGGACTTCGAGACTATTTGGTTTTGCTTTCGTAAAATTGTAATTAAGTTAGTTTTTTGTTTAAAATTGTACCTATTAAAAAAAAGCCAATTCTTTGTAAAAAAATCAACATTTATTATACAGAAAATTAAATGTTTATTTAAATTTATTAAACGAATTCCGTTAAAAGTGAGATGTTTGAGTAGTTGGACATCAACAATTGTTTACTAGCTTAAAACGAAATTAATATTTACAATTTTATTCTTATTAATAATGTTAATTTATTTGTAAGAATTGAAAATATATTTTGAGTATTATTTATGGGAGTAAATAATTTATAAAATAAGTAATTAATATTTTGGGGCTATACTCTATATTTGAGGTTATCAATTATTAGACAAATGTAAATGCTGAATTGAATATGTTTAGTACTTTTTATCATAAAGGAAATGTTTAATATGAGATAATATATAAAAGATTTATGATATTTACAGAGTCAAAAATGCAATTAAAAATAATGTGCCAGTGAACCAAACAGTTGACAAGGGGAAATGGCTAAATATCTTAAACACTCCCAATGAAAGTTCAAATGTATTGCAGAGTCAAAAAGTCATATATCTTAACATTCCTTTTTTTTTTCACTTTTTCCAAAAAATAAATCGGTTTAAATTAATATTTTAATTTTTGATACGGGTAGCGGGTACTTTAGTATTGTTGTTTACCAAAAACAGTACGAAAAATATGTCTGATGCTAACGCATGCGCATAAAAAATAATTGTGATGAAAAAACCTATTAGTTAACCGGTAGTTAGCAGACCACGTAGTTATTCAATAAACTTACAGATGGCGCTATGCTCCTACAATTATTAGAGAATAAAAATGAATTTCGATAATCTTGTCTCTTCTCGAGTCTCGAGTCTCAAGTCCCGGGACTCGAGACAACTAAAATTACGAAAAATCCCGGGACTTCGAGACCCGAGACGTCCCGGGACCCAAACCCTACTGCTGACATAGCACTACTACTAGAGTTAATTAAGATTTGACACCACTCACCACTGGATACCCTTTCACTATTTTGAGCATCGTCAAAAACTGGAACAATGTAATTATTATTTAGATACATAATAAGCCAATATATGTTGCTTAATGGAGACCCTGGGACAGAAAAAAACCTGTCGGGTGACCACAGAAGCGATGGAGGGACGACATCGTAAAGTTGGTGGCCACGAACTGGAGGAACGTGGCCCAATCAGATCAGAGTGGAGAAGACTGAAGGAGGCCTATACCAGCACTGTTGAAGAAAGGCTTAGATGAGAAGAGGTGGCTTATGAGTACAGTCAATCGCCAGAGAAATACTTAAATTTTATTTATATACTTATTGTTGATATAAATGGTAGGGGTGTAAGTGGCTTACTACGATCTTTTGAGCCAACTGACTCACCTGCACTTGCACCCTGCCGAATAACGAGAGGCTCTGGTTAAGACGGCCAGCGTAAGCTGGATCGACTAGGGAAGAACCTCCATATCACAGAATAACAATTCCCGTTAGGTAACAGTTCCCGGGAATTGTATGGCACATTTGTGTAATGTATGGCACATTTGTGCCCGACAGGACAGTGCAGCGAGAACACTAGATAATCTTCATATAAATAGCAGATAACACTCTTGTGTGTTATTTACACTTATTAGATGTTAACTAAACGAAGAGGAAGTGATGTAAGTTACTTGAACTATTTCAATTAAATTTAATACTGCAGAGTGCACTGTTTATTACTTTTGCTCCTACAGCCGAAAAAAAAAAATGTTATGTGCAATAAAGAGTATGTACCTAATTACAATTATTTAGTCTGTAATTGAAGGAAAAATAGGTGAGTATGGGGACTTCTTGGCGCGAACTTGGTGAACGCGGTTGTGCTTCTTTCACGCTGTAATTTAGGCGGGCCGTATGCTTGCCACCCGACGTAATATTAATAAAACGAGTGTGCTTTAGACCACACGACTGAATAAAGAGTTATATCTCCCTCTCAACATCCGTTCACCTCGCCCGATCACACTTGTAACGCTCTCGTCACGCATTCACCAGCTTACTCTCCAAGTCAAACGATCGTAAAGAAGTTTTATTTAAAAAAAATGATATATATTTATCACAGAATGCCGCAGCCAAGTAACGGTTCCCTTGAGGACTGTTGTGTTCCTGCGAGTGAGTGAGGTCACCAGAAAGGAAGGAGATGCTGCGGTGGCAGCGGGGGTGGCGGCGCGCGAACGATATTTTATGTTGCGAGCGTTAATATGGTACGGTACGGTAACCGCTTTACATCAGGCGGGCCGTATGCTTGTCTGCCACCCGACGTAGTATAAAAAAATACATAAACGTTTTTTTGGGGTGTAAGTGGTTCATCAACATCTTTGAACCAAAGCCAACTTCACCAGCACGCGGTGCACCCTGCTGACTGACAAACGAAGCTCTGGCGAAAAGAGAGGTAGGGAGCGTAATTGTAAGCTACCCGACTGGGGAATGTACCTCCACCTCACGGAATACCGTAGCTAAATAACGGTTCCCTTGAGGGCTGTTGTGTTCCTGCGAGTGAGTTAGGTCATCAGAAAGGAAGGAGATGCTACGATGGCAGCGGGGTTGGCGGCGCGCGAGCGATATTGTATGTTGCGAGCGTTAATATGGCTACGGTAACCGTTTCACATCAGGGGGGCCGTATGCTTGTCTGCCACCCGACGTAGTATAACAAAAAAAAATACTTACATTGCTGACAAATCGAAGCTAGAACAGAAAATATAGCATACTCCCCAAACGAGGTATGCCGTTCCCATCTCGCTGACAGTAAAAGGACTATAACAGACAGAGTCGAGGTGGCTGAGATGCAAATCCATGTTCCGCCACTGAGGGGCCTTAGAAACTTATTTTCGTATTTGCCCGCACCTTGCGTCGGGATCATGTAGTAGTATTTCGTTCTGAAATTATTTATTTGGTTACCAACAGTGTATACAATTTTACTTATTGCTTTGTATATATATATTACACTCGAGTACTCAATACCAGTACCCTACACTAGGTAAACACTGAATATCTATTATATAAAATTCAAAGACCTGACTGACTGACTGACTGACTGATATATCAACGCACAGCCCAAACCGCTGGGTCTAGAGATTCCAAATTTGGCACGTAGGTTCCTTATGATGTCTAGGGGTACACTAAGAAAGGATTTTTCAAAATTCATCCCCTGAAGGGGTGAAACGGGGGTCCAAAGTTTGTATGGGGAAACAAGATTAGTTAAACTATTTTATCCGAAACTTTACATGAGTACTTCTATAGATAAATGAGTAAACTCGTATTTGCCCCGAATTTCACGCGAGCGAAGCCGCCGGCGAAAGCTAGTAATTCATATAACCCTTAGATTATATACATAAATAAATTTCTGGACCATTTACACAACGTCATCTAGTCCCAAATTAAGAGCAAAGCTTGTACTATGGGTAGCTAGACAACTGATAAATGTACATACTTATAATACATAGAAAACACCCAGACCAAGACAAACAGACATGTTCATGCACACAAATGTTGGTCTTGTGCGGGGATCGAACCCGCAACCTCGGAGTCAAATTAACCATTGCTAGCCATTCGACCACTGAGCTCGTCATATAAAAGCTATAATGTGCACATAATATCTACCATAGTACGTTTCTTAAGACATTTTATACCATGAACTGTGAAGTTGTGAAATCAACCGTCTTATCTCCAAAATATGACATGCAATTATTTTTGAAGTGAAAACTTCTTTGGCAGCGTTGTGCACTTTTTGGGATGGGTAAAAAATGTTAAACTCGCCTCCATTCCCTGGAGTGCCGGCAGAAGTGAAAACTTGAACACTCACGTTGTGCATTTTGAAAATTTTGGAATGGTTAGGGAATAATTTCGCACGAATTGCTATATTTATCAGTATAAAAGTACTATAATTTATGTGGTAAAATACACTATTAATTTATTGCGCAATTGTACACAAACATGACAATTTATATTACATTAAAAATAAACAGCAGGAGAAGGCATACATTTTCGGTAGAAAGAGAGGGCGATACCACTTTCTCTCCTACGCCGCGCCGCCGGCGGTCTACGCTCCCCTACCGTCCTCCTACAGAGTGCTGAGTGCGAGTTTTTTATTCACGTCACGTTCGATAATGTCAACCAAATAGATAAGTACTCTCATGTTGTGAATTTATATGACGCGTGTTACATATCAAAATTATGTACATAGCATACCGCTCACATTTCGAAGTGAGCAACCCGGCTAAATTGGATTTGTAACACGCGTCTGGTAAATTTACAACATGAGAGTAATTCTCCATTTGGTCGGTTTGTTTACGTTGACATAATCGAACGTGAATAAAAAACTCGCACTCAGCACTCTGGCCACGTGTCCTGACGCGAGTTTAACATTTTTTACCCATTCCAAAAAGTGCACAACGCCGCTAAAGTTCATACTCTTCTATCTTTTTACCATACTATATGCTCGTACTTCTAAAATGTGCGTACTTACTCTATATGAGTACCAGGAGGTTGAACTATATCAACTATTCCAGCAACAGTTTCAAGATGTCGTAATACTGGAGTGATGTCGTGGGTCTTGAAGGCCAGCCCGCTCACGACTACCTGTCAAATTTTAATGGTCTCTTCATTAATAGTTATCGGGCTAATAAAAAGTGCTCGCTTAAGGTAGAGACAGTGAAGAAGTAAAATAAACATTTAATTGTAATAACAATAACACAATACTATTAATATTAAATAATAATAAGCTATTTGACCAACATTTTTTTTCGGTTTGATATGTAGGGACGTCTCAATAATATAACCATAGGTGAAAAAATTACTTCGATAGCACAAAACTCTCGAGATAATTATGTTAATTTCAAAATCACAATTTTTGACTTTCCCGAAAACACTCTATACATTAAGCTACTTAGTTATGACGTCACAGGTTGGTATTTTGTATGCATCAAATAAGAAATTTGTACTACAGCTATGTTAAATATTACGTTTATGTAATTAGTATCATAATAAAAGTTATAGTATTTTTTATTGCTTCTCCAATGGAAATATTTTTTTTTAATAATTCCATATTTTTAAAATGGACTTTCCCGCCTAACTTTGATCGACCCTAAAATAAGTCGGACGGAAGATATTAGAATGAAAGTATGCTGATCTTTATAGTTTTGTGTTTTTACGATATTGTTAAATAATTTATACAATTTTTGAATATTGTGAAATAGCCTATTATAATTATAAGATAGACACAGAGAAAAATAATGTGCTGCATGATATTCATATTCATATTCATATTCATTTATTCACTGGAATTTGCAACAACAGGTACAATCATAATTGTGAGTTAGATCTTAGCAATTTTGTTACAAATTTACCTTTTCAAGGCATTGTGAAAATATATTATTATTTAAAACTTTTAATTACATAACAAATTAAATTAAATTCAAATTTAAAATTAGGAATTGAACATTATTATATTAAACTATTCTTAGGTACATGTCAAATTACAATATGTCAAATTACAATTATGTCAAATTGATTATGTCAAATTAGAATTATATTTTATATACTAAATTATATTTTTCATGTCAAAATATTCTTTTAAATTATAAAATGAATTCTTGATTAGGATATTTTTTAGGGTACTTTCAAATTCACTACCATTGAGGGCTTTTACGGACTCGGGTAAATGATTGTACACTTTAATGGCCATGTAGTAAGAGCCATTCTTATATATGTCAAGATGGGCTGGGGGTGCAACTATATTGTTTTCGCGGCGTGAGGCGTATCTACTAGGCTTATCTGCAAACTTTTGGAAATAGTGAGCGTGTTTTCGTATAAATCTACATAATTCAAAAACATACACGCCAGTCACTGTGAGCACGCGGTATTTGGAAAATAACAATCTGCATGAATCTCTCCGTCCAGCCAAAGCTATGATTCGAATGCAACGCTTTTGCAAAATGGATACTGCTGGTGTATCAGTAGAATTGCCCCAGAGCACAATCCCGTAACGTATCCAGGCCGCGGCATATCCGTGGTACGCCGCAAGCGCACACTCTGCGTTTGTACATTTTCGGAGTTCTCGCAGTGCATACGAAAATCTACTAAGTTTATTTACAACCGAGTCAACGTGGAACTTCCATGACAGATGAGAGTCCATAGTGATTCCCAATAGTGTGAACGAGCTGACTTCCTCGATGTTGTGTCCGTTGTGGCTTAGCTTAAGGCTCAGTCCCACTCTCTGATACGGTCTAAACTGCATGATTTTGGTTTTCTCGTAATTAAGAACAAGGTTTATATCTTCCAAGTGCTTCGCAATTTTAGTTAACGATTCCGTTATCAAGTGGTGCACTCCGCTCGCGTCATCATAGTCGCAGGAGATTACAAGGGTTGCGTCGTCGGCAAACAGAACAACCTTATGTGGGACGACAGAAGGAAGTTCGTTTATGTACGATAAAAATAACAAACATCCCAATACACTGCCTTGCGGAATGGACCCGTGCACCAACTCACTGGATGATTCGCATTTTTGTAGCTCGCCAGTTTTTTCGTTAAGGTGTGTAATTTGTACGACTTGCCTCCTATCCTTCAAGTATGAAGTAAGCCATTTTTTGCTTGACCCCTAATGCCTAGCAATTCTAGTTTTTTAATTAAAACTTTATGTGAGACTCTATCATAGGCCTTAGAAATATCCATGAAAATAGCTATTGCGCACTTTTTACTGTTTAATATATTTAATATTTCGAGATTACAATCGAATACAGCTGAAGAAGTTGATCGATTTTTCCTAAAACCATGTTGACTGCAATTTAGTACGTTATGTTTTTCCAAAAAAGTATATATTCTTTTGCATATTAAATTTTCAGGAATTTTAGACATTACTGGTGATAATGCAATAGGACGGTAATTTGAAACACATGACGAATCTCCCTTTTTAAAAATCGGCTTTACTATAGCTAGTTTTGGACTCTCCGGGAATTCGCCTTCATTAAAGGATTGATTCACGAGAAATGTTAAAGGTGCCACTAACACGTCTACGCAATAGGCGACCAATGAACCTGGGATTTCGTCATGTCCGCTAGTATTATTACGCTTTAAATTTAATATGGTCTTTCTTACTTCCGATTCTGTAACGTCTCCTAAATAGAATGAGTTCAATAGCGACTTCGCGTTTGGCAGGTTGGGAACGGTTTTATTACTGTTTGCGCTGACACTGAGAAAATATTTGTTAAATGTATTCGCTACCTTTAGTGGAGATGTTATATTGTCATTTTGGGTTTTTAAAGTAATATTTTTATGATTGCAATGTTTCGATAGGTTTGTTTTTTCCTTGATCATGCTCCACATAGTTTTATTTTTATTTTGAGCGCTTAGTAACCTGTGTATATTTGACCTTTTCTTTTCAGAAGCTATTAATCTCTTTAAAATTTTAATATATGATTTAGTGTAAACTTTCAAAGCTTTGCTCTCAAATGAATTAGTGAGATAGCGTAGTACACGTTTGTGATAACAACATTTCTTTAAGCCTTTAGTTATCCATTTTGTTTTTTTATTATTAGTTAATTTTATATATTTTCGAGGTATATATGTGTCTAATAGTAATTTCAATTCATGGGAAAACATGTCATAATTTTTATTTATGTCATTGTTTAGAGATAAAATATTTTGCCAGTTAATTTTACTTAATGCACTTTTAAATAACTCCATGTTTTTACTACTAAAAATTCGTGTTCTTATTTTACAAGTCTTAGTGGTTTTTGTTTCGGGACCGTGTAAAGGTATCAGGCCCAATAAAGTCTTATGGTCTGATAATTGGTAGTCTTCCACTCTTGTATCAATGCTTAAATTTTCACTGACTATAAATTGATCGATGCAAGTAGAGCTATTTTTTTGTTTGTGTTTGATATCGCAAATTGAACCCAACTCAGCGTTGTGCCGTAGTCGATGAGTAAGACTTCGGCGCTGATTTTTTGCTGGCGTCAGTTTATTACACCACGGACATACAAACAGACGCTTCAATATCAACATCAGGTCATTTTAGTCTCCACTACAGGAGCTCGACCCTCTCGTCCGTCCCTGACAGAAGGAGGATTTGGCCTACACTCCCCACGCTGGCCAGACGGGTTGGGGAGGCAATATGACAGATAAAATTATTGCGATATCAAATCAAAAGTATAAATCGGTGCTATCGGGTTGCTCCAAGAAGTCCTGGAAAACGGTACCAAAAGCAAAACTACACTAGCGGCGTCGATGTCGAATTATTGCAAATATTTGAGAAACAAGAAGATCCCGACATATCCATAATTCAATGTGGGTGACATCGTGCAATAACACTTATATTGCAAACATCTGTATCAACGGGGTTGTATGTGGTTTATCAACATCTTTGAACCAAAGCCAACTTCACGTGCACGTGGTGCACCCTACTGACTGAGATGTGAAGCAGTTACCGTAACCGTATTAACGCTCGCAACATAATATATCACTTGCGCGCCGCCACCCCCGCTGTCAACGCAGCATCTCCGTCCTTTCTGGTGACCGGACTCACTCGCAGGAACACAACAACCGTCAAGAGAATCGTTTTTTGGCTGCGGTATTCTGTGAAATGGAGGTACATTCCCCAGTCGGGTAGCTTACAATTACGCTCTATATCTCCCTTTTTTTTTTTTTTTTTTTTTTTTTTTTTTTATGTGAGAGGGGGGCAAACGAGCATGTGGGTCACCTGGTGGAAAGCAATCACCACCGCCCATGGAGACCAGCGACACCAAGGGGTCGCCGATCCGTTGCCAGCCTTTTAAGGAAAATGAAAACTCTGTTCTTGAAGGCACCCATGTCGTAGTTGTTCGGAAATACCGCTGAGGGAAGTTGATTCCACAGTTTCACTGTTCGTGGTATGAAATGTCTTAGGAAACGTACTGTAGTAGATCGCCAATTATCAAGATGATATGGATGGAATTTTAATTTATGGCGAGTTGTACGATAGTGGAATTCAGCGGCAGGTATCAAATCAAACAGCTCATCGGAGCACTCCCCGTGATATAATTTGTATAGAACGCAAAGAGACGCTACATCTCTGCGTGTAGAGAGAGAGTCCAATCGATCCGAGATCATTGGGTCACCGACGATTCGAGCTGCTCTTCGTTGTATGCGGTCAAATGGAGCAAGCAAGTACTGGGGCGCACCGGCCCAGAGATGCGAACAGTACTCCATGTGAGGTCGAACCTGGGCTTTGTATAGTTGAAGGCGGTGTCGGGGTGTAAAATACCGCCTGGCTTTACTAATCACACCAATCTTCCTGGAAGCCAGTTTGGCCTTGCATTCCAAGTGACCGCGAAACTGAACATCACTCGATATGTCGACACCCAAGATGGTAATGCTAGTTCTTACACTAAGGGGAGTACCTTCCAAACTAGGAGCTACGACGAATGGGGACTTTTTAGCGGTAAACGCACAAACCTGTGTCTTGGAGGGATTTAGCTGCACCAAATTCAATCTACCCCAATCCGAGACGTGTCCAAGGGACGTCTCAATCTCAGACACAAGTTTTGTTCGGTACTCATCGACGCAATCCCGAGAAACATTACATTGGCCAGTGTATCTTACGTCCACTGTACTGTCATCCGCATAGCAATGAACATTGTGTATAAGCAGCAAGTCATTGATATGCAGAAGAAACAGCGTGGGGGACAATACACAGCCTTGTGGTACGCCAGCATTCAAGCGTAGTGGGTCCGAGCGTGCTCCGTCAACTACAACTTTGATGCTACGCTCAGATAGAAAACTGGCAATCCATATGCAAAGCTTCTCAGGTAGCCCAAAAGAAGGAAGCTTGGAAAGTAATGCTTTATGCCACACCCGATCAAAAGCTTTTGCTACGTCCAGACTAGCAGCCAATGCCTCGCCCTTGCTTTCCACTGACTCCGCCCAACGGTGAGTCAAGTATACCAGAAGATCACCAGCTGAGCGACCATGGCGGAAACCATATTGGCGATCATTTATCAGCTGGTGATCCTCTAAGTAGGCTACCAGCTGTTTGTTAATGATAGCTTCCATGATTTTGGAAAATATGGAAGTTATCGCAATAGGCCTGTAATTGGACGGATCTGAGCAAGTGCCTTTTTTAGGGATCGGGTGGACTAAAGCCTCCTTCCATGAGCAGGGGACCACGCCAAGTGAGTAGGAGTACCGAAATAGGCGTGTTAAAATCGGAGCCAACTCTGGAGCACATGTTTTTAAAACAATAGGTGGAATGCCATCCGGCCCACTCGACTTATGGATGTCCAGGGAGAAGAGTGCTCTACGGACAGCTCTTTGCGAGAACTTAATGTCTGGCATAGAGCTCTCACACCGTGGGATGGTTGGCGGTGTTGCTCCCTGATCATCGAGAGTCGAGTTAGACGCAAAGAGAAGTCCAAGAAGATCGGCCTTTTCCCTTGCAGTATGGGCCAGTGAGTCATCCACTCGGTGCAATGGTGGAAACGACGACCGACAGAAGTTACCTTGAACAGCCTTGGCGAGCGACCAGAACGCACGAGACCCAGAGGGCAAGCGCACTAATCTCTCGCCAATTTTGCTAACGAATTTGGACTTTGCCCTGGCGATGCAGCCCTTAAAGGATCTAGACGCAGCGTTGTAATTCTTCTTAAGGACACCGGTATTTGCATCTCCAGCTGCCTGAGCCTCGGACCAGGCTCGGTAAGAATCCTGCTTATGACGCAACGCGGCTTTGCAAGACCCTCCGAACCATGGTCGAGATTTGCCACCAATGGGCACCGCAGAATTAGGAATAAAAAGTTCCATGCCCTGCAGAACCACATCAGCGACAGCATTAGCACAGGCGCTGGGATCTTCCAGCGAAAAGCAAATCCGCCCCCAAGGGTAGGAGGCCAGGAAACTACGCAGCCCATCCCAATCTGCTGACCTAAAATGCCACACACGACGTGTGCTGGCTGTGCGCGGTCGCCTTTGGCGTGTGAGTGGCACAATACTCTTTATGAGGCAATGATCCGAAGACCCAAGAGGGGCGCCAACAGACACACGATAATTTTCAGGATGGGAGGTCAGCAGAAGATCCAAAAGGGACGCCATATGCTCCGACACATCCGGCACCCGCGTGGGCGAGGAAACCAGCTGTGTCAGACCATATGCCAAGGCAAAGTCATGGAAAGTTCTTCCAGCATGGTCAGTTGATCTAGACCCTAGCCATTCGACGTGGTGGGCATTAAAATCACCCAGTACCACAATCTCTGCAGAAGGCATCTGCTGGAGTATACTGTCGGTCGTCGTTTGTATGTGCTCCACAAGACGCTCCGTTTCGACATTTCCGCTGTGGGACCTGTAGAGGCACGCGTAAATGCGAGTGCGGTCCTCAAAATCTGCGCGCAGCCACATAATTGACAGGTCCCTCGCTTCAAGACTGCCAAGACGTCGACAACAGATATTCTCCCGAATGTACGCGCAAACACCGGCTCGTGGCACAAAGTGATGTTCCACTTTGTACCCTGGGTAACGCAGATATGAGATGTCAGCAGGGGGGAATATCTGAGTCTCCGTCAAAAAGAGTATGGCCGGCCTAGCCGTCTCTAGATGATGGTGGACAGCATTGATGTTGGAGTTAAGTCCCCTAACGTTACACAGCTCAACGCAGAGCTCAGGGGGAGGTGCCACCACACTCTTCTTGCGTTTGCTCCCGGCAGAAATATAGAGCGGCGTAATGCCCGCCCCAGAATACGTCGGGCGGCCTGAGCAGTGGTGCTCAGGGAGGGATTCTCCGTCACCAGCGGTGACGGTACCCTCCTGGGGTATTGTTCTTTTTACTACCGCTGCCATATTTAGAGTTGGGGTGTTTGGGTTGGGCTCCGGGTTTCAACACTCACCGTACGAAACGCAATAGCGCGAGCTATTACTTCACGCCGGTCTTCTGCGTGAGAGTGGTACTGCCCCGGACGAGCCGGCCCAATTACGAGCTGTATTCATTCAATGTCCAAAACTTGACCGCGATCATGTTCTAGACACTAAACGACTACAGCTTGGCTCTACCACTCAGGAAAAAGGCTACTCGTTTAGCACCACCCAGGGGTCACGTGCAGGGAAACTAGGGTAAAGCCTGCGGACGTGAGTAGCATCAACCCCCAAACCCTTTTCCCCAGAGCTTCGTTTGTCAGTCAGCAGGGTGCACCGCGTGCAGGTGAAGTTGGCTTTGGTTCAAAGATGTTGATGAACAACTGACACCTCATAAAATTAGGGTAAAGTTATTGACAAACATCTTTAGCTTAGTAGGTAGAGCTCTAGAGTTTCTACCAGCTAGTCTTGTGCTTAATCGGACACTCTTCAGTGCGCACTCTAATAGTACAGTCCGATTAATGTACTAGTACACCTTATTAGTACTATTAGTACCTATTAGTACTCAGAAATTTAGCCGACAATATAATCATGTGATCAATGTAAATTTGGTAATTACAAGCACTATAAAGCGCTGTATAAGATTTTATATGAATAAAACACACGGCGCTGAAAGCGATTTATACCAGTGCAGGGCGCTTACCTCCCATCTCGCTTACTCTTACGATAACATTGCGAGACGCTTTATTGTTTGTCTCTCGGACAGACCACAGTGTTTCGGGCTTGGATAACCTAGTACACTGTACGAGTGTACGAATAGTCCGATTAGTCCGAATAAGAGTTCGCGTTCGGTAACGTTTCTTTTAGTACAGTGTCAAGTACCGTCACCTATTAGGACATCGTACATGTACTACTCAAGACCAGCTAAGCTAAACATAATTAGCATCAATCTGAGCGGTGGTTTCATTTTTGCATTCAAAAATCTTGATGGTAATCGGCTATAGCTTTGGCGGTAGGGCCCCAGTCACAGCATAGTAATACAACCAGTACTTTGACTTCCATCTTCCTGAGCGGTCGTGTAAATGACGCTTGGCTGTATGAGTGACCCGATTTGGCCGCTAGTATGAAGTCAAAGTACTGGTTGTGTTACTATGCTGTGCCCCAGACGTCGTATCCCTAGGGCCGGCTTATAAATCAACAAATAAATACCTCTGACAAACAAGGATGTTGATACATGCTTCTCACTATATTAAGTACCTAGTTTTAAAATACTGCAAACGTTTGTTGTATGTTCAGTCTCTATTATATTTACTGTTTTTATTGTTGACGAGATCGGTGGTCGAATGGTTAGCAATGGCCACTTTTGTGTGCAAGACAAACATTTGTGTGCAAGAAAATGTCTGTTTGTCTTGGTCTGGGTGTTTTCTATGTATTATAAGTATGTATTTACAAAAAAAAATGTATTTAAGTACATTTATCAGTTGTCTAGTACCCATAACACAAGCTTTGCGCTTAATTTGGGACTAGTCCCAAATTAAGCGCAAAGCTATCTAGATAGCGCTGTGTCAAAAAAAAAAATGTAGTTGGCAGCTGTATATTAAAAAAAAAATATAAACATACGAACACAGGTTCGTTGTTGGATAAATACGACAGAGGCGATTCGGGTCCGAAAATATTTGTTGGAAAAATCAGACTAGGGCGGTCAAAAGGTTGATATGTATAGATGATCTGGAAGACATGGAACGTCGTTTAACCTAGTATCAGAGGCTTCTGAAAATGACGAACCTACACATGCAGGAATTGAAGGGCTTATGGCTTAACTTTAGCTGATTTCGTCAATTCGTCAACTTTTGAGGAGGTTTTTCGTCAACTATTAGGTTGGGGAAAAAGTCTTTTCGTATTTTATATGAAAATTCAAAACATTTTTTAATAAAGTTTATTTACATTTAACTAAAGTATGTAGGTGCCATTATGTTCGATAACTTTTTGTCATCTTGTAGGTAGAGACATGATCCCATTACTATAGAAATTTTGGGACTTCTGTTCAAAAAACCGCGACAAGTGGTTTTGGCAGTCTTCTCGTGATGTTAACCTGACATTGCCTAAAGAATTCTTAAGAGACCGAAACAGGTGGAAATCAGAAGGTGCAAGGTCAGGACTATACGGCGGATGCATTAACACCTCCCAGTCAAACTCTCTTAATTTTTGCTGAGTGGCTAAAGATGTGTGAGGTTTAGCATTATCATGATGAAAAATCACACCCCTTCTATTAATTAATTCCGGCCGCTTTCTCTCAACTTTTTGCTTTAATCTCATCAGTTGTTCACAGTAGAGTTCAGAATCGATAGTCCTGCCTGGAGGTAACAGCTCATAATGAATATCTTCCCTTCCAATCCCACCATACACACAGCATCACTTTGTTGCGGGTTAACCCGGGTTTCGCCAGAGTCTGTGAAGCCTGGCCGGCCTTTGACCACGACCTTTTTATGCGCCAAAACTGTTATGTGGTCAATTCCTAGTTCTTCAGCTACGTCGTAACTACTGATATGCCGATCTTGCTCCACTTTTTCAGAAATGGCATCCATTTTATTCGTAACAGGGCGACCAGAGCGACGTGCATCTTTGACATCAAAATTTCCGGATTGAAAACGCTTAAACCAAATTTGTGCTACTCTCACAGACACTGCACTAGGTCCATAATAATCCCAAATTTTTTTCGCAGCTTGCGTTGAATTTTTACCTTTTTTGTAGTAAAATTTTAAAATGTATCGAATTTCTTCATTAGATTCACTCATCTTGACAGTAAAAAAAACAAATGAAAATCACACATTTACCTAATTTGAATTTGGAATTATCTTTTTTAAAATTTAAACTTTTTATAGATATCAAAACCTGCTAGATACAAATGGTATAACCAAAGAGATTTTATTACAAGTTCATACATACTATAATGCGAAAAGACTTTTTGACTTTTTCCCCTACCTATTATAATGTCTCTTACCTTGCTAGTATTATTCTTATTCGGTGCTCCAATCCATATGTCTGCTAGCGTGTAATTAAACCTGTGAATATTTGTAATTTGTAATAGTGTTGTATAATGAATAACGATAAAATATGAGTTGGACGCGCGATCAGAATTGCCGTATCAATAACTTATTTTTAGAATTTAGCATATGAAAAGAAAGACTTCTCAGTCCGAAATAATATGTAACACAACACACTTAACGACTCGACTCGACACGACAGAACACAACTCAACACAATACAACACAACAAATGCTCTTATCACTACATAAAAACATACAAAAGTGACTTTCAAATAGTACATTAGTATACAAAAGCTGAAAGGTCTTATCGTAAAGCTATCTCTTCCAGACTATTTTCTGAAATTGTCATCATATTTGTTCGGAAATAATATTAGTAAAAGTTGACTTCACACGCAGTAGATACAGGTTTAATAACTTTTATTTTTATATTCGTTTCCGGATTATAGTCTTAAACCATCTTTGGTTTGGTAGCATAGATCTCCATACTTGTGAAAGCTTTATTTTTTAGTTTATCAGACACTTACTGTATATTATGTATTTCAGCGATGACATTCAACAGCATTGATGAAATTATAGTGATACTAGCAATGCCAGTTGCTGATATTCTGCCTGTTAACATTTCAGGCGTAAACGTTTCAGGAGATTTTGACTGAAAATAAAAATTCTAGATATACCGTGGAAATACGCTCGCATACGCTCCTCATAAATGTCCCTGTGGCAGTGATGTCGACAAGTTGGGACATCACGGACTGTTATGCCAAAAAAGTGCAGGCCGCTTCTCGAGACATGCCGCACTTAACGATATCATACGCCGGTCCCTAGCCAAGTCTACTTGAGCCGACTGGTATTGCAAGAGACGATGGCAAGAGACCGGACGGTATGAGTTTGATTCCATGGAAGATGGGCCGGGTGCTGGTATGGGATGCAACCTGTTCAGACACGCTGGGCCTTCCCATCTACATGGAACCAACTACAGAGCTGGTGCGGCTTATGAAGGGGCTGAAAAAGTTAAAGCATACAAATATAGGGGTCTAGGCTCCGAATATGATTTTGTCCCATTCGGTGTCGAGACCCTTGGTCCGTGGGGTCCTAGCGCTATAAGGCTTTTTAAGGAAATAGCAAAAAAGTTAGTCGACATCACAGGAGACCGAAGAGCTGGCAGCTACCTCGGACAAAAAATTAGTCTAGCTATTCAAAGTGGGAACGCTGCCAGTATCTTCGGAACCGGAAAAAATATATATATATATATTTAGTTTTAGTTAACTTTTATTCTAGTATTATTTAGTTCTAGGTAATTTAGTTTTATTTGTATTTTATGTATTGTTATAGAATTTAATTGTAATACATTTAAATCAATAATAGTCAAGTATCTTTTGAAGTACCGTGGAAATAATATCAGTGAAATATAGAAACTCAAACTTGTTATTCAAACAATAAGTCTTCTCAGGCACTTTCTCATGTTATGAATTACGATATGACATTAATAATAATAGTAAGGAATGCTTATATACGAGTACACCGAAAAGTCATTCTTGGAAATGAATAGGCTCCAAAACCACTGAACCGATTTTGATGAAACTTGTCACAATTAAAGACCTCGACATGCTTGAGGTTTGTGTGTAAAACAAAATGAAATCGATCATGTCCTTGTGAAATGATCATCAAATACATTTTCCATTGAAATCAATGGAAAACATACACTCAGCGCATCTACTCGCTGCACTCAACCCCGATTTCAGCCCCGTGAGAACTGTAATAAAGCAAAATAATTTAAAATAATTTCAAAATAAATACACATGTTATTAATAAACAATTATGGTAGGTATGTCTTTCTGATTGCCTCCCCAACCCGTTTGGCCAGCGTGGGGAGTGTAGGTCAAATCCTCCTTCCGTCTAGGACGGACGAGAGAGGGTCGTGCTCCTGTAGTGGAGACTAAAATGGACCTGATGATGATGATGATGTTGTCTTTCTGCATGCAGAGCGACATAAAATAGTAGAAATTAATTAATTGTAATTCAAATTCAAATTTATTTCTTTGTACGATTTTTTGTTAATATGGGTGTATGCCTGAAAATAAAGACATATTATTATTATGTATCTCTCTTAAATCACGGGTCAAGCCCGGTCATTTGATAGGCGTGCGCGGGGATATGGATCCAACGCGTAGAGGCCCCTTTGAGAAGTTTGATGTAATGTTGTACGCCCGCCGTGACCCGCTCCAGGATATGTCAATGGAACGACATACCCATGAGCTGGTCTCGGCAGGCGTTGAGACTATTGCGAAGTGTGATGGAAAATAAATGGGCTATGGAGATGAGATCTGGGTGAACTTAATACCGGGCTATTACAGAAGAGGGACGGACGCCTGCCATAACTGCTTTTATTGCTAGTTATTTGCGGCAGGCGGTGGCTTGCCACTCACTAGATGGGCCCCCGAAATGCCAGGAAAACGGCCGGGGGCAACACCGGTGTGAGTGACTCAGGGATGTCGAGAGGTGTGCTGCGCTTTCTCCGAAGTTACTCGCGGCGTGATGCCCTTTAACACTTCCACCCCTGGAGCATATAGCTCTAGCGGCTCCTCTCTGGACGGCCAATGAAGGCAAGCCAGAGCTGAGAGTCCTGCGGGCCTTCTTGTGTTTACACTCCGACCGATGAAGACACGCCGGAGACGAAGGCCCTGACCGACTCTCTGGAGACTCGGGTCCGTGGTGTCGCTACTCACACAACAGCTCGCCACACAAGCTGCCCTGCGGATCATTATTATTATTAAATTGGAACTAATATTTTTCCACACCGGACAATACTTAGAGTACCGCTAAAATTTGTAACATTATGGTTTGCTTGTGTTTCACTGTCTTTCTAGTATTTCTTGGATTGCGAATTATAATTTGTACAATACTAATCTTGTTTGCAATGACAAAGACGATTCGTAGCACTGGTGACAGGGTGAAGTTTGAACTGTTTAATGGATTTTTTTATACTAGTGAAATTTCAGTGGAAATCCATTGAAAATGTCTTCTAAATAGAAAACATTTACTAAAGAACAGCGGCTTTGACTGGTATGCTCGCATGTGATTCTTAATAAACACAATATAACTTAAATTCTAAGCAGACTCAATTTTGAGTGTCATGTGTCTGGATTGCTTTAACCCATGTGATCATGTCTTAAAGACGTTATATAACATTTTGTAACAGTCAATATATATAAACTATGTTTATAAGGAAATGGAATGCTTCGAACTACCATTATAACATAACATTTCGAAACTTTGCATTTTGTTATTACTTCTCAACATCGTTATTTCTATTATTCTAAATAATATTATTATTTGGAATAATATAATTATTACTTCAAATGTTACATTATGCTATATAATGTTATATAACACGAGGTGTTTTAAAAACCACATTTATGAACCTCATGTGCCTTACAATGCCGATTGTACAGCCACGTACAAACGTCCATATGTAGCTTAAAGACTAAAATTGTAACCTGTCAATAGTAATATATACCTTAATGGAACAGCATAAGGGTTAAAACAATTTTCATATGCTTTTTGCACGTGACTGTACCATTGAAGGCATTTAGTTATGTTTTTTATATTAGCAATGAAAGATACCTAAGTTATTTTTTTTTAATAATCATAGCATCATGTTTTTAGTCTGAATAAACAAATAATCCGACTTAAAGTACTTACAACCACTATCATACGCATAGTGATATTCTTGAAGTCCCACCTTCGATAGTATTTGTACCCATTTATGTTCTCGCGTAGGCCTAAAATACAAAACAATACAAGTTCGGATCATCATCATCATCATCAGCCTGTATCTGCCCACTGCTGGATAGGCCTTTCCCAATGCCCACCATATGCGATCCTCCGCTTTCCGCATCCAACCGCTACCAGCCACCTTTTTGAGATCGTCGGTCCATCTAGAGAGGGGGCGCCGTACGCTTCGGCGCCCCATACGTGGCCTCCACTCTAGGACTTTCCTCTCCCATCTGCCATCGCTGACTCGGCAGATGTGGCGAGCCCACCGCCACTTCAACCGCTGACTCTGAGAGCTATGTCGACAACTTTGGTTCTCCGTCGAATTTCTTCGTTCCGGATTCGATCCCTTAGAGAAACTCCAAGCATTGCTCTCTCCATCGCTCGTTGTGCGACTTTTAGTCTGTGAACCAGCCCAACGATCAGCGTCAAAGTTTGGATACTTCTTTTATAAAATTAATAACAGTATGTTGTTATTCAAAGTCATCCCTCAAAGAATATTTGTACAGAAACATACCTTCTTTGTAATTCCATGTACACATTTTTTTAACAATTAATTCACCGCCTTGTACTTTTCCAAAATTATAAATGTCATACAGAACGTATTCATACTGAGTTACTGAAAAAGAAATTGGTTGTCTGTAAAGTCGGTTTACGGACGATAATTTTACGTGATAAGAAAACATTGACCCGGCCGATACCCGGCCGTGGAGTGGAAGAGAGATAGTTGCATCACAACATCACAAGCCGAACGCTTAGTTCTATCTCTCTCGCTTGTTCCGCGCTCTCGCTTGCACGCTCGGCTCATGCGCAACGCGACAATGAGTCATACTATTTTGTGCGTGCAGCCGACGTTTATCGATTTGTAAGACGTTATCACGTCAAAATATTAGCGAATAAATAAATAAATAAATATTGTCAGACAAATTACACAGCGCCATCTAGCCCCAAAGTAAGCGAAGCTTGTGTTATGGGTACTAGACAACTGATAAACATACGTAAATACATTTTTTTTGTAAATACATACTTATGATACATAGAAAACACCCAGACTAAGACAAACAGACATGTTCATGCACACAAATGTTTGTCCTATGTGGGAATCGAACCCACGAGCGTTGGTGTCGAAGCCGCGTCATTGACCGCTACGCCACCGAGCTCGTCTAAGAATGTAAGTATAGTATTAAAAATATGAGCGTAGATGTGAGCACGTCTTTATAAGAGATGTGAAACCACTATTAGAACCTAACATGCTCATTATATGGAAGTAATATTGTCGAGGATAGAATGTTAGCAAACTCTGCTTATCACGTATATTATTATATGGAATGTGACGTAAGTAAAGACTATGGAACATCACGAGCGGGGGAGGGGGAAGCGCTGCCATTTCGAGATAATTTTAGTGTATATAACGTATTCACGTACGATACATGGCCGGGTCCATGAGATAGCTACACCCCATTTTTTTATCGAGTACGTAGTAATGAATTTTTTTTTTTTTTTTTATATACTACGTCGGGTGGCAGACAAGCATACGGCCCGCCTGTTGTGAAGCGGTTACCGTAGCCATATTAACGCTCGCAACATGAAATATCGCTCGCGCGCCGCCACCCCCGCTGCCAACGAAGCCTCCTTCCTTTCTGGTGACCTCACTCACTCGCAGGAACACAACAACCCTCAAGGGAATTGTTATTTGGCTGCGGTATTCTGTGAGGTGGAGGTACATTTCCCAGTTGGGTAGCTTACAATTACGCTCCCTACCTCTCTTTTCGCTTTTCGCCAGAGCTTCGTTTGTCAGTCAGCAGGGTGCACCGCGTGCAGGTGAAGTTGGCTTTGGTTCAAAGATGTTGATGAACCACTTACACCCCAAAATTACGGGCGGCACATGTCTATTATACCTCTAATGGTCAATTGTAACGGAGGGCTAGAAGAGCCTTCCTTTCATGCAGTAGTCAAAAGAATACTGATAAACACATACATTGAACTATATTTATTACCCTTTAAGTACTGACCTTCCTTGGACATGTCCCAAATACTCAGACTTCCCTTCAAGCGTGCATATTTCATGGTGTTTTTCTTACGGAAGAAAGGTTTTTTTCGCTTCGATGGCCTTTGCAAGCCTTTATAGATAATCAGGCGGACGTGAGGTCCAAATAACGATTTTAATCAATACCTAAGTATTGAAGGTATACTAAAGGTCACCTAAAACTGCCCCTTAGAAAAAAGGTTGCCGAAGGATCATAAAAATATTATGTTTTCTTCCAACTATGCTTTAATTTCATCACAATCACACTAAAAACTCAGTACAAAACGAGTCTTTAATGCTCTAGAGCAATAAAAATGTATGAAATTTCATTATTGCACAGTTTTTTTTAATCGCACCAAAAGGTGAAAATCTCAATGGATTAACTCTATTCAGCCAGCCGATATCAATACTTTTTTTTTCGTACGTATTATTCGTTTCTAACCTACTTGTTCCAAATTTAAAAAATGATTGCTGCTAACTCTGAGTTAAAAATGAAAGAAATTTAAAAAAGTGATTTGGCGGGAACTTTGTTAATTTTCAATATTTTTGGAAACGATAAAAGTGTGATACAATCTGATTTTGAGTGCTTCGGCTTCGAATTAAAATGGAATCATCTAGCGACACATTAACTCCGGAAAACGGAAACTTCTATTTTAACTGTTTGATATGAGCTTCTTTTATCTACTATTCCTATAGGTATTAGTTGAAAGAAAAGCAGATTATGCACCTCGCCTTAAGTAATTTATATTGCCCTCGTGCCTGTTAGATTAGAGCCCTCGCTGACGCTCGGGCTCTAAATCAGGCACTCGGTGCAATAATAAATTACTTTGTGCTCGATGCAATAATCTACTATTACAGCATATTAATTCATCGTATAGTCTTTATTTTTTTTTATAACATTTACTAGCATGCTTTACATTTAATTTCAGCTGCAATATTCTTATAGGGAGAACAATTAAACTTTTGTTTTGATACCGTCATTAGAATAATGAATATTAAAATGTAATAATATATTGTTATTATCTTAATATTATTAAAACTCACGTGAGACATTATACTAAATTAATTAGATAAATTAAACGGGTCACTCACGTCTTTTTGTCGGGAAAGCCGACTAGTTTCGATCTCAAAAGGAGACCTTCAGCCGAGTGGCAGCCGGTGGATCCAATTCTTCTATCTCTCCGGGCGATCCACCGGCTGCCACTACGTCATCGTCGAAGGCAGCGCTCCACCAATCAAAGCACCAACCCTCCACCACCCTTTCCAGTCGTGCGTCACGCGCATTGGCGCGCAGTGTCCGGCGCGAGAGACAAAGGGTGAACGTGTCTGGACATTCGCCCTGATGAAGGTCTCCTTTTGAGATCGAAACTAGTCGGCTTTCCCGACAAAAAGACGTGAGTGACCCGTTTAATTTATCTAATTAATTTGTTATTATCTTGTTTGTTTAAATAACTTACCATGACAATTAATGACATATGTATTAACTGATTGACTACTTGTATGAAAATAACACAAATTTGCATGCCACATGGCTAAATAGGAATGTACGTTATGAAGTAAATGTGATACCAACTTGTAATCACCCTATTTATGTCAAATAAAGATTATTATTATTATTATAGAATGTTTTGATTTAATCTCCACGTCGCACCTTTCTCACTGCAAGTATCTCATTATTATTTTTTACCCAAAATCAACCTCACCAGTACACGTGGTACACTCCGCTGATTATTTACGTACATATCGTACAAAATTTCTGATTTTATGCCTTTCAATCGGGAACGTGTGATTTCATAAGCCTTTTGTTTGGAGCGTTGTAGGGACTTCCAAACTTATGATTTTTAAGTTTAATCCCAAGAAGTTTTTACGTTATCGAAGTAATTCTTTTGCTTGTCAACTTCCTTACATAAGAAATCAACAGAGAATGTGTAGAATTAAATTAGTGTGTGCCGGATTCATCATCATCATCAGGTCCATTTTAGTCTCCACTACAGGAGCACGACCATCTCTCGTCCGTCCTAGACGGAAGGAGGATTTGGCCTACACTCCCCAGGCCTGATCGATATTTGATAATGTATTTCCCTTAGTCGCCTTGTACGACGTCCACGGGAAGAGACGGAGTGATTCTATTCTAGTCTGCCGGAAACCACACGGCCAATCCTAAGATAAGATACGTCAAACCTTAATCTTGCATTTGAATCTTGTTACGAGTTAGTTGAGTGGAAATCTTGTTACCTCGAGACGCCAGTACAATGTCGGCATCTACGCTTACGTCAACATGACGAAGTATTTCAATCTCTGATACATTTGTTTCAGGATTTGAGCTGTTAATGTACTCTGTGTTGATGTCTTTTGAAATTATTAGCCATTTGCGAATCGCATTGAAAAATGTGTTTCTTGACGCCTGAAAATATAATGAATTTCTTTTTATGGACAAATAACGGAGGGGTGTAAGTGGTTCATCAACATCTTTGAACCAAAGCCAACTTCACCTGCACGCGGTGCAGGGTGCACCTGACTGACAAAGAAATGAGAGGTAGGGAGTGTAATTGTAAGCTGCCCGATTGGGGAATGCACCTCCGCCTCACAGAATACCGCAGCCACTAACAATTCCCTTGAGGGAGGAGGAAGGAGCACAACAGTGTTCCTGCGAGTGAGTGAGGTCACCAGAAAGGAAGGAGATGCTGGTTTGGTAGCGAGGGTGGCGGCGCGCCATCGATATTTTACATTGCGAGTGTTAATATGGCTACGGTAACCGCTTCACATCAGGCGGGCCGTATGCTTGACTACCACCCGAAGTAGTTTAAACAAAACACACAGCTCCATCAGTCTTATAGCACTCCCCGGACACAATACAAATGTCACGTCGGATAAAGTAAATGAATGAATGAGATAAAGAATGACGTCTGTGCAGATCATGAATGAGCGTGGATGCGTGCGTGCGGTGCCGTACAAACTGTTCCAGATTCGTGTCAGAGGGGAGGTGAGGTCGATACAAGAGAGCGGCAGGGAGTGGCCGTACCCTCAAAGGTGTTAGGAAGGACATAGGCTATTTTTGGGTTCCTTACCCAAAGGGTAAAACGGGACCCTATTACTGAGACCTTGCTGTCCGTCCGTCCGTCTGTCTGTCACCAGGTCTCTTGAACCGTGATAGTTAGAAAGGGGAAATTTTCACAGATGATGTATTTCTATTGCCGCTATAACAACAAATACTATAAATACATTTCAGGGGGCTTCCATACAACAAACGTGATATTTTTACTCATTTTTGATCGATATTGTTAACGGCAACAGGTAGACGCTTGAAAGATTCCTAGAATATTTAGTTATATATTCACTTTAAAACTAAATAAATTGAATTAAAATAAATCAAATATTTAAGGGGGGCTTCCATACAACAAACATAATTTTTTTTTGCCGTTTTTATAGATAATGGTACGGAACCCTTCGTGCGTGAGTCCGACTTGCACTTGGCCGGTTTTTATTAAAAAAAAGTAAACGCGGGGCGGGAGAATCCGCTGGTGGTAGCTAGTATTATTATAGATACATGTATGTGTCTTACGTATATCATAATTTCTTCATACATTGGACAACTTGCGTCAATAAGAATTCCAATGGACACCTTCGGCCGTAGACACTTGTTTGTTTTATTAAATTGAGTCTTGTTTCGTAGACGTACTTGCGATACACTTATTGATTGATTAGTTGCGTTTTTCGTAAATATATAGCTCCCTGAAATAATATCAACATGAGATTAAAGGTGCGTTTCCACTGAAGCGGAGGTAAGTTGAGATGAGCTGGGTTTTTACATCGCGGAGGTGGGTTGATATGATCTGGGTTTTTATACGATCTGTAAAAGCTAGTAGATAAAAAAAATGGCATAAAAATTAAATATTTTTTTTATATAAGAACGGGGCAAACGAGCATGTGGGTCACCTATTGGAAAGCAAACATCACCACCCATGGAGGTCAGCAATACCGAGGGGTCGCCGATACGTTGCCAGCCTTACTTTCTGGTGACCTCACTCACTCGTAGGAACACAACAACCCTCAAGGGAATTGTTATTTGGCTGCGGTACTCCGTGAGGTCGAGGTACTTTCCCAGTCGGACAGCTTAAAAAGTACGCTATGCCCTACCTTTCTTTTCGCCAGAGCCTCGTTTGTCAGTCAGCAGGATGCACCACGTTCAGGTGAGATTGGCTTTGGTTCAAAGATTTTGATGAACTACTTACACTCCATATTATTTATAAAAAAGTTTAACACGTGTCTAAGTCCACACAAGGCCCAGTGGTAGAAGAAATAACTTCATTTCAAACTCGCTGCACTTCGCTTACGATGTGAAATGTATGAAAACGCAGCTCATCTCAGCCCAACTCTGCTTCAGTGGAAACACACTCTAAACTACTAGAAATCTGGGGTATATGTGGCTCAGCATCATTTTTGAGTTAAAGTCATCCTCACCTTGTGCTTACGAATATAGAACATAGCATAGAATTCTGAGTAACAGAAAAAAAAAAAAAAAAAAAAAACATTCTTACACCTATCATTATTTTCTTCACACGTAAGCAGACAAATAAATTTAACCTGTCTGTTTCTGAAATAGTCTATGCTAAAATTCACGTCCATTAAATCAAGAGTTAAAACAATAGGCAAAAGTAATAGAAATGTTTTTATAGGCTTCATTTTTGCACAAAGAAATAATTCCAACTACAAAGGGACTAAGTTTTTACTATTCTTTCTGTTGAATAAAGTAAGGTCCGCATGTTAGTTTACAGGAAAAAAATATTTTATTTACACGGAAAATTTTCCGTGTAGGTTAGACTAAAAAAAAGAATTATGGTAGATACCAAGAAATCCATGAAAGTAATAGTTATTAAAAATAATAATATCAGGGGGGTACGCCAAGAAGATTTTTGAAAATTTACTTTTAAATTTGGGTTAATTTCTACTGTTATGGCTGTATGTATGAAATAAATATGTAATATAAAAGGTAAAATATAATAATATATAATTATGTCAATAGTAAAATTATTAATGTTAATAATAGATGTTGTTTAATATAGATTGTAGTTAAACATTTGTGTGCATGAACATGTCTGTTTGTCTTGGTCTGGGTGTTTTCTTACATAAGTATGTATTTACAAAAAAAAAAATATATTTGCGTATGTTTATCAGTTGTCTAGTACCCATAACACAAGCTTCGCTTACTTTGGGGCTAGATGGCGCTGTGTAATTTGTCTGACAATATTTATTTATTTATGTCAGTATTAATTAATAAATTAGTCAAATTTCATAAATGTCAAGACCATGCATGTGATTGTCATAAATTATGAAATAAATAAAATAGTATAATAGTGGGGATCGATTTATGTCCAATTGGTGATTGAGGACTTTGTCCTGGTCTTAGTGCATTCAGTCTATAAGTAATACTTAATCTATATATATAAAAATCAATGCCACTTTTCGTTGTAATTTTATAACTCAAGAAGGGGCTCACCTATCCAAACCAAATGTTTAGGCTTTGTTCGGACTATTTATTATATGGTTTATGTGAAGTTTTCACAAAATCGGTAGAGCGGTTCTTCATTTATGACATTTTTTCTAACAAATTAATTCAATAAATGGCGAATCATTTTGTGAATGGGGATTTTGCTGTCAAATTGAAACTTTTTTCAGATGGTGATTGTGCTGTCAAATTGAAACTTTTATCAGTGTTGACAGCACAAGCATGTTGTTATGTCATTCATGCGGTCATTTCATTTTGGACGTACTTCGACTTTATGTTGCCTGTTCAAGAGTCGGTACCCGGGGGGGTACCGACTCTTGAACAGGCAAAAAAGAAAAAACCCTTTAACAACGTCTGGGGAGACGTATGTTATTTCATGCTCAAAAAAAAAATTGTTTATCCAAATGTTTTGGATTAAGTTTTAAAATAGCTAGCTATTCATAAATTGTTTTTTTTGTTTGAATAAATGAATTTGATGTTCCAATTTTTTTTTTTATTATTTTACTTTATACGTAGCGAAGCACGTACCGGGCCGCTAGTCTTTTATGTATAGTATGGACACTCCCTGCTGTCTCTATCACACAGTATTTTGTGTCTCTGCCTCTCTCATTCTCTATTTCTCACTGAAATGTGTATTTCTCCCATGATTATTTTTTAGCTTTTGGAAGGTTTCGATACATCTTCGCCGCACAGATACCCCAATGCTTGAAGACTAAAGTCTTCAACCAGTGCGTCTGCAATTTCCTATGGTGCAGAGACTTGGATACTGATCATCGGACTGGTCCATAGGCTAAAGCTCGCACAGCGAGCGATGGAGAGAGCAATGCCTGGAGTTTCTCTGAGGTATCGAATCCGGAACGAAGAACCAAACGACGGAGAACCAAAGTTATCTACATAGCCTTCAGAGTTTGCAAGCTGAAGTGGCAATGGGCTGGTCACAACTGCCGAGTAAGTGGCAGTGGAGATGGCAGATGGAGGAGGAAGGTATTAGAATAGAGGCCGAGTGTAGAACGACGAAGCGTTGGACGCAAAACGCAAACGTAGGTATCTGCTAAGGATTATGAAACTTTTCACAGGATACTGAGTTAAGCAAATACGTTCAACGAGCGTGCCCCCCTAGCCAAGTGTAATTCGTAGCGTAACAAACGTTAGATAGATCACGTGACATTTGTCAAAATCGAACATTTTAGTATGAGAATTGACAAATGTCACGTGATCTATCTAACGTTCGTTACGCTACGAATTACACTTGGCTAGGGGGGCTGGCTGGCAATGGTTACTTTAGTATCGTGTGTCCCCGCGTAAGATAAATATTTCTTATCTACGTATTATTTTTTCATATTTTTTTATACTACGGTGGCAGTACAGGGTGGCAGACAAGCACATGCACAATTTGATGTGACGCGGTTTTTTTTTTTTTTTTTTTTTTGATTTTACGAAGCCAATCGCAATATGCGCACATTCAGCGGTGTAAAGTGCCGCTGAGTGTGCGCAGATCGGCTTACTTCGTAAATAGCGCACACCCCTGTCATGGACAAGGCTCTTACACCCGTATTCACAAACATTACTATGAGGTCTCACAGTGCGCGCGGACGCACAGGTACACAAAAACCTATTCATAGACAACACTTGAGTGGCGGTCGGCACTGTGCGTCCCTTAAAATGAACGCATAGCTAAGGGAGCCAGCTAGCTATATTATGCAACGCATAGTGTCATTTTGTGACCAGTTTACGTCAAAAAAGTTTATGTTCATTTCTCATGTTTGGTTTTGCTTGATTGAGGTTGTTTTTGTTGCTTTAACAATGGATTACAGTAGCGAAGAAGAGTTTGATAATTTATATCAATGAACGAAGCAGAATAAACACTAGAAAAGTGATACGGGATTTCCTAGATCCTTTTGATTATTATTATTATTCAAACACAAATCGACGCAACAATAACTACAAAATCACCACAAAACACGAAATAAAAATAGTTCTCAGGCAGTATTTTATTTAAAAGGTTATAATATTATAATATAATAATATTAAATATTTCTGGACAATTTACACAGCGCCATCTAGTCCCAAATTAAGCGCAAAGCTTGTGTTATGGGTACTAGACAACTGATAAATGTACTTAAATACATTTTTTTTGTAAATACATACTTATAACACATAGAAAACACCCAGACCAAGACAAACAGATATGTTCATGCACACAAATGTTTTCTTGTGCGAGAATCGAACCCGCGACCTCGGAGTCAAAGTGGCCATTGCTAACCATTCGACCACCGAGCTCGTTGAAATTTTATGAATAATGAAATGTCAGTCAACGAAGTGAACTGCTCAACACAAACTAACCAATCACGCGACTCTATTTAACGCAGTGCGTTTGCTTATTCAAGTGCCGTTAAAGTATTGTTTATGAATTGAAAGGCTCGCCATGTGCAACGCACTGATAAATTCCTTACTTCGCATAGTATTGTTAGTTTTCATAGACAAGTATTGTTTGTGAATACGGGTATTATTTGCTATATAATTAACGTCTACATATTTTATAATCGTACTTAAAACTATATACATCTGACGCGGTTAACATATGCATATAAGCGCTCGCTATATGAAATTTCGCTCGCGCGCCGCCACCCGCCGCTGTCAATGCAAACAAGCATGTGGTTCAACTGATGGAAACCAATCACCACCGCCCATGGAGATCAACAACACCAAGGGCTCGCCAATAGGTTGCCAGCCCTATACTCCTTGCTATCTTTCTGGTGACCTCGCTCAATCGCAGGAGCAACACTCAATGGAATTGTTATTTGGCTGCGGTATTCTGTGAGGCGGAGGTACTTCCCCAATCGGGCAGCTTACAGATACGCTGTACCCTACCTCTCATTCGCAAGAGCCTCTTTCGTCATACAGCAGGGTGCACCACTCTAACTTCACCTTAAATTAGCGCTAATAGTAATAAGCTTAGCAGATAGGGACGGAGACGCTCTACCGATTAACCTGAAGATATTTATCGCAAACTTGAAGGGAATTCCGATTTTCGCAATCATAAATCTTAATGGGAATCGGCTTCAGCTTTGGCGGTAGGCCCCCTGACTTGTCTCAGAGGGAAGGTGAGGTCGACACGAGAGAGCGGCAGGGAATGGCCGTACGTACTTAGTAGTTACTCGTACTGTTGTAATATATTGTTACTTTACATGCCAACGCTCCTTTGTTTCATTAACGAAAGTGCATCTGACTGCATTTTTAAATTGAATTCACATGAAAATACCCTATATGTGTAATGGAGGTAGGGTTGCCAACTTTTTTTTTGACAAAAAACGTATAATATGGTTTGGTTAAAAAAAAATAAGGTATTTCGAAGAAAAAAAAGTATTTTTCGAATTTTATTGCCTTAAAAACGTATTTTGATGTGCACATGCTATCAATTTTTTGCTATCTTTAAATGTTTCAAAGCTTGTTTGATCAAAATTGAAATAAATAAACAATTCGTTTTTAATTAAATTTATTGACGTTTCTATTCCTCTCTTCTCGCCGCTTTAGATCACAGTAAAGGTTGGAAATAAAGTATTTTCACATACTTTATTTGTATGCAATGTATAATTACCAAAAATATTGGCAACCCTAAATGGAGGGTACAATTTTACTGTCAGTTTCATGTTGTTCACATCAAGTGATTTGACGTTAAAACACTTGATGTGTTTGGTAGTGGTTGCGAAATACGATTTTCTTATGAAAGATAGATTGCAAAATTACAACCAACCAACTATTACCTACCAGATTTATGAAGTGAAAACTTTTTTAGCGGCGTTGTGCACTTTTTGGGATGGTTAAAATATGTTAAACTCGCGTCAGGACACGTGACCTGATCTAAAATTCGTAAGACGGTGAGAGAGTAGACCGCCGGCGCGGCGTAGGAGAGGAAGTAATATCCCACTCTCTTTCTACCACGGGGGGAAAATGTATACCTGCTCCTGCTGTTTATTTTTAATGTAATATAAATTGTCATGTTTGTGTACGATAGCGCAATAAATGAATATTGTATTTTACCACATAAATGATAGTACTTTTATACTGACAATTTAAAGCAATTCGTGCGAAATTATTCCCTAACTATTCCAAAATATTCAAAAATGCACAACGTTAATGTTCAAGTTTTCACTTCTGCCGGTACTCCCGGAGTGCAACCCGTAATGTAAATGAATTGCAGGGTGGTAGAATAGTACGACTACAGAAATAGAAGTGTAAAAAAAATATTAAGCTGACGCACTGAAAGGCTATTCTCGTAATTATTTTACGCTCGTAGAATGAAAGTTGACCCAATCGCGATTGAATTGTATATTGACTAAAATTATTGTACCTACTTGATTTCATTCATTAATTCTTATTGCTAGTAAAATGGCATTCATAATTTGTTAAATTTTTGGTCATATTTTATTTATTTCAATTAACCTTTGCAGTTTCATTTTGTGATACGAGGATACCAAATGTGGCATTTGTGAGATTGAGACTGGAGAGGAACTTAATTTCGACTTCAATTTAATTACGAGAATTGCCCCTTTAGTGAATGACTTGACGCAATGATTAATTTAATGCGACAACGTGCGATGCTCCTGGATTTTCCCACATGAAAATTTCTTAGTACTATTTTATCTTAATAAAGACAAACATTTAAAAGAATTTTAGAGGAATTCCTCTGTCCTATATGCCCATACAATGCAAATCTCTGTTTAAAAACTGGCCAAGTGCGAGTCGGACTCGCGCACGTAGGGTTCCGTACCATTATCTATGAAAACGGCAAAAAAAAATCACGTTTGCTGTATGGGATATTTATTTTATTCACGGACAGCGGAGCCTTAGTATTAGGGTTTTTTTTTTACCCATCGGGTACGCAACCCTAAAAAGGGGTTACTTTGCGATGTTTTCTGTTTTATAAGTTAACAATTCATTTAACAGCAACTGACAAAATGAAGCATGTTACATGAAGTATAGGACGATGAGACAGTCACAAATTATATTCGTATCGGCAAAGGCATCAACCCATAATGATCCCACAGTTGGGATAGGGGCAGCGTTGCCAGATTTTTTTTTTGCCAAGTCGGGATTTTGGAACTTTTTGAGTGAAAAAAGCGGGATTCTTTCGTCGAAAGCGGGACATAGTAAAAAAACCGGACAAGTGCGAGTCGGACTCGCCCACCGAGGGTTCCGTAGGTACGTAGTATCATTATTAAATTTGATATTTTTCATTATAAATAAGAAATAATGCGTCGAAAAAAATAAATAAAATATATTTTGCAATGTGTACATCAAGCCCTTTCATATGATACCCCATTTGAACTAGTAGTTTCAATTTTAAATTTCGACACCCTATAAAAAATATAGACCCCCTATTTTTTAAGATCTATTTACAAATGTATAGTTTTGAGATTTATTCCTGTACTTGTAGTCTATAACAATGTTACTTGCCAAATTTCATAGTTCTAGGTCAACGGGAAGTACCCTATAGGTTTTGATTCCCTTGAGTGTGTCGAAATATGCGTTTTTTGCTGAATAAACGGCCGTAACTTTTTTCTACGTAAACTTAGCAGTTTGATTTTTTTACAACTTCATGGGACCGTAGACCTGAGTATACAGTTCAAATTTCAGCTTGATGCCTCCACTCATTCTCGACATAGAAGTTCTTGACAGACAGACAGACAGACAGACAGACGGACAACAACCCTAAAAACGTATACAATCAGAAGTTTTAAAATTTTTATTTGAGTTCAAATTACGTTTACCTGGCAATAGATAGCAAAAACAGTAATAGAAAATGTATTCTAATAAAAATATGATATTTAAAATCAGATTTACCCTATCGTTAAATAGTTGAGTCTGATTCGTCTTCTGAATAAAAAAAATAGAAATCAAAATCAAGAAAGTTTTATTCATTAATATGGCAAAATATGGCGTTTCAAACAGTACTCTGAGGAGTGAGTGTTACAAATTGCAACCTACAATAAGAGAATAATTATTTATAAGAATTACTTATTCATGATATTTCTGTGAAGATTTAACTTCTTTTAAAGTTTGCTTTTTTCTTTAATGAAGAACTCTTCAGAGAATAGCTGTAGATAAATTTTTTTTTCGCTTTCTCAGCACGCTGCATGCACGGCCGAGTTATACCCGAAAAGCGGGACTGAGCCTGTCCCACGCGGGACATTAAATTTTGATTTAAAAATCGGGACGTCCCGCCAAAATCGGGACGTCTGGCAACGCTGGATAGGGGCCTCTTCTCAATCCAATCGAATCCTTCACCGCGCTGCTCAACTGCGGGTTGGAATATGCGTATAAGTGCTGAGAAAAAGTCAGAGGGGCAATTCTCGTAATTAAAATATAGTTATACTAATATAGAGATGAGATGAGTGTGCATGAACATGTCTGTTTGTCCTGGTCTGGGTGTTTTCTATGTAGTATAAGTATGTATTTACAAAAAAAAAAAATAAGTACATTTATCAGTTGTCTAGTACCCATAACACAAGCTTTGCGCTTAATTTGGGACTAGATGGCGCTGTGTAAACTATCAAGAAATATTTATTATTATTATTATAGTCAAAATTCAGTTTCGATCCAGTCTCGATTTCACAAAGGTCACATTTGGTATTCTAGTAACTCAATATGTAACTTCAAAATTAAATTTAAACGGGATTATATCGAAATATGAGTGAAAATTACACAAACTAAGAATGTTACTTTGCCAACAACAAGAATTGATAATAATTAAATAATGAAATCAAGTATATAATTTTAGTCAATTCACAATTCAATCTCGATTCGGTCAACTTTCAATCTGCGTTCGTAGAAAAATTACGAGAATTGGTCTTCTGATATATGATGTATGTTGTAGATGTGTGTTATCAGTAATAATACAGCTTATCGACATACGACAGGAAACAGTAATTGCATATTATTATGGTGCTTATTTCTAGACATCTAAAGGCCAATTCAAACTTAATTTAGAGTCACCAATTCAACTGCTCCGTTTTCTCATTACCGTATACGTAAAAGAAACACGGTAATGATGTTTGTCATTCTGAAGCGGGGACGGGAATTTGTGTCGAAACTCATCCAATTAGAACCGGAATGCCGTCTCGGATAACTGTTGTAATACCGGGTTCTGTTTGTAGGTACACCATGTTGTACTTTCTTAAAGAGATAATATATAAAAAAAAAAAATACTCTCTCGACGCAGAATCGACGCAGATTGTTCAATACGCATAACGTACAATTTCGCAAAACTATCAAAACGAATGATTTTTTTCCTATTCCACTTAATGTAATTAAGTTATATATATAGAATAAAAGAAAAAGTTTCGCGATAAAAAAAATAAACAGAAATTTACATAAAAATAATAAATATCCTCAAGATCGTTGCCTGTCGGCAGCGTCCCCAGAAGCCTGACAGCATTACCTCGCTGGATAGCGATACTAATTTTCTGACCAAGGTAATGACCAGCATTCTGGTGACAGGACGTGTCGACCAATTTTTGAGAAATGTCTCTAAATAATTTGTAAGCTAACGGGCCCCAAGGTCCCAAGGCCTCTACCCCAAACAGCTCAAAGTTGTAGCTGTTGCTTAAATTACTACTATTTATATTTGCCCCATTGAGGCATTCTGCAGAATATATACTCGTATATATCATTTCGTAATTATTAAACTTTCTTTTGTTTTATTTTTAACCGACTTCAAAAAAGGAGGAGGTTCTCAATTCGACTGAATATTTTTTTGTACGTATGTTATTCGATATCTTTGCTAATTGTGAACCGATTTTCATAATTCCTTTTTTATTTAAAAGGGTATGATTGCAAGGTGGTCCCATATTCACCAAGTCAGGATCTGATGATGGGATGCCAGGGAAATCAAGGGAAACCCTTAAATTTTATAAGCACATATGGTCAAATTCAGTTTTTTTTATTTGAAAGGGTAATTGTGAGGTGGTTCCATAGTCACCAAGTCAGGGTCTGATGATGGGATCCCAGAAAAATCGAGGGAAACCCTTAAATTTGCCCTATGGTAGCCGGCAGAATAAAATTGTGCCACTCACTCTGCGCTTGATTTCGTACAAGGCGACTAAGGAATCTTGTGTCACGCGATAACTTTCTCCCGGAAGACGGGCAGCAGCGTCTGCCGGGGTATTCCACCAATAATAAGCTGTGCTCGCCAAATGAAGTCGGTTTCAATTTTGTTTAAAAATTTACTTTATATTTATTCCGCTCTTAAATTTGTAGCAACTCGGGAGAAATATCTTGTACCCAAGTTCTAGAGTGAGGTTTTCAGTGAATGCGCAACATGCCTAAGTTATAAGTTCAGTATTGAAACATGCATCCTTCGGTAATAGTTTTCCGTTAAGCGTACTGTGAGCTTATTTAAATATTTAATTGGTTCTAAGAAATATGATAATGGATATTATAAAACCTTGCTGAAGATTGCAACTGCATGCATTGTGATAGTTACGTGATTTTTCTGAATGTTAAAACTGTTGTAGTAATGAAAACATAACGTAAAATATTATAATTAACAAAAGAGAAATAAATCAATAATTGCAACGGTAAAGCTAATGTAACCTACGACTTAATATTTTTTTTCCATGCAAGTTTATAATCATAATATAATATAGTTACAGAATACAACATAAGTTACCTGTAAGATGTAACAAAAAGTTTTTAAAATATTTTTACTTGATCTCCTGAAATCATTAGTTTTATAAATGTAATGTCATGTAACTGAGAACTACATGTATACGTGTAATAGTGATAACACTATTTGATTTTGCTGAGAGAAATATTCATTATGAAGAAAAAATAATTTATTATAATCAAATAATACCTACATTTAATTTTCGTAATTTTTCGTTAAATAAAAATAACTACAAACATACGCAAAATTGTCACACGGAAGTTTTCTCATGCATTTATATTTTTATAATCCCACTAAATGAAAACAAAATGGCGATGATCGTTCTAGAGGTCATAAAATATATTGTGATTTAGTGATTTGAGCTGTGCGTTGATAGATCAGCCAGTAACGGTTGCATTATTTATAAAAAAAAGATTGTTATTTTTTTATACCATTAAAGCGGCAAACACGAATAAGCCTAGCCTGATGCGGTTATCCACTTATGCCCTTGCATACCAGGGGAATGACTGGAATGTTGGCGACCGTACCAAAAACCTCTTCATGCTCTTTTTAAAGAACCTCATAATTCTAAGAAAACCTCTGTTAATTGTTTACTTATAAAATTTTACTTATCTTGTAAGAATAGCCTATTTTCTTCATATTCCATAGTCACCCTATCCATTGCAAGTTCGCTCGATGAATAAGTATTTTGAATACTATTCACAAACTGTTCGATACGTTTGCAACGGTCGTAATCCCGATTATTCCGACCCGTTTTATCATGCTAAGCCTTTCATTTGAATACAAGTTACGTAGTACGAGTATATCCTATGTAGATCCTAACTTATCTTTTGTAAGAAATGAAACTGTATTTAGTAAATGCTAGTTTTTACTCTAGGAAATTGCAATAGATGCAGCAGACATGTTATGGGTATTTTTAGGACATACATGATAAGAAAAATAAATATGCGAGCATAAACATGATTGGAAAAAAAAAATGTATAAAAACCGGGCAAGTGCGAGTTGGACTCGCGCACGTAGAGTTCCGTACCATTATCTACAAAACCGGCAACAAAATCACGTTTGTTGTATGGGAGCCCCGCTTAAATATTTGTTTTATTTTAATTTAATTATTTATTTTTAAAGTGAATATATAACTAAATATTTTGTGAGTATCTCAAGCGTCTATCTATTACCGTTATCATTTGCCAGCAAAAACGAGCAAAAATATCACGTTTATTGTATGGGAGTCCCCTTAAATATTTATTTTATTCTATTTTTTAGTATTTGTTGTTATAGCGGCAATAGAAATACATCATTTGTGAAAATCTCAACTGTCTAACTATCACGGTTCATGAGATACAGTCTGGTGACAGACGGACGGACGGACGGACAGTGGAGCCTTAGTAATAGGGTTCCTTTTTACCCTTCGGGTACGGAACCCTATAAATGGCTGGTGATAGCACAGTATAAGTAATAGTGATAGCTAATTATAAAGTTTCGCAGTTAACAAACCGACAAAGAGCGTGTCAGGCCATACGCAGCGTTAGGTTCTGTAGTTGCCGGTCATCATTTTTTCAATGCCTGAATATGGTTCACGCATTGAAAATTCTGTCAATGCGCCCTTGGGAGCACTTAGACATGTCTTACACTTTTTGTAAACTAAAATACAACCCACTTAAATATTGCAACGTCATTTTTAGCTCTCTTAGTATCAGCTTTCCATATTGCTGTAGTCAAATGATATTTTTTATACTAACTATGTTGGAAAACAAGCGAGCGATCTGTCTGATAGTTCTTGTAGTCTCTTACAAAAACCTAGACAGCATAGACATTATTCTAAAAATCAAAATGTCAAAAAAAAATGACCTATAGATTTGATATGACAAGCCTAAAGTCTAAAGGGCTAGGTCTAGGTAAGTACTATCCATTCTGTTTTGATTTTTCAGGGACGTGTTGCTGACTCTTTATTGGGCAGCCTCGCAACTGGCCACCAACAAAGATCTATGAGAGTGACAAGAAAAAGACTTGAAAAGGTAAATGAATAGGACAATGGACAATAGACGAATGGACTGGTAGAGTGAACGAACCTGAAATGAAAATATGTACATCGTTTTCAAATTAAATTAGTTCATAATAAACTTGACGAGTGTCTTTAAATCTTATAATAGTTATTCTGTTTTTTAGTTATTCTACCATTTTTTTCCTTTGTAAGCAAACTGCCCGGCTAATTTCGCTCTATGGACCCCTAATTAAAAAAAAATAAAGTCTTCTAAATAGTGTGGTCACCGTACACGGATGTCGCAACAATGTGTACAGCAATGAATCGGTATTTTGAAAACTATTCACAAACGATCCAATTTGTCCGCTGCGTCCGTAGTCTGCAGTCGCTGCATTCAGCTCCAATCATGGCCCCTTTCCAACTTTAACTACCATGTATTAAACTTTCCTAATATTTGCAAACGGCTTTGCAAGAAGCGATTTTACCAAGCGTCGTACCGGGTGTTCCTCCTGATTGCTAAGTGGAGTACTGGTAGTAATACCGGTGTGCATTTCTGCATAACTGTTATGCTCGGGGTTTTCAAGTAAATTGGCTTTTTTTTTATACTACGTCGGGTGGCAGACAAGCATATGGCCCGCCTGATGTGAAGCGGTTAGGGGCGATCCATTAATTACGTCACACGAATTTTATGATTTCTTTGACCCCTTCCTTCCTTGTCACAGCTGGTCACATTTGTGAGACTCCCCCCCCCACCTTCCCCTCCCTAGTGTGACGTCACATATTTTGCAAATTTACATCTAGTGTTGCAAATGTTTTTAAGATTTTCGTTAATAGTTCAAAGTTCGTGTTAACACTTAGATTATAATAGATTTTGAAATTTAGGACCCCTCCCACCCCCTTGTCACACAATGTCACCCCCTCCCTCACCCTTAACGTGTGACGTAATTTATGGATGGCCCCTTACCGAAGCCATATTAACGCTAGCAACATAAAATATTGCTCGCGCGCCGCCACCCCCGCTGCCAACGCAGCATCTCCTTCCTTTCTTTCTGGTGACCTCACTCACTCGCAGGAACACAACAACCCTCAAGGGAATTGTTATTTGGCTGCGGTATTCTGTGAGGTGGATGTACATTCCCCAGTCGGGTAGCTTACAATTACGTTCCCTACCTCTCTTTTCGCCAGAGCTTCGTTTGTCAGTCAGCAGGGTGCACCACGTGCAGGCGAAGTTGGTTTTGGTTCAAAGATCTTGATGAACCACTTACACCCCATAATATTTAGGTTGGTTAATTCATCACTTTTTGTTTTCTCTGATTGTAATTTGATATTTCTAATATTCGGTGGTAGACGAGCTCGGTGGTCGAAGGGTTAACAATAGCCACTTTGACTCCGAGTTTGCGGGTTCGATTCCCGGGCAAGACAAATATTTGTGTGCATGAACGAATGTCTGTTTGACTTGGTCTGAGTGTTTTCTAAATATTATATGTATGAATTTACAAAAAACAAATGTATTTAAGTATAATATCAGTTATCTAGTAGCCATAGTACAAGCTTTGCTAAGTTTGACTCCAGATGGCGGTGTGTAATTTATCCAGGAATATTTATATATTTTTTATATTCGCGATTTTCGGAGCAATACTAAAGATGTATTTGTGACTTTTGACGATTCCGAAGAGATCTTTCTTGTCTTAGAATCATGTACTATTATCAGTTTTTTTACTACGTCAGATTTTAGAGAGGGACAAGTTCCGCCTATTACGAAGTAGTTACCATTACTGTAGTCTATAAACGCCTGCAATATGACGTATTATTCGCATGACGACACCCCCGCTCCCCAGCCGCCATCGCAGAATCTTTCTTTCCTAGTAACCTAACCCACTCGCTGCACATCAAATCTTAACCTGTGCCTGAACTACATAGCTAGGCATCCAAGAAAATCCCATCTGGCTGCGGTTTTCTGTGTCTTGAAGATACATCTGAGCAGCTTACAATTTACGCTGTGCCCTACTTCTCTATTTTTCAGAGCCTCGTTAGTAATCAGCAGGGTGCACTATGTGCAGCGGTTTTAATGGTAATGACTAAAAATCGTTGTGACATATGACATTCGGATGAATATCAATTTGATGAGGATGAATACGATGAATGTCGTCAACTCTTATTCATTCCACTGTTGGGATATGGGTCTCCCCTCAATTGAAAGGGTTTAGAGGATACTCCACCTCGCTGCTCAACTGCGGGTTGGCGGGGGCCCGTGTTTTCAAGCCGCCTAGCGGCCACTGACTTGGTGTAACGACTGTCTTCTAATGGTAACAGCCTGGAACGCCAGCGAGCACGACGACCTACGTCTACGTCATACTAAGAAGTCCTCGGTCTGTAATACCACACTGTAATAAACACAGTATAAGTAACGACCAGTATAGCCACTCCCTGCCGCTTTCTCGTGTTGATCTCACCTCCCTTCTGAGACAAATCTGGAACCAACAAAGTATGGATCCGCACGCACACACGCATATTCACTCTTTGCACAGACGTCATTGTGTATGTAGTAGTAAACGACGCGATATTTGTATGGAGTGTCCGGGGTGTGGTAATACCTACAAGTTATAGAATCGCTAGGGTTGAACATTCGGGTCACAGACAAAGAATACGTTTTTTCGTCACAGCGATCCTTTGCCGCCTTATAAATAGGTTGTTTGTTACGCCATTACATGAAATTCCCGTCTTGAACGGATATGAGATGTAAGTGCCAAGTAGAGACGTCCATATTCGTGCCCAAATAAACGCTTACCCAAAAATTACTATGTAAATGTAATGTTTTCTTATTGTGATTGTGTTTTCTTCGAAATGTTCGTTTGAGAAAAAAAGGTACTACGAGTAACTAGTTAGGTTTTTATTTAGATTTTAAATGTTATTGGTTATTTTTCTGTAGTTAATTAAGCGGCTTTGAGCTTAGAGGCCTTGGCTTTATAATGTAGCATTGGGTCTTGGAAAAAATATTAAATATTGTATATTTTATTGAAAATTATCCAAGTAGGTATAATTATATGGCAAGGTTTCTCACTCGACTTCGCCCGCGTGAATCTCAGTTATTGCGCTCTTCGTCTATAGGTCATCTCTCGAGAATGGCTCATTTTAACCCCCGACGGAAAAACGACGGGGTGTTATAAGGTGGCATCGTAGCTCCTGAATGGATGAACCGATTTTGATTTTTTTCATATTTGAAAGATGAATTAGTTGGGAGTGTTTTTAGCTATGTTTGATGAAAATCGGTCCAGAATGGCCGCCGTCATAAAATTACCGATTACATATTTTTTTCACACTCCCATCAATATAGGCATCATACGAAAGTGTTAGAATAGTAGTACCATACATTATGATAAATTTCAAATTCATGATGGCTGCCACCAGAAAATGGCGAATTAAATATATTTTTTCACAACTTCCTCAATATAGCTATCAAATGAAAGGGCTGGACTAGACTTGGTAGGTTTGGTAGGGGTTTTTTTTACATTTTTAATTTAATTGTCTTGTTTTTTCTACACACTCCAAATACCTTATATTTCGTGTATCTTCACGTAGTGTGTATGAAAAATAACGCGCGGGGCACCCGGCCTCCAAAATTCTGAATTGCCCAAATGTACCTGCCTGATGTGAAGCGGTTACCGTAGCCATATTAACACTCGGCACATAAAATATCGCCCGCGCGCCGCCACCCCCGCTGCCAACTCAGCATCTCCTTCCTTTCTGGTGACCTCACTCACTTTGAAACACAACAACCCTCAAGGAAATTGTTATTTGGCTGCGGTATTCTGTGAGGTGGATATACATTCCCCAGTCGGGTAGCTTACAATTACGCTCCCTACCTCTCTTTTCGCCAGAGCTTCGTTTGTCAGTCAGTAGGGTGCATCGCATGCTGGTGAAGTTTGCTTTGGTTCAAAGATGTTGATGAACCACACCCCAAAAAGACTTAGAAGAAGAATGTGTCATTGCCACCTGCCATTTTTAAACGAGCAAGTTATTGTTAGCCGTGTGGTTTCCGGCAGACTAGAATAGAATCACTCCGTCTCTTCCCGTGGATGTCGTACAAGGCGACTAAGGGAAATATGTTTTTAAACATCGATCAGGCCTCCCCAACCCGTCTGGCCAGCGTGGGGAGTGTAAGCCAAAACCTCCTTCTGTCTGAGACAGACGAGAGAGGGTCGTGCTCCTGTAGTGGAAACTAAAATGACCTGATGATGATGATGATGAAGTTATTGTGATAGCACGTGCTCCTGGTTCAACCCTTATCTGTTAAACTGTATTATACTTGACAGGAGGTACCCTATACATAGTATTCATAATAATGTTTAATAATGAGGCAAACTTCCTTGTATGCAGAGGCACGTTTCGCCCCGTGGGTAAGGCTTAGGCCGTACATAATATTTAACAGTGTTTCAACTTTGTTCAAATTGCTGATTTCTTTCTAAAAAAAAATCGGTTGTCTGTATAGTCGGTTTACTGACAATAGTTGAACGTGACAACGTCATAAGAAAATACAGATGGAATGTTTGCATTTTTCAAAAGAAAATTTTAATGGAACGCCTCAGAGCGAGGTAACGCCGCATACGTCATGTTTTTTCGTGCGTGCAGCCGGCTCCATCGAATTATAAGACGTTGTCACGTCAATAAGAAACGGTCTACAGTAGCAGTAAAACATAACATATCAAAAAAAAAAACTTTTATGACATGAAAAGGTTTTTTCTCGTAACTAAAATGTACTGAAGTATGTTATTCGTCGTCGTCATCATCCCTTATTCATCTCATTGCTAAGATACAGTCTTCTGCTCTAAATCGAAGGGGTTTAGAGCATACTCTACCACGGGGCTCAATTGCGGGTTGGCGGAGGCCAGTGTTTTCAAGCCGCCTATAGGCCACTGACTTGGCTTAACTACTGTCATCAACAGCTGGAACCGACGGTTAAAAACTCGAGATAAATTAATCCATTCATAGACAGGCTGCGACCGTTGCTTAACTTGCGTGTTAGATTAGACTGACACGGGCAACAAAGCGTCATATATTATATTGTTTCAAATAATTAAAAATCATGTATATCTATGAGACATCCAACAGAGTAGGTGTCTGTCGAGCAAAGCGATCACATAGATTGACAAAGTTGAGACACTGCTTGAATTTAGTTTGTTTACCATGCATAAGGGACTGCTTTCAGGTACCCTGTGAGTATAATATGTGATAAGACAGCCGCCGGGAGAAGCAAATGATCCTAAATTCAAGTTAATGTTATATTAGACTGTTGTTTTTTAAGAATACGAGTAGCTCTCTCTTTTGGTGATAGGCTTCGCATGGAATACTGTTCACATCTCAGGGCTGGTGCGATCCATGTATTTACTTGCTCCATTTAACCGCTTACAATGAAGAGCTGTCCGAATCAACGGTGACAGTATGTCGAAGATTCTTGTTTATTAAGTCTTAATACTAAAATTGTTTAGTCATACAGTGGTAATATGATCTAAAACACCTTTTGTCTGTACCTACATTTGCGGATATAAAAGTTTGAGTTTGAGATATGACAAATCCCTAAACTGCTTTAGTGAAATGATGAATACGAAAATCGTATCGTAACGTATAAGCACAGTATAAGTAATATCACTACAGTGCAGTATGGCCACTCCCTCCCGCTCTCTCGTATCGACCTCACCTCCCTTCTGAGACAAATCTGGAAAAGTTTGTATGGCACCGCACGCACACACGCTCATTCGCACTCTACACAGACGTCATTGTTTATGTAGTAGTTCACGACGCGACATTTGTATGGAGTGGCCGGGGTGTGGTATAAGATTAAAAAGAAACCTACGCTCAGTTTGTTACTAAGCAAAAAATATCTTTACGCAATTTACATTTCACATTATCTTTTGTACTACGTCAGGTGGCAGTCAAACATACGGTTCGCCTAATGTGAAGCGATTACCGCAGCCATATTAACGTTCGAAACAGAGAGAGAGTTGGCTATGCTCTGAGTTTCTTTGAGCTATCAAATCCGGAACGAAGAAATTCGAACGGAGAATCAAAGTTGTCGACATAACCTTCAGAGTTAGGAAGTTGAAGTGGCAATGAGCTAGTCACATCTGTCGAGTAAGTGATGGTAGATCGGGAAGGAAGATATTACAATGGAGGCTGCGCGTAGGACGATGAAGCATTGGATGCCTTCCTTCTAGATGGTCCGATTACCTTAAGAAAGCGGCTGGATGCGGAAGGCGGAGGATCGTATTTGATGGAAAGCATTAGGGAAGGCCTATATCCAGCAGTGGGTAGATACAGGCTGATGACGATGATGATGAGTTACAAGACAATTAAATTAAAAAATCTCCCGGCCTTCTATTCTAGTCAAGCCCATTCATTTGATTCCCATATTGAGGGAGTTATACCGCAGATAAACCCCAATGCTTGAAGACCAAAGTGTTCAATCAGTGCGTCCTCCCCGCTATGTGCTACGGTGCAGAGACTTGGACGCTGACCGTTGGGCTGGTTCACAGACTAAAAGTCGCACAGCGAGCGATGGAGAAAGCAATGCTTGGAGTTTCGAGATTCGACGGAGAATCAAAGTGGTCGACATAGCTCTCAGAGTTAGCGAGTTGAAGTGGCGGTGGGCTGGCCACATCTGCCGAGTCAGCGATGGCAGATGGGGGAGGAAAGTCCTAGAGTGGAGGCCAGGTATGGGGCGACGTAGGGCGCGTATCTAGAGCGGGGGCTCTAGATGATCGCATGGTGGAAAGCATTGGGAAATACCTATATCCGGCAGTAGGTAGATACAGGCTGATGATGATGGAAAGAGATGTGAAAAGAAAATATTTATCCATTTTGGATTTCAAATTTTTCATAGTGTATTCTACTAGTCAAGCCCTTTTATTTAATACCCATATTGAAGGGGTTGTGAGAACACACACACACACACACACGCACGCACACACATACACACACACACATATACACACACACACACACACACACACACACACACACACCCACACGTCAAACTCTTTCGTCACATCACACGTCAAGGTCTTTTTTGCGATGAGGGTTAAAAATAGATCTAGCCAAAAATATATACCTACCTATTTAAAAAGCTGTTATGTGACGCTGTTGATGTTCTATTAATATTAAATAATGTTTGTTCTTGTGTTGTTTGCTCAACGCCACGTTACAAGCTTGTATGAATAATTTACGGGACGAATATAAATTTGAAAAGAACTCAACACTTTTTCCATTTATCTTTGTCTCCATTATTATAGAGTACCTAGGCGGCCGAGTTACTGAGTTACCGAATTCACAAACACTGACACAATATTCTAAATTACTTTTGTCACTTCTCGGAGATTTTTTTTTATATGAGAGGGGGCAAGAGAGCATGCGGGTCACCTGATGGAAAGCAACCACCACCGCCCATAGAAATTAGCAACACCAAAGGGTTTTGGGGTGTAAGGGGTTCACCAACATCTTTGAACCAAAGCCAACTTCACCTGCACGCGGTGCACTCTGCTGAGTGACAAACGAAGCTCTGGCGAAAAGAGAGGTAGGGAGCGTAATTGCAAGCTACCCGACTGGGGAATGTACCTCCACCTCACAGAATACCGCAGCCAAATAACAATTCCATTGAGGGTTGTTGTGTTCCTGCGAGTGAGTGAGGTCACCAGAAAGGAAGGAGATGCTGCGTTGGCAGCGGGGGTGGCTGCGCCTTTTAAGGGAAATATTGACTCTGTTCTTGAAAGCCCCCATGTCGTATTTATTTGGGAATACCGCTGGAGGAAGTTGATTCCACAACTTCACAGTTCGTGGTAGAAAATGTCTTAAAAAGCGTACTGTAGTAGATCGCCAAATATAGAGATGATGTAGATGGAATTTAAATTTATGGCGAGTTGTACAATAGTGGAACACAGCGGTAAAGGTAAAGTTTCCTGCTGCAAAAGGTGACGAATAACTGTCGTGATAACGTTTTATACTTCAATGAACGCCGGCTGCACGCACGAAATACATGACTCATTGTCACGTTTCGCCTGAGCCGAGCGTGCAAGCGAAAGCGCCGAACAAGCGATAGAGAGGCACGCTCGGCCTATGTTTCTTATGACGTTATCACGTAAAATTATGTCCGTAAAACTTTACAGAGAACCATTTTTTTCTTCACGTATTCAAGTATCCCCACTGATGAAGTAGCTCCACTACACCTCACAGAATACCGCAGCCAAATTACAATTCTTTTGAGGGTTATTGTGTTTCTGCGAGTGAGTGAGCTTTAGAGCCAAAGCCAACCCCACCTGTACGTGGTGCACCCTGCCGGCTAGCGAAAGAGGCTCTGGCAAAAGAGAGGTAGGTAGGATACATTTAAGCTGCCCCAGTGGTGAAGTATTCACCTCACAGAATACCGTAGCCAAATACAAATTTTTTTGAATGTTGATGTGTTCCTGCGAGTGAGTGGGGTTATCAGGAATGAGTTGCTGCGTTGGTAGTATGGTTGCGCGCGAACGATATTTCATATTACGAGCGCTTATATGGATATGTTAACCGCTGCACATCAAGTGTGCTGTATGAATTCATCAACTGAGAGATGATGATGATTCTTACTGATTGAGTGAGTTGATTACAATTGTTTAAATGACATGTTGAGGTGTAAGTGGCTCACCTCCATCTGTTGACTGACTAACGAGGCTTTGGCGAAAGATAGGTAGGGAACGTAATTGTAAGCTGCCCGACTGGAGAAATACCTCCTCCGCACAGAAGACTGGAACCAAATAGAAATTTCCTTGAGGATTGTGGTGATCCTACGAGTAAGTGAGCTCACCAGGAAAAAGATGTTGCTGCGTTGGCAGTGGAGGCGGCGGAAAGCCAGCGATATTTCATATTGAGGGGTATATATGGCTACGGTAACTACTTCACATCAGGCGGGCCGTGGGCTTGTTTGTCACCCGTAGTCGAGATTTGAATAGATTTAAAGAAAAAATTTTTTTTTTGAAGATTTCTATTCAAATCCTTCCTAGGAAAATCTCAGGCAAAACAAAACAAACTGACAATGCAGAAGTTGTAAATGCATTTGCAGTCATATTTCAAGAGTTATATAAGTTATATGAGGTGCGGGATCCAACCGTTGCTGGTCAAGTATTGCTTAGAATATCTAAGTTTATAACTGGCTTTCTGTCTGAGTCCTTCACACTTTAAGCTTCACTTCTCTACCCGAGCCTGAAAGAAATTTCTGGCCAGGCAAACATTGAATTATATTTGTTCTTTTTCAAAGTGAATCAATCGCCAATTTTTTTTATTTTTTATTTAAATACTTCGTCGGGTGGCAGACAAGCCTACGGCCCGCCTGATGTGAAGCGGTTACTGTAGCCATATCAACGCTTGCAACATAAAATAATGCTCGCGCGCCGCCACCCCCACTGCCAACGCAGCATCTCCTTCCTTTCTTTCTGGTGACCTCACTCACTCGCAGGAACACAACAACCCTCAAGGGAATTGTTAATTGGCTGCGGTATTCTGTGAGGTGGAGGTACATTCCCCAGTCGGGTAGCTTACAATTACGCTTCCTACCTCTCTTTTCGCCAGAGCTTCGTTAGTTAGTCAGCAGGGTGCACCACGTGCCGGTGAAGTTGACTTTAGTTCAAAGGTCTTGATGCCCTACTTACACCCCTAAATTATTTATTTATCAAACTTCATTCTATATGTAAGTTCTATTTGTAAGCTGAAATGGGCTGGTCACATCTGTCATGTAAGTGATGGCAGATGAAGGACGAAGGTATCAGAGTGGAAGCCGCGCTTAGGACGTCCTCCTTCTAGAAGGTCCGATGATCTTAAAAAAGCGGCTGGAGGCGGCTGGACGCGGAAGACGGAGGATCATATTTGGTGGAAAGCATTGAGGAAGGCTTATATTCAGCAGTGCGTAGATAAAGGCTGATGATGATGATGATGATGATGTTCTATATGCAACATTAAATCACCTATAGTATATTCCGTTACAAATACTTGCACGTTCTTTGTTTTAGCTTTGTTTTTATTTTTACCTTTTTAGAGAATTTCTTTGATAAATTGGTATATGTATTGGTATGTTTGTTTGTTTCTTTTTTGATGACGAGCTCTGTGGCGTAGCGGTCAATGACGCGGCTTCGACACCAACGCTCGTGGGTTCGATTTCCACATAGGACAAACATTTGTGTGCATGAACATGTCTGTTTGCCTTAGTCTGGGTGTTTTCTATGTATAATAAGTATGTATTTACAAAAAAAATGTATTTACATAAGTTTATCAGTTGTCTAGTACCCATAACACAAGCTTCGCTTACTTTGGGGCTAGATGGCGCTGTGTAATTTGTCTGACAATATTTATTTATTATTTATTTTTTCTTTCAATTTACAGGTAGACAAATCTCGTAAGTTTTGTACCTAAACTTACGAGATACTTGAATGGAATGGGACTACACTCCCGAGCCCGAGCTTTAAAATAACGTTATTCAAATTATTTCAGGTAGAGCGGACGTATTCGCACATAGAATAGCTAACCCTTACAAGGATGCCATTACAAAGGAAAAAGTTTAGAGTAAACATTTATTTATTTATCGTATTAAAAGCTATTTATAATTATTTCGTTTTATAGATAATTGTTTCAGGTGTTATTTTGCTGAAGTTTACTTTACAGGCAATTTGATCTACACTACTTTGCGTGCTTCTGCCACCAATTAGTTCATGCAAACTATTGCCGGCTGGCACCCACCCACTACCGTTAGAAGATGCATGCAACTCCCGTGGCTGCTTTCGTCGTCTCTGCTCCAGCTGCTGCGGTCGTCTCGGCCAATCTCCAATATCTGAAACAGAAGAAACTTGCGATTGTTGCCGCCCCGACTGCCGTGGTCGTCTCTGCGACATGTGTTTCGCCTCTATGCGAGGCATCCTCAGGCGATCTGTAGATGTTGATGGTTATGACAACAACCTTGTCCCCTTTTGTCATTTGTAGGTTGTTCTTCTAGCAACGTTTTTTTATTTTATACTAATTCGTCGGTATGCCACGAGATCTAGATGTGATGTCTGCTTCTAGTTCAAACAAAAATGGCTGGCAACGTATCGGCGACCCCTTGATGTTGCTGATCTCCATGGGCAGTGGTGATTGCTTTTCACCAGGTGACCCACATCTTCGTTTCCCCCCCCCCCCCCCCCCCCGCTTCCCCCTCTCATATAAAAAACATGTTAACGAATCACTTAAACCCCAAAAGCTTAAAGTTTATCGGTCAACCACAAAGGAATAAAAGAAATATGAAGGAAAGTAACGTATTTCTTGCTCTATTTTCAAGAATCTTTCTCAATATCAAGTTTACCCAGGAATAAATCTAAAGAATGTCTGGGCCCTGTTCAAAGGGTCTTTGATGACACCCGCCCCCTCTCTCCGACCCCGCCGCCTACACTTCATAAGCTGAAATATTAAAGAAATTGTGCTTACGTAAATTAAATGCCGATTATTAAATTTTGTAAGAAGACGCAAGTCATTCTTTGTGACTCACGTCGGATCTCGTTTGCTTAAGATTTTAAAAAGTTATTTTTATAATACACTTCAAATAATAATTATAATATATAATACATTTTGACGAGCTCGGTAGTTGAATGGTTAGCAATGGCCACTTTGACTCCGAGGTCGCGAGGTTCTCTAATCTAAGGAGGTAGTTAAAACTGATTTTAGCTACCTCCTTAGATTAGAACTTATGAGTCTGAATTGATTCGAAGTCGAACTTCGAAATTTCGAAACGGGTCTCCACTTAATCGAAGGGGTTAAGAGCATACTCCACTACGCTGCTCAACTGCGGGGAGGTCAGTGTTTTCAAGCCGAAAGGCCACTGACTTAGGTTCAGGACTGTCATCTAATGACAACAGCCTGGACCGACGGTTTAACGTTTGAGGGAAGGCCCGTATCCCAGCAGTGGGGTAAATAAGGGTCGATGACGATAACATGTATAGTGTCGTTTATTTCAAGTACTTTGTAGTACCTACCTATGTCCTAATATTTTTTTTTATACTACGTCGGGTGGCGGGCAAGCGTACGGCCCGCCTGATGTGAAGCGGTTACCGTAGCCATATTAACGCTCGCAACATAAAATATTCATCTCCTTCGTTTCTGGTGACCTCACTCACTCGTAGAAACACAACAACCCTCAAAGAAATTGTTATTTGGCTGCGGTATTTTGTGAGGTGGAGGTATATTCCCCAGTCGGGTAGCTTACAATTACGCTCCCTACCTCTCTTTTCGCCAGAGCTTCGTTTGTCAGTCAGCTGGGTGCACCGTGTGCAGGTGAAGTTGGCTTTGGTTCAAAGATGTTGATGAACCGCTTACACCACAAAATAGGCAGAACACATTGAAAAGAAGTACCAATACACTTGATAATGTGTCCCATTGTTAGTGCCACTTTTGTTAAAGTGGAATGTATTGAAAAATGAATACTTCAGGCCGGACTCAAGATCGATAGGTCGGAGCCAGGGTCACGTTTTCATTGAACGTTCATTGTTGAATAAGAACTTGAAAAAAAAACGTATTTCATTCATTCATTTGTAAATTGAACACTATTGAGGGTCCGGTGTTCGAGCGCGTAACATGGCTTTCATATCAAATTGCACGGATTCGATTCTTGCATAGATATGGGCAAAATGCCAGGCATTTACAATAAGGGCCCAGTATGTACCTGTAAATGGCCAATAAATGCCTAGTTTTGGACAACGCGCGTGTGATGCCCCTGGTGTTACAGGCGTTCATAGGCTACGGTAACTGCTTTCCATCAGGCGGGCCGGATGCTTGTTTGCCACTTTAGTGGTATAAAAAACACTTTTTGGACTTTTTTCTGAGGCTTTTTTTAAGTTAAATATACAACAATCAGAAATTGACGATGTAAACAATGCTCTTTCAAAAATAGTAAACTGGTTTAGTGCTAATAATCTGCTTTTAAATGGTAGTAAAACCAAATATGTTAGATTTTTTACAAAAAATGTTAAACAAGTAAAAACCAGTGTGGTAATGGACAATGAGAGATTGGAATTGGTCAATAAGGTTGTCTTCCTTGGTATAACATTAGACTCTTAATTACAATGGGGCCTATATATAGAAACGTTATCGGGTAGACTCAGTTCAGCAGCTTACGCCGTAAGGAAAATACGTCAACTGACTGATGTTGACACTGCGCGTTTAGTTTATTTTAGCTATTTTCACAGCATTATGTCATATGGTTTATTGCTTTGGGGTAGTGCCGCGGATGTAGACTCAATTTTTGTGCTCCAGAAACGAGCTATCCGTGCTATTTATATGATGAGTCCCAGGGAGACACTGAGAAATAAATTTAAAGAGATACATATTATGACATTACATTCTCAATATATTAATGAAAATCTTATTTACGTTCATAAAAATCAAACCAAATTTAGGAAAAACAGTGATCTCCATAAATTAAATTTAAGAAATAAAAACAAGCTCGCTGTGATGTATTACTAGGCTCCATAAAATCTCTAACTCGTTCCCAGGTCAATGTATACGCTTCTACAATAAACTTCCAAACGACGCGTTTAAATTATCCAGGGGTAAATTTAAGAAATATATCAAAACTAGACTATGTCAAAAGGCTTACTATTGTATTTTAGATTACATAAAATTTATGTAATCTGAGATACAATAGTAAGCCTACTTAATTGCTCTTTCTTTGAAACAATTCATTTCCAAATACTTTTATCATTTAATGATAAAAGTATTTGGAAATGAATTGCTCTTGTTATGTTATGTTAATGATTGTATTTGTATTTAATGTAACGATATTGGCAATTAAAAGAGTCGGCCTTGAGTTTCTTGCCAGTTCTTCTCAAGAAGCCCCGTCGCCGGAACTGGCACTTAAATTCACTTTCATATTCAAGATAGTGTGATGAAAGTGAATCTAAGCTCTGCGGACTTAGAGTAGTAATGATTTATACATGTTCTTATATTTAATTTCTATGACGTTTCTAAGTGCTTTATAAAGTCGAAGGAATAAAGATATTTTGAATTTTGAATTTTATCGTAAATGCCCGGCCCCCTAAATCTATATAGATATGGATGTATAAATAACATATCTATCTATACATCTATATCTATACAGATAAATAAAATTGGAGTGACTGTTTGTGATAATATAATAACTACTTTTCACTAAATGCATATGATGTATACACGGTAGATATACCAAAATAGGTTTTTTTACAATTTTTGTATGCCTTACTGCCTGTTTGTTCGCCTATTCTCCGAATCGGCTGGACCTATTTTGACGGGATTTTCTCACTGGCAGATATCTATGTAATAAGGAGTAACTTAGGATACTTTTATTTTTGAAATTTTATTTTTATTAATATAAAGAAATAATAAAATAATAACTATTCCGCGCGGAAAAAATCGCGGGAACAGCTAGTTTATAATATGCATGAACGAAGTTGTTTGTTTTGGTCTAAGTATATATGTTATAGTGAATACCCAAATCTAGGCGCCCCTAGGTTTGTCTAGTTAAACCTAAGGTACCTAATCTCCCCCTCCAAAAGCAAGTCGAGCCGAAACACCTAAAGTAAGTAATCGTTTTGGCTTCTATTGTTGCTTCAAAAACTGCTCACGTTATATGTACAGATATCAACCAATCGAAATTTTATTATATCAATACTAATATTACAAACCTGAAGAATTTGTTTGTTCGGTTGAAAGAGCTATTCTTAGGAACTACTCATTCGAATTGAAAAAATCTTTTAGTGTTAGATAGCCTATTTTCAAGGAACGCTATAGATTATATAACATCACGCTACCACCAATAGGAGCGGAGCACCAATGTAAAATGTTGCAAAAATAGGAAATAAATATTCCTTTTGAGAGCTTTCGTTGCGTGCGTAAACAGTGCAAGTTACGCAACAATAGGCTATTTGACTAACATTTTTTTCGGTTGATACGTAGGGACGTCTCCATAATATAACCATAGGTGAAAGAATTACTTCGATAGGACAAAAATCTCTCGAGATATGTTAATTTGAAAATCACAATTTTTAGACTGCCCCAAAACGCTCCATACAAAAGACTACCGAATAATGACGTCACAGGTTTGTATTTTGTATGCATCAAATCAGAAATTTGTACGACAGCTATATTAAATATTACGTTTAAGTGATTAGTATCATAATAAAAGTTATAGCATATTTTATTGCTTCTCCAATGGAAATATAATTTTTTAATAATTTCATACTTTTAAAATGGACTTTCCCGCCAAACTTTGATCGACGCTAAAAAAAGTCTGACTGAAGATATTTGAATGAAAGTTTGCATATCTCTATAGTTTTGTGTATTTTACGATATTGTTAAATAATTTATACAATTTTTAAACATTGGAAAATAGCCTATTATATACGACGGAATTATTCTTCTTAAAAAGTTCTAAAAAAAAGTCCGTGATAGCCTGTGTCTATCTTTTATGATAACATTTATGCCATTTAAAAGGTTATAGTGAGCCATCACAATAACGTTTTAAATGGCAACCTTACGCTTTACTCTCAACGCTCTGTCTCACGAAGACAGACGAAGTTGCGAGTCAGCTATTGTAAAGATAAAGAACAGCATGACCGACCCTGCAGCCAGGAGTTGGTCGAAATTTCTAAGAAAACAGGGTCTGCTAGTTTGTCAGTCACGTTCTACCATTGCAATCAACTGCAGCCCCTGCTGGCAAGCAGCCAGGAGCCGCTGCCAAAACACCTTCCTTATGTCTTTATTATTAGTATTGGACGCTTGTCCGTCTTTGTCTTTAATAAGTTCCACATTCTACATAAGAAGCAATACGGGTTCACCGCCGGAATGTCCACTACAGACGCAGGAATCGCGCTCGTGAAATACATATTTGAGGCTTGGGAGACGTCTCAGGACGCTATCGGTGTGTTTTGCGACCTCTCCAAAGCATTTGATTGTGTTGATCATCAGACACTGCTGCTCAAATTAAATCATTATGGTATTAAAGAGAAGGCTCTGCAAATGGTAGAATCATACCTTAGTAATAGAACTCAAACGGTGGATGTAAATGGCACAAAATCAAATGCATTTGATGTAAAAATGGGCGTGCCCCAGGGTTCAATTTTGGGTCCTCTCTTATTCTTGGTATACATCAATGATTTGCCTGATTTGGTAGAAAAATTTGCCAACGTAGTACTGTTTGCCGACGATACCTCACTTATTTTTAAAGTTGCTAGGTATAAAGACAAAATTGATGATGTTAATAATGCTCTCTCTGCAATTTTGAACTGGTTTACTACAAATAATCTCCTTCTTAACTCATACAAAACTAAATGTATTAAATTCACGTTACCCAATGTCAGGCAAGTCCATGCTGATGTAGTCATAAAGGATAACACCCTAGTTTATGACAATGATACTGTTTTTCTTGGTATTACCATTGATTCAAAGTTGCAATGGGGCCCTCATATAACGAAACTAGCTCGCAGACTCAGTTCCGCAGCTTATGCGGTTAGGAGAATAAGACAGATAGCGGACGAGACAACTGCTAGGCTCGTTTATTTTAGTTATTTCCATAGCATTATGTCATATGGCATATTGCTTTGGGGTAAAGCAGCTGACATTGATAAAATTTTTGTATTACAAAAGAGAGCCATTAGATCAATTTACAATTTGGGTTCTAGGGATTCACTCCGTGAGTTATTTAAGGAGATAAACATCCTCACTGTCGCTTCTCAATATATTTATGTAAATATTATGTACGTCCGTAAAAATATTTCGAAATTTACAAAAGTATGTGATATAACTAATGTCAACTTGCGGAACAAAAACAAATTGGTTATTCCAAAACATAGACTGGGGAAGGTCAATAATTCGTTTGTCGTAAACTGCATCCGCTACTACAATAAGTTGCCGGAATCGGTCCTGATTTTACCCGACACTAAATTCAAACAGCTTATTAAGACCACCTTATGTAAAAAGGCTTACTACAGGACCGACGATTACCTTAATGATAAAAATGTATGGCAAATTCTCGGCACAGGATGTGAAGCACAGGCGTCTTATCTTTACAAGTAGTATTGTGGATATACATATTTAGACTTTATACAATATGTATATACACTCTATACTATGATTTTTTATATTTTTATTTTTTTTACTATTTTATTTTACTTATTTTTTTATTTTTTATTTTCTCTCTTATTTTGGTTGACATACCATTTTTTTTATTGTACATTGACATTCTTTTTATTGTATTATGATAATATTGTATGGCTATTTTAAAAAAAAGACCTATATTGACAGAGTTTCTTTCGGCATTTCTTCTCGTCAATGGTCATTCCGAAATGCTGGTAGATAAAAAAAATACCTAATTGTAAAAGACGTGTCTAAGTGCCCGCGAGGGCCCACAGAATAAAGAATTTTGACTTTGACTTTGACTTTGACTTTGACTTTGGGAGGCTTCAAATTATTTTATGACCCGGCAATTACGAAACATATAAAATTGCTGGAGCAAATATAAGCTGTTCTTGTTTCATCAGTACGATGGCAAACAAGCATACAGCTTGCCTGATGGTAAGCCGTTACCACAGAATGCTGATACTTATATTTTTTTACACTAGATTGGGTGACAGACAAGTATAGATCCCGCCTGAAGTGAAGCGGTTACCATAACCTATAGACTCCTACTACTAGTATATTTTATAAGTTTGAAGAAAGAAGCGCGACACTTTTTTTATACTACGTTGGGTGGCAGACAAGCATACGGCCCGCCTGATGTGAAGCGGTGACATTAGCCATATTTATGCTCGCAACATAAAATATCGCTCGCGCGCCGCCACCCCTGCTGCAACGCAGCATCTCTTTCCCCTCTGGTAACCTCACTCACTCGCTCACAACAACGGTCAAGGGAATTGTTATTTGGCTGCGGTATTCTGTGAGGTGGACATACATTCCCCAGTCGGGTACCTTACAGTTACGCTCCCTACCTCTCGTTTCGCCAGAGCTTCGTTTGTCAGTCAGCAGGGTGCACCTTATGGACTTTCGCATAAACTGCTAGCATTTTTTTTTTTTTTTTTATACTACGTCGGGTGGCAGACAAGCATACGGACCGCCTGATGTGAAGCAGTTACCGTAGCCATATTAACGCTCGCAATATAAAATATCGCTCGCGCGCCGCCACCCCCGCTGCCATCGCAGCATCTCCTTCCTTTCTGGTGACCTCACTCACTCGCAGGAACACAACAGTCCTCAAGGAAACCGTTATTTGGCTGCGGTATTCTGTGAGGTGGAGGTACATTCCCCAGTTGGGTAGCTTACAATTACGCTCCCTACCTCTCGTTTCGCCAGAGCTTCGTTTGTCCGTCAGCAGAGTGCACCTTATGGACTTTCGCATAAACTGCTAGCAATTATTTGAAACGCACGATAAACATTTAACTAATTTAAAAATCCTGCGGCGTTGAAAATCGATACGCCTGCTTAAGGAGTCTGCTTGCAGGTGAAAGAGGATCTGGGGCCCTACCGGCCTACATTCCAAGAATTGGTCATACATTAAAGTTATTGATAAACATTTCCTGCTTAGTCAGTATAGCTCTTGGGTTTCTTTCAGCTGAGCTAAACATATTCACCAACAACCTAAACAGTAGTGTTATTTTCACATTCAAAAAATTCAGCAATCTGCTTCAGCTTCGGCGATAGGGCCCCTGCTACCAATTCACTTGAGTGCCTGCCCCCTTACCACCATCTCTTATTGCGATTCAATAACTGAATATAATGCTTATTCATACCAATGAATAAGCGACTCTATTTCAAATGGAAGTGAAATGGACGGCACCCGACACGCGCGGCCTCCACTTTAAGACCTTCCTCCCCCATCTGCCATCACTTACTCGGCAATGAGACCGGCCCATTGCCACTTCAGTTTGCAAACTCTGAATGCTATGTCGACAACTTTGGTTCTCCGTCATGAATAGAATGCTTATTCATACCAATGAATATATAATAATATTCATTGGTATGATAAGCATTCTATTCAGTTATTGAATCACAATAAGAGATGGTGGTAAGGGGGCTGTTTGGTTTACTGGGCGCGATAGCGGGGCGGGTATAGGTTCTCTTGCCTGGTTGATTTGCTGGGCGAGAGACTCGCAATCCTGTGATATACCCGTAAGGTTGGGGCACAGGGGAGCCTTAGCTGAAGGCATAGGGTCATCGGTCTATGCCAGGGCTGTCCAAACCATATACGATACCGGGCCATTACAAATTACTAAATAGATTAGCGGGCCGCAGAAACAAATACCTACTTGACATTTTTACTACCTACTTTGAAAGTTTAAGCTTAGTATAAAACTTTCTTTTCTAAAAATATATAATTTTCAATCAGATTTGATATAAAAAACCTGCAGCGGTAAAAACATATATAAAAACTTGTAAATGAAAAATGTCACGGGCCGCACAAATATAAGCAGAGGGCCGCATGCGGCCTGCGGGCCGTGCCTTAGACAGCCCTGGTCTATGCAATGAAATTTTGGAAGTTGGTACAATAGGAGCTCTATATATAGAGAAGGAACAGTATCATTCGCATCGAAGACGTATTTTCCTTTTTATCTATGTATCTTACCAAATTATATTTCATGCCAAAGCGACATAAGAAAACAATGTAAATAATTAACGCAAACATAGAATTATTATTATATTTTTATTCCCATAATGATTGTTGACGATCCCAAACTGACAGACGATTTAGAAACTTTAAGTCTGAGAAGAGATTTGGCGTCTCTTTGTGTGTTCTACCGATTGTACAATGGTGTTCAGAGGAGTTGTTTGACATAATGCCCACGGCTTCCTTCTACAGTCGCACCGCTCGCCATCGACAGGGAATTCATCCTCACTCATTGGAGTCTAAGTGGTCGCATACTGTGTGGTTCCAGAGAAATTTTCTCCCGCGTACTGCCAAGCTGTGGAATGAACTGCCTGTCGAGGCTTTCTCAGGAGACTACAGTATGGGGTTCTTCAAGAAGGGCGTGAAGAGGTTTTTACAGGGTCGGCAACGCGCGTGTGATGCCCCTGGTGTTACAGGCGTTCATAGGCTACGGTAACTGCTTTTCTTCAAGCGGGCCGTATGCTTGTTTACCATTGTAGTAATATAAAAAAAATGTTTAAAGTTTGTTTATTAAAAAAAATATTATATATTTAGGCTAGATGGCTCTAAAGTTACATAAGCTGACATGTCCTAAAACATCTAAAAGTCACGAATCCAAGAACTCAACTAATCATCCGTAGTAAGTTGGACGTGTCGTGAATTTCATTAAAGGGTTTCTTACTAAGTCCACAACTTGAACTTTATGAAAATATTATATTTTCTTCTACTTTACTTATATCGTGAAAATGATTTAAATTTTAAATTCTTAAATTATAAGTCAACAAGTAGCAAAGTAAAAGCAAACTTTAACTCTTAATAATATAATTTAAAAATTGGAAAATAATCTACAACTTAAACAAGAAATTTTTTTTCGCTTACGAAGCAAAAACCTCGGCTGCAAAATTTTAACAAGTTTTTCTTTATTAGTTAACATTTTTCATTGCGACAAAACAAAGACAAAATATTACGTTGTCGCATTCTTATTCACTCAAGGGACTATAAAACCCGTTCATTGATTGCACTTCTGTGAGGTCTTATTTATATAAATGTAAATATATATATATATATAAATGTATATGTTCATATGCCAATAAGGCGAATCATGGTTGTTCCTACTGTTTTATTCATATTTAACATCAATGTATTATTTACCCATGTCTTTATATTAATAAATGAATTATTATTTAACCAGTCAGGCTGATGCAGAAATACTGTACTATGTTGCAATTTCACTTAAGAATTCTCAAGTTACAATAGAAACAATATAGGTTCTGATTACAGATTTAAATTACAATAGATACCACATTTTTTTTTATTAAATAATATAAAAAGGAGCATCTCATTTTTCTTGCCTTTGATGACGTGATGTATATTTTCCAATGTAAACAGAATCTTTTCAGTCGCAACGCCTCAGCGGCACGTCAGTGTTATTTAATGACACGGCTCAATTCACATTATCGCGAGATGAAGTGAAGTGTCAAATTTATGGGTCGCTCGTCTTTGTTATGTCCATTAAATACAGAAACCATTGAGTGCTGTAGGAAACTTTATAGAAGTTTAAGGTGTACGTGACTCACTATCATATATTATACTATAAAATATTATTTGACGGATAACAACTCCTGGAACAGACACTGTAAGATTAGAAACTGACCTATTGTATTTGTAACATTCTGAACATGACAATATTGTATGAGTAGTAATTAAATGAGGATTTAAAAGTGCTTGGAAATCCTATTTAAATGAAAAAAAATATATTTGAATTTAAAAATTTGGAACACAATTAGTATCGAAATTACACGGCACTGACTTCATTGTCAAGCTTAGGTAGACTGCTTACGGTATCTATGACTTCTATAAATCTACGGTTCTTCATTAAACATGACTTCAGTTCGCATACAATAAAGCGTGCAGTTATATTCGTTGTTCAGTTTGCGGTTTAATAACGAACAGGTTCGATGGTTAATAATGTAGGGAGGTGGTTTGCGGTGTGTACAGTGTGGATAGACACTGAATGAGATGCTATGTTGAAAGCTAGTTATGCGGACAGGATTGTGGTTGATAGATCGTGGCAATGATAGCGTTGAAATTCGACTCATTTGTGGAGTAAAATCCGATCTGTATTGTTGGTAGTCCTCTTCGAGCGTTTTTATGGAGAGCTAATGTCAGATCGAATATTATTCGTTTCTAAATAGCGCATAAATGAGAAAAGAAAATCTATTTAACGTGTTTTTGTTCCATGATTATATCGGACGCTGTTCCACTTGCCGGTGAAAGGGCAGTAAGACCTGCTATCAATTCGCTTGAGTGTCTGGTTGGTTTACTAGGCGCGATAGCGGGGCCGGGTAAAGGTTCTCTTGCCTGGCGGGTTTATTGGGCTAGAGACTCGCAATAATTCTGATATAACCGCAAGGTTGGTGCACAGGGGAGCATTAGCTGAAGGCACAGGGTCATACTCGGTAAAACTGACTACCCGGCCACTTTCGTAGTCGGCGACTAGTCTTCAAAGAGCGCCAGCTATTTCTTATGTTTCTCAATAAAATGCGTCACGCAAATTGTCGAATACCCCTGAAGCCGTGATCGGATTAGCCGATTTGATACAGGTGCCGGTTCGGTGGTTACAGATATTTTATTTACATAAAAAAAAATGTTACGGTGTAGGTACATGGTTTACGGTAATCTGTAAACCTTTAATTAAGAAAATATAATATCCTTCCACTAGCGTGCATCTATAGGAAGGTATGTATTTTTTTTTCCGAATTATTCAGGCTACTATAAAAAGAGGCATGAAGGAACCTCTAAACAAGTTAGGTCACAATATTGGAACTTAATAAGTCAGACTATGTATCACTAATATCTATATACACTTCTGGACACATCTATTGGCCCACCTTGCATTTTCAGTTTCGTTTGGTCCTAGCTAAAATTTTATATTAGGTCGAGCAAAAAGTTTTTATGCAGTTTTGAATCTGGAACATTCATAATTTCATTCAATAGTCTTTTTTTGAATTTCGAACACAGAATTTAAAGAAACAAAAGACAATTTGGAGCCTGTTCGTTGATATCCAACAATCGAATACTAAGAAAACTTGATTTTATTGGTTTACTTGGATTTAATTCTTGAAAGTGTGATTTTTCTCTTTGGTTTTGCAACAAACATTACTTATTCTTAACATTAAAGTGAGGTTCTATCAATAATCTATGGATACTTCGCCTGAAGTCGCCGCCCAAGCTGTGGCACTTATCCAGGCCGGACACAGCCAAAGAAATGTGAGTGCTCAACTTAATTTAAGTCGATCTGCGGTCCGAAATGTTCATCGGAGGTACCTAGAGACTGGCGGCTTTGTTCGTCACAATATTTCGGGTCACAACTGAAAGGCAGGATAGATTCATCGTGACGACCAGCTTGAGAAATCGTCACCTTACCTCCATTGACATACAAAACCAACTTCGTGACTTCCACGGAGTATCTGTGAGCGCTCGAACTGTTCGGAGGAGGTTAAAAGAACGCGATATGGTACCACACAAGCCAGCTAATGGCCCCAAACTAACGCGAGCCCACCGAACAGCGCGCCTTCATTTCGCACGCACTCATTTAAATTGGACTCAGCAGCATTGGAGCCGTGTACTCTTTTCTGATGAGTCTAAAATTGTGTTACATGGCAATGATGGAAGGAAGAAGGTCTACCGACGTAAGGGAGAGCGTTTCGCACAATGATGCTTTGAAGAGAGGGTTGCTTATGGCGGTGGCTCATGGACTGTCTGGGGCGGTATATCCGCGAGCGGCAAAACTCAACTTGAGGTTGTTACGGGACCACGGCTGCCAACATTAAATGCTGAAAGGTACATTCGTGAGTGCTTAGAACCTCACGTGATGCCATACGCGGACTATGTGGGCCCAAATTTACTTTTTATGCATGATAATGCAAGAGCCCATACGGCCGGCATCGTCAGGGAATATCTTCGGGATGTGAACATCACAGTTATGGACTGGCCAGCATGAAGCCCAGACATGAACCCCATTGAGCACATGTGGGACGAGCTAAAAAGACGTGTTAGGGCTCGTCAGCCAGTTGCCCAGACGATGCAGGAGTTGAAAACTGCCATAGAAGAGGAATGGGGGAGGATCCCTCAAAATTTCATAGAGCGGTTGATAAACTCTATGCCTAATCGTATGAGAGCTGTGGTAGATGCCCATGGAGGCAACACGCGTTATTAAATTAAACTTTTATTTGATAAAAAATGTTTTTTATTCAAAAATCAACTGCCTTAATCAAGGCGCATACCCGACTTGTTAGGCGTAGCTCCATGTCGTGTGGTATTCTGAATTCAAATTTAAAACAATATGATCGAAAAAGATGGTAAAATGTATCAGGTTTAAAACTGCATCAATAGTCTTTGTTCAATCTAGCAATCATATTTCGGTAGGGGCCATCGAAACCTAAACTCTAAGGTGGGCCAATAGATGTGTCCAGAAGTGTATATATATATATATATTAGGACAAATGTTTTTATAGTATTGAGGAGTATTTAGAATATAAATTGTCAGGACATGCTTTTAGGATTATGATATTGATTAGATAAATAGATAGTCATTTATTCCCAAGAATATGGTAGTATACAAGATGTTTCATGTAGTTGTTCATGCATATTCTGCCTTTATTGGCGTAGGAATATTTACAATATTATTAAATTGTTTGTTACACATTTATAAGCTGGTAGTTTGAGTGCGGACTTTACATTATAATTACAAATTTATATTTCACCTCTGAATTTTATTATGTAACAAAATTAATAATTAATGTATGATTTACAATATAATGTAATGTCTGAATACATGAACATTAAATTCGATTGGCACCTTGTAAAAACTGATGTAAACATTTTGACTTTGACTTTGACATTGATTAGTCGGCTGACTTTATACAACCGACTAAGCGACTAGTCGGCTAGAGTCATAGCCGACACATCTCTTATAATTATGTATGCCAAATCCGTTTATCCATGAAAGAGTACCAAGCATCCATTATATCCACATAAACTTTCACATTTAGTAGGATAGTTATGTAGTCGAATACTACAATATGTTATTTTTCAAAAAGGACCTAAAACGCTCTATGTTTGGAATAACTATTTGGTTACTTGCCAATTCTTCTGAATAGTACAAGATTAAAAATAACGACCCAAACGAAGCCTGCTATTCATATCTTGTAAGTTTCATGCCGTATCTAAGGTCGTTAGCAAAATGCTGAGCTCATAACAATTTCCACTAAGATTAACCGTGGGTCACTAATGCATAAACCGGTCCATGCAGAAATTGCTTCCAAAGCACTTAATTAGGGTTTTCAGCTAAATGACCACGCACAAGGAACTCATTTAGAGTTAAAGGAAATTTTCAGCCATATAAAATTCAGTTTCTTTGATGTTGTTTTCAAAATGAAACGTAGTTTGCATTCGTTTGAGATTTTTATAAATTTATGTTGATTTATATATTTATATATAGTCCGGGAGCCAGCAACAGATTTACATGACCAATTCTCACTCGAGCAAAAACTTGTGAACTGCCTCAGAGAGTTGAATTTTACGAGTTCTCGTCCGGAAGGAAATGATTGACGAAGTTCGTACCTGACTCACAGACTAACAGATGTATTAGATGTTCATTATGATATTTAGACTTTACCTTACGTCCACGCGGTGCATCCCGCATTACTAAAATGATTTAGTACTAAACTAAAATAAACACGTTGTATTTATTTATTTCGTGCTTCGGAGGGTACGCTAAGCCGTCGGTCCCGGCTGCTGTCATTAGATGATAGTCGTCATGTCAAGTTAGTGGCCTTTAGGCGGCTTGAAAACACTAGGCTCTGCCAACCCGCAATTGAGCAGCGTGGTGGAGTATGCTCTATACCCCTTCAATTGAGGGTAGACGTTCCCAGCAGTGGGATGAATAAGCGTTGAGGACGACGATTTATTTATTTCTACAAAATCTCGGTACAATAGGCGGACTCATAGACATTTATGTCTGTGGACAGATTAAATGCTAAACACATTTTGGGGTGTAAGTAGATCATCAACATCTTTGAACCAAAGCCAACTTCACCTGCACGCGGAGCACCCTGCTGACTGACAAACGAAGCTCTGGCGAAAAGAGAGGTAGAGAGCGTAATTGTAAGCTACCCGACTGAGGAATGTACCTCCACCTCACAGAATACCGCAGCCAAATAACGGTTCCCTTGAGGGCTGTTGTGTTCCTACGATTAAGTGAGGTCACCAGAAAGGAAGGGGGTGGCGGCGCGCGAGCGATATTTTATGTTGCGAGCGTTAATATGACAATGGTAACCGCTTCACATCAGGCGGGCCGTATGCTTGTCTGCAACCCGACGTAGTATAAAAAAAAATACCAGTCAAAAGACCAGTCAACCTGAGAATCAAAATTAGGAGGGGAGAAAATCATTCACCGTGTACCAATTGTCAACGACGCCGTTGGATTACATCACTGGGGTGTCGTTTAATTTTTTTTTAAGTAACTACCTACATCACCGTAATGAAGGTCTAATACAAAACTGAAATTTCTATATCAATTTATTTATCATTCGTTCTTACGAACGAATCGTTCTTACGACTAGTGATTAGTCATGTCGTGATCTTTCACGACATGACTAATCACTAGTCGGACGGGAGTGGTGTAGATTTTTTTTTTTAGGTATCTACACCACAGACACCTAAAAAAAATTGGTTGCCTGTAAAGTCGGTATACGGGCGAAAGTTTTACGTGACAACGACTTTGAGTGGTAAAATGTTTTCGAGTGGAAGGGACGCATGCCTTTCACTTTTTATGTCTGTCTCTCTCGCTCTTAGAAGGGACACGCGTCCACGACACGCTTACAATGAGAGCGAGTGAAAGGCACGCGCCTTTCACTCGCTCTCATTGTAAGCGCATAACGTGACCCAGTTTCTTGAAGTGTCACCCGGCTAACCAATTTATAAGACGTTGTCACGTCAAAAAAAAATTGGCTGTCTATAAAGTCGGTTTACGGACGATAATTTTACGTGATAACGTTATAAGAAAACATCAGAAGAGAGATAGATGCGTCATTAGCCGAACGCTTAGGCTGATCGTGCCTCTCTGTCGCTTGTTCCGCACTCTCGCTGGCACGTTCGGCTCAGGCGGAACGTGACAATGAGTCATGCTTTTTCGTGCGTTGGTGTAACCCAGGCGTCGTTAACAATACATGAAAATAACGATTACGTTTTGTACAATTTATGGAGCATATATACCTATATGTGTAAAAATATAAACACGTATCTTCTAAGTGATTTAAAGGGGGAACGAAAGCACGAAAGCCAAGCGGTATGTTTAAACGTGTGCAATTTGTTGGGTTTGTGAAGACGTATTATTGTCGGGACAGACTTGAGGAATAGCAGGCGGTCAGCAAGGCGATGAATCGTGGGGATATGGAATGTTTTGCTTAGTATTTTTGAATGAATGAAATTTTGGGGTGTAAGTGGTTCATCAACATCTTTGAACCAAAGCCAACTTCACCTGCACGCGGTGCACCCTGCTGACTGACAAACGAAGCTCTGGCGAAAAGAGAGGTAGGGAGCGTAATTGTAAGCTACCCGACTGGCGAATGTACCTCCACCGCACAGAATACCGCAGCCAAATAACAGTTCCCTTGAGGGCTGTTGTGTTCCTGCGAGTGAGTAAGGTCACTAGAAAGGAAGGAGATGCTGCGATGGCAGCGGGTATGTCGGCGCGCAAGCGATATCTTATGTTGCGAGCGTTAATATGCCTACGGTAACCGCTTCACATCACGCGGGCCGTATGCTTGTCTGCCACCCGACGTAGTATATAAAAAAAAATGCTCAGCTTTTATGTTTGCTTGGTAAGTACAACACACGTGCACTCTGCACCACAGAGTGCAGGCGTGTCAGATTATTGTACTCGTATGTAAATCTGATAATAAGTGTCTAAACACACTATACCGAAATTCCGCGACCGAAGTTTGGCGCCATTACGCCTGCAATACTTTTTCAATGAGTATCGACAATGTGTCGATACTCATTGAAAAAGTGACCAAAATTACGTTGCGTTTTTTACATACCAATGTTAATTACGCCAAATTTCGGCCGCGAATTTCGGAAGTGTGGTTTGAAACTAAAACCAGGGGCCCTACCTAGGGTTGCCAACTATACTGTTAAAAACAGTATTATACTGTTTTTCACTAAATTATACTTTTTACTGTTGGAACAAAAATAAAGTATACAAAATACTGTTTCCAGCATCAACATGCTTAAGTAACGCATTTTTATAAATTTGTAATTAAAAATGAGGTCCTGATTTAATTTTTTTTAATTATAATTGTGGTGAGGCTTAAGTAATATTTAAAAAAATCTAATTAATTAATAAGTTGTGTGAGAAACTCTAAAACACCAACAACTAAACAATAATATGTATTTAAAACATTAAATAAAATACTGTTCGTTTTTCTAAAATACTGTTTAAAATTTTTCGCAGACCTAAATATACTTTATTTCTTGTAAAAAAAGTTGGCAACCCTAGCCCTACCGCCGAAGCTGGAGCCGATTGCCATCGGATTTTTGAATGCAAAAATGAAACTACTATTTAGATTGTTGGTAATTATATTTAGCTCAGCTGGTAGACACCCTAGAGCTCTACCGACGAAGCTGAAGATGTTTATTAATAACTTTACTCTAAGACAAAATTTTTGAGATCAAAAAATCTGATGGTAATCGGTGTCAGCTACGGCGGTACACGGCGCCGAAATCGAGGTTGAGTGGAGCGAGTAGATTCAGTGTATGTTTTCCATTGATTTCAATGGAAAATGTATTTGATGATCATTCATCAAGAACCGAACAATGTCTGTTTGTCTTGGTCTGGGTGTTTTTTATGTATCATAAGTATGTATTTACAAAAAAAAAATGTATTTACATATGTATCAGTTGTCTAGTACCCATAGCACAAGCTTCGCTTACTTTGCGGCTAGATGGCGCTGTGAAATGTCTGACAATATTTATTTATTTTACAATAAAGATATTATAAACAAATAATCAGACTTTCCCGTTTATGGCATGGGATTTACTTTTAAACTTGGAGATTAAAATCGAGCACGTCAAGTCCTTTTTAAAACATTACTTCCAAAATTAAATTTCACCGTGCAGTTCGTTCCTTATAAAAACAATTCAACAGTAATGTAAGAAGATCCGCGGGCAGTCCCGGTAAATCCCGGATTTGGTTTGAATAATGTTCCGGGACGGGACGGGAGGGTAGACGCATTTATTTCATTTATTCTCCGACCACTTTCGATGCAGGTCGGATCATGTGAGATTCCTTTTTGTTGATGATACACTTTTCTGGGATGGTTTGCATATATCTTAGCTTTATTACACTTTTTTCTTTGTTTTTTTTGACGTGCTAACGTATGAACGCCGGCTGCACGCAGGAAAAAGCATGATCCATTGTAACGTGCAAGCGTGAGCGCGGAACAAGCGATCTTATCTTATCTTAGAGTGGGTCCAGTGCTGCAGCACCGGTGACACGTCGACCCTCATGGATCTTTTGTGCTCTCCCTAATTCTTTAGTCACTCTCCCCTGACTGTCTGGAGACATGTTCCATGTACTTCAGTATACCGCTTATTGGGGAGAGCCTGTAGGCCTCCAGGAACGAGCGATCACGATAGGCCTAAGCGTTCGACTTGTGACGCATCTCTCTTCCACTCCATCGGCCGATGTTTTCTTATCACGTAAAATTAACATCCGTAAACCGTCTTTACAGACAGCCAATTTTTTATTTTTTTGTTGTATAATTTTGGTCTACTAGTGAATCCACAGTATAAGTAATAGTCATTACTGGTAATTGGACACAATAGTCAGTAAAATAAATAAAGAAAATAATCAAAATCACGGTAGAATTTTTCATTCAGACGAGCTCGACGATCGAATGGTTAGCAATGGTCACTTTGACTCCGAAGTTGCGGGTTCGATCCCCGCACAAGACAAATATTTGTGTGCATGGACATTAGGGCATGAATCTCGGAATCTCGGAACCGATTTCCGATATTATAAATTCCGATACTGAGTGACCCAATATCGTAATATCATAATATCGAAGTCAGACAAATTTAGTTTTTTTTTTGTTTTTAAATAAAGTTAATAAGAGCGCCACAAGTGAGCCAATATGTGACGTTGTTGTAAACATGTTGAAACGCCTTAAATATAAAGAAAATCCAACTAATTCCATCGCCGACACAGAAACAGAGACGGAATCAACGACAACTGCTTTATTATCTTCCGATGAAGATGATAAACCCTTAGCTCGTCACGCTACAACGAGTAAGTTAACCCTCCAACAGGAACTGTAGAAGGAACTGGAAAAGTGCAAAGAAAAGACGAGAATCGTATCCTCGTCAGACAAATTTGACCTTTTGGGATTTGTAATGACTAAAAAAGTAATATACGACAACAGAGGTGAAAGAGGAGTTTGGAGACATTTGTGCGATCGTGGACCGAATCCACGATACTCCGAGCATTCGTCTCCAGCACCACATCTCTAAAGCGTTGATCTTTTTCTTTTCCACTTCGCGTAAAATCCACGTCTCTGCATCGTATAAAAATATGGGGAAGACTAAAGTTGTTACGAGCCAGGTCTTAGTGGCTTTAGTTAAGTTCCTGTTCTTCCATATTTCTTTCAGCTTACCCATTGCGTTTCTTGCTATAGCCATGCGTCTCTTTACTTCATCTACGCAGCCACCGCTGTTCATTACAAGAGAGCCAAGGTATATATAGGACTGGACCACTTCACAGTTTGCGATCTGTGTTACTTCTGGCATGTTACTGTTGGCGAGATCCACGATCATTATTTTGGTCTTAGTACGATTGATCTTTAGTCCGAACTCTAGGTTTACGCGTCCCATTCTGAGAAGTAGTTCTTCCATATGACATTTATTAGTTGCAAACAAGGTGCTGTCGTATTGCATACCGCAGGTTTGCAATCCTGTATCCACCAACTGCTACACCGTCTGTCCAATCCTTCAAAGTGATTCTCATTATAAGTTCTGTGTATACTTATATTAAACAAGAGCGGTGATATTATGCATTCTTGGCGGACATCGGCACTGAGGTGGAAGTTAATTGACAAAATGTCATCAGTCCGTACCGAAGCTGTTCCTTCTTCATACAAACGTCTAATAAGGTGAACTAGATGTTTTGGTGTCCCCATTGCTAACAGCGTATTCCAGAGCTTTGGCCATTTCACCGAATCAAACGCTTTGGAGAAGTCAACAAAGCAGATATAAGTTGGCTTGTTGAATTCTCGAGCCTAACAATGAGTATTTGGTCTCGAGTGCCCTTCCCCCTTACAAAACCAGTCTGTTCCGGAGCAATATCCTCAGACAGATAAACTTTGCCTTTCATTTTGAATATGTAACAAGATCTTGCTACAATGTGATATAAGTGCAATAAGGCGGTAGTTGTTACATTTCTTTGTTTCCCCTCTTTGTGTAACGGGGTGAAGACTGTATGAGTCCATTCACCAGGCCATATTCCGGTTCTCCATAACTTTTTACAGATGGTGTATAATTTATAATTTGTGAGCCGTGCTCTCCCAGGGCTCGTATGGTTTCGATTGGGATCGCTTCTCTGCCCGTCGCTTTTCCGTTTTTGAGGTGGTTTATAGCGGCTTCAACCTCTCGTATAAGTATGAAGGGCTCCAGTTCCTCACTCTCAGGCTCCGCGCTGGGAAAGTTCTTGCATCGTGGATCTTCAAATAGGGACTGACAATAACCTTTCCAAGTCTCTGAGATTTTATCTAGTTCTGTCACTATATTGCCACTAGTCTTCGATGGCCCATGTTTTCGATGACAGTAATTTTGTAATGGTGCGAAGTTTATGGTACAAATGTTATTCCTAAATGTTGTTTTTGCTTCGATATTTTCATTTGATATGTTATTGATGTTGATTATGAGTCCGTTTAATTAGAAATGTACTTATGATAATATCGAGAAACCTGTGATTTAATAAAAAACTAAAAAAATCCACAAAGTTTTGTACCAAATTAAATAATTTGATCTAAAATATTATGTTTACTGTATCAAACCCAACTTTATGAGGATGTATAACGCATTTGTGAAATTCCGATATTAATATCGGAATTCCGATATTGAGATCTAATATCGGAAATCAGTATCGGAATTGAAAACTTTCCGATATTACATGCCCTAATGGACATATCCGTTTCTCCAAGACAATTATATTGTCTGGGTGTGTAATATGTATGTATTTATAAAAACAAAATGTATTTAGTATACCAGTTATCTAGTACCCATAGTACAAGCTTTGCTTAGTTTGGGACTAGATGGCCGTGTGTAATTTGTCCAGGAATATTTATTTATTTATTATTCACATATTAATTACTAATTCATCATTTTAATAACTTAATGCTAATAGACAACCTATGGAAAGGCACTATTGTGACGAAGGATAATAATAATAGTACGTAGTACTATTACTTAAACTGTGGTTTTTAATTATTAAGTTTAATATTAATTTAAGTATGTAACTGTATTTATATATAGGTCACCCAGTGGTCGAAATTCGACCATAATTAATTTATACTATGGTTTTAACAATAAACAAGAGCATATATGCATGTTTGTGTCAAATACATGGTAGTGTGTGTAATGTTTTTTTTATTGATTTAAAATATGTTTTATGCATAATTAAAAAAAAAAATATTAATATTCTTTACTCCTTCTCTATATAAACTGTACACCTATAGTTTATATTCGAAATATATAGGTGCACCACGTGCAGGTGAGGTTGGCGTCGGCTCTAAAAATCGTTGTGTGCCAATTACACCCCTTATTAAAAATACCGATAGGATAATTGAAGCTTCTACTACAGTTTATTCTCATTGTGAATTCGGTGAATTTTCGCCCAAAGAAAACAAAATATCTCGTAACCTTTTCTTTCTTTATTTTGGCGTCGAATCAAATCTTACCCATATGCTGATATGTAGGCCAAAGTCATCGACCGAAAAATATTGGACTCATATCGCTCTTGTTGTTGATCTCATTGGCTTTAGTTCTACGTAGTTCTACGGAACTCTCTGATGTATGTACGCATGTTTGGAATACTTAAACACCTTTATAAAGAGCAGCTCATTAAATGCAAGTCTAACAGCTGTTTTTTTTTATACTACGTCGGGTGGCAGACAAGCATACGACCCATTGATGTGAAGCGGTTACCGTAGCCATATTAACGCTCGCAACATAAAATATCGCTCGCGCGCCGGCACCCCCGCTGCCGACGCAGCATCTCCTTAATTTCTGGTGTTCTCACTCACTGCAACACAACAACGCCAAGGGAATTGTTATTTGGCTGCGGTATTCTGTGAGGTGGAGGTACATTCCCCAGACAGGTAGCTTACAATTACGCTCCCTACCTCTCTTTTCGCCAGAGCTTTGTTTGTCAGTCAGCAGGGTGCACCGCATGCAGGTGAAGTTGGCTTTGGTTCAAAGATGGTGATGAATCACTTACAGCCCAAAAATTGCTGTCAGATTCGCATTTATTTATTTAAACTTTCATCATCATCAGGTCATTTTAGTCTCCACTACAGGAGCATGGCCCTCTCTCTTCCGTCCCAGACAGAAGGAGGATTTGGCCTACACTCCCCATGCTGGCCAGACGGGTTGGGGAGGTCTGATCGATATTTGATAATGTATTTCCCTTAGTCGCCTTGTACGACATCCACGGGAAGAGACGGAGTGATTCTATTCTAGTCTGCCGGAAACCATACGGCAATTTAAACTTTATTGACCACAAAATTACATAAAAACGGACTTAGCGCTAAAAGAATTCTAAGTCCAGGTAGTCGCAGTCGACTACCTCTAGTCCCTTACATCTCTTATGGCTCACCCCACTTCATGGGGTTGCCATTTTCACTTAACGCACGCTCATTCGTGAGCGGCGTTTGCGTCGCCCGTTCGCTACGAACGATCGCTTAGATGAAGCTTTTAAGGCCCCGCAAGGCTAAAAGCAGTCCCTAGGTGGTGTTTAGTCGGTAAGAGTCCGATATAATCAACGTAGCCTTACGCTACGTTGGTATCCATGAGGATTCACCACCTCCTTCCCGTAGTTTCCTCCGGAAGGTTGTCCATCGCGCGCGTGGGGCGTAAAAAAATAAAAAATAAAAGCATTCTCAACCAGTCAACCTTTGGGAATAGCAGAAATACACGAATGCGGTTCTGAAGTAGATAAAAAAAAAATTGGTTGTCTGTGAAGTCGGTTTACGGATGATAATTCTGTTACGGGTTACGGACAGAAAATATAATCAGAGTGAAAGAGAGATAGAGGCGCCACAAGCCGAACCCTTAGACCAATGGGGATGTTTGATATTTTTTCTGACACCAGATGTCGCTAGGTAGGCGTCGGGTCCAGATTGTCAAAATTGTACTGAATTTTTTGACAGTGAAACTTCAAGACGACAAGACAACACAAGACGTCAACAAGACATTTGACAAGATGCTATGAATTGACAGATGATTGGATCCAGCGTCGGACTGGCCATATAGTCGAGGTGGCATTTGCCAGCCGGGCCCCAGCCTGCGCGGGCCCCCCACGGGCCTGGCTTGCGGGGCTTGCGGCAACCGTAGGATAATATACCATCTACCATCATCTAGTCTCGGGCCCCGGGCTTGTCAGCCACCCGGGCCCTTCCGGCCCAGTCCGACCCTGATTGGATCCTACGCTACAGTGCTGCCAAAAGACCCTCATTGTGCCTGTCTGTTGCTAGTTTCGCGCTCTCGCTTGCATGCTCAGCTCAGCCGCCGTCATTCATCGATGTATGAATGTATGTATGTAAGACGTATGTAAGACTTGTACGTATGTAAGACGTTATTACGTCAAAAAATTACAATGTCTAGAAAATAGATATATTTATGTAATGACTATACACTCTAATAAAATAAACATACATAAGAATATATCACTATTATAAACGTACATTCAAATACACCTAGCTTCCAAAGTAGTTAAACGCAGCTAACGACAAAATACCATATATTATGTTAAAATCTAAATTGACTGTAAGGATTACTTGAGAACGGCAAGTGTTTCTAAAACTATGATTGTATCTACCCTCCAAACTAGTTAAAACAGACAAAACACTATATTTTATGTTAAAATTTAAATTCACTGCAAGGATTACTTGAGAACGGCAAGTGTTTCTAAAACTCTCATTGTATCTACCCTCCAAACTAGTTAAAACAGACAAAATATTATATTTTATGTTACAATTTTAATTGACTGCAAGGATTACTTGAGGACGTACGTAAGTACATTTATCAGTTGTCTAGTACCCATAACACAAGCTTTACGCTTAATTTGGGACTAGATGGCGCTGTGCAAATTGTCCAGAAATATTTATTTATTTATCTACCCTCCAAACTAGTTAAAACAGACAAAATACTATATTTTATGTTAAAATTTAAATTGACTGCAAGGATTACTTGAGAACGGCAAGTGGTTCTAAAACTCTCAGTATAAATCATGAGGTTACGCTGTACGGCTCTCCGCCACTATAAAGAGCTGTCAGCGATGTCCCCTCTGTGATTTAGGATTCGCCTGGAAGGTACGATATTGCATTTTGTGTTTTAAAATATCTCTGCATTTTCTATTAGGACATTTTAATATTTTGTCTTTCATCATCATCATAGGCCGTGTGGTTTCTGGCAGACTAGAATAGAATCACTCCATCTCTTCCCGTGGATGTCGTACAAGGTGATTAAGGGAAATACATTATCAAACATCGATCAGGCCTCCCCAACCCGTCTGGCCAGCGTGGGGAGTGTAGGTCAAATCCTCCTTCTGTCTGAGACAGACGAGAGAGGGTCATGCTCCTGTAGTGGAGACTACAATGACCTGATGATGATGCATCATCATTATCAGCCTGTACATACCCACTGCTGGACATAGGCCTTCCCCAATGTATTTATATAATAATCCCAAATATGAGGTAAAGCAGAATCGATTGCACTAGCGATATGTAAATGTTAATTTCGAGTTGTTTATCTGCGACGTTTCGTAAATATTGAAAAATCAAGATAAAGCTCCTGGCTCTGTTTTCAACTAGATCAAGGTGCGGGTGCCAAGATAGATTTTTATCTAATATGATAACAAGATATTTGGTAGTGTTCCTTTTTTCCACCATATGCGCTCATCAGCTTTCTTCATGCACTCGCTTCCAGCCGCTTTCTTGAGGTCGTCAGTCCATCTAGAGAGGGGGCGTCCTTCGTACGAAAACGTAAGAGTACTTCGTCGCTCCATACGCGGCCTCCACTCTAGCATTCCTCTCTCATCTGCTATGACTGATACGACAGATGTGGCCGGGAATTTTATCTTTTTTCTTTGGTAATATTTGCTGATGTACTTTTTTATCCTTCTACCATTTTACTCTGATTTATTATTTGTCTATAGAGCCAAAGCCAATTTCACCTGTACATCGTGCACCCTGTTGACTAGCTAACGAGGCTTTAACGAAAGAAGTAGCATGCCAAGCCCGGCTGTTGTAGTAGTCACTTCATGAGGACCATAGCCAAATAAAGTATGTTAATTTGGGATCAAAGGGCTCGGGCGGGGGTAAAAGGGGTAGGTGGCTCACCATAGTCACCTGCACGGGATATAGCCTGCTGGTTGGCTAACAAGACTGGCAAAAGAGCATAGTAGGCCACACCGGGAGCATATAAATTTGGGCCCACCACACATTCCCACCACTGTAACTCCTGTGTAGCCAGGATTAACAGCGGCGACCGCCAAAAAAGGCAATGAACAATGAAGTCCATTGCAGTCCCAGGGGTAAAACTACGGCTGCCTTGGAACTCACAGCGAATTTAATCAGAAGAAATTAGTAGGAGGAGGAACCAAATAGCAAAATGAAGCTAATTCATTTCGCTTCGCTCAGATGTTGCTACGGCGTCTAGTCATACCTTCACTCAGCTCTGAAGGCCAATTCTCGTAATTTTTCTACGAACGCAGATTGAAAGTTGACCGAATCGAGATTGAATTGAGAATTGACTATAATTATATACTTGATTTCATTAATTAATTATTATCAATTCTTGTTGTTGGCAAAGTAACATTCTTAGTTTGTTTAATTTTCACTCATATTTCGATATAATCCCGCTTAAATTTAATTTTAAAGTTACATATTGTGTTACGGGAATGCCAAATATGACATTTGTGAGATCGAGACTGGATCGAAACTGAATTTTACTATATTTTAATTACGAGAATTGCCCCTCTGTAGTTCGCGAACCGGAGTATGACAATACGCGGTAGCGACATGAGCGGAGCTAAACGAACTTAGAACTTCTTTTAGCTTCGCTCCCGGTGCGGTCTGTACATAATTTAGTTTACAAGATATCACCGAAACACACACACATTTCAAGTTAAATAAAAAGTCGTAAAAAGAAAAACCAGCCAATTGAAGTATACTTGTATTTACATTTTGTCTATTCCTAAAAATGTCAGTTTCAATTTAGACGATTTCTCTTTTTACTTAAAATATTTTATTACTATACGAGTGTACAGAAGATCTCAAAGAGAACTCACATAAATCATAAAAAAGTTCTATAATAAGTATGTTTGGCATGCAGTGGTGTCGCGTCTCGTAATAAAATATGGAACTTATAAACTGCCGCAGTAAAAGTATATCTGTTTTGCGGTAAAAGTTGGTTCCTCGATGTACTGGTTGTCCTCAGGAGATTTTAAAATGGTTCCCGAAGAGATAAATGTTGGATGAAGAGTCTTCATGTATGTTGTTGTGGGGTGCCACTGTTGGAGGGAAAGAATTTGATTGATGTAAATAAATATTACTGGACAATGAATTGACGATCTCGGTGGTCGAATGGTTATCAATGGCCACTTTGACTCCGAGGTCGCGGGTTCGATTCCCGCACAAGACAAACATTTGTGTGTATGAACATGTCTGTTTGTCTTTGTTTGGGCGTTTTCTATGTATTATAAGTATGTATTTATAAAAAAAAATGTATTTAAGTAAATTTATCAGTTGTCTAGTACCCATAGCACAAGCTTTGCGCTTAATTTGGGACTAGATGGCGCTGTGTAAATTGTCCAGAAATATTTATTATTATTGTTTCTTTTTAATCACGGGTCAATCCCGGTCATTTGATAGGCGTGCGCGGGGATATGGATCCAACGCGTAGAGGCCTTTGAGAAGTTTGATGTAATGTTGTACGACCGCCGTGACCCGCTCCAGGATATGTCAATGGAACGACATACCCATGAGCAGGTCTCGGCGGGCGTTGAGACTATTGCGAAGTGTTATGGAAAATAAATGGGCTATGGAGATGAGATCTGGGTGAACTTAATACCGGGCTATTACAGAAGAGGGACGGACGCCTGCCATAACTGCTTTTATTGCTAGTTATTTGCGGCAGGCGGTGGCTTGCCACTCACTAGATGGGCCTCCGAAATGCCAGGAAATCGGCCGGGGGCAACACCGGTGTGAGTGACTCAGGAATGTCGAGAGGTGTGCTGCGCTTTCTCCGAAGTTACTCGCGGGGTGATGCCCTTTAACACTTCCACCTCTGGAGCATGTAGCTCTAGAGGCTCCTCTCTGGACGGCCAATAATTATTATTATTAATTTAACACACTGCTATCTAGCCTCAAACTAAATAAAACGTGTACTATGGGTACTAGATAATTGATAAGTGTAGGTATTAAAAGACATTTTTTAACACATACATATACTCGTAATATCCAGAAAACACCCAGACCAAGACAAATAGACATATTCATACACACAAATGTTTGTCTTGTACAAGAAACGTACCCGCGATCTCAGAGTCGATGCAGCCATTGTTAGCTATTCCACCACCGGACTCGACAATATATAAATAGAGGGACTTTATAGCAAAACCGGGATTTTCTGACCTTTTAGACTTGAAAAATAGTTTCATTACAATAGTGATAACATCTAGGAATGTAGCTACAGTGCTGCTTACAATAGGCTATTTGACTAACATTTTTTCCGGTTTGATATGTAGGGACGTCTCCATAATATAACCAGAGGTGAAAGAATTACTTCGATAGCACAAAAATCTCTCGAGATATGGTAATTTGAAAATCACAATTTTTAGACAGCCCCAAAACGCTCCATACAAAAGACTACCGAATTATGACGTCACAGGTTTGTATTTTGTATGCATTAAATCAGAAATTTGTACGACAGCTATGTTAAATATTACGTTTATGTAGCTCCAATGGAAATATTATTTATTAATAATTTCATACTATTAAAATGGACTTTCCCGCCAAACTTTGATCGACGCTAAAAAAGTGTGACTGAAGATATTAGAATGAAAGATTGTTAAATAATTTATACAATTTTTAAACATTGGAAAATAGCCTATTACAAACGTTTGTCTATACAAATCCATAATGATCACACTGTTGCGATACGGATCTCCTCTCAATCGAAGGTGTTTAGAGCTTACTCCACCCTGGTCAATTGAAGCTTAACGGAGTCTATGATGCGAATTGTAATTATAAACAAACGAGTTTGGATGTTTTGGGGACATAGGAAGAAGTGTCAAATTTGTGTTTTTAATTAAGGGTCTATTACATTACGAGGTATTCAGACAGTCTATCATGATGTCGCCTCGTTAATATTTATTTATTTATTCTTAAAACATTTATAACACCATTATAGCATAGGTACACCAATACGATGTTATAATACATTATTTGCTAATTCATTAAATTAAATGTCAAGAAATTTAAAATTAAATAATTAAATAATCACAATACATTAAACAATAACTGAATTAATATAGGATACATGCATCACACTACACTTTCAATATATTTCTGTGTCACTTCAATGATTTTCGGCAGACTACAGTGAAAAATGTCAATAGGTATCATTTGAAATATTATTTAAAATACCAATGGCTCGTAACAAGGGGGCGTACTTGAGAAGATTCGTTCTGGTATACGGAACATACAACGTAGCGGGTTGGGACGTGCACCCACATCCCCATATTAGTGAGGAGTAAGCGAGACAATACTATGATAGGCAGTCTGAATACCTCGTAGTCTAAATAATCTTTGCGCAAGTATGATAGAACAAAATGTAAAGGTACAACTTTATTTAAATCAATATACCTGAGACATCAATGCCAAAGTATAAGAAAGCAATGAATTGGTGAACGGAGGATTTGATTTGGGGTCGAGGAATCACTGGGGGCAAATGCTGATAAATTTCCTCATGATGGAGGGGCTCGTTCTTCAAATCTTAAATCTTAAATTTGTATTAGGTACCTAACATCAACTGCAAACCTCAAAATATTACCACCAAACTGCTACAACGTAAATGTAATAATTTTAACATTAATAATGTTCAAAATCTATCCTTACAAGTAATGTGTACGGATTGCGCATTGGAATCCCCCTCGAAACTGTGACTGTTTCGAGGGGGATTCCAGTGCGCAATCCGTAAGCGTGCAAAATTATCCCACGACCTTCGATCATTATTGATTGAAGTACGACCTCCATTATTACTATTCGCTTACAGTAAAGCCCTACATTTATATTGTGACAGTATAAGTGAGTTTGGATTTTGGCCAGGTCTGAGCACCTAACGGGATTTTGCGCAGAATTAACTCATTTTGTACATAAACTATAATTATTTACTAGATATGGTTATTATATGTAAATACTGACTATACTTAGAATCCTTGCTAGAATAAAATTAATAATTAAGTTATGCGAGCCGTAATCTTTTTTGTTACCCTTGGATTAAGTTAGTACCTCCACCAAACAGAAAACTGCCTTCAAACTATAATAATTCCTATAACGTTAGAAATAAGGTAGCTGTGTTCATGAAAGCGAGTGAGTTTAATAGGAAGATAGGAATTAAAAAAATGGCACAGGCCCATTATATATTCCCACCGCTGTCTCTATGTAGCCAGGATTAACAGCGGCCGGTAACCGCCAAAATGGCAATGAACAATGATGTCCATTGCTGTCCTAGAGATAAAACTATGGTTGCTTTGGAAAGTACAACTAATTTAATCAGAAGATAGAAGTCGAAAGTTTTGGAGTTTGGCTTCCTCCATTGACAATGTGACAGCAATAGAAAAATGAAGTATTAAAAGCCTTAGAAGCGATAGCTATCAAGGGAAGCCCAATCGCCTTACAGCTATCATCAATACAACAGTCATCCTGATGGATGACTGTGAGCCAGGAGTGTGAGTCAGGATGATCGATGACTCCTTGGTATTGCTGATCTCCATGGGCGGAGGTGATTGAAAAAATGTAGAAGCGGACGGAAGTTGTGTTTCAAGTGAGACTTTACAAAGGGCATTTTCTAGAAGTTGTCACTTCTAGAATATGGCGCTTTATTGGCTTTCTTGTATATGCTGGAATTTATACGATATTATCCGGGACGGTAGCCTGAATTTGGAGATTTAACTAAATTATTACGGCAGAAAAGCTTTAGGCAACTTAAAATATCTGTACCAATATACTAATATAATAAACCTGGACAGTTTCTTTAATAAATAAATATTCCACGACAAATTGCACACTGCCATCTCAGACATCAAAGTTTATTTTATAAATATTATACAACTGATATGATTATGATCCGCTATGACCAGAGACTTGGACGCTGACCGTTAGTCTTGTCACAGAGTAAAAGTCGAACAGCAAGCGATGTAGAGATCAATGCTTGAAGTTTCTCTAAGGGATCGAATCCGGAAATAAGAGATTCGATAGAGAACCAAAGTGGCCGACGTAGCTCTCAGACTCAGCAAGCTGAAGTGGCATTGGGCTGGCCAGATCTGCTAAGTCAGCGCTGGCAGTTGGGGGAGGAAATTCCTAGAGTGAAGGCCACGTATGGTGCGAAATCCCGAACCTTGATCTCAAAAATGTGGCTGTTAGCAGTTGGATGCGGAAAGCGGAAGATTGCATGTGGTGGAAAGCATTGGAAAGGGCATATCCAGCAGGGGGTAGATACAGGCAGGATAATAATACAATTGATAAATACAAAAAACCGAAAATAAATATTAACCGAAACTTAGAAATAAAAATTCTAAATTATTATTTTTTTATTCTCTCTTCCTATTGATTTTATTTTATTCTTATTTTTTATGTGCAAAATTCTAAAAGAAATATTGAGGATAATATCCTCCATTTTGTTTTCGCGTACGCCATATTGTCACTCTTACAGCCAAAACAAATCGAATGACATTTCGCATACTGAAATCTGTCAAGCGATTTTGGACCGTAGAGCTTGCCAAAAAATCAACGAACATCAAACTTGAACATAACCCTACATTCGTCAGTCGGCCAAAAACGTACCTACACATTAACCCTCTTACTAAATAAGTACATGGTACGTACTGTACATGGAACTTTTATGATAAACGATCTCCTCATCGGTAAAAGGGACCGCAAAGAACTGTCGCAGTGCAGTACATTTGGCAGTTTCAACAGCGAGCATTTTCCATTCACTGTGTTTCGTACACGTTCAAGATAAACACATAAAATAACAAGTTTCAGATTTAATACTTTTCTGAATAATTTTATATGTTATGTACTTTAAGTAGTTTTATGTACCGACTTCAAGGAAGTTCTCAATTCGACTGTGTTTTTTTTGTATGTATGTTATTCGATAAATTCGCGAATTGTGAACCGATTTTCAAAATTATTTTTTTATTTGTAAGGGTATAATTGCAAGGTGGACCCATATTCACCAAGTCAGGGTCTGGTGATGGGAACCCAGAAAAATAGAGTGAAACCCTTATATTTGCCGTGTGGTTGACGGCAAAATAAAATTGCACCACTCCATTTCTCTGCGCTGGATGTCGTACTAGGCGACTAAGGAATGTTGTGTGACGCAATAATTTTTCTTCCGAAAGACGGGCAGCAGTGTCTCCCGAGGTCATTTTGCTGCGCTTGCTAAATGAAGTCGGTTTTTTTACAAAAAAAAAAACATTATATCTTATATGTATTTAAGTATATGTATATGTATTTATATTAGTAAATTTATTATATTATATGCACTATCCATTTTTAGGGTTCCGAACCTCAAAAGGAAAAACGGAACCCTTATAAGATCACTTTGTTGTCCGTCTGTCTGTCTGTCTGTCTGTCTGTCTGTCTGTCTGTCTGTCTGTCTGTCTGTCAAGAATTTCTATGTCGAGAATGCGTGGAGGTATCAAGCTGAAATTTGAACTGTATACTCAGGTCTACGGTCCCATGAAGTTAAAAAAAATTCAAACTGATAAGTTTACGTTGAAAAAAGTTACGGCCGTTTATTGAGCAAAAAACGCATATTTCGACACACTCAAGGGAATCAAAACCTATAGGGTACTTCCCGTTGACCTAGAACTATGAAATTTGGCAAGTAACATCATTATAGACTACAAGTACAGGAATAAATCTGAAAACTATACATTTGTAAATAGATCTTAAAAAATAGGGGGTCTATATTTTTTATAGGGTGTCGAAATTTCAAATTGAAACTACTAGTTCAAATGGGGTATCATATGAAAGGGCTTGATGTACACATTGCAAAATATATTTTATTTATTTTTTTCGACGCATTTTTTCTTATTTATAATGAAAAATATCAAATTTAATAATGATACTACGTACCTACGGAACCCTCGGTGGGCGAGTCCGACTCGCACTTGTCCGGTTTTTTTTTTCTATGACGGGTGGCAGACAAGAATACGGCCCACCTGATGTGAAGCGGTTACCCACACACACAATGCCACCTCCGCTACAACGCAGTAACTCCTTTCTTTCTGGTGACCTCACTCACTCGCAGGAACACAACAACCCTCAAGGGAATTGTTATTTGACTGCGGTATTCTGTGAGGTGGAGGTACTTCAGCAGTCGGGTAGCTTACAATTACGCTCCCTACCTCTCTTATCGCCACAACTTCGTTTGTCAGTTAGCAGGGTGCACCGCGTGCAGGTGAAGTTGGTTTTACTTCAAACATGTTGATAAACTTCTTACACCCCAAAAGTGACTACAACGCCGAGAAGTCACAGCGACACTATTCACACGTAAGCACTTCTTGACCACATTTTGTCGCTGTGATGTGGTATGGTAGTGGTACGTGTGAAACAAGGCTAATACACATGCTTTCTATTCTGGTAATGTGTTCATGCGAGTGAAGGCGTGAATGGAAGTTAATGTGCCATATTAACGCTCGCAACATAAAATATCGCTCACGCGCCGCCACCCCTGCTGCCAATGCAGCATCTCCTTCCTTTCTGGTGACCTCACTCACTCGCAGGAACACAAAAATGAAGACAAGAAAAATGTTATTTGGCTGCAGTATTCAGTGAGGTGGAGGTACATTCCCCAGTCGGGTAGCTTACAATTACGCTCCCTACCTCTCTTCTCGCCAGAACTTCGTTTGTCAGTCAGCAGGGTGTACCGCGTGCAGATGAAGTTGGCTTAGGTTCAAAGATGTCGATGAACCACTTACACTCCAAATTGGATTTTTTTAATGCGAAATTGAAACTACTGCTAATGTTGTTGGTAATTTATAGTAAACTCCGCTGATAGAACCAGAGGTCAAGCGACTAAGCTGAAGATCTTTGACAATAACTTGAACCTAAGACTAAATCCGATGGTATTCGGCTTCAACTGCGGCGTTAGGGCCCTGGATACGGATAGAATATACTATTTTTTTTTAATACTACGTCGGGTGGCAGACAAGCATACGGTCCGCCTGATGTGAAGCGGTTACCGCAGTCATATTAACGCTCGCAACATAAAATATCGCTCGCGCGCCGCCACCCCCCTAACGCAGCATCTCCTTCCATTCTGGTGACCTCACTCACTCGCAGGAACACAACAACCCTTAAGGGAATTGTTATTTGGCTGCGGTATTCTGTGAGGTGGAGGTACATTCTCCAGTCGGGTAGCTTACAATTACGCTCCCTACCTCTCTTTTCGCCAGAGCTTCTTTTGTCAATCAGCAGGGTGCACCGCGTGCAGGTGAATAATAAATAGGTTTTACTATTGTTAAGACAGTTAAAACCAAATAGTAAGGAACCTAAGTATATAGTTAAAGCTTATCCCGCTGTAGGTAGGTAATGATAATTGTAAAAACAATAATATACAACAAAACATTTATTGAAGCAAGCTTTTATTGCTTTTAAATAAAAAATAGGCATTTATTTCTCTTTTTATACGAGTAGCTAATTAAAGCTTCACTTGCCGTGTTTCATATCTCAAGCCCTTTCAATTCTAGGGTTCTTCAAGAAACCCTTAAAGGGGGTTTTACAGGGTCGGTAACGCGTGTGTGATGGCTATGGTATCACAAGCATTCACAGGTTGGATGACTGGATAACAGGCAGGTCGTATGTTTGTTTGTCGCTTTAGTAAAATAGCAATAATAAATCGCCATTTTGCGGTAACTGCCAAATTGTATTTAAAATGTCGGCATTTAGGTAAACGTGAAAAACTCACACACGAAACCTCACACGACTCTAACGAGTGTGCCACCTAATTCGGACACTGGGAAAAGGGTCTTTAATTTGCAATATTTAATTACACACACAGACAGACACGCTGTAAAAGCTTGTAATATATGACAGTTAAAAGCCTTGCTTTTAGAAGAGGACTAAGCTAAATAACTAAGAACAGTTTCAGCTGCAGCAAATGAATAAATCACGTTAGCGCAGCCGCGGGGAAAGCTATAGTTTCAAACACTAATTGCATACTACGTACAACTTGCAACACAAGTTAAATCACTTTAATATCGAACTTTCCTAATCTCGCTTCCAGCGTTGCTTTGTACACATAAAAAAAACCGGCCAAATGCGAGTCGGACTCGCGCACGTAGGGTTCCGTACCATTATCTATAAAAAACGGCAAAAAAAAAACACGTTTGTTGTATGGGAGCCCCCCTAAATATTTATTTTATTCTGTTTTTTAGTATTTGTTGTTATAGCGGGAAAAGAAATACATCATCTGTGAAAATTTCAACTGTCTAACTATCATGGTACATGAGATACAGCCTGGTGACAGGCGGACGGACTCACGGACGGACGGACAGACAGCGGAGCCTTAGTAATAGGGTTCCTTTTTACCCTTCGGGTACGGAACCCTAAAAAGAAACTGCCGGATGGAGCAATAAAATGGGTCTAAGATAACGAGATTTGTGCGGAGATTTCATCTAGGTATTTGTTGGTTTGTGGAACCTAGCTCAAGTTACGAAGGTTCCTTAGACCATTTAATACACAACAAATGCAAAGTCAAACTGGCTTCTAGGAAGATTGGTGTCATCAATAAAGCCAGGCGGTATTTTACAACCCGACATCGCCTTCAACTATATAAAACCCAGATTCGACCTCACATGGAATACTGTTCGCATCTCTGGGCTGGTGCGCCCCGTGCGCCCCAGTACTTGCTTTCTCCATTTAACCGCATACAGTGAAGAGTAATTCGAATCATCGGTGACCCAATGATCTCGGATCGACTGGGCTCTCTCACTACACGTACAGTTGTAGCGTCTCTGCGTTCTATATAATTTATCATCACGGGGAGTGCTCGGATGAGCTGTTTGATTTGATACCTGCCGCTGATTTCCACTATCGTACAACTCTACCACAACAACTACAATCTTGATAATTAGCGATCTAGTAATGTACGTTTACTATAACATTTTATACCATGAACGGTGAAATTGTGAAATCAACTTCCCTCAGCGGTATTTATGAATAATCACGGCATGGAAGTCAAGAACAGAGTCTTTATTTTCCTTAATATGCTAGTAACGGATCGGCGACCCCTTGAGGTTGACGATCTCCATGGGCGGTGGTGATTGCTTTCCACCAGGTGACCCACATGCTCGTTTGGAAATTCTCACAGAGTTTATTTACATTTACGAAGTAGACGAGGACTATTGCTCTATTTTTTATAGTATACTCGTTCCAAGATGCGTGTGTTAGCTAAGATCACTTTCGCTTTGACACTTCAACTTTCGTACCGTTCTTATGCCGTACGCAATAAGAATCAAAATCGCATTGTGACTGTCAAGCATGATATGCTCTTAGCTGTACACAGTCACGCACGAAAGGTAATGAAATATACAGGTAACTTGATCTACACTAGTGGGCTTCCGCTAATGTGAACTTAAAACGGTAGCGGCAGTATGTGAATCTATACTGATAGATGAAATTGCCCTGTTAATTTTCATTTCCGTAAAATAACACCTGTATCAATTAACTAGGAATAATCTACTAAATCTCTTTAAATTTAAATAAAAGGTCACCCAGTTAATACGTTTTTTTGAATACATGATTTACCGATGCCTGTGTCGATAGATATTTTTTTATGAAAGGGTTATTCGACAGGACTCTGAATTAAGAGGGTCTAAAGCAAAGGAAAGTTTTATGGCTAGAGACATGAAACCTATTTATTAGGTGGTCTGATTCAAAACGCAAATAGATAGGGTATTAGGATTATTCCTAAAAAATAGATAATTATTAAGAGAGGCCTAACACAGGAAATTATCTCATTTTAGCGACATCCAAGAAACGAAGACTCAAAATGTTATACTCTAGCTGCTAGCTAATTAGTTTGTGATGTGGATGAACGTATTGGTTACATGTGATAGGAATAACGTGACAGTTTGATGGTTAAAGATTGCATTGAAAATAAAATAATGAAGTTAAAATATTAACCGATGAGAACTTTATAATAATAAATAATGTAGTAAAAAGTTTGTGGGAAGAGAACCTAAATTACAAAATACGCTATAAAATTGTGGTATAACTTAAATAAATAAAATATATATTCTTGGACGAATTACACACTGCCATCTAGTCCCAAACTAAGCAAAGCTTGTACTATAGGTACTAGATAACTGATATTATACTTAAATACATTTTTTTTTTGTAAATACATACATATACTACATAGACAACACCAAGACCCAGACAAACAGACATGTCCAATCACACAACTATTTGTCTGGCGCGGGAATCGAACATGCAACCTCGGAGTCAAAGTGGCCATTGATTCGACCACCGAGCTCATAACAACAAATTGTTGTTGTGAGATGGAACAAAGATGATACGAACGATGATGATATCCAGTTCAGAAAATCTAAATCTATGCTGTGACCTCTACCTTGGAAATATATTATTATCTTCCTCAACGAACGCAATCCATTCTTATATACCTACCGTGCTATATAACAAATGTCTCTGGGAAGAACGCGACATGACAAACTATATACATTAACATTCTAATCTCGAGAGGACAAATCGAATGGCGCACAGCCAACTTGTGTGCTTCATATTGTTGCAACTTGCGGCATTGTCTTAAAATGGGCTCGCAGGGTTATCTTTCACGGTGGTATAATATCTCAAGCTATAAAAAGTAAAAAATTTTGGGTTGTATTTACACACACAATTATTATGAAAAATATAATATTTGTTTGTTTTTGCTTGTGAAATATATATTTAGGTCTATTTTTTAGTATCCTCTTATACAGGTATTTTAGAAAAACTAAACATTTTCAGTTAAAATCAAATAAATAATATTATATTAAGGAGGTTTATACGTCTGGATTTCACCCAAAATTTCAAAATGCAATATAGTTATTAAATTTGGGGTGTAAGTGGTTCATCAATATCTTTGAACCAAAACCAACTTCATCTGCACGCGGTTCATCCTGCTGACTGATAAACGAAGCTCTGGCAAAAAGAGAGGTAGGGAGCGTAATTGTAAGCTACCCGACTGGGGAATGTACCTCCACCTCACAGAATACCGCAGCCTTATAACAATTTCCTTTAGGGTTGTTGTGTTCTTACGAGTGAGTGAGGTCACCCAGAAAGGAAGGAGATGCTGCGTTGGCAGCAGGGGTAGCGGCGCGTGAGTGGTATTTTATGTTGCGAGCGGTATTATGGTTATGGTAACCGCTTCACATCAGGCGGCCGTATGCTTGTCTGCCACCCGACGTAGTATAAAAAAAATCATCAATAGTTGATACTATTTATTTTACGTTTTTTTTCTCTTGAAAGAAAGTGAAGAGAAAAAAAACGTAAAACCCTCGGAACGCGGTTACACTGAATTGATTATCATGGGACTTTTTTTATTATGTTGTTGAAAGTTGTAAAAAAGTTTACCTACCGAAATTTGCCGACCTCAGTTACAACAATTAATTGAAAAATGAGAAAAATATGAATAAGGAGATTTCAATTTTATATGCAAGAAACTATATTTCCATTTCAGGGAAGATGACATTCCTAGTAAGTGCTATCACTATAGCATTGATTTTATCGTGTAAGTGACCTTTTGGATCAAATTAAACTACGCCTGCAGGTGATACACTCTGCCTGCAGTATGCTTATTTTCCACACGACATTGTATAAAAACTGTTAGTATAGTAAAAAATTGGTTGTCTGTGAAGTCGGTTTACTGACGATAGTTGAACGTGACAACGTCATAAGAAAATACTGATGGAATGTTTGCATTTTTTAAAAGAAAATTTTAATGGAACGCCTCAGAGCGAGGTAACGCCGCATACGTCATATTTCTTCGTGCGTGCAGCCGGCTCCATCGAATTATAAGACGTTGTCACGTCAAAAATTCATCATCATCAGCCTGTATCTGCCCATTGGTGTAGCCTTTTGTTACGCGCTATAACGTCTTCAATTCGTTTAGCATTGAATCAGCCTTCTGATCAACTTGTTTAAAGCAGCATACATTGTCGTAGCCCTAACAAATGCTGTCGCCTCTCGTCGCTTCTGCACAAGAGCAGAGTCTCGCTAAAAATCAATTTTTGTGCTCAATTTTTGTGCTCCAGAAGCGAGCTATCCGTGCTATTTATATGATGAGTCCCAGGGAGACACTGAGAAATAAATTTAAAGAGATAAATATTATGACATTACATTCTCAATATATTTATGAAAATCTTATTTACGTTCATAAAAATCAAACCAAATTTAGGAAAAACAGTGATCTCCATCAATTAAATTTAAGAAATAAAAACAAACTCGCTATGCATATTACTAGGCTCCATAAAATCTCTAACTCGTTCCCAGGTCAATGTATACGCTTCTACAATAAACTTCCAAACGACGCGTTTAAATTATCCATGGGTAAATTTAAGAAATATATCAAAACTAGACTATGTCAAAAGGCTTACTATTGTATCTCGGATTACATAAATGATAAAAGTATTTGGAAATGAATTGCTCTTGTTATGTTATGTTAATGATTGTATTTGTATTTAATGTAACGATATTGGCAATTAAAAGAGTCGGCCTTGAGTTTCTTGCCAGTTCTTCTCAAGAAGCCCCGTCGCCGGAACTGGCACTTAAATTCACTTTCACATTCAAGATAGTTTGATGAAAGTGAATCTAAGCTCTGCGGATTTAGAGTAGTGATGATTTATACATATTCTTATATTTAATTTGTATGACGTTTCTAAGTGCTTTATAAAGTCCAAGGAATAAAGATATTTTGAATTTTGAATTGAATTTTTTAAAAAACTTAGCCTCTCGAACTTTATGCTGCCGCCCAAAGTGTGTAACGCCGACTTTGTGTAGTGTTTTCCCTGTTCTATCTGATGCCTTTTTCTGATGGCTTTATTGGCCGTGTGGTTTCTGGCAGACTAGAATAGAATCACTCCGTCTCTTCCCGTGGATCTTTTTATTTCTCACAAAGAATTACAGTATTCACTTATGGAGAAATACAAATTTCAAGAAATGCAATATCTGCTATCTGCTGACACAAACGAAACGTACAATAATTGCTCAATAATCAATGTAACAGTTATAATAATTGTATTTATATTATTACGGTAACAAATATTTTCAGGGAGTACGACTATAATAATAAATCAGTGTCGGGTACATGTATAAAATTCAGTAACAGCTGACCAACTGAGCTCAACACTACGTCACGACGCAGCACCGTGCATACAACCAAATACATTATAAAACATCGATCAGGCCTCCCCAAACCGTGTGGCCAGCGTGGGGAGTGTAGGCCAAATCCTCCTTCTGTCTGGGACGGACGAGAGAGGGTCGTGCTCCTGTAGTGGAGACTAAAAAAAAATGACCTGATGATGATGATCTGATGCCTCGTCCATGGCCGCAGTGGTTTCCAACAAATTGAATTGGTTTTGAAGTTCCAGTTGAAACTTTTTCAAAGTTTGAGTTATTTGAGGAAGAGTCGGACGTAGATTAATTTATTGTATAGTAGTAGTAAATAAATAGCTGTCCTCAAATATAATTTGAGTTCCAGGCTATATAAACGACATAAGTCTTGGCTTTTAGTAGCCTCTTGAGTTGTTGAGTTAGAGAGGCAATATCATACAATAAGAAAAAGTACTAACAGAAGCTTCACTTAAATAAGGTCATTAAATAAATAGCGACACTGAATGCGACGCCATGAAGAGCTTTTTAATTCGCGCAGCGCGGCGCGTCCAACTTTGTCTACATAGACCCCACCCATTCTAAGTAAAAGCGCGAAGTTGTGTCGTTCGTTTCAACAAGATGAATTTCATCCAAAGTTATTGAAATAACTAAAAAATGTGACAGAATGATAAAGTAAAATTATAAATGTATCGGTTTCTTTTATCAAATTTGTTATGTGAAATTATTTTAAACATTTACTTAAACTTAAGTTATTTTGATACCCTATGTAAAAGTAATTGTTCGCAAAATGATAATAATGGTAGATAAAAAATAAATATCTGTAGGATGGTCGGATATAATGAAAAGGAATAACAATATTTTTGACGTAGATTTAATTACTTAGTAATTTATCACGACTAATTAATTATTCCTTAATTCATTAGGCAATACTCCAGCACAATAATTAGCAGCCGCAAAGCGCTATGACAACATGTGCATCGGGGCAAAGCCGAGGAGAGAATGCCCCGTTTGCTTCGTGCTTTTATTTTTTTTTTTGACGCCCGACGCGCGCGGGGGCACCCCCCAGCCGCTGGAGGGAGGCGGAAAATCCTCTTCGACACCCCCTCAGCCTGGTTGCTACAAGACTGACCTTTAAAGAGCGAATCAGGCTTTAACTGGCTAAAAACCGCCTGCCTAACTACTTTTAGCCACGATGACTTTAAAAGCGCAAACGGAAAGCTAGAGGAAAAAGAGTGGAGAAGGTATGTAGTCTGCGACGATCTGGCGAGGGTCCCCGAGAGGACCCTACCGCGAGGCGGTTTCCAGGTCGTCGCAGAGTACACATCGCGATGCCTTTTATTTTATACCGAACTGGAGGGACTGTCGTGCGTCTTCGTACGGCTTCGATGCACGTGTTGTTTACGATGTGCCGCCGAGTCATCGCTCGGCCCGCTGCAAGTGATGTTAACGATATTGCGCCGTCATATCTAAATATTTACATAATGATAAAATTGTAACTAGATAATGGTTAATCTAATCAATGAATCATATGACAATCAGATGAGATATCATCTAACAAAAAATAATGTGTTAAAAGCAAAAGAAGGCGAGTGACAACTGACCGCTCATACGGCCGGGGCACGCGTCAGGGCACGCAGTGAAACAGGCCTGGCAATAAAAAATGCCCTGTTGTTTAGACTTGCGGTTTTTGGTCACCAAGCTATGCTCGCTATACTATCGATGAAACTACAAAACCACTCAAAAATAAGTTCATAATATAAAAATGCAGTTTACCGTTTTTTTAGAGCAAGCCATTCCTACGTCCAAATTTTCGCCAGAGTCTCATTTGGAAGTAGACTGGGTGCATCACGTGCAGATGAGACTGATTTAGCTCTGAAGATAATGGAGTCACATCTCGAAACGTGAGCACATTATCCAAAGAAATCAAGATTTGAAATAATTACAAAGCTATAAGCAGCTATAACTGCTGGAGGTGGTACCTTAAAAAGCTCGGCGTGTAAGTTCCCAACTCAGCAACGATATATTTGGGGTTTTGACAAAAGATGACTAAACTTGTTTTTGTTTATGTGTTGGCACTACCCCAGACCTGGATTCAGCTATCACTTACCCCATATTGTGAAACTGATACATACTCATACAGTTTCTAAACTTTTAACAAAGAGTTGATTGTAGTTGGGGTGTAAGTGGTTCCTCAACATCTATGAACCAAAGCCAACTTCACCTGCACGCGGTGCACCCTGCTGACTGACAAACGAAGCTCTGGCGAAAAGAGAGGTAGGGAGCGTAATTGTAAGCTACCCGACTGGGGAATGTACCTCCACCTCACAGAATACCGCAGCCAAATAACAATTCCCTTGAGGCTTGTTGTGTTTCTGCGAGTGAGTGAGGTCACCAGAAATGAAGGAGATGCTGCATTGGCAGCGGGGGTGGCGGCGCGCGAGCGATAATTTATGTTGCGAGCGTTAATATGGCTACGGTAACCGCTTCACATCAGGCGGGCCGTATGCTTGTCTGCCACACGACGTAGTATAAAAGTTAGTCTAGAAATTCCAAAAATTGTAATAAGAAAAAATATTAAATATATCTTAATAATGTTTTGTTTTAATTGTAAATATTTATTATGTTTTTATTGAAAATTATTAATACTACTATTACTAATAACTATTATTACTAGGAATTATTAACCAAATTAAAAACCCGGCTGAAAAATCAATCAATTTTTTTGTAATCGCCATTCTTTTATTGTACCGTCACCATAATGTAAAAATATAACCTACCACTCTCACAGGTGAGACAAATCGAACAACACCTCATATGTTGAAATCCGTCAATCAGTTTCGGCTGTAGAGCGTGCCAAATATATACATATATACGTGTATGGCTACATAATACATATATATCTTTATGTATATACGAGTATGTATTACATAGAAACATATAAAGATCTCGATGGCGCCGATACGCGTGTAAGTTTAATCGAACACGCAAGTTAAGCAACGTCGACCGTAGCCTGTTCATGTGGATGGGATTATTTATCTAGAGCTCCTCCGTGTTTCGGAGGGCACGTTAAGCTGACCGTCCCGGCTGTTGTCATTGGATGAAAGTTATTAAGCCAAGTCAGTGGCCTTTAGATGGCTTGAAAACGCCTCCTCCAACCCACAGTTGAGTAGCGTGGTGGAGTATGCTCTAAACCCCTTCGATTGAGTGGAGGCCCGTATCCCAGCAGTGAGATGAATAAGGGTTGACGACATATTTTCCTATTGATGGTTTGGTTACGGTTTATAGTAGCCACAAAATAGCATATTTACAACACTTAGTTACTGCCTGACATGATTATCACTATCTAATTTCATAGATTGACCCTATTTGTGTGACCTTTAAGCTGATACTTTGTGCAAAAGCATAATGTGACAAACCCCAGTTTTTATTATTGAGGTAGACATATATTTATTTATTATATACCTATATCTAAATAGGTATATAATAAATAAATATATCTTAATTTCATTAATACAACAACGTTACACTACAATGTAATTATTACATTGAAATTATATTTTTAATTTATATAAATGGGCCCCGGTTCTCCAACTACCTTCTCAAATAACCCTCTTCTCAGACTTAAAGGTTCTAAACCGTCTGTCGTTTGGGATCGTCAACAATGATTGAATTTAGCACATTAATTTTGGGTTACGTAGCATTATTGGCTAAATTAATTAAATAATATAAATACTGGATTATTTGTTCTATGATTATTCTATGTGAGTAACCTTTTGTATCGCTACTCGATAGCCGTACAGTGAATAATTTTGTAATGGCGGCTCTACATTAGTGCCGCGAAGTTATGCCGCGATATCACGGTAAAACTTGTACCCCTCTACATTCGCGGGTCACACATTCGTGAGTGAAACCTGCCGCGAAATGGATGTGGAAGCTACGGCTGGTAATAAATTTGTTTGCTGTAGCAACATATATATTATATATAATAACTATTTGTACCTACAAAATAACAAAATAATTAGAAAGCGTTGGAGAAGAAGAAGATGGTCGATGACTGAAATTGTAATGAATTGTATGTAATAATACCGTGCGCATCAGTAGTCAGGAGTAAACTGGCGGCGCGCCGTGAATGTGGATGTGTACGCGTGAACGAAACGCGAACCCTTTGTCGCGGGACAAAATACCGACTCCGTTCGGGGAACAGTCGTGAACGCCCGTGAATCTAGCGAACACCATCTACATTCACTAGGGTTTGGGAATTCCCGACAAGTTCAAAGTCCCGAGACACAAGACAGCCTACAGTCAAAGTCCCGGGAATTCCCGGGACTTCGAGACTTTTTGTTTTTTTTAGTGGGGCTTTCGTAAAATTGTAATTAAGTTAGTTTTTTGTTTAAAATTGTACCTATTAATAAAAGCCAATTTTTTGTAAAAAATCAACATTTATTATACAGGAAATTAAATGTTTACCTAAAGTTATTAAGCGAATTCCGTTAAAAGTTAAATCACACAAAGTCTTAATAACTTTGTTATATATTATCTAGTAATTCTAGAATCTAATAATTGGTCGTAATCACAAAATTTTTAATTCTCATAATCATAGATTTGCTTCATAACAAAATAATCTAAATATACATAATAAAACAGACTTGTAAATAAGTCTTTCAAATAATCAACTAACACAATAATTAAACTTTTAAGTCATAAAACGAAACAGTTAAAAATCATACTAATTCTTTATAATGGTTCTATCTATTATCTAGTTATTCTAGTACTAGTACCAATCTAATCTAATCATTGGTCATATTCACAACATTTTTAATTCTCACAATCACAGATTTGTTTCACAATTAAATACCTAATCTAAATATAAACTTTTAAATCAGTCTTTCAAATAATAGACTAACACATTAATTAGACTTCTTTGCTGATTTAACAAAATAGGCTTTTAAAAAAATCAAAGCGTCAACAGCTTTGTCCGACAATCTGTTTCGGATTTTTGTAATAATGCCACCGGACAAGGAGAACACTCTCTCGTTTTCAACAGATGTCGGTTTAATTGTGTTTAAGGCTTGATACAGTAGTTCCAAACTTTATTTACGTCTGTACGTACGACCAAACAGTTGACAAGGGGAAATGGCTAAATATCTTAAACACACCTAATGAAAGTTCAAATGTATTGCAGAGTCAAAAAGTCAATTATCCTAACATACCATTTTTTTTTACTTTTTCGAAAAAATAAATCGGTTTTAATTAATATTTTTATTTTTGATACGGGTAGCGGGTACTTTAGTATGGTTGTTTACAAAAAATAGTACGAAAAATTGTGATGAAAACGCCTATTGTGCTATTAGTTAACCGGTAGTTACTTAGCAGACCACGTAGTTATTCAATAAACTTACAGTTGACGCTATGTTCCTTCAATTATTTGAGAATAAAAATGAATTTCGATAATCTTGTCTCGTCTCGAGTCTCGAGTCTCAAGTCCCGGGACTCGAGACAACTAAAATTAAGAAAAGTCCCGAGACTTCGAGACCCGAGACGTCCCGGGACGCAAACCCTAACATTCACGTTCACGCTTGTTCACGGAACTTCGCGGCACAAATGTAGAGCCGGTAAAGCAAACGTAGCTGTTTCTGGCGTTGTTGGCAAACAGGAGTGTGTGCTAGTTTAGGAGAAATTATGTCATCTTCTTAAATTGGTAATTCTCCCTTCATTAATAAGATCACCTCTATAGTACAAGTTACATGGTCTTCATATTCATTTTATTTATTTAACTTTCATTGATATAACAGGCTTAAACACCTTTATTTGGTTTACCGTTGTTGGGTTGTAAGTGGTTCTTCAACATCTTTGAACCAGACCTAATCTCACCTGCCTGCACGTGGTGTATCCTGCTGACTGATAAACGAGGCTCTGGCGAAAAGAGACGGTCTGGTACGGTATAGCGCATTTATGAAGCTGCCCGACTGGGGAAGTACCTCCACCTCGCAGAATACCACAGCCAGATATCAATTCCCTTGAGGGTTGTTGTGTTCCTGCGAATTAGTGAGGTGAGCACCAGAAAGAAAGGACGGTGTATAGGCTAGCAATTGACCTGCGGTCTCTTGGTGTTGCTGATCTCCATGGGCGCTGCTGATTGCTTTCCATCAGGGGACCGTTTGCCCCCCACTCAGAAAAAAAAGTATTTACTTCATTTTCATAATTATAACACTGCTATTACTTTTGGGTATTCTTAGTTTAATTAAGCATCGCCTTTCAGTTTAAAAAAACATGGAATTCAATATTTTATAGAGGGATGCAAGTTCAATTTACCAATTAAATAAATTCATTAATACAATTATGCGCGAGTAACGATGTACAAATTTGCATAGTGTGATACAACAAAGCCGCACAGATCTTCATTTAAATCCTTCTTAACCGTCCCTACTTTAATATTCCACTCTCTGAAGTAAACGTCCAAGCGTTTTACATAATTCCAATTAAAAGCGGTTTAGTTTTTGTTTGGGGAACTCCGCAAAAACCAACAAAAACAACTAATTACCGAGCACCTCGTCCAACTGGAACTAAGGCGACATTGAATAGTTCACACTTTGGATTCTGTGTGGTACAAGTCACAAGAAATAGTAGACGTCACGGACTCGTGTATATATATAGAGATGGGCAAAATGCCGGGCATTTACGATAAATATATATATATATATATTTCTGGATAATTTACACAGCGCCATCTAGTCCCAAATTAAGCGCAACGCTTGTGTTATGGGTACTAGACAACTGATAAATGTATTTAAATACATTTTTTTGTAAATACATACTTATAATACATAGAAAACACCCAGACCAAGATATACAAACATGTTCATGCACACAAATGTTTGTCTTGTGCGGGAATGGAACCCGCGACCTCGGAGTCAAAGTGGCTATTGCTAACTGTTGGGATTTGTAAAGAAAAACTATTTAAATTAACAAATATTACTTTATTACTTTGAGCAAATTTTACAACGTACCACCACGCCATTACAGTTCACGACAGAGAGAGAGAGAGAGAGAGAAACAAAAGACTATACCTCTCTTTGTCTCGCAGGAAATAACACAAACCTAATAAAAATAAACTTTTGCATTGCCAACTACAACACTAACCTTTCGATCACCGAGCTCGTCAATAAATAAATAAATATAAATTCCAATGAATAAATAAATAAATATAAATTCCCTATTTATACCCAAAAATAAGGTATTTAAATATACTTATTGGGCTACTCGTATATAGTTCCAGAGGAAAGTGTACAAATAAGTAGACGAATGGTTTCGGATGTTTTTTTTGCACCACTGTTGAGTTTTGTATAATAAGTGCATTATGTACATCTTTAGTATATTAACAAGTTTAAAATCCAAGAAGCAATCTTTGGGTTAAAAACGGCAAATCTAATATTATCTAATATTCTTATTCTAAATACCTAATGTAACTAGATGTATAATGTTAGCGCAGAATCTTGTCATACTACATCTTTTGTTCTGTTAATTTTTTCGACGCAGCACATATTCTAAGACGTAAATAATGCTCTATGTAATGTGCTGCCTAATCGGTTTCATTCATCTGTGTGATGAGTACCGAGCATTATAGTGCTTAACCTGTAATAATACAATCTCGAATTTTTTTCTATTTCCTCGTAAATATTTTTTTTGTAAATACATATTAAGTTCAGTATATCATAGTCATACAATTCTCTTTATTGAAAAAAAAGTAACATAATTATACTTGTGATAAATTCTAAATCTCGTTATATTCTGGAACCATGCGGGCGAAGCCCCATGCGTAGGCTAGTTTAATCCTGCTAATATTTAGCTGGGTTTTCAAGCCATAGTTTAGGCTAACAATAGCAAATACCTATACAGTACCTACACACTGTAAGTGCGGGTGTAAATGGTTCATCATGGGGTGTAAGTGGTTCATCAACATTTTTGAACCAAATCCAACTTCACCTGCACGCAGTACACCCTGCTTACTGACAAACGAAGCCCTGGTGAAAAGAGAGGTAGGGAGCGTAATTGTAAGTTACCCGGCTGGGGAATGTACCTCCACCTTATAGAATACCGCAGCCAAATAACAATTCCCTTCAGGGATGTTGTATTCCTGCGAGTGATTGAGGTCACCATAAAGGAAGGAGATGCTGCGTTGGCTGCGTGGGTGGTGGCGCGCGAGCTATATTTTATGTTGCGAGCGTTACTATAGCTACGGTAACCGCTTCACATCAGGCGGGCCGTATGCTTGTCTGTCACCCGAAATAGTATAAAAAAATACAAAGATAGAGCGAAAAAAAAAGTTTTTACAGAATAGCTGGTATTTAATATAACACGTACCATTGTTCTCTCACCAAGCAATATTCAACAGTTCAGTGAGTTCTAGCAGAAAGCACGTTTAAAAATAACTAATTATCAAGACCCTCACCCATTTAAACGAAGTCGCCATTAACTAGTTCACACATTGGAATTTGTGTGGTACAAGTGACAAGTGTATGACATAAATGGTCAATAATAATAAATAAATAAATATTCCAGGACAAATTACACACGGCCATCTAGTCCCAAACTAAGCAAAGCTTGTACTATGGGTACTAGACAACTGATATTATACTTAAATACAATTTTTTTTTTGTAAATACATACATATAATACATAGAAAATACCCAGACCAAGACAAACAGACATGTTCATGCACACAAATATTTGTCTTGTGCGGGGATCGAACCCGTGACCTCGGAGTCAAAGTGGCCATTGCTAACCATTCGACCACCGGGCTCGTCGTCAATATATATTATATAAAGACTCTCCATATCTATCTTTCTGTGTGGTAACGCGAAACCTAAAAAGCAATTGAACGAATCTTCATACGGTTTTTTATAATAGACAATATAATTAATAAGAAAAATAATTTATATATTGTTAAGGCCCTGGGTTCAAACGTGTAGAACTTTATCGGTTTACGCACGCCAGTAAAGCTTCCAGTCGGCACCATGTTTCCGTTATCGTCAACAATCATTGTCATATTTCAGACTATTTATACAAGTAAATTTGGGGTGTAAGTGATTCATAAACATCTTTGGACCAAAGGCGACCTCACCTGCACGTGGTGCACCATGCTGACTGACAGACGAGGCTCTGGCGAAAAGAGAGGTATTGTTTACGCTGCCCTATACCGTATTGTTTAAGCTGCCCGACTGGGGAAGTACCTGCACCTCACAGAATACCGCAGCCAAATAACAATTCCCTTGAGGGTTGTTGTGTTCCTGCTAGTGAGGTATAAACGGATTAAGTGCTGTTTGTTAGTAACGGTTCAATTTAGTTACATTTCTGTCCGAATTATTTAGATAAAGGCGTACGTATTTTTATATAATACTAGCTGTCCCGGCGAACTTCGTACCGCCTAACTATCAATGAATGTCGTGGTACATATTAGCTGAACTAAATTTATGATTTTATGGAATTAAAACAATGAATAGTAGAAAATAATAGAGAAACTCGATGGCGTCATTGCGCGTGTCAGTCTAATTGAACACGCAAGTTAAGCAACGTCGACCGTAGCCTGTACACGTATGGGTTTATATTACCTCGAGCTCCTCCGTGATTCGAAAGACACGTTAAGCCGTCGGTCCCGGTTGTTATCATTAGCTCATCTTGAGCTCCTCCGTGCTTCGGAAGGCACGTTAAGCCGTCGGTCCCGATTGTTATCATTAGCTCATCTTGAGCTCCTCCGTGCTTCGGAAGGCACGTTAAGCCATCGGTCCCGGTTGTTATCATTAGCTCATCTTGAGCTCCTCCGTGCTTCGGAAGGCACGTTAAGCCGTCGGTCCCGGTTGTTATCATTAGCTCATCTTGAGCTCCTCCGTGCTTCGGAAGGCACGTTAAGCCGTCGGTCCCGGTTGTTATCATTAGCTCATCTTGAGCTCCTCCGTGCTTCGGAAGGCACGTTAAGCTGTCGGTCCCGGTTGTTATCATTTAATGACAGTCGTTAAGTTAAGTCAGTGGCCTTTAGGCGGTTCGAAAACACTGGCCTCCGCCAACCCGCAGTTGAGCAGCGTGTTGGAGTACGCTCTAAACCCCTTCGGTTGAGGGAAGACCCGTATCCATAAAAACTGAAGATTTCATAAAAATAAAGATTTCCTTATTGTTATTTTTTTTTAAAAAAAACGTTTTGTTTTATTTTTTTTAGTTTTGAAATAGGTTTTATCATTTTGGTGATTTGTAATTGTCATTTCTTTTGATGTTTACTCTGATTTGATTCTTGCGCTCGAACCCCATGGGAAAAGCGTTTTCACCCCTATCGATTTGACATTTTTAAATTTTCATAACAAATCACAGACAACTTTCGCGACATAAAAGTGACACGAATCGATTTGACGTTTTGATATTTGACAACCAATAAATATCGTAATCCCTTTTTCAACTGACACTTTCATTTGTATGGGAAAATGTTTTTTCTTTTATTTTATTTTTTCGAGAATTTTCCAATGTTTTTAAGAGTTATTCTGCTATTCGGGACGGAAATAAATCCAACAAATCAAAAACCATGGCAATCGGTCCAGCCGTTCTCGAGTTATAAGTGTTGTAACAAACACGACTTTCTTTTATATATATAGATACTTTAAATATCATCTTGACTTGATGACAGATATAATAATGTTTATAAGAATCAGTGAACACATTATTTATTAAAATAAGACAGTAAATTGCTTATCGTTACGAATCCCGATGTCATCTAGACATCGTCTTTTGAAAAATTTCTTCGTGTATTTTAGTTTTGTTTTTAAATATTATTTTTGAACAAAATATGAGTACAAATCCATCTTATTCGAATTGCCCAATAATATTATTTATATGTTACTGAGGCTGTTGGTTTATTTGAACAAAATAACATGTTGGTACTAAGGAAGACCTGTTGAGAAACTAAGGAAGAAAATTAAGAAGTGAATGAGTTGCTGCGCTGGGAAGCGGGGATGGCGGCGCGCGGCGTGCGAGCAATATTTCATGTTGCGAGCGTTAATATGGCTACGTTAATCGCTTCACATCAGGCGAGCCGTATGCTTGTCTGCCACCCGACGTAGTATAAAAACAACTTAATAGATAACAATAAGTGTAAAATATACTCACTATATTATTCACATACATATATTATATATACGAATATTATACCCTTAGATAATCACAGAATATTGTTTTGGAAAACACATGTGTTGAAAATAATGATTTAATATTATACGAAATATATGTAAAAAGTACGTAGTCTCGACTGTACAAGTGCGCCCGGAATCGAGCGATCAACCGGTGAGCGAACCGTTGGCTTCATAGTAATAAGGCATATTTTCTCGACTCCCGACGATATGTCACGTTTTTAAGTTAGCCATTTGATTATTTAGGTGAGATGTAATGGCATATTATGTACTACAAAACAAGCAACTCTTGCATATAACCACAAAAATAAATTAATTTCGCTTTCATTTAATAATCGCATATGCCGTCTGTTAGCAAATAGCTATGTTGGCTATGTACTTAACAATAGATATAGTACTAAATGTCACAAACATAAAACGGTCGAACGAATCCAGGTACTTTTTAACCGCTAAATCTTTAAACATGGACCAAACATCCGAGGACATAAAGGGTTTCAGTGTTCTTAATCGTATCATGTTCATCCCATTAACGCAACCTAGGATACAACATATTACAAAATACGCTAGAGCGTCGCCCAAGGAGATGGACTGTGGCCTAAGGGGTGATTTATATTAGTTAGTGATAAGGGATGATTTAGGGTTACTGATTGAATAACTTCTGATTGGTTTTATGTATTTGGGTCATGGAAATTGGAGAGGATACTTTCTTATGTCGTCTTAAGAAGTTATGGGCGTGGTCAGAAACTGTTATGGCAGCATAGTGTTTCTAAAAGTGGGTAAGACGAACTGGGATTAGCCAGTTAAGCGTAGACTTAGGCAGCGGGGCTGTTTATGTTGCGAGCGTTAATATGGCTACGGTAATCGCTTCACATCAGGCGGGCCGTATGCCACCCGACGTAGTATAAAAAAAAGACTTCGTGATGATAGTTGGATCACAAGTAGGCTTGAAGTTTTGAACCTTCTCAATTGGCCGTTCAGCGATCTCTTCTCTTTATTCAGATCATTTGAAATAATTAGATATTTATTCATAAAAGGACGTTTCATAGCTATTTTTAGGGTTAATCACTGAGAAATCAATCAGGAGTAATAAATTTTAAAACGATTTTTAAAGCCTAAAGCAGGTCATTCAGGGCATACCGGAAAATTATAAATTGTTTCTTTGCGTTTTTTTTTGTTTTGCGCAGACACGATACGGTTTCCTCAGTTTCTGTTTTATTATGTGGGTGATAGTGCTCTAAATAAAGTAATTTCCTGCTCATTTGTACTATTCGTGATGTCAATACTTTATACATCTCTCGCCTAAAAGATATTTTGCGACTTCATCTTTGGACGAAAGGCATCAAATTTCTTTATCGGAGGAAGGTTGGATTGTATAATGTTGTGTGGGAAGTGTCCTCGACCAACAACAAGAATACGCTTTGGATTTAGATTTCAAAAGTCTGTATCATATTTATTTTTTAATAAATAAATAAATATTTCTGGACAATTAACACAGCGCCATCTAGTCCCATATTAAGCGCAAAGCAAAAAGGGTACTAGACAACTTATAAATGTACTTATTTTTTTTTGTAAATAAATACTTATGATGCCTAGAAAACACCCAGACCAAGATAAACGGACATGTTCATGCACACAAATGTTTGTTTTGTGCGGGGATCAAACCCGCGACCTCGGAGTCAAAGTAACCATTGATAGCCGACTAATTAGCAATATAGTAAAGAAGAAATATATATTAATGTTTTGATTATATTAAATAAATACACAGTGAGTAAGAAAGAAAATATTTATCACTTTCACTAGGATCTATTACTAGGTACAATATATCACGGCCAGCGACTGCCGCCGACAATTTTACGTCGACCAACCGCCCGGCTTTATGGCGGCCCTGCCATGATTTACACCCACTAAAGCAGCCACCGAACTTAATATGTGCACTTTTTAGGGTTAAAGCAGAATTTGTGTAGGTAATAATAATGCAAAGAAGAGATCACTTGATAGAAGTTATAATTACAAAAGCATATTTTATTTAAGTATATAGTAATTTTAGTGTGTATAGGACATGATAACTTATGTAAAAGAAACAAGTTGAACTATTTCTAATGATTATTTAAAATATTTCTAATGATAAGGAATACTTGGTGCGTGAGACCGACTCACAGTTTTTTTTATAATTTATTCTATTTTTCATCAACTATCTTGAGTATGGCACGGCTAAACTAAATAACAGGAAAGGTATATACATAATAAGTACAATAAGGGCTTCATTTCACCGGGACACCATGGCGGCGCAACCAGGCGCGCCACCGTGGTCTCTGTAAGCTACCAAACTAGACACCATACCGACACCAGAGTCTTCTTACCACACTGAGTCAGTATCAAAATGGACCTCGAAGAAATAGCACTACTGCTGTATGTACGTCGAAAGTGAGACACAATACAGCGATATAGTAATTAGTGGTGGCGCCACCAGTGTGGCGGCGTGACCAGTAACAATCTGTACACGCGTCCGAGCTGGTCGCGCCGCCAAATTGGTTGAGCGACCAGACGGACACCAGGTGAGTATCTCTCTATAGAGTTGTATACATTTTATTGGAAGCGGCGACTGGTTGCGCCGCCATGGAGTCCCGGTGAAATGTAGCCCTAAGGCGACATATCAGAGAATAAAGGTATTTGGTACAAACAGAGTATAAGTAATAGTACTACGTACAGTAGGCCATTCCCTGATGCTCTCTCGTATCGACCTCACCTCCCCTCAGAGACAAATCTGGAACAGTTTATATGCGCCGCACACACACGTTCATTCCCGCCATGCACATACAGCATTGTTTGTGTAGTAGTTCTCGAGGCGATATTTGTATGGAGTGGCCGGGAGTGGTACAAGACAAGATTATACCTAACATTACTCCTCTCCTCTATGCACGCCATAAAAAAACCATGTTCACACGCAATAAAGTTTATTTGTCTATAAAGTAGGAAGATAACAAGAATCGTAGACTAAATGTTTACGAGGCATGCATTAAAATTGATATGGTTGATATAAACTATTATTTTCCACCCCCGCCCCAATGCAAAAGAGAGTGCTTTTTTAATGACAGTCGGTGCTAAACAAGTGTACCGTCCGCCTGATGTAAACGGTTACTGTAGCCATATAGACTTTTTTTTTAATACGGCGTCGGGTGGCAGTCAATAATACGGCCCACGTAATGTGAAGCAGTTATCGCTCGCTACATGAAATTTACTGTAGCCATATGGGTATTTATTTATATTCTTTGTCGGGTGGCAGGCAATAATACGGCTGGCGTGATGTGAAGCGGTTATCGCTCAGGTACGCCTCGCAACATGAAATATCGTGCGTGCTTCGGAGAGCACGTTAGGCCGTCGGTCCCGGCTGTTGTCAATTAGATGACAGTCGTTAAGCCAAGTCAGTGGTCTCAGCCAATCCGCAGTTGAGCAGCGTGATGGAGTATGCTCTAAACCACTTCAATTGATGGGGGGGATTAGTTAGGGTTGACGACGAATCATGAAAAATAGCTCGTGCGCCGCCACTACTGCTGCCAACGCAGCAACTCCTCTCACGTTTTTTTTTTTATACTACATCGAGTGGCAGACAAGCATATGGCCCGCTTGATGTGAATCGGTTACCGTAAGCGTATTAACGCTCTCAACATAATATATCACTTGCCGCCGCTGCAGCACGCTGCCAACGCAGCATCTCCTTCTTTTCTGGTGACCTCACTCACTCACATTGTACATTGACATTCTTTTTATTGTATTATGATAATATTGTATGGCTATTTAAAAAAAAAAAGACCTATATTGACAGAGTTTCTTTCGGCATTTCTTCTCGTCAATGGTCATTCCGAAATGCTGGTAGATAAAAAAATATACCTAATTGTAAAAGACGTGTCTAAGTGCCCGCGAGGGCCCACAGAATAAAGAATTTTGACTTTGACTTTGACTTTGACTCGCAGGAATACAACAACCCTCAAGGGAATTGTTATTTGGCTGCGGTATTCTGTGAAGTGGAGGTATATTCCCCAGTCGGGTAGCTTACAATTACGCTCCCTACCTCTCTTTTCGCCAGAGCTTCGTTTGTCAGTCAGCAGGGTGCACCGCGTGCAGGTGAAGTTGACATTGGTTCAAAGATGTTGATAAACCACTTACACCCCTAAAACTTAATGGTTAATCAAACGTTGCCGTTGTATAAGAAAACCTCACTCACTTCACTCGTTCGGTTTAATTGGTAATTAACTTGCTACACTCGCTCGGTTAAATTTGGTATTTCTATTATTTCATAAAGTTTTTACTCGACTCATCTCTATTGATATCCTTTTAGCGTAACCTTGAAGTAACTAATATAGAGTTGCGATATCACTAAGCCCTTGATATAACAAATGTGATCCAACAGCAGCGATGACACATGCCCGCAATATAATGTGATAAATGGCCCCATAGGCTATCTATCAACTTTGTCATGAACCACGACGAGTAGCTAACGATAACCTTGCAGATATTGCGGAAGTCACATTCATAGACAATTTGATGCCTATGTATCCGTTCTAAAGCAGTTTGTCATCATCATCATCATCAGCGAGTATCTACCAAATGCTGGAAATACATTAGTTTAGTAATTGGAAAAATTAGTATCGCTATTCAGCGAGGTAATGCCGCCAGTCTTCTGGGGACTCTGCCGACAGGCAACGATCTTGGGGATATTTTTTATTTGTAGGTAAGTTTCTATAATAATTATTTCTATATTTATTATAAATGTACTTTATTTCTATTTGACAAGCTCGGTGGTCGAATGGTTAGCAATGGCCACTTTGACTCCGAGATCGCGCGTTCGATTCCCGCACAAGACAAACATTTGTGTGCATGAACATGTCTGTTTGTCTTTTCTGGGTGTTTTCTATGTATTATAAGTATGTATTTACAAAAAAAAAAGTATTTAAGTACATTTATCAGTTGTCTAGTACCCATAACACAAGCATTGCGCTTAATTTTGGACTAGATGGCGCTGTGTAAATTGTCCAGAAATATTTATTTATTTATATATAAATAAATTCTATTTGATCTGTGGTAATGTAGCTCAAATAAAAAGCTAGACTTGATCATCAAAATCAACGTCATCGAAATGTTTGAGACAGGGACTTTAACGGTAACCGAATGGAGTGTTATGAACAGTGTTTTTCATTTCTGTTTTTAAAGTGAAACAGAAAGAAAGTGTTACACTTTGAATCTGTTTTCCGAAATACCGGTTTATAAGTGTTAATAACTGTTACAGCCAATAAGGTTTACATTGGCATAACTATACCGATTGCAACAGCTCACGCGGCGCGTACCAGTATGGTGCGTAGGTACACACGTCTAGAAAAAATGTAGAAACAGTTTTCTAACAGATTGGTAACAGAAACGTTATATCTGTTACACTTTATAAGTGTTACTAGCGAAACAGGTTTAAAACACGCCAATAAGTGTTACAGGAATAATTCTGTAACAGATTGAATATGTTACCGTTATGAATGTGTATCCTTTATGAAGGTGTTTTTGAGTCCCTGAACCCATTCATTACTTACTTTTACTTACTACCTGTCATCCCTACTTCCCTACTAATCCCTACTAATATTACAAAATATGTGAATGTGAGTTTGTTTGTTGCGCATTCACGCCGCCGCGCCGGTACTACTCCACCGATCATCACGAAACTTTGTACACATATTCTCAAAGGTATTAGTACGTTAGTACTATTACTTATACTGTGGTATTAGGAAGGACATGGGATATTTTTTATTTTAAAAAAAGTTAACGCCGGCGAAGCCACGGGTGAAAGCTAGTATTGAATAAATAAATAAACATTATCTATGTTACAATCGATGGCATTCCGCATGCTTTTTTCAAGAACATTTATTTTTATAGCTTCATTGATTTTTCGCCTCGAATTTACTATACTACAGGACTTTTTCATTTAAAGAAGTTTTTAGAGTCATCATCATCATCATCAGTATAGGCAGATCCGTGCTGAAGGAAGTGGATCACATTCGCGACCTCGGTGTGACTCTCGACAGCAAACTCAGTTTTGTGCCACATTATAATGCAACGGTTTCTAAGTCATTTCAGTTGCTCGGTTTTATTAGACGAAACACGTCCGAATTTAAGAATGTTAAAACTTTGATAACTCTCTACAATGCATTGGTCCGCAGTCATCTCGAGTTTGCGAGTGTGGTATGGAACCCATGTTATGCAACGCACGTGAATAGATTGGAACGTGTACAGAGGGTTTTCACGCGCCAATTAGCTTTCATAACACCCCACTTCAGTCACCGTAAGGAATAGTGACCGCTTATCAAAATTTAAACTGTCTTCGCTGGCCGATCGCCGTGAAACCCATGACGTGGTATTTTTGCACAAGTTGACACATGGCGCTGTTGATTGCCAAAATATTTTGAACGAAGTACGTCTTGCTGTACCTAGACTCGACTCAAGGCGGAAGCTCACAAAAACCTACGTCATACCTCAGGCACGGACGAACCTGGGTAGAAATGCACCTTTGCCACGAATCCTTTCTAGCTATAATAAAATCAACAACTCATGTGATCTGGACATTAATCATGACTCACTTTTAAAGTTTAAGCGAAAGGTTCAGTCGTTTCATGGCGCTTGTTAATTATTATGGGATTGTCGTGATTTGTTGACAATTGATATTGTTATATTTGGAGGATTACTCTTTAAGTTTTTATTTTTATTTTGTTAATTTCTTGTAAAAAGTTGTGTTCACCTGTAATTGGGTTGCATGCTGGGCCCAGATTTGTACAATTAATTATATTGAATGTAATCATGTAACCTGTTGGTGTACCTTAATAAATAAATAAATAAATCATGATACTCATCGTTTCAGCCTATTGTCTCCCTCCCTATTGACTCCCCGCAATCCCTCGCAGGTAGTCAGTCCATCTCGTAGGCGACCGTCCCATGCTGCGCTTGCCTATACGTGGCCTCAACTACAGAATCCTTTTGCTCCATCAGCCGTCCGATCTTCCCGGTATGTGGCCCGCCCATTGCCAGTCTGTAGATTTTTTTTAAAATTCGAAAACTCAAATAAAATAGTTTTCGAGAAAAGAGCCTATATTTAGCCCCCAAAAAGGCTGGCAACGGATCAGTGACCTTTGGTGTATATTCTTTCTGATGGCGATGAATTTGCCCCCCTCTTCTAAAAAAAATAGGTTGTCTGTAATTTTACGTGATAACGTCATAAGAAACATAGGCCGATCGTACCTCTCTATAGCTTTTTCCGCGCTCTCGCTTGCACACTCGGCTCAGGCGGAACGTGACTATCAGTCATGCTTTTTCACGCATGCAGCTGGCGTTCATCGATTTATAATACGTTATTACGTCAAAAAATCAACTAAGTTGCCTTTTTTTCCAGAGAATAGTGATAAAAATGCAATGCTCTATCTCCGCAGTCGGTTAATGCCACAAAGGGGTATTTACCATTTGTGCATTGACAACACTAGGCGCAGAGTACAGAGTGCATAGACCGGTCCTGTATCTAGGGGATGGAACCTTTCATACGATGCTTACTTTAGTCTCTTATGTTGTGGTACAAGTAGTGAGAATAAAGCGATTGTGAACTAAGAGTTTTTAGCAGCTTCTCATCATTTGCTTAGGCTCTAATGTATTGTAAATAAGATCTAAATAATACAGAAAAAAAAATTCTTTAAATATGAATATGAGCTACCGGCTACTAAGCCTTGTGTAGCTGATGTTGTGCCTATGGTAGCTACACTGCTACTAGACCGCTACGCGGCGAGTTGAATAAATAGTTTCCTGTATATGTTACAGCTAATTCTCGAAATCTAGGTGCTCCTAGGTTAGACTAGTAAAACCTCGGTTCCGCGCTTTCGAACCTGATTTGGCTGCAAGAATTGGTCAAAAATTGTTTTGTCTGAGGACGTTCGTCAAAGATAGTTTTGACGGAGGACGTTGGTTAGGTTAGGTTAAGCTTGTGACTAACGAAAGCCGAGCGAGCGAAGCAACTTGTGTTTGGAGAGGGAGGTGAGATATCCGATGTATAACTAATCAAACCTAGGAACGCCTAAATTTCGGGTATTGACTATTATTATAACTCATAATATACAATATGTTCATTTGTAGCTGATATTGTAGCTATGCTGATGCTGCTACGCGAGTATTGAACGGCTACACTGGGAGAAATGTAATCGTACAAGCAAAGTAGCTAAAGCGTGTGATGAACGTTGTAGCTACGACAGCTACGCTGGTAATGAACTGCTACGCTGCAAGTTAAATATAACGTACAGACTATAGCTACCAGCTAGTAGCATTGGAGTCCAACACTAACGTAGTTATTGAAGTGACCGGCTTCAATAGCTACGTAGTGTTGAACTGCAATGTCACTAGCCTGAATTTAACAATTTACAATGTATGTATTCAATTGGCACCAAGGCCGTCCAACACCAAACTAATCGGTTAGCCAAGTTGTCGCAAGGTGTAGGCAATTATATTGTAAATACATATATGTATTACACAAGTAGAAAACATCCAGACCAAGCCAAACAGACATGTTCATGCACACAAATGTTTATCTTGTGAGGCGATCGAAACCGCGACTTCGGAGTCAAAGTCGCCATTGGTAGCCATTCGATCACCGGGCTCATTATAAAGACACTAGGTTTTATAATTCATTAGTTGTTTTTAATTGCCTCCCCATAGAAACAATTTTAAAGACGTATTCACACGTCTTTAAAATTGTTTCTATGGGGAGGCTATTAAAAAAAACAAATGATAACAAAATCGGGGGATACAGTTTGATGTTGCAGCTATAAATCTATCATCATGGCGTGTCCATAACACAGCCACGCCCCATTTTTTGACGTGACAACGTCTTATAATTCGATGGAGCCGGCTGCACGCATGAAAAAAGATGACGTATGCGGCGTTACCTCGCTCTGAGGCGTTCCATTAAAATTTTCTTTTGAAAAGTGCAAACATTCCATCAATATTTTCTTATGACGTTGTCACGTTCAACTATCGTCAGTAAACCGACTATATAGACAACCGATTTTTTTTTTGTTGTAGAACTTTCTTTTAGAATAAGTTACATACAGTAGGATATAGTACAAATATAACAATGGCACAAAGGCATTTTCATAAAGCATGGTTTTCGCTGTTTCTTTTAAACTTGGACCAAATGTTACATGATGAAGAAAAGTGTGGGGTGCTGCAACCACAGGTAGACGAAATGAGCATACAACGCGCTCTTAGCTATTGATGCAAGTACCGTCAGCAAAAGTGTACTGATAGATTTTTTTTACAAAAGCAGCAACTTTTAGGGCAATAAAAAATTTTTGGTATGTAAATACAATACGAAGTCAAGACTTGGAACATATTAATTGGTTCTATGGTTTAACTTTGAAAGATCTTCCGTACCACCAGAGGTACGGCCAGGGGTACAGTGGGTCTGAAGGGCACACGTCACTAATACATTAATAAGTGATAAAAGCATCATTGTTATATTTTGCAAGTGCAATTATATGTGCAGTATCCACAGGTATGAATTGTTGTTCATGCAAAACACCAAAATTTCATCTTGATTTCATAGTCCGCTTTCGCTGTTATTCTCCACACAAAAAAACATCTGTTAGTATGGTGAAATTAATGTAACATAGAATTTTATAAAAAAAAACATAAACTTATTAAATATCATTCAGAATAAATACATAATCTTTTACACATACTGCGTTTCATATGTTGTTATGAATTTTTCATAAGGATAATTTTAAGGTCTGAAGTCTGGACTTAGTTCATCCTGAAAAGGGGTTCAACGAACTAAGCTGAGCTTAGTAAAGGTTTACCCATTTCAGTGCGAAGAAACAGAATAAGATTTTTCTCTGGGATTCCTGTTGAGTCCGATACAAGTTTTAGCATATCAAAGATATGTAATGTTATTATAACTTATTCTTTTCTGTTTCTGGATTTACGAGTTTCTGACAACATATATTATTATGGTCAAATCGTAAACATTATTATGTTTAAAAGGAAAGGTTTGGAATCAAAATTTTAGAAAGGTTTTGCGTAAGTAGAGAAGGTAATTAATATAATATAATATATAATATATCTTTATTTATGACGAGCTCGGTGGCGTAGCGGTCAATGACGCGCCTTCGACACCAACGCTCGTGGGTTCGATTCCCACATAGGACAAACATGTGTGTGCATGAACATGTCTGTTTGTCTTAGTCTGGGTGTTTTCTATGTATCATAAGTATGTATTTACAAAAAAAAATGTATTTACGTATATTTATCAGTTGTCTAGTACCCATAACACAAGCTTCGCATACTTTGGGGCTAGATGGCGATGTGTAATATGTCTGACAATATTTATTTACAATATTTATTTATTTTACAGACAACATGATCCATTTGGTTAGTAGATACTTAATTAATGGAGTATGACGACAAATTTGTATTGGTGAAATATATGCTCTAAACCCTTTGGATTGAGGGAAGGCCTTGACGAAAAAAAAGAAGGAGAAGAAGAAGAAGATATTTGTTGTTATAATTTTAATTATTGTTGTTATAATTTTAATTTTTAATCATTGTAACGCGAAAGTTTAAAAGTTATATTTTATCTATTATATAAAGTAACATGTCCTGACTGACCGATTCATCAACGCCGAGGCAACACTACTGAAGCTAGAAACGTGATATTTGGACCGTGGCTTCCTTTTGTGACGTATAGATCCACTAAGAAGGGATTTTGCGAAATTCAGCACCTAAAGGGTAAAAAGGAGTATCAATGTTTGTGTGTAACTTTTTTGTTTGTGGTCAGATCTGTTTAGAATTTCGTGATATTGCTATTTGACAAAATTAAAAAAAAAATTCTAATTTAATATTTTCTGAAAGGGGTAAAAAAGTATATTACACTTTGAATGGTAAAAAAATATTAAATGGGCATTTCGGCTTGGAACTTTGTAAATGTAGTCCTAAAAGAAAATAAATACTTATTTCACGATTTTTTGGTATTCAATCCCTAAGTGGATGTCATCATCATCATCATCAGGACATTTTAGTCCCCACTACAGGAGCACGACCCTCTCTCGTCCGTCCGAGACAGAAGGAGGTTTTGGCCTACACTCCCCACGCTGGCCAGACGGGTTGGGGAGGTGGATGTACAGGGGTATGAATGTCTTTTTTTAGAGTTAGACCCATGCTTGGTCATTTTACTATATGTGTTGTAAATTTTGAGAATGACCTCATCCAGCTCTTTCATTGAATACAAACACCTTCCGCAGTCGACGATAAAATCGTCAGGACAAGGTGTATGCGGAAATCCATTACAATAAGATGGGAACGGGAAGATTGAGCGAACCACAGTGAAGTGTAGGCGGGCCGCTAGTCTTTAAATCTCGTGTCACGGTGTCTGTGGTCTCACTCTTCCGTAACGATCGAGACATTTTAAAATCTCATGCATAATAAAAAAATCAATAATGATTTTTTTATTATGCATGAGAAAAAATCATTAATGATTTTTTTATTATGCATCGCATCAATAATTTATATGACAGAACAACGTTGGCCTGGTCAGCTAGTATCAGTATAATATTCTGGCCCCTTTACCTTATCAGGCTCTTGAGGTTTTATAGAAAAAATATTAGCAAGACCAAACTACCCTTGAATTAATTTCTAATTCCAAAATTGGTCGTTACCAACTCCTTGAGATAAATTCACCCCATTTCCTGATGCAGTTAAACGATTACTTGCTAGGTTAATTTTTCATTCTCACCAGGGGCTAGAAGTTAACTGCCGTCCTTTTGTCTCACTTTTTATTTTCTAACAATCCTTTTTTCAGTCAAATGACTAAAGTATTTCAGTAATGAGGGAATTAGTCCCCCGGTCCAATAAAACAGGAAATTAAATTTCTTGAAACATTTATTTAATTAAAGTTTTTTTCAAATAAGTGTTCCGGCTGTAATTTTTTAATAAATAAATAAATTTTCTTGGAAAAATTACACTAATTATAATAATTAGTCTTGGCCTATGGGTGCTTGATAACTGATATTATACTTAAATACATTTTTTAAACCATGTAGGTACATATAGAAAACACCCAGACCAAGACAAATAGACCTGCTTATACACACAAATATTTGTCATGTGCGGGGATCGAACTCAAAAGAGGCTATTGCTAGCCATTCGACCGACGGAATCGTCGTATATATCATACTAGCGGCCGCCCGCGACTTCGTACGCGTGGAGTTAGTTATTTGCAAATAATTTTTAATTACATTCGAAAAAGCTAAATACCTAATGAAAGGAAAAAATAAAAAAAGTTAAAAACAATCAATATTGCTTTAGTAAAACATCCCTCCTTATAATAGTAAGTATGTAGTTGTTTTCAATATTTTTTATATTTAAATATCATTTGAAATTGAGATTAGAGATAGCCTGTCCGTCACATCCTTTAAAAATAGATTAAAAGAGTACTATTTAACTCAGACACTGGAATAATATTATGTATATTTATCTGGTTTATTTATGTATGCATATTGTGTATTTATATATATTGTGTTTTAATAAGTTTATGTAAGTTTATGAATATATATGTACTCATTGTGTATATGTGTGTGTATGCGTATGTATGTATGTGTATATGTATATACATATATATATATATGTATATATTAGGTTTAGTAGAGAGTATCTTATATATAAAAATGAATTGCTTTTTGTTAGTCTCGCTAAAACTCGAGAACGGCCAGGCCGATTTAGCTGATTTTGGTTTTGAAATGTTTGTCTTAGCCCAGGGAAGGTTTAAACGGTGAGAAATTTTGGAAAAAATTCAAGAAAGATAGTGAAAACAACAAATTTAATTTCCCATACAAAGTGTTCCTACTATAGTCGAATGTCATAACAGCAAAGATGGCGAACCTACATAACAATAGTGTCATTGTCACAAAGAATCGACGTCATATTTGTTGGTTGTCAAATATGACTTTCTCAGAAGAGACATAGAAATGACACAATACTAATAGACATCAAGAAAGGAATTGAAATATGTAGTGACTGTTTATGGTAAATTATGCTTTGTACAGTAAGAATAAATAATAGAAATTTGTAAATTTCATAGACAAAGCAAAAAATGTAACCAGTGTCAGCAATGCGAATAGACCATCACACATTATATAGGTCTGTCATGTTAACCAAGGTGATACCTATTACAAAATAAAACGGATCCTCATTATTTTCTGAAGTACCTAAATCTGTAATTTTAATATAATCATTTTTTATCATTTAACCATAAATTTATTTGGCGAGAACTTTCTTTACTGAAGTTTAAAGGGCTGCCAGGTTTTTATATCGACATCATCCGAGACATGTACCGAAATTCCAAATCCATAGTTTAGACCTCTGTCGGAGAGGAGAGACAAAATTCCCATTAACGTCGGTGTCCTCCAACGATCAGTCTTAGTCTGTTTTTGTTCATATTAGGCATATTCTTATATATTAGACATTTGTGGTTTCTTATATATTAGACGAATTGACACTTGACTTACCGCCGAAGCTGAAGCCGATTACCATCGAATATTTTGATTCCAAAAATAGGTCTTCGGTTTAAGTTTCACAAGCATAGTCAGCTTAGTCCGTAGAGCTCCAGAGTTACTGTCAGTTAAGCTAAATACAAGTATCATACTTCTAAGTTGAAGTTTGATTTTCGTGATCAGAAACACCGGTGGGGATCGTCTTCAGCTTAGCCGGTAGGTGTCCATGTATGCTGATATAATTGCACTGGCGGATGCGGATAGAGGGCAGTTGGTGCGATGAGTGAATTAATGGAAGAGGTCACTTGAGAACTATGGTCTGAATCCGAATACGGGAAAGATCGAGTACTTGGGCTGCAAAACAACAGATCCCGAACGACCGTGCACATAAGGATATGGTCGAATGCACGGACAGTTTAGGTACTTGGGATCTGTTCTTCGATCATCGGATAGCATCGACTGCGAGATTTCAGTAGCTTGGACTGGAGTAGTGTCATCTGTGACTAGGGATTGCAATCCCGCAAAGCGGGATCCCGCATTCCCGCGGCATCACGATGCTTTAATTAATCTGCGGGATCCCGCACATTCAAAGGGCGGATCCGCGGATCCCGCATATAACGAATTTGGCGCTAAAACTAAGTAAATTTTTAATTATTTCCAAAATCCAAAAAAGTACGATGAAGAAACCAAAAATACAGATCGTACATATACATTCTTCATGCCAAGAAAAGTTGCAATGCTTACGCCAAGAAATAAATAAAATAAGAAAAAGTCGTAGTTCAAGACGATGAAATATATGCATGAAATGCATATTGACGTTGGCAAAGTAACATATTGCCATAAAAGAAAAAAAAATATATATATATATATATATGCAGATGACGTCTTGGAAAATACACCTATAGCTAGAACATCTGCTACTGATACAAATCCTACTCTAACGCTAAAAGAAGAATGAGAAAAAAGCTTCTACAAGAAAAAAAATATTTAAGAAAAAACCAGACATTGTTGTCTGGCTTTTTCATTCATTTGACATTCGTGGTATTAGACGAATCGTCAAGTAGTATCATGTATCCACATGGACCAGCTCTGTGCGGTGGGTCCACGGGTGTTCACGTATGCTGATATAATTGCACTAGCGAATGCGGATAGAGTGCTGTTGATGCGATGAGTGAATTAATGGAAGAGGTCACTTGAGAACTATGGGCTGATTCCGAATACGGGAAAGACTTGGGCTGCAAAACAACAGATCCCACGACCGTGCACTTAAGGAAATGGTCGAATGCACGGACGGTTTAAGTACTTGGGATCTGTTCTTCTATCATCGGATAGCATCGACTGCGAGATTTCAGTCGCTTGGACTAAGTGGCTTGAGATAACCAGTGTCATCTGTGACTCCAAAATTCTGCCAAGTTGAAAGGACAAATCTATAAATCCAAGATTAGACCATTTTATAAGTTAGTAACATTGCAAATTGCATCCGGGGTAGTATACTATTCAGATTTGGTAGCAACAAGGGAGAATTACCAAGCGTACAGATGATTTTGCAATTCATATTATTGGAATTGATGTGTTAGGTAACAACTCAATGTTTTAGGTCCCCAATAGTGTTAGAAACATAAAATCTTGAAAAAAGTTGAGCTTCACTTGATTAGCCATCTCTTTAGGCTTTTAATGCCTTATTTGCCATATTGCTATCTCTCACATTGCTAAGAGAGGAAGTCAAATTCCAAAAGCTTCCTACTCCTACTAATTTCTTCTGATTAAATTCGTTGTGAGTTCTAAGGCAGCCGTAGTTTTACCCCCGGGACTGCAATGGACTTCATTGTTTATTGCCTTTTTTGGCGGTCGCCGCTGTTAATCCACATAGGAGACACAGTGGTGGGAATGTGTGGCGGGCCCCCGTCCCGATACGTTAGTAAATGATCGCCAATATTTGAGCGACACATACAGGTGTTGTCTTTCATAGAGTTGAATATGCTGCGCAGTATGCGCGAGGTTTCGTAGAAGGACCGCGTGAGGAATTCTCGGACATGGCAAGCAAACTGCAAGAGAGTCATTTAAACTGGTATTGTCAAATTTTACGGAAAGCGGCAAGTTAGGAAAAAAATGCAATGGCACATCCTCCAGGTTCGGGCACACAGGGTGGGCTCTTCTTAAAGAGACACAGATCTTAGATCGTATATATTTATTAAGTAGATAGATGTAGGTGAAACAAAGTTCACCGGGTCATCTAGTCTTTTATAATTATCAAAGTACTATGTTTTGTTTTAAGTAACCATTTTATATTCGTTGCACTAGTTTGTTTAGTCTCCCGTCCAATAACTTACTATTGTTACTATCTCTAGGTTAGCTGGAAGAGATCTCTTGTAGAGATAAGCTCACCTTTGTACTTTGTAGTTTACAACATAGTGATATAGGACATATCCTATATCACTATGTTGTAAACTTGTATGTGCAATAAAGAATGAATACATGAAATCCTTCTGCCATAATTACTTTAACTTCAATAGCATTGGATTTTCATACAAATTTCCAACCCCCGTTTTAACTGCAAAAAGGGGTTGATTTCTAAAGGTACAATATTAGTACACCTCCATACCATCTATAGAGCATACATTTTAAATTTCAAGTTTCTTACTTCAAAAACATAGAACTTTCATACAAACTTCCAACCCTCGTTTTAACCCCAAAAAGGTTTTGACTTCTAAAGATACATTATTAGTACACCTCCACACCATCTATAGATCATACATTTTAAATTTCAAGTTTCTTACTTTAAAAACATAGAACTTTCATACAAACTTCCAACCCCCATTTTAACCCCAAAAAGGGGTTGATATCTAAAGATACATTATTAGTACACCTCCACACCATCTATAGAGCATACATTTTAAATTTCAAGTATCTTGCTTCAAAAACATAGGACTTTCATACAAACTTCCTACCCCCATTCTACCCCCATAGGGGTGGAGTATCGTAAAATCCGTTCTTATCGGATGTCTACACCCTATAGGGAACCTACGTGCCAAATTTCAAGTTTGTAGGTGTTATAGTTTCTGAGATTTCGTGAGGAGTGAGTCAGTGATTTTCTCTTACAGATATATAGATCATATCTGTATATATAAAAATGAATCCCTTATTCCCTTAGTCGTGGAAATCTTAAAGACTAATCCCGTGCTATGATGTCCGTGATACATTCCAAACTTAATTAACGGATTCTAATGAAATTTTGTACATTCTGTGAATTTGGTCCAACAAGAAAGTCAACAAAGTTCTAGGATAGTTTTTGTCAAATTCATCTGCTAAGGGGCAAAAACATTAATTAAATAACTCAAATTGAATAAAAGGATGAAAGTTACAAAGTTACAAAGCGGACGAGAGAGGCGAACTTCTTAGCTTCCATGGATTCACTGTGCGGGTCCATCGTCTGGCAGAGAGAGAAACCCTAAGCAGATCCCGAGACTTGTGACACGGGTATTGGTTTATCTCTTTCAGTCACACTTTTACATTAAGAATATATTGAAAATTTATATTGTAGTTTTACAAATAATTTCCAAATAAACATCACTTACAAATAAAATATCAGAGAATGTAGGAAAAAAAAATCTAGGTAGTAAGGCTTTCGAGGAATGAGGTGGTTAGTGACACTAACCACCATGACTATTGATCGAAACAAAACTATGATGAATTATGTATATTGTATATTAATATTTTTAGTTATAATTAACTCCCAATCTGAAAAACATGTTTTTCCTTTGCTTAAGCAAAGCGGCACTTTAGAAGAAATTCCTGCCCACTTTACCACCTAAGTCAGTTTCAATATTAGTGCCCTGTTTACCTGTGCACAAATCAAAATCTATGCAATAACCTGACAGGCCACTCAACATCCAAACCTTGTATCCTCGTTTAGTAGGTTTCTTACTTATCATCCTAAGGAATTTTGGCATTGAGAGATTTTTATTTTTATTTATTCTAAACGTAGAAGCGGTGGATCGCTTGACCTGTCAATCAAAAATGATCTGTTAATTTACTTGAAACTCTAATTAAGTATTGAAAAGTTAATATTTTTCTAATTTTTCACCCTTAACGAGTTTATACAAGCATGACACGACACTTCAACCCTCCAAAAATTTCACCCTGCCGATGACTGTTAAAAAATGTAGTGAGTTACGACGGCACATCGTAGAGTGGCTAGTAGGCTAGTGAAGGCTGTTTTTACATGCGATTCCGTCAGAAGATAAGTTTGTGTGTTTACAGACAATTTGATCTATTTAACTTTGCGTGCTTCCGCCACCTGTTACTTCATGTATGCAATTGTCGTGGCTGCTTTGGTCGTCTCTGCTCCAGCTGCTGCGTTCGTCTCTGCAACTCTCCAACATCTGAAACAGAAGAAACATTCGACTGCCGTCGCCCCGGCTGACGTGGTCTTCTCTGCGACACGTGTTTCTCCGTTGATCGTTGGAACAATCAGCTACAAAAATATTTTTTTGTCAAATATCGCATCGATTGAAACACTTATAATAGACACGACAGTCTTTAATATTTATATAGGTATATCTTTAGTATAAAGTTGTTTTTGGCGTCTGTCTATTTATCAGCAAACTCTTCTGAAACCACGTGATGAATTTTGATGCGGATTTTGATCACTATCATTTAGAGAATGTTTTCCTAAAGGTATATTAATATAATACATTAATAATCCCAGACTGGCGAAGCCCTTGTCCTCGAAACACAAGAAACACTGACAGACTAGTTTCCAATTAGAAAAATAGTTAAAGAAGAAAAAAATATCTATGTTGTAAATGGAAAATAGGAGCCTTTCAATTCGACCGTTTTTTATGTGTTACCTCGGAACTTTTTTTTAAACTACGTCGGATGGCAGATAAGCATACGTCCCGCCTGATTTGAAGCGGTTACCGTAGCCATATTAACGCTCGCAACATAAAATATCGCTCGCACGCCGCCGCCACCCCCGCTGCCAATACATTTTTAGCCGACTTCAAGAAAAGGAGGAGGTTCTCAATTCGACTGCATGTATTTTTTTATGTATGTTCTTTTTTAGGTGTACGGATTTTAATGGTTCTTTCCTTTCATACTAATAGGGAATACTTAAGTGCTTATTACTTAAAGAATAGGAAATTAGAAATGGTTGACTAGCCGAAGTATGATATTCGTGCATATTTCACGTAACCGCAACCACCGGAAATAATTAGAAAGTTTTCAGGAGTTATTACGAGATTTCTACATCAAGGCTACGCAAAGGTATTTTCGTGTCTACGGAGTGGCTACGAAATTGCTACGTGAAGTCTACGCGCTACTAAATTTTGAACAGAATTTAATTACGAATATTTTTATTAATTACAGCCGATATTTTATAGTAATATTCCACGCAACTTTAATGTCTGTATGTATAAGAATGGATATAAACATCTATAGTCTATATCTATAACTTAAAAAAAAAATTTCGTTCATTCATTATTCATTCAGAAATATAGTGTTTGTTGCCGACGCTCCTCATCAAGTTCATTAACCCCTCGATGACGTCACTGTCATTCCGCTGGGGTGGTGAGTACGTATACGACTATGCATATAAAATGACACGGTGGCTGTCTAAGTATCGTCTGTGGCATCGTCTAGGCAAACTACTTTTTTGTATACCACCCCTAGGTGTCACTCACTCACTTGCAGGCACGCGACAATCATAAAGGGTATTGTTATTTGGCTGCAGTGGTGATACCTTAAAGTACAATTTATACATTTAGTGTTTGTTTTTCGTCGAGCTCGGTGGTGTAGCGGTCAATGACGCGGCTTCGACACCAACGCTCGTGGGTTCGATTCCCACATAGGACAAACATTTGTGTGCATGAACAGGTCTGTTTGTCTTAGTCTGGGTATTTTCTATGTATCTTGTATATATTTACAAAAAAAAATGTATTTACGTATGTTTATCAGTTGTCTAGTACCCATAATACAAGCTTTGCTTACTTTGGGGCTAGATGGCGCAGTGTAATTTGTTTGACAATATTTATTTATTTATTTGTTTGTTTGTTATATTTTTATTGTACATAAAATAAATTTACACAGTAAGGAAAAGAACAAAGGCGGACTTGTCCTTCACAAGGATCTCTTCCTTAGAGTTTCTGAAAAGATTTCATGAATAGACAAGTGTTTTAGTTTAAAAAATAAAGTTTTTTTATTAGCTCAGCATAATGGTTCCGCTTCGCCTGATGGTAAGCGAAAAGAAGGAAAGAGGAACCCAAATTCCTGTTGCAACTGACAACAGTTTTCTGACAGTTGGCTTTGACTCTAAAGATAGTAGTGAGCTAATTAAATAAATAAATCATCATCAGATCACAGATCATCAGGTCATTTTAGTCTCCACTACAGGAGCACGACCCTCTCTCGTCCGTCCCAGACAGAAGGAGGATTTGGCCTACACTCCCCACGCTGGCCAAACGTGTTGGGGAGGCCTGATCGATGTTTGGTAATGTATTGTTGGCCGTGTGGTTTCCGGCAGACTAGAATAGAATCACTCCATCTCTGAACAAGGCGACTAAGGGAAATACATTACCAAATAAATAAATAATAAATAAATATTGCTGGACACACTGCCATCTGGTCCCAAAGTAGGCAAAGCATGTACTATAGATACTAGGTAACTGATATTATACTTAAATATTTTTTTTCTGTAAATACATACGTATAATAATACATAGAAAACACCCAGACCAAGACAAGTAGACATGTTCATGCACACAAAAATCTATTTTGTGCGAAAAAAGTCTATATTGTTGGAAGGAACCCTCGGACCTCGGACGTCGACTCGGGCGACCTCGGAGTCAAAACGGCCATTGCTAAAATTTCGACCACCGAGCTCGTCAATTCAGGCAATTTGATCTACACTACACAGTAGTTTGCATGATCTAATTGGTGGCGAAGCACGCAAAGTTGTTTAGATCAAATTGCCTGTTAATTTGACTTCCGCAAAATAACACCTGAATCAATTAACTATCTTGTCAAATCAGATGATGAACCACTTTCATGCCAAAAACATAAAATCTTTAAAAATCTAGATGATAAAATGCAGTGAAAATTTGTTTGAAGTGCCGTGCCGGTCGTCGTACGGTGCCGTATGGAAGTTTTAACGAATAGCACGCTATTTGCATTGCAGACAAATTTCACTTAGCCTTCGATTCATGTATATGCAGATTTTGCTGTTTGCGTTGAAATATTCACATCAATTTATACAGCTGTACTCTAGTCTTAAGGCTGCTCTGTTCGGTTATATTCCCATACGAACGTAGAAATATTACTTCACCATTAAAAAAATCAAATTTAATCCGAGTTTTCGTGTAATATTAGACATTTATTTTTACTAGAACCAATTATAATATACTCTCTTTTTGCACGTAAGTAGCCTTTAAATTGACATTTATTTTAGTGTTTTTTTTTTTATATATAATGTTGCTCAAAACACAGCAGCAAAAATGCCATCGCTTATGCGTCGACTTTTGGAAAATTCTTCTGTGTAAACATTTTTTTTCTCTACAAATTTCTTATATGAAACTTACTAGTTTATTTACTTAAATACTTTATAAACGATGTCTTATATTTTATTCAAAGTGTTTTGTTATCAATATCCATTAATATTTTAACAAAAAAAAATCCAAGTTCAAGCATTACTCAACATTTACGTGTGTAGATACAGGCTGATGATGATGATCATGAAAAAAATATGGGACCAATCTGGAAGTGGAACTGTCAAATAAGAAAAGTTTTTTTTAAATCGGTTTATAAATAACGGAGCAATGAAATAACAAACCTAACAATGGGTAGACTGCTGGTGATGATGAAAAATTATGGGACCAATCTTCAAAAAAAAAGAAAAGTTTTTTTTCAAATCGGATTATAAATCACGGAGTAATTAAATAACAAACATTTAAAAAAATACAGCCGAATTAAAACCTCCTTTTTTGGAGTCGGTTAAAAAGAGGCCATTATTTGGTCCAAATTCGAGAAAACTGTTGCCAAATTGAATTGGATTATTCAAATTAATTTATTAAATAACGTTCTTTCATTATATATACTCTAATATATAGTATTTTCTGGAAAACGAATGAAAAAAATTACCATATTTGTACAAAATCGGGGCAATTTCAGATACGGACTTTTAATTATAATATCAGTTATTTAGTACCCGTAGTACAAGCTTTGCTTAGTTTGGGACTAGATGGCCGTGTGTAATTTGTTCAGGAATATTTATTTATTATTTAATGTACAAATCTAAAATGTAAGGTCGCACAGGCGATGGTCCAGGATTGCAAGGCATTTCGTCCTCTGGTGTAGGAGATCAAAATCCACTTTGGCCTGTTGCGCCGCCGCAACAGTAAGTTATAATTTATTTCACATCTGTCCTATCGATGCTGCGTCCATATTTTAATAAGTCTGTGGATACGAAAAGTATAAATAAGTAATGAATCGAACTGCAGCTACAGTTTCATTTGTGAGCGCAAACGGAGCCATTTGCTGTAACAGAGCCAATCTAATTTGAAATTCGGTCTTTGACAGGTGCAGCCTTTGTTCCGCGCCAGATAGAGTTTACAGAGTAAAACTGCTATATAGAAACGTTTGATTATTCAGCACACTACAGACGCTTGGTATGTATAAAAGAATGAAAATATGCTTCATTTACAGACAAAAAAAGGCTTCATTACTCATAAAACTTTTAGCATTTTATCTTATGAGGGGGGGCAAACGAGCATGTGGGTCACCTGGTGGAAAGCAATCACCACTGCCCATGGAGATCAGCAATACCAAACGATTGCCGATCCGTTGCCGGACTTTTAAGGGAATTAAAGACTCACGGAATGCACGCGACCACTGTAGGGTTAAATCTTATACGTTTCAATACGCATTGCCTGCCTGCCTAGTGTCTATAAGTGATGTGGGAGTATATATAGCGAAGAGTGTGTTCTGAACCAACTGAACAATAGAGTTGCTTCATTTAGATTTCGCTAGACGAGCTCGGTGGTCGAATGGTTAGCAATGGCCACTTTGACTCCGAGGTCGCGGGTTCGATTCCCGCACAAGACTAACATTTGTGTGCATGAACATGTCTATTTGTCTTGGTCTGGGTGTTTTCTATGTATTATAAGTATGTATTTGCAAAAAAAAAAAATGTATTTCAGTACATTTATCAGTTGTCTAGTACCCATAACTTTGCGCTTAATTTGGAACTAGATGGCGCTGTGTAAATTGTCCAGAAATATTTATTTATTTACTTAGTCTCGCTTAGCACAGCTCTGGTGGAAATAGCTTCACGGAGTGATGTTTTTGTACATTCAAAACAGGAGAGGGATGTATTCAGAGGGATGATCTCGAGAATGTGTTGCAACTTGCAAGGGATGTGTGCGAGGGACACGAATGAGAAGCTACCAGACTCCTCAGATTCCTCAAAATTCCCTTGAATGATATGGAGAGCTGGGTGAGTTTTTTCATGAAATTTTGTCCATAATTTAACGAATAAATTAAAAATGGAACTTAGTTTACATATTTAACGAATAAACACTGCGAAAGAAAAAAAAATTGTTTTGTTATATTATTAATTTATATAATATTGTTATGTGATGGATGTTTAAAATAAAAAAAAATACAGACAATTAATGTATTAAAAAAATAATAAAAAGTAAAACTAATCAATGTTTTTTTATTTATTGTATTAGTTATACATATAAGAGGCCTTTTTTTATTTTATGTTATATACAATGTCATGAAATATTCAGTCGTTTTCTTAAACCAGACGCCTAAAGTTTGCGGAATCACGGACCGCTAGCGACTTTTTATGATCGGCGCATGGATGCGACTATTGAAGGGTTAAGAATACCGTGTAGATAATGTCATTGGTTGGCAGTGTTTTTGTTTTTTTTTTTTAATTTAGAGAACTTTATTAATATAAGCTATGCTATGATCTATATACTAAACTAAATATTTACAAAGAAATAGAAAAAAAGAAAGAAAACAAACAAAACAAAAATTATAAATAAAATAATTCCCCAAAATTCAAATTGCCCGTCGGTAGCGTACCAAGAATACTGGCAGCATTAGCTCGCAATGCTAATCCTCTGAGCAAGGTAATTAGTACTATTACTTATACTGTGGTAATGCCCAGCCGTCAGGTCGCATAAAGCCTCGACCAGTGTTTAAAAATGATGAATAAGTAACCCTGGAGGAGGAGGAGCTCGATGGCGTCGTTCCGAGTGGCAGCCTAATCGATCACGCAAGTCAAGCAACGTCGACCGCAGTCAGTCCATGGATGGGTTAATTTATATCGGGCTCCTTCGTGCTTCGAAGGGCACGCTAAGCCGTCGGTCCCGGATGTTGTCGTTAGACAGTCGTTAAGCCAAGTCAGTGGCCTTTAGGCGGCTTGAAAACACTGACCTCCGTCAAACCGCAGTTGAGCAGCGTGGTGGAGTATGCTCTAAACCCCTTCAATTCAGGGGAGATCCATATTCCAGCAGTGGGATGAATAAGGCTTGACGGCGACGAGCAACCCTGGTTGTACAATTATTCAATATACTGAAAAAAAAATCCTCAATACGGGTATTCATACATTTTAACTTCAAGTGTCGCATATTAAACAAAACTCAATAATTCAGCTCAGGCAGGCACGGTGGAAGTTTTTCCATTAAGGTACCCGGCGGTCTTCACTGACAGTTCGCAGACAAACAATCGCGCGTCTGCTGAATTTCAGATTTTATTTTCATAAAACTTGGTTTAGGAGTTTGATTTCAAAGGAAATATCAAGAAGAATCTGGGTACACACCACATAAAAAAAATGTTCCAGCAATTATACAGTTTAAATCTATATATTTGATCGTGACTAAGTGGTTTCTGTTTGATAATAAATTTCGCACATAACACAAGGTTTAAGAAAAGGTTCGTATTACCCAATAATGTTATAATACAGAATTGTACGCGAGTTTTTTTTTTATATTGTCAGACAAATTACACAGCGCCATCTAGCCCCAAAGTAAGGGAAGCTTTTGTTATGGGTACTAGACAACTGATAAACATACGTAAATATTTTTTTTTTTGTAAAAACAACTTATGATACATAGAAAACACCCAGGCTACGACAAACAGACAGGTTCATGCACACAAATGTTTGTCCTATGTGGGAATCGAACCCACGAGTGTTTGTGTCGAAGCCGCGTCATTGACCGCTACGCCACCGAGTTGGAGCGAGTAATAAACGCTCAGCAATTTGTTTTGCTGGATGATTCTAAAGCTGCTCTTTCTTAACTAAAACGAGAGAACTATGAAGTTTCTAGAATAACTTCATACTATTCTACCTTTTTTTTTTAGTGATATTTATTGCAGTCTACAGACCCGGGGTCCGTGTCTTTTATTAACAATTTCTATTTTTATCTTATAATATTCTTACAATTAATAAATTGCACGTCGCTATTATGCTAATATTATGCGTCGCTATTAGCCTCCCCAACCCGTTTGGCCAGCGTGGGGAGTGTAGGCCAAATCCTCCTTCCATCTAGGACGGACGAGAGAGGGTCGTGCTCCTGTAGTGGAGACTAAAATGGACCTGATGATGATTATGCTAATAGTTATATTATTGTCTATTACTACTTAACCTAAATCCTCCTATTGTTTACCTTGCAACCATGACAGCCAGGGCAGACCAGTCCCCTCTGGCAGCACCCGTTCATGAGTTGATGCATGGGGCAGCCATCACCGCATTCAACCATTTTATTGGGAATGCGGCGACCCGCCACACGACACCACCACCAGTTTGAACACTTTAGTGAGCATGATTGCCTAGGCTGTCAGGGCTGCACAGTAAAACCTGTATTTGTTTTCCTATGGTCTTCCTCCTTCTCTCCCTCTCACCCACCAGATACTTATGACCCACCAGATATTATTTTATATTATATATACTATTCTACCTTATAACATACACATTTTGTGACGTGATAACGTCTTATATAATCGATGAACGCCGGCTGCACACGCGAAAAAGCATGACTCATTGTCACGTTCCGCCTGAGGCGAGCGTGCAAGCGAGAGCGCGGAACAAGCAACGCATCTATTTCTTTTCCATTCCATTGGCCGTTGTTTTCTGAAGACATTATCATGTAAAATTATCGTCCGTAAATCGAGTTTACAGACAAGCAATTTCTTTTTTGTTTTAAAGTATTACAAATTAAAAATCCCTCTGTAGTTGAGTATGACAATGTATTACAGACATATTTATCCAAGTCTGCTATCATAACTACAACAAAAACGAAGAGGTTATTAGAAAAAGCAAAACATTCTGACAATAGTAGTAGGCACAAATTAATAAATCACTTCGCAACATTCAGCTAGGAACTCGCTCATCAGAAATAATCAGAATAGAGGAAGCACTTTTTCTTCTTTGTCATTATTAATTATATTCTGCATCAACTGCACATATTGATACCTGTATCTCACCAGTAGAATACTGCTGAGATACGGGTATTTCGTCAATCAAATGAGTTTAGAGCGTACTCTACCACGTCGCTTACCTGTGGGTTGACAAAAGCTAGTATTTTCAAGTCGCCCAAAGGTCACTAACGGTTGTTATCTAATTAACTACGATAACTTCCCATTTAATGTAATTAAGGCGAAGTAGGTTTATGTTCGAATTTTCGAAACAGATGTTGGCGACAGATGTCTTATTTTTTTTTTAATTTAAACTTTATTGACCATAGAATAAAGGTACAAAAGGCGGTCAACCTTTGGGAAAAGCAGATAAAACTCAAATGCGGTTCACAAAATAATAGTAAAAACATACACAGAATAAATACATATGAAAACATAAAATTATATATGATACATAGACATATACTAATTATACACATATACACAATCATATACAATACACAATTTTACACATAAATAATCATACACATATACATAATTATACACGGAAACGCATAGGAAAAGCAGTAAATAGAGCAATGATGATTATTGCTTGGATAAATTCTTAGATAAATAAGCTCGAACATTCTTTTTGAAAGTGAAGTCTTCCTTTAGACCTTTTTGTAGTATTTCTTTTTTATTTGAATATTGTATTTTTGATATAATTTTTCCTACTTGTCAGTTGCTTCTAGTCTATGTAATAGCGAGTATATGGTGAGTTTTACGTGCCGAAATATTTCATTTTTAATTGTCCTGTACCTCCTAATCACGATTAATACCAGGGCCAGCCCTACCGCTGAAGCTGAAACCGATTACCATCGGAATTTTTGAATGCGAAAATGAAACTACTGCTTAGATTGTTGCTAATTATGTTTTGCTCAGCTGCTAGAAACCCTAGAGCTCTACCGGCTAAGCTGAAGATGTTTGACAATAATTTTAACGTAAGGCCGATTTTTGGAACCAAAAAATCCGACGGTAATCGGCTTCAGCTTCGGCGGTAGGGCCCCAGATTTATTCGGTAACCAAATTATATATAAAATTGACGGCCAGATCACATCGTACAAGTAATGACAATTATTTTGATATATTTTTTATTTAATAAATATAAATAAATGCAGCAGGAAAAAAACGAGAAATAATTTTGATATTTTTTTTTCGAGTAAATAAAGCTAATCATGGAAACAAGGAATAAGATATCATGTACCTACTAAATTATAACATGTATCATATTTTTCAATACTTCAGTACATATACTTAATAAATAAACTTGAAATTTATTTATTAACTATATGTTGTATCAACATCGGACGCGCAGCATGCGCGCGGAGAGCGCGGAACAAGCGACGTATCTATTTCTTTCCATTCCATTGGCCGTTGTTTTCTGAAGACATTATCATGTAAAATTATCGTCCGTAAATCGAGTTTACAGACAAGCAATTCCTTTTTTGTTTTAAAGTATTACAAATAAAAATTCCCTCTGTAGTTGAGTATGACAATGTATTACAGACATATTTATCCAAGTCTGCTATCATAACTACAACAAAAACGAAGAGGTTATTAGAAAAAGCAAAACATTCTGACAATAGTAGTAGGCACAAATTAATAAATCACTTCGTAACATTCAGCTAGGAACTCGCTCATCAGAATAGAGGAAGCATTTTTTCTTCTTTGTCATTATTAATTATATTCTGCACCAACTGCACATATTGATACCAGTATCTCACCAGTAAAATACTGCTGAGATACTGGTATCTCGTCAATCAAATGAGTTTAGAGCGTACTCTACCACGTCGCTTAACTGTGGGTTGACAAAAGCTATTATTTTCAAGTCGCCCAAAGGTCACTAACGGTTGTTATCTAATTAAGTACGATAACTTCCCATTTAATGTAATTAAGGCGAAGTAGGTTTATGTTCGAATTTTCGAAACGGATGTTGGCGACAGATGTCTTATTATATTTTTTATTTAAACTTTATTGACCATAGAATAAAGGTACAAAAGGCGGTCAACCTTTGGGAAAAGCAGATAAAACTCAAATGCGGTTCACAAAATAATAGTAAAAACATACACAGAACAAATACTTATGAAAACATAAAATTATATATGATACATAGACATATACTAATTATACACATATACACAATCATACACAATACACAATTTTACACATAAATAATCATACACATATACATAATTATACACGGAAACGCATAGGAAAAGCAGTAAATAGAGCAATGATGATTATTGCTTGGATAAATTCTTAGATAAATAAGCTCGAACATTCTTTTTCAAAGTGAAGTCTTCCTTTAGACCTTTTTATAGTATTTTTTTTTGTATTTGAATATTATATTTTTGATATGATTTTTCCTACTTGTCAGTTGCTTCTAGTCTATGTAATAGCGAGTATATGGTGAGTTTTACGTGCCGAAATATTTCATTTTTAATTGTCCTGTACCTCCTAATCACGATTAATACCAGGGCCAGCCCTACCGCTGAAGCTGAAGCCGATTACCATCGGAATTTTTGAATGCGAAAATGAAACTACTGCTTAGATTGTTGCTAATTATGTTTTGCTCAGCTGCTAGAAACCCTAGAGCTCTACCGACTAAGCTGAAGATGTTTGACAATAATTTTAACGTAAGGCCGATTTTTGGAACCAAAAAATCCGACGGTAATCGGCTTCAGCTTCGGCGGTAGGGCCCCAGATTTATTCGGTAACCAAATTATATATAAAATTGACGGCCAGATCACATCGTACAAGTAATGACAATTATTTTGGTATATTTCTTATTTAATAAATATAAATAAATGCAGCAGGAAAAAAACGAGAAATAATTTTGATATTTTTTTTTCGAGTAAATAAAGCTAATCATGGAATCAAGCAGGGATTGAATAACCGAAAAAATTTGGATATATCGGTTAAAGGTATGACGTCATACCTTTAAATTTCGATACCTTAAAGTAAAGGTATCTTAATAATTTCGGTATTGTAATATTCCGGTATCGTTATTTTTTTAGATATCTAAATTATAAAATAAAGGTTTTAAATTTCGATACCTTAAAGTAAAGGTATCTTAATAATTTCGGTATTGTAATATTCCGGTATCGTTATTTTTTTAGGTATCTAAATTATAAAATAAAGGTTTTCTTTCCACAATGTCGGCCGCATTGGTAGGTAAGTACTTGATCACACGCCAATGCTACCTACGTCGCGTCGTTGTCGCATCATTTTTTCGGTACCGAAATGGTTTTGGTTAAGGTACTGGTAATATAAAGGTATAATGGTACCGTAAAAAAATAAAGGTATTCTTCTTGTTTTACCGGTATCGTAACCACAATTCTCAACCGTATTGGCTCTACCTTTAAATCAAAACGATATCGTAATTTTATACCAGTACCATACCCTTATACCTTTACTGCTTTCAATGCCTGGAATCAAGGAATAAGATATCATGTACCTACTAAATTATAACATGTATCATATTTTTCAATACTTCAGTACATATACTTAATAAATAAACTTGAAATTTATTTATTAACTATATGTTGTATCAACATCGGACGCGCAGCATGCGCCACCATAGCGAAAATTTTTTTTTTTCGAAATCCCGAATTGATATCGGAAAGCCAAGGTCACTTTACATTACTACATTTTGATGCTCTACACGAATCCGAAGTCAGAATTTCTAAATTTTGAGTTTCATGGCAACGGACAGACAGAACGACCGGACGATTTCATAAGCTCAATGAATTTCGCTGAAAATCTAAAAGTACGAATTTACGTCGCTCTAATGTGTTCTCTGATGTAAAGAGAAGCCTGAGATAAATAAAAGCATCCAACTGGCTACGAGCACGGCACTTGGGACTTAAGTAGTTCGTCAACATGTTTGAACCAAAGCCAATTTGACCGTCACGTGGCGCACCCTGCTGTCTAATAAACGAGGCTCTGGCGAAAAGAGAGGTTGGGCGTAGTATTTTTTAAGCTGCCCGACCAGGGAAGTACCTCACAGAACCGCAACCAAATAACAATTCCCTTGAGTGTTGTTGTGAGTGAGTGAGGTCACCAGAAAGAGAGAGAGAAAGGACAGAGTATAGGCTGGCAACGGGTCGGCGACCCCTTGGTGTTACTGGTCTCCATAGGCGGTTGTCATTGCTTTCCACCAATTGACCCACGATGTTCGACGTTGCTTATGATGAGTAGACTGACACGTGCGACAAAGCCATTGGTATACATAATTTTTTCTTTGATATTCGTTATTTGAGTTTTCATAAACTTTCTCTGTCTTTCTAAAAAACGTCGTATATCAGCAATCGTGAACTGTAGACTACTGAAAGATCTAGTCTAATGTAAAGACAATATTGTGAGAAAGAACACTTATATGACATTAGTTGAAATTGCATTAATTTGATGGGAATTTTCAAACGTCGTAGTAAATCTACATTTACTTGAAACAAAGCCAACCTCGCCTGCACGTGATGCACCGTCCCGACTAGCGAAAGAAAGAAAGAAAAAAAAAACTCGGCTCTGGCAAAAGCACAGAGTATTTACAGGCAATTTTATCTACAATACTTTGCGTGCTTCCGTCACCAATTATTTCATTCAAACTACTGCCTGCCGGCACCCATCCACTACCGTTAGTAGATGCATGCGACTGCCGTGGCTGCCTTGGTCGTCTCTGCTCCAGCTACTGCGGTCGTCTCGACGAACCTCCAACATCTGAAACAGAAGAAACGTGCAACTGCTGCCGCCCCGTCGGCCGTGGTCGTTTCTGCGACACGTGTTTCGCCTCTACGCGAGGCAACCTCAGGCGAATCAATCAATTTGACGAGCTCGGTGGTCGAATGGTCATCAATGGCCACCAGGTCGCACCCCGCACAAGACAAATATTTGTGTACATGAACATGACTGTTTACCTTAGTCTGTCGCGTCGGGTAATAATATTTATTAAAAAAAAAAAAAATACCCAGCGTACACGATTAAAAGAAATTTATTAAAAAAAATATAAGTATCGGGTTCACAGTGCCCGGCTGATAAGTTTGGTTCCGCGGTCCCGTACTTCCCTGGCGAAGGTGGCCGAAGATGGATGATGGCTCGGTGGTGTAGGGACGTGGCAGCAGGGGACCTCAATGCTCAGGTTCAAACTTGAAGTGGTATTTAATTCCTTTTGCAAGTGGTATCTAATTCCCTGGAACAATACTCCAGCTTAAACACATCCGTCAGCTAAGCCCGTCGATTGCGATTACCAACACCAAGCCAGAAAGCCAAGCCAAGACGGGTCTAATAGGTAGACGGTGAGTGGTGTCGGTATAAAAGATCGCAATCAGAACGGAGCAGTATGTAGGCGGAATTATTTGTGAATAACAAAAAACTAAGGCCAAAGTAATATTATTCACAATAAAAATCTAAAGCAGTTATATGCCGTCAAGATTTAATAATTATAAAGAAGGTAGATAAAAATATCTACGTAGTTAAATAATATTGGTTTGCAAAGCTAACAAAGAAAACACAATGAGGTCTAACCATAATTAAATACTTTTTTCCAAATTAAAGCAATGAAATAATAAATTATATGTAAATAAATCGGTAACAATATTACATGGACGAAAGATTATTTATTCGTCGTATTGGGATAAGCAACCCAGGAACTATATATATATATTACACGGCAAAACCACAGCTAGTACACATTTTTAAGATTGGCCTATGAAATAATAACTGATCAACACTTACCCTATCGGGGAATTCCTGTATACGTGATTTCGGTTACAAATGTCCTCCGCGAATTATTACGTAAGTTGCAAAGAAGAACTTATCACATACATTAGGTACTTATATGCAAATTGATTAAACCCAGTTAATTAAATTTTACAGGTACGAAATATGCATCGAAGTACGTCTATGCACTATGCTAGTCTGTGTGTCGTCTGTGCGGTTGAAAAAAGTAGTGTGGGGTCCGAGTATCGGCTGTTGCCGATGAGCTGTCTTGTCTTTGCTCCGCCCATAAGATCTTACGATGTTTGTCTAATAGGGTACCGTGTGACGCTCAAGAAAACCATTAGCAAATACGTTTTGGGCAATTGAGTAATACGACTATTATTATTTTTAATTAGGTTATTTATATTTATTTACTGTGTTTTAAATTATTAATTTAGTGATTTATTTTTCATTGTTTATTTATTATTTCGACGATTGTAAATATTGAAATAGACAACATTTTGTTCATAATATTTATTAACAATTAATATTGTCATGAATCAAATGTGACTCATTCAACTCAAGACACCAATTAATATTTAACTTTAGTTATAGAATTGAGTTATGTAATCCAATTCATATATTTTTTTATTATTGATTTTAAGTTAAATAACACAAAACCGTGTTGTATATAGTTTTATTTTAAGTTTAGTATTATGTATTTTTATGTAATTATGTTTATAATATTGAATTTTATTAAAAAGAAACGTATAACGTTACAAGTCATGGTGGTTTCTATAGTATTATATGTATGTAATTACAAGAAAAAAAAATATCTAAGTATTATATCTGTTATATAGTATCCAGTACAAGCTTTGCTTAGTTTGGGACTAGATGGCCGTATGTAATTTGTCAAAATTATTAGTAGTAATTAACTATCTACAGAGTATTTGTCTATAAAGTTGTTATAACCTACTTTAAAGGATTTTTGATCAATAAGCGTTCAAGTACACATTTAAACCCGACGCACACTATAGGCGGGCCGCGCTGCAAGACAGCACATTGCAAGTCATTTTAATATATTTTATTGCGCTGCGACACGCCTCTACTGTATGTGTGTACGACAGTTCATTTAGTGTATGTATGAAAACGATTTTTTTGCTAAGCGCTGTACGTGGTGCGGGTTACCATAAATGCGTGGGATGTTACACATTTGGCTTGTATTTTTTTTATACCACGTCAGATAACAGACAAGTACAGCTCGCCTGATGTGAATTACCATAGCCATATTAACGCTCACAACATGATATATCGCTCGCGCGCTGCCAACCCCACTGCCAACGCATCACCTCCTTCACAACAACCCTCAAGGTTATTTGGATGCGGTATTCTGTGAGGTGCAGGTACTTCCCCAGTTGGGCAGCTTAAAAAAGACACTATGCCCTACCTTTCTTTCCGCCAGAGTCTCGTTTGTCAGTCAGCAGGGTGCACCACATATAGGTGAGGTTGGTTTTGGTTCAAAGATTTTGATGTACCACTTACACTCCAAACTTTTGTTTAAATTTGTGTTAAACATCTTCAGTTTAAACGGTAGAGCGTCTCCGTTCCTACGTGGTAAGCTAATTATTTACAGCATTAATTAATGGTCAGGTTTTTTTTTTATACTACGTCGGGTGGCAGACAAGCATTCGGCCCGCCTGATGTGAAGCGGTTACCGTAGCCATATTAACGCTGGAAACATAAAATATCGCCCGCGCGCCGCCACCTCCGCTGCCAATGCAGCATCTCCTTCCTTTCTGGTGACCTCACTCACTCGCAAGAACACAAATACCCTCAAGGGAATTGTTATTTGGCTGCGGTATTCTGTGAGGTGGAGGTAATTCCCCATTCGGGTAGATTACAATTACGCTCCCAACCTCTCTTTTCGCCAGAGCAGCAGCGTGCACCGCGTGCAGGTGAAGTTGGCTTTGGTTCAAAGATGTTGATGAACCACATACATCCCATATTAGGTTAGATTCTATCCGATCGTAATCGGCTTCAGATTACGCGGTAGGTGTTCTGGTGGGCAATGGGGTAGAAAAGTTCTGGCTGGTACAGTTCCAGAGTTCCTACCAGCTATCCTAAATATAATTACCATTAATCTAAACAGAAGTTTGATTTTTGCTTAAAAAAAAAAAAAGATTTATCAAAATCGGACTACTCTGTGAAAAGTTATGCGTGGTTTTACATTACAATCAGTGAGTGAACAATCAATCATCCTCTGTTTTCCTACCCTTAGGGTTGATTTTTTTTTTCCAAATTTATATGGGACCAACTAGGGCATGAATCTCGGAATCTCGGAATATCGTAATATCGGAATCTCGGAACCGATTTCCGATATTATAAATTCCGATACTGAGTGACCCAATATCGTAATATCGAAGTCAGAAAAATTTAGTTTTTTTTGTCTTTAAATAAAGTTAATAAGCGTGCCACAAGCAACAGCGCCGCAAAGATGATAAGTTTCCGAAACACACAATATGTGACGTTGTTGTAAACATGTTGAAACGCCTTAAATATAAAGAAAATCCAACTAGCACCATCGCCGTCACAGAAACAGAGATGGAATCTACGACAACTGCTTTATTATCTTCCGATGAAGATGATGAACTCTTAGTCTCGCTACAACGAGTAAGTTAACCCTGCAAAAAGAACTTGAGAAGGAACTGGAAAAGTGCAAAGAAAAGAAGAGAACCGTAAACTCGTCAGACAAATTTGACGTTTTGGGATTTGTAATGACTAAAAAAGTAATATACGACAACAGATGTGAAAGAGGAGTTTATCTGACGCAGGCCTACACTTACCTTACATGATTTTTGCCTACCAGTGTTGAAAGTGAGCGTGTTTTTCGTCGGCCGGTTATTTTTGTAATAAAATACGAAATTCACTGTCAGACAAAATGCTTGCTGCTTTGTCGTTTTGAGAACGTATTGCAAAGAAAAACGTGCCTTTAAAAAATAAACCTAGTCTTCATTTCTAATAATGTATAGTCATTCCTAATTACTGTTGATTTCGCTGTTATTCTTCTTCTTCTTCGTTACGCTCTTGACAGAGAGGATTCGGGGTTGTAGTTGCTCGCCTCATAATATCCCGCCATCTCGTCCGATTTGAGGCACTTCTGGTGCATTCATGCAATGCCCACGGCAGACTTTATCTGGTCGGTCCCTCGCATGGAAGATCTACCGCGGGGTCTTGTACCCTCGACTCTATCCTGAACCACCAGGCGTTCGATGGAGTCACCTTCGCGTCTTGAGACGTGGCTGAAGAATTTTAGTATACGCGATTGTACTAGAGCAAATATTCGCTGCTTGATGCCACGTTGTTGAAGTACCACATCTCTAAAGCGTCTATCTTCTTCTTTTCCACTTCGCGTAAAGTCCACGTCTCTGCAGCGTATAAAAATATGGGGAAGACTAAAGTTGTTACGAGCCGGGTCTTAGTGGCTTTAATTAAGTTCCTGTTTTCCATATTTTTTTCAGCATAGTCATTGCGCTTATAGCTATAGCCATGCGTCTCTTTACTTCATCCACGTAGCCATCGCTGTTCATTACAAGAGAGCCAAGGTATATATAGGACTTGACCACTTCACAGTACGATTTATCTTTAGTCCGAACTCTAGGCTTACGCGTTCCATTCTGAGAAGTAGTTCTTCCATATGACATTTACTAGTTGCAAACAGGGTGCTGTTGTCGGCATATCGCAGGTTTGCAATCCTGTATCCACCAACTGCTACACCGTCTGTCCAATCCTCCAAAGTGATTCTCATTATAAGTTCTGTGTATATATTAAACAAGAGCGGTGATATTATGCATCCTTGGCGGACACCGGCAATGGGGTGAAAGTTAGTCGACAAAATGTCATCTGTCCGTCAGTGTCCGTACCGTACCTTCTTCATACAAACGTCTAATAAGGTGAACTAGATGTTTTGGTGTCCAAATTGCTAACAGCGTATTCCAGAGTTTTGTCCATTTCACCGAATCAAACGCTTTTGAGAAGTCAACAAAGCAGATATAAGTTACCCTGTTGAATTCTCGAGCCTTCCCGACAATTTGACGAACAATGAGTATTTGCTCTCGAGTGCTCTTCTCCCTTACAAAACCAGCCTGTTCCGGAGCAATCTTATTAGACAGGCTTTAAGCCTTTCATTTATAATATGTAACAAGATCTTGCTAAAATGTGATATAAGTGCAATAAGGCGGTAGTTATTACATTTCTTCTTCTCAGTCGGACACTCTTGGCAGAGTGGTCGTGATCATGGGCAGGTCACTACGAATGGCGGCTCCTGTTATATTTCTCCATTTGGTTCTGTTGGAGGCATTGTGGGAGCATTCGGACATGGAGGACCTTGTGAGAGACTTAATTAAATCTCCCTACCTGGTTGGAGAGCGGCCGCGAGGTCTCTTGCCTTCCACCTTGCCCTGGACTACAAGACGCTCCATAGAATTTTCTTTTCGGGTAATATGGCCGAAGAACTTCAGTATACGTATTTGCACAGTCGACGATAACCTTTCTTTAATATGAAGTTCCTTTAAGATCGATGCATTGGTTCGGCGAGCAGTCCACGGAATTCTCAGTAGGCGTCTCCAGCACCACATCTCCAGGGCATCGATTTTTCTCCTGTCCTCAAGCCTCAGGGTCCACGTCTCAGCTCCGTAGAGAAAAATTGGAAAGACGAGACTTCGCATTAGTCGCACCTTAGTGTTTTTTGTAATTCTGCGATCTTTCCAAATTTTTGCGAGCCTTTCGACAGCAGACCGCGTTACAGCACAACGCCTACGTATCTCATCTTCACACCCTCCGGCATTGGTGATATTGGAGCCCAAGTAAATGTAGCTCTGGACGACATCACAGTTGGCGATAGTTTTAACAGATGACTGGTTGTTCTCGGCCCTGTCCACTATCATCATTTTGGTTTTATCACGATTGATAGTGAGTCCAAAATTCATACTGTTTGCTTCTAAGCAGTTCAAGAGCTGTTCCATGTCTTCTTTAGATGTTGCTAGAAGAGTGGTGTCATCAGCATATCTTAGGTTACATAACCTTAGACCTCCAACAGAAACACCTTTGTCCCAGTTCTCCAAGACAATCCGCATTACACAGACATAATACAGAGTACACTCTGTATAAATATTAAACAGCAATGGAGAAAGGATGCATCGCTGTCTAACACCAGCCTCTGTTTTAAATAAGCCGGAGTCAATCCCATCCACGCGAACCGCTGCTGTGCCATCCTCGTACAGTCTTCGAATGAGGTATATTAGATGCTTTGGTACACCCATTTTTGATAGAATTTCCCACAGTTTCCGCCATTGAACAGTGTCAAAAGCTTTTCGGAAGTCGACGAAGCATATGAAGAGGGTACTGTTAAATTCACGAGATTTTTCTATGATTTGACGCAGAATTAGAATCTGTTCTCTCGTACCTCTTCCTTTGACGAAACCAGCTTGCTCAGGCGCGATTTCGCGAGATAGAAATGACTGAAGCCGATTGTTTATTACGTGTAACAACACTTTGCTTGCATGAGATATGAGAGATATCAGCCTGTAGTTGTTGCATTTCTTAGTGGAACCCTTTTTATGCAGTGGAATGAAAAGGGATCTAGACCAGTCCTCGGGCCAGTCGCCGGTCTTCCAAATTCCACAACAGATGGTATGTATCATCTCTACTCCTGTATCTCCCATCGCTTTTATAATTTCAATCGGTATTTCATCCACACCGACAGCTTTATTGGGTTTCAGATGATTTATCGCTGCTCTTATTTCGTCTTTCAATAAGTCGGGTTCCAACTCAGATGGTTCAGGATATGATGAAGAGTCCCGTGATGAATAAGTGTCAACAAATAGTGATTCACAGTAGTCTTTCCACGTGTTTACAATTTCTTTGATCTCAGTAACTGTTTCACCATCTGTGTTCTCAATTGCCCAGGTTTTTGGTTTGAATTGGCGTGTGATGTATTTAATCTTCATGTGCAGATCTTTGGATTCGTGTCTATTTGAATGTTTCTCCAAATCTGCGCAGAGGTTATTGAGGGCTGCATTCCGATCCCTTCGACAAGCGGCTTGTATTTCGGAGTTAAGAGCGTTCCGTTCTTGTACACTGGCGCCATTGGCTTTTAGTTTTCTACGTTTTTCAACCATATGCCACGTGTTTGTGGACATCCAGTGTTGACGCTTTTTCGGGAGAGGTTTCGGCTGTGATTTCTGTACCAACTCACTGATATAATTTTTCGCATTCAGCCATAGTGTATTTGGATTTTCATTGATATGCTCGCTTCTCCAATTATGTGGTATGTCCCGTAGTGTTTTAGTAAAGCCTTCGCTATCAGTGATTTCCATGCGGCTACTTGTCTTCTTGCTGAAAGAGTTGCGAAGTTTGAGTGTAAGATTACAAATCAGTAGTTGATGATCAGAATGGCAATCAGCTCCTGGGAGTGTGTGTGCATTGGTGACCGAGCTCCTCCACCTGGCCCTAATCATTATGTAATCAATTTGATTACGGTGTTCTCCATTAGGGGACGTCCACGTGTAGAGCCGTCTAGGGTGATGTTTAAAGACCGTGTTCATTATCGTCAAGTTGTTGTCAGCTGCGAATTGAATGAGACGGTCACCTCTGCCATTTCTTGTGCCGAGACCATAGTGCCCAACAATGTTCCTAACATTTCTTAGTTGACCCCTTTTTTTTGTAACGGGGTGAAGACTGTATGAGTCCATTCACCCGGCCATACTCCGGTTTTCCATATCTTATTACAGATGGTGTATACTCGTATAATTTGGGAGCCGTGTTCTCCCAGGGCTGGTATGGTTTCGATTGGAATCGCATCTCTGCCCGTCGCTTTTCAGTTTTTTAGGTGGATTATAGAGGCTTCAACCTCTCGTATAAGTATGGGCGGCTCTAGTTCCTCACTCTCAGGCTCCGAGCTGGGAAAGTTCTTGGATTGTGGATCTTCAAATAGGGACTGACAATAACCTTTTCAAGTCTCTGAGATTTTATCCAGTTCTGTCACTATATTAACACTAGAGTCTTCGATGGCCCATGTTTTCGATGACAGTGATTTTGTGATGATGCGAAGTTTATGGTACAAATGTTACTCCTAAATGTTGATTTTGCTTCGATATTTTCATTTGAAATGTTATGGATGTTGATTATGAGTCCGTTTAATTAGTAATGTAGGATAATAACGAGAAATCTGTGATTTAATAACTTAATAAGGTTTTATTAAGTTATGAATTTGATTTAAAATATTATTTTCACTGTATCGAACCCAACTTTATGAGGATGTATAACGCATTTGTGAAATTCCGATATCAATATCGGAATTCCGATATTGAGATCTAATATCGGAAATCAGTATCGGAATTGAAAACTTACCGATATTACATGCCCTAGGACCAACTTTGAGGTATACCATTTCCAATAAAAAAAGAATTATCAAAATCGGACTACTCTATAAAAAGTTGTGCATGATCATACATAAAAAAAAATATACGCGTCGAATTGAGAGCCTCCTCCGTTTTTTCGTCGGTTAAAAAAATCTTAAAGGAACAGCTTCATCTTACCCGATAGAATAGATAGAATACCCCTTGTACAAAATTTTGAAAAACGTTCGTTATTATAATTTACTGTACAGAGGAGCTCGATAGCGTCGTTGCGCGTGTCGTGTACGATAGATGACAGTCGTTAATCCAAGTCAGCCCCCTTACCACCATCTCTTATTGCGATTCAATAACTGAATAGAATGCTTATTCATACCAATGGATAAGCGACTCTATTTCAAACGGAATAGAGTCGTTTATTCATTGGTATGAATAAGCAATCTATTCAATTATTGAATCGCAATAAGAGATGGTGGTAAGGGGGTAGGTGCCTTTAGGCAGCTTGAAAACAATGGCCTCCGCCAACTTGCAATTTCGAGCAGCATGGTGAAGTATGCTCTAAACCCCTTCGATTGAGGGGAGACCCGTATCCCAGCAGTGGGATGAATAATATCTTTTGCCGTGTGGTTTCCGGCAGACTAGAATAGTATCATTCCGTTTCTTCCCGTGGATGTCGTACAAGACGACTAAGGGAAAAACATTATCAACTATCGATCAGGCCTCCCCAACCCGTCTGGCCAGCGTGGGGAGTGTAGGCCAAATTCTCCTCCGTCTAGTACGGACGAGAGGGTCGTGCTCCTGTAGTGGCGACTAAAATGGACCTGATGATGATGATGATGATTATTTATTACATCTTTCGACATAAATTCTATTCTTAGCTCTAAGTTCGCAACCATCACTCTCGGATTTCATTATAGTCAGCCTGAGCGATACAATTATGAGACAAATGGTATCTATCAATCATTGCCAGCGTATTATACGAGAAACATAGATACCGCTTTTGTGTATACGGAATAGCTCGTATAGCCCTGTTTGGATTAGGATCTATACATACGACGATAATTTGCAACATTCTTTACTTCGTGAGCCTAATCCTCATCGACAGGGAATTCATCCTCACATATTAAGTCTAAGTGGTCGCGGGTCGGTTCCAGACAAGTTTTCTCCCACGTACTGTCAAGCTGTGGAATGAACTGCCTATCGAGGTTTCCTTTGGAAACTACAGCATGGGGTTCTTCAAGAAGGGTGTGAAGAGGTTTTTACAGGGTCGGCAACGCGCGTGTGATACCCCTGGTGTTACAGGCGTTCATAGGCTACGGTAACTGCTTTCCATCAGGCGGGCCGTATGCTTGTATTAGTGGTGTATAAAAAAAGTCTAATACTACGTCGGAATAGTTTGTAATCGACTCATATTTTGAGCCAACTCTACACGAGGTGTATCGTACAAATGAAGCTTTGGAAGAAAAAGGCCATATCGAACCCAACTTATTTATTTATATGAGGGGGGGGGGGGGCAAACTTACATGTTGGTCACCTGATGGAAAGCAATCACCAACGCCCATGGAAACCAGTAACAACAAGAGGTTACTCCATCCGGATCCGTTGTCAGTCCATACTCCTTTCTTTCTTTCTGGTGACTGGGGTATTCTGTGAGGTGGAAGTACTTCCCCAGTCGGGCAGCATAAAAATACGCTATGCCCTACCCCTCTTTTGCACTCTCAGGGTGCACCAAGGTGCAGTTGGGTTCAAAGATGTTGATTAATCACTTACACCCCAAAAAGTTGTATTTCTAACTTATTATAAAATAATAGGTAGGGGAAAAAGTCTTTTCGCATTATAGTATGTATGAACTTATAATAAAATCTCTTTGGTTATATCATTTGTATCTAGCAGGTTTTGATATCTTTAAAAAGTTTAAATTTTAAAAAAGATAATTCCAAATTCAAATTAGGTAAATGAGTGATTTTCATTTGTTTTTTTTACTGTCAAGATGAGTGAATCTAATGAAGAAATTCGATACATTTTAAAATTTTACTACAAAAAAGGTAAAAATTCAACGCAAGCTGCGAAAAAAATTTGTGATTATTATGGACCTAGTGCAGTGTCTGTGAGAGTAGCACAAATTTGGTTTAAGCGTTTTCAATCCGGAAATTTTGATGTCAAAGATGCACGTCGCTCTGGTCGCCCTGTTACGGATAAAATGGATGCCATTTCTGAAAAAGTGGAGCAAGATCGGCATATCAGTAGTTACGACGTAGCTGAAGAACTAGGAATTGACCACATAACAGTTTTGGCGCATAAAAAGGTCGTGGTCAAAGACCGGCCAGGCTTCAGAGACTGGCGAAACCCGGGTTAACCCGCAACAAGGTGATGCTGTGTGTATGGTGGGATTGGAAGGGAAGATATTCATTATGAGCTGTTACCGCCAGGCAGGACTATCGATTCTGAACTCTACTGTGAACAACTGATGAGATTAAAGCAAAAAGTTGAGAGAAAGCGGCCGGAATTAATTAATAGAAGGGGTGTGATTTTTCATCATGATAACGCTAAACCTCACACATCTTTAGCCACTCAGCAAAAATTAAGAGAGTTTGACTGGGAGGTGTTAATGCATCCGCCGTATAGTCCTGACCTTGCACCTTCTGATTTCCACCTGTTTCTGTCTCTTAAGAATTCTTTAGGCAGTGTCAGGTTAACATCACGAGAAGACTGCCAAAACCACTTGTCGCGGTTTTTTGAACAGAAGTCCCAAAATTTCTATAGTAATGGGATCATGTCTCTACCTACAAGATGACAAAAAGTTATCGAACATAATGGCACCTACATACTTTAGTTAAATGTAAATAAACTTTATTAAAAAATGTTTTGAATTTTCATATAAAATACGAAAAGACTTTTTCCCCAACCTAATATGAAATCGGAGACAGAGACATTAATTTATAAAATACAATTCCACTCCGAGTACGTTTTAATATGCAATATAATAGTAAGTGGATAGTAATGTCTTTTTATATCACAGTGTTACCTTTAAATTCAAATTTATTCATTTATGCGTTCGTCGGGAGCTCGTAAATGGAAGGGTACAAATTGTGCGACGTATCTGCGAGGTATTGGTATTTCAATTGGATCATTATAGTGCAGTGAATATTCTATTTAATCATAATAAAGTCTATTTTGTGTTAAGTATTTATGTAGGACTAGCGGCCCGGTACGTGCTTCGCTACGTATAAAGTGAAATAATAAAAAAAAATCATTGGAACACCAAATTCATTTATTCAAACAAAAAAATATTTTATTAATTTCTAGCTATTTTAAAACTTAATCCAAAACATTTGGATAAACAATATTTTTTGTTTTTCCATTTTGATCATGAATAAACAAACGGCTACTGGAACAGGCAACATAAAGTCGAAGCGCGTCCAAAATGAAATGACCGCATGAATGACATAACAACATGCTTGTACTGTCAACACTGAAAGAAGTTTCAATTTGACAGCACAATCCCCATCTGAAAAAAGTTTCAATTTGACAGCAAAATCCCCATTAACAAAATGATCTGCCATTTATTGAATTCATTTGTTACAAAAAATGTGATAAATGAAGAACCGCTCTACCGATTTTGTGTAAACTTCACACAAACCATCTACTAAATAATCCGAATAAACCCTAAACATTTGGTTTGGATAGGTGAGCCCGTTCTTGAGTTATAAAATTACAACGAAAAGTGGCATTGATTTTTATATATATAGATAATAGAGCAATAAGAAACAATTGAAAAAAATCCCAATTTACACCTCGATCGGGGGTAAAATAAGTTATAATGACGAGCTCGGTGGTCGAATGGTTAGCAATGGCCACTTTGACTCAGAGTTTTCGGGTTAGATCCCCGCACAAGACAAATAAACTGGGCCGCAATGAAAGCGGGTCGGTAACAAAAACATCAATTTTTGAAATCGTCTTAATTTTTTATTTATGGCTTTAATACAATCTCCAAAAAGAAATAAAAAGATTTTACTTCTGCCTTTATTTGTAAGGAAATAAACTTTAATTTAGTCTTTATTTCATAAAGCTAGTTTCAATATTTTGGAAGTTATTGACGTTTTTGTTACTGACCCGCTTTCATTGCGGCCCAGTGTATTTCTGTGCATGTGTATATCTGTTTTTCTTATTCTGGGTGTTTTCTATGTATTGTATTTATGTATGTACAGAAAAAAAGTATTTAAGTAATGTGTCCGTTATGTAGTACCCATAATACAAGCTTTGCTTAGTTTGGGACAAGATGGGCGTGTGTCTTATGTGAATTTGTCAATGAATATTTATTTATTATTCCGAATGCTAGTAGATAAAAAAAATAGGTACATAAAAGATGGAAATATGTAAATGCTCACAAGGGCCCAATCATCATCAGGTCATTTTAGTCTCCAGTACAGGAGCACGACCCTCTCTCGTCCGTCACAGACAGGAGGATTTGGCCTACACTCCCCACGCTGGCCAAACGGGTTGGAGAGGCCCGATCGATATTTGATAATGTATTTTCCCTTAGTCGCCTTGTAGGTACGACATCCACGGGAAGAAACGGAGTGATTCTGTTCTAGTCTGCCGGAAACCACACAGCCATTGTAAATGCTCACAAGGGCCCAATAGCAGGACAAAAAAATCATTACGTTCTCCAGACGACACTATAAGACACTACTGTCTTACTTCAGTTCTAAAGATTTACCCGTCACTTTCATGGCTTATTTCTAAATACATGGGGTGTAAGTTCATCATCATCTTTGAACTAAAGCCAATGACACATGGTGCACCCTGCTAATTGACAAACGAGGTTCTAGCAAAAAGAGGTAGGGCATAGCGGTAGAATTTGTAAGTTGCTCGACTGGGGAAGTACCTCCACCTCTCAGAATGCCTCGGCCAAAAAACAATTCCTTTGAGGGATGTTGTGTTCCTGCGAGTGAGTTAGGTTAACAGAAAGGGTGAAATTGCTGCGCGGAGTGATATTTCATGTTGTGAGCGTTAATATGATAACCGCTTCACATCAGGTGGGCTGTATGCATGTCTGCGACCCGACGTAATATATAAAAAAGTACACAATCAAATATTTCCAGCCGGTCACCCCCTGTGACGCTTCTCGCTTATATGCCGCTGCGCTGAAAGTCAGCCACCCTTAATAGAGCTCACTTCCGTTATTACGCGTGGGGGAATATTTATTACCGAATGCCCGCAATATGTCGAGCAAGTATGAAATTCAATCAATTTAATAAAGGAAAAATGAAAAGATTTATGGTATGCTGTATTTTTTCTATAGGCTAAATGTTTTTCAGTATTTTGGTAAGTTACATCGCATACATGGATTTCCAATGCAAGTGCCTATTTTGGTAACTACAATGCTTGCCAGCAGGCAAGGTCGACAAATTGTATGTTTAGTGGATATACATATATTAATTTGAAATGTCTATTAATGTTTAATTTCAACTACAAAGTAAAATTGTTGATAAGCCCGCTATCAACTCTACATTAATATCACAGTATAAGTAATAGTAGGTACTATGTACAGTATTTTGCCCGAGTGGTTACCGGCAGACTAGAATAGAATCACTCCGTATCTTCCCGTGGATGTCGTACAAGGCGACTAAGGGAAATACATTATAAAACAGCGATCAGGCCTCCCCAACCCGTCTGGCCAGCGTCGGGAGAGTAGGCCAAATCCTCCTTCTGACTGGGACGGACGAGAGAGGGTCGTGCTCCTGTAGTGGAGACAAAAATGACCTGATGATGATGTACAGTATGGCCACTGCCTGCCGCTCTCTCGTATCGACCTCACCTCGAGACGAATCAGGAACAGTTTGTATGGCGCCGCACGCAGACATGCTCATTCACGCTCTGCACAAACGCCGTTGTTTATGTAGTAGTAAATGACGCGACAATTGTATGGAGTGACCGGGGTGTAGTAATATGCAATCTTACTTTCACGTGATTTGCACACATTTTAACATTTTTTTTAAATAATAGCTCAGCATAATGGTTCCATGTCGCCTGATGTTAAGCGAGAAGAGGAGTCCTCAATCGCATCGGCAATAGCCCTTAGTGTCCTGCCAGTGGACATTGCCATGCTGGTCCTATGTTGTATATATAACTTTTCTCTTTTTAATTAGAATATTAATTCTTCTTCTCAGTCACACTCTTGGCGGAGTGGTTGTGATCATGGGCTGGTCATTACAAATGGCGGCTCCTGTTATATTTCTCCATTTGGTTCTGTTGGAGGCATTGCGGGGGCATTCGGACATAAATAAATAAATAAATATTGTCAGACAAATTACACAGCGCCATCTAGCCCCAAAGTAAGCGAAGCTTGTGTTATGGGTACTAGATTACTGATAAACATACGTATTTTTTTTTTTGTAAATACATACCTATGATACATAGAAAACACCCAGACCAAGACAAACAGACATGTTCATGCACACAAATGTTTGTCCTGTGTGGGAATCGACCCCCCCGAGCGTTGGTATCGAAGCCGCGTCATTGACCGCTACGCCACCGAGCTCGTCACATGGAGGTTTAAGTGGATTTTTGGGGTGTAAGTGGTTCATCAAGATCTTTAAACCAAAGCCAACTTCACCTGCACGTGGTGCACCCTGCTGACTGACAAACGAAGCTCTGGCGAAAAGAGAGGTAGGGAGCGTAATTGTAAGCTACCCAACTGGGGAATGTACCTCCGCCTCACAGAATACCGCAGCGTAATAACAGTTCCCTTGAGAGTTGTTGTGTTCCTGCGAGTGGGTGCGGTCACCAGAAAGGGGTGGCGGCGCGCGAGCAATATTTTATGTTGCGAGCGTTAATATGGCTACGGTAACCGCTTCACATCAGGCGGGCCGTATGCTTGTCTGCCACCAGATGTAGTAGTATAAAAAAAATGGAGGATTTCGTGAGAGACTTAATTAAATCTCCCCATCTGGTTGGCCACGGGGTTTCTTGCCTTGGTCTACAAGATGCTCCATAGAATTTTCTTTTCATGTAATATGTCCGAAGAACTAATTAATTATATACTAATAGAATATTAATTATATACAGTAATATAAAGAATTGTTTCTAAAACATTGCAGTAAAGCCGGTAAGTAGTAACGTTTTCCGAAGATACTACAGCAAGGGGTTCTTCCAATGATGGAAAATCTATATATTAATACGTGAAATAAAAACTTTGTACCCCATTTTTTTCGAAAATTGCGCGGACGGAGAAGTAAGACATTTCGCACACTTATAGTTTATATGGAGAAGGAGTGCAGAATGTTTTTAAAACTCTGAATAAGAAATATATTAAATCAATAAAACAAAAATTACACACACTACCATGTATTTGATACACACACCCATCTCCCTCTCCCTCTCCCTCTATTGTTTATTGTTAAAGTCATGTCATGTCATTATGGTCAAATTTCGACTGGGCGACTGCTACCTACCTACTGCTAAAATAATAACCCTCTTGGCTTAGCATAGTCAGGTAAAAAAAGACAATTCAACAGTCACTCTTAGACATTCTGCTTTGTGAGTGTGAAGAAGTGAAGATAGCACGAAAGCTGCGTCAATTAAAGCTCTATTCATCGGTATCTACACCGTACAGCCTAAACTTCCACATACGGAATTCCAGGCTTTGTTGAAAAACAAAGGCTGAGAGGTTTCATCTAATCCAGCTTCTGAATTTCAGCGTATTGTGAAAACTGAGGGCGGAACAAAGGGCTTGTTGTTAAGACAATATGTTTGAAAGACTCTAAGGACTGTAGACAGTGAGTTTTGAGAGGCAAAGGAAACAAACTCAGCTGTTATATGAAAAAAGTATTTCATGCTATATGTACGTGATAAAGGTTAAAAAATTTAACTATATTTGTACTAACCACTTGTAGAGTTCTGTAACATTAGTTAATGATTATTACATTTATATGTAGTCGATTTTCGCTAACTTGTCAAAATATTATAAATGATCTTCAAATGAAAAAAATCTCCTTAGCTGCCTTGGTGGGACTTGAACCCACAATAGTAAGCAGTAGTGGTAGCAAGAAATAGAAATGGAAAAATTCAACGCCTTCACAAACCTTCCCGGTAACTCACTTGGAAAGAGCACTCGATCGGTAATCAAGAGGTCATGGGTATTCCACCTAGGCGAGTGAGGTGTATTTTTTTGGAAAGCTTCGGCACATCTTCTACGCACAGATACCCATTGGGGTATCTGTGCGTAGAAGATGTGCCGAAGATTTAAGGGTTCACACACTGGCTGAAGATTTAAGGGTTCAAGCATTAGCTTGAACCCTTAAACCTCCCTGCAATGACCTATGGTGCAGAGACTTGGACACTGACTTCTTAAGGGATCGAATCTGTAACAAAAAAATTCAACGAAGAACCATCGTTGTCGAAATTATATATCATTTATATATATAGCCTTCAGAGTAGTGATGTAACGAATATTCGTATTCGCATTCGCATTCGCGAATTTTCGCATATTTCTCGACATTTGCATTCGCAATTTTATGCGAATGTTTTGCGAAAGAACGTCCTAAAAATAATTAAGATTTTCAATTACATAAAGGTAAATTAAATAGAGAAATAAGTATCGACTTCTTATATATTTATTTCAAAACCTTATCTTCTGTTAGGATTTTTTGTTAACTAAACTATAAACATCACTCGTAAATCAATCGGCTCGACAATGCTCGGAAGTAGATGCAAATAATTACAAATGTGTGCGTGTAACTCGCGCGCCAACTAAGCTGCCAAAATAAAGCCATAGACCAATGGCGCCAAATACAAAAGTCAATATTCGTATTCGCATTCGCATTCGCGAATATCGACGGCAGATATTCGCATTCGCATTCGTGAATGTCTAGAAATTGACATTCGTTACATCACTACTTCAGAGTTTGCAACCTGAAGTGGCAATGGGCCAATCACATGTGCCGAGTAAGTGACGGTAGATGGACAAGGAAGGTATTGTTACGAGCTAGGGTTCTAGATTTGAATGTAAAATGCCAATGACAACTTGCAAAGATTTATTCACGCACGGTCTGGTCTGCAGGTTTTCACAACACGAAGTCCACACGAAGATTCCAAATCGCACAGGTCAAATCTAAGTTCAATAGTATCGATGAAGTCGTAGGTTATCACTTGTCTTGCAGATAGATTCGCTTGAAGTTTACTCTTCCGAAGTCCAAACTGAACTGCCTATGCGCCGCGGCGGTCGCTATTTATATCCGCCGGCAAGGGTTCCCGAATGTTCTCGTATGTACTTCCCTTCGGTAGACACGTAATGTGTCTCGAACATTTTCGTGTCATAGTGTTATGAACCTTATGAGAGTAGACATACGGGTCATTATTGCTTGCAGCGAAGTATGCGGCGACTATTCTAGAAGGTTTCATTCTAGATGATTCGCGACAGACCGCGACAGTATTATAGATGACAAAGCATTGGACTACTTCTAAATTCTTAAGAAAGTGGCTGAATGAGGAAGGCGGAGGATTGTATTTGGTGAAAAACATTGGGGAAGGCCTTAGGGTTGCCAACTTTTTTTTACAAGAAATAAAGTATATTGAGGTCTGAGAAGAATATTAAACAGTATTTTAGAAAAATGAACAGTATTTTATTTATTTAATGTTTTCAATACATATTTTTAAGAGCTTCTGGCACAACTTATTAATATAGTATTTTTTTAAAAACTTCATATGCCTCGCAACAATTATAACTAAAATTAAAACGAACGAGAAGCTCATTAAAAAAAAAAAATGTGTGAACTCTAAGTCAAACATTAGTGTTAAGTATTTTGATGCTGAAAACAGTATTTTGTATACTTTATTTTTGTTCAACAGTAAAAAGTATAAAGTAGTGAAAAACAGTATAATACTGTTTTTAACAGTATAGTTGGCAACCCTAGAAGGCCTATATCATTGGGTGATGATAATGATGATTGCATTGAAGATCAGTATTAAATTAAAAAAAAAATACCTTGTTATGGTAATATATTGCCTCAACACAATTTGAAGTGACAATTTTTATCAACATTACTTTGAAAATTTGTCAGACGCCGCTTCATAAAAATATGTAACGGTCTCCGGCTGAAAGGTTGGATGAGGTCGCACGAGGGTTGCACGGGTCAAAATTATGTGAAAAAAACTTTATTACGTCAAAGTGGAGTGTATTATTGTGTTTGTTGGGGAGTTTGTTCATGACTTGCCGTGTTATAAACGCAGGGTACGTAAGCCGTCGTAATTTTTACCTTTTATCCGATTGTCGAAGAAGGGAGGGTTATGTGTTTCGAGTGTATGTATATTCATTTGGTACGCCCTACAGCCTAAACCGGTTTACAGATTTTAACATAAGGTGTCATTCGATTTGTCTCAGCTGTGAGAGTGACATAGGATATATAAACATGGTGTACCAAAAAAAAAAATAAGTGAGGACAAAAACAAAGAAAAAAAGCCCATCGAATTGAACGAGAACATACGAGCCGCTTTATGGGAAATGGTTAACATATATTTTGACGTGACTATGTCTTCAAAATTGCTTCCATAGGCAATTAAAAAAAACCGGCCGTGTGAGTCGAACTTGCGCACATAGCGTTTCGTACCATTATCTATAATAAAAACGGCAAAAAAATCATGTCTGTTGTTGTTGTTGTTGTTGTTGTTGTCGGAGCACCCCATAAATATTGTTTTTAAATTTAATTATTTATTTTTAAAGTGAACATACAACTAAACATTCTGTGAATATTTCAAACTTCTACCTGTTACAGTTATCACAGTTATTACGAACTGGTCCCAGCTGAAAGTCAGAGCTGGGGTCTGATATAGTCAGACAACGGCATAATGCTGAGCTGGGTCCAATTTGTGGCATAATGCAGCACTGTTTCTGTTTCCTGTTCTCTTACATAAACAGCTTGTAATTAATGTAATAGTATTGTTTTATGTTACAATAAATGTTTCTTCTTATCAATATCGAGCAAAAACGAGCAAAGAATCACGTTGCGGGAGCCCCCTTAAATATAATATTTTATTCTGTTTTTTAGTGTTTGTTGTTATAGCGGCAACAGAAATACATCATCTGTAAAAAAATCAACTGTCTAACTATCACAGTTCATGAGATACAGCCTGGTGACAGACGGACTGATGGACGGACAGCGGAGTCTCAGTAATAGGGTCCGTTTTACCCTTTGGGTACGGAACCCTAAAAACTAATGATAACAAAATTGAGGGATACTGATAAGGGTAATCTGCCCGACTGGTGAAGTACCTCGCAGAACTCAGCTAAACAACAATTCCCTTGAGAGTTGTTGAGTTCCTACGAGTGAGTGAGGTTACCGGGACGTAAAGATATTCTACGTTGGCAGCGGGAGTGATGGCACGCGAGCGACATTTCCAAAATGTCAAATTGTGATTTGCGAGTGCTTACATTGTTCCCTTAATCGCTTAATATCAGGCAGGCCGTATGCTTGTTTGTCAGCTGACGTAGTTTAAAAAAAATCACAAATCCGTATTAAAGACTTTTAAATTCTATTGAAAACAAGTACGGACGCAACTGAAACGTTACAAGGAGTGAGAGGTCTGAAAAACTGTGTACGTGTAAAAACTCCTGACTTCATTACAGCAGCTGACGTGTATTACGTCAAAAAGGCTCTTTTACACAAAAAGCAACGGTCCCCAAATACGGGTACCGACCGGAAATGATTGAGGTTGCCCATGAATAAATTTATCTAAAGTGACTTTTTGGAATGATTTTTATTATGCTTTAAATTATAAAAACAGATACGGTATGAGATTGCTTTCAAGTCGTAGGTATATTTTTACTTTGATATTTTTCCCCAAGCGGATTGGTTTTGTTTAATTTTTTGATTAAAAAGGTTCAGAGTGATGTTTAAAGGAAATTACTTATTGGAAAAAATGGAGTAATCTAGTAATTTGATCTGAATCCGGTATACTTATAACTTAACATTTTTGTGTATTCGCCCATATATAGTATGATATTTTCTTTACATAAAAAATATATACGTGTAAGAAGTGGCATTTTCCCTGTAAATAGGAATTTTCAAGTTACGTTCAGAATTTTACTTATTTTCTTATCGTTTTACACAAAACGTCTCAAAACGTCACAAAATATCTCTAATATCTCATAGGCTTTTGTGACGGCCAACATATAGGATTTAAAATTACTGTATTTAGGCAAAATTGCATTGTCACGAGAACCAAATGAGTGTACTAAGCTGTACATATTTAGGCATTAGTGCATTGTCACGAGAACCAAATGAGTGTATCAGTTCAATCGGACACTGGGAAGTGAGTCAAATTTAATTTGCAAGATTTGACTACAGGCACAGTAAAGCTAAATGAAGCTTGTAAAAATAGTTTTGGATAAATAAATTTCATACATACAATAAACAACCAGACTGTTGGTCTATAAATCGCAGCCTAATAAAAGTTTTTGATAAACTTATAAGTTCTTAAGAGTGAAAAATTGAACTAAAATCGTTTTCTTTTAAAAACGCCTACAAACTTCAGTCGGCTAACTACAAATGCAGCAACATCAATAATATCGTGTAGCGGCCACAACAAATATCGGCAAATGTGTTTAGTTTCCAAACTTTTCCATCCCACATAATGCATGCAATCTACAAAAACCACTTTCAATACACAAGTCTCAAAGTCCGATATCTTATTGGACCCAACTGTCCATTATGAATGATCCTCACTCGAAACTCGCCATGAAGTCAGGGAGAGCTCTTGTGTTGAGTTTTGGCGCGAATACGAAATTTACTCACTAACTTGGTGGACGGCTTTTGGTTACCAACTCCGAGGATTGGTCCAAGTGATAAATAAATAAATATTTTCAGACAAATTACACAGCGCCATCTAGCCCCAAAGTAAGCGAAGCTTGTGTTATGGGTAATAGACAACTGATAAACATACGTAAATACATTTTTTTTTTGTAAATACATACTTATGATACATAGAAAACTCCCAGACCAAGACAAACAGACATGTTCATGCACACAAATGTTTGTCCAGTGTGGGAATCGAGCCCACGAGCGTTGGTGTCGAAGCCGCGTCATTGACCGCTACGCCGCCGAGCTCGTCATAAGTTGAAGCAATTTTTATTACTTGCTGTTTAATATCTCAAGTTGTATTTTCCTATGACCAGAGGGCTGGTTTTTGTTTGGTACAACGTATAAGCATTACCATTCAGCGTGATAATGCTGTCAGCCTTCGGGCACGATGCGGAAGAATTTTTGGATGCGATTTAGTTATTATTTGTACATAGTTTTTTTACTAGTTTTATATATATACGAAATAATTTATTTATTCTTATTAAATTTGTAATATGTGAATATAAATTTGAATATAGGTACAATAATTTTACAGTTCTGCTATATTATTTACAAATATCTTAGTATGTATACTCGATATAAAGCGAAGTTTTAAAATATTGCGATAAAAATGTAATTGTGATTTCAAAGTAAGTATTGTTACTTTTAATCTATGTATGATGCAGGTGACTGAAGAACGCTATAAGAACGTTATGGGTAACTAACTGCCCATCGTTGGGTTAAATTGTACTTGTTGTTTTATTTTTTCTTAGAAAACAAAATTAAAAATTTTGATAAAAACCACAACGGTTAAAACGTAGTTGAAAAAGGATAAAATAATTTTGAAACCCCCGACTTAAAGAATTTATGCTATGAACTTAATAAAAACAACGCAAGAAAATCCGTTGGGGCTGCCATTAAATAAACTAGTTTGGCATTTTTATAGTAACTTGCATACTTATTTATATTTATGTTGAAATTTAAAATAGAGATGGCGTAGTTTTGGAGATAAATGTCAACATTGATTTGCACAAACATCCTAGCACCCCAAACGCATATACCGTCTCCGTTCCGTCGTGGGTAAAAAGTGACAAAACATTTTATAACCTGAATTCTTGTGATATATCTGTAAGGCTCAATATAAATAAATAAATGACTATGGTAACCGCTTCACATCAGTCGGGCCGTATGCTTGTCTGCCACCAGATGTAGTAGTATAAAAAAAATGGAGGATTTCGTGAGAGACTTAATTAAATCTCCCCATCTGGTTGGAGAGCGGCCACGGGGTCGCCGCAAAAAAAATATTATATAAAAAAATATATCAATTCCGCTATCGCTTACGATTTGCACCCATGATTTTCTTCTGTACGTAACTTGCTTCGGTTTCCGGTCTCATCTCATTAATTAGGTCGGCGTGTAAATTTGCTCGACTGATCCACCAAATAATTAACTAACTAGTGCGGCAAGAGAGAAGTTAAAGAACGACGATAATAGCCGATGAGGTTGTGATTGGTGGCGCTACTTAATCTGAGAGAAAGATTTATTTTCTTATTTTTAATTTTAGCTGACTTATTTATGGTCAACTTGAAGTCAAATATCATGAAGCTAAAGATCTAAAAGCTAAATAACTGGGATGAAGGATGCTAATAAACTAGCTGAATAGCATTGCGTTGCTCAAGTATAAATGTAACCTTTTAAGGAGACGCGCGACATTCTCTTAAGTTTACTTGGTTCTCTTAACATATCTCCTATAGCAATTGACTGGTTTCGTACTTACCTGTATAGGCGCTGGAAGCGTGTGCACGTCGAGGATACTTTTTCTTCTTGGTGCCATACGTCTGCTGGTGTGCCTCAGGGTTGCGTGCTGTTTCCATTGTCATTCGCTTTATTTATTATCTCTACCACTTCTAATCTTCGCTCTTTCTATCACCTATATGGAGGCGATCTTCAGATTTACTCTCAAGCTCATATTAGGTAATGATATTTCTGCTGCCATTTATACAATTATACCTGTCACAGATATTAAAATGGAGTAAAGCTTCAAGACCTGTAATAATACTGTTTTTTTTTTACTGCGCCACCCACCTGTTTTTTAATACACATTTATCCTCTTCTTCTCTAAGGTTCTCAGTAAAAAATTGCTCACATGAGATCGCCTGGAGTATTAATATATATAACATAACATTGTTTTCTTTTTGTTTTTGTATTTAATGCTATAAAGAGTTATTGCATGCAAGATATTCCCCGTGACGATGGTACTATCTACAATGCAAATAAAATAATATTAATAAAATATCTTTCGGTATTCATTTTTATTAATCAATCTATAATTTCAGATTGTAAATTATACCTGGGCATAGTTTTATCTTATCCGAGTCTATTATCTACAACTATTGATGTCAATATTAATATCGATAGAGCTCAGATACATCTCTGAGACAAAAACGTAAATAAATTTAGAGAAGTAATACAATTTCGGTTTCATTTGACAGCTTATCTATCTATCTATCTTCTTCTTCTATCCCTATAAAAGAAAGTATGTATGTAATAGGTCGGGGAAAAAGTCTTTTCGCATTATAGTATGTATGAACTTGTAATAAAATCTCTTTGGTTATACCATTTGTATCTAGCAGGTTTTGATATCTATAAAAAGTTTAAATTTTAAAAAAGATAATTCCAAATTCAAATTAGGTAAATGTGTGATTTTCATTTGTTTTTTTTACTGTCAAGATGAGTGAATCTAATGAAGAAATTCGATACATTTTAAAATTTTACTACAAAAACGGTAAAAATTCAACGCAAGCTGCGAAAAAAATTTGTGATTATTATGGACCTAGTGCAGTGTCTGTGAGAGTAGCACAAATTTGGTTTAAGCGTTTTCAATCCGGAAATTTTGATGTCAAAGATGCACGTCGCTCTGGTCGCCCTGTTACGGATAAAATGGATGCCATTTCTGAAAAAGTGGAGCAAGATCGGCATATCAGTAGTTACGACGTAGCTGAAGAACTAGGAATTGACCACATAACAGTTTTGGCGCATAAAAAGGTCGTGGTCAAAGACCGGCCAGGCTTCAGAGACTCTGGCGAAACCCGGGTTAACCCGCAACAAGGTGATGCTGTGTATATGGTGGGATTGGGAGGGAAGATATTCATTATGAGCTGTTACCGCCAGGCAGGACTATCGATTCTGAACTCTACTGTGAACAATTGATGAGATTAACGCAAAAAGTTGAGAGAAAGCGGCCGGAATTAATTAATAGAAGGGGTGTGATTTTTCATCATGATAACGCTAAACCTCACACATCTTTAGCCACTCAGCAAAAATTAAGAGAGTTTGACTGGGAGGTGTTAATGCATCCGCCGTATAGTCCTGACCTTGCACCTTCTGATTTCCACCTGTTTCGGTCTCTTAAGAATTCTTGAGGCAATGTCAGGTTAACATCACGAGAAGACTGCCAAAACCACTTGTCGCGGTTTTTTGAACAGAAGTCCCAAAATTTCTATAGTAATGGGATCATGTCTCTACCTACAAGATGACAAAAAGTTATCGAACATAATGGCACCTACATACTTTAGTTAAATGTAAATAAACTTTATTAAAAAATGTTTTGAATTTTCATATAAAATACGAAAAGACTTTTTCCCCAACCTAATATGTTCCGTATAGACTCCGAAACGGCTGGACCGTTTCAACGAAATTTTCAGACAATCTTTAGATTGACACAGCGGATAATCCTGTGAGGTTTGGTAGCGATCGAAGCATTTTTTTTTGGAACTGTCAATGTCAAAGTCAAAGTCAAAGTCAAAATTCTTTATTCTGTGGGCCCTCGCGGGCACTTAGACACGTCTTTTACAATTAAGTATATTTTTTTATCTACCAGCATTTCGGAATGACCATTGACGAGAAGAAATGCCGAAAGAAACTCTGTCAATGACATAATATATATAAAATTCAAAGTCCTGACTGACTAATATATCAACGCACAGCCCAAACCGCTGGGCCTAGAGATACCAAATTTAGCACGTAGGTAGGGGGTCGAAAGTTTGTATGGGGAAACAAGATTAGTTGGACTATTTTATCCGAAACTTTGCACAAGTTTCAACTTCCTCCTGAAACACGTGTTTACTCATTTATCTATAGAAGTATCTATAGATAAATGAGTAAACACGTGTTTCAGGATTTTTCAAAATTCAACCCCCAAAGGGGTAAAATGGTGTGAAAAGGTCTGAAAATCGTCATGGGTATTGTTTTTATGGCTTATCGGGTCGCTGATTACGAAAACAACAACATTTTATGATCTGACATAGCCGACCGATTAGACCGATTTAGATGAAATTTGGTTGAGAGATACCTTGAGTCCTGGGAAAGGACATACCTATGATAGTTTTTATCCCAGAAATTACCTATTATAGTTATTTATTGTACCCGTAAGGCGGTAACGTGACCATCATCCCCTATTGGGGTGCGATGGCTTTGATATGTCTAAAATGTGGTGAAAATGTCTGAAATCGTCATAGGTATTGTTTTTATGGTATATCAGGTCGCTGATTACGAAAAAAGCAACTATTTTATAATCCAAACTAGGCCGACGTGACAACTCTGTAGGGGTGCAATGGGGTTGAAATGTCATAATATCAATATGGGTGTTGATTCTTAGGTTTTCTGGGACGTTAATTACGACAATGGCATTGATTTGAAAATATAACGTAGTGGACTCGAATTACTTAAAAAGATTTTTCAAATTATACCTCTAAGAGGGTGAAACGGTGGTCCAAAGTTTGTATGGGAAAACGAGATTAGTTGGTTTGTATGCGAAAACGAGATTAGTTGGACTATTTTATCCAAAATTTTACACGAGTACTTCTATTAATTAATGTGTTAATGTGTAAACACGTGTTTGCCCCGAATATCACGCGATCGAAGCAGCAGGCGAAAGCTAGTTTTCTATTTCACACCAATTTCTACCCGTGCGAAGCCGCGGCGGGCAGTTGCCCGCCCCGGCTAACGTACTAGCTAGTACGTTTATAAAAATAGCAACGGGAATTAACGCGGTCATGCACAAGGGTACCTTTATTATTGCCTGACATTTACCTGGTATGTAATTACTCTTATGCATGATCGCGTTAATTCCCGTTATTATTTTTCACAAATCATGCAACGCAAAAGATTTAAACCTTACTTTTGTTCCTGTATTCCGCTAGGTATATTAACTTTATGCTTTCCTAGTTGGATCGACATGCTTCACTTCTGCTTCGCCAGAGCCATGTTTCTTCGCCGGCATCACGACATGTGGTTAACTTTTGGCATTTTATATAGCAGGGAGATAAAAAAGAAGACGGTATTTTTATCCTCTTACGATATCAGTTATTCATAACGTCATGCCTGAGAACAAAACTATAGTTTCATTTAAAATTCCATTCCGCGTGAAGGTCTCGTAAATACACGCCCGTGTCAAAAGTTTGTCTTATGCTCTGCCACCGTCCCAAAGGCTTGCCCTATCCAATTTAGCAGCATTATTCATGACTCAACTAAATTTATAAGGGAAATTAAAAAAAGTTAGCTGTCATTGTAAAAGAGTTTGTTCTCTAAATGGTGTTTTTTTTTTTGTTTTTGTAAAGGTGTAATTATTATATAGTATTATATTTGAAGACAGAGGTATGAAATATCTTTCGTAAAAAAAAGGGGTGTGGCTGTAAAATGGACACGGCCGTGTGTTGTACGTGCATACGTTATATGGTATTGGCAGCGCTTCGCCCTTCCCCGCACGCAATGTTCCATAGTCCTCACTTACTTTTTTTCGACGGGTCTGGCACCCGTCGTAGTATATAAAAAAAAAAAAAAACACGGATACGGCCCGCCTGATTTGAAGCGGTTACCATAGCCATATTAACGTTCGCAACATAAAATATCGCTCGCGCGCCACCATCACCGCTGCCAACAAGTTGTTCCAAATGTCCTGTTGGCAAGTAGTTCCAAAGTATGCTCTATTAATTTTATGTACTGTTTATAACGGTTTATAACCTTCGAGTCTGAGAAGAGATTTTGCATCCCTTTGTGTGTTCTACCGATTGTACAATGTGGTGTGTCCAGAGGAGTTGTTTGACATGATGCCCACGGCCTCCTTCTACAGTCGCACCGCTCGCCATCGACAGGGAATTCATCCACATTAGAACCGAAGTGGTCACGTACTGTGCGGTTCCAGAGAGGTTTTCTTCCACGTACTACCAAGCTGTGGAATGAACTGCCTGTTGAGGTTTTCCCAGGAGACTACAGCATGGGGTTCTTCAAAAAGGGCGTAAAGAGGTTTTTACAGGGTCGGCAACGCGCATGTGATGCCTCTGGTGTTGCAGCGTCCATAGGCTGCGGTAACTGCTTACCATCAAGCAGACCGTATGCTTGTTTGTCGCCTTAGTAGTATATATAAGAAAAACTCCTGAGTGAAGTACCGCCTAGCTTATCTTTAACACTGAGTTGCCGTTGCCATTATAACCCTTGCAACATAAGTATCGCTCGCGTCGCCGCCCCTGCTGTCAGCGCAGCATCTCCTTTCTTTCTGGTGACCTCACTCACACGCAGGAATACAACAACCCTCAAGGTAATTGTTATTTAGCTGCGGTATTCTGTGAGGTGGAGGTACATTTCCCAGTCGGGTAGCTTACAATTACGTTCCCTACCTCTCTTTTCGCCAGAGCTTCGTTTGTCAGTCAGCAGGGTGCTCCGCGTGTAGGTAAAGTTGGCTTTGGTTCAATGATGTTTATTGACCACTTACACCCCAAAATTTGCGTAATAAATTCTTTGATCCTTCATCTATCCAGTGGTGTGATAGATTTTTTTTTTCTATACTATGTCGGTTACCGTAGCCTTATTAACGTTCGCAACATAAAATGTCCCTCGCTCGCCGCCACCCCCGCTGTCATCGCAGCATCTCCTTCCTTTCTGGTGACCTCACTCACACGTAGGAACACAACAACCTTCAAGGGAATTGTTATTTGGCTGCGATATTCTGTGAGGTGGAGGACATTCCCCAGTCGGGTAGCTTACAATTACGTTCCCTACCTCTCTTTTCGCCAGAGTTTCGTTTGTCAGTCAGCAGGGTGCACCGCGTGCAGGTAAACTTGGCTTTAGTTCAAAGATGTTTATTGACCACTTACATCCCAAAATAAGCTACCCCAAAATAAGCGTAATAAATGCTTTGATCCTTCATCTATCCAGTGGTGTGATTGAATTTTGGATGGAGATGTTAGATATGTAGCTGCAACACCAAACTGTATCCCCCGATGTTGTTATCATTAGTTTTTTTAATTGAATTCCCTATGGAACCAATTTTAAAGACTTATTCACGTCTAAACTGATTTAGAGCCGTCTGATCAATCAATGCACAGCTCAAACTAGTAACGGATTGACATGAATTTAGCGTACAAACATACATAACATACTGTAGGCTGTAAGAAAGGAATTTTGTATATTACCACGGAATGGTTCGTTTCGAACACACTCCATCAGTATGTTATCGAAGACGCGTATCACATACTGATGGAGTGTGTTCGAAACGAACCATTCAGAAGACAAGTTTTTGACAATATACTTTTAATCTAGTCAGAAATAGGGGGTTGTAACAGTATTCTGGCGACTCCAATGTCGGAGTCAGCAAGGCTACTATATAAATTGGTTAGGTTAGGCCTCAAACACAGGCAGTAATTAACATAAGGATGCATAACGGAGCGACATAGTGACAAGTGTGACTAAGCTCCTTAAAAAAAAGAAAAAAAATATATCACGGAATACCAGGATTCACATAGGTAAGAAGTCACAGGCACAAACTAGTCGTCAATAATCCGATAGCTCCCATGATACAACCCATGAAAATGCTAATTCTATTATGTAATGGATCCGAACTAGACTCAAATGGCCCCTCGAGGTAGCAACTTAATAGTCACGGCTTATATTCCGGTTTCAAACCCATTGATGTGCCTTACAATGTTACCATGACCGTGCATCGGCTCTCTAGTAGAATTTAGAATGAGGGTAGGATTATTTTGGATGTACCCACCCACAATACTTAGAGTACGGCAAATTGTTTTCAGTGTATTTGATTATACTTGTTAGGGTTTGTTAGTTTCGGTATCATTTTGTAATGTTTAATTTAAATTAGTTGGACTGGCAACATATTCTTTCAAGCTATTGACTGCGCTTGTCTACGATCAGAGGATGATTGGTAAATAACTACCAATCAGAATACTTGATTTTTACCGCGAAAGTCAGACGAAAAGTTGGAGCGAAAGCGGCCTTTTGAACATTCTTCGTGCGGCTGATGGATTGGCAAAGCAATCCAACAGCCGCACGAAGAATGGAGCATAACAGAAATTAATCATACATCATTCTTCAGTGTTTTTCTTCACATATAATACTAGTCTGCATCGGAAGTATAGTAACTATATTACATGGAAGATTATAAGGAGGTCTTCCAACATCCTTTATCTCTGAACGAGATGTTTTCGTCAATCGGAACTTTTTAATCTGCCAAACCTTTCAAAACTCGGCATCAACCCATAATCATCCCTCTATTGGGATACGGGTCTCCCCTAAATCGAAGGGGTTTAGAGCATACTCCACCACGCTGCTCAACTGCAGATTGGCAGAGGCTAGTGCTTTTAAGCCGCCAAAGGCAACTGACTTAACGAAGTGCCTAAAATTTCATTCTTGGAATACGATCCCATTGTTGGCGTTCATCAACCAGTCACGTTTCTTTCAGGGCATAGCCCAGTGAGCACGATAGTAACATATAATATCATTGGCATAGCCTATCACTTTTCTTTTTGCACTTCGCCCCCCATTGTAACTGTATGAGCTGTGTTATTTTTTTGAACACATGTCCTAACGAAATTTTAATTAATTATTTTATATATACTATTGGGGTTAGAAGCTTTAGGGCTAGTTCTCGATAAGACTAGATGCCGGTATGACTAAATCGCTTTATGACTAAGTCTGGATATGACTCTAATAAAATATCCCTGATATGTAATCCCATCTTTTGCGTAATGAAGTTACCAGAAAGAAGTTGATGCATTGGCAGCGAGGGTGGCAGCACGCAGGCAATATTTCTTGTTGCGAGCGTTAATATGGCTACGGTAACTGCTTCAGCAACGTAGTTATTCGTCGCCGCCCTAGAAGGGGGAGAGGGCACAAATGGGACTAAGGAAATAGATTAAATAATTTGTAGAGAGTCAAGAATTGCCCGCGGCACAAGAGAGCCTTAGAGCAACGGTGCTGCGCGCATCTCTCGCGATTCGGCTCATATGACCACGAGGCGGTGGAGCCATGGTGGTGGGTTAGATGTCACCGACGTAGTATAAAAAAAAAATAAGTATATTTTCTACACAATTTAATATGCATCTGTGCATTTAAAACCTTTATTAAAAACATTTTTAGAGAGAAGTTGTACTTAGAGCGCGTTTGACTAATTAAGCGTCCCTGCATAGTGATTGGGACTTATATTTTGTTAAGTCCATAAAGTTATATCTATCAATGAAAATATAGCTATATTTTAACCTTTTACTGCCTTCCCAAAATTAAGTTTTATACTGGGTATTTTGTATTTGGTACAATATCACGTTACAGAACAGCGTTCGTGTTTGGCATATATGATCGTGCCGTTGATAAATTGGGTTTTCCATACGAATTTGGACTTTATGCCGGTACTAATAAGGTTGTTGAGTTCCTCTGTGGGCACTGTTAACACGACCAGAATAGCTAATACGGCTGTAAAATTGTGAGGAAAGCCTCAGGGACGTATTACGGTTAATGTTTGAATTTGTTAACGAAAATACTTGAAGATTTAATATTTAATTAACAGGAAAATACAGCAACCATAACGTTACTAACGGAATAGAGTAGCAAATGGATGAGCGAGGGAGATGGCACCAGCAGTCTCACTGTATGGTAGAAAGAGATACGTAGAACAAGCTAAATAGAACTGTTTTTAGGAACCATTTGACAGCACGTCTACACATATCGACGTCATCAAGGAGCCCAATTGCATCGTTGCGTGTGTCAGTATAAACGAAGTTGCAAGTTAAGCAACGTCGCCCGCTACCTGTCTATGGATGGCTTTATTTATGTTGAGTATATATATATATATATATATATATATATATATATATATATATATATTTTGGGGTGTAAACCTATCAACATCTTTGAACCAAAGCCAACTTCACCTGCACGTGGTGCACCCTGCTGACTGACAAACGAAGCTCTGGCGAAAAGAGAGGTAGGGAGCGTAATTGTAAGCTACCCGACTGTGGAATGTACCTCCACCTCACAGAATACCGCAGCCAAATAGCAATTCCCTTGAGGGTAGTTGTGTTCCTGCGAGTGAGTGAGGTCACCAGAAAAGAAGGAGATGCTGCGTTGGCAGCGGGGGTGGCGGCGCGCAAGTGATATATTATGTTGCGAGCGTTAATACGGTTACGGTAACCGCTTCACATCAGGCAGACCGTGCTCCTGTAGTGGAGACTAAAACGACCTGATGATGATGATGATTAACCTAATCTTAAGGAAATTGTTACAATAATAAATATTTTATTTCATGTTTTATTTTTATTTTTTATTTTAAAACATTAATTTAATTAAACAACTAGTCGTAGTTTCAGTTATCCTTAATAATATGTATTTAATTGATTGCAATCTTCGATCAAGTGATTGCAATCAATGAAATTTTAATTGAAGTCGGTTGATATTTCATTAAAAAGTTATTTAATTACCTACTTTTACAAATTTTTGCACTACAATTAAACACGTATATCGCGCGGTGGTGTATTTACGTTAATAATACGTATTTAATTGATTGTAATCAATGAAATTTTAATTCAAGTCGGTTGATATTTCTTTAAAAAGTTATTTAATTACCTACTTTTACAAATTTTAACACGACAAATAAACACGTATACCGCGCGGTGTTTGGTTGATCCGTAAAAGCCACCGGCCACCGGATATGGCCGGTTATGTCCGCTTTATACGGTTTTACGATACCCGCCGGAGACCGACCACCTCATGGACTTACATGCATGTTACATTGTAAGGTTTATACGTCAAAATGACACACTTTTGAAGATATTAACTGACATGTTGATCAAATATCGTAGAAGTAAAAAGTCTAGATTTAGATCATTATGTTATGAATAAGCGTTGGAGACCATAAAGTTACAGACCATAATGTTATAAATACTATAGATAGGGCATCGTCGTCAACCCTTATTCATCCCACTGCTGGGATATGAGCCTCCCCTCAATCGGAGGGGTTTAGAGCTTACTCCACCACGCTGCTCAACTGCGGGTTGGTGGAGGTCATTATTTCCAAGCCGCCTAAAGGCCACTGACTTGACTTAACGCCTGTCATCTAACGACAACAGCCGGGGTCGTCGGCTTAACGTGCCCTCCGAAGCACGGAGGAGCTCGAGATAAATAAACTCATCCATGGACAGGCTATGATAGACGTTGCTTGACTTGCGTGATTGATTAAACTGCCACGCGCAACGACGCCGCCATCGAGCTCCTTCTGACTTGCGTTAGAAAACGGCTACCGTTTTCTAAGGTGACCCCAGAAGGCCAATTCTCGTAATTTTTCTACGAACGCAGATTTAAAGTTGACCGATCGAGATTGAATTGTGAATTGACTAAAATTATATACTTAATTTCATTAATTAATTATTATCAATTCTTGTTGTTGGCAAAGTAACATTCTTAGTATGTTTAATTTTCACTCATATTTCGATATAATCCCGATTAAATTTAATTTTGAAGTTACATATTACAAGTTAAGAGAATACCAAATGTGACATTTGTGAGATCGAGACTGGATCGAAACTGAATTTTGACTATATATTAATTATGAGAATTGCCCCTCGGTTTGCAGCCCTGAAGTTTTGAAATCCATTTTCATAGCGGTACAAAAATTTTATGGGGAACCAAATCGTGCGTAAACAAAAAGTGAAGTCGTTATGATCCTACAGACAACGAAGTTAGCTCGTTGCACGTCAGTCGTAAGTCAGATCTCCATCCAAATGAATAGTAGGTCAATGTACGTGTACATTTTTTAGGGTTCCGTACTCAAATTAAACGGGACGGGGGCCCACCACACATTTCCACCGTTATATCACCTATGTAGTCAGGATTAATCCTGGCTACATAGCTGTTAACAGCGGCGACCACCAAAAAAGGCCAGGAACAATGACGTCCATTGCAGTCCCGGGGATAAGACGACTACGGCTGCCTTGGAACTCACAACGAATGTAATAAGAAGAAATTAGTAGGAGTAAAAAACAAACAAGCATACGGTCCGCCTGATGGAAAGCAGTTACCGCAGCATATGGACGCCTGTAACACCGGAGGCATCACACGCGCGTTGCCGACCCTGTAAAAACCTCTTCACGCCCTTTTTGAAGAACCCCATGCTATAGTCTCCTGAGAAAACCTCGACAGGCAGTTCATTCCACAGCTTGAACGTACGCGGGAGAACACTTCTCTGGAACCGCACGGTATGCGACCACTTAGGCTTCAATGTGTGAGGATGAATTCCCTGTCGATGGCGAGCGGTGCGACTGTAGAAGGCGGCCGTGGGCATCATGTCAAACAACTCCTCTGAACACACCCCATTGTACAATCGGTAGAACACACAAAGGGACGCAAAATCTCTCCTCAGACTTAAAGGTTCTAAACCGTCTGTCAGTTTGGGATCGACGTCTGCAGATGGGATCTGTAAAAAGTAAAAGCAACCTATAAAGGATCATTTCGTTGTCTTTCTGACTGTTCGTCTGTCAAGATTATGTTTGCCAACTCTCACAATGAATATTTTGGGACATAATAATATACCGCAGCCAAATAACAATTCCCTTGAGGGTGGTTGTGTTCCTGCGTGTGAGTGAGGTCACCAGAAAGAAAGGAGCGATAATTCATGTTGCAAGCGTTAATAATTTGGGGTGTAAGTGGTTCATCAAGATCTTTGAACCAAAGCCAACTTCACCTGCACGTGGTGCAACCTGCTGAATGACAAATGAAGCTCTGGTGAAAAGAGAGGTAGATAAAAAAATATACCTAATTGTAAAAGACGCGTCTAAGGGCCCGCGAGGGCCCACAGAATAAAGAATTTTGACTTTGACTTTGACTTTGTAGGGAGCGTAATTGTAAGCTACCTGACTGGGGAATGTACCTCCACCTCACAGAATACCGCAGCCAAATAACAATTCCCTTGAGGGTTGTTGTGTTCCTGCGAGTGAGTGAGGTCACCAGAAAGAAAGGAAGGAGATGCTGTGTTGGCAACGGGGGTGGAGGCGCGTGAGCAATATTTTATGTTGCGAGCGGTAATATGGCTACGGTAACCGCTTCATTATCAGGCGGGCCGCATGCTTGTCTGCCACCCGACGTAATATAAAAATATATATATATATGACCCGCTTCACGTCAGGCGAGTCATATGCTTATCTGTCACCCGTACGTAGTATAGAAAAAAATGCTTGTCTGTAATGTCGATTTACGGACGACAATAAACATAAGCCGATCATGGCTCTCTATCGCTTGTTCTACGGTCTCGCTTGCACGCTCGGCTCAGGCGGAACGTGACAATGAAAAAAACTATGATTATGTTATGCATATAAATACTTGCACGGATTGGAACGTCTACAAATTTTATTTCTATATTTATTTAACGTACAGTGGAAATTTTCAACTGTTCTCTTTGAGCTGTTAAGCTGCACTGGTGGGGCAATAAAAGTAATAATAAACTAGCTGTCTCGGCTATATAGCTCAAACATGCTGTTGGTTCGCTGCCAACGTTTGGACCATTGTGATTGAAGCTGTTTGCTAATGGCTCAATATTACCTGAGCCTGGTGGATTTACAGCGAGGAAGTATAATGCTGGCTGAGATGTTGTTCTTGAAAGTGGCATATAATTTGTTACAAACAAATTGAAAAATATTATTTTAAATAGTCACCAACACAAATAAATGGTTTGTGTTGGTGACGATTTTTTTTATATTTTTCCATTATTAAAAATATTTATAAAAGTGAAAAATAGGCTTCTAGAAAGGGTTTTGGAGAAAGAGAGGCGAGGTACCCACCTCACCTATCTTTGTCTTTCTTTTTATGTGCGCAAAGTGTGTATTGTGTTGTGTATCTCTCTGTGAGTTCGTATGTAATGCTCAAAATAAAATGTGTTTTATATAAAGATCAGGAAGTACACTTAGTTAATTTCCGGTGTTGTCAAAACTGAAGGACTTTAACTAAATAGATGTCACGCTTTTACTATTGTACTTTGTCATAGATTAATTGTGAATACTTCTGTGACAAAAGCGATCGCAAAAACAATCCATCCAAGTCTCCCCTTTCCATCCATAAAACATTAGTATTCAACTATATAAAGCTGAAATTAACTTGTCAATCGATCTACTGTCGTGCCTGGTACCCTAAAGGGCTATAAAAGGATTGATATTCAAAAGGTTGACGGCTTAGTTCACAATTGAGTTGGGGTGTAAGTGGCTCTTGAACATGTTTCAACTAAAGCCAAACTCACCTCCACGGTGTGCATCCTGGTAACTGACAAACGAGATTCTGCAAAGTTTAATTGCTCCACGCAATGTTTAATTTGCCAGGATCTCGATGGAAGTTGTTTAACTTTTCGATCCGTGGGGTTGGGGATGAATTTTCATTTCAATTGAAATCAAAATTAATTAAATAAATTTAACGGGTTACTCGGCGCGAGAGACAAAGGGTGGACGTGTCTGGACATTCGCCCTGATGAAGGTCTCCTTTTGAGATCGAAACTAGTCGGCTTTCCCGACAAAAAGACGTGAGTGACCCGTTTAATTTATTTAATTAATTTAGTATAATGTCTCACGTGAGTTTTAATAATATTATGTATATTAATTCATCATAACTAGCCCAGTTATCGTAGAGAATGCAGCTATTGAAGTGGTTAAAGACTACGTCTACCTCGGACAGACCATGCAGCTGGGCCGGGGTAATTTCAACAAAGTGATCGATAGACGCGTTCGACTGGGCTGGGTAGCTTTTGGGAAGCTTCGGCACATCCTCACCGCAGATATACCCCGATTATTGAAAACTACAGTGTTCAATCAGTGCGTCCTCCCTATTATGACCTACGGTACTGAGGCTTGGACACATTTATTTATTTATTTAATCTTTATGCACATACAAACAATGTACAAAGGCGGACTTAATGATATACAAGCATTCTCTACCAGTCAACCTTAAGGTGATGCAGAGATATGACATGGTAGGTGCACAAGGCGAGTATTGATATTAAATTACTGACATATTAAATATAAAGCCGTTAATGAAGCATTATCAATAAATAGTAATTTAGAATATAAATACATAGAGACTTGAATACATAACAGATAAAATACATAACATACATATGAGTACTTAAATACATAAATACATATCTACATCCATATACATACATACACATATATATATACATACATATACACATATACATACATACACACATATATACATCTACATACATATCCATTTAGAAACATATTATGTCTGTAGATCCTTTGTTATCTTGAAGAAATAGGTACGCGTCATAGATTTAAATGACACACCGTTGCGCTGATTCACAGACTAAACGTCGCACAGAGAACGATGGACAGAGCAGTTGCAGAGACTTGGACACTGACCGTTGAGCTGGTTCACAGACTAAAAGTCGCACAGCAATGGAGAGAGCGATGCTTGGAGTTTCTCTAAGGGATCGAATCCGGAAAGAAGAAATTCAACTGAGAACCAAAGTGGGAGTCAGCAAGTTGAAGTGGCAGTGGGCTGGCCACGTCTGTCGAGTCAGCGATAGTAGACGGGGGAGGAAAGTCCTAGTGTGGTACGAAGCGTAGGGCGCTCCCTCTCTAGATGGACCGATGGCCTCAAAAAATTGGCTGGTTGCCTCGCATATGGGGGAAAGTATTGGGAAAGGCCTATATCCAGCAATGAGTAGATACAGGCTGATAATGATGATGATGAAGAGTTTGATGTTCACGAGTTTTGGTCTATTTTGGTGTGTAAATGGTTCATCAACATCTTTGAACCAAAGCCAACTTTACCTGCACGCGGTGCACCCTGGTGACTGACGAACGAAGCTCTGGCGAAAAGAGAGGTAGGTAGCATAATTGTAAGCTACCCGACTGGGGAATGTACCTCCACCTCACAGAATACCGCAGCCAAATAACAATTCCCTTGAGGGTTGCTGTGTTCCTAACATTGGGGTGTAAGCAGTTCATCAACGTCTTTGAACTAAAGCCAACTTCACCTGCACGCGGTGCACCCTGCTGACTGACAAACGAAGCTCTGGCGAAAAGAGAGGTAGAAAGCGTAATTGTAAGCTACTCGACTGGGGAACATTCCCCAGTCGAGTAGCTTACAATTACGATCCAACAATCCAAACTCCAATTACCTCCACCTCACAGAATACCGCAGCCAAATAACAATTCCCTTGAGGGTTGCTGTGTTCCTGCGAATGAGAGAGGTCACTAGAAAGGAGATGCTGCGTTGGCAGCGGGGGTGGCGGCGCGCGATCTATATTTTATGTAACGACCGTTAATATGGCTACGGTAACCGCTTCACAACGGGCTGGCCGTATGCTTATCAGCCACCCGACGTTGCATAAAAAAACGAGTTATGGTTTTCATTTCAATGGCGGCGCTGTAATGCTGATAAATTATGATAATCAGATACATTACACGTAACCACGACGAATACGAGTTTACTCAAGTAAAGTCAAAGTGTTAAGAAGGAATAAAGTTCATAAATATGTTTATAAGAACAAAGCTTGTATAGCGCCGTAACACCTTATGTTTATGTTATGTGTAAACTTTCTATTTATTGCACAGTAAGAGACGGTACAGACTTGCGACAATTGAAACGGTTGGAAATCTCGATATAACAATCCCCTTTGTTCAACTGCTTGTAAAACGTATAGCCATACATATTCCCCATTTGTATCCAAAAAGTCTCTTCCCGTGGATGTCGTACAAGGCGACTAAGGGAAATACATTATAGAACATCGATCAGCCCCCTTACCACCAACTCTATGCAATTTGAAATAGAGTCGCTTATTCGTTGGTATGAATAAGCATTCTATTCAGTTATTGAATCGCAATAAGAGTTGGTGGTAAGGGGCCAGGCCTCCCCAACCCGTCTGGCCAGCGTGGGGAGTGTAGGCCAAATCCTCCTTCTGTCTGGGACGGATGAGAGAGGGTCGTGCTCCTGTAGTCGAGACTAAAATAACCTGATGATGACGATCCAAAAAGTCCCCATTCTTCGTAGCTCATTGACTGGAAGGTATTCCCCTTAGTATTAGCTCCAGCATTGGTATCTAGGGTGTTGACATAACGAGTAATGTTCAGTTTCGCGGTCATATGGAGTGCAAAGCTAAATTGGCTGAACGGCTGGACTCGTTCTCTACATGTAGAGATGTTACATCATCGAATATGACATGGGACATCTTAAAGGCTTAATAACAGAGTATTTTTTTTCCCTTAAAAAGCTGACAACGGATGGGAACGGCAACCCCTTGGTGTTGCTGTACGCAACTGATGATGATAATGTTTAATGTTCTTACTCAGGTAAAAAAATATCCTCATTTGCAATACGATGCAATATAAATTGCATGCAAATAATACAATTGGATGAGCCTACGAGTAGGCGATTGTTTGCATCTCAGTCGCATAGCATGTGAATATCCTTGCATGAGGAGGGCCTAACAGTTCCAGTAAAATAGGGTATGGCGTAGTGCTACGAATGCTACGTACGTCTCGTTGCTACGAAATCTTTTACTGGATGTCTAACGCTGTATGCGCCGTTGATTGTTAAACCGGTAAAAGTTTTTAGATACAGTTCCCTGTTGGTGGCTGACTACAACCTTTAAAGTCCAAGTGAATCTCACTGGAGCTGTCCGTTTGTGGAGCTCTCACTGTTGTGCCTCCTGTTCACTAGTACACGAAACTCTTGTGTAAAAGAGGTACAACTGCTATGTCTACAGGTAATGCGCCCCTATGCACTAACCTTCTGGTTATATCACAGGATTGCGAGTCTCTCGTCTAGTAAAACAACTAGACGAGAAGACCTTTCTCGCGCTCGGTAAACCAAACAGGCACTCAAGCAGATTGGTAGCAGATCTTACTCCCCATCCAAATGCAAGCAGGCTACTTAGGCACTCTTACGTCGAAAAAGAGGTACAAGATATCGGGTCCGACTAGGAATGTATTATACATACGTTTTGTCAGTATCATACAAAATATATTATAAACGTCCCTATTTATGAAGTGAGTTTGTTCCACTTTCACGACTACTACTGAACATTGCTTTGAACTTGTGCATAAAAGTAAAGAATAAATATTAGAATACTTTTAATTGTTTGCGTGATAACAGATATTCATGGGGGCGAAGCTGAGGACGAAAGTTAGTACATTATATAGATGTTTAATTTAAAGTTTTAGTATTTATATCACTTAAAAATTCCAGATCTGAAATAAATTTAAAGTGAATAATTCCAAGCTAGTTATACTTGCGACAAAATCTCAAAAACGCCCTCCAAAAATCGCTCGTCTACTTTGTGAACGCCTCATATAAAGTGCCTATTCGTGGAAACTTCTCAGTATTTAATCAGTTTTACGCTTTTATTACTTTAAATTGAGAATAATGTTGCGTACGCAGTAAATCATAGGGGTGGAATTAACCAAAACCGGGGGAAATTATAAGTACTCGATTAAACAACGAAAATTAACCAAGGGAACGTGGGCGGGAATTCGTCTTGGGCGTGGATGAAAGGTGGATCTTAGACTACAGTATATGTAAAGTGCTTGGGACAGGCTGTTTACTTAGGCCGGTTTTTGTTTGGAAAGTGTCAGCCTTGGTATTAAAGAAAAACATATTTTTCACTATCTTCCGTTCGCGTTTTCGTTCGTGTATTCGTGTATTCTGTGGGAATTCAGTAGGAATGTAAGTGGCTAATCATTATCTTTGAGACAAAGCTAACATTACCTGCACGTGGTGCACCCTGCTAACCTATAAACAAGGCTCTGGGGAAAGAGACGTAGGGCACAGCGTTATTTTAAGCTGCCCAATTTGGAAAGTACCTTCACAGAATAACGTAGCCAAATAACAATTCCCTTGAGACTTGTTGTGATCCTGCGAGAGTGATGTTGCTAGCGTAATACCGCTACGGTAATAGCTTCACATCAGGCGAGGCACATGCTTGTTTGTATGTGTATAACTACGATATACGATAAATTTATTTTGGTCGACCGATAAGACGCCGCGGCCGCCCTACCGTCGACCACTATATGCTCCTCGGATACTCCGATCACTTTGCATCCGTTCGACAAGAAGCCACTGGAGACGTTGGGCTTTAATTTCTCCAATAATATTTGGCTCAAACACTAGGTCTATTACTTATTTATTTATTTATTCACCTGGGCTTTTTCAGTTCGAAGTGAAGATATTTTAGCGGACCGCATTAAAAAAAACCTAGTGAAACAAAAATCTCATCGTCCTCTGGCGATCTGTAGTGATGATGATTAGAACAGCAACCTGCAAATGACTACACTACTACAAATATCATTTGTAGGTTGTTATTCTAACCATAAACATTTACAGATCGCCTGAGGATGCTTCGCGTAGAGGCGAAACACATGTCGCAGAGACGACCATGGCAGTTGGGGCGGCAGCAGTCGCATGTTTTTTCTGTTTCAGATGTTGGAGATTCGCCGAGACGACCACAGCAGCTAGAGCAGAGACGACACAAAAGCAGCCACGGCAGTCGCATGCAACTACTAACGGTAGTGGGCCCAGCAGTAGCATGAATTAATTGGTAGCGGAAGCACGCAAAGCAGTGTAGATAAAATTGCTTGTAAATTTGACTTCCGCAAAATAACACCTGAATCAATTAATTAAAAAATTTTAGGTCTTAAATTTACCTAATGCTCTATTAATTTACCTAATGCTCTATTAGGTAAATTAAAGACCTAAAATTTTTTAATTAATTGATTCAGGTGTTATTTTGCGGAAGTCAAATTTACAAGCAATTTGATCTACACTGCTTTGCGTGCTTCCGCTACCAATTAGTCATCCAGTCCATCATTTATTCCGTCACTCTAAGAATTTCCATGTAAACTTTGTTATAATAAACGGGAATCTACATACGTATGAGTGTCGGTACGCCCTCTCAAGGATTAATGTAATATTATTGCATGAACGTGGAGGAAATTACAAGTTGATTAAAACAACGACGTGCGGTGAATTCACGGGAGCGGCGCTGAAAATGAGGGAGACAGGCTTTTCAGTATTTTGTAAGTCAAGTTTAAGGATGTTTTGTGGTGTAAGTGTAAGTGGTTCATCAACATCTTTGAACCAAAGCCAACTTCAACTGCACGCGGTGAACCCTGTTGACTGACAAACGAAGCTCTGGCGAAAAGAGAGGTAGGGAGCGTAATTGTAAGCTACCCGACTGGGGAATGTACCTCCACCTCACAGAACACCGCAGCCGAATAACAATTCCATTGAGGGTTGTTGTGTTCCCGAAGGAAAGGAAGGAGATGCTGCGTTGGCAACGGGGGTGTGCGAGCGATATTTTATGTTGCGAGCGTTAATATGGATACAGTAACCGCTTCATATCAGGCGGGCCGTATGCTTGTCTGCCACCCGACGTAGTATAAAAAAAAACACGCAAGTTAAGCTACGTCGACCGTAGCCTGTACATGGATGGGTTTATTTATCTCAAGCTCCTCCGTGCTTCGAAGGGCACTTTAAGCAGTCCGTCCCGCCTGTTGCCACCAGACAACAGTCATTACGTCAAAGTCAGTGTCCTTTTGGCGGCTTGAAAACACTGGCCTCCGCCAACCCGCAGTTAATCAGCGTGGTGGAGTATGCTCTAAACCCATTCGATTGGAGAGAGACCCGAATCCCGACACTGGGATAATAAGTAAATATAAATAAATAAATAACAATTCCCTTGAGGGTTGTTGTGGTCCTGTGAGTGAGTGAGGTCACCAGAAAAGAAGGAGATGCTGCGTTGGCAGCGAGGGTGGCGGCGCGCAAGTGATATATTATGTTGCGAGCGTTAATACGGTTACGGTAACCGCTTCACATCAGGCGGGCCGTATGTTTGTCTGGCACCCGAAGTAGTATAAAATAAAAAAATAAAAATAAATCAATATTCTCAGACGAATTACACACTGCCATCTTAGTCCCAAACTAAGCAAAGTTTGTACTATAGGTACTAGATAACTGATTGTATCTATAATATAAAAATGAACATACTTTAAAGTTGAAGTTTTAGTTGAGAGGTTCCGGAAAGCAAAACAATTGAGCGACGTTAGTATCGTAGGTGGTACGAAGTTCGCCGGGTCAGATAGTACTTACCTAAATATTAATATTAATATTGCATTAAACTTAAATATATATATTTTTTTGTAAATACATACATATATACATAGATCATGTTGATGTCGATGTATACATGCGTGAGTATTGAATTTACGTCTTTTAGCAAATTTTTGCCGCGATGTTCGCCTGTCGCCTGTCTTTATATAAAATACTAGCTTTCGCCCGCGGCTTCGCTCGCGTGAATTTCGAGGCAAACACGTGTTTACTCATTTATCTATACTCGTGTAAAGTTTAGGATAAAATAGTCCAACTAATCTCGTTTCCCCATACAAACTTTCGACCCCCTTTTCTCCCCCGTAGGGGATGAATTTTTAGAAATCCTTTCTTATTGTACCCCTAGAAGCCATAAGGATCCTACGTGCCAAATTTGGAATCTCTATACCCAGCGGTTTGGGCTGTGCGTTGATATATCAGTCAGTCAGTCAGGACTTTGAATTTTATATATATAGATCATAGGATTTTTCTGACAAAAATACGCGAGTGCAAACATTTATCAATCTATTTTGGCAGTTGAACTAAATTTCAATAATAAATCTTATGGAAGTAATTCAATAAACGTCATTGATCCATCCGCTGAAGGTAAACAAAGATTTAGCTGTAAGCCATATTGATTGTTTGAGCCGGGGAAAATGGCTACTCGTTTAGCTTTTCTCGAGCTTGATTGATTTCACAGATACATACGTTATGGATTGTGAAAATATGGAACACTAGCTTCTACCTGCGACTTCACCTCGCGTCGAGTCATTACCCGAACAGAAAGTATTATATATATTCTTTATATCATCATCAGGTCATTTTAGTCTCCACTACAGGAGCACGACCCTCTCTCGTCCGTCTCAGACAGAAGGAGGATTTGGCCTACACTCCCCAAGCTGGCCAGACGGGTTGGGGAGGCCTGATCGATGTTTTATAATGTATTTCCCTTAGTCGCCTTGTACGACATCCACGTACAAAGCATTCTAGTCCAAACATTCTAGTCTGCCGGAAACCACACGGCGCTATATTCTTTATAGCATATCAACAAATACAGAAGTTAGTGACCAGGCAAGTACCTATACAAAAGTGAGCTTATCTCTTCAAGAGATTTCTTCCAGTCAACACTACTGTGCATAAGGAAATTTCACATGACTGGGAGTCAAGCAAGCTGTACATAACATTTTAGTATTATTTAGTTCCGCTGGCTAACAGAAAATGTATGTTTCTGCGATTTGATAGGTGTCCTTTTTTTTTTTTTTTTTTTTTTATACCACCAGTGTGGCAAACAAGCATACGGCCCGCCTGATGGAAAGCAGTTACCGTAGCCTATGAACGCCTGTAACACCAGAGGCATCACACGCGCGTTGCCGACCCTGTAAAAACCTCTTCACGCCCTTTTTGAAGAACCCCATGCTGTAGTCCCCTGAGAAAACCTCGACAGGCAGTTCATTCCACAGCTTGACAGTACGCGGGAGAAAACTTCTCTGGAACCGCACAGTACGTGACCACTTAGGCTCCAATGTGTGAGGATGAATTCCCTGTCGATGGCGAGCGGTGCGACTGTAGAAGGAGGCCGTTGGCATCATATCAAACAACTCCTCTGAACACACCCCATTGTACAGACGGTAGAACACACAAAGGGACGCAAAATCTCTTCTCAGACTTAACGGTTCTAAACCGTCTGTTAGTTTGGGATCATCGACAATCCTCACAGCGCGCCTTTGAATCGAGTCACAAGGTGCAAGCTGGTATCTAGGCGCTCCCGCCCATAGATGGCAACAGTACTCCATATGCGGCCGTACTTGAGCTTTGTAAAGCATAAGTCTCTGTCCTGTTCATTATGCGCTAATAGAGAAAAGATTTCTAAATGAATACCTTTACCTTCTCAATATTCCCAAACAAATTTAATACGAAGTGGAAACCTTCAAGAATAGAGTCCATATATCCCAGAAAAGGCTAGCGACGAATCGGCGAATCCGGTGGTGCTGCTGATTACTATGGTGGTGATGACTTTTCATCAGGTGATACAAACATGCTCATTTGCCTCCTTAAAAAAACAATTAAACATTCCTACCTCCCACCAGCGCCTCTGTGTCAACTTTCTGGTGATCTTATTTACTGGCAGGAACAGAACAAAATTCTAGGGGTTGTTTTATTTGGCCATTATGTACCTAAAAAAAGAGAGCTCCGTATCAATGATACGGGGCTCCTGATCTACAAGGGCCCTGACGTATTCAGGGAGGCGCTCCACAAAATTTTGATACAGGACCCAGCTAGCGTAATATTATAATTAAAACTACAAATATTACAGATTTTCATTTATTTCAGTGATTACTGATTACATTATTAATAATAACATACGATACCTTACCCTATTGATTCTAAAAAAATCATTTCCAATATCACCCTTACCTAGTTATTAAATTTTGGATTAATCCTTTAAAAATTACTGTTTAAGTTTATTCTTAGCTTATAATAAAACATGTTAATTGAATAAATCACAGTGATTTTAAATCTAAAACGCTAGATAACCACGTTAAAAACAATGATTTATTCAACTTTCATTTGCTGAAATTATGTATTTGAAGTGAAGACAATACTCACGTTACAAGCAAATCTTTGGTTTCAAACTTACCATAACAAAGGAATAAATTATAAAAAAATAATAAACACAAAACTTAATAAATTAGGGTAACACAGAAGTGCCTTGAAAATACTCCGAATCTTGTGAATTATAATATTTTTTTGCCAAGAGAAAAACTTCGCCGTCCTAAATATTTTCCAGTAAGAGATCCCTTAATTTATTAACTAGATCATTTTAAATAAACAATTACATTTCATTTTATTTATATCTAAGATTAATTCTCTGAATTGCATTTTTTATCATACAGATTAACAAACAACTTTCTTCTTGTTTCTTATTAAGTAAATCTACCGATTAATTTCTAATTTGCTAATATTATTACTATTTTATTCTAAAAAAGGATAGATATAATGTGAAAATTATATATGGAGAAGTATATGAGATAAATAATAATGTTACGATAGATAGAGATGAAATGCAAGTGGATGTTAGTGTAGTAGTAGATACAACTAATAAAAGTACGTATAATGAATTGACATAAGTTTCTTTTGTATTGAGTTACTTGATGGTTATGTAGAAGCTAATTGTCATTATCGAATCTGCGCAAACAGAAATTATTGAAATTATTGTCGGCTTTAGCATTCCGTTAGTAATAAATAACGATAATCCAACTGACTAATGACTTATGGATGAAGCATCTAAATAAACTGGAAGTATTCACAGCCAGAATGATTTTCCATACTTCATGTCTAGATATGGTAAGGGGAAAGGTATTTTTTTAAGTTTAGAAATTTTAAGTTTAAAGTTAGATTTTATTTTAATCTATAATTATCTACAGTGCGTAAGTTTAAACATTTCTATTTTAATCAAAATTAGGATTAAAGGCAATCCTATTAAATGGAATGTTAGATTAATAGAGCTACTCGGCTAAACATACCTAAACTTTTCATAGTTCAATCAAAGCTTAGAAATTCGAAAATTTTCTCAAAGCAATGTTTTTAGATAGGAAAAGTTTTTGCATATCAAGCCTAGAAATCTTAGATATAATTTAGAAGAAGTTTATTTGGAAACTACGATAGTTCGCTTTAGTAAGTAACGTTTGAATGACTTAGGTATTTTTCAATTTAATTTTGAGTTATACTAAGCTAATCAAGTGCTAAATTTAAAATTGTAGTTGATAGTAGATTTTAATTACTTATATGTTTAATGTCTGGTGTCGAAGAAACGGAAGGATTCAGAATAATTAAAATGAAAGAGGATATTGCGCTGTAAATAAAAACTGAACGGTTCAGATTACTGGCGGATTACGATACACATTAAAACTGGAGTATAGAAGGTAGATCGCTAAGAGATATTTTATAGAAGCATTACGAGATAATGGCACTGCGGAATGTACCTGTGTTCATAAAAAAGTATCCTAATTCAGCTTAACAATTAGTTTTGTTTTGAACAAGATTATGTTGTATTTATCATTCGAGTTACCTTAAATTTAATTTCAATGTTCTAAGTTTAACACCATCTTTCATTTATTCGTCTAATTTCCTTTTATTGCCAATTTTAACTCCAAACATTCCTAAATTCCGTGATTCGGCAAATATATGTTAAGTTGTGATTTGCGATTTAACCCTATAGTTTAATTTATAATATCATCATTTAAACACAAAGATTCATGAGCTCGATGAATCTTCACATTTAAATTTATTATTTTAACTTATACTTTTAGACAGCGAAGTCGATCTCTTAAGTCAATTTTATTTTTCAATTATAAATAAGTTATTTTTTCTTAATAGCAAACTAACCGAAATAGCAATGCTGGCATAAATCGGTTAGTTCATACGAGAATCCACTTCAATTCCATACTAACATTTAGAAAAGGAAGTTGCTTTGTTATGTATGGAACTGCATGGGTTCTGTTACATTCAAATAATATTAGAAATTTAATTAATATTCGCAGTAATTTTCAAGGCGACACTTCCAAATACGCAAAGTCTCACTATGCTCCAACTCAAACCTTGGTTGCCAACGTTACGTTATTCAAATTATATTACTTTACATTGATTCATTACATTTTTTTTATCGCGTTTGCTATTTACTTTCCCAGTTACCTCTACCGATAGATTCATGACCGAACATTCTATTACTAGAAATACAAAATTTAACGTATTTACAACCATTTTTAACCTTTTAACAAAACATTCATAAGTACATCCTTGCGTCGCGCACAGTCAAAATGTACATTCTTTACAATGTTTCATAGAATTATAAGGACTAGATTTGTTTGTTTGGGAACAAAAAACTACATAACATAAATTAACTATTCAAAACTGAAGTCTTGGACTACGTGTCGTGTTGATGGATTCACTACGACTCTAAGTTGTCAGTATTGTCTGGCAGTATCTTCGTATAGCTTGTCCCAAAACTTCGAGTGGTTCCATGACTTCATCACCAGCTAAATCATGTTGAGCATTACCGATTTCTTGAATAATAATTTTAACCAGACAAGCATTATCATATTCACCCGCCGCCTTACTGGATTCGTGTATTTTAGAATTTGGTGATATTTCATTTTTTACTTATAATGTACGTGATTACATGATGATGCATTTTCCTTTCTCGGCCCAAGGGTTGTTTTTCTTGTCTGGAGCGTGTATAAGTGGGTCGTTTTTCTCATTTTCCTCTACGTACTCCCGCATCCTGAAACAAGGGAGGTAGATATTAAAGAATAACAGACTTGAATACGTGTTTCTGAATTTGTTTTTATAAACTTATCGTACGGTTCTCGGAATATCGATTTTTTCCGAAACGCAATAAAGGCTTTTGAATAATTTAACGTTTGGTGTTTTTTCACGAGATTTGAGATACAGGAAAGATACAGAGTGATGATTTTGTGCATTTCTTGGGAAAAAAGATAATGTCAACATTAACAAACAACAGCAAGTGAGAATTTATAAATAAATATTCTTGGACAAATGACACACTGCCATCTAGTCCTAAACTAAGCAATGTTTGTACTATGGGTAATAGATAACTGATATTATACTGCAATATTTTTTTTTGTAAATTCATATAATAATATACAGAAACCACGTTCCGGTTGTAATTTCTATATAAATAAATAAATATTCCACACCTCCTTGTCCTATGGGTACTAGATAACTGAGATAAACAAAAAAAATGTATTTATACATTTTTTTTGTAAATAATTTGGGGTGTAAGTGGTTCATCAAGATCTTTGAACCAAAGCCAACTTCACCTGCACGTGGTGCACCCTGCTGACTGACAAACGAAGCTCTGGCGAAAAGAGAGGTAGGGAGCGTAATTGTAAGCTACCCGACTGGAGAATGTACCTCCACCTCACAGAATACCGCAGCCAAATAACAATTCCCTTGAGGGTTGTTGTGTTCCTGCGAGTGAGTGAGGTCACCAGAAAGAAAGTAAGGAGATGCTGCGTTGGCAGCGGGGGTGGCGGCGCGTAAGCAATATTTTATGTTGCGAACGTTAATATGGCTACGGTAACCGCTTCACATCAGGCGGGCGGTATGCTTGTCTGCCACCCGTTGTAGTATAAAAAAAAAAAAGTAATAATACATATAATATAATAGAAAACACACAGACTAAGACAAAAAGGAATGTTAATGCACACAAACATTTGTCTTGTTGTCTTGTTGCGGAGATCGAACCCGTGACTTCGGAGTCAAAGTGCCATTGCTAGCCATTCGACCACCGGCCTCGTCAAAAAATTTAAAGTAGATAATTTAAAAGCTTTTAAGGCATTACATAAGTTAATAAATTTCTATTACATCTATTTATACACTCTCAAATATAAAATTATGCCCAAACCGTTTAGGGCAGGCATTAAAATCTTAAGAGGGCATTAAAACGTATATCGTATTATACGTTTTAAATATACCCATTATTGATGTCCGAAATAAACTGGTCCGTTTAAGCTGAGGCCGATTTAGATTGATTTTTTTAAATTAAAATATAGACTTGGGTTCATCATCAGCTTGTATCTATCCACTGATGGACATAGGCCTTCTCTAATATCTTCCACTGTACGCGATCCTCCGCTTTCTACATCCAGCCGCGTCCGGACGTTCCATGGAGACCATCGGTTCATCTAGAGGGGGGTTGGGGGAGGGGGATACTTCCCCCATCTGCCATCACTGACTCGGCAGATGTGGCCAGCCCACTGCCTCTTCAGCCTGCTGATTCTATGAGCTATGTCGACTACTTTGGTTCTCCGTCGAATTTCTTCGTTCCAGATTCGATCCCGTAGAGAAATGCGTATTATGTAGAGACTTGTATCATAAACTCAGCCGATAGTGCTTCATAAGCTCTACTGGTTAAGTTAAACACAAGTAGTACTAAACGTCAACAGCTGTCATAAGTGTATTTGCTTCGATTTGCATGCCTAGTGCGGGATTTTATGTATTCGTTTTCGACTTAATTTTGTATGAAATTAACATAGCGCCATCTACCGACAGACAATCGAAGTATAGCTCTACTTCTATATCCCATATTAATTTGAAGTTAACGTTGTCGAAATCGATTATGTTAAAAAACTCGTACTCGTGCGAGTTTTTTGTTCGCGTTCGATCATTTCAATGTAAACAAACCAAGTAAATAGAAAAGAACTCTCATGTTGTGAATTTATAAGACGCGTTTTACATATCAAAACTATATGGCTTACTTGCTTACATTTTGAAGGCAGCAACCCGACTAATTTGGATATGTAACACGCGTCTGGTAAATTCTCAATTTGGTCGTATCGGTGTGGTATTTTGAGCCCCTAGCAAGTATACATGAAGCAATTTCCAAAGAATAAAATGGTCTAATAAAAAAAGGTGTTTTTTAAAAAGATTCTTTAGTCGCCTTGTACGACATCCAGCGCAGAGCAATAGAGTGGCGCAATTCTATTCTCCCAGCAAGCCCAGGGCAAATTTAAGGGTTACCCTCGATTTTTCTGGGATCCCATCATCAGACGCTGACTTGTTGAATATGGGACAACCTCGCAATCATACCCTATAAAATAAAAAAATAGAAATTGACCATACGTCCTTATAAAATTTAAGGGTTTCCCTTGATTTCCCTGGGATCCCATCATCAGCTCCTGACTTGGTAGATATGGAACCACCTTGCAATCATACCCTTTCAAATAAAAAAAGAATTTTGAAAATCGGTTCACAATTCGTGAAGATATCGAATAACATACATACAAAAAAAAAATCAGTCGAATTGAGAAGCTCCTTCTTTTTTGAAGTCGTTTAAAAAATAAAAAACATTACAGAACACAGTAGGTTCTAGAATAAAATGTAAGTTGGGTTAAATCCCTTCAGCCAGTTACTATTACTAGTAGTCCCCCAGTGGTCGAAATTCGACCATAATTAATCTAAATTATGTCTTTACCAATAAACATAAGAGTATATATGCGTGTGTGTGTCAATTAAATGGTAGTGTGTGTGATGGTTTTTTTTTTATTGATTTAATGTATTTTAGATGCATAACTGAAAAAAATAAATGGCGTCCTGCACTCCTTCTCTATATAAACTATAAATGTGCCAAATTTCATTATCCTCCGTCCGCGCAATTTTCGTAAAAATGGGTACAAAGTTTTTGCTTCACGTACTTATTAATACATATATAGGTTATGTGCAGAGGGTCACATATCATTGGATTGGAAGGATATCTATTACACTTCACATGTATTACGTGTGAAAGAGTAACAGATATCCATTATCACAAACTTTGACGTTTACAATATTAGTATGATGAAGGACTATATTTATCTAATATTGCAGGCATATCATACTGCTACTAACTTCTTCTGATAAATTCGTTTTGAGTTCCAAGGCAGCTGTAGTTTTACTTACCAATGAGAATGCAATGGACACTGTTGTTAATTTTACTAGTGTATAGTTGCCATATAGGAGGTCAGTCTAGCTAAACTTATTTTAAATTAACGGGATTAAAAACTTATGAAAGTCAAAAAAGCGGGACAGTAATGCTTAGGCCGCACTCATCGCGATAACGCGAATATTCGGGTTATTGCGATGTATGTAGCCAAATATTCGCGAATACTTCGACACTTCGGGCGAAGCTTCGGGCACATCGCTCCACTGTCGGTAAACTCTCGCATATCTATGGCCCGCATCCATCGTTCATAGCGGACGTGTTAAATGTAATTACAGTGTATAATATTGGAGTAACGATTATATTTTTCTCCTTTTTCTTGCTTTTAATTTGTTTTTTAGATGACATAAATGTAAAAGTAATTATTTGCTGCCATAAAATAGGTACAGAGTAACCGCGGCGTCCATGTTGTTTTTTGCGTTCGTACATCGCGATGAACTTTACAACGCGCATTATGTGGCCGCGAAGATTCGCCGTAGACCGAAGACGAAGTATATCGACCGAATGTTATCGCGATGAGTACGGCCTAAGCATAAGAAAAATACATATTCATTAAATAGAGTTTTTAGATAGGATAGAGATTCCTCTCGACTGTAGGCATATTGTTGTCCATGTTGAACAAACAAGGGTCTAGCTAGAGATAAGAAAAATACACGTTACATTTATTACTTCAACAACAATAACTATATAAATATGCTTAGAACAGATGAGTCTACTCGAGGTGCACGCAAAGCGAAGACTGTCCAGGCGCTCTGAAGGCCAATTCTCGTAATTTTTCTACGAACGCAGATTGAAAGTTGACCGAATCGAGATTGAATTGTGAATTGACTAAAATTATATACTTGATTTCATTAATTAATTATTATCAATTCTTGTTGTTGGCAAAGTAACATTCTTAGTTTGTTTAATTTTTACTCATATTTCGATATAATCCCGCTTAAACTTAATTTTGAAGTTACATATTGTGTTACGAGAATACCAAATGTGACATTTGTGAGATCGAGACTGGATCGAAATTGAATTTTGACTATATTTTAATTATGAGAATTGCCCCTCTGTCTGCTTTTATCTGTTCGCCCCACTTTGCCCCACCTCGTACCAGCCGTCATCCAAGCAAATGGCTTGAGTTCTAGACACCAAAAGTCAATTGAGCGACTTTATTTCCAACCCTATTGATTGACTTTTAATTTTCAACACCAATCAGCGACTTAATCTCCGACATATAGATGTCCTACATGTTGTCTATTCGATATTTGCTCTATGTTTTTGAACATTTTCAAGAGAATGGCGCAATTATTACCTATAAAATTTAACATTATAATTTTATTACTTGCCGAAGAAACTTATCCCCGGCAAAGTACCGAGTTTATACCGAGAAACTCATATAAACGGTCATTTATTTCAACAAGTCAATGTTCAATATCCAAGAACGATATATTACAGGTGGGCGCTGAAAGTTTCAGGCTCACGTAGTTTCATTCAACTTTTGTATTAATTGATTCAGTGTCGAAGTGGTGCGGTTATATGCTTTTTGCGTATATAAATTTTATATATATTTGGCGTGAATAGGTACGTCTTTAGCGATTTGACGAATTGACGAGCTCGGTGGCGTAGCGGTCAATGACGCTGCTTCGACACCAACGCTCGTGGGTTCGATTCTACATATGACAAACATTTGTGTGCATGAACATGACTGTTTGTTTTCTATGTATCTTAAGTATGTATATACAAAAAAAAATGTATTTACGTATGTTTATCAGTTGTCTAGTACCCATAACACAAACTTCGCTTACTTTGGGGCTAGATGGCGCTGTGTAATTTGTTTGACAATATTTATTATTTATTTAAAATTGCTTTCATAGGGTGGTAATTAAAAAAAACGAATGATAATAAAATCGAGGGATACAGTTTGGTGTTGCAGCTACAAATCTATCATCTCCATCCAAAATTCAATCACCCTACTGAATAGACGAAGGATCAAAGAATTTATTACGCTAAGTAAGGAATATGGAACATCGTAAAAGTCAAAAGTCAATTGAGCGACTTTATTTCCAACCCTATTGATTGACTTTTAATTTTCAACACCAATCAGCGACTTAATCTCCGACATATAGATGTCCTACATGTTGTCTATTCGATATTTGCTCTATGTTTTGTCCCTTTAGCAAGAACAAGAACATTTTCAAGAGAATGGCGCAATTATTACCTATAAAATTTAACATTATAATTTTATTACTTGCCGAAGAAACTTATCCCCGGCAAAGTACCGAGTTTATACCGAGAAACTCATATAAACGGTCATTTATTTCAACAAGTCAATGTTCAATATCCAAGAACGATATATTACAGGTGGGCGCTGAAAGTTTCAGGCTCACGTAGTTTCATTCAACTTTTGTATTAATTGATTCAGTGTCGAAGTGGTGCGGTTATATGCTTTTTGCGTATATAAATTTTATATATATTTGGCGTGAATAGGTACGTCTTTAGCGATTTGACGAATTGACGAGCTCGGTGGCGTAGCGGTCAATGACGCTGCTTCGACACCAACGCTCGTGGGTTCGATTCTACATATGACAAACATTTGTGTGCATGAACATGACTGTTTGTTTTCTATGTATCTTAAGTATGTATATACAAAAAAAAATGTATTTACGTATGTTTATCAGTTGTCTAGTACCCATAACACAAACTTCGCTTACTTTGGGGCTAGATGGCGCTGTGTAATTTGTTTGACAATATTTATTATTTATTTAAAATTGCTTTCATAGGGTGGTAATTAAAAAAAACGAATGATAATAAAATCGGGGGATACAGTTTGGTGTTGCAGCTACAAATCTATCATCTCCATCCAAAATTCAATCACCCTACTGAATAGACGAAGGATCAAAGAATTTATTACGCTAAGTAAGGAATATGGAACATCGTATGCGGGGAGAGGGAATCGCTGCCATTTTGAAATAATTTTACAACACACAGCCGTGTCCATGACATAGCCATACTCCAGTTTTTAGGGTTCCGTACCTCAAAAGGAAAAACGGAACCCTTATAAGATCACTTTGTTGTCCGTCTGTCTGTCCGTCGGACGTCCGTCCGTCCGTCCGTCCGTCCGTCCGTCCGTCCGTCCGTCCGTCCGTCCGTCCGTCTGTCTGTCTGTCTGTCTGTCAAGAATTTCTATGTCGAGAATGCGTGGAGGTATCAAGCTGGAATTTGAACTGTATATTCATGTCTACGGTCCCATGAAGTTGTAAAAAAATCAAACTGCTAAGTTTACGTAGAAAAAAAAAGTTACGGCCGTTTATTCAGCAAAAAACGCATATTTCGACACACTCAAGGGAATCAAAACCTATAGGGTTCCCGTTGACCTAGAACTATGAAATTTGGCAAGTAACATCGTTATAGACTACAAGTACAGGAATAAATTTCAAAACTATACATTTGTAAATAGATCTTAAAAAATAGGGGGTCTATTTTCTTATAGGGTGTCGAAATTTCAAATTGAAACTACTAGTTCAAATGGGGTATCATATGAAAGGGCTTGATGTACACATTGCAAAATATATTTTTTTTTTCGACGCATTATTTCTTATTTATAATGAAAAATATCAAATTTAATAATACGTAGATAGTACGTACGTAGTAGATACTACGTACCTACGGAACCCTCGATGGGCGAGTCCGACTCGCACTTGTCCGGTTTTTACTTATATTAGATCAACTAGACACCACTATTACTGTGGCTTAAATTCAATAGACATATAAATAATGGATCTATAAGCTTCCTTCTTTACGGGGATGTTTCAAAAAAGAACACAAGCAAAAAAAAGGTCTATAGCAGTCCTTTTTTTCTGTATTGATGTTATCGCATTCTCTACCAGTTAATCATTGCGAGCACAGAGAAACACGATTGCAGTTTTTTATAAGCAATAAACTTATATTTCATACATAAATAACCGAAAACGTTGACTTATAGGTATGTATATTAATTGCTCTATGCGCAAGAATAAGTATTGTTCTATAGGTCAGTCAGTGATAAAAATGACGATTTTTGGACGTTGATATCTAAATAATAAGAATTTATGAAATATAATTTGGGGAGTAAGGGGTTCCTAAACATCTTTGAACCTAAGCCAATTTCACCTGCACGCGGTACACCCTGTTGACTGACAAACGAAGCTCTGGCGAAAAGAGAGGTAGGGAGAGTAATTGTAAGCTACCCGACTGGGGAATATACCTCCACCTCACAGCTAAATGACAATTCCTTTGAGGGTTGTTGTGTTGCTGCGAGTGAGTGACACCAGAAAGGAAGGAGATGCTGCGTGGGCAGCGGGGGTGGCGGCGCGCGAGCGATATTTTATGTTGCGAGCATTAATATGGCTACGGTAACCGCTTCACATCAGGCGGGCCGTATGCTTGTCTGCCACCCGACGTAGTATAAATAAAAAAAAAATGAAATTTGGAACGGATATGTATCTCGCAAGTTACAATATATGAGCCAAATTTGACATGTTTATATATATAGTTTTTGAGTTATGAGCGGGTCGAAACTCTCGAAAGTGGCTCCAAATGGTTCGTGTAATATTACACACGGTGCTGCTCGCCAGTTCTATTAGCTTGTACTTGGCTTAGCGTGTCTATATATAATTATTTTAAATATATGAAAAAATAAATGTTAAGTATTAAAAAATAGCTGACGGAAATATATTTTCTTAGAATAAATTATTATGAACGTTCACAAGCAACAAGGCCATTATATCTGTCGTAGTCAACTGGTTAAATCAGCTAGTCAATTGGACGCCTAGGCCATTCATTGAATGCCGCTATTCAATTAAATGGCTAGGACGATAGTTGATTGAACTCGAAACACTCAACGTTTAACAACTTGGCGTATTGAAAGTTAGCCCTTTGAAGATGGCTGACCAAGATTCAGCCAAGTGATTCAAATTTGATTCAGTTTTATTCTACTGCGGCGCTAGTAGTCACCAAAACAAATATGGCGTCAACAGTGTAACCCGGCAATGTTATTGTGCCTCCTTGTGTGAAATTTAAAGTGAAATTAAAGTGTGACATTGACAAAATAGTGTAAAACCATGGAGGTGCCAATTAATTCTACGTCTTCTGCGAGTTTTCGCGATAAATTTGAGTCTGAACTGACTGAATACGAACAAAAACATCAAGGTTGGTTTACCGTTTTTATTATTGAGTATTATTTTATGTTAAGTCGTTACGTACTTTGTTTCGCGTTATTGTGATAATGACACATAATAATCGAGCGTTATTTCTTTTAGGGTCTCAAAGAAAACCATGGACAGCCGAAAAAGTTTTGGAGGTTATGAACAATATCCGAAAAGCTAGGGTGACCATGAGTTCCAACGAACCTAAGACGTCAATGGATTATTACTGGTTATCAAAATATGATTTAATGGTAATAGCGAATGAAGAGTTTTTAATATTTAAAAGGAAATCTTCAAATGATCCAACGGTGCGTATTATACCTAGAAACGAATATTTTGGCATCCTAGAAGAAGTCCATAAATCTTGCGGTCATGGTGGGCGAGACAAAATGATACATGCAATAAAATCAAGATTTTATATACCTAAAAAAGCAATCGAAATATTCCTTGCTCATTGTCCTACATGCGAAACAAAAAAACACTTTCCCAAAAAAGGTATAGTAACACGGCCAATTGTTTCTCAAGATTTTAATATTAGAGGGCAAGTCGATCTAATGGACTTCCAATCATGTCCTGACGGCGAGTATAAGTGGCTGTTAAATTATCAGGACAATGCTACAAAGTTTATTAGCCTTCGACCGCTGAAAACTAAAAGAGCCCAGGAGGTAGCCAGAGAGCTATTTAAAATTTTCATGATTTTTGGGGCTCCTTACGTATTACAATCCGACAATGGCCGTGAATTTACGGCAAAGATTATCGAAGAATTAACTGCAATGTGGCCTGAATGCAAAATTGTTCATGGGAGCCCCAGGAGACCACAAACACAAGGTAGTGTCGAGAGAAGCAACCAAGATGTAGAAAATATGTTGAGGTCATGGATGTGTGATAACAACTCAACAAATTGGGCTCTCGGGTGTCATTATGTGCAATATAAAAAAAATACTTCACTTCATCGCATAATTGGGAGATCCCCATACAAAGCATTGTATGGCAGTGATCCTAAAGCCGGCTTAAGTAGTTCAACTATACCTTCTTCAATTCTTGTTAATGTTGACACAGAAGAACAGTTACAAAAACTATTGGAGCCAGAGACTATCCACGAAAACAATCATGTGGAATCAGCTACGAGTATGCATACTATAGAAAAAAATATAAACTCAAATAACGAGAATGAGACACTTCTTAACAGAAATATTTTTGATCAAACTGAATCTGAATGTGATCAGACCACAAACATTCTAATTGAATCTCAACCCTGTTGCTCGAACGACTTAAGCGTTAGACCAGAATATAACAACATTGCATCAGAAGCAGAACCAGTTTGTTTGAAAGAAATACTTAATGAACCTGAAACCATTATAAATTCAGAAACTGGAAAGCAAGAGAATTTAGAGCCTAATTTAACTTGTGTAGTATGTCATAATGCTTGCACAGGTGCGCATACGTGCAGTTCATGTAAAAATTTTGTACATGTTATCTGCGGTTTAGCTGATGAGGAAGACGAAGGATATGGATCGAAAGTACTTTGTATTTTATGCAAAACTGAACGAGATATACGACTCCAAAGAAATGAAGCCCATAAAGGAACAAAACGAGCTGCCGAAAAAATGGTAAATAATACTGCAAAAAAACTACCACCACTCAAAATTGGCGAAGCTGTTATTATTAGCGTACCCAAAGTTGACCGTGGACCCCTGGACACACAGAATATAAGGGGAAAAATTGTAGACTTCCGTAATGGAGTCTACAGAGTAGGAACTGAGGCTGGGATATTAAAAAACTGGTTTCCCCGTAACGAAATTCAGTTTTCCTCTGAAGATTTTAATAATGATATTCCAGATGTACCAATTTCTTTAAGAGAAGCTGTGTCACGGCAATCTTTATTCGGCGGTCAAGGCTTCCAAAAATGCATATGTAAACCAGCGCCAAAACAGTGCCGTACAAACCGATGTGCTTGTTTTAAGAAAAATGTATTATGTGGATCTAAATGCCACAACAGTTCGAGTTGCGCAAATAAATAAGTACTAAGTCCATTTTCTAAATTGTTTAAAAAAAAGTTTAAAGTTCCTATCTAGACTAAGGAATTGTGTGAGTACTAAAATATTTACCAAGTACATATTGTTATTTTCTCCTTTCCAAATATTTATTTAAAAAATAACATTGTTATTAAGTTAATTTTTTTTAATTACATTCAAGTATTTATTTGTAATAAATAATAAGTATAAAAAGGCTTATTGTGTAATTTAACTGCAGACTGACAGTTTTGATTTGTTATTTTAATTTTTACGATTTCCTTAATAAAACTCTTCTTATATTCATTGTTTTTTTTTATATACTTTCACATTTATTATCTAAACGTATTTATTTAACAACAATTAATTATTACCAATAACTTAGTGGTAGCACTTCTATTAATTCAGTGATATAAGTAAAAAGTGGTTCTACATAATTTGTTAACTCATGGTCACCCTAACCAAACATCATAAATTCAACAATATCCAATGGCTAAACGACGTTCAGCCAACTGGTTAAACGTCACGTTTAACGACTTGGGTAGTTGTACTTTAGCCATTTAATTGAATGGCGGCATTCAATGAATGGCCTAGGCGTCCAATTGGCTAGCTAATTTAACCAGATGGCTACGACATATCCACAACTTTAATAAAGCGTTATCGTCGTTTATGTAGCCGCAAAATGAGCTTATTGAAGGCGCGATAGCCTGTAAATCACCAATACTCTTTTATCAGGATTTCGCGAGCCCAGGTATCGGTAATTCTGGAGTCAATACCATTACAAAGACATATTTTTATAAGGTTTTTTAGGGTTCCGTACCCAAAGGATAAAATAGACCCTATTACTGAGACTCCGCTGTCCGTCCGTCCGTCCGTCCGTCTGGCACCAGGCTGTATCTCATGAAGCGTGATAGTTACACAGTTGAAATTTTCACAGATAGTGTATTTCTATTGCTTTTATAACAACAAATACTAACAAACAAAATAAAATAAATAAGGGGGCTCCCACACAAAAAAAAAAAAATTTTTTGCTAGTTTTTGCTCGATATTGATAACGGCAACAGGTAGACGTTTGAAATATTCACAGAATATTTAGTTATATTATATTCACTTTAAAAATAAATAATGAATTGAAATAAAACAAATATTTAAGTGACCCATACAACGTTGACGTTTTTATAGATAATGGTACGGAATCCTTCGTGCGCGAGTCCGACTCGCACTTGGCCGGTTTTTACTTATATTAGATCAACTAGACACCACTATTACTGTGGCTTAAATTCAATAGACATATAAATAATGGATCTATAAGCTTCCTTCTTTACGGGGATGTTTCAAAAAAGAACACAAGCAAAAAAAAGGTCTATAGCAGTCGAGTAAGTAATTCCAATAAGTAAGCACACCGCCTATAAATAACATTCAAACAATGGCAGCTGTTTCAAAGAAATGCCTCTATAAAACCTATATAATTCGAACCGAGTGGCCGTTGAGGCCGTATTTCATTGTTCGATAGAAGTAATGAAACTGTTTCCTAAATTTCTTATTATTTGGCCTATGTAAGAAACTGTTTTCAATTTGAATATATCTGCTGATTATTATTTTTTATCATTGGCCAGCGATATTTTATGTTGCGAGCGTTAATATAGCTATGGTAACCGCTTCCCATCAGGCGGGCCGTATGCTTGTCTGTTACACGACGAAGTATAAAAAAAAATATATCCTCTCTGCTCATCTCCGTTTTGGTGGAGCCTGGGCCTTAAAGCCGCAAATTTCTTAATGCACTGTGTTTCAATCGAAAGTGAAACTAAAAATACTATGTGACCTTTTCTTTCAGCGACTTTCAGCGACATTGACCTTAATTATTTCCATACAAACTAATCACATTAAGTCATATATTTAATTCGGCCACACGCTTGACGACAATACATAATTATTAGGAGAGCATGCTCACCCCACCCCCTCCAAACAAGAGGGTGCGACACCCACTTGGCAAGTGACAAGGGGGCGGCTTTGTTTTTGGGTCAGTTATTCCGGGTAAGTAGCTCGGTCGGAGTAGGTCTTTTTGATAGCGGTTGGCGGTGTAATATTTAGGCGGTATTTAATAAAATTATCCTATAACAAACTCGCTTGTAATGTTAAGTGCCCATAATGTGGTGATTTCTATAAATGTTCTTAATTAAAAAAAAAAGCAATATTTTTAATGCCTTTATCTACTACACAAATTACTAAAATTGTGTAAATTATTAATATTAAAATTTTGTTTTGATTATTTGGATTTCGTAAATGTATTTTTGGGAAATTTGATCTACGCTTCTTTGCGTACTTCCGCCATTAGTTAGTTCACCTAAACTGCTGCCGGCAGTAGTTTGTATGAATTAACTGATGACGGAAGCACGCAAGGTAGTGTAGATCAAATTTAGGTGGAACCAAAGAAATTTTAACAAGTTATATCTTTGGGTGAAGCCTACCTAAGAAGAGAGGAATACTTTACCTATAGGTACAGGCAAGCATAGAACATTTTTTTCTTTGTTATATGAATTCGTTGTCGAGTAGTATAATTTTCAACAATGGAAATGTATGATATAATAATAAATTGGGAAAGAAATTGTAAAAAAATATGTTAGTGCCGTTCAACGCCTCATTTAATCTTTGACATATTAGTTGAACTTACGAGGCAAGCAGCCTGAAATTGCTGCTCGTTATGTTCGTGTACGAAAGTTATCTATATTTTTTAGATAAAGGCTTAAGTAGGTATTATTATTTATTTTGAGTTCTAACCGTCTTAAATTTTTCGTCTATATAGAGACTCAAAATCACTTTTACAGTATAATGACATATTACATTTTAAGAGTCCTACAATTAAAGGAAAGTTTCTTTCAAAGAGATGATTATGATTATTCGCTTAACGTTATTTAATGTCTATTACAATGGCAATATATAAAAGAGTAATAACTATTTAATTGTACTGTTTTTTTTTTTTTTTTCTTATCTTTCTTTATTAATAGTACACACATGGTATAATATCCGTCAAGTGACTCTTTCTCTTACTGCCTGTAGGGACGGCTGGAAGAGATCTCTTGTAGAGATAAGCTCACCTTTGTACACGTTTGATTTAACTATGATAATTGCTAATTTATGTGCAATAAAGATAAATAAATTAATAAATATTTCTGTACAATTTACAAAACGCCATCTAGTCCCAAATTAAGCGCAAAGCTTGTGTTATGGGTACTAGACAACTGATAAATGTACTTAAATACATTTTATTTTGTAAATACATAGAATACACCCAGACCAAGACAAACAGACATGCTCATGCACACAAATGTTTGTCTTGTGCGAGAATCGAACCCGCGACCTAGGAGTTAAAGTGGCCATTGCTAACCATTCGACCACCGAGCTCGTCAGAATCAAAGAACATAATATAATATAATATAATCTGAGCTGAGATAATGTTGAGTTGGAGAAATTGCTGGGAACATTAGTAACATTGCGCTTATCGCTTGACGCTCATAATACGGCCCCCGCCATATGCTGATGACATTTTATTTTTATTCTATTCCGCACATATTCGGCGAGCGTGTTCGACTAGAAATATCTTATGCCAAGGTTTTTCTGAGACAATACGGTATGAGATGACGTCATCCTCTCCATATTTTATTAAACAAGACATAGAATCTGGCAACTCCACTTTTTGCAGTAAATGACAACACTTTGTCCTTAAGTCGTAAATAAGGAGTTGTCACGATGAAGGTTAATGTTGACACGAATATGTGGATAACTGACATCTTGTCAAAAGCCTCTAGTAAATCAAAAATGCAAAATATCTAAAGTGTGAAACGTCTATCTGTTGGTTAAGGATCTTCTGTTCCTTTGAGTAAGGTCACGGATACCTTCTTAGAGGTAATTGATATTATTTTCGATGTTACAAACGTTTAATTAGTCTACAATTACTATTTTTGCTAATAGCAATGCAAGCTGATCAATATATGGAACCATATTGTTCTAATTTTCAATACCAGCGACTTCATATACATCATGCACGAATCCTCTGCATCTAGTTGGTAACTGCTTGGCTTCGGACTTCATTCGCCAAAATACTACAATCCTCAAGGGCATTGTTATTTGGCTTTGGTATTCTGGTATGCTATAGGTACAATGGTTCAAGTAAGAGGCCTTTAGACTGTCAACCCCCTCCCACCCATACGTACCCAAACCCCCCCCCCCCACACACACACAAACTCACATAAACTCATACTCACAAACACACGTTCGCTACATTACACTTACATACACTACACTTTGCGTCTGCGTGCGCATACACTTGCTTGAACTGATTTTAGATTTTAGCTTTTCACAAAATATCATTTTATAAATGTCTACACACACTACACATTAAGTTCGCGGGGTGAGAACCTGGCAATCCGTGATACAGGACAACCTAGTACGGATACCAGTCTCTCACAAAGGTATAATCTGTCTACAATTAAGTGTACCTAATGCATACAATACTGTCCTTTGTGAAAGAGAGAAAGAATGATATTATTATATTATTATTCCTTCTTGCAATATTTTCGTTTGTTACCATTGTTGTTTTTCAAAACTGAGATACGCTTTTCTTCGCTGACCGTATTTCCCCAAACGGGCTACTAAATATATTCATGCGGTAGTCACGTTGGGAACAACTCAAGAATCTAAATCCAGTTAAGTATTCAAGTATCTAATCTAGTCAGATAGGTAGGACGTGAGTCAGGTTAGTTCACCAGCAATGAGGTCAATGAATGCATGGTTCAATTAAACGGGAGTTCAACAAGGAAATAGGAATCAACGTTGATGAGTTGTACATAGTAAAATATGATTAGATACTAGAAGTGTATTTTTTTTATACTACGTCGGGTGGTAGACAAACATACGACCCGCCTGATGTGAAGAGGTTACCGTAGCCATATAAATGCTCGCCACAAGAAATATCGCTCGCGCGCCGCCCCCGCTGCCAATGCAGCAACTCCTTCCTTCCTTGACCTCACTCACTCGCAGGAACACAACAACCCTCATGGGAATTGTTATTTGGCTGCAGTATTCTGTGAGGTTTCTTCTTCCCCAGTCGGGCAGCTTACAAAATGCACAATGCCCTACCTCTCTTTTCGCCAGAGTCTCGTTTGTAAGTCAGCAGTGTGCACCATGTGCAGATGAGGTTGGCGTTGGTACTATTACTTATACTGTGCTTTGGTTCAATGATGTTGATGAACCACTACACCCCAAAACGTATAGATATATACCATATAGGGTTAGATATATCCCAGAGAAACGTGGCGATATTTTTTTTAAATCAATTTCTATACTTCTAAAACTACTTAATACCCCATGAACATGTATGTATATGACCTGCTCGCTCGTTTTCATATACATAATGTAATTATAATGAACCCCGGAGGGAAAGTACTCTAAACAATGGAGAATGCACATTTTACTCAAGGGAAAAGAAACAAAACTGTATTCACATATATATATCAAAGTGGCAATATAAATGAAACGCTGTTTATTGTGGCATTAGGTAAGTTTTTCCGTATTTACAAACATAAAAAAAGTACCGATAGTACACCTACTCACAGCACAAGTTTTTGCTTTTTTTCATAATAGCTCAGAATCTCTCATATTGCCTAGAAGGGAAGTCAAATTCCGAAACCTTTTTACTCCTACTAATTTCTTCTGATTAAATTCGTTGTGAGTTCCAAGGCAGCTGTAGTCTTATCCCCGGGAGTGTAATGGACTTCATTGTTCATTGCCTTTTTGGGGGTCGCTGCTGTTAATCCTGTCTACACAGGAGACACAGTGGTGGGAATGCGTGGGCCTACCACACAATGTGTCTCCTAACGGGACGGTTAAACACAACACAACTGAAAAACGACTATTCTGACTCGGTAAAAGATGATAGCATTAAGTAATGACACTTTCTCATTGTGAATTTCTACAAAAGGTATTGACCTATTGTTCTTCATAATGCCGAATTCAAGTCAAGTCAAAATTCTTTATTCTGTGGGCCCTCGCGGGCATTTAGACACGTCTTTTACAATTAGGTATATTTTTTTATCTACCAGCATTTCGGAATGACCATTGACGAGAAGAAATGCCGAAAGAAACTCTGTCAATATAGGTCTTTTTTAAATAGCCATACAATATTATCATTATACATAATACAATAAAAAAAAATCTGATAAAATTCTTCTAATGACGAATCCAAAAGATGCAAAGAGATTTTGGTGATTTTGTTAATAACAAAATTTCATTTGCCTCTAAGTTACAACCCTAAGTGTAAAGTGTAGTTACTACTGTTTTAGCAGGTGCTAAGGTTTGTGAAATAAATAACAGGTCTTTTACCAAATTCATTGAGTTTATTGCGCCACCACTTGTTACATATTTCCACAATAAAAAATACATTAAACCAATAATCAGAATGAATATTTTAACCAATAGTTTGACCAAAACGAGGTGTACACTTGCGCGCTGGATCGCTACGGCAAAAACGCTGATCCGGCATAATGTGTTCCTACACTAAGTGCTGACAATCGCCAATAACAAGATTATGGACAAGATTTAAACAGGTTAATTGAAATAATTGAATTAACATATCCCCGCAATAAATCTTTATTCATCACACTGCTGGAATTCGGGTCTTCGACGCCGCTCAACTGCGGGTTAGCGGAGGCCAGTGTTTTCAAGCCTCCTAAAGCTACTGATTTGGCTTAATGACTATCATTTAATGACAACAGCCGTGACAGATGGCTTTACGTACCCTCCAAAGCACGGAGGAGCTCGAGATAAATAAACCCATCCATGGACAGGCTACGGTCGTCGATGCTTAACTTGCGTATTCGATTAGACCGAAACGTTCGACCATCGAGCTTGAATTAACATATAAGTAGGTATTGAGTTTGCGTGTGGTTGTGTAACTCGCATTTCGGCGCAGAATATAAGAGGAACATATAGTAGAACAGAATTTGACTAAATTGTACACTTTACTACTTTTTCTGATAAGGTCCCATAGACCCCGTGTCCCCGTTACGTCACGTACGTTGGATCATAGGAAATTGATATATTTACCTTTCATTTTAATCGCTTTAGATTTGGTGTCAATTGGCTGTTGGCACACATATATACATAACAGACACAAGAATGACCCAGTAAAGGTTCCTTTTTTCATTCAGACGTACGCAACCTTAATAACATTGGATGAAGCTATTAACACACGGCTGACAACCGCAATAGCTTCGTCCTTCGTTATAGTCAATTTCCCAAGTTATTAAAGCCGAACTTGCCCATATACCTTGACTAGTTTCAGACGCAAATAACCCCGTAGGATGAAATTCCGGTTACAAATCGTGCGAGATCCGGTCGTTAAAATTTATGGTCGATATCGAAATTAAATCACTCTATATTACTTTCTTTGGGATTCAGAATTATGGATATTATGAAATAAATAAATTGCATTAAATTTACGATTGCGTTTATGTTACTGGTGTGTCAAGTTAAAATGGAAAAGACAATCCGTACAAGCAGTTATACCTGGCCATGTAATATTTATTTGTAGTTTCATTTATTAATATAATACTATTAATATTGACCCGCAATTAATTAAGTTGCATGCTTATTCTAATAAGCGGAACATGATGTACAACTTCTATTAATTACATTGTCACCTAAACTACCATGTTTCATGCAAATAAATGATTGAATTGAATTGAATTGAATACTGATATGATTTAAACGGTGTATAGTATTATGATATCAACATTCCGAATCAAAACGCAAATGAAGAAATACCCTGCTTGACGAATTCGGTGGTCGAATCGTTAGCAATGGCCACTTTGACTCCGAGGTCGCGGGGTTCGATCCCGCACACAAATATTTGTGTGCATGAACATGTCTGTTTGTCTGGGTGTTTTCTATGTATCATATGTATGTATTTACAAAGAAAAAATACATTTACTTTTAACAGTAACGCAACGTAATATCAGTTATCCATACCCATACCCATATTACGAACTTTGCTTAGTTTGGGACTAGATGGCCGTGTGTAATTTGCCCAGGAATATTTATTTATCGAGCGTTTATGACAACAAAACATCTCTAAAAATGTTTTTCGTTACCTTTTTTTCATTTCACAAACATGAACTCGTAGATTAGTAGCGCCAACGAACAGACTAACAAAAAAGTACCTAAATGCAAACATGATACAGGGGCCCTACCGCTGAAGTTGAAGCCGATTACCATCGGAATTTTTAATGCGAATATAAAACTACTGCTTAGATTGTTGCTAATTGTGTTTAGCTCAGCTGGTAGATACCCTGGAGCTCTACCAACTAAGCTGAAGATGTTTGTCAATAACTTTAACCTACGACCAATTTTTGGAATAAAAAAAACCGATGGTAATCGGCTTTAGCTTCGGCGGTAGGGCCCCAGAGTACAGCCCCCTTACCACCATCTCTTATTGCGACTCAATAATTGAATAGCTTGCGTGTTCATAGCAATGAATAAGCGACTCTATTTCATTTGAAATAGAGTCGCTTATTCATTGGCATGGATATGCAATCTATTCAGTTATTGAGTCGCAATAAGAGATGGTGGTAAGGGGGCTGGAAAGAGATTATTTCGTAAAGTGCAACGCCAAAATAACGACTGCACTTTTTGTAAAATCTTGATTTTGCTCCCTATCCAATTTTTGTACTTTTTATATACTACTGTGCTATACACTGTTTATATACTAAGTGGGAGAACACGACCCGGCTGATGATAAGCAGTTATCGCAGCCTGTGAATGCTAGAAACACCATAGGCATCACTTGAGCGTTGTCCACCCTATAATTTATCCGAACGTGTGGGTTGTTGAAACAAAATCAATTCTTTTCTACCTACACAATTCATAGCGTATAATGTTGTAGTCAATACTCGAAATCTAGGCTAGGAGCTTCTAGCGGGTTGACTATTTAAACCTCGGGTACCTCCCTCTCCAAAAGCAAGTCAAGTCTCGCTCGCTTCGCTCGCTCGGCTTTTGTTGATCACGGGCTTAATCTAACCTAACCAATGTCCTCGGCCAAAAGTCGTTTTGACCAATAACGTTGGTTAGGTTATTTTATGCTTGAAATCAAGGTCGTCGCCAGCCGATGGCCCAGGAGGGGGCAAGTTGATATGGAAAAGTATGCATTGTAGGGAAAGTCAAGAGCTCATGAAGCTTTTCACTTGTAGATAGAATCTCTAGGGGGGGGGGGGGGGGGGGGGGCAGTCCTACTCCCCCTTGGCGACGCCCTTGCTTGTAATTAACAAAAGCCGAGCTAGCGAAGCGAAGGAGGCTCTACTAGTTTTGGAAAGGGAGTTAAACTACCTGAGGTTTGACTAGACAAACCTAGAAGCTTCTAGACTTTGGGTATTGATTATAACATATACGAAGAAACCTGATAGACTTAATAATATACTTTATTTTCGGTAAATACATACTTATAACACATATAAATAATTCTAACCAAGACAAATAGTCGTGATCATGTACACAAATATTATCACTACATAGTATAAAACAAAGTCGCTTTCTCTGTCCCTATGTCCCTTTGTATGCTTAAATCTTTGAAACTACGCAACGGATTATGATGCGGTTTTTTTTAATAGATAGAGTGATTCAACTGGAAAGTTTATATGTATAATATATACATGACATAGTAGAAAAACACTGATAATTTAGAGGTTTCTAATGTGATGTCGTAAATAAACACATTTTTTTGCTCTTTCATTGCAAACGCTGGCTGAACCCAACGAGATAGATCAAAATAATGTAGTACAGTATTGTTCACCTTAAAATGGTCTACAAAAAAGTTCGCGATGGTATATGTCTATCTCTTAGTGGTAACACACAATAACCGTTATTTTATCCTTTGCTTTTTACAAGAAATAATGCCTTATTTACGAAGCGATTTTAAGCAATACAGAATTAATCCTTATCCAATTAAGTACCTTAAATACATTGCGCATTTAATATAGATCAATATGGCCCTTCACAGCATGTAATTTAAATGAATAGTTTAGAAGATATTACACATTTAAAATGCAGGGACATAACGGCTGTGGCGGTACCGGCCGCGGAGCCGGCGGCGTGTGCCTATAACTGGGGAAGGACTGGATAGGACAAAGCGCAAAGACCTTCTGTAGTACATTTAGTATCAGCATTGCACCCGTGCGAAGCCGGGGCGGGTCGCTAGTTATTACATATATTATTATCTACTGTATACATTTACCGCTTATACGATATGTGCAGCAGAAACAAACAATTTTTGAAATGAAATTTCTAATGCGACTTCCAACAAGATTGCGTTAAACGTTTAACCACGTTTAACGCTACCATGGAGGGGGTATGAAAGCACTGTTGCGTTAACGCTGTTCACTAAAAATCAATTTCTACCCTTTCCTATTTTCATTTCCACATTACGAAGTTTCACTTCTTCCGCGCGGAGGGACTCCACGCACTATTTTTTTTTCTGTGTTTTCTTTCAAATATTTGTCTTGAACGAGGTTAAAACCCGCGTCTCGTAGTATCAACTATCGCCAGTAATTCGTCCAAAGATAAATCCTTTAAATAATCTAGAATTATAATGATCGAGTTACGAAATCACAAAAACGATTCCTGCATAATATACAGTATGTTATAAGACAATTTTTATTACTACCATTAAACAATAACTCTTCTACTGTTAGCTGCTCATTATGACAGGAACATTCGAAGTTAACAAAAGGCAAAATGCCAAATTGACTCTTCGAATTATTCTGTAGTCAGCACCACAGTAAAAGTAACAAAAACAGTAAAGACTTTGCGATCGAGCGATCGAGGTTTCCTTTTCAAATCGAGTATGGGTGAAACAATGTTTTTTGTATGTCGTGACACATATCGGATAAGAAAATCCGTTTAGTAGTATTTGCAACAGCGACATTAGTGTGAAATTAAATATTTTGACGTTTCTATTCTATAGGCATATAGAAAATATATGTATGATTCACGTGTTAATAGGATATTATAATCGGTCCAGTGCTTTTTAAGATATTCTAATTTGATTAAAAAATATAATTACGAGGTTTTAAATTGCGGCAAAAGAACGTGAATCATCTCATCATTAACACATGAACTGCTAGAAATAATATTACAAAGTGAGATGTACCTTCTCAGGTAAACTTTTCATGTAATAGTCCGTATAAGAGATAGAAATATTATGTAATAGTGATATTAATATGATATTACTTGAGATAATTTAATTGAGATAACATGGGGGTACGAAATATTGGCACTTACATCTGAAGAAAAATCGAGTGATTGAGACAAAGTCACAGTGCGCTATCAGAAATTAGAAATACGTAAATAATTATGCTTAATAAACAGCTGTTCCAAACTACCATGGGATGAATAATAGCTAAGAAATCGAAATTAATAGAGTAATAAACTAAGAAGTAATTGGCGGCGGAAGCACGCAAAGTAGTGTAGATCAAATTACCTGTAAATTTGACTTCCGCAAAATAACACCTGAATCAATTAACTTTCTAATACAGTACGTACTTTACTAACTTTCTAATAAACTATGACACGTATCATAGTTTTCATTAAAAAAGTAAAAAAGGACAAGTTGTGGTAGTTTGTTTTATATTTTAAAAGAAAACATTTCTTACTTGTGTGTTTGAACAGTGTACATGAAGTTTGACAATGCAATGTGCTCCTATTATTTACGTCTTATTAACTGTAGAAGTAAAAATGTGAAGGTTAACATGATCTTAGACGTATATAAGTAAGATGGGAGGTGAGCATTGCATAAATTTCGCACACACATTTAAACCGACGATGCTTTATGGCAGCTAGCTTAAATAGTGCTGAACCTACTCTGACAAGTTGTAATATTTTTTTCCCACGGATTTAGCTAACGCTGGAGTAATTTATCGCCTTTAAAACTTAGGCGCAACACGAAATTCCGATCAGAAAAAACTTCAGTGAAGTGTCTTTACTGTTTGAAAATTATTATACTGTGTCCTGGTCTATAGCTGGTGGAAACGAACGGATGCAAAGCCAAACATTAAATGTTATGTGGTGAGTCGTTTCAGCAGCCATTTTTATGCAAGCTTTTATTTTAAGAGACAATGTACACCAAATGAATTTACGTAGTCTTTTTGTTCGTTGCTTGACTGTCATAAATGGACGGTTTTAATGAAAAATGAAAAAAATAAAATGAATTTTCACAAATTGTCTGTCATATCTAGGTGTAATAGACTAGAAGCTTTCACATTATTTTTTAAACGAACTTATTTTTTAAACGGGTCGTGCGGAGGGTTGCCCTCAATGGCAAAGTCTGCCCTGAGACAGCTCAATTGTATATGGACAGACAGGAACATCTCTCGAAACACCAAGATCAGGCTATCAAAGCCTTGGTGTTCTCTATCCTGCTCTACGGAGCTGAAACATGGACGTTAAGGAAGGCCGACCGTTTGCGTATTGATGCTTTTGAGATGTGGTGTTTGAGATAAATTGCTTCATATACCCTGGACAGCTCACAGGACCAACGCATCAATACTCGAAGAAATTAAAATCCACACGAGACTCTCCACCACATGTCTTCGCAGGGTTTTCGAGTATTTTGGCCGCATTGCTATGAAGTTTATTCTGCCTAAACGGCAGAGTCAGAGCAGGCAAACTCCACTGGGTTATATTATCGTAATAAGTCCCAATGGGTCCAACCGACCCAGTGAAAATATCGTTTGTTGTATTTAATTTTTATTCCGAAAAGTGGGACAGTCGCCATACATTCGCACCGCTGTACCTGGCTGTTAATTCTGGCTACACAGGATACAACCGCAAAAAAGGCAGTGAAGTCCATTGCTGTACCAGGGGTAAAACTACGCTTGCCTTAGGAATAGTATGACGTTTCTAAGTGCTTTATAAAGTCCAAGGAATAAAAAAAAAAAAAAAAAAGAATCTGCTAAGACCCATATTCCAGCAGTGGAATGAATAAAGGTGGACGACGGACTCTAAAAATGGTGAACTACGTAAGTATTATATAACATAAAAAATCCTTTCATGTCCCTATAAATACGGCCAACATTACAAGATCAAGATTTTCAAGCAAGCGAAGCAAAGGGCACTCGAACATCGACCTTATCAGCATCTCAAGATGGAATTGAATAAGCGAATTCAATAACTCGCTACCTGCTCTTTGATCTGTTTACATTATCGATTCGACTCGTAATTTACTGCACGTTAGGGATAGGCGTGTTGGGAAATCGAATGGTATTCGATTATCGATTACAAGCGAGTTCGTATTACTTCGTAAAGCGACTAGAAGCTGAAAAGGGGTATGCTATTATTATACAGTATTTTTTTTTTTTTTTTATACTACTTCTGGTGGCAGACAAGCGTACGGCCCGCCTGATGTGAAGCGGTTACCGTAGCCATATTAACGCTCGCAACATAAAATATCGCTCGCGCGCCGCCACCCCCACTGCCAACGCAGCATCTCCTTGCATTCTGGTGACCTCACTCAATCGCAGGAACACAACAACCCTCATAGGAATTGTTATTTGGCTACGGTATTCTGTGAGGTGGAGGTACTTTCCCCAGTCGGGTAACTTGCAATTACGCTCCCTACCTCTCTTTTCGCCAGAGCTTCGTTTGTCAGTCAGCAGGGTGCACCGCGTGCAGGTGAAGTTGGCTTTGGTTCAAAGATGTTGATGAACCACTACACCCCAAAATATGTATATGCTATACAATGAGTATATCTAATATATATTATTTGTCGCGGTGTTTGTTACCAAACTCCTCCGAAACGGCTGGACCGAATTTTATGAAATTTTGTTTGCATATAGAGTGGGTCTGAGAATCGGCAAACATTTATTTTTCATACCCTTAAATGATGAGCGTGATCCACCTCTAAATATTTTTATTTTTATTTTGTTGTCAATTTTTTTATTTTTGTTTTATTATGATTAAGCATTGAAAAATACATACAACTTAAAATTTTCACCTTTCTACCATCAACCCTTAAATTTATATAGCAAAAGAACGTTTGCCGTTTCAGCTAGTAGGTATATATATGTGTGTAGATATGTTTATATATGTGTGTATATAATACGTCGCCTGTCCATAGATTCGTTTATTTATCTCGAACTCCCCCGTGCTTCGGGGGTTGCCATCCGTCCGGGTTTCCCCGGATTTGTTATAGTTTGGAGGGTGTTTCATTTCCCGCTACCGCCCGCTCCATGCCGCTAATAACCGTCATGTCACAGAATAAAAAAAGTACTAGTACTAAAAACACTGATGACACGTCCGGGTTTTAAGATTAAAAATCCGGAGTTTTCACGCATCTTGTTCTGGTTGCTAGCGTTTAGAGATAGCAACCATATTCGGAACACGATGACATGTTAAGCCGTCGGTCCCGGCTGATGTCGTTAGATGGCAGTAGTTAAGCCAAGTCAGTGGCCTTCAGGTGGTTTTTTTATACCACTATAGTGGCAAACAAGCGTACGGACCGCCTGATGAAAAGCAGTTACCGTAGCTTATGAACGCCTGTAACACCAGGGGCATCACACGCGCGTTGCCGACCCTGTAAAATCCCCTTCACGCCCTTTTTGTAGAACCCCATGCTGTAGTCTCCTGAGGAAACCTCGACAGGCAGTTCCTTCCATAGTTTGACAGTGCGCGGGAGAAAACTTCTCTGGAACCGCACTGTACGCGACCACTTAGGCTCCAATGTGTGAGGATGAATTCCCTGTCGATGGCGAGCGGTGCGACTGTTGAAGGAGGCCGTGGGCATCATGTCAAACAATTCCTCTGAACACACCCCGTTATACAAATAGTAGAACACAACCAGCTTGCTTGCGGAGTTTAGCTTCTCTGCAAGACCGATTAAACCACGGCCGCTTCTTAGCACCTAAAGCAGCCACCCGCCGGTTTGGAATAAATAATTCCATCCCAGCCAAAATCGCCTCAAAATGGTTTGAAAACACTGGCCTCTGCCAACCAGCAGTTGAGCAGCGGGGTAGAGTAAGCTCTAAACCCCGTCGATTGAGGGGAGAGAGGGTGTATAAGGGTTGGCGAAGATATACATATTATATATTGAACTAAATGATCCCGCAGTAAAAAATATAATAGAAAAAAGCTCCACAATTCTTTCTAGTTTCAAATGACTTCAATCCTAAAAATTTACAACTTAGGGTTAGGCTCGAACTAACCTAATTTACTGCGTAAATTGAGTTGCGTAAAACTAAGGTTAATATTCTACAACAAGCTATTTCAGTTTAAATATATGACGCAGATGTTAAAAATGCAAAAAAAAAACCTCACGTGAACAATGGACGGCCCCCTATCTGGTGACCTGTCTCACTCGCAGGAACGTAACAACCCTCAAGGAATTGTTATTTGGATACAAGACATCGAGTCATCCTTATAAATCAGTGGTTGCCAACCTTTTTTTGTTCGCGGCCGCTACGAGGTTTTTGTTGCATGACCCTACACGCAACAAAAACCACGTAACTGTCATATAAATCTATTATCCTATAACTCGAGATTTAAGTATTTTGTATAATAGTGCTCAATCTCTTACATTATAAGTTTGTAGCACGGACCATAATTTACCTTTCATTGACCAATGGTTGTCCGCAGACCACCACCGGTTGGGAGCCTGTGTTATAAATGAATCATAAACAAAATTGAGTCATTGAGTCATCCTTTAATACATGAAAAATATAATCAATCAAAATAGCACTGACTCAAAGGTGACTGCCCTAGCAATGTCGTACAGCTGAAAGTTCAAGGACCAAATTGAATTTCATTACGAACTCAAGTGTTTTATCTGATCCATCGCGGCATCGAATTGAATTATTTTGAAACGACTTTATTTCGGTTTAAATAATACTGTATTGAAGAATTTATTTATTTGTAGTTCATTAAAATATATAATTATACAAATTAAATTGTAATTTTTATATTATTAGTAATTATATTCTACAATAAATACAGATATTTGTGAACGGACCAATATACAAAGATGAACCTTTTTTTTTATACTACGTCGGGTGGTGGACAAGCATACGGCCCGCCTGATGTGAAGCGGTTACCATAGCCATATTAACGCTCGCAACATAAAATATCGCTCGCGCTCTGCCACACCCGCTGCCATTGCAGCATCTCCTTTTTTTCTGGTGACCCCACTCACTCGCAGGAACACAACAGCCCTCAAGGGAACCGTTATTTGGCTGCGATATTCTGTGAGGTGGAGGTACATTCCCCAGTCGGGTAGCTTACAATTACGCTCCCTACCTCTCTTTTCGCCAGAGCTTCGTTTGTCAGTCAGCAGGGTGCACCGCGAGCAGGTGAAGTTGGCTTTGGTTCAAAGATGTTGATGAACAACTTACACCCCAAAGCTAAATATAGATTATCTCGTCAAGAGGTTTCTTCCAGCCAACCTACTGTGCATCAACAAATTTTACATAGCTGGGAGTCAAGTAAGCTCCGCATAACATTTTAGTGTCTTTTTAACAATAAAATATTAAAAACCGGTCAAGTGCGAGTCGGACTCGCGCACGAAGGGTTCCGTACCATTATCTATATAGAAACGGCAAATAAAATCACGTTTGTTGTATGGGAGCCCCCTTTAAATAATTTGTTTTATTTTTAATTAATTATTTATTTATAAAGTGAATATAAAACTAAATATTATGTAAGTATTTCAAGCGTCTACCTATTACCGTTATCAATTGCGAGCAAGAACGAGCAAAAAAATTACGATTGTTGTATGGGAGCCCCCTTAAATATTTATTTTATTCTATTTTTTAGTATTTGTTGTTGTAGCAGCAACAGAAATACATCATCTGTGAAAATTGTAACTGTCTAACTATCACGGTTCATGAGATACAGCCTGGTGATAGACGGACGGACGGACGGACGGACGGACGGACGGACAGCGGAGCCTTAGTAATAGGGTTCCTTTTTACCCTTTGGGTACGGAACCCTAAAAAGTAAGAGAGATAGGGCATAGCGTATTTTTTAAGCTGCCCGACTGGGGAAGTTCCTCCACCTCACAGAATACCGCAGCCAAATAACAGTTCCCTTGAGGGTTGTTGTGTTTCTGCGAGTGAGTGAGGTTACCAGAAAGAAAGAAAGGAAGGAGTATTGGCTGGCAACGGATCGGCGACCCTTTGGTTTTGCTGATCTCCATGGACGGTGGTGATTGCTTTCCATCAGGTGACTTATACATGCTCGTTTGCCCACCTCTCACATAAAAAAATAAATAAATAAACTTATCACTCGTCATTAATAAGGTAGTGCTGGTCATAATTTTGTTTGCAGAAGTCGTATTTTCCATGCAAAAAACAAAGTCCCACGGATAAAGATGTCTATAATCATGAGTACATTTGCCTCTTTTCGTATTACATTAGATTCTATCGCCAGCCAGATATATCAAAAAAATGCTCGACATCTGATTCACACTTGACCGCTTTCACAACGTAACCTAAGGGGGATAAATCATTTATTCTAGTATTAAGCCTAGCATATTAAACAGATAAGAGATACTGCCGGCTTCATTCATACCTACATTCTGCTATTAAAAACACTTGAAATAGTATTTGATAGATACGCCGAAACCGACCAACGCATGTAATAAAGCCTATGTATCCACTACATTTCCCCTACAATGACGATGCAGAAATATTAAATAATTCGCTGCCAGATTTCGTTATCATGCTCCAGGATGTTGGAATAATTTACCGCCTCTTTTCATAACAAAATATACATTCAAATATAAGTACTTTCTGTTTTTTCTTTTAGACAGTAAGTACATCGTAAATCGTAAAAAAAAATTGGTTGCCTGTAAAGTCGGTATACGGGCGAAAGTTTTACGTGACAACGACTTTGAGTGGTAAAATGTTTTCGAGTGGAAGGGACGCATGCCTTTCACTTTTTATGTCTGTCTCTCTCGCTCTTAGGCGGGACGCGTGCCTCTCACTCGCTCTCATTGTAAGCGCATAACGTGAGCGCGTTTCTTGAAGTGTCACCCGGCTAACCAATTTATAAGACGTTGTCACGTCAAAAGCATTGTTTGTGCGCACGCTGTTTCTATTAAAAATGCGTATGAAAGTGAAATAAAAGTTTACAAAAAATGTGCTAATCCAATTTCCTGTTTACAGATAGCCGGAGCGGCGCTGAGAATAACAAGGTATCACAAGCCTATGTAACTATTAAAATCTATACAGATTAAGAGTAGAGAGTAATAGTATATTAGACTGGACATAACCATGGTATGCGGTTAGAGCCGTTCTCCTACTGTCGATCTTTGGTTAGCTACGGTAACCGCTTCAAGACGATGCGGGCCGTGCTTGTTCTCTGAAAAATTGGATTTTTATTTTAGAATAGGCTCCCTGGTTATCTACTCCAGTGATTTTCAAACTTTGGGTCACTAAGTTGCTTTGGGGGGGGGGGGGGGGGGCAAAGATCATACGCTACAGTAAAAAAACTATGCAGGCCTTCAAAAATTCAAATCTTTAATATTTTTCCACTTGTAGCGTATTTATTTTCTTAATTTTTATATTCACCAATAAAGACCTAATTCGTTCATCTTTTACATATATATAGTTTTACAGCCAGCTGAATTGTTAAAGTTTCTTCATAGAGGGATAGGAGGAGAGGGAAGACCGCCAGAAATGTTTGACTTGTAAAGAGGTCCCATATTGAAAAAGGTTGAAAAACACTGATCTACTGGATACTTCTGCTGTAGTTACGGATGTTGCTACCGTGGTTGAAGCAGTTATATTGGGAGCGCACACTGTAACATAGTAGCTACAGTTTGCGCACTCTGTAGCTTAGTAGCTACAGTATGCGCACACTGTAGCTTAGTAGCTACGGTGAGCGCTCCCACGTAGCTAACGGCATAGTTTTGCCGTGGCCCGTGGCTATAAACTAAAGTGCTCTTACTTGTCAACTGTCATAATCTCTCAATGTGGCTATTAATATTTTACTGGCTTATTTACAATTTGCCCGTCATTAAAACCGGTCTGAAAGTAGATTCTCTGTTTAATTAAATTTTCTGGTCATATTAAAAAATAATTTTCATTTTTTAGTTCGATTGATCATTAAAGCGTGTTGTTTAGTATTTTGAACTATATTTATTTTAATTCTGTTGTTAGTACTGGTAAATATTTGTTTTAAGTTAGAACCAAACGCGGTACTCTTGATGTTATAGCATTGCTAGCTACTTGAACGTCTGGTTCACGAGATATTTTCCGGAGATCGCAATACTAGTGGATAAGCATCTTTATCTAGTGGCGAAAGCTATCACAAACAAACAGACGTGCGTGCTGCTGGGCCGATAAATGTTAGTTAAACAAATAAGTACACGTAAATAATACTGCTGATGGGTAGGAAATTGGCACACTGCATTTGTTTACTTAGTGCTTGCTGTATTCAATGTGATTTGATTTCAATAGAATATGTAATACAAATTCATACTTTAATATTATAAATTAAAATATGAATTAATATTATGAATGTGGGTTTATTTATATGTCCTTCTTAATGTCCTCAAGTAAAGCATGTCTTTTCTATTCAAAACGATTCATACCATACAAAATTGCTTTGGCGGTTGGCGCCCTATTACATGGAAAATGTTAACTTGATCCACAACAAAAAAAAAACCTGATTTAAGTGCGATCAGATTAATTTGATGTGCATCAAATTAATCTGATCGCACATCAAATGCTGCATTTGATGTACAATAAGTATTTTTTATGTGCAAAATAGGTTAGGTTAGGTTTGCAATGTATTTATTTGATGTTAAGTTAAATTGTATCCCGTTTAAATTATTCGGTATTACAATAAACAGGAAAACATATTACCAATTTGTACAGTTTGATAAAATGTAATAAATAATGCATTAATGGTCATATTAATTAAGCGAGCGTCGTAAATAAACTATAACGATTTTATAAATAAACTCGGTTATAAGGAAATAAGGATGAATAATTTAGCATTAAATTTTAAAATGCCTATTGTGCGATGTTTACCGAATTAAATTTATGCGCAAATTATAAATTTATTGAAATTTATTTTAACTAAAAATAAGTGTAACATAATTTTAACTAAATATAAAACGAGAAACAATACTTGTACAGTATGTTCAATCGCCTATGCGTTTTTTTATAAGAAAACATATTTTGATAAGAAAACAGTCATTGTTGCGCAAAATGGATCATTTTATTTTGATTAGTCATATGAGTTATACCCAAAAATCTAAAGTTCCATTTTTTTATCAACTACAATATTTATTTATTTAAATTTTAATAACCATAGAATACAGGTACAAAAGGCGGACTTAATGTTAAGAGCATTCTCTACCGTTGACCGGTAGAGAATGCTCTTAACATTAAGTCTTTGAGAAAAGATAAAACTCGAATATGGTTCACAAATTAACAGTAATGAACATACATCAAATACCCACGAAAACAAAATTATATATTATGATATTTAGACATACGATAATTATACACATCCACATAAACATACACATATACAGAATTATACACGGAACGCAAAGGAAAAACAAATAGGACAAACATGATTATTGTAAGGGATTGATACAATATTGTAAGGAATAATCTTTGATTGTGTATACGCACAAGAATAAACCATAAAAGGCATTCGCACGATATTTACAGTATATAATTTCAGCAGGAATGCGTCATGTCTAGAGATGGGCATAATGTATCTATGATAAATTCCCATTAGAACATATAGATGCCTAATATATATGCTCAGTTTTAGGGCATAGATAGGGAGTTTATATGTAACTTATTAGGAATTTATAGTAATAGGCTATTTGACTAACATTTTTTTCGGTTTGATATATAGGGACGTCTCCATAATATAACCATAGGTGAAAGAATTACTTCGATAGCACAAAAATCTATCGAGATATGTTAATTTGAAAATCACAATTTTTAGACTGCCCCAAAACGCTCCATACAAAAGACTACCGAATTATGACGTCACAGGTTTGTATTTTGTATGCATCAAATGAGAAATTTGTACGGTAGCTATGTTAAATATTACGTTTATGTAATTAGTTTCATAATAAAAGTTATAGCATTTTTTATTGCTTCTGCAATGGAAATATTATTTTTTAATAATTTCATACTTTTAAAATGGACTTTCCCGCCAAACTTTATCGACGCTAAAAAAAGTCTGACTGAAGATATTAGAATGAAAGTTTGCAGATCTTTATAGTTTTGTGTATTTTACGATATTGTTAAATAATTTATTCAATTTTTAAACATTGGAAAATAGCCTATTGTCGGGTATTTTCGCCATTGCCAGACACATCCGATGAAAGACACTCCACGATTCCTCGGAACTCTCGCGCGGATTATACCTTTCTTTTCCCGAATTAAATACTGGCCATTAGCTACTTTAACTCTCTTCTTTTTCTCTTGGGACCAAAAATAGTATTGCAGCATAGAAGACAATTATTTAGGTATTTACTTCTACAGTAGAGCTGCTCTGCTAATTTGTAGCTTTGTCTCCAATTATGGTCGAGGATAATGAAAACCATTGTATTCAAAAATAAACTAAATGTTGTGCAGCATATTGTGCTAAATCTCACAGTTTATTAATAGCTCGAGGCCTCAAGTGTTAACAGATTCGCGAGCCGTACTACTCCGATGACGCGTCTACGTTTATCATTTCCAATACTAACATTAAAGTATCGAGAATCAAATAATAGCTTGATCCCAATTCGACACATTTTAACTCGGAATAAAAGCAACAAAAAATGTCATCAGTAATAAGATGTTTTTTCCTATACATAAAATGTCATAGCATCCGTCTAAAAATAAATATTGTAACTACTAATACTTTATTTTTTTAGATAATTAATATTATTACATTAATATTTTGTTACATCTAATACAAGTCTAGAGGAAAACGTCTGTGAAATCCTAACAAAATTGTCTATGAGCGAAACATTAGCATCTAACACTAACGATCGAGTTATCATCTGTGAATGTTTTTAAAGATTTAAGTCAAAACGATTTTAATGACCGATGTGGATGAAATATGAAAAGTTTGACTCAACCAACTTGATACGATAACATATTTGGATTAAATTTAAATAAATAAATTTCATTTAACTGTAGACTAACTTGGTAATCGAGTTTGAAAAGTTTCGACAAAGAATGGCAGAGGTGTGTGACCACCATGTCTCCTTGTTTTAAGAAAACACAACCACGCATCCAATGCAATCCAATCCTTTATGTGTTATTACTATGTTTGCTCGTCATAACTAAGCTGGAGACAAATATTCCCAGGCAATCCAAATATTTGCTCCCATTGATATTGGCTGCAATAGCCGTTGTTTGCTTCCCGCCTAGTGGACTCGGTATTCTCTCACGATAAAAGACAAAACCAAACAGTTACATGTGTTCAGTATTTACCAAATGACGTTCTGCCGAAAGAGAAGTAGGGCTTATTGATATAAAGTTTGGAGATTTTCCAAAAAGATAACTGGTAGAGAATGTCTTTAGCTAGTCCTTATTTTGTGATAAATAAAGTATAAATAAATTTACCGATACTTCTAAAATGCCCTATTGGTAACTACCTATTTAGCGACGAAGATATATATAAAATATCCCTAATTATCCCTCTTGGTCTATAGGTGCATATAAAAAAAGACTTTCTGAATCAACTAATGAACGTACAGCTTAAACCACTGAACGAATTGAGCTACTAACTACATAGGCGCAGTATAATAGCATTTCATAAGTATGGTCAATCATTGCCGCTCTCTAGTATCGACCTCACCTCTCTTCTGACACACACTACAGTTAATTAACTTGGTGTTACAGGCGTTCATAGGCTACGGTGACTGCTTTCCATCAGGCGGGCCATATGCTTGTTTGCCACTTTAGTGGTATAATAATAATAATAATGCTCCTCTGTGCATCATCATTACAGTTATATCACAGGATTGCGAGTCTCTTGCCTAGTAAACCATCCAGGCAAGAGGACCTTTACCCAACCCGTTATGGCGCCTAGTAAACCAACCAGCCCCCTTACCACCATCTCTTATTGCGATTCAATAACTGAATAGAATGCTTATTCATACCAATGAATAAGCGACTCTATTTCAAATGGAATAGAGTCGCTTATTCATTGGTATGAATAAGCAATCTATTCAATTATTGAATCGCAATAAGAGATGGTGGTACCCTTACCACCATCTCTGGCTGGCACTCAAGTGGATTAGGTGCAGGTCTTACTCTCCTTTCGCTTGCAAGTACGAGATACAGTATAGTATTTTCAAAAAACACTTAAAGAAACTTTAAACTGAAAAATGTTACTACTGTATTCGTGATTTCTTAGATGACAAATATTTGTAAATTACTTATTTTTCATCATTGAGCATTTGACATCAGAACTATTTATTGCGACATGCCTATGTGCTCCTTTTCACGAAATTTGTATGCCGGCAAGGCAAAATATGAAGGACAATTTATTATTATTTAAAACATCATATCTGCATGTGATTGTATGTATATTACTCATATTTTATGCAAATAAATATATCTTTGTCTTTATACAGTACTTAGGCACTTTTAAGTCGAGTAGGTAGCTCATGGCGACCGAAGCTCGGTTTCGTTTAGGTAGGTATCGTTCGAGGTGTGATGTACGAGTAGGCATCCATTAATAAAGGATTTTGAAAATTCTTACGGGAGACTGCGATACAGGCATATGAAGTCACTAGAGAGTTTACGTTAAGTAGTAATAGACAATAATATAATTATTAGAATAATAGCGACGTGAAATTAATAAATTGTAAGAATATTGTAAGATAAAAATAGAAGATTGTTAATAAAAAGTACGGACTCCGGGGTCTGTAGATTGTTTAATTGTTAACAATAAAAAAAAGTCACTAGAGAGACCTAATTTATATTAACAAGTGAACAAAATACACAGAATAAACTACGCCAATTTCAAAATGATACGAATATGTACAATTTCGTTAAAATACACTCTCACCCGCAATTTTCCAGTAAATTATGGCAGAACGCGAACCATTGTCACAATTGTATACAATTTCGGCTTCAAAACTAGTGTTCAACAAAGTTTCGTAGCTAGTAGCGGACTGTTCATGGAACTTTAAGTTAACTACGTATCCAGGTGGTCACGTTAGTGTGTTTAACCAACGTTTTAACCGATTGTTTCAACATAGTTTTCGCAATTGTCGGACTAAATGTACACAGAAACAAATTGTAGAGAGTGTTAATTGATTCAGGTGTTATTTTGCGAAAGTAAAATTTACAGTCAATTTGATCTATCCTACTTTACGTGCTTCCGCCACCACTATGATCATGCATATTAGTGCCGGCCAGCACCTAATCACTACTGTTAGTAGATGCATGCGACTGCCGTGGCTGCTTTAGTCGTCTCTGCTCCAGCTGCTACAGTCGTCTCTGCGACAACATCTCTCCAACATCTGAAACAGAAGAAACATGCGACTGCCGCGGCCCAGGCAGCCGTTGTCGGCTCTGCGACACGTGTTTCCTGTAGAACCCCTATCTATGTATTATAATTATAAATAAATGAATACAAAAATGCATGTATGTTTCATTTTTGTGCGTACTGACCGTAGTGTAGACTTTGTTTATATTAGGAACACATGGCGTTGTGTTATTTTCCAAAAATCGACTCATCATTAGAACAGAGACCGATGTGACCATGGAGCAAAAACGAATTTAGATTGACGGGATAAGTAATATGCATTTCTACAGATTTTTTTTATATTAGCTCAGCATATTGGCTCCACCTCGCCTGATGGTAAGCGAAAAGAGGAATCGGCTACGGACAAGAAACCTTGATGTCTTGTCAGTTGACGCTGCCATGCTGGCCTACAAGATGCTTCTTCACGCTTCGCTTGAAGAATCCCATATTGTATGAATGAGGAAATCCATATGCCGGCAACGCGTTCCACTTTTTAATGGTGCGACATAGATGGGAGTTGATAAACTTTTTAGTACGCGAAGGAATGATGAAGATGTATGTTTTTAGAAGTTTCTTATCTCATTTATTTTCCGAATTAATTTTAGAATCGAATAACGTTCAATCAGACATTAACTCCCCATGAAAATGCACGAAGTGAGGTGTCAATACATACAGATCGGACGTTCTTCTAAGGACAAGTGAAAATAATTAATTATTTCATGGTAGGTTCGCGCCTTAATGGTTTCCAAATGTAACTTAAATTTCCATTCGAATAACAAACTTTATTCTCTAGAGTAATCAATATAAAGTTCAAATTCAAACAACAAAGTTACACTTGACAATGTTAAATGTCAAACCCGCATCAGGGCTGTCAAACTGTCAAGTGTTAAAAGCTTTTTCAACTTGTCTTCTTAAGTCCTCCGAGGCACTCGAGTACCTACTCGACATTGTGCTGAAAACGTGAAATAGTTTTTAAAACTAAGTTTGCAAGCGTCATTCATTATGTATGTATGAAAGCGGAGTGTCAACGTATTTCAAAACAGTTTTTTTTTAATCTTTAATAATATTTTACACAGAGTTCTTGATGGGAAACAGTTTTCGTACCTTGTAACAGCAAGAACATATCAAATTGATGCCAACCCTACATAGACATGTTCACGACTTTTTTGACGTTATAACGTCTTATAAATCGATGAATGCCGGCTGCACGCACTAAAAAACATGACACGTTGTCACGTTCCGCCTGAGCCGAACGTGCAAGCGAGAGCGCGGCTTGTGTTGCGTCTAACTCTCTTCCACTCCATTGGCCGATGTTTTCTTATGACGTTATTGCGTAAAACTATGGTTCTTTTTTACGCAACAACGTCATAAGAAAACATCGGCTTAATGGTTACTTTCTGGCGAATGTACAAAATCCCTAATTATTCGAACCAAGTTCGAATCACGTTTGTATGTAGTGCTTTCTAAACACTATCATACAACTATAATAAGACTAATAAGATGGATAGAGACACGCGTTGAGCAGATTTAGAACCAACTAAGCGCAATGATTAATTAGTGAAGTAATTATTATGAGCGGTAAAGTGGGACTTACCATGCCGTGAATGCTGCCAAATAATTTATCACTACATAGCTGAGTAGTAGATTTATTATTATTTATGTATATGTCACCGTAGCCCGAATGGTTGTAAGAGCCAAGATTTACAGAGTCTTAAGAGGATTACACGTGCTAACTAGAGCCATCAATTAATAAAAAAAACTCATAGTTATAAAAAAAAAAATATTAAAAAATACTTAACTTGCTGGGGTGTAAATGGTTCATTATCTTTGAACCAAAGTCAACCTCACCGGGTGCAGGTGCTGATTGACAGTCGAGGTTCAAGCGAAAAGAGAGGTAGGGCATAGCGTATTTTTAAGCTGCCCGACTGGGGAAGTACCTCCCACCTCACAGAATACCGCAGCCAAATAACAATATTGTTATTTGGCTGCGGTATTCTTAATTCCCTTGAGGGAGTGAGTGAGGTGACCATAAAGGAAGGAGATGCTGCGTTGGCAGCGGGGATGCCGGCGCGCGAGCGATATTTCATGTTGTGAGCGTTAATATGGCTACAGCAACCGCTTTAAATCACGCGGGCCGTATGCTTGTCTGCCACCCGACGATGTTTATAAAAAAAAAAGACCCAGTGGCACCCATAGCTTTAGATTTCACAGGTCACAGCTCATCAATGTGTATGAATATTGCAAATGTATATGAACATAATACATGTTCTTTATCTATCTATAATATAAAAATGAATCGCTGAAAGTGTTGCTAAGCGCAAATCTCGAGAACAGCTGAACCGATTTCGTTAATTCTTTTTTTAGAATATTCGTTGATGTACAAGAATGGTTCTTACGTAGAGATTTTTTTTAAAAAATGCCTGAGATAGTCTATAACAACACTTTTTTATACTCCCATACAAACGATTCGTAAATAATACTTAAAAGTAAATTTGAACTTTAATACCATACCATAAATTTCAAGTGTTAGTGGAGAGGTTTAAGAGCAAAACTCGAGAACGGCTCAACCAATTCTGCTAATTTCTATTTTCATATTTTTATTAGAAGATTGTTATGGAGATAATATATTTAAAAATTGCGAGGAAACTATACCCGTGCGAATCCGGGGCGGGCAGCTAGTGTACAATAAAGATACTTACTACAAACAAACAACATGGCATTGTCAGTCTAAAGAGATGTCTAGTCAAGAGAAGCTCGAATGTGATACTCCACGGTTACGATTTAGAATTTTCACCGGCGCGGTTATTACGCGGCAGCGCCTTTGGATGAGTGCACCTGGATATTGGCTATCGCCTTGTGATTCAGTTCAGAAACACGCTTTGAGGATTACTAACGATCTCAAGCTTAGGGATGGTGTTGAATCCTTTAGTCTGAGATAGACCCTTGAGACTTATTAAAGAATCCCTTTCCCCCTTTGCAAAGTTTCTGGTTTCTAGGCCCAAGGGGTTGAAACCAACTATTTATACATTTTTTTTATAGATATTACTAAAATTTATAAAAATATGATATTTGTTATTGACTAGTTTATATTTATTATCTCTCTTCTTCTAGTTTATCCTCGCGTAGAGTTGTGTTTTGGGGTGTAAGTAGCTCACCATCTTTAGAGCCTTTCAAACCCAGTTTCACGTAGTGCACTACCATCTAATAAATGAGGCTCTGTCAAAAGACAGGTAAGGAATGTCGAGCCCGGCAAGGGAAGTAACCCTCCCCCCCCCCACCTCACAAAAGAGCGCAGTCAAATAATAACACCCATGAATAATATTGTGTTCTTACGAGTGAGTAAGGCTACCAGACGTGAGGAGATGTAACATTGGCGGCGAGGTATGCGCGTGAGCAATTCTGTTGTAATGCAAACGGTTACAGTACAGTATAAGTAACAGTACTACATACAGTATGGCCACTCCCTGCCGCTCTCTCGTATCGACCTCACCTCCCCTCTGAGATAAATCTGGATCAGTTTGTATGTCGCAGCTCACGCGCACGCTCATTTTTGCTCTGCACAGATGTCATTGTTTATGTAGTAATTAACGACATGACATTAGTATGGAGTAGCCGGGGTGTGGCTTTGCTTAGTTTGTGACTAGATAGTGCTGTGTATTAGGAAGGAATATCATTGTCTTGTCTAATTGTATTGTCAAAAGGAAGTAAATAAATAAATTATTATTCCAGTATCCTAGTAATATTCCAGTAATCTAGAACATTATTTTATATTTATGGCGCAGGATAATGCTAAAAAAGAGCGATCAGATACGAGACCTAGCTCAAAATATCTGTTATTACTAGTGTTATAATTCTGTATATGTTTTATTCTCAGTATTGTTGGGTAAAAGTATGAAATTGCTATTTCTTCTTTACATGCGATTTTTCCATACATGAAGAATTTTACATTAGTAAGCATTTTCTTTTAATTCGTAGAGACATTTAACCATGAACAAACATCCATACATCTACATCGATGATTTCTATTGTGATGATGATGATGATCGATGAGGATGTTTGTCACAAACTTTCACAAATACCTATATATTAATACTAGCTGATCCGACTTACATTGTCCTGTCTTATTAACAATTAATATTGAATTCGAATTGGTTTCTCGCAATCTGTCAAATGATTGACAGTCGTGTCAAACGACATAAAGTTACATTAGAAAAAGTAGGTCATTATTTACTTTTCTTAAATTTTCTAATTTTCCGCGCAACTTTCTAACTTTTTTCCTTCATAAGTTCCTTCTGACAATAAATACAACATAAAAATATAAATAGCGAAATCGGTCCAGCCGTTCACGCGTGATGCCGCATGCCGTGACCAAGGGAAATAGAGATTCATTTACATACTCGTACTAGCGGCCCGGTACGTGCTTCGCTACGTATGAAGTAAAATATTAAAAAAAAAAAATTGGAACACCAAATTCATGTAATCAAACAAAACAATATATTATTACTTGCTAGCTATTTTAAAAATTAATCCAAAACATTTGGATAAACAATATTTTTTGTTTTTCCATTTTGAGCATGAATAAACAAACGGCTGGGGGGGTACCGACTCTGGAACAGGCAACAAACAAAGTCGAAGCACGTCCAAAATGAAATGACCGCATGAATGACATAACAACATGCTTGTACGGTGAAAAAAGTTTCAATTTGACAGCACAATCCCCATCTGAAAAAAGTTTCAATTTAACAGCAAAATCCGCATTAACAAAATGATCCGCCATTTATTGAATTCAATTGTTACAAAAAATGTGATAAATGAAGAACCGCTCTACCGATTTTGTGCAAACTTCACATAAAACATCTACTAAATAGTCCGAATAAACCCTATACATTTGGTTTGGATAGGTGAGCCCGTTCCTGAGTTATAAAATTACAACGAAAAGTGGCATTGATTTTTATATATATAGATATATGTAGATGTGTATGTGTAGATGTGTTTAAAGGTTAATACTATTTCTCAATTTTTTTCAGTCTTCCAATCAATACTTACTACAGTTTATTATCGTGGAGATATATTTAACTAAATCTGTCCAACTGAGTAAATACCGCCGACCTATTTATTGGATGAGTGAGTTATAACTTTGACATTGAAACCGTTCATTTCTAGAAAAAATATTATAAACCTAATTAAAAGATATTTATGGGAAATATGCTCAAAAGATGTAATTTTACCGTCATCATCATCATCATCAGGTACATTTTAGTCTCCACTACAGGAGCACGACCCTCTCTCATCCGTCCAAGACGGAAGGAGGATTTGGCCTACACTCCCCACGCTGGCCAAACGGGTTGGGGAGGCCTGATCGATATTTGATAATGTATTTCCCTTAGTCGCCTTGTACGACATCCACGGGAAGAAACGGAGAGATTCTATTCTAGTCTGCCGGAAACCACACGGCCAGGCCAGACACAACACACAAGACAAACATTTGTGTGCATGAACATGTATGTTTGTCTTGGTCTGTGTGTTTTCTATGTATTATAAGTATGTTTATACAAAAAAAATTTATTCAAGTACCTACACTTATCAGTTGTCTAGTACCCATAACACAAGCTTTGCGCTTAATTTGGGATTAGATGGCGCTGTGTAAATTGTACAGAAATATTTATTTATTTTATTTATTTATAGTAACTGTAGAAAGAGGCAATGGACATCATATCAAACAACTCCTCCGAACACAACTACATAATTGATAGAAAATGCAAAGTGAGAGGATAACAATAGCTTCTACATGTAATAGAGCCTGTGACCTTCCGTATTAAAGTCATTTTGACTTTTTGATCGACGTGTTGGTGTCATGCATCATAATATTTACAATATTTATGTTTAGAAAATAAATATTCATGTAAATACTTTTTGCTGGTATCAAATGTCCCCAAAAATAGTAATGAAATAATAATTAATAATAATAATATTTCTGGACAATTTACACAGCGCCATCTAGTCCCAAATTAAGCGCAAAGCTTGTGTTATGGATACTAGACAACTGATAAATGTACTTAAATACATTTTTTTTTGTAAATACATACTTATAATACATAGAATACACCGAGACCAAGACAAACAGACATGTTCATGCATACAAATGTTTGTCATGTGCGGGAATTGAACCTGCGACCACGAAGTCAAAGTGGCAATTGCTAACCATTCGACCACCGAGCTCGTCAATATTTGGAACAATTATATTTAAAAGATATATACTCATTTTCCTGTGGGGACGGAGGCTCACCACAAATTCCCACCACTATCTCTCCTGTGTAGCCAGGATTAATAGCAACGACCACCAAAAAAGGCAATGAACAATGAAGTCCATTGCAGTCCCGAAGATACATGTTAGCGATATTTTATGTTGCCAGCGCTGACTATGGTAACCGCTTCAAATTAGGCAGGCCGCATGATTAATGTCCACCGACGTAGTAATAGTAATAAAAACGGGGTGTAACTGGCTGTCTACTATTTTTAGAGCTAAAGCCAACCTCACTTGCACGTGGTACACCCTGTTGCACAACAAGACTTTGACAAAAAGAGGTAGGGCTCAGTCTATATTTATAAACTGTCCGACTCTGGAAGTACTACCTGACACAATACTGCCGCCAAATAAAAAATCCCTTGAGCATTGTTGTGTTCCTATGAGTGAGCGAGGTCACTAGGAAGGAAGTAGGTGCTGCAATGGCAGCGGAGGGCGGCAGCATGCGAGCATTAATTTATGTTGCGAGCTCTTACATGGTTGTGGTAACATATTTACATCAGTCAGGTGGGATGTATGCATGTATGACATCCGACGTAGACATAAAAACCATATCGTTAGCGTATATTACCAAAATGTCCAAAAATTATAGCTATATTAGCATTATAATCGTAAAGGTCGTGTGCTGTCAGTTGGGGACTGGTCTACCGGTGTCTTGAACATATGGGTCACCTGATGGAAAGCAATCACCACTGCCCATGGAGATCAGCAACATCAAGGGGTCGCGGATCCGTTGCTAGCCTATACTCATTCCTTTCTTACTGGTGATCTCACTCATTCGCAGGAACACAACAACTGTCAATGGAATTGTTATTTGGCTGCGGTATTCTGTGAGGTGGAGGTACTTACCCAATCGGGCAGCTTGAAAAATACGCTATGCTCTACCTCTCTTTTCGCCAGAGCCTCGTTTGTCAGTCACCAGGGTGCACCACGTGCTGGTAAGGTTGGCTTTGGATCAAAGATGTTGAAGAACCACTTACACTTCATGTATGTAGAATGTAGGATGTAGAATTTATTTAACAGTTACCATAAAAAAAGTAAAGAAATAAAAAATCGTGTGTTGAACCTCATTCTTAAGGTGAAAATCGTTTGGAATTCCCTAAAGTAGTTTCTGAGATGTGCCGGAACATACATAAACTCTACGCTCGTATACCGGCATCACGTGGGAATTTGGAAACATTCGGGTTTATTCCTTTCCCACAACTATAAACTGCACATCTACGCGAAATTTCTGCCTTCTAGGTTTTCAGCAGTTCCAGAATTCGGATTTATATGTTTATGTGCATATTAACCTAGTGAAATTTATCGCACACCTTGTGCGTCTGATAGACCCCACGCAAGTATTATATTTCTATGTATAACATTGTACCTAATTTAAATTTATAAGGGCACATTAACAGAAAATGTTCACGGTTTTTTTTTATCAAAAATTTAATATGAGTATAATATAGATAATAAAATTTTATTGCAAACTTCTGTATTAAAAATCGTAGAATACACAGGTGCTTGCATTTTGAAGAGGTGATAATCGAAAGCGAAAATGATGCTAATTACAAATTTAACGTCAATGACGAGCTGTTAAATTGCAGTTACAAAAGCGTCAACGTAAATACTCAGATTCAGAAACCTAAATTTTGAAAAAATGTAGTGGGCCTGGCAGACCCCACCAGGCATGTGAAGGGTTAATACATAAATATAAAAGTTCCGGTTCACTGATTTATCAAAATACGTTCCAAACCCTTGAACCCTTACAGCTGAAATTATGCAGGTTTACGATATGTTTGTGAGGAAAGAATTTGACATATCTTTACGAATAAAAAAAACTTTTCTCAAGTGTATTTTTTTATATAAGTAGGTACCTATCTAAAAAATGTGGCTTCATTTAAACAAAGGTTAATGGTGTGTTTGAAAATACACATTAAACGTTTTTGCGAAAAGCAAGGACGGTAAAAAACCGGGTGGACAGTCAATGATGACTTTGATTGTATTATTAATAATTATTATACCCAATTTTAGAAGCCACTGAAATGAGTAAAGTATTATATAAACGTTTTGAAACACGATAAAAATGTGTAATGTAATGTGAAAAATTACCCATAGCAACAACGTCGCAAAACGAATGACTCATAACGCTTCACATTTAAAGTACATTTTTCTATCACCAATTATTTATTACCGTTTCGTATATTTATGAATCATTAAATATGTGTCTAAAACGATGTAATAAAATGTAAAACATAGCCTAGTTAGTGGTAAATCGATTCGCAATAAAAGTGAATACCTACATGTAACTCACAGATAATAAAATTTTATGAAGGCCAATAAAACGGTCTTTACTCGAAGAGCTACTATAAAAATAAGTGTTACATAGACACATTTCTTACAAAAATGTGTAAAAAATGTTTATTTGATAAATTATATGACAGTAATAGAATATAATAGCAATAGACATTTGGCGGATATAAACATACTTAATTAGAACTTCGACTAAAGCAAAATAGGCGTAAGAAAATTTTCTAACAAAAATCGAACGAAATTTTCTATACGACAAACGCCTACCCGTATCAGTGGTTACATTTCACGCAAATTTATACCTCAATCCGCATTGAAAAAGCACCAAAATCGTATGGGACACTGCACAGGGACACTCCCGGGCGAACTGCGGCCTATTTCACTTCACGAATGACGTTATTCACTACACGTTCCGTTTTAAATTTAAGAATGGAATGTTTTACTCACGCTGCAATGCTTTTAGATAGTGGCCAGCGTTCCATTGACGCTTGGTACTTCATATTTTCGATCTGCTTTTTGAGTGCCTCTTTGTCCATGGCTGCGAGAATACTGGGGTCCATAGCGCAGAATCTGTGGTATAAAACACGCACACATACGTAAATTGTTATCGTACAAACGGTAGCAATAGTGTTTGTAAGGGACGGTACGTTGCGTATAGTTTCGTAGAAAAGTACTGTAAATTACGAATATAAATGAGAGGCTATGTAATTTTTTAGGGGAAATTACTATACGTGGAAAGTGGATAGAGAAAGCGGATTTTAAGTCTTCTGATAAAATCCATCAGATTGGTCGTAATTTCGTTTGCATTCTTAGTGGTACAAATATATTATTGAATTAGGAGATGCATTACAAAATTATAGTACATGAAAGAAAATTCTCTGATTTTAACTATTATTACGTTATGTGTTATATTATATGTATTGTATATAAAATATAATTGATGCAATAACCAAAGTGCTATTAGCTTGATATTAAAGACATGAAAAAAATTCTATAGAAGCTGAATAAAATTTGATATTAGGATTTACATAAATTTATGGATTGAAATATAAACAAAAGTTTAGGTCTACAGTTACTATTGATAAATACATATTCCAGAAAAGAAAAGATTTAAAATCCCTAATAACATCAATCTGTCGAAAGCGATTTTTATTATTTGCAACCCGACGTAGTATATATAAAAAAAAATTGTCTTAAAAAATAAAACTTACACCATAGTGTAGGTGATACCAGTACCACTTAATCCATCTATCCATACAAAGCCGTCAATCCAAAGTAAAAAAAAAAATGGTCCGTGGTCAGACATAAGTATCGTCCACAGTCTTCCACTCAGTCCTGTGCCTTGTCACATTCATACATTTTCAACCCGTGTGTAGTAGGATGCCGTTGACCCATCTTTCGGGTAGTCACATCATCAGTATCACTATTTATGAGTATATTATTTGTTATACCTGTATCACCTACACCATCTACCCTAAAAAAAATAATAAAATAACCTACAACTCACACTGAACACTATAAAATAAGACTATGGTCGCAGTATAAGTAATGACGAGCTCGGTGGCGTAGCGGTCAATGACGCGGATTCGACACCAACGCTCGTGGGTTCGATTCCCACATAGGACAAACATTTGTGTGCATGAACATGTCTGTTTGTCTTAGTCTGGGTGTTTTCTATGTATCATAAGTATGTATTTACAAAAAAAAAAAAAACTATTTACGTATGTTTATCAGTTGTCTAGTGCCCATAACACAAGCTTCGCTTACTTTGGGGCTAGATGGCGCTGTGTAATTTGTCTGGCAATATTTATTTAGTATTATTATAAGTAATAGTATGCTATGGTCTTAACTAGGTTCTGCTATGAGTGCTCTATAATTTATTTTCATTGCTGACTATTATTGTAGATTAGATACATTTGCGGACATGTATCTTATCTACGATAATATCAGTCATATTGGCGAGAAATTCTGGGCTTCAGTATTTTGTACACAGTCCTTTGAATTTCCTTATTTAGGTATTTTATTTGTATTTGGGAGTCTTACAGCTCAATAGTTACATGCATGATTACAATAAATATTAATATGCCAATAACAAGTCTCCACCTATGTATGGGTAGTTCTACGATAAGAGGTTTTGTGCCTATGGAGGATACGGCCAAGGAGAAAAGTTGGAGTTTTTCCATTAAACAGATATATTATGACTTTTGACCCGTTTATGTACTTTTTCATGTAAGGGCAAGTCACTTTAAACATATTTTGCTACTTTTTAGAAGGCCAGGGTAAATTCTTGGTATTTTCAAAGTTGCATGTTGGGCAGGGTAGAGACATCAAGATCAGGGTAGATACGTATTTGACCAGAGGAGAGATTTGAAGCAATAAAAAAAGAAAAAAAATCTAATAATCGACTTTCGCGGTAAACATAGTTTGCTTTAGCAAACAATACAAAGAATGTAAGTATTGTGTGCTAGTTAGACTGAAACCGGTAAGGGGACAGGCCAGGGTAGAGAGAACAACAAAGATGTCTACGTAAAGGATAATCTCTCTTAACTCTTATATCGTATTTCGAGCATTAAACAATAAAAAACTCAAATAATATATTTTCAAATAAAGAATTTTGTAATTGATTGTACATTATTGCCATCTCATTCTAACAATAAGGGGAGAATGCGGGGGAGTGTGAGTAATGCACGTGTATGTGTTAGTGATGCGCGCGCAGTACTTTACAGTTTCTATGACAACCCCTTTTGGAACACTGAAGTTAGCTTGCGCAAAGTTGGTTAACTCTGCCTACACTGAAATATAAACTCTACGCATTTCAGTCTAGAGTTTAAATTTGCTTCGATAGAAATGTGTAAAATTAATGAATTAAGGCGTAATGACCGGTAGTTCTCCACGCATTGCATTACATTATTCTTTGTGTTTCGCACATAAACATAGAGGGCAGTAGAGTTATTAGCGTTCGGATACACTTATAGCAGTTTTATTAGTATTTTGCACAGCTGTCAAACGCATGCTAATTGCAATATAGAAAGAAAAACATTAGGTTAATGTAATTTTATGCAATGGAAATGTAATTTTCCATTAGTACTAGTTCATAATTTGCTTCTTGTTTCTGTCAGTGTTTGCTTATAAATGGAATGAAAATAGAAAATGTAATTATAATTCGTACCTCATTCGTTTGTTCTCATTAATGAAATTTAAAATATGTTTTTTTTTTATCTCTGATAGTTAGGCAATAAACATAGTCGTTAGATGAGAAATAAGTTTGCAGCCTGCTTGATATTGCCGTCATATCATAATAATATCATAACTGATTTCTACTTAAAAAGCGGAGTCCAGTTGCACTATCAATTTGCACATTTTAATTTGAAGATATTTTACAGTCAAAACTTGTAACCAGTCAAAACCACTTGACTACAAAAATCTGCCAAAAATAGTTTTGACTAGTGACGTTGATCAAAACTACTTTTATTTATCAAAAGTAGTTTTAATCAAGGGCGTTGGTTAGGTTAGGTTAGGTTAGGCTATATATGCTTGTGATCAATAGAATTGTGATCGACTTACTTCTGGAGAGAGGTGAGGTACCTGAGGTTTAACTAATTAAATCTCGAAGTGCCTAAATTTTGGGCATTGACTATAACATAATAATATAAAACAGGGTTCGAAAAAATCAGATTTTTATAATAAATATCAAAAGTCCGATTTTTTGATATATTTATCCGATATATATCCAGGCTAAGAAAACGAAGCGAATTTTATTCTGTAAGGGGAACACTTAAAAATGAGAAAGAAATTTGTAAAATAATATAATTGTCAAATTACTACTTTTAATGAACGCTTAAAAAAACAAGTAGCTATTATTATGATAATCTTCATTTTTTATTACCTCGTAAAATAAACCTTATATGACTTGAAGTTAAAGTTTGAATTTCAATATAAAGCTAGCCCGTACTGGTGTACGGGCTTTTTATTGAAATTTTATTGAAACTTACCAAAGTTAAAGGGGATTTCCCCAATTTTAAATGAGGTTGCCATTTTGGGAAGCAATCCAATGTATTCTTAATTGTAGTTTTTCGCTACGTGATGCCAGGGTAAACAGAAATCTCCAAAAATTTTAGTTCCGATGACAGGAAAAAATCAACTGATATTATATCAAGATAAAAATCAATTGATATATATCGTGATATATATCATGATATATATCACGATTATGATAAATAAGGCATTAAAACATAAAGAGATCGCTAGTCAAAGGAAACATAAGAGAGTAGCGTATTTTATAAACTACCCGACTGGGAAGTACCTCCACCTCAGAGAATGCCGCAGGCAAATAACGATTTCCTTGAAAGTTGCTACGTTGGTAGCGAGGTGGCGGCGTGCGAGCAATATTTCGTGTTGCAAGCATATTTATAGGGATAACCGTTCTACATCATGCGGGCCGTATGTTTATTTACCACCCGACGTAATACAGTATGTCCTAGGATAAATTGTAATCTTGAAAGGGAGTAAAATAGATCAAAAATTATCGACAAAAGAAGTATATAATAAATCATTTTTCTTCTCACGAGTTAAGATTATTATTTTTCACTAAAGATTCTATGTATAGAATATGGTACTAGGCAATGCATGAGTGATACCACTGGAGTTGCGAGCGTCCATAGACTGCGATGAATGCTTACCATCAAGCTGGTCGTATATGTGTTTGCTATTGTTGTTGTATAAAAAACATGATTGTATAGGTAAAATATAGAGTTGATTTTATGCATAATACGACTAAAATACGGTTCATTGTTCTATGGGAGTATTTTAACGATGTATTGTATTATATATTTAATTATATGTTTCCCAGCACTCTTTGTTATAGTGACGATGTGAACATCATTCATCTAGAGATATTCACATCGTCACTAACGAGCGCATATGGATTCACACGGATGTATTAGATACTACTTTCATAAGTTATAAATATTTTCTTTATCCCGCCCAGGTGGGGAAGGAGATTTTTTTCACTTAACACATATATATGTTCGGCAAGGCAGGCAACAACCCATAATCATCCCACTGTTGGGAAACGGGTCTCCCCTCAATCCAAGGGGTTTAGAGCGTACTCCACGCTGCTCAACTGCGGGTTGGCGGAGGCCAGTGTTTTCAAGCCGCCTTAAGGCCACTGACTTGGCTTAACGACTGTGATCTAATGACAACAGCCGGGACCGACGGCTTAACGTGCCCTTCGAAGCACGGAGGAGCTCGAGATAAATAAACCCATCCATAGACAGGCTGCGGACGACGTTGCTTAACTTGCGTGTTCGATTAGACTGACACGCGCAACGACGCCATCGAGCTCCTTATATATATGTATATATTATATATTTTGGGTGTAAGTGGTTCATCAACATCTTTGAACCAAAGCCAACTTCACCTGCACGCGGTGCACCCTGCTGACAGACAAACGAGGCCCTGGCGAAAAGAGAGCTAGGGCATAAGCTGACCGACTGGGGAAGTATTCCACCTCACAGAATACCGCAGCCAAATAACAATTGTTGTGTTCCTGCGAGTGAGTGAGGTCACCAGAAACAAAGAAAGGAAGGAAAATAGGCTGGCAACGGATCGGTAACCCCTTGGTGTTGCTGATTTCCATGGGCGTTGGTATTTGCTTTCCATCAGGTAACCCACATGCTCGTTTGCTGCCGTCTTATATAAAATGTTTTTTTAATGTTTCATATAAATTTGTTTGAGGTCATCGGTCCATCGATATATATACATATATACATATATATATATATATATATATATATATATATATATATATATATATATATATATATATATATATATATATATATATTGATTTTGAGGTCGTCTATATATATCGAGATATATATAGACGACCTCAAAAAGTGTCTAGTAGAGGTTGGATTGAAAAACGGAGGATCGCATATGGTGGAAAGCATTGGGAAATGCCTATATTCAGCAGCAACTGTCCAAATGGGGAAGTATGTAAGTGTCCTCCGCCTTACAGAATACCGCAGCAAAATAACAATTCCTTGACAGAATTGACAGACAAACGAGGCCCTGGCGAAAAGAGAGGTAGGGCATAGCGTATATTTAAACTGCCCGACTGGGGAAGTACCTCCACCTCACAGAATACCGCAGCCAAATAATAATTCCCTTGAGAGTTGTTGTGTTTCTGCGAGTAAATGAGATAATCAGGATGGAAAAAGTTGCTGCGTTGGCAGCGGGGGCGGCAAGCTCGCGAGTTATATTAAATTTTGCGAGCGTTAATATGGCTACGGTAACCGCTTCACATCAGGCGGGCCGTATGCTTGTCTGCCACCCGACGTAGTATATAGAAAAAAAAAATACATAGAAAACACCCAGACCAAAACAAACACATATGTTCATGCACACAAATAAATATTTGCCTTGTGTGGGGATCGAACCCGCAATCTTAGAATCAACGTAGCCATTGCTAGCCATCCGGCCACCAAGCTCGGCAAAATATGTATATACATTCCCCAGTCGGGTAGCTTACAATTACGCTCCCTACCTCTCTTTTCGCCAGATCTTCGTTTGTCAGTCAGCAGGGTGCACCGCGTGCAGGTGAAGTTGGCTTTGGTTCAAAGATGTTGATGAACCACTTACAGCCCAGAATGTAGGTACGTATTTACAAAAAAAAATATATTTAAATATTATATCAGTTATCTAGTACCCGTAGCTTTGCTTAGTTTGGGACTAGATGGCCGTGTGTAATTTGTCCAGGAATATTTTTAAACCTATCCTAGTTTTACTGACTAAACGTTGCTGCACTGATTGAGTAAAGTTGTATCCGAGCAAAGCTCTGGCACGTTGTTAGTTTTCTATAGACGCTCTGCAAGTTCCGTATAACAGAAAATTTTGCCCAAGATTGGTTCAACACTGAAGCCGTACAAAACTGTGAGTACCTTTTCTAAAACCCCTTATTAACTGCGAGCCTTTGAGTCAAGCGAAATTAATTTTATGTGTCTTTGAAATTAAAACTTTGAAAAAGATGATAAAATTTATGAGTGGCAGTGTGAGCCGCAGTGCTATAATGACACAGAGAGGGCAGATGCGTCCAAACACTCGCTCTGATGAAGATCTTTAATTGATTTTTTTTTATATGTGAGGGGAGAAAACGAGCACGTGGGCCACCTGATGGAAAGTAGTCACCACCGCCCAAGGAGATCAGCAACACCAACAAAAGCAAAAACGCACAGTGTTTCCAAGCTGTCTAAAAACCACTGATTTGGCTTAACGATTGTCATCTAATGACAACAGCCGGGGACGACGGCTTAACGTAGCCTCCGAAGCACGAAGGAGCTCTAGATAAATATACCCATCCATAAACAGGCTTAGGTCGTTGTTGCTTAACTTGAGTAATAGATTAGAATGACACGCTCGACGCCTCTATCCAGCTCCTAAAAATATTTTCAAGTGTTTTTTCTGACATCTTTAATATACGTGTTTACTCTCAAGGGTATCTAAATAATAATAAATAATAATAATAACAATAAGTCTGCAGGGCAGCTTGTGTGGCGAGCTGTTGTGTGAGTAGCGACACCACGGACCCGAGTCTCCAGAGAGTCGGTCAGGGCCTTCGTCTCCGACGTGTCTTCATCGGTCGGAGTGTAAACACAAGAAGGCCCGCAGGACTCTCAGCTCTGGCTTGCCTTCATTGGCCATCCAGAGAGGAGCCGCTAGAGCTATATGCTCCAGGGGTGGAAGTGTTAAAGGGCATCACGCCGCGAGTAACTTCGGAGAAAGCGCAGCACACCTCTTGACACCCCTGAGTCACTCACACCGGTGTTGCCCCCGGCCGTTTTCCTGGCATTTCGGGGGCCCATCTAGTGAGTGGCAAGCCACCGCCTGCCGCAAATAACTAGCAATAAAAGCAGTTATGGCAGGCGTCCGTCCCTCTTCTGTAATAGCCCGGTATTAAGTTCACCCAGATCTCATCTCCATAGGCTATTTATTTTCCATCACACTTCGCAATAGTCTCAACGCCTGCCGAGACCTGCTCATGGGTATGTCGTTCCATTGACATATCCTGGAGCGGGTCACGGCGGGCGTACAACATTACATCAAACTTCTCAAAGGGGCCTCTACGCGTTGGATCCATATCCCCGCGCATGCCTATCAAATGACCGGGCTTGACCCGTGATTAAAAAGAGATACATAATAATAAATAAATAATATTTCCGTTGATCTAGTAACATGAATGGAGGAGCTCGATGGTGTCGATGCGGGTGGCGGTCTAATCGATCACGCAAGTCAAGCAAAGTTGACCATAGCCTGTCCATGGATATCTCGAGCTCCTCCGTGCTTCGGAGGGCATGTTAAGCCGTCGGTCCCGGCCGTTGTCGTTAGATGACAGTCGTTAAGCCAAGTCAGTGCCTTTAGGTGTGCTTGAAAATACTGACCTCTACCAACCCGCAGTTGAGCAGCTTGGTGGAGTATGCTCTAAACCTCTTCGATTGAGGAGAGACAAGTGTCCCAGCAGTGGGATGAATAAGGATTGACGAGAGAGGATCATGGAATTTAGCAAGAAATAAAGTAAAGGAGCACAAGTAAAGGAAAAATGTACAATTTGTAAAGGAAAAATGTACAATTTGTAAAGGAAAAATGTACAATTTGTAAAGGAAAAATGTACAATTTGTAAAGGAAAAATGTACAATTTCAAATATCATACCAAAAGATTTTGTTCTTCTTGATTCAACAACTACATATATCAGACTGCGTGTTATGGTTTAAGTAATAAGGACAAGGTTTTTTACAACTGGATTATACGGAACCCTTATGGCACGAGTCTTAGTCACACTTGGCCGTTTACATTATAAATGCACTAATAGCTTTTCACTTACTCTTGTAAAAAACGGAAAAATGACATCTTTTTTATCTTCGCTAAAGTCTGGAATGCTTTAAGCTTGATTCTCATGAAATTAGCTTGAAATGTTTCAGACGCTCTTCGTAACTCTATTTGAGATGCCGAGAGTTTTTATGTAAAATGCTTTGTGAAAGATCGTTGTAGAAATTCCAGAATAAAGATTTTTTATTTACTATAGATATGGCATACTCGTGCTAAATTGTGCCAGAAAACGATCATCATCATCAGGTCATTTTAGTCTCCACTAAAGGAGCACGAACCCTCTCTCGTCCGTCCCAGACAGAAGGAGGATGTGGATTACACTCCCCACGCGGGCCAGACGGGTTGGGGAGGCCTAATCGATGTTTTATAATGTCGCCTTGTACGACATCTACGGCAAGAGACGGAGTGATTCTATTCTAGTCTGCCGGAAACCACACGGCCATAGTTAGCTATAGCTAGTTATGTACGCTATCGTAGTCTATCACCGTCCTTGTCATAGGTATCAGTAATTTAATCTACTTGCTTTCTCTTTTCCTCGCTAAGCGCTTAATGGCGCGAATTTTCCTTACAAAAACATCAAATTAACTAAATATTAATGAACAAACATATATTATGTTCTTTCGTGTGATCCTTTGGGCTTTATTTACTTTATCGACATAATGTAGTTTCTCGAAATACAGAAAATGTCACAATCATTAGTTTCGTCGGCTTTTCGGGATGTGATTTAGTCATTTTCCAGGTGTTCATTTTTGACGTTTTAAAATGTTAAAAATAACAGTATCATGTCGTATGTTTTAACAGTGTTATACGTCAAACTTAATTATCAAAAAAATAATTTAGTTCTTATAACTTTTTAACCACCTCTAGTGCCATATATTGACGAGCATAGTAACTAATACTATTTGTTAGTAGAATGTCGTATTAGGGCATTAATAATTAAAATGTCTGAGCGACAGAGGTTTACTCCGGGTTTTTTAAAAAAAACACAAATTTTCCCAATAATTGAGTATTACACCACCTAAGCTGACGAACCCTTTAATTATTTTTTTTTTTACTACGTGGGGTGGCAGACAAGCATACGGCTCGCTTGATGTGGTTACCGTAGCCATATTAACGGTCGCAACATAAAATATCGCTCGCGCGCCGCCACCCCCACTGCCAACGCAGCATCTCCTTCCTTTCTGGTGATCTCACTCACTCGCAGGAATACAACAACCCTCAAGGAAATTGTTATTTGGCTGCGGTATTTTGTTAAGTAGAGGCACTTTCTTCAGTCGGGTAGCTTACTATTACGTTCCCTACCTCTCTTTTCGCCAGTACTTCGTTTGTCAGTCAGCAGAGTGCACCGCGTGCAGGTGAAGTTGGCTTTGATTAAAAAATGTTGATGAACCAAGATAATAAAGTAAAAAAAATGTCTTTTACTGAAAATCCTTGGATTATTTCAAAGATATTTTTATTTAACACAAAACAAGAGAGCTGTAAGTTGTCTCTGAAATGTTATAATTGAACATGATTGCGCGGCGCGGACAGCAGCCGTGACAAATTGAGTTATGTTGTCATCCCTCAGGAAGCCGGCCTTCAACCGTGGAAGTACTAAAATGTAATTGAATAAGAGTTATTAAATTATGTTATGGACAGAAAGTCATATAATATTATAAAGTAGTCGCAAAATGGTAATAAAATAAGAAAAGAGCACCAGAAGATAAAAATACTATTACAAAAGTTTTTGTTAGCTCGGCTATGCGCATGTGATGCCTCTGGTGTTGCAAGAGTCACTAGGTTGAGGTATGTGATCGTCATCAGGCTGTACGTTTGTTTTCCAACTTTGGGTATAAAAAGTTTGCTTCTTTAACGAAATAAAAACCTTTATTAGGAGAGATTAAAAGGCTAAACTAAAAGTTTATTTATTTTTTATACTTTGGCTGCGATATTCTATGAGGTGGAGGTACTTCCCCAGTTGTGCAGCTTACAAATACGTTGTACCTCTCTTTTGTCAAAGTATCTTTCGCTAAAAATATATAATATGTTTTGTAATAATATCACGGGAGATATTGAATAACATATTTTTGTTATATTAATATGTAAGCCAAAGTAGTGAATATTTCTATGTACCTTTAAACCAAAAGAAGTTTTTTTTAATTACGAAAAGATACGGTTCAGAATACTAAACAAAATATTGGACAATTTGTTTTTGAATTATAATTTACTTTGTTTGTCGTTCTAATTTTCCTTACCTTCAACTTTCATAAAGTAAATGTTTTAATTTGTTCATCTATATCTAAATGCCTTCATCTATATCGCTCTACTTAGATACGTAAAATTTACATAATACGAAATTTATGGAGCAGCAAATGGAAATTTTTCGAATCGAAATCAAGCTTTAGAATTTTTCTGGTAATGGTAATAATAGAGTTCATTAACTCTATTAAATTATGTGAAATCTAGCTTTAAAATTACTTTAAAGGGAACACGAAATGGTAATTTGTATACTTGTTTGTTTGTTAGTTATTAGTATACGGACGTTTTATGTTGAGCCTATACAATATTAAAAAAAAATGTAAAATTGCTTTCTCTACTATTTCATTCCTAACTGTAAGTCTTACTCCTTACAATTTTACACAGAATTATGTGTTCAAAATGTTTTACACAAGCTGTCACTCGTGACTTCGCCCGCCGATTTTTTTTTAATGAAATAAGTAGTTTAGTTTTTACACTGTACACGAATTTGTAAATAATAAATAATATTAATAACTACGAATTCATTTATCTACTAACATTTTATAATAATGTGTATATCAGAAAATGTATGAACGTTAATATTAAATATATTTATCAAATTTTGATGTCAATTAATTATTTTTAAATACTCAATTGAATTTAAAATCAATTATAACATTATTTAAAATTTTAATTAAGTTCCATTTAATTCCAGTGACATTTAAATGCTATTTTACAATGATTTTTAATTAATGGACTAGTGATGTATGATTTGATTACTGACAAATTCGATGTTAATACATCAATTTTCATGTTTTGAAGCAAATATTTTTAATAAGGTTAAAATTAAGTTCCATTTGCATGCTGTTTGATAATGACTAAATAGGCTAGTGATTTATTTTACAATAACATCTGTTTAAATGTTACCCTATTCATTGCAAATAAATAGTTTTTATATTTATTGTATTTTATTTTTTAATAATGGCCGTATTTTGCAAGGCACGTTAAGCCAAGCCAGTGGCCTTTGACAGAGGCAGTTGACGTTATTTCTAATCACTTGTATTATGCACTGAATTTATTAATTAACTAGCTTTCGCCCGCGGCTTCGCTCGCGTGAAATTTGGGGTAATACATGTTTACTCATTTATCTTTATAAGTACTCGTGTAAAGTTTAGGATAAAATAGTCTAACTAATCTCGTTGCCCAATACAAACTTTTGACCTCCGTTTCCCTCTTAGAGGTAAAATTTGAAAAATCATTTGAAGTAATTTCGTGTCCACTGTGTTATATTTTCAAATCAATGCTATTTTCGTAATTGACGTCCCAGGCAACCATAGAATCAACACCCATATTGATATTATGACATTTCAACCCCATCGCATCTCCATAGGGGTGATTTTATGTCACGTCGGCTATGTTGAATTATAAAATATTTGTTCTTTTTCGTAATTAGCAACCCGATAAACTATAAAAACAATACCCAAGACGATTTTCAGACTTTTTGGCCCCATTTTACCCTTTTTGGGGTTGAATTTTGGAAAAATACTAAAACACGTGTTTACTCATTTATCTATCCGCTGAATTGCCCGTGTCGACCTACGGTCGACAAGTGACGTCACGACCTTGAAACGCTTGAATTGCCCGTGTCGACCTACGGTCGACATTTGCAGTTTGGCGTTCAGTTTTGGGCAGATTGAACAATACTCATCTGTCATACATTCAGGCCCATTTGTTTATGTTTTTTTCGTTTCTCCGCCATATTAGCTATCGGATTAAGGCCAAAGAATCATAAACTCAATGGAAAAAAAAATAAAAAAAGGGGTTTAAGAGACTCGCCTTAACGGCGCCAGATGTTCGGGCCGGTGTCAAGTGCTATAAAAACTTATTTTGTTTAGGTAAGTGTAGGTCTTTGTTTATTAACATCGGGTTTTATCTCCCTAGCGTATTTTTAAATAAAAAACTATACGTTATCGCCTTAGTTCATAAGGTATTTTTTTGAATACAAGTAGGGCTATAAAACACCACTTGAGAATGTTTAGACCATCGTAATTCTACACTATAGTCGAGTGTTGAACAACAAAAGACGGCATTGTATAGGACTGTTCTTAGTAAACGTAAAAAACACCACTTGTAGGCACTCAATAACAAAGTTGCGTCTCAATGACCGTTTTTATGGGGCCCCGACCACCCGCGGCGCCGGGCAGGTAGGAACAAAAAACAAATGGGCATAGTTCCGTCGCGTTTTTGCGCGGGGGGGGCGCGGGGGGCTCAACGTGGGGGGCAAAAGAGCGGCTATAGAAGTACTCGTGTAAATTTTAAGGTAAAATAGTCCAACTAATCTCGTTTGCCCATACAAACTTTGGACCTCCGTTTCACCCTCTTAGGAATAAAATTAATAAAAAACCTTTTAAGTAATTTCGTGTACACTATGTTATATTTTCAAATCGATGCCATTTTCAGAATTGACGTCCCAGAAAACCATGGCATCAACACCCATATTCATATTATGACATTTCAACCCCATTGCACACCCATAGGGGTGATTTTATGTCACGTCGGCTACGTTTGATTATAATTTAGTTGTTTTTACGTAACCAGCGACCCAATAAACCATAAAAATAATACCCGTGACGATATTCAGACTTTTTCATCCCATTTTAGAAATTTCAACCCCATCGCACCCCAGGGATGATTCTTGACAATCATCCCCTATTGGGGTAGTAACCCACGTTGAATTTTAAAATCGTTGTTGTTTTCGTAATCAGCGACCCGATAAACTATAAAAACAATACCCATGATGATTTTTAGACTTTTTCACCCCACTTTACCCCTTTAGGGGTTGAATATTGAAAAATCTTGAAACACGTATTTACTCATTTATCTATAGAAGTACTTTTGAAAAGTTTCGGATAAAATAGTCCAACTAATCTTGTCTCCCCATACAAACTTTGAACCCCAGTTTCATCCCCTTAGGGGATGAATTTTGAAAAATCATTTCTTAGTATACCCCTAGACGTCATAAGGAACCTACGTGCCAAATTTGGAATCTCTAGATCCAGCGGTTTGGGCTGTGCGTTGATATATCAGTCAGTCAGGACTTTGAATTTTATGTATATAGATAGATAGATAGATTCTTTAGATTGATAGAACTTTTTTATTTATGAACCGATTGAAATGAAACAAACACTAAATGTTATGTAGAGCAAACCGTAACGCATTAGTGAAAACTGCGTTCAAATAGGTTAAGACGTTTCTAAGATTAGCGTGCACAAACGTACAGACAAACAGACAAAAATTCTAAAAATCATTGTTTTGGGTTCTATTGCGTTCATAAAGCCCGCCTGTAATATATTTTCTTATATATCTTCCATTTCTGCACACAGAGTTATTACTAAGCCAATTAATATATTTTTTGTGCCAATTGTGGTCACCCATCCTAGTTGGAACCACGACAGGGGTTGCTTAACTTGCGTTAGCGCTACGACCTCTAAGCATCTCTCTCATTGTATTATTTACTTTAACGATGATAACATAATACTTTCATAAAGTTTCAGTTAATTCAACTGAAAAGTTTCAGTCAATTCAATTGGGTTGTTTCCAATGTTTAAAAATTGTACAAATAAATTAACAATATCGTAAAATACACAAAACTATAAAGATCTGCAAACTTTCATTCTAATATCTTCAGTCAGACTTTTTTTAGCGTCGATCAAAGTTTGGCGGGAAAGTCCATTTTAAAAGTATGAAATTATTAAAAAATAATATTTCCATTGGAGAAGCAATAAAAAATGCTATAACTTTTATTATGATACTAATCACATAAACGTAATATTTAACATAGCTGTCGTACAAATTTCTGATTTGATGCATACAAAATACAGATCTGTGACGTCATAATTCAGTAGTCTTTTGTATGGAGCGTTTTGGGGCAGTCTAAAAATTGTGATTTTCAAATTACCATATCTCGAGAGATTTTTGTGCTATCGAAGTAATTCTTTCACCTATGGTTATATTATGGAGACGTCCCTACATATCAAACAGAAAAAAATGTTAGTCAAATACCCAATTGATTGGTTATTTTGTACCATTTTATATGTGATTCTTTATATTGATATAACTTTTTTATTTATGAACCGATTGAAATGAAACAAACACTAAATGTTAAGTTGAGTAAACCTTAACGCATTAGTGAAAACCGTATTCAAATAGGTTAAGCCGTTTCTGAGATTAGCGTGCACAAACGTACGGACAAACAGACAAACAGACAAACAGACAAAAATTCTAAAAATCATTGTTTTGGGTTCTATTGCGTTCATAAAGCCCCCCTATATTAGTTTTTTTTATATATCTTCAATGTACAGACAGCGGCCATTTACGATTTTATTATATGTATTGATTAAACTAACTTACCTCAATTTTAGCAAAAGGTTGCTACCTTATTGGAATTTGATATAAATACATGGAAAGGAAAGATGGGAAGGAATACATTATCAAATATCGATCCTGTAAAAACCTCTTCCACGGGTTGGGGAGACCCGTTTGGCCAGTGTGGGGAGTGTAGGCCAAATCCTGCTCCCGTCTAGGACGGACGAGAGAGGGTCGTGCTCCTGTAGTGGAGACTATGGACCTGATGATGATGATGACATGGGACGGACACGCCCGTCGATCACTGTCTGTTGTCATTATATGACAGTTGTTAAGCCAGCTCAGTGGCCTTTGGGCGGCTTGAAAACACTGGCCTCCGCCAACCAACAGAGCTGCATGGTGGAGTATGCTTTACCACCTTTGTGTGTGGGAGGAATATGAGTTGAGGCAGAATGGGCTTATAAATGTTATGGAGGAATCCTAAATATTCCTTTAACTTCCAATGAAAATCCCATAAAAGTTTGGTTTAGCATTTCCGAAGATTACCTCAGATAAACAAATTCTTTAATTTTATTTGTCTGATTTATTTTTATTAGTCGAAAAACGTATACGACATTAGTGCGTGGGTGTGGAAGAACTCTTATTTTGTGTTACTTTTGTGTGTATTTGTGTGTGTCACGTATCAGAATCAGAATCAGAAATCATTTATTCGTTAAATTTGGGCACAATGAAATGTTACACTTCGTTTATTGCTACGCCAAATTTTACCTTCACAGGTAGACTACATTTTGGTTATTATTATTACTATTCGATATACTGTATCATATAGTCGATATACTGTATCGATGAGTATGTATTGTTTTACAGTGTAACCGCAAATTTGCTTCACTAGCATAGCAATATCGTTATCGCTCGTACATGTAATTGGATAAAAAAACACATCTGGCATCTGTACGAGGGCAAGTGTGGCGATCTAAAGCTGGATGCACACCGAGAGATCACGCATATTAGTGGTAAAACTTTATGCCTGAATGACTGGCGGATTTATAAATGCACAGCTAATTGGTCGGATCGGTGTTAGGGTAACTACAGGCTGCTATGTAGGTATTTGCTAAAAAAGGATCGTTGAACGTTCTTGTTTTAGGTTTATTGGTTCATCATCCTTTTTGAGCCAAAGCCAAACTCACCTGCACGTGGTGCACCCTGCTGAATAACAAATGAGGCTCTAGCAAAAGAGAGATCGGGTACAGCGTATTTATAATCCTCGGTTGGGAAGGTATCTCCACCTCATTGAATATCGCAGCAAAATAACAATTCCCTTGAGGGTTGTTGTGTTCTTGCGAGTGTGTAAGGTGACTAGGAAAGAAGTGGTTGCTGCTTTGGCAGCGGTGGTACGCGAGCGATATTTCGTGTTACCTTATATGTGAGCGTTTCTATGGCTAGGCTAACCGCATCACATCAGGCGGCTCGTATGCTTGTTCGCCACCAGACATAATAAGTATATAAAAATTCATAATATATTGCTGGATCGACAAATATTTAATGGAAACGTAATAGTCAGTAAATTATCAGTAGAAACGGTAGTTAGACGCATTACGCAGATATAAACGACTTTTCTCAGCTTTGCCTTTGAATAGAACATGAATTCCAAAGAAATTGTACCAGTACTTATATATGGAACCGAGACCTATTCCGTAAAATCGACTGGTTGATTTTCATTTATATACAATCAGTACTGCATTACCTACCTACCCTATTTATTCAAAAATAATATAATAATATAATACATTTATTTACAGTATATTAAATTTATTTACAGAAAACAAAAAAAAAAGGAAACTTCTATTTCAGTTTTTAGAATGTGCCATGTCCATTGAGCGAACTGAGTAACTTATAAGACATAATTTATCTATTATGCTTTTGTTGATTTTGAAAAAAAATTGTATTGGTTCCCAGTGCAATATTTATTGCACTACTTTTGAGTAATAATGCCGTTAAACTTTAATACTTTGCACGATCACTGATGATAATTACGCGCCGTCACATGATTCACACGCGTGTTTACCCGGCTTTAATAATAAAAAAGATAATAGCTCCTAGTTGTTGGTCTGTTCTCGACCTTATGTGAACCAAATTGGTGCGGCCTCAGTAACTATGAACTAAGGTGCTTTGAAATTATCAAAAAAAAAATGTTGTCTGTAAAGTTGGTTTGCGGACGATCATTTTACTTAGAAATATAGACTCTGATCTTGAAGACTCCCATGTCGTATCTATTCGGAAAAACCGCTGAGGGAATTTGATTCCACAATTTCACAGTTCGTGCTATAAAATGTCTTAGGAAACGTACTGTGGTAGATTGCCAATTGTCAAGATGATATGGATGGAATTTTAATTTATGGTGTAAAAATATTCGAGATTATCAGCGACCTCTGATTAAAACGTTTTTTTTATACTACAGTTACCGTAGCCTATGAACGCCTGTAACACCAGGGGCATCACACGCGCGTTGCCAACCCTGTAAAAACCTCTTCACGCCCTTTTTGAAGAACCCCGTTCTGTAGTCTCCTGAGAAAAAATCGATAAGCAGTTCATTCCACAGCTTGACAGTACGCAGGAGAAAACTTCTCTGGAACCGCACAGTACGCGACCATTTAGGCCCCAATGTGTGAGGATGAATTCCCTGTCGATGGCGAACGGTACGATTGTAGAAGGAGGCCGTGGGTATCAAGTCAAAGAACTCCTCTGAACACACCCCGTTGTAAAATCGGTAGAACACAGAAAGGGACGCAAAATCTTCCTTTCTAACGTTTCTACTTGTTTAGTTTATTATAATTTAGTATCATCGTTCATTCAGTTCTAAATTTTATAATTTTGAAATTCACAGTTTTAGTAGTTAATTCAAATGGGCGCAGATTACCATGTAAGTACGATGTACGTTAAACAAGTTCACGCTTTTGGCGGAACAAACAAACATGGTTTAAATTACTTACATGGTAATTTGCGGGTAGTCTTAAATTTTTCCCACAATTACACGACGAAAAAAGGAGTATAATGTTTTCATGGTTTACACAGTTGAATTATTTTGTTAGTTAGTCAAATTAAGAATACCAGTGGTGGCCCAGTGGTCGAAATTCGGCCATAAGTAATTTAAATTATGACCTTAAGAATCACTACATAGTATAAAACAAAGTCGCTTTCTCTGTCCCTATGTCCCTTTGTATGCTTAAATCTTTGAAACTACGCAACGGATTATGATGTGGTTTTTTTTAATAGATAGAGTGATTCAACTGGAAAGTTTATATGTATAATATATGCATAACATAGTAGAAAAACACTGATAATTTAGAGGTTTCTAATGTGATGTCGTAAATAAACACATTTTTTTGCTCTTTCATTGCAAACGCTGGCTGAACCCAACGAGATAGATCAAAATAATGTAGTACAGTATTGTTCACCTTAAAATGGTCTACAAAAAAGTTCGCGATGGTATATGTCTATCTCTTAGTGGTAACACACTATAACCGTTATTTTATCCTTTGCTTTTTACAAGAAATAATGCCTTATTTACGAAGCGATTTTAAGCAATACAGAATTAATCCTTATCCAATTAAGTACCTTAAATACATTGCGCATTTAATATAGATCAATATGGCCCTTCACAGCATGTAATTTAAATGAATAGTTTAGAAGATATTACACATTTAAAATGCAGGGACATAACGGCTGTGGCGGTACCGGCCGCGGAGCCGGCGGCGGCGTGTGCCTTTATCTGGGGAAGGACTGGATAGGACAAAGCGCAAAGACCTTTAGTATCAGCATTTAGTATCAGCATTGCACCCGTGCGAAGCCGGGGTGTGTAATGTTTTTTTTTATTGATTTAATACATTTTTATGCATAATTTTTAAAAAATATTAGCATTCTGCACTCCTTCTCTATATAAACTATAACTATGCAAAATTTCATACTCCTCCGTACTTGACGAGCTCGGTGGCGTAGCGGTCAATGACGCGGCTTCGACACCAACGCTCGTGGGTTCGATTCCCACATAGGACAAACATTTGTGTGCATGAACATGCCTGTTTGTCTTGGTCTGGGTGTTTTCTATGTATCATAAGTATGTATTTACAAAATATATATATATTTACATATGTTTATCAGTTGTATAGTACCCATAACACAAGCTTCGTTTACTTTGGGGCTAGGTGGCGCTGTGTAATTTGTCTGACAATATTTATTTATATATTTACCGTAAGCGCAATTTTCGTAAAAAGGCGTACAACGTTTTTCCTCCACATATATACCTACTCCACATATATATTATATAGATCATGGCACGTAGAATTATCATTTTCGTGTAGATCAGTTCGTCTTTGATTTTATGTACTAATTATCTTCTTTTAAATTCAATCCTTATGCCCCCTTTTTTGTGTCAAAGTAATTAAAGTATCATATAAATCGAAATGGTATCTAGACGTGTAATCAACTGTATTTATTTGTATCTATAAAAGGCAAATGTTACTGACTGATCTATCTTACGCACAGCTCAAAACACTAGACGAGTCGGTATGAAATTTGTATTTTTAATGTTATCTCATGATAATTAGATTTTTTTATAATAGCTCAGTAAAATGTCTCCACTTCGTCTTATGTTAAGCGAGACGAGCAACTTAAATCACAACGGCAATGGACAAGAGACCTTAAGGCCAATTCTCGTAATTTTTCTACGATCGCAGATTGAAAGTTGACCGAATCGAGATTGAATTGTGAATTGACTAAAATTATATACTTGATTTCATTAATGAACTATTATCAATTCTTATTGTTGGCAAAGTAACAATAAATATTAAAATATTAAATATTGTCACACAAATTACACAGTGCCATCTAGCCCCAAAGTAAGCGAAGCTTGTGTTATGGGTACTAGACAACTGATAAACATACGTAAATACATTTTTTTTTTGTAAATACATACTTATGATACATAGAAAATACCCAGACAAACAGACAAAGAAATTATAAAAGAAAACTTTTTCTTTTTTTCTCTTAATGTGTATTTTTTTAATTATTAGGTTTTAAGATAATATAATACAGTACATTATTCCGTGTATTGTTTTTATAATACACTATAGATGTTAAAAATCTGATAGCAAATATATCATACTTTGTACCTTACATGAGTTCTATAGTTCAAATCTGCAGTAGGTACTTACATTAATTGCTTCCAACGTTGTCGTACTGACTTTCTTCAGATGTGTAATTGACTGCACCTGCAACAAGGTATTGTGATATAACGTTTAGAAAAACTGACGTTGTGAATCGATGGCCGACTTTGTCGAGTTGGAGTCGGAGTTGGAGTTGGAGTTGGAGTTGGAGTCGGAGTTGGAGTCGGAGTTGGAGTCGGAGTTGGAGTCGGAGTCGGAGTTGGAGTTGGAGTTGGAGTTGGAGTCGGAGTTGGAGTCGGAGTTGGAGTCGGAGTTGGAGTTGGAGTTGGAGTCGGAGTCGGAGTTGGAGTTGGAGTTGGAGTTGGAGTTGGAGTCGGAGTTGGAGTCGGAGTTGGAGTCGGAGTCGGAGTTGGAATCGGAGTTGGAGTCGTAGTTGGAGTCGTAGTTGGAGTCGGAGTTGGGATTGGAGTATGTCATTCTAAATATGTCAGTGCATGATTGTGTTATCATAGATAAATATTTACTTTCGTAAAACCGTTTATCCGTAAATGCGTTTGAGTTAAAAACTAAATTACAAGCCAATCTCATCTGCCCGTGGTGTACCCAAACAAAGCTCTGTAATAGAGAGGAGGAGAGACGACACAGCGTATTCACAAGCTACCCGCCTGGGCAAGTACCTCCACCTCATATAATATCCAAGCCAAATGGAATGAAAATGGTCTATATACAGGGTTGTTTGTTGTATTTCTGTGAGGTCACCGGGAAAGAAGAAAACCCAATACAAACTTTTTGATATGATAATTGATGTTTCATGCATATGGTTAAAACCTTTAAATAATGTGTACATATTATTGCGTATATTTTATATAAAATCATAGCATGTCTGTAAACATGTTTGCATAATTCCCTTACCAGCCAAATAACGTTTCGTTATGATTGTTAAGGTTGGCTGGAAGAAATCTCTTAAAGAGATAAGCTCGCCCTTGTACACCTTCTTGATGACACTATTTTATGTAACCACTGTATATGCAATGAAGAATATATATAAAATTTATTAAAAATGGAAGAAAAAATTATTTATAGATAATTTTATATATTGTGTATTTATTTACTGCACATATCTGCATCAACTTACATTTATCCCACTTTTGAGATTTAACCAAAGGGCGGTATAGAGCATACTCTATCATGTTTCTCAATTGCGGGTTGACGGAGCGCAGTGTTTTCCAGCCGCCCAAAAGACAAGAGTTGGCTTAACCACTGTCATGTAACGTTAACAGCAGAAACCACTACCTTGACGTGCCCATGTATTTATGTCAAATTCGAAAATTGAGCTAACGTAAATAAATAAATTGATAAATAAAATATATAACAAATATTCCTGGACAAAATACACACTGCCATCCAGTCCCAAACTAAGCAAAGCTTGCACTATGGGTACTAGAAAACTGATAATAATAACTACTTAAATACATTTTTTTGTAAATACATACATACTATATCTGATATATAGAAAAAACCCAGACCAAGACAAATAGACATGTTGATGCACACAAATCTTGTGCGGGGATCGAACACGCAAACTCGGAGTCAAAGTGGACATTGCTAACCATTCGACCATCACGAAATTGTTTCAATTATTTTTTTTATTTTACACCACCAGTGTGGTAAACAAGCATATGGCCCGCCTGATGGAAAGCAAACACCGTAGCCTATGAACGCCTGTAACATCAGAGGCATCACACGCGCGTTGCCGACCCTTTAAAAACCTCTTCACGTCCTTTTTGAAGAACCCCATTCTGTAGTCCCCTGAGAAAACCTCGACAGGCAGTTCATTCCACAGCTTGACAGTAAAATCTTGACAGTAGTTATCTAATTCTGTGCAATAGTACAGAAATTATGCTTTCACAAATTTCTGTGAATGGCCAACTATATATCTATGTACACACCTTATTTCTCAGAAGAGGCTCTGAACTTAAACAATGACACGGTGACAGTATGTTGGTCCCTAATATGGATTGTGTACGGTCGATACGATCGAATACAATGGCTCGTATGCTATTCACTGGGTAACTAGATGCTTATGTGTGAACAGCACCTTATTCGGTACTAGATGTGATACTAACATACTAGTAATTGCCGGCCACTTCGTCTGCGTGGTTCAATAAATTTCTAACTTCATTTTTTTTATCATCATCATCATCATTTTAGTCCCCACTACAGGAGCACGACCCTCTCTCGTCCGTCCGAGACAGAAGGATTATATTATCTACTATTTCCTATATAATATTTATATAGTTTTTTTATATGAACCACCAAATGCCGAGGATCAGGCTACGCGTCACACGCTTGCCACCTGTGCGAAGCTGAGGCGGATCGCTAGTCGTTGTGATTATTTCCCGCTAGCGTTTATATAGCTAAAGTAACCGCTTCACCTGAGGCGGGTCGTATGCTTGTTTACCAACCGACGTAGCGTTCAAAATATCTTTAACTTGGCAAAGAAGTATACTGCTTGATGGTATGCCATATTCGATGGATGTGAGCGCATAAATGCTTGCATCCATAGAAATAGAAAATGTATCTGGGGTGTAAGTGGTTCATCAACATCTTTGAACCAAAGCCAACTTCACCTGCACGCGGTGCACCCTGCTGACTGACAAACGAAGCTCAGGACTATGCCCTATGCCCTATGCTCGACTGGGGAATGTACCTCCACTTCATAGAATACCGCAGCCAAATAACAATTCCCTTGAGGGTTGATGTGTTCCTGCGAGTGAGTGAGGTCACCAGAAAAAGGAAGTAGATGCTGCGTTGGCGGCGGGGGTGGCGGCGCGCGAGCGAAGCAGGCGGGCCGTATGCTTGTCTGCCACCCGACGTAGTATAAAAAAAAAATGTATGTGTAGTCCCGTGCTAACCACCATCCCTACTAATATTATAAATGTGAATGTGAGTTTGTTTGTTACGCTTTCACGCCGAAACTAAACTACTCAACCGTTCATGAAATTTTGTACACATATTCTCAAAGGTCCTTAGATCAATATGTAGTGTTCCATGGTTTATTACTAATGCCGAAATACATAAGGAATTGCAAATGAACACTGTGAAGGAAGAGATCCTTATTGCTGCCGAAAAATATCGGGGAAAACTAGAGGTGCACCTGAACTGGCTGCCAAGCTGACAACACGGTGTTATCGGAAGCGACTCAAAAGGAAGGATATCCTGATCGGTGAGAAATGAGTAGAGGTTCTCACTGGAGGACTCACTCTAAACGTGACTGCAGCCTCCACCAGATCTGCTTAAAGCACAAATTATTGCTGATTGCAGATACAACACAAAAGAAAAAAAAAATCTCAAAGGTATTAGGAAGGACATAGGATACTTTTTATTAAAATAAAAATAGTAAACGCGGGCAATAGCCGCGGGTGGAAGCTAATTGAACATGTTATAGGTAAGTACAAAAAATATCATCATTATCATCAGGTCATTTTAGTCTCCACTACAGGAGCACGATCCTCTCTCGTCCGTCCTTGACAGAAGGAGGATTTGGCCTACACTCCTCACGCTGGCCAGACAGGTTGGGGAGGCCTGATCGATGTTTTATAACGTATTTCCCTTAGTCGACTTGTACGACATCCACGGGAAGAGACGGAGAGATTCTATTCTAGTCTGCCGGAAACCACACGGACAACAAAAAAATATATACAAAAACTGTTTTATCACCTTTTTTTTACACCGTTTACCTTGCAACCATGACGGCCAGGACAGACCAGTTCTCTCTCTGGCAGCACCCGTTCACGAGTTGATGCATGGGGCAGCCATCACCGCATTCAACTATTTTATTGGGAATGCGGCGACCCGCCACACGACACCACCACCAGTTTGAACACTTTAGTGAGTATGACTACCTGGGCTGTCAAGGCTGCACAGCCCCCTTACCACCATCTCTATTTGCGATTCAATAACTGAATGAAATGCTTATTCATACCAATGTATAAGCGACTCTGAGGGGCAATTCTCGTAATTAAAATTTAGTCAAAATTCAGTTCCGATCCAGTCTCGATCTCACAAATGTCAAATTTGGTATTCTCGTATCAGATAATGAAACTTCAAAGTTTAATTTAAGTGGAATTCTATCGGAAATCTATCGGAATATGATTGATAATTAAACAAACTAAGAATTTTACATTGCCACCTAAAAGAATTGATAATAATTAATTAATGAAATCAAGTATATAATTTTAGTCAATTCATAATTCAATCTCGATTCGGTCAACTTTCAATCTACGAGCGTAGAAAAATTACGAGAATTGGCCCTCAGGTTCATAAATATCGTATTTATTTAAGAATACTGCTGAGGGAAGTTGATACTACGATTTCATAGTTCGTGGTAGAAAATGTCTTAAAAGCGTTATGTGGTAGATCGCCAACAACAACTTGATTTAACAAGATGATGTGGATGCAATTTCACAGTATATGGACTTTGTAGTTTTTGGAAAGCCAATAAAGATGCAAAACTTTTCCGTTTCTACGATTTTTCGTTGGAACAGGGTATAGATAAATTTAATTACCTCAGGCTCTTCTTCAGAAAACATTGTACTCGTTGTGGTAGTCATCAGTCCACATTCTTTTTCATGACAGTCTTTAAGTGAAGTTTTGGGGTGTAAGTGGCTCACCAACACCTTAAGAGCCAAAGCCAACCTCACCTATACGTGGTGCACCCTGCCAATAAGCAAACGAGGCTCTGGTGGAAGAGAGGTAGGGCACAACGTTAGCCCGACTGGGGAAGGACCTCCACCTCACAGAATACCGCAGCCAAATAACAACTCCCTGGAGTGTTGTTGTGTTCCTGCGTGTGAGTAAGGTCACCAGAAGAAGGAGTTGCTGCGTAAGCAGAGGGGGTGGCAACGCGCGAGCGACGCTCATTGTCGCAAGCGTCTATAGGCGACGGCAACCACTTCACATCGAGCAGGCCGTATGCTTGTTTGCCACCCGTCGTGGTATAAAAAATAAATAAAAAAATGTGACCTTCGGGTGGCTTGAAAACACTGGTCAAGCAACGCAGCGGCATAGATGAGTATACTCGCAGCCCCTTCGATTGAAGAGAGACCTAGGTGTATACTTCAACGGGATCCTGTGAAGTTCTGGACTGACGAAACACAGCTTCAACAAACTATTTAGTTCATAAACAAAGTTACAAAAGATGAAAATATATACTTACAAAGTATTACAAAAAGTTTGAAATTATTTTGTAGAACTGACAATCGGCGAAACAATAACCAATCACTAACAAAATTAAAAAAAAAACACACAAACAGAAGCCAAATATAATAACGTCGGCAAATATTAACCTATTTGTACGAGCGTGATCTACCACAGTGTACGACTAAACTAATTTAATTACGGCTAATTCGATTACCGCAATAAGCCGGACCGTCCCTCTCCACACACACAAAAACTAGACAACACAACACACACAAAACCGTGTATTATCGCCCCTAATTTCGGCTGAACGATTCACACTATCTTGGTATCTTGGTTTTTAAAAACAAATTCAAATCGTTTTCCCGCGTTAATTTTATCTGTGGAATGTCAAAAGCAAACTTTTGAAATTAGGTGTTTTATCGTACCGTTTTTTTGGCAATCAAATGTAGCGTGTTCGTGTTAGTAATTTGTATGAAAGAGCAACCGCCTATCTTGAGTGCTAGTTCCACTGTAATACAAACCTAGTATGGATTCGCTGCCGCGTTCTACGCTCCAATAGAGTAAGAATGTATCATGCAACAGATAATTAATTATTAGCTACATACGGTAAAATATGAAAAAATTCAAATACGATTTTGGTTTACCGTTTTGCGTGTGAAATGGAATGTGCATAAATGTACGGTAAATTAAGCATTGCTTTTCACACTTGAGAAATTGAAATGCTCAAATAGAATCTCATGCAAATAAGATTAAGTTGCTTTTATTTATTTATTTAAGAATTAGTATTATTGAAATAATTATAATCGTCGTATGTACATATAAATAATAGATAAAGAAATATTAGATATTTACGTGTATTAATAAATGGAATGTTGTCCATATTTAAAAATAATGTGAGAGAATTTCCATTAGACGAGTAGACATCTTTTTTTTTGCGCGTCTTGTTTAGTCACTTGTGGTGCACTTAATATGAAAGTAATTTATTGAGAGAAGAATGATTACCAACATAAAAAAATGGAAGACATCATATTATAAATATAATTAATAGGTATGTTTAATATAGCAAATGTTGCACGCACGCTTTTAAAAATTAATTCCTATTCCATAAATCGCTTCAAAAAATATTTTTGGTTAAAATGATTTTGGGGAACCCCTTCGTTTGAGGGGAGACCCGTATCCCAACAGCGGGATGAATAAGGTAAGGGTAAACGACGACGACTTCGTGCCATTTATAAAGCCACTCAGTCAAACCAAACCCGCTAATTTTTAAAATAATTCTAAGCGTGGCGATTGAAATTATTTTTATAAATATTTTTTCTTAAAATAAATATAAACTCTTCTTACTATACTTTTTACTTACACATAAATTTATAAACAAACGTTTGTCTTTTCACATATAATAAATAACTAGCAACATGTTGCATAATGCATGCCTTTCTGAATGTCTTTAGTTCCGCTTTGGTTTGTAATGAATACATAATAATGTTTTATGATAATTAAATCGAGGGCAAAACAAATGTAAATTTTTGTATTCTGTTAAAGTCCCGTGAAGGATGTTCGTATTCTATTTTTAGTCAAAATGAGACAAAAACAAGTAGGTCCTTTATGTTAAATAACCTCGCACATAACATGTTTATTTTTTTCTTTTGTCATAGTTTATTAGATAATGAAATAAAGTAGCTTTATTAAAATACGTACTGGGATTAATAGAGTCTATACAATGTATAATTATTAAAAGTCCGTGAACCATCACCCTGTATTTTCCTAAAAAATACCAAACATCTATCTGATACATACTCGTACTCGTATATGCAGTTTATATTGATTGCCAAATTAATAGTGGAACGTTACCCTATTTATTTATTTTATAATTTGTAAAGTAGTTTCATATGTTCATTATAAAAAAAGTCACTTACAGTTTTCTACTAGTCAGCCGTCGAGACAAGGGCCTGTGCACACTAGCGAAACTAACAGCCTCACTCACATCTATGCAGGTTTATGTATATGCATCGACGGTCGTGGATGCATATTGACCGTTTAATACTATGAGTTAGGTGAGGTGAGCTTGTTCGCATTGACACACGTTAATATTTCACGTACGTATTTGAAATGGTTGAAACCATCCGCAGTCCGCAGACCAAATTTTGAGTAAGACGTTGATTTCGAGACAGATGGGCAACATTCGGTAAATTCTCATAGGAAATACCTTAATGTCTCAAGATGAAAAGCCGTCGAGTACTGGGTGTTGGCTATTATCACACATAGCGTCTTACTATGTACCTACTGTAAAACCTCAGAACTGATGAAAAGCTATTTTAGGAGATTGTTTAAGTGACAAACTCTTGGAATGAGGGCATCTGTACTAGGACTAGCGTTAACGACATAGCTTTTAAATTGAACATAGCAGGTAACATCACAGGAGCAGAAAGTATCATATATTTATGGCTATTGACCGCGACCATGGATTGAAAACGCTCTTCACCAAATAGACAGATGATTTAGTAAAGATGGAAGGGAGCAGTTAGATGGATATAGCGCAAAACTGATCATTGTAGAAGTTCAAAGCCCATGCAACTGTGGGCGCCTAATAACTTTTAAACTTTCGCGTTGCATGATTGAAATTATAATAACCATGGGAATTAACAGGCAGCCTGTGACCAGCAGGCAATAATAAAGGTATGTAAAACTAGCTTACAGCGTTAATTCCAGTGGTTATTATAATTTCAGTGGGCGCCCTTTTGTTGAAATTCATAATCATAATCATATGCAAGACAAAAATGCTTGAAAAACTTAATATTCTACAAATCTATATACACAATGGTATGGCCACGACTCTTTATTTCGATGTTTTGCAGAATGTGTCAAAAACCATTTGGATTGGAGACTCGGGTTTAGCTCAACATTCCTCAGTTGAATAATTTAGCACACGACACTGTGACAATGGACACGCGCAAAATCCGCACTGGCACCGATGGACGGACATACGAGTACGTCTCATATTATATGTATGTACTAGGTATGCAGGTGCAAAATATATGATATGATTATGCGAGTATATATGTTATAGATAAGTGATTATTACATTAAGCCGCTTGGATTTACGCGTCATAAGAGATAGATTGGTTAAATTTACGAGCCCGATTATCGCCTATTTACTTATTTTTGTCAATAATCCTTATAGTATGATACTTCTTGTGTTATTAGCGTATAATCATCATCATCATTATTAGCCTAGAGTGGAGGCCACGTATGGAGCGACGCAGCGTAGCCCCCCCCCCCCCCCCTAGATGGACCCACGATCTTAAAAAAGTGGTTGGTAGCGGTTGGATACGGAAAGCGGAGGATCGCATATGGAGGAAAGCATTGGGAGAGGCCTATGTACAGGCTGATAGTGATGATGATGATGGTCACTACTGGATATAGACCTACTCCAATGCCTTCCACTGCCTATTTTTTATACTACTTCGGGTGACGCCCACCTGATGTGAAGCGGTTACCAAAGTCTAAGTGTAAGATAAAAGTGCTGTCATTTAAATCAAGGAGGAGCTCGATATAAATAAACCCATCCATAGACAGGCTACGGTTCATGTTGCTTAACTTACGTGATCGAGGACACGTGCAAAGACACCCATATATATCAATTTAATTATATCACAGTATAAGTAAAAGAACTACGTGCAGTACTTTTTTTTTTATACTACGTCGGGTGGTAGACAAGCATACGGCCCGCCTGATGTGAAGCGGTTAGCGTAGCCATATTAACGCTCGCAACATAAAAAAAAGGCTCGCGCGTCGCCACCCCCGCTGCCAACGTAGTATCTCCTTCCTTTCTGGTGACCTCACTCACCCGCAGGAACAGAACAACTCTCAAGGGAATTGTTATTTGGCTGCGGTATTCTGTGAGGTGGAGGTACATTCCCCAGTCGGGTAGCTTACAATTACGCTTCCTACCTCTCTTTTAAATGGCCACTCCCTGCCGCTGTCTGGTGTCGACCTCACCTCCCCCCTGAGACGAATCTGGAACAGTTTGTATGGCGTCGCACGCACATATGCTCATTCACGCTCTGCATACACGTCTTTGTTTATGTAGTGGTTCATGACAGGACATTTGTATGGAGTGGCCGATTTTTTCACCCTGCTGATTTTTTCATACAACGCGGTGCAACAAACAAGCATATGGCTCACCTGATTTTTTTCTTATACTACGTCTGATGACCGACAAGCATACGTGCATATGTGAAATATCGCTCGCGTACCGTCACCCCCGCTGCCAACGCAGCAACTCTTTTCTTTCTGGTGACCTTATTCACTCGTAGGTACAACAAACCTCAAGGGAATTGTTATTTGACTGCAGTCTTCTGTGAGGAGGAAGTATTTCCCCAGTCGGGCTTTCTATACGGTATACCCTACCTCTCTTTCACCACAGCCTCTCTCGCTAGTTGACAGGATGCACCACGTTTCTCTTTTCTTTTATTTTTTGTTTTTTTTTCTGTCTAGTTTGATTCTGACTTTTGTTTAATTATTGTTCAACAAGGAAGATTCATTTGAATAATACGGAATAGCGGAGCCTACTGGTACAAGTATTTTATAACTTAAAAATGGGCTCCAACACTTGTTTATTAAGTGTAACATAATTTACGTGAATAAGTTATTTTATTTTTTATAAATTTTTACCACGTGCAGGTGAGGTTGGCTTTGGCTCTAAAGATGGTGATGAGCCACTTGCACCGATTGCAATTACTGATTGGCATTAGTCAATCAGTACTTGGGACCAGTAAAGGTGTTTTTGCTTGACCCTCTTATGAGGGTTCAAGTGAATTCATATAGAGTACTACGAGTATCTCTCATTTGCAAAAGGAAGGCTCAACATTCTATGGAGAATGAGAAGCACTGAGCGCCGATTTGAGAAGTTCCTCCTACCTACTTATGAACTTGTGTCACCGAGAAGCTCCTGCAGAGGTACTGCATCGCGAGCACGTACACCACGTGATGGATATTTCTATAGGCTTTGATAGCCGCTTCACATCAGGAAAAGCTTATGTTGTTTTCTACTTGACATCTAGTACTTTTAGTTAGCTGCACCTGGTGAAATTTGCTAAATGACAAACTAAGGCGAAAGAGAAGTGGTTACAGCGTAGTCACAAACTAGCCCGATTGGGGACGTATCTCACAGAATACCGAAGCCAAATAACATTTCCATCGAAGGACTCGATGTGAATGAGTGAGATCAACAGGAAGGAAGAAGCTGCTGCGTTGACAGCGAGTGTAGCAGCGCTCGAGCGTTTTGTCATACTTCATGTTCCGAGTGTTTATGTAACAAAAGTAACCGCTTCACATCAGGCGGATCGTAAGCTTGTTTACTCCTGACATAGTATAAAAAATACCGAAAAATTCACAATCCACCCCTCTAGAAACAATGCAATGTATCCGATACACAGACGGGGTACGAAAGCATAGATTTAGAATAGCTAGATACCGTAGGTATATCGTCAATTTAAGTATATCTGTGAAGTTTGTGGAAAGCCCATGGCCAGATGCGGACTTGCAGTTTTGGCCGCTCTCAATCGTCTCGTGACCATCTAATGCCTTGACTTGGCTTGACTTATTACGAACGATGGAATGATTCGCATAAAGGCGATGACAGACCCACGACCGCTATGACCTACGGTGCAGAAATTTGGACTCTAACCTTGGCTGGGCTATAAATTGAAAGTCGCGCAGCGAGCTATGGAGTGAGCTATGGTTAGTATTTCTCTACGGGACCGAATCCGGAACGAAGAAATTCGATGTAGAACCAAATTTGTCGACATAGCTCTCAGAGTCAGCAGGCTGGTGTGGCAGTGGGCTGGCCACACCTGCCGAGTCAGTGATGGCAGATGGGGGAGGAAAGTCCTAGAGCGGAGACAGTATGGGGTGACGAAGCGTTGGGCTCCCAAGGGAACGGCTGGAAGCGGCTGGACGCAGAAAGCGAAGGATCGCGTATGGTGGAAGGCATTAGGGAAGGCTTTTGGCCAGCAGTGGATAGATACAGGTTGATGATTATGATGAATACATATTTTTACCCACGACGTCACGGACGCGGTATATTTTATGTACCTCCACCTCACAGAATACCGCAGCCAAATAATAATTCTATTGAGGGTTGTTGTGTTCCTGCGAGTGAATGAGGTCACCAGAAAAGAAGGAGATGCTGCGTTGGCAGCGGGGGTGGCGGCGCACGAGCGATATTTTATGTTGCGACCGTTAATATGGCTACGATAACCGCTTCACATCAGGCGGGCCGTATGCTTGTCTGCCACCCGAAGTAGTATAAAAAAAAATACGCGTTTGGGGTGCTAGGTTGTGTGTGCAAATCAATGTTGCCATTGATGTCCAAAACTACGAGACCGATTTTGATGCGGTTTTCAGTGATGGGTTCGGGTTTGATTGGTGCATGAGGAGAGAGTTTAAACGAAAAGAATATAGTCTTAAAATTTTCATGCCTCTCTAAAAATGCGTAACGGGATGATTTACTTCTTTCTTTTTGAAAGAACAGCCCCCAACTCTTATTGCGATTAAATAACTGAATAGAATGCTTATTCATACCAATGAATAAGCGACTCTATTTCAAATTTAATAGAGTCGCTTATTCATTGGTATGAATAAGCATTCTATTCAGTTATTGAATCGCAATAAGAGTTGATGGTAAGGGGGTAGTTACAAATGGCGCCCTTTGGTAGAAGGTTCCTTTCATTTATTCTACTTTTTGACCGGGGATTAAAAACGACACGATGGATTTTAAAATTATTTAATTATCAACCTACCTTTCTCCAAATCTATGTACAGATGGGTACGAAACAAAATGTTATTCAGTCACCCCTACATACTCCCGCACAATTGGCATGACAATGATTGTTCAACTGTCAACTGCGACAGGGGTATAACACAATGCGGACGGCGCGTCACTTGGAACCATGTCATTGTGAGAGTGTATTGATTTATACCACTCACTTTGTTAGTACGGTAAGGTTCCTACTTCGTATGTAGAGTGTCGTATTTAGAACGTTCTCTACTCACATGTACTTGATACGTATCTAAGCAGCTATGTATTGACGGGCCCGATGGTAGAATGGATAGCAATGTCCACTTTGACTCCGAGGTCGCTGGTTCGATCCCCGCACATGACAAATATTAGTGTGCATGAACATGTCTCTCTTGGTCTGGGTGTTTTGTTTGTATTGTATGTCGTCTATGAGGTGGGCTTACTTCCACATTTGGCTAGCTTCTTTTTTTTCATCATTTGATTCACATCTGGCGAAAAGGGAGGTAAGGCACAGCGTATTTTTTAAGCTGCCCGACTAGGGATATACCTACACCTCTCAGAATACCGCAGCCAAATAACAATTCCCGTGAGGGTTGTGGTGTTCCTGCGAGAGAGTGAGGTCATTAGAAAGAAAGGAAGGAGTATAGGCTGGATCGGCGATCCCTTGGTGTTGCTGATCTCCATGGGCGGTGGTGATTGCTTTCCATCAGGTGACCCACATGCTCATTTCCCCCCCTCTCAGATAAAAACAAGAAAGCTTAAAAGTACGCTGTGATCTTTTGCCAAAGCCCGAACGTTAGTTAATCAGCAGGTTACACTGTGTGCTGGTGAGTTTAGCTTTAGTAAGCCAGCATCTATATGCATAACCGCTAATACTCAGGAGCTCTACTGCCTAAGCTGAAGCCGATTACGATTGTATTTTTGATTGCCAAAATCTGACTTCACCTTAAATTAGCGCTAATAGTAATAAGCTTAGTCGGTAGGGATGGAGACGCTCAACCGATTAAACTGAACATATTATCCCAAACTTAAAGAGAAGTCCGATTTTCGCATTCAAAGAACTCGATGGAACTCGGCTTCAGTTACGACGGTAGGCCCCCAGACTAATTAGCATAAAAGTAATCTCCAATTAGTAAATTGAAAGAAAATAGTGACCTAAAAATAAAATATGTAAATAAAGGGATCGAGATCTATAGATTGTAATTAGGTATATAAAAAAAATTGGTTGTCTGTAGAGTCGGTTTACGGACGATAAAGTTTACGTGTTAACGTCAGAAGAAAAAAGAAAAGAAGGCGATGCTGCGTTGGCAGCGGGGGTGGCGGCGTGCAAGTGATATATTATGTTGCGAGCGTTAATACGGTTACGGTAACCGCTTCACATCAGGCGGGCCGTATGCTTGTCTGCCACCCGGCGTAGTATAAAAAAAAAAAACAAAAACATCGGCCACGATGAAGTGGAAGAGAGATAGATGCGTCACAAGCAGCGTCCTTGCTTGCACGCTGGGCTCAGGAAGAACGTGACAATGAGTCATGCTTTTTCGTGCGTGCAGATTTATGATCAAAAACATAAGATGCCTGTAGTGAGCTACCATTAGTTGAATAAATAAATATTTCTAGACAATTTACACAGCGCCATCTAGTCCCAAATTAAGCGCAATACTTGTGTTATGGGTACTAGACGTAGACAGCTGATAAATGTACTTAAATAATTTTTTTTTTAATATATACTTATAATACATAGAAAACAACCAGACCAAGAAAAATAGACATGTTCTTTGCACACAAATGTTTGTCTTGTGCGGGATTCGAACCCACGACCTCGGAGTCAAAGTGGCCATTGCTAACCATTCGACCACCGAGCTCGTCAAAGTTACATAGTTATTTATCCTATAGGTGACGTAAAAAACCTGTTTAGTTACATATTGAACATTATTACAGACTTGAATACCAAGTTGCCAATTTCACCTTCCTGTCGTTACGTGCCCCTACAAGTGGGGAGCGTTAAGGAAATGGTGCGTGAAAACGGCTGTTATTCAATAGCATTTATATTCGTGGATGAGCTATTTTGGAAATATATGTGGAAAGTATGCTAAAAGAACGTTTCCGTGAGTCAATTTCGTATTCAAATATACTCGTAGATCCTCTCTACGACAGTTCAATTTTGATTGATTGGGCAATTTGCTTACGGTCTTTTTATAGAAACATTATACATTGTGCGTCACTAACCGTTCTGACCCATCAAATTGTCGCCCTATTGCCGTAACCTTAGTATTGTGCTTAGTTAGTTACGGAACGGATTCAGAACAAGCAATAGGCTTGTATACCATTTTTTTTTTTCGATTTGTTATTTAAAGACGTCACAAGATTAGAAATACAGGTGAAATAATTACTTCGATTGCATAAAAACTTCTCGAGATATGATAACTTGAAGATCACAATTTTGGACTATTCCGAAAACGCTCCATACAAAAGGCCACCACGTTATGACGTCACACCTTGCTATTTTATATGCATTAAATCAGAAATTTGTACGACAGCTATGTTAAATATTGCGTTTATGTAGCCAGTGCCGTAACAAAAGTTTTAGTATTTTTTATTGAATCTACAATGGTAATATTTATTTTTTATAATGTCATACCTTTAAAATGGACTTTCCCACCAAACTTTGATCGAACATAAAACACGTCGAACATAAGTTATTAAAATTTTAAGATCGCAGTTCGTTCTAGTTTTATGTATTTTACGTTAGTGGTAAAGAGTTTTTATAATTTTGTAACATTGGCAACTAGCCTATTGATCCGTACCTAGAAGATGATCGTCAGCATGGTTTTATATCGTAACGATCAACGGGTGATCTCCTAGCGTATGTGACGCACCTCTCTTGACCTGAATACGTCTTTAAAGTTGCTCTCATAGGGAGGTAATTAAAAAAAAACAGGACAAGTGCAAGTCTGACTCGCCCACCGAGGGTTCCGTAGGTACGTAGTATCATTATTAAATTTGATATTTTTCATTATAAATAAGAAATAATGCGTCGAAAAAAATAAATAAAATATATTTTCCAATGTGTACATCAAGCCCTTTCATATGATACCCCATTTGAACTAGTAGTTTCAATTTGAAATTTCCTCACCCTATAAAATATAGACCCCCTATTTTTTAAGATCTATTTACAAATGTATAGTTTTGAGATTTATTCCTGTACTTGTAGCCTATAACGATGTTACTTGCCAAATTTCATAGTTCTAGGTCAACGGGAAGTACCCTATAGGTTTTGATTCCCTTGAGTGTGTCGAAATATGCGTTTTTTGCTGAATAAACGGCCGTAACTTTTTTCTACGTAAACTTAGCAGTTTGATTTTTTTACAACTTCATGGGGCCGTAGACCTGAGTATACAGTTCAAATTTCAGCTTGATACCTCCACGCATTCTCTACATAGAAATTCTTGACAGACAGACAGACAGACGGACAACAAAGTGATCTTATAAGGGTTCCGTTTTTCCTTTTGAGGTACGGAACCCTAAAAAATGAATGATAACGAAATCGGGGGTTACAGTTTGGTGTTGCAGCTACATATCTATCATATCCTTTCAAAATTCAATCACACTACTGGACTAAAGAATTTAACGGAAAGTAAGGAAAATCGCGAGCGGGGGAGAGGGAAGCGCTATTTTGAAATAATTTTAGTGCATATAACGTATTCACATAGAACACACAGTCGTGTCGTGTGCACCGCGAGCAGGTGAAGTTGGCTTTGGTTCAAAGATGTTGATGAACCACGTACACCCCACGGCCCGGTCTTACGGGAGAAAAGTTATCGCGTGACACAAGATTCCTTAGTCGCCTTGTACGACATCCAGCGCAGAGCAATGGAGTGGCACAATTTTATTCTGCCGGCTACCATAGGGCAAATTTAAGGGTTTCCCTTGATTTTTCTGGGATCCCATCATTAGACCCCGACTTGGTGAATATGGAACCACCTCGCAATTACCCTTTCAAATAAAAAAATTGAATTTGACCATACGTGCTTATAAAATTTAAGGGTTTCCCTTGATTTCCCTGGCATCTCATCATCAGATCCTGACTGGTGAATATGGGACCACCTTGAAATCATACCCTTTCAAATAAAAAAAGAATTATGAAAATCGGTTCACAATTCGCAAAGATATCGAATAACATACATACAAAAAAAATATTCAGTCGAATTGAGAACCTCCTCCTTTTTTGAAGTCGGTTAAAAATACAACAATTGTCACTGCTTATTCGTACGTTACTTTGAGAAACGTAATATATACTGTAACTTGGTCAGATATCATAACTATCAGTTATAAGATAAACATACAACTGAATACATGGAATTATTATGTCGCATGAAAATTATATAACATTACAGATAGACAGAGAAACAATGAGTTTTGTAATATGTATGGATTGAGCTTAACAATGAACACAATCTGTGTTATTACGAGAGAAGCCACGGTCACATTTAGTTTCATAATTATTTTATCAAATAAGCAGATAGTTAACAGATTCCCTTCGTTTAGAAGGACAAGTTAGCTGTTTAGCTATTTGTTTATCTTAAGGCAGTAATGCCTAAGGACGTTTGCTAACGACATCTTGGAGTGTAAGTGGTTCATCAACATCTTTAAACCAAAGCCAACTTCACCTGCCCGCGGTGCACCCTGCTGACTGACAAACGAAGCTCTGGCGAAAAGAGAGGTAGGGAGCGTAATTGTAAGCTACCTGACTGGGGAATGTACCTCTACCTCACAGAACACCGCAGCCAAATAACAATTCCTTTGATGGTTGTTGTGTTCCTGCGAGTGAGTGAGGTCACCAGAAAGGGAGAATACACGGAGATGCTGCGTTAGCAGCGGGGGTGGCGACACGCGAGCGATATTTTATGTTGCGAGCGTTAATATGGCTACCGTAACCGCTTTACATCAGGCGGGCCGTATGCTTGTCTACCGCCCGACGTAGTATATAAAAACAAAAAAAGAACAAGTTAGCTGTTTAGCTATTTGTTTATCTTAAGGTAGTAATGCCTAAGGACGTTTAGCTAACGACATAGAAGTTAAAACAATCTTTTTTTTATACGAGATGGGGGCAAACGATCATGGGGGTCATTTGATGGAAAAAAACCACCACTGCGCATGGAGATCAGTAACACCAAGGGGTCTGGTGACGTGAGGTCACCAGAAAGACGGGAAGGAGTATATCACTCGTAAGAATTGGATCTCATAGGATTTTTTTTAATTGATTGCGGTATTCTGTGAGGGGGGAAGTACCCAGTCGGTGTTATAATGTTGATTACTGAACGCGGTGTTGTTATAATGTTGATTTCTGAACGTGACTGTTAGGTCATTGAGAGACCGCTAAAACAACTGTCAATACTCATAAAGCTCTGTACTGTAAAATGGCTACATAATTTGCTCATGTATAATTGTAATGACGCAGTAATAGAAATAAACGTGTAACATGGAATTGTGCTGTTAATTATTACCTTACACTTAGAAGATAACAGTCAGGCAATTTAAAAAATATGCTGTGCCCTACTTCTCTTTTCACCAGTGTCTCGTTTGTCAGTCAGCCGGTGCACCACGTGCAGGTGAGGTCGGCTTTGGTTCAAAGATATTGATGATTTACAATTCAATCTACTAGCAAAGCGTCTGAAATCTGGAAACGTCACGTAGAAAGTCCAAAAAGTTAAAAACCTTAATAATAAAATTCTCTGATTTATTCATAGACTAAGTTACTGACGTTATTTTGCGAAAATCAAATTGCCTCAAATTAAGAGCTCACAGAACAGTTGATTGCCAAAGGAAAAGCGCCTCTAAATGAAAGCGTTAGTTTCCCGGCTACATAGAGTGAGATATAGATGCTTATAAGACATGTGGAATCAATTAAGTCTCTCGGATCTCTGGAGACGCGAGAGTTCATTTAAACAGGACATTCTGCATGTTTGCAGTTCATCTACAATGGTGACATAATAAATTAAATTTAAATTTTATTAAATCACAAAACAGATGCTAGATGCTAGCTAAATAGCTAGATGGCATGGTTTCAGTCTAATCGATTACGCAAGTTAAGCAATGTCGACCGTAGCGTGTCCATGGATTATATATCTCAAGTTCCTCCTTGCTTCGGAGGGCAGAGGTCCGGCCAGCCCCCTTACCACCAACAATTGAATAGAGTCGCTTATTCATTGGTATGAATAAGCATTCTATTCAGTTATTAAATCGCAATAAGAGTTGGCGGTAAGGGGGCTGTTGCCATTAGATGATAGACGTCAAAGCCAGTTAGGCAGGTACAAAATGCAGAACGGCAACAATAACACGAAACTCGAAACTCAGAGTTACAATTTCTGTCAATTGTTTAATTTGCTCGACAAGTTGAAAAAAAAAAAAACATCTCACATTCCATTGGTGTGCAAGTAATTTGCGACGGTAGTTTTTTTACATTGTTGAAGAAATAAAACAATTATAAATAAAATAAATATTATATAAATTGTCCAGAAAAATAAAAAAATATAAATATTTCTGGACAATTTACACAGCGCCATCTAGTCCCAAATTAAGCGCAAAGCTTGTGTTATGGGCGTTATACTAGACAACTGATAAATGTACTTAATTTTTTTTTTGTAAATACATACTTATAATACTTAGAAAACACCCAGACCAAGACAAACAGACATGTTCATGCACACAAAAGTTTGTCTTTTGGGAATCGAACCCGCGACCTCGGAGTTAAAGTGGCCATTGCTAACCATTCGACCACCGAGCTCGTCAAATTTTTTGTTTTTCGTTAAATTGGTAGAAAATGTAACTTTCCGTTACAATTTCTAACAACTGTGTGGGAATATCATATTGTTTGTATTAGTTATGCAATAAAGAATATATAATAATAATAAATTAATAATTAAAGGAAAAACTATAAAGGCGGACTTATCCCTCACAGGGATCTCTTCCAGCCAACCTCGGACTGTCTGAGAGGATTTCGTGAATAGACTAGTGGACACGTTTTATCCAGATACTGTGTTCTCGCAGTTCAAAGCCGCGGATTGAAGCTAGTTCTTTTATATGTAGGTAGTAGATAGTAGTATTTACTTACCTCAACAACTAACTTACCTCACCCCACGCTCCATTCACACTACAATCGCTCTAATACCTCTCTTTCTTTCTCGTTAGTTAGTAATACCCGCATTTTATTTTTATTTTTTTACCTACCCTCATTATAATTTGTTATCAATTTGTCATAACGTAATTTCTTGTACATTTTAAAAGCAGATAAGACCAAATATTATGAACAGGTTATATCAACCTTCAGTCTATAAATATATCTACTGTAATATGGGTATTTCACTGTATAACGCTCTGCCTCATCACTTAAAGTCGTTAAATGGAAATTATTTTAAATCTCGCATAACGACCGATTTTAAACCGTTGCTTCTACAATGTCAAAGAATTTTGTGAACTTAAGAATCTTGACTAATAGTAATTCATATATGCATGCTTACTTGACTTGTATAAATTTGATAATTTTATTGTAATTTAATTTTCCTTTTTATTTATTTGTGACATCCTTAAATATATTGTAATCAACTGTATTACATATACATTAAATTAATAATTTAAAAATTTGTACGCCTGCATGCAGGCTCAATACAAGGAACAAAAATGTAATATACATAAGACCTGTATCTCGATGTACTGTATTGACAAATAAATGATTGATTGATTGAATAAAATTCAGTAAATCCTTAATAGTAATGCTTAGCACAACAACTGTGTAAAGGGAGTGCCTGGTGACCGGTAACTCAGGTTTTCACCAAACCTACTTCAGGCACCAGTCTCTCACCACATTGGCTGTATTACTTTGCGCTAAATTGTAAGTAGGTACTTATATTTAAGACCGTGTGGAATGGAGAAAATAAATAAATATTTATAATACATTCGAAACACCTCAGGTTAGAAGCATCAATAGATATCCTTGTGTATCGAACTTCTGTCGAGTCACCGTTGTCTAATAAGACCTGTTACCACGGCATCACTCACAAATCCCGCTGGAATCAATATAAATCTCCATCCATCTTCATCCAATCCATTCCAAAATAGGTCACTAGGCTTCCTTAGCCTTCAATTTATTCAACAGTACGTAAGTTTGAACAAAATCTTTTATTCCATTCACGTTCGAAGTTGTTTGTTCGAATTGACAAGTCATTCTAGGATTTTACCAGTTTTGCTATTTTTAGTATCCTCAAATCAATCTTTGGATCAAATTATGGCCAACTCAAATGACGAGCTCGGTGGTCGAATGGTTAGCAATGGCCACGTTTACTCCGAGGTCGCGGGTTCGATTTCCGCACAAGACAAACATTTGTGTGCATGAACATGTCTGTTTGTCTTGGTCTGGGTGTTTTCTATGTATTATAAGTATGTATTTACAAAAAAAAATGTATTTAAGTACATTTATCAGTTGTCTAGTACCCGTAACACAAGCTTTGCGCTTAATTTGGGACTAGATGGCGCTGTGTAAATTGTCCAGAAATATCTATATTTATCTATAACTATTTAGGCAAAATATTTTTTCTATGGCAAAACTTTATAAAACTGACACTAGCCCAATTATCCCATCCCAGCGACATAACAATAATAAAATAAAATAAAAGAAATAAATATTATTGGACAAATAACACACTACCATCTAATCCCAAACTACGCAAAGCTTGTACTATCGATACTAGATAACTGATATTATACTTAAATACATTTTTTTTTGTAAATACATTACATATAATATATGCCATCAAAAAGATAACTTGTAAAAAAAAACAAGTCTCGCAACTCAAATCTTCTACCGTAAAAAGTTATGAGATCCATGTAATACCAAGTCGGTTAATTTATTCAGTCCCTACTTAAAGGACCTTCTGTCTTCAGTTATTACGTAATTAGCTAACCTAACAAAATCTTATAGCGACCATTATCAATATTAAAAATCTTTTATGTTTTAAATAAACAGAATGACTTGGCCATCGCATGAAAACACAATATATCTCTCAAGTGATACGCATTATATTAAATAAGATTGTTTAGTGCCAGTTAGTAGGAAAGTCCTAGAGTGGAGGCCACGTATTGGGCGACGAAGCGTAGGGCACCCCCTCTCTAGATGGACCGGTTGGATGCGGAAAGCGGAGGATCGCATACGGTAGAAAGCATTGGGAAAGGCTTATAACCAGCAGTGGATAGATACAGGCTGATAATGATGATGATGAAGTTACTTTTAAACAAAAATTATATCTAGGTACCCATCTACACCTATGATTCATTCACTCCAAATGTAACTTAGTAATCCTTTATATTTATATGGGATTACAAAGTTATTTATACAGTTGGTGTATCTAGAAAACTGGACCGAAATTGCAAAATATTTTAGTTTTTCCTTTATTTATACACTAAACACTAATTGTATTCTAAATTTGAAGCTTCTATGTTTGCTAGAAGTGCCTTAGAGTTTTGTTGATCGGTCAGTCGGTGAGTGACAAAATTAAGAACTTTGAGTAGTTATAATTCTTAAACTACTGGATTAAATTGAATTAAATTTGCAATATCAAATATGCCTGATTGGTTACTAATAATTCAGGTTTCTAGTTTTATCCACAACAAAGTTATAGGAGGTCGAAAATGGCCTGAATTGCTTCGAGAAAAGGATGGTACAACCGTGCCGCTTTTTGCTCGACTTGGTGGGGATACTGCCGTGCCCCCAGATTGTAAACACCCAGACCAAGACAAATAGCGCGGGTTCGATCCCCGTACAAGACAAATATTTGTGTGCATGAACATTATCTGTTTGTCTTGAATGTATTTACAAAAAAAAATATGTATATAAGTATATTTATCAGTTGTCTAGTAGCCAAAATACAAGCTTTGCGCTGAATTTGGGACTAAATGGCGCTGTGTAAATTGTCCAGAAATATTTATCTATTACCTACTGACTACCTTTAGTTTTGTCTAATTGTCTATCTAACCTCTAGGTATCTTCAATACACTCCACACATGTAACTGAATTGTATCCAATGAATTCGCCCGGATATCTCATGAATATGTATTGTTTATTAGAACGCTGACAATATCTGGGAATGTGTAGGATTATGTTAATAATGCATGAAGTGTATGTCTGAATCAATACCAATAAACTATGCGTCTGCATATAAATAACCTCTTATTTTGTACCATAACTATTTCTCCAAAAATAGAATCAAGTAAACAGAATGACAGTTCTCGTATTTATTTTAAAAGTTGACTGATTGGACCCTCGCTATTTGGTACCGATCAATAGTCACATTGATTTCATTGTGTCTTTCTCAACCTTGACATCGGCAAAATCATCGTCAAACAAAAACGATGGAGCCATTTAATTAAAAGGAAGAAGCAGCCGCTTGCGGTGGGACCTCTCCAGGGGAATCCAGCGCTGCTGCAGTGCTGGATTCCCCATGGTCGGGAGAACCCTGCAGAACCATCGCGGGGGGCTCGCTGGTGTTTGACCCTTCGAGCTGAGTGCACTCGGCATTCGCCCTCCCTCTCACTAGGTTAGTTTTCGCTTTGAAAGCCTTCGGGCTAATGGCATAGGTATCCATTACGAAAAAAAAAACTTAAATACATTTTTTTTTGGTTAAAAACAGACATTTCATGTTCACAAATATTTGTCTCGTGAGGGGATCGAACCCGCGACCTTAGGGCCAAAGCCGCCATTGCTAACTATTCGACTACCGAGCTCGTCAACTAAGGTGGCAAACAAGCACACGACCTGCCTGTAAATATGCAGTCATTTCAGCATATGGAAGATTGCATCACCAGAAGTACTCACGCGTTACAGACTCTGTAAAAACCTCTTCACGCCTTTGTTGAATAACCCCATACTGTAGACTCTGGGCCTCTGTAGCGGCCGCCATATTGAATTATAAAAACAAAAATTAAAAATTTTGAAATAACCGACGACGGTTAAAACGTAGTTGAAAAATGATAAAATAATTTTGAAACCCCCGACTAAAAGAATTTATGCTATGAACTTAAGTACTTCAGTCGACCAATATGCGTTATAAATATCGCTGCTTTGGAACAATACTGTTGTAACTCAAATTGAGTGAATTTTTCAGTAGAGCACTTTAAAGTTTTTTCAAATCTTAAAATGCAGTATTTTTTTATTTACTGCGCAAATGTTGATGAGGCTTGAATAAAAACACGAAAAATATATTGGAGTTTATATTTATTAAATGTTTTTTAAGAAAATAATACTTATTTAGTACTAATAATTGAAAATAACTACTAGGTCTCAGACTTATAACAAAATAACACAGACAAACTTATGAAGATTACTGGCTCATTACAAAAAATACTAGAAAAAAATAAGGTTATTTTTAATAACAGAGGTGTGTTTTCGAAATAATACAAAATATTCATTATGTTTTTCTCAGTGATACTGATACATTTTGAGTTGTGACATCTTAGCATTATTTATTTTAAATCAATAGTGTTACAATACCAATTCGGTCGTTGTTTTACAAAAATGCTTGCTGTATTTAACATGTTTTATGGAAAAGTAAAGTATTAACTGGTTTTACAGCAAGTAATGAACATACTAAAATTAGAAAAATGAGAAAGTTTAACATCTTTAAAAATAGCTAACGCTTATTAAGTAATTGTTGTAGCTTAGAATCTTATAAATTCAGGAAACAAAACATAAAAATTCAAAAAGCTCAAAATTGAACAATATACTTTTATCAACTTAAAATTAGAAGAAAATTATAAATTATACACACGAAACAGAGTTTATAACAGTCTCTATTTTTAACAGTCATTTAAAAAAGTTATCTAAATATCTATTTATAATACTTTGAGATCATAATAATCAGTTCGCATTACTAATACGAAAAAAAAAAATATTTTAACGTGTCATATTATTATTATGACTACTGTGGGAACCTATGTAAGTATATATTAATATCAATTACTATATTCTTTCGACCAGCTAACGATAACGCCCTTGTAAAAAACCCTAAAGATTCTCATAGAATAATGAGTAACATTTTGGAATTGTATTCTTTTTTAGTAAACCTAATAATCCTCGTTTTTTCTTTTCACACACTTCCATCTTATTTTTGTATGCTTGTGTCAAAACTATATTATTATTATTTTGTGTGTTTCTTGTTCTCCCTATCTTTTCAACAATAACTTTATTAAAATGTTCCTCTTCGTATGATGTTTTGTAGAAGAAGGCGTAATTTTGAGTGTCGTCTGGATCAACTTTCAAAATTTTTATATCAGTAAGTTTTACTGATTGCTTGTTTGCATTTTTAGAAAAATTCTTACCTATAGCAGTTGCTAAACTTTTGACATCATAAAAATCGGCATGGGACAGTTCATATACTTTATAGGGGGTACCAGTCTTCTTCGCACTTCGTATTATCTGTGTGTATTGATCAGGTGTATAGATAGCACCAGATTTGAGACTTCTTTGAATTTGACGCTCTATAACAGAGTGAACACTGTCACCCTCATTTTGTGTATGACCCTTTATGAGGAATTTATGACTAATTGAATTTATAAAATCATAATTATGCACAGCAAAAATGTATACTGCGATCAAATAATGATTTTTCTGCTGCCCGCAGCAATTATCTGAGTAAAATATCAAATCCAATTTGGAATCAAGTTTTTTGGCGGTCTCTTCCAGGCTTTCAATGTATTTTAGTACACAGGTACCAATTTCAATAGCTCCACGTTTAGCTTCGCCTTCGTGCCATACGTAACAGTTTACATCTTTGGTTTTAATATCATAAATAGTAAAATTATAGCAGCTCAACTTGGATAGGTAATAAAATGTCGACGTATCACCTTTAGGACAAGGCATTGCAGCTTGTAGATCATAAACTGATACTATACAATTGTCCGGAGTATAGTTTTTGTCCTCATCTTTTTGATCCCTTGCTAGTTGTTTTTCCTTTAGGTGAAGTTCATAATCATGTTTCATAATTTGTTTGTCTTCTTCAGTCGCATTAGTATAATTTGTACAGTTTTCGCATTGGTCTTTTTTAGGTTTGAAGAATGCCATATTGTATTCGGAACAAAATATATTGTAATATGCTAGATAATTACCAAAAGGTAAACCTTTACTTTTGCTATCAGCAACATAGTCTCTATGTAAATCGGCTACAGTCTTGCCACCTTCAATGTATGTTCGTTTGGTGTCTGCTCTGCAGTAATGACTATCAACTTTCGGGATAGAATCTAAGTGTTTTCTTATGCTATCTTTTACCAAAGGATCAAGACAAGCGTGGTTCTCGTGTTTGCCTCGACGATCTTGCTCTAAAATAGCCATGTCTGACGTTTTATTGATTACAGTCTTAATGACCCTGTCGTTAATATCAAGAGTGGCTTTGAAATAAGTTTTACAAACTCTGAGTTTATTATCCGCTATTGAAAGATAGAAAGCAAAATTGTTTCCCCGATTACTGTTGTGTACTTTGTACGAGTATCTCGGTTTGATTACGGAAATATGTCGCATAATATATTCTCGCTGCCGTTCCAAGTCCCCCATATCCCAGTAGTATTGAAATATCATTTGTCTCTGTAATTCTGTAATGTTCTCCTTACACTTAAATTTGCATTTATCTCCGCATGGAGTTTTCAATTGTCTGTTGGGAATTACTTTATTTTTTTTATTCACGTACGATTTGCCATGATTTCTTAAAATTTTTGCTCTTACAGATATCCAGTTCTTAGGGTTTGCCTTGCGTTTACGTCCAATTCTTTTCGCAGACTCTGTATTTTTTTCTATATCTTGTTCTATATCTTGTGGTATATCTTGTTCTATATGTTGTTCTTTATCTTGTTCCATATCTTGTTCTATTTCTTGTTCAGTAACTTCTTCTACATCTTGTTCTATATCTGATTCTATATCCATTTCTGTATTTTTTTCTATCTTTTCTTCTTCTGTAACTTGTTCTACATCTTGTTCTCTATCCATTTCTGTATTTTTTTCTGTATCTGGTTCTGTAACCTGTTCTATACCTTGTTTTTCAACTTGTTCTGCATCCTCTTCCGTGTCTGAAGAATCGCTAGACGATGATGAACTGTCAGAAGAGTCCGAGGAAGAGCTTGAACTAGATGAACTACTCGGTGGTATATACAATATTTTTGAAGGACCTGGTTTGGGCTTGTTTGAATAATCAATTTTTTGGTGAGAATTTCGCGTACTAATTTCAGTTTCATATTTATTCGCAACTGTAATCAGGGGATCGATGTTTTCAGCAAAATTATTTCTTTTAAATCGCTTTGCGCGTTTGTAATTATTTAAGTCACTATGATCAGAATCGGAATAATAGTCATCAGTATTTACGTAATTCGGGTCCTTAACGCTGTCATCTGAACAATAGTCATGTACTTGCTGGTTAAGCGGATCTTCTGCATCTAGAAGCTTGTTGTTTTCAGACGGTAAAGGAGATAGTATCGCGCGTTCTGTTTGACTAATTCTGTCGTCTGCTTGATTTTCCTGTAACATAAACAAAACATGAAAAAATAGCCATTAAAGCATAAATCTAAAAAGTTTAAAATAATATTCTTCTCGATAGTTATTCATAATTTAACATTAAGTATTATTATAAAATCAAAAATCCAACTACCTACACTTCATGTAAAAGTACGTACCAATTCTTTTGTTCCCTTGATACTCAACGGGGCATTGATGTTCCGGAACATCTGTAGAGTCCGTCGGTTCGCCACTAAAATAAAAAAAACAAGTAAAGGTTAGGTAGGTACCTAGAATATAGCTAACTAGTAACTGGCTACCTAGATTACTTATAAAAAGTCAATAGGTATTTGACATTTAAAAAAATAAATGCGTTTTCGAGTTGCTTTTTATCTGAAATACTGTGTCAAGTACAACAATACGACAGATTGTTTATCAGATAAAGTCTTAATACGAAAAACAAAATTACAGTCACGAAATAATTTATATAGAAAAACGTTTTAATTTTGATTGTACAAATACTATCGACCCTATTTTTTATTATAAACAGTAATATCTAATTTTAATACATTCAAGTTATACTTACTTTTTGTAGAACAATGTAGTAATTTCAAATGATACTTTGCTTATGAGAAGTGTCTAACAGTTCTTGTAGATTATTTTAAACAATAGTGTCACATCTCGAAATAATGCAGTGTTCTCAATAAATGCGCACTCAAAATCTGTATTATTTTGTAATATGACTATATTCCAGAAAAATAACCGAGTGTTCACTTCCAAAGAGGAGTTACAACTGGCGATACAACGCTGTCTATAAAAAATGGCGGCCAAAATTGACCAATAGGAAACAGTCTTTCGGTGGCGCCACGCACATAATTGTTGTTATAGAAATACGATCTTTACTGAGTATATAAAACGGATCATTTTACGTTGAATGGTGTTGAAAACTCAATTTTGTAGTATTTAGTAATAATACGCTATTCTTCCAAAGCAGCGATATGTGAATCGACCTTAGTTTAGTTATATCATACTATTACTTATACTGTGGTTATATCGAAAATAGTTATAATGGGATTAGTTATTATAATGCGTAACCGAAATATCGCTCGCGCACAACATCGTGGCACAGGAAGGCCAGAAGGAGTTGGTAGCCCTCTACCAACGGAGCAACTTCTTCTGACCTTCCTGCTGAACGCAGTCATTTTGCAAGAAGACAATAAGCCTCAATTGTTATTTGGCTGTGCATTGGCTGCGGTATTCTGTGATGTGGAGCTATTTCCCTAGTAGGGCAGCTTACAAATAAGCTATGTCCTTTTTTTATATTAGCTCAGCATATTATATTATATCCGCTTCGCCTGATGGTAAGCGAAAAGAGGAGCCCCAATCGCATCGGCAACGGACTGGAGACCTTGATGTATTGTGAGTTGACGCTGCCATGCACACTAAGAAAGGATTTTTCAAAATTCATCCCCTAAGGGGGTGAAACGGGGGTCCAAAGTTTGTATGGGGAAACGAGATTAGTTGGACTATTTTATCCGAGACTTTACACGAGTACTTCTATAGATAAATGAGTAAACACGTGTTTCAAGATTTTTCAAAATTCAACCCCAAAGGGGTGAAATGGGGTGAAAAATTCTGAAAATCGTCATGGGTATTATTTTTATAGTTTATCGGGTCACTGATTACGACAATAACAATTATTTTCTAATCAAACATAGCCGACGTAACAAACAAGTCGCCCTTGTGGGGATGCGATGGGGTGGAAATGTCTAAAATGTGGTGAAAAAGTCTGAAAATCATCATGGGTAATGTTTTTATGGTTTATCGGGTCTCTGATTACGAAAATAACAACTATTTTCTAATCAAACGTAGCCGACGTGACATAAAATCCCCCCTGTGGGGGTGCAATGGGGTTGAAATGTCATAATATCAATATGGGTGTTGATTCTATGGTTTTCTGGGACGTCAATTATGAAAATGGCAACGATTTCAAAATATAACATGGACAAGAAATTGCTTAAAAGGATTATTCAAATTTTACCCCTAAGAGGGTGAAACGGAGGTTCAAAGTTTGTATGGGGAAACGAGTTTAGTTGGGCTATTTTATCCTAAATTTTACACGAGTAGATAATTGACGAAACACGTGTTTCAGGATTTTTCAAAATTCAACCCCTAAAAGGGTAAAATGAGTCCCTAAAGCCTGAAAAACTTCATGGGTATTGTTTTTATGGTTTATCGGGTCGCTGATAAATAATAACGATTTTAAAATTCAACGTGGCTAGCATGACCATCATCTCCTATTGGGGTGCGATGGGGTTGAAGTGTCCAAAATGTGGTCAAAAAGTCTGAAAATCGTCATGGGTATTGTTTTATAGTTTATCGGGTCGCTGATTACGGTAAAAACCACTATTTTATAATCCAACATAGCCGACGTGACATAAAATCACCCCTGTAGGGGTGCGATGGGGTTGAAATACCATAATACCAATATGGGTGTTGGTTCTATAGTTTCTGGAACGTTAATTATGAAAATGGCATCGATTTGAAAATATAACATAGTGGGCATAAAATTAGTCAAAAGGACTTTTCAAATTTTACCCCTATGAGGGTGAAACGGAGGTTCAAAAATTGTATAGGGAAACGAGATTAGACTGACTGATTTGACTATTTTATCCTAAACTTTACACGACTACTTCTATAGAGTAAATGAGCAGATGAGCAGATGAGCAGATGAGCAGATGAGCAGTTGAGCCGATGAGCCGATGAGCGGATGAGCGGATGAGCGGATGAGCGAATGAGCGGATGAGCAGATGAGTAAATGAGTAAACACGTATTTCAAGAATGAGGAAACACGTATTTTCAAAATTCAAGCCCAAAAAGGGTAAAATAGGGCCAGAATTTCCCTATACCCCGAAAAGGGCCGAAAAGTCCGAAAATCGTCATGGGTATTGTTTTTATAGTTTATCAGTTCGCTGATTACGAAAACAATAATGATTTTGAAATTCAACGTGGCTAACGTTACCATCATCTTCTATTGGAGTGCGATGGGATTGAAATGTCTGAAATGTGGTGAAAAAGTCTGAAAATCGTTATGGGTATTGTTTTTATGGTTTATCGGGTCGGTGATGACGAAAAAACAACTATTTTATAACATGAAATAACCCCTGTGTGTGTGCGATGGGGTTGAAATGTCATAATATTAATATGGGTCAACACCCATATTGATATTATGACATTTCAACCTCTTTTTTTTCAATTGACGTCCCAGAAATTTTATCCTAAACTTTACACGAGTACTTCTATAGTTAAATGAGTAAACACGTGTTTGCCCCGAATTTCACGCGAGCGAAGCCGCGGGCGAAAGCTAGTTCATTAATATACTTTCAATTTACATGTTGTTGATGATAACATCTGACCGTGTAATTAATGTTTTAAGAGAAGTTCCCCGGAAGAAAATAGGTAAGCTCCCTTCTGAAGTATTAGATTTAATAGTTCAACCTAGCTGTAAGGAACAAAATGTTGATGTAGTTTCTAGTTTTCATAGTTCTGCCACTCATGATCATGACTATCATTGGATGATTCATCTGATGATAGTGATGATAATGAGTGATAGATTTTGTTATTAAGTGTTTTATGTACGCTTTATTAGTTTTCAAATTAGATTTACAGATAAATTATTTTACAAAAATGTTTAATAAATATAGATATTGTGTACATATTCTTGAACTTAGTTTTTTTTTCACTCAAACGACAAATCGCCCTCCAAAAAGTACTGGGAACATTACATCTAAGCTTAATATCCTCATTATGACATAAAAATCAAAGCAAATAATATTGTCCAACTAACTTGTTCTAAACGAACCATAGTGCAATGGTGATACCGCAAGCCTGCACGTGACGTTCTGCGACGGAAAGGGGAGGAAGGGATGAGGGAAAACAGTTCTTAAGAGCATTCACCATGGTATAAGTACCTTACCTATATTTTTCCAGAGCCACTTACGCTGGACGGTAGGGTGCACCACGTGAACACACCACGGACGTCTTTGTCTTTAAAGATTGTGGTGAGCCTCTTAAACCCTAAATATCCATACATATTGCAATTGGTCGAAAGCTAAAAATAAATTATAAACGATATTCTGCTCCCAATATGAATTTATTAATTAGTAACTGAAATCGATGAATGAAATTTTTTATCAATTCATAATTCAATCTCGATTCAGTCATCGTCATTCCTCCGATGTCAAACACATTGCATCGAGAGCGCGTTTTGTCGATACGTGTACGAACGAAATTCAATTTCATCCTTTTAAAATGGATTTTCCACCCAGCTTTGGAAATTTATACTCAGATTTTTCATCATAATGCTTTCCACCAAATACGATCCTCCGCCTCCCACATCCGGCCGCTTACAACCGCTTTATTAAGGTCATCGGACCATCTAGAAGGAGGGCTTCTAACACTGCTTCGTCTATGCGCGGCTCCACTCCAATACATTCCTCCCCCATCACTTACGCGGCAGATATGACCTTAGGTGTTATTTTGCGAAAGTCTAATTTACAGGCATTTGACCTATACTACTTTGCGTGCCACCACTGCTACTTAGTTCATGAAAAGTACTGACGGCCGGCACCCACCCACTACCGTCAGTTGATGCTGCGACTGCTTTCATCTCTACTCCAGCTGATGTGGACCCACTAATATCTGAAACAGAAGAAACGTGCGACGTACACCGCCGCCCCGACTGCCACGGTCACCTCCGCGACACGCGTTTCGCCTCTACGCGAATCATCATCAGGCGATCTGTAGATGTTGTCTTTTAATCCATGAAGGACTATTTTCTTTCACTGTATCCGAAAGAAAATTTTTTTTAATAAGATGGGCGCAAACGAGCATGTAGGTGAAAAACATGGAGATCAGCAACACCAAGGGATCACCAATCCGTTGCCAGCCTTTTAAAGGAAATATAGACTCTGTTCTGATTAGACAGCCTTATTGCCATAGAGAGTGCATTCTTACTAAATACACTTAGTCTCTGCGTTCAAGTAGCCTACTCAATCACCATTTGGTCAATGCTCCGATATCCGACGGATTGAATCGAGAGTGAGTTCTGTCGACGCGTGTATGAGCGACAGTGACGACCACTGTGAATGACAGACGTCCGGAATTTGGAGGGACGTTTCGCTTTTTTAGGCTAAAGTGTAATGTCCCGCGCGGGACACCACATGTCCCGCTTTTGGCAGTGAACACCAACATAATATGATTTCGTCAACTGAAATTAATGGACGGAATGTCAGAATTTGAATATTCGGATAAATATAAGCAACTTAAACTTTAACAAACTGAAATATTTTTGATCTTTGATTGTTTACACTCATACCAAAAACACTATTCCATTCATCCTATAAAAAATATATCTAACGAATATGTATTTTTTCTTGTAGTTCCGCTTTTTTCATACGTGTCCCGCTTTTTTTACCCACTCTAAAATATAAATATAATATAAATATAAATATTGTCACACAAATTACACAGCGCCATCTAGCCCCAAAGTAAGCGAAGCTTGTGTTATGGGTACTAGACAACTGATAAACATACGTAAATACATTTTTTTTTTGTAAATACATACATAAGATACATAGAAACACACAGACTAAGACAAACAGACATGTTCATAGACATTCACACAAATGTTTGTCCAATGTGGGAATCGAACCCACGAGCGTTGGTGTCGAAGCCGCGTCTTTGACCGCTACGCCACCGAGCTCGTCATAAAAGGAGGAGGTTCTCAATTCGGCTGTATTTTTTTTTAATGTTTATTACTTAATTACTCCGTGATATAAAAACCGATTTGAAAAAACTTTTTTATTTAAAAGTGGTATACTCTTTTAAATAAAAAAGTTTTTCCAGATTGGTCCCATATTTTTTTCATTATCATCATCATCAGCTTGTATTTACATACATAAATGTAGAGTAATGTTTGGAGTCCGTTTTTTTGTTAAAATTATTTACTTTCAAAGGTCTAAAATCCCGCTTCGATTCTAAAATACGTCTGGCAACGCTGATGAACGAACAGATTTTTTTGGCGAATATTTACACAAGTAGACACGTGTACGCAGGGCCTTATAATTGTTATTTTACGATAAAGTACTATTTCTCATTTATTCAGGTAAATATAGCACTCTACCGTTCTATGCAAATTATATTTAAATTTGCATGCACCCAAGCAACATAAATTTCAATGTGAATAATGAATATTTAACTGTATATAAAGTCCGCAACAATCGAATTTGAATTGTGAAAATACGATGAATTTTTGCTCGGTTTTGCGATAATAAAAGTACTTAAAACGCGACATTTAATTATCACTACATATTAGAAAACAAAGTCGCTTCCCTGTCTGTCCGTCCCTATATATGCTGGGTTCTTTAAAGCTATCTATCGAAGCTCTGGCAATAGAGAAGCTCTGGTAATAGTAACGAAAAATACCCAATAAACACTGGAGTAGTTTTAAAAAAAACATGTAATTTTTTTTTTTTTATTACTAAATTGTAAAACAAGTACATATGACCCGTCTGTTCATAAACAGTCATTATAGCGTTTTTATACCACGTCGAGTGACAGACAAGCATACGACCCGCCTGATGTAAAGCGGTTACCGTAGCCATATTAAGTCTCTCAACATGAAATAATTCTTTCCCGCGCTGCCACCCCCACTGCTAACGCAGCAACTCCTTCCTTTCTGGTGACCTCATTCACTCGCAGGAACACAATCCTCAAGGGAATTGATATTTGGCTGCGGTATTCTGCGAGGTGGAGGTACTTCGCCAGTCAGGCAGCTTACAAATAAAAATGTATCCTACCTCTGTTTTGCCAGAGCTTCGTTAGTCAATCAGCTAGGTGCACCACGTGCAGGTGAGGTTGACTTTGGCTCTAAAGATCATGGTGAGCCGCTTACACCCCAAAACTATACGTATACAGTAATATACAGCACTATAAGTATCTACAATTCCTGAGGTTTTCTCTTGATCTCAATAAGGCTCCATCATCAGATTATGACTTGGTGAAAATACGACTACTACAGGACTATTCCTGTAGGTAGACCCTCTTTTAAAAAAAGGGTTTTTAAAATCAATATACAATTATTTATATGTTTAGTATTGTATTACTTAATAGGTCGGTAGATGGCGCCACACTCCAACTTCACAGCAGTAAAATATAAAATGCAAAAGTTCGCCATCATCACAAACCTTCCTGGTAGCTCAGTTGGAAAGATTACTTGACCGATAATCGAGGGGTCGTCGGTTCGAATCCTACCTAGGCGTGGGAGGTGAATTTTTCAAATTTTAAAATATTCATAATAATTATACAATTATTGATAAAAATATTGATGGCCATACATGAAAAATACACACAGAAGCTGCTGCTTTTTCAAGTCGGTTAAGACGTGTCACCATTGTAGAACACCCTTCCTTCAACGTTGTTTTAGATGGTTGTGTTTTTAATCAAGTGCAGGGTTACATCTAGTTATGCCTGTATCTAGGTACCTATATACAAATTGGCTTCCCTATGGAGGAGGTTCAATCGATCGAATGTAACTTCGGTTCAATTGGATTGCCTATACGTGTATAACTTAGAACTTATGCATGAATTCAATTTGGTGTGTCAGTTAGTTAGTGTTATTTATATGTATAGTGGATTTATATGCAAAATTCCGACCCTTATTTAATTATTTATTTCCTTCTAAATCTCCGTCTCCTTTCGCAAAATAGCCTAGAATTTAGTAGACTAAACTAAAACTTCATTTATTCCAAAGGAGAATGAACACTGAAGTATGAACATCCGTACCAAGTTGTGTCAAAGTTAAATTTGCTTTATAATACCCTATATTTATTCTATTATCACACACGGCAATTCTTTTTGAAATCAAAATCCGGGTTTTGAAGTAATTTAGTAAAAACTATATAACCTAAAAATCGTTTATTCCTACGCATGATGTTGCACTTAATTCCTATAAAACATTGAATGATGAATGAAAAGTATTTTGAGTGTGTCTCACTGCCATCTATAGAGCCAAAGCCAACCTCACCTGCACATGGTGCACCTTGCCAACTAGCAAACGAGGCTCTGGCGGACGAAAAGTAGGGCATGTCAAGCGAACCCGACGAAATGCCTTCGCCTCACAGACGACCGCAATCAAAAAACATAAACAATTTCCAATGAGCCTTGAGAATTATTGTCTTCCTGCGAGAGAGTGAGGTTACCAGAGACGAGATGCTCCGTTAATCTGAGGATGTCAGCGATCGAGCAATACTCTTGGAACGTCTATATGCTACGATAACTGGATTAAATCAGGCAAGACTACGCTTGTGTGGCACTCAGCTGATCGGCGCCTTAAGGTATTTACAGCCATGTATAGCAATAAAATAAAACAAGAAATGAAAATATTATAACCGTGATTATTATTAATGATGGTCGGCGAGTAACATATATTTACATACACAATGATAATAAGGGCACAATTAAGTGGATGTAATACGTTCATTAATAATAAAAACATTATTCATCAATTTCTTCGAAAAAATCATCTAAAAACGTTGCTGGTGCCGTGATATCGTTGTAGCGCGCCCAACTTAAAAACCAAACAATTGTCATGACATGTGCGCAACAGCCAACTGTACGCTTACCAACGAGACAACTGCAACAGTATCCTACTATGGCTTCCAATCTGTTGGCTAGTTCAGCATCATTACTAATTAGTAAATATGTATAGTATGTGCGATTATTTACATGTCTTGATTTTATTCTACCTCTCAACAAATAATTATTGAGCCCTAAAACTAAAGGGACATCGTTATCTATTTCATTATTTACTTCAACAAAATAAATTCCAGTCTGACGGACATGTTCGCCAAAATATGATCGAGCTTGCTTTAGCTGATAGGTCCCAAGAGCAAACCGTTTCAAATCGTCGATAGATAGCCGTGGAAATCTATCTAAATGTGGATTGTTACTGTCGATCATTTGAAAATTAACTCTTCTCCTGTTGACGTTTTCCTCTTCTACATAAGTCGCCAAATGGTTTGGGAGTGAAAGCCTATTTTTAGCAATTGTTGCATATTCCAATGCTTCTGGAGGATCTTCAATTAAAACATGAAACATGTTGATGAGTGCACAAGCAATTCTAAAATCAGCTTTAAGATGAGATGCTGCTCTGTTATTATAAACGTGACGAAATAGTCTGTAGTCTCTTTTAATCCTACCATTAATAACTTCCACAACCCAGCGGCACATTGTGACAAATCGGGACCGATTTGCTTGGAGGGTTGTCAACTGATGTTCACCTTCTAGCAGAGACTCTGGCATATGTGTTACAAAACCATGTTGATTGAGTTCCTGAATGACGTCTCGGAATCCTCTGTCCAATAAAAAAATATCTCCATTCCGGAAAAATGACCTGAAGCCTGATTCCTCATTGTGCAGGTTTAAACTGGTAATGGTGGCATCATTAGTGGTGGCCATGTAAGGTCCGAGACATTCGATTATGTGACCGTCACAACAAACTATCATAAAAGGTTTAACTAAATTGTCAACCTTTTGCAAACTATATGTTTTTTTCTGAAATAAGTAGTTGGAACTACTTTGTACAAATATATATGTATCATCACAAATAACTATTGCTGGTTTAATGATTGGTGGTAAATTAGGATTTCCAAATAATCCTTCTGGAATAATTCTGTTTCTCGCAGCGACATCTTCTACAGTCATATGATTAAATCCTAAATAATTAGGTACAAAGTCGGCGATCAAAACATCTCTTGCCTTGTTCATTAAACGTTCCAAGGTGGTGCGTGATGTATTAAAAAGATTTGCTAATCGCTCATTACTTTCGCCTGTTCTTAGCTTTACTAAAAAAATGCACAAGGCTAAAGAGGCATTTAAAACTAGCTGAGATAAACGAGGGATGCAGTTAAGTAACTCTTGAAACTGATCTAAGTTCATACCAAGCCAGTAATGGCATAAATGCGGTGGCATTGTTGCTACATTTGCAAAATCTAATTGATGTGTTGCTGCTCCTTGCACAATTTTCATTACATTATCAAATTGAACACCAGTGAAATCTCTTAGCGGAGAAGTCAAATCACTCCAACGGCCATGATTCAGATGGTGACGACAGATTCGTGCACCAGGTGGTACATAAAACTTATGGTGTATTAATAATAATTCCTTGAGAGCAGCAGGAATGAGTAAACATTCCAACCCAAAGCAGTTTATAAAAATACAATGTTGTGCTGTGTTGGCAGCTCGTCTGTATAGACGAGATGTAATTTTTGGTGCCTCTTGGCGAACTGGATTTTGGTGTGGTACAGGAGGCGGTAGTGGTGGCGGCACAGGAATATTGACATCTTCAGCAGCTACTGCATCTTGTAAATGAGGGCGATTCAAATCAAACTGACGTTGACGTTGTACTTCTCGTACAGCTGACATCCAACAAGCAGCACACACTCTTTCCATTCGTGAGATCTGCACAAAACAAATAAGTAAATGAGATTTCTAACTACACAATTGGTGATGGTCTAAAAAGCAGTAGAGATAATAGTGAAACATAGGCCCACGACTGTGTCGCATGATGGAGTATGCTCTAAATCCCTTAGATTGAAAGGAGACCCGTATCCGTAACAGTTTTATTTTATTGACCAGGGTCCATTTTGCCTGCATCAATGGTTCAAACCTATAATCAATTAATCCAGTCTGCTAATCTAACAAGGGTGACTTATAATAATTATATTAATATGTGTAAGTGGCTCGCTACCATCTTCAGGTACAATGCTGACCTCGCTGCACAACTGCATATGATGCAAGCAAGGCTCTGGTGAAAGAAAAGAAGGGAATGTCGAGCCTGACTGAGGCAATACCTCCACCTCACAAATTACCGCAGCCATACAACATAACATTGTGTGCCTGCGAATCACCAGACGTGAGAGATGTTAGCAGAGAGGTTCCAGTGCACAAGCAGTACTCCGGACATCAATATATTATAGTACAAGCATCTATATGACTATACTAACTGTTTTAGATTAGGCAGACAGCATAAAATAAACTAGATGGATTTTATTTATAACGGAAATTATTTACCAGATGAGGCAGTACAGGTCGCATTAAAATAGATCTCTCTTGGCGATGTTGTTCTACTGGATATGTTCTTGTTGCTCTTAAGATTGAACGTCCACAAGGCAGGCACACGCTCTGATGACCAAGAGCAGGCAATGGCAAATCCATTCCTTCATTGAATATATTTGCTCGTTCTTGTAGCAATATAAAACATTCGGTACAGAGTACACTTTCAGGAGTTAGCTGAAAAATTAATCTCAATTTAATTATCTTTGATAAAAGAACATAAAAATATAGGTTAGAATCTATAAAACATATGTCTGATCAAATAATGCACAAGCTATAGACATTCCGGGGGCAATTTGGGTTAAGCTAATGTCCCTGTAAAGTGGAGTGAAATGCGAAGTGAAATTGATAAGCCCAGTGGTTGAATGGCTTGCAATGGCTACTTTTGATATCAAGGTCGTGGGTTCCCCGCCCAAGACAACATTTGTATACGTAAACATGCTTGTTTGTCTTGTTCTGGGTGTTTTCTATGTATTATATGTGTGTAATACATAGAAAACACCCAGTAAGTCATCTAGTACCCGTAATGCAAGCTTTGCATAGTTTGGGACCAGATGGCGATGTGTAATTTGTTCAATTTAAAAAAAATTAACGATTGAAGAGTACTGGAGTAGGAGTTATCCAAAACTGTAATATATTAACCATTACGTTAGACGCTTGATCCAATGAATGCATGCGTAAGTTTCTAGGTATCAACAAGTAACAGTTTATACATCGCCTGTTCCTCTGCATTATTACCACACGCTTTGAACAAAAACACGTGAAATAATTATTCTGGACCGAATATCAATACAAACAAAACAATGTGCACAGCAGAAAGCCAACCAAACAATCAAACGAGCAATGAAACGAAATGAAATAAATGGAATGAATCAGAATCACGACAGTTATTTTGATTGCAATTCAAACAAGATGTCGAAGATGTCATCATTTTGTAGGGATGTATGCAAACGATATACCGATGTTTAAAAACATCGATAAATCGATAATAAAAATCGATGTTTAAACTCTTAACATCGACGATATATTGACCTTCGCTATTTATGAACGATGTTTTGTCATCATCTGGGAATTAGTAATCGATGTGAGCGCCAAACAGCACGCGCGATCAACACTCCAGCTCCAACACTACTAACTCCGAAAACTATGTCGGTCCGTCTACAGGACCAGTGCACAAGTGACAAGACCTATCCAACTGCAGAGGTGCGTGAAACAGGGAGATGTTATTTCTCCAAAACTGTTCACTGCTGCATTGGAAGATGTCTTTAGGCTTTTGGACTGGTCACGATACGGCATCAACATCAACGGCATAATAAACATGGACAAATGTTCATGTTATACCCACCTCAATCACAGTTGAGAATTCCGTTCTCGAAGTTGTTGACGAGTATGTCTACCTGGGACAAACGGGCCAGTTGGGTAGGTCCAACTTCGATAAGGAGATATCTCGGTGATTTCAGCTCGGATGGGCATGCTCGGAGTATGTCTACGTGATAGACTCAGTAATGAGTATATACGCAGTATAACTAGAGTTACAGACATAATCAGCAGGCTGAAGTGGCAGTGGGCAGGCCACATAGCGCGTAGAACTGACGGCCGTTAGGGCAGAATGGTTCTGTAGTGGCGACCGAGTACCGAAAAGCGCAGCGTAGGACAGATGGACAGATGTACCCACTAGATGGACGGACGATCTAGTAAATATCGCGGGGAGCCGATGGATGCAAACGGCAACAAAATCAATCGTTATGGAAGTCTAAGGGGGAGGCCTATGTTCAGCAGTGGACGTCCTTCGGCTGAAATAATGATGATGATGATGATGGTAGCAACGTCGTTGCCAACTGAACTGCTATTTTCGGAAATTGTGTCTATAAAGAAGAAGAAAACCGATTACTACGCATCAGGTTGTAAAAAATATTATTTTTAAACTCGGTTTTAGGTATCCAAGAATAGGTTCTTTTTAAATCGAATAATTCTATTTCAAATCTAATATCGATGTTTTCTATGAGCGACGTTGTTTATCTACTATTTTGTTATATGACAGGTGAAGGACTGTCATTGACAAGTATTGACAATCTTCTATGCCATTAATCGATATCGATTAGTGAATCGATTAGATGTTATTTTTTCATTTCCTATAATAAGACCTCTTCATATTTTGGTCGCCTAATAATAAAAATACGTTGTCTTTCAGTAGTGTGTGTATCAGTATTTCCATTAACCGTTGCAGTGGCTTAACTGAGTATACACGTTTTGAAACAAAACTTTTCCTTCTCTCCCTTTTTTAGGATAATTTCAATACGCATGTGTCCATAATATACTTTACACACAAGCTTTACACTTGAAATAGGTACTTTAAGTACGTACCTATTTCAAGTGTAAAGCTTGTGTGTAAAGTTTGCAAATCGATCATGAAGACAGAGAAAAATGAGACAATCAATCAATTTTAAAAAAGTCGAGTACTATTTTCACAAACATTTCATAGGATAGCAGGCCAAACATTACATACTTAGAAGATGAATCAATTTTTTGACGACCTAATGTTGTGCGTGCTGGAGTCGTTATCGTCTGATGTAAAAAGTTCCAAAGAAGTTTTAATTACGAAGCATAAAAAATCGATATCAAATATAATAATCTATTGATTAGTCACTAATACTGTAGACTGTATGCAGTTACATTCCTTTGCCGTAAAAAATATTTTGATTTCGCGACCATTTCCGGATTATCGACATTTTCTTCGTAACAAATTAGAACTTTTTTATTATAGAAAAAAATCCCCGATTTAAAATTCACAATCCTTTTGCCTACTTTAGTTAAAAATAAAGAAAAATATTTTCACATTATTTGCGTTTTGAAACGTGACATAATTTGGTACCATATTTACTCATTATCCTTTACACTAAAAATATATGTAGCTAATGTCTTATTATTTTTACGTGGTCATATCTAATAATTAAATGACGAAATCGTGTAATTGCAAGTTTATTACTCACGCAAATTAGCTGTAATGGTAAAAATTTCTACTTTATTAAACTTATTTACACCAGTGGACGTCAAGCGATTTAGTAGTAGGTGTGGTACGTTGGTGGTAGATGCGACGATGACACTCGAGTAATAAAATTATTCGCTAGGTATGGTATATATCCCAATTTCAACCCCAGCCGAGAGCTTTCCTGTACTCGTCACAAAGAAAATTCGTCACATTTTTGACAAATTGAATGTAAATTCGCCATTTGCATAAAAGACTATGTTGTTTGTTACATGTAGGTAAGTGTACCATGGTGGCAGGCTAAATAGTTTAACTTCAAGCGTCAAAGTAGTAAATTAATCATACAACAATATATTAACATGCACTTTGAAAGTTCAAGCGAAAGGTTCAGTCGTTTCATGGCGCTTGTTAATTATTATGGCATTGTCGTGCCTTGATAAATGATATTGTTATATTGCAGGATATTTTTTTTTATTGTCAATTTCTTGTGAAAGTTGTGTTCACCTGTAATTGGGTTACATGCTGGGCCCAGATTTGTACAATAACTTCTAACGAATGTAAACGTGTAACCTGTTGGTGTACGTTAATAAATAAATATACAAATAGCCCTTATTGTTAATTCTCAAGGTTTTTTTTTATTTGATTAGGAGCCCAAATTTCAGCCACAACTGAACAAAGATTAGACTTTGTTGTTTAGACAACAGTACCTCCACCTCGCAGAATACCGCAGCTAAATAACAATTCCCCTGACGGCTGTTGTATTCCTGCGAGTGAGTGAGGTAATCATAAAGAAAGAAGATGCTGCATTGGCAGGAGGGGTTGATGTGCGCGAGCGTTATTGTATGTTGCCAGCGTTGATATGGCTACGGTAACTGCTTCACATTACGCGGGCCGTGTGTTTGTCTGCCACCCGACGTAGCATAAAAAAAAACAAACAGTATACTGTCAATTGACACTGTCATGCTGGCCCGAGCGTTGCTACTGCACAGTTTGGTTGATGGATCCCATGTTGTAGGTAGGAGGAAAGGCAAGTGCCGGCAAAGTGTTCCACTTTTTAATAGTGCAACAGAGGTATGAGTTGCCGAACTTTTTACGCGAAGACATGTCCTCAACAATGGAATACTGACATCGCAACCATGCACGCGTGGTTCTGTAAAGGTAGGAAGAAGGTGGGATAAAGGAAAACAGTTCTTCAGAGCAATCACCATGGTAGAGACGATAGAATTCGCTTAGCGAGCTAATGTCTTTACGAAGGTATTAGGCCTTAGTGACCTCTTCATCGTTGATTTTGGGAATAGCTCGTGGCTGCAACCTATCGAGAACCTTAAGAAGATATTAAGTGAAATCGTCCCAGAGATGATCTAATTTGAGTATTTTACAGAAGAAAAAGCTGTACAGGCACGAATAACATATTTTATGTTAGTATAGTATTTGAAATACACTATACCTACTAGAAACATCACATACGTATTGTTGATCCACTACACGCTTTCTAAAAACCTCCATGCTTTTGGCATCGAGGAAAATCTATAACACTAGTTTACAGTACATCTGTTGCCAAAGAAATTTTAGCTGTTGCTGACTACATATGATATGCTATTTTCAAAAATATAAGTAAAAGATTTTTATCAGCTCTAGTTTCTGAGTTTCAGCTATGTAGGTATAAAACAGAAAAAAACATGTATTTACTAAGAAAAACTTTATTAAAAAAAATAATTAATCATTGAGTTCTAAAAAACTTCGTTTTAAAGCTCTTCTCTGATGTGTAGACTTTGGAAAATGACGTATTAGCGACCAACAATAGTCAGACATCATATTTGTATCCCAGAAACCCTGATAGCGCTCTTCCATGACACGTAAGTCCTGATGCATACGCTCTCCCTGCTCTTCGCTCATATCTCCTAAATTTTCCGGAAACCTGTCCAGGTGACTATGGAGGAAATGGAGTTTTATGCTCATATTGCACCCCATATTTTTTAACTGTAGCAGAAGGTCTTCTACAAGTTCAATATAATTTTCAGATTTTTTATTTCCGAGAAAATTCTGCATCACAGAGACGAAAGCTGTCCAAGCCTTTAGTTGTAACTCAGTCATAGAATTTCTAAATTGAGTATCTTTCGTAAGTTGTCTAATTTGGGGGCCGTCAAAAATACCGGCTTTTATTTTTTCCATAGTGAGCTGAGGAAAGTTCAGATATATTTTTAGGCACTGAAGAGTCAGTTGAACGCTGCACTGGACGCTGAACACAACTAGTACTTGGGTACTGCCATTTAGCTCGATTTTTAGTATTTAAACCGTTTACGTTTACGCTACAAAAATAACAGTCTTCGAGATGATTTCGTGGTTCTCGCCAAATAGTCGGTGTTCCAAATTTAAAGGCACTTCTTTTACCATTTTTCCACAATCTTAAATATTCCACACACGATTTACAAACACAATTGGGAGCCCAAGACTTCTCATTTTTATCCAAGAGCATTCCAAAATACTCAAAATAGGTATTTTTCACCAACTCTGATATAACTTTTCTACAATCGTTAAACACATATTCCCCGCATATATAACAAAAATGATCTGGATTGTTTAAACAACGTCTCCTTGAACTACTCATGACGCAAAAACTTTGGATACTAATCTTAACACAGTAAAATATGCCTGTTATCGCTTAATATATACGCTTAAATGACAAAAATCAAAAACAAAGTAACTCGAGCTGCTCAAAAAATTTTGAGGGTAGATTTGACGAAAACAAGTCATAAGTGAACATTATCAACCACAAAATTCGCGGCAACAGACAAAAAGTTAAATTTTGTAAACTAGTGTAATAAATACGAGACGTCTTAGAAATCAATACTGAAATAAGTTTCGGCATCAACCCATAATCATTCCACTGTTGGGATACGGGTCTCTCCTCAATCGAAGGGGGTTAGAACACACTCCACCACGCTACGCAGCTGAGGGTTGGCGGTGGTCAGTGTTTTTAAGCTGCTCTGCGGCCTGCGGCCACTGACTGGGCTTGACGGCTGTCCTGTAATGACAACAGCCGGTCTGATAGCTTAGCGTGCCCTACGAGAAGAGCTCGATGGACGAAGGTACTCCAGATCACATTTTTTTCAACTGTCCTAAATATACTCCCTCTCTCTACGATTCCCTTCCCCCTTCCATACCTCGTCCCATGGATTTTAAATCCGTCCTGACATTTGTCAACTCCTCTTGTGTAGTATATGTTTTATGTGACTTTATTAATTTTAACAATATTAAACTGTAATTTGTTTGTCAAATAATTAACTAACACTTTTTGTTGTCTTATATGTCGTCTTTGTCTTTTGCTTTAGGTATGTCAACAGATCTTCGGAATTATTTTAGCAAATTTTTAAATTCTCTAATAATTGCAAACTCACAAAGCCATTTCGTCATCGCAGAGTCACTTACTAAGCATAGTCACCTACTCAGAGACATATGCTGAAATAAATTAAATAGGATTGTCATTGGCGGGAACACCAAGATAGCCATGAAGAAGAATTGAATTGAAGAGCTCGAGATAAATAAACCCATCAGATGACAGGCTACGGTCGACGTTGCTTAACTTGCGTGTTCGATTAGACCGACACGCGCAACGACGCCATCAAGCTTCTCTTAGATAAACCTATATATGATATAACCTGGATTTCAGTATATCTTTTAAAATATATGATTCAAAAGCCATCACACCGTACGGTAACAAGCTCTAATATTGAAAAATGCACCGAGGGGTGACCTACTCCGCTCCTTTTAGCTGCAAAATACGAGTATTAACTATAATACAGTAGTATTAAATTTTGTATTTCTCGGATTTCACCTGAAAGTAGGATTTTCGAGCTATTATTCTGAGCAAACATTATGGAAGATATCCAGCTACTGGGTATTTTTATATATTTTTGACGAGCTCGGTGGCGTAGCAGTCAACAACGCGGCTTCTTTCTTATTATATTCTTATTATATATATTTTTTATATTCCACTGTTCATTTAAATTAAAAAAAAAATAGGTTACTAAAGTTTACATAAGTGGTATGCAAAGACAAGCTTATCTCTAATAGAGATCTCTTTCAGCCAACCTTCAGCAGTGGGTCAGTACAGTATGTGAAGTAGCGGTACGTAGTACTATTACTTAGGCTGTGGTAGCGGTTAGAAGTGCCTGAAATTATTTATAATGTTATACGAGTACACTATGAGCGTAGGTATATATATTCATATATATAGTACATATTATCATCATCATCAGGTCATTTTAGTCCCCACTACAGGATCACGACCCTCTCTCGTCCGTCCAAAAGACAGGGGGTTTTGGCCTACACTCCCCACGCTGGCCAGTCGGGTTGGGGAGACCTTTCCTTTATTTATACACGAATGAATAATTTTTTTGGTGTGTAATTACACTATCTATACCTAGCTATTTTCGTTTTATAGAGTAGAAAAACTTAAAGAGCTAAAAAGAAAAAGACATTGTGAACGTCATATTATCAGCGTCAGAAATATTTGAAGAAAATGAAAAAATAAGTTTATAATTTTTTTTGTTGCCTAATAACCACGTTTAATAACATATTTTTTGTAGAAACGCAAAAAAAATCTGTATACCTTGTTAATCGTCGATTTTTATCGATATTTTTCATTTAGTAACGTGCTGTAAAACATATACACCCCAGCATTAGGCTGCTGAGTCGTAGGTGCTCTTCGTGGACAAAAATGTAAAAATAAATTTGAATCCACGAAGAGCACCTGCCAAAAATATTGATAGGTGCCCTTCGTGGACTAGGCTAGGTGCTATTCGCACAGGTGCTATTCAGACGGTGCTCTTCGTGGACTACGTCTGATCGATGTTTGATAATGTATTTCCCTTAGTCGCCTTGTACGACATCTACGGGAAGAGACGGAGTGATTCTATTCTAGTCTGCCGGAAACCACACGGCCATATTATACAATATACGTATACAAATATATACACACATACTTAAATAAATACATACATTAATGAGATTATCAAGTATTTTATAATGTCACGCGACAACGTCGGTATTTATGAACGGATTTTTAATTTTATTAAATTTTATATTTGGAAGGAAGTATACGAGTATTCAATATAATTTTGCTCGTGTAGTGTTGGTATTCATGTAAATTTTAATATCGTTTGAATTTTTTTATACTACGTCGTATGTAAAACAAGCATACGGCCCGCCTAATGTGAAGCGGTTACCGTAGCTCCCTCAACAGAATTGACATTTTGGCTACAGTATTCTGTTAAGTGGAGGTATTCCCTCAGTCAGCTTAGAAAATACTCTATGCACTACCTATTCGTTACTTATTCTATTCGCCAGTCAGCAGGGTGCACCACGTGAAAGCAAAGTTGACTTTGTCTCTAAAGATCGTATTTTGGGTCACATACACCCCAATATTAAAAAGCATACCAAAACAACACGATATTATTTGCGAAAATAAATTTAATCTCAAAAAGGCTTTGTTGCAAAATCACAGAGTGCAATTATGTCCTTGTTCCACTGAAGATGCGTTGTCTCCACTACATTAGAGTTGTAACGAGCAAGCCATTAGTGGTCCCATCAAACTCTACTTAGAGAGCGCTGTCCAAGAGTTTTGCAAACTATCACTCTCATGCTGCCTGTTAGTAATGGTGCTTAACAGTAATTTGGACATACTGTGATTGAATTATAAATGTATTATATATTGTAAACATGTTATACATGTTTACAATATATAATATAACATGTTTACAATTTTATTTATACGCTATTGTGATATAAAGTCCAGTTAAGTTAGTTAAGTTTTTTAATATTAGTTTTAAGACCGTTTTAAACCGCTATTATAGATATAATGTTTAAGATTAGTAAAAGCCTTGTCTGAGTGTGCGCATATTGCGATTGGTTTATGTTACAATAAAATAAAATAAAATGGCACTTAACATCACTATTATTTCTCCCCTTCTCATGAGAAGGATTATTTATCTGTGAAATCATTCGCTTAGAAATAAATAAATACTTTTTGGCCGTGTGGTTTCCGGCAGACTAGAATAGAATCACTCCGTCTCTTCCCGTGGATGTCGTACAAGGCGACTAAGGGAAATACATTACCAAACATCGATCAGGCCTCCCCAACCCGTTTGCCCAGCGTGGGAAGTGTAGACCAAATCCTCCTTCCGTCTCGGACGGACGAGAGAGGGTCGTGCTCTTGTAGTTGAGACTAAAATGGACCTGATGATGAAATAAATATTTCTGGACAATTTACACACTGCCATCTAGTCCCAAATTAAGCGCAAAGCTTGTACTATGGGTACTAGACAGCTGATAAATGTACTTAAATACCTACATTTTTGAAGTAAAACTTCTTTATGCATGCTTGACTTGGGGAGTAAGCTGGTGAATGCGTGACGAGAGCGTTACGGAAACGGCGAACGGAAGTTGAGAGGGAGATGTAAGTTAGTAGAGCTAAAGAACTTTTACTTTAGTCGTGTGGTCTAAAACACACCCGTTTTTTATTTTTAAATACATACTTATAATACATAGAAAACACCCAGTACAAGACAAACAGACATGTTCATGCACACAAATGCTTGACTTGTGCTGGAATTGAACCCGTGACCTCGGAATTAAAGTAACCATTTCTTGCCATTCCACCAGGCTCGTCAAATAATTTTTTTTTTTTGCCCGTAATCTTAAATTAATTCTAAAGTTAAAGTAGCATAGTTTAGTCCTTATTATAATTAGCTAGATAGCTACTGATTAAATATAGATAGCGAAAATTAAAATTAAAATTAATGAATGCCAGTGAAAATCTCATTACAATCGGGTCAGCTGTATCGAAGATTAGCAGGAACAAACACTTACTTACATGCTTGTACTCCTAAAGCTTCTTTTTTTAAATGAGGGGGCAAACGAGCATGTGGATCACCTGATGGAAAACATCACCACCGCCCATGGAGATCAGCAACATCAAGGTGTCTCCGATGCGTTGTCAGCCTCGTAAGGGAAATATAGACGATTTTAATTACCCCCCAGTCACAGATTAAATAACAGTATTGTGATAATGGCGGTGCTATAAAGCACGACTACAACGTTATACTGTCTCGAACAAGAAGAAAAAGCATAATTACTTGATGACGACGCCCCAGTCACAGATTAAATAACAGTAGCTATTTACATACCTGAGCGTTCCTTAAACTTGTAATCGTCTATAGGCTACAGTCACCGTTGCACGACAGGTGGGTCGTTTGCTTGTCTACCACCTGACGTAGCATTAAAAAACAAACATAATTATAACAATGTTTACTGCCTCAAATCGACGTGAAAACCTCGCCCGTTTCCCTCACTCGGTCAATTACGGAAAATTTGTAAAGTTCTCCAGATTTTATACTAAAAATGTAAAAACTTTGTATACTAACTTCGTCTAATTGCCTGACCTTATTAAGGTAAGTAAGTTAGGAAGTTAGATTCAACTTTTGCTTGTTTTAACGCAAAACATGGAAACTTACATCTGATTACCTACTAACAGGTCAAAATTTAACCAACATTACAAAGTTAAATTATCTTGTTTTGTTTCGGCTATTTTGTTCTTATGTTACCTGCCCTTTCATAAAAGGTCCAACTTCACTACCCAGTACCACCAAATATAATATACTCCTACGAACTTACCGACTCATCCGTAGAACAGTCTTTTAACGTATTGGCAACCTGTGGTTTTATTGATATAATATAGTCAATAATAAATAAATAATAAATATTTCTGGACAATTTACACAGCTCATTTTACATTTATCTAGTCCCAAATTAAGCGTAATGCTTGTGTTATGGATACTAGACAACTGATAAATGTAATTAAATACATTTTTTTTATGTAAATACATACTTATAATACATAGAAAACACCCAGACCAAGACAAACAGACATGTTCATGCACACAAATGTTTGCCTTGTGCGGGAATCGAACCTGCGACCATGAAGTCAAAGTGGCCATTGATAACCATTCGACCAACGAGCTCGTCGCATTACAAGATGAGACTTGTCAATAGCCCAGAATGCATGAAAGGAACCTTATGAGACCATGAAGCACTTGATGTGTCAATGTGATGCCCTAGCTGACAAACGAATGGCAATCCTAGGAAAGGCATACCTAGACCTGGAGGACTGCAGGCACTTCTCAATTAAAGATGTACTAAAGTACATGGAACATGTCTGTAGACACTCCAGGGAGATTATTATTATTTAAATAGTTGTCTTGGCCAACTTGCCAGATAAATATTTTTTGAAAAATAAAAAAAAAATGTTTTTTTCCATTTTTCAAAAAATATTTACTCCGGGGAGAATTACTAAAGAATAGGGAGTGCACAAAAGATCCGACACGGTCGACGTGCCACCAGTGCTGCAGACCCATTTCAAGATAAGATAAGTTAACGAGCTCGTCGATACTCGAAAGTACAGTCAATTCTCGAATCTAGGCGCTCCTAGGTTTGACTAGTTATAGTAAAGTACCTCACCTCCCTGTCCAAAAGCAAGTCGAGTCTCGGTCGCTTCGCTCGCTCGGCTTTTGTTGATCAGAAGCTAACCCTAACCTAGCCTAGACTTGCTTCTAGATTTAACTAATCTAACCTAAGAGCGCCTAGATTTGGAGTATTGAGTATAACATATATGTATATGCACTTGTATATACAAGTCTTCGTTCTAATACTATGGGATATATAGGCACATTAGAAAATCAATCAACATGTTAATTTTATTTGTGTTTTTCTAAAATGTTCACTACAGTATAGGATTTTTGAAGAAAGGTGTAAACGGGTTTTTGCAGGGTTCGCAATGCGTGAGTGATTCTTCAAATACCAAAAAGTCTGTTGGCCGAGATAATTAAATACCATCAGGCAGCTCATACGCTTGTTTACCACCATAGTGGTATAAAAAAAACCGGCCGATTGCGAGTCGGACTCGCGCTCGAAGGGTTCCGTACCATTGTCTATAAAAACGGCAAAAAAAATCACGTTTGTTGTATGGGAGCCTCCTTGAAACAGTTGTTTTATTTTTAGTTAATTATTTATTTATAAAGTGAATACATAACTAAATATTATGTGAGTATGTCAAACGTATACCTATTGCCGTTATCAATTGCGAGCAAAAACGAGCAAAAAATCACGTTTGTTATATTATGGGAGCCCCCTTAAATATTTATTTCATTGTTTTTTAGTATTTGTATTTATAGCGGCAATAGAAATACATCATCTGTGAAAATTTCAGCTGTCTAACTATCACGGTTGATGAGATACAGCCTGGTGACAGACGGACGGACGGACGGACAGTGGAGCCTTAGTAATAGGGTTCCTTTTTACCCTTTGGGTACGGAACCCTAAAAACAACCATTGGCGATGATTGATTACCATCAGGCAGTACGTACGCTTGTTTACCACCCAAGTTGTATAAAAAAAGTTATTATACACCTCAGATTACACTACTCCAAATGGTACGCGTACCCACTTTACGAAATCAAAGATATGACACGAAAAGTCACTTTCGCGAACTCATAAGCCCCGGTAGCATTTTACAAGGCAACGGCAAGTGTCAGTCACTAAGTGCTATTTAATGAATCGGAATGGAACCAATAATTTCCCTATTGGGTACCAAATGGGTACATAAATAGTTACAAAACGTCGCTCCTGGTTGGTTTCAACTCTCCACGTTTTTGTAATCAAATATTGCAAATTAAAATTGACCCAGATCCCTGTGTTTCATCGTTGTCGACTACACCTTGTTCATCCCACTGCTGGGATACGGGTCTCCCCTCAATCTAATGGGTTTAGAGCATACTCCACCACGCTGATCAACTGCGGGTTGGCGGTGGCCAATGTTGTCAAGCCGCTTAAAGGCCACTGACTTGCTTAACGACTATCATCTAATGATAACAGCGGGGACCAACGGCTTAACATGCCCTTCGGAGCACGGAGGAGCTCCAGATAAACAAACCCATGGACAGGCTACGGTCGACGTCGTTTAACTTGCGTTTTCGATTAAACAGAAATTTGGTACACTCTTTTCGTCTTGACAATTTCATGCAAAGTATTACACAAATGCCACCAATTTAAATTCAATATGGCGACCATCGCAATATGGCGATTTATCATTTTCACATTAGCCTGTACTGAAATGACAGGGTTTGATGAGCGAAACACGATAAGTAAACTATTTAGGTAGTTCTTTTATATAAATTACCTAATAAAAGTATGTGTTTTTTTATGGTGGTAATAAATGAATATAATAAAATATTCCTGGTCAAATTACACACCGCAAACCAGTCCTAAACTAAACAAAGGTTGCATTATAAGTACTATATATACTTTTTTGTAACGGATATATATTTTTTTAAATACATAGAAAACACCCAGACGAAGACCACGAGTCCGATAGTCTGTCTGGTAAGACACCGAGCGCTCGAGTGTTCAAATTTTTAAAATAATTAAATTAAAAAATAAAAATTATTTATTTCAGATATATTAGAATTCATATATAACCAATTTATATATCTTTTTATAGTATGAATTAAATTTAGTACAAATCTCAGTGCTATTTTAATCTATAATTTAATTTAATAATCGAATTGTATGTCAAAATTAATTTATGCGATGTCAAGTGTAATTATTTAATTCATGTGAAATACCTTTAACATGGAGTTTAATTTAATAATCGAATCTAAAATTAATTTTGAATTGTGTAAAATTCTGTTACCACAGCATAATATTTAATGCTATAAGAATAAATTACGATGGCAACAGAATACCACAATTGCTAAAAATACTGAATATTTTTATAAAGGAAATGCATAATGTATTGTCTGTTCCTATGCAATAATTCAGCGTTGAAATTCAGTATACGGGACTGAAAAGCCCTCGTTTAAATATTAACTAAGCGATGGATAAAAAAACAGGGTTTGTGCAGAGTTGGACCATGTGTAAATCCCTAAGAAATATTTTTTAAACTCTGATACGTGTTTTACACATTGAAGTTTGAAGTAATAAAAAATAAATGCCGGGCAAGTGCGAGTCGGACTCAGCGACGGGTTGGGTATCCATTAATTACTGATTTTTCAAAAGTGTGAGATATAAAGACGCACTAGCGCCGCCGCAATTGACGAAAGAGAGGTCGGGTACAGCGTATTTGTAAGCTGCCTGACTGGGGAAATACCTCCACCTCACATAACATCACAGCTAAATAACAATTCCTTTTGGTTCTCCGTAGAATTTCTTCATTTCGCATTCGATCCCTCAAGGAAACCTCGCTATCTGCGCTACCTTTATAGCCTGTGGACTATTCCGATAGACAGTTTCCAGATAATTGTGTGATCATTTATGTAGTACAAAATCACCGGCATACTTTTAATTAATTATTACATAACATATTATACAACAATATTATATAACAGTTGATTTTGGCTAACTTGCCAGAATATTATAAATGCCATCAAAAATATAACTTGTAAAAAAAACAAGTCTCGCAACTCAGATCTTCTACCGTAAAAAGTTATGAGATCCATATAATACCAAGTCGGTTAATTTATTCAGTCCCTACTTAAGGGACCTTCTGTCTTCAGTTATTATGTAATTAGCTAACCTAAGAAAATCTTATAGCGACCAAATCAGTATTAAAAATCTTTTACATTTTAAATAAACAGAATGACTTAGCAAATAAAAGGATTGGCGGGGGGCTCTGCCGTGCCCCCAGATTTTTTTTTATACCACTAAAGTGGCAAACACGCATACGGCCCGCCTGATGGAAAGCAGTTACCGTAGCCTATGAACGCCTGTAACACCAGGGGCATCACACGCGCGTTGCCGACCCTGTAAAAACCTCTTCACGCTCTTTTTGAAGAACCCCATGCTGTAGTCTCCTGAGAAAACCTCGACAGGCAGTTCATTCCACAGCTTGACCGTACGCGGGAGAAAACTTCTCTGGAACCGCACGGTACGCGACCACTTAGGCTCCAATGTGTGAGGATGAATTCCCTGTCGATGGCGAGCGGTGCGACTGTAGAAGGAGGCCGTGGGCATCATGTCAAACAACTCCTCTGAACACACCCCATTGTACAGACGGTAGAACACACAAAGGGACGCAAAATCTCTCCTCAGACTTAAGGGTTCTAAACCGTCTGTCAGTTTGGGATCGTCAACAATCCTCACAGCACGCCTCTGAATCGAGTCACAAGGTAGATATTTTAGATATAGAAAAATTCCCCTCCCCCGCCTAGGTGGGATTTGAAGCCACCTCTACTCGATTACCGATCGAGTATTCTTCCAACTGAACTACCAGGAAGTGATGGTGGCGAATTTTTGCATTTTATATTTTACTGCTGTGAAGTCGCAGTGTGGCGCCATCTATTTAGTATTACACTACAAAATAATTTTAATTGTTCTGCAGCATCACATAAAAAGTACTTTATAAGTTACTACATACAAGTACGAGTATAAAGTGTAAAGTATGACATGAGCATGTTCAAATATACTTACCTCGAGGCACCGGTGAGCTCCTCTTTGTGGATTTACGACGGTTTTAATTCCGTTTTACTGCGCTTCACGAGAAAATAGGGTACACAGAATTTTATATTGCACGCTTCGTGTAGTTTCCTAGGGATTTTTTCTAGAAATTGCATAATAAAAACTGTGAAGCCATAACTTCGTTGGTTGAAATTAAAAAATAATCCAGGTGAAGTCAGTTAAGATGAAACTGCAGTTGCTCATTTTTAGTATTAAACGAAACGGGAAGAAAGAGCAGTATTTCCATTACCCTCAGACCGACCGCACCCCTGGCCGTAGGTACCTCTGGTGGTACGGTGAGCCTTTTAAAGTTAAACCATATAAGTGGGGCTTTTAAAGATCAACAACAATCAACTGTTGCTGTAGTGGAGACTAAAATGACCATCAGGTAACTACAGGAGCCTCTCTCGTCCGTCCCAGACAGAAGGAGGATTTGACCTACACTCCCCACGCCGGCCAGACGGGTTGGGGAGGCCTGATCGATGTTTTATAATGTATTCCCTTAGTCGCCTTGTACGACATCGACGGGAAGAGACGGAGTGATTCTATTCTAGTCTGCCGGAAACCACACGGCCTTTTAAAGATAAACCATTTTAATAAGTGGTGTAATATGTAAGTCTAACAGCATGTGTTGTGGAGCGATTATGCGAAAAATTTTAAACATAAAGACAAGCTAAAAACAAACGATACTGCTTAAAAAAGTATATGGACCAAGAGTTCATAGAGTTTAAATTACTTAAAAAATATTATTTTTAGGGTTCCGTACCTCAAAAGGAAAAACGGAACCCTTATAAGATCACTTTGTTGTCCGTCCGTCCGTCCGTCCGTCCGTCCGTCCGTCCGTCCGTCCGTCCGTCCGTCCGTCCGTCCGTCCGTCCGTCCGTCCGTCCGTCCGTCCGTCCGTCCGTCCGTCCGTCCGTCCGTCCGTCCGTCCGTCCGTCCGTCTGTCTGTCTGTCTGTCTGCCTGTCAAGAATTTCTATGTCGAGAATGCGTGGAGGTATCAAGCTGAAATTTGAACTGTATACTCAGGTCTACGGTCCCATGAAGTTGTAAAAAAATCAAACTGCTAAGTTTACGTAAAAAAAAAGTTACGGCTGTTTATTCAGCAAAAAACGCATATTTCGACATTCTCAAGGGAATCAAAACCTATAGGGTACTTCCCGTTGACCTAGAACTATGAAATTTGGCAAGTAACATCGTTATAGACTACAAGTACAGGAATAAATCTCAAAACTATACATTTGTAAATAGATCTTAAAAAATAGGGGGTCTATATTTTTTATAGTGTCGAAATTTCAAATTGAAACTACTAGTTCAAATGGGGTATCATATGAAAGGGCTTGATGTACACATTGCAAAATATATTTTATTTATTTTTTTCGATGCATTATTTCTTATTTATAATGAAAAATATCAAATTTAATAATGATACTACATACGGAACCCTCGGTTGGCGAGTCCGACTCGCACTTGTCCGGTTTTTTTTTATACTACGTCGGGTGGCAGACAAGCATACGGCAGCCTGATGTGAAGCGGTTACCCTAGCAATGTTAACGCTCGTAACTTGAAATATCACTCACGCGCCGTTACCCCCGCTGCCAACGCAGCAACTCCCTTCTTTCTGGTGACCTCACTCACTTGCAGGAACACAATAATCTTATAAAAAAATCTATACCCCATATTATATACAATATAAAAATCTATACCCCATATTATATAATAACTATTTATGTGTCGAAGCATTCACCATTACACAAATAACGACGTCTGTACAGAGCGAGAATAAGCGTGTGTGCGTGCGTACATCATACAAACTGTTCCAGATTCGTTTCAGAGAGGAAGCGAGGTTGATACTAGGTAAATAGCGGCAGGGAGGGGCCTTATTGTACATAGTACATTACTTTAGAAGTCAAATTCCATTAGCTTCTTATTGCTACTAATTTCTTCTACACAGGAGACACACAGTGATGGGAATGTGTGGTGGGCCCCCATCCCGTAAAAGTACCATTTTTTACTACTATACTGTGGTTCAGCCAAAAAAACCTATAAATAAAGTATATATTTTTCCTGGAATGCAATGGAAACGGAAAAATTCCCTTCCACCTAGACTTCCTTGTAGCCTTTTTAACCTTTCGCATAGGTGAGATTTGCACCCACTCTCTATTACCGGTCGGTATTTTTTATACTGTGGTCCGGTCATATGTTCTTCCTGGAGAATTAGTTAATATATTTTCTCTTCGATTTAAGTGACCGCAATCAACAACTGTCAGCCTCTTAAGTACAAAAAGAGAGGTTTCTTCCCTCTCTTTCTCTCTTTGGTGCAAATGGCCCCTAGAGACGAACAAATTACCAACACATCGGATCAATAGCATGTGAATTAGAAAGGAACCTAATTCAGCTTAACTACTCGGAAACTGCCAAAAACTTGCAAGTGTTGTCGATAGTTTGTCAGTTTACGGTTACATATTGGATCTTGTTATGTTCATAGATATCATACTGAATAATATAATGCATAACAAAATAAATAAAATATTTCTGGATAATTTACACAGCGCCATCTAGTCCCAAATTAAGCGCAAAGTAGAGATGGGCGTTGAATGAACGAACCGTTTTTTTAAACTGTTTTTTGTGCGTGAACGATTAAACTAGTTTACAGTTCACAGATAAAGTAGTTTATTCTTCGACTGGTTGATGAGCCCGTTGCGTCGCGATCGTCTCGTCTCGTCTAGTGACTTAACAAATGAGATTTTCGTTCGTTTACCCAGTCGACGCAACGAGACCGTTTACCATCGACGATGAACTAGTTTAAAAAACAGTCTAATTTTCGACTAGTTTACGTCGTCGTCGACGAAAACTAGTCGATAATTAGACGTAAACGGTTTACGTTTACCAGTCGCTTATGTGAAGAAATAGTCTTATCGACGACGACGTAAACTAGTCGGAAATTAGACTGTTTTTTAAACTTGTTCATCGTCGACGGTAAACGGTCTCGTTGCGTCGACTGTAAAATCGTCGACGACCCACCACTAGCGCAAAGCTTGTACTATGGGTACTAGACAGTTGATAAATGTACTTAAAGACATTTTTTTTTTTTGTAAATACATATTTATAAAACATAGAAAACACTCAGACTAAACAAACAGACATGTTCATGCACACAAATGATTGCCTTGTGCGGGGATCGAACCCGCGAGTCAAAGTAACCATTGCTAGCCATTCGAACACCGAGGTCGTCAAATTTCATCATTTTGCGGTGGTGACTGCTTTCCATCAGGTGACCTACATGCTCTTTTCCCCCTATATAAAAAAAAAACATATGTATTTCTATTTTACCACGGTGCCTAGAAGTATTTATACGCGAGTTTTATTTGAAGTGGACGGCGTCATGCAAGAGTGAAAAAGTAATTTTAAATTGACTACTGATAAATCGGTCTCTGTGAGAGTTGTGCTAATAATGGCCGGTACAGCAAATAATAATAAAACCGTGTCGACCACCAAAAGGAATATGATTGAGCCAGAAATCCAATAACACTAGTGATCCGTGCAGATTTTGCGAGGCTAGGGATTACGCTAGATCAAACATTTGCAGAACGGATAACGGCGTTGAAAGTTTTACAATTATTTCTGTCTACAATATTTAATAGGTTAGACGACAATCATCTAAAATTATTAAAAAATATTTGTCTATATCATAAAATAAACAAAACTAGAACGATCTACGATGTTGAAATTTTAATAACTTATGTCCGACTTGTTTTATGGTCCATCAAAGTTTGGTGGGAAAGACAAATTTAAAAGGATAAAATTATTAAAAAAATATATTAACTTTGGAAAAACAATAAAAAATACTATTACTTTTGTTACAGCAATTGCTACATAAACGTAGTATTTAACATAGCTGTCGTACAAATTTCTGTTTTAATAAAATAATTTCATACAAAATACTTAATGTGACGTCATAACTCAGTAGGATTTTTTTTTTAATAATCAGATAATACAACAACTATTATACAAATTGTTCTCTAAAGTGCTTATACGTGAATACGTTATATGCACTAAAATTAGCTCAAAATGGCAGCGGTTCCTCCTCCCCCGCACGCGATGTTCCATAGTCGTTACCTAGCGTAATAAATTCTTTGATCCTTCATCTATCCAGAGGTGTGATTGAATTTTGGATGGAGATGATAGATTTGTAGCTGCAACACCAAACTGTATTACTGTATCCCCGATGTTGTTATCATCCGTTTTATGGAATAGGCTATTTGACAATGTTAAATTTTTTTATAAATTATTTAATATTATCGTAAAATACACAAAACTATAAAGATCTGCAAACTTTCATTCTAATATCTTCCGCCCGACTTATTTTAGGGTCGATCAAAGTTTGGCGGGAAAGTCCATTTTAAAAGTATGAAATTATTAAAAAATAATATTTCCATTGGAGAAGCATTAAAAAATACTATAACTTTTATTATGATACTAATTACATAAACGTAATATTTAACACAGCTGTCGTACAAATTTCCGATTTGATGCATACAAAATATAAACATGTGACGTCATAACTCAGTAGCCTTTTGTATGGAGCGTTTTTGGAAAAGTCCAAAATTGTGATTTTCAAATTAACATAATCTCGAAAGTTTTTGTGCTATCGAAGTAATTCTTTCACCAATGGTTATATTACTGTTACGAGCTAGGTTTCTAGATTTGGATGTAAAACGCGAATGACAACTTACAAGGATTTATTCACGCGGGGTTTGGTCTGCAGGTCTTTACAACACGAAGTCCACACGAAGATTCCAAATCACAGGTCAAATCGAAGTCCAATAGTATCGCTGAGGTCGTAGGTTATCACTTGTCTCGCAGGTAGATTCGCTCGAAGTTTACTCTTCCGAAGTCCAAACTGAACTGCCTGTGCGCCGCGGCGGTCACTATTTACATCCGCCGGCAAGGGTTCCCGAATGTTCTCGAATGTACATGTAAGTACTTCCCTTCGGTACATGTCTCGAACATTTTCGTGTCATAGTGTTATGAACCTTATCGCACTAGACATACGGGTCATTATTGCTTGCAGCGAAGTATTCGGCGACTATTCTAGAAGGTTTCATTCTAGATGATTCGCGACAGGACCGTGACATTATTAAGAAGAAGATATCAAACCGAAAAAAATGTTGGTCAAATAGCCTATTGCCTCCATATGGAAGCAATTTTAAAGACATATTCACATCAAAATTCTCTAAGAGACTTTCCTGCCTAATTTACTCTCTCTATGTAACCGCCTTCGCTAGTATATGCCGGTACGTGAACCAATATCGGAGTTATTGCAATGGTGGTACTCATCCCGCCATCGAGTTGCATATGAGGTGGAAGGATCAAAGCAGTGTTGACTCTAAGGCGCCACTCCTAGCTAAGTTTGCCAAACATCAATATTTTTAAAACTTTTCAATTTTGTACTAAAATATGAATATCCCTACTTAATATTGTAAATTGTAGTGTGTGTTTGTTTGTTACGCTTTCACGCCGAAACTACTCAACCGATCATAATGAAAATTTGTACACATATTCTCAAAGGTATTAGGAAGGTTAAGGGATATTTTTTATTTAAAAAAAACGAATACGCGGGTGAAACCGCTGGTGGAAGCTAAGAACTATGTAATTTTTAATAGTACCTATATTAAAAAGAAATTCCAAAATTACGCTTTATTTCTCAGCGAAAAATAAAACAACTTCAACTTAAACTCTAATATCTTCTCTTATAACAAAAATATTCTTCACTCACTTCAAGAACTTTAGTTCACAACGAACATTTTATTTTTTCTTAACTTCTTGCTTCTTCTTATTTGCAGATATTGTTCTATTAAGAGTCTCCAATGCTATAGCATCGTCTCTTTCTTCTAGAACGTCAGCCAGCTCTGGAGTCCATTGGGAATCTGTAAATTTATTTGAAATGCTGTAATAAATTTAATCTATATATGTAAAAATGGATGTTTGTCTGTATGTCCTTTAAGCATTCGTTAACCGCTCATCCGATTGCAATGAAACTTTAGTGGGATATTCTAGGTATACTGGGTGTAGTGTTTGTATTACTATTATAACTAAATCATAGTTATAAACATTGTCTCGTGCTCATCGTATGGTGGGGAGCACGTCAGTATTGCGTGAGCTACGAGCGAGAGCAGACGTGTTGGCTTGCACATATAGTGAGTTGCCGAGCCAGTGAACCGTGTGAGACGGAGTACATAACAAGTGGCGAAGAGGACAAATGTCAGTCAAAAAAAAAAAAGTTTTAAAAATGTAATGTGGAGGTGGAGGTACATTCCCCAGTCGGGTAGCTTACAATTACGCTCTCTACCTGTCTTTTCGCCAGAGCTTCGTTTGTCAGTCAGCAGGGTGTACCGCATGCAGGTGAAGTTGGCTTTGATTCAAGATGATTGAAGATGGGGTTGATGCTACTCACGTCCGCAGGCTTTACCCTAGTTTCCCTGCACGTGACCCCTGGGTGGTGCTAAACGAGTAGCCTTTTTCCTGAGTGGTAGAGCCAAGCTGTAGTCGTTTAGTGTCTAGAACATGATCGCGGTCAAGTTTTGGACATTGAATGAATACAGCTCGTAATTGGGCCGGCTCGTCCGGGGCAGTACCACTCTCACGCAGAAGACCGGCGTGAAGTAATAGCTCGCGCTATTGCGTTTCGTACGGTGAGTGTTGAAACCCGGAGCCCAACCCAAACACCCCAACTCTAAATATGGCAGCGGTAGTAAAAAGAACAATACCCCAGGAGGGTACCGTCACCGCTGGTGACGGAGAATCCCTCCCTGAGCACCACTGCTCAGGCCGCCCGACGTATTCTGGGGCGGGCATTACGCCGCTCTATATTTCTGCCGGGAGCAAACGCAAGAAGAGTGTGGTGGCACCTCCCCCTGAGCTCTGCGTTGAGCTGTGTAACGTTAGGGGACTTAACTCCAACATCAATGCTGTCCACCATCATCTAGAGACGGCTAGGCCGGCCATACTCTTTTTGACGGAGACTCAGATATTCCCCCCTGCTGACATCTCATATCTGCGTTACCCAGGGTACAAAGTGGAACATCACTTTGTGCCACGAGCCGGTGTTTGCGCGTACATTCGGGAGAATATCTGTTGTCGACGTCTTGGCAGTCTTGAAGCGAGGGACCTGTCAATTATGTGGCTGCGCGCAGATTTTGAGGACCGCACTCGCATTTACGCGTGCCTCTACAGGTCCCACAGCGGAAATGTCGAAACGGAGCGTCTTGTGGAGCACATACAAACGACGACCGACAGTATACTCCAGCAGATGCCTTCTGCAGAGATTGTGGTACTGGGTGATTTTAATGCCCACCACGTCGAATGGCTAGGGTCTAGATCAACTGACCATGCTGGAAGAACTTTCCATGACTTTGCCTTGGCATATGGTCTGACACAGCTGGTTTCCTCGCCCACGCGGGTGCCGGATGTGTCGGAGCATATGGCGTCCCTTTTGGATCTTCTGCTGACCTCCCACCCTGAAAATTATCGTGTGTCTGTTGGCGCCCCTCTTGGGTCTTCGGATCATTGCCTCATAAAGAGTATTGTGCCACTCACACGCCAAAGGCGACCGCGCACAGCCAGCACACGTCGTGTGTGGCATTTTAGGTCAGCAGATTGGGATGGGCTGCGTAGTTTCCTGGCCTCCTACCCTTGGGGGCGGATTTGCTTTTCGCTGGAAGATCCCAGCGCCTGTGCTAATGCTGTCGCTGATGTGGTTCTGCAGGGCATGGAACTTTTTATTCCTAATTCTGCGGTGCCCATTGGTGGCAAATCTCGACCATGGTTCGGAGGGTCTTGCAAAGCCGCGTTGCGTCATAAGCAGGATTCTTACCGAGCCTGGTCCGAGGCTCAGGCAGCTGGAGATGCAAATACCGGTGTCCTTAAGAAGAATTACAACGCTGCGTCAAGATCCTTTAAGGGCTGCATCGCCAGGGCAAAGTCCAAATTCGTTAGCAAAATTGGCGAGAGATTAGTGCGCTTGCCCTCTGGGTCTCGTGCGTTCTGGTCGCTCGCCAAGGCTGTTCAAGGTAACTTCTGTCGGTCGTCGTTTCCACCATTGCACCGAGTGGATGACTCACTGGCCCATACTGCAAGGGAAAAGGCCGATCTTCTTGGACTTCTCTTTGCGTCTAACTCGACTCTCGATGATCAGGGAGCAACACCGCCAACCATCCCACGGTGTGAGAGCTCTATGCCAGACATTAAGTTCTCGCAAAGAGCTGTCCGTAGAGCACTCTTCTCCCTGGACATCCATAAGTCGAGTGGGCCGGATGGCATTCCACCTATTGTTTTAAAAACATGTGCTCCAGAGTTGGCTCCGATTTTAACACGCCTATTTCGGTACTCCTACTCACTTGGCGTGGTCCCCTGCTCATGGAAGGAGGCTTTAGTCCACCCGATCCCTAAAAAAGGCACTTGCTCAGATCCGTCCAATTACAGGCCTATTGCGATAACTTCCATATTTTCCAAAATCATGGAAGCTATCATTAACAAACAGCTGGTAGCCTACTTAGAGGATCACCAGCTGATAAATGATCGCCAATATGGTTTCCGCCATGGTCGCTCAGCTGGTGATCTTCTGGTATACTTGACTCACCGTTGGGCGGAGTCAGTGGAAAGCAAGGGCGAGGCATTGGCTGCTAGTCTGGACGTAGCAAAAGCTTTTGATCGGGTGTGGCATAAAGCATTACTTTCCAAGCTTCCTTCTTTTGGGCTACCTGAGAAGCTTTGCATATGGATTGCCAGTTTTCTATCTGAGCGTAGCATCAAAGTTGTAGTTGACGGAGCACGCTCGGACCCACTACGCTTGAATGCTGGCGTACCACAAGGCTGTGTATTGTCCCCCACGCTGTTTCTTCTGCATATCAATGACTTGCTGCTTATACACAATGTTCATTGCTATGCGGATGACAGTACAGTGGACGTAAGATACACTGGCCAATGTAATGTTTCTCGGGATTGCGTCGATGAGTACCGAACAAAACTTGTGTCTGAGATTGAGACGTCCCTTGGACACGTCTCGGATTGGGGTAGATTGAATTTGGTGCAGCTAAATCCCTCCAAGACACAGGTTTGTGCGTTTACCGCTAAAAAGTCCCCATTCGTCGTAGCTCCTAGTTTGGAAGGTACTCCCCTTAGTGTAAGAACTAGCATTACCATCTTGGGTGTCGACATATCGAGTGATGTTCAGTTTCGCGGTCACTTGGAATGCAAGGCCAAACTGGCTTCCAGGAAGATTGGTGTGATTAGTAAAGCCAGGCGGTATTTTACACCCCGACACCGCCTTCAACTATACAAAGCCCAGGTTCGACCTCACATGGAGTACTGTTCGCATCTCTGGGCCGGTGCGCCCCAGTACTTGCTTGCTCCATTTGACCGCATACAACGAAGAGCAGCTCGAATCGTCGGTGACCCAATGATCTCGGATCGATTGGACTCTCTCTCTACACGCAGAGATGTAGCGTCTCTTTGCGTTCTATACAAATTATATCACGGGGAGTGCTCCGATGAGCTGTTTGATTTGATACCTGCCGCTGAATTCCACTATCGTACAACTCGCCATAAATTAAAATTCCATCCATATCATCTTGATAATTGGCGATCTACTACAGTACGTTTCCTAAGACATTTCATACCACGAACAGTGAAACTGTGGAATCAACTTCCCTCAGCGGTATTTCCGAACAACTACGACATGGGTGCCTTCAAGAACAGAGTTTTCATTTTCCTTAAAAGGCTGGCAACGGATCGGCGACCCCTTGGTGTCGCTGGTCTCCATGGGCGGTGGTGATTGCTTTCCACCAGGTGACCCACATGCTCGTTTGCCCCCCTCTCACATAAAAAAAAAAAAAAAAAAAAAAAAAAAGATGTTGATGAACAACTTACACCCTAAACAAAAAATCGCGCAATGGGGTGAACATAGTTACAGATGGATGACTTATGAAGTGTGAATACATTCGTCTCAGTTATGGAAGTGATAAAGGATGGCTTATTATTATTGCACATTAATATGTGCTATTCCAATAATAGTAGTGGAATAATTTCCAACGTAGTTCACGTCTAAGAAGGATAATTCAAAAGTGTATTTCGCTTTTGGCCAGAATTTACCAAACCAGTAGGGGTTTTTTGGTAATTTCTTATGAAACGTATTCTCCAACATTATACCAAAAATACGATGAAATACGGGCAAAAATATGAATATTATAATTTTATCAAAAACGTAAAGACGTATCTAAGTGCTCTCATGGGTCCACTGGAACGATATTATTCTTAGGCCCAATGGTAAATAAATAATTACATTTACAAATTTTCAAAGAGAAACTCGTATATATTCAACATCATTTATTATAAGCCCATTACGGGATAAAAATATCTCGATATCATATTACCACACCCCGGCCACTCCATACAAAAGTCGCTTCGTTCACTACTACATAAACAACGTCTGTGCTGCGCATAAATGAGCGTGTTGCGTACGTCGCCATACAAACTGTTCCAGAGGTCCGTCTCAGAGGAGAGGTGAAGTCGACACGCGAGAGCGGCAGGGAGTGGCACTGTACGTAGTACTATTACTTATACTATAATATCCCACCAAAAAAATTAATGTAAAATGAGAGCCAAGTTCAAAATTATGATAAAGGCCTTGGTTGTTGATTTCAACGACAAAAGAAGTGAGATCTAAATGGGTGCCAAGTTTAATGGTCAGTCCTGAAATTTGTTTATTACAACATAAAATATTTTATATCAACTTGAAATATCATTTCTTCTTAAAACTTAGGATAATATATTGTTGCCTAAGGTCTCTCGGCTCGGCTCTGTAACTGTAGATAATGATGTAATGGCAAAGTAATCGAACATACATACCAACTAACAGTTTCTCCAGCAAGTGACACCTTCTCTTCTGCCGACCAAGAACATGAATTTCGTTATATTGCTGTAGTTCTCGCATGCGGTCTAAGGCTGCTTCTATTCGGGCTTGTCTGTCATGTTTGCCAGCTTCCGCTTTGTCTGCTGTTATTATCGCACTGAAAATAAAGCGTGTACTATTAATGTTAGTGCACACTATATAAAACAAGTAACAAATCGACACATTTATGATAGAAAAATGGATTGTGGCTGTGTGATGGACATGGCCGTGTGCTGTACGTGAATACGTTATATGGACTAAAATTATCTCGAAATGGCGCTTCCCCCTCTCCCGATGTGGACGATAGATATGTAGCTGCCATACAAAACTGTATCTCTCGATTTTGTTATCATTCGTTTTTAGGGTTCCGTACCCAAAGGGTAAAAAGGAACCCAGAATTTTAAAGCTAAGGCTCCGCTGTCCGTCCGTCCGTCCGTCCGTCCGTCCGTCCGTCCGTCCGTCCGTCCGTCCGTCCGTCCGTCCGTCACCAGGCTGTATCTCATGAACCGCGACAGTTAGACAGTTGAAATTTTCACAAATGATGTATTTCTTTTGCCGCTATAACGCTATAATACTGAAAACAGAATAAAATAAATATTTAAGGGGGCTCCTATACAACAAACGTAATTTTTTTTGCTCGTTTTTGCTCGCAATTGATAACGGCAATAGGTAGACGCTTGAAATACTCACATACATATTTAGTTATATGTTCACTTTAAAAATAAATAATTAAATAAAAATAAAATAAATATTTAAGGGGGGCTCCCATACGTGATTTTTTTGCCGTTTTTATAGATAATGGTACGGAACCCTTTGTGCGCGAGTTCGACGCGCACTTGGCCGGTTTTTTTTTCACGTTCACGTCAAAACGCCAGGTAAGTCCTTTCATGACAGATGTGGTCACGTGGTTTGAACTTGCCTACATCATCAGGTGTATATTGTATGGAAAATAACAGTTGACAGACATGTCGTGTTGACAATATACATAACCTGTCTATCATGGGAAGAACATACCTTGCGTTTCGGTACCATGGACACATCTATATTCTCAGTGACAGCTAGGCCGCTCTCTTGCCGGTAAAGCCCCCTTACCACCATCTCTTATTGGGATTCAATAATTGAATAGATTGCTTATTCATACCAATGAATAAGCGACTCTATTCCATTTGAAATAGAGTCGCTTATTAAAATTATGAATAAGCATTCTATTCAGTTATTAAATCGCAATAAGATATGGTGGTAAAGGGGCAGATGCCCTTAACAAACGTTACAGAAATAATAGGCTGAACTTGACCTGAGCACCAGAACACACAGGTGTTGAGGTCTATAACAGGGCAAGGCAAGAGAGAGATGAAATATAAATCTTATGAGACCTAATCTTTATGTAGGTCTTTCATGGAGGACAGTGATTACAGCCATAACTGACGTGGCAAAGTCTACACACCGATGAATTGAATTGTACTTAATAGGTAGATGGCGCCACACTCCGACTTCACAGCAGTAAATATAAAATGCATAAAATTACCACCATCACATCAAACCTTCCTGGTAGCTCAGTTGGAAAGAGCACTCGACAGGTAAACAGCCAATCCAGAGGTCGTGGGTTCGAATCCCACTTAGTCAAGAGAGGTGAATTTTGCCATTTTTAAAATATTTTCTAAATTCTTACCATTCATCTTCGTTCTTCTCTTTTGTGCAAATTGGTAGGAAGTACAGAGGCACGAACTTGTCTTTTAGAGCTTCGGGCATTGTTAGATACAGCGTCTCCAGTTCACTCTCCATACTCATATCAAATACTGAAATAAATCACTGATTACATAGGTCATAGACTACAAGCCCATGGACAAAATTTACCTGTGAAATGAACCATCGTGTATAACGCTTAGAAGGCTGTTACTATATCAGAAAATAACTGTGAGCACTATGCCGTCATTTCTGAGCGGTACAGGTGAGTACATAAGTAAATGTAATTTCCCAGGTACAAGTGACGAATTACTATTAATTATTAATGTACGGCTTTTTTATAGTATAAAGATGATTAAAAATAAATGTCAAAAAACCTAGTGCCGTACTAAAGCGGTGGTGCAGGAAGTCAGTGCCAATTTTCAATTCGCCGATAATTGTAGAAGCAATATTCCGGACATTTATTACTGTACGTAATATTTTTATTTGTTACCATTTATAATGAACGGCTATAAGGTACAACGATAATATTTAGTAACATTATATATAAAAAAAAGTTGCCGTACATTAGTTTATGATCTTACAGCAGTAATAACTCGGTAATTCCAAAAAAATTGATAATTATGTAGTTACACAAATATTAACAATAAATTTTGGACGGCATATTTATTAAACATTTTTGTCTGTGTTAAATAATATTTTGAACAAGATGCCGTACATTTTACAATGACCTTATATCATATGGGTGTAGAGAAAGGGTTGCGATCCTTGGCTTTCGACCCCAGCGCTGGAAATATGTATGGCGTTCATGGGTAAAGTACCTGTATATGTATACAAAAGGAATTACACAAATGCCGTACTGTAATAAATGACCGGAATATTGCTTCTAAAAATAAAAAAAATGCACTGATTTCTTGCACCACCGCTTTAGTACGGCACTAGGTTTTTTGACATTTATTTTTAATCCTCTATAAACTATAAAAAAGCCGTACATTAATAATTAATCGTAATTCCTCACTTGTACCTGGGAAATTCCATTTACTCATGTACTCACCTGTACCGCTCAGAAATGACGGCATAGTGCTCAGAGTTATTTTCTGATATAGTAACAGCCTTCTAAGCGTTATTCGCGATGGTTCATTTCACAGGTATTTTTTTTTTCCATGGGCTTGTAGTCTATCAAGTATATACGCTAGTCTGACTCTAATTGGTATATCTTCATATAAATTAAATTATACTTATCAATAAAAAAAATATTGATAATAGTGAAATTCTACTAGTACAATCTGCATACTTTTATTCTAAAGAACTAGCAAAGTACCCGTGCTTCGCTACGGGAACACTCCTGATTTGCGTCTATTTTTGTTAAGATTCCAGATAACATTACAGGTTACAGATAACCGTTCCATGCAAGTGGTAGGAGATGGAGCGGAACAGGCCAGCTCCATCACCTTCCACAGCTATGTATGGGGCATCACCACACCTTTCAAGTATAATTTTAGTCAATCTTGACGTCATTGTTTGAAAAATACCGAAATTCTGATATTATGTAGGCATACCCCATAAAGTTGGTACTTAGAATAGGTTTTTTAATTAGTTTTTGACACCAGATGTAGCTTCATTTGAAGGACGAAGTTTTTGTTACGCCCTACGCGCGCAATGTATAACCTCCGGGGTTAACTACGGGGATGAGGTCAGCGATGAACCGTCATGTATAACCCCATGACGGTTCATTTGAAATAATCTCTCGTATATACCCTTTCCAATAAATATAAAGAAACCATAGCGCGCTGTACAAATGCTAGGTATAGCGCCATCTAGTGATGAGTTAATTAAAATATTAATATAATTTTAGACAATTCTTGGCTGGGCGCTGGTCAAAAGCTAATCCCATAAATCATCCCATTTTTTATGAACGATTCCACCAAGTCTCAAAATTGTAGGTGAATCGATTTCCAAAAACAGGGTTTTTTTTAACCCCTATTTTCAACCTCTTAGGGGTGGAATTTCGGAAAATCGCGTCTTAGTGTGCGCCTACATTATATAGGTGTGTTCACATATCCAAAGTTTCAGGTTTCTAGCTTCAGTGGTTTGGGCTGTGCGTTGATTAGTAAGTTAGTCAGTCAGTGTGGACAAAGCCTTTTATTATCCAGCTTTTGCCCGCGGCTTCGCTCGCGTGAAATTCGGGCATTTTAGATTATCCAAGTCAAGTCTAACACGCAATGAAACTACCTTCATTTAGCACCTTTAATTCTACTAAATACGGATGCAAGAATTTTCCAGATAACTACTTCACCAGTCCCGCTCTCGCCGCGCCGCCCGCGATCGTATAAGCACTGATTGACGCCAAATACAAATTTAAAAACCTATTAGGATAACACTTAAGTCAACACACAAGTCTTATTCCATCAGCTTAAAAAGGTTAAATCAAAGTTTAAAAAAATTACATGATGAAGGATGATCACGTTAGCCACGTTGAATTTGTTGGTTTCGTAATCAGCGACCCTATAAACCATATAAACACTACCCATTACTATTTTCATACAATTTCACCCCATTAGGGGTTGAATTTTGAAAAATGAAATAAGTTTTTACTCATTTATCTATAGAAGTACTCGTGTAAAGTGTAGGATAAAATAGTCCAACTAATCTCGTTTCCCTACACAAACTTTGAACCTCTGTTTCACCCTCTTAGGGGTAAAATTTGAAAAATCCTTTTAAGTAATTTCATGTCCACTATGTTATATTTTCAAATCGATGCCATTTTCGTAATTGACGTCCCAGAAAACCATAGAATCAACACCCATATTGATATTATGACATTTCAACCCCTACGCACCCCCATAGGGGTGATTTTATGTCACGTCGGCTATGTTGAATTATAAAATAGTTGTTGTTTTCGTAATCAGCGACCCGATAAACCATAAAAACTATACCCATGACGATTTTCAGACTTTTTTACTCCGTTTTACCCCTTTAGGGATTAAATTTTAAAAAATTATTAAAACACGTCTTTACTCATTTATCTATAGAAGTACTCGTGTAAAGTTTCGAATAAAATAGTCCAACTAATCTTGTTTCCCAATACAAACTTTGGACCCCCGTTTCACCCCCTTAGGGGATGAATTTTGAAAAATCCTTTCTTAGTGCACCCCTAGACGTCATAAGGAACCTACTTGCCAAATTTGGAATCTCTAGACCCAGCGGTTTGGGCTGTGCGTTGATTAGTGAGTCAGTGAGGACAAAGCCTTTTATTAATATAGATTTTGTCAAATATCTTCAACAATTACCCCGGCTTCGCACGGTTAGAAAAAAAATAGAAGCAATTCGCGAGTAGTATGCGATTTGCTTCTAGTTTTTTCTACTTAATTCACACAAATATCGTCATACCAGTGACTTATTTAGTTAATACTTAATAAATTTCCAGATAATAAATAAATATTCTCGGACAAATTTACACATCTCCACCTAGTCCCAAACAAAGCAAAGCTTGCATTATGGATACCTAGTAAATAAGTGATAAATGTTCTTATATACATTTTTTTAAATACACAGTTACATACTTTTTATTTAAATAAACAGACATGTTCACGCATACAAATGTCTTCTACGGGAATCGAACCCGGGACCAAAGCAGCAATTGCTAACAATTTACCACTAAGCTCATCACGTAATCTCCCTTTCTTGATAATCCCCCATTCGTACTTGCTAAAATCAGTACATACAATATTTTCTTCGAATAAACGGAATATCGTGATATTTTACTTATGTAGTGATGTCCACGGTCAAGTCATAATAAAATGTATACAGGACCTATACTATAAAAGCCAGTTGTATTACAAAGCTCGGTAGGGTTAATATACAGGGAGCTTTTGATTTATCTGCCAGGATTGAAAAGGGTAGTAGTATTACATATGCCGATTTCGATAGTAAATGAAATTTGTGCCCCACGTGTTATTTTTTTTCTCTTAGGAAATAAAATCGCATCATGAAAAGATTAGTTTACTTTGTATGAACCATCCGTCTGTGTCGTAGTCTAGACGGCGTGGTCAATGCGCTCGGGTATGACCCGTGCCGAAAGGCTACGTCACGAGCTGCCAAACGCTTTCCGAACACGGTGATAACCGCGGTAAAGTCAAAGTTTACTCAAACGTTGGGCCGCCCTTTGTAAACGCCGCCGCTTCGCAGCGATGCGATGTCTGTCGCTTGATCTCCTGCCGCCCGCCCCCGCACGGGCGGCGCGGCAACAGCGCTCGCGCCGCGAGAAAGAAGGAAGAAAGGATCCAAGGAAACGAAAACAGTGTTAACCGTGATTCGTCCGTGTGTTGACCTAATCATGCCTATACGCCGCACTTTTACGAAATGTACAAATTTCTCGAAATGGTATGGTATGGTTTCTTGTCGCGAGTGTAAATGCGCACGCAGAATATCTGTACGAAATTCAGTACAGATAGACCCCGATCAGTTACAGAAAGCGGTAGTGGACTTTTTCCGCAGACATTCCATGGCAAAAAAGTGGTAAAACATGTATGTAGACGTGGATAAATTAGTGGCTAATTGTGATTTTGTGTAAATAATTTGAATGAGCTTTTAAACACGCCAAGTTATTGTAGAACATGTTATGTGACTGCGTTATTTTTGAAAACCAACATCGTAACTAAGTGTTTTTATGATGTTTCCATAAACAAACATACATTATTCGACGAGCTCGGTGGCGTAGCGGTCAATGACGCGGCTTCGACACCAACGCTCGTGGGGTTGATTCCCACATAGGACAAACATTTGTGTGCATGAACATGTCTCTTTGTCTTGGTCTGGGTATTTTCTATGTATCATAAGTATGTATTTACAAAAAAAAACTGTATTTACGTATGTTTATCAGTTGTCTAGTACCCATAACACAAGCTTCGCTTACTTTGGGGCTAGATGGCGCTGTGTAATTTGTCTGATAATATTTATTATTTATTTATTATGATATTAATTTGACAGTTCAAAACCTGTGATAATAAGTGTGATGAAAAGTTCAATGACCTTGATAAGGACAATCATCTGCCCTCCAGTAAGTGTATGTTATTATTACCTATCAGTTTTACATTTGATTACATTTTTTTTACCTATCCTATTTTGATTACAACGCATTTTAAAGGAAATATGCAATTGGGACGACGCTACCTACGTACAGCTGTTATTGTTATTATCGACTTCATCTGATAGCGCGGAATGTATTAAGCACTATGAAACCAGTTCATTGACTACGTTATTTATTTTTTCAAAGCTTATTAATGATATTGGGACGCCATATTTCTTCACTAACGTAACAAGTAGGCTTAATACTATCTGCCATTAAATTCCTGGCTAATACAAAAAAAGCACCTTATATACACAAAAACATTTACTTACACCCACTTTCCGTTGCTGGGGTAGGACCTTGTTGCGCCTGCTGCAATTGCTCTTCAAAAAAATAAATACAAGTATTATGTAGCTGAAGTAATAAATATGCAAAAAAATCCGTCATCAACTCTTATTCATCCCACTGCTGGGAAAAGTCTCACATCAATTGAAATAATTTAGTGCCTACTCCACCACGCTGCTTTACGGGTTGACGGAGGCCAGTATTTTCAAGCCGCATCAAGGCCTTGACTTAGCAACTGTCATCTAATAACAATAGCCAAGACCGACGGCATAACGTGCCCATCGAACCACGGAAGAGTTCGAGAAAAATGAACCCACCTATAGACAGGCTACTGACGACGTTGCTTAAATTGCGTGTTCGATTATACACGCTCAACGATGCCATCGAGCAAGATTTAAGAGAGGTAGGGAGCGTAATTGTAAGCTACTCGACTGGGGAATGTACCTCCACCTCACAGAATACCGCAGCCAAATATCGGTTCCCTTGAGGGCTGTTGTGTTCCTGCGAGTGAGTGAGGTCACCAGAAAGGAAGGAGATGTTGCGATGGCAGCGGGGGTGGCGGCGCGCAAACGATATTTTATGTGGCGAGCGTTAATATGGCTATACGGTAACCGCTTCACATCAGGCGGGCCGTATGCTTGTCTGCCACCCGACGTAGTATAAAAAAAAGACAATGGCACAACAATCGCTATCTTTGATTAATTATCATAATTTCTAGCCTGTGTCTACCCACTGCTGGATATAGGTCTTCCCTAATACTTTTCACTATATGCGATCCTCCGCTTTCCGTATCCACCCGCTTTACAAAAAGCGGTCACCGGTCCATCTAGACATACGTGCCTCACATTTCGTCGGCCCAAACGGGGCCTCCACTCTAGGACGTTCCTTCTCCATCTCTCATCGCTGACTCGACAGGTGTGGCCAGCTCAACGCCAGTTCAACTTGCTGACTCTGAGAGCTATTTATGATTAATATATAGTGTTATTTGACATGAAACGTCTTTAAAATCACTCCAGTACATACGGGTAGGTACCAGAAGGCCAATTCTCGTAATTTTTCTACGAAAGCAGATTGAAAGTTGATCGAATCGAGATTGAATTGTGAATTGACTAAAATTATATACTTGATTTCATTAATTAATTATTATCAATTCTTGTTGTTGGCAAAGTAACATTCTTAGTTTGATTAATTTTCACTCATATTTCGATATAATCCTGCTTAAATTTAATTTTGAAGTTACATATTGTCTTACGAGAATACCAAATGTGACATTTGTGAGATCGAAACTGGACCGAAACTGAATTTTGACTATATTTTAATTACGAATATTGCCCCTCAGATCAAAAAACCGGACTGTAACGAATTGGTCTTAATAATTACATATCTATAAGTAACAGAAACATGAATCGCATGTCATTATTAAGCGTATATAGTCAGCTTACTGGTAAGACCTTAAGTTTGCATGTTTTCTTTCAATCTTTAACACTAAAAACGAGTCGCTGATATAGACGTTTCACGTTAATCAATGGCCGTCCGCACCGACACAGACCCACTCGATTTTTTTCTGATATTTTGAAACTTTCATTATTTTCTTATTACGTTATTACTTACTTTTCTCTTCTTCAGTTTCTCCTAATTCTTCCCCATGAAGCTCCTTTAAATATCATAAAACAAATTAAAGTAAACAAAAAAATATGTTTTATTTGAAATTTCTGTTTATTTTTTGTATTTAGTACGTCAAAATAAAATAAATCCTACAACATTCATAAATGTAAGTGGGGTGTAAGCAGTTCGTCAACATCTTTGAATCAAAGTCAACCTCACCTGCACGTGGTGCACCCTGCTGACTGACATACGAGGCTCTGGCGATAAGAGAGGTAGGGCATAGCGTATTTTTTAAACTGCCCGGCTGGGGAAGTACCTCCACCGCACAGTACAGCAGCCAAATAGCAGCAGATGAACATATAGATGAGTGACCGATACCTGACCTAGATAAGTTTGTTTGTATGTAGTATCTTTATTTTACATAAAAAAAACATTATACAGACAGAATTTTAACAACATGTACAAAGGCGGGCTAATCTCTGTAAGAGATCTCTACCAGCTAACCTTCAAGTCAGTCGAGTAGTAACAATAATTTTATCCCGGAAACCAAACTTAACGTTACAGTTGATTGACATGTTCTATAAATATCTAAGCATGAATTTCACTTTGTTGTTATTTTAATGGATGGACAGACAGATACACGACTGAACATTCTTTTTTTTATGTGAGAGGGGGCAAACGAGCATATGGGGCACCTAATGGATAGCAATCACTACCGCCCATGGAGATCAGCAACACCAAAGGGTCGCCGATCCATCATCATCATCATTATCAGCCTGTATCTGCCCACTGTTGGATATAGGCCTTTCCCAATGCTTTCCACCATATGTGATCCTCCGCTTTCCGCATCCAACCGCTACCAGCCACCTTTTTGAGATCGTCGGTCCATCTAGAGAGGGGGCGCCCTACGCTTCGTCGTCCCATACGTGGCCTCCACTCTAGGACTTTCCTCCCCCATCTGCTATCGCTGACTCGGCAGATGTGGCCAGCCCACCGCCAAGTGGCGGTGGGTAGATGGGTGAGAGCTATGTCGACCACTTTGGTTCTCCGTCGAATTTCTTCGTTCCGGATTCGATCCCTTAGAGAAACTCCAAGCATTTCTCTCTCCATCGCTCGCTGTGCGACTTTTAGTCTGTGAACCAGCCCAACGGTTAGCTTCCAAGTATAAAAAAGGTATTGGTACAAATATACCTATAAACGTACTGAACATATCTAACCTCATCCACGTCATGTAGGCTTTCGGAGGGCGGTACTGGAAGAGCCTCTAAGTATTCTGCCCTGAATTCCTTCCTGAAGGAAATAAATTCAATTTTAAAGAATATCTTTTATCGTCTATTCATAATAATTATTATATAAAAAAAATAAAAAAAATATATTTCTGAACAATTTACACAGCGCTATCTGTTCTCAAATTAAGCGCAAAGCTTGTGTTATGGGTACTAGACAACTGATAATGTACATAAATACATTTTTTTTTTGTAAATACATACTTATAATACAAAGAAAACACCCAGACCAAGACAAACAGTCATGTTCATGCACACAAATGTTTGTCTTGTGCGGGAATCGAACCCGCGACCTCGGAGTCAAAGTGGCCATTGCTAACCATTCGACCACCGAGATCGTCTAATAAGCCTATATAGTGAGTGACGAGCCGCCACCTTCCGCAAGTAACGATCGATAGATATATGGCAGGCGTCCGTCACTCTACTATAATAGACCATCATTTAGTCTACCAAGAACTCATTTCCATAGCCCTTATAATTTCCAACACATTATGCAGTAGTCTCAATGCTTTCCGAGACCTGCTCATGGGTATATTGTTCCATTGATATATCCAGGGGCGGGTCACGGCGGATGTACAACATTACATTAAACTTCTCTATGAGGCCTCTACGCGTTGGATCCATATCCCCGTGCACGCCTAACAAATGTCCGGGCTTGATCCGTGAATCAACAGAGATATATAATATTTATTTTTAAATTAAATAGCAGACATAAAAAATATCGACGTGTCAGAAAACAGGCGGGAATTTGCATAAAATTTTAAGACTTATTACGTATAATAATATTACGTAGCTAACTTTTGTATATTCTAACAATATTTACTCATAGTATTATTTACATCTAATAGCTTACGCATAATTTATGCAAGCATAAATAATGTTAGGCATATTATTCTAAAGCTTAAAATTTACGCATTGAAAGCAAAATCAAAATCTAAGCTAGTGCAGCGAGCGTGCCTCCGTATAAAGTTACCGTTGCCGTATAAAGTTTTAAATAAATATATATTATAGGAAAAAAAAACATTATGCAAAAAAGGATACCCAAAAACATTGCTCCATTTTGTTGAAAACTATTAATAATATAATGTGTTGTCGATTTTTAAATAATCACATCTGTGAATCTGAAAGCCATTTCTCTACGATCACAGATTCAATTAATTTAAAATCAAAAAATTTAAAATTTTAGTCAATTCGCAATTCACTCTCGATTCGGTCAACTTTGAATTTTAGTCAATTCGCAATTCACTCTCGATTCGGCCAACTTTGAATCTGTGATCGTAGAGAAATTATAAGAATTGGCTTTCAGATTCACAGATGTGATTATTTAAAAATCGACAACACATTATATTATTAATAGTTTTCAACAAAATACTTGATTTCGTTTATTACTTTATTATCAATTCTTATTATTGCAAAGTAACATTCTTAGTTTGTTTAATTTTCGGTCAAATTTCGATATAATCCCACTTAAATGAGACTTTGACTCTTGTGTCTAAGTTTACTTGTTTAACTTGTGTCTAAGTGCCCGCGAGGGCCCACAGAATAAAGAATTTTGACTTTGAAGTTACATATTGCGACACGAGAATACCCAATTGTGACATTTGTGATATCGAGACTGGATCGGAACTGAATTTTGACTATATTTTAATTACGATAATTGCCGCATTTCTTATAATACTATGATGTATTTCAAATACGAATTCTTCCTTTATATTTGGAACGAAGCCAAACTAATTTATATTTGAAGGGCACGGGAAATATGAAGAGCAACAGAGGAAATATCAACAATAATAATTATTCTGATTACTAGTTCGCCCGCGACTACGCATGCACCTCAATATTCAAATTTTCAAAAATCTTATACATATTATCAGATGCTAGGTTGCAATATTTACTTACTCTATTGTCTCCCTCTGTGGCATCTTTTAAATCTGCACTTAATAAATATTTCTGGACAATTTAAACAGCGCCGACTAGTCCCAAATTATCCGCAAAACTTGTACTATGGGTACTAGACAACTGATAAATGTACTTAAATACATTTATTTTTTGTAAATACATACTCAAGATATATAGAAAACATCCAGACCAAGACAAACAGACATGTTGATGCACACAAATGTTTGTTTTGTGCGTGGATCAAACCCGCGACCTCGGATTCAAAGTAGCCATTTGACCACCAGGCAGCTCAAAAAGTAATTTTATATATTTCCTTATATTATGTGTTTCGTTTATGTTGTTTTTGTTCTTTGTGGCATCACAAACGCCCACTTATTTTGCAATCAAGGATTTGGGTCTCTACCGCTAGAGGTTGACTTGAAGAACACCACCGACTAGAAGGAACTACTCGACGATAGATGGCACAACATTATAATTTGACATGATTCTGGTATATGAAGCCATTGAGATATAAGTACTACGTAGTACTTATATCTCAATGTATGAAGCCTGAATTGGCAGCGCAAGTAGCGCTCTAATTGCGTTGCAAGCGTCTATAGACTACGTTAACCGCTTAACAACAGATGGGATGTATTGTTTGGCGCAAGTTAATTATACGCTAACCTAATTTGAGCTCCTCTTAGATTTCGTCCAGGTTCCTTTGAATCCCATGCTCGTCTAGCTGCAGCAAACTCCTGATCCCTCTCATCATCACGCTTGCAAGTGGCTCCTCCGCCGACTGATATTGAGCATTCTAGCTCAACGTATGCGTCTCCTGGCTGCGGTTGATGTTGTTGAGGTTGGGGTTGTAATTTTTCTTTGTCTCTCTCTTTAGCTGAGCTTGGCTGTCAAAAGTATGTATTAAAGTTCTATTCCCTAGTAGACAAACGCGAGGTTGTTCTTTCCATGATATGTCCAAGACTACGTCACGAGTTACGGTTGTCAAATTCCATACATATTATGGCTGATAACGTAAGCAAGTTCAAATTATGTGACCACGTTTGTTAGACACACTCATTAGTTACACACAGTTACAGTTAGTTACACTCGGTGCCCTAAGATAACTGACCACTCTCTCATACAATTCAGTATGACAAAGTGGTTTTGAGTACATATCTGGTGTTTTTCTACCATGGCTTATATTAGGTTCTGTTTGTGTGAATTTATATTAGTTTGACATGAGTTACCTTGTTGCAGTGAGGTCACCACGAAGGAAGGGGCTGCTGTTTTAAAAGCAGGGCTGGCGAGCGATATTTCATGTTGCGAATGCTTATATGGTGACGGTAACCGCTTTACAGAAAGGGCCACTCGACACAGTAATAAAAATGACTACCTATATCTCCAAGAAATTTTAATATGTTATAAAATAGTGGTTACTGAGCCTTATAGACTTGGTAGATGGTTGGTAAATAATTTACACTTGCCTTTTCTTTTACAGGCTTTTTCACGGCAAGATCTACTTTATTTTCATGTGAATTACGAACTTCGTCAACCCTCTTCCACTGTGCGAGTGTTAGCGGCCAGCCTTTTGGGGCTATAACTCTGCGAAGCATGTTAAACAATGTTAAACAATAATAACAAGTTCTACAGGTACATTTACGCTACACAATCACTAATTTACCGCTAATCAAAAACAATTATTGAAAGTTTTAGATATTTTTAGCCTTCCTGTGTTTTCTTCTTTGCGTACTGTATGTACACATGTGTAGGTATTGAGTAAGCGCTTTGAGCCAATTTTTTCTAACGTAATATGTATTGCCTGACTGCAGTGATCCGTGCCGTGAGTATAATATATATACTATTACCTAATATATACCTAAGGGTTGGGATTGGTGTTCGTCACGATCAAAATAGAGTAGATGCGTCTGGACACTCGCCCTGATGAAGGTCTCCGATTGAGATCGAAACTAGTCGGCATTCCTGACAAAGATATGTCACGTCACGTGAGTTTTAATAATATTATGATTGTACTTACTCAATCGTATACAGCTTAGGTTCAGGTGGTAGATTTTTCAGCTGGAATTATTAACAAAACTGTCAGTACAGGAGATAATATTTGTGCATTTTTAAAAGTGACGGCAAACAAAATAAATACCACATATCGTTAGAACAAACTACGCGGAGCAATAATAAAATAATAAGTATGACATCAAAACCGCACGATTACGCTGTACAATTCCCTATTTTCATACAGTTACGGCAATTCTAAAGATGGCGGGAATAATGATTGTATGCAAACTTTGAGAAAATTAAAGTATCCGTACAGTTTTGGTGCCATATTAACTAATGCTTCATATAGTTAGTTCTAATTTAGTACATATATTATTCTTTAAATAGGTGTCTTGGCCAGCTTGCCAAAATATTATAAATATTTTTAAAAATGGAAAAATGCCAACCAGCTCCCCCCCCCCCCCCCCTCCCCACTTAGGTGGGTTCAAATCCCATCTGGGGATGAGGTGAATTTTTCCATTGTGTTAGGTACTTTATAAGATAAAAATACTTATCTATAAGTACTTATATTATAAAGACGTAAAGTTTGTGAGTCTGTCAGGTTGTAGTCAGGATATTCTGTATTTACTGAACCGATTTTGAAAATTCTTTTACCAATAGAAAGCCACGTTTTTTCTGAGTGTTATAAGCTCTATATTAACCCGGAAAATTAAAAGATTTTTTTGTAAACGCGGGCGAAACCGCGGGCGGAAGCTTGTATTGTCTATAGACAATATGGGGTGTAAGTGGTTCATCAACATCTTTGAACCAAAGTCAACTTCACCTGCACGCGGTGCACCCTGCTGACTGACAAACGAAGCTATGGCGAAAAGAGAGGTAGGGAGCGTAATTGTAAGCTACCCGATTGGGGAATGTACCTCCACCTCACAGAATACCGCAGCCAAATAACAATTCCCTTGAGGGTTGTTGTGTTCCTGCAAGTGAGTGAGGTCACCAGAAAGGAAGGAAATGCTGCGTCGGCAGCGGGGGTGGCGGCGCGCGAGCGATATTTTAAAATTGCGAGCGTTATTATGGCTACGGTAACCACTTCACATCAGGCGGGCCGTATGCTTGTCTGCCACCCGACGTACTATAAAAAAAAAAAAAAAAAAAAAAACACTTATAGGGTTCAAATGAGAATTTTACTGTTACCTTAGTTGCCGATTTGGACTTGATTCCAGCGCTCGTAATCCTGACTGACTTTCCCTGCTTCAAAGATCGAGCACTGGTTGGATCTCGTACGGAGGACTACAAGATAAAGTTAATTTCATTCTTACAAAATAAAACCTACAGTGCTACAAACTTATCTGACCCGGTGGCCAAATTTTGAACTAAAGCCGCCATCTTGAAATGTAGTATTGCCAGGTACAATTTATTTATTTACCGCGTATGCACATTCCATTGGGGTGTAATTTTTTAAATACATATTATCTTTTTCTACACATATTACACTTCTTACAATAAAAAAATCGTCAACGAGTTATTTCTGTGCAATATTATAACTCTCTAATATTATATAATAGCTGTGATCGCGACTTAACGTGGTGCATTTTTAAAACTAATCAACAAAAAATAGAAGGCAATTGATATTTAATTGAAACACCACACAACACAATTAATAAGTATATCAATGCTATTATTTTAACAGTGTTTATATTTCTTTGATTTTTATGTTTCCTCTAAAACGGGCGGCATTTCGTTTAATGTCAACACTTAAGTCGATCGCACCGCCCCCGCCACCGGGCCAGATAAGTTTGTGGCACTATACAGTCAACACAAAATAATAGGCCCGTTTTGACATTTGTCTTCGCGACGTAACTAGTGATGTAACCAAACGACTCGGTACTCGATACTTACGATAAATCGATTCAAGTTTGCATGAGTATTTGATCAATTTGAATATGTATTATAAAGTGTATTGGATTAAAGTTCTGATTAGAAAATTTTACTTATACTTTGATATTGTAGGTATTTTGAAATGATACAATGTTACGAAAGTAAATAAATAAATAAAACAATAGTAAAATAAATAAAAGTAAGTAAATAAATAAGACAGGCCAAGTGCGTGTCGGCCTTAAAAAAAGTTATCTTGATCGATTTATTTTTTTCCTTAACCGATTATTAATAGTCTGTGGACAATATGAAAAATCGTTATGCACAGCACTTAGCCGAGTGAGCGATACCCATCAATGAAAAATGTAATTACCGTCAGAACATTTCGATCGGTAAAAAATAGAGAACTTCATATGCTTGAACTGTCAAAACGGGCCTATTATTTTGTGTTGACTTTAATATAAATATGATTGTAAGTTTGTTTATCACGCATTCACGCCGAAACTATGTACTTAACCGATCATAATGAAACATTGTACACATATTCTCAAAGGTATTAGGAAGGTTGAGGGAGACCCGTGGTGTTGAACCCAACAGTGGGTTGATGCTGTTATATTTTAGTAACATGTAACATATTATTACTACTAACTCCATCGTACTATAGTTTAACTTAATGTGTCAAGGTGAATTTTTTTTTTTTTTTTTTTTTTATATACTACGACGGGTGGCATACAAGCATACGGCCCGCCTGATGTGAAGCGGTTACCGTAGCCATATTAACGCTCGCAACATAAAATATTGCTCGTGCGCCGCCACCCCCGCTGACAACGCAGCATCTCCTTCCTTTCTTTCTGGTGACCTCACTCAAATTCTCGCAGGAACACAACAACCCTCAAGGGAATTGTTATTTGGCTGCGGTATTCTGTGAGGTGGAGGTACATTCTCCAGTCCGGTAGCTTACAATTACGCTCCCTACCTTTCTTTTCGCCAGAGCTTCGTTTGTCAGTCAGCAGGGTGCACCACGTGCAGGTGAAGTTGGCTTTGGTTCAAAGATCTTGATGAACCACTTACACCCCAAATTACATTTTTTACATTTTACGAATAAAAGTCAGTTGTGAAAAGAGCACGTTTTAATACATGCCAAACATTTACGTTAAACTAACTCTTTTTGACCAAGCCTACAAACGTTATTGTCTTTGGCTCTAGATATAATGAGACTTTAAAATATTTACCGCTGCTAGATTTGAGTGTGACATTGATCGCTTTTTATCAGGCGGTGAATTTATCTGCGTTTGTTCCAATCTTATATAAGGCCAATATATCTCTCCTTTTCCTGAACATCTTCCTAGCTCCCTTACGTTGTCCCCGGTAGTAGTTCGGAGTACTGCTTCAATTTCCACCTACAATCATAACCAAAGTTTATTTATTTATCTTAGCTTAAGTCTCCCATTACAGCATCACACCAATACGATAGAAAAGCATTCAGTAAAAACTATTTACGTTATATTTTTTACGAGCTCGGTCGTCGAATGGTTAGCAATGGCCACTTTAACTCCGAGGTCGCGGGTTCGATTCCCGCACAAGACAAACATTTGTGTGCATGAACATGTCTGTTTGTCTTGGTTTGGGTGTTTTCTATGTATTATAAATATCATCATCATCAGGTCCATTTTAGTCTCCACTACAGGAGCACAACCCTCTCTCGTCTATCTTAGACGGAAGGAGGATTTGGCCTACACTGTTTGGCCAGTGTAGGCCAAATCCTCCTTCCGTTGGGTTGGCCTGATCGATATTTGATAATGTATTTCCCTTAGTCGCCTTGTCCGACATCCCCGGAAAGAAACGGAGTGATTCTATTCTAGTCTGCCGGAAACCACACGGTCAATAAAATAAAATACACAATGAATTCTTTTTGAATTATTTCAAAGAACAAGAAAAAAGGTCAGCCCCCTTACCACCATCTCTTATTGCGATTCAATAACTGAATAGAATGCTTATTCATACCAATGAATAAGCGACTTTATTTCAAATGGAATAGAGTCGCTTATTCATTAAACAAAGTCATTTTTCTTGGTAGACCTTCTGATTCGGAGGGGTAGGAATAAGCAATCTATTCAGTTATTGAATCGCAATAAGAGATGGTGGTAAGGGGGCTGTTCTCTCGGCTATTTGGTTGAGAGTGCGCAGTGTGCGCGTTCGAGCTCTGGGCACATACAGTAACGGTGGAAGGCGGCGGCAAGTTGAGTTGCTAAAGAGTGGGAATGAAACAAGGCTTATTACAATATAACTTTTTATTTATTTTAAACTTTATTTACCACTATTTAAGGGTACATTAGGCGGTCTTAATACTAATAGCATTCTCTACCAGACAACCTTTGGGAAGAGCAGATATACACAAATGCGGCATACAAAAATAAATTCATAACAATATTACCTATATAGCAGAACAGAAAATATACATTACATAAATAACAAAATATATAATACATATAAAATTATATATAAACATACATTGTATATACATATGAATAGCAGGATGATTGATAGTTTCGGCAAATAGTCCAAGAGGTAAGCATGAACTTTCTTTTTGAAATTAAATTTATTAGCGATTCTTCTATTTACCCTTTTGAGCAAATTAATAATATGATGGACTAGTGACTTTTGAGCAAATTAATAATATAATGGACTAGTGACCCATTCCGGCGTCCGGCGGCTGCTATTTTAAACCAAATATAGCCTGTGTCAGTGACAACGTAGCATTTCACTGGTGAAAGAATTTTAAAAAACAGATGAATAGTTTCGAAGATTAACCTCCTACAACTAAACTCTTTTAAATTTTGGGGGTGTAAGTCATTCACCACCATCTTAGAGCTAAAGATAACGTCACTTGCCGGTGGTGCACCCTGCCGATTTACTACCGAGGCTTTGGCGAATGAGACATAGGGCATAGTGTAAATTTAAGCTGCCCGACTAGGGAAGTACCTCAACCTCATAGAAAACCGCAGCCAGGTAACAATTCCCTTGAGGGTTCTTGTGTTCCTGCGAGTGAGCGAGGTTACCAGAAAGAAAGGAAGAAGCATAGGCTGCCAACGGATCGGCGACACCTTTGGAGTTGCTGCTCTCCATGGGCGGTGGTGGTTGCTTTCCATCAGGTGACCAACATGCTCGTTTGCCCCCTTCTTATATAAAAAAATTTGCGCTTAAAACCTTTCAAAAGTCTAACATACTTCTGGAGAAGTAGCAGCCGCACGAAAACTGACCGCTTCCTGTTTCGTCACAAGAATCTGGACACCGCTCAAAATGTTCCTTCTATTTGGTAAAAATATCTCTTCAAAGTGCATCTTGCTGGCTGATGGAAGAGGTATCAGTTTGCAGAAGTCTATATCATTGTCACACACGTGAAAGACTCCGTCGATGCTGCAGAGGACAGTCAATTGCCAGTGGGCTTCCATGTTGACACCTGATGCTTGGTTCAAGCTGCCATGGCCCATTACGGTGTAGCTAAAAAGAAGTTATTCGGAAATAGATAAAATGCATGAGAGTATTGAACGCTATGAACTCAACTCGGAAAAGCTGGTATTTAAAGGGAGAGAGTCATCATCATCAGGTTATATTCGACTCCACTACAGGAGCACGACCCTCTCTCTTCCGTCCCAAACAGGAGGATCTGGCCTACACTCCCTACGCTCGCGCTGGCCAGAAGGGTTGGAAGGCCTGATCGATGTTTTATAGTGTACTAGCAAAGTACCCGTGCTTCGCTACGGGAACACTCCTGATTTGCGTCTATTTTTCTTAAGATTCTAGATATTTAATTTTTTCCCCAAAAAAGACTGTTTTGCATTGCCCATTATAACAAACATACACCATTTAGGTTAAGACCTCCCGGTAAACAATTGCAAGGCTATCAAGAGAACTTATACGTGAGCAGGCTACATACAACTGATCATGAGAGAAGCAGTCTTGTCTCAAGTCAACCCCAGCGACCTTTAGAGACTGCCCCTGAGCTTTGCTAATGGTATGGCATACATTTATGGAAAATTTAAGTCTTTTAAATTTAACGGGGTGGTCTGAGGACATCATGGAAATGCGGGGAAAATATAAAGAGAGTTTCCCCAAGAGCACATCAATTACTGTCCTCAAACAACTGTAACTGTTCCAGTTGTCGAATACGTGGTTAACAATGGTGGCACGAACCTACTGATGATACACCGCCGTTCCATGCAAGTAGTAGGAGATAAAGCGGAACAGGCAAGCCTTCCACTTTCCACAAGTAAAAATTCAGTCAATCTTGACATCATTGTTTGAAAAATACAGAAATTCTGATATTTAGTAGGTATACCCCATAAAGTCTACTTAGAATCGGTTTTTAATTATTTTTCGGCACCAAAGGTCGCAGTTTTTTTAAGCCCTACGGCGATGGACAACCTCCGGGAGTAACTGAGGGGATGAGGTGGGCGATAAACCATCGTGGATAACCCTATGGTTTGAAATAAGCTGTCGTTAATAACGAACCCTTCCTTAATAACGAAACCATAGTGCGATACTATAGCGCCATCTAGTGATGAGTTAGGTAAAATATAAATATAACATTTTTAGATATTTCTTGGCTGGGCGCTGGTCAAAAGTTAATCAGTTACTCCTCGACATCCTCGTTTTTATGAACAATAATTCCACCAAGTCTCAAAATCGTAGGTAAATCGGTTTCCAAAAAGAGGGTTTTTTTCAACCCCTATTTTCAACCTCATAAGCGCGCCTACGTTGTATAGGGAATATATATCCAAAGTTTCAGATTTCTAGCTTCAATGGTCTGGGCTGTGGGTTGATTAGTGAATCAGTCAATCAATGAGGACAAAGTTTTTTATTATTATAGATTATATATTATTAGTACTCGTGTTAAGTCGAGGATAAAATAGTCCAACTAATCTCGTTTCCATACATAAACTTTGGAACTCCGTTTCACCCTCTTAGGGGTAAAATTTTAAAAATCCTTTTAAGTAATTTCGTGTCCACTATGTTATATTTTTAAATCGATGCCATTTTCGTAATTGACGTCCCAGAAAACCATAGAATCAACGCCCATATTGATATCATGACATTTCAACCCCATCGCACCCCCCTAGGGGTGATTTTATGTCACGTCGGCTATGTTGGATTATAATAAAGTTGTTGTTTTCGTAATCAGCGACCCGATAAACCATGAAAACAATATCCATGTCGATTTTCAGACTTTTTCACTCCATTTTACCCCTTTAGGGGTTGAATTTTCAAAAATCCTGAAACGCGTCTTTACTCATTTATCTAGAGAAGTACTCGTGTAAAGTTTCGGATAAAATAGTCCAAATAATCTTGTTTCCCCATACAAACTTTGGACCCCCGTTTCACCCCCTTAGGGGATGAATTTTGAAAAATCCTTTCTTAGTGCACCCCTAGACGTCATAAGGAACCTACATGCCAAATTTGTAATCTCTAGACCCAGCGGTTTGGGCTGTGCGTTGATTAGTGAGTCAGTGAGGACAAAGCCTTTTATTAATATAGATTATTTATTATTAGTACTCGTGTTAAGTCGAGGATAAAATAGTCCAACTAATCTCGTTTCCATACATAAACTTTGGAACTCCGTTTCACCCTCTTAGGGGTAAAATTTTAAAAATCCTTTTAAGTAATTTCGTGTCCACTATGTTATATTTTTAAATCGATGCCATTTTCGTAATTGACGTCCCAGAAAACCATAGAATCAACGCCCATATTGATATCATGACATTTCAACCCCATCGCACCCCCCTAGGGGTGATTTTATGTCACGTCGGCTATGTTGGATTATAATAAAGTTGTTGTTTTCGTAATCAGCGACCCGATAAACCATGAAAACAATATCCATGTCGATTTTCAGACTTTTTCACTCCATTTTACCCCTTTAGGGGTTGAATTTTCAAAAATCCTGAAACGCGTCTTTACTCATTTATCTAGAGAAGTACTCGTGTAAAGTTTCGGATAAAATAGTCCAAATAATCTTGTTTCCCCATACAAACTTTGGACCCCCGTTTCACCCCCTTAGGGGATGAATTTTGAAAAATCCTTTCTTAGTGCACCCCTAGACGTCATAAGGAACCTACATGCCAAATTTGTAATCTCTAGACCCAGCGGTTTGGGCTGTGCGTTGATTAGTGAGTCAGTGAGGACAAAGCCTTTTATTAATATAGATTTCTCTTAGTCGCCTTGTAGGACATCCACATTTTCAACTTAATTGTTGACTTCTCATACAAGATTTTGGCGTATAAGTGATTCGCTACGATCTTAAGAGCCAAAGTCAGCCTCATCTGCATGTAGTGCATCCAGTCGACTAGCGAGAGAGGAGACCACCCGACGTGGTATACAGAAAAAAATTTGTTGAAAATGTCAAAAAAAAGATACCTACGACTTACTACTGACCTAATAATAAATATTATATATTATATGTAATACATATTATATGCTCGATGGCTTCGTTGCGCGTGTCTGTGTAATCGAACACGCAAGTTAAGCAACGTCGATCGCAGCCTGTCCAAGTATAGGTATCTTTATCTCTAGCTCCTCCGTGCTTCGGAAGCCATCGGTTCCGGCTGTTAAGGCAAATCAGCGGCCTTTAGCCGCCTTGAAAACACTTCGATTAAAGGGAGACCCAGCAGTAAGAATAAGGGCTGTCGACGACGACATATTATATAGTATAATATATAAGTTATGGTTAATGTAATAAATTAGTTATAATTCCCACTGACTAATACTTGGTCAATGTGATAAATCATGTTTTGGTTAGATTTGAGTTGATTTTTGGTTAGGTTAGGGTTTTCTTGTGTCCTGTTACTGGAAATAGGAGCTCCGTCAACCTAGATGAAGAATGATGTGGTGCCAACTAAGCTTAATTTATTAATAATTGACAATTTATTACTTTGGCCAGCCATTATATCATCATCAGGTCATTTTAGTCTCCACTACAGGAGCACGACCCTCTCTCGTCCGTCACAGACAGGAGGATTTGGCCTACACTCCCCACGCTGGCGCACGGGTTGGGGAGGCCTGATCGATGTTTGATAATGTATTTCCCTTAGTCGCCTTGTACGACATCCACGGGAAGAGACGGAGTGATTCTATTCTAGTCTGCCGGAAACCACACGGCCAATATATATAACCAATTTATTACATTGACTTTAACATGTACATTAGATGACAATAAAAAGTAGTGGTTTGACACTTACCCATAATTATTTGGCATGAAATTGAAAGTCTTATGACAATTGTAGGCCTGAGGTATCTGAATCCCCGTGTCATTATCGTAGACACCCACAGTGCTGTGCTGGAGAGAGCTCTGGATATCAAAGTGTACTTTCACAGGTGCGTGACAGTAGAAAACTCCTTGGAAGTATGGAATCCATTTGCATTTAGGAAAGACCGGTGCTGTCCCATGATGCTGGTGTAAACCGTATACTCCACTAAGGGCCGACGCTACTGAATATGCGTATTTTGCTCCAGGATACATTCCGAAGAATTCATTCATTAGCGCAGACAGGGAGTCCTGATTACCAAAAACGTTTTCTTGAATCTAGATAGTGATAGTAGAACAGAAATCAACATTTTAAAAATCAACAATAACATCCGCATGAAATTATAATACTTGAGCCGATTTAGAGATTAGAGAATTGTCGATCGTTATCATTATCACCCTGTATCTACCCACTACTGGATATAGGCCTTCTCCAATACTTTCCACCGTATACGATCCTCCGCTTTCGGCATCCAACAGTTACAAGCCACGTTTGTCAAGGTCGTTGGTCATGACGAGCTCGGTGGCGTAGCGGTCAATTACGCGGCTTCGACACCAACGCTCGTGGGTTCGATTCCCACACAGGACAAACATTTGTGTGCATGAACATGTCTGTTTGTCTTGGTCTGGGTGTTTTCTATGTATCATAAGTATGTATTTACAAAAAAAAATGTATTTACGTATGTTTATCAGTTGTTTATTACCCATAACACAAGCTTCGCTTACTTTGGGGCTAAATGGCGCTGTGTAATTTGTATGACAATATTTATTTATTTAGTTAGTAAGTGCAAAGTTATTGCTGATCTTTAAATATTAATTAAATAAATTGCAAACTAAATGCTTGAAGATACACAACGAACTCAGATTACGTGTTTCTATTTGTTACTCATTGACTAGAATTGCATTTATTAATTTATAAAAACCTTAGGTACTGAACCGTCCTCCCTGCAATGACCTTTAGTGCAAAGAGTTGGACACTGACCATCGAACTGGTTTGCTAAAGGTCGCACATCGAACGATAGAGAGGACTATGCTCGGGGTTACTTTGAGGGATCGAATCTGGAACGAAGAAATTTGACGAAGAACCAAAGTTGTCGATATAGCCTTCAGAATTTCCCAGCTGAAGTGGTAATGGGTCGGTCATATCTGCCTAGTAAGTGATGGCAAATGGAGGACGTAGGTCAAAGTTGTCGATATAGCCTTCAAAATTTGCCAGCTGAAGTGGTAATGGGTCGGTCACATCTGCCTAGTAAGTGATGGCAAATGGAGGACGTAGGTATTAGAGTGGTGGCCGCGTGTTGGACGACGAAGCTTTAAACACACTCCTTCTAAATGTTTTGATGACTTTAAGAAAGCGGCTGGAAGCGGCTGATTGCGGAAGGCGGAGGATTGTATTTGTTGGAAAGCATTGGGGAAGGCTTATATCCAGTAGGGGGTAGATATAGGCTTATGAAGAAGGAACTGAAAAACTTAGCAAACATTTTATGGATAACATAATAACATTTCAGTAGATTACATAATAATGTTATTCCGTTTAATATACTTACAAGTTTAAAAATCTCTGTTGAGAACATCATCGGTGCATGCAAACATTTTCTAGCCCACGTTCCTCTCCAGTGTGCCTGCAATAGAGTAGCTGCTTCGTGTCTTCTAACTACTTTTTCTCTTTCTTCTTTAAGCAATCCACACGATACATCCTCGGTTGCTAGTTCGCAAACTTGAGATACTACTGGTGGTATAGGCGATGTTAAAAGAACATTCATCGTTTCTTGGTCTACTAAAGCTTTCTCTTCTGTTAACTGTAATTTGGATACACGAAAATAAGCAAGAATCAAGAGTACTGTATAATATTTGTTATTCAGATCTTAGTTATCTGCGATTATATCATGTTCAATGACAATTAAACCCACGCTGCTGCAAATACCTACTTCAGAAGCTATGTGCTATATATGTGCGCTTTAGTACTTGCTTTCTCCATTTGACCGAACTCAACGAAGAGCAGTTCGTATCGTCGGTGACTCAATGGTCTCGGATCGACTGGAATCTCTCTACACCTAGAGATGATCACGGGGAGAGCTCGGATGAGCTGTTTGGTTTGACACCTGTCGGTGAGTTCCGGTATCATACAACTCACCATAAATTTAAAATCCCTCCATATCATCTTGATAATTGGCAACGTACCATAGTACGTTTCCTAAGACATATTATACCACGAACTTTTGTTGTGGTTATCAACGTCTCTCAGCAGTGTTTCGGAATAATTGCGACATGGGTGCCTTCTAGCACACTTCTAGCATAGTTCAGTGTCTATATTTCCCTTAAAATGCTGGCAACGGATCAGCGACCTCTTGGTGTTACTGATCCCAATGGGTGGCAGTGATTGCTTTCTATCACGTGACCCACATACTTGTTTGCGACTCTCTCATATGTATATATTTAAAAATAGTCTCGCATTATATAAAAGGTAATTGTGATGTATAAATATCGAAAGAGACATGCGCTGCGTAAGCACGGCAGTAGGCCAAATCCGACTGTGTATTGAATTTTAATTATATTGTCCCTGTACAACAGGTTAGGTACCACGGGTATAGCTATATATACTACCTGTTCTTCTAACTGATCTTCAATTTCTTCAATCTCCTCAACTTCAGGCATTACACAGTCACATGGATCTGAATCCACAATTTTTCTCAACGATTTCGGAGGTAAAGGCTTCGGAGGCAGGCCAAAATCAGGATCACAGAAATATCGCCTCAAAACTGAGCAGACGGCGTGAAATTCGTTAGGGGAAAGTCTTTTCATAAGTAGGGATTGTAAAGCTTGTCTGAACATCCAATGGAGAAGATATTTTTTATATCCCACTACTTCGGCATCCCAAGTGAGGTCGGGTTGGTAGGACCTAAACAAGTTGAAGATGTAAATATTGTATTATCATAGGTCATGACGATAATAGTAATTATTAGCAAATTAGCAGGGCTTTGTAGACATTTTGTTATTAATAACTTTTTTGTTCTGTTTCCCTTCCAAGTAAAGCAGAAATTTAACTTTTGTTAGAACATAACCAGGCGTTTAAACAAATGTAATAAATTCGTCCGAATTTCAACCGTGATACCGGATGGGTATTGCCAACGGCCTGGAAACCTGTGCTCCAGTTTGATTCTAAAGAGAGTCACGATACAGTCGCCAATGCTGATACTGTCAGTTTTTACCACCACATGGTAAGCGCACTAGATGACCACGCGCCCGGAGAGATAGAAGAATTGGATCCACCGGCTGCCACTACGTCATCGTCGAAGGCAGCGCTCCACCAATCAACGCACCAACCCCCCACCACCCTTTCCAGTCGTGCGGCGCGCGCATTGGCGCGCAGTGTCCGGCGCGAGAGACAAAGGGTGGACGTGTCTGGATATTCGCCCTGATGAAGGTCTCCTTTTGAGATCGAAACTAGTCGGCTTTCCCGACAAAAAGACGTGAGTGACCCGTTTAATGTATCTAATTAATTTAGTATAATGTCTCACGTGAGTTTTAATAATATTAAATGTAATAACTATATAAATATTCCTGGACAAATTACATAGCGCCAACTAGTAGTCTTTCACTGTGGGCTGTATAGGGAAGTTCAGGGTCGCTTTTCGAGCGATGGAGACGGCTATGCTCGGGGTCTCTTTGCGTGATTGAATCCGAAATAGGGAAATCCGCAGCAGAACTAAAATAACCGACATAGCTCAACGGATAAGCAAGCTGAAGTGGTAGTGAACCGACAACCGCTGGGGAAAGACGGTTCTCAATTGGCGTCTTCCAAGGTTCTGGTGCTGGCGGACGCAGTGTGGGACGATCCTCCATTCAATGGAGAGACGACCTCAAGTAAGTTGTAGGGAGACGATAGATGCTCAGGATCTAACCTTTGGCGCTCTAGGGGGGAGGTCTATTCAGTTTCGGTTCAGCAGCGGAGGTATGCTGACTGATATGATGATGGTGATGATGAAGCAGTCCCAAGCTAAGCAAAGCTTGTATATATAAATATAATTATCGACAATTCGTAAAAAAATTGAGATGTATACATTTTTTGTCATAAACCGACAGTTATCAATATTTCATTATAATACCAAAGAGGTGACTTACCTATAAAATTCCCTGTCAGAATGGATTATACCAACACTGGTCACAGATCTTTGGCTACGAGTCCAAGTCGTGAAGGCTGCGCCAAGGTTTGAGAGGAAGCGAGAAGCCCAAGGACACTCGCGGACTGCCGCACATTGGATTAGATCACGGGTACCAAGGAGTAATGTAGATTCACTTAGCAGCATCAGATGCCAATTCATTCGCGAATGTATCCAAAGTCTATGGAAAGATAAAAACACCAATCAAATACCTGACTACTTCAAGTTGGATATACCTACCTTATTAAAATAGGCGTAGGTACCACCTGCCTGATGGTGAACAGTCATCGCAGCCTATGAACGCTTGCGACACCAGAGTCATCACTCATGCGTTGCCTATCCTGTAAAACCCCTTTACGCCTCTGTTGAAGAACCCCATACTGTAATATCCAGGGAAAACATTGACAGGGAGTTCATTTCACAACTTAAGAATTGGAGGTAGAAAACTCTTCTGGAACCTCCCAGTACGCGCTCAAATAGGTTCAAAAGAGGACTTGGGCAACATATCAAAGAACCCCTCTAAACACTAAGATACTCTATTTAAAGATCTAGTTAATTATTAAACTGGTACGATACATTTTAGTTATGTTATCAATAGCATTGCATTTTAGTCAAAAATATCAGGCTCGAAACTAATAGTATTCGTTCGTTCGTAAAAATGGTCCGAGTTCTCACATATCGATGAGTGAAGAAGGTGTTACTCAACGGGAACACAAAATGTGGCATTGAGTTACAGTGTTACTAATTGGTAATTTTTTTCCCAATGTGTAACAGTGTAACACACAATGGTGTGACTCAACGGGAACAAAGGATCTTTGTTTAATAATGTAATACTTAATAGGTAGATGGCGCCACACTGCGACTTTACAGCAGTAAAATATAAAATGCAAAATTTCGTCAATATCACAAATCTTCCAGTTGGAAGAGCACTAGACCGGTAATCGAGAGGTCGTGTGTTCAAATCCCAATTACGCATGGAGCTATTTAAATAATTATTATTTAATAAGTTTGGTATTATCAAACAATAGCCGAATTTCACCTGCAACGATGGACTGCTATTGCTTGTTTAGTAGTGTAATACTTAATAGATAGATGACGCCACACTGTGACTTCACAGCAGTAAAATATAAAATGCAAAAATTCGCCACCATCACAAACCTTCCTGGCAGCTCGGTTGGAAGAGCACTCGACCGGTAATCGAGAGGTCTTGGATTCAAACCCCATATCTCAGACGGGGGAGGTGAACTTTTCCATTTTTAAAATATTTATAATATTCTGGCGAAATCGAAATCGGCTATTTAAATAATAGTTATCAAATCTCGTTAAGTCAAAAAATTATAATAATTAAGTTAAAAAAACATCTTACCTACAATAATGTCTTCCAGGCTCAAAGCGTAACTCAACTGTATCAAATCCCCTAGTCCGAACATATGCTTTGGCAACTGGCAGATCACAATCAACGAACCATTCAAACATTTCCAATATGACATAAGCGGGTTCAATTTGATCCATAACTGGTACACCACAATTGAACATGACTCTTGGATGAAGCACGCTCAATGATATTCTTAAAACAATCTCATCCGGTCCATCAATTTGAAGATACAATGGTGCTGACTTCGGTGCTTGTATATCTATGGATCTGTTTGGAGGACCTTTGGTGGTTCTAACAGGTGGGGAGCTTGCAGCAGTCGTGAATTGGTACATTGATGGGTAGTATACTACAGTAACACTCTCAGCTAGACCATGTACCTGCGGATAACATTAATTTTCACTATGATATTTAACAGTAAACAAACGGGTATGCATATGCATGTGTGTCTCAATTACATGGTAGTGTGTGTAATGATATTAACTTATTGTATTATTTTATGCGTAATATAAAAAAAAAATATTAGCATTCTGCACTCCTTCTCTATATAGTCCGCGCAATTTTCGTAAAAATGGGTACAAAGTTTTTACTGCACGTATTATTGTTGAGAACATTTAATAAAACGGGAAGATGAAATGTTATTAATTTATCTAGATCTGTCTGACGTATTGCGAGTGTCGGCTTATCAGTTTCTGGGTCCACTCAATAGTCGCACCAAAGTGTCATGCATGACATATTATTATAATAGTATGTACTATGAGTAAGTCCAGTTATAAAAGTTTCCGGCATGCAGTACTGGACACAATCACGCGTATAATCACATACGTTTTTTAGCAATTTCACTGAAATCGGGTTTCAATATTAAGTATTATTATTATCATCATTTAGAGAACTAATTTCGCCTGTTAAAAATTCATAGCAAAATCACTACAAGGAAATTTAGCGTGGACGAAGTCGCAGGCATTCACTAGTGGTTAAAGAAATAAACGTATCGTCAAATAATTTAGATTTCGTAATTATTAGGAAAATAATAATTCGAAATACTATACATTTTTATTAATTATTTTTGTAAATATGTTAATTATTTTTTTAAGTACATTTAATTGTTTTGAGGAGTCATTAATGAACTTTGTGATAGAAGTGCCCAAAATATAGTATCGTTTTTCATTGGTTCGCCCACAAGCCAAGGTATAAAATGTAGTAGACATAGGAAGTACGCGTGGCGCGATTATCAAACAGTAAGCATCCGGACGTTTGGATGGATTTCTATTAGTCACATACGTAATAAATCGTGTTATTTGACTTTAAATGTTTTAATCTGTTTTATTATTATAATTCAACTATAAACAACACTAAGTTGCTAGTAATAAACTCATTCCAAACATTCAAGTCAAATTTCAAAAGGTTCTTAGGTACCCCCCTACTAATTTCTTCTGATTAAATTCGTTGTGAGTCCCAATGCAGCCGTAGTTTCACCCCCGGGACTTCAATGGACTTCACTGTTCATTGCCTTTTTTGCGGTCGCTGCTGTTAATCCTGGCTACACAGGAGACACAGTGGTGGGAATGTGTGGTCGGCCCTCAGTGGTTTACTCATGTTGCTTGTCTGTCGTTGTGTAAGTAGGTATGGCACGCTTGGTGCTATGCAAATCTAATTGTATACCATTTCCATTTGATTTTATTTCCGTGGGTCCGCCATCCCTGGTCTACTTAGTATTCAACACTTACCGGATCAAACAATACCCAATCTCGAAGCTCTTCCTTGTTTTGTGGGGTATTTGACACAGATTTACTGGCATTATCTTTAGCTGCTCCTTTCTTTGCCTAAACATATTTCGCATACATGTATATATAGTCAAATAATATATAACACAACAATTTTCTAATAGGAAGAGCTTGCTCAGTCAAGCAGCTTCCTAATTCGTTGTACCCTACCTCCCTGTTACCAGAGCTTCGTTTATTAATCAGCAGTGTGCAACGCGTGCAAATGAGCTTGGCTTTAGCTCAAAGATGATTGAGCCACTTATATCAGAAAATAGTTAGCTATCCGTCCACACGCGAGAGAAAATTTCGGAAGTAATAAAGAAAGAATTGAATTCACACACTTCAGCCCCCTTACCACCAACTCTTACTGCGATTCAATAACTGAATAGAATGCTTATTCATACTTATTCATTAATAAGCGACTTTATACTACAACTACAATAGAGTCGCTAATCCATTGGTATGAATAAGCAATTTATACCAATGAATAAGCGACTTTATTTCAACTGCAATATAGTTGCTTATTCATTGGTATGAATAAGCAATCTATTCAGTTATTGAATCGCAATAAGAGTTGGTGGTAAGGGGGCTGTACTTATAACTATGGAAATAATATATAGTCATATGGTGCGAGGTGCCCGCTGGCGTTTTTGCGCGTGTCAGTCTAATCGACTGTAACAAGTCAACGTCGACCGTAGCCTGCTCAAGGATAGGTTTATTTATTTCGAGATTCTCCGTGCTTCGAAGGACACGTTAAGCCATCGGTCCCGGCTACTATCATTAGATGACAGTAGTTAAGCCAAATCAGTGGCTTTTAGGCGGCTTGAAAACATCGGCCTCCGCTTACCCACTGTTGAGCAGCGTGGTGGAGTATGCTCTGAACCTCTTCGATTGAATTTGACTTCAAGTGAAATTACTGTGGTGCAGCGAAAGGCACTACTATATTTACCATGGATATCAGTTATCACATATGACAGGGATATGTCAAAACTAAATACATACTAAATACAACAAAAAAAAAATAAAAAAAAATAATTAACCGCGTTCGTCTTCTCATGTTCTTCCCTGAAACAAAATGTGATCTGCAAAGAAAACAAAAACAATAATAAATAAAAAAAATTAACATTAATTTTAATACAAAGAGAGTCATGGGTGTTTTACTATAAATAGAAATTTGAATCTTTTATAACTTTTAGTTTAGCGCTTCGTCGTGGCTCAATCTTCCTGTACCGGTCTCATTCCTGTGGATTACCCATACAAATCTTGCCCTGGCAATAGCAAATATTTTTTTTTTGTTTTATTGAAGCGAAATGATTCGCAATTTTTAAAACTAATTTACTTCATATATTAGCTATTCTGCCGATCGGGATGGAGGCAAATCCAACGAATCGCTTCATTGCTCTAAATACTGTCTATACCCAAGGACTTTCCTCGCCCATCTTCCATTATTAATACCATAAAAAAATCTACTGATCAAAAGCATCAGAAAAAGCAGCAAGCTGAAGTGGCAGTGAGCTGGACACTTCTGCCAAGTCAGTAAATGGGTGACTCCAAAACTCCTACAGTAGAAACAACGTATGGGATACATAGCAAAACATTTGGGCGCTCACTCCTAGATTGAGAGGTAACCTTAAGTGGTAGCAGATGGATGCGAAAAGTTCCGCATATACTGGAAATTATTGGGGAAGACCTACGTCAAGTAGTTGGGTAAATGCAGGCTGATGATGATAACCCTAACAACTGCTCTAAAGAAGGAAAGAAATAAATATTTTTATTTATACGATCGTGTGTTCTACGTGAATGCACATGCACTAAAATTATCTCAATGGCAGCAATTTCCCCTCCCCCCCGCACGCGATGTTCCTTACTTAGCGGAATAAATTCTTTGATCCTTCATTTATCCAGTGGTGTGATAGAATTTTGGATGGAGATGATAGATTTATAGCTGCAACCCCACACTGTATTTACTGTACCATTCGTTATTTAAATTGCCTCCCTATGGAAGCAAGTTGAAAGACATAATGACGTCAAAATGGGGATGTTTGACATTTTTTCTGCCATTAGATGTCACTAGGTAGGCGTAGGGTCCAGATTGTCAAAATGTACTGAATTTTTTGACAGCGAAATTTTAAGACGACAAGACAACACAAGACGTCAACAAGACATTTGACAAGATGCTATGAATTGACAAATGATTGGACCCTACGCTACAGTGCTGCCAAAAGACCCTCATTATGCAGTATGTGCAACGCCAAAATACTAACTCAGCGTGGATCATCACCTACGGGAAAACATAAAGATACATTTTTACCGATTCAGTATTCTGGAGATCTAGCAAATGAGGAGCATGGGACAGTTTGAGGAGTCCATTTACTTTCAGGAACTTTGTCCGAGGGCAGTCATAAGCTTCGTACAATCCGTGAGTTCGTGCCCATTGTACCCAACGAAACTGTTTCCAAAGAGCCACCTCTGTAATATGATTTACATGATGTAAATAATGTGCCGATAATTACTAGTCCTTAACAATTAGACAATAATATCGTAGGCATCAACGACACGGATAGTCCTGTCAGGAGCAGTGTTAGCAATAGCACAGTATAAGTAACTAGCTTTAGCCCGCGGCTTCGCTCGCGTGAAATTCAGGCATTTTAGATTATGCAAGCCAAGTCTAACACGCAATGCAACCACCTTTGTGTAACACCTTTAATTGTACTAAATACGAATGCAAGAACTCTCCCGATAACTACTACACCCGTCCCGCTCCCGCCGCGCCTCCGCAATCGCATAAGCACAGATTGACACCAAATACACATTTAAAAACCTATTAGGATAACACAAGTCTTATTCCAGCAGCTTAAAAAGGATAAATCAAACATTTTGTATGACGCCGCACGCAACACGCTCATTCACGCTCTGCACAGACATCGTTGTTTATGTAGTAGTAAACGACGCGATATTTGTATGGAGTGGCCGGGGTGTGGCAATAGTATACCTGAGGCTCTACCGCCGAAGCTGAAGCCGATTACCATCGGATTTTTTGATTCCCAGTTACACTCACCAGGTTCTGGTAGTGGTTTCTTAAGCGGTAAATCTCTAGCCACTGAAACAAGGAGATCCATTTTATGTGCAGGTGTTATCCCTGGTAGGTGATATGGCGGGAGATTCTTTGAATCCTTGATCAAAATAGTCGTAATAGATCCTCTCTGGAATGAAAATTATAACCGATCAATTATTAAAAGTAACAATTGAAAAAACCGAGGTTATGAAGTCAACTGTTTATTATTATGGATTATTAGCTGACCTGCGCAACTTCGTCCGCATGTGAGAGAGAGAGAGGGTTGAAGCTAAGTGTAGGATTACCATTAAATAGATTATAGTGAGCAAACCTTAAAATATAGACATAATAATATGCTGTCGTCGACTTTTTTTTATTAGATATTTTTAAGAGGAACAATTCCGTCATATATTTATAATTTGTTATGCAACTTTAACCGTTTACGTAGCGCACGCAACGAAACCTCTCTAAAGGAATAATTTTACCCCGTTTTTGCAACAGCATTTATTGGTCGTAGCGTGATGTTATATAGCCTTCCTCGATAAATGGGCTATCCAACACTGGTAGTTCCTGAGATTAGCGCGTTCAATCAAACAAACAAACTCTTCAGCTTTATAATATTAGTATAGATGTATTAACATATATAGCTCGAGAAAAGGGAAACCGACTTCATTGAAGTCTTATATTTATAGACGTCGACTGCTATAGAGTTCTATTTTCACAAACTTATATTTTTCATTGCGGTGTCTGTAATCAAATCTTGCAAGTTAAACTACTTTCAAGCCTCTGATTTTTTTCAAGTACACATTTGGTTCTCGTGACAATTAACGATTAATTATATACCTACTGTCATTTTTGATGTGGAGACCGCTACGTAATGGCGAATGTTATTTTTCACTTTAATCCTTGTGATATGAGTATTTTAAGTGAAAGGAATTGATGAGCGTAATATGATAAATATATTTTTTTTAATATCGGCTAATAAAAGCTTCTTTCAGATATTTTTTTTATTTTCTTGTTATTTAAAAGATTTTCTTGATGCGTACAATTTTATCACGTCATACCTACCCTTTTTCTTCTAAAAGGAGAAGGAGCTCGATGGCGTCGTTCCGCGTATCGGTCTAATCGATCATGTAAGTTAAGCAACGGCCATCGTAGTCTGACCATGGATTTTTTATATTGAGCTCCTACGTGCTTCGGTGAGCACGTTAAGCCATCGGTCCCTGCTGTTGTCATAAGATCAGTCATAAGGCCTTAGGGCGGCTTGAAAACATTGGTCTCCGGCAACCCGCAGTTGAGCAGCGTGGTGGAGTATGGTCTAAACCCCTGCGATTGAGGGGAGACCTGTGTCCCTACAGTGGGTTGATTGCCGAGGTTGATGCCGATTTCTAAAATTATATAAAACCTACTCTGACGACGGCAGTGTCCTTTGCAGTGGGTTTCTTGGTGCTCCTTGACTTCACGGTGCTTGCAACAGTATCTTCATCATCGTCCCATCCATAGACTGGCACTTCTCGTGAAAACAAATTCCAAACGTCTTCTTTATCTGTTATCGTGTTAATATTCTGATCATTCATTCGACAAGTAATAACATTAAAATTACCGTTCATTTTTATTAGGGTTCCGTAGTAAATAAGGAACCCTTATTTAAACCCCGACGAGCTCGGTGGCGTAGCGGTCAATGACGCGGCTTCGACACCAACGCTCGTGGGTTCGATTCCCACATAGGACAAACATTTGTGTGCATGAACATGTCTGTTTGTCTTAGTCTGGGTGTTTTCTATGTATCATAAGTATGTATTTACAAAAAAAAAAAAAAAAGTATTTACGTATGGTTATCAGTTGTCTAGTACCCATAACACAAGCTTCGCTTACTTTGGGGCTAGATGGCGCTGTGTAATTTGTCTGACAATATTAAAAAAAAAAAAAAAAAAATGTTGATTGGAAGACTTATAGTTTCGCTATGTCTGTCTGTACGTCCGTCCGTCGGTCCGTCCGCGGCCTAGCTCAGAGACGCTGATACTAGATGATGATACTAGATTCGCTATTGAACCTTACGACGCAGAGATAAAGTCCAAAAACAATGAAGTTGAAATGGTACATATCGCTCACATCTCGACCTAATAAGTTTTTAGGAAAATAGGGATTTACTTTCAAGGATATTCTTAAATTGGTTAGGCCTTGACGTCCTTGTTATAGATAATGGTACGCAACACTTCGTGAGCGAGTCCGACTTGCACTTGGCCGGTTTTTATATTGTATGATTTCTAATCTAATTAAAAAAACATTATCTACTTTCTTCGTGTATAGTTCGGGAGTACTAGCTGTACTCTTGACAGCGTGGGTCAAGGGTCACACTGAAGTGGCAATGGGTAGGTCACATTTGGCGAGTAAGTGATGGCAGATGGGGGAGGAAGGTATTTGAGTGGAGACCGCGCGTTGAGTGGAGAACAGCAAACGAAACTCTGACGAAAAGAGAGGCAGGGAGTGTAATTGTAAGCTACCCGACTGGGGAATGTACCTCCACCTCACGGAATACCGCAGCGAAATAACGGTTCCCTTGAGGGCTGTTGTGTTCCTGCGAATAAGTGAGGTCACCAGGAAGGAAGGAGATGTTGCGATGGCAGCGGGGGTGGCGGCGCGCGAGCGATATTTTATGTTGCGAGCGTTAATATGACTACGGTAACCGCTTCACAACAAGCGGACCGTATGCCTGTCTGCCACCCGACGTAGTATAAATAAAAAAAAAACCATCAGATTTTGTGATGGTCCATTACATACTGACAATGTGAGAAATTTCGTAGCTACATAACCAATTAACCAATAATACAACAGCCCAAATACGTAGCTTGTTATTACATGTGGCTCATTCTTATGTCATTACAATTGAGAATCTTTAACTGCGAGTTGTTATTCGACATTTTTATTTCAGTAGTTATAGTCTACTAGGCGTGTATGTAGCTCGTCACCATCTCTGAGCCTAAGCCAAGCTCACCAGTATCCCGCATGACTAACGAATCACTGGCGTAAGAGAGATAGGGCACGCGTATTTTTAAGCTCTCTGACTGGAGACATTCGTCCACCTAACAGAATACGGCAGGCAAATAAAAATCCCTTGAGGGTTCTTGTATTCCTATGAGTGAGTAAAAGTTATCAGGATGTAATCAGATGGGCAATTCTCGTAATTAAAATATAGTCAAAATTCAGTTTCGATCCAGTCTCGGTCTCACAAATGTCACATTTGGTATTCTCGTAACACAATATGTAACTTCAAAATTACATTTAAGCGGGATTATATCGAAATATGAGTGAAAATTAAACAAACTAAGAATGTTACTTTGCCAACAACAAGAATTGATAATAATCAATTAATGAAATCAAGTATATAATTTTAGTCAATTCACAATTCAATCTCGATTCGGTCAACTTTCAATCTGCGTCCGTAGAAAAATTACGAGAGACCTTCTGTTGCTGCGTTAGCAGCCTAATTGGCAGCGTACAGCGATACATCATGTTGTGAGCGTTTATGTGGCAATGGTAACCGCTTCACATTGGCGGACCGTATTCTTGTTTTCCACCCGTGGTAGTATTAAAATAATATTAGATCGCGCCTGCGGTCCTATTCCAGTATCCTGCGGAAAATCCTGCTGGAAATTAACTAAAAATCCTTTCTCAGCAGATAACTACGTGATAACATCCACCTTTCTAATAAATTTCAATCCGGACGGACCGGAGTGGTTTGAGCTGAGTGTTGATAGATCAGTCAGCAACGGTTGCCTTATTTTAGAAGACTATCAGTATAAGATATTTAAATAACATACCATCGCTATTATAATTAATAGTCATGCATCCAGTAAGAGCATGAATAATATCAAACTCCGGCATCTGTTCATCTTCGTGGCTATCCACATCTTCATCAGAATTCATATCGGGTGCCGCCAACTTCAGCAGCGCCTGTGGAAATTTGATAAGCAATTATGGCGAACGTAGCTATAATTGCTTATTGTTGTCTAACAGTTAAAGATTTTGATATTTTAAATTACACTATATTGAATTCTATTCTAAATTTAAAATATTTAATACACAAACAAATAGTTTATTCAATGATGTTATATTTCGGACGAACCAAAGTAAAGAGTAAAGACAAAAGAGTAAAGTGAGCCAATTGTCTTACTCACGGCCTCTTGGCGCCATTTTGCACTCGATGAGGAAAATGAATAGAAAATATATTAAATCGCTGATAAAATAAGGATGTCGATAGTCTATGTCCCAACCTCAGCAAGAACTGTTTCCTGGCGCAATTTAGTATGGGTATGTCATATCAATAGAAATATACCTAATACTTTCAATTGACTTTTTGGCGCGAACTTAGTGAGCGCGGTTGTGCTTCTAAACCACAAACATTTATGTCTGTATTCTAAACAAATTTTAATAATTTGATGTATAATGATAATGATTCATAATAGAGATAGATATAGATAATCATTCGAGTGCATAAGAAGATCCCTGACGATATTTTTCGGCATGTCCCTGAAGCCGGGAATAAGATAGAGAAATATTATAAAGACGGACTCAAAGGGACATTGGTTCCAGAGCCGTAAAGCTATTAGATAAAAAAAATATTTTCCCCTATCCTTACCTAAGATATAGTGTTGAGCAAAAAAGTTTTAACTTTATAAATAGTTACACGTGCAATATGTTCAAAATGTTTAAAATATTCAATATTCTACTAAGCCTTTGGCACATAAATGTTTATGAGACTGTTAAAGCTATAACTTGTGCACTTAGTAATTGTATTCACAAAATTTCATAAGCTATAAACTGAACCTTACAACGAGTATTTTTGTAAAGGCAGTGATCTACTATACAGATTGATTAATTTTTTTTTTTTAATAAAAATGAGATGTTTATATACTGACGAGCCCGTTGGTAGCTGGCTAGCAAAGGCCATTTTGACTCCGAGGTCGCGGATCGATCCTCGCACATGACTAACATTTGTGTGCACGAACATGTCTGTTTGTCATAGTTTGGGTGTTTTCTATTTATTATAAGTATATAAAAAAAATGTATTTATGTACATTTATCAGTTATCTAGTCCCCGTAGTACAAGCTTTGTTTAGTTTGAGATTAGATGGCGCTGTGTAATTTGTCAAGGAATGTTTATTTATTAATTATATTACCATTTATCTACAGTTTCGCCCGCGTGTTTCTTATTATGATAAAAACTTTTTTTCCGCGGCTGAGAGCCACAAATTTGGCGACCACCGGTGATCGAAATGGTTAACTATGTCTACTTTGACTCTGGGGTCGCGGGTTCGATCCCTACACAAGGCAAACATTTGTCTTGTCTATTTTTATAATGAACATAGACATGTTACAACATAGAAAACACCCAGACCAAGACAATTAGACAATTGTCTTGGTCTGGGTGTTTTCTATATATTATAAGTATGTATTTCCGAAAAAAATATTACATTTAAGTATAATATTAGTTATCTAGTACCAATAGTATGGGTATGACGAGCTCGGTGGTCGAATGGTTAGCAATGGCCACTTTAACTCCGAGTTCGCGGGTTCGATCCCCGCACAAGGCGAACATGTCATTTTGTCTTGGTCTGGGCGTTTCTATGTATTATAAGTATGTATTTACAAAAAAAAAATGTATTTAAGTACATTTATCAGTTGTCTAGTACACATAACACTTAATTTGGGACTAGATAGCGCTGTGTAAATTGTCTAAAAAAAATATATATATAGTACAAGCTTTGCTTAGTTTGGGACTAGATGGCAGTGTGTATTTCATCCAAGAATATAATTTATTTATTTAAAAAAAACAAAAAAAATATCCACAACCTGAGAGTTTGCGGAAGTCATTCGAGTCGACGTCAAGCCTTATTTAGAGACAATTTGTATACCCGTAGAACAGTAATTTTTAGAGCCTCTTCAAAGAATAGAGAGGACGCTCGGAATACCTAAACGTCGTTTATTGCGAAATAAATTGAAGATTTTCTTTGTTATTACGAGACGAGGTCGTTATAATTGAGAACTGCGGTCCAACACAGTTTAGTAACGAGAAAATATTGGCTACACAGACTTAGATTCATTAGTACACTAGATAGTGCCATTACAGTATGAAATACCAGTTAAACGCCTTGTAGTGGTACATAAGGTAATATATAATGAGTAAGTATAACTAATAAAGACAGTATTCGAAGAGCAGTCATTTTGGTTTAATACATCTCAAATACATCAACCCTACATGGCGACCCTGCTAGTGCAAGAATGAGCCGCGGCCAGCGCCTCTAGTCTCGTCTCAAATACACCAACCCTACAGCCTGTAATTTTTGTGTTTATTTTTATACCAAGTCAGATATCAACTAAATATATGAGTCGCCTGATCACTGTAGCCTATTGACGCGTACAAGACACGTACAAGACAAGTCTCCTCATATATAGTGAGTATCTGGGTGAGATACTACCTTACCCAGACACTCACTATATATGAGGAGACAAGACACGTCTCCTCATATATAGTGAGTATCTGGGTAAGGTACTACCTTACCCAGACACTCACTATATATGAGGAGACGTGTCTTGTACGCGTCAATAAAAGTAAGGTACTACCTTACCCAGACACTTTATACTAGTTCAGTGAGCTGGTGACCATCCCGAGTCGGGATAGCAGGATAAATATTTATTTATAAGCAATTTGATCTACACTGCTATGTGTGCTTCCGCCACCAATTAGTTCATGCAAACTATTGCACGCCGGCACCCACCCACTACCGTCTATAGTTCGCCTGATGATGCCTCGCGTAGAGGTGAAATGACAGATTTTGACAACCAAACTCGTGGCGTAGCTTAGCAATATGCGGGAAGAGTGTGTTGTGTTTTTCTCCGATGATCCAAACAGCGTCGCAAGTAGCCTGAATATGGACTATTGTATTTATTTCAAGCTTTTGCGTCAACCCGTCGTTTACCGGCCGTGTCATTGATGACAGTCCCCAAACCAATTTAATTTGCATTTTGGACTAGCGCAGTGTGGCAGACTATACTCAATTTCATTGTAATTAGCAGCTTGTCTTTAAACGTTCTTGATCTACTTCATAAAAAAAACAATTGAGCAGCTGGCACAATAAATAAGAGCACATTTTTTTTATAACAGGTCCGGTGGCAGACAAGCACATGGCCCGTCTAATGTGAAGCGGTTACTGTAACCATATTACGCTAGCAACATGAAATATTGTTCGCGCATCGCCACTTCCGCTGCCAACGCAACAACTCTTACAAATGCACTGTACCATACTTCTCTTTTGCGAGAGCCTCTTTTGCTAGTCATTAGGGCGTTCTAACGTAGTGATCGTGGTGAGTCACTTGCATCCCAAACATTGCATGAAGTTCGCAATCATAGTGTTGCGATATCCATTTTATTCTAGATCTATGGCTAGTTAGGTATAAAACTACAGTTAAAAATACTATAAGGCTTTGTGTTTGACATTTTAGAAAGATTTCATTGTAGTTAGCAGCTTGTATTTAAAACTTTTAGATTTTATTTAAATTACAATGGGGCCCACATATAGAAACGTTATCGGCTAGACTCAGCTCAGCAGCTTACGCCGTAAGGAAAATACGTCAACTAACTGATGTTGACACTGCGCGTTTAGTTTATTTTAGCTATTTTCACAGCATTATGTCATATGGTTTATTGCTTTGGGGTAGTGCCGCGGATGTAGACTCAATTTTTGTGCTCCAGAAGCGAGCTATCCGTGCTATTTATATGATGAGTCCCAGGGAGACACTGAGAAATAAATTTAAAGAGATAAATATTATGACATTACATTCTCAATATATTTATGAAAATCTTATTTACGTTCATAAAAATCAAACCAAATTTAGGAAAAACAGTGATCTCCATCAATTAAATTTAAGAAATAAAAACAAACTCGCTATGCATATTACTAGGCTCCATAAAATCTCTAACTCGTTCCCAGGTCAATGTATACGCTTCTACAATAAACTTCCAAACGACGCGTTTAAATTATCCATGGGTAAATTTAAGAAATATATCAAAACTAGACTATGTCAAAAGGCTTACTATTGTATCTCGGATTACATAAATGATAAAAGTATTTGGAAATGAATTGCTCTTGTTATGTTATGTTAATGATTGTATTTGTATTTAATGTAACGTTATTGGCAATTAAAAGAGTCGGCCTTGAGTTTCTTGCCAGTTCTTCTCAAGAAGCCCCGTCGCCGGAACTGGCACTTAAATTCACTTTCACATTCAAGATAGTGTGATGAAAGTGAATCTAAGCTCTGCGGATTTAGAGTAGTAATGATTTATACATATTCTTATATTTAATTTGTATGACGTTTCTAAGTGCTTTATAAAGTCCAAGGAATAAAGATATTTTGAATTTGAATTTGAATTTGAATTATGAAAAAGCAATTATTGAGTGTTATAATAAATTTAAAGTGCGTATTTTGACGTGTCGTAACGTCTTATAAATCGATAGCATGACTCATTGTCACGTTTCGCCTGAGCCGAGCGTGGAAGCGAGAGCGCGGCTTTGTGACGCATCTATCTCTCTTTCATTCCATCGGTAGATGTTTTCTTATGACGTTACCACGTAAAATTATCGTCCGTAAACCGACAGACAATCAATTTTTTTTTTTTAATTCTTGTGACTAACAATCATGATCAATGTTTTTTTTTTCTAGTAATCATGCTTAGTTTGGAATCAATAATTTGTCCAGTAAAATAACATAAAACAAACAATAAAATTGGAATGAAATACGTGGGCCTTTCAGGGATGAGGCCTACGTGATGAGGTACGTGGAAATATGAAAACATGAATGGAATGTGTGACTGAGACTTTTTTTTTTAACTACGTAAGGACAGATACAGCCCGCCTGGTATGAGGCGGTTATCTTAGCCTATATACCAGAGAACATATTTATATACGCTTAGAAATATAAAGTGTTTTTAGCGCGCCGCCAAGAAAGTGATTGGCTAAGTTGGCTTTAGTTCAAATATCGACGGTGGAAAGGCAAAACAAAATAAGCGACATTTGGCCAATTGTTCAGTAGTGCTGTTTAAAGATTTTAAAATTGAAAAAATCATCATAACTTTTTTATTTATTGGAGGATATTTTTAATTTTTTGCGTGCAGATTAAACTTGATATTACCTATATACAGTATATAAAATAAAACGATTTTAATCTATATTTTAAGAGATAGTGTCGTTTCATTTAAATGACTTTTCAAGTGAGTAGGGAAAAATACTTTATACGGCATCTAAGAAAAATGGTTAATGGGGTAAATTAATTTATGCGCCGTTTTTTTATACAAGTTTGCCGGGAAAAATCTATGAAAAATCAAAGTAAAATTTAAACAAATAGGGATAAACAATTTATAACACTTTAACGAAAAAATTACGAATAGGAAAAAAGTATTATAAACTATATATCCATATTAGTATACATTGGTAAAACACTTTATCGATCACAAGCAATGTTAAAATGTTATTGTTTTGCCATAGTCGGGACAGGGATTTGATTGATCTGGTTACTTTTCTAATTTGAAAATGTCTTCATTCATATAAATTTGTATTGTAATAGGTCTTATACGATCATTTGTACAAGACCGATTACAATACAATTTTGATATCTCTTGCCTTTCATCATCGTGAAAATTTCTATGATGAAATTTTAACGATGAAAGGCAAGAGATTGTTAAGTTTTTATAATTTCAGCTTATGCATGTCAACTAGTCATGGATAAAGGTCTCTCACAAAGATATCCACACTGAACGATCAGCTGAACCTCGGAGTATATTGGTGTCTGGCGATCAACAGTCCATTCTGAAAGCCTCCTTTGATTTTATTATACCACTAAAGTAGCAAACAAGCATACGAGCCGCCTAATGGAAAGCAGTTACCGTAGCCTATGAACGCCTGTAACATCTGGGGCATTATACGCGCGTTGCCGATCCAGTAAAAACCTTCTCACGCCCTTTTTGAAGATTCCCGTGCTGTAGTCTCCTTATAAAACCTCGACAACCAGTTCATTCCACAGAATAACAGTACGCGGGATAAAACTTTTTAGGCTCAAATGTGTGAGGATGAAGTCCCTGTCGATGGCGAGCGGTGCGACTGTAGCATAATGTCAAACAACTCTGAAGACACCCCGTTGTATTGTGCAATCGGTAGAACACACAAAGGGACGCAAAATCTCTTCTCAGACTTAAAGATTCTAGACCGTCTGTCAGTTTGGTATCGTCAACAATCCTCACAGCACGCCTTTCAATTGAGTCATGTTGAACACACCTAGTTTCTTCGACGACAATTTTACCTTCTCTTTTAACTCCGAGAATCCCAATATTTTTGGCGATGGTAAGGGGTGTGTTCTGGAATTGAGAAGCCACACCAAAGGAGGTTTTCTTAGCGGTGAACACGCAGACATGTGTCTAAGTAGGGCCGAATTGAACGAAATTCTGTCGCCCCCAATCGGACACATTTTTCAATGTGCTCTCGATTTCTAACACAAGTTGTTCGCGGCTCTCCTCTACCAAAGAGCGGGCAATATTAGCTCGATCCGTGTAATAAGTGTCTCCGGTGATGTCGTCGGCATAGCAATGAATGCTGTCAATAGATAACGTATCATTGATATGCAGCAATAATGTCGATGCCATCGTAGCAACTGCTTTCCACAATGGCTCTAATATGCTTGTGCTGGACTAGAAGCTAGCGAGCCATTCGCATAAACCCTCAGGTAGACCGTATGCAGGCAACTTCGAAAGAAGACTACGATGCCATACCCGATCGAATGCCTTCGTTATATCCAGACTAACAGCCAATGTCTCACCTTGACTCTCCACGGCTAAAGCCCAACAATGTGTAAGATACACTACACCAGTCGAGCGACCATGACGAAAGCCGTAGTGATGGTCGCTGATCAAGTCGTGCTCTTCTAGGCAATTCAGGAGCCGGTTGTTAATCAAGCGCTGCAATACCTTGGAGAAAAGGGAGATAACAGCGATAGGACTGTAATTCGATGGGTCTGATCTGTCACCCTTTTTGGGCACTGGGTGCACGTTCGCAGTTTTACACAATGACGGATCTTGCCTGGTAGAATAAGAAAGAGCAACAAGGCGCGTAAGAACAGGACACAACTCAGCAGTACACTGCTTTAGCTCCACAGCCGGCATGCCATCTGGCCCACTCGACATATAAACGTGGAGGGATAGCAATGCCCGCTGAACATCTCGTTGAGTAAACGATATTTTCGGCATGGAATTAGCAACATTAGGAAATAGCACACCGTGGGATGGAAGGTGGTGAAGCGTCTCTGTCGTTCAAAATCGAGTTTGAGGCAAAGAGTTTCCCCAGCAGATCGGCTTTCTCCTTAGTACTGTGGGCCAGACTACCATCCTGTATTCGGAGTGGTAGAAAGAAACAGTTTCCTTCGGCACCCGTAGCAAGCGACCAAAAAGAACAACCAGATGGGTGCTTAGCTAGGCGCTCACCAATCCTGATGATGCACTCAAATTTCGCCCTGGCAATTACTTTCTTACTGAACCTCGAAGCAGCATTGAACTCGCGTTTCAAGACAGAAACACCAGGATCTCCATTAATACGAGCCGTAGTCCAAGCCTCGTATGCAGCTTGCTTGGGAGTTTGCTTCCCCACAAGACCGATTAAACCACGGCACTGTTGGGTATAAATATTTCCATTCCAGCCAAAACCCAGATCCTTAATAGGTAATGAAGAGCCTCTTATCCGGCAATTCAAATTATATTAACAAAAATCGGGGGATACAGTTAGTGTTGCAGCTATAAATCTATCATTTCCATCCAAAATTCAGTCACACCACTGGATAGATTAAGGCTCAAAGAATTTATTACGGTAAGTTACCATTATGGAACATCACATCCGGAAATCACTTGATTGAGCAGTCACGTGCACACAACTGTCAAGTTATCGTTGCAACTGGTACCTTATTTATGTGAAACGCCAATTTGATCACACGATATTTATCAACTATTTCAAAAACACACATGTGAAGCGCCTCTGTCGTAAAAAATCATGTAAGGAAAAACAATTGACTCACCAAAATAAAACATATTAAAGTTAGTGAAAGTAACTGATAAGTCGTTTACAATTAAAAATATGACAGGAAAAACAACTGAAACGCCACTAGTTGTGTTTTTCTTGCAAGGAACAATAAGTTATGCGACACGTCTTCTTATATGTTAGTAGGGAAAAAGTAATAAAAAGCCAAAGGTAAAAAATACACAGACGGGTAAAATGAATTATATGCCATCGTCGTAAAAAAGTTAGTTATGTCAATAAATTAAAACACGCCGATGGTATTTTTAGATCCATCATACGACAATGTTAATAATATATGTCATAAAATTGTCGTTTGAAGGGAGTGAAATTTTAAAATGGCCCTGTTATTACATTAAATGAAACGCCAAAAAGTACTTCCAAATAGACTGTAACCCAGACAGATCGATAGAGAATCAAAAATCCTATCGAACCGTATATAAAACTCAATTTCGGTCAAAATGGCGTTTCATTTGTTTTGCCTTTCCACCGTCGATATGATGGTGAGCTTACTTACAATAAAAAGGAAAATATTAAATTGATCCACAAAAATAACCTGATTTGTACATCAAATTAATCTGATCGCGCATTAAATCCTGCATTTGATGTGCAATAAGTATGTTATGATGTGCAAAATAGGTTAGGTTAGGTTAGTAATGTATTTATTTGATGTTATATAGTATCCCACTAAAAATAGTGTGTGCGTGTGTGTATGTGTATATGTGTGCGAGCGCGCGCGTGCGTGCGTGCATGCGTGCGAGCGAGCGTGCACACGCGCGTTTGTGTGTGTGAGTGACATGTGTATTACAATTACTGTTTTAACCAACGTTTTCAATGCACGAGAAAGCACGCCGCGCGCCGGCTTTACTGAACTCATTCCACTCACTCTCTAACTCCTATAATGTTCTACGCCAGGACCGTTACTTTTAAATCTGCATTACATTTAGGAAACTTTGTCTGGTGAAAAATTGCGCGTTGCCGGATTTCGCTCTGAATGTCGAAAGTCTAGGCAGAGCAATCGTGCAAGATATGCACAGTGAGCGAGGGGCGGGTACGTACCGACGCCTTGCAGTATAGTCTACTATATTGTATTCGGTGCATGCCGGTAAAAGATGATACATATTACTTTATATATATATTTCCTATTAATTTGATTAAATTTCAATATTTGTATGCGTTTTAATGACGTATGTTAGTGAAATATGAATTTTGTGAAACATTAATAGTAAATATAAATATAAATATTTTTGGACAATTTACACAGCGCCATCTAGTCCCAAATTAAACGCGAAGCTTTTTTTATGGGTACTAGACAACTGATAAATGTTAAGTACATTTCGACGGTCCCTACGTATAAAGCGACTTGTCAAAAATGGCAATTTTTTGTCATTGCATAAATTGCTATAGATTGCCCGTAAAAAAAGTTCTTTTTTATTTTATTGATTGTATATAATCAAAAAGTAAGAAATTAACTCATTTGTCCAATAATAATATTCTTTAATTACTATATCGTAGTATAAGCAGACATGTCTGAAATGACATGTCGCTTTAGACATAGGATCGTCGATTTATCAGTTGTCTATAATACATTTTATTTTCGTAATTATATACTTATAATACATAGAAAACACCCAGATCAAGTCAAACAGACATGTTCATGCACACAAATGTTTGTCTTGGGCATCGAACCCGCTACCTCGGAGTCAAAGTGGCCATTGCTAACCATACGACCACCGAGCTCGTCGATAATAGTGTCTGCCTACTATTTAGTTGTAAATCTGTGATGATTGAAAGCCCTCTGTCTGACTCGCTATAAAATCTATAATCATAGCTGCTTGGCACCCACAAATTTATTCTCCGTGAGTAGTGGGTCCACGAGCACCCACAGAGTCGACGCCGATGCTTTTAAGGCACATCTCGAATATGCGTCGATACGCATCATGTGGTATCTCATCGCATTATGTTGTCTACATAGGACGATCGATAAGTTATGTTATACCTAAAACATCTAGACGTACGAGCTATCGTTAGCACATGATTTATCGCTTCGAGGCGGAGCGTTAAAAATAACGCTTCATGTTATTAAACCGTCGATCCTGGTACTGTTATTGAAACAGATTATAAATCGAGCTCCAATATGCCCTAATAGGTACAAGATAATATTTTCTTATAACGCATAGACTCATTGAACGTATTGTAGCGGTTTAAGGAGCCATTTAAAAACATCATTACTTTTTAATTCTCCCTTGGCAATGTGAGAGACAGCAATATGACAAATAATACATTAAAAGCTTAAAAGGTGGAATAAGGGTAAACAGTTCTGTTGAGGCAAGTACTCCAAAAATATTTATTACTAGCTTTCGCCCGCGACTTCGCTCGCGTGACATTCGGGGCAACACATGTTTACTCATTAATCAATAGAAGTAATCGTGTAAAATTTAGGATAAAATAGTCCAACTAATCTCGTTTTCCCATACAAACTTTGGACCTCCGTTTCACCCTCTTAGAGGTAAAATTAAAAAAATATTTTTAAGTAATTCGTGTCCACTACGTTATATTTTCAAATCGATGCCATTGTCGTAAATCCCAGAAAACCATAGAACCAACACCCATAGTGATATTATAACATTTCAACCCAATTGCACCCCTACGGAGTTGTCACGTCGAATATGTTGAAATAGTTGTTTTTTTCGTAATCCATAGACCATAAAAACAATACCTATGACGATTTTCAGACTTTTTCACCACATTTTAGACATTTCAACGCGATCGCACCCCAATAGGAGATAATTTTGGGGTGTAAGTGGTTCATCAACATCTTTGAACCAAAGCCAACTTCACCTGCACGCGGTGCACCCTGCTGACTGACAAACGAAGCTCTGGCGAAAAGAGAGGTAGGGAGCGTAATTGCAAGCTGCCCGACTGGGGAATGTACCTCCACCTCACAGGATACCGCAGCCAAATAATGGTTCCCTTGAGGGCTGTTGTGTTCCTGCGAGTGAGTGAGGTCACCAGAAAGGAAGGAGATGCTGCTATGGCAGCGGGGGTGGTGGCGCGCGAGCGATATTTTATGTTGCGAGCGTTAATATGGCTACGGTAACCGCTTCACATCAGGCGGGCTGTATGCTTGTCCGCCACCCGACGTAGTATAAAAAAAAAAAAAAAAAAAATAGTCACGTTACCGCCCTACGGTTACAATAAATAACAATAATAGGTAACTTCTGGGATAAAAACTATCTTAGGTATGTCTTTTCCCAGGACTCCAGGTATCTCTCAACCAAATTTCATCTAAATTGGTCCAGAGATTTAAGCGTGAAGAGGTAACAGACATTCTATCGCATTTATAATATTAGTATGGATTAGCGTTCCGAAAACCCGTAACTACTACACATATATTCATATATAGACATTTCAACCTCATCGCACCTCAATAGAAGATGATGGACACGTTAGCCACGTTGAATTTTAAAATCGTTGTTATTTTCGTAATCAGGGACCCGATAAACCATACAATACCCATGACAATTTTCAGACTTTTTGACCCCCATTTTAACCTTTTAGGGGTTGATATTTTGAAATCGATGCCATTTTTGTAATTGACTTCCCAGAAAACCATAGAATCAATACCCATCAATATGGGTATATCAATATAATTATGACATTTTAACCCCACCGTACGTACAGGGGTGATTTTAAGTCATGTCGGCTATGTTGGATTATAAAATAGTTGTTGTTTTCGTAATCAGCGACCCGATAAACCATAAAAACAATACCCATGACGATTTTCAGACTTTTTCACCCTGTTTTACCGCTTTAGGGGTTGAATTTTGAAAAATCCTGAAACATGTGTTTACTAATTTATCTATAGAAGTACTCGTGTAAATTTCGGATAAAATAGTCCAACTAATCTTGTTTCCCCATACAAACTTTGGACCCCCGGTTCACCCCCTTAGGGGATGAATTTTGAAAAATCTTTTCTTCCCAGCGGTTTGGGCTGTGCGTTGATATATAAGTCAGTCAGTCAGTTGCTTCTTTTATAGATTTAGATTATAAGTATATATTTTTATACCCAAATAATTACCTACAACAATATCATATAATATATATTATCTATGTAATATCAGGCTGCTTTTAATTTGCAATTCACTTGCAGGAAAACAACAATACCTTTAGTGTTTTTATTTGGCTGCAGTCGTTTGTGATGTGGAGGTATTTCCCCAGTCAAGCGCAATATCGGGTATATCGCACTCTCGTCTCTTTTTTTACCCGAGCCTTTTTTGTTCATTAGCATGACGCACTACGTGCAGGCAGGGTTGTTTCGCCCTAAAAGTAGTGATGGATAAACTCCAAAAAAAAAAAAACCAAAAACATCCACATGCTTAAATCACACGACAGAAATGAAAACTTCATCTCTCACTACCTCCCGGTCGCCTTTACCCGAAGGAGCGCATAGCCGATGGTCACGCGTTACATACGTAAGTGTGACAGCTCAGTTTCATTCATTAGCCACAAAATCAAGTGCTCAGCGCGCAATAATTAATGGAAATAAAATGATGATTATTATTTCAACACGGAGGTAGATAAAAATTCATCGACTTCGGGAACGGAGGCAGAGGCACTTCGCTGAGACAGTCAGCCTGTGACCACGGCCGGTGGAACCTGGTCGAAACGTCAGGCAAAAAAAGGTATGTAAATTCTCTGATGCATGATCGCTTTAATTCCCGTTGTGATTTTCCATAAATCATATTATTTCGTTTAATTTTTTTTTATACTACGTCGGGTGGCAGACAAGCATATGGCCCGTCTGATGTGAAGCGGTTACCGTAGCCATATTAACACTCGCAACAAAAAATATAGCTCGCGCGCCGATACCCCCGTTGCCATCGCAGCAACTCTTGCGTTTCTGGTGACCTCACTCACTCGCAGGAACACAACAACTCTCAAGGGAACTGTTATTTGGCTGCGGTATTCTGTGAGGTGGAGGTCCTTCCCCAGTCGGGCAACTTACAAAATACGCTATGCCCTACCTCTCTTATCGCCAGAGCCTCGTTTGTCTGTTAGCAGGGTGCACCACGCGCAGGTGAGGTTGGCTTTGGTTCAAAGATGTTGATGAACCACTTACACCCCAATAAAAAAAAATCTTACCTTACATATAAGCAGCGGCCACATATGAACAAAAGAAGAAGCAACTGTAGTAATAGGTCCTTGTTTAGCCCCTGTTTTAGCTACAGGGGTACGAGTGAGAAGAGGAGAGAACGGGAGAAGAGGGGAGTCGGTTGCGTCCACTGGTACTTGATCATTGACCCACACACAGCGCCAAGCTCCGAGGTAGAACAGCCTCACTAGATAGCAACCTAAAGGGATGAGAACACAAAGCAAGTAAATAATAGGTAGTTTTTAATGTCTATGTCGATATTCTAAAGAAGAATATAGCTAATAGTTGGAGAGGTGGCAGCAAGAATGTGCAAGAGTTTAGTAATATTCCATCAGTTAGTGTTGAGGGTGTACAAGAACACCCATTCGCAAGGTCAGGTGGTGGAACACTTGATAATGTCACGCTAGATATCCTCACCTTAGGCAACTGCAACCCCTGTTTCATTAATATATCCTCTGACTATTTTTTTCTTATATCTATATTATACTAGCTGTTACCCACCGCTTCGCCCGCGTGGTCCAGGGGAGCTGCCATTGATTTGTGTATATTTTTTTCTTGATTTATAAATATTATAAAGGACAAATGATTACAAAGTTTATTTTTCCCCATGGGATTAAGCTGTTTTCCGGGATAAAAAGTAATCTATGTCACTCTCCAGACCGTAAACTATCCCTATTAAAAAAAATCATTTCAATCCGTTTATTACTTTTGACGTGAAAGAAGGACAAACAAACAAACACACTTTCACATTTATAATATTAGTATGAAAGTAAGAATTTCAGGCGTTTGAATAAAATTTCTGAACGCACGGATAAATATTTTAGAACCAATAAATATTTCAATCCACAAAACTGTTTTCAAAACAAATCACAGCTAACTTTCAAGACGTAAAAATGAGACCAATAGAGTTGACATTTGTTTTTAATCTATGACATTTGTTCTATATTAAATGAGTTTGATATGTATTTCTGAACGCACGCATTCATGTGACGTACGCCATCAAAGTCACGTTTGACAGGTACAACACCCACGAACATTTTGTATGGGAAAATGTTTTTTTCTTTTATTTTATTTTTTCGACAATTTTCCAATGTTTTTAAGAGTCTATTCTGCTATTCGGGAAGTAGACAAATCTAACAAATCAAAACCACGAAAATTGGTCCAGTTCTCGAGTTAAGTGTTCGAACAAACCCGACTTTGTTTTATATACGAGTATATAGATTATATAAAAATGAATCCTTATTTCCTTTGGTCACAGCATCACGCGTGAACGGCTGGACCGATTTCGCTATTTCTTTTTATGTTGTATTTGTTATTGTCAGGAGAAGATTGTAATGAAAGAAAAAAAAAAGGATCCGCGTAAAATTATAAAATTTAAGATAACTGGAAGGCCATATTAACTTTTCTAATGTAACTTTATGTCGTTTGACCAAACTGTCAGTCGTTTGATTTCAGAAGACCAATTCTCGTATTTTTTCTACGAACGCAGATTGGAAGTTGACCGAATCGAGATTGAATTGTGAATTGACTAAAATTATATACTTGATTTCATTAATTAATTATTATCAATCCTTGTTGTTGGCAAAGTAACATTCTTAGTTTGTTTAATTTTCATGAATATTTCGATATAATCCCGCTTAAATTTAATTTTGAAGTTACATATTGTGTTAAGAGAATACGAAATGTGACATTTGTGAGATCGAGACTGGATCGAAACTGTATTTTGACTATATTTTAATTACGAGAATTGACCCTCTGATTGATGTCAGACTGCGCGATATAAATTCGAATTCAATGTTCATTGTTAAGAATACAGGGCAACGTCTGAGCGGGTCTCAACGGGTAAGCTAGTGATATATAATAAGCAGTGCATGCATTACAAAACATTACAAAACTCTTGTAATAATATTATTATGGCCACAACTTATTTATTTATTTAAAACTTTATTTACCACAATTTAAGGGTACATAGGCGGTCTTAATGCTAATAGCATTCTCTACCAGACAACATTCGGGAAGAGCAGATATACACGAATGCGGCATATAAAAATAAATTAACAACGATATTATATAGTACAACAGAAAATATACATACATACACATTACATAAATAATAAAATATTAATATATATAAAATTATATACATACATATACATATGAATATGAGGATGATTCATAGTGTTGGCAAATTGTCCAAGAGGTACGCATGAACTTTTTTTTTTTTAATTAAATTTATTTATTTATTTAAACGGCGTCCTAACTCGCCAGGTTCCATATTTCGATATAATCCCGCTTAAATTTAATTTTGAAGTTACATATTGTGTTACGAGAATACCAAATGTGACATTTGTAAGATCGAGACTGGATCGAAACTGAATTTTGACTATATTTTAATTACGAGAATTGCCCCTCTTGCTACTAAAAGCACTTGCTTAGTAAAATAAATGTTTACCATTTTTAGACAGTCCCGGCCGATGTTGCTGTCCACCGCCAGGTTTCATCCCTGGAGAGTAGATGTGGTATTTTGGCCGCCAGCCTTCAGGTCCAATGCTGAACATGAAATTTTCCCATTGATGCTCCACCTGACGTGAAAGAGAATAGGAATGAAAGGGAGAGCAACGCACCTCTCGTTATAAATCCAGAGTGTTTATGCACCGCCATTACGTCCACGTAATTCACCACATTGCTGTATCATCGAAACGTCTCAAATTACTGACACCATTGGATGAAAAAACGCTAAACGAATGATAATCGCTCTCGTGAGGCCGATCAAAACCGCCGGTATCGTCGTCAACTCATCCCACTCCTAGGACATGGGTCTCCCTTCAATCGAATGGGTTCAGAGCATATTCCACTATAATGCTCTACTACAGGTTGGCAAAGGCCAATGTTTTAAAGCCACCTAGAGGCTACTGACTTGACTTAACGACTGTCATCTGAATAGCTGAGACCGATGGCTTAACGGGCCCTCCAAAGCACAGAACCCAATATTGGTGACGGACATGATACTAGTATGCATCTTTTGCTTCCGATACAGAGATGATGATTTTGGGGTGTAAGTTGTTTATCAACATCTTTGAACCAAAGCCAGCTTCACCTGCACGCGGTGCACCCTGCTGACTGACAAACGAAGCTCTGGCGAAAAGAGAGGTAGAGAGCGTAATTGTAAGCTACCCGACTGGGGAATGTACCTCCACCTCACAATATACCGCAGCCAAATAACGGCTCCCTTGAGGGCTGTTGTATTCCTGCGAGTGAGTGAGGTCACCAGAAAGGAAGGAGATGCTGCGATGGCAGCGCTGAGTGGCGGCGCGCTAGCGATATTTTATGTTGCGAGCGTTAATATGGCTATGGTAACCGCTTCAAATCAGGCGGGCCGTATGCTTGTCTGCCACCCGACGTAGCATAAAAAAAAAAGACCAGACTAATTGTAGTTAGATAGAGACGATCACAGCAGTCTTGAGATTTACAGTAGCAACGACCCTATGCCTGCAGTTAATGTTCCCCTGTGCACCAACCTTACCGTTATATGACAGGATTGCGAGTCTTACTTCTCTTTCGCCCGCAGGCTACTTGAGTACTCTTAAGTCGAGCAACTCGTGGCGACCGACTCTCTGTTTTCCAATCATCAGTACCCTACTACCTCCCCCCAATCTCCATGATGGGTACCTGAGCCGTAAGGCGCGCTCAAAAAAGGACGCTAGCTCACTTCCCGACGCCCGGAGAACGCTTACCCCTGGCCTACGGTAGGGACCGGCATACGATAGGATTTATAATAACAGTTAGAAAATTAATATCATCAAAGCAGCATTTAGATTATCCTCTTTAGGATATATGCCTGCTCCAAATCATTCCATCTTTGTCTCTCCCTTGCCACTTTCATCCAGTCGCGGCCTGCGTGATCCTTGATACCATCCACCCAACGAAGAGCGGGGCGGCCTCTGCCCCGGGTATTTGCCCATGGTCGCCACTCCATGACTCTCCTGGTCCACCGATCCTGATCCATTCTGACTACGTGTCCTGCCCAGTTCCACTTTTGCTTTCTTATAGTATGTACGACTTCCCTGACCCTGGTCCGTCTCCGAATGCACTCGTTCGGAATTCAATCGAGCAGCGTTATTCCTAACACCGCTCTCTCCATTGCTCTTTGTGCTACTCGGAGGTTCTCTGCAGATTTCAGTGTCAAGGTTGCCGTTTCCATTCCGTAGGTAAAAACTAGCAGGACACACTGATCGAAAACTTTCCATTTAAGCTCCAGTGGTACAGTCTTTGATCGGAAGATTTGCTTGTTGGCTCCTAAAGTTGACCGCGCCTGTGTTATGCGCCTTTCGGCCTCCACTATTTGATTTTGCAGCCCCAATGTTATTTTGTGTCCCAGGTATATGTACTGATCGACGACTTCGACAGGCATCTGGTAAGAATTAGCATTCGGATGGTTGGTCATGATTTTCGTTTTTGACATAAATGGCACAAGAAAACAAGGTATGTTATTCCCGTGACAGATAGTTCACTTGATTGGGACTAGGCAACGTCATTAGCTGTTTCTGGTTGGTAAATGTAAAATATTGACAACCAAGCTCGTGATGTAATCTTGGCCTTGACGTAGCAAAAGAATACCATGTTTCTTTGTACGATGATTAATTTCACCTCTTGTGGGCAATAGTTTAAATAAACTGTATGTACTGATGACGTATGTCTTCGGTTTTCTCCCAAGCAGCTGACCGTACAATAACACTACAGAAGCTCATTTCGAAAAGGTGTTACATTATTGTTAAAACGACAATCAACCTGACAACTTTCTTTACTTTTGTTCGTGTGAAATAGAATGCCGAGGAGAAATCTCATTGCATTTGCATGCCATGCCAGCTGACTATTTCATACTTAACGAGAAATACGTTAATTAACTTCTTGGGTGGAATTTTTATTGTTATGGTATGTACTTTTTGACTGACTTTTTCTGACCTTATTCTGTTTGTGTTCCATACATGCATAATTCATAATTGAGAAGCTCGATGGCGTCGTTGCGTCAGTCTAATTGAACATGCAAGTTAAATAACGTCGACCGTAACCTGTCCATGGATGGGTTTATATTATTTCGAGATCTTCGTGCTTCTGAGCTGTACATTTTTGGAGTAAATAGACAAACAAGAGAGTAAAAAAAGAATAGCAGAGTATCAGAGAATTGATAGCACGGGCCTCCGAAGCGGACGACATTTTATCCTGTTTTTAATAAATGTAATTAATAATTTGTAAAGGCAATAATATATACCAGCCCCCTTACCACCATCTCTTATTGCGATTCAATAACTGAATAGAATGCTTATTCATACCAATGAATAAGCGACTCTATTTCAAATGGAATAGGGTCACTTATTCATTGGTATGAATAAGCAATCTATTCAATTATTGAATCGCTATAAGAGATGTTGGTAAGGGGGCTGGTTATTTTTAATGAATACGTCTTTAGAATTGCTTACATAGGGAGGCAATTCAAAAAAACGAATTGTAACAAAATCGGGGGATACAGTTTAGAGTTGCAGCTACATATCTATCATCTCCATTCAAAATTCCTTTATACTACACGCGATAGATGAAATACCAAACATTTATAAAGCAAAGTAGGGGCTATGGAACATCGCGTGCGGGGGAGGGAGAAGCGCTGCCATTTTGAGATAATTTTAGTGCATATAACGTATTCACGTACAACACACGGCCATGTCCATGTTTTATTTGATAATCAGTAGCAGACGGTACAATGTATTACTCTGGTGTTTATACAAGGGAATGAAGATATAGGAGAGCACAAAAATCGACATCCAGAGTTCTACGAGGCCCTGGATCCATTAAAAATAAGATCCGTAATGTAAGGTTTGCTTGGTCAGGAAATAGATGCTCAAGAAAATTTAAGAAGGTTTATTAGACAATTTTATTACCAGGAGTCCTTCAGCTCTCTCCAGAATGAAGCAAGCTGATAACACTTCTCTGCAGAACGAAGACCTCAATAGAACTTGCGCGTGGCTTAATTGAATCTCTAAGCATGTCATCTTGCCGTCACCGTTATCCTGGAGAGTAAGTAATATAATTTAGCATACAATCCAATATAGCCATCAAAATGATACTCATGGCGTCTTTCTGCAATCCCATCGTTCGCCATCACACATTTTGGAACCTCAGTGAACGCGTACAGTACGATTCCAGAGTGAATTTTTTGTCATGCACTGATATGTTGTGGAGTAAGCTCTCTGTCGAGATTATCCCTAGAGACTATAGTATGGGGTTTTTCATAAGCGGTGTGATGAGGTTTTTATAATCAAAATAATAATCATACATAGGTGTTGCTCCCGGCCGTTTTCCTGGCATTTCAGGGGCACATCTATTGAGTGGCAAGCCACTGCCTGCCGCAAATAACTAGCAATAAAAGCAGTTATGGCAGGCATCCGTCCCTCTTCTGTAATAGCCCGGTATTAAGTTCATCTAGATCTCATCTCCATAGCCCATTTATTTTCCATCACACTTCGCAATAGCCTCAACGCTTGCCGAGACCTGCTCATGGGTATGTCGTTCCATTGACATATTCTGGAGCGGGTCACGGCAGGCGTATAACATTACATCAAACTTTTCAAAGGGGCCTCTACGCGTTGGATCCATATCCCCGCGCACGCCTATCAAATGACCGGGCTTGACCCGTGAATTATGAGAGAATCATACATACACATAGACAATACTAGAAATCTACCCAAATTAAGGGAAATTCTCATAAACTGACAACACTGTATGGTAAAAGTTCTCTGATTACCCTCTTAATATTTTTATTTTTTAATTTATTTGACGATGACGAGGAGGATGCCTCTAGGTTGCATGTGTCTATGGGCTGTGATAACTGCTTCCCATCAGGCTGTATGCTTGTGTATCACCTTAGTTGTATAAACAATGTACATCAAACACTTTCACACGCATAATACCAATAATTAATAACACTAACTTCAAATATGACAGCTTCAGCGTCCCATCTGCTAGCAGCCAACTCTTCAGCTCTTATCCAGCCGTGGAGGTACTTGCGAACTGATCTTGGCAGTGGTTGAATTTGATCGTCTACCCAAACATGGTCGGTCGGAGGCTTGGATCCAGCCTTAGCTAGGAGCATTGCAGCCCGACATGCTGCAGGACCCTTGTTCAGATGAAAATAAATTGAATGGACAATAGTAGTGGAGTAGCTCGATAGCATCGTTGTGCAAACCAGTCTAATCGAACACGCAAGTTAAGCATCGTCGACTACGGTCGACGCCTTGGATGGGTTTATTTATCTTGAACTTTTCCGTGCTTCATAGGGCATGTAAGACCGTCGGTCTCGGCTGTAGAGAACTAGAAAGATAGACTAGAAAACAGTCGTTAAAACAAATCAGTGCCGGTCAGGCGGCTTGAAAACATTAGCGTATGCAAACCCGTAGCTGAGCACCGTGGTGGAGTTTGCTCTAAACCCGTTATACATTCATCATCATCATCAGGTCATTTTAATCTCCACTGCAGGAGCACGACCCTCTCGTCCGTCATAGACAGGAGGATTTGGCCTACTCTCCCCACGCTGGCCAGCCGGGTTGGGGAGGCCTGATCGATGTTTTATAATGTATTTCCCGTAGTCGCCTTACAAGGCGTCTTTTCCCGTGGATGTCGTGTACTTTTGTCGTACACGACATCCAAGAGAAGAGACGGTGTGATTCTATTCTAGTCTGCCGGAGACCACACGGGCAATGTTATACATTACTATACTGAAATCCTCTTTGCTTTAGTTACATTTTACTATTAATAGGAGTTTTAGAATAGTTGAACGGATTTCCTTCGATAAGCTGTTGTTTTAGAACCTTGTAGGTTTTGGGAAGACAGGTATTTTCAAAGACGCTCGTAGCCGACCTTGGTTTAAAGAACGTGTGATAGACGCTGCTACAATCGAAACGACCAACAGGCCTACTTTTTTTATGTGAGAGGGGGCTAAACGAGCATGTGGGTCACCTGGTGGAAACCAATCACCACCGCCCATGGAGACCAGAGACACCAAGGGGTCGTCGATCCGTTGCCAGCCTTTTAAGGAAAATTAAAACTCGGTTCTTGAAGGCACACATGTCGTAGTTGTTCGGAAATACCGCTGAGGGAAGTTGATTTCACAGTTTCATTGTTCGTGGTATAAAATGTCTTAGGAAACGTACTGTAGTAGTGTACTGTACTGCAACCACTTTATCATTGGACACATACAGAATAAGAGAGGAGCTCGATGGCGTTGTTGCGCGTGTCAGTCTAATCGAATACGCAAGTTAAGCAACGTCGACCGTAGTCTGTACCTACATGGATGGGTTTATTTGTCTCGAACACCTGTGTGCTTCGGAGGGCACGTTGAGCCGTCGGTCCCGGCTGTTGTCATAAGATGACAGTCGTTAATTCAAGTCAGTGGCTTTTAGGCGGCTTTAAAACATTGGTCTCGCGAAGCGAAGCGAACGCTATGTAGTAGTTTGCTTCATTTTTTCGTGCAAATTAAGCCAATCGGTTGCAGTGTGGCGATCTTTTGTTGTTTGTGGAAGTGGCTTTGGGAAATTCGCGCTTTGGGAAAAAAATATTATATTAAGTAGTCATGCTACCACATTGGCATATTTGTATTCATTTTGATCCATTTACGCAGTACGTAGACAGAGTATAAATAAAAGTACTACGCACAATATGGATACTCCCTGCCGGTCTCTCGTGTCGACCTCATCTCCTCTCAGAGATGGATCTGAAATAGTTTGTATGACGCCTCACGCACATGCGCTTATTCACGCTCTGCCACACGTCAGTGTATATGTGGTAGTTACAAATAAGACGCATGCTCAGAATCTCATGGACAGCGCACCGAACCAACGTTTCCATCTTGAAAGAACTCAACATCACAGAGAGATTATCGTCGACTGTGCAATTACGAATCCTCAAGTTCTTTGGACACATAACCCACAAAGCTCAATGGAACGATTTGTGGTGCAGGGGGTATGTGGAGGGCAGGAGATCACGTTGGCGTTCTCCAACACGATGGACCGATCTCATTAAATCTCTGACGCACTCCACTGTCAACAATTGCTCTAGTTCCGCTATACATAGAACTGCATGGCGGCGAATCGCAAGAACAGCGGTTACACATGAATCGACCGCGTTGTGACCACTACCACTCAGTCAAGAGTGCACGACTAAGAAGAAGTTACCAATACGACATTTGTATGGAGTGACCGGTGTGCGACGTAGAGCAAATTTAAGTCGAGATGTACGACTTACCAACCCCCAAAGTTCCGAGTTCAGCTCGTTGTCTCTAAACTCTCGAAACGGGCACTCAGTGGGGTCCACTTCGAAAACCAACATGCTTTTCGTTCGATCGATTTTCTTTGAGGGTTTAGGATTCATCGTAGACTGACTGTTTGAAAAATAATTAGTTTGAATTACAAGCCATTGGCTATTGACGAAGGGATAAAATCAAATTATATGTTATAATATTTGTGATACAAATTTTATTGACAAAATCAAATTGACATTTTGATAAGCTAGCTTTCATAGCCTTTCAAATAGGTTTTAGATCTTAAAGGTTGTACTCATTTTATTAATTAGAAGGATTTAACGTAACATCAAATAAATACATTGCAAACCTAACCTAATCTATTTTTCACATCAAAAAATACTTATTGCAAAACATTTTTTTTTTAGTAGAGGTATTGAATCAATTTAATATTTTCTTCAATCAATCTAAATAAAATAGTTATTTTATTTTATGATATTTTATTTTATAATGACCTAGATGGACTTATGACCTCAAGGGAACAAACCCGGAAGCTACTGGATGCGGAAAGCAGAGGATCGCATATGGTGGAAGGCATAAGGGAATGCCTATGTCCAGCAGTGAATAGATGCATTGCTGATCTGCATCATGAAATAGATGCAGATCAGCAATGATGATGATGAGAATGATTTTATTTTATCAGTTCGTTATGAATTGCCGAAATCTCTTCTTACCTTCCAAAAGCAATCAAATACCATGAGTATTGCTATATTATTGCCGAGCTCGGTGGCGTATCGGTCTATGACGCGGCTTCGACACCAACGCTCGTGGGTTCGATTCCCACATAAGACAAACATTTGTGTGCATGAACATGTCTGTTTGTCTTGGTCTGGGTGTTTTCTATGTATCATACGTATATATTCCAGTCCTGTGCGGGGATCGAACCCACAACTACGGAGTCAAAATGGCCATTGCTAACAATTCGAGTACCGAGCTCGTCAGAGATGATGATGAACCACATTGAATGAATGAATCGAATCGAGAATGATGAACTGACATTCCATACAATACAAATTCACATTTATATGCCATAGATTTAACACTCCAGTCAAATTTTAATCCGGCAGCCTAGAATAGAATCACTCCGTTTCTTCCCGTGGATGTCGTACAAGGCGACTAAGGGAAAATACATTATCAAATATCGATCAGGCCTCCCCAACCCGTTTGGCGTTTGGGGAGTGTAGGCCAAATCCTCCTTCCATCTAGGACGGACAAGAGAGGGTCGTGCTCCTGTAGTGGAGACTAAAATGGACCTGATGATGAAACATGAAAAAAATTTCAAGCTTGCTCTTATCTGTACATCTGGTAGAGTATTTTTAATTTTGTTTGTTACTTAATGCATTTCAATTCGGAACTTGTAACACTGTATCTGTTCTAGATCAAAGGAATTTATCAAGATCTTGTTCCATGCTTTATCCAAATTTGATTGATGGGTTTTTTTGCAAAGTAACTTATACAATACAAACCACTTACCTACCTGTTTTGATGGCTCTACATAATTGACTTATGTAGAGCCTTCAAAACAGGTACTTTTCCTAGTCATTGCATCATTATTTTTATGATTATCTAAGTTAAGTGGTCTAAGTTGTGCATAAAGAAGAGATATTTTGAAAACTAATGATGTATTACATAAGTAATTAACTTATATAATAAAATCAAATTACTCTTATTCAATTTAGAGATTAGATATGATATGTCAAAAATCACTTAGGTACCTATGAGCTCTGAAATTATAAAATCGTTTCATAAATACTTAAGAATAGTATTTTAAACTTTAACAATTACTAATTACCTATTGACGGTGATTGAGAGGGTTGCTTTTACCGTTCTTCGGAGGGTACATTAAGTCGTCGGTCCCGGCTGTTTTCATTATAGCTGCAGTGTGGTGAAGTATGTTACAAACCCCCAATGGGGCAGGGAGGGGCAGCTGCCCCCCTCTAGAGATTCTATTTATTTATAAGTTTTATTTATTGTACAGTCAAGAACTCGTGAAACTTTACACGTTGGACTCTGTACCGTTATTATTACAATCGCTGCAGATGTAAGGCTCGTACTACAAGTGAAAAGCTTCATGAGCTCTCGACTTTACCTAGGTACAATTCATACATTTCTCATTCTCCATATCAACGTGCCCCCCTCTGGGCCATCGGCTGGCGACGACCTTGCCCTTAATTAAGTAATATCGATTCAATTGACGGGAGACCCATATCCCAACAGTGGGATGGATAAGAGTTGGCGGCGACTGCCAGTAATGCCAGGCAATATTCTTGCTTTCTTCTTGCCAGAATGGAGGCAAGTTTGACGACCCCGGTGGTCGAATGGCTAACCATGTCCAGTTTGACTTCGGGGTCGCGGGTTCGATCCCCGCACCAGACAAATATTTGTGTGCATGAATATGTTTGTTTGTCTTGGTCTGGATGTTTTCTATGTATCATATATTATGTATGTATTTGCAAAAAAATGTATATTATTATAATATCAGTTATCTAGTACCCATAGCACAAGCTATGCTTAGTTTGGGACTAGATGGCAGTGTGTAATTTGTCTAGGAATATTTATTTATTTAAGTAGATTGTATCTATAGGTAAAAAACCGGCCAAGTGCGTGTCGGACCACGCGCAGTGTTAGGGCAGTGACATGGCGAAACTATAAAAATTCCTTGTTTACCACGGAACCTTAAAAACATCTTAGGAAACAAGGATGCCCAGCTTAAAATATATGCTATGCCCTACCTATCTTTTCGCCAGAGCCTCGTTTCTCAGTCAGCAGTGTCTACTACGGACAGGTGAGGTTGGCTTTGGTTCAAAGATGTTGATGAACTACTTACACCCCAAAATTCTATATTGTAAGCTGAGATTCGAAGTCACTCAACCACCTGACTTGTCTTGATCTAAGCCGATCAGATTTTAAACCACATAATATCCGCTATTGAAAACAAGGTTTTGTTTGTCCGTGACAACTGTTTTTTTGTGTACGCGACCTCGTTTCTATTGTCCAGAGAGCTACAAGTGGAAATCGGCACAGTTTGTATTGTGGGAGTGAGAAAGATTTAGTGGTTTTTATTGAAGTTAATGGATGCATTTGGTTTAAGGAAAAAGCACAAGTAGTACGTGCAGTTTCAGATTGGAACATTAATTATGAATTCGAGCGCAAACGCTGCTGGAGATACTTCCTCTGCCCGACATCTTACATTTAATTCTTACAGCGTATCTGCGCTGTACCCTGCCTAAAACATATTCACCTTAAGTCACACTTTTCGCGTCGTAGTTATTTGTGCGTCGGTCGCCACGAGCTACTCAATCTAAGAGTTCCTAAGTAGTGTGCTTGCAGGCGAAAGCGGAGGAAGGGAGTAAGACATGCTAGTGATCCCTTTGAGTGCCTGGTTGGTTTACTGGGCGCGATATCATCATCACCAGGTCATTTTAGTCTCCACTACAGGAGCACGACTCTCTCGTCCATCCCAGACAGAAGGAGAATTTGGCTTACACTCCCCACGCTGGCCAAACGGGTTGGGGAGGCCTGATCGATGTTTGGTAATGTATTTCCCTTAGTCGCTTTGTACGACATCCACGGGAAGAGACGGAGTGATTCTATTCTAGTCTGTCGGAAACCACACGGCCAAATGGGCGCGATATCGGGGCGAGTAAATGTCCTTTCGCCTGGTTTGTTTACTGCGAGAGACTCGCAATCCTGTGATATAATATAACCAAAAGGTTGGTGCACAGTGGAGCACTAGCTATAGGCATTTCGTCGTTATTATAAATACTTTTTAACATAGAAAATTTCACCTCCCCCGCCAAGGTGGGATTTTTTCATTTTTTAAATTATTTATAATATTATGGCAAGTTCGCCGTAATTAACTATTTAAATAATAATTATTTAATAGGGTTGTTATGTCAAACTATTGCTTTTTAGGGTTCCGTACCCAAAGGGTAAAAAGGAACCCTATTACTAAGGCTCCGTTGTCCGTCCGTCCGTCCGTCCGTCTGTCACCAGGCTGTATCTCATGAACCGTGATGACAGTTGAAATTATCACAGATGATGTATTTCTATTGCCGCTATAACAACAAATACTAAAAAACAGAATAAAATAATTATTTAAGGGGGCTCCCATACAACAAACGTGATTTTTTTGCTCGTTTTCGGCAATAGGTAGACGCTTGAAATATTCACAGAATATTTAGTTATATATTCACTTTAAAAATAATTTTATTAAAGAAAATCTAATATTTAAGGGGGGCTCCCATACAACAAATATGATTGTTTTTGCTGTTTTTATAGATAATGGTACTGAACCCTTCGTGCACGAGTCCGACTCGCACTTGGCCAGTTTTATTAGTTCAATAAACTCTGTCTTGGCTATTTCTGTACCTTGCTACACACTTCTCCCGCGCTCTGGTAAAAAAAATTTATGAAAGATTGATCATCATTATATTATCGCAATAATCCCCACGGCCATAACGCAATTATATCTATATATGAGTATCATTATAAACCAGTATAAGGTATGTTGCCAATAGCCAGTAGGCGGATATAGGTCGACATTTACTACAGGAAGTAACGCGTACCGGTTTGCCGTGAAAGCTGCGACGGCCGATGCCGGATCGGATGCTGAGAAAAATGCAACAGAGGTACTGAGGGTTAGCTGCTCCTAGAAATACTGGAACTTTATTTAGCAAGCTCGGGGTGTAAGTGGTTCAACAACATCTTTGAACCAAAGCCAACTTCACCTGCACGCGGTGCTCCCTGCTGACTGACAAACGAATCTCTGGCTGCCCGACTGGGGAAGTACCTCCATCTTACAGAATACCGCAGCCAAATAACATTTCCCTTGAGGGTTCTTGTGTTCCTACGAGTGTGTGAGATCACCAGAAATTAAGGAGATGCTGGGTTGGCAGCGGGGGTGGCGGCGCGCGAGCGATACTTTATGTTGCGAGCGTTAATATAGCTACGGTAACCGCTTCACATCAGGCGGGCCGTATGTTTGTCTGCCACTTGACGTAGTATAAAAAAGGTGGTTAAGTGGTTAACAATATTAATCATTTCTTTTCTGACATTCTCGTCCATAAAACATAATTATCTTAAAATCTGCCAACGCAGCTCTCCTTCCTTTCTTTCCTTTCTGGCGACCTCTCTCACTCACAGGAACACAACAAAACACCTCAATAATAATAAATAAATAAAAATAAAATAAAATCAATTTTATTTCAGACTAGATAAGTCCATAATAATATATTAGTAACAATGAAACCTTATAATCTACGTTAGTATATTGAATTTAATTTAATTTAATCTAGTTCAATTTAGTCAACGGAATTGTTATTTGGCTGCGGTATTCTGTGAGGTGGGAGCTACTTACCCTGACGGGCAGCTTACAAATAAGCTGTACCCTATCTTTCTTTTGCCAGATCCTCTTTCTCTAATCGACAGGGTACATATCGTGCAGGTGAGGTTGCCTTTGGCTCAAAAAATCGGGGCGAGCTACTATTCCTGCGACTACTACTAATCTTTGAACGATATTTGATAAACGATACGTAACTACGTATTTACGTCCATACGTATCCAAACCTTCGTGTACGCGTTAGTTCGTGCGTATACGGCTTTCGAGCTATGGCGGTAGTTATAGTCATAGTAATTTTTACTATGCTATAGTTCTATTTGGCGAGCCCGGTGGTCGAATGGCTAGCAATGGCTACATTAACTCCGAGGTCCCGGGTTCGATCTCCGCACGAGTGAAACATTTGTGTGCATGAACATGTCTGTTTCTGTTGGTCTCGGTGTTTTCTGTGCATTATAAGTATGTATTTACAAAAAAAAAATGTATTTCAGTACATTTATCACTTGTCTAGTACCCATAGTACAAGCTTTGCGCTTAATTTGGGACTATAAATTGTCCAGAAAAAAATATTTATTTATTACGTACATTATATTAGGTACTAATTTATTCTCAATATAAATATTACTAATAGATAACATAGATAACAATTTGCGATATTATTTCTGTCAAAACATCAGTGTCAGCAGGACAATTAATTCTAAGTTTGGCACGCAAGGCCATTACAGGCACTAAACTTGACACAGGAATCTGTTTCCGTGTAGTAACTTGCCGTTTTTTTAGACCTATCTGCTTCTATCTATGCTTATTAGAAGTCTTGGGTTTCAGAAAATAATCACAAAATTCTCTATTTTTGTTTCCGAGATCGAGAACGCCAAAATTGTCCATTTTCGCCAAAAATCACAGTCAAAATGTAATATGGCTCTTAACGCTCGCACGCCGCCACCCCCAGTTGCCAACGCAGCAACTCCTTCCTTATTGAAGAGAATTTTTATTTTTATTTCCCGATCCTAGTGGGACTAGTGGGATCTTACACATACTATGTACTTACAAGTACGCCTACCTCTCTTCTGCCAGGGCTCCTTTTGCCAGTTGGCAAGTGCACCACGTACAAAATAGTTTTTTTTTTAAAACTATGCCACACATCACGTACCTATGCCTAATAGTTAAGTTTTCATAAACTTGCCTCAAATGATTTCTCTAAAGTCAGCAAAAATCTACCCTGCCCCGATTTGTATTAAGATCTTCAATTACTCATCTCTCATCTCTCAACACTAGTCGGTCTAATGCTAGCTTGATATTTACGATGACATTATACCATTTAAACGAGCAACCTTGTCCATAGCTGACCAACCGCTCTTATGTTCACATGTCGTTACTCCTTCAAGGCGAGCGAGTACCGAAATGTCGACTGCATTGGGACTAGTCGCTGTATGCGGTTTTGTGTGACATTTTTTGTAGCATTCGAATTGATATGTAATGGTCTACATAAACGTAAGTTTATTCAAGTAATAAATATACATATTATTCCTGGACATATTATACAGCGCCATCTAGCCCAAACTAAACAAAGGGTACTAGGTGACTGATATATTATGTACTTAAATGCATATTTTTTTGTAAATACATAGAAAACATCCAGAAACAAACACACATTTTCATGCAGACAAATCTTTGTCATGTGCGGGGATCGAATCCGCGACCACGGATTCAAAGTAGCATTATAATCAGGTCATTTAAGTCTCCACTACAGGAGCACGACCCTCTCTCGTCCGTCCCAGACAGAAGGAGGATTTGGCCTACACTCCCCACGCTGGCCAAACGGGTTGGGGAGGCCTGATCGAGGTTTGATAATGTATTTCCCTCAGTCGCCTTGTACGACATCCACGAAGAGACGGGGTGATTCTATTCTAGTCTGCCAGAAAACACACGGCCAATAATATAAAAAGGCGTTAGATAGGTAATATAAATATGAAAATTTTAAGGGTGGATACTTTGGCAGAAATTTGGCGTCAGAACATGTGGAATATGGTATGGATTGACATCATAAACTTCAGGATTCTTCGCTACGCTCTACAGAAGACTGGCTATGTAAAAGGGAAAGAAAGATTATACGCGTATATTAGAGTGAGACAGAGAATAAAACAATTTTCTAGTCATAACTACCCACGACCTTGGTCTAGTGTAGTCAAAACAAACAGATTGACATTCAGTATCTGCTATGTTATTATAGTGATTTAAATATATTCGCCTTGCAAATCCTTGATTTAGAGATGAAATCAATAACAAGTTTAATTTACATTTTTAAATACGTCGCTAACGGGGTATGACATTTTAATATCATTTTTGACGAGCCTGGTGGTCGAAAAGTAATGGGTACTTTGGCACCGAGGGTCGCGGGTTCGGTCTCCGCACATGACAAACATTTGTGTGCACGAACATATTTTGTATCCGGACGGGGCCTACCACATATTCCCACCACCGAGTCTCCGATGTAGCCAGAATTAACAGCGGCGCCCACCAAAAAGGCAATGAACAATGAAGCCCACTGCAGTCCCCGGGGTAAAACTACGGCTGCCTTGGAACTTACAACGAATTTAATCAGAAGGAATTAGAAGGAGTACTGTACGAACATGTCTGTTTATCTTGTTCGAAGTGTTTTCTATATATTAAAATTATATATTTACAAAAAAAAAGTATTTATGTAAGTATATAAATAATAATGTCTCCATAGCTGCCATGCCATTATATGCGGAAACATATAATGGCATGTTTTTGAGCATATTGTTATTTATTTTTGTTATAAAAAGCTGTTTGTTTTCTGATAAAAAAAAAAATAGTACAAGTTTTGCTTACTCTCAGCTAATCAGACATGATTTGTCCAGATACGCGTAAGTACTTACATGGAGTACTGCTGTCATCTCTGGGCGGGAGCAGCCAAGTAGCAGCTAGACACTTGTGACTCGGATCAGAGACGAGCTCTGAGGATAGTGGTGGAGGTGGTTCCAAGTTCACAGACAAGCTTAAGACATAGGTAATCAGAACTACAAATAAAATAGAAGACATACAAAAAAAAGCTAGTAAAATATGTAATAATAGAAAAAAAATATAACATCGAAGCTCCATTAGTATGTAGGCAATACATATCAAATCTAGATTTCGACATGATCTTGCTCATTAGCGGAATATATAATTTTCTATCAAAATATTACCAAATAATTTAAAATATGATTTATGTAGTATCAAATAACCAAACATTACAAAATATATCTAACTAAGTGTAGTTACCTATTCAACAAACACATATTAGTAATAGGGATCACCGTCAAAATAACCCAATGCATTTACGATGCCTGGCAATTTAATTGACACATTTTACAATAATAGTAATAAATTAGATCAAAGATTAGATTAGCTTAAGATTGATATAGGTTATACTCGTATATAATAATGAGTGATGAAAAAAAGAAAAATAATTATATAGGTCGTGGAATAAATAAACTATCAGAGAAAAGTCAAGGTTTTCCCTGAGGACTACAGAACGGTGCAAGGCGTGAAGTTTTGACGGTCACAAGATCACAACGCGTGAGAGATGCATCTGTTACCCAGACTATCCATACACTCAGATTATTTGTACGCTTTTTTGCCGTCTTAGTGGTCATTGGTGATTATTTAATATTTTTTTACTGCTGTAATGAGATATTTCCTCAGACAGCCAGCTTATAAATATGCTGTGATCTACTTCTCTTTTGCCAGAGCCTCGTTAGTTGAACAGAAGGGTACCACGTGCAGGTGAGGCTGACTTGAGCTTAAGGATTATGGTGAGCTGCTTACACCCCAAATATGGATTAGGAGCTTTGGTTCTCCTACGGATCTCCTTATTTCTAGACCGCTTAGAGAAACATCGAGCCCTTAAATATTTAGTACCATAGTAATTATTTTAACAGTAAGTTTATAATATTTTAACATATATTTGTTACAATAAAAATTGAATTGCGATTGGCAGTTCGCTTTCGCCCTTGACAGCAGTGACAGCACAACGGGACAAAATTGGGGACAGCGGCGTGCGCCAGATCTAATGTTTTTTTTTTAACTATAGCAGTTTGGAAATAAACTTTTTTCTTATCGATGTGTTAAATAATTTGATCGGTATTGTAAGTTGCACTACAATTGTCTCTCTGCACCATTGGCAACTTATATTAAGGCCGGTTGCAAAATGCAGTGAAAGTAGTCAAACCGTCCAGATAACTTGGCATCCTTCACCTCGCTCTGTTAGTTCAAAAGATGATATATTTGTAGGAAGTGCGAGGTACCGTAGAGATCTAGGAATAATGGTTTATCAGTTCTTCGTTTTGCAGACCCGTTTTGTTAGTGTTACAATAGTTGATAAATTAAACGTGGATAATCTTATGTGTAATGTTCTTTTAAGGCTGTTTCTTTTTAGAGCAATGGGTTTGAAATTGCACGTCGATGTTTATTTTCAATTTATCTAAATGGTAATGTAACAATTTATTGTTATTCTTTGAAAAAAAAATTAAGTTGTCTTTTTGCGTATTAGTCCTTTTGCGTGTTAGTCGAAATGCGAATGTATCCTTAAGCGTATTGGTCTATATGTGTCTAGTTGTCATTTTGCATATTGGACTTTATGTGGGGGATTTCGTTTATGTCACAAGCTTGTACACGTGGTGTAAAATTCCCAAAATCAACGTCAATTGTTTGGATATCTTTACCATAATCTTCTCTTAAAAAAAACTTTAGTGCAACATTACATGTAACAGTTTATTAACTCCTATTATAATCGGTTTAGCTATTTCTAAGACAAACCCTAACACAGAAAGACATACAAAATGAGTTAAAGGCAGGTAGTTTCTTTGAATATTACAGAAAGATACTCCAATTTTGCTTAAATATAAATAACTGACATGCACAAGAATGGTACCCAGTTGAGATTTTCATCTTTGGTAATGAACAGTAGTGACTATGAATAATTTTATTATAAGTTTTGGTTTGACATACAATACCCGCTATGACTTACGGTGCAGAGACTTGGACGCTGACCATTGGGCTTGTTCACAGACCAAGTCGCACAGCGAGTGAAGGAGAGAGCAATGCTTAAGGGATCGAATCAGGTATAAAGAAATTTGACGGAGAACCAAAGTGGTCGACATAGCTCTTAGAGTCATCAAGCTGAAGTGGCAATGGGGTGGCCACATCTACGGGGTCAGCGATGGCAGTCGGAGGAGGAAAGTCCTAGAGTGGAAATCACGTATGGGGCGACGATGCGTAGGGCGCCCCGTCTCTAGATATACCGACTAGTTAAAAAAAGTGGCTGGTAGTGATTGGATGCGGAAAGCGAAGGATTGCATATGGTGGAAAGCATTGAGAAAGCCATATCCAGCCTATATCCAGCAGTGGGTAGATACAGTCTGTTAATGATGATGATGTTTTGGTTTGACTGCACCTAAATCAACCACTTACAGTAATCATCACTGACATTATTTGACGAGCTCGGTGGTCGAATGGTTAGCAATGGCCACTTTGACTCCGAGGTCGCGGGTTCGATTCCCGCACAAGACAAACATTTGTGTGCATGAAAATGTCTGTTTGTCTTGGTCTGGGTGTTTTCTATGTATTATAAGGACGTATTTACAAAAAGAAAAATGTATTTAAATACATTTAAATACAATACAATGTCTAGTACCCATAACACAAGCTTTGCGCTTAATTTGGGACTAGATGGCGCTGTGTAAATTGTGCAGAAATATTTATTTATTTATTATAATATTTTGTTTGTTCGTTTATTTACTTATATATATGTTTATTGTATACTAGCTGACCCAACAGAAGTTGTCCTGTCTTTTAACAATGAATATTAAATTCGAATTGATTTCGTGCAATCTATCAAATGACTGACAGTTCTGTCAAACGACGTAAAATAACAGTAGAAATAAATATGTTCAGTTTTATTAAATTTTCTAATTTTCCGCACAACTTTCTTGTATAGACGAAAAGTAATGTACAAGCACAGTATAAGTAATAGTACTAACGTAGTACAAGGGTTAAGAGATCTCTATCAGCTAATCTTCGAGCGCTTGGCCACGTAGACATACTATACACCTGTTTTTAATCAAATTGTTATTTTTTTATTTACTAGCTTTTTATATGAGAGGGGGGAAAACGAGAATGTGGGTCACCTGATAGATAGTAATCAGCACCACCAGTAGAATTAGCAACATCACGGTCCATTGCCAGCTTTTTAAGGAAAAAAAAAACTCTGGTCTCGAAGGCTCCCATGTCGTCTTTGATGAGAAAAGTTGATTCCTCAATTTCATAGTTCGTGGTAGAAAATATCTTAAAAAGCTTGCTGTGTCAGTTCGCCAATGTGGATGGAATTTCAATTTAATATGTCAGAGGAACTCAGCGGCAGGTATCAAATCAAGTAGTTCATTCGAGCACTCCTCGTGATATAATTTATATAGAACGCAAAGAGATGCAACATCTCTTCGTGTAGAGAGTGAGTCCAGCCGTTCAGAGATCAATGCTAGATCAAATCGGAACTATTACTAGATGCTAGCTACAGGAATAGGGAGGCCGTAAGTGATCGGTTTTCCCAATTGAACGGGTATTCCGTTCAATTCTAATGAATGGATTTAAGTGACTTTAAAACAACTATTTACCTAATGATTATATTAATAACATGCGGTTACCTAATCGAATATGCATTTAAACATAAACATGCATCTTAATTATGTTCTATGGAAAATTAGCATACCATGCTAATAGGTAAGTATTTCTGAGCAAATATAATAAAAATAATAATATATTTATATGATAAATGTATGTAAATTGTTCAATATGTCGTAAATACGTAAAATTGTAGTTTTATTGCCTAAATTTTTATACAATGTAGATAATAAACAAGAACACAACCTGCTTGACGGTAAACAGTCTTGCCAAACTCTGGACTCTTGCAACATCAGTCGAAATACTTACGCGGTGCCGGCCTTGTAAAAAAATCCTTCACGCCTTTTTTAAGAATCCAATAATTTTTTAGCATAAATCGCTGCAGGGAGTTGATTCCTCAACTTCGAATGCGGCAGAAACTTCTCTAGAGCTACATAGTTCGCGAACATCTTGGCTCCAACGCATAAGGTTGAATTCCTCCCTATTGCCTATTGTGCGACTGTAGAAGGCTGCCGTTAACGTCATATCAAACAATTTTTCTGAATCCAACACATTATATAATCGGTAGAACACGCGAAAGGAGGTGAAATCCTTCTTTAAACTTAAAGATTCAGTAGCTAAAATGTCTTAAATTTTATTTTATTTTATTTGTTTATGTTTGCTTAATACAGCGTTTGCGGTACATACAAAGGATTAAAGATTTCAAGTACCAAGGTTTACGATTTCGTGTGTGAATGGACGCTATGAGAACGTATGAATCACGCAACGTGTCTCCGTACTGCAAATAAATATTCATAAAGGCATTTGTGAATTGTTTATATAACTTGTTAGGGCTTTAAATGATACAGAAGTACACTGCAGCATCTTAAACAATAATCATCTTAAATAATTATTAATAATCAACTTTAATTATTAAGCGGTGAAATTAACTGCCTGTCGTCGGTTTCCCAAGAGGCTGGGTTTTGGTGAAGTGGGTTTGGGGAGTTAGTTGGTCATCAACATCTTAGAACCAAAGCCAACTTCATCTGCACGCGGTGCACCCTGTTGAATGACAAACTAAGCTCTGGCGAAAAGAGAGGTAGGGAGCGTAAGCTGCCCGACTGGAGAATGTACCTCCACCTCACAGAATTAACGCTCGCAACATAAAATATCGCTCGAGCGCCGTCACCCCCACTGCCAAAACAGCATCTCCTTCCTTTCTGGTGACCTCACTCACTCGTAGGAACCCAACAACCCTCAAGGGAATTGTTATTTGGCTGCGGTATTCTGTGAGGTGGAGGTACATTACCCAGTCGGGTAGCTTACAATTACGCTCCCTGCCTTACATGCATGATCGTGTTAATCCCGTGATTAATATAATTTTAATTATTCAACGCGAAAGTTTATAAGTTATTATTAGAACAAAATAAGTTACCGAAACTGGTGTAACTGCAATGCAACTAAGAGATATGCAAATAGCTATTGCGTTATTTTGCTTCATATAATTGTAACCTCATGCATACTATTAAGGCGATTTAGAAATACACTTGCGTGCAGAGGATTTAATTAGCAAAATATCCGTTTACGGATCTCTGATCAAATTTACATATGATGGACAGATAGTTATTAATATACGTTATTCCATAATTTTAGCGGTGTAAGTGGTGTAAGTGTAAGTTCTATTTTTTTGTAAGCTTATCACAATCTTTAGAGCCAAAGCCAACCTCACGTGCTCGTGGTGCACCCTGCCTGCTACGGGACGGGCGCAATACATTCCCACCACTGTCTCCTGTGTAGCCAGGATTGACAGCGGAGACCACCAAAAAAGGCCATGAATAGTGCAATTCCGGGAGTAAGACTACGGCTGCCTTGGAACTCACACTTAATCAGAAGAAATTAGTAGGAGTAAGGAGGTTTCGGAATTTGACTTTCATTCTTAGCAATGTGAGAGACAGCAATATGGTAAATAAGGTATTAAAAGCCTAAAGAGATAGCTAGTCAATCCAGGAGATCGTGTCCTGTGTCACGAGTCTTTCGCCCAGTATATCAACCAAGCAAGAAGAACTTTACCCTCACCAAAATCGTGCAGTAAACCAATAAGTCAGACAATCGGATTGCTGGCAGGTTTTACCCCCTACCACTTTTACCTGCGTGTAGGCTACTTAGGTAGATTTAAGTCGAGTAGCTGTCTCATTTCAATATAAGTTTAACTATTTTGTTATAGTAATTCTTTTTTTCATACCATTAAGGTGGAAAACAAGTATACGGCCTGCCGTAAAGCTGTTATCGTAGCCTATGGACGCCTGTAACACGAGAGATATCATATGTGCATTGCCGACCCTGTAAAAACCTCTTCAAGCCCTTTATGAAGAACTCCATGCTGCATTCTCCTGGGAAAACCGTCAACAGATAATTCATTTCACAGATTAATAGTACCTCTATTGATATTCTACTCCTAAAAATATTTATACATAGTTGAACGCCAGGATCTAAAATGATCATTAGTTTTGATGGTTTAACTAATTAGGATCTTAATAATTCAACCATGTAGTACACCTGGACTCCACTCCTGACCACGCTGAGAGAAGAGAGAATGGGAGATGACCGCGGTGATAAGAGAGCATATCTGGGGAGATCGGGGGCTACCGCCGAAGCTGAAGCCGATTAGATAATTTTGATTCGAAAAATACGTTTTACATTTTAGTTATTGACAAACAACTTCAGCTTATTTTTATTTAAATAGTTGTCTTGGCCAACTTGCCAGATAAATATATTTTTGAAATATGGAAAAATTCATTTTTTCCATTTTTCAAAAACTGCTAAACTAGGCATAGCAGTCCATCGTTGCAGATGAAATTCAGCTATTTTTTGATAACACCAAGCTAATTAAATTATTATTATACTTAATAATAATGTCATTAGTTTGGTGTTATGTTATGTTGTGGACTGCTGTGCCTAGTTTAGTAGTGTAATTACTTAATAGGTTGATGACGCCACACTGTGACTCACACAGTAGAAATATAAGATGCAAAAATTCGTCAGCAACACAAACATTCCTGGTAGCTCAGTTGGAAGAGCACTCGACCGGTCATCGAGAGGTCGTGGGTTCAAATCCCACCTAGGGGGGGCAGGTGAATTTTTCCATTTTTTCAAAAATATATAAATATTCAGCTTAGTCGGTAGAGTTCTTGTGTTACTATCAGTTAAGGTAAATACAAGTACAACAAATCTAATTTGAAGGTTGATTTTCGCAATCAAAAATCCGACGGGAATCGGCTTCAGCTTAATCAGTAAAGCCTCAGTTCGTCGTCGTCATGACGACCGCACCAGATATCGCTATCGGTGGTTGAAACCAATATTTGGAGCTTCAACATACCGATTGGCAAGAATCTCTACGAGATCCGAAAAAATGGCGGGATCACATGTCGGAGGCTAAGATTCATTTTGGGTCGCTGAGTCAACGGAGTTATTAAATAAGTAAGTACACCTAGAGTACCTACAACACGGGGTACGACGATTAGCAGCCGTCCACCAGTGCATAGCGCGGCTGTGATGTGTTCAGTTATGAAAACGTAACATAATTGCTAAACATACTTTGAAAGAACGAAATAATTCACACGTAATTGCTCACATTATTGGATTATGTAGCATATACAATTTCCTTAACTATGTAAAAATAAAAAAAAATAAGTATACTAAGTATGCATGCTTCCGTGAAAATAGACTTATATATTTTTGTAGTTTTAATCACTCTATGGTTACAAGGCCGTGTGTTTTCCGGCAGACTAGAATAGAATCACTCAGTCTCTTCCCGTGGATGTCGTACAAGGCGACTCATACATTATCAAACCTCGATCAGGCCTCCCCAACCCGTTTGGCCAGCGTGGGGAGGGTAGGCCAAATCCTCCTTCTGTCTGGGATGGACGAGAGAGGGTCGTGCTCCTGTAATGGAGACTAAAATGACCTGATTATGATAATGATTATGATGGTTACTTAATACTAACGTTAGATTGAGATCAAAGTTACGGGTCTCCCATTAATCGAAGGGGTTTAGAGTGCGTTTTACCACACTCAACTGCAATTTAATGGAGATTCCTCCATGGTTGAAGGTTCGAGGTCTACATCATTATCCGTGTTAGATACTGACGTTAGCTGCAGGGATTTTTGCAGCAGAGTCGGTTGCGGCAGTCTATAATAGAATCACTCCGTCTCTTCCCGTGGATGTCGTACAAGGCGACTAAGGGAAATACATTATTAAATATCGATCAGGCCCCCCAACCCGTCTGGCCAGCGTGAGGAGTGTAGGCCAAATCCTCTTTCCGTCTAGGACGTACGAGAGAGGTTCGTGCTCCTGTAGTGGAGACTAAAATGGACGTGATGATGATGATGATGACATATCTCGACCGATGATGTCCGTGTCGGCACCTGTTGGCTGCCGCAGAATATGTCGGCACTAATGCTGTGTGTATTTCACAGCATTAGTGCCGAGCAATGGCCAAATTAACATCATGATTAGGTACATTGTGTTTGAATTATTACATGTTATTGTGTATTGTTTCAATTATTGTCTCAAATTGTGATATTAAGAAACATATTTTCTTTCTTTCTACATCCTGGAGTGGGTAGATACAGACTGCTAATGATGATGATGAATGTATATGTACACAGAAACTTATTAATCGAAACAATAAACCCGACAGCAAAATTCTTTTTTTTATGTTTACCTATTTTCCTCCAAATTTTTTGCGGACGCCATATTGAAATAGTATACCTTACGCCACTTTCACAGCTGAAACGAATCTAATGACACCTCATATCTTTAAATCTATCAAGCGGTTTAGGCTGTAGAGCATGCCAAAGAAATAATAATAATAATAATAACTTAACTTACTTTGCCTTACTCTCAGCTCTGGCTTGCCTTCATTGGCCGTCCAGAGAGGAGCCGCTAGAGCTATATGCTCCAGGGGTGGAAGTGTTAAAGGGCATCACGCCGCGAGTAACTTCGGAGAAAGCGCAGCACACCTCTCGACATCCCTGAGTCACTCACACCGGTGTTGCCCCCGGCCGTTTTCCTGGCATTTCGGGGGCCCATCTAGTGAGTGGCAAGCCACCGCCTGCCGCAAATAACTAGCAATAAAAGCAGTTATGGCAGGCGTCCGTCCCTCTTCTGTAATAGCCCGGTATTAAGTTCACCCAGACCTCATCTCCATAACCCATTTATTTTCCATCACACTTCGCAATAGTCTCAACGCCTGCCGAGACCTGCTCATGGGTATGTCGTTCCATTGACATATCCTGGAGCGGGTCACGGCGGGCGTACAACATTACATCAAACTTCTCAAAGGGGCCTCTACTCGTTGGATCCATATCCCCGCGCATGCCTATCAAATGACCGGGCTTGACCCGTGATTAAAAAGAGATACATAATAATAATAATAATAAGTCCGCAGGGCAGCTTGTGTGGCGAGCTGTTGTGTGAGTAGCGACACCACGGACCCGAGTCTCCAGAGAGTCGGTCAGGGCCTTCGTCTCCGACGTGTCTTCTTCGGTCGGAGTGTAAACACAAGAAGGCCCGCAGGACTCTCAGCTCTGGCTTGCCTTCATTGGCCGTCCAGAGAGGAGCCGCTAGAGCTATATGCTCCAGGGGTGGAAGTGTTAAAGGGCATCACGCCGCGAGTAACTTCGGAGAAAGCGCAGCACACCTCTCGACATCCCTGAGTCACTCACACCGGTGTTGTCCCCGGCCGATTTCCTGGCATTTCGGGGGCCCATCTAGTGAGTGGCAAGCCACCGCCTGCCGGAAATAACTAGCAATAAAAGCAGTTATGGCAGGCGTCCGTCCCTCTTCTGTAATAGCCCGGTATTAAGTTCACCCAGATCTCATCTCCATAGCCCATTTATTTTCCATCACACTTCGCAATAGTCTCAACGCCTGCCGAGACCTGCTCATGGGTATGTCGTTCCATTGACATATCCTGGAGCGGGTCACGGCGGGCGTACAACATTACATCAAACTTCTCAAAGGGGCCTCTACGCGTTGGATCCATATCCCCGCGCACGCCTATCAAATGACCGGGCTTGACCCGTGATTAAAAAGAGATGATGAGGGGTGTAAGTAGCTCATCAACATCTTACGAGCTAAAGCCAACCTCACCTGCACGTGGTGCACCCTGCCGACCAGCTAACGAGGCTATGGCGAAAGAGAGGTAGGACGCAGCGAAACATCATACTGTGCTCCCCTTTCACTGGTCAAATTGGGAGAGGGGCACAGTGCGGTCGTTCGCTCCAGGCTTGGCCAGCATCCGACTGGGGAAGTGCCTCCACCTGGCAAAAAACCGCAGCCATAATGGCTATGCTGTGTTCCTGCGAGTGAGCTAGGTCACCAGGGCTATTTTAGAGGAGTTGTTATGCTGACGGCGGTGAGACCAGCGGCTGTCGAACCGCCGTTAGCGGTGTAGGCGCGGCGTGTTGGCGCGGCGGTCAGGGAGACCCGGTGAAACGGCTGTCCGCTGGCCGCCCGCAGGTCAGTAGGGTTCCCGAACCCGGGGATCACCTAATCTCCGCCCCGGGAGGCTGAACCGCCAGCCTGTGTAAAGTCCCTGTTGTAGTAGTCGTGCCGGAGGAGGAGACCGGAGTGGACCCGGCTGCTGCAGCAGGGGGGGACCGGGGGCCCTTCCGCCCGCCGCGCTAGCAAATCGCACAACCTGCACTGTACTGCGGGGGTAGACACCGCGCTTTTGTCTCTTGCGCCGTCAGTGAAACAACTCCTCTTATTTATAAACCTCTAACCGTTTTCATATGGCCAGAAAGAAAAAAAAGAAGATCTTTCCAGCGGCGTCCTCATCCACGTTCGACGTGGACTTCTGTAACGTCAGGGGACTTCACTCAAACATAAATGCAGTTCACCAACATCTCGAAACTGCAAAGCCGACCCTACTTTTTTTAACGGAGACGCAAATATCTTGTCCGGCCGATACATCTTATTTATTATACCCCGGGTACAAACTTGAACATTCTTTTGTACGTAGAGCCGGGGTATGTATGTACGTCCGGGATGATATTTGCTGTCGACGTCTTCATGGCCTAGAAGACAGGGACCTGTCAGTGTTGTGGGTACGCGTGGATCAGGGCGGCCGCACCCGGATCTACGCGTGCCTCTACAGGTCTCATAGCGGTGATACGGACACAACTCGATTGATCGAGCACCTGCAATTGGCGACTGACAAAGTCATCGAGAGGTACCCCTCCGCGGAGTTAGTGATTTTGGGAGACTTCAATGCCCACCATGCCGAGTGGCTCAGCTCTCGGTCCACTGACTTCGCGGGGAGGTCTGTACATGATTTTGCTCTGGCCTATGGTTTCTCACAGCTGGTTCATTCTCCAACGAGAATACCAGATATTGAGGACCATACTAGCTCTCTACTGGACCTTCTGCTGACCACACACCCGGATGGGTATACAGTCTCGGTGGATGCGCCACTTGGTTCATCGGACCACTGTCTCATCCGGACACAAGTGCCATGCGCTAGCCCTGTCACACCCCGGTCTACCGGTTGGCGTCGCATGTGGCACTATAAGTCAGCAGACTGGGATGGATTGCGTGAATTTTATGCATCGTACCCGTGGAGGCAGCTCTGTTTCGAGTCGGAACATGTGGACATCTGTGCATCTGCTGTAGCTGAAGCCATTTTAGCTGGGATGGAATTATTTATTCCAAACCGGCGGGTAGCTACTTCAGGTGCTAAGAAGCGGCCGTGGTTTAATCGGTCTTGTAGGGAAGCTAAACTCCACAAGCAAGCTGCATACGAGGCTTGGACCACGGCACGTATTAACGGAGCTCATAATGTTTCTGACTTGAAACGCGAGTTTAATGCTGCCTCGAGGTTCTGTAAGAGAGTAATTGCCAGGGCTAAGTTCGAGTTCATCGGCAGGATTGGTGAGCGCCTAGCTAAGCACCCATCTGGGAGCCGTGCGTTTTGGTCGCTCGCTAAGGCTGCCGAGGGAAATTTTTGTCAGTCGTCCTTTCCACCACTTCAAAAACCGGATGGTAGTCTGGCCCACAGTGCTAAAGAGAAAGCCGATCTGTTTGGGAATCTCTTTGCCTCAAACTCTACTTTGAACGACGGGGGCGCCGCACCGCCCTCCATCCCACGGTGTGGTGATTTCATGCCAGAAATCTCATTTTCTCAACGAGATGTTCGGCGGGCATTATTATCCCTCGACGTTCACAAGTCGAGCGGGCCAGATGGCATTCCGGCAGTGGTGCTAAAGCTGTGTGCTCCTGAGTTGTGTCCTGTACTTACGCGCCTTTTCGCGCTCTCCTATTCCAAGAGGCAAGTTCCATCATCGTGGAAGACTGCGAACGTGCACCCTGTGCCCAAAAAGGGTGACAGATCAGACCCATCGAATTACAGGCCTATCGCTGTTACCTCCCTTCTCTCCAAGGTAATGGAGCGCGTCATTAACAATCGGCTCCTGAAATACCTAGAAGATCACGATTTAATCAGCGACCATCAATACGGCTTCCGTCATGGTCGCTCGACGGGTGATCTTCTAGTGTATCTTACACATCGCTGGGCTTCAGCCGTGGAGAGTCAAGGTGAGGCATTGGCTGTCAGTCTAGATATGGCGAAGGCGTTCGATCGGGTCTGGCACCGTAGTCTTCTTTCGAAGTTGCCTGTATATGGTCTACCAGAGGGTTTATGCGAATGGGTCGCTAGCTTCTTGTCCAGCAGAAGCATTAGAGCCGTTGTTGATGGCAGTTGCTCCGATAGTATGGACATTAATGCTGGCGTCCCGCAAGGCTCTGTATTGTCCCCGACGCTGTTTTTGCTGCATATCAATGATATGTTATCTATTGACAGCATTCATTGCTATGCGGATGACAGCACTGGGGACACATTTTATACGGGCCGCGCTAATATTCCCCGCTCTCTGGTGGAGGAGAGCCGCGAACGACTTGTGTCGGAAATCGAGAGCACACTAAGTAAAGTGTCCGATTGGGGGCAACAGAACTTAGTGCGATTCAACCCCTCTAAGACACAAGTCTGCGCGTTCACCGCTAAGAAAACCCCTTTTGCTGTGGTTCCTCAATTCCAAAACACACCCCTTACCATCGCCAAAAACATTGGGATTCTTGGAGTAGAAATCTCCAGCGACGTCCAGTTTCGTTGTCACCTGGAGGGGAAGGTCAAGCTGGCGTCGAAGAAACTAGGTGTGCTCAATAGGGCCAAGCAGTACTTCAATCCGCGGCAAAGGCTTCTGCTCTACAAAGCTCAAGTACGGCCGCATATGGAGTACTGTTGCCATCTGTGGGCGGGAGCGCCTAGATACCAGCTTGCACCTTGTGACTCGATTCAGAGGCGTGCTGTGAGGATTGTTGACGATCCCAAACTGACAGACGGCTTAGAACCCTTAAGTCTGAGGAGAGATTTTGCGTCCCTTTGTGTGTTCTACCGTCTGTACAATGGGGTGTGTTCAGAGGAGTTGTTTGACATGATGCCCACGGCCTCCTTCTACAGTCGCACCGCTCGCCATCGACAGGGAATTCATCCTCACACATTGGAGCCTAAGTGGTCGCGTACCGTGCGGTTCCAGAGAAGTTTTCTCCCGCGTACGGTCAAGCTGTGGAATGAACTGCCTGTCGAGGTTTTCTCAGGAGACTACAGCATGGGGTTCTTCAAAAAGGGCGTGAAGAGGTTTTTACAGGGTCGGCAACGCGCGTGTGATGCCCCTGGTGTTACATCGTCGGAGGAGCAGTACGCGACACCTCCGACTTCCAACGTGTCGAGCGACGAGGACGGGCCACCGCCGCCCCCGTCGCCGCCGAGACCTGCGCGACGAAGAGGACGGCCCCCGCTACCGGCCGGCTTGGGGTCTTCGGGGCACCCTGCCCCGCGACAGGCTCCCGCTACCGGTGGTGTAGTGCGACGCATGAGGTGGACGAATTCTATAAATGAAAACGTCATGCGCGCCTACTATAGGGCAACAGAGGGAGGAAACAATCTCAGTGCGTATCGTGTTCGTATGCTTACACTGTTTCAGGTGCTTGAACCGACTGTCACCGTTTCTGTTCAGCGTTTGTCGGATAAAGTAAGGGCTATCCAGCGTTGCCGTTTGCTGGATGAGTCTACGCTTGAGCGACTTCGTCGGGAAACGCAACCTGTACACATAGTCACCGAGGTAAGCCAAACTCCGCCTACGATGATGTCGAATATACAGTCGGCAACAACGCATGCGGAGGATGGACCAGTGCCAGATGAATATGTGAACACGAGCGTACATCCAACCCAGGATGATGAGCAATTGAGAAGAGCATTGGATGAGGCGCTTTATGAGTACAGATCCACACCAATTGCCGAAAGACCTCGTCTACCACGTTTGCCTGTGCATAGACAAAATATGGCGCTTATGGGGGCTTTAGACCGCTTACTAGATTCATACCTGGAATCTAGCCAAGACCTTGCTGATACCCACTCGATACTCTACTGTGCAGCCATCGCGGCTTGTCGCTTGGCTCGAGTCAAATTTCCGGATTGTGACCGAGCCTCGCGACCAGTTGTCGATGTTCCTGCATGGCAAATGAGAATCGAGCGGCGTATCAGCGCGGCTAGAGCCCTCATGGGGAAACTAATCTGCTTCAGATCGGGTAATAACCGCCCGAGAGTTATGCGCTTTGTGCACCAGGCATTTGCTGGGACCAATATTAGGCCCCAGGATTATATGCACTGGGTCACAGAGCGCATAGACTTTCTGAAGAAGAAAGTGTATGCATGGGCAAACCGTATTCGTCGTTACAGGCAGCGTGTGGATAGGTACCAACAAAATCGGCTTTTCCAATGCGATCAAAGGAAAGTATATCGAACTTGGGAGAGATCTACTAGCCGTGTGGTTGATAGGCAACTTTCGACCTCTGAAACTGTGTCGCAGTTTTGGCAAAGCATTTGGTCGGTGCCTATCAACCACACCGAGGGAGCATGGATTGACGTTGTTGAGCGTGCATGTGAGTCGATCGGAAACATGGAGGCTATTATCATTAGCCCCCAGGACGTTAGCTGTGCAATCCGAACGGCACATAACTGGAAAGCTCCAGGTCCGGACGGATTGCACAACTTTTGGCTTAAATGGTTCCGTCGCTCGCATGCGCGCTTGGCAACACAGTTCCAAGAAGCCCTTGAAATAGGATCTCTGCCAAGTTTTATGACTACTGGTATTACTTTCCTGCTCTTTAAGAATGGTAGTACCACGGAAGCTAAGAACTATAGACCCATCACGTGCTTGCCAACCTTGTACAAGCTCCTTACATCCATTCTGACATCTAAAATTACTAAACACATTATGTGTAATAAAATTTTGGACATTGCTCAGAATGGGTGTAGGGCTGGGTCCCGTGGTACTAAAGAGCTTCTTCTCATTGACATAGCCGTTTGCCAACAGGTCCGCCGAAACAGGAAGAATCTCTCTGCCGCCTGGATTGACTACAAAAAGGCCTATGATTCGGTGCCTCATTCATGGCTGAGAAGGGTGCTGGAGTTGTATAAAATAGATTCAACTCTATGCTCCTTTCTCGGTTCATGTATGGGGCAGTGGACCACAGTCCTTTGTCAACCGGGTTGCGGAGTTTCTCCTGTATTGGTGGATCCTATAAGGATTCAACGTGGTATCTTCCAGGGTGACAGCCTGAGCCCGTTGTGGTTCTGCCTAGCTCTGAACCCACTTAGCACACTGTTAAGGGATTCAAGGTTAGGCATTCGACTTCGTAGAGAGGGTGAGATCATTTCTCATCTGTTGTATATGGATGATCTCAAGTTGTTTGCACCAAACAAACCAGACAGACAGTTGATAAGGGCCTTACACCACTATCCTTGGCAAACGAGAATTGGCGTAAACCATCTGTGCTTACCACTCAGGGCCGCAAGGATATATGGAAGAGCAAGGAGCTACATGGGCGATTCTACCGGGCTCTTAATGGGCCTGATGTAGACTCGCTCGCGTCGGTGGCCTGGCTACGTTTCGGTGACCTGTTTGGGGAAACCGAAGGTATTGTCTGTGCAATTATGGACGAAGTTATCAAGACGAATAACTACCGGAAATATATCCTGAAGGACGGTACGGTCGACATCTGTCGAGCATGCCACCGTCCCGGTGAGTCACTCAGGCATATTGTTTCCGGTTGTTCTCATCTTGCTAACGGCGAGTACTTGCATAGACACAACCAAGTAGCTAGGATTATACACCAGCAACTTGCTCTTAAATATCGCCTTGTGAGCTCTGAAGTACCATACTACAGGTATGCACCTGCGCCAGTTCTCGAGAACGGTAGTGTCACGCTCTACTGGGACCGGTCTATTATCACTGACAGGACTATTCTCGCAAATAGACCTGATATAGTGGTATTAGACCGGGTGACGAACCGTGCAATTCTCGTTGACGTCACCATTCCCCATGATGAGAACCTCGTTAAGGCCGAGAAAGAGAAACTTTCAAAGTACTTGGACTTGGCCCACGAGGTTACCAACATGTGGCATGTGGACTCGACGATTATTGTTCCGATAGTCGTGTCAGTAAACGGACTTATAGCTAAGAGCCTCGACCATCACCTCCAGAGGCTCTCGCTAGGCAGTTGGGTCAAGAACCAGATACAGAAGGCGGTTCTTTTGGACACGGCCCGCATTGTGAGAAGGTTCCTCACTCTGGAGCCCTGACCACCGGTAGTTTGGGTCTTCGCTCCGCTACCGGCGGGTGCCCCTGTTTTTTCATATTTTTAAATGTATTTTTATTTTTATTTTTTATATAAAAATGTAATAAAATAAGAGTTAAAATTAAATAAAGGAATAATAATAATAATAATAATCGTTTATTTCTATTTGTTATTCGTTTGTTTATTCGTTTAATATACATATATTATTCTTTATTGCAGATAAATTATCATAACATACGTCAAAAGTGTACAAAGGTGAACTTATCTCTACAAGAGATCTCTTCCAGCCGACCCTATACGCAGTAAAAGAAAGAGTCACTTGACGGATAATTAGTCTATGTGCGTACTTATTAATAAAGAAACATACATATTCATACATACAAACGAAAAACAGAATCCTACTTTCTTCGTCAGTCGGGTAAAAATTATACATCCAATCGTTGATTATTGATTAAGATAATATAAAATGCCCTCGCCTTTCTTTTGTATCTTTGTGTATTAAATTTTCAAGTTTTTTTCTATTGTGAGATCTAAATATTACAGAGCGTCCATTTAAGTTGTCTTATTGTGAGATGATTATAAGAACACGCTCGTTGATGTCTTTTTTTCGAAAACAACTCTCGTAGCAAAGTCTACGAAAATGAGACTTGTTTCGTTTTATATTTATTATCATGAGATACGTGATTTTTGGAATGTAATCAAGTGTAATTAGATTTTCTATTTCATGTCTTCATGTATGGAAAGCTTTAGAAAGTTACAGTCATTACTATAAGAAATCCTAGCAGTTGGAAATGTTTACAAGTACATAATACACACATAATGTACTTACTGTGTACCATGTGTAGTACTGTGTGTACATATACACAATATAACATGTAATTATTTGGCATTATTTATTTGATATACATACAAACTAAATTGAAATTGCTCTATTATCAGATTATTTAAAAAAAAAGTCCCAATTTGGCAAGTATCTCTCAAGCATTTCTTCTCCGCCAATGATCAATACCGAAAAGCTAGTGATAGTAAAAGTAGCTAGTAGCCAACTAATGGATCAAAATAACGGCAAAAAAAAGGATATTATTAATAAAAATGTGTAGGACGTATAACCTAAGTGCCCATAAGGGCCCAATGACAGAATAACTTTTCATTCGTTTTTAGTACTGAGGCCTTGTGAGCAGTTAAACGCGTCTCACACATTTTTTTTTTGTTTTTTTTTTAATCTACTAGCATTTGGGAAAATTACATTGGCGCAGAAGATGCTGAAGGAAATGTTGCTGTTATTGTTATTGTAAGTATCTTATTGTAAAAAAAAAAGTTGCAGAACACAAAATGATTACAGAAATTTGTACAAAGGCGAACTTATCACATAGAGGTATCGCTTCCTGCCAACCTTTGAGCATATGAAATGACATAGTAAACAAATAGGCATATAGACGCACAGATAATATGACATACGTCTGTCTTCTAAGATGTTAGTAAAAATTACAAACTCAATTACTTAATGTGAATTGTTTAAGGAATTGTTATTTAGTAGGTATGTTTTAGTGTTGTAATTTTAGAGTTGAGAAATATATTTTCTTTTATTGTGAGTGTTTTAATTTACATATCTTTTCTAACCTAAAGGCAAATATCTAAATATAATATTTTCTTTGTTTAGTTGTTTGTGCATCGTTGGTCATTGACCCTTTTGTCTATAAATTATTACTCATATGCGCCATTTTCGTCTAATACCTGTCGGAAATACTTTCACTTGGATCGTAATGTGTACAATTTATTTTGCAATGATGTGTACGCTGGAATAATAAATATAATAGAGTCGGTATGGTACGACTACTTTTTTAATTTACAAAGAACGGTACTTATGCCGTGGGGCATTTTTTATACTTGATACATATTATAATTTGCTATCGGTCTAGACTTTAAGCTATTTGGTCTGACCCAATTTCATGCAATTATGTTTGCATGTAGCTATTACGGTCTAATTTTAATATTACTAGCAATACCCGTGTCTCCGCTCGCGTATATTAATGGGGCTCTACCGGGCTGAATCCGATTACCGTCGGATTTTTTGAATGCAAATATCAAAGTTCAGCTTAGACTGTTGTTAATTATGTTTAGCTTAGCTAGTAGAAACCTTGGAGCTCTACCGACTGAGTTAGAGATGTTTGCCAATAACTAAAATGTAAGTTTTATTATTCATATCAAAATATGCGACTGTAATCGGATTCAGCTTCGGCAGTACTGCGGGCCCCTGGTCTAAAACATTTCTTATAAAAATATTAGTGATTTTCGTGAAATTATACGTGATTTTGTTATCAAATATTGTGTTTTATAAAATGTTTTTATACGACTCCAAGCTCATAGAAGGTATCGAGCCATTAAATATGAGGAGAGACTTTGCCTCTTTTTGCTTTTTCCACCGACTGTATAATGGGTTGTGTTCAGAGAAGTTGATTGATATGTTGTCGCAGGTACGCATAGCATATTTTTTTAAGCTGCCTGACTGGGGAAGCACCTCCGCCTCACAGAATACCGCAGTCAAATAACAATTCCCTTGAGGGTTGTTGTGTTCCTGCGAGTGAGTGAGGTCACCAGAAAGAAAGAAAGGAGTATAGGCTGGCATCGGATCGGCGACCCCTTGGTGTTGTTAGCTTTCCATCAGGTGACCTACCTACATGCTGGTTTGCCCTATCTCAAATAAAAAAAAACTTTATTTATATCATCATACTTACACCATAAGTTTTTTTTATATATATTTCTGGACACATTTACACAGCGCCATCTACTTCCAAATTAAGCGCAAAGCTTGTACTATAGGTACTAGATAACTGATATTATATTTAAATACATTTTTTTTATAAATACATACATATAATACATAGAAAACACCCAGATCAAGATAAACAGACATGTTTATGCACACAAATATTTGTCTTGTGCGGGAATCGAACTCGCGACCTCGGAGTCAAAGTGGACATTGCTAGCTATATTATTGCGACCACCGAGCTCGTCAATTAAAAACTTACATATATGTACATGAGTATATTTTTTTTTGTATGTATATCTCGTATTTAGTATATGTGGTACAAAATTTTACTTACACTGTGACTCACACAGTAGAAATATAAGATGCAAAAATTAATCAGCAACACAAACCTTCCTGGTAGCTCAGTTGGAAGAGCACTCGACCGGTCATCGAGAGGTCGTGGGCTCAAATCCCACCTAGGGGGGGCAGGTGAATTTTCCATTTTTCAAAAAATATTTATCTGGCAAGTTGGCCAAGACAACTATTTAAATAATAATAAGTTTTACTTAGTTTGGGACAACACGACGCTATGTAACATGCCCAGAGATATACATAATGCCAGCTGTACAAGCTGAATGTCAGGTAATTTATTATTTATAAAAAAATCTGTCATCGTCATCTTTCTTGCCTAACGATCTTGACATTTTTCAACGATTTAATAAACCATTTTTAAGAGAGGCCAAAAAACACCGTATGTTTAATTCATAAGAATCGTTTTACAAGTCAACAAAATAGTTAAAACTGATTTGTATGCCAACAACCATGAACATGAAGTAAACAGTCTAGTCGAATACTGGCGCAAAACCATAGTTAGGCGTAAAAGTAATTATTATTTTTACGCCAAGATTCAATTTTATTATACTTCTAAAACACTAGAATAGTTTCTCAAACTATACTATCAGCTAGACGTTAAAATTTCTGACATGTTGACATTTTGCGAACGTGAGGTTATGCGCCGAGAGGGTTTGATAAAACCATAAAAGATAATAAAGAAAAAACGTAAATAGATATATGTTGTTGATGGCGTTGATTATTGGCACTTGGTGGAACATTATTAACATTCTGTTATTATAAGAACTTGTACTATTCCACGTAACTAAATTTATTTTTACCTACCGGTTTAGCCTTAAGGCATTAAATCAAGGTAAACAAATGGTGTTTACTATGAGAAACACAAACACCATCAGAAGGCCAATTCTCGTAATTTTTCTACGAACGCAGATTGAAAGTTGACCGAATCGAGATCGAATTGTGAATTGACTAAAATTATATACTTGATTTAATTAATTAATTATTATCAATTCCTGTTGTTGGGAAAGTAACATTCTTAGTTTGTTTAATTTTCACTCATATTTCGATATAATACCGCTTAAATTTAATTTTGAAGTTACATATTGTGTTACGAGAATACCAAATATGACAGTTGTGAGATCGAGACTGGATCGAAACTGAATTTTGACTATATTTTAATTACGAGAATTGCCCCTCTGTTTATCTTATAATTACGTGGAACAGTACATTAAAATGTTTTATTTTATTTATTAATACTTTTGTTATACGTGCTCGTGTCCGTGGAAATAATTAGTATCGTTATATCAAACAAGCATACGCTCCGTTAATGCTTTTTTTTACCTAAAACATGTACTAAACTATCTTTTAACTTTATTGCAAATAAATGGAACTAAAAAAACTTTACTAATAAAATAAATTTATATTTAAGTCGTCTCAAAATACAAATGTAAATAAATCAATTAAATTTTATAATAATAATTTATTTAAGTTTTAATGTAAGTTTGATTGAATGATGTTATCCTATTAAAGATGTATACTTTTAGAAGGACTTCACAGTTTGAAAATAAACACTTTCGTACATTAATGTACACATCATCATCAGGTCATTTTTAGTCTCCACTACAGGAGCACGACCCTCTCTCTTCCGTCTCAGACAGAAGGAGGATTTGGCCTACACTCCCCACGCTGGCCAGACGGGTTGGGGACGCACACATATTAAATGTACACATATTAGTTCATATAATTACGTATTAGTGTATTTCGTACAAAGTATGAGTACAGGCCACCTTTAGGTTAGTGAGTCTGTGTGTATAATGCAGTTAAGTTTAAGATTGAATTTTTGACATACTTATTTAGCACTCTTTGTACACTTATTTAGCAAAGTTACCCAACTTTACTCAAGTGACCTCTGGAAAGTAGCGTTTACCCTTTTTTTTGTTGTGGAATAAAAAAGGATATAGATTTTGCTGTGAGTTTATTGAATCTATCTCTCTACTAAACTACCGTCTCAGTTCCGTGGGCACGAAAAATATTATTTACTAGGTATTACCCGCGGCTTCGCCCTAATGGTCTTGGTTATAATGTTTTTTTTTTCTTATGGAATTAAGATGATATCCGGAATAAAAAGTAGCCTTTATCAGACACTAAAGAAAAATGGATCATTTCGATGTGAAAGAAAGACTAACTAACAAATAAATTATCAAACATGCATAATGTTTGAGGTTCATTAAACAGTCATCTATGTGCATATTTATAAAAAAAAAGTGTAGTTTTATAATTTCTTTTTTTATTCTATTATTTCTTCAATATTGAAATCAACTATCTAGCAGTTTTAGTAAAGAAAATCATTCGGAAAATAAAAATAATTACTGATTTTAATTATTACAATTACTAACGAGTAAGTGAAACTATAAAGACAGAATTATAATAGATATAAAATCATTGAATATACAAACATTAACATATTTTTGTCTCTTTTCCACTTTATTGGCATTCATAAAGGGTGAAAGGAACCGTGCGTGCGTAAGATTTTTTCTTGACAAAAACGTGATGGGAATACGAGTGATAATAGTTTTGATACTTTTGACCCAGACTGTGAAAAAAAAAAAAATTTGTAACGAAATTACGAATTTACTATATATAATATGTACGAGTATATAAGATGATAATTTTAATTCATTTCTGTTCTGACTTCTAACTACACTTCTCTTTTTTAGGATTCTAATGTATTATAAATAAATCTGAGCGACGTGATAGTCTAAACATATATTGACCCATCATATGTATTTTTATAGTGTATCAAAGAGACTACATTCGTTTATTGTATATTAATACATATATATAAACAATAAAAAATATATAAATAAAAAAATCTCAGTTGACGATTATGTCTATACAGTAATTAGTCCAGCTAATGATATTTACTGTTTGATTTAACAAACAGTATCATAATTGCCTTCATTTAGGTAATCAAGCAGAACATAATAATTAATTCATAAACCATTTATTTTGATAATTATGTAATCTACGATACCGTGTTTAGAATTAAATGTAAAGATAATTATTTAAAGAAATTGGATTTCTTGTACTTTTTTTTAATCAACTATCAATACTCAACATGCACTTCAAAATAATAAAAAAAACACGTTTTCTTTAAATCCACGGGCTTGTGCTAGTAACCCTTGAAAAGTTGTCTAGTGTATATATATATTATCAACTTTATCAAGTTTTTCTAGTATATAGGTATATATACTAGAAAAACTATTGAATAATCCCACAGTGCATCTCCTGCTTCCATCTGCTCAGCTAGATTGATCCAAATATTATCTTTCGTACCTATTACTTTATATAAATTTGTACATTTGTACACAAGTTTCATACAGATGCAATTAGAATTCAACTTCCAAGATTGTTTACATACATTGTTAGTTACAGCCTAAGCTAATAGAAGCATGTTAGCAAGCATGATGTAAGTTATAAAGGGCCAGTAATGACGATTTAAAAAAAATCTATTCATATGAAAGTTAATGCGTAATAAACACCAAAAATCCGTTTCGTGCGTAGTAATCATTACTATTCACAAATGGCTCTCACGATTTTTTTTCTACGTATGATAGATCGTGCAATACAAAACACGCAATTAAACTAAAGGTCATCAACACAACCTCAAAATGATACTGAAAAAAACAATGACCACTTTCGTTTTTTAATAGCATCAAAATTCAACACGAAGTATCAAGACAGTTAAGATTCGCATATAGTCGCAAGCGCACTGTCTGACTGAACCGCCAACAGAAACTTTCGGTCGGTCTATCAGTCCACGACTGTCTCTCGAAACAGGCAGACGACAGGACCGTCATGACTTTTTAACTTTTGACTTTTTTTTCGTAAAATATAAATTATCGATAGTAGTTTATATTGCGAAGTGTCCTGGATTTTTTGTGTTTTTTTTTACTGTGAACGACTGTACTTCTAGTGCTGTACTGTGCGATTTTTGTGGATCGGAATATCGATTTTAATTGGAAGTGTGTTGACGCGGGAAATTAAAAAATGGTAAGTAAAAATATTAAGAATTTATTTTCTTTTTTGTTATAGTATTATTGTAGTAGTATAACTGTAATAATAAAAAATATCGATCTATCGAATTGATTTGATAATCGAGACAAGGAAGTAGAATTAAATGCATTACGTAAAAAAATATTACATAGTTGTTTTTAAACATATATAATGTGTATGTTATAGAATTTGAAGAAAGACCTTAGAAAATTATGATTTAAATATAGTTCAGACCTTAGGCGGAAGTTTCTTTGTTATCGTAATAAATATATGTATAACCGTAAATCGGAATTACAAATGCAATAATTCTTTTGAACATATATTTTTTTATTTACGTATTACTTAATAATTATATATTAATATATATCTATATAAATACTTAATGAATTTATATAGTTTAAGGTAATTTAATAATTAACATAAACATCATTTAGTAATGAGTTAAACTACTTATATTAAAGAGAATTCCTTTTTTCAACTTAAAATCTCCATTGAACAAAAATATATACCTACTTAACCAATATTTCCAATTCTATTAATAAATCCGAGCAAAATTATTTTAATCAAACAACATTAACGAAAATCGAAAACAGGCTCCAATAACCCCATTATCGAGTCGAGTCGTGCGTTCGCCAAGTCGACAATGAACAAAAAGCGTTGGTTTCACTAGGTGAAAGTTTCGAACAATCGTGTAGAAATCGCTCGTTCGCACACTACCACTGCTGTATTTGTACGAGTAGTGACGTGTAAATTGCATTATGTTCAGTATATTAAGTAATTTAATTTTTAGCAACTGCATATAAATCTACTCAATTATTGGGACACTTCACTCTACTTTGTAAGCGATTTCATTCACGCGAAAATCAAAGCATATGTGTGTGGTATTTTATCCCATAGTCTATCTCTGTGCCCAATTTCGTATAGACCTGGGGGCCTACCGCCTAAGTCGAAGCCGATTCGCATCGGATTTTTTAATTGCAAATATCAAACTGCAGCTTAAATTTGTGACAAATATGTATAACTTACCTGGTAGAAACCCTAAAACTCTACCGAAAAAGCTAAAAATGTTTGTCAATAATTTAAACTTAAGACCTATTTTTTATTTATCGGTTGACAATGATGAATCAGCTTCAGCTTACACGTTAGGACAACCAATAAATCACAAAATATTATGAATTTAACGCAGAAACCTTCTACACCTTCTATGCTTCTTTGCTTTCTACGGCGCACCATATTTTATTTTATTATAAACACATCAAAACACACACACACACACACGTACACACACACACACGCGCGCACACACACACACACACACACACACACATACACAAGTTAGTCTTCTAAGTGTCTACTAAGTATCACCACAGAATAATATACACTGTATCACTGGATCTAAAATATTGTTATGGAGAGGCAGGATTTCTAACACAAATATATTTTTATTTAAAAGAAATCCTAAATCGCAACACGGAAATGTAACATGATACTGAATAAAGAATTTTGTATTGTATTTGTATATCATCACGGTATACAGTTTGGGAACCCTTGTTGTAGTCATAGTCAATGGAATTGACATGTACATTGCATGACGTTAAATTTTTCAACATAATGACTCTTGGGCAGCAATCAAAATTAAATCTTATCTGACTGGTTTGAAACGGCCCACAGAACAACTTTTGAATATACTAAAGGTGAGATCTTTATTATTTATGAGGAGCACAATGGCGTCGTTGCGCGTGTCAGTCTAATCGATCACTCAAGTTAAGCAACTTGGACCGTAGTCCGTTCATGGATGGGTTTATTTATCTCGGGCTCCTTCGTACTTCGGAAGACACGTTAAGCCGTCGGTCCCGGCTGTTGTCATTGGATAACAGTGGTTAAGCCAAGTCAGTGGCCTTTGGGCGGCTTGAAAACACTAGCCTATGCCAACCCAGATGAACTGTGTGGTGGAGTACTTATGTTATAAACTCCTTCGATTGAGGAGAGACACGTAGCCAATCAGTGGGATGATTATGAGTCGATGCCGAAAGATCATTTGTTTATAGATTTTTTTTCCATTTAGGTATTTGGGTGTAACAAACAGTTTTACATTATATTTATTAACAAAAGTGCACTTAAAATTACAGTAAATGTAAAACCAACATCGTTAATCACAGTTTAACATAACAATACATTGAGAGAGTTTAACCACTTCACAAAATCAATATCAATCAAATAAAGTATACGAAAATAAATTAGGTATTAGCGATCTATAATATATAATATAAAGTATGAATCCATCCATATATATATATATCTATATATATAAAAGAGTAAATCACTCACTCATCACGAAATCTCAGAAACTACAAGTGCTAGGAGTCTCAAATTTTGCAAGGGGGTTCCTTTTAGGACGTAGGTGCTCACTAAGACGGGAATTTGGAAAATTCCACCCCTAAGGGGGTGAAACGGGGGTCCAAAGTTTGTATGGGGGAACCAAGATTAGTTGGACTATTTTATACGAAACTTTACATTAGCACTTCTGTAGATAAATGAGTAAACACGTGTTTCAGGATTTTTCAAAATTCAACCCCTAAAGGGGTGAAATGAGGTGCAAACGTCTGAAAATCGTTATGGGTATTGTTTTTATGGTTTATCGGGTCGCTGATTCCGAAAACAACAGCTATTTTATAATCTAACATAACCGACGTGACACAAGAGCACTCCTGTGGGGGTGCGATGGGGTTGAAATGTCATAATATCAATATGGGTGTTGATTCTATGGTTTTCTGAGACGTCAATTACGAAAATGGCATCGATTTGAAAACGTTGACACGAAATTTTCATCTCGGTATAAAAATCCAAGATTTGGAACACCCTGATGCAGAACCATAAAGGTTCAGCTAAACTATAAGAAATATAAAAATGACGCCTTAGCAAAAGTTGTTCAGCCTGATGAGTTTTTTTTATTATTGAGGTATAAAAATCCAATATTTGGAACACCTGATGCAGATCCATAATGGTTCAGCTAAACTATAAGAAATATAAAAATGACGCCTTAGCAAAAGTTGTTCAGCCTGATGAGTATTTTTTCTTGAGGTATAAAAATCCAAGATTTAGAACACCTGATGCAGATCCATAATGGTTCAGCTAAACTATAAGAAATATAAAAATGACGCCTTAGCAAAAGTTGTTCAGCCTGATGAGTATTTTTTGTTGAGGTATAAAAATCCAAGATTTAGAACACCTGATGCAGATCTATAATGGTTCCGGTAAACTATAAGAAATATAAAATTGACGCCTTAGCAAAAGTTGTTCAACTTGATCAGCATTTTTTGTTGAGGTATAAAAATCCAAGATTTGGAACACGTGATGCAGAACCATAAAGGTTCAGCTAAACTATAAGAAATATAAAAATGACGCCTTAGCAAAAGTTGTTCAGCCTGATGAGTATTTTTTGTTGAGGTATAAAAATCCAAGATTTGGAACACCTGATGCAGAACCATAAAGGTTCAGCTAAACTATAAGAAATATAAAAATGACGCCTTAGCAAAAGTTGTTCAGCCTGATAAGTTTTTTGTTGAGGTATAAAAATCCAAGATTTGGAACACGTGATGCAAAATCATAATGGTTCAGCTAAACTATAAAAAATATAAAAATGACGCCTTAGCAAAAGTTTCGTAAAGCCTGATGAGAATTTTTTGGTGAGGTATATAAATCCAAGATTTGGAACACCTGATGCAGGACCATAATGGTTACGGTAAACTATAAGAAATATAAAATTGACGCCTTTGCAAAAGTTGTTCAACTTGATGAGTATTTTTTGTTGAGGTATAAAAATCCTAGATTTGGAACACCTGATGCAGAACCATAATGGTTCAGCTAAACTATAAGAAATATAAAAATGACGCCTTAGCAAAAGTTGTTCAGCCTGATGAGTATTTTTTATTGAGGTACAAAAATCTAATATTTGGAACACCTGATGCAGAACAAAGCTAAATTTATTTGCATAAACAACATGGTGTATACAATAAATTATAGTTATAGTATAGTTAAAAAAATAACAAAAAAACACGCTATAATAGCAAATAGAACTAAAAAAGCTACTTAAAAAAACAATAAATAGTTTAACAAAATATTGATTGTATTGTAAAAAAATAACCGCGCAGTGCTACTTTTATGCTTACCTGCTACAAGTTAGACGCAATCGTTTCATTTATTTACAAAGGTAACGTGGTCTATTTAGTCAGTTTATTATAGACGTGTACGGTAAAATTGAAATGGAACGATTGGTATATGCAAAATCATAATATTCGCACAAACCAGAAGAATGCGTGCATTTGTGGGATGCTATGTAGCAAGATTTTGTGATGCAAAGTCTTTTAAACAACGAGGGGAAACTGTTTTTCTTAGATGCTTCAGGAAGGACTGGAAAAACATACCTGACGAGAGCAATCATCGCTGAAATCAGGCGCCAAAATAATATCTCACAGCAGCATCGCCAGGTATTGCAGCCATATATTACTTCTAGGCGGAATGACGCAAATACAATGTTCAATATTATACTCGATTTATACAGAACGGAAACACCGACATGCTTTGTGACACGAAACTGTGACAAAACGAAAATGTTTCAGGATTGCTGTCTAATCGTTTCAGATGAATACGAAAAAAAAAACAATAAGGCAGTAGAAGCTGTAGATAGAACTTTACGTGCCCAAGAGTTTTCAAAAATATTATTAAAATTTGGGGAAGATCTCCTTCCTGAAGTAAAGTCAATGTTTAGCAGCGAAATATGTATAATTGACGCTGAGATTCTCACTGGGAGTGGTGCCGATGAAACTGTATTTATTCCGCGTATACCACTCTTCCTTCTTACGGCCGTGTGGTTTCCGGCGGACTAGAATAGAATCACTCCGTCTCTTCCCGTGGATGTCGTACAAGGCGACTATGGGAATAGTTTTTGTCCCAGAAATTACCTATTATTGTTGTTTATTGTACCTATAGGGCGGTTCTATGTTCGACTGTATGTATTTTTTTAAATTCAATGATTTCTCCGTCAATTGTACAGCAATTTTAATAATTCTTATTCGTTTGAGAGGGTACACTCTCCAGGTGGTCCCATATTAAAATGAATGTTGCTAAGCGCATAACTCGAGAACGGCTCGACCAATTCTGCTAATTTTTATTTTAATATTTTCGTTAAGGTATAAGGAAGGTTCTCATGTACATAAAAATTGCGAGGAAAAGAAAACAACACTTTCTACCCGTGCGAAGCCGGGGCGGGCAGCTAGTATATATATATATATATATAGATGAATATCAAAGAATGGATGATACCTTGAAATCAACAACGAGTTATCTCTTAGACTAAAGATATACAACGTGGGATCCTTCAAATGAAGCGCAAAGCATCTCCCGGGCCAGCATGACTGTGCCAACAGACAGAACAATATTCTCTAGTCTTTAGTCAGTTGCCGCTGGAATTTGAGCTTTTCTATTCGCTTATAGTGCTATGGTAGCTAGAATAAATGAAGCGGATATACTATGGTGAGATAAAATAATAAAATGTGCAATAAAATAATATAATTAACAAAAAAATATTGATCATAAAAAATCAAACATTTTTTTTATTTAATAAGATAAACTACAGTTTATCATAAAAATAGAAAAAGATAATTATGACTAGAAAGTAATCACTATTCAATAAGTAGGAAACTGACTAACTGGAATGACTGACTGACTTATCGATCAATAATTAAATCCACTATAACACAACAATCAATTGTTTGAAATTTGACATTTAAGTAGGTAGCTAGATGGAGGCATCCGTTAACGAAGAATTTTTTAAAATATTCATAGGATATCGAGATACGTGCGCACGAAGTTACGGACGAAAGCTAGTATTTAAAAAATAAAAACACCACTGCTGTTATGAAAAATAACAAAATGTTTATTTTGTATCCATACATAATGACATATTGCAATCGTATTTTTTGACATTTTGCGAATACTCGGATTGAAATAGAAATTAAATTCCTTTCCTAAAGAATGAGTATTCGCTTGACGGGTTGAGATAGAAATTAAATTCCTTGTCGAAAATTAGTTAAAGCAAAGAATTATGTCAAAATATGCGAATTAATCACGCTGGTGATGTGAAAATTTATTTTCAAAAATTAATTAAAGCATTCATTAGAGATATAGATTCAGCATTTAAACATTACCTACACTTATTTTTGGTTGAATATAACCAAAACAAACACGTTAATAACCAAATGATTTTTAAAATAAATTTTATTAGACAGTTTGACGTTTTAATACATTTATGCAAAAAGACATTAATTGAGTTTACACTCATGTCGATGTCGAAGTTCAAATTGTCAAAACGCGAATAGCGCGATGGAATTTCGTAAGTAATTTTCAATTGGGTATTCTAAAACCTTGCTCAACGTCGTCGTATGACATTTAGTGTAATTTTAGATGATTTTAGTGATATATGATCTGAGAGACGGGCATCTATTGAGCGAAGGGAATATACATCAATCATCTGGTAATTCTTCAGTACTGAGGCTATGTTTGTACTATAACATTATTTATTAAATTAGTAAGTAAGTAATATGCTATCACTACTGAATAAAAAAAACATAGTTCGCAAACGATTATAATAAAAATAAACAAAAAAGACAGGTTTTTATTCGTTATGAATAATAATAAATAATAATATAATATTGTCAGACAAATTACACAGCGCCATCTAGCCCCAAAGTAAGCTTGTCTTATGGGTACTAGACAACTGATAAACATACGTAAATACATTTTATTTTAAAATACATACTTATGATACATAGAAAACACTCAGACCAAGACAAACTGACATGTTCATGCACACAAATGTTTGTCCTGTGTGAGAATCGAACCCACGAGCGTTGACGTCGAAGCCGCGTCATTGTCCGCTACGCCACCGAGCTCGTCAATTATGTTTATGTTATGTAAATTATTAGTAATGAATATACTTCTTTAGTTCTTTTATTTATTTTAACCTTTCATTTGATAACCAAATCATAAAAGTTAATGATGAAATTATAAATAGCCATATTCATTTGGTAATTATAAATATCGTAGCGGCTGCCATATTGGTATCAAATTGCAGCATTTAGATAATCGAGCATTGTGACGAGAACTAAATAAGTGAAACTAAATAAAGCCGGCAACGAGGATCCTGATGAAGCTCGTGTCCATAAACTGTTTTCCATCACGTGGACCGTATACTTGTTTACCACCTAAGTAGTTTTTATAGGAAAAAAATATTTAACTTAAAAAAAATAAGATTATTAAAATTTATAACATGAAGATGATAATAACTTAAGCAAGGACATTACAAGATGTCAATTAGAATTTCAAAATTTTATACCAAAATTAGTGATGTGTTTATTATTCTGACACGAATTTTATTATGTCTATCACCTTGGGGCAATTTATTAGTTTAAAGTATAATTCAAAAAGATGTTATGAACATACCTTGTCTAGTTCCGTACAGTACTAATTACTATATGGAAGTATTGATGGACGTTTGCAAAGTAGTAATTTAACACATCTGCCCCCCTAGCCAAGTGTAATTCGTAGCGTAACGAACGTTAGGTAGATCACGTGACATTTGTCAAAATCGAACATTTTAGTATGAGAATTGACAAATGTCACGTGATCTATCTAACGTTCGTTACGCTACGAATTACACTTGGCTAGGGGGGCTGGACTGACTCCCAATATGGTTAAAGAATTGCAATGAAAAAAATATTTTTTAATAATCGCTCGTTAAAAAAAATAACTAAAAAGTGTATTTACACAGTAAATGGTTGGTATAGGTTTGATTATCATACCCTTTCATTTGATGCCCGTAGCATATTAGAGGTTAGCCAATTTGTGGCGTACGACATAAAGAATTCACGAGAACCAAACGAGTGTGTAAAATATCATTACATTTGGAGACTAGGAATTGTGACCGGGGGCAACACCGGTGTGAGTGACTCAAAGGTGTCGAGAGGTGTGCTGCGCTTTCTCCGAAGTTATTCACACCGTTATGCTCTTTAATATTTCCACCCCTGGAGTATTATATTACATTTTTTTTAATACTACGTCGGGTGGCAGACAAGAATACGGCCCGCCTGATGTGAAGCGGTTACCGTATACCGTATACCTATATTAAAGCTCGCAACATAAAATATCGCTCGCACGCCGCCACCCCCGCTGCCAACGCAGCATCTTCTTTCTTTCTTTCTGATGACCTCACTTACTCGTAGGAACACAACAACCCTCAAGGGAATTGTTATTTGGCTGCGGTATTCTGTGAGGTGGAGGTACATATATAGCTTAGTCACTATACTATATATTACTAGAGAAAATTACCATGGTTTATGTCATGTATGTTTTACGCAAAACCAAGAGTAGTTTGCATAAAGAAAATAAATTAAATTTAAAAATAAAGCCATAGATTATTAAAATTATCTATCTGTAACTCAAACGGCGTTCATGCATGCATAAAATATGAAAATGTATGTCCGTCTGTTACGCACGCTGCATATTCAGAACACAAAGTAGTTCAAGAACAAACTTTCTATGGCCCGCACACTATGAAAATATCATCATCATTATCCACTTAGATTGGATATAGGCCTACCTCAATGCTTTCCACTATATGTGATCCTCCGCTTTCCGCAGCCATTTTTTAAGGTCGTCGGTCCTGGAGTGAAGGGGAAGAGGTAGGAGGGAGAGGAAATGGGGGGGGGGGGAGGATTATTTTGTCTTAATTCTAAATTTAACAATTATTTAAATTTGACGAGCCCGGTGGTCGATTGGCTAGCAATGGCTACTTTGACTTCGAGATCGCGGGTTCGATTTCCGCACAAGACAAACCGACGGTCCCTACGTATAAAGCGACATGTCAAAAATGACAATTTTTTTTTATTGCAATAATTGCTATAGATTGCCCCTAAAAACATTTTCTTTTTTATTTTATTGATTGTATATAATTAAAAAGTAAGAAATTAACTCATTTGTCCAATAATAATATTCTTTTAATTACCATATCGTAGTATAAGCAGACATGTCTGAAATGACATGTCGCTTTATACGTAGGGACCGTCGAAACTTTTGTGTATCAACAATAAAAAAAAATGTATTTAACTACATTTACCAGTTGCCTAGTAAACCTAGTACGAGTTTTGCGTTTAATTTGGGACTAGATGGCGATGTGTAAATAGTCCAAAAACATTTATTTATTCTATTTATTTATTTTAGAGGCTTCGTGGCGCCATACTAGACCTCCAATTCAGGACTTTCCTCGCCCATCTGCCATAGCTGGCTCGCCAAATGTGACCGGCCCACTGACACTTCCACTATCAGCTTGCAGTTATTAAAAGCTAAGCCGACGAACTTTGATTCTTCGTCTAATTTCCTCGTTCCGGTTTCGATCCCTGAAAGATAAGTATATGTTTTACAAATCGATGGAAATCGTTAGGTAATTTGATATTTCTTTAAAACAACGTGAAATATATGTTATGTCGTTAATTTGACATCGCTTAAAAAGCGTGACTGTTTGGTTAATTTCGTCCATTCCATTCGACATTCCATTTGACGAGCTCGGTGGCGTAGCGGTCAATGACGCGACTTCGACACCATCGCTCGTGGGTTCGATTCCCACATAGGACAAACATTTGTGTGCATGAACATGTCTGTTTGTCTTAGTCTGGGTGTTTTCTATGTATCATAAGTATGTATTTATAAAAAAAAAATGTATTTACGTATGTTTATCAGTTGTCTAGTACCCATAACACAAGCATCGCTTACTTTGGGGCTAGATGGCGCTGTGTAATTTGTCTGACAATATTTATTTATTTATTTATTTATTTCTGAACGCTACAATGTCAAATTAAGGGTTAAAATGGGTTGTGGCTGTATCATGGACACGACCGTGTGTTGTACGTGAATACGTTATATGCACTAAAATTATCTCAAAATGGCAACGTTTTCCCCTCCCCCGCACGCGATGTTCCATAGTCCTTACTTAGCGTAATAAATTCTTTGATCCTTCATCTATCCAGTGGTGTGATTGAATTTTGGATGGAGATGATAGATTTGTAGCTGCAACACCAAACTGTATCTCCCGATTTGGTTATCATTTTTTTTTAATTGCCTCCCTATGGAAACCATTTTAAAGACGTATCCACGTCAAACGAGATTTGTATATAATGTTTGTAATGGATTAACTTAAAAACTGCTGAATCGATTTTAGAAATCCTATCAACTATAGAAAACTACGCGAGTAATATTGTGTATATTTTATTGCACCCGTGCGAAATCGCTGCAGATCAATAGTCACTTAGAATAAGTCTAACAATACCTACACCTTACTATTTTACTTTTGCACGCCTATGAAGTACACAATTATTAACACGCAGCCAAAGACAAAAAAAATGCAATACTTCATGGACGCTGAACACTTCCAAGAATATTATGTTTTCTATGGTTGCCTGTTAATGATTATGGAACTTTATATAAAGAAACTAGCTGACCCGGCAAACTTTATTTGTCATATAAATTTAGGGCTTGACGATAGAAGGGTGAAAACTTAGGGTTGTATGTATTTTTTAATGACACATTAGAAAAAAATAAAAATTTGTCCAAAAAATAAAAATAAAAATGTTACAAAATTAATGTGGACAACCCTTATCACTTAGGGGTATGAAAAATAGTAAGTAGCCGATTCTCAGCCCTACTGAATATGTATATAAAATTTCATAAAAAATCGGTCAAACCGTTTCGGAGGAGTATGGTAACCAACATCTTGACACGAGAATTTTATATATATTAGAAGAATGGTTGGACAAGGTATATTGTCAAAAATCTAATATAGACTGACTAGTCGTAGGTAGTCTGTATCTCAGAGCTAAAATATAAGTAGGTACTGTGAAAGTATTCACTTTCGAAATGGGTTTCACAGTGCGAAATAGAGATATTTGCCTATTAGTCAGTGCTGAGCTGACCCTTTATACAAACCCGTACTAACGGTTTTGTTGCAACCAGCAATCAGCGGTCGGGAGCCAGCTTACGGTACTGAATCTGAAAATGTCAGGCTTTCCACTTTAGAGATAGGTTCTAGTTTCGACATAATGATGCGAACGCTGCTTGGAAATTGTAGTTAAGAAATTGACTATATTTTGTAGTGTAAGTGGCTCTTCACGATCTTTAGAGCCAAAGAAAACTTCACCTACACGTGATGCATCCTGCCGACTAGCGAGAGAGGCTAGGGATTGATCGATGAACATCAACGCGTCGTCATTCGTAAATTAATTACTTATTTTGGCAATTTTTTTGTGTGAAATGTAATTGCATTGTTTAAATGTGATGAGGTAAAAGTATTCTTTCTACATTTAGTGCTGCTGAGGTGGGAGTGTGGGAGGCCATCGTGTCGCCAAATTAATGTTCGTTGACAGGGCCGGAACTACGACGCACAGTCACGATGCCGTCCAGTCATTTGTTTATCTGGGATCCTTAATAACTAGTGACGGTGACAGTGACAGGGAAGTCATAAGAACAGCGCAGATGGCAAAATCGACGGTGATGCGGCTGGAAAGGATTTGGAAGAGCCGTAACATTAATCGAAAAACCAAAGTCAAACCATGCGAACGCTCATCTTCTCCATTTTTCAATAATCTTTAAATACTTGGACGTTCAAGGCACGCATTAGGTCGAGAATAGATGGATTCGAGATGAGGTGCTGATACAAAATGTTGGCAACACCATGAACGGCGCGTCGCACAATTGACTCTTATTCTATCTATTGACATTAATATTTTTTGACATATTTCTTAATTTATTAGTTAATTTAATTAGATTTTTTCAATTTAATAAATTAGTTAAGTATTTTTGAATGTATACAAATTTGCACGCCATCAAAATATGGCAAAATATGAGAACTGTAGTTAAAATATTAGATCTGTATAACCATATTTTATGCAAATAAATTAGCTTTATCTTATCTATTCTCGAAGAGTTGAGAATGAACACCCGTCTCTGTACTATATTATGCATGCAGAGGTTCCTCAAGTATTTTAGTCACATTGGCAGAAAAGATCCTGACAAGTTAAAAAAAACTGATAGTAGGAGGGCAAGTGGAAGGAAAGAGGAGTAGGGGAAGATCCCCTACCAGGTAGACTGACGTCATCAGGGAGGCCACGCAGTGCAGTTCCAAAGGCCTTTAAAGAAGCTGCATATCGTGAGGCTTGGAGGTAATTGGTCCAGCAAACTGATGTTAATGGTCACGACTCTCAGTCATGAGGAAACGATGACAAAGAAGCAGCTGAAGTGCAAGCTCTCTGACTTTACGTATTGAAGGGCAAACTTTCAATTCCGCATTCGTAACTTTGCCTAGCCACCTACGATCATTATCCTCCTTCACTTCTGCACAAATGAATGTTCATAAACAGGTTAAGGACTAAGCCATTTTTATGGATTATAATACATTGACTATCTAACAAAATCGGCTTTTGTTTCACTGGAGTTTTTTTTTTATATTACGTCGGGTGGCAGACAAGCATACGGCCTGCCTGATGTAAAGTAGTCACCGTAACCATATAAACGCTCACAATATGAAATATCGCTCGCGTGCTACCCCCGCTGCCAACGCATCAACTCCTTCCTTCCTGGTGACACTCGCTGAAATACAGCAACACTCAAGGGATCTCAATACATGTCGATCTTAAAATGCATGTTATTTTCAAGGTATTACATATGATGATCCTATAAGGATATGTATATCTGCTATTTGGCTTCGGAATTCTGTCAGGTGGAGGCACTTCCCCAGTTGGTCAGCTTACAATTACGCTCGGGCAACCTCTCTTAAAGAATCTCGTTAATCAATCAGTAGGGTGCACCACGTGCATGTGAGGTTGGCTTTAGCTCAAAGATGGTGAAGATGGGCTATTTACACCCCACTTACATATATTCCTAAATATTTTTAATTACTTTTTAATTCCTTCATATACCTAGGTATGTTATTTTTTTTAACTATATATACCTAGCTATGTTACTCTATCAGTACAGATATTTAGCAAATGATAGTAGACAAATCACTTGAATTTTCCAGACCAAAGTTGTGTTGAGCGTTTTTGTAATCAAAAACACATTTTGACAAAATATGTTTCAACTTTCTTCGCGACACGTAAATAGTCACTTTACTTTCTTTTATCATTAATGTATATCACAGAGTAATGCATTAGTATTTGTTCCGAGCCCTATGGTCGAATGGCTAGTTATGGCTATTTTGACTCCGAGGTCGCGGGTTCGATTCCCGCACAAGACAAACATTTGTGTGCATGAACATGTCTGTTTGTCTTGGTCTGGTTGTTTTCTATATATTATAAGTACCTGTGTATTTACAACAAAAAGTACATTTATCAGTTGTCTAGTACCCATAACACAAGCTTTGCGCTTAATTTGGGACTAGTTGGCGCTGTGTAAATTGTCCAGAAATATCTATATCTATATGGTATATGGTAAAATTTTTTGACTCCGAGGCCGCGGGTTTGCGTAGATACGCACAATGCATGTAATAAATAAATAAATATTAATATTGTCAGACAAATTACACAGCGCCACCTAGCCCCAAAGTAAGCGAAGCTTGTGATATGGGTACTAGACCACTGACAAACTTTTTTTTGTAAATACATACTTATGATACATAGAAAACACCCAGACTAAGACAAACAGACATGTTCATGCATACAAATGTTTGTCCTGTGTGGGAATCGAACCCACGAGCGTTGGTGTCGAAGCCGCGTGTGCATGACATGTCTGTTTGTCTTGGTCTGGGTGTTTTCTATGTATTATATGTATGTATTTACAAAAAACATTTATTATTTTTATAAGAGAGGAGGGAAAACGAGCATGAGGGTCACCTGATGGAAAGCAATCACCACGCCCATGGAGATTAGTAACACCAAGGGTTCGCCGATCCTTTGCCAGCCTATACTCCTTCCTTTCTTTCTTTCTGGTGACCTCACCCACTCGCGTGAACATAACTACCCGCAAAGAAATTGTTATTTGGTCGTGGTATTCTGTGAGGTGGAGGTACTTCCCCAGTCGGGCAGAATAAAAAATTCGCTAAGCCCTACCTCTCTTTTCGCCAGAGCCTCGTTTGTGAATCAGCAGGGTGCACTACATGCGTGTGATTGGTTTTGGTTAAAATATGTTGATGTACCACTTACACCCATGTGAGAACTGTGGAATTAAAGCCCAAGAATCGTATAGTATAAATGTAACGCATTCGAGAATATGATCAGAATACGTCGTTAAGCTGCGTTTTCATTGCGAATATTCACGGTTCGTCAATCAGTCCGGTGGAGCGTTGTGCGCTGCCGGCGACACGTGTTATTAGTACGTACAGTCTGCAAATAAAATAAAAATATTTCGTAACAATGATACTGCTAATTGAAGTGTAAGTGGTTCGAGAAGTCCGGTGGTCGAAAGGCTAGAAATCATATCTAGAAAATAAATTTGGCAATTTAATATAATTTTGACAATCATTTTGACATGTTAAATAATTAATTCTTACCTGTACTAATGATAACTTATACTAAAATTTTAAAAAAAGAATATCTAATTTAAATTATTAGTTGTGTCTAAAGGCCTCTGCCTCACTTGGACGCCATGGCGTCGTCGCTGGCAACGTTTACAAACAATTTGTATTGAAATTTTCAAGTTGGCTACGTTGCTACCACAGACCTATATTATTAGTTCTGTGGTTGCTACACTGTTGCCAAGTGAGTTAGCCGCTTTACATATAAATATAAACTTCTTGGATACTGACGATCTCGGTGGTCGAATGGTTAGCAATGGCCACTTTGACTCCGTGGTCGCGGGTTCGATTCCCGAACAAGACAAATATATGTAGGCATGAATATGTCTGTTTGTCATGGTCTGGGTGTTTTCTATATATTATAAGTATGTGTTTACAAAAAAAATGTATTGAAATGCATTTATCAGTTGTCCATATACAAGCCATAGTACAAGCTTTACTTTGCACGCTTTGCATTTTGCAAGCTTTGCGACTAGATGGCGCTGTGTGAATTAGCAGTGTTAATTTAAAGTGTGTACCCTTGTTATCTTAGATCTGTATGGTTAAAAATTGGAATGTTGAAGAATAAGAGATATAGCATGATTATTTATTGAGACAATATTAAACTATTTATACATTATATTTTTACATTATACGAACACTAAAAGCATCTGACAAACTTATCCCCGAACAGAACTTTTATGAAAACCTACTGTAAAATAAATGTTTTATAATATTCGAACTTTCACAGTAAACCTTTGGCCCTCTGCCTCACTGGGACACCATGGCTACGTGCCGGCCACGGATATAAATGTCTGGAATATATTTCTGCAAATATATCCAGACATTTATAAATAAATAAATAACTATTTCTGGACAATTTACACAACGCCATCTAGTCCCAAATTAAGCGCAAAGCTTGTGTTATGGGTACTAGACAACTAATAAATGTACTAAAATATTTTTTTTTTAAATACATACTTAAAATACATAGAAAAACACCCAGACCAAGACAAACAGACATGTTCATGCACGCAAATGTTTGTCTTGTGCGGGAATCGAACCCGCGACCTCGGAGTCAAAGTGGCCATTGCTAACCATTCGACCACCGAGATCGTCAGTATCCAAGAAGTTTATATTAATATGTAAGGCGGCTAACTCACTTGGCAACAGTGTAGCACCCACAGAACTAATAATATAGTTCTGTGGTAGCAACGTAGCCAACTTGAAAATTTCAATACAAATTGTTTGGATACGTTGCCAGCGACAACGCCTTGGCGTCCAAGTGAGGCAGAGGCCTTTAGACACAACTAATAATTTAAGAGTACTGTCCGTGGTCAATCTCCTTTAAAATTAAAATAAATTAAATATTCTTTTTTATTTTTTTATTTTAGTATAAGTTATCATTAGTACAGGTATGAATTAATTATTTAACATGTCAAAATTATTGTCAAAATTATATTAAATTGTCAAATTTATTTAAGCACCTTTTATAATGTATTCTGTATAGTATGTTAAATGTATAGTTTTTATTTTGTATATTTTAGATGGTAGGTATGCATGTATTGCTCCAAAGTCCAAAAATGGAAACTCTCTTTCAATTTACTATGGTTGACTGGAGGAGAACCCTATTGGGATTAGTCCGCCATTGTATACAGTATAATGATTTTTGTATTTTATGTACTTATGTTTTATATACAATAAAGTATTTTAGACAAACAAACAATTTAACATATCAAAATAATAATTTATTTTAGTATGTCAATTTATTATAAATTTAACTACCAACATACAGACATGGCGGTGACACTAAATAAAAGCATATTACAAAATCCATGTTCGAGTATATATATACGTACGTAGCTATGTTATAATTATATTAAATAATATTATTAAAACTCACGTGAGACATTATACTAAATTAATTAGATAAATTAAACGGGTCACTCACTGTCCGGACAGTGTCCGGCGCGAGAGACAAAGGGTGGACGTGTCTGGACATTCGCCCTGAAGAAGGTCTCCTTTTGAGATCGAAACTAGTCGGCTTTCCCGACAAAAAGACGTGAGTGACCCGTTTAATTTATCTAATTAATTTAATTATATTAAAACCCAAGAAGTTATTTTTAACGAGCGTAAATGTGAAAACAGCATTATTTCCGCTGATATCGATATAATTAAACCGGAATACAGTATCTGAGGGAAAGTGCACTCGGACTGTAGTCAATTATCAAGATAATATATGAATTACTGACTTGAAAATTACTTGGACGGTATTAGTAATATTCTTAATCAGATTTCTTTTTATATTTTTTTTATATTACGTCGGATGCTAGACAAGCACCCACCTGACGTGATGCGTTACTTTAGCCCGTATTAACGCTCGCAATATGAAAATTATCTCTCGCGCGCCGCCACCCACGCTGTCAATGCAGCAAATCCTTTCTTTCTTTTTGGTGACCACACTCACTCGCAGGAACACAATAACCCCCAAAGGAATTATTAAGTTGGAGGAGGAGGTAGGCGCCAGTTGGGCAGGTTACAAATACGCTGCAACTCTCTAATGCCGGAGCCCCTTTTGCTGGCTGGCAGGATGCACCATGTGCAGGCGATGTTGGTTTTGGCTCTAAATATCTTGATGAACCCTTCATCTTCATCTTATTTTAGCCGATGTCTACGCCATAATAGCTGTACTGTATGACAAATTTCAAATCGATCCGTCCAGCCCCCTTACCACCAACTCTTATTGCGATTCAATAACTGAATAGACTTCTTATTCATACCAATGAATAAGCGACTCTATTTCAAATTGGATAGAGTCGCTTATTCATTGGTATGAATAAGCATTCTATTCAGTTATTGAATCGCAATAAAAGTTGGTGGTAATGGGCTTGTGGTCGAAATTGTGCGTTGTTAGATCAGTCAGTAATAGCCGCCTTTAATAAGAGGTATAACATAGATTTTGTTTTATGAAACTAAAAGTTAGTCGTAAAATACAAAATAAAGAGGAGATGAAAATTACTTGCTGCTTTTGCATTAAAATATAATTATGTACATACCTGTAAACAATTAAGTTTTTTCCTTATTAGTTTTTGACGTCACGACCTCTTATAAAACGATGAACGCCGGCTGCAGGCACGAAAAAGCATGACTCATTGTCACGTTCCACCTGAGCAGAGCGTGCAAGAGAGAGCGCGGCTTGTGACTCTTCTATCTCTCTTCCACTCCATCACGTCGTTATCACGTAAAATTATCGTCGGTAAACCGACTTTACACACAATTTTTTTTTTCTTAATAGTTTTTTTGTCTGACTGTACTCCTGAGCCCTGACAGTTGTATTTCTCCATACGTATGTATATAATCAAATCAATTGATTGGGAGTACGAGCACGGAAAATCTAATTACAAGTTTTCTCTTATTTGTTCTACCTTCGTATAATTTTAAGAACTCTCTCTCACTCGCCCGACATTTGTTTAGTAATTCAGGGTATGAACATAGTAAACATATTAGAGCAGTATCACACCATGATCTATCCATACCACCATCTGTACTACTTTTTGGTACATTTGGAAATTGGAATGGCATTTGTTCATGTGTAAATTTGGAAGTTAAGTAGTCCAGGGACAACTTATGACTGATGACTTTTAACCACATAATGCACTCGAAGGCTGGCCTTTTTCTCGTTCAGCGAATAGCATTGCCAGCTAGCGTGGCAATGCTGCTAGCCTTCTGGCCATATTACCCTTTGACGGCGATGCGGAAGAGTTTTATTACGTAATTTATTTATTTTTATTTTTTCATTGATGTTGCTTTTTCCGTTTAGTTTGAGCATATAGGTATTTATTTTTAGTTCTTGCTTTTGGTTGCATTTATTAAATTTGGATATTTTTTTGAAGTGTAATATAATTACGTAAAAATATTAGTAAACTAAATATATTCCAAATGTCTGTCCTAATGTGTGTAAGTAAACTAAATATTTATGTATTGTAATGAAAAATAGAAATCTTATTGGGAAAAAAATAAAAACGTCATTTGCAAATATCGAAATTAAGAATATCGCTTGTAATTTATTTCAAATTCGTCTCAGAGGGGGTTGCAGGTTGGCTCCTGAGATCATCAAGGCGTGACCGTAGTGAACGGGTTATTAGTTTCTTATATGGGCGTAGTTATTCAGCTCTGTAGTAAAAGACACATACTATTGTCCCACGATTTAATTCACTATCTATATTGATTTCATAATAAAATTAATTTATGTATCAACAGTATAGGGGTATATAGAAATAAAAAAATATATATACGGGATAATGAAACGAAAAAGTTGAGGACCTCTGTTCAGACACAGATTAATATTGGTCTCCACGCGCATATTGGTCTGCACAGCTTGCTATGGAGTATGTAACGTACTTTGTGAGTAGGTTGATTGCGAACTTCAATATGATGTTAACGTACTGCTTTAGTGTCTACTGTGGTATGAGTTTCATAAAATGTTGAAGGGAAAATTGTCTTAGAAGCGTTTATTTTAAGAGCTAATTTAAATGCGTTGCTCCTTTAGGGAGTTGTTAGCCTTTGTTATTCACGTTGTAGAATAAATTAGAATTTACTAAATTAAATACATAGGACTTTCATTTTGTTAAAAGTATATACTTTTTTGAAATGAAAACCCCTTTACCATATGGGGCTGTGCACAAATTTAGTGGATGATGATGATTGAGCCATTACGCACGGCTCTGTAACGCTCGTTCGGTAAAGTCGGCAGATAGAGAGATTATTTTATTTACTTCTCTCTCTTCTCTTCTTCAGCGTGTTGCCACCCAATGCTAAGTCCTGCATTACAACTCATTCGATCTTGATTCTTCCTTATCCAGCTCTTTCAGTCGATCTCATCGGTTGTTTGCCCATGTTTCTGCCACCACTTTTGGGTTAACTCAACCACTCAAGTACAACTTTACCTATTACGTTAGTACTATTACTTATACTGTGCTCTTGTCTTTTCTGGGGCATATTCGGCCCGCCCACTTCCACTTCCTTCGAGCTATGACTTTGGCTGTTTTTCTGATTTTATTATGGAGAGAAATACCAACATACATCGCTCCATCTTATGAATGATTTGCTGCATGATCGTCCATGTCTCTGCTCCATACACCATCACTGGGAGGACATTTGTGTTCGATAGCTCGACGTTTATGGTTCATGGGTGTGTCCTCCGACAGGCTTTATTCATTTTATGTCATATCAATAACTTTTTAATTTGTAATAAAGTAATAAAACCTGTATGATATGAAACAGTGCTATAAATATATTTCGTATGTGTATGTAATATATTATGTAAGTATTGTGTACTGCTTTGACGATTTCGCAAATGGCGCGCATGGATTTTCTTTTTGAAGTAAAATTCTATGGAATTGCTATGAGAGATATAGGAAACGCATTTCAGAGTCGTGAAGCTTGTAATAAAGGAGTTTGGTATACAGCAATAATTATAAATTTATGTTGTTGGTTTTGTTGTAAAAATGTACCTACTACTATACTACTAATTTAATGCTGCTATTAAACTCCGGAAATGTCGACCGGATTAGAGAAATAACATCATGAACAAACAGTTATTATTGGACAAATTACATATCGATATCTAGGACCTAAACTAGACAACTTATACTTAAATACGTTTTTTTTATTATAAATACATACATGCAATACACAAAATTAGCCGTGTGATTTCCGGCAGACTAGAATAGAATCACTCCGTTTCTTCCCGTGGATGTCGTACAAGGCGACTAAGGGAAATACATTATCAAATATCGATCAGGCCTCCCCAACCCGTTTGGCCAGCGTGGGGAGTGTAGGCCAAATCCTCCTTCCGTCTAGGACGGACGAGAGAGGGTCGTGTTCCTGTAGTGGGGACTAAAATGAACCTGATGATGATGATGATGAATACACAAAAACACCCGGGCCCAGACAAACATACATGTTCATACCTATGCACACAAAAGTTTGTTTTGTGCGTGGATCGAACCCGCGAACTCTGAGTCAAAATAGACATGAAAATAAGAAATTTCAACCCTCATTTATCCTTAAGGGATGAATCTTTTAAAACCTTTCCGATTCTTCTGGAAACCCTCCACGTATATAAAATTAGGTCTCTAGAGGCACATAGGTTCGGGTTGCACGTTGGTAGCTCAGTCAAGCAAAATACTTTATACTATTTTTCTTTACTTTTATTACAGGATGGTAGATAAGCATACGGCCCGCCTGATGTAAAGCGGTTACCGTAACCATATACCGTGAAAAATCGCTCACGCGCAGCCACCTCCGCTACCAATGCAGCAAGTCCTTCCTTTCTGGTGACCTCACTCACTTGCAGAAACAACCCTCAAGGGAACTGTTATTTGGCTGTGAAATACTTATATAGATTCGTGGATTATGTCGTTAAGGCTTATGATTAAGTGTGATTAAGCAAATACTTAAGTTACCCATCGATTACAAACCAGTATTCCATGACATTTAAAAGCTTATTTTTACATCTAAAAATCAATCTTATGCATGTTAATTTAAAATTCACATTTGTATCACATGTAGTTTTTGTTGAAGTTAAATGTCATATTATATTTGCATAATCACAATATTCTGTGTAGAAAAATGTAGAACATTATATTGCGTAGTTGTTAAGAAACCTGCCCCCCTAGCCAAGTGTAATTGGTAGCGTAACGAACGTTCGATAGATCACGTGACATTTGTCAATTCGAACATTATATGTATGAGCGTGGAGCTCATCAGTTCAGTTCAAATCTTTTCTACTTCGCAAACTGCCACTTGGCCAGCCCCCCTGGGCAGCTACTTCGAAACGAAAATTTGAAGTTTCGTTCGCAAGTCGGAACTTCGTTCGAAATTCGTCCGAATTTCGAACAAATTTCTATGATACGTTGACGTTTACGATAAATAAATATACTTATTTGTATGTATGTATTTACAATATCGAATGAAAAGTACGTACCTATTGACCGAATCGAATGAAATTCGTTTTTGAAAATAACCGAACTTTCGCTCGAAATCTCGTAATTTCACTTTGGAGTATGATGACCCTGAATGTTCAGAAGACGTTAATAATAATGGATGATAAGTGTGTATCTATCGACCGAATCGAATGAATTTCGTATTTGAACTTTAACTTTCGCCGGAAATATCGAAATTTTTCTTTAGAGTAGGCACCCTGGATGTACCGTAGATGAATGATAGGACGTTTTAATGAAACTGACCTTGACATAATGTCCGTTTATGGCTTTCTTAATCCTTAGGAATAACGTGATTTGAATACACCTGCAAGGTATATAGAAGTTTATTGTGAAAAAAAATTAGCATATTAAATTAATTAACAAGATGTGAACACCAGCCCAAACTATATGGTCTAATAAATACCGTATCTTAGACATTACACTAATATATTATTACTTCAAATCATTTCTTTATAAAGAAAATATTTGATTTGATGATTTATCTTTTCTTTATAAAGAATAGATTTGAAGTTTTGTTTAGAATACATAACTCAATATACAAAACTACTAACTAACCGCTTAACATCAGCATACGGCCCCCCGTATGGTTGTTTCCCACCCGACTTTTTTTTAAATTTATTTATTGTTTATATAAATAACTAGACTGGATTCTAGCCCACGGGGCCAAAATCGAGGTTGAGTGGAGCGAGTAGATTCGCTAAATGTATGTTTTCAATTGATTTCAATGGAAAATGATTTTTTTTTATCATTTCCGTTTTGTTTGTATATATAGTTTGCCATATTTAGTTTTTAATTTAATTGTATATTTTTAATTATTGGTGAATAGTTTATATATTATTCAACATCCTGTATTCAATTACAATAAATAAACATACTTGGTTAGACTAGAAAAAAATTGGAAAATGTATATTATGATGATCATTCCTCAAGGACATGATCGTTCACAATTTTTTTTTGACACAAACCTCAAGCATGTCTTTAATTGTTACAAGTTTCATCAAAATCGGTTTAGTGGTTTTGGAGCCTATTTCTTTTACAAGAATGATTTTTCGGCGTATACTCGTATAAGCGTTTCGTTCGCTGAGCACGCTATAGAAAGCTAGATGAATATTCACGCAGTATATCATATTATCCAGACAAACAAACAAAAGGGTCAAACATACAAATATACTTACATACATACATGTTTATTATTTTAAATAAAATAAATATTACACAGCGCCATCTAGCCGCAAAGTAAGCGAAGCTTGTGTTATGGGTACTAGACAACTGATAAACATACGAAAATACATTTTTTTTTTGTAAATACATACTTATGATACATAGAAAACTCCCAGTCCAAGACAAACCGACATGTTCATGCACACTAATGTTTGTCCTGTGTGGGAATTGAACCCACGAGCGTTGGTGTCGAAGCCGCGTCATTGACCGCTACACCACCGAGCTCGTCGTCAGACAGATTTTGATATAATACAATATGTATGTTTATTTTTTTGGATAGAATATAATATTATTTTACCGCACCGACGAGCTCGGTGGTCGAATGGTTAGCAATGGTCACTTTGACTCCGAGGTCGCGGGTTCGATTCCCGCACAAGACAAACATTTGTGTGCATGAACATGTCTGTTTGTCTTGGTCTGGGAGTTTTCTATGTATCATAAGTATGTATTTACAAAAATTTAAGTACATTTATTAGTTATTTAGTAGCCATAACACAAGCTTTGCACTTAATTTGGGACTAGATGGCGCTGTGTAAATTGTCCACAAATATTTATTTATTTATTTTATTTATGAAATTCTGCTATTCTCGAAGGTTGACTGGTAGAGAATGAATTAAATAAATTAAACGGGTCACTCACGTCTTTTTGTCGGGAAAGCCGACTAGTTTCGATCTCAAAAGGAGACCTTCATCAGGGCGAATGTCCAGACACGTCCACCCTTTGTCTCTCGCGCCGGACAGACGTGAGTGACCCGTTTAATTTATTTAATTAATTTAGTATAATGTCTCACGTGAGTTTTAATAATATGGTAGAGAATGCTTTTAGCGTTAAGTCCGCCTTTTGTACCCTTATGTAATTTTGTGGTCAATAAAGTTTTAAATAAATAAATAAATAGATACAGGTCAAACACATAAACCTTCCTTTAGACTTAGCTACAGCCGGGTAAAAACATAAACGCAAATTATCTTCATAGCTGAATATCGATGCATAAGGAATGCGGTATGTACTATAAACTGCATAGAATTATTGAAAACTTCTAGCTAAAGGTATCTAATAAGCAGCTAGGCTGATCATTGACTGCGTCTAGGTATTTAAATTTCTTTGCAAGAATCTAGGTTATAATACTTATTTTTTTTTATACTACGTCGGGTGGTAAGACAAGCATACGGCCCGCCTGATGTGAAGCGGTTACCATAGCCATATTAACGCTCGCAACATAAAATATCGCTTGCGCGCCGCCACCCACGCTGCCAACGCAGCATCTTCTTCCTTTCTGGTGACCTCACTCACTCGCAGGAACACAACAACCCTCAAGGGAATTGTTAATTGGCTGCGGTATTCTGTGAGGTGGAGGTACATTCCCCAGTCGGGTAGCTTACAGTTACGCTCCCTACTTCTCTTTTCGCCAGAGCTTCGTTTGTCAGTCAGCAGGGTGCACCGCGTGCAGGTGAAATTGGCTTTGGTTCAAAGATGTTGATGAACCACTTACACCCCAGTCGACTTAGCTATCCTTTTACTGTTTTGTCAAGGAATGCACTTTCTAAATACAAATCAGTGAAGCTAAGATGACATTAGATGCAAAACAAAAATCCAATAACAACTAACAGCAAAGGATAACAACTTGACCGGTTTTCCATTTTTAGGGTTCATTTTTCATTTTTAGGGTTCCGTACCCAAACGGACCGTATTACTGAGACTCCGCTGTCACTAGGCTGAACCAGGCTGCTGTTAGAACCGTGATAGTTAGGCAGTTGAATTTTTTACAGATGATTTATTTCTGTTGCTGCTATAACAGCAAATACTAAAAAACAGAATAAAGTAAATATTTAAGGGGGCTCCCATACAACAAACGTGATTTTTTTGCTCGATATTGATAACGGCAACAGATAGACGCTTGAAATATTCTCACAATATTTACTTAAAAAAAAAAAAAAAAGAAATAATTAAGGGGGGGCTTCCATACAACAAACGTTTTTATTTTGCCGTTTTTATAGATAATCGATACGGAATCCTTCGTGAGCGAATCTGACTCGCACTTGGCCGGTTTTTTCTTTGTAGTTAGGTATTCCAATATAATAAGTCAGTTATTCTAATATAATAATCAGTTATATTCCAATGGAATGACGAGCTCGGTGGTCGAATGGTTAGCAATGGCCACTTTGACTCCGAGGTCGCGGGTTCGATCCCCGCACAGGGCAAACATTTGTGTGCATGAACATGTCTGTTTGTCTTGGTCTGGGCGTTTCTATGTATTACAAGTATGTATTTACAAAAAAAAAAATATTTATGTACATTTATCAGTTGTCTAGTACCCATAACACAAGCTTTGCGCTTAATTTGGGACTAGATGGCGCTGTGTAAATTGTCCAGAAATATTTATTTATTTATAATGCTTCATTTATTCAATTTTTTTTTATTCTTGGACAAATTACACACGGCCATCTAGTCCCAAACTAAGCAAAGCTTGTACTGGGTACTCGATAACTCGATACTTAAATACATTTGTTTTGTAAATACATACATATAATACATAGAAAATATCCAGAACAAGACAAACAGACATACATGTTCATGCACACAAATATTTGTCTTGTGAGGGGATCGAACCCGCAACCTCGGAATCAGTAGCCATTGCTAACCATGCGACCACCGAGCTCGTCAAATTTACGATGAACTATTTCTTAATACAGCCTTCAAATAAATATTAGTAAATATCGCATTTAGCTTTAATTTACATTTATTAAACTCGTACCTTGATATGAATGAATAACTTCAGGCTATTTTTAAATCAAGGCATTTATAATTAATTCTTCAGTAAAGATTCAAACCTTCCGCTACAGGTCGGAAGTTGCATGAAACAATGGAAGATGTAATCTTTGGTAAAATATTTTATTAATCAGAAATAACTTAATTCCAAATGTATATAATGTATAATAAATTTGAAATTTGTTAGCGAATAATGGTTTTTTTTTCTTCATTTGAGTGGCGGTAATTTTTCAGCAAATGCCGTCTTTTTAGGGTTCCGTACCTCAAAAGGAAAAACGGAACCCTTATAAGATCACTTTGTTGTCCGTCTGTCTGTCTGTCTGTCTGTCTGTCTGTCTGTCTGTCTGTCTGTCTGTCAAGAATTTCTATGTCGAGAATGCGTGGAGGTATCAAGCTGAAATTTGAACTGTATACTCAGGTCTACGGTCCCATGATGTTGTAAAAAAATCAAACTGCTAAGTTTAAGTAGAAAAAAGTTACGGCCGTTTATTCAGCAAAAAACGCATATTTCGACACACTCAAGGGAATCAAAACCTATAGGGTACTTCCCGTTGACCTAGAACTATGAAATTTGGCAAGTAACATCGTTATAGACTACAAGTACAGGAATAAATCTCAAAACTATACATTTGTAAATAGATCTTAAAAAATAGGGGGTCTATATTTTTTATAGGGTGTCGAAATTTCAAATTGAAACTACTAGTTCAAATGGGGTATCATATGAAAGGGCTTGATGTACACATTGCAAAATATATTTTATTTAGACCTTCTGATTCGGAGGGATTTTTTTCGACGCATTATTTCTTATTTATAATGAAAAATATCAAATTTAATAATGATACTACGTACCTACGGAACCCTCGGTGGGCGAGTCCGACTCGCACTTGTCCGGTTTTTTTTTAGAGTAACACCTCTCTTTTTTTAGGGTTCTGTACCCAAAGGGTGACAACAGGACCGTATTACTGAGATTGCGCTGTCTATTAGTCCGTCTACGCGTCCGTCACTGCCATCTAATGACAAGAGCCGGGACCGACGGTTTACCATGCCCTCCGAAGCACGGAGAAGCTTGAGATAATATAAACCCATCCATGGACAGGCTACAGTCGACGTTGCTTAACTTGTGTGTTCGATTAGACTGACACGCACAACGACGCCATCGATCTATTGCTATTTATAGTACAAGCTGTTATTAAGTTACATTCTACAGATTCTGCTATGTAACATAGAGATTTTGCATAATCATTATACTCATAAAGTTTTAATAATATAACGCTATCTCTAATATGTAAAATTCTCGTGTTGCGGTGTTTGTTGCCAAACGAAAGGGCTGGACCGAATTTTATGAAATTTTGTGTGCATATCGGGTAACTCTGGGAATCGGGCAACATCTAATTTTATACCCTTAAATGATAAGGGTGGTATTTTATTTTATTTTTATTTCATATTTAACATTGAAAAATATATATAACTTAAAATTTTACCCTTCTACCATCAACCCAATGTATATGACAAAAGAACGTTTGCCGGGTCAGCTGGTTAATCTTAAATTATCGCAATGTAAAATATACAAAACATCTTTTAATAATAGGCTTTTAAACTGTCAATGCGTAAACATAAAACTAACATTAGTTCTGATAACTGACATTTCTCAATGTAAGTGAATATTGTATTCTGATTTTGAGCAATAAATGTCTTAAACAATTAGTTACAATAACAGTTAACAATAATACAAGTATGTAGTTAAGTTAAAATTAATAGTAGTGGGTAATATTAAAAATAAATCACGTTTCAATTTGCAATCTCGTAACTGGTTACGTAACCAACCACGGGAATCGAATGGTTTGAAACCACAATAGAGTTGCCTAATACAGCAGTTATGTGCAGTTTCAAGAATTTTACATTATTACTGTAAATTCAATTTGCATAAGTTTTTGGGGTGTAAGCCGCTCACCAAGATCCTTAAAGCCAAAGCCAACCTTCCTTTCACTGTGGTAGATCCTGCTGGCTAGCGAAAGAGGGTCAAGATAAAGAGAAGTATGGCACATGGTATTTGTAAGCTGTCCGACTGGGGAAGCACTTCCACCTCACAGAATACAGCAGCAAAGTGAGTAAAGTCACCAGAAAAAAGGCAGAAGTATAGGCTGGCAACGGATAACTTTCCATCCAGCGGTGGTGACGACTTCTCCAGTTAGGCAGCTTAAAAAGAATACGCTACACCCTGATCTTTTCGCCAGAGCCTCGTTTGTCAGTCAGCAGGGTGCACCACGTGCAGGTGAAGTTGGCTTTGATTCAAAGATGTTGATGAATCACTTCAACACACAATTTCACAAAATCAAAACAAAGCTAAAACCTGCACGTCCTGATGGAATATATTATACATTGATGATTTAATGTTGCATATAGAACGGTATTCGAATAAATTACTAGTAATAATTAAATACAAACACAATCGCCTCTGAATATAATACTATGTTTGCCTGTCCAGACCAGAGAAAAGACCTGATTTTTTTCCGCAGACTTTCATCATCATCATCATCATTATCAGCCTGAATCTATCCGCTGTTTGGGAAGGGAATTGTTATTTTCATTAGTGCTTCACCGCTATTGGTTGTAACATAATGTTATATAGCTTTTTTAAAAGTTTGTAGGTACAGAACCCTTCATTTATGTGGCCGACTCGCACTTGAGCAGTTTTATTTACAATCTTTTGCTAACTATAACTTTTTATTCCGTGGTGATATTCTTTAGCCCTAATCTACGTCATATATTTCTGTGTGTTTACTAATACTTATGACCGTTTCCACTATGGCCGTTTTCCTGATCGCCCGGGCTTTGCCAGGCCCCATGCGAGTGCCGGGCTTTTAAAGAACCTACGCAACCGCCCGCGGGTTAAAATACATGTTTATTATTTAAACTAATTTCATAATTGTCGTCTTATCTCTTCCGCAAAGCTACATGAGGTGAGGAGATATTGCATAACATTGCATGTGTCGTTCACAATGCAGGCCTATTGCGGCTGGAATTCAGGGCAGCCTGCAATTTGATAGTGATTACGAGAACACAATGGCACGGGGAAATCAATTCACGCATGTTTTGCCTCGTCGAAGGATTTTGTTAATGTTTTTTGGGTAATTTGCAATGGCGTATTTGAGAACATAAATAATTTAAATTACATGATACGGATTGGTGCAGAATGGTTTGCGGAAAAAATTAACACTTATTTTGAATACACGTAATGTTATGTGACACGCAATGTTGTAATTCCCACGGGAATTGTCAAAGATTTTTTCATAACGGTTGTATTATGTCATGATAGCCCACTGTGTGGAAAACTTTAGTGAAAATACATTTTTTACATGTTTGTAATTTTGCATATTTGTATGCATGTTTGTGTCACAATAACTCTCGCATCCATGGTCGGATTGTGATGATATTTGGTGGATATATAGGCAAATATCGTAAATATAATTAGTCCAGTAAAGAGATATTCCTTGTAAAAGTTTTGAAAAAATAATCACTAGGTTTTAATTCAGCGAACGATTTCACAATCACTTATCTTTATTCGTTACGTCTTTACAATTTTCTTCGTTATCTCTAAATACATATTTCCCTTCATGAAATTATTTTGTGAATTATTAGAGCATTACAAAATCTAGATCATAATAATTCTAGACAGTGACATAACTGGTGGTGCAAGGGGCGGTCGAGGAACTGTGAACGCATGACGGCACCTTTGTCGCTTTTCCATTGATGCACTGTCATGTAACGTGCAGTTACATGATCCTACTACACGCTTTCATAGCGTGATATAATGCATTTTTGCTGCAATGAAAGAAATTAACCTGCATTGGTAAGTTACCTTATTGGTCATATTGCGAATTCTGATATAAGCAACGATGTCTATGTGTAGAGCAATGATATGCTTATAAGCCGATTATTAACTTTGATCAGCCCCATACCACCATCTTTTATTGTACCTGAATAGAATGCTTATTCATACCAATGAATAAGCGACTCTATTCCATTTGCTGGATAAAAGTACTAATTGTTAATTTAGCTTGTTTTTGTTTAATTAGATGTTATTTCAAGTTGTGCCTATTAAATATTATTGTTATAGAATTTAATAATAAAATAGTTTTATTTACTTATATATTTAATATACATTCAAAATTTTTCATATAATTTGGGGTTACCAGTGACCCCATACGGGCAGTTATGTAATTTTCTTCATGCGAGTAACAAAGGGTTAAGACGAAGTCTTGATGATTTTGAAGGCAGGGCTTTTTCTCATCAATTACAAAACATACGAATATCATATAATTTTTGGCTTCCTTCATGTAATAAGCAAAATTATTTTTGTCAGTTACCGTTACACAAATTGTTAACTTATATAACAGAAAAAATCGCAAAAAGAAACCTTTTTAAACGGAGATTTGTATTTTATAACTATAAGAAACACTTTTTTTATATATAGATTAGGCTAAACACGCAGTTCACTGTCGCTATTATCGCGCACTGTGCGGCTCGAGAAAAGCTGCTTTATACAAAAAAAACTTCAAAATGATAGTTGGATTTTTAAAAATAAATCAGATTGGAAATATTTCATTCTGATTCTACAGATTTTTTCCCAGTGTTGCCAACTCCTAGAAGTTCGAGTCCCTAGACTCAAAATCAAAAGTCGCTAAAACTGTCTGGGAGAGGTGCCAGAGGTCACTGGCGCTGTGAAAGATAGGTGAAAAAAAAATTAAGAAATGTATTGCTAGGTAATTAGATTATAATTGAAATACGTATCGGCTCAATAACGTACAACATCTATCCTTTAATTAAATAATTAAATTATCACCATTGTAACAAGATAAACAATTTTTAGCGACAAAAATTTTTTTTAGTCGCTAAGACTTGAGCAGAAGTCGCCACTTCTAGCGACAAAGTCGCTAAATTGGCAACACTGTTTTTTTCCTACATCAATATCACCATAAGACCGATTAATAAGACGAAGTCATTGGTTATTAATTTCTAATATTCGTACCTGGGAGTATACGAAGTTGAAGCCGTTTCAGATCAAGTTTTTTGACTCTGAAAATCCAGCTTACGCTTTAGGATAGTAAGAATCGTGTTTAGCTTAAATGGGACTTTTTTTACCTTTCTTCATCTTTTACAAGCGTTTGTTTAGTTTCACCGTGGTGTAAGTAACCAAATCTTGCAAGTTAAATTAGACCCACTTCCCATTGAGGGCTGAAATTTGGCATATTCATGTAACAAGGTATTTTCTCGTAAATGCTGTCATTTTTAATATAATTTGGCAGCCTCCACAAAATGCCGATTTTTTTCACATTAATCTCTATGACATGGGCATTAAATGAAAGGGTTACATAAGCGAAATACAGTAAGCAGACCACTTTGATCGTTTTTTCTATAAACAAGAAATAAAAGTAAAGTATTTAAAAATGGGAATTGTGAGGCCGCGGGCAACACGTCAAACGATCAAAGATTATGTAGAATTATGTTTTTAATTATGATTATTTAAATTATTTTTGTGAATGGCAATAAAAGTTGATTTGTGTAATCACATACCTGGTATAATAGTAAGAATGCTTCTATTATAAAAATATTTCCTTAAACTAAATGATTAAATTGAATTCTATGCAAATTTCCAGCCAACATAGGGTCATAATGACCGGTGTTATTGTTCTTGTAATCCCGTGTAATCATTGTCACGTATTCAGTCGCTGCCGGGCCTGCCGGGTTTATTATTTTAGGTGACACAAATTTTAAATAATGAATACCTCTAATAAAATTGTAAAATCATAGTGTACCTTTGATTTGTTTGACAAAAATTATCAGGGGACTACGTAAAAATATTAATTTAAAAACGTAAAATTATTACTCGAGTGCGGAGACGTCCAAAATGAAAAAGGTTGAGTATTTTTTTCTGTATCAGTATATCTGTTTACGTGACATATCTAAAGAGATATTTACAACTTCTAATTTTGGGGTGTATTTGGTGGTTCGCCACGATCTTTAAAAAAAAAACGCCAACCTCATATGCACTTGGTGTAACTATTGACTGTCAAACGAGGCACAGGCGAAAAGAGAGGCATGGCTTAGCGTATTTTGTAACATACCCGACGAGTGTGTATGTATAGCAACATGTTTACCACCCGACGTGTTATAAAAAAAAATATTGCCTGTAAAGTTGGTTTACGGACGATAATTAACATGATAACGTCATAAGAAAACATCGGCCGATGGAGTGAAAGAGAGATAGATGCGTCACTTGTTTCACGCTCTCGCTTGCACGTTCGGCTCAGGCGAAACGTGACCATGAGTCATGCTTTTTCGTGCATGCAGCCGGCATTCATCGATTTTTAAGACGTTGTCACGACAAAAAAGTTAGTTAATTTTTTTCTCCTTTATAACATCATAACTGCATTAGTCTATTTCTGATTTACTTAAATTTCGATTCATAACGAATGCGTTTATCCCTAAATGAGCCTTTTGTATCATTACCACATAATATACTACCACAGTATAAGTAATAGTACTATGTACAGTACGGCCACTCCCTGCCGCTCTCTCGTTTCGACCTCACCTCCCCTTTGAGAGTAATCGGGAACAGTTTGTATGGCGCTTCACGCACACACGCTCATTCGCACTCTGCACAGATGGCATTGTTTATGTAGTAGTGAACGACGTGACATTTGTATGGAGTGGCCGGGGTGTGCCATTTCCAACTTTTTTTTTGACAATTTATACAGCGCCATGTCATGAACATGTCTGTTTCTCTTGGTCTGGGTTTTTTCTATGTATTATAAGTAGGTATGTATTTATAAAAAATTTAAGTACATTTATCAGTTGTCTAGTACCCATAACACAAGCTTTGCGCTTAATTTGGGACTAGATGACGCTGTGTAAATTTTCCAGAAATATTTATTTATTATTATTATTATTTATTTATGCACACATTTAATGACACTAATTACTTTCAATGCGACTATCATCTAGACGTTTAATAGTACTTCCGACATTAAAGCCCATAATGCCATAACGACTGTCGGGATCACCATACTAACTGAACAAGTCATACAGTGCACACAGCTATAAAATTACACAGCGGTAACCCGACATTATGTTGACACGACTTTCGCGAGGTCGGCGCGCACGCTGCCGCTTTCGCGCACACTTCACTTCTTGCGTTTCTATTAATAACTTTGTACGTGGCTGTGTACCGCTTTAAAGCAACAATATTACCTCGCTTCAATTGTCATGATTGACATTGATATTTATTTGGTAACCGCAACTTTGTTTTGGCGCTGCTATTCCCTATTAAGGTGAACGCACATTTATCCGAAGTGAACGCTGCAAACGAACCGGGCGAATCGAATTTCGGAGTTCTTTATATGAAATCTTATGAAACCTCGTCCTTCCCGATTCGGACGATACGACTCGGATAGGTGTACGAGGTGTCATAAGATTTCATCAAACTAAAGAATTCTAAAATTCGTTTCGTTTCGTTCGTTCGGCTCGGATAAGTATGTGTTCACTTTTAGCCCTATCTAGTTTTAGAGTCTATGCTAAACAAGTATATGTTACATAAACAACTCCTTCCCTTCTAGTGACGTTCCTCACATGCAGAAACACAACAACCCTCAAGGAAATTGTTATTTCCCAGCGGTATTCTGTGAGATGGACGTACTTCCCCAGTCGGGCAGCTTACAAATATGCTGTACCCTACCTCTCTTTTTCGCTAGTCGCTAGGGTGCACCACGTGCATGTGATGTTGACTTTGGCTCTAAAGATCGTGGTAATCTACTTATACCCCTACTACTTATAATTTCATCGTAATTCATTATTGGCTCCGTATAGAGTATGTTAGCAAAATTATATTTTGCTAACATACGCATATCAATGCTTAACAATCAAAGAATAGTAAGCAAAATAAAGTAAAAGCTGCATCGGAATAACTAAAGTATTCTAAAAGATCACACTGCGGCATTGCGCGGCAGCGTTGCAGCGTGACGCAGCACGGCGTGACAAAACATTGTTTCTAATTATGTAATTACAAACATGTTTTGTCACGTCGTGTTGTGTCAAGAGGAGCTCGATGGCGACGAATAAGTCTATGGAGGGGTTTATTTGTCTCGAGCTCCTCCGTGCTTCGTTAAGCGTCGGTCCCGGCTATTGTCATGGGAGATATGTTCCTCAACGGTGGAATGATTATGTGATGGTGCAATGGTATACCCTGCATGGCCGGAGAACAGGTATTGTGTCGCAAAAGTTGACGAAGAAATAAACATGCTGCGCTGTGTTGCGTCGCACCACTGCCTCTTAGTGCGGTCTTACCTTTAACCTTTTAAAAGCGCTAAAGTTTTTTTTTGAAACATTAGACAATATGTATAATAATAGTAATAAAATAATTAATACATTTCCCACAAATACTTAGGCTGTAGACTAGTTACATTTTTTTTATGCCACTTGAGTGGTAAACAAGCATACGGCCCGCCCGATGGAAAGCAGTTACCGTAGCCTATGAACGCCTGTAACATCAGGCCAGTAACACATTTAATATAATTTAAGCATGGTCCTTGTGAGACGCAGGAATAACAACCTTAACCTTTAAAACAATAACAACTTTAAAATAACATTGACATCTAAATTAACCTACAAAATATACACAAACAAATCTATACATATATAAAAATATCTCTATTTCCCTTGATCACGGCATCACGTGTGAATTTTTATAATTCTTTTTTTGTTGTGTTGGTCAAGAGAAGTTTTTATGAAAGAATAAAATAAGAAGGTTGCGCGGAAATTTTTATTTATGAAAACTGAAGGACCATATTAACTTTTCTAATGTAACTTTATGGCGTTTGACAGAACTGTCAGTCATTTGACAGCGAGCGCGAAACCAATTCAATAACAACGTTTGTCGGGTCAGATAGAACATAATATTTATACATATAAAATCTTTAATGACCATAGTTTAGTAGAATTTGCTTATTTTTTTTTTGTGGCTTGGTTGTAAGCCGTATCATATTTTGTTCAACTTTTAAAGCGATTCGAAGGTTATTTACAATTTTGCTTTACCATTCAACCACAGGGAGATGGGCAAACTATTGCGGTTTTTACTAAATTAATTAACATTAAAGATTTATTACTCTGGTATTTTTGTTTAATATATATTATACTTTTTCATTATATGTACGAAGATACCGATGTTTTATTATTTTATGCAAAATTTTATTTAATTTTTGGATCTCGCATACATTTGCCGAATCAACGCCTTCCGTATTAAAAAATATATCACCAAGGTTGAATTTAAATTATTTTTCATACAAAATCGTTTTTTTATTGCGTCAAATTTTCATATTTCATTAAATCAAAAAGAGAACTAGTTTTAAATCTTGAGAAACAGATGTTATAAGATTTAAATACATAGATACCCATTTAAAAATTAGCATCCAATCTATTCACGGTCAGAATCTAAGTAAATTTTGGCAAAAACACTGCGCCATTCATCGAGACCCATATTTTTAATACTTGCTAAAGTTGACAGGGCTCTTGTTATATTGGAAATTGAAGTATCAAAACAAATTTGAGCTGTAATGCTGTGACAATTATTAGTATGTGTAGCTCGTGCTATGTTGGTGTCGTGTTGAGTAATTCTGTTGAAAGCTGCGCACACGCCGCAAGGCCGGCTGGTTGTAGTAAGGACACGGAGCGTGTGCGTGTGTTTAATAGTTATAACTTTACTATAATTGTTCTATTAACTTGTTTAATTTAGGTGTAAACAATTATTGTATTATCATTTTGTATATACTGTTTATCAATTAATGATTGATTGACAGACAATAATAATAACACAGAGAAACTGCTAATAGTCATTAATCCGCAGAGACATCGCCTATAGACGTATGTATAAAACGTAGTGATAGTCATGGTTTGAACCCTTAAGTTTACGGAAAGACTTTGCTTCCCTTTGTTCTACCGATTATACAATGGGTTGTGTTCGGAAGAGTTGTTCGATATTTGACGAACCCAGTGGTCGAATGGCTAGCAATGGCTTTTCGCTGATTCGATCCCCGCATAAGAAAACATTTGTGTGCATGAACATGTCTGTATTGGTCTGGGTGTTTTCTATGTATTTATAAAACAAAATGTATTTAAGTACATTTAGCAGTTGTCGAGTACCCATAGTAATTACCCTTTGCGCTTAATTTATGACTAGATAGCGATGTGTAAAGCTGACCAGAAATATTTATTTATTTAAATGGAGGCTGTAGGCATCATAATGCCTACAGCCTCCTTCTACAGTCACACCGCACGCCATCGGCAGGAAATTCATCCTCTCATATTGGAGCCAAGATGGTCGAGAGACGAGAATTGTGCGATTCCAGGGAGGTTTCCTTCCATGGACTCTGAGTTACAACGGGAACTGTCAATTTCACCATAACGCACATGCAAATGCAATATTTAGATTCATTTAGTTGTTCACCCATCCGAAACTAACCGTATTTAACATTGCTTAACGCGTGAATAATTGAATTAGATTGAAGAATTAATTCGGAGCATTTTTTATCACGATATGTAATTTGTAAGTTTTCAGCGAAATCTTTTGTTAGATTGTCTTCAGAGCTAAATAAAAATGGCGTAAGATATATAAATAAGGTTTTGTTCCACGGACTCTCAAGCTGTGGAATCAGAATCAGAATAATTTATTTTGCTTAAAATTTTGGTACATAAAAAAAGTGTTAAGTAATTAAGTTTTCATGTTCCGTATACATTTTAACTGTGGCCGTGTGGTTTCCGGCAGACTAGAATAGAATCACTCCGTCTCTTCCGGTGGATTTCGTACAAGGCGACTAAAGGAAATACATTATAAAACATCGATCAGACCTCCCCAACCCGTCTGGCCAGCGTAGGGAGTGTAGGCCAAATCCTCCTTCTGTCTGGGACGGACGAGAGAGGGTCGTGCTCCTGTAGTGGAGACTAAAATGACCTGATGATGATGATGATGATACATTTTAACTGAGGCATGCAAAAAATTAAATTGTATTATGATACTACACTAATATAATTTGGTTTTAACCTAAAAGTCATGTCATATATTACAAAGTTTTCATTAAAAATATAAAAATGGAATGGAAAGAAGTACTTGTCGAGGTTTTCCCAAGAGATTACAGCATCTCCAAGTAAGGGGTGAAGAGGTTTTTACAGTATCGGCAACGCGTGATTGATGCCCCTGGTGTAGCGAGCGTCTACTCTGCTGCTGATAGGCTGCGATTTCCGCTTACCATCAGGCGGGTCGTATGATTGTATGTCATGTTACTTGTATAAAAAAATATTCCTGGACAAATTACACACTGTCATCTGGTCCCAAATTAAGTAAAGCTTGTACGTTGGGTACTATAATATACTAATATACCTACCTTAATACACTTTTTTTTTGTAAATGTACGAGTATACATAATATATAATACATAGAAAATATTGATATGATTTTGGTCTGATTTTGGATTATTCATCGACTATAAATAAAACTTCTCAGTTTTCTTTAACAAATTCTAATATTTTTTTTTATACTACGTCGGGTTATAGACAAGCATACGATCTGCCTGATGTCAAGCGGTTAACGTAGCCATATATACGCTCGCAACATCAACTATTGCTCGCGCGCCGTTACCCCCGCTACCAACGCAACAACTCCTTCCTTTCAGTTAACTTCAGTCACTCGAAGGAACACAACAAACTCGAGGGAATTGTTGGCTTCGCTCCTCTGTAAGGTGGAGGTCCAGTCGGGCAGCTTTCAGATACGCTGTGCCCCACCTCTCTTTAGCTCGAACTAAAGATCATGATGAGTCGCTTTCATCACATACTAAAAATCGCTCGTAAATTTATGCTGACGTCACCGCCATCAAACAGCCTCAGTGTTCATTTTGCATCATTCAATCCTTTGTAGATCAACTCAGCCGATTGCATGCTTCGATGGACTCGGTTTCCCTTCCATAAATATCTTATTCAGCCGATGTATTCAACTATGCTTCACCTTGACAAAAGTAGTATAATATTGGGCAACCTAGATCACTTTCGTTCGCTCAGGCTCACTTTCGTTCGCCTTCCCTCACTGCAGTGATCTAGGTAGCCCAATATTATACGTCCGAATAGGTGTACAAGAATAAAGAGTTATCCAACTAGTCAAAGTGGAGCTATATTTTGGATGCTATGCTACCAGATGTTTTAATAACAAATTTCAAGACACAGTATGCAATTTCGCACGCTGTCGATATATAAAAGGGTGTTTTGGTAATTTGCATCATTCTATCGAAGACTATCTAGATCTTTACAACTGCAATGAAATTTGTCAGACAGGCTCAAACTTTACAATTAGACAAAATTTGTCCTGATGCTGAAGTAGTTGCTGGACGACATGGAAATCTCCTACCTAATACAATTCGTTGCATAATCTGTGGTCCTTCGAATTGTGGAAAAACTAATGTTGTTATAGGTCTTTTATTGCATGAAAATGGGTTACGATTTAGAAACGTGTATCTTTATTCAAAAACATTGTATCAACCCAAGTATATGTTTTTAGACAAAGTTTTTAGTTTAGTGCCTGATATATTTTTTGCTAAATACCAAGACAATGAACTTATAGTAAGTCCACATGAAGCGCAACCTAATTCAGTTATAATATTTGATGACGTTGCATGCGAGAACCAAGCCAACATGCGAGATTACTTTGCCATGGGAAGGCATAAATTTATAGATTGTTTTTACTTGAACCAGACATACAGCAAAATTCCTAAACAACTTATAAGAGATAATGCAAACCTTTTGATATTATTCAAACAGGACGATGTAAATCTCCGTCATATATATGATGAACATGTCAATACTGATATGACATGGAGTGAGTTTCGAGATATGTGTTCAAAAATATGGGTTGAACCATATAACTATTTAGTAATTAATAAAGACTGCGCAAAAAACAAAGGCTGTTACAGAAAGAACTTTGACACATTTGTGATTTTTGATAAATGATTAAATATAAAATGCAACTTCATTATCAAATAGTTTCATTTCATTTATTGTATCATTAGGCAACGCAACGCAATTTTAATTGATTAACAAATGGAGAAAGAATTAAAATCCCAAATCGTTCAAATTGCTGAAGCTGTCAAAAGGAAGATAAAGGATATGCGATCGATGGAATACCGCAATGAAAATCTATTAGAATCAGTTTTTAAGCCTATCACCAACCAATTGAACCATATAATTAAAGAAAAAAATCACAATGTATCTTCGGATGATACGTACGATAGATCGTCAAATTTTCATGTAATTAATCAAAATTCACCGGCAGAATCACATTACAACCGAACTCTAAAGGTAGATAAATTAGATGATAATTCACAGCAAGATACTTCTGATGAAGAAATTGACGTAGATGATTTTGAAGACTCTAGTAAAAGCAAAGCAAGCAATCTATCATTTAAAACAATTGAATCGATACCAAGCCCAAGTCAAAATGCGTCATCTTGGTCGTTGTCTTCAGAGATATTTGAAGATGTTCCTTTTGGAGTCAGAAGAGAACGTGGTAAACTAATGATGGGCACATGTCGCGTGACTATAGATGACGATACAATATCCGTAGGGACACGTACTTATAATAAATCGCCTGGCTTAAGCGAGATTTTATTCAAGAAGGTACCAAAATTGGAATTGATTACAGAAAATGATCTTCAAGAATATAAAACTATGCTAATAGAAACGAATGTTCATCGACGAGATTTTGATTCAAAAAAACCTATAAAAACTAATAAAGGTCGAACGTATTTGAATATTATAAAACCTCTTTTGAAGTTACGAAAACCTTCATCATCTTCTATCTCATCTTCTGCTAGTAATATAGCAAATGTTAGTGAAGGTGAAGGGTTGATATTAAAAAAGCGAATGAATAAATATACGGATTATATTTACTGGGATGATCCTAATGAACTAGTTGAAAGACTGAAGTTATTAATAGCTTCTAAAGATGCTGGTAACACTGGATTAGATAACGAAATTATCTCAATTATAGAAGAATTACGTGAAAGTGGCATTATAAATTAAACAGCGCAGTATAATGAATACTATTTATCTATTAATACTTAGCTACTACGGATCTCAGTTTCAAAATGAATATAGACAAATTCGGACATCATGTGCATAAAAGATTACGTTTATCAGACGTATTTGATTTTACAGAAAATAATTTTGTAAGAACAGTAACTGGAGATTTTAATTTACGCTCATCACGATTAACTGGAGTTAAAATACCTGTAGCTTCTGATGATGCTGTGAATAAAGAATATGTTGATTCAAAGATTGCCAGATGTGTTTCAAAACAAGAATATGATGCTTTGGTAAATAGAATAAAAGCGGATTTAATAGAAGCAATAAAAGCAGATATCAACAAGAATTTAAAACAGTTTGAAAATAAATTTTGTACTAGAGACTACATCAACACACTGAAGCTACAAAATGTCGAAGCAGCAAGTGGTCAATGAAATTCATAGATCGGCACGTAGAAATTTTATTCGACGTTCTGTTATATTAAAAGGTATAGATGACTTATGGCAAGCTGATCTGATAGATTTACAATCTTTCAAAACGTTTAACAGCGGATTTGCATACATTTTAGTGGTTATTGATTGCTTCACTAAATATGCATGGGCGATTCCATTAAGAACCAAATCTAAAGGAGAAGTTGTTGAAGCATTTGCTTACATTGTAAAAACGAGTAGACGTAGTCCTGACAATTTACAAACCGATATGGGAACCGAATTCTATAACGATGAATTTCAAAAACTTATGTACTTATTAAAAATTAACCACTATTCTTCGTATTCTACTAAAAAAGCATCAATAGTAGAAAGATTGATAAGAACCTTAAAAACTAAATTGTTTAAATGTTTTAATTACAATGGTAGTTATAAGTGGAGAGGAAAAAAATTGGATGATATTTTAATTAAGTACAATAATAGTCGTCATAGTGTTACTAAATTCAAACCATTGGACATTAGTAAGGACAATGAAAACCAAGTAAAAATCAATATAAAAAAATTTCAAGCAAAATTAATAAAACCATATAAAACTAAATTGAAAATAGGCGACTTCGTACGAATAAGTAAATACAAGAGTTGTTTTGAAAAAGGTTACACGCCGAACTGGTCAACTGAAATTTTTACGATTAAAACTGTTAATCACACCAACCCGGTTACGTATCTTATACAAGACCAAAAACAACAATATATCTGGTTCGTTTTACCAAGAAGAATTGCAAAGAACAAATTATCCTAATATATATTTAATAGAAAAGGTAATAAGGAAAAAAGGAAATAAACTTTTAGTGAAATGGTTAGGACTTGGTAGTCATGAAAACAGTTGGGTGGACCGAAAATCAATAGTACAGTAATATAAGCGCTTATTACTCTATATTGCAATCATTATATTTCAAGAAATGCAAGGAGGAGGACTTGTTAATAGCTTAATAAATAATCTACCATTCGAGCTCCACTTACCAGGATACAATTATTGCGGGCCAGGCACAAAGTTAAAAGAAAGGTTATTAAGAGGGGATCAGGGAGTCAATCAATTAGACGAAGCTTGTAAAAATCACGATATTGCTTACTCAAATCACACTAATCTCCCAGATCGTCATAAAGCAGACTTACATTTAATAGATATGGCTAAGAAACGGTTACACTCAAAAGACGCAGGCAAAGGAGAAAAAATAGCGTCATGGTTGGTCAGTAAACTTATGAAAGCCAAACTGAAGACTGGTTCAGGAGTAAAAAAATTTAGAACTGTGATATCACAAATAAGAAAACGGATGAGAAAAAATAAATCTAAAGACAATAAATCTATTATTAATCATGCTTATAGTATTGCAAAAAAAGTTATTCCTAAAAAGTGTCATGTTCGTCTACCAAGAATAATACCAATCCCTAAAACAGGTGGAATTTTACCTCTGATACCTATTTTTGCGGGTCTTTCTGCACTAGGTGCACTAGCAGGTGGAGCAGCAGGTGTTGTAAAAACAATAAACGAATATAAAACAGCACAGAAAAATTTAAAAGAATCTGAACGTCATAATAAAACTATGGAGGCAATTGCGATAGGAAAAGGTCTTTACGTCAAACCATATAAAAAAGGCAATGGATTACTTGTGAAATCTTCAAAAAACTAATTAATAGGCTACCCATACGTGCTCTTACTAATGTCGATATTATTAAACATGCTAAAAGTATTCCTTTCTTCCGAGGAGTTTTTATGAGGGATACACTACCTATTAGACCAAAACCTTTAGAATGCGGTGTAGTTAACTTAGATAGTCATAAAAACAATGGAACTCACTGGGTAGCCTATGCAAAAATAGACAGTTATTGTGAATATTTTGATAGTTTTGGAGACTTAAAACCACCTTTAGAATTAATAAAATATTTACATAGATGCAATATTTCCTATAATTATACTCGGTTTCAAAAATTCGATACTGTAAATTGCGGTCATTTATGTTTACAATTTTTACATAATTTTTGGAATAAACATATATATTAATACTACAATTTGTGTTTTTATTCATTCACACCATGTCATTCACATTGTCCATAACTGGAAACAGCTCAGTATTATCAACAAATTATTCACCCACATTGGATCTTGATGGTGACTACGAGTGCGCACTATTACATTTCTCTACGTTTAATTCTATACCAAATATTACGGTTCATAACAATAAATTTCACTATGACTCTAACGAAGTTATTGAAATTCCTGAAGGAGCTTATGAGCTTCAAGATATTTGTGATTTTTTACAATCTAAAGTGAAAGGATGCATTTTCAAATTACATTGCAACAATAACACGCTTAAAACTACAATATTCTGCACTAAGGATATACATTTTGAAAAGCAAAATTCTATTGGTGCTTTGTTAGGTTATGGTAACGTATTCCTAAAAAGAAATATATTACACGAGTCGCTACTCCCAGTTAACATTTTATCGACAACCGTGGTACGAATCGAATGTGATATCATAAGCGGTTCTTATATAAATGGAAAATCAAGTCATATAATACACGAATTTGCTCCAAATGTTCCTCCAGGTTACAAAATAATAGAAATACCAAAAAACACGATCTATTTCCCAGTGAACAGGAAAACTGTTAATACAATAAATATAAGAATACTAGATATACACAACGCTTTAATCAATCTTCGCGGTGAAGAAGTACAATTATATTTACATGTCAAAAAGAAATGATAGATTACAATAAAAACGTAACTTCATGTAACCAGAAGGTTAGTGTTAATCGCACTATTCAGAAGGTAACACATACTCACTGTAAACGAAATAAACTATCAATAGCGAATAAAAACTTTTTAAAAACAATTGGATTAATAAAATGAGTATTTTGAACATTGCCAATTCACCTTTCTATGACAACTCCATAGAGGGCATTGAAATTCATTCATACAAACCGTACATTACAAGTTTCAATAGAAATGATGAAATTCGGATACCTATTAATCAACAAGATCTATATTTACTTCCCAGTGCTAGCTATTTGTATATAGAAGCTCATGTAAATGTAACCAAAAATGATACTAAGGAAAGAGTACCGCTCTTTCATTTAACAAACAACCCTATCCTATTTCTTTTCCAAGACATACGCTATGAATTAAACGGAATTGAAATAGATAAAGTTAAAAATGCTGGAATTACGACTACCATGAAATCGTTTTTATCAATGAATGAAGCCGAATCGAAGATGTCTAAAACATGGGGGTGGGATATACATGGACACGAGGATAATAAGGGAGGTTGGCTTAACGCATCTATTCCTCTCAGTAACATTTTAGGATTTGCAGAAGATTATCGAAAAGTAATTGTAAATTGTAAACATGAACTTGTTTTATTGCGAAGTCATACTGATCTTAACTCAGTGAAACTGAATACAGGCGAGGTAGTGAGCATCGATATACGCAAAATTGTTTGGCGTATGCCTCATATCAAAGTATCAGACAAAGAAAAAATACATTTACTTAAACTTCTTGACAAAGATAGACCTATTCAATTGGCGTTTAGGAATTGGGATCTTTATGAATATCCTATGTTACCAAAGACTACTAAACATACGTGGTCAATAAAAACTTCGACACAGATTGAAAAGCCGAGATATGTTATTTTTGCTCTGCAAACTAACAGAAAAAACAGTGCTCTTAAAGATATGTCTCAATTCGATCACTGTAATTTACGTGATGTAAAAGTTTTTTTGAACTCTACTTATTATCCATATGAAAATTACAACACCAATTTTACTAACTTCAGCTTTGCTTTAATATATGAACAATACATAAACTTTCAACAGTCGTATTACGGACGTAAAGACTCCTTGTTGTCTGCTACGGAGTTCAAAGAAATAGCACCTCTTTTTGTGATAGACTGCTCTAGACAAAACGACAATATAAAATCAGGACCAGTTATTAACATTCGCCTAGAAATTGAGAGTGTTGTAGAGATACCTGATCAAACCTCTGCTTATTGTTTAATTTTAAATGATTGTTTAGTTGAATATAAACCTCTCAGCAATATTGTTCGCAAGATATCATGAATTCGATAATTTTTGTTGATATCCAAGGATTCAAAGATTGCTACAATAAATTTATAATAAAGGAACTAGCACTGTCTACAGAGGACTTCACTCAAGTGTTTCTAATAAAACCACCGTATCCATATGCCAAACTAACTAGTGAAGAAAAAAAGACTGTGAGGTGGATTGAACGACACAGAGGCATTACATGGAGTGAAGGGCATATAGATTACAGAGAATTCTATAGAATATTAGTCCAATTTTACAAAATAAAACAATTATAATGAAGGGCTGCGAAAAACAAAAATGGTTACGAGACTTGTGTGATAATTGTTTTTTGATTGATGTTGAAGATAAAGGCTGTCCTAATTTTTCAACTTTATATGATATGTATTCTAAGTGTTCAAATAAGTTAAATTGTTGTTTTCATAAAAACTATTGTGCTCTTGAGAATGTAATTTGTATAAAAAACTGGTATTTAAAAGTATGTATTAGTGGAAATTAACATACATAATAAAAAATATTATTTAGATATTTTTAATTACTTTTTTATTTTTACATATTTGTTGAATAGAATATTAGGTAGTTTTACTAGATATTGTAATTGTTTAATTATAATATAACTTTTAGCTAATTATTTGAAGTATACTTATTACATACATATACTTATTATAAACATTTTGTTATACTAACATTTTTAGTTGTATTTTATTAAATTACAATTTATATAATAATAAATAAATTTTGTTTTATTTATCTTAAAACTAAATTAGAAAAAAGACAAAAACAACGTTTATATATACAAAAACTTTATTAAAAAATGATAATGAATAAATATTATAACAAAAATTAAAAATTGTCTCCACATAGTTTTTTAGTAATTTTTTTAACAACCCCATCCGTAAGGTCCATAACTTCATCCACCGAGTCTTGAACCACATATTGAGCACTGAGCACTACGTTCTTCTCATCTTCGCTGGATCCTTGCAATGCCTCATTCTCAGAGTCACTTGTTAAATCCAACACTTTTATTTTAATCAGTTTAATACCCCTTTGCTCTTTACTGATTACAAATGATTTTGGTGCAATTCGCGCTTTTTTTCTAACACCATCTCGTTTTCTCCTTTCTTGTTTTTCTGCTTTTTTAGCAGCAAACAATTCCCTACATCCATTAGTCATATTTTCGAAGTCGAAAGGATCTTGTCCGTACTGGGACAGTAAAATGTTCGGAGAATATGCCATATCTGTAAGGAAAATACGGTATTATAAGCAAAAAAATGCCAAATAGGTGTACTAATACTAAGCCAGTAATACTCCTTTAAACAATTCTACTTACTTGGTATTTAATGAATACAAGCGTGATCGTGTGTACCTCTGCGACGCAGCTCAGATAATGGTTGTACCTACTTCAATAATTATTATAAAATTAACTTGCATAGTTGTATTGTGAAACATTCGAACACTTGCTGATATTTGCAAAGTAAGCAATTGCGAAACAGTGATACGTAAAACTATTACGCAAGTACTGACATGCTTATGATTGATCTACTTTGCACGTGTTCGCCGTCACACTGTCGTAATATGAGATATTTCTACTTTACATTTGTGTAAAAATCAAAGGTTATAGTTGGTGTCATCAAAACAGACATTGAGCATGTTGCTATTAGGTAACGCGAGTATACCTAAACTGCTGTGTTAACCTTTTTGGTTCTCGTGCCTCGTGTGTGTGCAATCTTGCAAACTAAGCAATAAAATGCTCTATGTTTGTTAAAAGTCAATAGTTGATTATAAATTAAAAATCAGTTTAATCATCAATATTTTATTTATCTAATTACTAAACAGTAATTACATATTTTTTACTATTTAAAACTATATCTATTTCTTATCGTTTCGGTACATATGTTTTAACATAAAGTATAAAGATTCGACAATGGTTCAGAGTATTGAAATCAATTACAGTTACAAAAAATATCTAATACAGAATAGTCAAAGATATGTACATTTTGTACCCGTATCTGATAAAATTAACGTGTAAAATTATAAAAATATTCTTTTATGTCCCCATGCAATTGTCGAGATTTTATCTTTGCATATAAATCGTTTATCATCTGTATTTGATAACGCTATTTTGTTTACAGCCTGTGTAAAAATTTCGTGTTTAATAGATTTAAATAAAATATTTTTTTTGCGAATCACTTTGTTGTTTAATAAGACATCGTGGTAGTCAAATAAGGAAAGATCTCTAACCACAGACCTTTTTACTCCTTTTGCCTTTTTTATGATATTTTTTTCTGTTTTGATGCAATACATTTTAGATCGTAACCCCACGTATTCTGAAATAATCTGACCACCTAATTCATCTTTGAATAATCCAGGAATTTTTTTGTTTATAATCGGCAATCGATGACGGTTTTCCGAGTCATAATTACTTGTGTCGAAGTAATCCAAAAAATGTTGTTTTACATCTTTATAAAAATCTTTGGTAGTGATTTTATAGATAAAACTGTCTGTATCTGTATAACAAAGCGCCACCTGATTCCCATAAAATGGTTTTATAACAGAGTAGTGAAACTGGTACATATGACTTTTGGAAAGTTCAAGTACTGTAAATCCTATGTAGATAGGTCTATCTAACATTATTCTTTCTGGATTCATTTGCACTGCTACAAGATTTGGAGAAAGTATTGTGGCACTATGAAAATTAGGTCGAGCAATTAATTTGTTTGCAGTGATTACTTTTTTTGTTTTATTATCATCGTCAAACCAGCGATTGACTAATTTTACATCAACCCGGCGTTCATTATTTTCCAGTGTTTTTCCGAATACCGAGTTATTTAACAATTTAAAAAGGTCTTGTTGAAATGGAGTTGTTGCTTTTTTTCTTAGTTCTGTATTAAGATCAATGTATTTTTTCAAAAATGGTTCTTGTTTGAAAGTAATAACACGGTGAACTTTTTCAAGAATTAAACCATTATTTATACACGTTTTCAGATGAACATAATGAATAACATATAAATATTTTGAGTAAAGATTCGGAATTAATTTACTTGTTTTACCACCAGGTGGTGTAAACTTTTGCGCGCAAAATGGGTAGTCATTATGCCAGCAGTGCAAATGTTCGGGATACTTTAAATCAACCTCAAGTATGAAACCATATTCGGCATCGTTTGATACCTCTAGAATATTTAAAGTTTCGATCTCCGTTGAATCTAAAAATCTAAAACCAGATATCGGTAATGATTGACACATGCTGTATCCGTATAAGTTATTGCAATCAATATATACTAAATATGTATCTGGTTTAGAACTGTCGTATGAATTCATATATTTATTGTTCGCTTGTGCATATCTATTTGAACATAGACAAATTCCACCCCGTATCCCTTTCTGTATGAGACGTACAATTTCTAAATCACTGATCAATTCAAGTTGAACACCTGTTTTAAGCAACATGGCGTCGAATGAGAAACTAGGTGTGGTTAAATAGAACGCCGGATCTAACTGATAATTAAATTTACAAATCTTTCTGAAGTTTTCAAAAATATCTGATAATAATAACACATCCGTTTTAAGGTAAAGATCAGTATACTCCCCCATATCTTTGATTCTAAAAGTCTCCCATACTATTTGAGCGTGCGAGTAGTCATTTTCGCTTATATCTTCATCTGTTACAGAATTAAAAAAACTTTCTTTAGGAGGAAGATATTGACATAAATACGATTTCCAGTCACACATAAAATCGTAAGGGTATATTCCTTTACGTTTGAGTAAATGAAATTTGTGATCCTCTGAAAAATGTTGCTTCATATATATAAAATCACGTATGTCTAATCCATTACATAATTTTTCTATACTCGCTCCTAAAAACTTAAAAGAATCAACAAATCTGACTTGTGCATATTCATTATCGCCAATTGAAAAAAATTTCGTAAAAGAAATGTAATTTTCTTTAGTTTTGGGAATTACTTTTAGGGAACCCTCACATTCACCTAATTCTCTTACGAATAAATGACAGTCATAACCAGATAAATTGTGGAAAAATATTGGAACAAACTTTGGTACTCTGTAACGCAAGTTGCAAATTTGGTGGGCGGCCCCGCGGTATAAGCCTGTCAAGTGTGAATGGTCTCTAACTTTGTCGAAAAATAACAAATCATTACATATATGACAGCGAGTAGCACTTGTATGAGCGACGTTATCATCCTCCGTAAATATCATAGGTATTTCAGTATTCAAAGTTGTATACAGCTTTGTAACATCGCGTAAAAGATATTTGATAAACTTTTTTACGCAGTCAGATCCGCGATATTGAACAAACTTGTTTAAATTGCTATCGAATGAGCAAACAATATGATATGCAAACGCAGCAGGTATGTGTTGCTGGCGATTGATAGTAAAACTTGAAGATGGACCGGGTTCACATCCTTGTATCGGTTTTAATAGTGACTCAAAGTCAGCATAAATTACAAACGGTACGTCTTGTTTACGTTCAAAATGTGTAAATTGTAAAAAGCTACCTTTATTTGGTAATATAGTTGCTACGCCAGCACATGTATGTTTAGTTAAATCTTCTTCAAATGAAAAAAAAAGAAAACAATCATCACAAAAGAAAAGCTTTCTATGATGTCTAGTTATCTGTTTATGAACAAGACGTGCCAAGTTTTTTATCAGAACGTAATGAGATTTATCACCTTTTTCAAGCAAAAGTAAATTGATTCTTACCTTCCGTTTGAATTCAGATCTATATATAGGTCCTACAACAGTGCGATTATTCTTCAATGAATAAATGTTTACACTTACGTCAGAATTATTTATTTCAAATAACTTTATATCTGAAAATTTAACAGGAATACTGATACCGTTATAATTAAAAACATCTTTGAAGTGTGGATATGAAGAAGTACGTGTAGGATTCACACGTGTTGGATGAAGAGCCGCCACTAAACACCATAAAAAACAATAGTCGTCATTATTTTTTATATTGAGGCATGCTTTTTTATTTTTTAACAATGGAGGCAAATCAATATAGCTTGAGCCATTTAAAGGGTCATACCTGTTAATATTTACCTCTAAATATAAGTTTTTTACAAAAGTCCATCCGCTATCCCTTTCTTCAAATTCTTGAATCTTTTTTATAATTGTATCTGTAAGGCTCTGAAATAACCTTTTAAACTCAAAATTTGTGTGAACTGTAAAATTTTTTGTAACAAATGACTTAACAGATTCCTCATTGTTTTTAAATAAAAGAAAATCGGCGAAGAATTCGAAATTAACTTTTATGTTAGTATGTTTTTTTAAAGCTGCTACTAAAAGTTCTCGTAATGTAGACTTGATGCTGACCAAAAAAATCTCTGGCAAACTATGCTCAAATTTATCTTCAGAAATTACTCTATAAGATGCTATACGACCTTGAAATGCACTCGAAATCTCGACAATTCCATTGGTTACAACCCCCGTAGCTAGGTTTTTGTGACTACTGCTTCGTAAATGCCCTATCCACTGTTTTCTCTGCACTTGAACATTACAGACTTCACAAAAGGGCATTGTGTGTATGCAGTGAGGCTGCGTTCTGATAACTCGGCAGCAAATATGATGAACTTGCAACCTGAAGGTTGGGTTCGATTCCCAGTACTATAGCGGTAATATTGCGAGCTTACTTTCAATATAAAATATAAATGCAAAAGCGCCCGTCTTTCACGGCTAAGCCGCTGAACCGATTTTGATGAAATTGAGTATCGTGACAGTTTAGATCCTAAGGAAAAAAGGTACCGGCTACGTATATACCTAATAAAAAAGAATATACATAAGAATATAAAAAAGAAAATACAAAATAACGACTATAGAACTATTAATTATTATTAATTATTTTAAATTTACATTAAATTTCTCCGCATATATTTTTGGCTCCGCTGCTTCAAACAAATGATGCGCTTCCCGAACTAATCGCTGCAGCGCAGTCCACTGCGACGTATCCTCATTGAGGAGGCAACTGATGCGGAGCAGAGCCTTCTTCCACCGCTCGAGAGGATCAATTCCATCAATGTCGCTCCGTTGATAAACTCTCAGCTCTACAAAGAAGTCTCCTTCCGTTGGAACACTCCGACGTTGTATCCCTCCAGCAACTTTGCGAGATATGAAGGATGGCAGAGATTGAGAAGAGCTTCGTCCTGCTACGCCAGACGTGTCCCGGTCCTCTTCACAGAGTCCGAAGAGGTCTAGAAATCTTTGTTTCTTGTGATTCCTAGGAAAGAAACATACAATGTATTGATATAATGTGATCATTGTAATAGGTATTTCAATCTCAATTTTGCACAAGTAAGTATAGTTTAATAACATCTATTACGGAGATCAAGTTATTAAACATTTTTTCTACTCACTTTGCTGACTCGTGTGTTGGTTTGCGTTTAGCAGGCGTAGAAGACCGTTTCTTCTTTTGTGGGTATTCATCAAATTCAGAATCAGACCTGAAATAATTTATTTATTTATATTTGGAAATCTTACAACTCAATAGTTACAAGGATGATTACAATATATATTATATGCTAATAACAAGTCTAATAACAATGAGTAATTACCGAATTAATATCAGTGGTTTAAAAGAGATAGTAAGTTACCAATAATAATAATAGATAAATAAGAGATTAGTATACCAGAAGGAGCACTGATGTCGTTATGCGAGTCAGTATAAACAAACACACTAGTCGTAAAAAGATGTAACACACTCGAGCTCCTCCGAGCTTCGAGGGCACGTCAAGCTTTCAACCCTGGTTGTTGGCGACAAATGACAGTCATTAAGCTAAGGTATTGGCCTGATTTGAAAACACTGTGCTCCACTGCGTAGAGCAGCATATCGCAGTATGTGATAAAATATTATGCCCTTTTGATCGAAGTTAGGCTATATATGCTGTATAAGTGTATATTTATAGACATAATCTTTTTTGATATGATATGACCATCGTAAATATATCCAAGTATATCCAGTACTGTACTCACCTAAATTCCTTGTGCTTTGATGACGATGCAGAAGCTTTTCTTTGTTTTGCTGTCTTCTGGACGGCTTTAAAAACTTCGACTTCAGAATCAGACCTAAAAAAATGTTTAATTATATCTAAATATTTATAAACAAGATGAGGAGTTGCTGTGTTAGCAGTGGGATGTCAACATGTGAATGACACTCCGTGTGTTGCAAGCATCCATGGAGTACGGTTACTACCTCACATCAGAGGAGTTCTATGGTTGTTTGCCATCCAACGTGATATAAAAAAAGATTATATTACATGTATGTACATTTACACTGACACACGTCTATATGAAAATGCAAGCCAAGCAACATCTATTATTAACATTGCCTTAACACATAACATTGCCTGTTGTAAGATGGGTTTAAGAGCTCGAGCATCTCTGTGACCCGAAGAACATGACAGACCATAAGCCTGGCTGTTGACGTTATGGGACAGTCATTAAGCTAAGTCAGCAGGTCTTCGAACGGCTTGAATACACTGAGTAGGGTGTAAATAATAAATAAATAAATATTTCTGGACAATTTACACAGCGCCATCTAGTCCCAAATTAAGTGCAAAGTTTGTGTTATGGATACTAGAGAACTGATAAATATACTTAAATAGTTTTTTTTGCAATTGTAAATTATAAATACATACTTATAATACATAGAAAACACCCAGACCAAGACAAACAGACATGTTCATGCACACAAATGTTTGACTTGTGCGAGAATCAAACCCGCGACCTCGGAGTCAAAGTGGTCATTGCTAACCATTCGACCACCGAGCTCGTCATAAATTACACAAGTATCGCAGCGGTAATACGATTATGAGTTGACACGATGATGATGATGATGATGAGGAATTACTTACTAACATTGTTATTGCTCGACTTGATGCAGCTAGACGCCAGACTCGCGCTGGTGCGAGATATAAGACTTGAGATGGTACAAGGTCTTAACCGGACTTGCGCTGGTGCAAGATTTTAACCGGACTTGCGCTTGTGCAAGGTTTTACTGCTGTTGAACTTGCGCTTGTGCAAGGGTGAACTTGGAAGGCTGCTTGATGGCTCACAGTTGAAGAACTGATAGCTAACATGTAGAATCCCTGCGTTTTTATTGCATCAAAAATGATTCGTAAGTAAAATGAAAAGAGTTCCCCAGTCAGTATAAAGAAACGTTTGAATAAATTTTATTAGAATTCATAATAAATTTTTTAATATTTTTGTTTGGATATTTTTTAATATATTGAATAAAAATTGTTCACTCGCATGAACCCAACAACACTCAAGAATGTTTTTTTTTTATTCGACAAATATCGATGTAACAAAAACTCGATCGTAATTTTGCGTTTCGTTTTTTAAGCTTTGTGAAAAACCACACCAATCAATCAATCAATCTATCTCAAGTATTGTTATACACCAACGTTTGGTGTTTTTGAAAAGCAGAAGTAGTCCCTGGTTCAGTGATTCCTAATACAACAAAAATCTGCCAAAGCACCTTTGGAAAATAGGCGGGGTGCACCATGTGTACTAATAACATAATGGCAAATATTCATTTTATTATACATTCTTCTTAAAGACATATAAGTAACATTTTACATTAAATGTTTAAGATACAGAACCATCTACGAGTTATTTAAATACATATCCAAATTGCTAACTCCGAATAAATAGAACATCGATTTATTGTGAAACAAAGTTAGTGATACGTTAGCAATATGAACCGAGTTCGTTGTCAGTTTAAAGAAACGTTTGCGTATATTTAATACATTAATCCCATAAATACATAATAGGTATAATGTCAATCTTTTTTATGAATGTGTATTTTTTGAGTTTGCTGCGGTATCCGTTTCCCATCAGGTGAATACTTATTAATAAAAAATAAACGAATTATACTCGTGTATGTATAATATAATTAAATAACATGTAAATAAATACATTAAAGAGTGATGATGATGATGATTGTGTTCTTGCGAGTGAGTAAAGTCATGATACATTGTTGCACGAGCAGTGGAAATTGCAACTTGGGAGTCATATATATTTTTTGAGATGCAAGGGTCTGCAGGCTAAGGTAGCCGCTTTCCATCAAGTGATACATATGTTTGTTTGCCATCAAACGTGGTATAAAAATATACTTATCAATAAAAACATAAACTATAATAAACAACGTAAACAAACTAATATGTACTGTAATAACTAAATATATTAAACGATGATGATGATGATTGTCGCTTAAATGAATACGGAACCATCATCCAAGTTTTGTATTTATAATATTTCATTTTAAAACTACATAATTATGTTGCTAACTACTTAATTGGAACAACTAACCAATGATTCGTAAGCAACATGAACAGGGTTCCGCAATGATTAAAAGGAAACGTTTTGGAATATTTTATCATTATTTAAGATTTAATAATTGCAGTAATTTTTATATTTTATTTTAAGGAATAGAGGATTAATAACATAAGTAAACAATGTTTTTGTGTAAATAAATTAAACATTAATTTAATTAATTTAATGGTAGTGATGATGATGATGATTGTGTTCCTGCGAGTGAGTAAAGTTAATGAGACTTAGATATTGTTGCATGATCAGCGGAGATAGTAACGTGCGAGTGAGAGTGCTCTTTGCAAGCGTTTATAGGTTGCGATTGTCGCTTCCCATCAGGCGAGCTATAAACTTGTTTGTCTTGCAAACATGTTAAAAAAAAATACTTGTCTATAATAACATAAACGCATAATATTCGCGTACAATATAAATAAATAAAATATTAAATGCACTACGGAACCATCAACAAATTATTTAATTTTAAAACTACGCATGTTGATGACTACGTAAATGTAATTCGAATCAATATCGAAACCAACTGGAAATTTATTGCCTAGCAAGCAAATATGTGAATGCGATCAAAGAATATAAATTAATCAGAGGTATGCGAATGCCATCAAAGAATATAGATTAATCAGAGGTGATAAATATAACTCTTTATTCTTGTACACCTATTCGGACGTATAATATTGGGCTACCTAGATCACTGCAGTGAGGGAAGGCGAACGAAAGTGAGCCTGAGCGAACGAAAGTGATCTAGGTTGCCCAATATTATACTACTGACAAACGTCCCGTTCACAGGACCTAATAAAGGTTTTGTCAGACTGAGGGTCTTTTTAAAGTCATGCGTTTTTCGCCCCGCATGTGGGATCTGTCATAGTAAATTACTCGCATGCGTGTTTTTTACTACGATAAGTCTGCACGCGGGGCGATACACGCTTGAGTATTTTTAGACTCGTGCGTTTATCGCCCCGTGTGCGGATTTGTCGTAGTACAAAACACGCATGCGGATAATTTACTATGAAAGATCCCGCATGCGGGACGAAAAACGCATGACTTTAAAAAGGCCCTACAGACCCATAAAGCGTAACATGGCGTGTTGAAGTGCAAGAGCCTATTTCTGAGTGTATTGTTCCTTAAATTTAGTTTTTTTTATTTTATTTTATTTATATGAGAGGGGGGGTGGGGGGGGGGGGGGGGGGGGTAAACGAGCATGTGGGTCATCTGACAGAAAGCAATCACCACCGCCCATAGATTCAACAAGGGGCCAAAGCAATCACCACCGCCTGATCAGCAAGGGTCGCTGATCAGTTGCCAGTCTATACTCCTTCCTTCCTTTCTGGTGACCTCAGTCACTCGTAGGAACACAACAACCCTCAAGGGAATTCTTATTTGGTTGCGGTATTCTGTGAGATGGAGGTACTTTCACAGTCGGGCAGCTTACAAAATACGGTATGCCCTACCTCTCTTTGAATATTCTCTTCGAATTTAGTTAAGTATGCTTAAGCGTTTTCGTGTAACTTCTATTGTAAATCGTAGGATTTTAGTATTTTGGCTTGCGTTTGCGATGCTCGTAATCGCGAAATGCAGAAGAAGTCAATTTGGTTATCTTCATCGCTCCTGGACAAATAAGTATTCCTAAATAAATTACATTATTACACACTGCCATCTAGTCCCAGCTGTATGTCAGTTGTTTTTTAATACTTAAAAAAAAAACGTGTGGCACTCGGGGACTGCCGCGGTAAAGCATAGCATTTTTTTTATCAAGTTATGCAATTATAATTATTTATTTATTTATGCAGTATTTTTTTTTTCTTTGATATTAATTTAAGTTACACGTCCACGAAAATGTTCATTTACGTGGACGTGGTCGCAGTTTGTCATCGTGAATAGTTCCTCAAAAATTCACTAGATGTCACTGTGCAGATTCTGAATCGCGCTAACAAAGTTATTTTAATAGTTTATTAATACGACTCCAACTATTATGTAAAATAAAATTACAAGTACAGCTATTCACTATTGTACATAAGTACCTATACACCTATATACTTTCTCATAAACAGCTGCTTATGTATTCGTCCGATTTCGGAGCAGCTCATCTCGATTCGTGCGAGTTTCGTAGAGTCGTACAATACGTCTAATCGCACGCACACAACGCCGTGTCGAAGACTGCCGAACTGAAACGACGTTAGACGATGCACGGCCTTCAAGCCACACCTCCTTGCCCGTCGGAGTGGGGAGCGTGAGGTTTTTTCGTTACGGAATTTCTGGATTCGGTCCCCGTGCTCAAGGCCCGCGATAGAAGCTATGCAATAGCTTAAAAACATTTTTTTTGTAAATATATAGGTACATATAATACATAGAATACACCCAGAGTACCCAGACCAGGACAAACAGACATGTTCATTAACATTGGGGTGTAAGCAGTTCATCAACATCTTTGAACTAAAGCCAACTTCACCTGCACGCGGTGCACCCTGCTAACTGACAAACGAAGCTCTGGCGAAAAGAGAGGTAGGAAGCGTAATTGTATGCTACTCGACTGGGGAATGTACCTCCACCTCACAGAATACCGCAGCCAAATAACAATTTCCTTGAGGGTTGTTGTGTTCCTGCGAGTGAGTGAGGTCACCAGAAAGGAAGGGAATGCTGCGTTGGCAGCGGGGGTGGCAGCGCGCGAGCGATATTTTATGTTACGAGCGTTAATATGGCTACGGTAACGGCTTCACATCAGGCGGGCCTATGCTTGTCTGCCACCCGTCGTGGTATAAAAAAAATAAATTACAAATATTTTGTCTTGTGCTGGGATCGTCAAATTGGCCATTGCTATCCATGAAATGAAATGAAATGAAATTATTTATTTGCACATATACAGTCATATACATAAATATATAAAGCCAGGGCTGGAATTTGTTTGGCAACTGTACATTGCCTTCAAAATGTAGGCATGCAAAATATTCATTCATGCAAATACTTATTCAAGTACATACATTAAAATATGGTACAATAAATCTTAATATTTAAACAATAGAATTGATATAATTATCTAACCATACGATACCTACAATAAGATAAAATCAATAAAAATATTTGGTGATTGTTAATTATTAATTATAAATGTCAAGTTTACACGTTTAATATTTTATCTCTGGTCAAGTTAAACTAGATACATAAATAAATTAAATAATAATAATAATGATGATGATAGAAGTCAAATTTTTTCAATGTCAATTATAAAACTAAAACATCGGAATCACCATTCGACCATCGAGTTCGTCAATTGAATCGAATCGAAGAATCGTTAGCTTAGTATTGGTAAGAGTAAAAAAGAAAGCAGTAGTCAATGTAATGCTTCTATACCGATTTTACTCTACCCGAGTCTAAGAGACTCTACAGTGGCGCAACAGTATGTGATGTATATGTCTCACCGCTACGCTTTATGTTTGACAAGATGCTTAAAACTATATTTTTTGCATCACATCCTTTAAGCATGATATAAAACGTTTTGCAATAACTAATACTGTGTTTGGTGACGGTTTACTGTCTTGAATATTAATTTGCCACAGTAAAATGAAGTAATCAGTATGACTAAGAAATAGTGAAAGCAATAAACGAGGCAATAACTTTGAAATTTCTCTTTTGAGTGTTACTAATTAGTGGATTCTCGAAAAACTTTAAGTGTTCAAATATTTATTTTACTTTTTAAATGTAAGTAGGTCTTAAATTTTAGTAGGTATAAACTTAACACGCTTATAAGTTTCTTACACGCATTAAAAATATAGTGAATGGGACGTCCACCCACAAGGTGGACAGATGACCTCATTAAGACCGTAGGATCGCGCTGGATGCAAGCCGCTTCCAACCGGTCTTATTGGAGATCTAGAGGGGAGGCCTATGTCCAGCAGTGGACTTACAATGGCTGAGATGATGATGATAATTAAAAATATAAATTTTATTGTGGGTTCGTATGATTACAGAGTCTTATTTGTATAGAACGCAGTAAATTGTCGCATCTATTTTTGTATAAATCTTTTGTGATATCATCATCGTCAGCCCTTATTTATCCCTCTTCTGGGATACAGGTCTCCTCTAAATCGAATTCGTGTAGAGCGTACTTCACGTTCTCAACTGCGGGTTGGCGGAGACCAGTGTTTTCAAGGCTTCTTAAGACCAATGATTTGGCTTAACGACTGTCCTCTAATGACAGCAGCCGGGACTGACGGCTTTACGTGCCCTCTGAAAATATACCAATCCATTGACAGGCTTCGATCGACGCCGCTTAACGCCATCGATCATTAATAATTACCTACATAACTTTGTATAAAAAGAACAAAGCATATGAAATGTACAACGTGCAATTTAGGTACGTAAATAATGCATATTTTTTTGTATTACAGAACATATAAGTACCTAGACATGGTATCGTATGTAACTTTATGTATAATATAAGTAAGTGGAGGGGGGGGGGGGGGGGCGAGGAGCCCGATGGCGTCGTTCCGCGTGTCAGTGTAATCGAACACACAAGTTAAGCAACGTCTGCCGTAGCTCCTCCGTGTTTCGGAGGGCACGTTAAACCGTCGGTCCCGGCTGTTGTCGTTAGATGACAGTCGTTAAGCCAAGTCAGTGGCCTAAAGCGGTTTGAAAACACTGGCCTCCTCCAACCCGCATTTGAACAGCGTGGTGGAGTATGCTGTAAACCAGTATCCCAGCAGTGGGCTGAATAAGGGTTGTTGAAGAAAGAGTGCCCGAGTCACTAGGTTTCAATACAAAATAGTTTCGAGTGACAGACAAGCATACGGCCCGCCTGATGTGAAGCGGTTACCGTAGCCATACTAACACTAGCAATATAAAATATCGTTCGCGCACCGACACCCCCGCTGCCAACGCAGCATCTCCTTCCTTTCTGGTGATGTCACTCAGTCGCAGGAACACAACAACCCTCAAGGGAGTTGTTATTTGGCTGCGGTATTCTGTGAGGTGGACGTACATTCCCCAGTCGGGTTATATTTAGCTTATATTTACGCTCCCTACCTCTCTTTTCGCCAGAGCTTCGCTTGTCAGTCAGCAGGGTGCATCGCGTGCAGGTGAAGTTGGCCTTGGCTCAAAGATGAACCAATTACACCCCAAAATTCTCATTTGTCAGCTGTACTCCCCAAGCAGCAAAAGTTAGTCATTTAAAAGTCCATAGAACGTTTTGTAAAACACTGTTTTTGGTGTTATAAAACACCTAAGAAGGAACATTTTATTTAAAAGTGGCGCATTTATATCTCTGTTCAGTACTAAAATGAACTTATAGCAGCGTCACACGTGACAAATCAGTCCTATACACGCTACATAACAGTGATTCGGGTCACAAAATAACGCAGTAATGGATTTAAAGGATCTGTTATAGTACATTTTCATACCATACTTGAGTTTTTGTTTCCTTTACCTCACAATATTCACCATTCATTCTTTTATCATTCGTGTAAAGTGTAAAAATAAACAAAATATATTTACAAAATGATTGAAGCGATTTGAGGTAAGTAAAATTTTATTTTGTTATTGTATTATTTGTCTGTATAGTGTCGAAATAGCGTGCGACTGCAATTTTACTGATAAAATGTGATTAGGTTTGCAGTAAATTTTAAGTGCCCCACTCGAATATTGAGTTTTTATTAAATTATATTTAAATTAAAGTGACCTCGGGTTTTTAGGTACCATTATAGTACTTGTCATGACAATATATTCACTTTCATCATGGCTTCAGATTGAAATTGGGGTTCCGAGGGAATATGACTGACTCCATTATTTTTTTGAAGCTTTATTAATAACAAGGGTTTAAGATGTCTTTGTCGTGTAATATGCAGTGAAATGATTTAGGTAGGGGATAACTAAACTTCAAAGCCTAACTTTTGAAAATATAAGTAAATTGTAGTTAACATTGTTTTTTTTTTCAGCATAATGGTCGTCGTTATAGATATTGATAAATTTCTTAGTCGAGATGATTTTATGCTGCTTGTAGAAGCAGAATGGCCGTGGACCTTCACGCATTTTATATTAAGTGCAAACTATATTAACTGTGGATTAAATACTGATCAATCTCTGCCGAGCCACTTTAAAGACTTTGTTTTTTTAAGAAATTTGTTAAATATCATTTTTTTCTGGTGTCGGGGTTGCGATGTCATGGCTATTTATGACCACTATCCCCCTTATGAATGTAATTTCTGCAATTAAATTTAAATCTTTAATTAAGTTAATTAATATTTTTATTTCAATGTTCGATAAACAACTCTTAATTAAAACTAATTCATTTCACCCAGCGCTACACGTACGCAACCATAACCAATGCAATATATTACTGGGGATTTCCCGCTCTATCTCCACTCAAGTGTTGCCGTCCTGCGACCCCCATCGCTATTGCTCGCCACTCATATCTCTCGCTCGGCTCTACGGCCGAAATACGCGGCAGTGTCAGTCAGTCTGCGCTGTTGCACATGTTACATAGGAATAAGAAAAAAGTCTAAAACTATAACCAGCCAAAACATTGCTGCTGCTATTGCTGCTATTCAGCCAATACCTACTAATAGTTCCACAGTACCAACTCAGACTGCTCTATCCTCCCCGCCTCAAGCTAGCATGTCTGGTTTACAGCAGGGTCCTCACGGTTCTGCAGAGTCCTCCTCTAATGCATAATGAAATTATGTTATAAATCATATAATAAACCTTTCACTTTATCTTGCATTTTTCTAGGTTTTATTGAATTAAGAGTTGTTATTTGTTTTTTTTTTTACGAAAGTATTTTTTAAGTTGTAAAAGACACAGGCTGTCGATTATAGGATTTTTTGGTATTTCATAAACGTTGCATAAAATTGGCCATAGTTGAAGTTTTGAACTTTTAAAAGCAGGCAGGCCGTCTATGTTTATGTTCAACGAAATGGCAGGCAGATCGCAATCAATTATTTGAAGGTAGTTTTTCAATGTGTTTATTGTGTTTGTCAAGCCACTGTGCCAGTACTGTCCAGTTCCCACGGGATAAATGGTAACAGTCTTCTGTGTTTTAAGAAGCGTTCGTGGATCATTAGGCAAGTTATTCGGTATTCTAGTGTTAATTAATTTAATTATTCTTTTTGTTGCTTCATGCGAAATATTATAATTAAGGGCCCAATTCTTCACGCCATCACGTAATTGTTCATTTTTTTCGCATGTCGAATCACTACTTGAAGATTCTGAAATATTATCACTTAAATCCCAGGAATTTCTATTTTCAATGATATGCTCTTGATCATTGCAAGATTTATTTTGTACGGAACCTCTTTGCACAATATTGCACGCGGAATAGGAATGTCAGAAAAAACGTTGTATAAGTGAAATAAAAAACCTTTTTCGGGATATAATTGTCATTTAACAGCAATATTTATTTACTTTTATGTGTCGTTTTGGTATCGTTAAAGCAATAGGTACACTATCATAACACTAACAAGTATTATTATAGGAACTAAAAAGTCATTACACAACAATTCTGCTCTAAAAAAGTATTTGTATGTTATTCTTATCCGTAAAACTATAATAGGTATATATAAACCAATATAGTACAGTTACATTATGAAGTAATAATCTGAAACTACTTTACATCACAAATTCACTTTATTGTAGAGTTTTTTGTGACTACTAACGCACTAAGTACTATAGCAACGATCTGAATATCCGTAATACGACAAAGTTGTGTTATAGTTGAGTATTTATCACTGCTAGAACGAAAGGATTATAACAGTTCACTTGGAACACTTATTACGTTAATCAGACGAATAAAGACATTTGTTAACACTTTTAATGAGCAGTATTTTTCTTTAATAGTTATATTAGCGCTTGCTATAGTACCCAACTGTAATGGTTTTATAAAATGGCGTAGTAAACGTTTACATCATTTATTTATAGGACATTTTTACTCTATAAGCCTATAGAGCAAAAGTGTGGTGTCGAACGCTTTTATACAACACGCTGTCACCGCTAAAACGTTAATAACTCGTTTACACATCTTTTTAGTTTTATAAGCTTAGGTTATTAGACTACTTTGTTAGTTGGGTCCTACGCCAAAATTTTGTTATATATTTTTATTTCACAAAGTCACACTGTCTGTACTCCATAAAACCCAAAAAGAGAATGTTCAATGAAATGAAACGAAATAAACAAAATAAAACAAAGCTAAATGAAATTACTCTGTGATTTTCGTTGTAAGCGGGTGCCGTAAAAATTGCCTAATCGAAGAAGACTAATGAACTGGAAACGATTCGGGGAATTGGATGTGGGTGTTGTGTGCTTCAGCGATGAAATAATTACTTTTACTTGACGAGCTCGGTGGTCGAATGGTTAGCAATGGCCACTTTGACTCCGAGGTCGCGGGTTCGATTCCCGTACATGACAAACATTTGTGTGCATGAACATGTCTGTATGTCTTGGTCTGGGTGTTTTCTATGTATTATAACTAAGTATGTATTTACAAAAAAAATGTATGTAAGTACATTATCAGTTGTCTAGTATCCATAACAGAAGCTTTGCGCTTAATTTGGGACTAGATGGCGCTGTGTAAATAGTCCAGAAATATTTATTTTATTTATTTATTATTTTACTTGTATTTTGTTCACTTGTCACTGATCTAATGGTGAAAATAAATGAATAAGCAATAGAAATAGATGAGAATTCATAAAGAAATAGATTAGAATCAATATTATAAATGTGAAAGTGTTTGTTTGTCCTTCATTCGGGTCCAAAGGAACCAACGCATGGACATGAGTTTTTAACGTGATAACATGAAAAAAAAGCATGACTCATTGTCAAGTTCCGAGCCGAGCGTGCAGGCGGAAACGCGGAACAAGCGATAGAGAGGCACGATCGGCCTAAGCGTTCGGCTTGTGACGCATCTATCTCTCTTCCACTCCATCGGCCGATGTTGTCTTATGACGTTATCACGTAAAATTATCGACCGTAAACCGAATAGACAGACAACCAAATTTTTTTACGGGTATATTTTCTGGAGTCTGGAAAGATGGTATTTACCTAGAGTGACATAGGCTACCTTTTATTCCGGAAAAACGTATTATTCTCACTGTAAAAATGTTTTATTAATATTATATCCACGCCGGTAAAGCCACGGGTCTAGTTAGTTAATTATTAAAAATACGAATGTGATTGTGACAAAAATTAAACATAAAAATATTTTTTTTCGGCAGTGTCAATACATGAAATGGCAAAGAAACAAATCATAGCCTTATCATAGCCGTCAGTTTGGTTTGAAATAAGTACCATTCAACAAGCGGCACGGTACAGCACTTGGTTTTTAATTAAGGTTAAGGTTACGTAGCAATTTTTGTAACAGAAAGGAAAAATGTCCCTTTGTCTCTTTGCCTCCATTTTAGGGTTTTGTACTTATGTGTATGCGATAGGAATTGCAATGCTGGATCCAGCAGTTAGCGCTGGATGCAACGGTATGGATTCGCTTTTAGCTGAAAACAAGCAATTAACTTTCTTTCTGTACGATAACGCCACATAATTTTGCGAGGTTAAATAAATTAACATGACAAACTGTTTTTATATTTACCATGTTCAATCATTCATTCATCGTCAACCCTTATTCATCCCACTGCTGGGATACGAACCTCCCCTCAATCGAAGGGATTTAGAGCGATCTCCATCACGCTGCTCAACTTCGGGTTGGCGGAGAATTATCATGTTTTTGTTATAAAAGTTAATGAATATCTTAGTTATTAAAGTTTCTAGAGTTTTTAATACATTTCAAATCCAGCACGGATCCAGCTGGATTTGTTCTGATCCAGCAATAATCCAGCTGGATTGAAAATGCCTAGTCTAATATAGCAATAATTCTAAGTCTAATCCCTAGTCTGCTGTGTCTGTCTGTCATAACCAATTTGCTCTTCATCTTCTGGGCCGATTAAGTTCAAATTTAGTAATGTCCGCCATGAAAGTCGTCTATTAGTTTTGATAAAACTTCCTAACAAACGTCAATTTTGCTAAATTTACAATATCGCTCATTTGGTGCAACAACGACATAATTAAAGTCAACGTGCCGTTCTCGAATGTCATTTTGGTATTTATTTTCAAATGATAATTCTACTTTTCGATTCTTCTTAACAGGGGCATAACATTTTAAATATAAATAGTTATTTTTGTAGTCTAGTATTGTTACAGATAATAAAAGTTATTTATGTGAACAATCGTAAAAGTGTGACCATATTGCAGCGAATGAGCGATATGTACTATTATTTTTAAAAGCAAAAATCTAAAGACAATTCGTGCCACATACCGATCTATGATGCCCCAAACATGGACGTATAACGTATATAAATGAGTTTTAAATATTGGAGTTACATTTGTGGGGCAAATTAGAAAATTATACAATGTGATTACGTCACGGTCCAAAATGACATAATTTTGTATTAACACAAAACAAATCTTCACTGGGCGCCGGATCTTTACATGTTTTGACTTTAGTCCCTTTTGGGTTGGCTTCAAATTTCTTAAAATCTATATAACCTTCTAAACAACTATTATTCTCTTCTTAAACGGTGTTAGGGGCAAAAGTTATATTAACACTTTTACTTGACCCGAAATTATTAACTCAATTGTAAAGTTTATCTTTTCAAATAACCGTTTGTTTATAGTTGGATCACGAAGGATCTAAAACGAAGTTTATTGTTCAATATTTTACGTTCTTTGATTAGAAGGGATCGGATTTAAAGGCATTGTATTGCTAAGTAATTTAGATTTATTATTTTATGGTGTAACTGACGCTATAAATTTTAATGTTATTTGAAGGCTTTGTTTTCAAATTGATTGTTTTGAAGTAGATAAGGTGATTAGATTAATAGGCTTCCTGTAGTAATAATTATTGAGGTATTGGGGGTTATCAACGTCTTTGAGCCGAAGCCAATATCATCTGCATCTGCCCAAAAATTTTGGCGAAAGTGAGAAGGAACATGTCGAAGCTGTCTTGGGAAGTATCCACACAAAAGACCGCAACCATACTGAAACCAGTACAAAAGCTTCTGCCAGTTTTCGGAAGGTATTCTTCCGAAAATTGGCAGATTATAAAATGAACTGCATGTCGAGGTTTTAGGAGAGAGCATATTATCATGTGTGATGCCTCTAATGTTGCAATCGTCCATGACTGCAGTGCCTTCATAAACTAGCTCGTACTGTCTAAGAACATCCAGAAAGAGAAAGTGTTTAAAATGTAAAAAAATGATTCATTGATATCTAGAAATTCTTTCATTAATAATAATAGTAATAGTCACGTTCCCTTTATTACACAACACAAAGACCATTCATTAGTTTCGATCTTCCACTTATAAGGAAATGTAAGAAGTAAGGCATTGATTGGGGAGCCCCGAGATTTTTATTTATATCTATGTTTTTTTTACCCTAACCATAGTATAAATAATAGTACTATGTACAGTTCGGCCACTCCCTGCCGCTCTCTTGTATCGACCTCACCTCCCCTGTGAGACGAATATGGAACAGTTTGTATCGCGCCGCACGCACACACGCTCATTCACGCTCTGCACAGACGCCATTATTTATGTAGTAGTAAACGACGCGACATTAGTATGGAGTGGCCAGGTTGTGCCATAACCAAAATAAATCATCACTAATTTCTTCCAAAAAAAAAAACATTTTAAAAAAAAAAATATGTTTATAACATAGTTTTTGCAACACCTAAATCTGTATCTAATTGTTTTTTTTTTTTGCTTGCAGGTATGTTGACAATTATTCAGGAGCTAGCAGTTTGCAAACTTAGAACGTTTAACATTTGAGGTAACCTTTATACAAAAAATATTTTGACCAATTTATGAAAATCGCTGTTGATTTTCCCTTTTGTAAGCTAGAAATAAAATTCCAGGAGATATTGGCATTGGGAGCGACATCTGTCGACACGTTTTTACTTAAGAGGACCTCCGTGGCTTGGACGAATAAATTATATTGACCTGATTTATTGGACAAACTTTTATAAATATATTTGTTTGAAGTTTTGTTGGCGAAGTTATAATATCTATATTCAAAATGCTGTAGTCATCAATTTGTTTCTAGTAGTTTTTCCTACTTTTTTAAATAAACAATAAATAGTCTGCCTATTCATTATGACAAACCAACAATATTAATAAAAAAATATTATTACTCATAAATTGTGGTAAGGGGGCAGGTCTTCATTGGTCTTATACCAATGAATACCTGCCCCCTTACCACCATGTCTTGCGATTCAATAACTGAATAGATTGCTTATTCATACCAATGAATAAGCGACTCTATTCCATTTGAAATATAGTCGCTTATTCATTGGTATGAATAAGCATTCTATTCAGTTATTGAATCGCAATAAGAGATGGTGGCAAGGGGGCTGAACACTCTGAAACTCGGATCAGATAGGTTCCGCTGGACCGAGTACAATATAAATTTATACCAAAACTGCTTAATGAAAGTAAATGTTACTTTCTAATAAAGAAGAAGTATGTAAAAAAAAAAGGTATTGGTTTCGCAAAATTTGTCAAATGACTGACAGTTCTGTCAGACGACATAAAGTTACATTAGAAAAGTTAATATGGCTCTTCAGTTTTGTTATTTTTTTTAATTTTCTGCGCAACTTTCTTATTTTTTTTTCTCATATGAACCTTTTCCTGATACTAACAAGTACAACATAAAAAAATATATTGAAATCGTTCCAGCCATTCACGCGTGATGACGTGACCATGGGAAGTAGGGATTCATTTTTATATATGTAGATAAACGTAAAATGTATACGCTTCTACAATAAACTTCCAAACGACGCGTTTAAATTATCCATGAGTAAATTTAAGAAATATATTAAAACTAGACTATGTCAAAAGGCTTACATACTATTGTATCTCAGATTACATAAATGATAAAAGTATTTGGAAATGAATTGCTCTTGTTATGGTATGTTAATGATTGTATTTGTATTTAATGTAACGATATTGTTAAAACTTGACAATTACAAGAGTAGGCCTTGAGTTTCTTGCCAGTTCTTCTCAAGAAGCCCTGTCGCCGGAACTGACACTTAAATTCACTTTCAAATTCATGTGATGAAAGTAAATCTAAGCTCTCCAGATTTAGAGTAGTAATGATTTAGATACATGTTCTTATATTTAATTTGTATGACGTTTCTAAGTGCTTTAAGAAGTCCAATGAATAAAGATATTTTGATTTGTTTTGATTTGAAACAATGACATTGTAAATACTATAGATATGGTATATAAATTACGTCAGAAAATAGGTCCCGCCTAGGAGATCTGTGTCTATCGGTGTCCTTATCATCTTATCAGATATAAGGATTCATTTATATATATATACATAGATTACGTAATTTGTACTTAGAATGTATTATGTAAAAGTAAGCTTAAATAAACTCAGTTTCACATACTTTATTTTTCTTTTAAAACATTTTCAAATATTAACAACAGCCGAAAATTATGTTAAGTAATAAACTACGAACAAAATTGAGACCATCCTGTTTTTCGAAAACGTTTAAAGATAAATAACTTGGGCAAACAAAGTCACTGCTATTTACGTTTGTACAATAGGTTACAGGGTCAAAATGTTTGTTGTTTGAGGCCACAGCGACATCTTTATGTGAAATATGAATTTTGAACAGTTGACATACAATGTGTTATTGAATTGCGTGGCATTGAGTGGGCCATATTTGCAGTATTAAATTAATTTAGATGCCGTGGCCATTTACAATATTATTGTGACTATCTATAGGTTTATATATTATAAACAGTGATGTTATAAATGCCATACATGTGGAATATAAATTGCTATCGAGAGGACTGCCATAATTACTCTACACTTCACTCTTAAAGGAATTAAGCGACTGAGCGAAATAAATAATAGTTAACGACGCCACATTTATATGCAGTTTTCTTTATAATGAGACGGGTCAAACGGGCGTGTGGGTCTCCTGATGGAAAGCAATCACCACCGCCCATGGAGATCAGCAACACCAAGGCGTCGCCGATCCGCTGCCAGCCTATACTCATTCCTTTCTTTCTTTCTGGTGACCTCACTCACTCGCAGGAACACAACAACCCTCAAGGGAATTGTTATTTGGCTGCGGTATTCTGTGAGGTGGAGGTAGTTCCCAAGTCGGGCAGCTTAAGAAATGCGCTATGCCATACCTCTATTTTCACCAGAGCCCAGTTTGGAGTGGCCGTGGTATATCGAAACTAGACTAGAAACACCAGCTTAATTAAATATATTGTGATACGAAAGGACATAAATGGGTAGAAATATTGATTGGATGGGACCAAAATGGAAATCGCAAAAAACATATTTTACACAGGGGGCCTAGCCAAATGGCAGTTTGCGAAGTAGAAAAGCGTAGCGATCGCTAATTTGAACTGTGGAGTGTTCGTTACGCTACGAATAACACTTGGCTAGGGGGGCTGGTTCACTAAGCAAGAATTTTTGAAATGTCTCACGTGGAGATGGGCAAAATGCCCGAAACTAGGCATTTATTGGGCATTTACAGGTACTTGCTGGGCACTTATTGTAATTGCCTGGCATTTTGCCCATCTCTAGTCTCACGTAGGTACGAAGTCGCAAGCGAAAGTTTACTTTTTTTTTATACTACGTCGGTTGGCAGACAAGCATACGGCCCGCCTGATGTGAAGCGGTTACCGTAGCCATATTAACGCTCGCAACATAAAATATCGCTCGCGCGCCGCCACTCCCGCTGCCATCGCAGCATCTCCTTCCTTTCTAGTGACCTCACTCACTCGCAGGAACACAACAAGGGAACCGTTATTTGGCTGCGGTATTCTATGAGGTGGAGGTACATTCCCCAGTCGGGTAGCTTACAATTACGCTCCCTACCTCTCTTTTCGCCAGAGCTTCATTTGTCAGTCAGCAGGGTGCACCGCGTGCAGGTGAAGTTGGCTTTGGTTCAAAGATGTTAATGAACCACTTACACCCCAAACCTATTTCAAACCTATTTGTACTTTTCTAAATAACACACACGTATATTAAATAACAATTATCCCTTATATATATACAGTACAAATAATAAAGGCGAGCGCACATTGCGACACTTTGTTAGCGGACATTGCATAGCCCATAAACCGTACAGGAATTGGGCAATACCCTTTGCAATACCGATACAGCACCCACAATCATTTGCAAAATTAATTGTGCACGCTACCTTAACGTAATAAAGTCGACAATCGCTGTACTTTTGACTTATCACCTACAAATTGAAGTTTGTCGTAAGACGCTGGTCAATAATAGTATTTGCAGTTGTTTATTTGTAATTTAAGTCTTATGCCAAGGTCTTAAGGTTCTATTAATGATTTATATATGTTTGTTTCAAGTTAAGCGTTTGACGGACTGGTTGGTTATCTAATGAGTATAATGAAGGATTAGGTGAACAAATATTGGGTGAGCTACCTATTTGTATTGTCGCATAGTAATTTTATACTGAAGTTTCGGTTAGGTAAGGCCACAATGCGGTCAATCTGTACAAAATTATTGTTATACTAAAAAAATATTGTTATACTAATAGTAACCTATCTTTGCAACAAAGCCAACCTCACCTACACGTGTTGTATCTCGCTGATTAACTAACGAGGGTCTGGCAAAAGAGAGGTAGGACACAGAGTAATGCTAAGCTGCCGGCTGGGGAAGTACCTCCACCTCACAGAAGACGAAGGTGCTGTGTTCCTGTGAGTGAGCGTAGAAGTAGTTGCGATGAAGCGAAGGTGGTGGCGAGTGAGCGATAATGTATATTGCAAGCGTATATAGGCTTCGGTAACCGCTTTACATCAGGCGAGCCGTATGCGTATATGCTACCTAATGTAGTATAAAAAGGCACAGAATTCAGAAATCTGTGAAACGAGGTTAAAAATATATATTCCGTATTTAGTCCATCCAATATATTACTTCGGGGAAAAATGGCTTTTAATGACTGCTAATACTAAATAAATTAGTTTCTATTGATATTGGTCACAACACGAGTTTTAAAGAACCGGTTAAAATAATTATCATCTTTTGGCCTCCAAATATACTAATATGAGGTCAGATTGCTCTACTTTATAAATTACGTTGCTAGCAATGTTACAAAAACAAATATAATTCTAAATATACTACAGAAAATATAAAAATATTAAATAAAATACATACAGAAAATATATGTATAGTGCCACAAACTTATCTGGCCCGGTGGCGGGGGCGGTGCGATCGACTTAAGTGTTGCCAATAAACGAAATGCCTCCTGAAAGTTTTAGAGGAAACATAAAAATCAAAGAAATATAATATATTTCTTTGATTTTTATACACTGTTAAAATAATAGCATTGATATACTTATTAATTGTGTTGTGTGGTGTTTCAATTAAATATCAATTGTCTTCTATTTTTTGTTGATTAGTTTTAAAAATGGACCACGTTAAGTCGCGATCATAGCTTTTATATAATATTAGAGAGTTATAACATTGCACAAAAACAACTCGTTGACGATTTTTTTATTGTAAGAAATGAAATATGTGTAGAAAAAGATAATATGTATTTAAAAAAATACACCTCAATGGAATGTGCATACGCGGTAAGTAAATTAATTGTACCTGGCAATACTACATTCCAAGATGGCGGCTTTAGTTCTAAATTTGGCCACCGGGTCAGATAAGTTTGTAGCACTGTAGTTCTAAATGTACTACATATTTTTTTTTCATTTATCAAATATATTTACGGCTCTGGAATCAATGTTCTTTAGTGCCCGCCTCCATGTATTTTTTTTATCTTATTTCCATTAAGTTATAGATATTAATATCGTCTATGGTAAACAAACTTACAGTATACGCTTGACTTAGGTATGATAATTGTAAAAACAGATTACAAATATTACAAAAATATGTGACCATTTTTCGCTGTAACCTGAGTACATCAGGATTTATTTATTGTTAACAATCTTCGGCGGGTTCCGTTAGGTGTAATAAGTCTAGGAATACTTAGGTATTAGAGTTTTTGTCCCTAGCACAAAAGGGCATTTTTTCACTTTGGCATTGGCAGAATAATTACGAAAACGCGGTCGATTACATACATAAAAAATATACATTTATTGGTTTCTTCCGCACCGTAAAGACCTCATTATATTACCACTATCATTAACCTTCTCGAAATATTATTCGGGGTATATTATTATTAGGGGTTCGGTCCTCGCACAAGACAGCCATTTGTGTGCATAAACATGTCTGTGTCTTGGTCTGGATGTTTTCTAGATATTGTACGTATTCACAAAAAAATGTATTTAAGTATTATAACAGTTATCTAGTACAAGCTTTGCTTAGTTTCGGACTACATAGGAGTGTGTCCAGTGTTTTATCCAGAAACATTTATTTATTTATTTTTATTTATAATACCTAATTTTAATCTCAAGAAGTTATACAGGGAGCTTTTGATTTATCTGCCAGGATTGAAAAGGGTAGTAGTATTACATATGCCGATTTCGATAGTAAATGAAATTTGTGCCCCACGTGTTATTTTTTTTCTCTTAGGAAATAAAATCGCATCATGAAAAGATTAGTTTACTTTGTATGAACCATCCCTCTGTGTCGCAGTCTAGACGGCGTGGTCAATGCGCTCGGGTATGACCCGTGCCGAAAGGCTACGTCACGAGCTGCCAAACGCCTTCCGAACACGGTGATAACCGCGGTAAAGTCAAAGTTTACTCAAACGTTGGGCCGCCCTTTGTAAACGCCGCCGCTTCGCAGCGATGTCTGTCGCTTGATCTCCTGCCGCCCGCCCCCGCACGGGCGGCGCGGCAACAGCGCTCGCGCCGCGAGAAAGAAGGAAGAAAGGATCCAAGGAAACGAAAACAGTGTTAACCGTGATTCGTCCGTGTGTTGACCTAATCATGCCTATACGCCGCAGTTTTACGAAATGTACAAATTTCTCGAAATGGTATGGTATGGTTTCTTGTCGCGAGTGTAAATGCGCACGCAGAATATCTGTACGAAATTCAGTACAGATAGACCTCGATCAGTTACAGAAAGCGGTAGTGGACTTTTTCCGCAGACATTCCATGGCAAAAAAGTGGTAAAACATGTATGTAGACGTGGATAAATTTGTGGCTAATTGTGATTTTGTGTAAATAATTTGAATGAGCTTTTAAACACGCCAAGTTATTGTAGAACATGTTATGTGACAAACACATACATTATTCGACGAGCTCGGTGGCGTAGCGGTCAATGACGCGGCTTCGACACCAACGCTCGTGGGGTTGATTCCCACATAGGACAAACATTTGTGTGCATGAACATGTCTGTTTGTCTTGGTCTGAGTATTTTCTATGTATCATAAGTATGTATTTACAAAAAAAACTGTATTTACGTATGTTTATCAGTTGTCTAGTACCCATAACACAAGCTTCGCTTACTTTGGGGCTAGATGGCGCTGTGTAATTTGTCTGACAATATTTATTATTTATTTATTATGATATTAATTTGACAGTTCAAAACCTGTGATAATAAGTGTGATGAAAAGTTCAATGACCTTGATAAGGACAATCATCTGCCCTCCTGTAAGTGTATGTTATTATTACCTATCAGTTTTACATTTGATTACATTTTTTTTACCTATTCTATTTTGATTACAACGCATTTTAAAGGAAATATGCAATTGGGACGACGCTACCTACGTACAGCTGTTATTGTTATTATCGACTTCATCTGATAGCGCGGAATGTATTAAGCACTATGAAACCAGTTCATTGACTACGTTATTTATTTTTTCAAAGCTTATTAATGATATTGGGACGCCATATTTCTTCACTAACGTAACAAGTAGGCTTAATACTATCTGCCATTAAATTCCTGGCTAATACAAAAAAAGCACCTTATATATAATTTATTATATATAATAACAACAGTATTATCTTTCGTTCGAATAAAATATCTAATTGAGCAAAGAAAAAAAGGGTTGTTGTTCATTCGCCACAAAGTAAATTCGTCACAGAAAAAAGTATCTGTAAATTCGCCACAGTTCTATTTTTAATAAGTAAATTCGTCATATATTAATTTTAATTATTGTAAATTCGTCACATTGGGTTTTCCAGTACAGACAGCAGAAGAATCTAACATAACTAAAATAAAAAAGTTACTTATTTATTTTTCGTAATCACAGCAATTTCAAGAAGTTAACCTTACGACTATATAAAAAGCACAGTACACAGTTTTAAGACCTACTGCACCTATTGAGCAATTTTAAAAATTTACTAAAAATCACAGTTCTACTTTAGCAAGGATTCTTAAATTAGAGAGTGGAAGGGTTGGAATCGCGCCACCGAGTGAACTTCAATTCCTTTGTGGTGAGGGTTCTAACAGAACATCTGTCGACCTTGTGAAGGTCGACAGATGTTCTGTTAGAAGGAGGAATTCAGGCCTTCAGGTGTAGTTTTTCAACGATTTCGTGGCCGGTTACAGGACACCGCGCGGAATACGCTGCCGACAGTGCCGACTTTGCGCGCTTAATTATAGAAGTTTTTTATATAAATATGTATGTTAGTTTATAAAGTATTGTTTATAAATGTAAGCATTGCCTGAAATAAGTTATTATTAAAAGCGATCAAAATCCCACAATTTTTAACCGACGAAAAAACGGAGGAGTTTCTGAATTCGACGCGTATATTTTTTTTATGTATGATCACGCACAACTTTTTATAGAGTTTTCCGTTGATAATTCTTTTGTTATTGGAAAGGGTTGGTGTCCCATATAAATTGGGAAAAAATATTCAAGCCTAAGGGTAGGAAAACAGAGGATAATTGATTGTTCATTCATTGATTGTAATGTATGACCACACATAACTTTTCACAAAATAGTCCGATTTTAATAATTTTTCTTTTATTGGAAAGGGTATACTCGTTTGGGATGTAAGTGGTTCATCAACATCTTTGAACCAAAGCCAACTTCACCTGCACGCGGCGCACCCTGTTGACTGACAAACGAAGCTCTGGCGAAAAGAGAGGTAGGTAGCGTAATTGTAAGCTACCCGACTGGGGAATGTACCTCCACCTTACAGAATACCGCAGCCAAATAACAATTCCCTTGAGGGTTGTTGTGTTCCTGCGAGTGAGTGAGGTCACTAGAAATGAAGGAGATGCTGCGTTAGCAGCGGGGGTAGCGGCGCGCGAGCGATATTTTATGTTGCGAGCGTTAATATGGCTACGGTAACCGCTTCACAGCAGGCGGGCCGTATGCTTGTCTGCCACCCGACGTAGTATAAAAAAAAAGTACTCCGAACTTGGTCTCATATAAAATTAAGCATGTAGTATTTAGTACATTATAGCCACAAAAAATATAAAATAAAAACTTTTAACAAATAAATTAAACCGCCGAAAAAAATGAAAAGCCAAAAATAATAAACTAATAAATTATTATAAACATAATTGCAGGTGACTGATTTGCCTACAATTTACATTTATAAGAAAAACAAGATAATAAAATTAAAAATAAAATCTCTCATGTAATTATATCACAGTAATAATCACATTTTTTAATTTTGTATTTACGTCTATAAAAGACGTAAAATCACAACTCTGCTTACAATTAAATGTATAATTTATTGTAGATTTGCCTGCAATATGACGAAAGATATTAAATAAGTTTAATAATTTAACTACTTCACATCTAATATAAAAATCATAGTAATATTGTGACCGCTTTGTGCCATTAATTATCTATCTTTAATTTCGAGAGCTACTAACCAATAATTTTGTTTGCTAACAGTACTTTATGCAAAAATGGCGTAATATGAAGACTTGTGACAAATTCACAATAACCCTTACCTACCTATGACGAATTTACATAAATTTTTTTATGCATGTGACGAATTTACTTCCAATGTATGGAGTGTACAAAAATGTGACGAATTTACTTTGTGACGAATGAACAACAACCCGAAAAAAATACCTACGACGGTGGCCTAGTTTACTTTGTGGCACGTAGCGGCAACTGCGTGCTTTCACTGTGCTGTTGCTATCGTGCAACAGCATTTCGCTTTCCCGTGACGTTTAACCGATTACGTTGCATTCAGTGTACGTTACGCTTTAGAAATTTGGACTAATTTTGGAATGTTCTTTATTATAGACCATGTTTGCTTACGATTTCATCCACATGGATTTTTTTTGTTATTATTGGTGTGTAAATCCTTAGAGCCAAAGCCAACATCGCCTGCGCGTGGTGCACTCTGCCGACAAGCGAAAGAGACTGAGAGACTAGAAAAGAAAGGTTCATCGTATTTGTAAGCTGCTCGACTCGACTGCTAGTGTACCCGCGTGTGATGCCCCTGGTGTTACAGGCGTTTATAGGTAACTACTTTCCATCAGACGGGCGGTATACTTTTTTGTCAGGTGTCTGGTTTGTCAGGTAGGTACTTTTTTACGACATACCTTATAGTTGTAAAAAAAAAGTGCCTACTTGACAAAATACTGCAACCGAATTAGGATCTACGAGTATCTTTGAAGGTTGTTGTTCCTGCGAGTGAGTGAGATTACCTGAAAGGAAGGAGTTGCTGTGTTGGCAGCGAAAAAAAATGGTTTTTGAAAATTCCCATGGCGTACCCGTGTACAAAGTTCCGGATGAAACTGATTTAACTGATACACGGAACACCATCGGATGTTCCACGGAACCCAATATAGAATTCGCTGGTGTAGAATATTTTTTTTTTGCTTGTTTCCTTTCTACAACACGACAGGGACAACACGAGGGCTAGTTCGGTGTTCTCTCATAGGACCAAACATGGTTGTTTTTATGCCAAATGAAACCAATTGGCTTAAAAATTTATGTATTGTTTTAAGTAAACAAATGCGTTTGTTACATTACGACTAAAATAACTTTAAATTTATTTATTCATTAGGTGACCAAATAATCTAAAATTGTAGATATACTTATAGATGAACATATATAAATTACAACCCTCTTAACTCTTGAATTGGCGATCTACTACAATACGTTTCCTATGACATTTTATACCACGAACGGTGAAACTGTGGAATCAACCTTCCTTAGTGGAATTTCCGAATAATAACGACATAGGAGCATTCAAGAACTTCGAGTCTATATTTCCCCTAAAAGGCTGGCAACTCTGGCTGCTGGATCGGTGTCCCCTTCCCTTGGTGTTGCTGATCTTAATGGGCGTGCTGATTGCTTTCTACCAGGTGACCCACATGCTCGTTTGCCCCCTCTCATAGAAAACAAATATATATGAAGTAGGTACGTAACCAAAGTGCTTAAATTATTTTTATTTTTAGATGTAGGAGGATTTTATGTATTTTTCATATTTAAATAATCATGTCATAATTTAACTTTAAAACGCTATACTTTAAAATGCCTAAAATAATTTAGATTTTCTATAAAATATTGCTGGACATACTTATTACACAGCGCCATTTATACCCAAACGAAGCAAAGATTGTACTATGTATATATATATATATATATATATATATATATACATATATATATATATATATTATATATATATATATTATATATATATATATATATATATACATATATATACATATATATATAAAGAGGGGGGCCTCTTATATAAAAAAAAATGTAAAAATACTTCCATGATCACGTTAATGCCCGTGGTTATTATCATTTTAATCATACAATTCGATAGTTCAAAAGTTACTATTAGACAAAACATTTTAAAAGCCATAGTGGATGGATAATATCAGCAAGAAAAGCAGCAAACTATGTAATACTGTCGACAAAGTATCATGGCGCCCAAAAGACATCTTCTCAATATAATTATATCACGCATTTTTACGACACTGGCTGGTTTCTGGCGCGTAAACTGAGGATATAAAGACAAAGATGGACAGTAAACATACTTGTAACGAAATTTGATACTAACGTTATTAGTATAATAGAATAAATTATTGAAAGATTGACGTGCAAAATGCTATATCGTCTTTGACAACCCTTGTTCAACCCACTACTGGGATATGCGGCTCCCTCAATCAAAGGGGTTCAGATTTTTCGGAGGCCAGTCTTTTCAAGCCGCCTAAAGGCCACTTGGCCTTAACGACTTAATGACAATAGCTGGAACCGACGGCTTAACGTGCCCTCCGAAGCACGATAACTGATTTACATTCTTTAATAATGAAATAGACGAAGCCCGCGATGGGGGGTTCATATTTCTTATCTCAAAAGTTGTAATAGGCGATATTGATTCATACTCATTGCGACCGGTTCGAAACGTTTAATACCTTGTTGTTAAAGACGACACATTTTATTGCAGCGGATAAATAAAACCTTTGTTACGTAGCAGGAAATGTCTAAAATGGGTATTTTATATTTTTACATAATGGTGACGTCACTTCCTGAATAAGTGCGCTTAACATTAATGCATTATAATAACAGATCATTAATAATCTTCAAATGAATAGACTTCACTAAACTGAATTTCGACAAACTGCATTACGACATTTCCGACAACATTTTATTTCGACAATATTTACTTACATTATTTCCGAGTTACATTTTTCGAAATAATATTTTGCCATAATACAGTTTTTTTTGGGACGGGGGCCCACCACACATTCCCACCACTGTGTCTCCTGTGTAGCCAGGATTAACAGCGGCGACCGCCAAAAAAGGCAATGAACAATGAAGTCCATTGCAGTCCCGGGGGTAAAACTACGGCTGTCTTGGAACTCACAACGAATTTAATCAGAAGAAATTAGTAGGAGTAGGAAGCTTTTGGAATTTGACTTCCCCTCTTAGCAATGTGAGAGACAGCAATATGGCAAATAAGGCATTAAAAGCCTAAAGAGATGGCTAGTCAAGTGAAGCTCAACTGCCGTGCACCACGGATTTTAAGTTTCTAACACTATTGGGGACCTAAAACATTGAGTTGTTACCTAACACATCGATTCCAATAATATGAATTGCAAAATCGTCTGAACGCTTGGTAATTCTCCCTTGTTGCTACCAAATCTGAATAGTATACTACCCCGGATGAAACTTGCAATGAATTCAACATGTCATCCCGCTCCCGCCGCCAAAGATCACACTCCCAGAGAACATGGTGTGCTGTTTGATCGAATTCATAATTAGCAGTAGAACACTCGCATAAGGGCGACGGCACTAATTTAAACGAAAAGAGTTTTGCCTTAAAATTGCCATGTCCAGTTAAAAATTGCGCAACGGGGTGGTCAACTTCTAACCACTTTTTCTTTAATCTATCTCTTACCGATTGAAAGAACAGATACAAGTGGCGTCCTTTGGTAGAAGTTTCCCACCTTTCCTGCCATTCAGACAGCAATGTTTCAAATACTTCATTAATAGGTTTAAACAGTCTAACTATTTTTTCACGATCACGAGTTTTCAAGAAATCAGGGACCATATTTTTAGATGTATAGTACATTGAAGCGCGGCGTTGTACTTCTAAGTCTACTGGTAACACACCTGCTAGCACGGGTAGTGCCTCGGTGCTTACAGTTCTATACGACTTACATAAAAATATCAGAGCAAGGCGCTGGCTTTGAAGCAATTTACGACGTGCTGCACCTATAGTAGCCCTATCTGCCCACGCAGGTGAACCGTACGTAACACATCCTAAGTATGTGGCGGTATAAATAATTTTTAACGTTTTGAAAGTTAATCCCCACGTAGAGGTAGAAATTCGTGTTAAGGCATAGAAATTCTTTTTCGCTTTTTCACCTACTTGCTTCATGTGCTCGATATAATTAAAATTTCTATCCAAAAGCAAACCCAAGTAACAAACCGAACTTCTATTAGCAATTGATACTCCATTAAAATGAAATCGCGGTGAAACCTGTAAATTTCCCTTAAGCAAGAGTTGATATGTTTTATGTGGCGCAAAATCGAGACGATTACGATAACCCCAATCTGAAATTAAGCCTAGGCTAGTGTTGGCTAGTTTCTCTATGCTAGATCTTGAATTAGCATTGATTAACAAGAGACCATCGTCAGCGTAACCAGTTAACGAGCACCCTTCCGGTAAGGGTAGGCTAAAAAAATCATCAAAACCGATATTCCAGAGATACGGTCCCAACACTGAACCCTGGGGGCAGCCCTGCGTGAGCACCTTTGAAGCAACATAATGGCCAAGTTTTAATTTAGTTGTACCATTCAAAAAGTACGATCGAATGAGAGAGTAGATATTGCTAGGGCAACCTCTCACCTTAAGTTTCAGCAACAACATTGGCCACCAAGCATTATCAAAGGCACCTGAGATATCTAAGAAAATAGCTACAACATACTTGCTCTCCGAGAGCTCAACAACTTTGCGCACTGCGAGCGCAGCATCAACAGTGGACTTGCCAATGGTGAAGCCGTACTGATTTTTATGAAATTGCGGGCCACCGGGCAGCAACCGTGGCACAACCAAGCGCTCAAGCAGCTTACCCAACGACGGTAGCAGAGTAATAGGACGGTAGGACTTCGGATCGTCCGGTGGTTTATCACCGCCTTTTGGTATTATTTTAATAACGCCACTTCGCAAAATGCCAGGGAAATGACCTTCTACAATACACCGAGTAAGTATTGTTAGGATAGGTTCAGCAGCTACTTTACAAGCTTCTTTAATCATTCTATTCGTAATCCTATCATCACCGGAGGCTTTATTTGTATCGAAATTCCTTTCATAATACAGTTTATCGAAATTCCTTTTTAGAATCGAATTAATGACTATCACTTATCTTATCCCCTAGTAGTTATGAACTATAAAGAGCTTATTTTTTTCCATACAGAACTGTAAATGTATGACATGGGAGACATTTATTTAATATTTTCTAGATGGACCGATATGGTTCTTTAATTCATCTTATAAAAGCTAGTGGAAGCGGCCGGATGCGAAAAGCGGAAGATCGCATATGGTGGAGCATTGGGGAAGGCCAGAACGAATATATCCAGCATTGTGAATTCTTCAAAAGATCTGACGCATAGCCCATTTTCTTTTTAACTATACACGCGAAAAGCCAAGGGCAGAAATTAGTGTTGCAATGTATGAACCTTTTTTTTTAATATTTGCGGACAATTTACACAGCGCCATCTAGCCCCATATTAAGCGCAAAACTTGTACTTATGGGTACTAGACAACTGATAAATGTACTTACATACATTTTTCATACACAAAAAACACTCACACCAAGACAAACTGACAAGTTCATGCACACAAATGTTTGTCCTGTGCGGCGATCGAACCAACGACCTCGGAGTCAAAGTAGCTATTGCTAACCATTCGACCACCGGGCTCGTCAACTTAACTATTGTCTATCTTGTTTACGTCAGTGAATTAGATGCCAATAAAATGTTTTTAAGATAAAATAAACTAAACAAATTGCTCAGAGAACTCTCAAAGCCATTTAGGTAATTAGAAGTAAATTTACGCTTTACTCTAATTAAAATGTCTTGTAATTAATTTGTATTAGATATCGGGTAGCTTAAAGAAAGAAGAGATTTAATTAATTTTGTTTGACAAATTCTCAGTAATTAGGCGGAAATCGTGTTGGGTTCTAGGGTCATGTTGATAAGAAAGTGTTTGTTTAGCATGACCCTGTTTAAAAATGGACTTCATCATGAGGTAATAGTTAGGTATTTGGATCTTGGCCGTGTGGTTTCCGGCAGACTGGAATAGAATCACCCGTCTCTTCCCATGGATGTCGTACAAGGCGACTAAGGGAAATACATTATAAAACGATCAGGCCTCCCCAATCCGTCTGGCCAGCGTGAGGAGTGTAGGCCAAATCCTCCTTCTGTCTGGGACAGGCAAGAGAGGGTCGTGCTCCTGTAGTGGAGACTAAAATGACCTGATGATGATGATGATGACAGGAAAATTACTCTACAGTAGCACTGCTGTCCATCGACGCGAATTTATTCTTACACATTAGATCCGAAGTGATTACATACTGTGCGGTTCCAGACAGGTTTTTTTCCCAAGCACTATCAAACTGTAGACTGGACTACCTGTCGAGGTTTTCCCTAGAGATTATAGCATGGGGTTCAGGAAAAAGGCGGGAAGAGCTTATGTTTGTTTACTACCTTCGATCATTAATTTAATTTTAAATTATTGTAGTGCCCCACCGGGGTTCCATGCGGTGCCATTTGTTTTTCTTTAAGAAAATTAATAAGATCCTATGTACTATGGAAATAATTTGAATTTGAATTAATACTAGAACGGATTGATGTTTACTATCAATGACTTAAATAAGAATAACTTAAAGATTTCCTTTAAGAAAAAGAACTAAGATCACACAATGGGCACGAATTAAGTAACGCTTGAATTTGCCGCACGGTCACCTATTCATATAAGATCGGTTGACCAATAGTCCGTTGTAAAGGTTATAAAAGACTGTACGTGGGGTGTAAGTAGCTCAAAATCTTTAGAACCAAAGCCTCACCTGCATGTGGTGCCTACTAGCGAAAGAGTCTCTGGACAAAGAGAGATTGGGTACAGCGAATTTGTAAGCTGCCCGACTGGGGAAGTACCTTTAACACACATAATACCGCAGTCAAATAACAATTCCCTTGAGGACTGTTGTGTGCCTTCGAGTGAGCGAGGTCATAAGAAAGAATTAGGCTAACACACAACGAATCAATCCAACTCCTCATACTTATAAGCAGCGTATCTATACTAATATTATAAAGCTGAAGAGTTTGTTTGTTTGGTTGAACGCGCTATTCTCAGGAACTACTCATTCGGATGGCCGTGTGGTTTCCGGCAGACTAGAATAGAATCACTCCGTCTCTTCCCGTGGATGTCGTACAAGGCGACTAAGGGACATTATAAAACATCGATCAGGCCTCCCCAACCCGTCTGGCCAGCGTGGGGAGTGTAGACCAAATCCTCCTTCTGTCTGGGACGGACGAGAGAGGGTCGTGCTCCTGTGAAGACTATAATGACCTTATGATAATGATGATGACTCATTCGAATTGAAAAAATATTTTAGTGTTAGGTAGAATATTTTTCGACGAAGGCTATATAACATCACGCTACCACCAATAGGAGCGGAGCAACAATGAAAAATGTTGCAAAAATGCGGAAAAAAATCTTCCTTTTGAGAGCTTCCGTTGCGTGCACTGCGTAAACGGTTCAAGTTACGCAACAATTATATACGGCGGAATTATTCATCTTAAAAAGTTCTAAAAAAAAGTCCTGGAAAGTATATGTCTATCTTTTAGGATTGACTCACTATTATAACCTTTCAAATGGTAAGCTTACGCTTCACTCTCAACGCTTTGTCACATGCAGACGAAGTTTTTTTGTAAGTGGTTCATCAGCATCTTTGAACCAAAGCCAACTTCACCTGCACGCGGTGCACCCTGCTGACTGACAAACGAAGCTCTGGCGAAAAGAGAGGTAGGGATAGAATACCGCAGCCAAATAACTGTTCCCTTGAGGGCTGTTGTGTTCCTGCTAGTGAGTGAGGTCACCAGAAAGGAAGGAGATGCTGCGGTTGCAGCGGGGCTGGCGACGCGCGAGCTATATTTTATGTTGCGAGCGTTAATATGGCTACGGTAACCGTTTCACATCAGTCGGACCGTATGCTTGTCTGCCACCAACGTAGTATAAAAAAAAAAGTTGCGCGAGTCAGCTAGTTTATAAATATGTTCTAAAAGCGGATGCTATGTAAATTCTTACCATATTGACATACTGACATAGATTACAAAAGAAAGTGGCCACAAATGGTCAATTTCGAGTTTCAAGGACATTGGCCCGCTGTGGTCACTGGCGCACGGTGGAAAAACAGGATTTTGGTTGTTAGTACAATGTTTATAGGGTGAATCAATTACTGTCAGAGTATCAATGAGCTCGGTGATCGAATGGTTAGCAATGGCCACTTTGACTCCGAGGTCGCGGGTTTGATCCAAAGGCAAAGGTTTGACAAGGCAAACATTTGTGTGCATGAACATGTCCGTTTGTCTTGGTCTGGGCGTTTACTATGTATTATATGTATTTACAAAAAAAAAACATGTATTTAAGTATTATATCAGTTATCTAGTACCCATAGTACAAGCTTTGCTTAGTTTGGGACTAGATGGCCGTGTGTAATTTGTCCAGGAATATTTATTTATTTATTTATCAACGCCATTATCAGCTCGTAATGCTACCGCTGTTGAGGTATTAAACGGGTTTCACTTGTAGTCGGCGTGGGTTTATGCATTCGCACAGATTTTATACAAAGCTTGTTGGAGTTTGCATCAGTTGGCAGACGTCCCGATTTTAAATCTAAAAAGCCTAAAGTGTAATGCGGGACACCCCATGTCCCATTTTTGGCCTTGGACGCCATAATGATTTTATCAATTGAAATTAAGGAATGGAACACCAGAATTTGAATTTTTGGAAAAATACAAGCAATTAAACTTTAACAAACTGATTACTTTTTTTGATCTTTTATTGTTTTACACTCAAACCAAAAACACCCAAAAACACTTAAATGGGTAAGTGTTTTTGGTATGAGTGTTAACAATAAAAGATTCTATAAAAAATCTATCTACCGAATATTTATTTCTTTATTTGGTATTTATGTTTAGTTTAGCTGGTAATGCATGGCATTTTTTTGTAAGGTTAGCACTTACAAAAAAAATGTATTTAAGTACATTTATCAGTTGTCTAGTACCCATAACACAAGCTTTACGCTTAATTTGGGACTAGATGGCACTGTGTAGATTGTTCAGAGATATTTATAAATATAAATAAATTATAAAACTAAACATAAATACGAGTACCATAAATCTAATCTTAAGATTGATTTTCGCAACCACTCCTATGGGAATCGGATTCAGCTTAGCAGGTAGAGCCCCTGCAATAGCCGCTCTTTGGTGCTTAACGAATAAGGCTTGATCGAAAAGATACGGCGATTAGTAGAAATACGTCTGACGAAACTACTTATTCTTCATAGAAAATTGCAGCCAAGTAATGATTCACTGAAACAACATTGGTATGAGTCTGTGAGTATGTCGTAGCTCTGCACGCTTCTCAAAATAATAATAACAATAATAAAAAGATTACAAAAATACCTAGAAATAAAAAAATACTATAATAATATAAATATAAAAATACCTAGAAAGGTATTTTCAATAAGAAAACTTACATTTTCCTGCAATTCCGAAACATTCTTATAAATTCATTCATTCGTTCACTAAACATACAAATTTATACCCCGATTTAACTCTCTGGAGGCAAGTAAACGTAGAGGTCAGTGCAAAGTTGAGAATAGTTCCGAAATCTGAGATTCAATTAGGGAAAATTTAAAATAAACCAGCGGGAAAGAGCTCGATTTTCTCCGGACCCACTCGCGAGAAGCAAACCATAAACTTACTTAGTTTATGACCGGAGAAATTTTCATTAACTCCGTTACGATCACGATACGATGTAATTACTATTTCACTAATAAATAAACCTTCTTTCGGGCATCGTTACAGTCAGGTAAATATAGGTAAAGATATAGTAATCAGTATAAACACAAATGAATTATGTAACTATTCTAGGTAGTTCTGGTCATTTTACTTAAACGAACTGAACATTATTAAATTACAATCATCTTCCTGACAATCTAAAAGAGCTCAAATTATCGACATTTAAGAAAAAATTGCATGACATTCTATTAAATAAATGTTTTTACTCTATTGACGAATACTTGCGACATAAATTGTAAATAACTTCAATAATAATGAATGGACATTGCAACTTAAACTGAATTTTTAATAATAATGATATTGTGTATATAAATTTTAATAATAATTTTAAATATAATGATAATTATGTTTTCACACGCCCAAAATCGGGCAGAATAAGTGAAACTCACTTTATAAATCTGACATCTGTATCACCTTATTTTTGTGAATAATGGAATTTTATCTTATCTTATTAGTACATATAGGTATTCGTGTGTTTCTCTTCGTTCTGTTTCAACGTGAAACACTGGAAAATATCTGAGATGTTGAAATTTTTTTTGCGTATCGTCCACTACAAATAATTATTTCGGTTAGCTGACACATTAATCCAACTTGAGGTTTCTCCTATTAAAATCCTTCAGAGAGTGAGAGTCAAAGTATCCCTCAGAAGAGTTTTTTTCATATTGAAACAACTACGCAAACAAAGTTGCTAGCATTTATGAGCAAAATACGAGTATAACAATACAAGTCATACTAACGTGACTGTCTAAGTGTCTAGTTTTGCAAAAGTCTGCGTATATCACTGATTGCTTGCTTTCGTCTAAACTATGTACCTTCTAATTCAAAGGTCAATCCAGCTGTGCTGCAAACTGATTTTTACAACTACAAAAACATGTTCATGTACCATCCATATTATGTACATATGTTTTACTATATCTGATTGTAAATAATATAATCGTATGACGCTTAATATGAAGCACTTACAAGTGCCTATATAAACGCTTGCATAAGAAAATCTTGAAAATAATTTGCTCAAAGACTTTTTATATCAAATTATGTGCACATAGACTATGAATATGATACGATCAAAACACGCGTGCTTTGTTGAGACTATTATTATACTTAAATGTGATCGTTCGATCACGACTTTAATATCGTGAAGTCTAAATGTCCCAGGATCAAGGGCTTCTCAAAAGCCTCGACGGGCCTTCGACAGGTCATCGACCCGACCTCCAGACTTAACAATACCGTTATGTGGAACATTTTGTAGGATTATAGGTACTAGGATGTCAGGAGTAGACAAACTCTATTTTACAAGAGTGATTGTATAGTAGTAAATTAGAGTAAAATCACTGTATAAGTATTGTATTGTATTGTATAAGTTATAGTACTATGTACAGTAAGGTCACACCCTGCCGCTCTCTCGTACCTCACCTCCCCTCTAAGACAAATTTGGAACAGTAGTTCTCTCTCGCTCTGTACAGACGTCATTGTTTACGTAATATTACTTATACTGTGGTAATAATTAACGATGCGACATTTGCATCCGGTGTGAGCCAGAGTGTGTCCAGAGTATCCAGAGTGGCCGGGGTGTGATAAAATGTCAAAATCTTGTGACTTGTGTTTTTATGCTGCGGATGCCGAATACCATTCTGGGTGTGAAACAAGCAAGTTTGGGGTGTAAGTGGCTCACCACGAGTTTTAGAGCCAAAGCCAACCTCGCCTGTACGTGATGCAGCCTAGCGAAAGAGGCTCCGGCAAAAGAGAGGTAGGATCCAGCATATTTGTAAGTGGCCCGACTGGGGTAATAATAATAATAGTTCCATTTACATATCCTGGAGCGGGTCACGGCGGGCGTACAACATTACATCAAACTTCTCAAAGGGGCCTCTACGCGTTGGATCCATATCCCCGCGCACGCCTATCAAATGACCGGGCTTGACCCGTGATTAAAAAGAGATAATAATAAAAACTCTTTATTGCACCAAGATATGACAATAATAATCATACATGGGGTGGGGTATCTCCACCATATAGAATATCGCAGCCAAATATCAATTCCCTTGAGGGTTGTTGTGTTGCTGTGAGAAAGTGAGATCACCAGAAAGAAAGGACAACCTCGGTGGTCACATCGCTAGCAATGGCTACTTTCTGTTTCTCTTGGTCTGCCTGTTTTCTATATATTAATAGTATTGTATTTACAAATATATATTATTATTTTTTGGGACTAGATGGTGCTGTGTAAGAATGAATATTTGGAATAAGGTGGTTTTTAACCGACTCCAAAAAAGGAGGATGTTCTCAATTTCGTCTGTATTTTTTTTCTTTTTTTAATGTTTATTACTTCATTACTTCGTTATTTATACACCGATTTGATTTTTAAGCTATTGCATAGCTTCTATCGCGGGCCTTGAGCGCGGGGACCGAATCCAGAAATTCCGTAACGAAAAAACCTCACGCTCCCCACTCCGACGGGCAAGGAGGTGTGGCTTAAAGGCCGTGCATCGTCTAACGTCGTTTCAGTTCGGCAGTCTTCGCCACGGCGTTGTGTGCGTGCGATTAGACGTATTGTACGACTCTACGAAACTCGTTTTATTTATTTAATAATAGAAAAATTTGTTTTCTTATCGGTCACCACGCTCAAAAAGTGTAACTTGAATTAATATCAAAGAAAAAGCAATACTGCATGAATAAAATAAATAAATAAAATTATAATTGCATAAGTTGATACAAAATGCTATGCAATAGCTTTACCGCGGCAGTCCCCGAGTGCCACACGTCTTTTTTTTTTTATTTGATAGAGTATACTTTCAAGTTGGTCCCACTTTTTTTCATACCGCAAAATTCATTTCTAATAGTTTTTTTAACTTTTTAGTGGTTCTTACGATCGTAGAGTAATTTTTGGAGTCGGTTTTCTTTTTTTGTTAAAATTATCTATGTTTATCATTAACATCATAATGACACTACTAATGTTAACTATCCAAACGCAGGATGGGTAATTTCGCCACGCTATCTAATTTTTTATTTTGTGAGCGAAAGTGTTATTTGCCTAATTACAGACCATATCCACTAATTGGTGCTATTTTTTTATAGTAAACACGTGTACGGCTCGCGTCATGTATAGCCGTTTCCGTAGCATAGTGAATCGGGACCTAACACACGTTTCTACCATTTTCTACGTAACTTGGGGGCCTACCGCTGAAGCTGAAGCCAATTACCATTGGATTTTTAGAATGCGTAAAACAAACTACTACTTAGATTTTTAATAATTATAAACATCATTATCAAAAACCTAAGCTAAACAGCTTAGCTGACCAAAACTTTTTTTTTATAATACGTCATGTGGCAGACAAGCATGCGGCCCGCCTGATGTGAAGCGGTTACCGTAGCCATATTAACGCTCGCAACATAAAATATTGCTCACGCGCCGCCACCCCCGCTGCCAACACAGCATCTCCTTCCTTTCTTTCTGGTGACCTCACTCACTCACGCAGGAAAACAAAAACCCTCAAGGGAATTTTTATTTGGTTGCGCTATTTTGTGAGGTGGAGGTACATTCGGTACATTCCCCAGTCGGGTAGCTTACAATTACGCTCCCTACCTCTCTTTTCGCCAGAGCTTCGTTTGTCATTCAGCAGGGTGCACCACGTGCAGGTGAAGCTGGCTTTGGTTCAAAGATCTTGATGAACCACTTACACCCCTAGACTCGACTGACTAAGCGGAATATGTTTGCCAATAACTTTAACTAAGATAAATTTTTGGAATCAAAATATTTAATGAAATCGGCTTCAGATTAGACGGTAGGCCCCCATGATTAACAGCAGCAATCTCCAAAAAGACAATTAACAGTGAAGTACACTGCAGTTAGTGCAGTGTATTTTGTAAGCTGTCCGTCTGGGCAATTACCCCCTCATACCTCACTGAATACAACGACCTACTGACAATTTCTTTGAGGGTTGTTGTTTTCCTGCGAGTGAGTGAGGTTAACAAGAAGATGTTGGCGTGTTGGCAGCGGGGGTTGTGACGCGCGAGCGATATTTCATATTGCGAGTGTTAATATGGCTACGGTAACCGTACGATAACCGGCAACCGGTTCACATCTGGTGGGCCGTATGCACGTTTCCCACCCGACATAGTATAAAAACACACCACTTATGGACAAAAATATCTCTATTATTTGAATGAAAAATGTTTTTATAAGATTTGTTTGTTAGTTATGTTATAACTTTATTGTACATCAAAAATAAAATAACAAATAAAATGAAAAACAAAGCAGTACAACGGCGGACTTATCCCTTAGAGCAGTGTTTCTTAACCTGTGGTCCGTGGACCCCTGCGGGTCCGCGAGTATATGAATTGAGGCCATCTATGAACGTTTGAATTAAAAAATAATGCCAGCTAGACTTGCAAAAAAGCAGCACCGACCTTCACATTAATACAGTATTTTTAATATTTATAAAAATGGAATTCGTTTTCAGTACTAAAATATTACAAGGTACTATTGTAAATATTGTAAATTGTTTCAAGGACCCCCCCGTCCTTGAAATTGTGCTTGATTTTCTAGAGGTCCACGGACCGGAAAAGGTTAGGAAACGCTGCCTTAGAGGGATCTCTTCCAGTCAACCTTAGAGTATTAAAAGGATTAAAATTAAAGGCATGTAGGTAATAACAAAGTATAATAATCGCTATGATGATAATGGATAGGACAAAAATTATGGGCAGTAATAAATCGAGCGTCTAAATTTGTGAAACAGGGCGACTATTATACTCTTGGCGACTAAAGTTGATAAATCATTCCAAACCTAATCTAACCTAGTATTTCTGTGGCTCATTTGATATTTTTTGTGGTTCATGACTTTCATTTTCACGTACAAATACTCACTTATGACAAATTTTGTCTTTATTGAATTTTTGTACACTCTCTAAAGAAAATTATTATATTGCAATTTTAACAAAAATCTGACATCTAGAATCTGACATTATCTGGCTCTTATAGAAACGGATATTTGTAGAATCTGGCATTCATGGAATCTGGCTATTTAAACACGTCAGACATTTCCAGAATCTGACATTTGACGACTAAACCATTATTTGGTTCAAAAATTATAACATAATAATAATAATTGGGGTGTAAGTGGTTCATCGACATCTTTGAACCTAAGCCAACTTCATCTGCATGCGGTACTCCCTGCTGACTGACAAGGGAAGCTCTGGCGAAAAGAGAGGTAGGGAGCGTAAATTGTAAGCTACCCGACTGGGGAATGTACCTCCACCTCATAGAATACCGCAGCCAAATAAGAATTCTCTTGAGGGTTGTTGTGTTCCTGCGAGTGAGTGAGGTCACCAGAAAGGAAGGCGATGCTGCGTTGGCAGCGGAGGTGGCGGCGCGCGAGCGTTATTTTATGTTACGAGCGTTAATATGGCAACGGTAAGCGCTTCACATCAGGCGGGCCGTATGCTTGTCTTCCACCCGACGTAGTATAAAAAAAATCATAGTTTAAATACGAATATGAATTAAATACGAGATTTATTGGTAACTTATAAGGTCTTTAGTTGGAAGTCTTTTAAAATAATTTCGACTTTAACCAAGGTTATTATAGCAATCCATATATATAGATAATATCCAAAAACCATTTTCGATCTTGTTTCATTAAGAATTGGACAATTTATTAGCCTTCGCCATTGTTTCTAGCGGAAACCTAACAACTACGACACAAAAAAGATATTAACAACTCTATTTTCTTGCCCTTAAAGTTGGAAATACCTCAAAGATTTCTTGAATTATCATACCGTTCAGCTTCGAAAGTCTAATGCAGTTTTATTAATGCGGTTTTATTGAACTTTATTACTAAGGCGATAGTGTTGTGAATAGTTTGTGTTGGTTTGTCATAATTTTGTGTACGTATTGACCTCATACAAAACATTAAGTGAATGGGAAGTATGCACGTTCATATTTTTAGTATTTGTAATTAGAATTCTATCTTTAGGATTCCGTAACAGGAACAATGAGTAAATAAATTGAATAAATCATCATAATCATCATTAGGTCATTTGAGTCTCCACTACAGGAGCACGACCCTCTCCCGTCCGTCATAGACAGGAGGATTTGGCCTACACTCCCCACGTTGGCCAGACGGGTTGGGGAGGCCTGATCGATGTTTTATAATGTATTTCCCTTAGTCGCCTTGTACGACATCCACGGGAAGAGATGGAGTGATTCTATTCTAGTCTGCCGGAAACCACACGACCATAATAAATAAATAGAAAAAAAGTTATTAAACAGTTATTTACGTGTCACGTTCATCAAGCCCTTTCGTTTAATACCTACATCATAAGTATTATAATTCGTCATTTTTTAACGGCCGCCATATTGGATTAAACATTGCAGCACTTAGGTAATCATACATTGTCATGAGAATTCGATGAGTGTGATAATTTACCGTTCAAACGGGTATTGGTAAGTAGGTCAAAAACTTACGAAATTTGATTGCAGACGCGGCGGTGAAATTAAATAAAAACTTGTAAGAAATTCATTGAAGTTAACGCTTTTAAGAATGTCTAATACCCTGTTCCAAGTAGAAACAAAAATTACCAACTTTTTTGCGTTCCAAAATCTACTAATTGCATATACTGTAACGTAGCACAGCAGCAAAAACGAATTTTGTAAGCTCTTTTTGCTGTTACCAAAGCTGTTACGTTATTAGCAATGTATGGTTTAGTGACGTTTGAAACGCAAATAAATTTGGCAATTTTCTCCGTTTCTATTTGGAGTAGGATATAGTTGGCTCATGGTCTTCTTATAGTTGCACCGCACGCCATAGGCAATTAATTCATCTACCGGTAGGGCAAGGAAGTTTTCTACCGCGAGCTCTTAGCTTGTAGAATTTATTTGCTGACAAGACTTTTCCAGGAGACCGTATGAAGTTTTTACAGGGTTGGTAACACATGATTGATGCCTCTGGTGTCACAAGCGTCCATAGGTTGAGGCTGCTTATTATCAGACCGGTCGTATGCGTCTTTGCCAACCTTAGTGGTAAAAAATATTCGGGTTTTCAAAATCTAATTCTTCTAAATTTCTTAAAAATATTGTACACAAAGCACATATATATATATATATATATATATTGCTAGATCAATACAGCATTGTTTTCTTCTTTCATGTGTATCTATAAAAGGTGGCCGTGTGGATTCCGGCAGACTAGAATAGAATCACTCCGTTTCTTCCCGTGGATGTCGTACAAGGCGACTAAGGGAAATATATTATCAAATATCGATTAGGCCTCCCCAACCCGTTTGGCCAGCGTGGGGAGTGTAGGCCAAATCCTCGAGATAGGGTCGTGCTCCTGTAGTGGAGACTAAAATGGACCTGATGATGATGATCTATAAAAGGCAACCGTTAGTTACTGATCTATCAATGCTTAGCTCAATCCATTGCACAAATCGGGCTGGCATAGAGGTCGCTAGTACTAGAGTATATTTTTCTGTGCTAGTATAACGGGATACCGGGATAGCGCAAGCTAATATCACCACACCCCGATCACTCCCTACAAATGTCGCATCTTTAACAATGACGTCTGTGCATTTCGGAAATGAGCGTGTATGCGTGGGGCACACGGTATACAAACTTTTCCGGATTCGTCTCAGAGGCGAGGTAAGGTCGATATGACAAAGTACCAGGGAATTACCATACTTTGCTATTACTTATACTGGTACTGCATAAATATTATACACTAGCTGTACGCCCCGGCTTCGCACGGGTAGAAAGTGGTGTTTTATTTTCCTCGTAATTTTTACGTATTTTCTCTCCATATTTCTTATACCTTAACGAAAATATTAAAACAAAAATTAGCAGAATTGGTCGAGCCCTTCTCGAGTTTTGCGCTTAGCAACATAAATTTTTATTTTATATTAAGCGAATTCATCACACCACTCTGTGTAATGTCCTCTTAATAAAATAATGATTCATTTAGTATAAAATTCCTGTATATCGAGGCGTAGCGAACTGTTTCCATGCGGAATTATTTTTTACGTAGGCGGACTGACTTGACCGAAACTAAAGTATAATTTTTAATGTCAAATAAATTATGGAAGTATAGTCTATTTTTGTAAGTTTATAGAGGTGGTATTTATTTAAAAACGCACGGCAAAATTCGCCAAGTAGTCACTTTATTAGATCTTGTGACGTAAGCAAATAATTTAATCGGAGTTTCTCGGAGGGATCGAATCCGGAACGAAGAATTTCGACGGAGAACCAGTGTCGTCGACATAGCCTTCAGAGTTTGCAAGCTGAAATAGCAACGGGCCGGTCACATCTGCCGAGTAAGTGATGGCAGATGGGGGAGGAAGATATTATAGTGGAGGATGCGCGTAGGACGACGAAGCGTTGGACCCTTCCTTTTAGATCAGGGGTTCCCAACTGGTGGTCCGCGGACCACCAGAGGTCCGTGAGATGTAAAAATATGGACAGTGATACAAACTTATAAGGAGAGAGATTGAACATTATTATACTACAACTCCAGTTATAGAATATTGAATTTATGTGACTTGAGGACCCTACTCCCAACAAGAACCTCGTAGAGGTCCGCGAACAAAAGAAGGTTGGGAACCACTGTTTTAGATGGTCTGCCGCCTTACCACCAACTCTTATTGCGATTCAATAACTGAATCTTATTCATACCAATGAATAAGCAACTCTATCCAATTTGAAATAGAGTCGCTTATTCATTGGTACGATTAAGCAATCTATTCAGTTATTGAATCGCAATAAGAGTTGGTGGTAAGGGGGCTGATGACCTTAAGAAAGCAGCTAGAAGCGGCTGGATACGGAGGCGGAGGATCGTATTTGGTGGAAAGCATTGGGGAAGGCTTTTTATCCAGCTGTGGGTAACTAGATACAGGCTGATGGTAATGATGAAGCAAATAATAAGCAAAGAGACGTAGACTCAGTAATTTATCGGTTAGAATCGTGTGAAGCTTCTTACAATATCTCTGAAATGACTGATTTATAAGATATTAGCTATTAACCTTTCGCATGCTGTGTAATTTTAGCGCTGTACCAAGAGCTGTTCTAACGCTGTATCCACCATGGGACCCTGGCACGTGAGGGATTAATCCTTGTTAGGAGGTATAAGGCAATGATAAATAAAATATTTAAGGTACTTACCATGTATTCATAGGAAATTCACAACACAATTTTGATTGAAATCAACTTGGAGCAACTGACAAGTAAAACAAATTGTATCAGAAATAATAAATGGTTGCTAAGAACATTCATCATCATCATCAGGCTATATCTACCCACTGCTGGTTATAGGCCTTTCCCAATGCATTCCACCATATGTGATCCTCCGTTTTCCGTATCCAATCGCTACCAGACACTTTTTTGAGATTGTCGGTCCTTCTAGAGAGCGGGCGCCCTATGCTTCTCCCCCCCCTCCCCCTTAGGTATATAAGAACATTGCTCATTAATAAATATTATACATTACACAAATTCTTTAACGACAAGAACATCGTTCAAAGTGCACTTTGACGTTTTGTGGTTAGTTTGATTTTAATAAAGTGTTCAAATGAATGTATATGTTTGAACACTCTGAACATTTTGACGATGACTGTACTAGTAACATATTCTGTGATAAACCCATACATACACATCGTCCTGAAACTGACAACTAGTGACCTTTAAATGTCGATAATCCATACGCGTACTTCTGGTACTGAATTAACTTGACGTCCGTTTACCTCTATGTAATAAAAAAAACACGGGAGTGCCGGCAGAACAGTGAAAACTTGAACATTAACGTTGTGCATTTTTGAATATTTTGGAATGGTTAGGTTAGGTTAAGAATTGCTTTATTTAACAGTATAAAAGTACTATCATTTATGTGGTAAAATACAATTTTCATTTATTGCGCTATCGTACACAAACATGACAATTTTATATTATTACATCAAAAATAAACAGCAGGAGCAGGCATACATTTTCGCCGCGCGGTAGAAAGGGAAGGGGATATCACTTCACCTTTTTAATATTTACTTCCTTAACTTCACCTCAAAAACAACAATGTCTAGTCCATTATTTAACGTCAATGATCTAAATATCTTTTGACAGTTGCAAAAAATGATCACTCATCGAAACTTATGGCCTAACTATGTCCCACTGTACAATGAGATAGATTGCGTAACTATAACCTGTCCGTACGTACCACTTTTACTTTCTCGGTTAAAACTTACCGGTCCAGCGTTGGATAACTGTACTAAATTCTGTTTGTGGTCCGTGCAGTCGAAAAAATTGGGTTACTGTGAGCATTCGTTTTTATATGACTTTTTCAATTCTGGTTTGGTTATTATGATATATTTTTTTGATATTCAATGATTTGTTTTGGGCAATGAATTTATTTAAGTCTAAGATACTTAAATATATAAAAGAAAAATCTAACAACTATATAAGAAGAAACTGACCTGAGTTGATGACTGATATTTGAACGCATCCCCACAACTAGGGTGGTAAATGAGCATACGACCCATAGATGTAGGATAGTGATAGTAAAAAAATTACACCAAAAATGAAGTGCAATAAAACAGTGCGTGTACAAGTAACGTGCTTAGTTTTAGACGAAAATGAAGGAAAATTTAAACCGAAATTATTTGTAATTATTTCATTGTGTGTTTGTATGATTAAAGAGTATAAATTGCATTGAGATAATTACGTAACATTGTGTAAAAATAACTAAACATGTGAAATGTACCTATTTACGTAAAATACGAGTATAAAGGTATATTTTTTTTATATTAAATGATATTTATCAAAACATATACAAGTCACATAAGTCTATCATAAATTATTTTTGTTTAGACGCAAATCTGCACTAACATTCCGTTTTAAAGTTAAAACACATAAGCGGTAAATTATATAATGACAAAACCTGACAAAGGCCATGGGCTCCATGGGTTCATAGGGCGGGAAAAAATGGTTTTATTCACTACCTCGGTCTAACTTACTTATATTCTATTTTTCATTTTAACTGTCAGCCATCTCAGTCTGCGGATGCCTGATGTCTTTTCAGGGTTCCAGAACCCTTATGACATTATGTACATTTGTAATTTTATGCAAAACACTAGAAAGAAATCATGCCCTCACTCGCGGCAACGCCAGGGTTTACAAAAACAAGGAACTAAATAACAGTTGGATTGTCGAATAATTTTTCATCATTCATTCAATTTCCCTTCCTCATATAAATTTTCATTTCAAGTAAAAATGTTTCCTGATATGTTAAAATCGGCTAATTAACGTCAAAAAAGAGATTAAGTACTTTTTCACTTGCATACGTGAAACAATTTGTAGTACGTATTAAGTAATATTAGTCTACAACAAAATATGACAAAGAGTAACAAATGTTCTTACATACATCTCCGCAAACTTTCGCAATTAAATTACTTTTAACTACATCATGTTTATTTCAAGAGTCATAAGAGTATATTCTAGTTCTACTAAAAGGTTAAAACTACTATTTAATGCAAATCGTCATATATAGATATCGTATCCTTGACTGACTCACTAGTTGCTTGACCGCTCTTAGATAATAATGTAGCATTTGTTGGTGTGGATATTAGCATAATGTTCAAGTTTAAAGAGACAAGGAACCGATATTTTGCATTATTATATATAAATTGTTATAAATAACAATAAAATAAAAGGACCAAAGAGGTTAATAATCTCATTGAAAGGGACTGACCTGCTACAGTCACTTTTTTAAGATATCACATGTCCATCGCAGCCACAGAATTTTTCTTTTTTTTATTAATAATTTTTCAGCCTTGGATACACTCCTTTAGAGCCCGTATTTGTTATTTCTTACGCCTTCTCTCGGATTTAGGAGCATACCGATGTCTGCTTATTATAAGGCAGCTTACGAGCTGCCTTATAATACAAGCATACGTGCTTGTTTGCCATCCTACCGGTATAACAAAGTTCTCCAGGCAGTCATCTCGTTCCTCTATTTCTTAGCTCAACAGCAAAACATATAGTGCAATTACACGGTTGTTTTGCTCGACTTCTTGGAACAACTGCATATCGGCGATGTAAAATTATAATCAAAGTTTCCACTAATGTTACGCACTCATATAATCACTCGCTGCATAATAGACACAGTACATCTGTACTACCTATTATGAAGCATTATCATTAAACAGTAAATAATAAAAAATTGGTTAGAAACACAAACTCACCACTACACCCAACGCGATCCCTCCAAAAAAGTGTCACTGCCTTGTCTCTTTACAGGCAGGCGTGCTAATTATTAAAAAAAAAAAAACAAATGTTTACTCAACCACAGGGGGTATAAAACTGTATTGTTTTAGTGGTAGTAGTTTTTAGAAGAAATTTATCCTACCAATAAATAAATATGAAAGTTTGAGGGGATTTTTAAATATTTTTACGAATTCACCTTCGAATTTACTTTACAGCACGCAATATTTTCTGTCTTAAATTTTATATACATTTAAATTGCACGATAAAAATTAATTACACACGTCTGTCATACGATAATAATCCAATCTCTTGTGACTTCTACGACGCAGTGGACGCTGCGTGACGGAATCTGTCACGCTCTACTTCCCTCCGTTGTGCCGCTTGTCAATTTCTAAGTGAATAGTTCACATTCTTGGCACTTTGTTGATTGCTGTTTATCCTTCTTATCCTTCTATTTGTATAACAATCATTTGTAAGACAATCTCTTATTTTTTATGAAAATGGAAAAAAAGGTATAATAAATCATTATTTGAAAAAAATATAATTTACATAAGACGTGTCTAAATGGCCGAAATAGCCCATTGGCCAATAAATATTTGTATTTTTATAGGAGAACAAATTATAATATCTGTTGGTTTGAGTGTTATACTCACTACCTAGTGACTCGTCCCGGCTTCGTTGGTTGGGAATTTTTTTCGGTTTTTTGCAATATTTTTCATTCTCTGCTTCTCATAGTGTGACTGATATTGAATACTCTGCCTTTCTCGATAAATTGGTTATTCAATTCTTAAATATATTTATTCAATTCCTACCGGTAGTTCCTGAGATTAGCGCGTTCATCCAAACAAAGGAACAAACTCCTCAGCTGTATAATTTTGATTTTAAGACTACCTATTTAAAAATAAAGTATTCTAGCACACACCGTACAAGCTTAGTTTAGTTTGGAACAAGAACGTCCTGTACAATTTGTCTTGGAAATTTGCCATGAAACTAGGTGCCGCCCGTGACTTATTCCATGTGAACGAAGTTGAATGTGGGAATAAGATATTTTAAAGTAGCCTATGTGCCATTCCACAGTATAATCTATCACTATCTAATATCATCCAGATCTGGGGTCCTACCGACGAAGCTGAAGCCGATTATCATTGAATTTTTTTAAGGCGAAAATGAAAATACTGCTTAGATTATTGCTAATTATGTTTAGCTCAGCTGGTAGAAACCCTAGAGCTCTATCGACTTACCAGAATAGTTCTGTCAATAATTTTAACCTAAGGTCTATTTTTGGAATCAAAAAAACTGATGGTAATCTGCTTCAGCTTCGATTCCCATCGGATTTTTTGAATGCAAAAATAAAACCTTCGCATACATAGGTAGGTAATCGAGTTTACCTTAGACTGTAGAGCTCCAGAGTTATTATCAGCTAGGCTATAAAAATAATTTCCACTAATCTAAGCTGAAGTTTGTTTTTTGCATTCAAAAATCCAACTTAGACGGTAGGGTTCCTGTAAAGCCGTTTTGCCATGATTCAGTACCCAAATCCACCCATCCACAATTTCCCATAAGTACATAATAGTAGTAAAAGTAAGAAGTATGACTTCTATGTTTATTGTTATTAAAACACAAATTGTTAAAATTTCACAATTACCATTGCAAAGCTTTACAAGTTAAAAATGCAGATTTGAATATCGTGAGAATACTAAGTTTCAAAATAATTTGCAATTAATTTTACATTGAAAATACCAGAATCAAAATTGTCTGAATATAAATGAATAATTCATTCTTTAGTAATGATAGATAATGACAAGGAGTTATTATGAATTACAGACTTAGGAAGTCTATGATTGAAATTAAATTAATTTCGTCTGAAAAGTGCCTATCAAAATCGGTTAAAACAAATATTGCGCTACTTAGAAAGCTTCGGTACATCTTCACCGCACGATTCACGTCTTCTTCTCGCACCCCAATGCTTGAAGACTATAATCGAGACCAGTGAGTCCCCTCCGCTATCACCTACGGTGCAGAGATTTGGACACTGACAGTCGGGCTGCCTCACAAGTTAAATGTCGTACAGCGCGCTATGGAGAGAGCTATGCTCGAAATCGAATCTGGAACGAGGAACTAAAGATAGATCCCTCTAGTGTGGTAAATTATATGGATTAGGCACATTAGACTTATGGAGGCTACAGTAACTGTTTGTCATCAGACAAGTTGTACGCTTGATTACTACCCTTGTCACGTAGAATAATAATAATCTGGCTATTCATCGAACAAATTAACCTTTCTTTTTCAAACTTTATTCAACAAGCGGATTGACGGGAGGTATTAAACTTATCAACACAATCAATAACAGAGACGGGGACTTTAATGCTGTATCATCATGTACATGTTCATTGTCCATTATAGGGGACATACGGGATCATTTTGTTTACAAAACAGCAGCTTCATTGTTTTACAAGCTTTCACCGCTCGAGTCATGTACGAGTATGTTGCCTTTTCGGCACAAAATTTTTGACCATTTTTATTGTCACGTTATGTTTTTTGCCGAGAGGCATGGCTTGATGATTATATCGTTTTTTATGATTTTATGATTAAAGTACTAGCGACAGCTGATCGAGTATGACATGATGACATTTAAACCGCCCTTTTATTGTATATGCGCAATAGGGACAGCTTTTGTAGTGAAATTGTTACCCACGATGCAGTCTTTTGGTGTCTGATATTCTTCAAGATATTTCTTATTGTAGTGTTCGAAGAATATGTAACTCATTTCTTTATTTAACCTTAGTTTCACACTAATAATGTATTTATATTCTGTTACAGGTATGTCCAGTTAATCATTCGCCTTGCAGCTGCTTGGTAAGAAACAGTAAATAACCCAAGCGCATTCTCTTGGGTATTTTAAATCGACCTAAATATAAAAACTAAAATAAAAAAACTATAAAAATAAAAACAAATATACGTACATTATGTAGTTTTATGTGCATGCTAGAGTATAATTTACATCATCATCATCATCATAATATGTTTTTTTTACTCTAGCTGTATTATTATACACATTTAAGTTTCATGACATTATATATCTATTTTTACTTTACTAATCCACAATTTATTCTTCACAAATTCTTTTCATATTTTCTGTTATATATTTTATATTCTCTTTCATATAGTTTCTTTTCGTATACAATGTTTTTGTAGATAATCTTATTTACTCTTACATAAAGCTTAAATTTTATTGGGTTAACATGTGCATTATGCATAATAAAAAATAATAATACCTCAAAGAAACCTGTTCTTTCTTTTGTTTGAATGCCTCGTTTTATTAATGTTTACTTTCTAATAAGAACCCACTTACATTCAAAACAAATAAAACAGAAAAAACTAAGCTAACATGAATAGATGGTTTATAAAGATTGTTGATGCGCTGCGCGAGAAGATGCTGCTCTACTTACCTGATTATGAAGTTATGGAGTCGTCAATGATGTTATGGCCAGTCTACACGCTTGCCTAAAAACAGCCTAACACCAAACACCAGAGTGTGGATACTATACTAGTAATGACACAAGTGTCAAAAACGTACACCCGAAAAGTGAGGTGGTGAATTGTCTTACCTCGTAATTAGTTCTCACAAGCAAGCCGACGAAACTGACGTTGTGACAATTGATTGAAATAGGTAAAAATGCTGTCTTCTGTATTACGAAAATGCACAATTTATGTTAATAAAGTAAAGTCCAAGGCATCACATATCAGACTAAAGTACCTACCCAATAATATTTAACGTTAACGCGTATTTTAATTTAATTTCATATCTTTGCAAGAAAAAAGACGCCATTGCGCCGACTGCGTCTCGAGGTACTAGTGTCGTATCGAGGAGTACTCAGTAAGGCAAAGAGATAGCAAGTATTAAAGCGTCGAGATGATAAGGATAGATAGCGATCTCCTAGACACTTCTTGGTACGAAGACGGGAACTGATTTCTGACGCAATTTAGTATGGGTATGCCATATCCATCGAAATATAACATCATTGAGAGTCCTAGAGTTCCCGACCGCGTACGGTCAGTATTTCATCCCGTATGTCTCCTTTATCCTTAAACAGGTTTAGAAGCGGTACCTTGGCCCATTGAGAGACAACTGAGATTTGTTTGAGGTAGATGTAAAGTTTGTTCAACTTATATTGAAGATATGAATACTCGGACATCAACAGGGGAAGTAAACAGTGCGATTGATCAGTTGAATTTCAATTTAGATAAAATCATTTCCTGGTCTAAAGAATTTGAGATATCACTTAACCCAGATAAATGCCAAGCAATTATGAAGGGTAGTTCAAAACAAATCGCTAACGTCAATCTTGGCACTGTCAAATTTAAACAGTCCACCATCTCTCTCAGTCACAGTGTCCAAAATCTTGGTAACATTTTAATAATTAGCGCTCTACCAAAATGCGCTTTTTAAACGTTTTCCACTACAAATAGCGGAATTATGAAATCAACTTCCCTGATAAACAAATGCGAACGGGGAGCTCAAGAACAGGGCATTTTCCTGAAAAGGCTTGTAGCAGAATCCCTTGGTGTTGCTGATTTCTTTTCATCAAGTGACCCACGTGCTCGTTTGCCCTCCTCTTAATATTAAAAGAAACAATGATGTAGCAAAATTTACAAAAATGAATAATCGCGAAACATATCGTATTCTGTAGCCGTTTAAAACGTGTTTTATTTCCACAATTTCACAAAACAACAAAAATAACAAAGCTAATGTTAACTCATTCAACAGCTAAATCGGCCCATTTATTTGTCCAATTGCATGGTAATTAAAATTTCACGCCCATTTCGTAGATACGAGTCGGCCCAACTCGACCCAAAACACTAAAGCCATTAGGTACCCTATACATTCTTCATGACCACTGCTCTAATTGTGTATTACCTACAGGCCCGCAGTGGTTCCGCAATGCCTTTTGGACAGACGTGTCGTCAATTAGTGAAGGGATAATATCGATAAATTAACTATAGATAAATCGATGTTTTTTGTCATAACTTTTTTGCTGTAACTTGCGTACACAGCGTGCCTTTCTAGTACTTAGATCGTTATCGTAATTTTTACTTCAAAACAACAGCTAGCCAATCTATATCTAGAATACATTGATAGGCACCTACCCTGTCTTTAAATAACAATATTGTTTGCATACTCGCAGAAAAATATAAATTTAACTTATTATAATATGTTTTCAAGAGGCACGACAACTTTTTTTATACATTTAATATATAAGTTCAAGAGGCAAGAGGTACACACAATTTTTGTAAAAATATATAATTTATTATATAATCGTTTACCTTTACAACCGCGCTTGTGTTTATGTGCATCTTGCTTGTCGAAAACGACAGAAACGATTAAGATTATTCAAATATTTATTATACATAGTTTTATCGAGAGAACATGGCTTGAGTTTTGTGCAACCACATTGCGCAAAAATACGTACAAATAATATTACGAAGCAAAAACGTTTCGTTATCTTTCATTGCTAATACAAAAACTGACATTGCTCTAGAATGCTTGTCTACCGTATTTAAGCAAATTGTACAAGCTCAGAGAAAATGCTTATGCATGTCGATGCATGCTTGTGAAGCAAATATTGATATTTCAAAATGAATACAATGCCCAGCTCTACTATAAAGCTACACACGTACAATAAAATTTATTATTACCGCCCGTCAAATTAAATAACAATTATGCACTGTTATGAAATATGTTGATTACATTCATTTTGTTTAGATGCCATTAACCTTGGTGCACGTAACACAGTAGTTAAATTTAACTATTAATACTAAGCACTCAACATTTTAATTTTATGTTTTCTCAATTGGTTGGTTCATCTTTAATTTGCGTGAACTATGAAAGAATTTGCGTTGTTACAAAAGTTTTTGATTATGCATGCTTACTTACATACATTGTTGCTGTTTTTCTTTCTTTTTTGTCAGTAAACGCCTTTTTTAGGTTAATAGTGGAACATGCTTTACACAATCTTCCTTTCAAAGTGTTGCCTGAATGTCAGATATTTTAGGTACAGTTTAAATTTTTACACAAATACCAATAATAGTTAGATAAGTGTATGACGTAAAATGAAGATGCTAAACTCTTTTCTTACATAATTTGTCATGTTAGGGTGTATTGGTCATAGAAAACGAACATTTTTTTTTATTTAGCACGTCGGATTAATTGATCAGATTTGTTTGACAGACCGATTGATCAAGCACCACTTCCGCTGGCAACGCAGTAACAACTTTCTTCAACTTCACAAGTCACGAATTTCACTTTCACGTTGGAAGACAACAACCCTCAAGGAAATTGTTAATTAGCTGTGGTTATGTTTAAGGTAATTGGCGGTACTTCCCCAAATCGGCAGCTTATAAATACGTTGTGCCTTATCTGTTTTTTGCCAGACCTTCGTTAGTTGAGCAGCATGGTTAGTTGAGCACCACGTACAGGTGAGGTTGATTTTGGTTCAAAGATGACTGTAACTTACACTGTTGTATATTCAAGTACAGCTGCTTAGTGTCTGACGTAGGTGACGTAACTCGTTTTACGTACTACGCAAGCGACATAATGCTCCTCAACTCGACGTGGTGAAACTTGTGTTGTTAAAACATGGCAAGGGCAAATAATGACCAGAATATTTTTATAAAGCGTTAATTTCAGTGTATATAGAAAATGTTTTCAGGTAAAAACGCTCTTCATTTGACCGTAATTAATTACACTACTACTGATGCGTCTCACGTCGTTGTTTCTATTTTAGACCCTCATCGCTTGAAGGTTTTTGTTGTGTACCATTAGGTCACAATACATCGCATCACGTGACGTTGAATTTTACCGCTTATCTAGGATAAGACCTTAGTAATGATATCAGGCATTAATAATTTGGTTTATCGATATCTATTTTCCCGAAGTCGAGTTGATATCGATATATTTTTTGAAATCACTATTACACGACAATTTTGGGTCGAGTTGCATCCAGCAAAAAAGGTCGGTGGCTCATTGGAAATTTATCTGCTTTGTGGACTACCTACGTTGTATTTGCTTTTTAACTGCATTCAGGCCAAACAAGAAATAAAGAATTCGGAAGCAAATGAAATTCGAATGTAGTGCAGTTTATTTATTACTAGCGACCCGCCCCGACTTCGCACGGGTGCAATGCTGATACTAAATATCCTACAGAAGGTCTTTGCGCATTGTCCTATACAGAGCTTCCACAGTTATAGGCACGCGCCGCCCCGTCCAATACCGCCTCACCGTTATGTCCCTGCATTTTGAATCTGTAATATCTTATTACATGCTGTAAAGGGCCATTGATCTATATTAAATGAACAATGTTTTTAGAGAACTTAATTAGATGAGGATTAATGCTGTATTGCTTAAAATCGCTTCGTAAATAAGCCATTATTTCTCGTAAAAAATAGAGTATAATAAACGGTTATTGTGGGTTATCCCTAAGAGATAGACATATACCGTCGCGGACTTTTTTGTAGACCATTTTAAGGTGAATAATATTGTACTACATTATTTTGATCTATCTCGTAGGGTTCAGCCAGCGTTTGCAATGTAAGCGCAAAAAAATATGTTTATTTACGACATCACATTGGAAACCTCTAAAATTATCAGTGTTTCTCTACTAAATTATGTATGTTTTATAAATAAAACCTTCCATAATAAACTATCTATCTATTAAAGAAAACTGCATCAAAATCCGTTTCGTAGTTTTAAAGAACTAAGCATACAAAGGGACATAGGGACAGAGAAAGCGACTTTGTTTTATACTATGTAGTGATTTAGTTTCTATTTTAATTTGGCAACTATGAATTAGGTTATTAGGTGAAGAAAATCGATAGTCATTGCTTATTTATGGCATGCCGATCAAACATGCATGTCTGAATGAGTTTAGCACACCGCCACGTATACGCTAGGGCTTCGACTTTGGAGGTGCATGTTCAGATCAGATCAGGGGTTCTACCGCCGAAGCTGAAGCCGATTTCGATCGATTTTTTTTTATTGCGAAAATCAAACTTCAGCTTAGACTGATGATAATTGTGTTTAGCTTAGCTGGTAGAATTCCTGAAGCTCTACCGAAAAAGCAGAAGCTGTGAGTGAGTGAGGTCACCGGAAAAGAAGGAGATGCTGCGTTGGCAGCGGGGGTGGCGGCGCGCAAGTGATATATTATGTTGCGAGCGTTAATACGGTTACGGTAACTGCTTCACATCAGGCGGGCCGTATGCTTGTCTGCCACACGACGTATTATAAAAAAAAAAAAAAAAAAAAAAAAAAAGCAGAAAACGCTCGTCATTAACTTTAACCTATTTTTAGAATCAAAATAATCGATCGGCAAAAACCTAAAACTCCCCTCGTGCACCAGAGATTCTCAGTTAATCAACCAGACAAGAGGAGCTTCACCAATGTTCGGCCCAGTAAACCAGGCGTTCAACCACTTCGATAGCAAGTCTTATCAGTTCATCTGTAAACAGGATACTTGAGTACACAGAAGTTAAATAGCTAGTGGCCTATGTACCGGGACCTACCACTCCCCAATGTACCGGAGTTGTAAGGCTTCCTAAAAAGGGCATCGCTCACTTCCAAAGATGATGGATTAATCGCATTGTTCCAAAACCTCTTTTAGTATTATACATAATGACGAAGCAAACCTAACACGTACTTCATTTGCTAATTGTCAAGATGCATCACATGCCGGTAAGTTTGGCTTTGACTGTAGTAGGCAATAAGCTACTTACCTACGCTGGGAATAGTCCACCCCCCTTACCACCATTTCTTATTGCGATTCAATAATTGAATAGATTGCTTATTCATACCAATGAATAAGCGACTCTATTCCGTTTGAAATAGAGTCGCTTATTCATTGGTATGAATAAGCATTCTATTCAGTTATTGAATCGCAATAAGAGATGGTGGTAAGGGGGCAGTTCTGAAGATTGCTCGGAGAAAGAGTACTTAGCTAGACACTCGCTCGCACCCAGCAATGGGTGCACGGGGCACACGATATAATTTTATTAAATTAAGTTATCTAGACATTACGTAAATAATTATAGCAATTTTATTGATGTGTCATTGGTGATACGTAATGAAGACAAATGTACATTGCATAAATGATAGAAAGCAAGGCCTGGAGTAATTGCAATAGCCTTTGATATAAGATCAACTGCTTTTTATGACATGTAATTAGACGTTTCTATATGGTAGTGACTATGTTTCACTGTCATACAAAACTTACGTTTGTGTTGATTAATTATTATTACAAGTTTTTTTTAAGTTTAAATGCGGTATCTGTAATTGAATCAGACACCGGAAAGTGAGTCAAATTTAACTTACGAGATAAACTTGAGTCACTTTTTGTATCCGATTTATATAATATATAAATCATTAAGAACAAGAAAAATAAAAATAAAAATGGGTTTTGGCTGTGTCATAGACACGGCAGTGTACGTGAATACAACACACGGCACTAAAATTATCTTAAAATAGTAGTGCTTTTCTCTCCCCTGCACGCGATGTTCAATAGTCCTTACTAAGCGTAATAAATTATTTTATCCTTCATCTATACAGTGGTGTGATTGAATTTTGGATGTATAGCATAGATTCGAAACTACTACGCCATACCATATCCCCCAGTTTTGTTATCGTTAGATTTTATCGATTGCCCCCGTATGGACGCAAATTTAAAGACTTATTCACGTTATATATATACATATATATTAGTTGATAATAAACAAAGAACTACAAAGATTACTTATTGTGTTTGGCTCATTATGCTCTTTCATTTGAGACCCATAGCTAGGGGTTAAAGTGAAAATTATAATTTATCATTTAGTGGCGGCCCCTACATTGCTTATGAACGGAACACGTCGTCTAGCTCACCATTCTATGGCATTGTACCTAAGACGCTGGCAGCATTGCCGCTCTGTATGGCGAGTGACAACTTCCACACGCTGTTTGGTGTTTGTTGTTTATTGTTATGCAGTTGTTTGGCTAGCGTGTGGTTTCTATTAAAGATATATATGCATCAGATTCATCACAGTTTGAATAAAAAAATACCACATGGTAGACTCGAATCGTACTGCAAGTTTGTTTTTCTTATATTTTCATCTCCGCACTAACTTTTTTATGTTGCATGGACGTAAATAAATAAAAAAGAAATTAAACTTAAGTTTAAATAAAAAAATAATCTTATTCTATAACCCCCTAAAAAGGTTAAAACAAATATTATTCTTATAAATAAAATTCTAGAATACTCAGCTAAAAAAATTAATGCAAATCCCCCTCTTCTATATTCTACATTAAAGCCAGAAACTAAATCCCACGCTTACGAATAGCGAATTGGTTCTGGCACCTTCGATGAAGTATAAACAACTATACTTGATCGAAATCTGGCACACCAGAAGTTTTGCCTATTTTATTGTATGTAGTTTTATTTTTAACCGACTTCAAATGGTAGTTCTCTCTTTTATGTGTTATGCAATATATAATATCGTCTGCGTAGGTGAAAAAGTGTCTAACTACGATTTTGCCCAAATTCACTTTTTGCCATTTTCGTGACAACCAATTCATAGCGCATATTTCAGTCTGACACCCATGTATACCTCTTTCCGTTTCAGAAATATCATCATTTTTCTATGTCAAATGGCAAAATGAATAAGTTCAAAATATCAAAAATGTGTAGAAGGAAAAATAATTAACTCAATATAAAATTTAATAATTATGATTTATAATCAGCGAAGTGTTGCAATACTTAAATAAAATGAGTTATTTAGTTTATGTGGTAATCAAAATGTGTTATACAATTACTCGAGTTCAAGGAAAACTAAATAACTTGATTTATTTATTTCCGCCATTTCAAACTCTGTTCAAATGCTACATACTTCCAATTATGAATAAATATAATAAATATATAATAAATATTGTCATACAAATTACACAGCGCCATCTAGCCCCAAAGTAAGCGAAGCTTGTGTTATGGGTACTAGACAACTGATAAACATACTTAAATACATTTTTTTTTTGTAAATACATACTTATGATACATAGAAAACACCCAGACTAAAGGGACGGGGGCCCACCACACATTCCCACCACTGTATCTCCTGTGTAGCCAGGATTAACAGCGGCGACCGCCAAAAAAGGCAATGAACAATGAAGTCCATTGCAGTCCCAGGGGTAAAACTACGGCTGCCTTGGAACTCACAACGAATTTAATCAGAAGAAATTAGTAGGAGTAGGAAGCTTTTGGAATTTGACTTCCCCTCTTAGCAATGTGAGAGACAGCAATATGGCAAATAAGGCATTAAAAGCCTAAAGAGATGGCTAGTCAAGTGAAGCTCAACTGCCGTGCACCACGGATTTTAAGTTTCTAACACTATTAGGGACCTAAAACATTGAGTTGTTACCTAACACATCGATTCCAATAATATGAATTGCAAAATCGTCTGAACGCTTGGTAATTCTCCCTTGTTGCTACCAAATCTGAATAGTATACTACCCCGGATGCAACTTGCAATGAATTCAACATGTCATCCCGCTCCCGCTGCCAAAGATCACACTCCCAGAGAACATGGTGTGCTGTTTGATCGAATTCAGAATTAGCAGTAGAACATTCGCATAAGGGCGACGGCATTAATTTAAACGAAAAGAGTTTAGCTTTAAAATTGCCATGTCCAGTTAAAAATTGCGCAACGGGGTGGTCGACTTCTAACCACTTTTTCTTTAATCTATCTCTTACCGATTGAAAGAACAGATACAAGTGGCATCCTTTGGTAGAAGTTTCCCACCTTTCCTGCCATTCAGACAGCAATGTTTCAAATACTTCATTAATAGGTTTGAACAGTCTAACTATTTTTTCACGATCACGCGTTTTCAAGAAATCAGGGACCATATTTTTAGATGTATAGTACATTGAAGCGCGGCGTTGTACTTCTAAGTCTACCGGTAACACACCTGCTAGCACGGGTAGTGCCTCGGTGCTTACAGTTCTATACGACTTACATAAAAATATCAGAGCAAGGCGCTGGCTTTGAAGCAATTTACGACGTGCTGCACCTATAGTAGCCCTATCTGCCCACGCAGGTGAACCGTACGTAACACAACCCAAGTATGTGGCGGTATAAATAGTTTTTAACGTTTTGAAAGTTAATCCCCACGTAGAGGTAGAAATTCGTGTTAAGGCATAGAAATTCTTTTTTGCTTTTTCACCTACTTGCTTCATGTGCTCAATATAATTAAAATTTCTATCCAAAAGCAAACCTAAGTAACAAACCGAACTTCTATTAGCAACAGATACTCCATTAAAATGAAATCGCGGTGAAACCTGTAAATTTCCCTTAAGCAAGAGTTGATATGTTTTATGTGGCGCAAAATCGAGACGATTACGATAACCCCAATCTGAAATTAAGCCTAGGCTAGTGTTGGCTAGTTTCTCTATGCTAGATCTTGAATTAGCATTGATTAATAAGAGACCATCGTCAGCGTAACCAGTTAATGAGCACCCTTCCGGTAAGGGTAGGCTAAAAAAATCATCAAAACCGATATTCCAGAAACCCAGACTAAGACAAACAGACATGTTCATGCACACAAATGTTTGTCCTATGTGGGAATCGAACCCACGAGCGTTGGTGTCGAAGCCGCGTCATTGACCGCTACGCCACCGAGCTCGTCAAAATAATTGCTATTGTTTATTTTTCCCTCACCAAAATATCAACTAAATGCAGATTACTAACCAAACATAATAAAATAAATTAAGTTATTCATTTATTGAATGAGATGACTGTGAGCAAAGGTAAAGTTATCATCTTCCTAATAAGAGAAATGACCCGAAATAGTGTAGTCGAACTCTAGTATTAATAATCGAAGAGTCAAACAAAAGGCGGTGTGCTTGTTTGCAACTCGACGTAGTATAAAAATATCTCTAGAAATTAATTCAAGGAAGTTTTTATATCGTGTAAAACTCGTAAATGCATGTTATATTCAAAATTAAAAGCAACGTAGGTGATACTGCATTTATGACCTTTGACAATATCCCTAAAAATATCTGACGCAAAAAGTACCTCAATAAATATTTTGTTACTGATGTCAGACATAAGTTTTATAAAGAATTTAAAGACCTTGAATTTTCAACCTTATCTAAGGCATAATAAAATTTTAATTAGTTTACTCAATAATCTCATTAGTATAGCTATGCGAAAATATACGTTTTTTATACATATACATTCGTATTATCTTTATGTATACAACTTGATCGGAATACGGGTGACCTTATTGTCAGAGTTGTACAGAGCAGATAGATACAGAGAAAACATTAGAATTAATTAAATTATGGATGAATCAAACGTAAAATCTAAAAAAATAACTCTTGATTTATGAGAGATAGACGAGCCCGGTGGTCGAATGGCTAGCAAAGAATACTTTGACTCCGAGGTCGCAGGTTCGATCCCCGCACAAGACAAACATTTGTGTGCATGAATATGTCTGTTTGTCTTGGTGTTTTATACATATTTACAAAAAAAAAAAATATTTAAGTACATTTATCAATTGTCTCGTACCCTTAGTACAAGCTTTGCAAACTACTTACGCATGTAATATATAAATAATGACAACATACAAAAGTGGCCTTATCCCGTTCGTTATATATAAATATTGGATTATTAATTCTTCCAATACGTTTACATGGAGAGACTGTAAGATTTTGTTTTGTTCGGGAACAAACACTGGCCCCTTACCACCATCTCTTATTGTGATTCAATAACTGAAAAGATTTCTTATTCATACCAATGAATGAATCGCATTAGGAGATGGTGGTAAGGGGGCTGGTAGTGTATTTGGGCCAGTTTATCACATTATCTATATATTAATACGTGAAACAAAAACTTTGTACCCCTTTTTAAGAATATTGCGCGGTCGAAGGAGTATGAAATTTCGCACACTTAGAGTTTATAGTATAAAGAAGGAGAGCTGCATGCAAATATTTTTAAAAAATAATGCATTATAAATACATTAAATCAATAACAAAAACATTACACACACTACCATGTATTAGACACACACACGCATATATATTCTTTTGTTTATTGTTAGTGTCATAATTAAAATTAAGTATGGTATTTGGACCACTGGGCGAACTGTCACTGGCGACTGTATTATGAAAAGAGTAAAGTGGCACGAAGCAAAAACTTGCCTCTTGCCAGTTTACCACTAGCTATTAGAAAAAAATAGTAAGCTCGGACTAGAGTGCCAGAATCAGAGCTTGCCAGTTGCCACCTAAGTCTTATCAGCTTGGTTGTTATTTAATAGGAACTCTTTTTATGCAAAACATTGCATTGTTATTAGAACAGGAAGGAACATTAACATTACTAGCATTCATCTTCAAAACTTCGCGTGGGAAGATCATACAATGCAAATCACTTTTGGTTGAATCACAAGCTTATTATATAACCAAATTTAAAATTTACTCATGACTATACAAATTTATTATTGTCAATAATGCACAGACAGAATTTTCATGGCTTTTTTGTTAAAAAACTAAAATATTAAGTTTAAATCATTTTATTAATTTATTGTAGGTGTAGGCAAATTATCGTTAATTTGTACTTATTAACTTTTTTCCTTATTTATAACTGTATGCCTTCGTAATAAATATATAAATTCAAGACAGCAATTTACTCTTATTTTACTACTTTAACATTATTGTCGTTCGATGTAAATTTTATAACAATTCACTAACGATTTAATATATCCCACTATTCTATAATCTTGCCCCCTAATGATCTTGCCATTATTACAAATTTTATACAAGAGACAGGTGTTCAATGATGGATAAATCTATCAAGATAATTATGTGACCCGCGTCCAGGGTAAAAATGTATACATACATACGGAGACGTAATCATTACGTAGTCAGATATTTAAATAAAACATAATGGCCTACAAACTGACAGTCATTTAGCAGCGCGTAAGGTCGCGCCCACGAGTGTTTGTTATGACAATACATTGAAAACCGAGACTTACTACCGGTGAAAGTAATTTTTGATAGATTTTTTAAAAATATTTTACAGTTTCTGATTAGCTTATGTAATAATTGAATGGAGCTGTTATACCATAAAGATAGTATAATAAAAGGCGAATGCCAGGAGCTATTGCTCTATGTACAAATTGATCGTGATAACTAAACGTTCATTTCGCGGTTGTACTCTTACTCATCAAGTTATATAGTTTAAATGGCGGATTTACGCCGTATATCTAAGAGATTTTAAAGCATATCATACTTAACAGTTCCGTTAAGTTTCAATTCTTATTTCGTATGGCATGACAATAGTATAAAGGTGTCTAGCTTGCTGTTGTGCTCTTAATAAAGCGATTTTCCAAAAAATGGGGATGTTGGATTTTTTTTCTGTCACCAGATGTCGCTAGGTAGGCGTCGGGTTCAGATTGTCAAATTGTACTGAATTTTTTAACAGTGAAACTTCAAGACGACAAGACAACAGAAGGCGTCAACAAGACATTTGACAAGATGCTATGAATTGACAGATGATTGGACCCTACGCTACAGTGCTGCCAAAAGATTCTCATTGATAGCCATATGGAGCATGCTCAAATGTAACTGTAGGGAGCGCCATTGACATACTCGGCTCCCTAAACTGACATAAGTAATTCGGCCTGTCACATCGAGCGAGTATTCATGTCAATCGCCATAGTTATTTATTCATTAAAGACTATATTGACTTGAAGGTTATATTAAAATGTCTTATCCTTACTTACTATCTTACACATTTTTGACGGTGGTTGAGGGTTCAATCTCCGCACAAGACAAATACCTATTTATGTACATGAACATGTCTGTTTGTTTGGTCTGGGTGTTTTCTATGTATTATAATGTATTCGTATTTACAAAAAAAATATGTAAGTATAATATCAGTTATCCAGTACCCATAGTACAAGCTTCGCTTAGTTTGGGACTAAAGTGTGAAATTTGTACAGGAATATATTTATTTATTTACATTTAAATTTCTATATCTATGTCTAAATTAAAGCCGAAATTATAAATTTAACACCAGCCATATTTCCCGGCAAGTTGCTACATTCATTCTCTGCATACCAAAGTGCTCTGTGCCGCCTTTTCCTTTCATTTGGCCTTGCGTCGGACACTGGACTGCGTTATTGTAATTATGTTCATCTACTAGTTACTAAACTTTATGTTTACAAATCATTTTATATACTATAAAATCGCTAATAATTTAGTATTCATCAACAGTGTATAAAGAACAGCGCCCACGAGTACTAAGAGAATCCTGTGGGGTAATTCTCGTAATTAAAATGTAGTCGAAATTCAGTTCCGATCTTACAAATGTCACAATTGGTATTCTCGTGTCACAATATACTTCAAAGTGGGATTATATCGATTGAAAATTAAAAAAAACTAAGAATGTTATTTTGCTACCAATAAGTATTGATTAATGAATGAAATCAAGTATTATTATTTTTAGTCAAAATCGCAATTCCATTTCTATTCGGTCAACTTTAATTCTGCGATCGTTAAATACAGAATTGGACTTCTTTTCATATCATCATAATTTCATGTAATTACTTATTTTATTTTTGTATCATAAATCAACCAATTGTTGACGACATTCCCTATAGCCCCCGCGCTAGCCTAATCCGGAATCGTATGACAACCGTCTCACAAGTCTTATCTTTATCTATGCATTGTAATCATATCAATTGGTCTAAGTTGTCACTTACATGCATCACTGCTGGCTCTTGAAGTATTTCTACCATACAGGCGACCGCAATCAAATAACAATTCCTTAAAATGTGTTACTGCAAGTGGGTAATGTTTCTAAAAAGCTCATGAGGATTTATTGCATAAGCAGAATGATTGACACGTGTGCGTCGATCATCTTCAGACTGTGGTATTCTCGTTAACATCAGTCAACTGCTGAAAAGGGGGGCAAACGAGCATGTGGGTCACCTGATGGAAAGCAATTACCACCGCCCATGGAGATCAGCAAAACCTTCCTTTCTTTCTGGTGACCTCAATATCCATAATGTTGACAATTTAGCGATTTGAATGAGTATCTAAACTCACAATAATGTAAAGTTATTCCGACTTGTTCACACAATTGTACAACGTCCCTGACCAATTACTTAGGGTACTTTTAACGCATGACTGATGTTAACTTATTGTTCTAAAGTACACGAAGTTATTGATTTATTCCGGCATATTGTAATAAAATTGACAGCATGCTATCATCGACCGCTATATGTAATCACGAAACTACGCACGTAAACGCACTACGAGTATATTTGGGATACTCCAAATTAGTAAAATTTTATTTAAGTAGTTTTAGCCAATGATGTTATAAATACTAGATATGGCATTACGGCATTACGCCATCAACCCATAATCATCCCACTGAACTGAAGGGATTTAGAACATACTCCACCAAGCTGCTCAACTGCGGGTTGGCGGAGGCCAGTGGCCAGTGGCCACTAACTTAGTGTAACGACTGTTATCTAATGGAAACAGCCAGGACCGACCTTGCGCCACCGAGCTCCTCAAGAATGTTTATAATAAAAATATATTGCTTTTCAGCCAGGAGGCCAGTGTTTTCAAGCCGTCCAAGCCACGACGACAGTCATTCAGCCAAGTTGGCTTAATGACTGTCGTCTAAAGACAACAATCGTTTGGTTCTCCGTCGAACTTTTTCGTTTCGGATTCCATCCCTCAGAGAAACCCCGAGCATACCCCTCTCCATCGCTCGCTGCGCGCCTGTGGACCAGTCCGATGATCAGTGTCGAAGTGGCTGAACCATAGGACGGACTGGTTGAAGACTTTAATCTTTGAAGATTAAAGTCTTTCCCATATAAAGTATTTCCCTAATGTTTGAACATTGGGGTATCTGTGCGGCAAAGATGTGCAGAAGCTTCCAAAAAGCTGAAAAACCTAATCGAATGCTTCTATCGATCTCGTTGAAATTACTCCGGCCAAGCTTGCAACAAAAAACAAATAAATAATGAATTAAGGACACTTTCTTATTTATAATATTATTAGGAACCTAAAATTGTATATAACTATAACGTAACACATTGATTTTAACATAGTCTGATAATTTCTCACTTGTTGACACCGAGTTAGAATAGTAAATTACCCCAGATGCGACAAGCAAGAAATTCAACATGTCGTCCCGCTCCCGTCGCCAAAGCTTACATTTCCAGAAAACATGGTGTGCTGTTTGCTTAAATTTATGATATGCCTTAGCGCAGCGATTTCCAAAGTGGGTTCCACCAGGGTTCCGAGAGAGATTTTTTTTATCTGTGATTATTTTGTATGGGTTCTATATAATGAATGAGTTTTGATTAGTAGCCCCCTACCATTTTTACGGTCTAATAGCTAGCAATGGTCATTTTGTGTGCATGAACATGTGTGTTTGTTTTGGTCTAGGTAGGTTTTCTATGTATGTACTTACAAAAAAAATGTGGTTAAGTATAGTATCAGTTATCTAGTACAAGCTTTGCTTAATTTGGAACTAGGTGGCAGTATGGAATTTGTCCAGGAATATTTATTATTTATTTTATTTTAAGTAGAACCCTTACGTTAGAACATTCAAAGAAAAGTGTTGCCACAAGTCACAACCGTTTTAACAGGTTTAAGTAACGTTAAGTCATGAAACAAAAAATAATTTTGTATGCATAGATTAATGATAAGCCCGCTGTGCTCCGAATTGAATTCGCAAACAGCAAAAATAAGGCATAAAATTAAACGCCAAATACGGCAGTGCTCAGCTGTAACTAATATATTGACATGCCGAATGACTATTAATCGAGTAAAAGTTAAGAGATTGAAAAACGTTATTTTTTCGTTTGTCAATAGTATATTGCCGCATTCAACGAGCCATTTGCCGCATTCAAGGAGTTATTGTTCAAATAGAGTAGTGTATGATATAATTTAATCATTCAACCTTCCATCTTTGTTGTTTTAGGTAACTTTTAAAAAACCTTTTCTGTAAACCTATATCTAGCTTTTTACTCGACTGCTGAAGGAAGGTTACGTTTTCCGAGCGTATTTATGTGAAGTATGTCTTATTATTTGGCACGCTCTACAGCCTAAACCGTTTGACAGTTTTGAACATAAGAGGTGTCGTTAGATTCGCCTTAATCACGCAAGTGACATAGGCTATATCAAAAATAAAAAAAATCAATATGGCGGCTGTGAGCCGCAAAATTGTTGTACAATTAATTTTTTTTTTATCTAAATATATCGATATGGGTATGGGTATGGTAAAGGTCTCGGTGACCTGATTTCAAATATATATTTCATATATTAGTTTTTGCCTGCGGCTTGGCTTGTGTGGAATTATATTATTGTTGCGCGTGATTAATAAATCTTTTGTAGGTGCAGTCGGGTTTTTTGATTTTTTTTTAAATTAACTTAACTATTCCAAATAACTTTTTCCCAACATCTTTGACGAGCTCGGTGGTCGAATGACTTACAAAGACTTAGATGTCCACTTTGACTTTGACTCTGATGTCGCGCTTTCGACACAGATTACTTATTAGTTACTACGTAACTTTCAATCCCCACTAGACGTTTGTGTGCATGAACATGTCTGTTTGTCTTGGTCTAGGTGTTTTCTATAATATGCATTTATAAAAAAAAAAATAAGTATAGTATCAGTTACATAGTTCCCACAGTACAAAGTTCTAGTTTTCCCATAGTACTAGCTTTGCTTAGTTTGGGACTAGATGGCACAGATGTTATTTGTTCAGAAATATTTATTATTAAAAGGTCTACCATACAATTTTGTGCATATTTTATTTTGATACATCGGTAGAAATAGAGTTATTAATACAATTTCCTGACCACAGCTTGTTTAAATAAATTTTTATGAAATGTTACAAATTTGCGTTTGCCAGTTAAAAATACCTATAAAATACAACAGAATAAAATAAAGAGCACAGAAACAACAGCGGAACAATTGGTGTACTGCTTCGTAACCTTTTCATTTTTTTGTAATCTACAACCTTTATTGTAGTCTGTATAATAGTGATTTTAAATTAAAACTGCTCCGGGCGTTGTCCTTGTTTCACACTATGTACGGACTAACAGGGCTATTGTACACTATGATGTTTTATTTTTATAATGATTTAATATTATTTTGTGCGTAAACTCTATATTTACCGCTGAAAGACGACTGTTTAATGAAGGACATAGGTATTCCAATTGCCATGACAACTAATGAATAAAAGGTAAGTGATTTAATTAAATGTTTAGACACTATTTATTTATTTAACATCTTTATTGACCACATACATATCCATATAAATGTCTATAAATATACATAAATACTTAATTATTATTTTCGTTAATTAAATTTTAACTTTAATGCAAATGGATATAATGAGAAAGGAAGGCCAAAAAAGAGGCGGATGAATTGCATTGATATATTAATAATAAGCAATAAGCCTAGATCATGTTAAGATAAATTAATATCATCCATAATTTTGGAAGTAATTCCGTTTCTAGGTTTGCATGGAAACGCTACTGGACGGAGCAGCCTTAAACTTCCAAGCAGGGATTGAAAGCGGTGAAAGGGAGCCAAAACGGTTGAGAATTGTGGTTACGATACCGGTAAAACAAGAAGAATACCTTTATTTTTTTACGGTACCATTATACCTTTATATTACCAGTACCTTAACCAAAACCATTTCGGTACCGAAAAAATGATGCGACAACGACGCGACGTAGGTATCGATCAAGTACTTACCTACCAATGCGGCCGACATTGTGGAAAGAAAACCTTTATTTTATAATTTAGATACCTAAAAAAATAACGATACCGGAATATTACAATACCGAAATTATTAAGATACCTTTACTTTAAGGTATCGAAATTTAAAGGTATGACGTCATACCTTTAACCGATATATCCAAATTTTTTCGGTTATTCAATCCCTGCTTCCAAGGGTAACAAAGACCATAGCATACCAATTCGTTGGACAATCAGTAGATATGACAGATCTACCTTCATCTACATGATAATAAATATTATAAATAAACCCAAATACGAGCATTATTATAATAAATCAATGTACCATTGAAGTAAGGGACGCAATAAATGATTTTGTTCAACAATGTTTAATGACTTGCAATTATTCAATGTATGTATCCTTTTGTTGATTCATGTTTTATCCACGGACAGCAAACCTTAAAAGTCTATCAATATTGTCTTCTGATGCCAATAAAGTTAATGACTTATTGACATTTTTGTTATTTTTTTTTCACGAGTTGGACCAATATCTCTTTAAATTAGTAAAATCATCATTGTCAATCCAACCAGATACAAGTAACACCTTGATTAAGAAAATAGTTTGTATGGCTTGATTAGTGAAACCATTACATTAAGCCCAAACAAACTCCTCTTTACAATCGGTCACAACTGTGGAAGTTGGTGACATCCTTTTTTAAACTAGAGGAGCGCTGAGGATTTTTTATCGCCTAAGAGATTTTACATGCTAAAGAATTATCTTGATTAAGACTCTTTTAATATAAAATTCCCTTTGACTTCATTCAACCTGATGTTGTGCCCTCCTCAACCAATCGTCAACTTGTGTTCTTATGGTGTCATCGATACATCGATTGGGTGGTCTAACTCGCGGTCTAGTATAGCTGCTTCAGAACATGTCGTGTTCATCGTTCCTCCTCTATACAATGTGACCAGCCCCCGCCTACACCGCCTACACACTACATTTTTACACTGGTTTTTGAGCGGATCCACTTATTGGTATTATTATCCCACAAGGCATAAAACATTGCTCATCTTATACCTAGTATTTCTACAGACTTGTTTTTGATCATAGCGTCCGTTCCATACGACAAAGAGCATTAACAATAGAATCAAATATAGTCATTTTATTATATACTGTGCAGAGTATAATTATAATTACAGATTTCGGAGTATAAACGTCAGACACAATAATGTATTCAGTCCGCGTGTAGATACTTTTTTCTTAAGAGGGTATAGGTATTTGATCTTTTATACATATGCTGTACTTGCTATTTCCGTAGTTTACACACCAGGCCGATATCTGCGACAAACCATAGGGCATTTTGGGTAGTGCTTGTCATCCTCTATGTCCTACAAGGCGACTAAGGGAAATACATTATCAAATATCGATCAGGCCTCCCCAACCCGTTTGGCCAGCGTGGGGAGTGTAGGCCAAATCCTCCTTCCGTCTAGGACGGACAAGAGAGGGTCGTGCTCCTGTAGTGGAGACTAAAATGGACCTGATGATGATGATGATGATTGTCATCCTCTGGGTACATAATAAAGTTAAATGAGTCTCTTCTCTTCATGGCATGGCGATGAAGTGCGCATGCAAATTATCTATGTCAGTTTTAATTAGATAATTAAATACTAGAATTTATTACATTGCCATTTGAATAAATTAAAATACACTTATAAATTTTCTGTCTCTTTCTAAATCCCAACTGTCAATTAATTTTAAAACACGTGTTACTATTAACTATCCTTATGCAAATTAATTGCATAAACAGCCTAATAATGCTGATACATTTTGGATAAAATGTGCTAAATCATAAATAAGTTAATAAATAAATATTCCAGGACAAATTACACACTGCCATCTAGTCCCAGATTAAGCAAAGCTATCTACTACTAGGTACTAGGTAACTGATATTATACTTAAATACTTTTTTTTGTAAATAAATACACATATTACATAGAAAACACCCAGACCAAGACAAACAGACATGTTCATGCACACAAATATAATCATTCTCAATACCATAGTTTCTTTTCTAAAGGTTGTCTGGAAGAGATTTTAGAGAGCTTTTAGCGATATGGCCCCTTACCACCATCTCTTATTGCGATTCAATAACTGAATAGATTGCTTATTCATACCAATGAATAAGCGACTCAATTTCAAATAGAACAGAGTCGCTTATTCATTGGTATGAATAAGCTATCTATTCCGTTATTGAATCGCAATAAGAGATGGTGGTAAGGGGGAAGACTGCCTTTTGTACTTTTAATTTTTGCATGTATCTTTGTCATATTGGTGCAATAGAGTGAATTCTATTCTATTCTACTGTAACCAGTGTATAGAAAAACCCTATTTTACAAACAATTACTTTAGGATTATTAACTTAGGAATTAAGTCGAACCGTGTATCGAAACCCTAACGGTCATTTGGGATACCCTGTTAAGGCTTTGTTAGCTTAGCTTAATTGGGGTAGTGAACGGTGGGTGAATTATTAAGCGTTTTATTATAACGACCTCCCGCATCGTTGGACATGATAAAATATAACAGATTAAGTACAATAGCTGACCATTAATATAGTAGGTCTGAAATTGGAATTAACCAGCCACTTAGAGGCTCTTCATAAAAGTTACAACGAACTACTAATTTGCAAATGAAGTCGGCACCGAAAAGAAGATCTTGAGCAAGGCTGGCAACGGATCGGCGACCCTTTGGTGTTGCTGATCTCCATGGGCGGTGCTTTTCATAAGGTGACCCACATGCTCATTTGTCTCCTCTCATATAAAAGGCAACATTCACCATCTGAACGAGTGACAAACGATTCCCCACGTTTTTTTTTTTCTGAGAATATAACTCTCAATTACATTATATCTTATTATCTCAGAAACAGCGAAAGAAATCCAATTAAGGCCCTTTTTAATAAAGGTTATTATCATCATCATCAGGTGATTTTAGTCTCCACTACATGAGCACGACCCTCTCTCGTCCGTCCCAGACAGAAGGAGGATTTGACCTACACTCCCCACGCTGGCCAAACGGGTTGGGGAGGCCTGATCGATGTTGTATAATGTATTTCCCTTAGTCGCCTTGTACGACATCCGCGGGAAGAGACGGAGTGAGTCTATTCTAGTCTGCCGGAAACCACACGGCCATTTAATTTATTACCATAATTAACATAAATAATAAAGCATTATAATTCATCTTAATCAATATTATGATACAAAATAATCTTAAATTTATACTTGTTACTATGATTTGATCATACTTGTACATTGGAATATCACATACTCAGTGATATCAGCGTAACAAGATTTATGTTAAAACCGACATAGGACCAATATATGACAATAATTAAAATACACATTAAAATATCTACAATAAAATAGAACGGAGTTACGTCGTACGTGGTTAACTCTTCAACAGCACACAGAAGACTGACTTTTTTTACGCCCCACGTGCGCGATGGACAACCTTCCAGAGGTAACTACGGGAAGGAGGTGGTGAATCCTCATGGATACCATCGTAACATAAAGCTACGTTGATTATGTCGGACTCTTACCGACTAAACACCACCTAGGGACTGCTTTCAGCCTTGCGGGGCCTTAAAAGCTTCATCTAAGCGATCGCCTCCTTGGTGAACGGGCGTCGCAAACGCCGCTCACGAATGAGCGTGCGTTAAGTGAAAATGGCAACCCCATGAAGTGGGGTGAGCCATAAGAGATGTAGGGGACTAGAGGTAGTCGACTGCGACTACCTGGACTTGGTCTGACTAGACTAGACAAAGTTCAGTAGTCAATATTATTTTTTTGCAAATTCATTTTTTTTTTTTTAATATAATCATTAAAGTTATTACGCATATACATTAGAAACCACTTTCAATATTAATTAATAAGTGCATATAAATGTACATACACTTTTTCTATATGTTTATTACTTACATAGGTATCTCAAAAATACAATATAGACCGGTTTTTAATAACAGTTACTAACCAAAAATTTAAAATTACCTTTTCCCACACAATCAATGTTTTATATTTTCGTTAATTGACAAAGTTTTCTCCACAGAGAGCGAGGTTTATTGAAATAAATCTAGTAATACAATAGTTTTTCACAAAAAATGCAATTTGGAATATCCTGTTAGTAAAGCGAAGTTTGACTCGGTTGGGAATTGGCTCTAAGGTTATTTGTAAAGTAAACGATTTTCTCCTACTTTTTACTGCCTTACGAATTATCAACCTGTATTTCGTCGTCAACACTTATTCATCCCACTGCTGAGATACGGGCCTCCCCTCAATCGAAGGGGTTTAGAGCATACTCCAGCACTCTGCTCTACTGCGGGTTGGCGGAGGCCAGTAGCCACCGACTTTGGCTTAACAACTGTTATCTGGTAGCAGTGCCGCCGAAGTCCGGAGGAGCTCGAGATAAATAAACCCATCCATGGACAAGCTACGGTCCACGTTGCTTAAAAATTACTTAATATTACGTTACAGAAATAAATACTGAATTGAAAAAAATCGGTTGTCTGTAAAGTCGGTTTACTGACGATAGTTGAACGTGACAACGTCATAAGAAGATACTGATGGAATGTTTGCATTTTTCAAAAGAAAATTTTAATGGAACGCCTCAGAGCGAGGTAACGCCGCATACGTCATGTTTTTTCGTGCGTGCAGCCGGCTCCATCGAATTATAAGACGTTGTCACGTCAAAACACTTCAGTTGCTTGTGACTCCAATATTAACGTGCGAGAAAATAATAAATATAATAAATAGTAAATATTCCAGGACAAATTAATTACACCCGGCCATCTAGTCCCAAACTAAGCAAAGCTTGTACTATGGGTACTAGATAACTGATAAAACTTAAATACATTTTCTTTGTAAATACATACATATAATACATAGAAAATACCCAGACCAAGACAAACAGACATGTTCATGCACAAAAATATTTGTCTTGTGCGGCGATCGAACCCGCGACCTCGGAGTCAAAGTGGCCATTGCTAACCATTCGACCACCGGGCTCGTCAAATAAATGTGTATTTGTTTTAATTTCTATAATTATTTGTTTCCTTGTTACAGTGGCCACCAAGATTGCTTCGGTGGACGTTTACCGTCCTGCTGATAGTAGCTGTCATCGCCCCCACCTCAGACTCTACTGGTAAGCATGCTCACTCGCACATCTGTTTTAGCAAATTCCACTAGTGTGGCCTTGCAACCGCAATCCCACGGAAAGTCATGTAAGAAAATAAGCATTTTCTTCCATATATATAAAAATTAAACTCTATTTCGCTTCGTAACATTTGTATCTAAAGTACATTTTTTTTTATTATGGGACGGGGTACCATACATTCCCACCACTACTGTGGCTCCTGTGTAGCCAGGATTAACAGCGGCGACCAAAAAAGGCAATGAACAATGAGGGGGTAAGACTACAGCTACCTTGAAAGTCACAACGAATTTAATCAATTGAAATTAGTAGGGGTAAGAAGCTTTTGGAATTTGACTGGGGTGTAAGTGGTTCTTTGCTATGTGAGAGCCAGCAATATGGCAAATAATGCGTTAAAAGCCTAAAGTACTATTTATAAAAAAAAATCATCAATGTGAGTACCATCCCCATTTTTTAACGTCACTGAAATGTCGCTGTTTTCGTGTTTGTCGACAATCCAACCCGTCGCATGTCGCATCCGTCTAACAGATGTATTGGTGATAATATAAAGATTTATTTGGTTCCAAATAAAACAAGGCGACAGCTGACACCAATGTTGTCAATAGATGGACAAGCCAGCTATCGTAGACTGAGAAAACTACAGACAAATTGATAGTTTCCATTGCATTTACTCTAGAAAAAGAGGAGTTTACACCATCATTGTGTAAGCAAGTGAGACAGATTGACACTATTTTTTGTTTCGCGTCACGTGCTGCTTGTATTTAAGGAGAGAAAAATAATTTACTAAACAGTATGATAGCGCTATACATAATTAAATCTGACATGTTCTCTATCTCATGCATGCTACGCCTTACAGCCTATCTAATGTCTATAAAACGTAGTATAGAAATAATATATGGTTAGCAATTAGCATAGACGTGTGTCTATATCTACACAGACTACGTAGTATATTATAATACACTTTGTTTTATAGGCGCCTGCCAGGCGTGGCAAACATGACATAGAGAATTATGTTAGTTTCTTATATTTAGCTTTCAATAGAAACAGCAACATGATGAAAAGTAGACAATAGGCGAACTTAATGCGTAAACATAGTATCCCAGTTTACCTTTGGGAAATTCTCATTCATTCGATTCTCTAGGAGATGCATAATTGGAAAATCTTTACTTCTATGTCTCATTTTTTTTGTTATAAAATCCTTGCTGTCATTCTACATTGTAGTCTTTTTTTTATTATATATGGTAACTAGCGACCCGCCCCGGCTTCGCACGGGTGCAATGCTGATACTAAATGTACTACAGAAGGTCTTTGCGCTTTGTCCTATCCAGTCCTTCCCCAGTTATAGGCACACGCCGCCGGCTCCGCGGCCGGTACCGCCACAGCCGTTATGTCCCTGCATTTTAAATGTGTAATATCTTCTAAACTATTCATTTAAATTACATGCTGTGAAGGGCCATATTGATCTATATTAAATGCGCAATGTATTTAAGGTACTTAATTGGATAAGGATTAATTATGTATTGCTTAAAATCGCTTCGTAAATAAGGCATTATTTCTTGTAAAAAGCAAAGGATAAAATAACGGTTATTGTGTGTTACCACTAAGAGATAGACATATACCATCGCGAACTTTTTTGTAGACCATTTTAAGGTGAACAATACTGTACTACATTATTTTGATCTATCTCGTTGGGTTCAGCCAGCGTTTGCAATGAAAGAGCAAAAAATGTGTTTATTTACGACATCACATTAGAAACCTCTAAATTATCAGTAATTTTCTACTATGTTATGCATATATTATACATATAAACTTTCCAGTTGAATCACTCTATCTATTAAAAAAAACCGCATCATAATCTGTTGCGTAGTTTCAAAGATTTAAGCATACAAAGGGACATAGGGACAGAGAAAGCGACTTTGTTTTATACTATGTAGTGATGATTAGCGTGTAATAACTCTATTTTATAGCGAACATCAGAAGTTTCAGAAAAAAAAAATATATATGCAACTATTTTGTTTTAAAGTATCTTTGCATCTACCATTTTTTTTAGTATGCTTCGTAATCGAAATATTTGCATTTTAAAATACCTCTATTGACATTGAGCATGTACTAGTGTACCTCGATCTCAAGAAAATTACTTTTCACTTATTTATTTTTGTACTTAATTTCAAAAATAAACCATAATAAATATTGTACAACATTGTACAAAAAAATTATGTATTGGTTTTGGCACCTCCACTCTATTCTTTCACAAAAGATTTATGGTTTTCATGAATGAACAAACGCATAAATTTACGTGTTGATTTATTTGGAGCTTTTTGTTTCCTAAATTACTTTTAGATCGAACTGAGACAATGCCTATTTTTTTTTTACTTTGAGGGAGGCGCGCGTTTCATGTATTCTAAACATGGTATTCCAGTATAAGATGATCTTGCGTAGTCAGGAGGCATATAGTGCTACGCGGGATCTTATTATATTGGAAGACACGTTATGTGTGATTGACTGTATTTTATCACAAATAAGAAGTAGTACATGAGTAATGCGTAGTGCATTTTTTACAAAACGCAATACTTTATATTTGTATTTCTGGATTTTGGCACTAGTATAATGCTATGACTGACTATACTGTGCTACAGTCATATTTTTCATCGATAATAAAAACTATCGTATGCATCAATGTTTTCCTATTTTAGTGTCCTGATGGCGCATCACCAAGATTCGCGAAGCTCCTATTTCTACCAAATGTCAAACCAAACCTTTAACCCAAAGGTATTTTTTTGGCTATACACTACAAGCAAAAGATTGTATCGAAAAAAAAATGCCTGTCTGCAAAGTCGGTATACGGACGATAATTTTACGTGATCATAAAAAAAATCATCGGCCGGTGGAGTGGAAGAGAGATAGATGTGTCACAAGCCGAACGCTTAGGCCGATCGTGCCTCTCTATCGCTTGTTCCGCGCTCTCGCTTCAGAAGGCTCAGACGAAACGTGACAATGAGTCATGCTTTTTAGTACATGCAGCCGTTCATCGATTTATGAGGCGTTATGTATCATCCTAAAAAGTTATATGAACGTGTTTCTGAATTAGCTCTTAAGTACATACATAGGCCAGTTAGATTTTTTTTATATTTGATAAGGCAAGCACTGGCGACATATTGTGTAAATCCCATTATTTTTCACTCTCAAAGAAAGAAGTCTATGGTAACCATTATATTTATTGTAACGTGTAAAAAGCCGAACAATAAATAGCCCATAAAAACCAATAACATTCACGAATATTTCCTACTCGTACAATAGAAAAATATCTATTAATAGAATTTCTTTCCGTGCGAATTGTTTCGAAAAATAACTCTCGATTCGATAAATATTACCTTTCTTTGGAATAACAAACTTAATATTATAGTAATAAGAGTGGATTTTGTTTGAAAATTTGCGTATTACCTATTACTTACAACGTGTCCCTCATGAGCTTTTGAAATTCAGAGTGTGTTCAGAATTTATTATGTGGAACAGATTGGAGAATAGTGGTCCTGTGTTACAAACACTTGGTGGGAGTCATGTTCGGGAATAAATTTCAATATTTTCGAACGAAAGCATGTTTTAACATTTTTAAAGAAGTTAAGTTTTATTTTTAAAGAGAAGAATTTATTTGAATTTAAAATGGTAGTGGATATTTTGTAACGTTTTTTAGTATTTTTTATGTGTACGAGCAGGTACGTGGTGGGAAAGTGAGACTAGTGAGATTTTGAACTCCAAAATGAGACTGAATTAATATAATTATTTGCGTTACTTTTTTTTTTTTCAATCAAAATCCGAGTCACCAAGTTAGATAAATTTAATTAATATTTCTAGACAAGTTAAATAAAAAACGAAATAAATATTGTCAGACAAATTACACAGCGCCATCTAGCCCCAAAGTAAGCGAAGCTTGTGTTATGGGTACTAGACAACTGATAAACATACGTAAATACATTTTTTTTTTGTAAATACATACTTATGATACATAGAAAACACCCAGACTAAGACAAACAGACATGTTCATGCTCACAAATGTTTGTCCTATGTGGGAATCGAACCCACGAGCGTTGGTGTCGAAGCCGCGACATTAACCGCTACGCCACTGAGCTCGTTGAGAGTACATAGCATCATCCAGTTTCTAACTAAATAAATCTTGTACTAGTTAACATACTATAACTGTTTTTCATACCACTAAGTTGGCAAACAAGCATATAGTTAATAATAAATAAATGATATTTACACACAATTATTAAATTATATTGAATCAGAAATGAGGAGATCCGTAGAAGAACCAAGGTTATCGACATAGCCCAGCGGATTAGCAAGTTGAAGTGGCAGTGGGCAGGGCACATAGCACGGAGGACGGATGACCGATGGGGTCGAAAGGTTCTCGAGTGGAGACCACGTACCGGCAAGCGCAGCGTAGGACGTCCACCCACAAGGTGGACAGACGACCTCATTAAGACCGTAGGATCGCGCTGGATGCAAGCCGCTTCCAACCGGTCTTATTGGAGATCTAGAGGGGAGGCCTATGTCCAGCAGTGGACTTCCAATGGCTGAGATGATGATGATGATGATGATTGAATATTCATTTATTTCAGATTTCAGCATCCATATAAAAGATTATCATTAGTATAGGTATGAATTAATTATTTAATATGTCAAAATTATTATCAAAATTATATTAAAATAGTGCGTCAATTTAATAAGTACTTATCATGTCAAATAAAATAGCCACATATTCCCACATAGGAGAAACATTTGTGTGCATGAACATGTCTATTTGTCTTGGTCTGGGTGTTTTCTATGTATCATAAGTATGTATTTAGGTAGGTATGTTTATCAGTTGTCTAGTACCCATAACACAAGTTTCGCTTACTTTGGGGCTAGATGGCGCTGTGTAATTTGTCTGACAATATTTATTATTTTATATTATTTATACTAATTTTTTTTTTATATATGAGAGGGGGGCAAACGAGCATGTGGGTCACCTGGTGGCAAGCAATCACCACCACCTATGGATGTGATGCCAGCTCAGCAAATCAGGGCTCGCCGATCCGTTGCCAGCCTTTTAAGAAATAAAGACTCTCTTCTTGAAGACTCCCATATCGTAATTGTGCGGAAATACCGTTGAGGGAAGTTAATCAACTTCCCTATTAACGATATGGAATCTCACAATATGTGGAATCCCACAGTCTTACCGTTCGTGGTATAAAATGTCTCATGAAACGTACTGAAGTAGATTGCCAATTATCAAGATGATATGGATGGAATATCTATAGTGATGAACTTTCTAAATTAAGACCCATATACTTGAGCACAAAAGGGTCCATGAAAAATCCATGAGGGTCCACGTGTCACCGGTGCTGCAGCACTGGACCCACTCTAAGATAAGATAAGACCCATACAAAAACTACTTTAGTTTAAATAAAAACAAAAAAAAACAATTCCCTTTTTCAAATAGGCTACAAAATGATGTTACTTATTTTGTATTTAACAGTACAAATACTGTAACCACACAATTATCTCGACACTTGCTGCGTCAGTGAATATGTGGTTAGTGATTGTAATAATTAAATCATAACGGTTTTCCACTTATATCATTTTAAAACCAACGGAGAAACCACGACATTAGAAATCTCTTTTTATTCATGTACTTTCATTAATTTATACTATGAGTAGGTTTGCTCTGCGGTTTCACCCGTAGTTTTGACTACTAATGGTCATAGCTTGGTGTTAAATAGCTGATAACGTTCTACAGGAATTTGATTCGTCATCATTATCATAAATATTAAAAAAATGGAAAAATTCAACCTCCTCCCCCCACTTCCCCCTCCGTTCTAGGTGGAATTTGAACCCTCGACCTCTCGATTACCGGTCGAGTGCTCTTCCAACTGAGCTACCAGGAAGGTTTGTGTTGGTGACTAATTTTTGCATCTTATATTTTATTTTACTGTGTAAGTCACAGAGAATTTGTCCATTTTTAAAAATATATTGTCCATTTTTATAATATTCTGCCAAGTTGGCCAAGACAACTATTTAAATAATAATAATCAACATTATCAGCCATCCATTGTTGGATATAGACCTTCCTCAATGATTTCCATCATATGCGATCCGCCACTTTCAGCACCGACCCCTTTCAGTTGTTTTTTCAGCTCTTCCATCTAGAGGCGGTGCGTTCCGGTTCAACGATTCGTTGCCCCATACGTGGCCTTCCCTCCTGGGGCCTTACCACAAGCTCTAAACGCAGGAATTGAACCATCATGGTTGCGAATTTATGAATGAAATTCATTGATAAATACGCAACCATCATAGTTCCATTTCTGCGTTTAGAGCTTGTGGTAAGGCCCCTGGACTTTCCTCCCACATCTGCCATCACTGACTGGGCAGAATTGGATTAACAAATGACTTTTTGTTTCCTTTTTTTATGTATTTTTTCTCTACATCTAAATATTACAACATGCACAAATTGTACCATTTTCACTAATCAAACCTGATTTATCTACACATGGTCAGATCACAGGTAGGATGCATAAAATAGAGATCTTTAATAATTCAGAAAAAAATAAGTAGAAGAAATACCATGGCCATTACCTGCTCTTTTTAACAGACTCCAAAAAAGAAGGAGATTTATTTGGAAGAGTATACTTCGAGATTGGCCCCATATTTTTTTCATCATCATCAGCCTGAATCTATCTACCCACTGTTAGGTTTGTTATTTCATTACTTCGGCATTTATAAACCGATTTGAAAAATCTTTTTTTATTTAAAAGAGTATACTTCCAGATAGATCCCATCTACATAAATGTAGATTCATTACTCTCTCTATCTTTAGTGTCGGTTTTTTTTTTGTTAAAATTTTCATAAATCATAGTGGAAATATTTTGGTGGACCAAATAAGAAAAATCTGCCTAATAATAAGTAAAAAGAAAAAACAAGCAGCTACTATTTGGGATGTAAGTGGTTCACGAGCCAAGACATCTTTGAGCAAAAACTAATCTGACTTGCACGTGATGCACCCTATCAACTAGCAAATGCGGCTCTGGCCAAGAAGAAGTTGAGCACTAACATACTTATCGTTTGTATGTTTTAGGGAGTGAGTTAGGATACTGATAAGCTCCTGTGAAATTGCTGATTTAGCACTAGAGTGACAACGTTCAACTGCGAGTTGTTAGTCCATTTATTTACCCACCAAGAAAATTCCAAGATGGTGTAACTATGCTACCAATAAACACCGAATGCAAACATTCAAAAATATACATAGCGACATGTTCCTACCAAAAAAAAAATCAAAGAAAAACTGAGCGTTCAGAAATGATATTTGAAGCTAAAATTCCTTGACAAAATACTCAGAAATGTGAAATAATTTGCGGTAAATACAGGTAAATAATGTAAAGATATTATCGAGGCGGACAAATGGAGTTTTCTTACGCTTTCATACGCACGTTTCTGATAATAAATTAAAACTTAAATAGACGCTGTTGTACCTAAGCAATTAGTTACTTTTAGCTTTTAGTTAATATATATTTTTACTAGCTTTTGTCTTTAAATTCTTCAAAATAATTATTAGCGCGTTACTCGGTCTTTGGCAACGAAGTATCTTCACAGGAACTGCTGGTTCAGGTCACTCACTTGCAGGAAACAATAAATCGTTTTAATGTCTAGGACGTTACAGATAGATTATAAGCGGCAAGTCTAAGATATAAAATGTTACAATAATTTTATACATTGCTTATTATACAATACAGTGTCTTTATATAAAACGTGGATTTTTTTTTTAGAATTGTAATTAGTTTCTAGAAAGTTTAAGTTTAACTTAGCTTTTAGTCCAATTTAATTTTTACAAATAGTTTATCTATTGACTTATTATGATTTTGCGTGCGTTAGAAGTTTACACCCCCCGGTAGACTTAAATCACTTTGAGATAATAATGCACCCGGTGAATCGATAGAACTTCAGCCCTAAACCATCTATCATAGCGTATCCTAAAATATAGAAGAAATAGTCACGTGAATGAAATCTAGCAGAGTAGCGCTTAGATTATCGAAATGTGTGTTTAATTCATTCAGGTGCAGAAAGTCTATAGTAAGTAGTACTTAATGCACCTAGATGATTTTCTACCGAACAATTAAGTTTACCGGGTGGTGTAAACTTCTAACTCAACTCAGAACCATAGTGATAAATTACCCGGTCGGAAATTTATATTTATAGCGGTGATTAGCTAGCACAACTCAGCTAGGACAGAGATCCAACTCCAACAATTGATACGCAAAATTCTCCCTATTCAATGTGAAATTGAAAGTTAGAATTCAATACAAAATTTACTTGACATGTTACTGGCAGGTTGTTATAAAGGAATTCCTTTGAAACAGAGCTTTCAAAGGAATATTTCCATGTTCTCTAACAATCCTTTTGTTTAAATTTAGATACTCTACAAATAGCTTCATAAAATGGACATTAGTTACGGGCGTTAAAGGTGGCAAAGAAACATACGGCCTGATGGAAAGGAATCAGCGTAGCCTATGGACGCCTACAGCACAAGAACAAAAACCTTTCACGCCCTGTTTGAAGAACCCCATTTAATCTCCTGGGAAAACCTCAACAGGCAGTTCATTCTACAGTTGATAGTACGTGGTAGAAAACTTCTCTGGAACCGCATAGTACATGACCACTTCGGTACTAATGTGTGAGGATGAATTCAGTGTCGACGGTGAGCGGTACGTCTGTAGACAGACCCCGTGGGTCACTGGCGTTCATAGGCTGCGGTAGCTGCTTTCCATCAGGCGGGCCGTAAGCTTGTTTGCCACTCTAGTGGTATAAAAAAATCAACGCACAGCCCAAACTGCTGAATTTAGAAATTTCAAATTTGGTACTTATCTCGCAGCCTAACCGAAAGACAATCCGCCTGAACGCAATCCGCAGTAGTAAAAAACAGAGGCATTTTTTAAACAGCTAGCCGTTATGTAATGCGGCGGCTCTACGCACTGGCTGCGACATATAGATTATGAGGACTAGGGGTGCACTAAGAAAGGATTTATGAAAGTTCCCACAGGTTACCGCAATATGTGCGTACGAAATCGCGGGCGCAAGCTAGTTAAACAGAAATATAATATTATTTCTCTCTCTTTCCAGCTGTTCGGAGAAGATTACGCAAACCAACCAACAAAGTGTCCACTTCAGTTACGTCCAGCGTATCTAGATCCACTGATCAAGTGATATCCGCTAGTGTGAACAGGCCCAAGATCCGTGGTCGGCCCAGCATAGCCAGCAGGAAGTCTTCGGCAGCTATTGACAACTCTGTCGGTACTGATGACCATAAAGATAAGGATGGCTATAAGGTTAGTATTACGTCATACATTTTTCAAAACTACTAAACAAGCATACGACCTGCCTGATGATAACAGATTATGCAATAGGTTGCGTTCGGAACCTCGTTCTACAGTCGCACCGCTCGCCATCGACAAGAAATTCATTCTCACACATTGGAGCCAAGATTATCAAAACGAACTTTGTCATTCCAGAGAGGTTTTCTTCCACGGACTCTCAGGTTGTGGAATGAATTACCTGCCGAGGTGTTTCCAAGAGACTACAGTATAGGGTTCTTCAAGAACAGTGTGAAAAGGTTTTTACAGGATCGGCAACATGTGAGTGATGCCTGTGGTGTAGCGACCGTCCATAGGCAGCGATGGCTGCTTACCATCGGATGGGATCTATGCCTGTTTGCCATCTTTGTAGTATAAAAAAAACGATAACTTAGGGACGCTTGCAGCACCGCAGGCTCTAAATGGCATGTGCCAAACAACATAACGACCTGCAATAAAGCGGTTACAGTTTTTATCTCGAGTAATAGAATGAACTCCCTGACGAGATTTTCCTAGCGACTACAGTATGGGGTTCTTCAAGAAAGGCCTGAAGGGGTTTTTACTGGTATTGCAATTGTCCATAGACTGCGAAAACTGGAGCCTTTGTGCCCTCCGAAGCCCGGATTAATTTAAATAAGAGTTAATGAATAATCAAGCTAATTGCTATATATCTAAACGTTCACTTTCATTTTAAAGTTACGAAGAACTCATTAATTTTGAAAACAAAACGTAAGCATATAATGTTGAAGGCTTTTGAAGGCTAACAACTTCACTTTGGTCCCGTTCAAAAAGCTTATTCACATCCGTGTTGTGCTTAACCGCAACAACTTTGTTTGTCGTGTAAAAATAGGACGTTGTCTTTTATTGCGTTACGCATAAGGTCGAAAGTCGAATGTTGTGTGGTTTTCTAACTGCATAGTTGTAATAGTTTCAAGATACTACGTAGGTATACTAGAAGCAACCTTTTCCTGTCATGTCTATCAAAAGGAAATACAACCTTTCTAAAATAGCTGGACGGAATATTGTTCAGTACGCGCTTTTAATGCTGGTTATAATGAAATTTTAAGTGAGTAATCCTTTATCATTGTAATGCTGAAAAATTTAAATGTTTTAGTTATCGACATTATCAGCTTATATAGATAGATAGATAGTTTATTTGTATTACAGCAGTTTTTATAAGCACAACAATTATAAGCTTTTACAATTGGTGACAGTATACACATTGCTGATTGTAGGTGTGTGTTGCAGCAATACAAAGGGGCCATAGCTCAGTGGGAATGTTGCATAAGCAACACACTGATTTTCAGCTATTACCCAGAGGTACGAGTGCGCATCAGTCCAAGTAATGTCAAGAATAAATAATAATTATTAAAAATATATATATATATGAGATGTGCTAAATGTACAAATACGATAATGAAATAGTGAGTTACTGACTAATACAAGTTTAAATATATAAATAAATGCGGAATAATAATAACAATAATGATAACTGTCTTTACTTATAGATAGCGTAATAATTTATGATAGACAACCTACCTACTGCTGGATATCCCCATTACGATCCTCCGCCTTCGGCATCCAACTGCTACCAGCCACTTTTTAGGTCACCTTTTTTTTTATATACTACGTCATGTGGCAGACAAGCATACGGCCCGCCTGATGTGAAGTGGTTACCGTAACCGTAATAACGCTCGCAACATAATATATCACTTGCGCGCCGCCACCCCCGCTGCCGACGCAGCATCTTCTTCTTTTCTGGTGACCTCACTCAATTGACACACAACAACCCTCAAGGAATTGTTATTTGGCTGCGGTATTCTGTGAGGTGGAGGTACATTCCCCAGTCGAGTAGCTTACAATTACGCTCCCTACCTCTCTTTTCGCCAGAGCTTCGTTTGTCAGTCAGCAGGGTGCACAACGTGAAGGTGAAGTTGGCTTTGGTTCAAAGATGTTGATAAACCACTTCATCATTCATATATGTTGATATCATCGGTCCATTATTAAGAGAGGGGGCGCCCTATGGTTCGTTGCCTCATGCGCGGACTCCACTCTAAGATATTCGCACCCCATCTGCCATTGCTGAGTCTGCAGATGTGACCAACCCACTGCCACTTCAGCATACTAACCCTAAGAGCTATGTCAATACTTTGGGGTTCCGTCGATTTTTTGAAATGATTGGATGGAGCGAACGAAACCCTTATATACGCCGAAAAGTCATTCTTGGAAATGAATCGACATGCTTTAGGTTAGTGCCGAAAAAAAATTGAGATCGATCATGTCCTTGAGTAATGATCATCAAATACATTTTCCATTGAAATCAATTGAAAACATACACTCAGCGAATCTACTCGCTCCACTCAACCACGATTTCGGCCCCGTGGGCTAGAATCCGGCCTAGTTTAGTAAATGAGGGAATTTACTCTCCATAATTTTTAGAACCAAAACTAACCACGTTCACGTGGGGTTATTATAACATATATTACATACGTATATGTGTCTGCAGCAATCCACTAAATTTACCCCACTGCAGGATATGCGCCTCTCCTCAATCCAAGGGGTTTAGAGCGCACTCCACACTGCTTAACTGCAGATTGGCAAAGGCCAGTCTTTTCAAGCCTTAAGATTTGGCTTAATGACTATCATCAAATGACAACAGCCCGGACCGACGGCTTAATGCGCCCTCCAAGCTCGAAATAAAAAAATCCCATCCATATACAGGCTACGGTCGACATTGCTTAACTTGCCTGATCGATTAGACTGCTACTGCCTGTATATATTTTGTAAATCAAAATTGTCCTTTCCAGATCGTCTGTTACTACACAAACTGGTCCCAATACAGGACCAAGATCGGCAAATTTGTGCCTGAAGACATCCAACCTGATCTCTGCACCCATATCATCTTCGCCTTCGGCTGGATCAAGAAAGGCAAGCTCAGCTCCTTCGAGTCCAATGATGAGACCAAGGATGGCAAGACTGGACTGTACGAGAGGATTAACAGTTTGAAGAAGGTTAACCCTAAATTGAAGACTTTGTTGGCTATTGGTAAGTGTTTTTTATACTACTTCGAGTAACAAACATATAATGACACTATGGCTGGATAACGACTAACTTTATTACAAAAAGTATACATGAGTAAGATCATAGATGGCGCTACTAGTTCCATTTTGTTATTAATTCTTACAAAACAATCATACTGCCGGCCTGGTACGGAGCGGCCACCGCTGACATGTAAACGCTCGTAACATAAAATCGGCTGTTGTTATTAGACAACAGCCCAAACCAAACAAATATGTATCATGAAATAATTTTGAATAAATGAATAAATAAAAAAAAAATATTCTTACAAAACAAGCATACGGCCGGCCTGGTACGGAGCGGCCACGGCTGCCATATAAACGCTCGTAACATAAAATCGGCTGTTGTTATTAGACAACAGCCCAAACCAAACAAATATGTATCATGAAATAATTTTGAATAAATTAAAAAATTAAAAAAAAGCCTGCTATGTATGGAGGAGCTCGAAATAAATAAACCAATCTATAGAGAGGCTACAGTCAGTGTTCCTTAACCTGCGTGATCGATTAGACAGGCACGTCCAATGATACGCCATGGAGGGCTTCAAACGAAGAAATAGAATAAAAAAAATAACTTAAAAAATAAATTATGGTCATTAATATCAGTTCTCTCTCCTCACAAACACCATTTTATAAAATATGCATATAATTATTACATAAATTTTAATAACGTATGTGAAAGGCGTGAATGTGCGTATCCTAATTACCCTCTAATCACCACTGTGTCATACTGACCACAAAACAGAACATTTCCTGTGAATTATTCAATCATTGGGTAGGGTTTCTCTGCAAAACGTCGATATCAGATACGTAACCAACTGCAAACTTTCTGAACTGTTCTAGTGATGTACATAGCAATATTGATAATTTGTCGATATTCCTCAACTTACTTACAAATAAACGAATACCTGGTAACAAGCACTACCCAGCCACTTTATATAATGTAGTATCATTGCCTCAACTAGATTACTTACTAAACAAAAGCCGCTTGTGCGCGAAAGAAATTTGCGCAAAAGATTCCTGCATGTGTTATGCAGCATTTGTCGCAGACTATGGACACTGTCGGCACCATAGACAGCACTCGTGCCTTGCTGACACTGTAAAACCCCTACACGCCTTTCTTGAAGAACCCCTTACTACAGTTATTTTGGGAAAACCTCGGCAAAAAGTTCATTTCCAACCGTTTATATAGACGATAAAATGATTACCTAGTGAAATAATTCAAACAAGAGTGTTTTCTTTTTCAATCGCACAAAAAATTACATACCTACATGGAAAAAACTGATAACCTTCATTTTAATTAAATAAAGCTTTAAATATAAACTTCACAGTTTTAATATTGAGTTGATAGCAAAAACTAGAACTAGCCTAAAGCAAAGTCTTGAATAAAAATAAAGCTTCATACTACATTCGTTATAAGTCAATTTTTGGTTTTTAAAGTTTGTTTACTGGTATTAAGTTAATGCTGCTTTGATGATTTGTTACATATAACGATAAGTGGTTTGTAAATGAATACTTTCATATGTTATTTGCCAATTTATCATCATAAAAATATCATGTGTTGACATTTTAAAGAGCAGCTAATTATTTATGTACTTGAAATGTTACGTATATTTTGATTGATGATAAACTACTTTCTAAAGAAATACTCTTTAGGAGTTTTTACGATTATTACATACGTTATCGTTAGAGTAAGTAATTATTTTATTACGTGTGTAATAAAATTGATTAATATTTTATGCAAATTAGATGATATTGGCGCTTATTAGGAGTATACTAGGTTTTTGAAGCAACGGCCAAGCCCCTTAGGTGCTTAGTATTAATAATTACTTTTTATGATACCCATATTATGCAAATATTATTGGTATGCAGAGTGCACAAGCTAAAAAATATTCTTGCGCAACTTTTATCATAATGTTTATATTTTTTATCATATGTTTTATCAGAAAAAAAAATGAAAATAATAATAATAATAATATTAAATTAATGGTATTATTCATTATTATGCAACTAAACAACTTTCAAACAAATTGTGCTTATTTTATAACTGTTCCCCAATTGACCACAGACAAACTATATAGATTTGGATGGTCAGTAAAGACATAATATTTGTAATGTAATATTACTATAAACAATTTTGCGTGCGCCCTATTGAAATAATATAGCCGATATCACTCACAGAGCTCAGACAAATCTAATGATACCTCATTTGTTGAAAACCGTCAAGCGGTTTAGGCTGTAGAGCGTGCCAAAAAATATACATACATGCACCCAAAAAAATATAACCCGCACTTCTTCGTCAGTTGTGTAAAAATTATGAAAATCTAAAATACACATCTTCTCCACGCAACTTTAAAATGTTTTTAGATACATGCATATCGATAACATCAGTTACACCACTAATCCCTGTGCGAACGAACCACGGCGGGCTTCCCACGGCACAAAGAGTTGTTGTCGGCATTTTCACCTATTTTCACGGGAATGCCGACAAGAAACGTTCCCGTTTTCATAACAGCAAAAGAACGTGGCGTAATGTACGTATTATGTATTGTGAAACAGCAATATCGACAATTTTTATTAACCCTTAGTCATTTTTTCCGAGTAAAAAAATTCTTGTGATGATTGAACTTTTGTTTCTTTTATGTTTTGAATGATCAAATATTATATGAAACACACAAACGTTTATTGAATTTTACTGTGTACTAGTTACTCTTTAAGCACATAGTAACACGAAAAAGTATCAGAAAGTATTTTTTTTATTATGTTAAATTAATAACATTTTATTCGTATTCTCTAAACCCCTTCGATTGAGGAGAGGAACATATCCCAGCAGTGGGAGGAGGAGGTGGAGGTACTTCCTCAGTCGGGCAGCTTACAAATAAGCTGTGCCCTACTTCTCTTGTTGGTATGCTCTAAACACCTTCGATTGAGTGGTGACCAGTATCCTAACAGTAGGATGATTATGGGTTGATAACATAATATTTACTAATAGTGATATTTTTCATCAGGTGGCTGGTCCTTCGGTACTCAGAAATTCAAGGAGATGTCCGCTTCACGATATGCCCGCCAGACTTTCATCTACTCTGCCATTCCTTACCTTCGTGATAGGAACTTTGATGGTCTGGACGTCGACTGGGAATACCCCAAGGGCGGTGACGACAAGAAGAACTATGTGTTGCTGCTGAAAGGTATGTTGCTATACATGTATTTCAGATGTCCTGTAATGCTTCCTCCTCCTTATCCTCCAGCCTTGAAAAGGAACAAATATATCGTGAGTAGAGATGGGCAAAATGCCAGGCATTTACAATAAGTGTCCAGTAAGTAATATAGCTCCCCCCCCCCCCCGCTGCCAACGCAGCAACTTTTTTTAATACCACTAAAGTGCTAAACAGGCATATGGCCCGCCTGATAGAAAGCAGTTATCGTAGCCTATGAACGTCTGTAACATCAGCAAAAACCTACCCAGCAAAAACCTCTTTACGACCTTTTTGTCCTCCTTCTTTGCTGTGTGAACTTTAAGCTAAGGGAAACTTAGCTTAAAGTTCAACCCTTAGTATTTGAGATAACTTCAACATAATGCCGTTTTATAGCAGTAAATGTTCCGTAAATAAATAATAAAATGTATTATAATAATATCATATAGGTATATAATCATTTAACATTTCTCAGTTTTCAAACAAAAATTTTCAGCATATATATATTTTTCCTGTCAAGAATAATATCTGAACCAAGAGATCCGCTCCAGAATTGACAATGCGACCTCAATTTCACTCGGCAGTTTCATTTTAAATGTAATCTTTTGGTCGGAATTGCAATGTCTGCGGGCGATGGGATCGCCTAAATATTGGCAAGCGGCGGACAGAGGACCGTAGCCAGGTGCTCTATTTGAGTAGAGCTAGGAAAAATAATAGAAATGACATCGCAAAAAGTAGTAATACACCGAAAATGTGAAATTGTAAAACTAGACGACTATTATTCTAAATGGGTGACTAAAGATGATATAAAATATACCAGACCTAACCTAATCTAGTATTTTAGTCGTCTAATTGGTCCCTCAATTTATTGTTTTTCCCACCGGAATAGGTAATACAGGTGTCATTTAAATTTACATGTAATTTGATTTGTGCTACGCGAAGTATTCACATTGGAAGTACCATTAAATTTCAAAGACACAACAAGATTTCGATAAAAGTTCGTGGAAGCTCAATACAAATAATTACACCCGAATTTAGTACGTTTGCTTTCATGACATGTCAAAAGTGTGCTTTTACACATTCTAAACAATAAATAATAATGGCACATCTAAATATTTTAGGGCTATTCGCCTTATCAAAATACAATTTATCGATATATCGATGGACTAGCTCGGCAGAGGGTTGAGCCGGTCACCGAGGCTCCACTGCACCTGTCGCCGCCGTCCGGCAATGTTGCCGCATAAAATATTTTTATCGACAAAATTTTAATGGGCCATACATTACTGGTGAAAGGTTTGCTTGCAATTTATTTTTCGAAAACATTTTCACACTTTCGCGATTTTACTAGAATTTATTACATATCGAATCGATACACGTTTAGTTTATGAGGTGCTTAATTTAATTCATGCAAACTGTTCTTGTTGTTGTAAAGTCTCTAGTAATTCTACAAAATAAATTACATAAACAGTGATAAAAGAGTTACGTGTACAATATAGGCACTTATCCCATAAGGGATCTCTTCCAGTCAACCATTCAATGAGTAGTTAAAAAGGTTTTATATTTTGGCGAAAACTTAGGTACAATCTGATTATACTAATTCTTGATAATTATTAAATAAGACTAATCATTCATTACAAAACTATAAACTTTTGATTATAAAGGTGAGCAAAATTATAGATAGGCATTTAAATAAAAAAAATAGGCATTATTATAATAGGTATTTACATCTGTCGTGAGGTAAAATAATTTTAATGAAATATTTATTTTTGCTAAAATTATTCCGAATTATGAATTTTATAAGGATAATTATGCATATTTGTATTTTAATATTCAGTCCTAATAATTAAGATCTCTTGTTATAAAAGTTTAGAAGCTTACTATGTCTTTTATTGTCCAAGATTCTTATCTAAAAGTTAAGAATAGTGATGTGAACGTATTCTCGAGTACTTTGATAATATTTTCGACACTATGACAGTTTTCCAACACTAGTCAAGATTAACTAAATTAATTTGTTTTTTTTTTATAATATTTTTATTGTACAAAAAAAAATATACATCCACTTACATTAAATAGAATTAATAAATATGTACAAAGGCGAGCTTATCTTTAAAAGAGTTCCCTACCAGCCAATCGTCGAGTGTCGGAAATAATAAGTTGGAGTGACGAGGGCTTTAAATAATTTGAACGTTTAAAAGTATATTTAAGTTAAATAATTAATCAAATTTGTAACAACATTCATACTTATAGCACCATACATATGTACAGACAAATACAAACGTACGTACATACATAAATACATATATTACAAATAAATACAGATAGATATACGAGTACATATAAACACAGAAACGCATACGTATATACAACAAAATTATATGCTGAAGTCGATTGGCTCAATACATCTTATTTCGGGACTTCACGAGACGAGCCTTGAAAAAATTCACAGATGGTGCCAGCCTCACCTGGATAGGGAGCGAGTTCCAGAGCATAGCATAAATACCCAGACTATGACAAACAGACATGTTCATGCACACAAATGTTTGTCTTGTGCGGGGATCGAACCGACGACCTCGGTGCCAAAGTATAGCTATTGCTATTCGACCACCGGGCTCGCCATTCCTTAAATACTCTTTTATTACGGTCTACTTTAAAGAATATAACGAATTCAAGTTATATTAATTTTACGCAATAAATTTTATAGCGAGACTCGACGACCCGTTTGTTGATTCAAAACAAGTGTTTTATTAATAGTTCCGTTCTATTTAATATATTTGAATACTCATTAATATTATTCTAAAAACTTGAACACTAAAACTAGTTCAATTAATCAGGTTTTCAAGGTGATTGATGTAAATTTTGTGTTTAAAATCATCTGATTATGGGCATAAATTTAAGAAAAAAAAAACATAATTTGTTGTTTTGATATTTCTGTTGTCTTGCTTTAGTGTTGTGCCTTTACTGAGGCAAACTTTTATATTATTTATTTATCTTCTTCTTCTTCTTCTGCGCCTATGTCACATGTCTTTTAGGGCCGGCCCTCCTAATCTTGTCACTCCATTCCGATCGTGACTGCATCATATCAGGATGTAGTCTCAACGTCTTCATATCATTTTCTATTGCTCTAGTCCAAGTGGTCAGTGGTCTATTGCGTCCCCGTTTCATCTCTTCTATATCCATTACTGTCCTAATCATGTGTTCTTTATCATGCCGCATGACATGGCCATACCATCGTAGTCGGTTTTTAGTTAGATTATCGGATATTTCTGCAATTTTAAAGGATCCTCGTTATTTTTTTAGTATTTGATTTGTTTTTTCATGTATAATATAATTGTATTCCTTATTTGAACACTAATTATGAGCAAAAAATTAACTTCTAGTATGTTATTTTTAGAGTCCACAAACTCGAGCAAAAGTATAAAAGACAATACCAAACAAACCTTTAGTGCGAGCGCATTTTGAAAACACGACCGGACTTCGTGTTTCCAAAATCCGCTCAAATTCTGGTCATATCAAAACAAAAGATACAAATTCTAGTTTCTGAACATGTCAAACAATGTTTGAAATGTTAGGACCAGGAACCCTACTGGCTTTAGAAATTGAATAAATAGTACTCTTTATTCTCTGCACTATTTCCTCTTTTATATTTTAAAAGTAGGTAGACATATAACGATATTTTTTTTTTTAATTGAAAAAAAATGTAAATGTAATTAAAAAAAAATACATTAACAATTATTTTCTGAAGAACATGACGATTATCGACTATATAACAATTTACTACAACACTAGCTGACGCAAAGGACCCTTAGATTATAACATTAGAAATCTAAGCACGTTGCCCCACTGTTTCACGTCACGACAAAACTCAAGTCGTGGCTGCTGCAAAATGGGGACTTAGTTCAAAATTATTAGTATCTGTTGTAATATTCCGTGATGGTCTCAGAAGGCTGAACTGGGCTTAACGCAATGCTCTTTATAGTGTCTTAAATAGGGTAGTCGATTTATAGTAACATTTGGCAAGATGGTTGCATCAATTACCATAGTTAGTGACAGGTATAATTCTTTATACCTATATTGTTCATTTGCGAGTAACTTAAAAAGAGTCATATCTAAGCCTGTCTGTTTATCGAAATTAAAAAGGAGAATTTTCACTCTTAATAATTGTAACAAAAAAAAAAACAACTCCAAACTTTACTCTACATTTATGTATATACAGGCTGATAATAAAAAAATATGGGAATAATCTGGAAGTATACTCTTTCAAATAAAAAAAGTTTTTTTCAAATCGGTTTATAAATCACGGAGTAATACAAACATTAAAAAAAATACCGCCGTATTGAAAACCACCTTCTTTTTTGGAGTCGGTTAAAAATAATAGAAGTTAAATAGTAAAAATAATAGAACCTTAAACATTTAAGTTTCTTAGGAAGAGTTGTAGACAGAACAGTAGTTTTTTGGCCGACCGTACATGCAAGAGGGAAGTGAAATGACGCAAGCCTGGCAAAAGGTCGCAAGATGGTCCCTCATTTGGCATTATGTTGGCAAATTATGCCACTTGAAGTCCTCAGAGGCGGCGTGTTTGCATCTCGCACACAACCCCTTAATTAGCTGCCAGCTAGTTTCATTAACTCCACACTAATTACCAGTATTTAACACGCCAGCTTATCTCCCGTTCAGCGAAGTTTGTAAGTAATTTACACTGAGACAAAGTTTCATTTTCTATCCAAGTTCTTGTGTAGATTTAAGGATATTTATTCAAGTATTTGATCTTTTTTGTGATGTACTTTTTATGCTTTGAAGTTAAATTTGATCTCTTTTGTGTCGAATTTGCGGGAAATGTTGATTTCAAATGCGGGACAAGGATTTAAAAAGCGAGATCTAATGAATATTGTTTAGAATACAAAAACCGTGAACTTTTCTTTGCAAATCAAGTAAAATAAGACACCTTTTTAGTTAAATAATAGTCAACATTTGCTAAAAAAAGACAGTTATAGACTATAATTATAGTATAATTTACACTTTATCGTGAAAACTATAAGTTACTTTTTAAACGAGTTTTTGTCTTGAGATTGCGCATTTGATGTATGTGCGTGCGTAGCTATTATTCGAAAAGCGTGATATTTAGCGTCCCGCTCACACGCTGAGCAAGACGTCTTGTTAAGGGTCTCAGAAACGGGACGCCCGCATAAAGCGGGACGGTTGGCACCCCTAGCTATAACCCACTAACCAACGAGGAACCTGCATAGCGTACATCATCATTATATAAAACGCGTGTCTATCACTGAACAAAGGTTTCCAGTTGTTAATACCACAATGATCAATTTTGTGCCTTTTACATTGGTTACCTGCGGTCTAACCACCAGAGTATTTGAGTTTTTTGATCACATTCGAAACGTGTAAACCATAGATGTGTCAACGTTTAAAAGCCGACCAAACCGAGAAAAGGTTTCATATTGTGAATTTACCAGACTCGTGTTACATATCCAAATTAGCCGGGTTGCTCCCTTCAAAATTTGAACAAGTAAGCCACATAATCAGCGAAATTCATTGAGCTTATGAAATCGTCCGGTCGTTCTGTCTGTCCGTTGCCATGAAACTCAAAATTTAGAAATTCTGACTTCGGATTCGTGTGGAGCATGAAAAAGTAGTAATGTAAAGTGACCTTGGTTTTCCGAAAAAAAGTCGTTCTGTCTGTCCGTCCGTTGCCATGAAACCCAAAATTTCGAAATTCTGACTTCGGATTCGTGTAGAGCATCAAAAAGTGGTAATGTAAAGTGACCTTGGTTTTCGGATATCAATTCGGGATTTCGAAACCAAATAAAAATCAATTCGCTATGGTGGCGCATGCTGCGCGTCCGATGTTTTTGATATGTAACACTCGTGTTATAAATTCACAACATGAGAGTTCTTCTTTATTTGGTCGGTTTGTTTACGTTGATATGATCGATCACGAACAAAAAACTCACACTAAGCACTCAGATATCAGATCGTCGCGTCGGTCCATATAGTGGTGGACTACTTTACACTACATTTTTCGGTCTACATTGACTTTGACTAGTGTTACCGGGTCAAAAAAAAGTTTTTGACTGAGTAGATAGTGATTGATCTAAATATTATATTCTTGTAATATATTTTTTTTTATACTACGTCGGGTGGCAGACAAGCATACGGCCCGCCTGATGTGACGCTCGCAACATAAAATATCGCAAGCGCGCCGCCACCCCCGCTGCCATCGCAGCATCTCCTTCCTTTCTGGTGACCTCACTCACTCGCAGGAACACAACAACACTCAATGGAATTGTTATTTGGCTGCGGTATTCTGTGAGGTAGAGGTACATTCCCTAGTCGGGTAGCTTACAATTACGCTCCCTACCTCTCTTTTCGGCACAGCTTCGTTTGTCAGTCAGCAGGGTGCACCCCTTGCAGGTGAAGATGGCTTTGGATCAAAGATGTTGATGAACCGCTTATACCCCAATTGCCAAGATTCTAGTGAATCTAAATTTTGGGTATATCAGGAAGATTCCCGGTATCTCTGTTGACTTGGCGCATGTTGATAATGACAGAGAAATTGTAGTATTCATTTGAGTGAGACATCAGATCTATTGAGTTAAAGCGTCGGATGTGGGTAAGAAAAATACTATTATTGTAATTTAATTTGCGACATCAAGAAATAACTGTAATTTTCGGCTCACATAAAGGACTCTGGCCGTACAAAGTTGATTTAACTTTCACTTAATTACTACAAAATAACACAGATGAACTTGGACCTTTGTTATGACATTTAGCAAGCATTTTACGTTTACGTAATATTATTAATTTACATATCATTCTTTTATTTTCTACTAGCAAAGTACCCGTGCTTCGCTACGGGAACACTCCTGATTTGCGTCTATTTTTGTTAAGATTTCAGATATTTCATTTTTTCCCCATAAAGGACTGTTTCGTATTGACCATTATTACAAACATACACCGTTTAGGTTAAGACGTCCCGGTAAACAATGTTTTTGGCATTCGCACCAGGAGCCAAAATTGCAAGGCTTCCAGGAGAACTTACTCCTGAGCAAACTACATACAACTGTTCATGAGAGAAGCAGTCCTGTCTCAAGTCAACCCCAGCGACCTTTAAAGACTGCCCCCTGAGCTTTGTTAATAGTCATAGCAAAACACCTTTATGGGAAATTGAAGTCTCTTAAATTGAACGGGGTGGTCTGATGGAATCATGGGAATGCGGGGTATAAAGAGAGATTCCTCAACAGCGCATCCCTTACTGTCCTCACTCAATAACTCATCGTTCCAGTTGTTTACGTATACGTGAACAATGGTGGCACGAACCTCCTGATGATACACCTCCGTTCCATGCATGTGGTAGGAGATGGAGCGGAACAGGCCAACTCCATCACCTAACCTCAATATAAAAACAATAATATCCTTGATGATTTTCAGACTTTTTGACCCCATAATTCATTTTTTTTTTGGTTGAATTTCGAAAAGTCCTGAAACACGTGTTCACTCATTTATCTATAGAAGTATAGTCTCGTGTAAAGTTTAGGATAAAATAGTCTAACTAATCTCATTTCCCTACACAAACTTTTTCACACTCGTAGGGGTAAAATTTGAAAAATTATTTTAAGTAATTTCGTGTCCACTATGTTATATTTTCAAATCGATGCCATTTTCGTAATTGACGTCCCAGAAAACTATAGACTCAACACCCATATTGATATTATGACATTTCAACCCCATCGCACCCCCATATGTGATTTTATGGCACGTCAGCTATGTTGGATTATAAAATAGTTGTTGTTTTCGTAATCAGCGACCCGATAAACCATAAAAACAATACCCATGACGATTTTCAGACTTTTTTACTCCATTTTACCCCTTTAGGGGTTGAATTTTTTAAAATCCTGAAACACGTGTTTACTCATTTATCTATAGAAGTACCTTTGTAAAGTTTCGAATAAAATAGTCCAACTAATCTTGTTTCCCCATACAAACTTTGGTCCCCCGTTTCACCCCCTTAGGGGATGAATTTTGAAAAATCCTTTCTTAGCACCCCTAGACGTCATAAGGAACCTCCTTGCCAAATTTGGAATATCTAGACCCAGCGGTTTGGGCTGTGCGTTGATTAGTGAATCAGTCAGTCAGTCAGTGAGAACAAAGCCTTTTATTATTATAGATTATTTTGAAATCTACAACCGGCAATGGGATTTAAATATTGTCTTGGGTATTTGTGAAAATAAATTATTTTTATTATGACTAACTATATATACAAACAAAAAAAGAAACGGAAATAACAAAAACTAATTAAAATTAATAAAATATAATATCTAAATAGCATCAAAAAATTCTTCCGCATCGCCATCAAAGGGTAACGTGGCCAGAAGGCTAGCAGCATTGCCACGCTGGATGGCAATGCTTATTCGCTGAGCGAGAAATAGGCCAGCCCTCTGGTCGCGGGAAGAGTCGACTAACCGTTTGGAGATGTCCCTAAATAAAAGTTTTGGGTATTTAATAGCTGAGAAATAAAAATGTGTATATAATATATTTGCCAGCTATTAAATGTTGGTCATTTTGTTCGCGTAGAACCGTTGGAGGAATAACCAGTAAACCTAAATTATTGTGGGCTATAAAGTATTATGTATGTAGCCCTACCCTCCAATGAAAAATCTCATTGAAGTTGCCACCCTGTATGTGTTGTATACATAAATAAACTCCAATGGGATGGGCATCGCATTGGAATTGCAAGTTGCAAATTAATTGGCAAATGGCCAATAACATTTGGATTCATCGAGTCTTGAGTGATTTTCAGTTTCCATATTTAAAGTTCTTATTGAGTGATTGACTGGAAGGGAACCCATATAGGATAAGTCCGCTATAGCACATGCAACTCTTTTATTGTCATGGTTATGTTTATTATTTGACGATTATTATGTTTATTTAACGAGCTCGGTGGCGTAGCGGTCAATGACGCGGCTTCGACGCTTGTGGGTTCGATTCTCACATAGGACACACATTTGTGAGCATGAACATATCTGTTTGTATTAGTCTGGGTGTTTTCTATGTAGGTATCATAAGTATGTATTACCAAAAAAAAAAAGTATTTACGTATGTTTATCAGTTGTCTAGTACCCATAACACAGGCTTCGCTTACTTTGGGGCTAGATGGCACTGTGTAATTTGTCTGACAATATATTTATATTATATTATTTATTTGAAGGTGAAACTCAAGCTAGCATCAGAAAAAGTGGTTTGCTGAACATTGAGAAACAGCACTAGTTATCGTTTGGTAGTATTAGTATAAAAAAGCGGCCAAGTGCGAGTCGGACTCGCCCATGAAGGGTTCCGTAGCAGCAAGTAACATAATTTATGGTTTACGATTTATGACGTATTAAAAAAAAACTACGTACTAGATCTCGTTCAAAACAGTTTTCGGTGGAAGATTTCATATTAGAAGCCTCAATATCATTTTTGAAGACCTATCTATAGATACTTAGGGCTTTGATGAAAAAAAAAATTTGAGTTTCATTTCTAAGTATGGGGAACCCCCAAAAATATTGTTTTTTTTTTTCTATTTTTGTGTGAAAATCTTAATGCAGTTCACAGAATACATCTACTTGCCAAGTTTCAACTGTATATCTCTTATAGTTTCGGAAAAAAAGTGGCTGTGACGTACGGACGGACAGACAGTTTTGGGGTGTAAGTAGTTCATCAACATCTTTGAACCAAAGCCAACTTCACCTGCACGCGGTGCACCCTGCTGACTAACAAACGAAGCTCTGGCGAAAAGAGAGGTAGGGAGCGTAATTGTAAGCTACCCGACTGGGGAATGTACCTCCACCTCACAGAATACCGCAGCCAAATAACGGTTCCATTGAGGGCTGTTGTGTTCCTGCGAGTGAGTGAGGTCACCAGAAAGGAAGGAGATGCTGCGATGGCAGCGGGGGTGGCGGCGCGCGAGCGATATTTTATGTTGCGAGCGTTAATATGGCTACGGTAACAGCTTCACATCAGGCGGGCCGTATGCTTGTCTGCCACCCGACGTAGTATAAAAAAAAAAAAAAAAAAAAAAAACAGACAGACGTGAGGATGAGACCATAAGGGTTCCATTTTTGCCATTTGGCTACGGAATCCTAAAAATGATTACATCTCACTTTACGAGGAATTTACAATTCCAGCTTCAAACGAAATTAATATATTTTCGACAAAAGCATCCAGTACTGACGACACCCTCAAAATCATTCGTCTTGAGTCTTTAATTACGTCGTGTATCAAAGGCGCTAAGGGCTCACAATATAGACTGGTACAAGACTCATTAGTGGGTAGCTACTTTATTCATGAACGAAGCGAATAGCGGCAGCGGATAAATAAATAATAAATAAATAAATATTACACACGGTCATCTAGTCCCAAACTATTCAAAGCTTGTACTAAGGGTACTGGATAACTGATATAATACTTAAATACTTTTTCTTTTTTTCATAATACATAGAAAATACCCATACTAAGACAAACAGACACACAAATATTTGCCTTGTGCAGGGATCGAAACCGCGACCTCGGAGTCAAAGTGGCCATTGCTAACCATTCAACCACCGAGCTCGTCTTTGATGATGAGGATGAACTAATATTTGTATTTTTTTTATTTTTGACGTACTTATTGAATAAATAATTAATTTATTAATAATTAACGAAGTACGCCTAGGAAGTGGTCTATCAGTTTTGCCAAAAAATCTTTTTTTTATACTACGTCGGGTGGCAGACATGCATACAGCCCGCTTGACGTGAAGCCATATTAACGTTCGTAAAATGAAATATCGCTCGCGCGTTTTGGCGTATTTTATTATATGGACTTCGGGGTATAATGATTATCATTTTTACCATTAAAGTGGCAAATAAGAGTACGGTTCCTGATAGGATGTAAAAAAATATTTACATGCTTGTAAATCCATTATGTATTTAATTAATTTTATCAGTCTCATGGTGCCAGTATAGCAGTAGTGACGGACTAAATTCCTTATTCTTAGTCGCTCTCCTAGTGCCATATAATATTGGGAGAACGAATGAATTGCTTGTCATTTGGAATACAAAAGTGTTAAAAAATATTGAATGTCTTATAAGGTCACGAATACCAAAAGAATACTCGTATACGTAACTCATCTTCACCTTGCCTAAATGTCGAGGACGATCTAAATATATCACTACCTCTACGCTCTAGAAAAATCTGAAAAAGTTTTTTATTAAGATTTTTAGTCTTGTTTAGTAATAACAAAAAAGTGTGAGATTGTCTTAACATAGCAATATTTACAGTGTTGTAGTACCTACCTATATGATGAGGAGCTCGATGGGATCGTTACGCGGGTCAGTGTAATCGAACAGGCAAGTTGAGTAATGTCGACCGTAGCCTGTCCATGTATTGATTTATTTATCTCGAAGAGCACGTCGTGCTTCGAAAAACACGTCGGTCTCGGTTATTTTCATTAGATGACAGTCGTTAAGCCTAGTTAGTGGCCTTTAGGTGGCTTGAAAACAAGCCAACACATGCGAAGAAGAAGGGTTGACGAAGAAGTGAATTATTTTCTTTCTTTCAAAATATAGCGTCCATATCCATCTATTCGAGTCGAGGGCAAGAGAGCGCACGGTCGATCGTTAACCAGATGGACCGACTTAATAAAATATGTCGCCAAAACGTCAGTGACAGAATGCGCTCGTCATGCCACCAACACAGACCGGTGGAGAAGGATTGCGGGAGCAGCAATCGTCATGAGGAGCGACAATGGGTGACCACGACCACTCTGTCAAGAGTGAACGACTTGATGGATGGATTCCTTCCTATCCATCTATTATGAAGTCGACTTTATAATGAACGAAAGCTGCCTCGGTTAGACTTTTATTCTGATAGACTCAAGAGTCTCAGATTCAAAAGACTCAACTGTAACTCTCATTGACTCATAACTTATAAAGGTAGGGCCACACTAGCGGCTAACGTCAATGCCCATTAGCGCGATATTTTTTAACGCGTTAATATGGGTGGTTACACTTGAACGTGAATGCTCATTGGCGATAAAGCGGCGTTAATTTTATTTGAACGCCAAGCGGGAATGTTAATGCCGTTGTCAAATTATCGCGTTGTTGTGGCTACACCTACGGTTAACGTCCATTATGGCGATAATTAATGGCATTTCTCGTTAGTGTGGTCCCAACATAAAGCAAAACAAATGTTTACCCGCTCTCTCCTATGCACTATGTCCATACCAAAAAACAATTTCAGTACTGTTGTTCGCAACACACAAATGCTGTTCACATAGAAGAGATGTTATTGCGTTATTGTTAAGTCCGAATTTCTACCACGGCTCATTAGTAAGTTTCAGAGTTAAGTTACGCTGAGTGACAAACAGTGGACTGTAACTTAAAGTTTTAACTCAGTTTGTAACAATGAACTGGGGAACTTGGTTCGACGCAATTTTGGCGCGTAATAGCATTAAATGTATTTGTTCACTGGTTTAGCCGTTGAAATTCATTTTTTATTTAAATTAAAACCATTATAATTTTAATTTAAATAGAAAGCCATTTAAATAAAAAAAATAATGGCTTTAGGTTACTTGGGATATCGGGACAGGCACCAAAGCCGAGACTATAATAATAAACTAATCACTGTTGTCAAATTTCTAATCGAATACACAAGTTAAGCAACACCGACCGTTCTCTGTCTACGGATGGTTTTATCTAGAGTGCCGTGCTTAGGAGGGCACATTAAGCCGCCTATCTATCATCTAATGGTAGTTACCATTAGATGATAGTCGTTAAGCCAAGTCAGTAGCCTTAAGATAGTTTGAAGACAATCCACCTTAAGGCTACTGCCAAACCTCCGCCAAGCCTCAGTTGAGTAGTGTCATGAAGTATACTCTGAACCCGTTCTATTGAGGAGAGACCCATAATCCAACAGTGGGATGTATAAGCGTTGTCGACGATGTCAAATTTGAGAGTCCAGTAGTTTGAGCTGCGGTGATCAGTTGATCAGTCAATTGATTCATGAATTACTCACAATTACAAATTTGAGGTATTATGCGAATATTTTTATCTCTAAAGTAGCTTCAAAGACTTCTAGAAAAAATACTGTCTTTTTACTAAAAGGTCATAGTTTGAGGTATAAAATACCTCAAACTTCTCCAAACAGACCTAGTCATTAGGGTTTTGACTTTCGAGGCGGCTGCCGTAAATAGTAAACCAATCTCTGCGGTCTGTTTGTTTTCTTGAATAATCAGAATTGAAGGCCACCAAGGTGTTATTTTACAATGAACAACTTACATAAACTCACGCACACAATTTTAGCTAAGCGATTTTTTTTTTAAAACCGCTCGAATTTAATTTTGGTCAACGCCCGACAGCTGGCGATCCCTAGGCGCCATCCCCCGTCACATTTGGGAACATTGTGTCATATAGCTGTAGAAATCTAAAAAGTGATAAATTTAAAGTTAACTGTATCTAACCGCTTATTTGTATTGTATTGAATAAAAAAGAGCTAGCCTGTGCTTAAAGGATATTTTAATCAAATCCCACGTTTTAATACTACCCCCTTTGCAGTCTCGATTTTCATATAACCTCCAACCATAGGTAGAAAATCGAGGTTGTAACAAGGTACTTTTATGAAGAACCTTTATTTGAACACCCATAATACTATTTTATAACATGAGAGTGTCGCTAATTGATTTGAGTGCTTAGTAATTCATTTTTTGATCTTATTCGAAAGTGTTAACGTTTACAAGCCAACTAAATTGAGAAAAAGTTTCACATTGTGGATTTACCAGACGCGTGTTACATATCCAAATTAGCCAGGTTGCTCACTTCAAAATGTGAGCAAGTAAGCCACATTATGATATGTAATAGGCGTCCTACAAACACAACATGAGTGGACTTCTCTATTTGGTCGGTTTGTTTACGTTGACATGATTGAAAGCGAATAAAAAAGTCTCACTGAGCACTCAGGATGCGTTTATGTCACAGTTAGAGATGGGCAAATTGCCTGGTATTTACGATAAATTCCCAATAAGTACAGTAAAGGGATATAAGTGCAGTACAACCTACTTGATATTTACCATTGAATGAAATATGTATTTATTAAGGTATACTTTTTTAACAAAATGGAGAGATATGAAGGAGGCCAATAAATTGGTTGAATAAACCTTCTGCTGAAGATGATGATGATTTTTTTTTTATGTTTTTATTTTGTTGCGCTAATCTCTCTCTAGATATTAATGTAAGGAAATTATAATATCATAATAAGGTTTCACAATTGAGGTAGCTATTTTCGGAGTACAAAGGGCCTCTGGAGTGTCCGATAAGGCATTGACATTAGGTGTCATCATGTATTTCCCTAGTATCACCTGAAACATTTACATAATAATTATGACTAGATTATTATTATAAAGTAAGGATATTATATAATAGAATAATGTTTAGTACATGCTGTATTTAATAATCTTTCATTAATATATATTTGACTAGATGCCCGTGATCAATACTACGAATGTGTGAGGTTCGATCTAAACTCTGATGATTATTTTCCGGGATACTGAAGCCAATAATAGAGATTTCTTTTTTATATCTTTGAAAGTTGAACCACACGCTATGAGCCAAATTTCATCAAGATTGAACCAATCTTTTTTTTTTAAGTTTTTATCCCAAAAGAACATTGTGTTTTCATTGTGTTCACTTTTCAGGTTGCGAAGGTCTGATTATGCCTACATGAATAACATCTATAGCCAATCAATCATCTATAGTTCAATTTCTACCTACCTAATGTAGAACCTTGTAAATGTTCAATATATTAATTTAAACATTATGTTGTAAATATCAAATTATATCTCATACATTAATATTCCTTAAATTTCATTACATAGCAAATACTTTACCTACCACACTTAGAACATGGAAACATACGATTTAAATGTAAATCTAAAACAATCAAACAGAGGTTTTCATCACCAGACACTCCAATTCCGTGAACAAACACTGGCATGGCATTGAACAATCTTAGGGTATGGCCTCATTCCAAGCGATTCATCAAACTTCCGCATATACTGCTGCATACTGCATTAACATACATGCATAAGCTACTTGAAACCTAGTAACATTATGGTTGCATGTAAAACGTCGAAGGTGAATGAGCAGGTTCAGTGTTGCTTTTTCAGTATTCTAATTCAAGAGACTCGTGATCTGAAATTGTCAAAGTATAGCGATGTTAACGTTAATTTGCAATACGACAGTGCACTTTGCTCTAACCAACAATTTTAGGTAAACAGCTCACTTAAAATGTCTGCTGTAGTGTACACATTCCCTCCGCTAGGTTTTCTATGCGTCAAGAATTAATAACTACACTGGAAATTACAAAGAAAACAAGACTAGAAGTTAGCAACAACTTTAGTTAGAAGAGTAAAAACATTGCATTGAAACATTAAACTCACTAAAGTGTTGACCAATGCAAGCTTCGAACAAGATGACAGGTACTTCATTAAGTTCGCCTTTAGCATAAAATTTGTATTTGTAGGAAATAAAAAATAAATTAATTTTATAAACAAGAGATTATTTTGATTCCGATTTACTTACTTACTACATACATACTTTTTAATTGGTTTTAGATATTGTCATTTAAATGAGTTAATGGAAACCCTATTCCTTAGGTAACCGATCAATCGCAAAATTCCTCGGAACAGATTAACTCATAAGATAATAATTTATATTACTAATATAAATTTTCTGTGCAAAATAAATGAGTTTGTTAATATGAGATTAATATAAAGAAACGAGCTTAAATACAAAAAATAATAGACAATACTCGTAACCTACACTACTACTGTCATGTAGTACGAAATTTGCATTTCAGGAACTGCTTTCTCCTACATTTACATAACTATCATCAGTTTTAAGAGTATACCTAATTAAGACTGAATTAGACAGATCTATAAATGCGCCAAAACTTGCAACACTTGATATAAATCTTGATCTAAAAGTTGATAATTATGTAGGTTCTTGTTAAAAAGAATTGGAAGAATGACTAGATGACTGGTATGCTATTAGTAATAAATTAGCCTTATCCTTATATAATTTCTGGTCAATAAATGTTATACAGGTTCCTCTGAACCTACATCAAGCACCAGTGAGAGAGAAAATAAAAAATAAATATTTTCAACGCCCGCAGTGGAGCCACACACATAGCTCTCACACAGATTGCCAAGTGAAATTAACTTTCAGTGGGCTATCTGCAGAATTGGTATCCGCTTGCCGCCCGCATTATTCAGCTTGACACTTGCAGGGGATTTCTAAATAACGCAGAAAGAACAACTTTATACTCAAGCTGGAAATGGATCACCAGTCAGCATAATAAATTTGAGCCAAAGCCAACTTGTGCAAAATTTATTGTATTGAAATGTAAAGGTTTATAAATTTTTAGTTGCATGCGTTTACCTACCGTTTTGGCTTCTATTGAACGTATTGGTCTCCCCTCAATCAAGGCGAGGTGTTTAGAGCATACTCCATCACACTGCTCAGCAGCAGGTTAGCGGAGGCCAGACTTGGTGTCACGTTTTATTCGAAGGAGTAAATAAAACGGCCAAAATAAGTTAAAAGATTAAAGTTTTTATTAAGCGAAATAACAAGTCTCAGGAGAGTATATTATTCTGTGCTCAGGGTTCGGTTCCACTTTAAGCTTGCCTTTCCTTTTCTCTTTTTACGTCTAAAGACAAGAACCATAATGCATAAAAATGTTATTTTTTATTATAATTCGGTGATTTTGATGTTCACTATAAAAACTATTATTTTAATAAGCTTATAATAATGACCGTCAAAACTAAATGTTTATAGCTCTTGGGATATACTTGACCTGACACTTCCGTTCGTTAGGTCAAGAACCCATTACCGTCAAAATGTTTCGTGTTCCATAATATTAATGATAAAATTGAACTATTGATTGACCATAATTCATGGTCAATATACATACTGACCATGCATGACCTTAGAACCAAGTAGTCTTCTAGACGTAACGCGAAAATGATACTTTTTTTAGAAACGTATGTTTTCTTATTAATTTTGAGATATAAGGGCTTCACCACCATTTTAGGCGCGAAAGTTGCGCGGAAAATTCCAAAGTTGAAGCGGTTATCGTAGCCATATTAACGCTGTCAACAAAAAATATCGCTCGCGCGTCCCTACCCCCGCTGTCAATGCAATGCAACTCCTTCCTTTCTGGTGACCTCACTCACTCGCAGGAACACAACAACCCTCAAGGGAATTGTTATTTGGCTGCGGTATTCTGTGAGGTGGAGGTACATTCCCCAGTCGGGTAGCTTACAATTATGCTCCCTACCTCTCTTTTCATCAGAGCTTCGTTTGTCAGTCAGCAGGGTGCACCGCGTGCAGGTGAAGATGGCTTTGGTTCAAAGATGTTGATGAATCACATACACCCCATGAATGACCATATTAACATTTCTAATGTAACTTCATAGCGTTTGACAGAACTGTCAGTCATTTGACAGACAGCGCGACACCAATTCAATATTCATGCTTAAGAAGACAGGACAAAGCCTGTCGGGTCAGATGTTTTATAATAAAAACATCGGACGCGCAGCATGCGCCACCACAGCGAAATTTTTTTTTTTTTCGAAATACCGAATTTATATCGGAAAACCAAGGTCACTTTACATTACTACTTTTTGATGCTCTACACGAATCCGAAGTCAGAATTTCTAAATTTTGAGTTTCATGGCAACGGACAGACGGAACGACCGGACGATTTCATAAGCTCAATGAATTTCGCTGAATATATTGTTTTTCTTCTTTTTCCGTCGAAATTCCGTCTCCGGCCCCAATGACCAATATATGCCAGGGCCGCCGCCGTGTGAATTATTGAAGTCAAAACATTATTAATTGCGACACAGCGTGACCTGCGTTTGTTTCATGCGGTTTTTGCCGACCCTATTTCTGTTTATAACGCAAACGTAAGGTGGTTAGAGTTCGACAATTATCATATATGATCTGACACGCGAATTGGTCTGCAAGCATTTTTTTGTATGAATGAATGAATGATATTTATTTCACATTAAGTTATGGTTACAAAGGTGGAACACGTAATAAAATAATAGATCGCATACTTAACCGGTTTCGGCATGCAAAATTAAATCTAAATAACATATGCTGTTATATATGACAGTCTGCGGCCGACGTTGTTTAACTTATTCTTAGTATAATATTTAAGTGTCCAACCAATCGGGTTTTGAGAACAGCACTGTAAAATACTAAAATATGAACTCATAGGTCCGTAGACAACATCCATATAACTTGTTAGTTTCCAAAAGTAACTTTGTCAGCACTTTCTGGTTATTCCAGTCCGTTACCCATCGCACTTCCTTTTTGAAGTTGCTGCCAACGATTTTTGGCTGACCCCTAGCGTACCTTCTGACCCGAAACGTCGACCTAGTTGCATTTTGTGATCGCTATCATAATAAAACAGATGAAGGGAGTTGCTACAGTTATCGCATTAATCAAGCATTTGAATGCATGATTGTAATAATAGCAAAATAATATAATATTTATTTAAATTATTAAAAAATAATTATAATAATGACAAACCCGGTGGTCTATTGCAGCGGTTCCCAATTAGTTTTTTCTACGTACCACTTCAAGAATGACCTCAAATTTGCGTACCCCTTATTGGAGGGACGTTAAATAAAAAATCAAATCAGGTGTATTTTATATTTATTATCATCAAAAGACATTCTAATGACACACTAAAGCGCTCGATGCATACGTTTGACTTACCTACTGATCGTTTAATTAAATTTGATATTTTTTTGGCAATTGTTATTACATTTTTGTTTTTTAAGATTTAGTATTTTAGTTAAGATATTGCTGCGCGTACCCCTTGACGTAATCTCGATACCCTAGGGGTACGCGTACCAATAATTGAGAAACACTGGTCTATTGAATACTATCAATAGGCAATAAAGAGGCCACGCAAATATTTTTATCTCGTAGCAGACCCCTGGCGTATATACTTTTATTATATGGCGTATTACATGATTTCCCTAGACTAATATTATGATTATATGCATACTACTAATATATGCCCTACTAATATATGAATTAATATGAATTTCATTGACCCCTTGCATGTTTATGTTTAGAAGACAAATACGTCATACATATATTTGACACAATTTTTTTTTTATCAAACCAAAATTAATTAGGATTCCAAATATGAAATAAAAATCATATTTGGAATATTAAAGTTATACAAATAAATCATGATATTATTATATCATGTTATATTATTATATAGACGAGTACATAGGTCGAATAGCAATGGTTATTTTGATTCCGAGGTCGCGCGTTCGATCCTCGTACAAGACAAACATTTGAACGCTTGAACATGTCTGTTTGTGTTAGTTTGGGTGTTTTCCGGAATATTTATTTACTTATAATATGATTGACGACATGATTGATTTTTATTGAAGATTAAATTTTATATTATGATACCTAGTAGTGGTATATAAATAAAATAACTGTTATTTCACAGTTACTTGAAGCCCAAGCCAACATTTTACTGTTGAATGCAGTAATTTAGAGTCAAGTAAAGTGAACGTAAAATGCCAAATAATAAAAGTGCTTCGGGGGCTGCTTTCAACATAAATTTATATAAGTATACAAGTTACTATAAAACTGCCAAACTAGTTCATCTAATGGCAGCCCCAACGGATTTTCTTGGGTTTTTTTATTAAGTTCATAGTATAAATTCTTTAAGTCGGGGGTTTTAAAATTATTTTATCATTTTTCAACTACGTTTTAACGTCTTGGGTTTTTTCAAAATTTTTAATTTTGTTTTCATTCATAAAAGACCTGAACTCAATCTCAAACTCAAGTACATGGGTAAAAAAGTATCCTTTTAATCCTGAACATATTCTATATGTACTTATGCCAAATTTCATTCAAATCTATTCAGCTGTATACAAGAGTGAAAACGTAACAAATATTCATACATCACACTCTTCACAAACATTCATACTCACAAAAACAAAAATTCATACTCTTCACAAATTTCCAGTTATAATGAATATTAGTAGGATTGATAGAGACATTCGATTTACAGATTATAAAAATTGTCATCGAGATTAAAAATAATACTTATAAAACGGAAAATAATAATATGAGCGACAAAAACTACTAAATGGGTGACTGGAATACTAGCTTAGGTTATCTTTGGTATGTTTATATTATCTTTAGTCGATATGTCAAAATAATAGTCGCCCAGTTTTATAATATTAGATGTTCGGTTTATTACTACACTTGTAAAACAACTGAACCATATTCCGATATTTATATTTTCTAGATACATACTCTACATCGTTTTGTTTGTAAAATATGATTTTGTCAGCAAGAATCTTTCGCACAATAGAAAGCACGGAACTTGGCAAGATGCCTTTACTATCGTTTGTGAAGTTGTGTTTCATATTTCATGTTTAGTGCCTACTTAATAATAGTTTTCACTGATTTACTTCTAGATATCTGAAGAAACAAATTTCCAATTAAAATATACTTGATAAGTATAATAAACTTCCTATCGAGATTTTCCTTGAAGACAGCATAGGACAAAAGGCAAAATGTAGGCACAGGACATGAGGGAGTTTACTGAGTTGATTAATCTCTTGAGTGATGCCTCTGAAGTCGCATGAAATGGCTATTCATACGCTATAAATAAATAAATAAATATTGTCAGACAAATTACACAGCGCCATCTAGCCCCAAAGTAAGCGAAGCTTGTGTTATGGGTACTAGACAACTGATAAACATACGTAAATTCATTTTTTTTTTGTAAATACATACATAAGATACATAGAAAACACCCAGACTAAGACAAACAGACATGTTCATGCACACAAATGTTTGTCCTGTGTGGGAATCGAACCCACGAGCGTTCTATTCAAAACTATGCTTTACGAGAGGGTGTGCGAATTGAAAGGGAATGTTGACTTCGCTGAACTACGTTAAAAACGAAGTAAGCGAGGAAATCATATCCTATGTACTTTACCTACACTCAGGACAAATCACCTAGAAACAATTAAAAATCATTTTACAGTTATCAAAAAGTATGATGATTTTATTATAACTGATTGAACGAAATACAATTCACAAAATTGGTTAAAGGACAAACGGAAGGGCATGACTAAATAATTTAACCACGACGAAGAGGGGAACACGGCGGATGCAAATTTAAACCCCAAAGAGGTGCACACTGTAACACTTTGCCCGAAGTAATAAGTAGTCTCAAAATGTAACGATCTAATGACACAGTCATAATTACAAAAACCTTCTAGTTTTATATCCCAGTTTATAAATTAGGAGTTAATAACGCTACGAAATCAGAATTATGAAGGCAATCTCCATTCTCTACTGCTAACGAAACTGTAGATAGTAATCCTAAGCATTCTCTGTTCAGGATAGTTATGTATAAATTCAATTCCATTATGTCCTTGCATTAGATCCAAAGCTCCTTTCGAAAATTCCTCTCCCGGCACGATCTTATAATAATGCAAAGATTTAAAAACTATTATAGACGTTGAGCATTGTTTTGATGCGAATGAAACCATTCAACGTAATTGTTCACGTTTTATAGTATTGTTTTAGTTTATTACTCAGAGTGCATTAACTAATGGGAATACGTTTATTACCAGTAATATTAACAGGTCATCTATACGTTCCGTTCTGAACGCTAATTCTCATAATTTTATTACATTGTAGAATTAAATTGACAGAATCGAGATTGAGTGATGCATTGACGGAGAATTATAATTATACTTTTTTTCACTCATTAATTACTGTCAATTCTTATTGCGAGCAGAACACAGTTTAAGTCCTATTTCGATATTATCACACCATATAGTGATACCAAATGTGACATTTGTGAGATTGAGATCAGGGGCCCTACCGCCGAAGCTGAAGCCTAATCGGCTTCAGCTTCGGCTATTACTACAGCTTAGACTATTGAATTTTTTGATTCGAATAATAGGTCTTACGTTTTAGTTATTGACAAACATGTTCAGCTCAGTCGGTAGAGCTCCAAAGTTTCTACTAGCTAAGCTAAACAACTATAAATCTAAACTGAAGTTTGATTTTCCCAATCAAAAAATCCATTGGTAATCGGCTCCAGCGTCGGCGGTAGGGCCCTAGATCTGAATTGAATTTTGACAACATTTTTATTACCAGAATACAACTGACCCTCAGATTTTAACTTCATTGAAGGTTCCAGTAATAATTTATTTTCATCGTGATGTTGATTAATGAGTTCCACATAATTTACTCTGATACTATTTTTAGCCGTAGAATATTGTATAATATTTGTTCCACTTTCATGAGGCATTTTAATTTCTTAGACCATGTTTTCTTGATAAATGATTTAATGTAATTGCCACTGCTATAACTTCTAGATGCTTGATCGTATTTAAAAATGTGTACATAGTTTTCGATACAGGGTTGCCTAGTAAGGAAACCAATGGAAATTGTAATAGTGATCGTTTTCCAATTCTGCAGAATATAATTGCGTAATTTGTCAAAACACAGGTTAGGTGTTATTTACTATTTACTTACAAATTTAATGTTCTCCGTTTGTTATATTCTGTAGTAAATAAATGTTTTTTTTTTTCATAGTTATTATTAAAGCACAAAATGCATCCTATCAATCCTTATATTCTTCTACATATCCCTTATCAGTCATGACATATTGCAAGCTAAGATTATAGAAATTCTTTCGCCAGACCAGAGGGGCCATTCTCGTAATTAAAATATAGTCAAAATTCAGTTTCAATCCAGTCTCGATCTCACAAATGTCACATTTGGTATTCTCGTAACACAATATGTAACTTCAAAATTAAATTTAAATGTTACTTTGCCAACAACAAGAATTGATAATAATTTGATTAATGAAATCAAGTATATAATTTTAGTCAATTCACAATTAAATCTCGATTCGGTCAACTTTCAATCTGCGATCGTAGAAAAATTACGAGAATTGGCCTTCTGATCAACTAATTGGCAGGAAACATGTGTAGCTTTAAGTCAAAAGATAGCGGCATTCCATATACATCCTAACTCAGGTTTTAATTCTGTAAACGTTTAGTTTTCTATCAAAAAAGACAGAATTGCATCGCTGTATTATTCGTATTTTGACTGATAATATAACAAATGCTGGTAATTAATGTTTATATATCAATTTTCTTCCAGAATTGCGTGAAGCTTTCGAAGCGGAAGCACAGGAAGTGAAGAAACCACGCCTGCTCCTCACTGCTGCTGTTCCAGTCGGTCCCGACAACATCAAGAGTGGATATGATGTCCCAGCAGTTGCAAGGTGAGTTCATAAATATCCCAGAATCATCTCACTGATGAGATATGAGAAGCCATTCAGTTGAAAGGGTTCAGAATGTTTAACACGCTTCTCCACAGCTGCTTGGTGAAGGATAGTATTTTTCAAACCCAAAAATAATATAGAGTGACATATCTAAACTATCTTGTTCTAATTGATCTAAATCTAATATTTTGAAATTGTTGATTGCACCAACAAAGGCCTCTAGCATTTATACTGAAGACAATTTATTCTTTACTCCCGAGAAACTACTCCTTTAAATTAGTGATTGTAGGACTTCCTGAGTTCTTATAAACTAAGGAGGAAAGGTAAGTAAATAGAATAATAATAGAGAATAGAGGAAAGCCAAGTTAAACATAATAAAAAAAATATTTATTCCACAAATAATAATAAATACTGACCAAACAGGCAGGAAGTACAAAAGACGCTCCTAATATTGAAGCACACTCTTTAACACCACCTTAAGGAAAGAATTATGAATTAATAAAGGTAGATAATATAATTATGAACCATTGTCAATTTTTATCACAATAAAGGCACTTGCCTTTGTATAATCTTATTACATCTATATAAATGAAACGCTATTTCCCTTGGTCACAACATGACGCGAGAACGGCTACTCTAATGTCACTAATTCTTTTTTTGCTCTGTTTGTTATTGTCACGAGATGGTTCTTATGAAAAAAAAAAAAAAAATAAGTAAGTTGTGCAGACAATTAAAAAAGTTAAGAAAATTGAACAACCAGGGGCCGACCGCCGAAGCTGAAGCCGATTACCAACGAATATTTTGATTTGAAAAATACGTCTTACGTTATAGTTATTGACGGACATCTCTAGCTTAGTCGGTAGAGCTAAACTAAAGACAAGTACCTTAAATCTAAGCTAAAGTTTGATTTTCGCAATCAGAAAACCCGATGGTAATCGGCTTCAGTTTCGGCTGTAGGCCCCCAGATTAACTTTTCTAATGTAACTTTATGTCGTTTGACAGAACTGTCAGTCATTTGACAGATTGCGCGAAACCAATTCGAATTCAATATTTATTGTTAACAAGACAGGACAACGTCTGTCGCGTCAGCTAGTGTTTTATAAATTAAAATTTAAACATTATGCTAACAAAACTCGCAATCGAATTAATAAATACATACTGTATATATACACAAAGGCCTTCAGCATTTAAACCTTGTAAAATTAAGCCTAAATTTTACCACAATAAAAATGTTTCGACTGATTCGTGTTACCCACGATTGTGTTACATTCATATGACTTAATTAGGTACAATTACACGAATTCCTTTTTTATTCAGAACATTGGTTGTGCAAGCATTATGTTTTAATTGGTGCTATTCATGTAGATAGATACATAAATTATTTTTAAAATAAAATTGTATCTTAAACACACAAATCGCGTTAGGTACATGTTATCACTACCGAATACTTACTTACGTACTTGTTCAATTGTAATATTGTGTATGTAATAGATTGTGTATTGATATAGATTTATGTTTTAATTGTATATTGTCTCTCACCGCCGATTACGAATTCCATCTGGTTACTCAAAGACAACAGTTGACTAGAAGAGATTCCTTCTCGGAAAAAGTCCGCCCTTGCAAATATTATTTTATGTATACGGTTTACTTCTTTTGTATCATAGTGCAATAAAGTCAAACAAACAAATACACATGGCCATGTGGTTTCCGGCAGGCTAGAATAGAATCACTCCGTTTCTTCCCGTGGATGTCGTACAAGGCGACTAAGGGAAATACATTATCAAATATCGATCAGGCCTCCCCAACCTGTTTGGCCAGCGTAGGCCAAATCCTCCTTCCGTCTAGGACGGACGAGAGAGGGTCGTGCTCCTGTAGTGGAGACTAAAATGGACCTGTTGATGATGATGATGAAACAAACACAATTTGAGATCTAAACTAACTGGATTCCTTTTTCTCTTCATGCCTTTTCCATTTCTCCTTTTAACATTATTCACACAGAGAAAACGCAATACACAATTACAATACATTACATTACAAATACTAATTGCAGTAAAGAAAAAAAAGTATACATAATATACACAATGAAAAGTTACAGTAATAGTGGAAAGGTGGTCATTTTGCGAACCGATCTCTTCAAACCACCATAGGGTAAAGAAAAACTAATAAATAAACGAGGCATATAGTGCAGTACAAACACACATAAAAAACAATTCTTATTGTCTCTGTATAATTTATTTTCATTGTACCTAATTCCAAAAACAATTAGGCGGTTTTATAAATAAATCATCAATCTTACCTAAAGATGCATCCGAATATAATAATAGAATAATAGATTGATTGATTTTCCCATTAATTATTTAAAAATATATCTGAACAACTGGGGTTCCAGCCTTCGTAGTAATGAGCAAAGTTTATGTGGACAGAAATGTCATCTAATCATCATTATCAGCATAAACACTTGTACCACAGTATAATCTCTCTTAATTCACGGGTCAAGCCTAGTGATGTGCCGAGTCGGCTATTTTTGGTATTCGAATATTTTGGTATTCGTTAAAAAAAGAATCGAATTAGGACTCGAGTCGGAAGACTCGGACAGGTATTCGAGTACTGGCACGAGTATTCGAATACTTCAGTGGACTCGAGTATTTTTTGAATGGAACATTGTAGTTTGCTTTTGACGACAAATCCTAATATTTCATCACAAATCGTATATGAACGATAGTGTATGTCAATAATAACAACAGATTATTGTATAATCAGTTATTTAATCATAACATAATCATCCTTTGGTAATTATGTATGGCATTGGCATGACATATTATAGCTAACAACTAATAATTTTCAATTGGAATTTTTAACTACCTATATAATTATATTATGTATACCAAAAAAGTTCTATAGTTCTAGAAGCACGATTTACTCGCTTTGATAAGATTGTCCTATATGTATATAAAGCCAGTGAAATCACTAAAGTTATTGGAACTAAAAAAACTTCGAAATTATATAATAATAATCTTAAGAAAAAAATAAGAACAATTATATTCAAAACTTAAACGTAAAATGATAACTTTCAATAAACAAATTATTAAATCATTAATATCTCATTAAATTGACTGACCGTGACTGTTCGGGTAGGAAACATACATAAACACGTTCAAACCTGCAACGATTCACCTCATCAACACTTCGCGTGGCGTGAATCGTGATTAACTTCACAATGCTCTTTAAAGTGGAGTGGGCATTCAAAATTCGACTGTATGCTTGAAGTCAGAAGGTTGCTATTAAAGTACATGACTTAGTATTCGAATACCGTAAGTACTCGAAACCTGTATTCGAGTATTGTGGATCCGAATACAGTATTTTATATACTCGAGTACGTGAGTACCTGCTAGGTATTCGAGTCAGTACTCGAGTCAGTCTGACTCGGCACATCTCTAGTCAAGCCCGGTCATTTAAAAGGCGTGCGTATGGATCCAACGCGTAGAGGCCCCTTTGAGAAGTTTGATGTAATGTTGTACGCCCGCTGTGACCCGCTCCAGGATATGTCAAAGGAACGACATATCCATGAACAGGTCTCGGCAGGCGTTGAGATTATTGCAAAGTGTGATGGAAAATAAATGGGCTATGGAGATGAGATCTGGGTGAACTTAAAACCGGGCTATTACAGAAGAGGGACGGACGCCTGCCATAACTGCTTTTATTGCTAGTTATTTGCGGCAGGCGGCGGCTTGCCACTCACTAGATGAGCCCCCGAAATGCCAGGAAAACGGCCGGGGGCAACACCGGTGTGAGTGACTCAGGGGTGTCGAGAGGTCACAGTATAATTATTATTAGTACTACGTACAGTATGGCCTCTCCCTACCGCTCTCTCGTGTCGGCCTCAACTCCCCTCTGAGACAAATCTGGAACAGTTTATATGGCGCCTCATATACACACGCTCATTCACGCTCTGCACAGACGTCATTCTTTATGTAGTAGTAAACGACGCGACATTTGTATGGAGTGTCCGGGGTGTGCTTGTACTACACGTGTTCTACGTAATTAAATTTACTTTTACCGACTGGTTTCGTCTAATGGCATTATCAAGGTAAGACTGATTGTACGGTATTAAAATGTCTTGCAGCCATAGGTAACGACATTTTATATTATCAGAATGTTAATAACGTTCCACCAAGTGCCAACAATCAACATGTCATTGTTCAATCGAATTTCATGTGTAACGATGGACTGCTATACCTTGTTTAGTAGTGTAATACTTAATAGGTAGATGGCGCCACACTGCGATTACACAGCAGAAAATAAAAATGAAAAAATTCGTCACCGTCACAAACCTTCCTGGTAGTTAAGTCGGAAGAGCACTCGACCGGTCTTCGAGAGGTCGTGGGTTCAAATCCCACCTAGGCGGGATAGGTGTTTTTTTCCATTTTTTTATATTTATAATGTCTTTATCAGCCTGTATCTGCCAACAGCTGGACGTTAGGCCATCCCTAGTAAATTCCTCGCGGCATCTTATTAAATTTATATCGAGATAGTTAACCCAGAAGACTACTGCATGTTTGAGGTGTAAGTGGTTCATCAACATCTTTGAACCAAAGCCAACTTCACCTGCACGCGGTGCACCCTGCTGACTGACAAACGAAGCTCTGGCGAAAAGAAAGGTAGGGAGCTTAATTGTAAGCTACCCTGATTGGGAATGTACCTCCACCTCACAGAATACCGCAGCCAAATAACAATTCCCTTGAGGGCTGTTGTGTTCCTGCGAGTGAGTGAGGTCACCAGAAAGGAAGGAGATGCTGCGATGGCAGCGGGGGTGGCGGCGCGCGAGCGATATTTTATGTTGCGAGCGTTAATGTGGCTACGGTAACCGCTTCACATCAGGCGGGCCGTATGCTTGTCTGCCGTCCGTCGTAGTAGGTATAAAAAAAATGCATAGGGTTTAATAATCGTATCAGACTGTGATCATCAATAAGCGAGTGATACCTCTCACATTGCAAGCATGTAAACATCGAAACTTATCGTGACCTGACAATGCACCGGCGAAAGTGAAAACAAACAAACTTATCAATATCGTAGAAGAATAAATACATCTGTCCATTTGTATTTAAATATGTACTGACCTAAATAAATAATTCTAAGGCCACGAAAAATATTGTCACAACGAGTTTGCGAAATCTCCTCTCATTAATATTCCAAGCTTATTGTCCAAACTTTGCTATACATTTCCCATATTCAAACACAATGCGCGGAAAACATGTCTAAAAAGGAAATTGGCACTCCCAAAAGTTACTCAATTTTATGCCTTAGTGCGATTGTAATAAAAATGTCGCGGCAGTTTTGCCAAGTGTAGCCAATTTGTCAAATTCTATGTTTATACGAAGTCTGCCCTTATGAACTTGGTTGTTAAATGCCTATACAAATAAGTTGTACATTCAATATGTTTGAATGTATGTGAATGTACGTACATGCTATATAATATATAATGAAGCTGTTGTATTGAATTTTATTTGGAATGTACTTTATAATTAATATTGAACTCGAATGAGGGTAGGGTCCAATCATCTGTCAATACAAATACAAATGTCAATTCATAGCATCTTGTCAAATGTCTTGTTGACGTCTTGTGTTGTCTTGTCGTCTTAAAGTTTCACTGTCAAAAAATGCAGTACAATTTGACAATCTGGACCCGACGCCTACCTAGCGACATCTGGTGTCAGAAAAAATATCAAACATCTCCATTGGTTTCACGCAAACTGTCAAATGACTGACAGTTCTATCAAACGACATATCGTTACATTAGAAAAGTTAACATGGGCGTTCAGTTTTCTTATATTTTCTAATATTCTGCGCTACTTTCATTATTTTTTTCTTTCATAAGAACCTTCTTCTAACTATAACGCCGGTTTTTTAATATTTATAATATTCTGGCAAATTGACCGAAATTAACTATTTAAATAATAATTATTTCTTGGATTTTTAGTAGGCTTTATATTTAATTGCTTGTGGCCTATCCGAATTGGAAACAGGCAAAGTAGTGTAGATCAAATTTCATATAATAAAAAAACCTTGTATTCTCGTTAATAAACGATCATTTTTCCGCTAATATAAAAACCAATAAGAAATTCCAACCCCCATCCAAGTAAATAGAAATAAACAAAAAATATTCCTAGCGAAGGAAGCTACATCGGAAACAAAAGGCATTGAAATAGAACAGACCACTAAAACTACGTAAGTCTGTAAACCATTTATTTGTGTTCCTTTATCTGACTTGAACTCTTTTAATGGACGTGGAAAAAGTAATTTTGCTTTATAAATAGAGGCTTCTTCTTAACAAGAAAGAAAGAAAGAAAGGAGGGAGTATAGGCTGGCAACAGATCGGCGACCATTTGATGTTACTGATCTCTATGGGCGATGGTGATTGCTTTCCATCAGGTGACCCACAGGCTCGTTTTGGGCTAAAGCTAACCTAGCCTGCACATGGTGCGTCCTGTTAATAATAAGAGGCTCTGTGGAAAAGAGAGGTATAACATACTCCACCCAACTGTGGAAGTATGTTCAACTGCGAGTTGGTAGAAACCAGTATTTTCAAGCCTAAAGATCACTGACTTGGCTTAACGACTTTCATCTACAGCCAGGACCGACGGCTTAACCAACGAGCTCGGGATAAATAATCCCATCACTAGACAGGATACGGTCGACCTTACTTAATTTCCGTGGTAGATGAGACTGACTGTTTAGGCGGAACGATGCCAACGAGCTCCTGCAATTGCCTCTCATATTCTCTACGTAATTTCGACCAATTGTGTAATAAACATTGAGCTTATAAACAAAAACAAACATTCACTTACTACTAAATAGGCCATACAACAGACCTACTCTTAACCTTTGAATACAGACGTATGATCTGACAGACACTTTGATAGTTTCAAAAGTCTAGTTATAGGTTCGCGAAGACGTATCCAACCGTGCTTCTCTCTGCCCCTCGGGCGACTTTGTTAGTTTCTCCTGATTTTCAAGAAATCAGCTGATTTATTTCTTATTTTTATTGTTTGTTTAATTATTAATGTTGTCAACAAGAAATAATTGCTTAATTGGCAAATGTTAATTATGAAGATAATATTTTTTCCTATCTGCAACATCTAATGCTTATAATTAGAAGTAAACGTGAAACTTTTTATATTTTGTTTTACTTATGCAATATTTATATAATATATTACTTTCTATGTGTTGTTATTACTATATAATAATAACAACACATAGAAAGTAATATTTATAGAGAATATTAAGAAATATAAAAGTTTTCGTTATCTTATCTTAGAGTGGGTCCAGTGCTGCAGCACTGGTGACACGTCAACCCTCGTGGATCTTTTGTGTTCTCCCTAATCCTTTAGTCACTCTCCCCTGACTGTCTGGAGACATGTTCCGAATGTTTTCATTAGTTATGATGGTCTAGTAGACCTCACGTCGGTATGTAAAGGTTAATAATGCATGGAAGTTACTTCGTTTCATTATCATTACAGGGCGTAATGTACATAAACGTAGGTTAGTATACATACACTGGGCGTTTTATAACAGCGTGCTCCAGAAACTTTTCATTGATCCCAAGGGGAAAAAAGTTACGGCGTTTTCTGAGCGAACAAATGTTTGAGTCGATTAATGACTGACCTTCTAAGTTTTAGCATTATTATAACGTAAATTATTTTCAGGGTTGCCAGTGGTAGCAACTTTTTTGTGTATGTAATTCTATATTATTATATAACTTGTCTAGTAAAATAATTATAGCGGAAAATTATTTCGACATGTATGATGGATAGAATATTTTAGTGGGTCACGAATGGGGAAGCATAATCTTAACCGGGGGCTCTAACGCCGAAGCTTAATCCGATTCCCTTCGTATTTTTTGATTGCGAAAATTGAACTTCCGCTTAGATGTATGGTATTTGTGTTTAGCTTATCTGGTAGTAACACTGGAGCTCTACAGACTAAACTGAAGATGTTTGTCAATAACTAAAACTTAAGACTTAATTTTCTAATCGAGATAATCCATGATGTTTTAGTGTAAATTTAAAATAATCTTTCTCTTTCCAGTTCAAAATAGTCGTATTCCTATAAGCTATAAATCTATCCTTTGATTTTCCAACAAAGGCCCTTTCCCAATTGAGTGTAAAGAATGCATTGTCAACTAGCAAACAGAATCGTCAAACGATTTAGTTTTTCTACCAAATAATACTTCAAAGGCTTGAACTACCCCAAATTCTGCGGAAAAACGCTACGAAAACCGTAAAGCTCGGGATATAAAAGTTAAAATACAACAACAGGAAGTCACAGTAGTTTTGTTGTTCGTTCATGCAACAGTAATCTTGTTTGCACATGAAATAACAAAGGGCGGCTGGGGGAGTTTTTGTTTTACGCAATTTGGCTGTAGTGTGAGGGTAATGAGTTGTACGACTATGTAGGCAATAGGGGAATGCTTGAAAAATATGCATAGTGCATTAATTAGATGAGATAGAGAATTGTTTAGCTGAGACAGTGAATAAAAGCTGTTGATTCTAAGCAGACAAGCTACTTTTAGTATCGACGATTGAACCGGATGAAGGCCCAGCACACATTTCTACCACTGTGTCTCCTGTGTAGCCAGGATTAACACCGGCGACCACCAAAAAGGCAATGAGCAGTGAAGTCAAGTCTGCAGTCCCGTGGGTAAAACTACGGCTGCTTTCGAACTCACAACGAAATTAATCAGATGCAATTAGTAAGAGTAGGACACTTTTGAAACCTGAATTGGACGATTAGTGTTTTTGATTGCATCGACAATGCGCGATTCAACGACTGCGTTCATGCTGCATCGCCTTTAATTGGCGACTTATTCAAAAGTAGCTGCGGCTTTCAAATTCGTGTTAGGTTCAGTCGCCGTATTGAACTCGATTAACAATATTTCATCGATAGCATCACATAAGTCTGCTAAGAGTTTAAATTCTTTGGTTTTGACTTTTAGGGTATTTCTTCATATAAAAATTATAGTAAACAATAGCGGAATGTGTGAAAAAATTGGCATAGTTTTTGAATATGTATGTGTTTAGAATTTACGTATTAATTAGATGAGATAGCGAATAATTTAGCTCAGATATCGAATAAAAGTTTAACATTTTACATGTTGTCATAAGAATATCTATCATGGTGTAGTGTTTAATACGATAAGCATCAATGTTATCGATAATTTCATCTAATTCTACTAAAAGCTAAAATTATTTGATATCTGTCTTTTAGGGTATTTCTTTATTGAAATTATTAAATTCTTTATCCAACTGAAGTTTTGTTTTAATCATCTCTGTATGTTTTTCGATGTGATTCAAATATTAACAAAGTTTATTTCTTTCTTCACCAGCTATTTGGACTTCATCAACCTCATGGCCTACGATTTCCATGGCAAATGGGAGAGGGAGACTGGCCACAATGCTCCATTGTACTCACCATCATCAGATTCTGAATGGAGAAAGCAGCTGTCCGTGGACCACGCTTCACATTTGTGGGTCAAACTTGGAGCCCCTAAAGAAAAACTTATCATTGGTAATATTTATATTAGAAATGTTACTAATCCAGATTGTCAATTGACAGAAGAAATGACTACCTTCAAGCCTGAAAATATTACTTTTGAGTCTGCTGTCGTAAATTCATCTCACTGCGAAGATATGGATCTTCTATCAATCGAAGGGATTTAGAACGTACTGTACCATTCTATCTTTTGATTACTATCTGTTGTTGGTCAGAAAGTTTCGTAGAAACTGTTACGAGACACTAAATATTCCTACGAGAAATGGTCAACAAAGTATAATGTTATGAATTAATATATACCTACAAAAGCAATTAAAATTTATATAGGTATCTTATCTCACATCAAAAATAAATTCATAGTTCGAGATCAGGATATCCTGGAAACTCATAAAATGCATTTGACGAAAATACTCCATTGTCACTTTACAAATTAATACTTTACAAATTAAATTTACCCCACCCGATACCAGAAATAATACATATATCACCGCCTATATTAATAAATTTCTTTGACGAGAAATATATTCTAAGTGTCATCGTCAAGCCTTATTCATCCCACTGCTGAAATACGGGTTTCCCCTCAATCGAATGTGTTTAGAGCATACTCCACCACGCTGCTCAACTGCGGGTTGGTGGAGGCCGGTAACGCCTCTGACTTGGCTCAACTACTGTTGTTTAATGACAACAAACGATGGCTTAACGGAGGAGCTCGAGATAAATAAACCCATCCTAGGACAGGCTACGTTCGACGTTGCTTAACTTGGGTGCTAACGCAATTGTTTTTATCGCAGAGCAAATCATTTATATAGAATTTCGTGTTCCAGTTTCAGTCATCATCTATAAATGTCTATCTTATCTTAATTAGTCGTAATCCAGGCCATGGTTCGAAGAAATAACGATGTTCTGTTAACGGTTTCACTTTAAGTGCTTTCTTAATGGAAGCTAGGTTGGAAATGTTCATAAGCGATGTTCCAGATTTTACAAATTGGCCTTCAAAGTAATGTTCCCTGAAATGAGTAGCAAAATTATGTATTAAAATTTCAACCAATGATATCCGAACGCAAAGTACTATGGAAAACAAGTATAAACTAAAAAATATAAACAAGCGTTTACTTTTTTTATACCTACTACGTCGGGTGGCAAACAAGCATACGGCCTGATGTGAAGCGGTTACCGTAGTCATATTAACGCTTGCAATTAGAGATGGGTAAAATGCCAGACATTTACAATAAGCGCCAAGTAAGTACATGTAAATGCCCAATAAAAGCCTAGTTTTGGACATATATAGGGACTTTATAAGTACTTTTTGGGCATTTATTGCAAATGCCCGGCATTTTGCCAATCTCTGCTCGCAATGTGATATGTCACGTTCGCTCGTGCACTGCCACTCTACCTGCCAATGCAGCAGCTCCTTCCTTTCTGACGACCACACTCATTCGCAGGAATACAACAACCCTCAAGGGAATTGTTAATTGACTGCGGTATTCTGTTAGATGTGGTACTTCCCTAGTCGTTGAATTTGAATCACTTTACAGATTTAATTTGTAGCAGATTTTACTTCTTGTTTCATTTATTTTATGCCTTTCGTCGCAAGATCTTTTAATATTTTGAAGGTTTTTTCCTAAACAGCCTGTCAAGCTGTTCAACTAATCGAGTTCTTAGTATCCTTAATGTAAGAATTTATTTTCAGGTATGCCAACATATGGCCGTACGTTCACCCTATCCAACCCTAGCAACTTCAAAGTGAATTCTCCAGCAAGCGGTGGGGGGAAAGCGGGCGAGTACACAAAGGAGGGAGGCTTCTTGGCTTATTATGAGGTAATTTTAATTTAAAAATATCAGGATAAGGGAACCTGTAAGGAGCTCAGGAAATCTGGAAAATGTTTAGCGTGTTGTACACAGTCTTTGTTTTATGAATTCGACTCGAATAAACAGACACTGAGAGAAATGTTTGATAATGCAAAACTATTAGAATTAAGGACCTAGTAGATGAATTCATATATCTGTTGTATGTGTTCTTTAATAAGATAGGTATCTGGGAAAATGTCAATGCATCCTAACTAAACCATCTAAGTATTTGCGGCAGTAGGCTTTTATAGAATGGTCAGTCTCAAGCATGCGAATTACTGTCTACCATTTCGTGAAAGTTGCAATGACATTAGATAAAACGATGAAATTGTGAAATCAACTTCCCTTAAAAATAGTATTATTGAACAAATCGCTATACAGTCCTTTCCCTAAATTGAAATTAATTTCAATTACAATATTTGATACAGAATGGTGTGGTTTTGGGTTGTAAGCGGTTTAATACCGTCTTTATAGTCAAAGCTAACCTCATCTACACGTGTTGCATCCTACCGTTAACCAAAAGAGGCTCTGGAGGAAAAAAGCTGACTGTTGGCTGAAGTAGCCAGCTCGTTTTTTTTTTATTTTATTTTACGTCGAGTGGCTGACAAGCATACGGCCCGCCTGATGTGAAGCGGTTACCGTAGCCATATTAACGCTCGCAACATAAATAACGCTCGCGCACCGCCACCCCCGCTGCCATCGCAGCATCTCCTTCCTTTCTGGAGACCACTCGTAGAAACACAACAGCCCCCAAGGGAACCGTTATTTGGCTGCGGTATTCTGTGAGGTGGAGGTACATTCCCCAGTCGGGTAGCTTACGTTCCCTACCTCTCTTTTCGCCAGAGCTTCGTTTGTCAGTCAGCAGGGTGTACCGCGTGCAGGTGAAGTTGGCTTTGGTTCAAAGATGTTGATGAACCACTTACACCCCATATAATTCCGCAGCCAAATAATAATACCTTGAAGGATTATAGTTTAATTGCAAGTGAGTGAGGTCGCCAGACTTGAGAGATGTTGCATTGGCAGTGAAGATGCCAACGTTCAACAAATACTTTTTGTTCTGTGACACTCGCAGAAACACAACAGCCCCCAAGGGAACCGTTATTTGGCTGCGGTATTCTGTGAGGTGGAGGTACATTCCCCAGTCGGGTAGCTTACGTTCCCTACCTCTCTTTTCGCCAGAGCTTCGTTTGTCAGTCAGCAGGGTGTACCGCGTGCAGGTGAAGTTGGCTTTGGTTCAAAGATGTTGATGAACCACTTACACCCCATATAATTCCGCAGCCAAATAATAATACCTTGAAGGATTATAGTTTAATTGCAAGTGAGTGAGGTCGCCAGACTTGAGAGATGTTGCATTGGCAGTGAAGATGCCAACGTTCAACAAATACTTTTTGTTCTGTGACTTTCTATATGACTACATTAACCGCTTTATATTAGACAGGCAATACTTGCTTGGCACCTGAAATTACATAAAAGAAAATAAAAAAATCTGTGAAAAATAATTTAGAACGTTTTTTTACACAAATAAAATTGTCTGGAAAATATACAATGCAATTTTAATATCAAGTGTGTTTTATTTTTATAGGTTTGTGAAATTCTTCGCAATGGTGGTACTTACGTATGGGACGATGAAATGAAGGTGCCTTATGCTATCCACGGTGACCAATGGGTTGGCTTCGATGATGAAAAATCCATCAGGAATAAAATGAGGTTAGTGTATTATATTCTAAATATTTAAAAAAAAAATTGGTTGCCTGTAAAGTCGGTATACGGGCGAAAGTTTTACGTGACAACGACTTTGAGTGGTAAAATGTTTTCGAGTGGAAGGGACGCATGCCTTTCACTTTTTATGTCTGTCTCTCTCGCTCTTAGGCGGGCTAACCATGCCAGAGTGGAAGGGACGCGTGCCTCTCACTCGCTCTCATTGTGAGCGCATAACGTGAGCGCGGAGCGTAACGCAGTTTCTTGAAGTGTCACCCGGCTAACCAATTTATAAGACGTTGTCACGTCAAAATAGAAAAATTCACCTCACCAGCTTAGGTAGGATTTGAACCCACGACCTCTCGATGACCGGTCGAGTGCTCTTTTAACTGAGCTACCAGGTTTGTAGTAGTGACGAATTTTTGCTATCTAATAATGGTCGCTGATGACCACTATTAGACAGAAATAAAATTAATTGCTTTATTAATGCTTAACAAGCAACTCAAAGTTTTAAGTGAAAATAATTCAAGTCCTCTTACACCAAGCTGAACTGATTTAAACTCATCCGAGTTTAAATCAGTTCATAAATATATTTCTTTAAGTCTAGGTTTGTAACATTTTTTATAATAATCCTATTATAAAAATGTTTTAAACCTAGACTTAAAGAGGTAGATTTATAGTTTAGTTTAATTTCGAAGCCCAGACAGCGCGGTAATCTAATGTTCTTACCCTACACTGATTGCAAGTAGAGAAATGCGATGAACTCTTCTATTCAATATGCCGAAGAATGCCTTTATCCCAGTTGATACCTATCTTGTGACATATATCTTTATAGATAAAGCCTATGAGAAAGAAATATATTTCTTTTTATTGATAATAATTACAATCTACAGATCCCGGGGTCTGTATCTTTTGTTAACAATCTTCTATTTTTATGGCACAATTTTCTAACAATTTATTAATTACACGTCGATATTGCGCTAATAATGACTATTGTTTAATACTAGAAATATATTAATACTAGAAATATATTTACTTGGTCTGGGTGTTTTCTATGTATCATAAGTATTTACAAAAAAAAAATGTATTTGCGTATGTTTATCAGTTGTCTAGTACCCATAACACAAGCTTCGCTTACTTTGGGGCTAGATGGCGCTGTGTAATTTGGCTGACAATATTTATTTATTTATTATTTATCCTGTAATAACATCTTATTTCTATAGAAAAAAAGTTTAATTAAAATAATTATCAATTTCTTCCACAGATGGATCAAAGACAACGGCTTTGGTGGCGCTATGGTCTGGACAGTCGACATGGATGACTTTAGCGGCGGCATTTGTGGTGGCGACGTCAAATACCCGCTCATTGGAGCTATGAGGTAAGTCTTCAATATAATAAATAACGAAGAAATCTTGTGAATATAATATATGGTACTACGGTCTACCGAACAGCTCAAATGACTTCGCAAAAAAATCTAGAGTTTGGGCAACGCGCGTGTGATGCCCCTGGTGTTACAGGCGTTTATAGGACGAGCTCGGTAGCCGAATGGCTAGCAATGGCATTTTGACACCGAATTCGCAGGTTTGATTCCCGCACAAGACAAATATTTCTGCGCATGAACATATCTGTTTGTCTTGGTCTGGGTGTTTTCTTATATATGTATATATAAAAAAAAATGTATGTAAGTATAATATCAGTTATCTAGTACCCATAGTACAAGTTTTGCTTAGTTTGGGACTAAATGGCAGTGTGTAATTCGTCTGAGAACATTTATTATATTATTATTATTAAAGGCTTACGGTAACTGCTTTTCATCAGGCGGGCTGTATCCTTGTTTGCTACTTTAGTGGTATAAAAAAAAGTTTTATAACTTTTAATCTTTTGATTTATGAAAATAATAACGGGAATTAACGCGATCATGCATAAGGGTATTTACATACCTTTATTTGCCTGACGTTTCGACCTGGTTGCACCGGCCGTGTGTTTCGACCAGGTTGTAAAGGTAGCTTTATGTTGCAAGCGTCTATTGGATACGATAACGGCTTCACATCATGCCGGCGGTATGCTTATCTGATACCTCACTTAAAAAAATAAATACTTATAGTTGATTTTATATCATTTCCAGAGAAGAACTCCGCGGTATCTCCCGTGGTAAAGACGCCAAAGACGTAGATTGGTCCGAAGTAGCCTCCAGTGCATTGATCGAAGTCACTGAGAAGCCCGAACCCATTAAGATCAGCCTATCAGACGTCATCAGTAAAATCAAGAAGCCATCGAAGAGTGTCATCATCAGAAACAATGCTGCTTCCGCTCTTGCGGATAAGAATAGTAAGATTTTACTTATTATAATTAGATTTCAATATTTTTAAACGAGAAGTTCGATGGCGTCGTTGCGCGTGTCAGTCTAATCGAACATGCAAGTTAAGCAACGTCGACCGTAGCCTGTCAATGGATTGGTTTATTTATCTCGAGCTCCTGCGTGCTTCGGAGGGCACGTAAAACCGTCGGCCCCGGCTGTTGTCATTAGATGACAGTGGTTACGCCAAGTCAGAGGCCTTTAGGTGGCTTAAAACACTAGGCTTAACAATAATAAGATCAAAACATATTGTACTAAGAATTCAACACTGTTCTTATATAGTTCGATCACTATAAATTATATTCAGTTATCTTTTATAAGTAGGCCATATTTTTTGAGAACATTGAAGATGTTGACGCAATATAGGTGGACATATTCAAAGTTTCTTTTGTTAACAAAACAAAAATAACACTTTCCGAAATTCACAAAGTAAAGTTAATTTCGTAGCTGTCAACTCGTGACACGAAGCCATGTGATGATGATATGAATGAAAACTTTAAAGTAATCAGAAAAGTTCCACCATCCCGTCTCTACGTCTTTGTCGTGACTGTCAAGTGCAAAGTTATAAGTATAGGATATATAATAATTTATGGAATAACGTAAATATTACAGCACAAGGCAATTAAATTGGGCTGTAAGAAGTAAAGTGTCACATTTAAATAGGAAATTTAATTAAAAATATACGTAGCCAAAATGGCCGTGCACTGTGCGGTTCCATATAGTTTTTCTTCCACAAACTCAAGTTGAGGAGTATACTACCTGCCGAAGTTTCCCTAAGATACTTCATTCATTCACCATCAGCCTGTATGCCACTGCTAAATATAAGTCTTCCCCAATGCTTTCCATTTCCACAAATTACGAAACTCCGCCTCCCGCATTCCAGCCTCTTCCAACCGTTTTTTAAGGTCATCGGACCATAGAAGAAGAGCGTCCAACGCTTCGTCATTCTACACGCGGCCTCCACTATAATATATTCCTCCCCCATTTGCCATCACTTACTCGGCAGATGTGACCAGCTCATTGCCACTTCAGCTTGCAAACTTTGAAGGCTATGTTGACTACTTTGGTTCTTCGTCGAATTTCTTCGTTTTCTAAGACACTAAGCATGGTGAATTTAAAAAAAAAGGAGAAAAGGAAGGAAAGAAGATATTTTACAGGTCAATAATAAGTGCGTGAGTGATGCCTCTGGTGTTGCGAGCGTCCGTAGGCTACCATGCTTACCAGCCAGGTTGCACTTGTTTACGTTTTTTTTTATACTACGTTGGGTGGCAGACAATCATACGGCCCGCCTGATGTGAAGCGGTTACCGTAACCGTATTAACGCTCGCAACATAATATATCACTTGCGCGCCGCCACCCCCGCTGCCAACGCAGCATCTCCTTCTTTACTGGTGACCTCACTCACTCGCAGGAACACAACAACCCTCAAGGGAATTGTTATTTGGCTGCGGTATTCTGTGAGGTGGAGGTACATTTCCCAGTTGGGTAGCTTACAATTACGCTCCCTACCTCTCTTTTCGCCAGAGCTTCGTTTGCAGTCAGCAGGGTGCACCACGTGCAGGTGAAGTTGGCTTTGGTTCAAAGATGTTGATAAACCATTTACACCCCAAAACCAACGTTACGTTACTCATAGTTGTTTAAAAAACAGCTTACGTGAAGTATAAATTAATATTGGTTATAAAGGTACAGACTCTTACGAGACCATGAAACACTTAATGTGTCAATGTGACGCCCTAGCGGGCAAACGAATGGAAATCCTAGGAAAGGCATACCCGGACCTGGAGGACTACAGACTCTTCCCTATAAGCGGCATACTGAAGTACATGGAACATGTCTCCAGACAGGCGGGGGAGAGTGACTAAAGGATTAGGGAGAACACAAAAGATCCATGAGGGTCGACGTGTCACCGGTGCTGCAGCACTGGACCCACTCTAAGATAAGATAAGATAAGGTACAGACTCAGAGGAAGCCTACTTTTATTCCCGGAAAAGCATTCATAGAAAAATGAAAGTTTATAAAAATATTCATAATGCGAGCTAAGCCGCTGGTCTAACCAAGCCTAACCTGGTATTTCAAAGTCTAGAATTATGTACGATTGTTACGCCAACGACAGCGAGTTGGCATAGTCAGTCATCTATCTGCAAGTATACGGGATAATCTAGATATACATCATATTTAAAAAAATATCTGTAAATATTACCTATGAACAAGGCCACCTTTGTACTTTACCTGTTAATTTACTGTGCTGTAAAATTCTTTGATGTTCAATAAAAATATTACCTATAAACAAACAAACAATACTAAATTAATTAGATAAATTAAACGGGTCACTCACGTCTTTTTGTCGGGAAAGCCGACTAGTTTCGATCTCAAAAGGAGACCTTCTTCAGGGCGAATGTCCAGACACGTCCACCCTTTGTCTCTCGCGCCGGACACTGCGCGCCAATGCGCGCGCCGCACGACTGGAAAGTGTGGTGGGGGGTTGGTGCGTTGATTGGTGGATATTAAGTACTGACGCTATTTTTGATGACAAACACTTTGAAAATGTCTCTTGCAGATTCACGAATGATTTTGTTGAAGATTATTGTCTTGACACAGTGTTATATGAAATGGTGACCCGATTTCATATAATATTGAAAAAAAAAAAAAGTTTGCAGTGTTGCATGATAATTTTATAAAAATAGATGTTTTACTAACTAACTTAACTAACTTAACTTTGTTATTTTAGATCTATAAAATATTCGACGAGCTCGGTGGCGTAGCGGTCAATGACGCGGCTTCGACACCAACGCCCGTGGGTTCGATTCCCACATAGGACAAACATTTGTGTGCATGAACATGTCTGTTTGTCTTAGTCTGGGTGTTTTCTATGTATCATAAGTATGTATTTACAAAAAAAAAATGTATTTACGTATGTTTATCAGTTGTCTAGTACCCATAACACAAGCTTCGCTTACTTTGGGGCTAGATGGCGCTGTGTAATTTGTCTGACAATATTTATTTATTTATTTATATTAATATCTACGTATATAAAGGCGTCCAAAATGAGTCTACGCTAGAGAAGATGAGCTACTTAAAAATCAAGTTGCGTACGTTAACTTTTTGATATCACTGACATGATGAGCATGATCCTGAAAGTGACATTTACAAGAAATACTAATTCATAATACACAAAGGGTCAAAATTATCGTCAAATATTAACAACTCTTAAACATTGTTTATAATACTACAAAACAATGTACATGGCACTAAAAGCGACAAATCTCAAACGGAGTGCCACAAGGGTCACTTTTAGGTACTCAGCTGTTACCAGCTGCCAAGAATGGCTTGCGAAAGTCGACAATTCGCGACATAGTTGCTAAAAGTTTGAAACATCGAGTGCTTTCACGTTGAAGCGTTTCCGTGACCAACGATTTCTGATCCGCGACGAACACTCAACAAGTTCAGTCGAGTCTCGAAAATATAGGTAGAAAAAGGAAGAAAGAGGTCTTCGTAATTGGTTAGGTGAAGCAAATGGGGTTTGTGATTTAATGCTATCAAGTTTATGACTGAGCATCCCGCGACAATCTTTACAAGTAGGTGCTTCTGAGTTTTACGGGCTCTTGGGTAATGCGTAGGTAATAAATAACATATTTTCAAAGAGTATGAAGATTTTCATAAGTTCAAACGGAGTTTGGTACCAAAACTTTTTTATAGACGCGACGGAGCTTTACCGTGAGTTTTGCAATTAAAACGTAATTTGCCATTTTCTTGATTTCTTATTAATATTTAAGATAAGAAAGGGGCAACTGTAAATATGACAGCTGTTAAGGGTAAATGGAAGAAGAAGACATTACTGAACCGACCCTAAATAATGGGAAAAAGACAAGCCAACGATGAAATAAGATCTTTCCAGTATCCATCTTCAGAAGATTGATTGGCGAATTAAATTTCAATATTTTTTAGAAATGTGAATCTCATTTCACTAAACATTTCTTGATTTATGACTTTCAATATTATCTTCAAGATATTAGAGGAAAATTATATTCCAATTCAATTCAATCTATTCTTAATTTCGTTTTCCCATTTTGAACGAACTGTTTTATTAAGTAATTTAGTCTGTCTGATAATGTAAAAGATATAGTTTTTTTTTTTAGATATATATTATATACTAGAGATGGTATTAACAATATTAAACCGCGACTTCGTATTCTCGTATGCACGTTGCACCGCGAAATTTTTTCATTTCGTTTCAATACCCTCTCCTATTTCATACTAGCAGCCCGCTCACGCTTTGCTGTGGCTCAATTATCCCATTCCCATGTCATTCCAGTGAATTACCCATTACAATCATTTATCCTGACAATTCATCCATTCCAGTGATTTTTTTTTTTTTTAGTACAGCTATTCTGTTATTCGGGATGGAGCAACAAATCATAAAAATCGGTCCAGCTGTTGTTGAATTAGAAATAGTGTTACTAATCTGAATTTATTTTACATATGTCATGACTAGATCTTAGAATTGATCACATCATGAAGTGGTCGATCATTTTATTAAATGGTTGTATTTCATGAAATGGAAAATATCATGATATGGCCTGGCCAGATCAATATGATAAAATTATTTAATAAAATTTTAATAAAGTTTTAACATTATCATCCATTAGAGACGTTGATATAGTTTTGATTTTGTGATTCAACATGTTGGCGAACAATAACTGCGATAAAAACAATTAATAATAAGGTGCCAGTGGAAGATTTTAATTGAAGTGAAATAATGAAAAAATAACTTATATTAAATTACTAGGTACTTATTAAATGTTTTCTTAAATCTTCCATTTTTGCAATTTTTAAAAACTTAGATTGAATGCGTTAATTTTTTTGCGGACATACTGCAATAAGCAGATTTTGTACTCTCAAAAAATCAATTTATCTACGTTCTACGCCACTATACGAGTATATATCTATCATGTCATGTCATATCCATACGAAATAATTATTGCCAAATTTTAAATTTCTTGAACCAGTACTTTAACCTCTTGGTAACAGTGGTTTTTACAATAAAATTAAGAATATTCATAAACTGAATCAAATATTTCTTTACAGAGCGAGAACCACAAGTCCTCTGCTACCTGACATCCTGGTCATCCAAGAGACCCAGTGCTGGTCGGTTCACTCCAGAAAATGTAGATTCTACTCTTTGCACCCACGTCATCTACGCTTTTGCTACTCTTAAAGACCACAAACTTGCTGAGGGTGACGAAAAAGACACTGACATGTATGACAAAGTTGTCGCTTTGAGAGAAAAGAACGCTAACTTGAAGGTAAATTTTATTTTCTTATATATTTTATCTATAACAAACGTTTGCAGTAGGTACTAAGCTTTGCTACTGGATTTTAAATGATTTAAAAAGAAGATTGTATTTACAAAATACAACAAAACTTACCTACACTGCATGCAACAAAACTCTTCAAACGTGAGGTTCCAATACCCTTTCCTCTTGTTTTATATCGTCATATTTCGTTTAACCTACCTCCAAACCTTGTTGCATATCTCTGGCATCTTTTTTTCTCACCCTTATTTCTGCATTTTGCTTTCTCTGTTTTTAACATTATATATTATCTTCTATCTCAGAGAGCTATTGCTTTTAGCGGACGCTTACGCTAAGGAGTCTATGTACTCCGTTCTAACTGCAGCTCTTTCTATTCTTTCTTGCCGTCATATTGTAGAAATTTGAAGTTTTTGATATGAATCTTGTTTATCAATTCTATTCCTTTCTCTCCATCCTCCTTTTACGTATCTCACGTTTCACATTTTTATGCTATTGACTTAATTTGATTCTTATTTGTTCTAGTTCGTAATTATTCCTAATATATTTCAATTTCATTCGTTTATTTATAGCGTGAATAATTATGTTTATCTTTTAATATTTTAGTATGCCTTAATGTAACGTTGTATATCCTTTGAGGCTTCCAAATACCTTTTTGTTAGATCGTGACTTATCTTTTATATTTCATGATCTTTCATCCTACATAAAGCTTGTGAAAAATATGCTTATATTTATCTATTATCTTAATATGGAGATTGTACACAACGCAGGAAACTTCGCTGAGCGATAAATGTAGATCCTGGTAATTGGATGTTGTTTAGATTTACGGGAAAGAAAATTCGAACCATATGTTAGAGTTATCTTCAGTGCAATATTTTTAATAAAAATGGTATTATAATATTTAAAAAAATGTAATATGTTTCCTTCGTTGTTAATTCTTAAATATTTTTGGGGTGTAGAGACTCACCACGACCTTTAGAGCCTAAGCCAACCTCATCTTATTTTTTGGAAAAGGTGCTCTGGCGACAAGAGAGGTAAGGAGCGTAACTGTGAATAACAATTCACATGAGGGTTATTGTTTTTCTACGAGTGAGTGAGGTCACCGGAATGGAAAGAGCTGTGTTAGCAGGTGCAAACAAATGCCGGTAGCTTACAAATACGCTGTACCCTACGTATAGCGTATTTGTAAACTGCCGGACTGGGGAAATACCTCCACCTCATAGAATACCGCAGCCAAATAACAATTCACATGAGGGTTGTTGTGTTTTCGAATGAGTGAGGTCACCAGAAAGTAAGAAATTCATGCGTTGGCAGCGGCGGTGGCGGCACGGGAGCGATGTTTCATATTGCTAGCATTCATATGATTACGGTAACCGCTCGACATCAGGCGAACCGTATTCTTGTCTGCCACTATGTAGTATAAAAATATAGTTTCATTTCGATAAAAATATTATCGAAAGTATTTTATCAACCCGTTAATATTCTTACAGATTCTCCTCGCTATCGGTGGATGGGCTTTCGGTTCTACTCCGTTTAAAGAACTGACGTCTAATGTGTTCCGCATGAACCAATTTGTGTACGAAGCCATTGAGTTCCTCAGAGACTACCAGTTCAACGGTCTTGACGTCGATTGGGAGTATCCTAGGTAAGAAGAGATTGTTAACCAAAATAAAAACCTGAGGGGCAATTCTCGTAATTAAAATGTAGTCAAAATTCAGTTTTGATCTAGTCTCAATCTCACAAATGTCAAATTTGGTATTCTCGTATCACATTATGTAACTTCAAAGTTTGATTTAAGTGTTGTTAGCGACTGGCTGGTTTCAATGTATATTTTTTATATGTGTCGATCTGTTTTTGATATCTCTTGTCTTTGCTTTTGCTTCTTGTGTCTTCTCTTACAACAAAAGTGATCTTAATTAAATTTTATAATTTAATTAAATTTTATAATTTAATTAAATTTTATAATATAATTAAATTTTATAATATAATTAAGATCACTTCTGTTGTAAGAGAAGACTTTTAATTTTACGAAGTGTTTCCTTCATTAATACAGTTTACTAGCTTCATATAATCTCCAGTAGTTATCACGTATTTTGCAGTATTTAAAAAGATACCCTATCCTAACAGCATCATCTATTTTAGATACTATAAATAAATTACCAGCGGATTTTAAGGAGTTTAAACCTAAAAAAAATTGAGGCTTTCTGATTAAACATATCTTCAATTTACCTTACAACTCCTTATAATCTGCTAACGATGATTATCAACCCTTATTAATAACTACTACCAGTATGTACCAACTTTTCTATTAATTTCAGTACATCTTTTAATTCTAAATAAGTACTAAACATTTCCAGAGGAGCTGATGACCGCGCAGCTTTTGTGTCCCTGCTCAAAGAACTGCGTCTCGCGTTTGAGGGTGAAGCCAAATCGTCAGGTCAACCCCGACTGCTGCTCACTGCTGCCGTACCAGCCTCCTTTGAAGCAATCGCTGCTGGCTATGACGTGCCTGAAATCTCTAAATACTTAGTAAGTTGGATAGATTGAACTCTGTAAGACAGACATAATGGTAACGTGTGATGCATGACTTTTGTCACATTCCGGCTACTGCATACGAATCTCACATCGTTAACTATACATAAACAATGACGTCGATGTAGTGCGTGTAGAGCGCGTCGCTTTACTAAAGAGTAGTACTAGATACTAGTATTTCGCCAACATTCAGAAAATGTATTCTGAAATCTTCTATGACATTTTATATACAGACGAGACGTAGGTGAAAATCATGGCAGTAAAAATAGGCCACAAAGCGCTAACGCATGTATACATGCAGTATGCAAACATAGGAAAACAACGTGAACACACAGGAAGTCATTTTATCTACGACTTTTCAATAATAGTTTTTCATTAGCGCCAACGTCTTGCCGCAACGATCTTTAGTTAAGTAATTGAAAACAAATATTGTTCATGTCTGTTTTTTGTAGTCATATAAGTAGATACCTAATTTGGCAGCTTCGTATAAACGTAGCGTAAACGTATCATTGTTTATTTTATAGGACTTCATCAACGTAATGACCTACGATTTCCACGGACAATGGGAGCGTCAAGTTGGACATAACAGCCCCCTATTCCCTCTTGAAAGCGCCACTAGTTACCAGAAGAAACTTACTGTGGTATGTATTTTGGAATAAGTATTTTGGCTCGATCTCTATAATTTTTATTGCATAACTAGCTGAACCGAAAAAAAATCTCCTGTCTTGTTAACAATTAATATTGAATTTGAATTGGTTTCGCGCAATCTATCATGTCCTATCTGTCTTGTCACTCTTGTCTAAGTTCTGGCCAACGACATAAAGTTACATTAAAAGAAGTTCAGTTTTCTTAAATTTTCTAATTTTCCACGCAACCTTCTTATTTTATTCTTTAAAAAAATTCAATTTTGTCTCTGCAGACCACAAAATAGAAATGAAACAAAAGGCAAATTTAAACTATTCTTTATCAGCCAATCTTTGGGGAAAAGAGATATACATGAATGTGGCTTAAAAATAATAACAAAAATATCGATTACATATTTGATGCATTACATACAGAAGGTAAAAAAGACTAGGACGGTTAAGATTGTATTTTGTATATTGTATTGTAGTCTGGACATAATATTCAGCAGATGCTGAATAATTTGTAAAATAAACAAACCTTTATCATAAATGCTAATGTTCGTACATTTTCACCAGGACTACTCAGCTCGAGAATGGGTACGTCAAGGAGCGCCCAAAGAGAAACTTATGATTGGTATGCCAACGTATGGAAGATCATTCACATTGATCAACGAAACACAATTTGATATTGGTGCTCCTGCTTCGGGTGGCGGTAAGATATATCTATATTTTCTTGATAAACAAAAGTAAATTGTACTTTTATTAAAATTAGTTATACTAACTTTGTCTTTAAGCTCTAGGTATTAGGTAGCTACACTCGGAGTATCTCAGCGTGATATAAACTCAGGAATGAGTAAATCCTTGGCAGAACTGGTGTATCAGCAGGCTGATAGACAGTAGGCAGACTACATCTAAGGGATCTACGGGGAGGTCTATGTTCTGCAGTGGACATCATTTGGCTGAAGTGTTGATGATGATGATCTTTCTCTTGGGCGGTAGATCTTCTTTAAATTATGAGTCGACAGGGTCAATTCTTTCTTATTAAACATTTTCTCTAATATTCTATTCCAGGCCAAGCTGGTCGCTTCACCAACGAGGCTGGTTTCATGTCCTACTACGAGATCTGTGAATTCTTGAGGGAAGACAACACGACACTCGTATGGGACAACGAGCAGATGGTGCCCTTCGCTTACAGAGAAGACCAATGGGTGGGCTTTGACGATGAAAGGTCACTCAAGACAAAGGTTTGTTTATTTACTTATCTCTAATCCTTTTGGTGCATATGGACAACTGTGCCAAAAATGTCAACAATATCAAGAGGACAACTGTCCCGAAACGACAACTACCCAAAACGACAACTCTCTCAAAACTTCCCAAAACGATATCTTCCCAAAATATCCCATTATTATCAGAACAAATAAATAATTCGAATGTAACTTAAATTACTAGCATCTGTTAGACCCATTGATGGTTAGATATAAAACTATATTTTTTTGTAATTTCAGTACTAATAAGTACTTACTTATATTTGTATATTTATTTTATTTGAACTTTTAATCTTAAAATTGCTAGTGAAGAGGGAGCTATATGCTAGAAGCATTGCCACCAAGTTTGGGACATTTATAATCTTATTGATTATTAATAAGACTGTATTCGATGTTACATAAGAAAAGCGTAATTATTCTCCTTTTGTTCCCCAATCCCAATTCGTTATGTCCAATTTTGATTTCATAATTATATCCCAATGTCCATATATAAATGTAAATGGTGACGATATTTGGATTAAATTAATTTTGTTCTTGTTGATTGCCATAGGCCCTATCTCTAATTAACTCGAATACTTTTTAACATAAGATGGTGGTGGTAGTAATCGGATAGTATATAACATAACAATGATTTACAATAAAACTTTACAAGTAATAAAGTTAATCGTTAAAACTCTGTTTTTTTGATTCGATAACATCTTATAAATCGATGAACGCCGGCTGCACGTACGAAAAAGCATGGTTCATTGTCACGTTCCGCCTTTGCCGAGCGTGCAAGCGAGAGCGCGGCTTGTGACGCATCTTCTATTCCATCCGATGCGTCCGAGTTCATCATTGTTTTCTTATGACGTTATCACGTAATATTAACGTATTATTTTTTTTTTAACTTACAGATGGCATGGCTCAAAGAAGAAGGTTTTGGAGGCATCATGGTCTGGTCTATTGATATGGATGACTTCAGAGGATCTTGTGGTACCGGGAAATACCCATTGATCACAGCCATGAAACAGGAACTGTCTGGTTACAAAGTCAAATTGGACTATGATGGACCATATGAATCATCGAATGCAAATGGACAATATACGACCAAAGATCGTAAGTCTTACTTTTTTGCTAATTCTGTTTTTGTTTTTCTTATACAAGAGGGAATAAACGAACATGTGGGTCATCTGATGGAAGGTTATCAATACTGTTTACAGACATCAACAACACATATCATACTTGTTCGGGAAAACAGTTGAGGAAAGATTTCATAACTTCAACGTTTGTCTTAGTAGAAAACAATGCATCTGCTATAGATAGCCAAGTCTGAACTCTCAACTCAGGATCTATTAATCATGTTGTATAAAAAACATAGTACAAAAATAATAATGGCTTGTTTTATTTTCCAGCTAACGAAGTAACATGCGAAGAAGAAGATGGTCATATCTCATACCACCCCGACAAAGCTGACTGCACTATGTACTACATGTGCGAAGGAGAAAGAAAACATCACATGCCCTGCCCTTCAAACCTCGTATTCAACCCTAACGAAAACGTCTGCGATTGGCCAGAAAACGTAGAAGGCTGTACTCACCACACTCAGGCGCCAGCAGCAAAACGATAAAAGAAATAGATAACATCAAATAGGAATAGAATTTTTTACTCAAGTTTGCTCTTTAAAAGTCATTTTTTTACAAATTATAATTAATATTTTATCGCCTTTTGGATTTTCAATTTCCGTTAATGTTATTAAATATGAGTAATTAACAAAATATAGTTCATATTAATTTATTTATAGGGATTGTCTACCTAATGTCAAGATTGTCTATCATATAAATCTGAATCTATGCCTTATACGAAAATTAAATGGTGATAACAATATACTAAGTAACAAGCTTGGAATATTAGTTGAAATGAAACTTTTCTTGAACTCATCGATTTAAAAGCTAAATACCATATACTTTTCTGCAATGACGATGCTCAATTCTCAATCAATATTATCGCAAATATAGACAATGGATTTCCTATTCTTATTTTTTTAATAAAAAAATCTGATTCGTTATAAGGGCATTACAAGACAATCTCTAATGATAAACACTATATTTACTCACAAATAATTACCATAATATTCATTATAAAACTGGAAATAGATTAACAGAACGTACGCAAACCATTGCCACTCCTACCTAAGTATTATACTTCTATGTTTTCTGGTCGTAGTGCATTCTGGCTACTTCTAAGTGCAATCAATCCATAGACTACATAGGGCGCCATGATTATCAGAGAGACGAATTACCACAATGGATTTCCATAGATCCCAAGAGCTATTTAATACAAAGTGTCCCCGCCCTATATTTCAGAATCCGAGGAATGCTCCTCTGATTTTGAAATCTTGGCAAATTTAAATTAATCATCACAGCTTAAGATCTTCGTGTTACCACTGTATTGGTCAGCCCTGCCTTCCAATAGTTAGATATAGCACTAAACTTTATTATTTCTAATCCACCAATATTTTTTTTTCTTTTGGAGACATTTTTTTTTATTGATATGATAGTTTATTTATTGGCGTTTGTTGGTTTGTCTCGAATAGCAGGCGGGATACGTGTGATATAATGTAAATTTTTTATTCATTACTATTGAACAATTTGTAGATGTATTATATCTATTGTTAAATTATACATATTCCTTAGTAAACTTAGTGTAGAATCTCTCTCCCAAAGTTACACAATATAATTATGGTTATTTGTATAATGAGATTATTATATTAATAATAACGCGTAACTAAAAAGTAATCATATATATTATAAATCAATAATATTATAAAATTATTGAGTCCACAAATAATATATGTACACTTAAAATAGTCTCACATTTTCGGTAGGTATTTCGATTTATGGATTTAATTTAAATATTTAAACTTATAAATTTTTAAATGCCTGAATATATTTCTAAATATTGTGTATTTTTGGGACAGTCTTAGGTAGATATTTTAATAATTATAAGTAGTAATTATAAAGCTTTTTTATTATATTTTTTCAAATACTCAAATCAGCTAAATCACTGCCCTTTGACACTGCCGATTTGGTTTTATACAATTTTTATAATGTTGGCAACAGTGACAAAATTGAAGTTGCGTCTAAGTAATGTGACATTATTTTAATTGTTTACCTACCATAGGTAATTAAGTTTTGTAAATATTGTATTTAGATACAAAGAAGTAAGGGTATTATTAAAGATTTTTTTAAAAAGATTTACGTGTTTTTGTTACGCGTGTCGAATTGTGGTAATAATTAGAGATATATTTTATCTCTTACACTTTTGTGTCTCACTGTCGTTATGCACAAAAGTGACAAACAAGTAATAATATCGCCGAAGAATCATTTAAAAAGAAACTCTTTTTCCTGTTTAGGTGAGTTATCAGCCCCCTTAACAGCAACTCTTATTGCGATTCAATAACTGAATAGAATGTTTATTCATACCAATGAATATGTCTATTTCAAATTAATATGAATAACGAATAAGCATTCTATTCAGGTATTGAATCACAATAAGAGTTGGTGGTAAGGGGGCTGTTGTATTTATTAATTTGTTATAGACACCCTAATGCTTCTCTACTAGTGCGTTCTCCCCTGTGCAGTCTCTTTTCTCCGACACGACAGTGATACGCCCCGTGGTCCAATACTTTGCTTACTCCGAGGTCACGGATTCGATTGCCGTACAAGACAAACATTTATGTGCATGAACATGTCTGTTTGTCTTGATCTGGGTGTTTTCTATGTAATTTACAAAATTTTATTATTTTTATTTACAAAAATAAATGTATTTAATTAAATATTGGGTACTAGATGTACCCATAATGCAAGCTTTGCTTAGTTTGGGACTAGTTGGCACTGTGTAATCTGTCCAGGAATATTTATTTATTATTCGTTTCTCTACGATATCTGGAACGAGCGAATTCGTTAGAGAATCAAAGTTGTCGGCATAGTTCTCAAAATCAGCAAGCTGAAGTGATAGTAGGCCCGTCACATCGGACGAGTCAGCAAGGCAGATAGAGAAGGAAACGGGATTTTCCTTCTCTATCTGCCATTGCTGACTGAGCTGAGTCGAGGTCACGTGGTTATGAACGTGTATAGACCGTTGTGTTAAAAAAAGCGGTCAGATGCGGAAAGCAGAGGAAAACAATGGTAAGAATAGTATTGGGGAAATCCCTGATTAACTTTTATTTTTTTATAGGACCAGCTGACACGACAGACGTTGTCCTGTCTTCTTAACAATGAATATTGAATTCGAATTGAATTGGAATTGAATTTCCATAAAGAAGAATTGAATTGAATTCGAATTGGTTTTTCGCAATCTCTCAAGTGTCAATTCTGTTAAACGCCATAAAGTTACATTAGAAAAGTTAATATGGTCGTTCAGTTTTACACGCAACTTTCCTATTTTTTTTTTTCTTTCATAAGAACTTTCTCGTGACAATAACAAATGCAACATAAAAAGAAATAGCCAAATTGTTTTATGCGTTCACGCGTGATGCGATGACCAAGGCGAATAGATATATATTATATATATTGTGGGGTGTAAGTGGTTTATCAACATCTTTAAACCAAAGCCAACTTCACCTGCAAGCGGTGCACCCGGCTGACTGACAAACGAAGCTCTGGCGAAAAGAGAGGTAGGGAGCGTAATTGTAAGCTGCTCGACTGGGGAATGTGCCTCCACCTCACAGAATACCGCAGCCAAATAACAGTTCCTTTGAGGGTTGTTGTGTTCCTGCGAGTGAGTGATGTCACCAAAAGGGAAGGAGATGCTGCGATGGCAGCGGGGGTGGCGGCGCGCGAGCGATATTTTATTTTGCGATCGTTAATCCATATTAAACCGAAGCCATCTACGGTAACCGCTTCACATCAGGCGGGCCGTATGTTTGTCCGTCATCCGACGTAGTATAAAAAAAAAATCATTTTTATATATAGGTAGGTAGCTAGTTATATAGATTCTACAATTTTTTACGAATGTAGCTAACATTTATTGTTTGTATAGGATTACCATTATCTTTGAATAAATTACGTAGAAATAACGAAATCAGTCGCCTAGCCATAGTTAATTTAAATTATAGACAAACATTATTAATCTATTCTGAATTTGACCACAGACTTTCACAATAAACAAAAGAGTATATCTATATGCGTGTGTGTCTCAAATACATGCTAAATTAAAAAAAAAATTACCATTCCGCAATCCTTCTCTATATAAACTATAAGTGTGAGAAGTTTCATACTCGTCCGTCCGCGCAATTTTGGTAAAAAGAGGTACAAAGTTTTTGCTTCACGTAATACAGATTTTTTTTATACTACGTTGGTGGCAGACAAGCATACAGCCCGCCTGATGTGAAGCGGTTACAGTAGCCATATTAACACTCGCAGCATAAAATATCGCTCGCGCGCCGCCGCCCCCGCTGCCAACGCAGCATCTCCTTCTCTTCTGGTGACCTCACTCACTCGCAGGAACACAACAACCCTCAAGGGAGTTGTTATTTGGCTGCGGTATTCTGTGAGGTGGAGGTACATTCCCCAGTCGGGTAACTTACAATTACGCTCCCTACCTCTCTTTACGCCAGATCTTCGTTTGTCAGTCAGCAGGGTGCACCGCGTGCAGGTGAAGTTGGCTTTGGATCAAAGATGTTAATGAACCACTTACACCACACACACACAGATATAACATAATTTAAAATTTTAAGTATTACACGGGCAGCTATAAAGATTTAACTCAATTTTATGTAAATGCTTCTCGGAACTACAGGTTATTTAGGTTTGCAAATGATATTGATCGAAACTTGGGATCTTTGAATAATGTATAGTTTGCTTTCTAGTTATAGTTTACCGTACTGGTGACTATATCATTTCCGTAGAAACAAAGAATTAGCTCCAAAACTGAATATAAAACCACAGCCACCACGATTCGAAGCTCACCTGCACATGGTGCACCATACCGACCAGCGAAAGAGGCTCTGGCGAAAGAGAGGTAGGGTACAGCGTATTTGTAAGCTGCCCGACTGGGGAAGAACCTGCACCTTATAGAATACCGCAGCCAAATAACAATTCCCTTGAGGGTTGTTGTGTTTGTGTGAGTGAGTGAGGACACCAGGCAGGAATGAGTTGCTGCATTAGCAGCGCGAGTGGCGGCGCGCGAGCTATATTTCATATTGCGAACGTTAGTATGGCTACAGTAAATAAATAAATAATTAATAAATATTGTCAGACAATTTACACATCTAGCCCCAAAGTAAGCGAAGCTTGTGTTATGGGTACTTTATTCTAGTGAAGTAAACTAATGAAAATAATTTATAATCACCCATTTCATTTAGTAGACTATAGTCCTTGACCCTTAACAGGAGCAAACATTCGTAAATACATTTTTTTTTATAAATACATACTTATGATACATAGAAAACACCGAGACCAAGACAAACAGACATGTTCATGCACACAAAATGTTTGTCCAATGTGGAAATCGGACCCTCGAGCGTTGGTGTCGAAGCCGCATCATTGACCGCTACGCCACCGAGCTCGTCAATCAAAAAACAGTAACCTCGTAAAGTAAAGTATGCTTGTATGCCACCCGATATAAAAAAAAACTGACAGACGATTTAGAACCTTAAGTCTGAGGAGAGATTTTGCGTCCCTTTGTGTATTCTCCCGATTGTACAATGGGGTGTGTTCAGAGGAGTTGTTTGACATGATGCCAACGGCCTCCTTCTACAGTCGCACCGCTCGCCATCGACAGGGAGTTCATCCTCACACATTGGAGCCTAAGTGGTCGCGTACTATGCGGTTCCAGAGAAGTTTTCTCCCGCGTACGGTCAAGCTGTGGAATGAACTGCCTGTCAAGGTTTTCTCAGGAGACTACAGCATGGGGTTCTTCAAAAGAGGCGTGAAGAGGTTTTTACAGGGTCGGCAACGCGCGTGTGATGCCCCTGGTGTTACAGGCGTTCATAGGCTACGGTAACTACTTTCCATCTGGCGGGCCGTATGCTTGTTTGCCACTTTAGTGGTATAAAAAAAAATGCACGCGCATATTCCAATATCCCGTGGAAAATTTTAAAATCCTTTATCATCTGATGCCTACGTCACAATAGCTATCCAGTATGCTCAAGTTCAACCTAATTCATCCAGTGTGCAGTAATTTCAGCCTCGGACCTATGATATTATAATAATCATTACTCAATGATATTACATATATTTATGTGACGAGCTCGGTGGTCGAATGGTTAGCAATGGCCACTTTGGCTCCGAGGTCGTGGGTTCGATCCCCGCACAAGGCAAACATTTATGTGCATGAACATGTCTGTTTGTCTTGGTCTGGGCGTTTATATGTATTTAAGTATGTATTTACAAAAGAAAATGTATTTAAGTACATTTATCAGTTGTCTAGTTAGTGCCCATAACACAAGCTTTGCGCTTAATTTGGGATTAGATGAGGCTGTGTAAATTGTCCAGAAATATTTATATTTTTATTTATTTATATTTATACTAGACGATCGCCGTGAACAGATGGTGTTTTAAAACTGAGTTGCTTTCTGACCAGTGATCGGCGTTGGTAGTGGCATTACGCGGGATTTGTGACCGTTGTCGTATTATGGATATGCCTCCCAAATCCCGGCATTTTCATTAAACAATTTTGTTTAACTTTTAATTATTTTAGTACTATGTATTTGTATTTTACGTACCTATTTATATGTTTTACCTTGCTTTTATTTAACTAAACTTAATTTTTATTATATTATTTTTCTTAACTATTCGTCTGGATATTTTTTTTTTCTAGTTTCTATATAATCAAATTTTCACGTATTACACTTAACGATACAGCGACAACGGTAAAAATATAATGTACTACTAAACTAGACTAAACGTAATCCCGGAATCCCGTGGTCTTATCCATATTAACATCAACATTCATGTCCATTGACCCCAAATGGCACAACTAACGCCGATCACTGTTTCTGACTAATTGGTACCTGCCCGATTTAATCCCGTCTAGCCGTTTTTGATTCAAAACTTCTGACGCGCTCTGAATACCAACATTTTGGGACGAGACCTCGCGGCCAATCACAAAGCTACATTCAAATTGTATGCATCAGAATTTTAGTGATGTCATCCGGCTTAGTTTGCCTGAATACAACACAGGACTTTTTTTAAAATATGAATGAATGAATGAAACATCTATTTGTATCTCTAGCACACGCATAATTAATTACTTCCAGTTTTATAATAATTACATAAAAACTTAAGTAAAATATAGTGTTGAAAAAAAAACAAAAAGAATCATATGCGTGCCGCAGTAACACAAAATAGCTATAGCTCAGCTACATGTTTTGTTCCGTATGCATATTACGCTACGGTAACCACTTAACATCGGTCGGACTGAATGTTCGTTTGGCACCCAACGTTGTATAAAAAAAGTCTAATTAGAAATACTTTAAGAAACTAAATGATATGAAATTATTTTTCATTATAATTATAGTGGCTTGTAAGTAGTTTATCAATATCTTTGAACCAAAGCTGACTTGCATTCGGCATACCTTGCTGAGTGAATCTCCTCTCTGCCTCGGCCTCTCGGCCTTCGGAGATATTTTATGTAGAAAATAGTTTCGTTGGTTCAAATTTGCCCAGCGACGGTTCATTTTTTTGATGTAATAACGTCTTATAAATCCATGAACACCGGCTGCATGCACGAAAAAGCATGACTCATTGTCACGTTCCGCCTGAGCCGAACGTAGAAGCGAGAGCACGGAACAAGCGATAGAGACACGATCGTCCTAAGCGTTCGGCTTGTCACGCATCTATATCTCTTCCACTCCATCGGCAGTTCTTTTCTTATGACGTTACCACGAAAAATTATCGTCCGTAAATCAAATTTACATACAACCATTTTTTTTTAATTTACTAGAATTTTGGAATATCTATTATAATAACGCCAAATACTAGTTTGGTATTATAATACATAATATGTTTATCAAAACCATTCCAAAGCTGTTACTTATCGCGCTGAATCACGCACCGGCACTCAATTTTACGCATTTGTTCCCGACATTTAAGTAAAAGAATGTGATATATTACCGTTGTTCGATTACTCGGTAACAGATATTGTTAAAAACTGTTATTTGAGTTTTGTTCAGTGAATAGTGTTCTAATGAAATATCGGTAAAATAATAAGTTTTATATTTTGTTCATCTGTTATTCTTGTTTCTAAATAAACACTGATAGCATATCCGGGTTTTAAGATTAAAAATCCGGAGTTTTCACGCATCTTGTCTAGGGGCATTTGGGGTGTAAGTAGTTCATCAACATCTTTGAACCAAAGCCAACTTCACCTGCACACGGTGCACCCTGCTGACTGACAAACGAAGCTCTAGCGATAAGAGAGGTAGGGAGCGTAATTGTAAGCTACCCGACTGGGGAATGTACCTCCACCTCACAGAATACCGCAGCCAAATAACAATTCCCTTGAGGGTTGTTGTGTTCCTGCGTGTGAGTGAGGTCACCAGAAAGAAAAAGAGATGCTGCGTTGGCAGCGGGGGTGGCGGCAGGCGAGCAATATTTTATGTTGCAAGCGTTAATATGGCTACGGTAACCGCTTCACATCAGGCGGGCCGTATGCTTGTCTGCCACCCGACGTAGTATAAAAAAAAAAAAACTACTGGTTAAGTATATAGTTGGTAATTAAGTTTAGCTGGTAGAAACCCTAGAGCTCTACCGACTAAGCTGAAGATGTTTGTAAAAAACCCATGGCAATCGGCTTCAGCTTCGGCGGTAGGGCCCTAGCTGGTGGTTGCTAGCGTTTAGAGATAGCAACCCTATGTACTATAAAGATAATACAAACAAAAATTTGTGCGCATAGTGAGGGACAGAACAAAGTACATTAAAACGCTGAGGGGATAATGATAGCGACAGTCTACCAGGCGACGCAGTTGCGTCGCCTGGTAGACTGTCGCTGTTGCATAAGGACAGATAGTTATCTATCCTTATGCAACAGGGACCGTTTTCTGATACAATTTAATATCAGCTTGCCATATCCAGTAAAACAACATACGTCTGAGCATGCGGCGTAAACATAAAAACTGTTCCAAGTTTATCTCAGCAAAGATGTGAGGTTGATACGAAAGAACACTCGAGTCTCCCATGCATAGTCACCCCTGTAAAAACATTTTCATGCCCTTTTGAAAGAACCCCAGAAGGCCAATTTTCGTAATTTTTCTACGAACGCAGATTGAAAGTTGACCGAATCGAGATTGAATTGTGAATTGACTGAAATTATATACTTGATTTCATTAATTAATTATTATCAATTCTTGTTGTTGGCAAAGTAACATTCTTAGTTTGTTTAATTTTCACTCATATTTCGATATAATCCCGCTTAAATTTAATTTTGAAGTTACATATTGTGTTACGAGAATACCAAATGTGACATTTGTGAGATCGAGACTGGATCGAAACTGAATTTTGACTATATTTTAATTACGAGAATTGCCCCTCAGGCTGTAGTCTCCGGCATACAGCCTGGGGTTCTTTGAAAAGGGCGCATACCACGCATAAATTGTAGAACCAGCTAAACGCCTGGTAATTCGGCTCCTTTGCCACCAAATCAGAATATTATACATACAACCCTGGATGCTACATGCAAGGAATTCAAGAATATATTATTAACACCGCACTCCCAAAAGCTAGGGGTGTTTATTTCCAATGCACGTGTTTGCGAACGGGTTTTCTGTACGTGACGTTGTATCTTAACTATCTTACGACGGAAGGACAACAGAAACGCACAGAATTTTAAATATTGTGACGTAAATTTAAAGAACAAATTTCTTTTTTTATTTAGCAATAACTAACCGTAACTAAACATCAACATATCATAAATTAACCAATAAAAACGTTGAAAGCGACATATGTATGACTTAATTTTTTTTGCTAGAACATCGTCATCATCATCATCAGGTCCATTTTAGTCTCCACTACAGGAGCACGAGCCTCTCTCGTCCGTCCTAGACGGAAGGAGGATTTGACCTACACTTTACACTTCTAGAACATATCTAGTGACAATATAGAACTAAATGAATGTTATTTAGTGATGACACAACAATTTTTTTATATTATATTATTTAATATATTATTATTCAGTACGTATTATAGTATCACTTAGTTGTAGTTACGTATCCATACATAAATTAAACATTTATTTTTGAACTCAAAACGGGTCATAAGATTTTTTAACCCAAGTTAGCAGGTTTACAATGAAGATAAACATAATTTCTTAATATCCTTTATTTTGAAAAAGTGTAATTTAATGCAATTTAGAATTCATATGTAATTCTAATAAAAAATATTATAACATGTTGTGAAAAATTAAAATCAATGCCCAGTTCACCAGCGTTATTAAAGCAGAATTCCTCTGATTGAAATTATTAAATTATATGAAACGAATTTTGACGGGTTTACTAGAGTAATTTTAAATTTTCGCGCGATTTCGCAAAACGGGACTATTTTCTGTCCCGGCTTTTTGTTTGGGGACAACGGGACAGATGACCGAGAAAAGGGACAGTCCCGTTCAAATCGGTACCTATGTATGGTCGCTATACACGAATGGGGTATCTCCTTTGATACGCAAGTATATGATATTTTTTAAGGTTGTTTGATTATCGTTTTCTTGTAATAAGGTACAGGTAAGGATGAACTGTAATATGAATACGGAGAATTATCAATTACTGTATGACAAGGTATACTTTAGATGTTATTAACTATGTATCTCTCTTCCAGCACGATATGTTATTCTACCTTTGGCGCATTTGAGTTAGAGCTTATTACTGCTGGAATTGTTTTGAGGTCCAAGTCATGGAAGTTTTGTCGAAAATAATAAATAAAAATTAATTAAAATTTTAATCAAAAAACTTAACACCTGTAAATTTATATTCAGCAATTAATGTTTTTTTACATCAAATAAATTATTTCTCATCGAATAAACCAATTGTTTAACAAAACTAGTACTCGAAATAATTCGAAATTATATAAGTATACAGTATACACTGTAATATATAATATATATACAATATACGGAGGCAAGCATTTCAGCGGTTATATAACCCAGGCGGACATACATAATACTCACACTCGTAACAATATAAGTATTTTTGCAACATGTTTCCCATTAAGCATTTTAAGCTTGCTCAACATATTTAGATTTAAATTTCAGAGAGCTTGTTCGGCAAATTGAATAATCATTATATCAAAATAATGCTCTTTGCTTTTGCTTTTAGCATTACTTTTTAAAGTTGATCAAATTTGCTGAAAAAGTATTTCGTGCGCTTTCCATCACTTTAAGCCGTTGTTGATTAAGTACACCTAGCTATATGCAAGCGTTGATTGTATACAAATAAGTGTTAAAAAATTTAGTGTGAAAACATATCAGAAAAGTATATTGGACGATATTGACATGTTACATTCAGCAACCAGCCCCCTTACCACCATCTCTTATTACGATTCAATAATTGAATAGATTGTTTATTCATACCAATGAATAAGCGACTCTATTCCATTTGGAATAACGATTAAGCAACCTATTCAGTTATTGAATCGCAATAAGAGATGATGGCTTATTGAACCGAGCGCTGCCAGCTTTTAAATAAACATGTACAAGAACAACGGTTCCTAACGTATTTCAATCCAGAGTGGTATTTAAGCAAGCATATCATCGGCCTTGCGATCCGGCTCAAGTATGTGACACTGCCTGCAGATGCCAAAAAGAACTTAATACACCAAATATGTTCGTCCCGTGATAGATAGGTATATTGCTGGGATTACGTCAGGAGTTTGATTGCTAACTTCTACATAAAATACATAAGCAAGTTCTAATCATGTGACTACATCTATCAGTAAAGAACATAGTACAGGAATACAGGATTTTATGACGAGCTCGGTGGTCGAATGGTTAGCAATGACCACTTTGACTCCGAGGTTGCGGGTTCGATTCCCGCACAAGACAAACATTTGTGTGCATGAGCATGTCTGCTTGTCTTGGTTCTGAGTATTTTCTATGTATTATAAGTATGTATTTACAAAAAAAAAATATTTAAGTACTTTATCAGTTGTAGGCAACTGACGCTTGTACCCATAACACAAGTTTTGCGCTTAATTTGGGACTAGATGGCGCTGTGTAAATTGTCCAGAAATATTTATTTATTTATTATTTTTCTACCATATTCCATAGAAATCTAATGCAATGAACTAAATGTGGCGATGTCAATCTTGCCTACGCTAATATCAGGTGAGGTCACATTATGATCAGAGTATTAAACCCTGTAACCAAGGTTGATGTCATAGTTCACTGAATAATTATAATTGTTTTGTTAAGTATTCTTTCTGTGAAGTTGGAAGTACTTAAGTCTCTTTGTTTTCTATAAAATGATAGTCAAAAATCGCGTCAAATCTTTTTATAAGAATATTCTGTTTAGTTATTATTGCTATTTAGCGAATATGTTAAAGACGGTAAAGAAGGCTAAGGCGTTTAGATTGACATTCGTTTGTACTTTGCAAAATAAGCTTAAGCTATTTATGCTATCAAAAGTAAAAATAAAATTAACCTGAAGTATTATTAAAACTAAGACCACTTTCTTGATGGACCTTACGCTTTCGGTCATAGTCTTTTTTTTTTTATACTACGTCGGGTGGCTGACAAGCATACGGCCCGCCTGATGTGAAGCGTTTACCGTAGCCATATTAACGCTGGCAACATAAAAAATCGCTCGCGCGCCGCCACCCCCGCTGTCAATGCAGCATCTCCTTCCTTTCTGGTGACCTCACTCACTCGCAGGAACACAACAAACCTCAAGGGAATTGTTATTTGGCTGCCGCCAGAGCTTCGTTTGTCAGTCAGCAGGGTGCACCGCGTGCAGTGAAATTGACTTTGGTTCAAAGATCTTGATGAACCACTTACACCCCAAAATAGTCATAGTCTACGTTTTACAGAGCCTGGTCGGCATAGCAAACATGAAATAGAGAATGAAGAGATTTCTGTACTTGATCGTAAATTAATCTTTTACTTCAGTGTGCAAATACGATGGAAAGTATCAATTTGTCTATAGTTATCTATATATTTTTTCCTTTTGTATCTTAATTCATTTATACGACCTCGGTGGTCGAATGGTTAGCAATGGCCACTTTGACTCCGAGGTTGCGGGTTCGATTACCGCACAAGACAAACATTTGTGTGCATGAACATGTCCGTTTGTCTTGGTCTGGGTGTTTTCTATGTATGTATAAGTATGTTTTTCCCAAAACAAAATGTATTTAAGTAGGTACATTTATCAGTTGTCTAGTACCCATAACGCAAGCTTTGCGCTTAATTTGGGACTAGATGGCGCTGTGTAAATTGTCCAGAAATATTTATTTATTTATATAAGAATAAGATATAGTATTGTGTTTATTTATTTGTTTTAAATGTTATTATCGCTTTTGTAACTATAACAAATTATCAGAGAAATTAAAGCAAAACGATATTTTTTAAAACAGCGTTTCTCTTGATTGCACTCCATATTCGCGTAAAATAATGCTAAGAGCAATTGATCGCTCGCTGGTGGTAATTTTCATTAAATGAATGAGCGAAAAGTCATAACGATTATATCTATGTTCATTCGCTCAAGTGTTTTGATTTATGCAAGTACGAACTATTGCTCGCTCAGAACGGTTTAGAACGCTAAATGAAAACGCATCTTTAGTATGCAAACCGATTTGACCAGCCCTATAGATATTCCTTGGTCAACAACTGTCAAGCCAAGATTAAATAGGACACCAAGTGGAAGATTCTCATGTAGAAGGCCAAAACTCATTTTGAGTCACTTCCATAGAAGTAAATTAATAATTTGTTTTGTTCATAAAAACTTTTGTTCTTCAGCTTATCCCTTGTACCACACAACATCAATTCCCGTTAGACCCACAAGGATCCTCGCCCACTAGCACACTGGCCTGTGCTTGTTAAAACTGTTTGCAATTAGCCATCCACTGCATCCACTGCTATTAAAATTATGTTGTTTTTGAAGTAAATGGAACTATATTTATACACATACATATAAATATATGTGCACAGACATACGAGTCTGGGGCACTAGTGTCACCACAGAAATGTAAATAATAAGAGTTATTTAGATTTCTGTGGCGTTCTGTTCGCCAAAACGACCCACAAAAACCTAAATAACCCTTATTATTTCGATTTCAATGTATTTAGGGGGTAGTAAAAACCCGAGCATCTTTAACACTTATTTAGTACCCATAGCCACAGTTTTAAAAGCATACAGTTGGGCATCGAAGGTACTTGCGCAGAGCAAGGGAGGGGAACCCGCGGAGAAGCGGGCGGTGCGGTCAGCGTCCCACAAACAAGCGTAGTTTGTGGGAGCCACCGTGAAAGGCAGTCACGTGCGCGTACTGAGTGTTTTAAACGTATTTTAAATTTTCGTTCAGTGATTCCTATTTAATATAATGGTGCATACAAATTGTTCTGTATACGGTTGTAACTCGATGTCGAAACACATCAATAATTTAAAATTTCATAGATTTCCCCGTGACGCAAGGTAAGTTTTTTTCTATAATTTCGTAAAAACCTACCTACTTTGTCTTTGTTGAAATGTATGTAGCTATATTGTTGATGAAGTGCAAGGTACTCCAACTATAAGTATACAACAAATAACCGAATTCTTGTGCTCCAACGACAGATGACTAAATAGTACTTCGTAACTCGAACTCCAACCTAGCGGGGTTTTCAAGTGTAAATATGTAGGTATATGTATTCCTTACGGCGCATGCTCTTGCCCAAAGTGTAATTATTATGTTTACAACTTCTTAATAGTTGGGATGTCGGACAGAGAAGGAGTAGGTATTTGTCTAATTTCCAACTGTTATGATTTTATTTAAACCGACAGAAAAAGACAAGGTCCTATATTCACCTATATTCAAGATTTCTGGTCAAAGATATTAATTACTACGTATGGCTGTGCCATTTCTAACATAAAATTTGTCTCTGCGACTATATGCACGTGATGTGTGTGGGACGAACCTATGTGTATTTTTATGTCACGTAAATGTACACTATAAACTTTATAAACAAATGGGACACCAATTTGAACTTACACTCTTATATTTGTTATTTTCGCTGTCGAAAAGCCAAATGACTCATCGGTTCGTGACAAATTATCTCCTTAGAATGGCCTATCCATACCTAGTAGTTAAGATCTTTGTTTCAGAGCTAGTTTCTTTTTTTTAATTTTCTTAAGCAATCACGTTTTTTGATAATTTCTATTTACTTTTTTATTTTTACACATTTTAGTTATTATTATTTACAGTAAATTTTGCTATCCAGTCATTGCATTTTGGGTATTGATATTCCTAGTTTCTATTATTAAATATCTTGCGAAAATGAAGTGAGTAAAGTCGTAATCAAATTTAAATCGTTAATTGTTTGGTACCTACATCAACTTGGCTGGCACCAAAAATCCGCTATTTTTTTTTTAATTTTGATATATTCCGTGACACTGGCGCAATAAAGACGAATTTTACAACTAATCAAAATTGGTTCAGCCGTTTATTAGTTACGAATGAACATAGGGACTTTTTGTCTTCGCCGCAGACGTAATAAGTTAACATACCAACACCAACCAGGTGCTGTAGGAAACAATATTTTTAGATAAATTATAGGTAGGTATTATTAAAACAAGTATAGTTTATATCACAGCCATGCTTATGTTTCCCCCATATTTTCATGATCAAATTGTTTATCCGAATGCGAATTTATTATATTGTTAAATTTAATGATAGAAAATTGAAATCTAAAAATAAACCTTCACGTAAATATTTAGCAGTGCAACATTTGTAAATATGTATATTAAATTCTTGTTGATAAATGATTATAAAAATATTAAAGATTATTTGATTTCGAATTTTGTGACAACCCTTGCATATCGGCGAACGACCGCGTGGATGCCTACGCGGGCGGCGGCATCGCGCCACGTCAAATGCGATTCCCTACTGTATGAAAAATAGTAATACTGTGCCATAGCTTTGCACTTAATTTGGGACTAGATGGCGCTGTGTAAATTGTCCAATAATATTTATTTATTTATTATTTATGAGTAATATTTGTATGTGACGTATATTTATTGTTAGCTAGCAAATCGACCACAATCCAATTAGCAGTGTTGCTTCACTAACCACAATGGGAGCAATCAATTAAATTATATACATACTCATACATATTGTACACACATGGAATAATATACCAACCGGACACGACACGTTTCGTAAAGGTATGATGACTTGCTACATGATTTTTTTTTATATAAAGGGGGGGGGGGAGGCAAACGAGCACGTGGGTCACCTGGTAGGAAGCAATCACCACCGCCCATGGAGATCAGCAACATCAAGGGATCGCCGATCCGTTGTCAGCCTTATGGGAAATTTAAACTCTGTTCTTGAAGGCTCCCATGACGTATTTGTTCGGAAATACCGCTGAGGGAAGTTGATTCCACAGTTTCACCGTTCGTGGTATAAAATGTCATAGGAAACGTACGTAGTAGATCACCAGTTATCAGTTTTTCCTGATATCTTATCTATACTAATATTATAATACTCAAAAGTGTTTTTTTTTTGGCAGACAAGCATAAGGTCCGCCTGATGTGAAGCGGTTACTATAGCCATATCAACAAATATCGCTTGAGCTACGCCTCCCTCGCTGCCAATGCAACAACTCCTTCCTTTCTGTTGACCTCACTCACTCGTAGGAACACGACAACCCCTCAAGGGAATTGTTATTTGACTACGGTATTCAGTATGATGAATAGTGGTACTTCCCCAGTCGGGCAGCTTACAAATACGCTGTACCCTACCTCTCTTATGCCAGAGTCTCATTCGCTAGACAGCATAGTGCACCACATGCATACTAGGTTGATTCTGGCTCTAAAGATTTTGATGCCACTACACCCCAATTTTTTTTTACAGTTTAAGTGAGAAGGAAGATCGAACTGGAGGACGAGAATGCGATTCTAACTCTTATTACGTACGGCATAAGAACACTAGATACAAAGGTTTGTTATTTAGTAAGGTTGAGTTGCTCTTAGTCGTATAAATACGCGGATGGCGCGAAGAGCGACCTCTATAATTTGATTAGCTACTTCAAGGACCTACTCGCTAATTGGATATTTAGTAAAAGACATCAACGTGCACTTTTTTGCTGTTGTATCTAGTATAACTTGGACTCTCATAGTCCAAATAAATATATGAATCGCTCACGATGTTCACGGATCTAAAGTATGGTCGACACGGAATGCGCCAATACGGGCCCCGAGTTCCATTAATAAATTTTCATTAACTCGTGGTTTTGATTTAGTAACAATAAGAGAAAATTATGAAGCGTTCAGACAGCAATTCATATTATTGGAATCGATGTGTTAGGTAACAACTCAATGTTTTAGGTCCCCAATAGTGTTAGATACTTAAAATCCGTGGTGCACAGCAGTTGAGCTTCACTTGGCTTTGCTATATTGCTGTCTCTCATATTTCTAAGATTCCGACAGCTTCCTACTCCAACAATTTTATTTTTATTTTTTATAAATAATAATAAATATTCCAGGACAAATTACACACGGCCATCTAGTCCCAAACTAAGCAAAGCTTGTACTGTGGGTACTAGATAACTGATATAATACTTAAATATATATATTTTTTTTGTAAATACATACATATAATACATAGAAAATACCCAGACCAAGACATACAGACATGTTCATGCACACAAATATAAAATTGTGCGGGGATCGAACCCGCGACCTCGGAGTCATAGTGGCCATTGCTAACCATTCGACCACCAGGCTCGTCTTCTTCTGATTAAATTCGTTGTGAATTCCAAGGCGACTATAGTCTTATCTCCGGGACTGCAATGGACTTCACTGTTCATTGTCTTTTTTGGTGGTCGCCGCTGGTAATCCTGGATACACAGGCGACACAGTGTGGGAATGTGTGGTGGGCCCCCGTCCCGATAACGTGTGGTCGCCTTAAATGCGGAATCTATTTAGGGGGGGAATCTATGATAAACCGAAATGCGAATGCAAATTAATCTTTAGCTCCATAGTTTTCCAGTTAAATATCCCCACTGGCACGAGTAAATAACTGCTACAGATAAAATAAAACATATTGGTGCGAGAATAAACCGCTTCTCGGAAAAACATTAAATTTAAACGTGAGTATAAACTGCAATATGATTCAAACCATTGCTGTTGATATATGTCTGATTTTTGATGTGAATATATCTTTAAAAATTATTCACCAAATGAACCAAATCCACCACTGAACAAAATCAGGGGATACAGTTAGGTGTTTTTTTTTTTTTATACTACGTTGGGTGGCAGACAAGCATACGGCCCGCCTGATATGAAGCGGTTACCGTAGCCATATTAACGCTCGCAGCATAAAATATCGCTCGCGCGATGCCACCCCCGCTGTCAAGGCAGCTTCTCCTTCCTTTCTGGTGACCCCACTCACTCGCAGGAACACAACAACCCTCAAGGGAATTGTTATTTGGCTGCCGTATTCTGTGAGGTGGAGGTACATTCCCCAGTCGGGTAGCTTACAATTACGCTCCCTACCTCTCTTTTCGCCAGAGCTTCGTTTGCCAGTCAGCAGGGTGCTCCGCGTGCAGGTGAAGTTGGCTTTGGTTCAAAGATGTTGATGAACCACTTACACCCCATTTTTGCAGTACCTACATATCTGTCATCTCAATCTAAAATTCAATCACACTACTGCTTAGATGATGGATCAAAGAATTTTATTACGCTAAGTAAGGACTATGGAACATCGCATGCCGGGGAGTGGGAATCGCTGCCATTTTGAGATAATTTTAGTGTAGATAACGAATTCACGTACAACACCCGGCTGTGTCCATGACACAGGCACACCCCATTTTTTTACACCACGTCGAATAATAGATATACGGCCCGTTAGATGTGAAGCAGTTACCGCAGCCATATAAAAGCTCGCAACACGAAATATTGCCTGCGCGCTGCCATCCTCATTGCCAGCGCAGCAACTCCTTCTTTCCTCACTCACTCGCAAGAAAACAACAATCCTCAAGGAAATTATGATTTAGCTGCGGTATTCTAGGTGGAGGAGGTTCTCCAATTAGACAGTTTATAAATACGCCAGATCTACCTCTCTTTTGCCAAAGCTTCGTTAGTTGAACAGCAGGGTGCACCACATGCAGATGAGTTGTTATCAAAATAAATGTACGTCCCGAAAATTTTAGTAAATTGTGCCGTCAGGAAATGGTAAAAATAAGGCAATGTCAATGTTAGGAAATTGTTGATCAATACAACCATGGTAAAACGTCATTTCCTAACAAAACAATTTACTGACACTTTCGTACATTTATTTTGAAAACGACCTAGATGAGTTTGGCCTTGGCTCGAAGATGGTGGTGAGCCACTTACACCCCAAATTATGGAATGAACTTTCCTCAGCGGTATTCATAAACAAGTAAGACATGAAAGTATTCAAGAACGCTGGAAAGGCTGGCAACGGATCGTCAAAACCTTGGTATTGACGAGCTCGGTGGCTTAGCGGTCAATGACGCGGCTTCGACACCAACGCTCGTAGGTTCGATTCCCACACAGGACAAACATTTGTATGCATGAACATGCCTGTTTGCCTTGGTCTGGGTGTTTTCTATGTATCATAAGTATGTATGTACAAAAAAAAATTATTTACTTATGTTTATCAGTTGTCTAGTACCCAAGCTTCGCTTACTTTGGGGCTAGATGGCGCTGTGTAATCTGTCTGACAATATTTATTTATTGCTGATCTCTAAGGACTACCATCAGGTGACCCAAATCCCACATGTTAGATAACCGTTGTCTTAAAAAATCGCAATATATACTTTCTTATAAAAGTACTTAGTAAAAGTACTTAGTATAAGCCTTTTTTTCCTTTTGAGGTAGGTACGGAACCCTAAAAATCTGTACCTACTGTATTCGTACATAAACGGTTCAGAATAATTTTATCGTCTGTATACACATATTCATAGATAAACTTCACAAACTACTCAACATTCCATAAATTATAATGTAATATAATTAACATTCAATATTAAACCCTATGTCGTACGGACTTGGGTGTACTTTCATATAATTTATAGACGAAGGGGAATATTATTAAGATGTTCAAAGCGATTTTAGTGCTAATTGCAATATACGTATACATTTAATAATTTAACAGGCTGCTTATGAAAGCTCTACATATGAGGAAGAACTTTCAAAACACAAAACAAAAAGACTTGGGGCATATCGAGAGATATCTCCACATCGAGATATGCTCAGCCCCCTTACCAACATCTCTTATTGCGATTCAATAACTGAATAGAATGCTCATTCATACCAATGAATAAGCGACTCTATTCCATTTGAAAAGTCGCTTATTCATTGGTATGAATAAGCATTCTGTCCAGTTATTGAATCGCAATAAGAGATGGTGGTAAGGGGGCAGTTGCTATATAATGCTCGCAACATGACATCGCTCGAGTGCCGCCATTCTCACTGTCGACGCTGCAACTCTTCCTTCCTTTCTTTCTGGTGACTTCACTCACTCGCAGGAACACAACAAACTTCAAGGGAATGGTTATAATTAATTGGCTGCGGTATTCTAAAAGGTGAAGATTCCCATTCGGATTTTTAATACTTTTTTTTGCCAGAGCCTTTTCCACTAGTCGGCAGGTTGGACCACGTGCCGGTGAGGTAACTTTGACTCTAAAGATCGTGGTGAGCCACTTACCTACCAAATCATACAACTGCTCGAAATACAACCCATTGTATACGAGTAATTAGTAGAAGTCAGTGAGGTACGCGAGGAGATGTTGCGTTGACAGCGGGAGTGTGAGGTGAAGGTACTTTTCCTATCGAGCTCGACACACCCCACCGCTTTTTCACCAGAGCCTGTACACCTCGTGTAGGTGAGATTGTCTATTCAATTAAATTCATACAGAAACAGGAAACAATCACTATGTATAATGCATCAAGATAATTTATCGCACTGAATCAGCATTTACATTTAATTATTCAAAAGTCATTCATTTTAACTCGAGATTCAATAAATAAATCGATTAATGACAAAACAGGCACGAAATTACCAATCGATGTTGCCCATTCGAGTATAAAATCATCGTTTGTTACACTGTTACTCGCCGGCTACTAAACATGTTTGTCGTAGAAATTAATTAAAACCAGCTAAGTGTGTTGCGGCCTTATTATTAGTCCACTGCATTTTCTTTGATAGAATCGACTAGTGATGTTATACGATTGGCAAGAAGTCTTGATACATTAGATAATTATATTTTGATATGAGATAATTCTATTTTGTGTACTATAGTTTTATAATTTAGTTTTAGGGTTCCGTACCCAAAGGGTAAAAAGGAACCCTATTACTAAGGCTCCGCTGTCCGTCCGTCCGTCCGTCTGTCAAATTCACCAGGCTGTATCTCATGAACCGTGATAGTTAAACAGTTGGAATTTTCACAGATGATGTATATAGATATTCTGTTGCCGATATAACAACAAATACTAAAAAATAGAACAAAATAAATATTTAAGGGGGCTCACATTCAACAAACGTGATTTTTCTGCTCGTTTTTGTTCGCAATTGATGACGGCAATAGGTAGACTTTTGAAATGCTCACATAATATTTTATTTAGTTATATATCCACTTTAAAAATAAATAATGAAATAAAAATAAAACAAATATTTAAGGGGGGCTCCCATACAACAAACGTTATTTTTTGCCGTTTTTATAGATAATGGTACGAAACCCTTAGTGCGCGAGTCCGACTCGTACTTGGCCGGTTTTAATTGTGTATTTATTTATTTGCAAATTTCCTACTTTTGTTTATTACTCGATGTTCTAATTGCCAATTACTGTATTGTCCAATCCATACACTCTAAGGTTGACTGGAAGAGATACCCATCAGGGATAAGTCATTCATTAAAGCTTCTATACATTACGTAATTTGAATAATAGAGATAATACAATTAAACAAAAACAGTACGAGTACAATGAATCTAACGCAGAAACTGTATAAGTAGGTATGTGTATTATTTTTTGTAATTTAGTTTTTTTTTTATATACTACGTCGGGTGGCAGACAAGTATACGGCCCGCCTGATGTGAAGCGGTTACCGTAGCCATATCAACGCTCGCAACACAAAATATCGCTCGCGCGCCGTCACCCCCGTTGCCAACGCAGCATCTCCTTCCTTTCCGGTAACCTCACGCGCAGGAACACAACAACCCTCAAGGGAATTGATATTTGGCTGCGGTATTCTGTGAGGTGAAGGTACAAAATATTATTTATTTTACTGCCCCCCCCCCCCCATTTTCACCTCACGTATTATTAGATGGCCCCATATTATATTCGTTTATGGAGTAAAGTATAATGTTGCGTTGACATCAAGGTTACAAACAAAATTGTCTATAAAATGAATATTTAAAAGTGCTCCAAAACTGACTCGCAGGATTTAATTGTAACTTACTTTACTATATAACTGCTGCTACTATACAGCGTATGTTTGTAATTACGAGCAAATCTTGCAAGTCCTTACCCAAGTTATAATCTTCTGAAAAAACAGTAACACTCCAAGGGTGCATGGACAACGTACCCTATACCTAACAGCTAGTGCGCCCCGTGTGCCAACCTTCCGGTTATATCACGAGGATGCGAGTCTCTCGTCCAGTATACCAACCAGACGAGAGGACCTTTACCTGCTCCGCCTTTGCGCTCGGTAAGCCAACCGAGCACGCAAGCGGAACAGTGGGTGCATGGACAATTCTGTCTCGACTTCCAATAATACAGTACAGATTGGACCTTTATATATTTAAACGTAAAATTCATAAACTAATATAACACTAACTATATAGTTTCATTGTATTGTTGACAAAATAAATTTTTGACTTTAACCAAGACTGTACTACTCTATTATTTTAGTGTTATCAAATTGTTTTTAGAATTAATTAATGTTTGTGCGCCTGCAAGCAGGCTGATTACATTGACTACATAGTTTAAGACCTATATAATATGTATAAATGTACTCATTGCAAATAAATGATGATTATGATTATGATTAAGAAAAGTCAGTGCTTATCCAGGGTATAGAAGAAATATTAAATTAAAAATTTAACAAAACCCCCGTCACAATAACCTAAGTTCCCTTTAAAAAGTAAAAAATATTTCATTGAACTTATTATTATGTAATATGCACGTTATGCGCTTTCATTTGAGACCCCACTCGAGTATATTTGCAGACATTCGGTTATTCTTCCCCACTTTTACCCCCCACAACTTTTAAACGGCTCAGCCGATTTTCATCAAACATGTCTAAGAACACTCGCACATAAGTCACCTTTAATACAAAAAAAAACTAAATTGAAATCGCTTCATCCGTTCTGGAGCTATGATACCACAGACAGACAGACACACACACACACACACAGAGAGAGAGAGAGAGACGTCAAACTTATCACACCCCTCTTTTTGCGTCGGGGATTTAAAAAGCATTGATTTCCGGGTGGTTTCCTTCCTCGAAACTACATTGCTAATACATCGCGAAAGTATCAACACTGTTGCATCCAATCAAAGCGAGTTTTCGTTCCGAATGCCCACGCGCTGGTGCGCAAGCGCATCGTCCACTTCTCGCTATCAGTCAGTTCTCTAGGTCATTTCGCCGCGAGTGTACGTTTGTCATCTCAATATGACATTTATATAGTTCGAAAAACAATTCCGAGATGTTCGAAATATGAAAGATATCGCATAAATATTTTTTTTTTTCTGTGAAACGAATAATTGCTACACGGCAAAGGAATGTTCGATAGAGTGTAGTGCAGTGTTTTTAATTATATGGTGTCCTATGTTCGTGTTAAAACGGAATTTTCTCAGTTTAACATCGTTAAAGGTAATTTCTATTGCTCTCATTATATTTTGTGATACGTTAAATGTTTACGAGCTCGGTGATCGAATGGCTAGCAATCGTCACTTTGACTCCGAGGTCGCGCGTTCGATCCCCGCTCAAAATAAATATTTGTGTGCATGAACATGTCTGTTTGTCTTGGTTTGTGTGTTTTCTGTGTATTAATTATGTATGTATTTAGAAAAATGAATTTAAATATAATGTCAATTATTTAGTAAACATAGTACATACATAGCTTTGCTTAGTTTGGGACTAGATTGTGCACAAATATTTATTATTATTATTATTTATTTAATGTTTAATATAATTATTTTATCAGTGCTCGCTTTATAAGAAAACTGCAGATGTTTTAAAGTTATGATCGCGATATGTAGGTATGCGACTTTAAACACTATGATCGATTCCTTATTGTAGCTGGTAATTTCAACGCCTCTTTTCTATAAAATTAACATAAATTAACAAGCACTTTTTTCCTAAGTAGAAAAGCACGAAAGTTATACATACGACCTGTCTACGTATGCCATACGATCTATAGACTGTGTGGAGTTTCATTCCATTGACGCTGCCAATGCAGTACCCGATAACAAAAAAAAAATTCATGATGGGTACCTTACTTTTATCCAACTACCGAAGAAGTTTCATTCCATTGACGCTGCCAATGCAGTACCCGATAACAAAAAAAAAATTCATGATGGGTACCTTACTTTTATCCAACTACCGAAGAAGTTTCATTCCATTGACGCTGCCAATGCAGTACCCGATAACAAAAAAAAAATTCATGATGGGTACCTTACTTTTATCCGACTACCGAAGAAGGTTGAAGTAAATGTCTTTCTAGCGTTTGTATATGTAAATAGGTAAGTAAGGTTGAAGGTTTACTTCTTCCACCCTTAAATATATGGTCCATTTAAGAGATTTTCGAAGTTCAATGACGAATTTATTAATGAAAAAACATACTAATTGCGTTTTACTTCAACGAACCAAGTGTCAAAATTAAGATTCAACCACAAATTTACAAATGCTCGCAATCAAAAATATCGATGCCACTAAAATTGGTTTGACTTCTTAAAAAAAAATTGACACTTTTTTACTTATCATGATCTGCCTGTTTTTTATTAACCGACTTCAAAAAAGGAGGAGGTTATCAATTCGACTGATTTTCTTTTGTATGTATGTTATTCGATAACTTCGCGAATTGTGAACCGATTTTCAAAATTCTTTTTTTATTTGAAAGGGTATGGTAGCAAGGTAGTCCCATATTCACCAAGTCAGGATCTGATGATGGGGTCCAAGGGAAATCAAGAAAACGTTTAAATTTTATAAGCACGTATGGTCAAATTCTATATTTTTTATTTGAAAGGGTATGATTGCGAGGTGGATCCATATTCACCAAGTCAGGGTCTTATGATGGGATCAAAGAAAAATCGAGGGAAACCCTTAAATTTGCCGTGTGGTTCCTTGCCGGCAAAATAAAATTGCGCCACTCCATTCCTCTGCGCTGGATGTCGTACAAGGCGAATAAGGAATCTTGTGTGACGCAATAACTTTTCTCCGGAAGATGGGCAGCAGCGTCTCCCGCGGTATTCCACCAATAAGCTGCGCTTGCCAAATGAAGTCGGTTTTTTTTTTTTTTAATCTTTATTATATTATTTACCTACAGTTGTATATATTTATATAGGTATCATTTTTTGAGTCACCTTTTTTGATGTCATCGATCTATCTAGAGAGGACTTTCTACCCAATCTACGTAAAAAAAGCGGATAAATGTTATTAAATTGGATTAGAACGGCATTAATTAGTTTTCACTTTATACGAGCGATATTTTACTCGTTCCAATCAATTGGGTACTGTTATTTGTGTTATCTACTTGCGAAAAAGTTGCGTTTTATTTATGCTGACTATACATCAATGTGACGGTAAGCTATTAATATAAAGAGGGTAGAAGTGATTTATTTTTCGTATTTTTCGCAGCTGGTTTATTAAGGGGCCTATTTTTGTAATAACTTCTATCCGCAGTGTTGCATGTAAACACTGGATACTGGGTCATGATTGAAAGTATCCAATATGCTTATCCAATATGCTAATCTTGGCCGTGTGGTTTCCGGCAGACTAGAAAAGAATCACTCCGTTTCTTCCCGTGGATGTCGTACAAGGCGACTAAGGGAAATACATTATCAAATATCGATCAGGCCTCCCCAACGCGATTGGCCAGCGTGGGGAGTGTAAGCCAAATCCTCCTTCCGTCTAGGACGGACGAGAGAGGGTCGTGCTCCTGTAGTGGCGACTAAAATGGACCTGATGATGAATATGCTAATCCAGATGATATTTTGCCAAAATTGCATCCAAGTCGAACGCGGTGGTCAAATGACTAACAATTGGTAATTTGACTTCAGAGTTTTCAGGTTCAATCAACATATAAAACAAATATTTGTGTGCGTATACATATTCATGTCTGTGTGAAATCAAATTCCAAAAGCTTCTTATTCCTACTAATTTCTTCTGATTAAATTCGTTGTGAGTTGTGTGTTGTCAAGGCAGCCGTAGTTTTACCCCCGGGACTGCAATGGACTTCACTGTTCATTGCCTTTTTTGGTGGTCAGCGCTGTTAATCCTGGCAGGACACAGGAGACACAGTGGTGGGAATGTGTGGTGCTCCGTCCCGTATGTTCATGTCTGTTTGTCTTGGTCAGGGTGGTTTCTATGTATTGACAAAAAAAATGTATTTAAGTAAATATATTTATCAGTTATCCATAGCTGATCCATAGCTTTGCTTAGTTTGGGACTAGGTGGCAGTGTGTAATTTGTTTAAGAATATATATAAAAAAAAATGAAGCCCACAAGGGTCCAATGGCTGAATAGACAATTTTATTTCGTTTCGTCTCGTCTCGTCTAATCTGATCTCGTCTCGTCTCGTCTCGATTTGTTATATCAGTTCGACTTGGCTGGTGCACAGCTATGCCACATATTGAGGTACAGTTATACAAAACACATCGAAATCGTATAAAATTTTATAGACCGAGAAACCGAATTAATGTAATTCAAACCACGTGTAACTGTTAATACTGACACGAAAGTTCTATAACTGAATACATATTCATGTAGGCAATGATGTTTTAGATACTATACATATAATTATTATTTAAATTATTGATTTCGGTCAACTTCCCAGTATATAATATTGTAATATTTTAAAAAATGGAAATATTCACCTTCCCCGCCTAGGTGGGATTTGAACCTACGACCTCTCGATGACCTGTCAAGTGCTCTTCCAACTGAGTTACCAAGAAGGTTTGTGATGGTGGCGAATTTTTGCATTTTATATTTCATTGCTGTGAAGTCGCACTGTGCCGCCATCTAACTATTAAGTATTACACTATTAAATTGAGGTTGAAAAATTTTTTTTTAAATATTTATAATACTATAGATATGACACAAGCGTCAAAAACGTACACCCGAGTGAGGTAATTGTCTTACCTCACAATTTGTGCACACAAGCAAGCCGATGAAACTGACGTTTGTGACAAATGGATTGAAATAGGTAATATGCCGTCTTTTCTATTACTAAAATGCAAAAATTATGTTGATAAAAATTATGTTGATAAAGCCTAAGAGATCAGACATCACACGAAACTACATCAATATTTCATGTTAACGCGTATTATAAGTTAATTTCATATTTTTGCAAGAGAAAAAGACGCCATTGCGCCGATTACGCACTCAGCGAAGGAAAAAGATAGCAAGTAATTCAAAGTGCCGAGAAGATAAGGATACCGATACTCTCTCTTCTAAGCGACAGGAACCGTTTTCTGACGAAATTTAGTATAATAAATAAATATTTCTGGACAATTTACACAGCGCTATCTAGTCCCAAATTAAGCGCAAAGCTTGTGCTATGGGTCCTAGACAACTGATAAATGTACTTAAATACATTTTTATTTTATTTTGTAAATACATACTTATAATACAACACTCAGACCAAGACAAACAGACATGTTCATGCACACAAGTAGCCATTGCTAGCCATTCGACCACCGGGTTCGCCAAATGTATGGGAATAAAAATTGGAATAAAAAGTATGGAATGTCATATCTATAGTTTGTATAACATCATACTCGTAGCTGTATCCTAACTCTCTTTTGCCGGATCCTCTTTCGCTTAGTTAGGAGTTGCTGCGATGGCAGCGGGGGTAGCGGCGCGCAACCCGCGCAAGCGATATATAATAAAATAAATAAATTAAGTAAACGTTAATATAGGTACGTTAACCGATTCACATCAGGCGGGCGGTTGTCTGCCACCCGCCGTAGAATATAAAACAAAATTATAATAACCATAGTTTTGTTAAGTAAACAAACAAAAAAATAAATATTTGTACAAACAAAGCCCTTGACCATTATGTCAAATAAAAAATCATTACGAAAAAGAGCATTCTTTGGCACTCTGTGGAACTGCCAAACAAACCATTTACTTTAGGGTTGCCAACCAACCTATTTTTCCAAGACATATAAGTGATATTGAAGTGTCATGGTGTGTCCGGGGGGGCTACAGCCTAAGCCGAAGCCGATTACGATTGGATTTTTTGATTGCAAAAATCTAACTTCACCTTCAATTAGCGCTAATAGTAATAAGCTTAGCCGGTAGGGACGGAGACGCTCTACCGATTAAACTGAAGATATTTATCGCAAACTTAAAGAGAATTCCGATTATCGCAATCAAAAATCCCAATGAGAATCGGCTTCAGCTTCGGCGGTAAGCCCCTGTGCCCCTGGATAGAATCTAAGCAGCATTTTGGGTTTTTAAATCGTCCTGAGTCCCGATTAAGAAAAGTTGATACATTTTACACCTAGGTATGTAAGTTTAATTATTAACTGCAATCACAAATTATTGTGATTGCATTTATTAATTAAACCTATTACCAAAATGAACAACTAAATATAGGCCCACCTTAAGTTCGTTTTAAACCTGAGACCAAACTGACATTACTTGGTTGGCGAATTTCATAGAAGACTTTGTAGGTAATCGAATAAAAATGAAAATAACTAAATAACAATTATTTGTTTTCCATTTAATTTATTATCATTAAATATTAAACTATTGCTACTCTATTACTGCATCCTTTTTTTAACCTAATGATGGTCTTTTGGCAGCACTGTAGCGTAGGATCCAATCATTTGTCAATTCATAGCATCTTGTCAAATGTCTTGTTGACGTCTTGTGTTGTCTTGTCGTCTTAAAGTTTCACTGTCAAAAAATTCTGTACATTTTGACAATCTGCACCGTACGCCTACCTAGCGACATCTAATGTCAGAAAAAATATCAAACATTCCCATTGTCATTGTATTTCCAACTTTTCCAAATTGTTGTTTTTAATAATTGGTATTGACAACCCTAATTTACTTAAAGCAGTCGTCGCTAATGACTGTTTGTCGCTTAAATTACCAATTTCCTGTAAACACAAATTGCTCCAAACTTAAAACCAAATTAGGGTAGTATGCCACTTATCCATATCTTTGTCCACTTTAGTGCGATAGTGACATTGTACCAAAGTGACATTGTGCGAATATGACATTTGCTACTATAAAAAGGAATTGTGACATTATGCAAAAGTGACATTTTCCGAACGTGACATTATACTTCTTGATTAGCTCGTGACACTATACGGCCGTGATATTATACGGGAGGATACCGTTAAACTGCTTTGAATGAATACTCCTGGGTGCCAATATCGTCATCATTATTATCAGCAAGTATCTACATACTGCTGGATATATGCCTACCCCAATGCCTTCCACCATAAGCGATCTTCCGCTTTCTGCATCCAACCGCTACCAGACACTTTTTTGAATTCATTGGTCCATATAGAGAGGGGGCATATGCTTCGTCGCCTCGTACGTGGCCACCACTCTAGAATATTCCTCCCCATCTACCATTGTTGACTCGGCAGATGAGGCCAGAGCACTGTCACTTAGACGCTTAGAGCTACGTTTTCGTCACGCTACGATCTTCGCCCATCTTTTCTAGATAACCAAGTTTGCGAAGGCGGAGAGCCACATCAATAATGTAAATTATGAAATTTATGCTCTTATTTTATTATACCTTGCACCTATAGGTATCAGCTTGTCATTACGGAGGCTATCGCTTGTGCTTAACCGACAATTATTTATAAAAACATCTAGACCAAAGATAAAATCATACATTCGAACCTAACCTAGTTCTAAACTTACAGGACTGGTTGAAGAACCAGGCCATATAGGGTCAACTGGCAAATGACAAAAACCGATATCCGATAGAGATTTGAAATTCAAATTCGTAAAGATGTTCACTGTTGCGGTATCTTTAGTGTAGGCCTGGTTTGTATTTATCTATAGATGCGTTCTACCTGCCTCTAATATGTCAAGAATAAAGCAAGGTAATTGCCCGCCACTCGGTTAATCCCGCGCTATTCTGGTCATAAAATAATTACTGAAAAATTATTGTTGAAATGCCTTCCTGTATATAATAAACTTTCGCGTTGCATGATTTATGGAAAATATCAACGGGAATTAACATTTGGGTCTTTATATACCTTTATTATTGCCTGACGTTTCGATCAGGTTGCACCGGCCGTGGTCACAGGCTGACTGAGACAGCCTGTAACCATATGAAGTGTTAATTCCCTCCTTCTGTAAGTTCATGTTCCCTCCTTCTCCATTTCTCCTTAGAGCCACTCGTGCTGGTCTGATATCCCATCCTCATAAGATTTCTTGCCTTCCCGCATCAAATAGTTCAACAACTTATTTCTCTGGCGAACCATAATGTTGTGGAATTCACTGCCGGCATACGTTCCCTAAATTATCTATTCCTATAACTCAGGGTCATTTAGACGAAACGTGAAGAAATACATTGGACGTCAAGGTGGACCGTCAACGCTACTAATCGCAGTGATGACACACCTCACATCCAGTTTTCGCTTGTGCTTTCCATCAGGCAAGGTTAAGACCACAACATAAACAAGTGCGAGTCGGACTCGCCCACCGAGGGTTCCGTAGGTACGTAGTATCATTATTAAATTTGATATTTTTCATTATAAATAAGAAATAATGCGTCGAAAAAAATAAATAAAATATATTTTGCAATGTGTACATCAAGCCCGTTCATATGATACCCCATTTGAACTAGTAGTTTCAATTTGAAATTTCGACACCCTATAAAAAATATAGACCCCCTATTTTTTAAGATCTATTTACAAGTGTATAGTTTTGAGATTTATTCCTGTACTTGTAGTCTATAACGATGTTACTTGCCAAATTTCATAGTTCTAGGTCAACGGTAAGTACCCTATAGGTTTTGATTCCCTTGAGTGTGTCGAAATATGTGTTTTTTGCTGAATAAACGGCCGTAACTTTTTTTTACGTAAACTTAGCAGTTTGATTTTTTTTTAACTTCATGGGACCGTAGACCTGAGTATACAGTTCAAATTTCAGCTTGATACCTCCACGCATTCTCGACATAGAAATTCTTGACAGACAGACAGACAGACAGACAGACAGACAGACAGACGGACAACAAAGTGATCTTATAAGGGTTCCGTTTTTCCTTTTGAGGTTCGGAACCCTAAAAAGTAAAAAAACATGAAATTTCCACGCAGATAACGTCACAGTTAAAACCTAGTCTTATTATATTAACACAAAGTATCTACATCAGACACATAGACTAACATTAGTTACTACACGAAGAAAGTGTCATTAAAATGATTATAATAAAAAGAAATTACACTTTTCTTGTCATTATCGCCGTGTGCATTAACAGTAACTAAACACTCTGCGAAGATAAAATGAAAATGCATTTTACTATAAGAGGCCAGTACGGTGGTTAAATGGCAAGTGACGAAAATATTTTGAGTAATAGCAATAGCTAATTCTGCGCCAAAGGTCGCGGGTTCGATCGCCGCACGTAATGTGTGCATTTGTCTTGGTCTGGGTGTTTTTATTTTAGTATATGAATGTTTCGACACCAATCCATAATCATCTCTCTGTTGGGATACGGGTCTCCCTTCAATCGAAAGGGATTTAGAACATACCCCACCATGATGCTCAACTGCGGGTTGGCAGAGGCAAAAAACGAACGAATAAGTTAATTATACTACATTAATTTATGCATCTGTCACCACCCGTAAAAATGTCAAACACTGCGTAACAGAAAGGAAAATGGCACATGTTAGGTTCTTTTTAAGGTTATGCATCAAAATGATAAATAAAAACGGTAATTTAAAAAACAAAAAAACTCGACTGTTTTTCTGTGTAATTTTGAAATGAAAAACCCCTAAAACAAGAAAACATGTAACAGTCGCGACCCATTCTAGAAATGAAGGCTTAGTAAATTTATAGCACATGTAGGGTTCCGACACATGTTTTTATTTTATGTTTTTTAGTTTTATTTATTTTGATATATGCAATGTCGCTCTCACAGCAAATACATATCTAATGACACCGCTCAAACTAAAATCCATGGAGCCGTCCAGACTGCAGCGCGCATTTGTAAGTATACCAATGTGCAAGTAAAAAAAAAACATTTTTTTGGGTGAACGGAAGAATTACTTTCTAGTTGAGCATCCTTCTGAGACATTATTCTGGTTGGACTATTATTATTTTGCACTTTAGTCGTATAAATAATTTCAAAAAGTTTTCGAAGCTGAGTATCTTAGTTCTCATAATTTCTTGTTATATAAAACTGAAACAATTAGGTCATAATCATAATATCGAATCGTCGACACGATTCAATACGCACATAATGTAATTATCCGTTATTTTTATACGGATGCGTCTGCGCATCCATTATAGTGAATATGCATCGACTTTCCAACCATTTCGTTTGGTCCAAGTTATAAGAAAGAGCATTCTTGTTATTGCATCATAAATATTTTGATATCTCGAAATATCATATATATTATTCTGGTCTAATGATTATTTTCTCTGCACCTAAACAATACAATTACATATTATAAAACATATAGGTAATTACATTTTCTCCACTAAAACGATTTTAATGGATTAGGCTAAAAAAGTTTGGAGACAGAGAAATTTGGAGAAATGGAGGGTTATTATATTTTGTCATATGTTACTTTATCATATTGAAAAAAGGAGAAGCTTTTAGCTATGTATAACATAAATGCATATTTATTATTCTTTCCTCGCTGATATTTCTATTTAATATTCATCTTCTAAGTACAATCTATCTATATTTACAAATATTCTGTATTGAAGTCAATATACAGAAACAATTGATTAGAAATTAGAAGGATTGTGTATTATAGTTAAAAGTATTAATCTTAATAGTCGTGTTTATTATCGCTGTATTTTTATATGTAAATTAAATATGAAATTCGTCGATAAGACGCGTCCTAACGAGGCGATAACAGCCTTTCAAATATTACGCTGTCGCTTATGATTCGCACTAAATAACCAAGCATCTGACGGAACGGCCACACAAGTGCATACCCAAGACACTAATGATTAATGATAAAAAATCACTAATGATACTGCAAGTGATCGCTCATTCGCTCGTCGCTAATTACTTGCGCCTTCTTCGTACAATGTTCACTCATAAAACTGTCACTTGTCGGAAATGAGATGTTGTACAATAGCCGATACTTCCGACTTAATGTACTGTTTATTCATATTTAACTAATTAATGATTCATTAATTCTATTTACTATGCCAGTCTTTGATCAGAGTACTTATTCCATTTTTTTTTTTGGTCACATTCGAACGTGGTAACATTTACAGGCCGACCAAATTGAGAAAAAGTTTCATATTGTGAATTTACCAGACGCGTGTTACATATCCAAATTAGCCGGTTTGCTCACTTCATAATGTGAGCAAGTAAGCCACATAATTTTGATATGTATATAATATATTCTTATAAATTCACAATATGAGAGTTCTTCTCTATTTGGTCGATTTGTTGGTGATCGAACGCGAACAGAAAACACGTACTAAGCACTCTGTGTGTGAAGCCAGTGATGAATGACATACGGTACAGAGCATAGATGTCGTAATAGCGCACCACGGCCACTCCATACAAATGTCGCGTACGTAACTACTACTTAAACAATGATGTCTGTGCAGAGCGTGAATAAGCGTGTGTGCGTGCGGTGTCATACAAACTGTTCCAGATCTCAGATTCTCAGAGGGGAGGTGAGGAATTGGGGTGTAAGTGGTTCATCACCATCTTTGAACCAAAGCCAACTTCACCTGCACGTGGAGCACCCTGCTGACTGACAAACGAAGCTCTGGCGAAAAGAGAGGTAGGGAGCGTTATTGTAAGCTACCCGACTGGGGAATGTACCTCCCTCCACCTCACAGAATACCGCAGCCAAATAACAATTCCCTTGAGGGTTGTTGTGTTCCTGCGAGTGAGTGAGGTCACCAGAAAAAAAGGAGATGCTGCGTTGGCAGCGGGGGTGGCGGCGCGCAAGTGATATAATATTATGTTGCGAGCGTTAATACGGTTACGGTAACCGCTTCACATCAGGCGGGCCGTATGCTTGTCTGCCACCCGACGATGTAGTAAAAAAAAAAAAGTCGACACGAGAGAGCGGAGAGGGAGAGGCCATACTGGACGTAACACTATTATTTATACTGTGGTAATAGTAAAGATTGGCAATCGATGGAACAAAATGAGACCAAAAATGATGTGCATTTATGTGGTACATACCACTCATACTTTTTTTTATTAACTCAGCATATTGGCTCCTCTTCGCCTGATGGTAAGCGAAAAGAGGAGCCCCAGTCGCATCGGCAACGGACAAGAGACCTTGATGTCTTGTCAGTTGACGCCGTCATGCTGGCCTAAAAGATGCTTCTTCACGCTTCGCTTGAAGGATCATAGGATACTTCAAGCGAATGGGAATGTATGGATGTACGAAATAGGAGAAATATGGACTTACGTTTTAGACAAAAATGGGGGGAAATTTGTACAGAAAATTAATATATTGTTATTATTTTAATGTAAGGTTGAATGTATGCAAAGTATAAATTCATTGCATTGATCGCAATTAGTTTTCGTACATAATTATGCGTAAAAAATTTATGATATTTTCGTAATACATATGCGTTAAAACAACTAAACACGTGAAATGTACTTTCCTATAGTTTTTCCACACAATAACATTTAATTAGACTAACGGCACTTCCATAAATCTTTCACATCACATCTTTGATAAATTGGGGTGGAAATGGTTCATCAACATCTTTGAACCAAAGCCAACCTCACCTGCACGTCGTGACTAACAAACGAGGCTCTGGCAAAAAGAGAGGTAGGGCATAGCGTACTTTTTAAGCTGGCCGATTGGGGAAGTACCTCCACCTAACAGAATACTGCAGCCAAATAACAATTTTCTAGAAGATTGTTATGTTCCTACGAGTGAGTGAGGTCACCAGAAAGAAAGAAAGGAGTATAGGCTGGCAACGGATCGGCTACCCCTTGGTGTTGCTGATCTCCGCGGGCGGTGGTGACTGCTTTCCATCAGGTGACCCACATACTCGTTTGCCCCCTCTCATTTAAAAAAACCACCAGTGCTGTAGTGGGTAGGCTACATAGTATATAGTACGGTGGCTTTATGCCACCAGTTACCTACTAAATAGTTACGAAACTTTTCAATAAAAAAAAAACACCAGTGACTGTACTTTAATAATACTAATAATAAATATTGTCAGACAAATTACACAGCGCCATCTAGCCGCAAAGTAAGCGAAGCTTGTGTTATGGGTACTCTTCTTCTTCACTCGGTCCCTCATTGCTGAGGATCGTGGTCACAGGAACCTCGCGAGCGGACAATCTGTCTCCATCGATTCCTGTCCGAAGTGGCCTTCACTGCCTGATAGAATTTAGAAAAGGAGGCGGCCCCCTTCACCTGGTGAGACCATCTTGTTGGTGAACGTTATGGGTATTATACAACTGATAAACATACGTAAATACATTTTTTTTTTGTAAATACATACTTATGATACATAAAAAACACCCAGACCAAGAATATATGTACGTAATACCACTTTGAATGTCGTATCACAAAAATGTTGTATTTTGCGAATGTTGTTTTATGAGATCATGATATTTTGAGAATATGATGTTTTGCGAATATCGTGTTTTACGAATGTGGTCTTTTGAGATTATGACATTCATCGACGGAGTGCGCAGAACTAATGGCTTTTTGATAAATCAGTGTGGTAATGGTTTCAAAACAATCACTCCGTCTCGATTTGATTCCTCTGGATTTGACTAAAAACTAGCTATTCGACAAACTACTAAAAACTAGCTATTTGTCGGGACGTGAGACCTTACCTATAGAATTTGATTGCTAATCGATTTCCTTATTATCCAATGGCACTCGTATTTTAACTATTTTACAACCACTAACATTTTCTCATATGACCCCAAAGATCTCGACATCGTGAGGTTCTAAATGTGAACCGACATGTAAATGTCAGGAGATGGTAAATCATGACTCGTCAGCAATCCAAAGTCACATTCACAAAGTTTAAATGTGTTGAAATACACGCTGGAAAGGTGTTTGACTTGATGACGTCATATAAAGCGATGAACGCGGGCTGCACACGCAAAAAAGCATGACTCATTGTCACGTTCCGCCTGAGACGAGCGTGCAAGCGAGAGCGCGGAACAAGCGGTGGAGAGGCACAATCGGCCTAAGTGTTCGGCTTATGACGCATCTATCTGTCTTCCACACCATCGCCTGATGTTTTCCTAAGACGTTATCACGTAAAATTAATAAATTATCGTCCGTAACCCGACTTTACAGACAACCATTGTTTTTTAAAGTCATTTGCAATATAGCTGAAAACATTCTAGATATAAGATTTCTTCTTTACTTGCCTACAACATTAATTATATAACGGGTTTACACTGTAAACCAAATAATTATAATGTAGGCAACTTGACTGCAGATTTAAACTGCTTCACAGGACAGAGGGAAAGCTTGCTGAATTAAAAATTGTACATCAAAACATACAAAGCTTTCCTGGCAGCGAATTGCTTGTACAATTATTTTTAGAATTGAAAAATGTTGACGTTTTGTGCTTAACTGAACATTGGTTAAACGATAGTCAGATGATCTTTCATATTAATAACTACAAAGTTGCTAGCTGTTTCAACAGGAAGTCGACTACTAGAGGCGGTTCATTAATTTTAGTTAAAGATTGCATGTTAGTCAAAGAGCGTGTGGACATTACTCGGCTTTCTGTTGAATGTACTATCGAGATATCTTGTGCCGAGTTAGACAAACATTTAATTATATGTGTATATAGACCCCCAAATAGTGTGTACAAAATATTCGAGGAAGTCATGGAGGATGTATTAAAGTTAGCATTTAAAAGTAATAAGAACCTAATTGTTTGTGGTGATTTCAACATTGATTTGCTTGTTGATAGTACTGTTAAATCAAATTTTTTAAATTTATTTAAATCTTTTAACTTGCATAACTTATTTCTTGAGCCCACGCGAATTACTCCAACCTCCGCTACCTGTCTGGATAATGTCTTCTGTAATTCGGAGTACTTAAATAAATGTATAATTAATGACTTACCTTCAGATCACTGTGGACAATATGTCGTATTCAATAACGTAGTCGTGGAAAAAACCAAACTTATTTCGTTCAGACCAATTACTGGTAGTAAAATATCAAAATTCAAAAATGTTTTGAAGGATAAGTTGCCACTAATAGTATACACGGAAAATGATCCTAACAAACTATATGGTGATCTTTTTAATGTAATGTCTGAAGAATTTAATAACATATTTGAACAAAAAGTGGTTAAAGTCAGAAACAATATTAAATTTTGTGAATGGGCTACCAAAGGTATTTATAAAAGTCGAAATACACTATATGATTTGTATGCTCAAAAATCGTATAGACGGGATGGCAATTTTACAGAACACGTTAGACAGTATTCCAAAATCTTCAAGAAAGTCTGTAAGGTAGCCAAGTCTAACTACATAAATAATAAAATTAAAAATTCTACCAACAAGTGTAAAACTGTTTGGAACATTGTCAACAAAGAGACTGGCAAAATAAAAGTTAAAGAAAACGACTACTCTTTGAAATGTAATAATAATATATTAACTTCAAATCAAGATGTTGCTAATGCATTTGGAAACTTTTTTACAAATGTTCCCATTGATACGACTGCCTCTCTCAATTCATCAGCCTCAGAATCCATAAGATTACTTGAGGATAATGTACAGCCCTGTGAGCATGCATTTAAATTTTGTCACATTACCCCAGATGACATTATTCGAACATTCAAACGTTTAAATATTAAGAAATCTGAGGATCTCTGGGGAATGTCCACTCAAATTGTTCTTCCTATTTTGGATACTGTTGCTGCTCACCTGGCTATAGTTTTTAATGAAAGTATAGAGAGTGGTATTTTCCCAGACTTAATGAAACTTGGCAAACTTATACCTTTATTTAAATCAGGAGATAATCGTGAGCCTGGGAATTACAGACCAATCTCTATTCTGCCAGTATTGAGTAAAGTGTTTGAAAAGATCATGTCAAATCAGCTGCTCGCACATCTTAATAAGTTCCACATTCTACATAAGAAGCAATACGGGTTCACCGCCGGAATGTCCACTACAGACGCAGGAATCGCGCTCGTGAAATACATATTTGAGGCTTGGGAGACGTCTCAGGACGCTATCGGTGTGTTTTGCGACCTCTCCAAAGCATTTGATTGTGTTGATCATCAGACACTGCTGCTCAAATTAAATCATTATGGTATTAAAGAGAAGGCTCTGCAAATGGTAGAATCATACCTTAGTAATAGAACTCAAACGGTGGATGTAAATGGCACAAAATCAAATGCATTTGATGTAAAAATGGGCGTGCCCCAGGGTTAAATTTTGGGTCCTCTCTTATTCTTGGTATACATCAATGATTTGCCTGATTTGGTAGAAAAATTTGCCAACGTAGTACTGTTTGCCGACGATACCTCACTTATTTTTAAAGTTGCTAGGTATAAAGACAAAATTGATGATGTTAATAATGCTCTCTCTGCAATTTTGAACTGGTTTACTACAAATAATCTCCTTCTTAACTCATACAAAACTAAATGTATTAAATTCACGTTACCCAATGTCAGGCAAGTCCATGCTGATGTAGTCATAAAGGTTAACACCCTAGTTTATGACAATGATACTGTTTTTCTTGGTATTACCATTGATTCAAAGTTGCAATGGGGCCCTCATATAACGAAACTAGCTCGCAGACTCAGTTCCGCAGCTTATGCGGTTAGGAGAATAAGACAGATAGCGGACGAGACAACTGCTAGGCTCGTTTATTTTAGTTATTTCCATAGCATTATGTCATATGGCATATTGCTTTGGGGTAAAGCAGCTGACATTGATAAAATTTTTGTATTACAAAAGAGAGCCATTAGATCAATTTACAATTTGGGTTCTAGGGATTCACTCCGTGAGTTATTTAAGGAGATAAACATCCTCACTGTCGCTTCTCAATATATTTATGTAAATATTATGTACGTCCGTAAAAATATTTCGAATTTTACAAAAGTATGTGATATAACTAATGTCAACTTGCGGAACAAAAACAAATTGGTTATTCCAAAACATAGACTGGGGAAGGTCAATAATTCGTTTGTCGTAAACTGCATCCGCTACTACAATAAGTTGCCGGAATCGGTCCCGATTTTACCCGACACTAAATTCAAACAGCTTATTAAGACCACCTTATGTAAAAAGGCTTACTACAGGACCGACGATTACCTTAATGACAAAAATGTATGGCAAATTCTCGGCACAGGATGTGAAGCACAGGCGTCTTATCTTTACAAGTAGTATTGTGGATATACATATTTAGACTTTATACAATATGTATATACACTCTATACTATGATTTTTTATATTTTTATTTTTTTTACTATTTTATTTTACTTATTTTTTTTTTTTTTATTTTCTCTCTTATTTTGGTTGACATACCATTTTTTTTATTGTACATTGACATTCTTTTTATTGTATTATGATAATATTGTATGGCTATTTTAAAAAAAAGACCTATATTGACAGAGTTTCTTTCGGCATTTCTTCTCGTCAATGGTCATTCCGAAATGCTGGTAGATAAAAAATATACATTGTAAAAGACATGTCTAAGTGCCCGCGAGGGCCCACAGAATAAAGAATTTTGACTTTGACTTGACTTTGACTTTGATTGTGATTTTTTTTATACAACTAAGATGGCAAACAAAGTATACGACCCGCCTGATGCTAAGCAGTCATCGCAGTCTATGAACGCTCGCCACACCAGAGGTATTATTAACGCGTTGCCGATCTGTAAACACCTCATCACGCCTTTCTTGAAGTAGCCCATGCTGTACTCTCTGGGGAAAATCTCGGCAGGTAATTCATATAACCAACTATCAAATTAAACGAATAATAAGTTAAATAAAACTCTGTAATTTCAACAGATTGCATTGTAAACTGCCCATGCCGGAATTAGAAGAACAGTGCAGAGGGCTTATTAAGAAACGCTCGTATACCGCTTCTGATTACATAGTACCATCAGCGTTACCTGCAGTTAACTCTAGGTCTAACTAATCTAGATAATTACTAATGGTTCATTGTGTGTTGACCTAAACTAAATCTAACTTCTTAGCATTGTAGGAACTGTAAAATGTACTAGGTTCGATTCTAGCCCACGGGGCCGAAATTGAGGTTTAGTGGAGCGAGTAGATTCGCTGAGTGTATGTTTTCCATTGATTTCAATGAAAAATGTATTTGATGATCATTCCTCAAGGACATGATCGATCACAATTTTTTTTATATACTAACCTCAAGGTCGAGGTCTTAAATTGTGACAAGTTTCATCAAAATCAGTTCAGTGGTTTTGGAGCCTATTCATTTGCAAGAGTGACTTTTCGGCGTATTGCTTGCTCTATTCGAATATTATAACAACAGTCAGCACTCAGCATGTAACATAGTACATTAGAGAATAAATAAATCTAATAAAAATTACAAGAACACAAATCAATCTACTATATAAAAATAAGTCGGGTTTTCCTTCCTGACGCTATAACTCCAGAACGCACGAACCGATTTCCACGGTTTTGCATTCGTTGGAAAGGTCTCGGGCTCCGTGAGGTTCATAGCAAAGAAAATTCTGGAAAAATTTGAAAAGAAAAGCGGGAAAATCTTTTTTCACATACAGCGCCATCTCTGATAGATAGCATGTACTACAAACCAATATTGGCGAAACGGAGTTCGCCGGGTTTGCTAGTAAATATAAAAAAACATCTTTTTGAAGCTTAGAAAGGCTTGCTTAGAAAGTGGTTTTTACAACCACTTTTTGTGTGGTTATATGTTCTTACTGCAATATATACATGATGGTAACATTATATATACATGATATACATATATACATGATTCTAAATGTTATTATTCAATTGACGAGTTCTTTAATAATAATCACATAAAGTAAATAATATTGTTAATAAATTACATAAAAACTGACATTGTAAATTTGCCTATTAATTACCTATGTTTATAATTTAATTAATTTAAATTGTAATATAATTTAATCATAAATTTTAGACTAAATTGTTTATACCTTGCTGTGCCCTATAAACAGGGTTCATATCTGCGACCATTTTAATTATGTAAGAACCTAGTATTATAACAACATGAAATGCAATTGTATGTAATGAATAATAATGGAACATATCTTCACACGTAATGCCTGCCATTTACAGACTGATTCTATAACCGAGTGTATCGCCTTCCTCATCCAACTTCCTATGAACATCGTAATGGATGCAAGTAAGCATTTTTTACCCGACTGCCAAAGAAGGGAGGGTAATGTTTTGACGTGGATATGTCTTTAAAATTGCTTACATAGGAAAGCAAGACGAGCTCGGTGGTCGAATGGTTAGCAATGGCCACTTTGACTCCTGAGGTCGCGGGTTCGATTCCCGCACAAGACAAACATTTGTGTGCATGAACATGTCTGTTTGTCTTGGTCTGTGTATTTTCTATGTATTTACAAAAAAAAAATGTATTTAAGTACATTTATCAGTTCTCTAGTACCCATAACACAAGCTTTGCGCTTAATTTGGGACTAGATGGCGCTGTGTAAATTGTCCAGAAATAAATAAAAAAATAAAAATAACGATTGATAACAAAATCGGGGGATACAGTTTGGTGTTGCAGCTACATATCTTTTATCTCCTTTAGCCGTAACATATATATATCTAATATTACTAGATATCGAAATTCGACTAAAAGTATATTCATGTATTCTCAATTTCACCACAGACTTTAACAATAAACAAAAGAGTTTATATATGCGTGTGTGTGTCAAATACTTCGTAGTGTGTGTAATGTTTTATTGATTTAATGTATTATTAAATATATCTTTTATGCATAATTTTCAAAAATATTAGCATTCTGCATTCCTTCTCTACTATATAAACTATAAGTGCGGAACTACTAGCAGGGGAAATTTCGTACTACCTATTCCGTCCGCGCAATTTTCGTAAAAAGTTTTTGCTTCAAGTATAAATAGATGAGTTTCATAAGTGTTATGGCAGTAGCTTATGGAACATTATTTCAAAATGGAGCCCATAAAAAAATATTTAAAAGGATAATAATAAAATATTTTTCTAAGTTTTAGTTAGTTAGTTTTTTTGGATTCTATAAAAAAAATCTGTTTGCCAATTCGTGCGATTGAAAAATAGGTCGATAGTAAAATTATTCCCTAGATCACGATAGTATTGCATATTTTTCGTACTATTTCGGCCCGTCTGATGTGAAGCAGTTACCCTAGCCTATACTCGGTTGCAACATTAAGTAACGCTCAAGTAACGATGTTGTTTTTGCCAAGGAAAATGTTTCTTTGGTGTTTGGTGTTTTCCTTAAGCCTGATATCCAGTGAAGCGAGCGAGAAAGGAACATAAGAAATTAGATAAAATCAACAGTGAACGTAATTGCATCTTTGTACCAAACTAGATGTTCTTGTAGTCTCTTTATTGTACAATCTATATATATATATAAAACAGGCCAAGTGCGAGTCGGACTCGCCCACCGAGGGTTCCGTACGTAGGATCATTATAAATTTCATTTGATATTTTTCATTATAAATAAGAAATAATGTGTCGGAAAAAATAAATAAAATATATTTTGCAATGTGCACATCAAGCCCTTTCATATGATACCCCATTTGAACTAGTAGCTTCAATTTGAAATTTCGACCTCCTAAAAAAAATATAGACCTATAAAATATATACTTTTGAAATTTATTCCTGTACTTGTAGTCTATAACGATGTTACTTGCCAAATTTCATAGTTCTAGGTCAACGGAAAATACCCTATAGGTTTTGATTCCCTTGTCAACGAAGAATGTCGAAATATGCGTTTTTTGCTGAATAAACAGCCGTAACCTTTTTTTACGTAAACTGAGTAGTTTGATTTTTTTACAACTTCATGGGACCGTAGACCTGAGTATACAGTTCAAATTTCAGCTTGATACCTCCACGCATTCTCGACTTAGAGGGTCATGACAGACAGATAGATAGACGGACAACAAAGTGATCTTATAAGGGTTCCGTTTTTCCTTTTGAGGTACGGAACCATAAAAACGACAAAATAATGTCATGTATCAAAGGCGGACTTAGCTCTGATAGAGATCTCTACTTTATAAATCTTTAAAATCTTTAAAAATTTGGTAGGAACACATAACGTAATACTAGTAAGCAACTGTCAATATACCAGTGGTAAAATTCCAGGTAGTATGAACGAACGAACGAACGAATGAATGAATGAATTTATTTGCGTAGATAAAGGTACAAACTGGTGTTAAATTTATAATATATAGCATCCTTAAATCTGCTACTTTGATAGCATGCAAATATTTATATTTAATTTATTCAAATCAAATATTAAATTTGGTACATTTGTCATAATTTGTTATTAATTATTTACTATTAAATTTCAAAAATGTTACATAATTAATTAGAATTTATTTAAATATTGTTAATTATTTCTCAATTACGTCGTCTAGGAATTCTTTCACAGAATAGTACCTAACGTATTTTAGACAAAATATCACGTAGAACTTTTACAAACTTTTTATATGGTAGTAGTCGAATGCATTCTGGTAGTTTATTAAAAATATTTACTGCCATGCTATAGCAATTTTTTGGATATAATAATATTTTTGGATATAATAGTACTAAAAACAAAAAAAAGCTGCATGGAGTTTACAATTGCAGTATTATTTATGAGAATGATTGATTACTCGATAATGCAACGGGAGATAAAATTTCCTGTGACACTACTGGCATCAAAGTAGTGTCACGGGAAATACATTTTTTGCCATGACACTACCAGTAGAGTCACGGGAAAGAAAAATCTCCCATGACACTACTAAGGAAAAAATTAGGTAAACTAGCTGACCCGACAAACGTTGTTTTGCTATATAAATTATTCCTAGGTTTATTTTGGTAGAAAAAAAAAGAATAACAAACTAATCTATCTAATAATTTATATAATAGAGGATAAACGGTGGTGGTGACTGCTTTTCATCAAGGCCCACTTTTTTTTTTATACTACATCGGGTGGCAAACAATCATACGTCCCGCCTGATGTGAAGCGGTTACAGTAGCCATATTAACGCTCACAACTTAAAATATCGCTCGCGCGCCGCCAACCCCGCTGCCAATGCAGCATCTCTTTCCTTTGTGGTGACCTCACTCACTCGCAGGAACACAACAACCCTGAAGGGAATTGTTATTTGGCTGCGGTATTCTGTGAGGTGGAGGCACATTCCCCAGTCAGGTAGCTTACAATTACGCTTCCTACCTCTCTTTTCGTCAGAGGTTCGTTAGTCAGTCATCAGGGTGCACCGCGGGCAGGTGAAGTTGGCTTTGGTTCAAAGATGTTGGTGAACCAAACCTAAACTTACACCACTTGCTCGTTTGCCCCCCTCTCATTGAAAAAAAATACCTATATATAAGTCCAGCAGAATGCAGAACATGCGAGAGACCTTACGAGACCATGAAGCACTTGTGTCAATGTGAGGCCCTAGCAAGCAAACAAATGGAAATTCTAGGAAAGGCATACCCGGACCTGAAGGACTACATGCTCTTCCCAATTAAAGGGGTACTGAAGCACATGGGACATGTCTCCTGATAGTCAGGGGTTACTAAAAGTCAGGGAGTGCAGTGCACAAAATGTCCAAGAGGGTTGCCGTGCCACCGGTGCTGCAACACTGCGCCCATTTCAAGATACATAAATAAGATATGTTCAAAGAGGAATATTCTTGCACTATTTTTACAGATATTAAAACAATGTCAGAATCATGTTGATTACTTTTAAATCGCATAGAACCAATGCTTCCACAAGTCAATGTTGCTGAGAACTGGTGCCAAATTAGTGTCAAGTGTTATTTACAAAGAAAGCGAATTTATTTGTCTAAATCCACAAACTGTGTTTTAGAAGAATCCGGTTCTGTGCGGGAATGAACAGATTTGCACATGCACATAACATATATTTGACGAGCTCGGTGGTCGAATGGTTAGCAATGGCCACTTTGACTCCGAAGTCGCGGGTTCGATTCCCGCACAAGACAAACATTTGTGTGCATGAACATGTCTGTTTGTCTGGGTCTGAGTGTATTCTATGTATTATAAGTATGTATTTACAAAAAAAAATCGGTTATCTGTAAAGTCGGTTTACTGACGATAGTTGAACGTGACAACGTCCTATGAAAATACTGATTGAATGTTTGCATTTTTTAAAAGAAAATTTTAATGGAACGCCTCAGAGCGAGGTAACGCCGCATACGTCATGTTTTTTCGTGCGTGCAGCCAGCTCCATCGAATTATAAGACGTTGTCACGTCAAAAAAAATATATATTTAAGTATATTTATCAGTTGTCTAGTACCCATAACACAAGCTTTGCTTTCAAGCTTAACTTGGGACTAGATGGCGCTAAAAAAAAAACAAAAAAGTAATATATATATTCCAGCACTAAAATTAACTTTTTACTCTACGAAAAAAAGAGACGAAGTCAAATTCCAAAAGCTTCCTATTCCTACTAATTTCTTCTGATTAAATTCGATGTGAATTCCGGGGCAGCCGTAGTTTTACTCCTGGGACTGCGGTGGACTTCATTGTTCACTGCCTATTTGGTGGTCGCCACTGTTAATCTTGACTACACAGGAGACACAACAGTTTTATATAATTCTTTATTGCATAACAACAAATACATACAATTTGTGAACAGACAAGTATACAAAGGTGAGCTTATCTCTTCAAGAGATTTCTTCCAGCCAACCCGACTGTTACATACAGAAATTGTACATGGCTGGGCAACAGTGGGATATATGGTGGGCCCTGTCTACAAAAAAATTGGGCCCTTGGCATATTGACGTACACGCCAATATACCATTACATTATAGGTACACTCTATTGACTCCACCAACCCGCAATAGGCTAATTGCCAATGTTACAAAATTATAAAAACTCTCTATCAGTAACGTAAAATACATAAAACTAGAACGATCTGCGTTCTTAAAATATATAATAACTTATGTCCGACGTGTTTTATGTTCGATCAAAGTTTGGTGGGAAAGTCCATTTTAAAGGTAATGAAATTATAAAAAATACTATTATAACTTTTGTTACGGCACTGGCTACATAAACGCAATATTTAACATAGCTATCGTACAGATTTGTAATTTAATGCATATAAAATAGCAAGGTGTGACGTCATAACGTGGTGGCCTTTTGTATGGAGCGTTTAAGGGATAGTCCAAAATGGTGAACTTCAAGTTATCATATCTCGAGAAGTTTTTATACAATCGAAGTAATTATTTCACCAATATTTATATTATTGTGACGTCTTTAAATAACAAATCGGAAAAAAAATGAGATACAAGCCTATTGACCTGCGTGGTGGAGTATGCTCTAAACTCCTTCGAGTGAAGGAGACCCGCATCCCAACAGTGGGATGATCAAGAGCTGATGCCGGTGCCGATATTGACGTAAGTTACACGCTCAGTTTCTCATCAATTCGATTGATTGTCTTGGTAATTGCGAAGCTGATGACAGATTGAAAGACCAAAAAGAACGGTTTGGGACGGGGGCCCACCACACATTCCCACCACTGTGTCTCCTGTGTAGCCAGGATTAACAGCGGCGACCGCCAAAAAAGGCAATGAACAGTGAAGTCCATTGCAGTCCTGGAGGTACAACTACGGCTGCCTTAAAACTCACAACGAATTTAATCAGAAGAAATTAGTAGGAGTAGGAAGCTTTTGGAATTTGACTTCCCCTCTTAGCAATGTGAGAGACAGCAATATGGCAAATAAGGCATTAAAAGCCTAAAGAGATGGCTAGTCAAGTGAAGCTCAACTGCCGTAACCTCAAAAAGAACGGTATGTAGAAATCTGAACAAATCAGGCTATCAATCAGTGCATTCACTTACATTACCAAGGTCATTAATCTGAATTGATGAAAATTTTAACGTGTAACGGTGTTTTTTATAGGCAACACGAAGGTTTTTGTTATTGTAAGTAATTTGTTATATATTTGTTAGAGAGATTTCATCCTTATAATTGACATTGACCCTAACGATCAATGCAATAAAAATACAGAGTGCAATTTTAACAGATTTTATTCGGTTCAATTCCCGGGTGTGGCAAGCTAATTTTCGAAAATCTTTGAATGCACTTTTTTTTCTGCACCCACCCCATGGCGTGGGCTGTCGTTGGATAGGTCTTTTAGAAACATTGGGAGTGTGGGAAGATCATTTTTCGATATAGTAATCTGTTTGGTGACCCCCCCCCCCCCCCCTCCCCCCTGTATCAACGAAACTGCTATATTTAGAAATGTGAAAAAAATCATGGAAGTAGCCCATATAGTGAATTTAAAAGGAAAACTATCACGGCTAAGTAGACTTTACAAGTTACTGAGTAATAGCCGACGAGCTTATAAAATGTATTGCAAGACGAATAGAATTGTGTAGTCGCGGTTCAGCATGCGGCCCACCTGATGTAAAGCGGTTAACGTAGCCATATTAACGCTCGCAACATGAAATGTCGCTCCCGCCTTATTAAATACACTATACATACATTAAAATTATATACATTAAAAAGCTATGCAAGAAGACATTCTGCGAACAATATGACCGACTTTCCATGGCGGTCATTACTGCACCATACTAGATATACGATTATTATTTATAGCCAATGCAAATGCAGTTCTAATAGGGTTGTCTCTCAAAGAAACACATTTAATTACTGATTAATTCACAATTAATTAATTATTAATTCTTCCACGCGTATTATTCAAACAGGAGCGTACCGCGGAACTGCATGAGGTCATATAAATAATCAAACAATAGGCATGTGAACAAAGTTCTAAAATTATAAAAACTTTCTATCAATAACGTAAAATACATAAAAGTAGAACGATCTTAAAATTTTGAATAACTTATGTCCGTGTTTTATGGTCGATCAAAGTTTGGTGCTAAAGTCCATTGAAAAGTATGAAATTATAAAAAAATAAATATTACCATTGTAGAAACAATAAAAAATACAATAACTTTTGTTACAAAGCAATCACCACCACTCATGGAGATCAACAAAACAAATGGGTCGGGTATCCGAAGCTTCAGCTTAACCGGTAGGAACCGGTGGGGGTCCTACCGGTTAAGCTGAAGCCTTAAGGTAAAGATGTGTAATTTGTCGAGAAATATTTATTTATTTTAAAAACTAATTAAAATAAAAATTCTAAAAATTTAATCAATAGTGACAGCCCTATCATAAAGTTAATGTCGCCATTATTTATGCAACATTAGTGAATGCCATTTTCTCCCATAGTCAACATGCTACACAACCTATTTGACTACCGTACCTTAAAATGACAGAGTGCGAACATGTTGTTAGTACATTTCTCTGAACTATGTTGCAAGTAGACATGTAATTGGTGCTTCCGTATGTGTTATATACTTGATGCAAGTAGTTTTGGTAGTTTAGCATCATCTTTGAGCCAAAGCCAACCATATCTCTTATTGTTCAGGATCCCAAACTGGCAGACGGTTTAGAACCTTTAAGTCTGAGAAGAGATTTTGCGTCCCTTTGTGTGTTCTACCGATTATACAGTGGGGTGTGTTCAGAGGAGTTTTTTGACATGATGTCCACAGCCTCCTTCTACAGTCGCACCGCTCGCCATCGACAGGGAATTCATCCTCACACATTGGAGCATAAGTAGTCGCGTACTGTGCGGTTCCAGACAATTTTTCTCCCCCGTACTGTCAAGCTTTGGAATAAACAGCCTGTCGACGTTTTTTCAGGAGACTCCAGCACGGGGTTCTTTAAAAAGGACGTGAAGAGGTTTTTCATAGGCTACGGTGACTGCTTTCCATTAGGCGGACCGTATGCTTGTTTGGCACTTTAGTGATATAATAAAATATCTGCACATGGTGCACTCTGCTGATTAAAGAAAGAGGCTCTGGCACAAGAGGTAGAGCTGCACGACTGGAGAAATACCTCTACCAATTCACATAATCACACCACCCACAGAAGACCGCAGTCAAATAACAATTTTGATTGCGTTTTTCAATCTTTGACATCATAATTATATAAAGCGGAGGTCATGATTGCCTGGTCGTTTAGTATTTGCCTCGTACTCTTTCGTTGAAGAGTCCAAATTCGCATGGCAAATACAATAAACAAAACAGCAAAACAGGTTGTAAAAACAGTATTATTTGTGAGCCCAATGATATTATATTAAATGGACATGGTGCAAGTATGCCTTTTTTGATACTCAAGGAATGATCTTTTGTTTGTTTATTTGTAATATCTTTATTGTACATAAAATAAATTTACAACACAGCAATTTAAAGGAAAACTATAAAGGCGGACTTATCCGTCACGGGGATCTCTTCCAGTCAACCTTTTGTTAGGACAAAAGGTTCCTAACATCGCAAAGTCAGTTTGCTCTAAGAAAGCGTAAATGTGTCCCAGTTAGTTGGGAATTATTAAGAATTTCTACAAAATGCTTCGCGCTCAAAAATTATTAAATAGTAGCTGCCCGCGCTCAAAAATTTTTACGTCTTTTCTCTCCATAAGAACCTTCCTTATACCTACCTTAACGAAAATATTAAAACAAAAATTAGCAGAATTTATCGAGCCGTTCTCGAGTTTTGCACTTAACAACATTCATTTTAATATGGGACCATCTGAAGAGTGTATCCTCTCAAACAATTAAGAATTAAATTTGCTGTACAATTGATGGAGAAGTCATTGAAACTATATAAAAAAAATATATACAGTCGAACATAGAACCTACAGGTACATTAAACAACAATTAGCAAAATCGGTTCAGCTGTTCTCGAGATTTGCGCTTAGTAACACATTCAGCGATTAATTTTTAGGGTTCCGTACCCAAAGGGTAAAAAGGAACCCTATTACTAAGGCTCCGCTGTCCGTCCGTCCGTCCGTCCGTCTGTCACCAGGCTGTATCTCATGAACTGTGATAGCTAGACAGTTGAAATTTTCACAGATGATGTATTTCTATTGCCGCTATAACTACAAATACTAAAAAACAGAATAAAATTAATATTTAAGGGGGCTCCCATACAACAAACGTGATTTTTTTTGCTCGTTTTTGCTCGCAATTGATAACGGTAATAGATAGACGCTTGAAATGCTCTCATAATATTTAGTTATAATGTATTCACTTTAAAAATAAATAATTAAATAAAAATAAAACAAATATTTAAGGGTAGCCCCCATACAACAAACGTGATTTTTGATTGTGATTTTTTCGCTCGTTTTTGCTCGCAATTGATAACGGTTGACGGTAATAGGTAGACGCTTGAAATACTCACATAATATTGATTTATTCCATTCTAATACCAACAACTAATACCACTGGTATTTGTTGCAACTCATATTTATTTTCTATTCCTAACGGATACCATTGTTCAAACTAATACCAAAACAAGTTCAATGATATAAGGTACAGTCAGTAAAAATATTTTTTATGTTATTTTAAAACCTTTAATTAAAAAGAAAAACCAGTCAAATTCGAAAAATTAAAATTTAGATAGCAAACATTTCATTTATTCATTCACAAGCTGACCCGGCGAACTTCGTACCGCCTAACAGTCAATAAATGTCGTGGTACATATTAGGTGAACTTAATTTATGATTTTATGGAATTAATACAATGAATAATAGAAAATAATAGAGAAGCTTGATAGCGTCATTGCGCGTGCCAGACTAATTGAATACGCCAGTTAAGCAACGACGACCGTAGCCTGTCCATGGATGGGTTTATATAATCTCGAGCTCCTCCGTGCTTCGGAAGGCATGTTAAGCCGTCGATCCCGGTTGTTATCACTTAGATGACAGTCTTAATGACTGTCATCTGAAATGATAACAACCGGGCCTGAAAACACTGGCCTCCGCGAACCCGCGGTTGAGCAGCGTGGTGGAGTACGCTCTGAACCCTTTCGGTTGAGGGAAGACCCATATGCATAAAAACGGAATATTTCATAAAAATAAAGGTTTCCTAATTTTATAATAAAAAAAACAAACAATTTTGTTTTATTACTGAAATCTGTTTTATTATTTTGGTGATTTTATCAAATTGTCATTTCATTAGATTTTTACTCTGATTTGATTCTTGCGCTCGGACCCCATGGACCAAGCCTTTCCACCCCAATCAATTTCACATTTTTCAATTTTCAAAACAAATCACAGACAACTTTTGCGACAGAAAAGAGAGACCCATCGATTTGACATTTTTATATTTGACAACCAATAAATATGTCAATCATTATTCAACTGACACTATTTGTATGGGAAAATGTTTTTTCTTTTCTTTTATTTTTTCGTCAATTTTCCAATGTGTTTAATAGTTATTCTGCTATTCGGGACGGAGACAAATCCAACAAATCAAAAACAATGAAAATCGCTTCAGCCGTTCTCGAGTTATAAGTGTTCGAACAAACCCGACTTTGTTTTATATATATAGATAATAAATGTAATGTTTGCTTACAATCTAAAAATTACTAAATATCTCAGAAAATCCCTTAATTTATATCAAAATTTACCTGACATACTTATATAATAGGTAGGGGAAAAAGTCTTTTCGCATTATAGTATGTATGAACTTGTAATAAAATCTCTTTGGTTATACCATTTGTATCTAGCAGGTTTTGATATCTTTAAAAAGTTTAAATTTTAAAAAAGATAATTCCAAATTCAAATTAGGTAAATGTGTGATTTTCATTTGTTTTTTTTACTGTCAAGATGAATGAGTCTAATGAAGAAATTCGATACATTTTAAAATTTTACTACAAAAAAGGTAAAAATTCAACGCAAGCTGCGAAAAAAATTTGTGACGTTTATGGACCTAGTGCAGTGTCTGTGAGAGTGGCACAAATTTGGTTTAAGCGTTTTCAATCCGGAAATTTTGATGTCAAAGATGCACGTCGCTCTGGTCGCCCTGTTACGGATAAAATGGATGCCATTTCTGAAAAAGTGGAGCAAGATCGGCATATCAGTAGTTACGACGTAGCTGAAGAACTAGGAATTGACCACAAAACAGTTTTAGCGCATAAAAAGGTCGTGGTCAAAGGCCGGCCAGGCTTCACAGACTGTGGCGAAACCCGGGTTAACCCGCAACAAGGTGATGCTGTGTGTATGGTGGGATTGGAAGGGAAGATATTCATTATGAGCTGTTACCGCCAGGCAGGACTATCGATTCTGAACTCTACTGTGAACAACTGATGAGATTAAAGCAAAAAGTTGAGAGAAAGCGGCCGGAATTAATTAATAGAAGGGGTGTGATTTTTCACCATGATAACGCTAGACCTCACACATATTTAGCCACTCAGCAAAAATTAAGAGAGTTTGACTGGAAGGTGTTAATGCATCCGCCGTATAGTCCTGACCTTGCACCTTCTGATTTCCACCTGTTTCGGTCTCTTAAGAATTCTTTAGGCAATGTCAGGTTAACATCACGAGAAGACTGCCAAAACCACTTGTCGCGGTTTTTTGAACAGAAGTCCCAAAATTTCTATAGTAATGGGATCATGTCTCTACCTACAAGATGGCAAAAAGTTATCGAACATAATGGCATCTACATACTTTAGTTAAATGTAAATAAACTTTATTAAAAAATGTTTTGAATTTTCATATAAAATACGAAAAGACTTTTTCCCCAACCTAATATATAGATATGTACGTAATTATTTACGTCTACCTATGTAACTATGTCAGGTAAATTTTTCACAAAAACAAATCATTTTTAATCTAACGATTGTAACATATCACAGAAAATCAACTTTTTGTATAATCAATTCAGTCATTTATCACCTACATATATACATAGCATACATACATAGCAATGAATTAGTGTTTTTTTTTTTCAAATACTTTATGTGTGTAATAATAATTCACTTACAATCTAACAATTTGCAAAATATTACCGAAAATCATTTTTTTGTATAATCCAGTCATCACCGACATACATAGGCAATGAATCAGCAAATCCTTTTTTTTTCATAAACATAATTATGTATATGAATAATTGACTTAAAATCTAACTTTGGAAAGTTTAAGCATTATATTACGATCACATAAAAATATTAGAAAACAAAAATTTGATTAGGATTTACTGAACTGACTGTACCAAATTCAAGAAGGTGGTATTCGTTCGCACATAAAATTTAATTATTTAAAGAGTGGTATCCGTTTGGAATAGAAAATATATATGAGTTCAAACAAATACCAGTGGTATTAGTTTGTGGTATTAGAACGGAATAAATCATAATATTCAGTTTTATATTCACTTTATAAATAAATAATTAAATAAAAATGAAACAAATATTTAAGGGGGGCTCTCATACAACAAACGTGATTTTTTTTTTGCCGTTTTTATAGATAATGGTACGGTACCCTTCGTGCGCTAGTCCGATTCGCACTTTGCCGGTTTTTTATTATATTATAGCACAGTATAAGTAATAGTACTAACTGAATAAGTAATAGTAAGAACCATCCTAGTAGGTACTTGAAGGAATATTCTAAAAAAAAGAATTAGCGGAATCGGTTCAGCTGTTCTCGAGATTTGCGCTTAGCAACGAATTCAGTGATTCATTTTTATATTATAGATTCCTGAGCATATTACACACCGCCATCTAGTCCCAAACTAAGCTAAGCTTGTACTATGGGTACTAAATAACTGATATTATACCTAAATATATTTTTATTTTGTAAATACTTCTATAGAAAACACTCAAACCAAAATAAACAGACAATATTCATGCACACAAATATTTGTCTTGTGCGGGGATCGAACCCGCAAACTCGGAGGCAAAGTAGCCATTACTAGCTATTCGACCACCAGGCTCATAGTACAAGCTGTTCGTTCGGAACTAGATACCAATATGTAATTTGCTCAAGAATATTTTATTTATTCATTAAATTTATATCTATCTATATGTAATGGGAACGATTTTGTATCACAATTTACAACGAATATAACATATCTATAACATAAAATATCATTAAGATTCAATATAATAATCTGTCGAATCATTAGCATTAATGTCGTAATCATGCACACATAAAAATCGCGATAATCTGCTAATTAGAATGGATAAATGAATAAAAAAATTTAACGATTGGAAAGTCTATCTCTATAAATATATATTTGTTGTCAGATTATTTTAGTGTCCATTACAATATTATGTAATACATTATAATATGTAGCATCGTATTTTTTTTAATACTATATACATATTCAAGCGAAGAATAGCATTATGGATATTATGGGCATTTTAATACTTCCTACCTAATATAATATACCTAATATAATGGCGGTGTGATTTCCGGCAGACTAGAATAGTTTTGGGGTATAAGGGGTTTATCAACATCTTTGAACCAAAGCCAACTTCACCTGCACGTGGTGCACCCTGCTGACTGACAAAGGAAGCTCTGGCGAAAAGAGAGGTAGGGAGCGCAATTGTAAGCTACCCGACTGGGGAATGTACCTCCACCTCACAGAATACCGCAGCCAAATAACAATTCCCTTGAGGGTTGTTGTGTTCCTGCGAGTGAGTGAGGTCACCAGAAAAGAAGGAGATGCTGCGTTAGCAGCGGGGGTGGCGGCGCGCACGTCATATATTATGTTGCGAGCGTTAATACGGTCACGGTAACCGCTTCACATCAGGCGGGCCGTATGCTTGTCTGCCACCCAACGTAGTATTAAAAAAAAAATGTATCACACCGTCTCTTCCCGTGGATGTCGTACAAGGCGGCTAAGGGAAATACATTATAAAACATCGATCAGGCCTCCCCAACCCGTCTGGCCAGCGTGAGGAGTGTAGGCCAAATCCTCCTTCTGTCTGGGACGGACGAGAGGGTCGTGCTCCTGTAGTGGAGACTAAAATGACCTGATGATGATGATGATATTTATTCATTTATATTTTGTATACATAATATTTATTTTATTTTTATTTATTTAAACTTTATTGACCACAAAATTTCATAAGGGTACAAAAGGCGGACTTAACGCTAAAAGCATTCTCTACCAGTCAACCTTCGGGAAAAACAGAAATTCATGAATGCGGTTCTATGCAAATGACAGAAAATAACATCTCACAAATAGAGGTAATAATTATTCAACTAAAATAATATTCTATTCTATTCAATTCTAATTAACAGTAAACATACCTACATATAAAATACATACAATATTGTATTATATCAAATAATAAACATACATACACATACATAGAAAGATGATGATCATTTGTTTATTAAACCATCTAAAAGGTAAGCATGGATTTTCTTTTTAAACGTAAATTTGTTTGAAACACTTCTAAGCGATTCAGGCAGCGCGTTCCAGAGGCGTGAAGCTTGTAGTGTGAAGGAATCAGACATAAAGCCAGAATGGAATAATGGAATGGAAAGTTGACGAGTATTGTCAGAACGAAGTTGAAGGCTGTGAGAGTCACAGAGAAATTGAAACTTGCACTTTAAATATTCCGGAGAGGTAGGACTAGTGAGAATAGTGTGAAGTACGCAAAGCAATCTCTGTTGCCTCCGTTGATGAATAGGGAGCCACTTAAGTTGAGACCGATATGAAGAGATATGGTCAAATTTACGAAGGCAGAAGATGAAACGTATAGCGTTATTGATAAGCCGGTCCAACTTATTGAGAAGATCTAAATTTAGATCTGGATAACAGACATCAGCATAATCAATGATAGGGAAAATAAGCGATCTAACAAGAATGACCTTAGTGCTAATTGGGAGAAAATTCCTAAACCGATTAAGAAAACTCAATGCCGATATGACTGCACGACTCACCTCGCCAATTTGTGAGGTCCAACTAAGGGTTGAATCCATATGAAGACCTAGATTTTTGACAGTACAATTAAACGATATAACACTATTTTCAAACATAACAGGCGACACAGAACTGAAATCAATCTTGGCAATCTGCCTAGAACTACCAATCACAATTGCCTGACATTTTGCTGGATTGACAGGAATGCCGAAATCTTTCGACCAAGAACTGATATTACATAGGTTACCATTTAAATTAGCAATTGCGCTGTTCACATTTTCTGTCGTTGTCTGCACATATATTTGTAGATCATCAGCGTAAAAGTGGTAAGAACAACTGAGCGAAAAGGACAGGAAATTTATGAAGATAGAAAATAGTAACGAAGACAGAATTCCACCCTGTGGTACACCAGCAGATAAAGCTTTCCAATCTGATAATTCGCCACCCAAGCGCACTGCTTGTTGACGACCGCGAAGGTATGATGCGAACCATTCCAGTACTATGGGCGAAAAATTATGATGTTCCAAAATGGCAAGAAGAATATCATGGTCTACCATATTAAAAGCGTTAGAGAAGTCAATGAGTATGAGAATGGTGAGCAGTTTATTCTCCATGCCAAATCTAACATCATCAGTGATTTTAATAAGTGCTGTAGTTGTACTGTGTCCAGGGCGGAAGCCGGACTGTAATGGGGTAAGAAGGCAATTCGAGTAAATATATGAAGATACTTGTTTGTGTGCGGCTGCTTCTAAAATTTTGGAGAGAAAAGGCAAAATTGAAATTGGCCTGTAATTATTTAATTGCATTGGCGTGGGAATTTGCGGGAGAGGAATAACAAAAGCCTTGTGCCAGAGAAAAGGGAAATCACCTACCAAAAAGGAAAAATTGATGATGTGAGCAATGACCGGAAGAATTTGTTCGATAATACATATTACCATTTCCCTACTCACATCATCACATCCAACTGCTTTAGACCTAATGGAAAGGATTATTTTACGTACCTCATCTACTGAAACCGGGGAAAAAGAAAAGGAGTTAGAATTGGAATTAGCCATGGAAGAAATTTTTGAAATTGTTAATGATTTAATATAAGGATTAAGAGAAGGAGTTGTAGCAAAATGATTATTAAAATCATTAGGAGAAAAGGAAGGAAGTTGAGATTGCGACGTACATTTTCCAACACCAAGTGAATGAAGAAACTTCCATATATTGGCCGAGGACGAATTAACTACATTTTCATGAAAGTATTGTCTTTTAGCTGTTCTTACCACTTGATTGCATCGATTTCGTGCTATTTTATACAGATTCCAGTTTGCATCAGACCTGTCATGCCTGAAGGCGCGAAAAGCGCGGTCGCGCTTTGTCATCGCCATACGGACTGCCTTAGTGATCCAAGGTGAAGGCGGCCGCTTAACCCTAACAGCCTTCATTCTAAAACTATTCGATGATCATGCACCTATGATCATCGAATAGTTTTAAAATGCAATGATTGAGTTTGGTTACTTTTTCATTAACTGTCGTGGCTTCAAAAACTGCAGAGTAATCAGTCATAACGGCGTCCTCCCTCAATTTAGTCATATTTAAGCGTGCAAAATTACGCATCCACACCGTAGTATTTTTAGGCTTTGTCGGTTTAAGTTTGTATTGGGCGAAAATAAGGTCATGCTTGGAGAAGCCGGGGGCAGGTAATTGACCATTTTTGATCACGTGATCTGGAGTGGATGTAATAATCAAATCAAGCCATGTATCATTAGAAATAGGATTGTGATGAGTAGCCTCGGATGGCAAAATAGATAAATTAACTGATTTGATGATATCAACGAGTTTCTGAGATTGAGAGGATTTACTTAGAAGATCAGTATTGAAGTCACCCATAATTATGTGATGTCTGTAATCCACACAAAGAGGTTCTAAGATAGACTCAAGATGTGAGAAATAGTCAATAGTAGGAGGACAATAAACGACCCCTAGAACGGCTTTAGTACCGCTGATGGAAACTTCAAGGAAAAGGTACTCTGCAGAACCGGAATAGACCGAGGGTGATGAGGCCAAAATGGTAAAAGGAATGTCACTACGCAAGTAGATAGCTACACCTCCACCGCCCTTGCCAATACGATCATTTCGAATCAAAACATACCCAGGAAGTGCATATGATGAAGACAGGTGGCATGGCTTAAACCAGCTCTCTGAAACAAGAATACTATGAAAAGAGGAAGGTGAAAAAGTATCTAGTAAATCTGTATTATGGGCGGGTATGCTTTGAGCATTTATGTGGCAGATATTAAAACTGTGAGGTGTAAAAATTATAGCGTTTTCGAGTATGTTGTATAAAGTTTCCGGTTCGCTTAAGGAGTCAGAGCTAATACTAAAAGAGAGATTGAAATTTAATGCAGAATGAAATGATTCATCATCAGACATAACAAAAATATATAAATTATAACACTAAAAATATAATAAATATAAATAAATTTTGAATATAAATATGAAATAATATAAAAAAAAAAAACCAATTACTGCAAGTCCTGCCGGTTCACTGCTAACAACAACAATGATTAATACATATATAATACAATCGTAATAAAAATATTAAGTAATAAAAATAAAAAAAAGAATCGTCTGGAGACTCTGCGTAACATCAAATTATAACGACAAAAGAAAAAAAAAAGAAAATGCGGAGTGGTTGCCATAATTAAAAATAAGATGACATGAGTGACACTACCAATATTGTTTGACATTAACTGACAGTGAAACATGACATGTATTTATGGTGAAACATTAATAATAAGTTTTGTCATCTAATAATGTGATTGTAAAAAGGTACTTTTAGAAAAATTAATATGTTTTATATTAAGAGGTAGAAATTAAATAAAATATAAAAGCACCTACTAATGGATAATACTACAGTTATACCTATAACATCGAAGACAGACTGAATAGAAAGGTCACTTTTTCCTGGTGCTCCTTTTTGTCTTCGTAGGTGACGTGAGTCCAGGGCTTGGCCGTTTTCGAGGGGGTGAGGTGCGGGACTTGAGAGGAGCCGGCGCGGGGTACCCGCTTACAAGCGCGCGATCGCTGCCGAGACGCCACAGTATAGCGAAGCGACTACCTACACCCGTGTAGTATTACACCCGTCAATACAATAGTTAAAAGTACTTACTGGAAATATAATTATATGAAAATAAATAAACCACATGTAAAAATACATTTTTTTTATTAATGAAGTACATAATATTCAACATGCAAACAAGTGATGTTTTGGTATATTATGAAAAAGTAAAGAATTCAAAATAAAAAGAAAACTATTCAATAATTATATTTATTATTGGTCAAACTAAAATAGGTACATACTTAGACTAACTAACTATCACGCGCCAGCTTATACTATTCTTCATCCTTCTAGGAATCGATATGTGCCGTACAGCACGCGTCTGTCCCTAGCTACTATGCCCGAGCATACAGCGGTATTGATATTAACAGTATTTATATTTGACAACCCCGGTGGTCCAATGGCTAACCATGTCCAGTTTGATTCCGAGGTCGTGGGTTCGATCCCCGCACAAGATACGAGTAAATATTTGTGTGCATGAACATGTCTGTTTATCTTGGTCTGGGTGTTTTCTATGTATTATCTATACTAATATTATAAAGCTGAAGAGTTTGTTCGTTTCTTTGTTCGAATTGAAAAAATATTTTAGTGTTAGCCTATATTTCAAGGAAGGCTATAGGCTATATAACATCACGCTAACACCAATAGGAGCGGAGCACCGATAAAAAACGGGGAAAAAATATTCCTTTTGAGGGCTTACGTTGCGTGCGCTGCGTAAATTTGCGCATATGCCTATCTTTTAAGATTAAATCACTATAGCATAATATAGGTAAAAGGTTGTTTGTCCTTCTTTCACGTCAAAAGTAACAAACGGATTTACATGTTTTTTTTTTTGGATATAGTTTAAGGCCTGGAGAGTGACATAGGCTCTCTTTATCCCGGAAAAACATTTTATTCCCACGGGAAAAAATAAAGTTAATCATTTGTCCTTTTTATCACGGAAAAACATCTTAATCCAATGGGAAAAATAAACTTTGTAATCATTTGTCCTTCTTTTACATCGAAAGTAACCTATGTACCGACATGATTTTTGTTAACGGGGATAGTTTACGGTCTGGAGAGTGTCATAAGCTACTTTTTATCCCATCAAGTAAAAAAATGACAACAAGAAAAAAATATCAGCAGGCAAAAATGGCAGCTCCCCTGGACCACGCGGGCGAAGCCACGGGTAACAGTTAGTATGTATGTATTTACAAAAAAATATATTGATTTGATTTCATGATTGATTGAGAGAATTGTTATTCTGTGAGGTGCATGTAATTCCCCAGTCGGGTAGCTTACAATTACGCTCCCTACCTCTCTTTTCGCCAGAGCTTCATTTGTCAGTCAGCAGGATGCACCACGTGCAGGTGAAGTTGGCTTTGGTTCAAAGATGTTGATGAACCACTTACACCCTAAAATATTAATGATCCAACGTCCTAGCTCCTACACCAAAAAAATATTAAGCGTAAATCGTGTCCTACACCAAAAACGTTGGTGGCGGAAGCACGCAAAGTAGTGTAGATCAATTTGCCTGTAAATTTGACTTCCGCAAAATAACACCTGAATCAATTAACTATCTAAGTATTTTTCATCGTATCATATCTACCTACTAATATTATAAATGCGAAAGTATGGATGTCTGTTTGTTCCACTATCTTTGGGGTTATCACTATATCTGGGCTGTAAGTGGTTCATCAACATCTTTGAACCAAAGCCAATTTTACCTGCACGCCGTGCACCCTGTTGACTGACAAACGAAGCGCTGGCAAAGGGAGGTAGGGAGCGTAATTGTAAGCTACCCGACTGGGGAATTTACCTCCACCTCACAGAATACCGCAGCCAAATAACAATTCCCTTGAGAGTTGTTGTGTTCCTGCGAGTGAGTGAGGTCACCAGAAAGGAAGGAGTTGCTGTGTTGGTAGCGGGAGTGGCGGTGCGCGAGCAATATTTTAAGTTGCGAGCGTTATTATAACTACGGTAACCATTTCACATCAGGCGGGCCGTATGTTTTTACGGCCCGACGAAGTATAAAAAATAAAAATTATAACGCCTAAACGGCCAAACCGATTTCGATGATCGCGTACCTACATGTATGCGATAAACTCAATCGCTACTGAACGAATTTACAGATATTCCAAGAAAGATTTATAATAAAGTTTTCCAAAGAAACATCTAGCATGAGAAAAAAAAACCGGGTCTCAGTAAAAAAATAAATGTATCATCATTATCATCGTTGTTTTGTTGTCTTACTGATATTCCTACACTGTGTTTATTTCAACGTGTTTATTGACAACGCGTTGAACGGACGCGCGGCACAGATCCTACCTCGAACGCAGCTCCTAGAGCACTGACGTTGAGAGCGATCGAGAGTCGGGGAGGGTGCGCGACCGCAAATCGTTATTCTTTTAATAATTTTATTTAAATTATTTTATTTTTAAAAGTAATAGCTTATTGCTCTCGTAATTAAAATTATGAAAATTTTGGTATAATTTCCGTATAAAAAAATTGTATTAAATAGTTATAATTTTTATTTAGTGCAAATTTAGAGAGTAAGTTCGCGATTTTTTTCTATCGAGCCAAAAATTATTAATTGTGTTTTCAATAGCTTTGTGCCCTGCAGAAAGGACTTAAGATTTCATAGTTAAATTTCTAGGAACCAAATTGAAATAGTTTAATAGAACAATTCTTTCAATAAGCGTGTTTCCTGGACTCACTTCACCTTCGTAATTACCTCCTGTGGCGCTGCAGTGTCTGAATGGCTCTGCCCCTCCGGCTGAAGTTCGTCTTCCGTCATAGAGATAGCAGAAAGCTCGTCGTCCGTGAAAACTCGCTGTTTAGAGCCATCGTTTAATTTGACTGTGATGTTGCCTTCCATCGTCCAACACCTCTTCATACCAAACCTCTTCCGCGCCCGAACAAAGAGTGCCTGTCGATGGCGAGTGAGAAACTCTGTGACAGTGTGTGAAGTTCCTTTAAATGCGGTCTTTTTACTCCAGACTAAAGACCGCAAAGACAACTCCGCAAATCGAACTAACACCGGTCGACATCTTCCCTCTGTCACCCTGCCGAGACGGTGGCAAGCGGTGAACTCTTCAGGCGAAATGTCTACTGCTAGTTTATCTCGAAACAGGCCTGCAGTACACTTAGGCAGGTCAACTGTGTCCTCTGGGATGCCACTAAGTAGTAGATACTTTCTCCGATGTCTCATTTCCACAGCATCAATGGCCTTGCTCTCGCCTGTATGGTTTACTGGGCGAGGGATTCGCAATCCTGTGATATACCGAAACGTTGGTGACGTTAGCTATGGGCAAGGGTCCTTAAACCTTAAAGTTAATGTTTATAAATAAATAAATATTGTCACACAAATTACACAGTGCCATCTAGCCCCAAAGTAAGCGAAGCTTGTGTTATGGGTACTAGACAACTGATAAACATACGTAAATACATTTTTTTTTGTAAATACATACTTATAATACATAGAAAATACCCAGACTAAGACAAACAGACATGTTCATGCACACAAAATGTTTGTCTTATGTGGGAATCGAACCCACGAGCGTTGGTGTCGAAGCCGCGTCATTGACCGCTACGCCACCGAGCTCGTCGTTTGTGTGGTTAATAGGCTCATCAGCTTGACATATTCCACATCATAGTGTATACTTCCACAGCTTGACAGTACGCGGTACAGTGTGTACTGTACCGCGTACTATCACGCTGTGGAATGAACTGCCTGTCGTTTTTTTTTTATACTACGTCGGGTGGCAGACAAGCTTACGGCCCGCCTGATGTGAAGCGGTTACCGTAGCCATATTAACGCTCGCTGCATAAAATATCGCTCGCTCGCCGCCACCCCCGCTGCCATCGCAGCATCTCCTTCCTTTCTGGTGACCTCACTCACTAGTAGGAACACAACAGCCCTCAAGGGAACCGTTATTTGGCTGCGGTATTCCGTGAGGTGGATGTACATTCCCCAGTCGGGTAGCTTACAATTACGCTCTCTACCTCTCTTTTCGCCAGAGCTTCGTTTGTCAGCAGGGTGCACCGCGTGCAGGTGAAGTTGGGTTTGATTCAAAGATGTTGATGAACCACTTACACCCCAAAATATCGTGGTTTTCCCCGGAGACTACAGCATGGCGTTCTTCAAAAAGGGCGTGAACAAGTTTTTACAGGGTCGGTAGCTCGTGTGTGATGCTCCTGGTGTTACATACGTTCATTGGCTAACTAACGATAACTGCTTTCCAACAGGCGGTCCTTGTGTGCTTGTTTTCTACTTTAGTGGTATAAAAAAAACACTGTGGATCGTGTGGATAGGGTGGTCCAGCTAGCAATCAGTTTAGTTCGTAATAAGTCCAGCCCCCTTACCACCATCTCTTATTGCGATTCAATAACTGAATAGAATGCTTATTCATACCAATGAATAACCGACTCTATTTCAAATGGAATAAAGTCGCTTATTCATTGGTGTGAATAAGCAATCCATTCAATTATTGAATCGCAATAAGAGATGGTGGTAAGGGGGCAGTTCGCAAATGGTCCAGTTAGCAATTAGTTCAGTTAGTATGTCCAGGCGACATAGGCATACAGTAGGATATATACGAATGACAGTTTTGTAGATAGTTAATTATGTCAGAACTACTGTCAGAAGCTATAAAATTACGAATACAATAAGAGATACAGAGACAAAATAAGGAAAGTAGAAATTTTAACAGTATTTTTAATATCACAAAACGTCAATGTTATCTCGTGAGAATCAAAAACGTGATCCGTAACAAATACAGACGTAAACTTACAAAAAATAGTACCATAATGAAAATTGGCGTGGGACGAACTGTTCTTTTGTGACGAGAGAAAGTGACGGAATTTTCATTCAATCATAATAATTTTGTGACAAACTTAATGATTTGTTTTTTTAAGAATAGTAGAGTAACGTAACTCAATAATAATACAAATGCAGCGTCCGATAGAAGAAGAAGAAGAAGAAAAAAATCATTTATTTGCACATTACACAGCACTATACAAACAAGTCAAACACACACTCAATAGGCTAGTTGCCCATGTTACAAAATTATAAAAACTCTCTATCAGTAACGTAAAATAAATAAAACTAGAACGATCGGCGATCTTAAAATCCTTATTAACCGACGTGTTTTATGTTCGGTCAAAGTTTGGTGGGAAAGTCCATTTTAAAGGTATGAAATTACAAAAAATAATTATTACCATTGTAGAAACAATTAAAAATACTATAACTTTTGTTACGGCACTGGCTACATAAACGCAATATATAACATAGCTGTCGTACAAATTTCTGATTTAATGCATATAAAATAGTAAGGTGTGACGTCATAACGTGGTGGCCTTTTGTATGGAGCGTTTTCGGGATAGTCCAAAATTATGATCTTCAAGTTATCATATCTCAAGAAGTTTTTATGCAATCGAAGTAATTCATCATTATCAGCCTGTATCTACCCACTGTTGGATATAGGCCTTTCCCAATGCTTTCCACCATATGCGATCCTCCGCTTTCCGCATCCAACCGCTACCAGCCACTTTTTTGAGATCGTCGGTCCATCTAGAGAGGGGGCGCCCTATGCTTCGTCGTCCCATACGTGGCCTCCACTCTAGGACTTTCCTCCCCCATCTGCCATCGCTGACTCGGCAGATGTGGCCAGCCCACCGCCACTTCAACTCGCTGACTCTGAGAGCAATGTCGACCACTTTGGTTCTCCGTCGAATTTCTTCGTTCCGGATTCGATCCCTTAGAGAAACTCCAAGCATTGCTCTCTCCATCGCTCGCTGTGCGACTTTTAGTCTGTGAACCAGCCCAACGGTTAGCGTCCAAGTTTCTGCACCGTAGGTCATAGCGGGGAGGACGCACTGATTGAAGACTTTGGTCTTCAAACATTGGGGTATATCTGCGGTGAGGATGTGCCGAAGCTTCCCAAAAGCTGCCCAGCCCAGTCGAATGCGTCTATCGATCTCTTTGTTGAAATTACCCCGGCCCAGCTGTATGGCCTGTCCGAGGTAGACGTAGTCTTTAACCACTTCAATTACTGCATTCTCTACGACAACCGGGCTAGGGATGATGAGATCGTTGTACATAACTTTCGTTTTGTCAAAATTCATCCCCAACCCCACGGATCGAGAAGCAGCATTGAGATCGTTTAACATTCGACTGAGATCCTCCAGCGATTCAGCCATTATGACCACGTCATCGGCAAATCGTAAGTGTGAGATGTACTCGCCGTTCACATTGATACCCCGCGTCTTCCAATCAAGCGTCTTAAATACATCTTCTAGTGCAGCGGTGAATAGTTTCGGGGAGATGACATCACCTTGACGTACCCCCCGCTGCAGTTGAATAGGATCAGACTGCTGATTCTGGACGCGGACAGTCATTGTCGCAGCATTATATAGACATCTCAGCACTTCGATATAGCGTTGGTCTACTTGACATCGCTGTAAGGATTCCAGAACAGACCAAGTTTCGATGGAATCGAAGACAACGGCAGATTGTACTCAGTAGTTTTCTGCACAATCTGCCGCAGTGTATGAATGTGGTCTACGGTGCTGTAGCCTTTACGAAACCCAGCCTGTTCCGGTGGCTGGTAGTCATCGAGCCTTCGAGCGAGACGATTTGTGATAACCCTTGAAAACAGCTTATACACGTGGGTCAGGAGCGAGATCGGCCTATAGTTCTTCAATAAGGTTTTGTCGCCTTTTTTGAAGAACAAAACCACCAAACTCCTGGTCCACGCAGCTGGTGCGGTCCCATTGTGAATGACAGAATCAAACAGACGTTGTAGTTCCTTTAGAACAGCAGTTCCTCCAGCTTTCAACAGTTCTGTTGTAATTCCGTCCTCACCAGGAGCCTTACCATTTTTCAGCTGATCAAGGGCCATCTCAATCTCACCCATGCTGATGTCAGGGATGTCTTCGGTGTAGTGGCGAGTTAACGGAGCTCGGCGATCATGTGCACGAGCAGCCGGTGTAGGGACAGGTGCATGTGCAGCATAAAGATTGCTATAGTATCTCTTGACTTCCGCTAATATTTCTGCCTTCGAAGAGACGACACGGCCATTCTCCAGCTTGAGCTTCGACAGTTGCGCCCTTCCTGTAGGCTGTGAAAAGACTTTTAGTCCTTTATTTTGCACTATCGCATTTTCAATGCAATTGGTATTGAAGATGCGATAGTCCCGGCGTATTAGCCTTCTAATCTGCCTGTTTAAAGTTCTATACTCTGTCGAAGCTCTTGCCGATGCCGTAACTTCTCGTCGCCTCTTCATAAGAGCAAGAGTCTCGCTTGAGATCTTAGCTTCTCTAGCTTTATGCTGCCGCCCGAAGTGTTTTTTGCCGACTTCGTGTATTGTCTCCGTTATTTGGTCTGCTGTCTCGTCCATGTCCGCAGTAGTTTCCAGCGAGCTGAATCGGTTTTGAAGTTCCATTTGGAACTTCTCCGAATTTTGGTTGATCTGGGGAAGAGTCGGACGCAGATTCGACCTCATCACACGGGCTCTCTCGAGTTTGAAGCTAATATTCAGGGTGCCTCGTATAAGTCGGTGATCACTACCGGTGCTAAATCTATTGATCACTGAGACGTCCCTGAATATTCGCCTCTTATCCGTTATGATGAAGTCGATCTCATTCCGAGTCACTTTATCGGGGCTTTGCCAGGTCCATCTCCTCTGGGGCTTCTTTTTGAAGAATGAATTCATCAAAAAGAGCCCCTCCTTATGGAGGAAATTGACCAGCATTTGGCCCCTGTAGTTTCTCGACCCCAAACCAAACCCTCCGATTGCCGATTCATCGCATTCTTGTACTCCTACTTTGGCATTGAAGTCCCCGACAACAACCGTGAAGTGGGTCTTGGTGGTATTACGTATGGCCTTAGTAATATCCTCGTACATGGCCTCGACCTCTTCGTCCGGGTGTGTCGTCGTTGGAGCATACACCTGTACCACTTTCAGAGAGTATCTCTCTGTCACCTTTAATACAAGATATGCTACCCTCGGCGACACACTGGAGACCTCCACTACGTTGTTGACGAGGGCTTTATGGAGGGCTTTATGGAATCGAAGTAATTATTACACCTATATTTATATTATTGTGACGTCTTTAAATAACAAATCGAAAAAAAAGGTATACTAGCCTATTATTATATGTATAAGAAAATTGAAAGTACCTACTGTGCCATGTCGCAAAATGGTCCCAACTCAGTATAAAAATAGAAATCTGTAGCAGACTCGGCACTGTATTTCAGTTATCATGACGAATCCAATATCTATATAATGCAATATTTTTTCCTGCTACTGAAACATAGTGCAACTGCCAGGCATTTCAGATAAATTCATATCAATGCAAAGCAATTTGTTTTATACATAAGTACAACATTGTGGCCCAGCTTCTCCTGATAATAAACCAAAAATAGAGCCCAAATCGCAGTCGTTTTTGGCCACAAATAGGTAACTAATAATATATACTTATTGGGAATTTTTCGTAAATTTCCGGCATTTTGCTCATCTCTCTTCTACTCGATTAGATCATAACTAAATCAGCGCTTATCAAACTTTTTCGGCAAATCTAAATCTAAAATTATCTATATTAATAAATATTATTATTCTCAGTATTTCAGCTAGTGCAATTTAATTAACTGCCTTTATATAATTTACTCTAATACATCACCTCAATCCTTAGGCGCCGTGCCAAAAGTACGTCTGAATCTCGTACCACATTCATTACTCAGATATAATGTTTAAGATAGACGGTGCTAGTGAAAGCATGCTAGTCGATAACATCATTCATTTAAGGCATATGACCCCTAACGCGCAAGTAGACTAAGATTTTAAATTTCTGATGTGTATTACATACAAACATTACAATAAAATATTACAAATGTAATGTTTATAATTTTTTTATGTTTAAACTAGCCTTCCGCATAAGCTTCACTGTGGTTCAATCTTTCCGTTCCCATCTCATTTCATTGTATTTCCCATACAACTTTGCCTTGCCAATTTCATCATATTTCTTGCCGTAAAATTGGCATAAAATTAATGGCGATTGACTCACTTAAAAAAAAACGTTAAACACAATCGCCTCCAAATATAATGCTATGTTTGCCTGTCCAGAACTGATAAAAGATTTGATTTTTAAAGTAGACTTTATCATTACGTACATAGTATATTAGTCACTTTGTATGTTTCTTGTAAATATAGTTTTAAACCGCATTCGTGGATGTCTGCACTTCCCGAAGGTTGACAGGTAGAGAATGCTTTTAGCATTAAGTCCTCCTTTTGTACCATTCATCTTAGTGTGGTCAATAAAGTGTTTAAATAAATAAATATCATGAGTTAAAAATTCTTTTATTGTATCAAACTCAGTCTTGCACGGCATCATGATGATACATCCGGGTATTAAAACCATCGCGGTGCCGCGGCATCGTCTTTGCATTGGTCGCTGAGTTGTATAACGCCATAACACAAAATACACAGAGTAGCCATAATAAATAATAAATAAATATTGTCAGACAAATTACACAGCGCCATCTAGCCCCAAAGTAACCGAAACTTGTGTTATGGGTACTAGACAACTGATAAACATACGTAAATACATTTTTTTTTTTGTAAGTATATACTTATGATAAATAGAAAACACCCAGACCAAGACAAACAGACAAGTTCATGCACACAAATGTTTGTCCTGTGTGGGAATCGAACCCACGAGCGTTGGCGTCGAAGCCGCGTCATTGACCGCTACGCCACCGAGCTCGTCAAAACGTGACGATCCCGGTGGTCGAATGGCTAGCAATGGCTACTTTGACTCCGAGCTCGCGGGTTCGATATCAGCACAAGACAAACATTTGTGTGCATGAACATGTCTGTTTGTTTTGTTCTGGGCGTTTTCCATGTGTTATAAGTATGTATTTACAATAAAAAATTTATTTAGGTACATTTATCAGTTGTCTAGTACCCATAATACAAGCTTGGCGCTTAATTTGGGACTAAATGGCGTAGTGTAAACTGTCCAGAAATATTTAGAAAAAATGATCCGGTTTTTAAGCCATTGTCGCTGTTCAATTTTGTTTCGGACTTCTCTCGCCAAACGAAGGGATTTAGAGCATACTCAACGCGCTGCTCAACTGCGGGTTGGCGGAGGCCAGTACCCAGAACCCACTTAAAGATAAGACGGCTTAACGACTGTCATCTATAATAAAAACAGGACCAACGGCTTAACGTGCCCTCCGACACGGAGGAGCAAACCCATCCATGGACAGGCTACATCCGACGTTGCTTAACTTGCGTGTTCGATTAGACTGACACACGCCACCGAGTTCCTCTAAGATCTAATTTAATTATGAGCCTCTTATATTCTAGAGTATCGTTAGAAATACTAGCATAATATAAACTAAACTTTAGACCATAATGCGCGCGCATTTTGCTACGTTTCCCGATCCCCTCGGAAGGGTCATGCAATGCAGGTTTTACGTAAGCACCATTTCAATCTGTTACTGTCTCGAACAGATACCATTTTTCTAACTTAATATTATTGTAAAGAAGAAAGATAAATTCTAACATGTTGCACTGTTCGTCCCCTGCACAACGCAATGGCGTAACTAACAAAAATAAGATTTTATAGTAGACACGATTACGAATGCTAAATTGAGAAAAATTCAAAATATCGTCGTATTTAAATTAGTGTTTGCATACATATATAAACTGTTAACTGATTGATCGGTATTGTGTCTATAACCATGAAAATTCAATGACAAATCCTTACTATCCATACTAAATAATGTAAATACGAATTAGTTTCGTGTGATCCGATTACCGTGAAATTTCGCATACACTACATTAGAAGTTCAGAATAAAACGTTTGGCGCGATAACCGACATTCACGCGGGCGAAGCTGCGGGCGGAACCTAGTTGTGTATAAGAAAGAGCCTATAAACCATACCATTGGGAATAAATTACGTTTTTAAGCCCCGACGCAAAAACCCCTCGTGTTATAAGTTTGACGTGTCTGTGTGTGTGTGTGTGTGTGTGGTTCTGTCTGTCCGTGGTATCATAGCTCCGGAACGGATGAAGCGATTTCAATTTAGTTTTATTTTTATTAAAGGTGACTTATGGGCGAGTGTTCTTAGATATGTTTGATGAAAATCGGTTGAGCCGTTTAAAAGTTGTGGGGGGTAAAAGTGGGGAAGAAAAACCGAATGTCTACAAATATACTCGAGTGGGGTCTCAAATGAAAGCGCATCACGTGCATATTACAAAATAATAAGTTCAATCAAAATCGCTTGAGCTGTGAAAAAACTATGGGGGTAAAAGTGGGGAAAATACCCAATGTCTTCAAATATATGTGGGGGGGGGGGGGGAGAAAATGGGGATGGAAATCCGAATGTCAGCAAATATACCAAGTAGGGTAGCAAATGAAATAGCATCACATGCACTTTACAATATTAATAATATGAAAAATATTCAATAAATCGGTTGAGCCGTTTTAAGTTAATCTACATTCAAATAAGTATGTACCTATAAAAAGTATAAAATAAAATACCTATTAAATTAAAAAATTAAAAATACCCCCGACACAATAACCAAAGTTTCCTTTAAAAAGTAAAAAATAATAAAAGAAACTCAATCTTAAAGTACATAAGTATGTATTAATAATTCTAAAAAAATACGTCGCGTTGGGGGACCGCTCCAAACCTAACAATTTAATTACAAATAGTCTAACCTAACCAAACTAAGCAACATAGATGAATCAAAAAATTTAAAAAAAGATAATTTTTATAAAATTATTTCAAAATATTGCGTTTAGGATACGACCGTCAACGATGTCTGCCGTCGCAGCGGTCCCCCAACGCGACGTATTTTTTTTTTAGAATTATTAATACATACTTATGTACTTTAAGATTGAGTTTCTTTTATTATTTTTTACTTTTTAAAGGAAACTTTGTTTATTGTGTCGGGGGTATTTTTAAATTTTTAATTTAATATTTTATTAATGTCAACCATCTAATGCGGCCGGTCACGCTGGCTGTTAGCGAGGTGACACATCGCCACGGAATCGCAAATCAATTAATCTCCCCATATGGCTAAGTGATCTTTTCTTCGCTTTTCTCAACAAAATGGTATCGATGTTTCACATCTGTCAACTGTCATGTAGCGGCTCAATTCATTATTCTTTTAATAACGTAATTTGATACATCATAAGCCGTAATTTAATCTACTGACGCATCGATCCCCAAAGTGGTTTATGTCGACCACTAACGTCGATTCCGAGACGTTAGACGGATCAGTGAAATTCATATAAATTTATATTTTAGTAGGTATACGGAAATTAGAAAATATATGCGAAACGGAATCAAATTGATTCGAGACCTCTACTAACAGATCAATGTACCGTAATATGAAAAAATATCTGCATCTAAATGCACTCCTAATTAGAAATAGATATATGCTAAAAACTGAATCTTACATAACTAGTTTTCTGGGGAAAAACAGTTACGCTCATTTGCCATGCAGGAGACGAGGTGTAAACTTGTTTTTTATGCCACACTAAGTCTCGACCTCGTGCTCCGATTTTTATGAAACTTGATAGGTATATAGGAAACTAGCTATGCCCCTAGCTTCGTCCGCATGAATATCGATTATTGCGCCAAAAGGTAGCTTATGGTAATAAAAATTAAATGGTTCACCCACGTTTATTTGTTGGGAAAACCGAGATAGACCTTCATCAGGGCGAGTGGCCAGACGTGGATGCTTGAGTGGTCGTCGCTAAAGTGGTGGACGCGTCTGGACACTAGCCCTGATGAAGGTCTCCGTTTGATATAGAAACTAGTCATCTTTCATGCCCAATATACGTGAGTTATTTGTTTAATTTTATTTATTTACTATAATGTCTCACGTGGGTATAATTTATGAATGTCCATGCCAAATTTCATTCAAATCGAATTTGCCATTTAATGTAGAAATGGTAACAAACAGACAGGCGAACATAGTACATTCACATTTGACATGTTAGTGTTGTGCCGTTTACGTACGATTTTGTATATATCATACCACACTCCTCCGAAACGTCTTGACCGATTTTTATGAAATTTTATATACATATTCAGTAGGTCTGAGAATAGGTTGTTTTCTATTTTTTATGGCAAATCAACGTTTGCCGGGTTAGATAGTAAATATATAAATATGTATGTAAGTTGTGGAATGTATTGTATGTGGAGATAGTACAAAAGACTACAGTATTTTTTTTTACTATGTCGGGTAGCAAACAAGAACACTCTTAATAAAACTTCATAAATTCTTTCAAAAAAACTTCAAAAAAAAAAAGCAAACAAAAACATAAATAAAAATGAATGTTTGTATTTATATGTTTGTCCTCTATGTATTCGTGGGTTTACCGTTCATCCGATTGCAATGTAACTTTGGTGGGTTGTTGTTATGGGTAGGTATGCCACAATAATCCACCAAAGTTAGATTTTTTTTTATACTACATTGGGTGGCAGACAAGCATAAGGCCCGCCTGATGTGAAGCGGTTACCGTAGCCATATTATCCCTCGCAACATAACATATCGCTCACGCGCCGCCACCCCCGCTGCCATCGCAGCATCTCCTTTCTTTTTGGTGACCTCACTCACTCGCAGGAACACAGCAGCCCTCAAGGGAACCGTTATTTGGCTGCGGTATTCTGTGAGGTGGAGGTACATTCCCCAGTCGGGTAGCTTACAATTACGCTCCCTCCCTCTCTTTTCGCCAGAGCTTCGTTTGTCAGTCAGCAGGGTGCACCGCGTGCAGGTGAAGTTGGCTTTGGTTCAAAGATGTTGATGAACCACTTATACTCCAAAATGTTTATCAATAACTAAAACATAAGACCTATTTTTTCGAATCAAAATATTCGATGGTAAGCGGCTTCTGCTACGGCGGTCCCAGGTCGTGCGTGCGATATTAGTGGTAGAAAAAAGTTTCCGTGTACAATAAGTATTCTGTCAAACTTGTTCGTATGTTTGGGGGGTATAATCAGTGGCGGATCAACGTATAAGCATTATAAGCATTATAAGCATATAACCTGGATATGGGGCCCCTGGAAACCAGGGGCCCCTATCCAGGTTATATAATACTAATAAAAAATTGAGCCATGAACAAATGAGAAATGAGATGGACAAAAACAAACACACTTTTGCATTTATAATATTAGTAAGGATTCCTATCTTCCAAATTCAAGCTACAGAGGGCCCACATGAGCTCTATGCTTAGGGCTCTATGCTCAGAAAGTCTTAATCCGCCACTGGGTATAATAAATCGACTTTGGTGATGTAGATAGACAAAAAGTCTAGTTCCCAGGTATGACGAGTTAAGTTCATAACTTGCGTATTCATGTAATAGGTAATTTCAATTTGTATAAACAATGCTACATACCGTCGTAAATGTACTTATTAAAAATCGGCCGTGTGACTCAGAATTTCTATACTTACTAAAAATTTTTGCAGTTAGGTAATAAATTTATATATTTATTCTTTCAAACTTCATAAATACAATTATTTCTAAGAAACTAATTTAAAAATAAATACATTGGTAATAAATTGTAATTATTTCTTAAAACAAATAAAAATATTTATTCTAAAAATTCCAAAACCTTCCTAATTAATTTCTTCTGATTAAATTCGTTGTGAGTTCCAAGGCAGCCGTAGTTTTACCCCCGGGTCCGTAATGGACTTCAGTGATCATTGCATTTTTTGTCGGTCGCCGTTGTTAATCCTGTCGACACAGTGCTGGGAATGTGCGGTGGCCCTCGTCCCGTAGAATTTCCAAAAATACTGACCCGCCTGATTGGTAAGCGGTTGCCTCAGGCTACAACTCTAGCAGCATTATTCTTGAGTTGCCGACTCTGTACAAAATTTTTCCACGCCTATTTGAAGAAAACCATGCTATAGTCTCCTTGGTAAATCTCAACAGGCAATTTATTCTACACAATGACGTTCTATGATCGAAGACTCCATAACTAGATCAGAGCGAGAGTGAATACTCTCTGATTTTGCACGATATATTAGGTTGGGGAAAAAGTCTTTTCGTATTTTATATGAAAATTCAAAACATTTTTTAATAAAGTTTATTTACATTTAACTAAAGTATGTAGGTGCCATTTTGTTCGATAACTTTTTGTCATCTTGTAGGTAGAGACATGATCCCATTACTATAGAAATTTTGGGACTTCTGTTCAAAAAACCGCGACAAGTGGTTTTGGCAGTCTTCTCGTGATGTTAACCTGACATTGCCTAAAGAATTCTTAAGACCGAAACAGGTGGAAATCAGAAGGTGCAAGGTCAGGACTATACGGCGGATGCATTAACACCTCCCAGTCAAACTCTCTTAATTTTTGCTGAGTGGCTAAAGATGTGTGAGGTTTAGCGTTATCATGATGAAAAATCACACCCCTTCTATTAATTAATTCCGGCCGCTTTCTCTCAACTTTTTGCTTTAATCTCATCAGTTGTTCACAGTAGAGTTCAGAATCGATAGTCCTGCCTGGCGGTAACAGCTCATAATGAATATCTTCCCTTCCAATCCCACCATACACACAGCATCACCTTGTTGCGGGTTAACCCGGGTTTCGCCAGAGTCTCTGAAGCCTGGCCGGTCTTTGACCACGACCTTTTTATGCGCCAAAACTGTTATGTGGTCAATTCCTAGTTCTTCAGCTACGTCGTAACTACTGATATGCCGATCTTGCTCCACTTTTTCAGAAATGGCATCCATTTTATCCGTAACAGGGCTACCAGAGCGACGTGCATCTTTGACATCAAAATTTCCGGATTGAAAACGCTTAAACCAAATTTGTGCTACTCTCACAGCCACTGCACTAGGTCCATAATAATCACAAATTTTTTTCGCAGCTTGCGTTGAATTTTTACCTTTTTTGTAGTAAAATTTTAAAATGTATCGAATTTCTTCATTAGATTCACTCATCTTGACAGTAAAAAAAACAAATGAAAATCACACATTTACCTAATTTGAATTTGGAATTATCTTTTTTAAAATTTAAACTTTTTATAGATATCAAAACCTGCTAGATACAAATGGTATAACCAAAGAGATTTTATTACAAGTTCATACATACTATAATGCGAAAAGACTTTTTCCCCTACCTATTACTTACTGGCCATACCATAGGTAATGGCTACAAATAAAGTACCTATATCCAGCAGTGGGTAGATACAGGCTGATAATTCATCATTATCAGCCTGTATCTACCCAGTGCTGGATATAGGCCTTTCCCAATGCTTTCCACCGTATGCGATCCTCCACTTTGCGCATCCGACCGCGCCCAGCCACGTTTTTGAGGTCGTCGGTCCATCTAGAGAGGAGGCGCCGCGCCGGACGCTTCGTCACCCCATACGTGGCCTCCACTCTAGGACTTTCCTCTCCCATCTTCCATCTCTGACTCGGCAGGTGTAGCCAGCCCACTGCCAATTCAGCTCGCTGACTCTGAGAGCTATGCCGACCACTTTAGTTTTCCATCGAATTTCTTCATTCTGAATTCGATCCCTTAGAGAAAATCCGAGCATTGCTTTCTCCATCGCTCGCTGTGCGACTTTTAACCAGCCCAACGGTCAGCGTCTCTGCACCGTAGGTCATATATAAAATGCTCAGCGCGCTTAAAAAAGTTTTCATTTCAAAAATAGTGTCTAAAAATCTACTACAGACTTCGTGACCATGTCAAATGCAAAATCTTTCGACCATTATTACGAAATTAGTCTATAAATCGCTGAATTTCTTCGTATCGCAACTGTTGCGAGTGGTTGCGATATACTACGCTTTGCCTACGTGATGGCAAGCGATCAAAGATTCGTTCACCATTGCACAACCATTGCCCCTTTCTCTCCTCTTTTACACAACCTTATCCATATTATAATGAACATCGTTAGGAAACGCATTAAGTATTTCCTACGAATATGTTTATGTAAAGTTATACGTAAACAGCCTACTTCGCAGGGAGAGGCCCTCCGCACATTCCCAACACTGTGTTTCCACTGTGTTTCACTGTGTTTCCTGTGTAGCTAAGAGTAATAGTGACGACCATCAAAAAGGCACAGCCCCCTTACCACCATCTCTTATTGCGATTCAATAACTGAATAGAATGCTTATTGATATCAATGAATAAGCGACTCTATTTCAAATGAAATAGAGTCGCTTCTTCATTGGTATAAATAAGCAATCTATTCAATTATTGAATCGCAATAAGAGATGGTGGTAAGGGGGCTGGGAATGAAGTACACTGCAGTCTCGGAGGTAACTACGGCTGCCTAAGAACTCATATCGAATTTAATCAGAAGAAATAAGGCGCATGCCAGTAAGGCTCCCAGTCTATATGATTTGTCCGACATCTTCAATTTGTTGAAGATACATCATACGTCATCACATTAAATTTACACAATTATTATTTTATGTACCTCCATCTCACAGAATACCGCAGCCAAATAACGGTTCCCTTGAGGGCTGTTGTGTTCTTGCGAGTGAATGAGGTCACCAGAAAGAAAGGAAATGCTGCGATGGCAGCGGGGGCGGTGGCGCGCGAGCGATATTTTATGTTGCGAGCATTAATATGGCTACGGCAACCGCTTCCCATCAGGCGGGTCGTATGCTTGTCTGCCACCCGACGTAGTATAAAAAAAAATACACAAATGAAATACACAAAACCAATATTCCTGGACAAATTACACACAGCCATCTAGTCCCAAACTAAGCAAAGCTTGTACTATGGGTACTAGATAACGATAATATACTTCAATATTTTTTTTTTCGAAATACATACATGACGAGCTCGGTGGCGTAGCGGTCAATGACACGACTTTGACACCAACGCTCGTGGGTTCGATTCCCACATAGGACAAACATTTGTGTGCATGAACATGTCTGTTTGTCTTAGTCTGGGTGTTTTCTATGTATCATAAGTATGTATTTATCAGTTGTCCAGTACCCATAACACAAACTTCGCTTACTTTGGAGCTAGATGGCGCTGTGTAATTTGTCTGACAATATTTATTTATTTATACATAACACCCAGAACAAGACAAACAGACATGTTCATGCATACACATATTTGTCTTGTGCGGTGATCGAAGTTGCGACCTCGGAGTCATTCGACTACTGAGCTCGTCCAACAAAACCTTAATGAATTAATAATTTATACTTAAACCTTTCTCATGAATTACTCCGTCTATTGGAGAAAGCTATATGAAAACCCGTTCAGTACTTTTTGAGTTTATTGCGTACTGCGACAGACGGACGGACGCGGCGGGAGACTCGGTTATATAATATATATTTTTTTATACTACGTCGGGTGGCAGACAAGCATACGGCCCGCCTAATGTGAAGCGGTCACCGTAACCATATTAACGCTTGCAACATAAAATATTGCTCGCGCGCCGCCACCCCCGCTGCCTACGCAGCATCTCCTACCTTTCTGGTGACCTCACTCACTCGCAGGACCACAACAACCCTCAAGGGAATTGTTATTTGGCTGCGATATTCTGTTAGGTGGAAGTACATTCCCCAGTCGGGTAGCTTACAATTATGCTCCCTACCTCTCTTTTCGCCAGAGCTTCGTTTGTCAGTCAGCAGGGTGCACCACGTGCAGGTGAAGTTGGCTTTGGTTCAAAGATCTTGATGAACCACTTACACCCCAAAATTTTAATTAATTGTAGTAATGTAAATTGTTATGTATACATACAGGGTGGAAACGATGAGAGATCTTACTCGTATTTTATTACTCTTTTGAACCAAAGCCTGCACCTGGTGCACCCTGCTGACTGACAAACAAGGCTCTGGCGAAAAGAGAGGTAGAGCAAAGCATATTTTTAAGCTGCCCGATTGAGGAAGTACCTCCACCACACGGAATACCGCAATCAAATAACAATTCCCTTGAGGGTTGATGTGTTCCTGAGAGTGAGTGAGGTCACCATAAAGAAAGCAAGGAAGGAGTATAGGCTGGCAACGGATCGCCAACCCCTTGGTGTTGCTGATCTCCACGTTTGTCTCTTTTCACATAGAAAAAAAACTCGATTATTCCTAAGCTATACAAGATATCTAAAAACAGGTGCACATTTACGTGCATATTTATGCACGCAAATATTTGTCTTGTGCGGGGATCGAACCCGCGACCTCGGAATCAAAGTGGCCATTGCTAACCGTTCGACCACCGGGCACTCGGGTCTAATACTAAATATCACCCTAAGTACAAGCTTTGCTTAGTTTGGAACTAGATGGCAGTGTATAATTTGTCCAGGAATATTTATTTATTCATTTCCTCGTTCTGAATTCATTCTCAGCTTTCCAAATCAAGAGGCTGCATTGAAGTCGCTTAGCATTCGACTGAGTACAGATTGATAATAAAAGCAAGATAAATAAAATTTGTAGATATTTATAATCGCTAAAGTTTTAATTTTTGTATTAAACAACACAAAATAATATCTACTGTAAAATATTTAATTAATAAATGTTACGGAGTCACCAAAAAGAATAGAAATTAATATAATACTTGTTAATAAAGACAATGAGTAGATTTATCTATTTACAAGATTTAGACATGAATTATTTGTATGGAAATGTATTTCTCGATATAAATTCATTAGCAAACATAGCGGTTTCGATTAAAAAAAAACCAGTTTAACTTAAAGTGTCTTCAAAACAGTCAGAACCCAGATACACTGACCTTGTTTTTAATCTAACTTTCTTAATCTATTAGTAAATGTCTAGATTATGAAACAATTTTTTTAAATCTTTTTCGTCTTTAGCTACATTAATATTGAAATTTCTATTTTTAAATAAATTTACATTTTTAATCACTACTAACTTAATTAAGTAATTAATAATTTGAATATTTATGTACAAATATACATATATTACATAATACTTAATTTTGCCAATGCTTTAGTTTAATTAATTTTAATAAATTATAACTTTCTATGTGACAAAAAAATTACGTTTAAATTCTCAAAAATTATTACATCTGAAATTCTTTGAAACTTTTGTAAACGTGTGTTTAAATTATTACGCAGTTTCAGACTTGAACTTTTGTGGCCAATAAACAACATCTATGTCATACTTCGGCATCAACCTATAATCATCTCACTGTTGGGATACGGGTCTCCCCTCAATCGAAGGGGTTTAGAGCATACTCCACATATGAAATTTCGACACCCTATAAAAAATATAGACCCCCTATTTTTTAAGATCTATTTACAAATGTATAGTTTTGAGATTTATTTCTGTACTTGTGGTCTATAACGACGTTACTTGCCAAATTTAATAGTTCTAGGTCACGGGAAGTACCCTATAGGTTTTGATTCCCTTGAGTGTGTCGAAATATGCGTTTTTTGCTGAATAAACGGCCGTAACTTTTTTCTACGTAAACTTAGCAGTTTGATTTTTTTACAACTTCATGGGACCGCAGACCTGAGTATACAGTTCAAATTTCAGCTTGATACCTCCACGCATTCTCGACATAGAAATTCTTGACAGACAGACAGACAGACAGACGGACAACAAAGTGATCTTATAAGGGTTCCGTTTTTCCTTTTGAGGTACGGAACCCTAAAAAGGTTATGAGAAGTTAAGCAGAGCCCTTTCATATTAGTCATATCTCAGCTTTAAACCTAAACTATGTTAAATGACGTTCTGTTTCTATCGGGTTCTAAATTGCCATTGCCAACAAAGGTGAAGTCCAATTCCAAAAACTTCCGACTCTTACAAATAGTCTTTTGATTAAAGTGTGTGTTCTAATGATGCAGTAGTTTTACCACCTGGACTCCAGTGTAGTTCATTGTTGTCTTATTGATGGTCGCCGCTGTCAATCCTGGCTACACAGGAGAGACAGTGGTGGGAATGTGTGGTGGACCTGTCCCGTCACGTCCTTAAATGTTTTAAATAAAATATTTTCGGCGTTTTATAAATCGATGAACGCCGGCGGTATGCAAAAAGGCGAAAAAGTATGACTCATTGTCACGTTCCGCCTAACCCGAGCGTGTAAGCGAGAGCAGAGCTTGTGACGCATCTATCTCTCTTCCATTCTATCCGCCGATGCGTCCGAGTTTAACAATGTTTTCTTATGATGTTATCACGTAAAATTATTCTCCGTAAACAGACTTTCATCATCATCATCATCAGGTCATTATAGTCTCCACTACAGGAGCACGATGCTCTCTCGTCCGTCCCAGACAGAAGGAGGATTTGGCCTACACTCCCCACGCTGGCCAGACGGGTTGGGGAGGCCTGCTGGATGTTTTATAATGTATTTCCCTTAGTCGCCTTGTACGACATCCTCGGGAAGAGACGGAGTGGTTCTATTCTAGTCTGCCGGAAACCACACGGCCAACCGACTTAAACAACTAATTTTTTTCATTCAAACCTTGCTGACAGTTCTAAGACGTTCTTAAATTGGATGTCATTTAATATATCCAACTACTAAATACAAACCAGATAATTTCACTTTACAATAAATTGTTTCCAGTAATTGCGCCATTAATAAGCTGTTGTGTCACAGTTCACAAAAATGCAGAAAGGTAATTTAAAATAAATGAACACAGCTTTTCTGTAACCATATTAACGCTTGCAACTTTTTTCAATGACATATCGCTTGCGCGCCGCCACCTCCGCTTTCAACGCAGCAACTCCTTCCTTTTTGGTGACCTCACTCACTCGCAGGAACGCAACAACCCGCAAAAAAATTGTTATTCCGGTTTGGTTTTCTGTGAGGTACCTCCTTAGTAGAGCAGCTTACAAATACGCTGTACCCTATCTCTCTATAAAAGAAGCTTCTTTCGCAAGTCGGCAGGGTGCACCAAGTGCAGATGTGGTTGCCTTCGGCTCTGAAGATCGTAGTGAGCGACTTTCGCTCCAAAATAGAGCCTCTTTCGCTCGTCGGCAGGATGCAGCGCATAGAGGTGACGTTGCCAGCGGATCTAAAGATCGCAGTGAGCGACTTACACCTCAAATATATGTAAGCATTGCATATATATAGAATATATCTTCTATGACAGTGTTTCCCAAACATTGTTCTGCCATGGCCCGGTAATTTTCACACTGCCCCTTCGTGACTCGTGACCCACTTTATACTTTGCTAACCCGAGCTGGTTCCATTAAGTAAAATAAATAATAGAAATTTATTAATAGTAAAAATGTTTTATGAATACTACATAATAATATGTTGGTATCGTACGAATATTCACGATACGTCGATCGATAGTAGGTATTATTTTCAAAACAAGGCGGGAATGTTGCGACCCGGTATTTTATTTAGATGGACCGGTACCGGGTCGCGAACCGGCAAATGGGAAACACTGTTCTATGACATAGTAATCTGGGGCCCCACCGCCGAAGCTGAAGCCGATTACTATCGAATATTTTGATTCGAAAAATAGGTCTTACGTTTTAGTTATTGACAAACGTCTTCAGCTTATTCGTAGTACTACGGGGTTTCTACGAGCTAAGTTAAACACAACACAAGTACCATAAATCTAAATTGAAGTTTGATTTTCGCAATAAAAAAATCAGATGGGAATCGGCTTCTGCTTAGCCAGGCTCCTGGATTGTAAATCGGTATTTTATTCCCAACACCTTGTTCGTTGGACTTGTTCGGAAGACGCCGAAATGAAGTGACCATACTGCATATTCTTTCAACTGTGGTTATGCGGACCAACATCCCAACAACAGTTTTAGCTAATTTTGCAGGCAGATCTGTTCAATAGGCAATTTATCGCACATTGTTCAGCAAAATTTATGCCTTTCATTGTGCTCGATGGAATTCATTTAAACACTATAGACACATTGAATCAAATCCGCTTTTCAATTGAGTTCTTTGCTATTATATTATACTAGCGGCTGCCCGTGACTTTCTCGATATAAGTAAAGAATGCAATTTATTTCTGATAACTGCATTTCTTCTAGAAATAAAATATGCACTAGGTTAGACTTCCATTAATACAACTATGAAAACCGCATCCAATTTTGTGCGATAGCTTATTTTTTTTTCAAATGATTTATTTTGCTAAAAGCATAGGTACAGAATAAAGGTTTTGGTATAAATATAAATAAATATTATAAATATAAATATTTCTAGACAATTAACAGTGCCATCTAGTCCCAAATAAAGTGCTATGTGTATGCTTGTGTTATGAGTACTAGACATCTGATAAATGTACTTAAATACATTTTTTTTTTGTAAATACTGGTAAGGTCGGGGTACATTGTCCCAAAATTATACTAGTTTTTGGTTTTCGTTTGATAATCTCCGTCTTAATAGTTCTAGATCTGTCTAATGGTAACGTATGTCTAGTACTATATACATACGACGCATATAAACCACTAAAACCAGGAAAAGTACCTATGTATTGTATTTTTTTTTTTTTGCAAAGTTTGGGCCAAAGTTGTATTTTGAAAGTGGTTTCAATGGCCCATGTATTTTTTTGTATGGAAAACGTAATGATTTACTATGATGGGCTGAAGTAACCTGTTAAAATCGATTATATTATATAAAAGGAAAAGACTCTCTTTATAAATTGGCTTTTATTAAAGGTACGATATGTCTGTTACGATGAATAATATAAAATAGCTTACACTTACCTGAGAACTTAGTTTCAATAGAAAGTTTGCACACAACAGTTTCACGAATGTCAAAAGATGTCAATTATTGGCGGTAATAACATTACTCGCGCATTCGCTGTCATTCATTGAACTGCTTTACCGACAAAACTATAAAGCCATCTATCGATAACAGCGCGAAATACTTCGATAGCTCGCACTGCAAAAGCGTGGCGGGAAATTCAAAATTTTTTTCGGTTTGGGACAAAGTAACACCCTAGGGTTAAAGTACCCCGACCTTACGGTACATACTTAAAATACATAGAAAATACCCAGACCAAGACAAACAGACATGTTCATGCACACAAATGTTTGTCTTGTGCGGGAATCGAACCCGCGACCTCGGAGTCAAAGTGGCCATTGCTAACGATTCGACCACCGAGCTCGTCTATGAATCATCGTCATATGAATAAAAGATCCGTTATGTTCTGACTTTTTCAACAATTTAAGCATGCAAAATGTCAAAATTAATAGCAAATTTAATTAAATTACAAAAATGTCAGGTTAAGTAATTCTTATAGTCAAAGGATTTTTCTTGTTATTTTAATTAAAATTTATTTATATTTTAATATCAAATTTATATTAGATTTATGTCAAATTGCAGAAATTTATAAAGGGAGTAGAAACATTTGTCAATTATGCAATTTACTTTTGAATTGTGCGACGGGTAGCTCCGTAATAGTTTTTGCGTGATGAACTTAAAAATAGACACTTAGACAAACATTCTAAAACTATGTAATTGCTCTTGTAAAGTCCTTATCTGATTTCTGTTTATTTCCTAGGTATAAACATGGACAGTTATTATAATAATTTTAAAGTGTTATTTGGTTGATTAGTACAATTTGTAATCTCACGAAATGAAATATGCGAATCGACCATTTTATTATATATTTTTTTATACTACGTCGGGTGGCAGACAAGCATACGGCCCGCCTGATATGAAGCGGTTACCATAGCCAATATTAACGGCTTGCAACATAAAATATTGCTCGCGCGCCGCCACTCCCGCTGCCATCGCAGCATCTCCTTCCTTTCTTCCTGGTGATCTCACTCACTCGCAGGAACACAACAACCCTCAAGGGAATTGTTATTTGGCTGCGGTATTGAGGTGGAGGTACATTCTCCAGTCGGGTAGCTTACAATTACGCTCCCTACCGAGAGGTAGGGAGCGTAATTTCGCCTGAGCTTCGTTTGTCAGTCAGCAAGGTGCACCACGTGCAGGTGAAGTTGGCTTTGGTTCAAAGATCTTGATGAACCACTTATACCCCAAAATATTTATTATTGTTTATATTTATTATTGTGCGCGAATCGCCAACTGAAGAAATATGTGGTAATGGTTTCGTACAAATTTTATAACATCGAAAAATGACTGAAATAACTATTGAAAACTAGATGACCCGGTGAACTTTGTTTCACCTACATCTATCTACTTAACAAATATATAAGATCTAAGATCTGTGTCTCTTTAAGAAGTGCCTATTACCTGTGTGCCCGAACCAGGAGGATGTGCCATTTCAAGACATTTGTTTCCTAACTTGTCGCCTTCCATAAAATTTGACAATACCAGCTTAAATGACTCTCTTGCAGTTTGCTTGCCATGTCCGAGAATTCCTGACGCGGTCCTTCTACGAAACTTCGCGCATACTGCGCAGCATATTCAACTCCATGAAAGACAACACCTGTACGTGTCGCTCAAGTATTGACGATTTTTTACTAACTTATAAAATGGTCTAATCTTGGATTTATATATTTGTCCTTTCAACTTGACGAAATTTCGGAGTCACAGATGTCACTGGTTACCTCAAGCCAGTCCAAGCTACTGAAATCTCGCAGTCGATTCTATCCGATGATCGAAGAACAGATCCCAAGTAATTAAACCGTCCGTGCATTCGATCATATCCTTAAGTGCACGGTCGTGGGATCTGTTGTTTTGCAGCCCAAGTCTTTCCCGTATTCGGATTCAGCCCATAGTGCTCAAGTGACCTCTTCCATTAATTCACTCATCGCATCAACTGCACTCTATCCGTATTCGCCGGTGCAATTATATCAGTATACATGAACACCCGTCGACCCACCGCACAGAGCTGGTTCATGTGGATACATGATACTACTTGACAATTCGTCTAATACCACGAATGTCAAATGAATGAAAAAGCCAGACAACAATGTCTGGAATAAATTTTTTTTTTCTTGTAGAAGCTTTTTTCTCATTCTTCTTTTAGCGTTAGAGTAAGATTTGTATCAGTAGCAGATGTTCTAGTTATAGGTGTATTTTCCAAGACGACATCTGCATATATTTCATCGTCTTGAACTACGACTTTTTCTATAATTTTATTTATTTCTTGGCGTAAGTATTGCAACTTTTCTTGGCATGACGAATGTATATACATATACGATGAAGAAACCAATAATACAGATCGTACATGTACGATCTGTACGATGAAGAAACCAATAATACAGATCGTACATGTACGATCTGTATTATTGGTTTCTTCATCGTATATGTATATACATTCGTGAAGAAACCAATAATACAGATCGTACATGTACGATCGTACATGTACGATCTGTACGATGAAGAAACCAATAATACAGATCGTACATGTACGATCTGTATTATTGGTTTCTTCATCGTACTTTTTTGGATTTTGGAAATAAATAAAAAAATACTTAGTTTTAGCGCCAAATTCTTTATTTGCGGGATCCGCGGATCCGCCCTTTGAATGTGCGGGATTCCGCAGATTAATTAAAGCATCGTGATCCCGCGGGAATGCGGGATCCCGCTTTGCGACACTCCCAGTTTTGCTGACACTGGTTACCTCAAGCCACTTAGTCCAAGCTACTGAAATCTCGCAGTCGATGCTATCCGATGATCGAAGAACAGAACCTAAGTACTTAAACTGTCCGTGCATTCGACCATATCCTTTGCAGTGCACGGTCGTTCGGGGATCTGTTGTTTTGCAGCCCAAGTACTCGATCTTTCCCTTATTCGATTCAGCCCATAGTTCGCAAGTGACCTCTTCCATTAATTCACTCATCGCACCAACTGCCCTCTATCCGCATCCGCCAGTGCAATTATATCAGCATACATGGACACCTACCGGCTAAGCTGAAAACGATCCCCACCGGTGTTTCTGATCACGAAAATCAAACTTTAACTTAGAAGTATGATACGTGTGTTTTGCTTAACTGACAGTAACTCTGGAGCTCTACGGACTAAGCTGAATATGCTTGTCAATAACTTAAACGTAAGACCTATTTTTAGAATCAATATATTCGATGGTAATCGGCTTCAGCATCGGCGGTAAGCCCCCTGGTCCATGTGGATCCATGATACTACTTGACAATTCGTCTAATATATAAGAAACCACAAATGTCTAATATATAAGAATATGCCTAATATGAACAAAAACAGACTAAGACTGATCGCTGGAGGACACCGACGTTAATGGGAATTTTGTCTCTCCTCTCCGACAGAGGTCTAAACTATGGATTTGGAATTTCGGTTCATGTCTCGGATGATGTCGATATAAAAACCTGGCAGCCCTTTAGACTTCAGTAAAGAAAGTTCTCGCCAAATAAATTTATGACTAAATGATAAAATATGATTATATTAAAATTACAGATTTAGGTACTTCAGAAAATAATGAGGATCCGTTTTATTTTGTAATAGGTATCACCATGGTTAACATGACAGACCTATATAATGTGATGTAGGTCTTACCATATGCAAAGTTATACAACTCTATGTGAATCCACAAACCTCGTTCTGCGTTCGGCCCCCATTTTCTGGTTTATTCGCATTGCTGACACTGGTTACATTTTTTGCAATCATTTTTGTAATTTACAATCCGAGTGTTTATGAAATTTACAAATTTCTATTATTTATTCTTAAGTACTGTACAAAGCATGATTTACCATAAACAGTCACTACATATTTCAACTCCTTTCTTGATGTCTATTAATATTGTGTCATTTCTATGTCACTTCTGAGAAAGTCATATTTGACAACCAACAAACTTGACGTCGATTCTTTGCGACAATGACACTATTGATAGGTAGGTTCGCCATCTTTGCTGTTATGACATTCGACTATAGTAGGAACACTTTGTATGGGAAATTAAAATTGTTGTTTTTACTATCTTTCTTGAATTTTTTCCAAAATTTCTCACCGTTTAAACCTTCCCTGGGCTAAGACAAACATTTCAAAACCAAAATCAGCTAAATCGGCCTGGCCGTTCTCGAGTTTTAGCGAGACTAACAAAAAGCAATTCATTTTTATATATATCTTCTATATAAGAAGATAATTATTGAAAAAGCCAACGAAAAAAATGATGAAATTTAAAAATGAAAATTTACTATGTTATGTTTTAAGCAACCATTTAATATTCGTTGCACTAGTTTGTATAGTCTCCCGTCCAATAACTTTTGCTATTACTATCACTAGGTTAGCTGAAAGAGATCTCTGGCAGAGATAAGTTCACCTTTGTACCTGTAACCTTTGTAAGGGGGCTGGTGACCTCACTCATTCGCAGGAACACAACAACCCTCAAGGGAAGTGTTACGTGTCTGCGGTATTCTGTGAGGTGAAAGTACTTCCCCAGACGTGCAGCTTAGAATTACGCTGTGCCTTTCGGCTCTTCGATTCGTTAGTAAATCAATAGATCAATAGGGTGCAACACCAGCAGGTGAAGTTAATTACTACCAATAACCAATAACTTTTGCTATTACTATCACTAGGTTAGCTGAAAGAGATCTCTGGCAGAGATAAGCTCACCTTTGTATATATCCTATATCACTACGTTGTATACTTGTTTATGTGATGTCCAATAAAGAATATACTTAAGTTGTTACTTATACCAGTAACTCCCTAGATAATTGCCTCTCTCTTGAAGTTTCATTTAACTATTCCACCTTCCGCACTTTCTAACTAGTTTTCATTTCCCACCTAGATTATTTACTAGATTTCTAGCAAAGAATTGACCGCGTCTTATTGGCTAGCGGTTACTGTGATTACTAGCGGTTTCAATAAAAGAACTGGTGATTGATCATTGATTTTATTATGTTCTACGTGATGCCAATGAATTTTGTAAAAAAAAATGTAGGTGGATTGACGTGTGGTTTACTAATGAGGTGTGTGGTGCGATTGATTTACTATTCTTTTTTCTTTTTTTTATACTACGTCGGTAACCGCTTCACATCAGGAGGGCCGTATGTGAAGCAGTTACCGTAGCCAGATTATCGCTCGCAACATAAAATATCGCTCGCGCGCCGCCGCCACCCCCGTTGCCTCGCTCCCTACCTCTCTTTTCGTCAGAGCTTCGTTTGTCAATCAGCAGGGTGCACGGCGTGCAGGTGAAGTTCATTTTGATTCAAAGATGTTGATGAACCACTTACGCCACAAATTTAAACCATTCGACTAGATTTACTACTAATTTGACAGCCGTGGGGTGTAGTAGCTCACCGTATTTAGAGCCATAACTAACTTGACCTGCCAGGTGTCGCTCGAGTGATTGACAGGATACGTCGAGTCCGATTGGGAAAGTTCATCCATTTTACATACCACAACCACATTGCCCTTGAGCTCACCAGAGGGAAGGAGATACTACGTTAGCACCGGCGGTACCATACTCACTGCAAATCGAGCGTCTGTATATAGACGAACCCAGTGGTCGAATGGCTAGCAATGGATGTATGTTTGTCTTGGTCTGGGTGTTTTCTATGTATTATAAGTATGTATTTACAAAAAAAAATGCATTTAAGTATATTTATCAGTTATCTAGTACCCATAGTACAAGCTTTGAGACTAGATGGCGCTGTGTAAATTGTCCAGAAATATTTACATATATACATAAAGATAAGTTAACTACTTTACATTAGACAGGCTTTACGCTTGTTTGGCACCCAGTGTTGTATAAAATAAAAGGTTCCAATTTTTACACCGCTAACACACGAGTTTTTGAGATTACACTTGAGCATTAGACAGTATTCCTTTTTGTGTTAGGTACTACTAACGTGCACCACCTGCAGGTGTGGTTGGTTTTGGCTCCAAATAGCTACTTAAACCCCTTATTGATTTTCATCAAACCGATTTCGGTCCCGTGTCACTTTCTCATAGCAATAGAGTAAATTCTCGTGTGTCTGGTTTCACTTACACCAGTTTTACCAGTATATATGTGGCCGATGGCGTTTATGAAAGGCTATTAATGGTATTTCAAGCCATATTGCCCTTTAAGGCCTGCGTAGACGACGGAATTTTGTACGTGGAAACTATCTTCTAACATATAAAAATGTATGTCGCGGTGTTTGTTACCAAACTCCTCCGAAACGGCTGGACCGATTTTTATGAAATTTTGTGTGCATATCGGGTAGATCTGAGCATAAATGATAAGGGTGACCCACCCCTAAATATTTTATTTTATTTCATTGATATTTATTTTATTTTATTTTTGTTTGATTTAGCATAAAAAATACATAATAACTTAAAATTTTCACCCTTCTACCATCAATCCCTATTTTTTAATAGCGAATAATTAATATCGTAAAACAACGTTTGCCGTGATGCTCTGTCTACGTTAAAACAAAAGATTTTTCACCAGTATAAGTAAGTAGAAAGCATACGGCCCGCCTGAAATAAAGCGGTTACCGTAGTCATATTAACGCTCGCAACATAAATAAAAAGGGTAATTTAAAAAACTAAAAAACCCTACTGCTTCTCTGTGTAATTTCGAAATGAAAAAACCCTAAAACAAGAAAACATGTAGCAGTCGGGACGGGACCTATTCTAGAAATGGAGGCTTAGTGAATTTAGAGCACATGTAGGGTCCCGACTGCTACATGTTTTCTTGTTTTAGGGGTTTTTCATTTCCAAATTACACAGAAAAGCAGTCGGGTTTTTTTAGTTTTTTAAATTACCCTTTTTATTTTATGTTTTTTAGTTTTATTTATTTTGATATATGCAATGTCGCTCTCACAGTAAATACATATCTACCAAACAATTAGGGTTGCCAACCATACTGTTAAAAACAGTATTATACTGTTTTCTATGCTTTAATACTGTTGAAAAAATCTTCATTTGATCATAGCACTGTTTATTGTACTGCTCCGCATGCACTGGGCCTTACTAGGTATACTGTTTGTTTTGCTACGCAGCTTTTAATATACTGTTTATCTTGTAAATAAAAGTTGGCAACCCTGCAAACAATATAAAATCGATTCCACAATTAATCACCTAAAATCATAGAGATATAGAATCTAGTACCAAATAAATGTTTTTGTATGTATTATATTGTCAATTATTAATAATTAAGCTTACTTGGCACCGCGTCATTCATCATCTAGGTTGACGGAGCTCCGCTTCGCGGAGCTCCTATTTCCGATGACAGGACACAAGGAAACCCTAACCTAACCAAAAATCAACTCAAATCTAACCAAAACATGATTTATTACACTGTCCAAGTATTGGTAAGACTCGTCAGTGAATATGACGCCAAATTGACAGATATATATATTTTGATGATCAAACGAATTAAATGATAATGGTATTTTGTTAAGCTGATGATTTATATTTAGAGACAGTTTTGATTAAAATGATAACTAACATATTTCTTGGGGATAGATATTATTATTAGGGTACTGCTGATTAGTGACACATCTAAAATTTGGTGACAGAAAATATTGTTCCTTTATTAATCACGCGTAACAATAATATAATTTCATACAAGCAAAGTCGCAGGCAAAAACTAATATATCAAATATATATTTGAAATCAGGTCATCGAGACCTTTATTTTGATACCCATATCGATATATAAAGAAGAAAAAAAAATTACTGCAACGACAATTTTGCGGCTCACAGCCGCCATATTGATTTTTTTTATATTTGATGTAGCCTATGTCACTCTCACAGCAAATACGAATCTAACGACACCTCTCAAGCTAAAATCCATCCAGCCGTTCAGGCTGCAGAGCGTGCCAACCGTTACCCGTTACCCCTATCTCTCTATAGCCAGAGCTTTTTCGGTAGTCGGCAGGGTGTACCACGTGCAGGTGAGGTTACCTTCGGCTCTAAAGATCGTAGTGAGCGACTTACACCCCAAAAAATATGTATAGCCAGAGCCTCTTTCTCTAGTCTGCAAGGTGCATCACGTGCCGGTGAAGTTGCCTTCGGCTCGTTCGGTCGACAAGATCGTTATGAGCGACTTGCTATATCTTGTATAACATAGTAATCTAAAATGTTTCTAAGCTACCCGATTGGGGAATGTATGTACTTCACATTCCCCAGTCAAGTAGCTTACAATTACGCCCCGTACCTCTCCTTTCGCAAAAGCTTCGTTTGTCAGTCAGCAGGTGTGCAGGTAAAAGTTGGATTGGGTTCAAAGCTGATAATGAACCACTTACACCCCCTCACCATCAACACCATCTGCAATCGTGTTGTAACTTTTAACTGACATTTGCTACGCGTATTTGCATCTATTCCGCAATTTGACTAATAGCGTGCGCACTGCATCTGGAATTCGAAACAAAAACGGAATCAGCGACCACAGTTAATATGGAATCGATTGTAGAATCGTGCGACACCACAGTGAAGTAACATTCCTGATTTAATATACGTCGATGTCTTGAAATATAATGAGTTTATGATAGTCATAGTACGAGTATGCTAGTAATTTGAGCCAGCGACATAGGCAACGATTTCCGCTTGACATCAGGCGGGCCGTGCGGGACAGCACTGTGTCTCCTGTGTAGTCAGGATTAACAGCGGCGAATACCAATAATATTAACAAAAAAAACGACTCCAAACATTACTCTATATTTATATATGTAGATGCAGACTGATGATGATGATGATGGTGATAAAAAATTGGGACCAATCTGGATGTATACTCTTTCAAATAAAGAATGTTTTTTTTCAAATTGGTTTATAAATCACTGAGTAATTAGGTAACAAACATTAAAAAAAAATACAGCCGAATTGAGAACTTCCTCCTTTTTAGGGTTCCGTACCTCAAAAGTAAAAACGGAACCCTTATAAGATCACTTTGTTGTCCGTCTATCTATCTGTCTGTCTGTCTGTCAAGATCTAATTCGAGAATGCGTGGAGGTATCAAGCTGAAATTTGAACTGTATACTCAGGTCTGCGGTCCCATGAAGTTGTAAAAAAATCACGCATAGGGTACTTCCCGTTGACCTAGAACTATGAAATTTGGCAAGTAACTTCATTATAGACTACAAGTACAGGAATAAATCTCAAAACTACACATTTGTAATTAAATCTTAAAAAATAGGAGGTTAGATTCCTGAACTATTTATAATGTCCGATTCGTACTTGTCCGGTTTTTTTGTAGTGAAAAGGCAATGAACAATGAATCCCATTGTAGTCCCGGGGGTAAAACTACTACTGTCTTGGAAATCACAACGAATTTAATCAGAAGAAATTAAGTAAGAGTAGGACGCTTTTGTAATTAGACCCCAAGGTAATAAGAACGTCACCTCTACTTACTTCCTTAGGGCTACGGTTTTACCGTTTAGTTTTGACCACTATGACATCAATAAACGAAGGATTATTCATATTCATATTCATTTATTCACATAAGATTTGCAAAAAATACATGACAGGTCAGGTTAGGTGGCAAATAGATGTTTACAAATCACCTATTCAAGGCATTCGTGTTATTACTTAACAACAAAATAATAATAATAATAAGATTAGGATATACAATATTATGACGTAATCTATACAGTACATAACAGATTAGAATGACATTTTTTTATTAGTAAAGCAATTGTTATAATTTAATTATATTACTATTAATAATGAAAATAATAGGTAATGTCAAATATTAAATAATAATGTCATAATGAAAAATTAAAAATAAATTAATAAATTACCAAGCATTCTCTTTTTAGGGTTCCGTACCCAAAGGGTAAACGGGACCCTATTACTGAGGCTCCGCTGTCCGTCCGTCCGTCCGTCCGTCTGTCACCAGGCTGTATCTCATGAACCGTGATAGTTAGGCAGTTGAAATTTTCACAGATGATGTATTTCTATTGCCGCTATAACAACAAATACTAAAAAATAGAATAAAATAAATATTTACGGGGGCTCCCATACAACAAACATGAATTTTTCGTTTGCTTTTACTTGATATTGCAACATATATAACGGCTACAGCTAGACGCTTGAAATATTCACAGAATATTTAGTTATATCTTCACTTCAAAAATAAATAATTAAATTAAAATAAAACAAATATTTAAGGGTGGCTCCCATACAACAAACGTGATTATTTTGCCGTTTTTATAGATAATGGTACGGAATCCTTCGTGCGCGAGTCCGACTCGCACTTTGCCGGTTTTATTTTTCCCCATTTCGATCTGTGTGTTTACTTTTCACACTAGACCTACAGCTACATCGGGAAGTGACCGTGCCTGCAGCTCCGGTACCCGTCATGGAGATTGGGTGGGAGAGTGGGAGTGGTAGGGCCCCGATGCTTGGTTCGCCGAGCGTCGGTTCGCCACGAGCTTTTCGACTTAAGAGTACCTAAGTACCTTGGCCGTGTTAAGAGTACCTAAGTACGGCATATCCTTTCATAGATGCTTATTAAGCTATTTAAATAAGAAAATTATTTTCTCCTACAGAACATAATTTTACTTGTCGAATATGCACTCAAGTATCACTTAACATTTGCATTGCTGTTACAGTTATCTATATACTTTTTCTGTCACTTTCATTGACGGACGAGCTCGGTGGTCGAATAATATACCTACATCATTTAGAATGGTGTGAGACAAAATGGCCGTGTGGTTTCCGACAGACTAGAATAGAATCACTTCATCTCTTCCCGTGGATGTCGTACAAGGCGACTAAGAGAAATACATTATAAAGCATCGATCATGCCTCCCTAACCTGTCTGACCAGCGTGGGGAGTGTAGGCCAAATCCTCCTGTCTGTGACGAACAAGAGGGTCGTGCTCCTGTAGTGGAGACTAAAATTGACCTGATGAAGTAGCCTGCATACTCGTGAAAGGGGAGTAAGACATGTTACCAATCCGCTTGCGCGCTCAGTTGGTTTACTGAGGTCAAGAGCGGTGCGGGTAAAGGTCCTCTGGTCTGGGGCCTACCGCCGAAGCTGAAGCCGGTTACCCCCGATTTTTTGATTCAAAAAAATTGGTCTTGTGTTAAAGTTATTGACAAACATCTCTAGCTTAGTCAGTAGAGCTCAAGGGTTTCTTCCAGTTGAGCTAAATATAATTACCAATAATCTAAGCAGTAGAGTCATTAGGGGCCATTCATTTATTACGTAAGACTATAATCTCTAGTTTTTGGCCCCTTCCCCCCTATTATAAGAAACAATAAGAATAGGCCGACCCCTCCCCCTGTTAAATATTTATTACATAAGAATCTAAAGGAAAAATAAACAATTTTTCTAAGTAACAATTTTTAGAAATGTTTATTTGTACTTACAAAGGTGCTAATAATTTTTATTTTTTGGTAGTAATAATCTTTGGTTTTAATCATTCATCTATAATTTTAACATTGCGCATTTGTGATCTTACGTAAGAACATCAAGACTCCCTCCCACCACCTTGTAAGAAAAAATAAGACATGACCGACCCCCCTCCCTCCCGCCCCTAAATCGTCTTAAGTAATAAATGAATGGCCCCTTATCGGATTCAGAAAATTCGATGGTAATTGACTTCAGCTTCAGCGGTAGGGCCCCTGGTTGGTTTACTAGACGAGAGACTTGCAATCCTGTGATATAGCCGGAAGGCCAACCTTCCTTCTACTGGGGTACGTGTGTGTTTACTTTGTACTTGTATGATGGAAGTTTTACTTAGTGTGTTTCGCTCATCAAGCCGTTTCATTCGATATCGATATCATGGGGGTTAATGTGAAAATTATAAGTGGCCATTTTACGGTGGCTGCCATATTGGACATACGCAATCGTGCATTGCCATGAGAACCAAAAGAGTGTACAGAATTTTATTTCAGTCGGACACCGGGAAGTTGGTCAAATTTATTAGCAAGATTTGATTACAGACACCACGGTAAAACTAAATAAAAGCTTGTAAACATGAAAATTAATAATAATTATTATTATATAAAAAAAACAACAAAATTCTTTACTTGCTGTATTCCACTCATCAAACCCTTTCATTTGGTGCCTATCATATCATAGGGGTTACTGTACAAATTATAAATTGCAATTTTATGTCGGCCACCACATTGCATTAAAAACAACTGTATTTAAGTAATCGTGCATTGTCACGAGAATCAAACGAGTATCCTAAATTTCTGCTCAATGGAACACTGGGGAAGGGGTCAAATTTAACTTGCAAGATTTGATTACAAACACCGCGGTGAAACTAAATAAAAGCTTTTAAAAAATATTACGAAATTCACCTTGCATGAAATTGCAATAATAAAGCTGAATCCCATTATTGTCCACACGCTAAACGAATGTGCGCCGCGAATGCGACACGCGATCCCATAAAATTCCGCCGTGTTCCGCCGCACACCGGTTCAATGCAGATAAATCCTCTCGGCTCTCATCCTGCTTATTTATATTTTATATTAACCACGCGTCTCATTTTTGCAGTTCAGAGCATTTTTTTTTTTACAAAAATATTTCTTTTTCCCTATAATAAGTAACGCGAATGCAAAATCTAAAGCACTGCTACCCAAAGTTTCAAATGATAATTTAAATAAAAAAGGTTTTTTTTTTATTTTGGGATATAGTCGTTCAGCGCCATTTTTAGGGCCAAATTCAACCTCGAATACACGTTGTGCTCCCTGCCGTTAGGAAATCAAACTACTGGCGAAAGAGAAACGGGGCATGACAAGTGAGGAAGTACTTCCACCTCACAGAATACAGCAGACAAGTGACAAATACCATTTAGAATAGGCGAGACGACAATGATAACAAATTATAAAAAAAACTTATCAGTGTCATAACCATAAACTAGAACAATCTGCGATGTTGAAATTTTAATAACTTATGTCCGACTTGTTCTATGATCGATTAAAGTGTAGTGGGAAAGTCCAATTTAAAAGAATGAAATTATAAAAAAAAAAATAACTTTGGAAAAATAATCAAAAATACTATAACTTTTGTTATGGCACTAGCTACATAAACGCAGTATTTCACATAGCTGTCGTACAAATTTTTGTTTTAACGTATACAAAATACATAAGTGTGACGTCATAATTCAGTAGCCTTTTGTATGGAGCGTTTTCGGGAAAGTCCAAAATTGTGATTTACAAGTTATCATATCTCGAGAAGTTTTTATGCTATCCAAGTAATTCTTTCACCTATAGTTATATTATAGTGACGACCTTACATAACAAATCGAAAAAAAAAATTGTCGTCTAGCCTATTGTCATGTCCCCACGATTAAGAGAGGTGGACTTGAGGAGATACTTCATTAGCAGCGGGAGTGACAGCGCGCAAGAAATAGTCATTGTTTTACGAATGTCTATGTTACTACGGTAACCGCTTTATATCAATTGTACGTGAATACGTTATATGCACTAAAATTATCTCAAAATGGCAGCGCTTCCTCCTCCTCAAGCGATAATATTTAAAGAGCATCTTCAGCTCCTTATAAAATAACTAAGCGATTTGATAAACAAAGGTTTTGAATATCAGGTCATACAGCCATGACTTCAATTGAATTGAATACATTGTTTTTTGACATTAATACGTATTTAAAATTGTTTCCAAGGAAGGCAATAAAAAAAACGAATAATAACAAAATCGGGGGATGCAGCTACAACTCTATCATCTCCATTCAAAATTCAATCACAACACCGGATAGATGAAGAATCAAAGAATTTAATACGCTAAGTAAGGACTATAAAACATAGCGTGCGGGGGAAGGGAAATCGCTGCCATTTTGAGATAATTTTAGTGCATGTAACGTATTCACGTTCAACACACAGCCGTGTCCATGATACCACACCCCATTATTTTATTTGTAAATATAAGTATTCGCATTACACTTACCCTTATTTCATTTGAAAACAAAGTAACTTATGTTTAAAATGTTCACATTTGATGGAATAACAGAATCAGCCCTAATAAAGCAAGAGCTAGGGCCATACCCCTCAATCTGGAGCCGATTACGATCTAATATTTTGATTCCAAAAATAAAATCTAATCCTAAAAATCTTTGATTGAAGTTAATGACAAACATCTTCAGCTTAGTCTACAGAGCTTCTTAATTTCACTAAAATTCACTTTCACATTCAAGATAGTTTGGGGGTGTAAGTGGTTCATCAACACCTTTGAACCAAAGCCAACTTCACCTGCACGCGGTGCACCCTGCTGACTAACAAACGAAGCTCTGGCGAAAAGAGAGGTAGGGAGCGTAATTGTAAGCTACCCGATTGGGGAATGTACCTCCACCTTACAGAATACCGCAGCCAAATAACAATTCTCTTGAGGGTTGTTGTGTTCCTGCGAGTGAGTGAGGTCACCAGAAAGGAAGGAGATGCTGCGTTGGCAGCGGGGGTGGCGGCGCGCGAGCGATATTTTATGTTGCGAGTGTTAATATGGCTACGGCAACCGCTTCACATCAGGCGGGCCGTATGCTTGTCTGCCACCCGACGTAGTATAAAATAAAATAAAAAAAGTGTGATGAAAGTGAATCTAAGCTCTGCGGATTTAGAGTAGTAATGATTTAGATACATGACTTCCTTTGCGACAGGAAACAAAAAGTCAAGATAGGTGATATGACAAGTGAAGAATTACCCGTGGAATTTGGATTGCCACAGGGAAGCATCATATCTCCTACATTATTCCTTGTGTATATAAACGACCTGTGCCAAATTAAGTTCCATGGAGGTGGAGTCATTACATTTGCCGATGACACCGCTCTCTTCTTCAGTGGTAAAAATTGGGAGGAAGCCTACTCCAACGCTCAAAGGGGGCTGGATACTGCCAGTGTATGGTTGCAAACAAACTTACTAACATTAAATACCTGCAAAACAAAATACGTAACCTTTACGCTTCAGCCGCGTTTGCTACCCTCGCAGTCACTGAACCTCACAGCACATACATGCGGCTCTTCGCAAACAGGATGTTCTTGTCCACAACTTGAAAGAACCGAAAACATTAAATACCTCGGTGTTACTATCGATCAGACTCTGTCCTTCAAACCTCATATACAAATTCTGGCAAATAGATTGCGCAAACTCATATTTATATTTAAAACCTTAAAACACATAGCCAATCGTCGTATCATCAAAATCGTGTACTTCGCGTTGTGCCAGTCGCTAGTGGACTATTGTATAAGCACATGGGGCGGAGTGGCCAAAACCCACCTATTAGAGGTGGAAAAAGCACAAAGAGCCATCCTCAAGGGCAGTGCCGGACTCCCTTTCCGATACCCAACAGCAAATTTGTACCAGAGATGGGATCTACTAACGGTAAGGCAATCCTTTATACTCTGCACTGTCCTTAGAAAACATACACACACACCATACGATCCCAATCTTCGGAAAGAAAAACGGAGGAAAGACATAGTCTGTCAATTACCAAAAAACAACACGGCTACTTCACAGAAATTCTATGATTTCCTTGGCCCCTACCTCTATAATAAAATGAACAAAATCTTGGACATATACCCACTAAATAAAGCTTGCTGCAAGACAATATTGACAAAATATTTAAAAACTTTAAATTATGAAGACACCGAAAGCTTCATACGCCCAATAGGATGATAATATATAAATATATATACAAATATGACAAAAAAAAACACTCAACCACTACAACAGAAAACTAAGCGTAATACCCGTCGTATTAACCATATAGACAAAAATGCACTTACACACACCTAGACACAAACACATTGATACACTTTACTCACTCACGCACACGCACTTCAATCCATATGACACACAACTAGGAGTACTTATTTTTATTTAAAATTGTAATTGTAAATAAATTAGAATTAAAAATAGATAGAAATGTATTTGTATGTTCACCTTGTCATACACGACAAGTATTGTGTTGTGTGCACGGGAGGGCCTGGTGACCTGTTACACAGGTTCCTCGGAACCTACATCAGGCACCAGTCTCTCACAAGCACTAGAGTTACACATATTAGGTTGGGGAAAAAGTCTTTTCGTATTTTATATGAAAATTCAAAACATTTTTTACTAAAGTTTATTTACATTTAACTAAAGTATGTAGGTGCCATTTTGTTCGATAACTTTTTGCCATCTTGTAGGTAGAGACATGATCCCATTACTATAGAAATTTTAGGACTTCTGTTCAAAAAACCACGACAAGTGGTTTTGGCAGTCTTCTCGTGATGTTAACCTGACATTGCCTAAAGAATTCTGAAGAGACCGAAACAGGTGGAAATCAGAAGGTGCAAGGTCAGGACTATACGGCGGATGCATTAACACCTTCCAGTCAAACTCTCTTAATTTTTGCTGAGTGGCTAAAGATGTGTGAGGTCTAGCGTTATCATGATGAAAAATCACACCCCTTCTGTTAATTAATTCCGGCCGCTTTCTCTCAACTTTTTGCTTTAATCTCATCAGTTGTTCACATTAGAGTTCAGAATCGATAGTCCTGCCTGGCGGTAACAGCTCATAATGAATAATGCCCTTCCAATCCCACCATACACACAGCATCACCTTATTGCGGGTTAACCCGGGTTTTGCCAGAGTCTGTGAAGCCTGACCGGCCTTTGACCACGACCTTTTTCGCACGTTCTTGTCTTACATGATCCACTTTTCATCACCAGTTATAAGCTTCTTCAAAAACGATTCGCTTTCATTACGTCGTAGTAAAGAATCGCAAATGAGTACACGGTTCATTAAGTTTCTTTCAGTGAGATCGTGAGGCACCCAAATATCGAGCTTTTTAGTGTACCCAGCTTTTTTCAAATGCGCCAAAACTGTTTTGTGGTCAATTCCTAATTCTTCAGCTACGTCGTAACTACTGATATGCCGCTCTTGCTCCACTTTTTCAAAAATGGCATCCATTTTATCCGTAACAGGGCGACCAGAGCGACGTGCATCTTTCACATCAAAATTTCCTGATTGAAAACGCTTAAACCAAATTTGTGCTACTCTCACAGACACTGCACTAGGTCCATAAACGTCATAAATTTTTTTCGCAGCTTGCGTTGCATTTTTACTTTTTTTGTAGTAAAATTTTAAAATGAATCGAATTTCTTCATTAGATTCACTCATCTTGACAGTAAAAAAAACAAATGAAAATCACACATTTACCTAATTTGAATTTGGAATTATCTTTTTTAAAATTTAAACTTTTTAAAGATATCAAAACCTGCCAGATACAAATGGTATAACCAAAGAGATTTTATTACAAGTTCATACATACTAAAATGCGAAAAGACTTTTTCCCCTACCTATTATTACGTTTCAATGTATTATATATTTGGTATATACTTGTGAGAGAAAATAAACGATATTATTATTATTATATTTAATTTGTATGATGTTTCTAAGTGCTTTATAAAGTCCCAGGAATAAAGATATTTTGATTTGATTTGAGCTTTAGTGTTTCTACCAGCTAGGCTAAACACTATAACCACCAAACTAAGCTTGATTTTCGCAATCAATGAATCCAATTGGCTTTAGCTTCGGCGGTAGAGCAGGGGAGCCTACCGCCGAAGCTGAAGCCGCCACCTAATATCTTCATTCGAAAAATAGGTTTGGGGTGTAAGTGGTCCATCAACATCTTTGAACCAAAGCCAACCTCACCTGCACGCGGTGCACCCAGCTGACAGACAAACGAGGCCCTAGCGAAAAGAGAAGTAGGGCATAGCGTATATTTAAGCTGCCCGACTGAGCTCTGGCGAAAAGAGAGGTAGGGAGCGTAATTGTAAGCTACCCGACTGGGGAATGTACCTCCACCTCACAGAATACCGCAGCCACATAACAATTCCCTTGAGGGTTGTTGTGTTCCTGCGAGTGAGTGAGGTCACCAGAAACAAATAATGGAAGCAGAATAGGCTGGCAACGGATCGGCGACCCCTTGGTGTTGCTGATCTCCATGGGCGGTTGTGATTGCTTTCCATCAGTTGACCCACATGCTCGTTTGCTACCCTCTCATATAAAAAAAAAGTCTTACGTCTAAGGTACTGACAAACACCTTCAGCTTAGTCAGTAGAACTCCATCGTTTCTACCAGCTAAACTAAACACAAGTAGCATAAACCTAAGTTGCAGTTTGATTCTCGCAACCAAAAAATCCGATGGTAATTGGCTTTAGTTCGGCCGCAGGGTCCCTGCCCTCTTGCCACCAGCTCTTTTTGCGATTCAATAAATAAATAAATATTTCTGGACAATTCACACAGCGCCATCTAGTCCCAAATTAAGCGCAGAGCTTGTGTTATGGGTAGTAGACAACTAATAAATATACTTAAATAATTTTTTTTTGTAAATACATTACTTATATTACATAGAAAACACACAGACCAAGACAAACAGACATGTTCATACACACAAATGTTTGTCTTGTGCGGGAATGGAACCCGAGACCTCGGAGTCAAAGTGACTATTGATAACCATTCGACCACCGAGCTCGTCAATAACTGAATAGAATTCTTATTCATACCAATGAATAAGACACTCTATTTCAAATAGAAAAGAATAATAGATTCTATTTCAAATAGATAGAATAGAATAAAAAAATAAGCATTCTATTCAGTTATTGAATCGCAATAAGAGATGGTGGTAAGGGGGCAGGTCGGCTAGTTTGTACATAAAATTGCACTGATAATCCAGCATTCCATATACCATGCGCAAAATAAATGTGCGTCACTGGAAGCCATAAAAATCCGGTTCATACCGCTGCATACCGGTTCAATGTAGATAAATCCCAAGTTTACTACGGCACGCGTATAAATATTCATTCCGTAGTCGTAAATATATCGTGCGTATGGGTTTTATATATCAGCGGACAGGACTGAAACACAACACAAGGATTCGATGTATTGTTTCGAACATAATTTATGGAATATTTTTGGGGTGTAAGTGGCTCTGTCTAAGCCAATTTGCACGTGGTGCTCCATGATTGTACATGTACTGTAACTACCAATGCTCAGAATTAACTATAGGTAAGGAGGAGACTGAGCCGACTGAGGTGTAATTAGAGGTTTGTTGTGTTTCTACGAGTGAGTACGGTTATAGTATAGCATCACTTTTTGATGATGTGTGTTTGTCAATCGAAGTGGTTTAAAAAAAATCTATACTTTTTTATACTGCATTGTGTGTCAAAACTAGATATTACTCGCCTAATGTTTAGCCATAGTATAAGAAGGCAGGTGGTTTCTTTCTTTCTTTCTTTCTCTTTCTTATTTTTTTCCAACAGATACCGCTATTGTTTCCTCTTTTTACTATTTCCTGGATACTGCTCCTAAGTCATTAGACCCTTGCACTTTTAAATTAATTCTTAAAAAAAATCTAAATAAATTAAAGCCTTTATTAAAAAAATCTAATTAATTCATTTAATAAAGGCAGTTGTACAACTATTCTTATCCCACTTCTAAAAAGCATTCTTATAAAAGAACACTCCATGAATAAAGTATTATAATACTTATAACTAACAATTAAAAATATTTCTCATTTCAGCGTAACACGTCCACTCTCAACGAGCTACAAAATGAAAATACGAAATTAATTCGAAATTCAAATTGAAAATGGGCAGCGGTCACAGCATCGCCAATAGCAAGAGGTGGCAGGGGAAGAAACGAGAGCCGCCACCCCACGCTGAATCTTCTAGAGTTTTATTTTTGCTATATCTGATACACAGGACTTGGAATGTTGTAATTGAACATGTTGATACGAAAAGTGCAAGGTGAGTGTTTTTAAAGTTAAGGGGTTCTTACCAGATAACCCATAAATTCACCTAAATACTTTTTTTTGTATATACATAACATATACAAAAAAATGTAAATAGGGGGGCTCGATAGCGTCGTTGCGCGTGTCAGTCTAATCGATCACGCAAGTTAAGCAACATCGACTGTGCCCTGTCTATGGATGGGTTTACCATAAGGTAATTGATATCCAATATATAAAGTAGGTAGGCTTCGCAAGACGACGGAAAGATGAAAATATCGGTTTTTCCCACTGGTCAGATTGATGGACAGACTACTTTAGCCAACGGGAATTTTTTTTCCCATTGTTCAGACTTATTTGACAGCTGGAAAAGACATAGAAAAAAGTACAATTAAAGTAAAAACTGTTTATATCTAGCTAATATTTTGAAGCATGATTTTATCACTTTATATGCAGTGCAGTAGTAGGATGTAATTGATGTAGTAGAAAAAAAAGATAATTATATATTTTACAAATACATTTGTTGTTGTTGTTTGGGCGTGTGGTTTCAGGCAGACTAGAATAGAATCACTCAGTTTCGTCCAGTGGATGTCGTACAAGGCGACTAAGGGAAATACATTATCAAAATTTGATAATGTTTTTCCCTTAGTATCGATATATCGATCGATAATACCTACGTGAATTGTCTTATCATTTTGTTAAATACCATACCACCATTGTTGTGGTTGTAGAGATTGACATTACCGATTATTATCATAATCGATTTGTTTGTTTTTGGCAAAGGCATTCTTTTTTTTTTATACTACGTCGGGTGGCAGACAAGCATAAGGCCCGCCTGATGTGAAGCGGTTACCGTAGCCATATTAACGCTCGCAACATAAAATATCGCTCGCGCGCCGCCACCACCGCTGCCATCGCAGCATCTCCTTCCTTTTTGTGCATTGAATTGCACGAGTACATCTGTTCTCTCCATCATAATGAAATATTTTTATTTTACAATAAAATTAAAACATAAAGGGTGTTGGTTATTTAATGCATTCCCTTCAGTGAAGTTCAGCAAGTACACAATAATTACGACCTGATGATAAGCAATCATCGAAGCCTATGGACGCTTGGGACACCAGAGGCATCACTCACGCGTTGCTAACCCTGTAAAAACCCCTTTACGCCTTTCTTACGTTACCAATGGATGGTGACACTTCGTTTAGTACAAATTAAATAAATAATTTTACTATAAATTAAATAAATTTGGTGTCGAAGCCGCGTCATTGACCGCTACGCCACCGAGCTCGTCCAATGTAATGTCAATATAAAAAAGAACTCTAATATCACATTTCAGATGGCGAGGATCTCACACAGTACCCAGCTCGGGCGAGGAGCTGGGGAACAGGTTCGACTCGGTCAGCCTGGCAGACTCCGACATGGGTTCCTGCTATTCATCGTGCAGTTGCAGCTACTGCAGGCTTCGGGAGTGCGCTCACGATTGCATAAGGTAGCTTCATCATCAAGATATATCATTACTCAATGGTGGAATATGAGCCATCCTTCTATCGAAGAGGGTTTAGAACATATTCCGAAAGTGCGCTGACTGACCCCTTTTGACGTGACGTCTTTAAAATTGTTTCCATAGGGAGGCAATTCAAAATAAAACCGGCCGAATGCGAGTCGGACTCGCGCACGAAGGGTTCCGTACCAATATCTATAAAATTGGCAAAAAAAAAATACGTTTGTTGTTTGAGAGCCCCTCTTAAATATTTGTTTTATTTGTGAAGGTAAAAATTATAAATAAATTGACTGTTAATTTATTAATTACTATTAATTGTAGCAGACCTATGATGGCAGAGGTTGTTTATATAAATTCATTACATTGACATCAGCCTATAAAATTTCATCCAATTAACAGATGAGGGTATATTTTTCGAATCCCGGATCTTAGACTATTATAGCGGCAACAGAAATACATCATCTGTGAAAATTTCAACTGTCTGACTATCACGGTTCATGAGATACAGTCTGGTGACAGACGTAAGGACGGACGGGCGGACGGACGGACGAACCTTTGGATACGGAACCCTAAAAACAGTAACTTTGAAGATAATGAGGTCAATAGAAGTTAATACTCTGCTTAGTTAAATGGTAACAGATAAACCCATACTCCCAAAACTAAGTTATCCAATTCTAAGCCATTGGGTCTCCATATTTTTTTCAAAATGGCGGATTTTCAAGATGACCGCCATACCAATTACAGTAGCTGTGTCGCAAAGTTGCTTCGTTCTCATCATTGGAATGAAATTTCATTATAATACATCCATCCATGTACAGGCTACGATCGACATTGCTTAACTTGCGTGTTCGATTAGACTGGCACATGCAACAATGCTATCGAGCTCCTTAATCAATTCATTAATCGAGTAATCTGTAATTAAGTTAAATTTGTTTCAATGGATATTTGCACACTATTTTATAATGGCTAAATAGCTACTGCGTTACCCTGTTGTATAAATATTAAATTATTTTGAATTTTGGGACAATTTAATGATTTGATCATATCTCTATTTTTACCATATTCCTACGACATATATGTATTTCATACGATTTCCATCTAATATTTTGGTTCCCAAAAACAGGTGTTAAGTTTGCGTTATTGGCAAATATTTTTAGAAAAAGAAGAAAGAAACATTTATTTGCACACATTATACAGTAAATGTGTGCTTTTTTTTGTTGTTTAGCTTTGTCTGTGGAGCTTCATGATTGATACAAGCTCGGTTATCGACTGGTTAGCAATGGCCACTTTAATTCAGAGGTTAAAGGTTCGATTCCCGCACAAGACAAATATTTCTGTGCGTGAACATGTCTGTTTGTCTTGGTCTGGGTGTTTTCTATGTATGTATTTACATATATATAGTACAAGCTTTGCTTAGTTTGGCAATATGGCCGTGTGTAATTTGTCAAGGAATAATTTATTTATTTATTCTACCAATTAAGGTAATCACAATTTCAACTCATCGAATCTGAAGTTTAATTTTCGCAGTAAAAAAAAATCGATGACAGTCGGCTTTAGATTAGGCGGTAGGACCCTAGAGCATATTCTATATCGTATGTCTAATGGTATTTTCCACTTCTTACTTGAATTAGAATAGTTTACAAACATAGTTATAACACTGCATTTCTTTTTGTTTTCAGGTAAGCGGAAATAGTGGAATCATTCAACAACTGATGAAAAACACACACATTTGAAACTCACCAACCGATTAGCTTGCACAATCCAAACTATCGTACGTGGCACTGGAAGACAAAATTTTTCATTAGTAAGATAATTCGATCTCTAATATAAAACTAGTACTAACTACTAGCGTGCCGCGACTTGTTAATGCTGTACCAAAGTTTAACCCACCGTGGGTTCGCGGCACACGAAAGATTAATGATCGAAGGTAAGACAAGGTAAGACACAAGAAAGCAATCTGTCTTTTAACTAACATAAATACAAGGCAATTTATTTTATACCAGCTGCCCGGGCAGACTACGTTCTCTCAATTTTCATGAGAAAAGAAAAGTATTGTTTTTACTGTTGTCAACGCAATTTTTATATCTGTTCTCTTTATTAAAACTTTCCGTGTGTCTTAAGGAAAAAAAAAATGCCGAATTGGTCGAGCTGTTCTCGAGTTTTCCGCTTAGCAACATTCAGTTTCATCTATATAGGTGTAAAGACGTCTTAATGGTATAACTATAGGTAAAGGAACTTCTTTGATAGCACAAAAACTTTTTGAGATATGACAACTTGAAAATCACAATTTTGGACTTCCCCTAAAACGCTACATACAAAAGCCTATTAAGCTATGATTTCACACGTACCTAAGTACCTTGAATGCAATAAATCAGAAATTTGTATGACAACCATATTAAATACTGCGTTTATATAGCTAGTGTAGTAACAAAAGTTATTGTATTTTTATTGTTTTTCCAATGGCAATATTATTTTTTAATATTTTCATCCTTTAAAACGGACTTTTTCCCCAAACTTTGATGGACCATAAAAAGTTTGATGCGAGATATTAAATTGAAAGTTCGCAGATCGATTTAGTTTTATGTATTTTACGATTTCCTTGTTCTGGATTCGATCCCTAAGAGAAATTCCAAGCATAGCTCCAATTGCATACCGTCTCAGTTTCACCTTGGTGCCTAATCAATTTTACAGGCAATTTGATGTTACACTACATTGCGTGCTTCTACCACCAGCTAGTTCATGTAAATTACTGCGGGCTGGCATCGTCGGCAGTGCGGCTGCAGTCGCATGTTTCTTCTGTTTCAGATGTTTTAGAGTCGCAGAGATAACCGCATTAGCTGTAATAGCAACGACAACAAGTCGCATGCATCTACTAACGGGGTAGTAGGTGCCAGCCGGCAGTAGTTTACAAGAACTAACTGGTGGCAGAAGCAAGCAATGTAGTGTACATCAAATTGCCTGTAAATTTCATTAGACACCAAGATGCAACTAAATATAATTTTAACAAAAAAACGATTCCAAACATTACTCTACATTTATGTATGTAAATACAGGCTGATGGTGATGATGATGATGAAAAAATATGGGACCAATCTGGAAGTATACTCTTTCAAATAAAAAAAGTTTCTTTCAAATCGGTTTATAAATGATGGAGTAATAAAATAACAAATCTAACAGAGGGTAGATACAGACTGAAGATGATGAAAAAAATATGGGATCAATCTGGAAGTATACTCTTTCAAATAAAAAAAGTTTTTTTCAAATCGGTTTATAAATCACGGAGTAATTAAGTAACAAACATTTAAAAAAATACAGCCTAATTGAGAAATTCCTTTTTTTTTCTAGTCGTTTAAAAAGTAAAACACATTTCAACCAAAACGAAAAATCTAGGGTAAAAACTTCCTTCAAATGTAATGTAAAATGGACTACATTTTAATTACTTCAGGAAGGATGAGTTTTAAACTTTTGAAACCTTTTTCCGGTCCTCTATCTGAGTTTAAAGTTACTTTCAAAAGGTGTTTCATCATTCATGCCCTTTATCGTCTGCTTTCATGATTGATACTGAAAGTTCAGGAGTGCGGTCAGATTGTCATTTAGATATGATGTTTTCAGATTGCATAAAGATTTCTTTGGAAATTTGATACTGTAGGTACTATTGTATCGGTTTATGTATAGAGAACTAACTGACCCGGCAAACGTTGTTTTGCCATATAAATAAAAAAAATTTTGGGGTGGACTACCCCTAACATTTAGGGGGATGAAAAATAGATGTTGGCCGATTCTCATATATACCGGATAAGCACAAAAAATTTCATCAAAATCGGTCAAGCCGTTTCGGAGGAGTATGGCAACGAAAACTGTGACACGAGAATTTTATATATTAGATTATCTTTACTTTTCTCATAGGAGGGTTAGTGTACGAGAAACGCAAATTTCCTCATGACACTTTTGAGGTGTAAGTGATTCATAAACGTCTTTGAAGCAAAGCCAACCTTACCTGCACGTGGTGCCCTCTGCTGACTGACAAACGAGGCTCTGGCGAAAAGAGAGGTAGCGCATAGCGTATTTTTAAGCTGTCCGATTGGAGAAGTACCTCCACCTCCCAGAATACCGCAGTTAAATAATAATTCCCTTGAGGGTTGTTGTGTTCCTGCGAGTGAGTGAGGTCATAGGTTGGAAACGGATCGACGACCCCTTGTTGTTACTGATCTGCATGGGCGGTGGTGTTTGCTTTCCATCAGGTGACCCACATGCTCGTTTATCCCCCCCCCCCCCCCATTATATATTTATCTCGAGTTGCTCCGTGCTTCGGAGGGCACGTTAAGCCGTCGGTCCCACCTGTTGTCGTTCGGCGACAGCTGGTGACAGAGGAGCAGATGGCTACGGTATCCGCTTCACATCAAGCGGGCCGTTCGTTAGTCTACCACCCGACGATATATATAAAAAAAATAGCAAAGTATGTCAAGCGTGAGTCTCCAATGTTTAATTACTTTGCTATGACAAATCCGTGGTGCACGGCAGTTGAGCTTCACTTGACTAGCCATCTCTTTAGGCATTTAATGCCTTATTTGCCATATTGCTGTCTCTTACATTGCTAAAAGGGAAAGTCAAAATCCAAAACTTTCTTACTCCTACTAATTTCTTCTAATCGAACGCGCTAGTTAAGCAACTGTCCATGGATGGGTTTATTTATGTCGAGCTTCGCCATGCTTCGGAAGCCACGTCGGTTCCAGAAGTTGTCATTAGATGACAGTCGTTAAGCCAAAGCAGTGGCCTTTAGGCGGCTTGAAAACACAGGCCTCCGCCAACCCGCAGTTGAGCAGAGTGGTGGAGTACGCTCTAAATCCAAGACACAAGCATTCTCTTTTATAACTGACTCCAAAAAAGGAGGAGGTTCTCAATTCGGCTGTGTTTTTTTTTATGTTTGTTACTTCATTACTCCGTCATTTATAATACTTGAAATTTATAATACATTATAATTGATTTGAAAATAACTTTTTTTATTTGAAAGAGTATACTTCCAGATTGGTCCCATATTTTTTTCATCGTCATCATCGGCTTGTATCTACCCAGTGTTTAATATAAGCCTTCCCCAATGCCTTCCAACAGATACGATCCTCCGACATCCAGCCGCTTTCTTAAGATCATCGGACCATCTAGAGGGAGGGCTCCTAACCAAGTAATTTTTGGAGCCGCTTTTTTTTTTGTAAAAATTATCACAAACACCGACCATATCAGTAAACTAAATTTTGATCTAGTTCTATAATACAATAAGTAAACAAAGACTCAAATAAACCACTGCCATAAAATATTAAAAGGAATTTATATGTTCACGTTTTTGACACGCATGCACTTTGGGTCTGCGAGATAAGCTCCCGGGATGAACAAACAGAACAGTTTCCGAGGAAATCTAACATTTAATTGATTGAATGCACTGCAACTCGGGGAATGCACTTTGTTGAAGTTGATGGGAGCGAGTGAGGATTGAAGATTAAATGGTTTATTTTTAATCATATTTCTTGAGTATTAGCACACCCCGGCCACTACATACAAATGTCTCGTCGTTTACTACTATATAAACAATGACGTCTGTGCAGAGCGTGAATGAGCGTGTGTGCGTGCGGCGCCATACAAACTGTTCCAGATTTGTCTCAGAGGGGAGGTGAGGTCGACACGAGAGAGCGGCAGGGAGAGGCCATACTGTACGTAGTACTATTACTTATACTGTGGTATTAGTCTAAATCGGATAGAAAAAAAAACTTAATTTTGACGTGAATCCTCCTCCTCGCGTTTTAGACCTCATTACTGAGGGTCGTGATTCCCCCGCAGAAACATCTTCTTTCCAACAATTTTTCTCCAACTATTGCGATCTTCAGCAACGTGGAGGGCACTGTGGAGGTTTGAGTCCAGAGATGTGTGGATCTGGTCAGACCATCTCATCGGGCTGCGGCCTCTTGGTCGTCTGCCGTCAACCTTGCCAGTTGCTATTAGCTGTTCGAGGTTATGACCATCCATTGCGAGCGATGTGACCGAAAAATTCACGTATTCTGCGGAGGCAGATGGTAAACAATCTTGTTTTTATTTTTAGCCGCATTGGTGCGGAAGGCGGTCCAAGGAATATGCAGCATTTTCCTCCAGCACCACATCTCATAAGCGTCAATTCGGTCACGATCAGCCTTTCTCAGGGTCCACGTTTCAGCTTCGTAAGCAAATATAAGCAAATAATTGACGTAAATACGTCTTTAAAATTGCTTCCATACGAGGGTCACACCGAAATGATCAGGAATAGAAAAAACTACAAAGATAATACATTTATTTTCATTGCTTTTGGAAGTATTCTCCGTGACAATCGATGCACATTTGCTTTCGTTCAAACCAATTATTGTAACAGTAATTCCAATCTGAAAAGACCTAGTCGAAACGGCCGATTTGTAAGCTTCGACTGCCTCTTCTGGACCTTGAAACCGTTGACCACGTAGCAAATCTTTAGTTCTTGGGAATGGAAAGTAATTGTTGGGGCTCAGGTCAGGGCTGTATGGAGGATGGTCCATCAACTCCACGTTTTCCTGATTTAAAAACGCGATCGTTTGCCGAGCGGTGTGGGAGCTCACATTATCGTGGTGAAGGATTATGAAACGATTCGGATTACTTTTATGAAGTTCTCTTATGAGTTCCGGCAAACAAACTGTTGGCTACCAAAAAGCAGTAACCGTTCTTCGTAAAGTTCTCCCTGTAAAGGAATCGTAGCCACATGTCCGGTTTTCGATACAAACGAAGCCACCATTTTTTTAGACACGCTACGAGAGCGCACAATGTTTGTTGACTTCACCTCACTTTTGAGGACTCAAACAGCCGATTGGTATTTACTTTCAGGCTCACATGAATAAATCCATGATCCTACACACGAGATGATATTGTAAACTGAATTTCAGCTCCCTCTATCGAACCGTTGCAGAACAGACCGACACCAATTAACACGAGCCGACTTTGGTTCTTCTGTCAATCGATGGGCCACCTAGCGGGAAATTACTTCCAGACAACCAGTTTTTCATGCAATATTATTTGAATGGCTGTCATACCAATGCTGAGAGAAGCTCGTATCTGCTCGTATATCACATGTCTATCTTCTTGTATTAATTGGCGTAACACAAGAAATCATCGATGCAGCATCGATGATATGATACCGCAGTTTTTGGCCGACCAGTAGCAGGAACAGTTGTAAGAGAAGAACGTTCTCGATGAAACTCAGAATACCAGAGATATATAGGCATTTGACTAGGTGCTTCAAGTTCATAAATAGAAACAAGCTCGGCGACATATTGTTCTTGAGATAAACCTCACGGAAATGTTCCCGCGTAAACTCCATTTTCTCACTGACTTGTCAATTTGAAAGAGCTACCACTCTTTTTTTAGTGAATATTTTTTTATTTCTAAAATGGAATTAAGTTTGAAAGAATACTATATTTCAAATACCAAAAAGATTTTAAGTCTAACTTATGCGTAAGTATTCCATTCCCGATCTTTTCTGTGTGGCCCTGTATGAGGCAATTCAAAAAAAGAATGATAATGAAATTGAGGGATATAGTGTTGCAACTACAAATCTATCATCTTCATCCAAAATTCAATCACACCACTGGATAATGAAGGATCAAAGAATTTATTGCGCTACGTAAGGACTATGGAACATTGAATGCCGGAGCCCTAAGCGCTGTCATTTTGAGATTTGGGGTGTAAGTTCATCAACATCTTTGAACCAAAGCCAACTTCACCTGCACGCGGTGCACCATGCTGACTGACAAACGAAGCTCTGGCGAAAAGGGAGGTAGGGAGCGTAATTGTAAGGTACCCGCCTGGGGAATGTACCTGCACCTCTCAGAATACCGCAGCCAAATAACAATTCCCTTGAGGGTTGTTGTGTTCCTGCGAGTGAGTGGGGTCACCAGAAAGGAAAGAGATGCTGCCTTGGCAGCGGTGATGGCGGCGCGCGAGCGATATTTTATGTTGCGAGCGTTGGTATGGCTACGATAACCGCTTCACATCAGGCGGGCCGTATGCTTGTCTGCCACCCGACGTAGTATAAAAATATATAAAAAACCGGACAAGTGCGAGTCGGACTCGCCCACCGAGGGTTCCGTAGGTACGTAGTATCATTATTCAATTTGATATTTTTCATTATAAATAAGAAATAATGTGTCGAAAAAAATAAATAAAATATATTTTGCAATGTGTACATCAAGCCCTTTCATATGATACCCCATTTGAACTAGTAGTTTCAATTTGAAATTTCGACACCCTATAAAAAATACAGACCCCCTATTTTTTAAGATCTATTTACAAATGTATAGTTTTGAGATTTATTCCTGTACTTGTAGTCTATAACGATGTTACTTGCCAAATTTCATAGTTCTAGGTCAACGGGAAGTACCCTATAGGTTTTGATTCCCTTGAGTGTGTCGAAATATGCGTTTTTTGTTGAATAAACGGCCGTAACTTTTTTCTACGTAAACTTAGCAGTTTGATTTTTTTTTAACTTCATGGGACCGTAGACCTGAGTATACAGTTCAAATTTCAGCTTGATACCTCCACGCATTCTCGACATAGAAATTCTTGACAGACAGACAGACAGACAGACAGACAGACAGACAGACAGACAGACAGACAGACAGACAGACGGACAACAAAGTGATCTTATAAGGGTTCCGTTTTTCCATTTGAGGTTCGGAACCCTAAAAAAAGATGATTTTAGTGCATATAACGTATTCACGTACAAAACACGCCCGTGTCTATTACACAGTAACACCCCATTTTTTATTTTTTTATTTTAACTCTATCTACTTAGTTCGTTTTAAAGATTAATTTCAGCTACAGGTCTAAATAGACTACGAAACTCAACACAACCACTGCCCATTTTCTATTTATTTTTCTTTTACTTCCGTTCACGGTGTAAGCTTTCAAAGCTGGATCTCTATTACGTAATGAAGGCTTCTTTCTTTGTTCAAAGTACTGTTTTATACCTTTTACGAAGCTGTAACTGACTGTAGGTACTGTTTTAGTTTCACAGCATATTATTATGTTACATTTTATGAGCGATATTCAAATTCATATTTTCTATACTACATGGGGTAGCCATATTAACGAACGCGACACGACATATCCCTCGCTCGCCGCCACCCCCGCTGCCATCGCAGCAACTCCGTCCTTTGTGGTGACCTCACTCACTTGCAGGAACACAACAATCCTCAAGAGAACTGTTATTTGGCTGCGGTGTTCTCCGAGGTGGAGGTACTTCCCCAGTCGGGCAGCTTACAAATACGATGTACCCTACCTCTCTTTCGCCAGAGCCTCTTTCAATAGACGGCAGGGTGCACCATGTGCAGGTAAGGTTGGCTTTGGCTCTAAAGATCGTGGTGAGCCACTTACACCCCATTGTTACATTACATGGAGTTTGTATTGTAGAGACCAAACAGCAAAACTACAACCATGATGCAGGCAATTATTTCGATGTTCAGGAACATTATATTTCAGACACAAATGTTGAAACTTTGATGCTTTTAGATTTTATAGATTAATTCTTCTTCACTTCACTACGGAAAATCCATCTACCGCGAGTTGACGGACCCAATTTCATCACGTCAAATTATAACGGCGGAAGAGCGCTTTAAACTGAAAATTGACAGCCGCGATGAAACTTACAGGGCTGAAAATTGTGTAACGCAACCATGTTTACATTGACTTTTCCTAAAAAGGTGGATGACTTTGTGATTTAGGACTTTTTTATTTTATACTATGTCGGGTGGCAGACATCCGCCTGTTGTGAAGCGGTTACCGGAGCCATATATACGCAACATGAAATTCACTCGCCGTTTCTTTCTGGTGACCTCACTCACTCGCAGGAACAACATCATAGAAATTTTTATTTCGCTGCGTTATTCCGTGAGGTGGAGGTACTTCTTACGACGATGAGCAACTTACAAATACCTTATATTTTGCCAGAGTCTTTGTCTTAGCTGGCAGGGTGCACCGCATGCACGTGAAGTTGGCTTTGGCTCTAAAGGTTATGGTGAGCCACTAACATCTCAATTTTTAAGGAAGATTGAAGGGGTAATTACATATATTCAGATCATTTCGCGCGATTTTAGCTACACTTATTACAGTTCCGCTCTTTTCAGCTCTTTTGAGCCGCGATTTCGCATGTAGTGGGAGCTATCAGCACGCTAAGAAACCAGTAATCAATGTAACGCTGTTCTACCGATTTTACGAACAAAATTATTGTTAAGAGCCATATTACATTTTGACTGTGATTTTTGCGTAAAATGGCCAATTTTGGCGTTCTTGATCTCGGAAACAAAAATACATTAACAATGTTGACTTATTGAATAGTACAGAATAGCTATTGGCATAGTACATAGCGGCCTCGCTTTTTGTAAATTTTACTTAACTTTTTAAATAAACCCAAAATTGCAGAGAAAGATTTTCATAAAATGCGCAAATTCACTTTTTTGAGCTCCTGGATTGTACTACTGCAATACTGTTCCAAACAAATGAAATAAAAAAAATGGAATGTTATTTGTTATATAGTCGTATAGCACATAGCGGCCTCGGAATTTTGAAATATCATTGATTTAATATAGAAAAAAAACATTCTTTTAACCAAAAAAACTTCGAAAATCGCTTTAAGTAAACTGTTATTTTCTCGAATAAACGATAATATTATTGAGCAAAATTTATACGAGAATAATTGTTACTTCATGATGAATAAACTTTGTAGCATGAATTTATTATCTTATTTCAATAAAAACGATAAATATAACTTCAAAATTACTACAAAAAACGATGCACCGGCGGCCTTCGCGGGTTTAGTACTACGCGAGAGCTCGTCAGCGTGCAAATGTAATAGGGCTCTTAATAAAATTTTTAGCGACTCATTATTATTTTCCACTAAAAAATAAAAACCCTTGTCAACATTGACGGTGTAAATTTGAGAATTAAAGTACGTCGTCATAGCGCCCCATCCCTAAAGTGCTCAATTCATTCTCTAATTTGAGGAAATTAACTTAATCCGCCACTTCATAAGCAAAACAGAGACTTGTTGTCCGTAACGTTGCTTTTATTATTATTTAAAACACCGTGAGTTTTTCATATATATTTTAATACCAGAGGCAATTTCTATGCTAATAAATGCATTATCGTTCCTGTGGATTTGTTAGGATAGGTAGGACATATCTATAAAATACCTATAAAAGTAAAAAATATTTTGATTAAAATGTATATGTATAATACGTTTAAATTTATGCTACTTATACCTAAATTAACGTTTTAATTTTCAATTATTCCCTCTCTGTGCATCTGCCATGTCTGCATCACCCTTAGGTTGACTGGTAGAGAATGCATGTATGGCATTTAATTCTGTGTACAAATTTTGTGTATGAAGTTAAATTTTAAAAGTTAAAAAAAATAAATAAAATATCTATATCAAATTCTGTAATGTTAAATATTGACCATTTCCTGTGCCAAACAGGCCATACAGCTCGTCTGATATAAAGAGGATTGTCGTAGATAAAAATATTTACAGAAAGAATTTAAGGTATAAAGTATTTTGAAAAAATAAAATATTAGGTGTACATAGAACATAAAATATTGTAAGTACCACGATATCCAGGCCATCTAGTGGCAAAATGAAGTATTAGTAAATACTTTACAGCAGTGGCAGGCAGAAAGTGCTGTTATACCTTTCACTTCTGCTGTGCATGCTTTTCGCTAATACGTACGAGTTTGAAATTGTTTATCATTTGTTACAATAGATGGCGTGGAAAATCATCTCTGAAAGTTTAAGGAATTTGTGAACTAGATTTAATAACGTTCCTTACAATTTTTTATTTAGTTTCACCTCGGTCTCTAATCAAATCTTGCAAGTTAAAATTGACCGACTTCACAATGTCCGATTTAGCTAAAATTTTGTACATTCGTTTAATTATCGTGACAGTGCACAATTAATTACCTAAATGCATCGACCTAACAAAAATGTTACTTTTAATCCAATATGTCTATTTATAACTTCCACATTAACTTGTATGAATTGGTATCAAATAAAAGGGTTTGAGAATAATTAAACATTTTTTTTAACAACTATCTACATAATAAAAGTTGGATTTAAAAAAATGTTTCTTGTTGTTTGTGTTTGATTAAAAATGTTTGATTTTCTAGAGTTTTTTCTAGCCACGTTCCGCAGAATAACCATATTAATAATTTAACCAAAGAGTAAATAGCTTGTAAGTAAGTCATCGAGATACTATGTAAGTAGGTACAAATATAGTACCTTAACGAGTCCCAAACATAACGTTATTATACAACTCTTCGCTAAAATTTATATTTTATGATCCCAATGAGGAGCTCAATGACATCGTAGCGCGTGTCAGTTCAGTTTAATCGATCACGCAAGTTAAGCAACGTCGACTCGACCGTAGGCTGTCTATGAATATATTTTTTATTGTACATCTTAAATCAGTGTTGTTTCAGTACTATTACTTAAACTGTGGCTGTAGGCAGATAGATATCAAACGTTTTCCATGAAGGAAATTAAAATTGGGTTGTATCCATATCGCGAAGGCCTATGAAAATGTCTGTTCGCTATATTTGTTTACAGTTTTTTTTTATACTTACAGGGTTTTTTTTATATTTTTATACTTTACTCATGTTACATTTCTCTTGTAGACTTAACCTCTGTACTAGGAAATAACCTGTGTTACAGATGTTATGTTCTTCAATTTTTCTAAATAAATTTAACAATATGTAGCATAGAGTAAAGGATATAAGGATATTATCTCTCTAGTCCCTGATATGTAGTAAAGACTTACATGGATAGCACATTGGTTAAATCTACCATTTTCACTAAGCAAATACACTAATACTATTAATTTAAAAAACAAAATGTATAGATACCTAGTGATAAAATTTATGTAGGTATTAACCAGAACCAGAAGTTGGCCGTGTGGTTTCCGGCAGACTAGAATAGAATCACTCCGTCTCTTCCCATAGATGTCGTTCAAGGCGACTAAGGGAAATACATTATAAAACATCGATCAGGCCTCCCCAACCCGTCTGGCCAGCGTGGGGAGTGTAGGCCAAATCCTCCTTCTGTCTGGGACGGACGAGAGAGGGTCGCGCTCCTGTAGTGGAGACTAAAATGACCTGATAATGATTAACCAGAAGCGAGTTACTTTGAGTGATCAAAAAGAGACATTTTTATTTTATTATACTCAATGTATGCTTCAAGTACTTGTATGAAATTGCACATCAAACTTCAATTACATCATAAATGTACCTATATTAGTTTCTTGCGTGAAGTTATCCTACATTTTGTAGATATGTAGAAACTGGGGAAACCTCCATAATTATCTGTCAATGTTATTGAGTACTACTTACCTATTGACGAATAATAATGCCGAACAGAAACTCGCTGTGTCGAACGATGTATTGTCTGTGATACTGTGTTACTTTCCCGAGATTCGAACTTGCACTACCATTGTCACCAGTATTAGGAGAAATACACTTTACTACCTATCTACATTTTATTGGTAGAGAGCTCATGCTTTCTTCATTTTCTAAGGGTAGTAAGAAATATCTTTCACCTTTCAGGTTTTCTATGGTTGACTGGAAGAAATTCCTAATAGGATAAATCCGTCAATGTACGATAAAGTCTATTCTTTTTTTAGGGTTCCGTACCTCAAAAGGAAAAACGGAACCCTTATAAGATCACTTTGTTGTCCGTCCGTCTGTCTGTCTGTCTGTCTGTCTGTCTGTCAAGGCCCTCTATGTCGAAAATGTGTGGAGGTATCAAGCTGAAATTTGAACTGTATACTCAGGTCTACGGTCCCATGAGGTTGTAAAAAAATCAAACTGTTAAGTTTACGTAAAAAAAAGTTACGGCCGTTTAATGAGCAAAAAACGCATATTTCGACACATTCTCAAGGGAATCAAAACCTATAGCCGCTGAATTGCCCGTGTCGACCTACGGTCGACATGTGACGTCACGACCTTGAAACGCTTGAAATGCCCGTGTCGACCTACGGTCGACATTTGCAGTTTGGCGTTCAGTTTTGGGTAGATTGAACAATACTCATCTGTCATACATTCAGGCCCATTTGTTTATGTTTTTTTCGTTTCTCCGCCATATTAGCTATCGGATTAAGGCCAAAGAATCATAAACTCAATGGAAAAAAAAATAAAAAAAGGGGTTTAAGAGACTCGCCTTAACGGCGCCAGATGTTCGGGCCGGTGTCAAGTGCTATAAAAACTTATTTTGTTTAGGTAAGTGTAGGTTTTTGTTTATTAACATCGGGTTTTATCTCCCTAGCGTATTTTTAAATAAATATCGCCTTAGTTCATAAGGTATTTTTTTGAATACAAGTAGGGCTATGAAACACCACTTGAGAATGTTTAGACCATCTTAATTCTACACTATAGTCGAGTGTTGAACAACAAAAGACGGCATTGTATAGTGCTGTTCTTAGTAAACGTAAAAAACACCACTTGTAGGCACTCAATAACAAAGTTGCGTCTCAATGACCGTTTTTATGGGGCCCCGACCACCCGCGGCGCCGGGCAGGTAGGAACAAAAAACAAATGGGCATCGTTCCGTCGCGTTTTTGCGCGGGGGGGGGGCGCGGGGGGCTCACTTTGGGGGGCAAAAGAGCGGATAGGGTACTTGCCGTTGACCTAGAACTATGAAATTTGGCAAGTAACATCATTATAGACTACAAGTACAAGAATAAATCTCAATACTATACATTTGTAATTAAATCTTAAAAAATAGGGGGTCTATATTTTTTATAGGTGTCGAAATTTCAAATTAAAGTTACTAGTTCGAATGGGGTATCATATGAAAGGGCTTGATGTGCACATTGCAAAATATATTTTATTTATTTTTTCCGGCGCCTTATTTCTTATTTATAATGAAAAATATCAAATTTATAATGGTGTGAACCCTCGGTGGGCGAGTCCGGCTCGCACTTGGCCGGTTTTTTGTAATTGTGTATCTATGTTTCTTTGTTGTACATTTTTTTCCCTATACTATACTATATGTTATACTAAACGTCTAACATTATAAAACTGGGCGACTAACTTACTGATTTAGCGACTAAAGATGATATAAACAAACCAAACCTAACCTAGTATTGCAGAAGCATACTCCACCACGCTGCTCGACTGCGAGTTAGCTTAGACCAAGGCCAATTATTCTCGTAAATTTTCTACGAACGCAGATTGAAAGTTGACCGAATCGAGATTGAATTGTGAATTGACTAAAATTATATACTTTATTTTATTAATTAATTATTATCAATTCTTGTTGTTGGCCAAGTAACATTCTTAGTTTGTATATTTTTCACTCATATTTCGATATAATCCCGCTTAAATTTAATTTTGAAGTTACATATTGTGTTACGAGAATACCAAATGTGACATTTGTGAGATCGAGACTGAATCGAAACTGAATTTTGACTATATTTTGATTACGAGAATTGCCCCGTGTTTTGAAGCCGGCTGAAGGCCACCGACTTGGGTTAACAACTGTCACCGGAGGAGCTCGAGACAAATAAACCCATCAATGGAAAGGCTACGGCCGACGTTGCTTACGCATCGGCGACGTGTGCCTTATTTCGGCACTGCCCAGGTCTCAGATCTTGATTTTAACCAGACAAAAAATTAGTCGTTAATTTGTCGAAATTTGTCGCCCAAAGCAAAAAATTTGTCGGTCTCCCATTAAAGAGTTATAAGGTTTTATTTGTGGCAGTGCCGAAATAAGCTTATTTCGGCACTGCCCACTCGGGATCTATTAAACTACAAAACATAGCGAAGATATGATTTTCTCCAGAATTAGTCGTCAATTTGTCGAATTCAGACACCAAGTATCAGAATTAGTCGACGTCCCGTTAAAAAGTTATAAGTACTTCTTTGTGGCAGTGCCGAAATAAGCCTTATTTCGGCACGGCCCAAAAAAACTACACCACCTAGCGAAAATCTGATTTCACCCAGATGTTGCCTTGAATTTGTCGGATATAAAACACAACTGGTCGATGCGTAATTAAAAAGTTACACGCATTTTAATAATTCTCATAATAAGTATAGTCCGAGATCTTGCATCAAAATTATATCATGCACAAAATGCAACAGTAAACGTTTTATTTCCTTCATTTTTCAGAGTCTGGCAAAGCTTGTCAATGCATGATACTGTTTTCTGATCTACGAATGCTTTAAGTGTTCTTTAGCACTACATTAGTTGCTTTTTACGACAGCCATGTGAATGGGGTGGTGTTATTCTACTCTGCCTACGTTAGGCTCTCTGACTACAACGTGAATTATTAAAATGCGTGTAACTTTTTAATTACGCATCGACAAGTTGTGTTTTATATCCGACAAATTTCGACAAATTCAAGGCAACATCTGGGTGAAATCAGATTTTCGCTAGGTGGTGTAGTTTTTTTTGGCAGTGCCGAAATAAGGCTTATTTCGGCACTGCCACAAAGAAGTACTTATAACTTTTTAACGGGACGTCGACTAATTCTGATACTTGGTGTCTGAATTCGACAAATTGACGACTAATTCTGGAGAAAATCATATCTTCGCTATGTTTTGTAGTTTAATAGATCCCGAGTGGGCAGTGCCGAAATAAGCTTATTTCGGCACTGCCACAAATAAAACCTTATAACTCTTTAACGGGAGACCGACAAATTTTTTGCTTTGGGCGACAAATTTCGACAAATTAACGACTAATTTTTTGTCTAGTTATAATCAAGATCTGAAACCTGGGCAGTGCCGAAATAAGGCACACATCGGCGACCTCTTGGTGTTGCGGATGGGCGGTGGTGATTGCTATCCATCAGGTGACCCACATGCTCGTTTGCCCTTCTCTGATATATAATGTAAATTTTCTATGTATCATAAGTATGTATTTACACAAATTTACGTATGTTTATCAGTTGTCTAGTACCCATAACACAAGCTTCGCTTACTTTGGGGCTAAATGGCGCTGTGTAATTTGTCTGACAATATTTATTTATTTATTTATTTATATAAAAAATCTCACATCCCAAATAACAATTTCCTAGAGCTATAGGAGGTTGTTTTCCTGCGATTAAGTGAAGTCACTTGACGCGGGGAGATACTCCGCGAGCGTCTTTGTACCAACGGTAATAATTTTACATCGGGCGGGCCGTACGCTTGTTTAACATCCGGGGTTGTATAAAAAATGGGATGTGGCTGTGTTATGGACACGGTCGTGTGTCATACGTTAATACATTTGGACTAAAATTATCTCAAAATAGCAGCGTTTCCCCCTCCCCCGCAGGCGACAAAATTCCATAGCCCTTACTTAGCGTCATAAATTCTTTGATGCTTCATCTATCCAGTGGTGTATTTTTTAAAAATTTTGGATAGATATGTAACTGCAACACGAAACTATATCCCCCGGATTTTATCATTCGTTTTTAGGGTTCCGTACCCAAAGGGTAAAAAGGAACCCTAGTACTAAGGCTCCGCTGTCCGTCCGTCCGTCCGTCCGTCTGTCACCAGGCTGTACCTCATGAACCGTGATAGTTAGACAGTTGAAATTTTCACAAATGATGTATTTCTGTTGCCGCTATAACAACAAATACAAAAAAATATAGTAAAATAAATATTCCAGGGGGCTCCCATACAACAAACGTGATTATTATGCTCGTTTTTGCTCGCAATCGATAACGGTAATAAGTAGACGCTTGAAATACTCACATAATATTTAGTTATATATTCATATGGAAGCAATTTTAAAGAATCAAGAAGTATTCACGTCCGTCAAAAAAATCCATCCTACACAAGAGATCTGTGGGGTGTACCTTCCTCCTGAATATCGAATACTTTTACAGACCAAACAAATCTTCATTTCTAAATTATGATAGCTATTTCTCATTATTTTCGTAGCAATACGGTAATTACTTCCCATATAGTTCTGAGTGGAGACCACGTCTCTCACAGGCAGCCGAGCGAGACGCCAGGCAGCGCCAGTGACGTCAATGCTCTCACGCGTGCCAGGCATGCTACACTTAAGTCATGCTCGAGGTAACAGCAAAAGTAAAATATAAGTAATGAAAATTAAAGAAATTGTTTATGTTCTGATTTCACGTTTATTAGTTTTGCAGTTTTTGAGTTTTAGAGTGGTGGTGTTTAGAGTAAAACCCAATCTCTACGTGGTTCATCTAACGAGCAAACGGACAGTTGCTGCCAAAGCAGCAACTCCTTCCTTTATAGTGACCTTACTCATTCGCAGGAACACAACAGCTCTCAAGGAAATTGTTATTTGGTTGCGGTATTCTATTTTATGGACATACTTCCCCAATCGGGCAGCTTACAATTACGCTCGTCCTACTATTTCGCCAGAACTTCTTTAGTCAGTTAACAGGGTGCACCACGTGTATGGCTTTGGCTCAAAGATATGTACTTATGAGAATTTTAATGAGCCTTAAGGATGAATCCTGAACGTAGGTACAGTCACAGTTCGTAAGTAAGATACCACCTTATTTTAACATTAAATGCAATATATTATTACTTTTAACAAAAAAAAAAACCGTCTTCAATCATTACTCTACATTTATATATGTAGATACAGACTGATGATGATGATGATGAAAAACCAATCTGGAAGTATACTCTTTCAAGTAAAAAAAGTTTTTTTGAAATCTGTTTATAAATCACGGAGTAACAAACATTAAAAAAAAATACAGCCGAATTGAGAACCTCCTCCGTTTATGGAGTCTGTTAAAAATTTATTCAATTTATTTGCTAGTCCTAAATATAGACAATATTTAGGACTAGCAACATAGTCATAAATATAGACAATATTTAGGACTAGCAAACTTTCATTCTTCTCAAATAAATTGAATTTAAAAATTTAAAAAATATTTTTCTTAATATTTAATATATTTTTAATATTTTTCTATATAATAATATTTTTCTTAATTATTTTTCTTAATAAATACGTGTTTCATTCCAAATATATTTGGGGTGTATGAGTTTCATCAATGTCATTGAACCAAAACCAACCTCACCTGCACCTGCACGTGATACACTGCTGACTGACAAATGAAGCTGGCGAAAAGACATGTAGGGCACAGCGTATTTTTAAGCTACACGACTAGGGAAGTACCTCCACCTCACAGAATACCGCAGCTAAATAACAATTGGGTTGTTTCCAATGTTTAAAAATTGTACAAATAAATTAACAATATCGTAAAATACACAAAACTATAAAGATCTGCAAACTTTCATTCTAATATCTTCAGTCAGACTTTTTTTAGCGTCGATCAAAGTTTGGCGGGAAAGTCCATTTTAAAAGTATGAAATTACTAGCTGTGCCCGCGACTTCGTCCGCGTGGAATAGTGTCTTTGGGCAGCATTTTTAAATATTTCGGCTATTTATTTTACAAATAAGACACATACGTATTAATACTTATATGAGTTGCAGTGTGCCATCTAGTGCTTATATAGCTCTTTTGTGGAACATTGTACATTCATCCCAACCAACAGCTTACACTGCTGCAACTTTCTTCCGCGCTCACCTCTTTTGCTAATGTTACATACCGGCATGTCCTCATCAGCTAAGTTCAATGGTAGTTTTAGAACCGAGTGCGCTATACCCCTATAACTATTTTGCTTTTAACCGTAAACACAGAAAACAAAACTTCTTATTATGAAAATAACTTATTTAAGTATTTTATTTAATTGTATAAAAACCTATTTAAAAAAAATATTATAAACCCAAATGAATTAAATTTAACTAATTTTATTGACCCAAATAAACAAAATCTCTATACTAATTATAACTTTTTACACTTGTACTTAAGAACTTGTTTTTATGAACCATTTGTAACCGATTCCTAGAAATCCCTTTCGGATATAGCGACTTCTGACTGAGTCGGCATGCAAAGGCATAAAGACTCATTCATAAAACTATTAAGCTTTCTTATCTTTTGTTTACATTCACAGATGGTCAAATGCTTTGTTTGTACAATGCCAGTTTCTCAATTTGTAATGACTGCGTAAATGTTATCTACATCAGGATAGCACTAATATTTTGTCTCTTGTCGCAAACTTATAAAACATTCACTTATACCTTACATATTTCCATACAAACTTTCATCCCCTATTCCCTATTGTTATTTTACCCCCCTGTGGGTAAAACTTTTACAAACTTTGAATGTCATATTTATTTATATCGAATCAACAGCCTAAAAAATAAGTTTCAAGCTTCTAGCTCTAAAAATAACGATACTTCCATACAACCTTTCACCCCCCCCCCCCCTTTTAACCCCTTACAACCCTTTTTTTGCATTAAAAAGTAGCCTATGTCCTTCCTCAGGCTCTAAACTATCTGTGTACCAAATTTCATTTAAATCGGTTCAGTAGTTTTGCCGTGAAAGCAGGACAGACAGACAGACAGACAGACAGACAGACAGACAGAGTTACTTTCGCATTTATAATATTATATAGTAAGGATTAAAAAATTATATTTCCATTGGAGAAGCAATAAAAAATGCTATAACTTTTATTATGATACTAATCACATAAACGTAATATTTAACATAGCTGTCGTACAAATTTCTGATTTGATGCATACAAAATACAGATCTGTGACGTCATAATTCAGTAGTCTTTTGTATGGAGCGTTTTGGGGCAGTCTAAAAATTGTGATTTTCAAATTACCATATCTCGAGAGATTTTTGTGCTATCGAAGTAATTCTTTCACCTATGGTTATATTATGGAGACGTCCCTACATATCAAACAGAAAAAAATGTTAGTCAAATACCCAATATTGTGTTCGTGCGAGTGAGGTCACCAGAAAGAATGAAAGGAAGGAGTACAGCCCCCTTACCACCATCTCTTATTGCGATTCTATTCAGTTATTGAATCGCAATAAGAGATGTAAGAATAAGTGGTAAGGGGGCAGACTGGCAACGGATCGGGGACCCATTGGTGTTGCTAAACTCCAATCGTGGTGGTGATTGCTTTCCATCTAGTGACACACATGCTCGTTTGTCCCCTCTGACATAAAAAAATAATAATAAAAAGATAAGGTAGGTGGTACGATACTTATGAACTTTTTTTTATTTTTTCTATACTACGTCGGGTGGCAGACAAGCATACGGCCCGCCTGATGTGAAGCGGTTACCGTAGCCATATTAATGCTCGCAACATAAAATATCGCCCGCGCGCAGCCACCCCCGCTGCCAACTTTGCCTTGCCCTTTCTGGTGACCTCACTCATAGGAACACAACAACCCTCAAGGGAATTGTTATTTGGCTGCGGTATTCCTTGAGGTGGAGGTAAATACCCCAGTCGGGTAGCTTCAATTACGCTCCCTACCTCTCTTTTCGCCAGTGCTTCGTCAGTCAGTCAGTAAGGTGCACCGCGTGCAGGTGAAGTTGGCTTTGGTTCAAAGATGTTGATGAACCCCTTACACCCCAAAATTTTTTACCCTTAATTATTTTTATTACTTCCTCTCCTACGCCGCGCCGGCGGTATACTCCCCCTCCGTCTTTCACTTCAAAAAAATAATAAAAAGATAAGGTACGACACTTATGAACCTTGAATGTCCTATTTCTCCTCATAGCATGAGACATGAAAACGACTCTAAAACCCATTCTCACAAGTACCCAAATGTTCACCAATTCTATTGTACTCTATTGTAACTGAGATTTCTCATTACGATAAATAAATAATGAGTTTTGTTAATTTGTTTTAAATCAAATTCAAGAACAAGTGATATTTTTGTTTTTTTATAAAACAATGAATGAGGAATGTAGAGTAAAATTACATCCGTTAGTAATTAAGTGAATAAAGAAAATTGTAAGTACTTACAGTTACTTCGTTTAATTATACCAAAACATAACTTATCATCATATATGTAGATGTATATATAGATGATATATTATCATATATCATCATCATAAGCCTGTATCTATCCACTGCTGGATATTAAATAAATAAATATTTCTGACAATTTACACAGCGCCATCTAGTCCCAAATTAAGCGCAAAGCTTGTGTTATGGGTACTAGACAACTGATAAATGTACTTAAATATATTTTTTTTGTAAATACATACTTATAAAACATAGAAAACACCCAGACCAATACAAACAGACATGTTCATGCACACAAATGTTTGTCTTGTGCGGGAATCGAACCCGCGACCTCGGAGTCAAAGTGACCATTGCCATTTAAAATCTTTATTGACCACAAATTTTATTATTTATAAGGGTACAAAAGGCGGACTTAACACTAAGAGCATTCGCTACCAGCCAACCTTCTTGACAAGCAGAAAATCACGAATGCGGTTCTGAAGAATCAAAACAAAAACAGATTTCACTACTAAAATATAATACTACAACTAATAAAATAGTTAGTTAATTGATTCAGGTGTTATTTTGCGTAGGTCAAATTTACAGGCAATTTGATCTACACTACTTTGCGTGCTTCCACTACCAATTAGTTCATGCAAACTACTGCCGGCCGGCACCCACCCACTACCGTTAGTAGTTGCATGCGACTGCCGTGGCTGCTTAGATGTTGATCATCAACATCTACAGATCGCCTGAGGATGCCTCGCGTAGAGGCGAAACACGTGTCGCAGAAACGACCACGGCAGTCGGGGCGGTGGCGGTCGCATGTTTCTTCTGTTTCAGATGTTGGAGATTCGCCGAGACGACCACAGCAGCTGGAGCAGAAACGACCAAAGCAGCCACGACAGTCGCATGCAACTACTAGCGGTAGTAGGTGGGTGCCGGCTGGCAGTAATTTGCATGAACTAATTGGTAGCGGAAGCACGCAAAGTAGTGTAGATCAAATTGCCTAATAAAATAGTATTTACAATTGCTGTAGAAAATATAATAAACATACATATACATACATAGAAATACATAAATTCAGCGATGATGATGATGATGATGATTATTTAGTGCTTAGATAGATCGTCTAAAAGAATTGCATGGGTTTTCTCCTTGAAAGTGAATTTGTCCGAAATTGCCCTGACAGACTCAGGTAGTGCGGTAGTTCCAGAGACGTGAAGCTTGTAATGTGAAGGAGTCAGACATAAAGCCAGAGTGGTAAAGTGGAATAGAAAGTAGACGTGTATTGTCAGAATGGAGTTGGAGCGTAGAGACTATGAGAATCACAAAGATACTGGAATTTGCTTTTTAATTAATCTGGAGATAGAGGATTAGAAGCATTGAAGAAGTGGTGTACTTCAGTACACCACTTCTTCAATGCTCTCCACATACGATCTTCCGCCTTCCGCATCCAGCAGCTTCCAGCCGTTTTCTTGAGGTCATCGGACCGTCTAGAACAGTGTTTCCCAATTAGTGGTACGCCTACCCCCGGGGGTACGCGAGATTGCATCAAGGGGTACGCGCAGCAATCTCTTAACTAAAATATTAAATCCTTAAAAAACAAAAATGCAATAACAATTGCCAAAAATCATATTGAATTTAGTTAAACGATGAGTAGGTAAGTCAAACGTATGCATCGAGAACTTTAGTGTGTCATTATAACGTCTTTTGATGATAATAATAAATATAAAATACACCTGATTTCATTTTTTATTTAACGTTCCTGCAATAAGGGGTACGCAAGTATGAGGTCTTTCTTGAAGTGGTACGTAGAAAAAACTAATTGGGAACCGCTGGTCTAGAAGAAGGATTTCTTGCATTTAAATCAATTTATCTAAATACTTTTATGCCGTCATGCGGAAGAAGGTAGCGTCGCTTATAAAAAGGGTGCAGGAGAGTAACAATAGCGTCCTGAAAATGGTGGCGGAAGACATAAATGCACCTGTGCGGAGGCATTTCGTGCGGACGATGTCTGAAAGAGAAGATCATCACTCCATAGTTCGTGGTTCTCACGGAATGCCTCTAAGGTACATGGTGTATTAATGAGATTGATATGACGAGATAATATTCTATTTTCCCTTTTACTTTTATTATTCCTACTAATATATTTTTAAGTGTTGTTTACTAACTAATGGATCTCTGTTATCTGTAATAAATAAATTGAATTGAATTAAGTACAAGAATTACTCATTACTATTATAACAAAAATTGATTTCTCACAAAGCTGTTTTTAAATCACAAAATGGCGTCAAATGTTTTTCAAACTTAATAGTATACGTGACTCGATAATGCTTACGTCATCGACGCTTTAAGAAAGCAGTATAGCGTCGCTCGTGTTCTAGATTCTTATGTGAACGAGTGATATCGAGTTCATAGTAATGTTACGGTATCGTCAGTGTTCGTAATCAATGGAGGTGTGGGTGCTACGAGTACTCGTGTGTCGTTTGTCGTTTATGTATCGCTTTACTATTGCTAAGATATGTCGCAGAGAATGCGATGCAAGAGGATAATAATAAAATGATTTTTGAAAAAAAATAAAAACCGACTTCAGTTGGCGAGCGCAGCTTATTGGTGGAATACCCCGGGAGACGCTGCTGCCCGTCTTCCGGGAATAAAGTTATTGCGTCACACAAGATTCCTTAGTCGCCTTGACATCCAGAGCAATAGAGTGGCGCAATTTTATTTTGCCGGCTACCACACGGCAAATTTAATGGTTTCCTTCGATTTTTCTGGGATCCCATCATCAGATCCTGACTTGGTGAATATGGGACCACCTCGCAATCATACCCTTTCAAATAAAAAAATAATTTTGAAAATCGGTTCAACATTCGCGAAAATATCTAATAACATACATGCAAAAAAAATCTGTCGAATTGAGAACCTCCTCCTTTTTTGAAGTCGGTTAAAAAGCCTAACTTAATTTGTAAAAAATAGTTTCTCTTGGTAATAATGTAATTTGTAAAAAAAAATATATTGTTTAAAGAAAAATGACTGTTGAAAAATTACTAACAAACACGACTTTGTTTTGTATATACATACAAAACAAAGTCGTGTTTGTTCGAACACTTATAACTCGAGAACGGCTAGACCCATTTTCATGGTTTTTGATTTGTTGGATTTGTCTCCGTCCCGAATAGCAGAGTAACTATTAAACATTGGAAAATTGACGAAAAAATAAAATAAAAGGAAAAAACATTTTCCGATACAAATAGTGTCAGCTGAAAAAGGATAGAGATCAATAAGTATCAAGCTCCAATCATTATATTAATATATCAAGAAAAAGCAATATAGAATAAACGACAAATGAACAAATGACTTAATTAAAAAAATATTGTAATGTCGTATATTATCACGAGGTGCTTCAATGAAGAGAATTAAACCGATTGATATAGTTTATTTTTTTACTTCTTTTTTGTGTTATTATGGATTTATATTGGCATAGAGGTTTATACTGACGTGAATAGTATTAACTACCGTAATAGACATATAAGGAAAGATTGTTGAACATTCTAATTAGATGCCTAGGATTCACACATCAAAAGTCGCGAATGAAAGTCAATCATATCAATATATAAAAACGAATGTCTATTTCCCTTGGTCATCGCATAACGCGTTAACAGCTGGACCGATTTCACTATTTATTTTTATATTGTATTTGTTATTGTCAGGAGAAGGTTTTTATGAAAGAAAAAATAAGAAAGTTTCGCGGAAAATTTGAAAATTTCATATAACTGAGCGCCTGTTTAAAATTTTGTAATGTAACATTATGTCGTTTCACAGAACTGTCAGTCATTTGACAAATTGCGCGAAACCAATTCGAATTCAATATTCATTGACAACAACGTCGGTCGGGTCAGCTAGTCATATATAAAATCATCTATAAAAATCTTTCAAAGACATTTTAACATAGTCACATTTTACACAATTTCATATTTTAACATGTCCGTCAAATCTTTACTTCAAAACTGCACAATCAGCTTACGTTATCAATAATTATCGTCACAATAAAAAGCAATAGAAAACGATACTAAAACCACATGGATAGCACCGTAAACTTGAAATTGTCAAGTTCACACTAAAGCCAACCCATCCAGTTTGTGAAGAGACTACACTGCGCGCGCACGTACCGTACCTCCCTAGCAGACGCGCGTTTGAAAAAAGTTTTACCAAAAAATATGTGCTTGTGATTTTTTTGTTTACTGACCTGTGTGTTTACTGTGTTTTTTATTTCGACTAATGGCCACGGAGAACTGACGTTCAAATATATTTTTTCACTGGTGAGTTTTATTTTCTTTTTAACTGCATTTCCGTTGACAGTAGGTAACAATGTTGCGAATTTTTTTTATGCAAGCGGCGTGGTTAAAGAAATTGTTGTTGGTGGTTTGTTATCTTTTTCTTTTATATACTTAATTAAGTGGTTAAGAATATTTAAAATATTAATACGTGAAGCATAAAGTTTGTACCCCTTTTTTCGAAAATTGTGCGGCCGGAGGAGTATAAAATTTTGCACACTTATAGTTTATTTATAGAAGAAGTGCAAAGTGCTAATTAATAAACTAATTATGTATAAAAATACATTAAATCAATAAAAAAAAATCACACAGTACCATATATTTGACATACACAAGCTTACAATACTCAATACTCTTTTGTTTATTGTTAATTGGTCGCAAAACCATACATAATTTAAATTATGACTTAATTTAAATTATGTATGGTTTTGCGACCACTTGAAACTGAAATTGCACCATAATAAATTTAATTATTTCATCGCGAGAACATAATTAGTAGACTGTTGGACATCACTATTGTTATTTCTAAAATATTCGTTTAAAGAAAAATGGGAGATTTCCAGACTGACATTATGGGATTTTATATATATAGTACTAGTATATAGCGTCACGAGCTTTCCATCAGGCGGGTCGTCCGCTTGTTTTCCATCCTAGTGTTATAAAAAATACAAACTGCAATGAAATTTTCTTAAATATTTTAAATACAGGATGAAACGATAAGTGATCGTATTAGGTTTTTTTCTAAACTATACCATACTACGATATTATATGATAGATATATATACCTATACGTTATTGAAAAACTGATTACTGATCTTGAAAGTGCTTCAAAAGCTCTGCCTAATAATATCAATTATAGCTTATTTATTTTTTAACAATTAAATAAATAACGGCTTTTGACAATAGTCATGTATCATGTAATACTCACTTATTCACTTTGTAATAAATAAATTAATAAATATATAATAAATAAGTAATATTTCTGGACAATTTACACACCGTCATCTAGTTCCAAATTAAGCGCAAAGCTTGTAATATGTGTCTTGTGCGGAGATCAAACCAACAACTTCGGACTCAAAGTGACCATTGCTAACCATTCGACCACCCAGCTCGTCAAATTAAACAAAAACTTGACGCGACCCAGGAGTCATAGTGAAGATTGCGGCGGTAGGAAAGATCAGTTTTTTTTTTGTACCACTATAGTGGCAAACAAGCATACGGTCCGCCTGATGGAAAGCAGTTAGCGTAGCCTATGAACGCCTGTAACACCAGGGGTATCACACGCGCGTTGCCGACCCTGTAAAAACCTCTTCACGCCCTTTTTGAAGAACCCCATGCTGTAGTCTCCTGGGAAAACCTCGACAGGCAGTTCATTCTACAGCTTGACCGTACGCGGGAGAAAAAGTCAGTCCACCATTCATTGCCTTTTTCCATTCCTGTCATTTTAATTCAAATCCAGGCTCCAATAGTAATTCAATTAAAATGCTAATGAACCTATTTCGAACAAAATGGCCGCCAATTAAAATATTATTAACTGTTGCATGTGCTTCGCCAATATAATTAGAGTTTTATGCCAATTTCTTTTGAAACGTGAAAGTATACATTGTGCCTATATGACTTTCTTCGCAGTCTGCTATAAATTTTATTTTTAGTATTTCATTGATAAATATAGGATGTTGGTAGGTTAGTAATTGGAAAGGCAAATAAGGCAAGGCGCAAATGTGCTACATTTCATTATATAAATAAATATTCCTGGATTAATTTACACTGCCATCTAGTCCTAAACTAAGCAAAGCTTATACTATGGGTATTAGATAACTGATATAATACTTAAATATATTTTTTCTACGTACATAATATATAATACATAAAAACACAACACTTTATCTGATAGGGTAATGGAATAAATAAATAAATATTTCTGGGCAATTTACACAGCGCCATCTAGTCCCAAATTAAGCGCAAAGCTTGTAACTATGGGTATTAATCAACTGATAAAATGTACTTACATTTTGTTTGTAAATACATACTTATAATGCATAGACAACACCCAAACCAACACAAATAGACATGTTCATGCCCACAAATGTTTGTCTTGTGCAGGAATCGAACCCGCGACCTCGGAGTCAAATTGGCCATTGCTAACCATTCGACCACCAAGCTCGTCAAAAGTCCTATGTTCCTACATAGGACTTTTGACAACAAAAACAAATTAACAAAAACAAAATGGGGTGTGACGGTGTTATGGACGCGGCCGTGTGTTGTCCGTGAATACGTTATATGCACTAAAATTATCTCAAAATGGCAGCGCTTCCCTCACCCCCGCACGCTATTTTCCATAGTCCTTACTTAGCGTAATAAATTCTTTGATCCTTTATCTATCCAGTGGTGTGATTGAATTTTGGGTGGAGATGATAGATTTGGAGCAACACCAAACTATATCCTCCGATTTTGTTATCATTTGTTTTTTTTTTCGAATTCGAATCGAAGCTATTTTAAAGACTTTTATCTAATCTCATACTGAAATTTACACATTAAAAAACTAAACACAGTATCTTAATGACAGTCTTTACGCACAAGCTATCAAAATAAATTTAAAAAGTTATTTTTCGATACAGCTCTTCTATGGACAACTGTATCGTAAAATAACTTTTTTACCATTTCGATACTGCTTCAGCCCTGGATACAGATATTTTAAACAGGTTGCAATGCAAATACATTGCAACTTTGCAAAATTTTTCTACATAATCTGTGAACGCGGCGCCGTGCGGCGCGTCGCGCATGCGCACTACGCATGCTCGATCTGCAATTGGATTTATAAGTAAGAATTATAGCTGTTAAATTAACTTCATGGTTGTATTTAAAATATTATTATCATATATTTCATGAGATTAGATAAAGTAGTGTATGAAACTGCACATAATTAGGTATTAAAATACTCGTGTGGTCTATTATAACATTCGCCTTCGGCTCATGTTATAAATTCACGTCAAAATGCAATAATCATTGAATGCCATCCCATTTGCCATGTGTTAAACTACGCTTGGAACTCACAACAAATTTAATCACAAGAAATTAGCAGCTGTGAGAAGCTTTCGAATTTGACGTCCGTTCCTTATTGACAATGTGAGAGACAACAATATGACAAATAATTAAAAGCGTAACGTCATGGTCTAGTCAAGTGAAGCTCCACTACCGCTCAGCATTGTTTTAAGGCCCTGGTAACCGCGAAAGTGGCGCCACTTTTAATAAAAAGCATATCTTATAATGATAAGAAATGTCTTATGAGTATTAAATTTCTTCTGTGCTCCGTGTGTTGTATAATTCGATGGCGTCGTTAGGTGTGGCAGTCCAATCGATCACGCAAGTCAACCAACGTCGACCGTAGCCTGTCGATGGATGGGTGTTATTTACCTTGAACTCAGTCCTGGCTGTTGTCGTTACACGACAGTCGTTAAGCCAAGTCAGTGGCCTTTAGGCGGCTTGAAAACACTAACCCGCACCAGTATGAATAGAGTATGCTCTAAACCCCTTCGATTGAGGGGAGACCCTTATCCTAGCAGTGGGAAGAAACGGGTTAACGACTATGTTTAATATGTTACTATTACTTATTTTTGACAAATTACACACGGCCGTCTAGTCCCAAACCACACACAAACTAAGCAATGCTTGTACTATGGGTACTAGATAACTGATATAATACTTAAATACATTTTTTTCCCCTCCCAACCCTTGTCACAGCTGGTCACATTTGTGAGACTCCCCCGCTCCTTAGTGTGTCGTCAAATATTTTGCAAATTTACATCTAGAGTTGCAAATGTTTCTGAGTTTTTCGTTAATAGTTCAAAGTTCGTATTAACACTTAGATTATAATAGATTTTGAAATGTGACGTCACGAAATTTAGGACCCCCTCCCACCCTCTTGTCACACTATGTCACACTTCATCGACCCCCTCCCTCCCCCTTAACGTGTGACGTAATTTATGGATGGCCCCAAAACCTCCTTCTGTCTTTTGGACGGACGAGAGAGGGTCGTGCTCCTGTAGTAGAGACTAAAATGACTTAATGATGATGATGATATTTTTTTTGTAAATACATACATATAATACTATAGACAACACCCAGACCAAGTCAAATAGACATGTTAATGCACACAAATATTTGTCTTGTGCGGGGACCGAACCCGCGACCTCGAAGTCAAAGTGCCCATTGCTAACCATTCGACCATACCAAGGCAATACATTATATTTACATCATTGTGCCAGCACTCAAAATGTATCATTATCAGAAGTAACAGCGAAAAGTAATAAACGACCGTTTTTGGTACATTACTTTTTTATGATTTTTTTATTAAAAGTGGCGCCACATTCGCATCTACAAGGGCCTTAAATATCAGATGAGACGACAAATGTGAAAGTTCAGATTAAAATTTTATTTAAATTTTTTTAGTTCAATTTGTTTCATACATAATTTTTTTAATTACTGTTTCCTTATAATCCATTTATGAAGTATACAGGGCAGGGTTATAAAAAAATTGGCGTTAAGTATTAGTGATTTTACTTTCACCAAATAAACATAAAACAGTTCAACGAAATCGTAAACACAAATTGGATTGCATAAAACTTCTCTTTGGAATTATTATATATGATAATATGTAAATTCTTGAAGAGATATCATACAAAGTTCTCAATTTCTCGGTGCCAGCACTAATTATGATCAAGAAGTGCACCGTCTCGACGGCAGAAAAAAAAGGCAGTAACGGCTGGAAAGGCCACACATAAATAATAATAAATAAATATTTCTGGACAATTTACACAGCGCCATCTAGTCCCAAATTAAGCGCAAAGCTTGTGTTATGGGTACTAGATAACTGATAAATGTACTAGATTTTTTTTTTGTAAATACATACTTATTTTAATACATAGAAAATACCCAGACGAAGACAAACAGACATGTTCATTCACACAAAAATGTTTGTCTTGTGCGGGAATCGAACCCGCGACCTCGGCGGCAAAGTGGCCATTGCTAACCATTCGACCACCGAGATCGTCAAATAAATGGCTCTCTATATCTTAGAAACTGTTATAGGGTTAGGGGTGTAAGTGGTTCATCAACATCTTTGAACCAAAGCCAACCTCACCTGCACGTAGTGCATCCTGCTGACTGACAAGCGAAGAGGCAGAAAGAGATGTAGGGCATGGCGTAATTTTTAAGTTGCTTAACTTGTGTATGCGATTAACGACGCCATCGGGCTCATGCTATCCTACTCCTCCTAAATACACCTCATACATCTTGCATATGAATATCAGCAGCGACCTCAATTCCAAGGATTACATTGAGAGCGTCATTGCTTCTAAGAAACTATGTAATTCTGAACTGAACAGAGTGAGACAATTCTTCGCGCCCAAGCAGCCTTATCTTTTTTATAAAGCACACGTTTGTAACATACAATCGAATACGACTATAGACTACGAAAAAGAAGGTTGGAATCCTTCTTTTTCGTTCGTAGTAGTACTTTTTCTTCGTAAGTAGTCTTTTTTTTTACTACGTCGGGTGGCAGACAAGCATACGGCCATGTTAACGCTCGCAACTTAAAATATCGCTCGCGCGCCCCTACCCCCGCTGCCAACGCAGTATCTCCTTCCTTCCATTCTGGTGACCTCACTCACTCGCAGGAACACGACAACCCTCAAGGGAATTGTTATTTCACTGCGGTATGCTGTGAGGTGGAGGTACATTCCCCAGTCGGGTAGCAGTCTTTTCGCCAGAGCTTCGTTTGTCAGTCACCAGGGTGCACCGCTTGCAGGTGAAGTTGGCTTTGGTTCAAAGATGTTGAGGAATCACTTACACCCCAAAATTAATTCTGAACAGAGTAAGACAGTTCTTCGCGCCCGAGCAGCTTTGTCTTTTTTATAAAGCACACGTTTGTAACATACAGTCGACTTATGAACCTTCTTTTTTGTAGTCGGTTAAAATAAATAAATCGGTACTCATAACTCTCTGTACTTGATGCATGATTATGTAAGTAAACAAAGAATACACTAGACTAAAAAAAAACTATGATCTTTTTCATTCTTTATGTAATAAGCACCTGTGAAGCCTCTTCATAAGTACCTACATTTCGTCATCATAATTGTTATGCAAAATGTATCCAATCGACATATTGTTACTTTTAAGTTAAAGCTATCCCACCAAAAACATTTTCATGTAAAAATGTTGCCAAGACGAGTCTACATAGCTTACCCTGTGAAAAAGTTATCAGATCTCGTATAAAGCCAAGCTCTAAAGACTACACGCTCTAAACCTACAAGCTCTGCACTATCTATGTAAAAGTGGTCAGATCTCATGTAGAGCCAAGATTCTTGATCTATGCGCACTTACTTTACCAGGCCTAACTTCACATACGCTACATTTTAGTCAAAACGTGATGCGTGGCCAAATGTAGTGCAAGTCTCATACAAACTTCCACCTCCTATTCCGAGAGGATAGGTTAGGTTAGGTTTGGTTTTTTAATTTTTTTGTTGTCTTTGTAGTAATATTAGCTTACATACCAAATTTCAGCGTTCTAGGACTTCAGGAAGTACCTTAAGAATTTTGATGATCAGCGAGTGAGTGAATCAGTGACGAAATCGGGGGTTTTTAGACATTAATGAAATCTAAAAAAATATTGTGATTCCGAAAATAGGTTTTAGATTAAAGTTAATGACAAATATATTCAGCATAGGCAGTAGAGCTCAAGGGGTTCCACCAGCTAAGCTAAACACTATTCCTACCATTCTAAGCCGAAGTTCGATTTTGGCAATCAAAAAATCCGATAGTAATTGACTTCAGCTTCGGCGGCAGGGCCCCAGCCCCCCCTAGCTAAGTGTAATTCGTAGCGTAACGAACGTTAGATAGATCACGTGACATTTGTCAAAATCGAACATTTTGAGAATTGACAAATGTCACGTGATCTATCTAATGTTCGTTATGCTACGAATTACACTTGGCTAGGGGGGCTGGTTACACAGTAGAGAGAAAGGTACAGAGGTAGGAATGTGCGGTGGGATTGTCTCTACTTTTTATCATAGGTCCATCATACACTTATACAAAAGACATAGTCAATTTGAATCTGCACGAAATGTTAATGCTATTTACTTAATGTTCTTTAAAAAAAGTCAACTCGAGAGAGCTAATGTGGTTTGCGTATGATGCAACATTTATATGCATATTTCCTTTTATTTGCTGATGCTTAGGCATGCTTAGGTAACTTCTTTTTATATCAATAACGAGTTAAAAAAGATTAGGATGATAATGGCGAAAATCATTACCTTTAATGGTGCGATTAATGGAATTTTGGTTAAAATTATAATATTATCTCATGTTGTGAATTTCTAAGACGCGTGATACATAATATCAAAATTATGTGGCTTACTTGCTCACATTTTGAAGTGAGCTACCCGGCTAATTTGGATATGTAACACGGGTCTGGTAAATTCACAATGTGAAACTTTTTCTCAATTTGGCTTGTAAACGTTAACACGATCGACTGTGAGAGTGCTTTTACACTCTGAAAAAATATTCAAGTTTACAATAGACAAATAAAATTAGGGGCCCTGGGGGGCTAGCCAAATGGCAGTTTGCAAAGTAGAAAAGCGTAGCGGTCGCTAATTTGAACTGTGGAGCTTATACTAAAATGTTCGGATTGACAAATGTCACGGTATCTATCTAACGTTCGTTACACTACGAATTACACTTGGCTAGGGGGGCAGCACTGCATTAGTGTGTGTTATGCACTTTACTCTTTTCTTGTAGCTGTGCAACCTTAATAAATATAAATAAATATTACATGACAATTTACACAGTGCCATCTAGTCCCAAATTAAGCGCTAAGCTTGTGCTATGGGTACTAGATAACTGATATTATACTTAAATACATACATAGAAAACATCCAGACCAAGACAAACAGACATGTTCATGCACACAAATATTTGCCTTGTGCGGGGATCAAATCGAGTCAAAGTGGACATGGTTAGCCATTCGACCACCGGGGTCGTATTTTATATTTTGATAAATAATGCTAAACGATTCTTACAAAATATGGCAGCGAGCACTACCTATTGCCACGGTATCGCAAATGATGTCGGCCCATGAAATCGATTCTGTAAGATCATTTCATGGATGACTTTGTAAGAAATTAAGAATTATGTAATTTTCTAATAATGTAATGTTTCTATGATAATCATCATAAGCTATAATAACGAATGTCTGTTAACCAAGACGAATTAATTCAACCATATCGAAACAAAAGTAACGAAATAAATATTCTCTCTCTTGTACTGTGTTGTGTCTCACGAAATAAATATGCTCTTCCCCCCGGACCGCTGCCAAGCTTGGACGTGTCACTTGAACTTATTAAATTGAGTAATAAATTAAAATTTTATAAATTAAAATAAATATTAAAGTGAGTGGTGTGGTGACAGTGTGCGGTTTCGATCTCGGTGCCATCGTCGCTGCGGGCGAGGCGAGTTTCACCGCTGCGCCAAGACAAGTGTGTCGACTCGCGGCGAAAATATAGCTCTGTACGTAAAGCTATGCTACAAGGGCTACGATACCGCCGATGACGTATCGTACAACAAGCTACGAAGATACATCTGCTACGAGAGTGCTACACACTACTAACATCGAGTGCTACGACGACGATCTGTAACCGGTATATTATAACTTAAGCCGCGTTAGCCCAACCGCCGCCGTCTTGGATTTTCGACACTGCCCATAGATATTGAATAAAATGGACTCAACAATAGATAATACTGATATAGTGACAACACCGCCTAATTTTTCGAACTTTCGGGCTTTTAAAAGGTCCAGAGAAGAGTTGGATATATCTATATCAGAATATTTAACGGAATTTAAGCTGGAGATGCAGCAAATGATGACGCAATTTACAGTCTCGCAAGGAAATGAATTCAAAAAAGTGACTTCTGCGTTGAAAGAAATTCAACAGTCAAATCTTAACATAGAAAATTCGATAGTATTTCTGACAGCTCAAAACGAAGAACTCAAGAAAAAGGTCGACCAACTGGAAAACACAGTAAAGGAAGACAATAAGCACATAACATCCCTGCAGGAAAGGATCGAAGATCTACAAATGGGAAGCCGTAAATCGAGTATTGAAATAAAAAATGTACCGAAAAAAGAAAACGAAACCAAGGAGGACCTAGTGGATATGGTTATGTGCCTTTCTAAGAACATTGGGTGCACAATTAATAAAGAGGACATCAAGGACATATATCGAACACGAGGAAAAGCCGCGGAAATAAAAAATACTCCCATCATAGTGGAAACTAGTTCTACACTCTTGAAGACTGAAGTCCTAAAAATGGGAAAGACTTTTAATCAAAAGCATAAAGCCAAATTATGCTGTAAACACCTTGGATTTACAAAACATGAAGAAACGCCGATTTTCTTATCGGAAAATCTTACACCGAAAGCGGCGCGCCTGTATTTCCTGGCGCGTGATTTAGCCAAATCCAAGCAGTTTAAATTCTGCTGGACTTCGTACGGAAAAGTATACTTGAGGAAATCTGACAATTCTATAATCATAAGAGTTCGAAGCGAAGAACACATCCAGCAGCTTTTTAATAAAGAAATATGACTAATATCCGTTCAAAAAAGAGCTATAACCAAATCTCATAGCTCAATTATATCTTCTATTGTCTTCTATCTCATGCTGTTGTTGTCTTCGTATCTTTTCATGTTACTATGCATATGGAGGGGCTTTTTTGGTAAGGACTTTTTATACTGCTTTAACATAACGCTTACATATACTCACTCACTAAAATCATTTGTTACTCATACACAAACCCAAGTACACCTCAACACTTACACATACAATTCACTGAAACATAGGAATCACACATTTAAGGCACACTACTATAAACCTACTGTAATATTCTTTCATCAACCTAGCATACCTCGGGCTATATCTCGAAACATTAAGAAATACTTTACTATCTACCAGCTCTTTTCGAAACTGAAAATGACACATTTTAAAAATGAATATGGGTGATTTGTTACAAACAACGCAAGAATTGGACAATATTGAGATTGCGCGATCTATAGAGTGTGATATCGATGACCTCAAAAAATACGTTAATGTGAGCAAAACTGATTTAACGGTCATCTGTCAAAATATAAGGAGCATTTATCGTAACTTTGATGATCTTATGACATCGGTATCTAGTCTTACATTCGAAGCTGATATTTTTGTCCTGACAGAATGTAGGTTTAACGTCAATAAACCTATTCCTCAACTCAGTAGATACCAGTCTTTCATCACTGGACGTCAGTTAAACCAAAACGATGGAGTAGCTGTCTATGTAAAAAATAATTTGAAACATAAAATTAAAGAAATTAACTTAATTCATGCAAGCTGCTTACAAGTAGAGGTACAAAATAATATTATATTGTGTGTATATCGCTCACCTTCAAACTCCTGTATCGATGGTTTTTTGGATTCATTAAGTACACACCTTGATAAACTACCGTCATATAAAAATGTAATAATCACTGGGGACATAAATATCAACCTAATACATAAAAATACAGAATCACCTCGAGATAATAAAAACAGAACCAATTATCTGAATATGCTCTCAACTTATGGTATCCTCCCAGGACACACTCTGGCTACCAGAGAGAGAAATTGTTTGGACCACTTTATGATTAAAATAAATAAAAATAAAATTTCAGCTACAATTGCTGTAATGCATACAAGTGTCACAGATCATTATACACTATTGCTATCATTATCAAAAATAAAAAATAGTAAACCGGAACCTAAGATTAAAACTACTGTAGATTTTGAAAAAGCGCGAAAGCATCTACAAGAAAATAATTTTTCAGATTTGTTGTTGTGTAATGATCCAACTAAATTGACTGACCTTCTTATTAATAAACTAACGGAGTCCATAGACCTAAATACAAATACTGTAAAAATACCTTCCAGTAAGCGAATAATTAAACCTTGGGTTACCCCAGGTATTCTGCGCTGCATTAAGAATCGGAATAAATTGCAAAAAAAAGCGCACAATGACCCCTATAATAAAACTTTAAAAATAACATACACTAGATATCGGAACTTTTGTAACAGACTTTTAAAAAACTTAAAAAGAAAATATGAGACAGAACTGCTGACTAAATCAATTAATAATAATAAATTACTCTGGAAAAATATTAAACAAATTACCTATACGGAAAAAATAAAATGCAGCAATAGAGAACTATTAAACACTAGAAACTCCCCTACCGAATCAGCAGACTTTGTTAATACCTTTTTTGCTGATATTGGAAAAAAACTTGCACAACAAATTCAATCAAATGACAAATATAAATGTGATTCTGAAATAGCCTCCCAATTGAACTCATTCGTACTCTTGGAGACTGATCTCGATGAAGTGGACAAAGTACTAATGAGCTTAAAAACTAACAGCGCCCCTGGGTGGGATAACATCTCCACCCAGTATCTGAAATACGTAAGAAACGAAGTTGTCCCTATTTTAACACATCTGATTAACCTCTGCTTTAATACTGGAATCTTTCCAGTGCCATTAAAGAAATCTATCATTACTCCTGTATACAAAGGTGGGGATAGAGACGATGTGAATAACTATAGGCCAATATCCGTACTGCCTGCTATATCAAAACTACTTGAAAAGCTTATAAATGTTCGCTTTCTTGGTTTTCTTAATAGATACAATATATTATCCAGTTCACAATATGGTTTTAGACACGAAAAATCCACGGAAGATGCAGTAACAGCTCTAACCTCATTGATCACTGACAATCTTGATAAAGGAAATAAGTGTATGTGTGTCTTCCTGGACCTCAAAAAGGCATTCGACACCGTCTCTATTCCAATCTTAATTAGCAAACTAGAGAAAATAGGAATTAGGGGAACACCTCTGAACCTATTCAAAGATTATCTTTCTAACAGAAAGCAAAGGGTTAAACTGGAACAATATACAAGTGCAGACGCGGATGTATCCTTCGGCGTACCACAAGGGAGCGTGCTAGGTCCTACATTATTTCTAGTTTACATTAACGATCTTTGCAACCTTAAGATTAATAACGCAAGCATCTTCTCATACGCCGATGATACCGCTATCGTGTTCTCAGGAAATTCATGGCATAACGTTGGGGCTACTGCTGAGCGGGGAATTGCTCGGATAGCTGCGTGGTTAAGTGGTAATTTGATGACGTTGAACAAGTCAAAAACTAATTACATCTGTTTTAGTGCTAATAGCCGCGGACAACCACCTGATAATTTTGCGATTAAAGTACACACTTGCAATTACAACCACAAAAACAGCTGTACGTGTACAAAAATAAACAAAGTAACTAATACCAAATATCTAGGGGTTATAGTGGATCAGCACCTTTCATGGTATTCGCAACTGGAACAAGTTTCTGGAAGAATTAGAAAACTAAGCTGGATTTTCAGAACACTACGATACCTTGTTCCTAGAAATGAAAACTCGGATGAAAATCTGATAAACCGACTATATATTGCACTAGGTCAATCTGTGCTATGTTATTGTATACCTATCTGGGGAGGAGCAGCTAAAACAAAATTCATTGCAGTAGAGAGAGCACAACGCGCATTAATTAAAATCATGTATTTTAAGAAAATGAGACATCCTACTGACAACCTGTACCGTATCAGTAACCTACTGTCAGTTAGAAAATTATATATTATTCATACGGTACTAAGAAAACATAAATGCTTGCGTTACCAAACCCCCTCTAAAAAATGCAGAAGGAAAATTTCAATAGCTCCAATACCCCAGACGAAGACTAAACTCGGCGATATGCAATTTGCTAAACGTTCTGCGCAACTTTATAATAAGGTAAATAAGGAACTTGATGTATATCGTAAACAATATTACGATTGTAAAAAAATTATAATAAGTTGGATAAAAGAATTGTCCTATGATGAAACTGAGGCAATGCTTGAACGTGTATAATCATAGTAACAGTCAGCTTTATCGTTATATCACAACTGATCATGCAAACCCCCCCCCCCCCCCCCCCCCCCCCCTTCCCTCCCCCCACAACACACACACGCGCACCCTCACACACTCCAACCACACTTACACACACACTCACACACACACACACACACACATATTTACTATGTCCTTACAATGGGAAATGTTGTATAGATTTTTTTTTTCTTTTAAACTACTATCGTAAATAAATAATAATGTATTCCATATGACAATAAAAGGTAATTGATTGTAATTGAATGTAATTAAATAGATGTAATTGAATCAGAATATAAATGGGTATATTTTAATGTAGAATAAAAATGATTTCTTGAATATTTTATATTATAAATTAAGCAATTGATAGATAATTTAAAATTTGTATTATTATGATTAACTAAGTTAGAAAAATGCAAATAAAAATTGATTAGTCTTGTGTACAATAAGACTACCAATATTCATTTAAGTTTATTTTTGTAAATTATAGTCTAACTTATTTTTGGTATGGAAGAGCGGGGTCTTCTAATACAGGCATGTTCGCTTAAAAGAAGAGCCCCACCACTTAAACTATGTAAAACAAATGTTAAAAAGAAAATAAATTATTATTATTATTATTATTATTATTATTATTCTAATCTGATATAAATAAAATTGTATCATGTGAAGCGCCTGATGTTACAAACATCAATAGACTGCGGTAACTGATTTCTATCAGACGGGCCGTCTGCTTGTTTGTCACCCGACATATTTAAAAAAATATAATACTACACAAAGCTCTGTTCACAAGAGACTTTTATTATACTACAATGAATACAAGCTCTACTCGTTTCTTCGCCGGCGGCGAGACAAGTGCCTAAGGAAACTTAAACAGTACATACAAAGTATTAAACGGCAGTTAAGACTTACTAGAACTCTTAACTGTTATTTTAACTGTCGATATTTCAACAAGTGTAGTCCTATGTATAATTCTAGTAATAGAAAATAATAAAATAAGATAAAGATGTGAGTGGACTGTAACGGAATATACCAGCTCTATACACGCGGTGACAGTTTAGAAGTACGAGTAATTATTTTAAACGCAACCTCTTCCGTAGTTCTCAGTCGCCGGACGTATGTCGGTAATCGGAAGGTGCCTGTGGCGCTAACAGAAAGGATCTTTGATTTTTGGTAACAGCACAGCCTACCCACTCCATACGAATATTGCGTCGTTAACTATTAGTTATTATAAAGTTGATACTGTTGATTGTTTGGCACTTGCTGGAACATTATTATCATAATGTTATAATAAAGCAATTGTACTGTTCCACGTTATTATATTTAATATAATATTACCGACCGGTTTCGACGCTAAGGCATTATCAAGGTAAACAGATGGTGTTTATGTTTTAAAAAAAATAGTTAGTGTTTAAAAACACAAACACCACCTGTTTACCATGATAATGCCTTAGCGGCGAAACCAGTCGGTAATATTAAATTAAATATAATAAGGTGGAACAGTACATGTGCTTTATTATAACATTATAATAATTATTACATATAGAATGATGTCCAAACCAAACCAAATACCTAACAGAATTTTAATAGGTAATACTAAGAATTACCTGTTACATACCTCGCATATACGAAATTTTATTAATTTCTGTTTAAAAACTTCTCTTTTCTCTTTCTTCTTTGAAAACAATTGAAAAAATTTATGTTTCATATGAAAAACTGAAAGGAATTAATATTTTGACACCCTAGATGACGTAAGGATTCAAATAATACCACACACTTTGAAATCGGTTAAGCATTCAAGTTACTATGATGGAAACATATTTACTTCTAGGATTAATATCCAGAGTTACTTAGATTCTCTTCTTTTTTTAAGCAACGGACCCTATGCCTACAGCTAATGCGCCCCTGTGCACCAACCTTCCGGTTATATCACAGGATTCTGAGTCTCTCATATAGTAAACCAACCAGGTGAGAGGACCTTTACCCGCACTGCCATCGCGCTCGGTATACCAACCAAGAGAGGTAGGAAGCGTAAATGTAAGCTAAATGACTGGGGAATGTACCTCCACCGCACAGAATACCGCAGCCAAATAACAATTCCCTTGAGGGTTGTTGTGTTCCTGCAAGTGAGTGAGGTTACCAGAAAGAAAGGAAGGCGTTGCTGCGTTGGCAGCGTGGGTGGCGGTGCGCGAGCGATATTTTATATTGCGAGCGTTAATATGGCTACGGTAACCGCTTCACATCAGGCGGGCCGAGTGCTTGTCTGCCACCCAACGTAGTATAAAAAAAAACCTAGCACCCAAGCAAATTGGTATCAGGACTTACGCCCCTTTCACCTGCAAGCAAGCTACTTACGTACTCTTAAGTCGGTCTCCCAATCATCGGGGCCATACCGCCACTCCCCAATCTCCATGATGGATACCGGAGCTGTAGGCACGCTTACTTTCAGACGCACTACGTACGCCTAGTGTAATAGGCTTGTTGCCCATGTCACAAAATTATAAAAACTCTCTATCAGTAACGTAAAATACATAAAACTAGAACGAACTGCGATCTTAAAATTTTAATAACTTATGTACGACGTGTTTTATGTTCGGTCAAAGTTTGGTGCGAAAGTCCATTTTAAAGGTATGAAATTATAAAAAATAAATATTACCATTGTAGAAACAATAAAAAATACTATAACTTTTGTTACGGCACTGGCTACATAAACGCAATATTTAACATAGCTGTCGTACAAATTTCTGATTTATTGCATTTATAACAGCACGGTGTGACGTCACAACGTGGTGGCCTTTTGTATCCGCTCTTTTGCCCCCCACGTTGAGCCCCCCGCGTCCCCCCCGCGCAAAAACGCGGCGGAACTATGCCCATTTGTTTTTTGTTCCTACCTGCCCGGCGCCGCGGGTGGTCGGGGCCCCATAAAAACGGTCATTGAGACGCAACTTTGTTATTGAGTGCCTACAAGTGGTGTTTTTTACGTTTACTAAGAACAGCACTATACAATGCCGTCTTTTGTTGTTCAACACTCGACTATAGTGTAGAATTACGATGGTCTAAACATTCTCAAGTGGTGTTTCATAGCCCTACTTGTATTCAAAAAAATACCTTATGAACTAAGGCGATAACGTATAGTTTTTTATTTAAAAATACGCTAGGGAGATAAAACCCGATGTTAATAAACAAAAACCTACACTTACCTAAACAAAATAAGTTTTTATAGCACTTGACACCGGCCCGAACATCTGGCGCCGTTAAGGCGAGTCTCTTAAACCCCTTTTTTTATTTTTTTTTCCATTGAGTTTATGATTCTTTGGCCTTAATCCGATAGCTAATATGGCGGAGAAACGAAAAAAACATAAACAAATGGGCCTGAATGTATGACAGATGAGTATTGTTCAATCTGCCCAAAACTGAACGCCAAACTGCAAATGTCGACCGTAGGTCGACACGGGCAATTCAAGCGTTTCAAGGTCGTGACGTCACTTGTCGACCGTAGGTCGACACGGGCAATTCAGCGGGTATGGAGCGTTTTCGGGATAGTCCAAAATTGTGATCTTCAAGTTATCATATCTAGAGAAGTTTTTATGCAATCGAAGTAATTATTTCACCTATATTTATATTATTGTGACGTCTTTAAATAACAAATCGAAAAAAAAAATGGGATACAAGCCTATTGTACCCACATTTGGGTGCCAGATAGCTGATGTCCATGACAGGTACTGGAGCTGTATATAGTATGCTCACTTCCCGACGCCCGGAGGACGCCTACCCCAGACCCACGGTAGGGTGACCGGGCTGACCATCATCCTCTTGCTTACCAGCCAAGTACCCGAGCTGCGAAGCCGATAACGCTTTAAGGGCCGCTCCGAGTCCCGTGTTCGAACTGCGAAACTCCTCACAGTCGGGTCCTCTGTGGGGAGTATTTTTATTTTTTGGACAGTAAACTTCAGAGATGCCATGAAGGAATTGTAACTAAATGCCTCAATACATTTAGAGGTGATTTCCTTCAAAGATCATGTGGTTCTTTCACTTGGGTACCTACCTAAAGTAAGTAGATGAAAGAATTGTTGAATAGGTACTATTTTGTTTCATAATACATAATTTGATATCATGTGTGTAACTAATATAAAAATAATAATAAAATAAAAGAATATGTTGTCTTGATTTATTTTGTGTTAATTTATTTGTCTAGCTCACCTGACCGATACTATAAAATGTTAGAACAATGAAATGGCCATTTTCATTATTATTTAATAGCGCCATTGAATACAATGTTACAGAAATTTGGACTTAATACGACGTGTCTGCGACATAATACGCTGACTTTATATTTTCAAAGTGCCAGAACAAATTAAGCAATTCATTCTAGTAATTTGCTTTTTTGTATCATAGACGAAAAACAAAATTTTAGTGCCTTTACTTAATTTAAGGTATATGCATCAATCCATATTCATTGTACTGCTGGTATTGAGGTTTCCGAGTATCGAAGATAGCGCACACACCTCCCGACAAGCCTGAGTCCTATAAAACTTGTTGCGCTTGCTGACTATTCTTGAAACTTTACGAGCCCATCTTGAAGAAATACCGATAGTGCTGCGCTTATCGCAGTGATCGCGCTTTCCAACAGGCAAGGCAAGACATTTTGATTTTCCATCAGACAATGTGGAGACATTTTGACGAACCACTTAGAAAAAACTGAAGTAAATATTTTCTACTAAGCTTTGATGAAAATAATGAATGTCATTAACTTTATAACAGCTCGCCATTTACGCAATTTTTTTATAAATTCTAGTCGATTTAGATATATTACAAGATATTTCTAGTCTAAATTACTAAGGAAATATTCTGTATATATTATTGATGTGAAATTATGCAAACATTTTCAATAATCAAAAAATTCCGAAAAAAAACATGTCGTAAGGTATTACAATATTTGCAGAGAACTAGGAATTGATCAGAGTTATATATTAAAAAAAAGAATCTCACTGCTCATTACCCCACATTTCAGTACTGTGGTTCAGTAACTTGAAAGGCTTTTAGCACTTAATGCTGAAACCACAGTAAAACCACTAAACATGAATAAATACATTAAAACCCCTTACATAATAGAAGTTAATTTTCAAGTCAAGTGGTAACATTCGAATGAAAACCAACTTCCGGTTACATAATCGATAATAGAATATTATTAATTCTATAATTTAATTTTGTTTTTAAAATACCTATTTTGAATGTCGAAGTCTTTGTTAGTTTAGTGTTTTAATTTAGTTTTAAAGAAATCTATTTTTAGTTCATTGTTTAGTTGTTAATTTCGTTGTGTCAGTTGTTTCATTGCATTTATTTATTTTAATTTATGCAATCGTTATTGTTCACTCTTAGAAAAGATAATACAAAAGCCGAATTAAATGCTATTAGCTTTATAAAGTCACATTTGGAATCATTTAGTGTAAATTATTATATATTTTTTTAAACTATGTCGGGTGGAAAATAAGTATTTGGCCCGCCTGATGTGAAGCGGTTACCGTAGCCATATTAAGGTTTGCAACATGAAACATCCTGGGAAAATCTTGGCAAAGAGTTCATTTCACAACTTGAGAGCTTGTGGTACAAAACTCGTCTGAAACCGCACAGTATGTGTCCACTTCGGCTCCAATGTGTGAGGATAAAATTCCTCACCTATGGCGAGCAGTGCAACAGTAGCAAGAGGCCATGGGACATCATATCAAACAACTCTTCTGAACACAATTCATTTTACAGACAGTCAAAGTCTTTTCTCAGACTTAATGGTTCTATACCATTAGTTGGTTTTGACGAGCTCTGTGGTCGAATGGTTAGCAATGGCCACTTTGACTCCGAGGTCGCGGGTTCGATTCTCGCACAAGACAAATATTTGTGTGCATGACGTGTCTGTTTGTCTTGGTCTGGGTGTTTTCTATGTATTATATGTATGCATTTACAAAATAATGTATTTGAGTATAATATCAGTTATCTAGCAGCCATAGTACAAGCTTTGAGCTTAATTTGGGACTAGATGGCGCTGTGTAAATTGTCCAGAAATATTTATTTCATGTCATTTTAGTATCCACTACAGGAACATGACCCTATCTCGTCCGTGTCAGACAAAAGGAGGATTTGGCCTACACTCCCCACGCTGGCCAGACGCATTGGGGAGGCCTGATCGATGTTTTATAATGTATTTTCCTTAGTCACCTTGTACGACATCCACGAGATGAGACGGAGTGATTCTATTCTAGTCTGCCGGAAACCACACGGCCAATTATTAATTATTATTAAACAAAAAATATTTATTTATTATTAGTGATCTTGGCATTGTCTACAATCGTCAGAGCTGATCTCTGAACATTGAGTGCAACCTGGTATTTTGCTCCCGCCCAGAGATGACATCAGTACTCCATATGAGCATCTATTAGAAAAAAATGTGAGTGTTCAGAACAAGACGCATGTAAATTACGGCATATCCTTTCATAGATGCTTATTAAGCTATTTAAATAAGAAAATTATTTTCTCCTACAGAACATAATTTTACTTGTCGAACATGCACTCAAGAATCACTTAACATTTGCATTGCTGTTATCTATATATTTCTTCTGTCACTTTCATTGACGGACGATCCCGGTGGTCGAATAATATACGCCATTTAGAATGGTGTGAAACAAAATGGCCGTGTGCGGCAGACTAGAATAGAATCACTCCGTCTCTTCCCGTGGATGTCGTACAAGGCGATTAAGGGAAATACATTATAAAACATCGATCAGGCCTCCCGAACCCGTCTGGCCAGCGTGGGGAGTGTAGGCCAAATCCTCCTTCTGTCTGGGACGGACGAGAGATGGTCGTGCTTCTGTAGTGGAGACTAAAATAAACCTGATGATGAACTTAACAAAAAAAAAAATCCGACTTAAGAACAGATTTTTTCAACTTTGAACAACAGATAATGGTATAACGCAAGAAATTAAATTATTTTTGTTAAATATTTCTTGGTAAAAATTTTCGGAGAGAGCAATAAATTATTGCTAAGAATCATATCAAGGAAAAAAAAAATGTTTATGATGAAATCTTTCGTTTCTCTATATGCAATAAAAATAATACTATGAAAAAAAAAACATTACATATTCGGTATTTATAAAAGTCAACTATTATTGGCTGATCTATCAAGGCACAGCTCTAACCACTGGACGCAAATGAAATTTCGCATACAGGTATACGACGCAAGCATCCGCTAAGAAAGCATTTTTGAAAATTCCCACGGGACATCGAGATACTCGCGGACGCAAGCTAGTTTGTGTGAATAGGAGGAATTAATTTCATTTAAAAACATTTTACAATCGAATATTCATTTTGGTTTATACGTTCAAGGAAATATGGATTCATATTTATTCATTTTGTGAGTTAGAATCGTGACTTCCTTTGACCGACGAGTGTTCGTTGAAGAATATACAATCGACTTAATTGAATCGTCGCCCACATTACTAATAAATTCATTTGAATCCGTTTATTTCTCTAGTCCCTGGTTACTAATCAAATTACCTATAACCAGGGACTAGAGACTATAACTAATTTGAGACTCTTAGCGACCTCTGTTGCTGTTCTTTAGAATAACTAAATTCCGGTGAACGCAATTTTATATGAACCTTGCTGGTCCTTTATTTCTCTAGTCCCTGGAATCCGTGAAAATAGTAAGGTTTTAATATCTAGCAGGACAGTGAAATTATAAAATCAACTTTCCTTAACTGTCTTTCCGGACAAATACGACGTCGATGTTTCAAGAAAATAGCCTATATTTCCCTAAAAATGCCAACAACTGATCAGTGACCTTTTGCGTCAGTGACTACTGACACAGCATAGTAATACAACCAGTACTTTAACTTCAAACTACTAGCGCCCAAATCGTCGCACGCATATAGCCAAGCGTTATTTACACGACCGCTCAGGAAGTTTTGGTGCGCCGCCGCGCACGATTTGGGCGCTAGTATGAAGTTAAAGTACTGGTTGTATTACTATGCTGTGCTACTGATGTCCATGGGCTGTGATTAAAGCTTACTATCAGGTACTCACATGATGGTCACACGAATTCACACGACGGTGTCGTTGCGCGTGTCACGATGGCATCGGTACGCAGTCTAATCGAACACGGACGTGAAGCAACGTTGACTGCTGCCTGTCCATGGACGGGTTTATTAATCTCAAGCTCCTCTGTGCTTCGGAGGACACGTTAAGACGTCGGTCCCTGCTGTTGTCATTAGATGACAGTCGTTAAGCCAAGTCAGTGGCATTTAGGTGGCTTGAAAACACTGGTCTCCTCCAACTCGCAGCGTGGTGGAGTATTCTCTAAACCCCTTCCATTGAGGGGATCCCAGCACTGGGTTGAATAAGGGTTGACGACGAGGTGAGTCCCATGATCGTTTGCCCCACTCTATAAAAAAATGTGTTCATAGCGTATATAGAGTATGATTTTCAGTGCGTGCATAGAGTATGATTTTCAGAAATTACAACCAACACAACCGCCTCAAACTCCGAGGTCATGGTACCACAACAGAATATTAACGAACTATTACAAAACATAAACCCGTTTAACACATACATTTACATAAATTAACAGAAAAAAAACTAATTTACACATATATACTAAAATTTCACCAGATAATGATGCATATTTTAATATATTGCATAATAGTGTAAGTTATAGAGAAATGTTTTGATTTACGTCGATGTAAAGTAGACGAATGTTGTAGGGAGGTAAAACATTAATAAAAAGAGTATAGTAGGTACAACATTATATTTTTAGTAAAGAGCTGGTTTGACTTTCTTTATGCAAACTTGATGAACTGGCTTTCCATCAACAACTAGCAGTCACTGTCCAGTCTAGACCAGTGTTTTTAATGTAGAGGGCATGAAAAATTTATACATATATAAAACATATAGAAAAAGTTATATATATACATAAATATTTTTCTACACAATTTAGACACAGCGTCATCTAGTCCCAAATTAAGCGCAAAGATTGTATTTCTATGAGTACTAGACAACTGCTAAATGTACTTAAATACATTTGGTTTTGTAAATAGATAATTATAATACCTACATAGAAAACACCCAGACCAAGACAAATAGACATGTTCATGCACACAAATGTTTGTCTTGTGTGGGGATCGAACTGGCAACCTCGGAATCAAAGTATTCATTGCTGGCAACTCGACCACCGGTCTCGTCAAGTAGCCCGGGTATACGTAGGTCACACTAAAAGTTTTGCGTAACTTAAAAAAAACAACATGTTATTTATAAGCAAAATATTATGTTTATTGCTTTTCAAAATACTCTCCTTTACATTTTAAACATTTTTTAATGCGATCGAACCATTTCTTAAAACAGGAGGACCACAGATCTGTAGGCATGTTTTCTACGTGCTGATTGAACGCTATCACTGCCTCTTCGGAGTTGGTAAAAGTGAAAACTCTCATCAAATCTTTAATTTTGGGAAAAATACAGAAATCACAGGGTGCTAGGTCGGGGCTTTGTGCAGGATGGGTGACGAGTTGTACTTTTTCGGAAGTTAAAAATGACTTTGTTTTGTTGGCCGTGTGTGAAGAAGCGTTGTCATGATGTAGGAGAACGCGGCTTTTTGGTCGTCTTTCGCGAACTTTTGTAACACCCTGGGTAAACAAATGGTAGAATACTACTCGGCATTAACACTCTTTTGATATTCAAGTGGAATTGTGCAGATGGGACCCATAGCTGAAAAAAAAAAAAAAATTACCAACGTTTCTCGCCTGCCTCACTTTTGTTGGCCTGTTCTCATTTTCGAACACCCATTCACAAGATTGCTGTTTTTTTTCGGGTTCTAAACAATAAATCCACGTTTCTTTTTATACTACGTCGGGGTGTAAACAAGCATACGGCCCGCCTGATGTGAAGCGGTTACCGCCGCCATATTAACTCTCGCAACATAAAATATTGCTGGCGCGCCGCCACCCCCGCTGCCATCGCAGCATCTCCTTCCTTTCTGGTAATCTCACATAGTCCTCGAATTCTCTCATAGGTAATCCGCGGGTTTTCCTCGGCATTTTCGTTCGGCAGTTGAAGGCCGCCCTTCACGAAATTCATGTCATGTAAAGAAACCCGAGCTCTCTCAAATTCAGCAAACCATCGCCTCACGGTGCTTAAACAAAGTGCTTGTCGCCCAATAGCATTTTGAAGACGAGCGGCACAGTCTTGCGGAGAGAGAGAACTTTTAAAATCATAAAAAATCATTGCTCCAAAATCTTTTCGACGTAATTCCATTTTCGTTGCGTACGTAGAACTTTGTTGGTGTGTGATAAAAAACAATTGACAAATGATTTCCCGCCATTTTTTTTTTATTACTAAGAAGGTTGCAAGTCGTTTCAAAAAATAGAACATTCGAAATTAAAATACTTCCGATTAGCTAGAAGTGCAAAACTTTTAGTGTGCCCCATGTATGCTTGTTTAGTATACAGTGTGGTACTGGGCCGGTTTCTAGCCCACGGGGCCGAAATCAAGGTTGAGCGGAGCGAGAAAACTTTCTTTCCACGAGTGACTTTTCGGCGTATGTAAGCGTTCCGCTCACTCCACCCAGTAAAAAATTAAAAGTAAAAAAAACTTTTTAAAAACAAGCTTTTATTTGAATGCTCTAAAAAGAAAAAAATAAACTTTTACACTAAAACTTTTGCTGTTAACTTATAACGTCATTTCAAATTTAACACATTTGACACAATTTATATAATATAAAAGCTTGTCGCGATATTTAAATACTCGTATTTATTTGCTGCCTATTAAAATTTTCGAACTGAGGAAATACGAGTACCTACTTAAATATCGCGACAAGCTTTTATATTATATAAATTGTGTCAAATGTGTTAAATTTGAAATGACGTTATAAGTTAACAGCAAAAGTTTTAGTGTAAAAGTTTATTTTTTTCTTTTTAGAGCATTCAAATAAAAGCTTGATTTTAAAAAGTTTTTTTTACTTTTAATTTTATTTTTTACTTTTTAGTATTCTAGATCATTTCAGCTCAATCAGACACATTTGTATCAAAATTGATTCTCAAGCTTTAAAAGTCTGCCATATTGGATTAAGAGTGACGTCATATTTTTTTCTAGTTATTCTCAACAAGCCCTTTCATTTGATATCCATATTGTAGGAATGCATTAAAAATGGTTGGTCCGCCATTTTGGGTATGCCGCCATGTTGGATTTAGAATGACGTCACACAGTTAATCATGCATTGTCATCCGAACTGAACGTGTATGCAAAATTTCAGCTCAATCAGACATATTTGTATCAAAATTGATTCTCAAGCTTTAAAAGTCCGCCATATTGCATTAAGAGTGACGTCATATTTTTTTTCTAGTTATTCTCAACAAGCCCTTTCATTTGATATCCATATTGTAGGAATGCATTAAAAATGGTTGGTCCGCCATTTTGGGTATGCCGCCATGTTGGATTTAGAATGACGTCACACAGTTAATCATGCATTGTCATCCGAACTGAACGTGCATACAAAATTTCAGCTCGATCGGATAATAGGAAGTGGTCGAAAAATCGATTACAAAAATCCACCCATACAGAAAAATAAATAAACTAACAGAGTGAGTCTAATAACAGAGTGAGTCTAATAAAAGCTTGTAATAAAAGCTTGTAAAAAAGAACTGAGGCGCGTCCGTAAATTTTCTAGCCGACTCCAAAAAAGGGTAGGTTCTCAAATCGGCTGTATTTTTTTAAATGTTTGTTACTTAATTACTCCGTGATTTATAAACCGATTTGAAAAAACTTTTTTTATTTGATACTTCGAGATTGGTCCCATATTTTTTTCATCATCATCATCATCAGCCTGTATCTACATACATAAATGTAGAGTAATATTTGGAGTCGGTTTTTTTGTTAAAATTATTCTTGTATTCATTTAAGCTTCAGATAACCTCTGCAACCCGCGGCCCGTATGTTGGCCAGACCTGATCTAGACTTAGCATGTTCTACAATATTGCGACGATCTAAATTATCTTCCTCTCACTCATATGTAGACGAATTTTCGAGAACCACAACTTGTTTTACAGTTATATGATCAACTTTGGACATGGATGGCAAATATGGCCATAGCGGAGACTGTTCGTTTACAAAATTTCGACGTATCTGCTATGTGTTATTATATATATATATATATATATATATATATATATAACACATAGCAGATATATATATGTTGTTAACGCATGTATGTTCATTACAAATATATAGAGTAAATAGGTGATTATATATGAAGAAGTTTTTGTAATAATTTGTACAAATCGTTGCGTATTTATTTTTTAATTTTTTTTTTAAACTTGTGGCCATTCGACATTATTAAATAAAATTTAAAAAAATATTAGTATGTTAGTTTTATTAGAATGTTAAATAAAAATAAAACTTAACCTAATCTACCTGTTTTTTTCTTAGAGTTAATTTGGAGCAATTAAGAAAAAAACGAAAACGAAATTTTAATATATCTCGAAAATTATTCGTTTTCGGCATATATATAGGCGGTTATGTTTGTCACATTTTAGCTCCCCTATCACTTCATGTAAGTAAGTTGTCGATTTTCCATGTATGTATATACCACCGACATAGTGAATAGGTCTATTACAGATGGTATAGTCGATTACAGATTGAATTTTAATGACGTTATGTAGCAACCTTACTTTAGCAACAAAAATTGTAACAAAATACATTATATATTTATTTCATTATGTATTAAATGCGAACAATCGCTTATTCATGTTATAGTCAAACCTCATATCCGGTCAATATCACTTTGGACTACAAAAATCAGGCATATATGGCTTCGACTAAAGGCGTTGGTCAAAACCCATTGATATACAACAAAACCATAAAAATAAAATGATGAAAGAATAATGTTGATTATTATACAATTTTATGAACATGTCTTTTTGTCTTGGTCTGGGTGTTTTCTATGTATCATAAGTATGTATTTACAAAAAAAATGTATTTACGTATGTTTATCAGTTGTCTAGTACCCATAACACAAGCTTCGCTTACTTTGGGGCTAGATGGCGCTGTGTAATTTGTCTGACAATATTTATTTATTTATGAGTGGCCCTTTATTATATTTGTTTTAAGCAGGATACTTTGATATGATTGACAAAGACATACGTTATATTTACAACACCCCATATTTCGTTAGAGGTTAACAATCTAATAATATATTTTTTTTTCGTTGGCAATCGAAATAGCGAATAGGGAAACAGATTTGTAAAAGAGTCTAACGCGCCGCATTGTACCTAGAGTTTGAAACCTATCCTCTTGCAAATCTTCTGTTTCCATAGTAAAGTAATGTTGCTGTACCACGGTAATATGAGCGCATAACAACGCGTCTTTTGATCACCAGCCATCCGTCACACATAAAATACGTGAGGTAGCCGACCACAGGCGCGTGCGATCTCACTATGGGATTAAGAATGACGTAGATATGACACATAAAAAATATATATATTCATGAACTTTTAACAAAAGTATACATTCATTAAGCCTAATGGATAATGACATGACTATATTATGTAATAATTGTTATTAGTATATATATACGTATGTTGTAATATTTGAAATGAGGCAACCCTCCTACAAAAATCATATATATAATATATCCGAAATGTAAACTGGTAGACAATGCTTTAGCATTAAGTTTACCTTTTGTATAGAATCGTTTAATGGATTGTGTGAAATAAAGAAATTAAAAAAAATACATGACTTAAATTCACCATATTGTTATATGCATAAAAATCTCTCGAAAATAGAATTATGTAAGAAGTAGACAAATTGAAGAAAATTCACGCGGTAATAGATGGTTTTTAAAAAATAATGTTATACTAGAGCACTTGTTTTGAAAATAGTTTCTTGATTTATTGGCCCAATACTGAAGGATTAAAAAATCGGAGAAAGTGTTAGAAATGTGTAAAATCTATCGAAATTAACTAAAGTTAATTAAAGTAATTAGCATTGAAATAAAATTGTACCTCGTAAGCATAGTAAATATTGTATGTTTGAACTCCTCCTGTTTGTCCTCTCCTACAGTGATAAGCTCCGAGAATACAATATATTATTTTTAAGTCACTTAGTTAATAAATCCATGACGTTGTGTAACAAAATTTTAGGTGTTTACTAAATTACGTGGTACTTCGCTAACCCGCAATTGAGCAGCGTGGTGGAATGAGCTCTACGCTTGTTTACCACCTGACGAAATATAAAAAAAATACTTAAAAATCATTATCCTCATCGGGGGAAGTTAGAAAAAAAAGAACTTTAATTTTATTTATGAGATATGATTCGTTTTCAATTTTAAATTGTTTTTTTGGTGAAATAAAATAATAGTTAGTCAGTTCTATTTGTTGTTTGTTCTATACAGAAGAATGCATTTGCCCTTCCCTGTGATGTGCCTTCGGTAAAAGGATAAAAAAGGAACTAGCATGCCGATAACGGGGAGCACACCTGCCCAATAAAAAAGAAAAAAACTCCAAGTTTTATTTTGTTTTAAGTCTTTTACTTGGTTTGCTACCAGTTTGTCGGATGCAAATCAATTTATTCTCATTAATGTCGCTATTAGATCAAAATCTTGATGAGATGGCAATATTCATTGTTCTGATTTTTGTTTGGATTTCAAAACTTGTACTTCTTGAATTGCATGTTACATCTTTTTTGTATAAAAAATAAAATAAATATACATTTAATAAAAACCGGCCAAGTGCGAGTCGTTCTCGCGCAAGAAGGGTTCCGTACCAATATCTATAAAAACGGCAAAAAAAATAACTTTTGTTGTATGAGAGCCCGACTTAAATATTTGTTTTATTTTATTTTAATTTAATTATTTATTTTTAAAGTGAATATATAACTAAATATTCTGTGAATATTTCAAGCGTCTACCTATTGCCGTTATCAATATCGAGCAAAAACGAGTAAAATTAATCACGTAATCACGTTTGTTGTAGGGTAGTCGCCTGAAATATTTATTTTATTCAGATTTTTATTATTTGTTGTTATAGCGGCAATAGTAATACATCATCTGTAAAAATTATGATGATACAGCCTGGTGACGGACGGATGGAACGAACTGCTGTAAAGGATTATTATTATTTAAATAGTTGTTTCACCCAACTTGCCAGAATATTATAAATATTTTTATAAATGAAAATAATCACCTCCCCCACCTCGGTGGGATGCTGTAAAGAATCTATTCCAATTAATAATAAATAATAATAAATATTATCAGACAAATTACACAGCGCCATCTAGCCCCAAAGTAAGCGAAGCTTATGGGTACTAGACAACTGATAAACATACGTAAATACATATATAATGTAAATACATACTTATGATACATAGAAAATACCCAGCCTAAGACAAACAGACATGTTCATGCACACAAATGTTTGGTTTATGTGGGAATCGAACCCACGAGCGCTGGTGTCGAAGCCGCGTCATTGACCGCTACTCCACCGAGCTCGTCAAATGTTTTGAATGTTTAAAGGAAATAGAATTAACAAGCGAGTAGAGCTTCTTGTATAAGAAATTATTATGAAAATGCGTTTAGAAAGCTGATAATGACTGCTTCTTTACACTACGTGTTGATAAACTATCATAAATGACTATGTAAGAGTCAATCGCAAAAGAAAGTGGACGTAAACATATTGAGATGAAATAATATAATATTAGAACTATTTTAATGTACTATTGTACATTGTTAGATATGTTATTTTTCTTGAATGGAAGTATCAAAAATGCATTCAATTATTCCTGTTTTGGCTTACCATTTTTGTTCTAAATTCTTATTTTGTCATGGCAAACAGGTGACTGGTAGCGATTAAATGCGGATCATATGCGGTCATGTTATAGTGGAAAGCATATCCAGCAGTGGGTAGATACAGGCTGATATTAATGATAATCATTATTTATTTTGTTTTTAAGACAAAGGACGACAAAAGAGAATGCGAAATTAACCCGTACAGAGGCCAATTTTAATGTCTAATCAGCATATCTAAAAGGTAATCTTTATTTTTCCAATCTAATATTATATAAATTATATTTGTTCATATTTTATATGCTGTCAAACTGTTCATCCCATTTTTTATACTATGTCTACGGTCCGCCTGATGTGAAGCGGTTGACATGTGAAGGGTGTGAATGAGGTGGAGGAGGTACTTCCCCAACTCGTGTTCTACATGGCTTACCTTCATTTCGCCAGACAGACAACGCTTAGTCGCTCCATACGAGGTCTCCACTCCAGGACTTTCCTCCCCCATCTACCATCACTGACTCTGCAGATGTGGTGAACCACTGCCACTTCAGCTTCACTGGTTTCCCGTCGAACTTCCTCGTTTGTATTAATATAATATAATATTAGTCAGACAAATTACACAGCGCGATCTAGCCCCAAAGTAAGCGAAGCTTGTGATAGGTACCCTATCACAAGCTTCGCTTACTTTGGGGCTAGATGGCGCTGTGTAATTTGTCGGACAACTGATGAACTGTAGACAACTGATAAACTTATAATACAACTGACATACTTAATACATTTTTTTTGTAAATACATACTTATGATACATAGAAAACACCCAGACCAAGAAAAACAGACATGTTCATGCACACGAATGTTTGTCCTGTGTGGGAATCGAACCCACGAGCGTTGGTGTCGAAGCCGCGTCATTGACTGCTACGCCACCGAGCTCGTATTAGCGGATGCCTGCATGATATTAGCTACCCTTGTACCAAATTTCAACCAGCCCTACCGCCGAAACTGAAGTTGTTTACCATTGGATTTTTTTATTGCGAAAATAAAACTTCAGCTTAGATTTTTGGTAATAGGCTTGTATCCCATTTTTTTTCCGATTTGTTATTTAAAGACGTCACAATAATATAAATATAGTTGAAATAATCACTTCGATTGGATAAAAACTTCTCGAGATATGATAACTTGAAGATCACAATTTTGGACTATCCCGAAAACGCTCCATACAAAAGGCCACCACGTTATGACGTCACACCGTGCTATTTTATATGCATTAAATCAGACATTTGTACGACAGCTATGTTAAATATTGCGTTTATGTAGCCAGTGCCGTAACAAAAGTTATAGTATTTTTTATTGTTTCTACAATGGTAATATGTATTTTTTATAATTTCATACCTTCAAAATGGACTTTCCCACCAAACTTTGACCGAACATAAAACACGTCGGACATAAGTTATTAAAATTTTAAGATCGTAGGTCGTTCTAGTTTTATGTATTTTACGTTACTGATAGAGAGTTTTTATAATTTTGTAACATGGGCAACAAGCCTATTATGTTTAGCTCAGCTGTAAACAATGGAGCTCTACTTACTAAGCTAGATATGTTTATGAATAACTTTAACCAAAGACCAATTTTTGGAATCAAAAACTCCGATTTTTTTTATACTACTTCGGGTAGCAGACAAGTATACGGCCCCGCCTGATGTGAAACGGTAGCCATATTAACGCTCACAACTCTCCCCTCCCTCCCTCCAATCCCTCGCGCGCCATCAACCCCGCTGCCAACGCAGCATCTCCTTCCTTTCTGGTAACCTCACTCACTCGCAGGAACACAAAAACCTTCAAGGGAATTTGTTATTTGGCTGCGGTATTCTGTGAGGTGGAGGTACATTCCCCAGTCGGGTAGCTTACAATTACGCTCCCTACCTCTCTTTTCCTCAGAGCTTCGTTTGTCAGTCAGCAGGGTGCACCGCGTGCAGGTGAAGTTGGCTTTGGTTCAAAGATGTTGATGAACCCCTTACACCCCAAGATCGTAATGGGTTTCAGCTTCGGCGGTAGAGACCCTAATCCGTCCAGTGATTTGAGCTCTACGTTGATAGATCAGTCAGTAACGGTTGTATTTTATAGACAGAGAAGAAGATTATACCATTATAACCAGTTAGTCAAGTTGCAACGTCTAGTGTCTACGGTGCATGTTTTACGCCGGAATGGATTAGTTGTCACAACGGGACCCGGGCGAGTACACTGAGCGGTGTCGGGCCGGTCCATGACAGATGACAGGTCTATTTACCCAAGCGAAGTCTAAAAGGATAATTCATAATTTATTTATTAGTTCATAATGGGTAATAATACATTGGTGTTAAATATGTATAAAACAGTAGGAACAACCATGATTCGCCTTATTGGCATATGAACATAAACATTTGAATCTAATCATCATTCAAGATATTCAAGATTAAGGAAGGTGTTGTATGTGTTGAAACCTGTATTTTTTTTATATTACGTCGAGTAGCGGACAAGCATACGGTCCGCCTGATGTGAAGCAGTTACTGTAGTCATATTTACGCTAGCAACATGATATATCTCTCGCAAACGCAGCAACTCCATCGTTTATGGTGACCTCACTGACTCGCGGTATGTAAGTTCTTTTACACTACCTTGGATGACAAACGAGCATACGGCCCGCCTATGGTTTTGGTCGGATGCTGACACCTTCGCTGCTATCGCAGTATGTCCTTACCAATAATTAATTCAGGTAATTCCAGTATATACTGAAGGATTTATCGTTATAGCTGGGTTAGGTTAGGTTATGCTTGTGATCATCAAAAGCCCATTGAGCGAAATGAGCGAGGTTTGTTTTGATATTGCTTTTGAAAAAGGAGTGGGTAGCTCATCTCTCTTTCTGCAAAAACAAGTCATTCCTCGCTTACTTCGCTCGCTCGGCTTTACCTAACCAGCCCCCCTAGCCAAGTGTCATTCGTAGCGTAATGAACGTTAGATAGATCGTGTGACAATTGTCAAAATCGAACGTTTTAGTATAAGAATTGTCAAATGTCACATGATCTATCTAACGTTCGTTACGCTACGAATTACACTTGGTTAGGGGGCTGATCCAACTAAGTCGATAAATCGTCCATTATGTATTTCAATTATTACATAATATAAAATAAACTGTTTTAGCCTTTATTTTTCAGTTACTTTTCAAGCCTCTTCTCATCATTTCATCTTTAGCCGTAATATATCTATATTAATATTATAAAGAGGCGAAACTTGTTAGGTTATAGTAGGTAATCTCTGGATCTATTGAACCGATTTCAAAAATTCTTTTACCAATAGAAAGCCATGTCGTTTGTGGTGTCGTAGGTTATATATAAACTCGAAAAATTAAAAGACTTTTTCCTAAATGCGGGCGAAGCCGCAGGCAGAAGCTATTATACAATAAAATTATATATTATACTTAGGTAAACAGTTATTTTCGTAAATATTTTCCGTTACATCGCCTTCAATAAGCCGCCATTTTCTCATACAATAACCGTACCTCGGTTACATATCTCCTACATAGTTTACTAATGAGACATTTCCACAGACTACGTAACATTTCTCTTATTACAAAGTTCCGTGTTAATTATCTCGTGTAATTAGTAATTAGCTGCTTACTTTGTAAATGGGACTTCAGCTACGTAGTACTAATATTTCATCTGTGCTAAGCATACCTTTCGTTTTTGACGGGATAACGTCTTATAAATCTATGAATGCCGGCTGTGCGCACGAAAAATCATGACTCATTGTCACGTTCCGCCTGAACCGAGCGTGCAAGCGAGATCGCGGAACAAGCGATAGGGAGGCACGATCGGTCTAGCGTTCGAATTTTGACGCATCTATCTCTCTTCCACTTCATCGGCCGATGTTTTTTTATGACGTTATCGCGTAAATTTATCGTCCGTAAACCGACTTTACACAGACAACCAATTTTTTTTATAAGACGCTGGAAGTCAAACAAGGCCGTCGTCGTCGACAACCCTTATTCATCCCACTGCTGGGATACGGGTATCCCATCAATCGAAGGAAATTAGAGCATATTCCACCACGGAGCTCAACTGCGGGTTGGCGGAGGCCAGTGTTTTCAAGCCGCCTAAAGGCCACTGACTTGGCTTATTGACTATCATCTAATAACAACAGCTGCGACCGACGGCTTAACGTGCCCGTCCAGGAGATAAATAAACCCATCCATGGACAGACTACGGTCGACGTTGCTTAACTTGCGTGTTAGATTAGACTGACACGCGCAACGATGCCATCGAGCTCCTCGAACAAACCCGCCTGACGTAATACATTTACCATAGCTAAACAAACTTCCCCAACCCGTCTGGCCAGCGTGGGAAGTGTAGGCCAAATCCACCTTCTGTCTGGGACGGACGAGAGAGGGTCGTGCTCCTGTAGTGGAGACCAAAATGACCTGATGATGATACAAACTTCAGAAGAGGTTTACGTTGGCTGCGAGGGTGGTGTGGTGGAATCATATTTCCAAACGTATTCGTGGTGAAACTATTTTGTAAACATTAGTGTTAGACTGTTGACCTTTTATTTTAGCACAAAATATGATTAAATTTAAATATTATTCAAGCACAAAATCAAAACATTTGTGAATTAATAATAAACGTAAGATGAAGATTCCGTTGTGAGCTCAAAGTTCAATATTTTATCTGTCGTCCACCATTTTGGGGTGTAAGTGGTTCATCAACATCTTTGAACCAAAGCCAACCTCACCTGCACGTGTTGCACCCTGCTGACTGACAAACGAGGCTCTGGCGAAAAGAGAGGTAGGGCATAGCGTATTTTTGTTGTAAGTTACATTCGGGGGGTCGTGGGGGAATAAACGCAAATATGTGTAAGTCATATGCTTCAATAAAAAAACGTATGCTGGCCTCATTATTGTTCAATAATTCATCCACTCAAATCTTTAAGAAAATCTTTTTCCAATTGAAGCCATTTTATGTTCACCATTAAAGTCTTAATTAGTTCAACTAAGAACTAAATTTGTAGCAAATGGCACTACCAATTTTAAAGCCACCATAACCAGCTGAATGGTTGAAGTTTCTTCATGGAGGGAGAGAGAGGGTCGCCAGAAATTTTTAATGTGTAAATGTTCAAATAGATTGAAAAACACTGGCCTAGACTAATCCCGTGGACCTATAGTGCGGAAATTTTGCAGTTATTTTTATGGATTATGACCGTTATTCTTTCTAATTTCGAAGCTCTGCCGAAAAGAGTGTTTCGGGAGCGTAATTGTAAGCTACCCGACTGGGGAATGTACCCCCACCTCATAGAATACCACAGCCAATTAACCCAATTAACATTTCCCTTGAGAGTTGTTATGTTCCTGCGAGTAAGTGGAACATCAGAGAGGAAGGAGATGCTGCTTTGACAGCGGGGGTGGCGGGGGCGCGCGAACGATATTTTAAGTTGCGAGCGTTAATATGGCTACGGTAACCGTTTCAGATCAGGCGGGTCTTAGACTTGCCTTCCACCCGACTTAGTATAAAAAAAAGCCAGCTGACTTGTTGAAGTTTCTTCATGGAGGGAGACAGAGGGTCGCCAGATTTTTTTAATGTGTAGTTCAAAAAGTTTAGTGCGGAAATTTTGCAGTTATTTTTATAGATTATGACTGTTATTCTTTCTAATTTGGTACAGGAGTCGTCAAATCTATGTACAAAAAAAAAAGATTTAACTTCAAAACCATTAAGATCTGCTTACCCACCAAGTACAGGGAAGTCAAAAAACCTCTTAAACATTCCCCTGGCCAAGCGCTAAGTCGACGCTTAACAGAACCTGCTTGCACTAACCATAAAGTTAAATAGGGAATGCTTGGTAAATGACTGTTTAGTTCGTTACGGACAGATTTTATGAGAAAACAAAATAAATATATAAATATATTTCTGGACAATTTACACAGCGCCATCTAGTCCCAAATTAAGCGCAAAGCTTGTGTTATGGGTACTAGACAACTGAAAAATGTACTTAAATACAATTTTTTTTGTAAATACATACTTAGAATATGTACATAGAATACACCAAGACCAGGACAAACAGACATGTTCATGCACACAAATGTTTGTCTTGTGCGGGAATCGAACCCGCGACCTCGGAGTCAAAGTGGCCATTGCCAGCCATTCGACCACCGAGCTCGTCAGAATCAGAAATAAGATCATTTATATACTAATCTGTCGTTTACAGCTTAGAGGAACAGAATAGTCGATCTCGATCGTCGAATGGCTATCAATAGCCACTTTGACTCCCAGGTCGCGAGTTCGTTATCGGCACAAGACAAACATTTATGTACATGAACGTGTGTGTTTGCATTGGTCTGTGTGTTTTCTATGTATTATAGGTATATATTTACAAAAAAGTGTATTTAAGTAATAATATCAGTTATCTAGTACCCATATAGCTTTGCTTAATTTGCGACTAGATGGCAGTGTGAAATTTGTCCAGGAATATTTATTTATTTATTAATGTTTTCATACACGTACGTATTTAGCTCGCACTCGCGACTTTTTAACGCGTTTATCTCGATATCCCGTGGGAACTTTCAAAAATCTTAGCCGATGCCTACATAATATTTACAATGTACTCGTATACCAAAACGATGAGTTCGAAGGCGTCATTGCGGGTGTCAGTCTAATCGTTCGGGCAAGTTTAGCAACGTTGACCGTAGCCAGCTTATGGATGGGTTTATTTATCTCGTGCTTCGGAGGGCACGTTAAGTGGTCGATCTCAGCTGTTGTAACTAGATCATCATCAGGTCCATTTTAGTCTCCACTACAGGAGCACGACCCTCTCTTGTCCGTCTCAGACAGAAGGAGGATTTGGCCTACACTCCCCACGCTGGGCAGCGGGTTAGGGAGGCCTGATCGATATTTGATAATGTATTTCCCTTAGTCGCCTTGTACGACATCCACGGGAAGAAACGGAGTGATTCTATTCTAGTCTGCCGGAAACCACACGGACGTTGTCACTAGATAACAGTCGTTAAGCCAAAGTCACAAAGTTTGACTCCGACAAAATGGCCGCTGTTAACCTGACACACACACTAACTGATATATGTTTGTTGTATAATTTGTGACATGTTTAATTATTGAATGTTTTAGATTATAAGCAAAAATTCAAATACAATTGTAATATTGTTATGTGAATAAATGAAATGAAAATGAAATGAAATGAACCGTTCGACCACCGAGCTCAGTAGCAGAAGCTCAACTTAATACTGCCAGTTTTAATAACACTCCGCCCGCTAACATCTAGTGGCTGCATAAACCATCAATATCGCGATTTACAGTAAATAAACTAGGAATAAACCTATGCAATTGTATACCATACTCGTACATACATTTGATTGTGATCCTCGAAGTTTAGGACTACCACAGTCGAGCGATTTATTTCAAGTTTCTACTAGAAATTTACACCTCACATGTTTTTTTTTTATACGACATCGGGCAGCAGACAAACATACGGCCCGCTTTCTGTGAAGCGGTTACCGTAGCCATATTAACTAACGCTCACAACATAAAATATCGCTCACGCGCCGCCACCCCCGCTGCCAACGCAGCATCTCCTATCTTTCTGGTGACCTCACTCACTCGCAGGAACACAACAACCCTCAAGGGAATTGTTATTTGGCTGAGGTATTCTGTGAGGTGGAGGTACATTCCCCAGTGGGGTAGCTTACAATTACGCTCCCTACCTCTCTTTTCGCCAGAGCTTCGTTTGTCAGTCAGCAGGCATCACCGGCTTTGGTTCAAAGATGGTGATGAACCACTTACACCCCAAAACACTTACACCACATTTTAATACTAATAATGACGAGCTCGGTGGTCGAATGGTTAGCAGTGGCCACTTTGACTCCGAGGTCGCGGGTTCGGTATGGGTACTAGACAACTGACAAATGTACGTAAAATTTATTAAAGTAAATTTATCAGTTGTCTAGTACCCATAACACAAGCTTAATTTGGGACTAGATGGCGCTGTGTAAATTGTCCAGAAATATGTATTTGTTTATATATGTATTTATATACTTTATTTATTTTAAACATTTAATAATATACAAATAACTTATAAATAAAATACCTACTTAAATATAACTTAGAAATAAATAACTATAAATAACTAGCGGCCCGGTACGTGCTTCGCTACGTATAAAGTGAAATAATTTGTACTGTCAACAATGAAAAAAGTTGAAATTTGACAGCAAAGTCCCCATTAACAAAATGATCCGCCATTTATTGAATTCATTTGTTACAAAAAATGTGATAAATTAAAAACCGCTCTACCGATTTTGTGCAAACTTCACATAAACCATCTACTAAATAGTCCGAACAAAGCCTAAACATTTGGTTTGAATAGGTGAGCCCGTTCTTAAGTTATAAAATTACAACGAAAAGTGGCATTGATTTTTATATATATAGATGAAGCCCCGCCAAATCTTTACCCACTTGAAAAGTGCCCAAAAGGCTGGCAGCATTGCCACGTTGAATGGCAATGCTAATCCTCTGGCCGAGATATTGGCCAGCCCTCTGGTCATGTGATACTTCGATCAATCTTTTTGACAACTGTTTAAACAGTTGTATTTATGTATGTACGTACGTATATTTGTATTTGTCTGTACGTATGTATGGTGCTATAAATTATTTATTTAACTTAGATATACTAATGAAAAAATATAATAATCAGGAATCAGTCCCTAGTTGTTTTCTAGTGTAGCAGTCGATGAAAAGAATGACATCGGAATCGACATGAGTTAACGCAAACTAATAATGTTTAATAATAGTTGAGTAGTTCAGTGCGTGACTAGTCATGTCAACGCACATTGCAGATAAGTGGATAATTCGAAAATAAAAATACCTTACCATAACTAAACCCTACTGTGAATGCCCGCACACAAAAAGAAAACTAGAAGAAAACTAGCTCCTATAAATAAGTAGGTAACCGCATATTCTTTTTTAAAGATAAATAATAACAATATACAGGTTTTTAATGGCGAGATCTATATAACTTTAGTATTTTGTGTTACGATTTGTAACAATATACTTTGAGAACAATACTTCAACTATTATTTCTAAGAAATTAAATTAAAAACAAAAATAAAAATAAAACTACATATTATCTAAAAAAGGCCCCCGTGGCATTGTAACGAAGATGCTGGCAGCGTTTCCTCGTTATATGGCAATACTAATGCGTTGTGCGAGAAAGCTGCCAGCTCTTCGGTCACCAGTGGTCTCGACCAGGCGCTTGGAGAGCTCATGATCGAGATCATCAAAATACTTCAACTTGTTAACAAAACATAATGTCTTTGTCTATATAAACAATACATGTATCTAAAAACTAATCTTCACAGTCCAAACTATAATATAATTATTCAGTAATAAAATACAGTAAATTCAACTTATAATAAACTTAAAATTAGATAAAATTAAATACATCCAAATTCAAACTACACATTAAAAAGAAACTAACAGCTAAACTAATCTAATAAACCGCTGCCCATAGGAAAAGTTCCCAATATGTTGGCCCCGTTGCCATGTTGGATAGCAACACTAATTCTTTTGGGCAAAGTTAAAAAAATGTCTATACACTAAACATACGAGTATGTGTATTAATAAACATAATGAATTAAAATAAAAGCAAAACATTTGTATGTACATTGTCTTATGATATATAATGTACATATAAAAATATAAAAGCGGCCAAGTGCGAGTCGGACTCGCCCATGAAGGGTTCCGTAGCAGCAAGTAACATAATATAAAAGTTACGATTTATGACGTATTTAAAAAAAAAACTACTTACTAGATCTCGTTCAAACCAATTTTCGGTGGAAGTTTATCATATATTTTTTTTAGTTTTATCATTCTTCTATTTTAGAAGTTACAGCGTGGGGTGACACACATTTTACCTCTTTGGAAGTATCTCTCGCGCAAACTATTCAGTTTAGAAAAAAAAACATATTAGAAACCTCAATATCATTTTTAAAGACCTATTCATAGATACCCCATACGTATGGGTTTGATGAAAAAAAAATTTTTGAGTTTCAGTTCTAAGTAAATTAATTAATTGTTTTTTTTTTCTATTTTTGTGTAAAAATCTTAATGCGTTTCACAGAATACACCTGCTTACCAAGTTTCAGCACTATAATTCTTATAGTTTCAGAAAAAAGTGGCTGTGACATACGGACGGACAGACAGACAGACATGACGAATCTATAAGGGTTCCGTTTTTTGCCATTTGTCAAAAAAATTCTCCGCATCATGGTCTAAAGGCATCTAAACATAATATTCATGAATAAATTATTCCATAAATTATAATTTACCTGTAAAATTTAAATTCATAAATCGGTGACCGATTAAAAATTACAGTCTGCATCAGGCCTTAGCCAATACAAGTCGTAATATCCAGTAAAATGTGTTCGTTTCTAAATATGAAAGGATACAACGACCGCTATTTTCAAATTTGAATATAATAGAAAATTACGACACGAACTAAATGACTAACAATTTATATGCAAAAGCAAGTTCTGCAAAACTGCATCTGCTTGCGCTTAAGGAAATAATTGCGATGGACAAAGAGTCGTTCGTTCATTTATTCATGTATGCAAGGGACTTATTACATGTGGATATACTAAGGACAGAGTACAAACTTGATACAAACGCAGATCAGTCCCAGCTTGATTGTATAATTATGCTATACCATGACCAATTTTCTTTTTAATCAAAGAGGAAATTCTCGTAATAGAAATGTAATCAAAATTCAGTTCCAGTCTCGATCACATAAATATCACATTTGTTATTCTCGTATCATAATATGAAACATTAACTTTAACTTTAGATTATATCGAAATGTGACTGAAAATTAAACAAACAAAGAATATTATTTTGCCAAGAATAAGATTTGATAATAATTAATTGATGAAAATAAGCAAAAAAAAAATTTTGTTAACTCACAACTAAGTCTGACTCTGTCAAATTTCGTTCTACGATCGTAAAATAATGACGAGAATTGGCCTTCTGTTAAAAATATTCTGTATAAAATTTGTTCATATAGTGTACTCTGCATATGGTATAATGGCCGTTGGGTTAATAGCTTGGGCAGGGTGTGTTATATGCAAAACGGATGAGTCGCTTGTCAATGTTTTATTTTTTCTGTTCTTATAGCATTCGAGTAATAGGTACATAAGCAATGTATAATGGAAATCCTCAAAAGAAACATTTTTTTATCTATGATAGGGAGGCAAAGGAGCACGTGGGTCACTCGATGAAAATCAATCACCACCGCCCATGAAGATCAGCAACACTAAAGGGTCGCCGATCCGTTGCCAGCTTATGCTCCTTCCTTTATTTTTTTCTTTCTGGTGACCTCACTCACTCTCAAGAACACAACAACCCTCAAGGAAATTGTTATTTGGCTGCAATATTCTGTGAGGTGGAGATACTTCTTTAGTTGAGCAGCAAATGCGCTGTACCCTACCTCTCTTTTGTCCGAACCTCTTTCGCTAGTCGGCAGGCGAGATTGGCTTTGACTCTAAAGATCGTTTTTTTTTTATGTGGGAGGGGGGCAAACGAGCATGTGGGTCACCTGGTGTAATCACCACCGCCCATGGAGACCAGCGACACCAAGGGGTCGCCGATCCGTTGCCAGCCTTTAAAGCCTATCTTCGTGGTGAGCGACTTACGCCCCAAACCTATCTTTTTTTCCTCGGTAACATGAATACAAAGTAAATAATATGCTTTAAAAAAAAAAATTAAATTCTCGTATTGCGGTGTTTGGTACGAAACTCTTACGAAACGGCTGGACTGATTTCTATGAAATTTTGTGTGCATATCGGATAGGTCTGAGCATCGGCCAACATCTATTTTTCATATGCGTAAATGATAAGGGAGACCCACCCCTATTTTATTTTATTTTATTTTATTGAAAATTTATTATTTTGAATTGAAAAATACATACAAATTCAAATTTTCACTTCTACCACTAAATTTATATAGCAAAACAGCGTTTGTCTGGTCAGCCAGTTTAATGTATAAAAATGGCTCGTTTTATTTATGTATAAACTTTATAGATGTATTGTATGGGCGTTTATATCTATTTATCTAAATGACTATCGATTTTAGTACAACTTATTACATTACTCAATGTAATAATGGTCCAAGTAAGTCACGAAATTGTAATTAAATTACATGATTACGGCAGTGGGTGCGTACTTTCTAATTTTATACCATTTTTAATAACAATTACCAGCTTTGAGACGCAGTTCGTATTACAAAATTAATATGGTTTCACTTTCTCAATTTTTTTTATTTTAATATTATTATTTGAATCTGGGTATTTTAACTGACTCCAAAAAACGAGGAGGTTTTGTTACTTATTACTCCGTGATTTATAAATGGATTTGAAAAAAATCTTCTTTTTATTTGAAAGAGTATATTCCAGATTGGTCCCATATTTTTTTCATTGTCAATATCATGATGATCAGCCTGTATCTACATACATAAATGTAGAGTAATGTTTGTAGTTTGGAGTCGGTTTTTTTTTGTTAAAATTATTTAAATACAAGTAATTTAAATAAATACAAGTAAGTAATTTTAGAACGATGTCCCTTTTTACACACACTCGATTCAAAAACAACTTCCATGATAGTCCAAATTATTTAGTAAATTAGTGTAACTTAAATATAATAATATTACTTATAAACTTTATTCCTTATTATTATAAACGTATTGATCACATTTACTTTGTGGGCTTGGCTTTTTTTTTTAGAAATTAGTTGAAACAACGTGAACAGTGAACAAGTTTTGTGAAAACTATCATGTCATAAAATCTTGCGTGTCTAATGCGACAACCCTATAAACGGTGACTATTATAACATAAAGTAATAATAATCAATACAGTGCGCCCAATCGAGTATGTACGTTGGTACGGGTACGAATGATGTGGTACAGTGATTTCTTTTGATATTCGTTTAAATAACTGTTATTTTCATTACACTATTAACAACTGTTATTAACACTTAGCCGTATTTTAACACAAATACTTATCATCTACTATATAAAAATAAGTCGGGTTTTCCTTCCTGACGCTATAACTCCAGAACGCACGAACCGATTTCCACGGTTTTGCATTCGTTGGAAAGGTCTCGGGCTCCGTGAGGTTTATAGCAAAGAAAATTCTGGAAAAATTTGAAAAGAGAAGCGGGAAAATCTTTTTTCACATACAGCGCCATCTGGTGGCGAAACGGAGTTCGCCGGGTTTGCTAGTCTACTATATAAAAATAAGTCGGGTTTTCCTTCCTGACGCTATAACTCCAGAACGCACGAACCGATTTCCACGGTTTTGCATTCGTTGGAAAGGTCTCGGGCTCCGTGAGGTTTATAGCAAAGAAAATTCTGGAAAAATTTGAAAAGAAAAGCGGGAATATCTTTTTTCACATACAGCGCCATCTGGTGGCGAAACGGAGTTCGCCGGGTTTGCTAGTGATTAATAAAAATCACTGCATCAAAATATTTTTTTTAGATTATTATAAGTGGGTTCCAGATTTTTTGCCGAGATACAGATTTCTACAGAACATATATGATACATGTTTTTTTAATGTTGTTTGTTAATGAGTTATTTTTATTTTGTTACAGGTAATGATTACTACTTTTATGACGTCAGTATGTAGTAAGTTTACAAATGGTACCTATATAGATATATTTTGTTTTTGCATCTAAATGCATCTTATCTTGACACTTTCATGATAAATTGATTAGAAATTATTTCCGTTGTAGATGACGACGTTATTTTTTGCAAGTATTTGCAATAGTGTCTGTAACGCAACCAACAGGCTTTAGAAGTCGCCTAGCCTTTTTACTAAACGACGCCGTGCAAACAGCAACATTGTTATAAAAGAGAATTATGAACCTGGAACGCAGTCAACTAACATGATTAACTTTACAAGTATCAGTCTAGACGTTTACTAAACGACACCGTTCAAACAGCCGCATTATTATAAGATGGACTATGAACACGGAAAGCGTAACTTCGTTTTGAAAATCTCAAGTGATATTGCCTAAATTGCCACCACAACTTCTAATTGCTTAATACAGGACAAACCTAACCTTTTTCTTTTTTGTGTTTATCTGCAATCAGTCCCAAACTATAAGCAGATTTGTTCTCTGTCATAATTGTCTTTTCTTAGGAGCTCCTCAGCAGGAGACTCCTCATCCTTCACCATCTGTCACCAATTATATCGTGGTGTGTTTAGTGTAGGAGATGTTTGCCAACGCAGTAGCTAAATCATTTGGGTGATTTTCCAGCCGTGTTTTATATTTATGCCCTATTAGTTTTAACTCCTCCTTAATTGATGGTAAGGTCAGAGCTTCGTGGATCTCTGTGTTGGTGATACAAACCTAACCTAACACAAAAACGATGGCAAACTATATTTATTTAATCTTCATGCACATAAAAAAAAAATCGGACAAGTGCGAGTCGGACTCGCCCACCGAGGGTTCCGTAGGTACGTAGTATCATTATTAAATTTGATATTTTTCATTATAAATAAGAAATAATGCGTCGAAAAAAATTAATAAAATATATTTTGCAATGTGTACATCAAGCCCTTTCATATGATACCCCATTTGAACTAGTAGTTTCAATTTGAAATTTCGACACCGTATAAAAAATATAGACCCCCTATTTTTTAAGATCTATTTACAAATGTATAGTTTTGAGATTTATTCCTGTACTTGTAGTCTATAACGATGTTACTTGCCAAATTTCATAGTTCTAGGTCAACGGGAAGTACCCTATAGGTTTTGATTCCCTTGAGTGTGTCTAAATATGCGTTTTTTGCTGAATAAACGGCCGTAACTTTTTTATACGTAAACTTAGCAGTTTGATTTTTTTTTAACTTCATGGGACCGTAGACCTGAGTATACAGTTCAAATTTCAGCTTGATACCTCCACGCATTCTCGACATAGAAATTCTTGACAGACAGACAGACAGACAGACAGACAGACAGACGGACAACAAAGTGATCTTATAAGGGTTCCGTTTTTCCTTTTGAGATTCGGAACCCTAAAAATGTACAAAGGCGGCCTTAATGCTACACAAGCATGCTCTACCAGTCAACCTTAGGGTGATGTCCAGTTCTTCTCAAGAAGCCCCGTCGCCGGAACTGGCACTTAAATTCACTTTCACATTCAAGATAGTGTGATGAAAGTGAATCTAAGCTCTGCGGATTTAGAGTAGTAATGATTTATACATATTCTTATATATAATTTGTATGACGTTTCTAAGTGCTTAATAAAGTCCAAGGAATAAAGATTTTTTGAATTTTGAATTTTGATGCAGAGATAAGATATGGGTAGGCGCACAAGGCGAATAATAAATTTAAGGCCTTTAAGTACAGAGTCACTTTTTCCCGTAATAAAGCTGGCAATGAATCGGCGACCCCATGGTGTTCTTTCTATAGGCGGTGGTGATTACAATCAGGTGATCCACATGCTCGTTTGCCCCCCTCTCATATAAAAAAATTGGTTGTCTGTCTGTAAAGTCGGTTTATGGATGATAATTTTACGTGATAACGTCATAAGAAAAGATCGGTCGATGGAATGGCAGAGAGATAGATGCATCACTATTCCGCGCTCTCGCTTGCCGGCTCGGCTCAGGCGGAACGTGACAATGAGTCATGCTTTTTTCGTGCGTGCAGCCGGTTATCACGTCAAAAAAATGACTAATTATAATATTTAGCTGCGACATACAACACTACAAATACTTGATAAAAAAAATGGGCTCGTCATTTCCAACACAAATTTAAACATGCGCATACGAATTGTCGTGGAAGCGTCAATACAAGATGCACTTAGATGCAAAAAACCTGACAACATCTCGCTAACACATTATCGATGGAGCGTGACTTGTTGCCGACCAGTTTTTTTTTTTTTGCATTCCAGTGTTTACTGCGGGAAATCTGCATTATTAATACACATATGGCATTGACGGTAGATTCTTTGAATTTGTTTATAATTAGAACGGTATCTATTGAAAAGATTGTATTGGAGTGTTAGTGGTTTATCAACAACTTTGAATCAAAGCCAACCTCACCTGCACCTGGTGCACCCTGCTGAATGACAAACGAGGCTCTAGTGAAAAGAGAGGTAGGGCATACAAACATAAAGCCCGCCTGATGTGAAGCGGTTACAGGAGCCATATTAACATTCGCGACATGAAATATCGCTTCCGAGCCACCTTCCCTGCCATTGCAGCAACTCCTTCCTTCCTGGTGACCACACTCACTCGCAGGAACACAAGAACCCTTAAGGGAATTTGACTGCGGTCTTCTGTGAGGTGCAGGTAGTTCCCCAGTAGGACAGCTTAAAAAATATGCTATGCTAGTAGGCTTCCATTGGCATCCTTTGAGAACGGAACCCTATAAAATCGCAAACATGGGGCTATTTGAAAAGCAATTCACTATTTCGTAATATTTCAAAACTTTGATGTCCGTAATGTCTTGCTAGCATGTGCCAAAGCCAAACGCATTCAAGATTGTTATCGCCATGAATGACCAGAGGGCCCATCGCCTAAGCTGATGCCAATTCTCATTGGTTTTTTTAAGTTGTGAAGTTAGATTTTCGCAATCAAAAAATGCGATCGGAATCGGCTTCAGCTTTGGCAGCCTACTGCCTACTCCAGTGCCTAAACCTAGCTCCAGACTCCTTAGAACGAATAGTTTGAGTTTGAGAGATTATCGTCTCATTTAATTTAGGTCTCAATAATGAGGAGCTTGATGGTGTTATTGCGCATGCCAGTCTAATCAAATACGCGAGTTAAGCAACGTCAGTCGTAGCCTGTCCATGGATGGGTTTACTTATCTGGAGTTCCTGCGTGCTTCGGAGGATACATTAAGCCGTCAGTCCCGGTTATTGTCATTGGAAGTCAGTTGTTAAGCCAAATCAGTGGCCTTTAGGCGCCTTGAAAACACTGGCCTCCGCCAACCCGCAGTTGAGCAGCGTGGTGGAGTATGCTCTAAACCCCTTCGATTGAGCGGCGACCCGTATCGCAACAGTGAAAAGACGAATAATTAAGATAGGACATTTATAATGTCAGCATTAGCATGATGCCACTGGTATTACAGGCATTCATAGGCTACTGTAGCACGTTGTCATCATTCTTACTGGTATAAAAATATAGCGCGTACGTGCATGTAGTTGAGTTTACAATTTTACATTCAATTTGTAGCTCAGATTCAGCTCAACTGACAGTCAAACGAGAACGCTCGGTATTCCTTCCCTATTACTATTTTACCAGGAGACCATATAGTTAAAATCTACATAAAAATACAATTCAATGACCTACCTTACTCAGGACCTACATACAGTAATTTCTTTCCACCGGTAAAAAACCACAACCGCAGTTTTCTCTCTCATTCACAGGCCTACAAGCAAAATTTAAAACCTATTAACCTTAGAAATCGAAAATTACACTTCCATCATTTTCTATCACTCGCATTTATTATCTGTCTCTCTTGGAGGTCGTTCAAACACAAAGACAGTATGAGTTGCCGATATTTCTTTTGACAGTGACTTGCAAGTTGTTAGGAGAAAGTATTTGGCGGGACATTCAGTAAAATCATGTATGTGTGTCAATATTAGTTAATGAATTTCACGTGCTATATGCCTTCAGATGGAACACGCGATTTACGAGTCGCGGATGAAATTGTCTAACGCTTATTAACAAGTTTTTAATCTAGCGCGAATATCAGGCACACATTTTACACGCTCTACACGTAGAAATGTTGTTGCATCTCTTATATATAAATTATACCAAGGAGAGTGTTCGGATGAGCTATTTGATTTGATACCGAGTTTCACTATCGTACAACTCGCCAGAAATTAAAATTCCATTCGTATCATCTTGATAAATGGCGATCTACCACAGTTTATGGGGTGTAATTGGTTCATCAACATCTTTGAACCAAATCCAACTTCACCTGCACGCGGTGCACCCTGTTGACTGACAAACGAAGCTCTGGCGAAAAGAGAGATAGGGAGCGTAATTGTAAGCTACCCGACTGGGGAATGTACCTCCACCTCACAGAATACCGCAGCCAAATAACAATTCCCTTGAGGGTCGTTGTGTTCCTGCGAGTGAGTGAGGTCACCAGAAGGGAACATAAAATATCGCTCGCGCGCCGCCACCCCCGCTGCCAACGCAGCATGTTGGCAACGGGGGTGGCGGCGCGCGAGCGATATTTTATGTTGTAAGCGTTAATATGGCTACGGTAACCGCTTCACATCAAGCGGGCCATATGCTTGTCTACCACCCGACGTAGTTTAAAAAAAAAGTACGCTTTTTAAGACATTTTCTACCACGAACTATGAAATTGTGGAATCAACTTTCCTCAGCAGTATTCCCAAATAAATACGACATGGGAGCCTTCAAGAACAAAGTTCCCTTATAAGGCTGGCAACGAATCGGCGACCCCATGGTGTTGCTATGGGCAATGATTATTTCTTTCCATCAGATCCCACATCACATGCTCGTTTGCCCTCTGTCATACAAAAAAAAAACGCTCATCTCAATAAGAGAGCAGCCTCCTTAGACAAATTAGGTTAAATGCTTTCGTATCATTTGGTAGATTAGTATGTTAAATGTGTGGGCGGACATATGCTAGATGGTTTGGTTGACTGTTGATTATTTTTATTACATAATATACACTCTACTTAAGCATGCAATTATAATAATTTTCTCAAAAAAAAAACAATTAATACTTCAATGAATAATAATAATAAATAATAAATATTTCTGGACAATTTACACAGCGCCATCTAGTCCCAAATTAAGCGCAAAGCTTTTAATATGGGTACTAGATAACTGATAGATATTATACATTTTTTTTTTTTTTGGAAATACATACATATGTTTAATACATAGAAAACACCCTGACCAAGACAAACAGACTTGTTCATGCACACAAATATTTGTCTTGTGCGGGAATCGAACCCGCGACCTTGGAGTCAAAGTCGCCATTGCTAACCATTTGACCACCGAGCTCGTCAAATATTTCCCTGATTTCATATTTTTCCCTAGGTAACGTCACAATTTAAGTACTACGTACAGTATGGACTTCACCTCCCTTCTGAGAATCTAGAGCAATTTGTGCGACGTAACAAACACACACACGCGTTCACTCATTGCGCACATGTCATTGTTTATGTAATAGTTAATGACACAGCGTTTGTATGAAGCGGCTGAGATGTATAAAATTACTTTCCCGAATTGTACGCGAGAGTCCATGAGACGAATAATATATTATCAGATAAAATATATCAACCGGAAACATAAAATCAGTATTTATGTAATCTAACATGTATCACTATGCTAATTAATAGAATAAGAATATACGCTATGATTTATAACATAGCAGTTAACACGTCACCGGCCGCTCTCGATAAATCATTTTATACATCGTTAGACCAAAAAAGCTAAATCCTTGACATTCAAAGTTTTTGCCTAGGCGTTTTGCCAAATAGAACTAAAAGACGCCATAGATCAATGTGCCATAACATATCTATTTTTTAATAAGAAAAATGTTTTATTTGCGCCTTTCGGGTTAAAAGATTAAATAATGTGTCTACATTTGGGATTCGTCACATTGATATTGTACGTATTAATGAAATATTATCTCATTCTTAACTGTTATTTTTGTTAGGAATATATTTAATTGATCGACTAAAATATCCTGCTTTTCAAATCAAATGATAGCACATGAAATCCTGCATTTGATGTGCAAAAAGTATTTTTAGATGTGCAAAATTGGTTAGGTTAGGTTAGGTTAGCAATGTATTTATTTGATGTTACGTTAAATAGTATCCTTTTTTTTATTTACTGAAAAAAATCACACCCTGGACATTGACAAAATATACGCTGAAATGAATGGTTCATTAACTCTTGCCTGAATGGGTCTGACAGACCCGACATAACTGTCCCTATTTTTTCCTACAGTACATACAAATACGCTGTGCCCTACCTCTCTTTTCGCCAGAATCTCTTTTGTTTGTTCATCAGGATGCACCACGTAATGGCGAGGTTGACATTAGTCCTAAGGATGATCATGAAATACTTATATCCCAAAAAAAGATTTTTGAACATAAAAATCATTCTTCGTTTCATATCAATCGTCATCGTTCTAAAATCACTAGTCGGCCTACGGAAGAGCATCGTCGCGGTAGAGTAATCATTTCCGAATGACTTCCTCTCTCCCCAACTTCCTTGTTTTTCAAATTGTCTTAAAAAATAGCTCTTGATTTGCTGTGACTGTTACAGTGGATTTTTTAATTGATGTTAAATCAAGTGTGTGAAACTAAAATGGAAGTAGCCTTGTAGATTTTCTAACAAAAATCGAAAAAAGAAACGGAAAATAAAATATCTGTATTATATTTAAAAAAGCAGCTGGTTATTGACAGATCTACGATCTACGCACAGCTCAAACTTCTGGCCCGTTCGGGTTCAAATTTTGCATACAGGTAGCTATTACAACGGATGTATTCACTAAGAAAATATTTTTGAAAATTCCCACTGAATACCGGGATACAGAAAGAAAAAAACCGGACAAGTGCGAGTCGGACTCGCCCACCGAGGGTTCCGTAGGTACGTAGTATCATTATTAAATTTGATATTTTTCATTATAAATAAGAAATAATGCGTCGAAAAAAATAAATAAAATATATTTTGCAATGTGTACATCAAGCCCTTTCATATGATACCCCATTTGAACTAGTAGTTTCAATTTGAAATTTCGACACCCTATAAAAAATATAGACCCCCTATTTTTTTAGATCTATTTACAAATGTATAGTTTTGAGATTTATTCCTGTACTTGTAGTCTATAACGATGTTACTTGCCAAATTTCATAGTTCTAGGTCAACGGGAAGTACCCTATAGGTTTTGATTCCTTTGAGTGTGCCGAAATATGCGTTTTTTGCTGAATAAACGACCGTAACTTTTTTCTACGTAAACTTAGCAGTTTGATTTTTTCTTAACTTCATGGGACCGTAGACCTGTGCATACAGTTCAAATTTCAGCTTGATACCTCCACGCATTCTCGACATAGAAATGTTTGACAGACAGACAGACAGACAGACAGACAGACAGACAGACATACAGACAGACAGACAGACAGACAGACAGACAGACAGACAGACAGACAGACAGACAGACAGACAGACGGACAACAAAGTGATCTTATAAGGGTTCCGTTTTTCCTTTTGAGGTTCGGAACCCTAAAAATGGAAGGAGTATACTGGCAACGGATCGGCGATCACTTGGTCTTGCTGATCTCCATGGGCGTTTGTAATTACTTTCCATCAGATGACCCACATGCTCGTTTGCTCCCCTCTGATAAAAAAATCAATACGCGCGTACGAAATCGCGAGCGCGAATGACCGCACAGGTCAAACCACTGTCCGGATCGGGTTGAGATTTGGATTTAGCTATTATTTGCTTAAAGGTATTCGTTGAGAAAGGATTTATGAAAATTCTTAAGGATACCGGGTTAGCCTACAATGAGTAATAAGGATAGTACAATGGAATGGACTTATCTCTAAGAGAGATCTCTTCCAGTCAACCTAAGATATAATAATAATCGCTGTGATTTAAATTACTGTTTGTATATTGAAACAAGGATCAAATATTCAAGAAAAAAAAACAACATGTAATTAAAAACAGACGAAACATCAATCAAGGGCAATCCGTCAAGAAATAAATTGGAATAATTATTACCTGCCTAAAACAGATTAGCCGGCTTTTACGACCTTATAAAATATCGTGATCCGAAAAAAATATTGGCTAAGAGTGTGTTTTATTTGCTGTTTTTTCATCTCATACGAGACGTAAAATGAATTCATTATTGTATTAATACATGAAGCAAAAATTTTGTACCCCTTCTTACGAAAATTACGCGGACGGAGTATAAAATTTCGCACACTTATAGCACAGTGTAAGTAATAGTACTACGTACTTTATAGTCCACATAGAGAAGAATATAAAAAGATCTCATATATATAACATTCTTGTGTCACAATGTTAGTTACCTTCTCCTTCGAAACTGCTTGACAGATTTTTATGAAATTTTGTGTGCATATCGGGTAGGTCTGAGAATAGGTTGTTGTCTATTTTTTATGGCAAAACAACGTTTGCCGGGTCAGGTAGTTATGCATAAAAAAAAAGATTAAATGAATAAAAAAAACATTACACACACTACCGTGTATTTGGCACACACACGCATATAAACGCTGTTGTTTATCTTATGGTCGAATTTCGACCAGTGGGTAACCACTAGTAATAATAATACGGTGTAGGCAATGTAGTTACCGCTAGATTGTAAGCATTATAACTAGTTTAGTGTGACTGGTCATAATAGAATTTTAGAGTCAAAGCAAATTCTATTTTTTTTTCTATACTACGTCGGGAGTCAGGCAAACATACGGCATGATGTGAAGCGGTTACCGTAGCCATATTAACGCTCACAAGATGAAATATGGCTCACGCCTCGCCACCCCCGCGACCATATTTGTAAGTTGTCCGACTGGGGAATGTACCTCCACCTCACAGAATACCGCAGCCAAATAACAATGCCCTTGAGGATTGTTCTGTTCCTGCGAGTGAGTGAGGTCACCAGAAAGGAAGGAAATGCGGCGTTGGTAGCGGAGGTGGTGGCGCGCGAGGAATATTTTTTGTTGCGAGCGTTAATATGGCTACGGTAATCGATTCACATCAGGCGGGCCGTTTGCTTGTGTGCCACCCAACGTAGTATAAAAAAAACTTTAAAATAAAATCGATAGTATTTCAACGGAATCACTAATCAATATTTCAACCTTTAAGAAAGGAAATATTAATATGTGTATACCATCAGGTATCACAAGTAAGTTTTAGGAAAAATAAAAAGAAACTTAGTTAAACTTACTGGACTCTAATAGTTATCATTTCATTACGGAACCCTGATGCTTCAACTGTATAATGACTATAATAAGATCTAGAGCACATTATAACAAGCAATAAATCTTAACTCGTTCAATTAGATTAGTTACTGTTAAGAATATAATTGGTACGATGAAATAACATAATAAACACGCACGTATCTTATACGTATTTATATACTTAGTATATAATGATATGAAATTATTTTATTTTGCCATTGGGGCCCTGTGGGCACTTAGGCACGTCATATACCTTTGGTTAAAAATAATCAGCTAATACAATAATTACAAGTTAATATGTAAAACATTTCGTAATTAAAATATCAATTATTCGTATATCGTATCCGATTTACGAGTAGATATTGTTATTTGTTATCATAATACATTAACAAATATCGATCAGGCCTCCCCAACCCGTTTGGCCAGTGTGGGGAGTGTAGACCAAATCCTTCTTCCGTCTAGAACGGACGAGAGAGGGTCGTGCTCCTGTAGTGGAGACTAAAATGGACCTGATGATGATGATGATTGTTATTTGTTACATGTCTGTAAAAAATCAAAATTTTTGATTTTGATTTTTTACAGACATGTAACATCTTCATTGGGCACTTCAAACAGTGATATCCACGTATGTATTAATTTACAAAAACAATGTATTTAAGCCTTTAATCAGTTATCTAGTACCCGTAGTAGTAGTATTGCTTAGTTTGAGACGATAGGTGGCCGTGTGTATAATTTGTCCAGGAATATTTATTTATTATTTCTTGTTATTTATTTTATTATTTTTCTGTGTATTTGACATTTTTGACAAATCCCTTGAGAGTCGTTGGAACTCAACAGTTTGCGCGTGAGTGAGGTCACCAGGAAGACATAAGATATATCATGTTGCAGCATTAATATAGTAACCGCTTCACATCAGACTGGCTGTATTTTGTCTGCCAGCGGACTTAGTATAAAAAAGAACAATTGTCTCCCGTGTGCGTCTAGGGAAAAAATATCGAGTGATAAATAATACTGTGCATTGGGAAATATTCTAGAGCGTTAATAAAAACCGCATACGTACACGTTAACGAGCTCCAAAATGACTCAGCCGAAGAATTGAATAGCAAAAGAAAGTGAAATTCCTCGGCCAGTCAACAAGACATCTTCATTTTAACCACGTGATTAATACTTGCTGTTTCATTTTGTGTGAAGTCATCGTGGATGTACTTCGGCTATGCTATATTATAATTACTCTAATTCTAGTTTCTACCTTTGCCAGCAATTACAATGTCGAAAATTGCACGTCAAAATCTTGACTGATGTGGCAGTGGGCCGCCCGAAGGCATCTGCCCACCGGGAGCTCTACTGAGGGGCAGTCAATTAATCACGTGAGGTTTATTTTTGCCCCACCCCCTTGGTGATACTTGGTGAGGTACCCCCCCCCCTCAAATCACGTGTATTTTTGTAATACAAAGAATCTTAAAATTTTCAGAATATTAATAAGGATTTTTGTTACACCACTAAGGTGACAAAACAAGCATACGGTCCGCCTGATGGGAAGCACTTAAAAAAATAAATACACGTGATATCTTACTACCCCCCCCCCCTCCCCCCTTGTGATGTTTCGTGATTTTTGCCGAACCCCCTCCCCCCTCTTTCGAGCCTCACGTAATTAATGGACGGCCCCTGACGAAGCTGAAGCCGATTACCATCTGATTTTTTTATCCCAAAAATTGGTCTTGGGTTAAAGTTATTGACAAACATCTTCAGCTTAGTCGGTAGAGCTCGAGGGCTACGGGGGCTACGGGGTGTAAGTGGTTCATCAACGTCTTTGAACCAAAGCCAACTTCACCTGCACGCGGTGCACCCTGCTGACTGACAAACGAAGCTCTGGCGAAAAGAGAGGTAGGGAGCGTAATTGTAAGCTACCCGACTGGGGAATGTACCACCTCACAGAATACCGCAGCCAAATAACGGTTCCCTTGAGGGCTGTTGTGTTCCTGTGAGTGAGTGAGGTCACCAGAAAGAGATGATGGGATAGCAGCAGGGGTGGCGGCGCGCGAACGATATTTTATGTTGCGAGCGTTAAAATGGCTACGGTAACCGCTTCACATCAGGCGGGCCGTATGCTTGTCTGCCACCCGACGTAGTATATAAAAAGGGCTTCTACCAGCTGAGCTAAACATAATACACAACAATCCAAGCAGTAGTTTCATTTTTGCATTCAAAAAATCCAATGGTAATTGCCTTCAGCTGGTAACCCCAGGTTGGACAGTATATATTGATATGTATGGCGACTAACTAATATTACAACGGTGTAGCAACGTAGCCAATTTGGACATTTCAATATAAACTGTATGGATACGTGGCTGGCGATGTCGCCATGGCATCCTGGTGAGGCAGAGCTCTCACTGTTCAACCCCAGAGGGTCCCACCGGTGCAGTCGTTGTGGTTCTAAAAATACTAGCGCTGTAGCTAAGCCTCGGATATGCTGAGCTGAGACGATAAGGGTCGGAAGTATTGGGCTGACCGATGCTAATGGGCCAAAAAGGTTCTAAAATACAGATAGTGAACCGGAACTCGTAGCGTAAAACGGATCAAGATGCCGATAGCAAGGAAACAGAATTTAGATACAATAAAACGGGCTTTCTTCTATTTGGCAGCGGTCTTCTGTGAGGTGGAGGTACCTCGTCAGTCAGTCAGCAGGCTGCACCACGTGCCGGTGAGGTTGGCTTTGGCTCAAAGATAGTGATGTGCCCACAGTTTTAAAAGCATAAAAATAGTAATACTGTGGATGTGCCACACACACCCCAATGTAATCCTTATTGTACATAATCTTAAAGAAATTATATAAAAAGCGAACTTAATGCTATTTGCATTCTCTACCGGTTTACCATTGGGACATCATGGAGTTTTTTTATGGGTGCAAAATCCGTAATAACTATATCACATAAAAAGAACATAAATTTAAAACTATTAATAGTTATAATGTAATGTGCCCTTCTTCCAAAAAGACCATCGGTTAAACTTTCCAAAGGACTAATTAAAGTGTTTTATTTAGTAGACAAAAAATATATTTTTAATAATGGATCTGATGATGATACAAATATAATTACCAAGAAAGTTAATTAAATCATCACGTACAAACACGTAACTGTGATTTTCTCATATACCTACTACCAAACATCGTGAACGACAAATGGTAGCTGCTGGCAAAGAAAGCAAATTGATTAATTCTTACATGACTGTTGTAATTTTCTCTATGACTTCAAATAAAATACAATGTTTTATAATAATAGTCTGTTTGAATTGAGTCATTATTTTTTTGCAAAGTAATTTATTATTAGTAGTGCAGTCGGCACGATTTAATTAAGTCATTCGTTCTTCACTTTCAAGATAAATACCTCGTTTATTATCATTCTTTTTTCAAGAATCTATCTTTTTATTTTGGAAGTCAAATTCCAAAAAAAAATTGTTCTTAATTTCTTCTGATTAAATTCGTTGTGAGTTCCAAGGCAGCCGTAGTTTTATCGCCGGGACTGTAATGGACTTCACTGTTCATTGCCTTTTTTTGGCGGTCGCCGCTGCTAATCCTGGCTACACAGAAGACACAGTGGTGAGAATGTGTGGTGGGCCCCCGCCCGTCTTTCTTTTTTATTGATCAACATCTATAGTTCGTCTGATGATGCCACGCGTAGACGCGAAACACGTCGCAGAGACGACCACGGCAGCCGGGGCGGTGACAGTCGCATGTTGCTGTTTCAGATGTTGAAGAGTCGCAGAGACGACCAAAGCAGCCACGGCAGTCGCATGCATTTGCTAAAGGCAGCAGGTGGGTGCCGTGCCGATCAGCAGTAGTTTGTATGAACTAACTGGTAGCGAAAGCACGCAAAGTAGTGTAAAGAAAATAAAAACATGAATGTAGCGGTGGAAGGTTTCCTTTTTTTTGTACTACGTTGGGTGGCAGACAATCATACGGCCCGCCAAATGTGAAGCAGCTACCGTACCCATACGAGTATTAACGCTCGCAACATAAAATATAGCTCGCGCGCCGCCACCCCCGCTGAAAATTCAGCATCTCCTATATCAAATACAAATTTCTCGTAGATCAATTTCATTGTTTTTTACTTTAGTTTCTTAGTCGATTATGTTTATTCTCCTTGTACAGTCTCGCCACTGCCAGGGAATTCATCCTTACACGTTAAAGCCGAAATAGTCACGTACTATACGGTTCCAGAGAGGTTTTCCCATGTACTATCATGCTGTGGAATGAACTACCTCCTTGGACACTACAGTATGAGGTTCTTCAAATGGGCGTGATGAGGTTTTTATAAGGTTGACAACGCGCGTGTGACGCCCCTGAAGTTGCATGTGTTCATAGGCTGTCTATAGTTACCTTACCTTAGTGGTATCATATTTTAAACTTAGAAGAGAGATTTTCTATAAAGCTCAGCAAATGTTATGCATAACTTAAACTATTCACCCATTCATCTTATTGCATAAATCTCCAACTTTTATTTATACTTCATTACATAACATCGAATCAGAAATTAGTGAACAGACAAGTATACAAAGCTGAGCTTATCTCTTCAGGAGATTTCTTTCAGCCAACCCTACTGTACATAATGAAATTTTACAAGGCTGGGAGTTAAGAAAGCTATGCATATCTTAGTATCTTTTTAACAATAAAATACTATTATTTAAATAGTTGGCCAACTTGCCAGAATATTATAGGTAATTTTAAAAATAGAAAAATTCACGTCCCCCGGATAAGTGAAATTTGAACCCACGACCTCTCGATGACTGGTCTAGTGCTCTTCCAACTGACCAGGAAGGTCTGCGTTGGTGACGAATTTTTGCATATAAAATTTTTCAAATGCATAAATTCATCACCTCAAGCCTTCCTAGTAGCTCAGTAGGAAGAGCACTCGACCGGTCATCGATAGAACATGGGTTCAAATCCCACCTAGGTGAGGAGGTGAATTTTTCCATTTTTTTAAATATTTATAATAAAATAGTAATTTATACTTATCACTCATCATGAATAAGGCAGTACTCCTTTAGCTTTTTTAAAAAAAGTAGCGATAGTACTGTACTATCGATAGCTGTAACAGCTCTAATATCTAGTTTTACGTAATATACGAGAATTTTCATCAAATTAATTAACATCTCATGAATACCGCCTACAATTTAAGTAGCTAGTAGGAACTTGTTTTTTTTTTAACTAATCAGTTACGTAATTAATTTATTTTTAATCTAGATCAAGTTCCGTTTGTTGTGGCACGTCAGTTACAGGTTACAGACCTTATGTCATAACATTTTTTTTTAATTAGAATAGAATTAGAAATTTATTCAGCATTTTTTAATGTTGTTTGATTACTTGCAATTTTGATATCTAATTAACAAAGCCACTAATGTGCAATGAAATAATGTCAGTTAATTTGTAATGAAATAATCTGAAGAGTATGAAATAGGTACTCAATTTTTATATTGTTATTGTAGATACTCAATAATCTGTAGAGTATGAAGTAGGTCCAAATTTTAAATTTCCTTTGCATGATTTATGAAATTATCAACGGAAATTAACGCAATCCTGCATAAGGGTATGCTATATTATTGCCTGACGTGAGATGCAACCTGGTTAAACGTCAGGCGTTAATTCTCGTCGTTATTTTCATATACGATGTACTCAGTTCAGAGAACAACCTAAGTTCCTAAGGATGACTGGTGGAGAATGCTTGTATAGCATTAAGCCCGCCTCTGTACAATTTTGTGCATGATGTATAAATAAATAAATAAAAATAATAATCATTAATATATTTGACGAGCTAGGTGGCGTAGCGGTCAATGACGCGGCTTCGACACCAACTCTCGTGGGTTCGATTCCCACATAGGACAAACATTTGTGTGCATGATCATGTCTGTTTGTCTTGGTCTGGGTGTTTTCTATGTATCATAAGTATGTATTTTCAAAAAGAAATGTATTTACGTATGTTTAACAGTTGTCTAGTACCCATAACACAAGCTTCGCTTACTTTGGGGCTAGATGGCGCTGTGTAATTTGTCTGACAATATTTATTTATTTTTATCTATAAATATAAAATACTAAGTCCTGACTGACTGACTGATATCAGCCCAAACCGCTGGGTCTAGAGATTCGAAATTTGGCACGTAGGTTCCTTATGACGTCTAGGGGTACACTAAGAAAGGATTTTTCAAAATTCATCCCCTAAGGGGGTGAAACGGGGGGCCAAAGTTTGTATGGGGAAACGAGATTAGTTGGACTATTTTATCCGAAACTTTACACGAGTACTTCTATAGATAAATGAGTAAACACGTGTTTCAGGATTTTTCAATATACAACCCCTAAAGGAGTGAAATGGGGTGAAAAATTCAGAAAATCGTCATGGGTATTGTTTTTATAGTTTATCGGGTCGCTGATTACGAAAATAACAACTATTATCTAATCAAACGTAGCCGACGTGACATAAAATCCCCCCTGTGGGGGTGTTATGGGGTTGAAATGTCATAATATCAATACAGGTGTTAATTCTATGGTTTTCTGGGACGTCAATTACGAAAATGGCATCGATTTGAAAATGTAACATAGTGGACAAAAAATTACTTAAAAGGATTTTTCAAATTTTAACCCTAAAAGGATAAAACGGAGGTCCAAAGTTTGTATGGGGAAACGAGCTTAGTTGGACTATTTTATCCTAAATTTTACATGAGTACTTCTATAGATAATTGACTAAACACGTGTTTCAGAATTTTTCAAAATTCAACGCCTAAAAGGGTAAAATGGGTCCCAAAAGTCTGAAAAACGTCATAGGTATTGTTTTTATAGTTTATCGGGTCGCTGATTACGAAAATAACAAGTATTTTCTAATCAAACGTAGCCGACTTGACATAAAATTATTATTCGCCTGTGGTGTGCGATGGGGTTGAAATGTCATAATATCAATATGGATGTTGATTCTATGGTTTTCTAGGACGTTAATTACGAAAATGGCATCGATTTGAAAATATAACATAGTGGACAAGAAATTATTTAAAAGGATTTTTCAAATTTTACCCCTAAGAGGGTGAAACGGAGGTTCAAAGTTTGTATGGGGAAACGAGTTTAGTTGGGCTATTTTATTCTATATTTTACACAAGTACTTCAACTTAGTATAGATAACTAAACATGTGTTTCATGATTTTTCAAAATTCAACCCTTAAAAGGGTAAAATGGGTCCCAATAGTCTGGAAAACGTCATGGGTATTGTTTTTATGGTTTATCGGGTCGCTGGTTACGAAAACAACAACGATTTTAAAATTCAACGTGGCTAACGTGACCATCATCTCCTGTTGGGGTGCGATGGGGTTGATTGTCTAAAATGCGGTCAAAAAGTCTGAAAATCGTCATGGGTACTGTTTTATAGTCTATCGGGTCGCTGATTACGGAAAAAACAACCTTGCCGACGTGACATAAAATCACCCCATGTGGGAGTGCGATCGGGTTGAAATGCCATAATACCAATATGGGTGTTTATTCTTTGGTTTTCTGGTACGTTAACTACGAAAATGGCATCGATGTGTAAATATAACATAGTGGACATAAAATTTGTTAAAAGGACTTTTCAAATTTTACCCCTAAGCGGGTGAAACGGCAGTCCAAAAATTTTATGGGGAAACGAGTTTGTTTGACTATTTTATCTTAAACTTTACACGACTACTTCTATAGATAAATGACTAAACACGTGTTTGCCCCGAATTTCACGCGAGCGAAGCCGCGGGCGAAAGCTAGTTTATATATATAATCATTAATAATAAGAATCATTAATGATCGAAGGTATAGTGAGAGTAACTGCTGTTATCATTCGCAATACCTGAAAAAGTTGCTAAGTTGAACTGTACTTGCTATTATAAGGACCTACCGCCGAAGCTGAATCCTACCATTGGATTTTTTTAACGCTATAATAACACTACTGCTTAGACTGTCGATAGTTATGTTTAGCTTAGCTGGTAACCTTGGTGCACTACAGACTAAGCTGAACGTGTTTGTCAATAACTTTAATCTAAGATCATTTTTTGGGATCAAACAATCCGATGGTAAATGGCTTCAGCTTCGGCGGTACGGGCCCCTGATTTACTTAGTGGCAAAATAAAAACTTGAATCTTGTTGATTACTTACCTCCAGGTGACTCACATGTTCATTGCGTCGCTTACATTACATGTCCCTACAGAAGATTTCCTCTCATCATTTCTGCTGCAGGTGCTACTTTCAAACTTCCTCTAATATAAACATTCCTTATTTTATCTTTATCTAGTCACGCCACATATTCATCTCAGCATTCGCATGTCTACTAGATGCATTCTTCTTTCGTCAAATTAGAGAAAAACGGTATTGTCAATTTTTTTGCGTAACTGTGTCGGCATCAATCCATAATCATCCCACTGTTGGGATTCGAATCTCCCCTCAATCGAAGGGGTTTAGAGCATACTCCACCACGCTGCTCAACTGCCGGCTGGCGGAGCTCAGTGTTATCGAGCCGCCCAACGGCCACTGACTTTGCTTAACGACTGTCATCTATGAAAACAACCGGGACCGACGGCTTAAGGTGCTCTCCGAAGCACGGAGGAGCTGGAGATAAATAAACCCATCGTTAGGGAGGATACGGTCGACGTTGCTTAACTTGCGTGATCTATTAGACTCCCCATACCGTGCAAAAAAGCAACCGTGTAAAAAATAAATTATTTCACAATAACAAATACCGCTATTCTATACTCCAAATACTCATATATTCGTATTCAATACACAAAGCCATTATTGTAACCACACACGTATAAAGTGGTAATCTAGACAATTTAACAGTAATTTCTTCATTAAATCGAAATAATAAACTGCACTATGACTTTGGGGATCGTTAAGAAAACTACAGAAACTCCGCAGATAAAAAGTATAACTTAGTATATTTAACAATTATCTGGAGCCATTGAAACATTTTTTTTTTTTATGTTCGATAAATTTTATTAGGTATATTAATTAATTTTATTATATTATATTTGACCCCTGTGGTCGATTGGCTAACCATGTCCACCTTGACTCCGGGGTCGTGGGTTCGATTCCCGCATAAGACAAATATTTGTGTGCATACTATGTCTGTTTGTCTTGGTCTGGATGTTTCCTATGTATTATATGTATGATTTACAAAAAAAAAATGTATTTAAGTACATTTATCAGTTGTCTAGTACCCATAGCACAAGCTTTGCGCTTAATTTGGGACTAGATGGCGCTGTGTAAATTGACCAGAAATATTATTTATTTATTTATGAATGTTGTAATTGATCGTCGCGCGATAGCGTCGCAATGCAAAATTGTATTGGTAGCTGACATCCCCTTAAAGTTCCCATAACTGTACGAAGCACAGTGTCTATGAACCTTAAGATACATTGGTGTGGTAATGGTATATGACCATTTATTATTCCTGTCACGATGATTACGGTCATACGCCTCTGTATGTTATCAATCACACGGCTTCGAGAATCCTTAAATCTATTCTAACTGTTTATGTGAGTCACATTTAGTTTAATCTTGTCTAGGTCTTGTACAATCGTCACATAAGGCGACGGAGTCCAGCTTTGGTGTATTCATATATTTATTGCTGATTACAATAAAAATTCAAAAACAAATTTATTTATTGTATAGTTATAGGTACATATGATCTTAAAATTAATAACTGTGCCGCTACAACTTGCCGTTTTGGCACAGCATAGTAATACAACCAGTACTTTAACTTCATACTAGCACCCAAATCGGCGCACGCACACTCTATTTCAAATGGAATAGACTCGCTTATTCATTGGTATGAATAAGCATTCTATTCAGTTATTGAATTGCAATAAGAGATGGTGGTAAGGGGGCAGGAAATTTTGGTGCGCCGCGCACCAAATCTTTCTGAGCGGTCGTGTAAATGACGCTTGGCTGTGTGCGTGCGCCGATTTGGGCGCTAGTATGAAGTTAAAGTACTGGTTGTATTACTATGCTGTGGTTTTGGCGTACAACATTTTAAATTAATTATTAACATATAAATTTAAAAGAGTAGTAATAATAATCCAAATTGAAATTCTCGCAACTCAAAAAACCGTGCGCTTCCCGAAAACATAAACGTAACCCAAATACCCAATGCCACCGTCACATATGTAATCTAAGACTGTGCCACTGTTTTGTTTATTGTATGTTAACATGTTTGACATTTTATATATAAACGAGCCATAGGTGAACCACACGGCAGTAAAAACTGGCTACAAAGCGCTTACCCACTACCTACGCATGCAGTACACAAGGATAGGAAAAAAAACATAATCACACTGTTCGGCAATTTATCTACAACTTTCCAATAGTTGTTTTACAGGTTATAAGTGATAGAATATTATTATATAGTTATATATGAGTAAAATAGTGGCGTCCGTGAAAAAATTAGAGGCTAATAATAAAAATATATATATTCGAGTTTTTTTTGCGTCCGTATAAAAAATACAGGCCAGTAATAAAAAAATCGTTTTTTTTTTTAATAATTTCTTGTTAGATGTTTGAGTTAGGTGAATAATAAAAAAAATTAAGAACCCAACAACGCTGTTCCGTCTTATACTTGAACATTTTTAGGGTTGCGTACCTGAAAAGGAAAAACAAAACCCTTATAAGATCACTTTGTTGTCAGTCTGTCTGTCAAGACCCTCTAAGTCCAGAATGCATGGAGGTATCAAGCTGAAATTTGACGGTCCCATGAAGATGTAAAAAAATCAAACTGTTAAGTTTACGTCAAAATCAGGTACGGCCGTTTATTCAGAAAAAACACATATTTCGACACATTCTCAAGGGAATCAATACTCATAGGGTACTTCCCGTTGACCTAGAACTATAAAATATGGCAAGTAACATCGTTATAGACTACAAGTACAAGAATAAATCTCAAAACTATACATTTGTAATTAAATCTTAAAATATATGGGGTTAGATTCCTGAACTATTTATAATGATCCTACGTACGGAACCCTCGGTGGGCGAGTCCGACTCGCACTTGTCCGGTTTTTTTATAATAGCGTACCGCATGCCATGGAGCATTTAAAATACGTGAATTATTTTTTTAATAGATGACTCACCATTATTTCTAGACTTAGCGCGGTATCTTTTTTTGATACTATTTGACGCACGAGTCGAGTCAGAGAGGGCGGATCTAGATTTCTCTTTCGATATAAATGTTTTGTAAGATTGGACTTGTTTTAATTAAAGTATTTTTATTAGTCTGTCAGTTGTGTTCTTTTCTTTTTATTTCTTGTTTTTGTTTTAAAAATAATACCTACATAACAGGCTTCGTTCGAGTATTTTAAAATATAATCAGTCACGTAGGTATTATTTATTTATTCGTATTTAAATAACCAAGCAAAGCATCAAGATCAAGTTGTCAAACATTGCATTCATCAATACAAATGGTCGTTTTTTGAGAACCTTTCTTCCTCCGCTGTTGTCGCTTCTACAAACTCTATGGTTGGCCCACTTTAGCTTGCTTAACAACTCCTAGAATTCATAGATTGCCATGATATCTGCAAAGCAATTGAGGTTCCATGAAGACAGGAGTTGCTACGATGGTAGCTGGGATACCTAGGCTAAGGAGGAGGTGAACGATTGGTACTTTATACGATATGACGAGCTCGGTGGTCGAATGATTAGCAATGGCCACTTTGACTCCGAGGTCGCGGGTTGTAAATCGTAAAGAAATATTTATTTATTTATTTATTGACCGGGGGTGTAGTATAATATAGACAACATGCAACAACGGCATCGAATACTTCACATAACTTCTACACGAGTACATTATTGCTCAATACTTTCCAATTGTTTATATACTCATAAACAACGAAATTATACGCACTTACAATAATTTCCCTGCCTCCACTGCATAATATTATATATATTATAAAATATTTATAATACTATGCATTCCTAGTGAAAGTGGTTGGTTAGCTAGTTAATATTAATGATATTTTAATTTATGCTCAATTTTGCGTTTAAAACCAGAGTTCGTTAACTTGTTAGATTGTCTATGTATATTTTTTTAATAATAATTGCGATGTTGTGTCACCATAGTGTAGAGCAGCGGTTCCAACTTTGTATACGCACTAACCAGAATTAAGAAATTACAGCACCCTTACCACCAACTCTTATTGCGATTCAGTAAATGAATAAAATGCTTATTCATACCAATTAATAAGCGACTCTATACCCGTTGAAATAGAGTCGAATAAGCATTTTATTCAGTTATTGAATCGCAATAAGAGTTGGTAGTAAGGGGGCTGATATAAAATTTTTGATGTGATAACGTCATAAATCTATGAACGCCGGCGCACGCACGAAAAAGCATGACTCAATGTCACGTTACGCATGAGCCGAGCGTGCAAGCGAGGGCGCCGCACAAGCGATAGAGAAGCACGATCGGTCTAAGCTTTCGGCTTGTGACGAATCTATCTCTCTTCCACTCCATCGGCCGATATTTTTTTGTGACGTTATGAGTAAAATTATCGTCCGTAAACCGACTTGACAGACAACCAATTTTTATAAATATATAAAAAAAAATCGGACAAGTGCGAGTCGGACTCGCCCACCGAGGATTCCGTAAGTAGGATCATTATAAATTTTCTATTAAGGAATTTAGAAAGGATAAGGAAAACGGAGGATCGCATATGATAGAAACCTTGGGACAGGGGTATATAGCAGCAGCGTGCTGATTACGATGGATAATCAGCAGGGTGCACTACGTGTAGATGAGATTGACTTTGACTCATATATGATGGTGAGCTTATACTCCAAATGATGACGCCAAAATTGCACACATAAAACTGATCATTGTGAAAGTTAAAGGTGACTACACATTATCAGCAGTGCACGTCCGTCCCTCATCTGTAATGTTAATAATGATGCTTATTTTCCAAATGTACCTATATCATAAATATTTTAAAAAATGGAAAAGTTCACCTCCCCCGCCTAGGTCCGGTCCGGTAATCGGTCGAGCACTCTTCCAACTGAGCTATCAGGAAGGTTTGTGATGGTGACGAATTTTATATTTTACTACTGTGAAGTCGCACTCTGGGGCCATCTACCTATTTGTATTACACTACTAAACAAGTTGTGTTGTATATCACTGTGATAATGTACTCATTGAACGCCGTGATATCAAATACACAGGCATTAATATCATTAGCACCTGTAATATCTCTGACAGACATGTTTCATTGCGCATGACTGCTCATTGCGCACTCTCTTGACATAAATATGTGACAAAACTGTTTGACACGACACATAATATATACCAAGCGTTAGCTAAGTAGCTTTGGCACGCGGGTACAAAGGATAAATCTCTTAGCCAACTTAAGTGACGAATTAATGAACATTTGGCATACAGAGGCGTGATATTATTTCATACGAAAACACGCGTTGATGTTTTTCTTAACCAAAAATCTATAACCTATTTAAAAAACATCTAACTGTTTTTTTATAGCGTGTGTACTTAAACCAATCTAATTTTTTTTTTTAATAATTCCCCGAAATTCTCTGTCCTTAAGTTATATAAAAAACCCAGATTCCATTTTTTTCTGTTTTAAAAGTTAACCATTCGTGTAACGACAGCTGTCAAAATATGAAGCATCAGGTAGTAAAAATTACATTTGTATGACTTTGACTTTGTAATTGCTGAGAAAAATTTTGATCCCGCCTACTAAATTCCCAATTCGTCGTGCGACTCTTACGCGTCTTATACTAGGAGGAGGAATAAAAACATACAGGATACTATTGAAAATTTAACACTCTAATCTATCTAATTATTCTTCAGTTCAGTTGATTCACTGCGAAGTTCTCGACCCATGATTAATAAAACAAAAAAGAAATTGTGAACATGGGTCGAAGATTGCATTAATGATCAAAGTATTTTTTTTTTTTGTTTTATTATTGATATAAATAATTGTCAATGTGAGTTCGAAGGCATTTCGTCTTTAATTATAGCATCAAAGGAATGTTCGTCTCGAGATTACGCAAAAACTTTAAACACTTGGTTTGAAAATCCCTCTGAATGCCTGATTTTATGAAAACCTGTCCAATTTTTTTTAAACAGACTTGCAAACTCTCTGCTACCGTTGCCGGAAACATTAAGTTCACTTTATAACAGTATTTGAATAGCTATTTATTTTTAAAATTAAACGTAAATGGAGTGAAGAAATAGCCGTCGTCGTGCATAACCAATCATTGTAGAAAATAAAGGAAAAGTCGTGCGGTTTACGGTGCGAATATGAAGTTATCTTTAGAAATGTAATAAAAATAAATTCTAATAAAACAAGTTAGTCACAATTTACTTTAAATTCTTCGGATATTTGGCAAATAAAATTTTATAGCGTCCGTGACTTTTACTGAGGAACGTGGTCACAATACACTGAGTGTATTGTGACATGGTGGTTGAGTCGCTAATAATAGCACCAATACGGCCGCGGGTTCGATTCCGACACACAATAAATATTTAATTAAGATAAACATCCACAGAAACATGCACAGTAAATTCTAGTTATTAAAATAAATATCTATTAAATATATGATCAGACGCGCTTGGGTAATACAAACCAGGGTGTAAATCGCTCTCTACCGTCTTTGAGCCAAATCCAACCTCCCCTGCACGCGGTGCACCATGCTGACTGACAAACGACGAGTCTCTGGCGAAAGAGAGGTAGGGCACAGTGTAATTTTAAGCTACCGTCTGGGGAAGTACCCCTACCTAACAGAATACCGCAGCCAAATAACAATTCCATTGAGGGTTGTTGTATTCCTGTGAGTGAGTGAGGTAGCCAGAAAGAAACAAAAGGAAGGAGTATAGGCTGGCAAAGGATCGGCGACCCCTTGGTGCTGCTGATCTTGATCTCCATAGCCGGTGGTGATTGCTTTCCATCAGGTGACCCACATGCTAGTATGCCCCCCTCTCATATGAAAAAAAACACACGGCAGAACAACCTTGGACGGGTCAGTTAGTTATAAAATACTAGCGGCCCGTCCCGGCATCGCACGGGTGGACAAAAAATTGCAATTTTCTTACGGATCCCTAATTTTTTCGAAATTAAAATATAGCCTATGTTACTCCCTGATAATGTAGCTTTCTATTGGTGAAAGAATTTTTGAAATCGGTCCAGTAGTTTCGGAGACTATTCGTTACAAACAAACAAACAAATCTTACCTCTTTATAAATATTAGTTTAGATTATGTTTTATACAAGACTAGCTGACTCGCGCAACTTCGTCTGCGTGTAACAGAGCGTTGAGAATGAAACGTAAGGTTACCATTTGAAAGGTTATAGTGAGCCAAACTTAAAAGATAGACATATGCTTTCGCGGCCTTTTTTTTTAGAACTTTTTAAGATAAATAATTCCGTCGTATATAATTGTTGCGTAACTTGAACCGTTTACGCAGCGCACGCAACGGAAGCTCTCAAAAGGAATATTTTTTTCCATTTTTGCAACATGTTTCATTGGTGCTCTGCTCCTATTGGTGGTAGCGTGATGTTATATAGCCTTCCGCGAAAAATAGACTATCTAACACTAATTGAATTTTTCAATTCGAATGAATAGTTCCTGAGATTAGCACGTTCAACCAAACAAACAAACTCTTCAGCTTTATAATATTAGTATGGATATAGATAAATTGGCTTCATTGTCGAGGTGCATTCATTCAACCTTCTTTGCCCATAAAAGCGTCGATTTTAATGAAGTCGATTTCTCTTTTCAGTAAGATTTTATGAACAACCAAGATCACTTTAATTATCCGCTAAGTTTCTCCGGGAACACCGACCAAAACATCCGTTAAGTTACCGAGTTTCTAATAATTAGAAAATATCTTGTTATTCTTAAGGGCAGGAAAGCAATGATCAAATTTCGCATGTGCATTACAGAGTGCTTATGCGAGTTTTTTGTTCGCGTTCGATCATGTCGACGTAAACAAACCGATCATATAGAGAAGAAGTCTCCTCTCATGTTGTGAATTTATAAGACGCGTGTTACATATCAAAATTATGTGGCTTACTTGCTCACATTTTGAAGTGAGCAACCCGGCTAATTTGGATATGTAACACGCGTTTGGTAAATTCACAATATGAAACTTTTTCTCAATTTGGTCGGCTTGTAAACGTTAAAACATTCGAATGTGACCGAAAAACTCGCAATAAGCGCGGTGTGGTTAAGAGCCATATTACATTTTGACTGTGATTTTTGCGTAAAATGGCCAATTTTAGCGTTCTTGATCTCGGAAACAAAAATATATTAACAATGTTGACTTATTGAATAGTACAGAATAGCTATTGGCATAGTACATAGCGGCCTCGCTTTTTGTAAATTTTGCTTAACTTTTTAAATAAACCCAAAATTGCAGAGAAAGATTTTCTTAAAATGCGCGCATTCACTATTTTGAGCTCCTGGATTGTACTACTGCTCCAAACAAATGAAATAAAAAAAATAGAATGTTATTTGTGATATAGTCGTATAGTACATAGCGGCCTCAGAAATTTGAAATATCATTGATTTAATATAGAAAAAAAACATTCTTTTCACCAAAAAAACTTCGAAAATCGCTTTAAGTAAACTGTTAATTTCTCGAATAAACGATAATATTATTGAGCAAAATTTATACGAGAATAATTGTTACTTCATGATGAATAAACTTTGTAGCATCAATTTATTATCTTATTTCAATAAAAACGATAAATATAACTTCAAAATTACTACAAAAAAAGATGCACCGGCGGCCTTCGCGGGTTTAGTACTGCGCGACAGCTCGTCAGCGTGCAAATGTAATAGGGCTCTTAATGGTGTTTGTTGGCACTTGGTGGAACATTTTCAATTTTTTTCAATAATAATAAAATCACTCATATGTATAACCCGGTCACATTACCTCGAGACCTGGCGTCGATATAAAACCATTCCAGCGAGGTCTCGACATAATGTGACCGGGAGAGACCTGAGGGGCAATTCTTGTAATTAAAATGTAGTCAAAATTCAGTTTCGATCCAGTCTCAATCTCACAATAGTCAAATTTGGTATTCTCGAATCACATTATTTAATTTCAAAGATTGATTTAAGTGGGATTGTATCGAAATATGACCGAAAATTATGCAAATTAAGAATGTTACTTTGTCAACAATAAGAATTGCTTCTAATGAATTGATGAAATCAAGTGTATCATCATCATCATCATCAGGTTCATTTTAGTCTCCACTACAGGAGCTCGACCCTCTCTCGTCCGTCCTAGACGGAAGGAGGATTTGGCCTACACTCCCCACGCTGGCCAAACGGGTTGGGGAGGCCTGATTGATATTTGATAATGTATTTCCCTTAGTCGCTTTGTACGACATCCACGGGAAGAAACGGAGTGATTCTATTCTAGTCTGCCGGAAACCACACGGCAATCAAGTGTATAATTTTAGTCAATTCACAATTCAATCTCGATTCGGTCAACTTTCAATCTGCGATCGTAGAAAAATTAGGAGAATAGGCTATTTTCCAACGTTTAAAAATTGTATAAATTATTTAACAATATCGTAAAATACACAAAACTATAAAGATCTGCAAACTTTCATTCTAATATCTTCAGTCAGACTTTTTTTAGCGTCGATCAAAGTTTGGCGGGAAAGTCCATTTTAAAAGTATGAAATTATAAAAAAATAATATTTCCATTGGAGAAGCAATAAAAAATACTATAACTTTTATTAAGATTCTAATTACATAAACGTAATATTTAACATAGCTGTCGTACAAATTTCTGATTTGATGCATACAAAATACAAACCTGTGACGTCATAATTCGGTAGTCTTTTGTATGGAGCGTTTTGGGTCAGTCTAAAAATTGTGATTTTCAAATTACCATATCTCGAGAGATTTTTGTGCTATCGAAGTAATTCTTTCACCTATGGTTATATTATGGAGACGTCCCTACATATCAAACCGAAAAAAATGTTAGTCAAATAGCCTATTGGCCTTCTGGCGTCGATATAAAACCATTCCAGCGAGGTCTCGAGATAATGTGACCGGGATATACTAGTAAACTTAATTCAAATAGTTGTTCAAGTCTAAATACTATTATGAGGAGCTGGATAGCGTCGTTGCGGGTGTCAGTCTAATCGAACACACAAGTTAAGCAACGTCGACCGTAGCCTGTGCATGGATGGGTGATAATAAATAATAATAATAAATATTTTCAGACAAATTACACAGCGCCATCTAGCCCCAAAGTAAGCGAAGCTTGTGTTACTGTGTACTAGACAACTGATAAACATACGTAAATACATTTTTTTTTTTTGTAAATACATACTTGTGATATATAGAAAACACCCAAACCAAGACAAACAGACATGTTCATGCACACAAATGTTTGTCCTGTGTGGGAATCGAACCCACGAGCGTTGGTGTCGCAGCCGCGTCATTGACCGCTACGCCACCGAGCTCGTCATGGTGATGGATGGGCAGAGGGCACGTAAAGCCGTCGATCCTGGCTATTGTCTTTAGAACACACCAGGTGGGTAGGTTTGAAAACACTGGCCTCCTCCCGCTGTTGAGCAAAGTGGTGGAGTATACTCCAAACCCCTGATGAAACCATCGATTGTAGGGATCGGTATCCCAACACCCAGCATTGGGATGAACAAGGGTAAAGAAGAAGAAGAAGAAATACTATTATAAAACTCATGTGAGAATTTTATAAATATTTTTGAAAAATGTTCACCTAGGGTGGCAGGTGAATTTTTTCATTCATGTGAGAATTAATTAATTAAATTAAACGGGTCTCTCTTTTTAGGGTTCCGAACCTCAAAAGGAAAAACGGAACCCTTATAAGATCACTTTGTTGTCCGTCTGTCTGTCTGTCTGTCTGTCTGTCTGTCTGTCTGTCTGTCTGTCTGTCTGTCAAGAATTTCTATGTCGAGAATGCGTGGAGGTATCAAGCTGAAATTTGAACTGTATACGCAGGTCTACGGTCCCATGAAGTTAAAAAAAATCAAACTGCTAAGTTTACGTAGAAAAAAGTTACGGCCGTTTATTCAGCAAAAAACGCATATTTCGACACACTCAAGGGAATCAAAACCTATAGGGTACTTCCCGTTGACCTAGAACTATGAAATTTGGCAAGTAACATCGTTATAGACTACAAGTACAGGAATAAATCTCAAAACTATGCATTTGTAAATAGATCTTAAAAAATAGGGGGTCTATATTTTTTATAGGGTGTCGAAATTTCAAATTGAAACTACTAGTTCAAATGGGGTATCATATGAAAGGGCTTGATGTACACATTGCAAAATATATTTTATTTATTTTTTTCGACGCATTATTTCTTATTTATAATGAAAAATATAAAATTTAATAATGATACTACGTACCTACGGAACCCTCGGTGGGCGAGTCCGACTCGCACTTGTCCGGTTTTTTTTTCAGTAAAAGAGAGGCATAATATATTTTGTAAGCAGCTCGACTGGGGAAGTACCCCCTCACACAATACCGCAGACCAATAACAATCCCCTTAAAGGTTGTATTACAGATTTTTCAACTTCGTCATGTTATTCTACCATTTTATAATACATTAGCTTCCGCCCGTGGCTTCACCCGTGTGGTTGGTGAATTGGTGAAAGAATTTTTAAAATCGCTTCAGTAGATCCAGAGATTACCCCCTATAACCTCACAAACTTTACCTCTTTATAATATTAGTAAACATAAAATATTGCTTTATTCACCGAATGACATTACGTAAATACATCGTATATGATATAGATTGCAATCAGTATATTCATCACGGCTAGATTATAAGCTTCTTGCTTGCTTCTTCTTTTTTTATTAAAATAAAGAATGTCAATCATTCGGTCGCTGCCGTTTTGTAACAAATGTAGGGTTATATTTTTTATTGCATAACTAAAACTATTTAGCACGACCCTCTCTCGTCCGTCCCAGACAGAAGGAGGATTTGGCCTACACTCCCCACGCTGGCCAGACGGGTTGGGGAGGCCTGATCGATGTTTTATAATGTTTTTTTTTTTTTATATAACAGAGGGTGGCAAGCGAGCATGTGGGTCACCTGATGGAAAGCAATCACCACCGCCCATAGAAATCAGCAACACCAAGGGGTCGCCGATCCGTTGCCAGCCTTTTAAGGGAAATATTGACTCTGTTCTTGAAGGCCCCCATGTCGTACTTATTTGGGAATACCGCTGAGGGAAGTTGATTCCACAAGAATGTATTTCCCTTAGTCGTCTTGTACGACATCCACGGGAAGAGACGGACTGATTCTATTCTAGTCTGCCGGAAACCACACAGCTAATGCAAAACATGCTCGTTTGCCCCCCTTTAATATATAAAAAAACCTTCTTTTTAAAGTAGGTTAAAACAGTAACCTGGTACTATATAATTATGTTTTAACCGTACCATACTGATTTAATAACACCATATATTTTATCTCTGCGTCTCAAATGACGTAAATGATTGACAGCTCAAAGGAATTGCCTTTACATCTTTACACGTATTGATTTAATGGGAGTACATTTAAGAATTCCAGCAAAAAATGACAGTGAGTGATTCAAGGGATTTGTAAGTTTTTTGCTTCATATCACGCATTCACGACTTACATGATAACATCCATGTTTTGTTTTTATAACTAACCACTTAAGGGGACGTTTTTATAATCTAGTTTACCATAAATATGTCATTTTCATGTTCATAATAAATGAATAAATATTTCTGGACAATTTACACAGCGCCATCTAGTCCCAAATTAAGCGCAAAGCTTGTGTTATGGGTACTAGACAACTGATAAATGTATTACTATGTACTTAATACATTTTTTTTATAAATACATACTTTTAATACATAGAAAACACCCAGACCAAGACAAATAGACATGTTTATGCACACAAATGTAAACATTTGTGTGCATAAACATGTCTATTTGTTCTTTTATCTATTTGATCTTGTGCGGGAATCGAACCCGCGACCTCGGAGTCAATGCAATAAATCTTCAAGAAGTCTTGGATCGTTTAGCTTCATATATCTGCTCTTTCCTCCATGCTCCATCCTTCTTCAGCTGTAGTATATATGCATATAAAATTGTATGTTGTTTTTAGAATTCTGTTGGGTATGTATTCTGTGTATATATAATACTAGCTTTTGCCCGCGGCTTCGCTCGCATGAAATTCTGGCATTTCAGATTATCCAAGCCAAGTCTAACAAGCAACGAGTTTACCTTCATGTAGCACCTTTGCTTGTACTAAATACGGATGCAAGAACTTTCCCGATAACTAAACAATACAATACAATACAAAATAATTTATTTTTCTCTCCAAAATGAATTATTACACTGAATCAGGTACGATTAAAATAATGGAGAGAACTGGTGCCTGAGCTAGGTGGATGTGTACCCACCTGTATTACAAGTCACCAGTCCCCTTTATTAGTCCGCAAGGAAGACAAGTTTAGGTTTGAAAGACCATACAGAGGGTATAACTACTACTACACCCGTAGATCGTATAAGCACTGATTGACGCCAAATACAAATTTAAAAACCTATCAGGATAACACAAGTCTTATTCCCTCAGCTTCAAAAGGATAAATCAAACTTAAAAAAAATTACACCGACTTCAAAAGTTGCTATTTTTGGCTTTTTCGTTCCAGGATTTTTCAGTTGGTTTATTTTTTAAGTTTATTTCTTTTTTTATGAATATTTTTTATAATTTCGTACAAATTATTGGTCCAGCATGCAAAATTAGCTTGGTAGCTGGCGTCTCTTTAAGCTAATTCCAGATAGCTGATGTCACTTCATTAGCCACGCTGAACCTATAATATTTCCTCCCATAGCATAAAAACACCAGAGGGACAATCTATCTTCTATATTTTTATCTATACTTACATATAATAAAACTGTAGAGGTCGAATGTCTGTACATAGAAAAAAAACGATAAAAAAAGTAGAAGTGAAATAGAACACGTCCATATTTTTTTCAATTTTTTTATTTCTCTGTCTGTTTGTCGGTTTGGCTAATCTCCGAAACTGTTGGACCGATTTAAATAAAAATTTGCATGGTGGTACCTTATATTCGCGGTCAACATTTTAGGTACTTTCCATCATCATCATTATCAGCCTGTATCTACCGAAGGAATAACAAATACCACGCAGACAAAATCGCGGGCATCAGCTATTTCTCGTAATAAAAATGTAGGTGATCAAAATTCAGTTACAATCCAGTCTCGATTTATTTATTTCATGTAAACTACTATCGCCCGGTACCCACGCACTACCGTTAGTAAATGCATCCGTCTGCTGCTTTAGCCGTCTCTATTCCAGCTGCTGCGGTCATCTTTGCGACTCTCCAATATCTTTTTTTTATACTACGTCTGATGGCAGACAAGCATACGGCCCACCTGATGAGAAGCGGTTACCGTAGCCATATTAACTCACAACATAAAATATCTGCTGCCAACCAGCAACCCTTCCTTTTTGGTGACCTCACTCACTCGCAGAAACACAACAACCCTCAAGGGAATTGCTATTTAGCTGCGGTATTCTGTGAGGTGGAGGTACTTCCCCAGCCGGGCAGCTTAAGAAATACGCTAGTCCCTACCTCTCTTTTCGCCAGAGCCTCTTCTGTCAGTCAGCAGGGTGCACCACGTGCATGTGAGGTTGACTTTGGTTCAAAGATGTTGATGAACCACTTACACCCCAATATCTGAAACAGAAGAATCATAGGACTTAAGATAACGTAATCAGAAGCCCAATTCTCGTAATTTTTCTACTATACGGTTGCAGATTGACAGTTGACCGAATCGAGATTGAATTGTTAATTGACTAAAATTATATACTTGATTTCATGAATTACCTAATTATTATCAAATCATATTGTTAGCAAAGTAACTTTCTTAGATTGTTTAATTTTCTCTCATATTTCGATATAATCCCACTTAAATTAAACTTTGAAGTTACATATTGACGAGCTCGGTGGCGTAGCGGTCAATGACGCGGCTTCGACACCAACGCTCGTGGGTTCGATTCCCACATAGGACAAACATTTGTGTGCATGAACATGTCTGTTTGTCTTGGTCTGGGTGTTTTCTATGTATCATAATGTATGTATTTACAAAAAAAAAGTATTTACGTATGTTTATCAATTGTCTCGTACCCATAACACAAGCTTCGCTTACTTTGGGGCTAGATGGCGCTGTGTAATTTGTCTGACAATATTTATTTATTTACTATATAAATGTATATTTTAATGTGTGCTTTACTAATTTTACTGTGTTTCTATTTCAGGTATGTTATATCTATGAATATTCATAATCTACGACCAAAGGATGCAGTGGTACATTGTACCGACATTGTACACAATTTAGGTAAGTATCATACTTCCAAACCATCAAATCAAATTACGATTTATTCCGTTCTAATACCAAAAACTAATACTACTGGTATTTGTTTGAACTCATATATATTTTGTATTCCAAACGGATACCACTTTTTAAATAATTAAATTTTATGTGCGAACGAATACCACCTTCTTGAATTTGGTACAGTCAGTTCAGTAAATCCTAATCAAATTTTTGTTTTCTAATATTTTTACGTGATCGTAATATAGTTAGATTTTAAGTCAATTATTCATATACATAATATGTTTTTGAAATAAAAAAAGATTTGCTTATTCATTGCCTATGAATGTCGGTGATGACTGGATTATACAAAAAGTTGATTTTGGGTAATATATTGCAATTGTTAAATTGTAAGTGAATTATTATTATACACATAAAGTATTTAAAAAAAAAACACTAATTCATTGCTATGTAGGTGATAAATGACTGAATTGATTATACAAAAAGTTGATCTCCTGTGATATTTTACAATCGTTAGATAAAAAGTGATTTGTTTTTGTGAAAAATTTACCTGACATAGTTACATAGGTACATATCTAGTAATAACTAGGTCATAACTATTTTTTTTATACTACGTCGGGTGGCAGACAAGCATACGGCCCGCCTGATGTAAAGCGGTTACCGTAACCACAATGCAGCATCTCCTTCCTTTCTGGTGACCTCACTCACTCGCAGGAACACAACAACCCTCAAGTGAATTGTTATTTGGCTGCGGTATTCTGGAAGAGGAGTACATTCCCCAGTCGGGTAGCTTACAATTACGCTCCCTACCTCTCTTTTCGCCAGAGCTTCGTTTGTCAGTCAGCAGGGTGCACCACGCTGTAATATTACGCAATAATATTGGGGTGCAACCACTTGCACCCCAATATTATTGCGTATTTTGTAAGCAGGTGAAGTTGGCTTTGGTTCAAAGATGTTGATGAACAACTCTGTCATTTTAATATAAATTAACGGCTGACTTTCTGAGATATTTAGTCATTTTTAGATTGTAAGCAAACATTTTATTTATTATGAATGATTAAATGAAATGTTTACTATCTAAATTTTAATTTTTCGGATTTGACTGGTTTTTCTCTTCAATCAAAGGTCTTCAAATAACATAAAATACTGACTGTACCTTATATCATTGAACTTGTTTTGGTATTAGTTTGAACAATGGTATCCGTTAGGAATAGAAAATAAATATGAGTTGCAACAAATACCAGTGGTATTAGTTGTTGGTATTAGAATGGAATAAATTAATTACACTTATAAACTAACGTGGAAAGAATCCACAGTTAATAAGTTAAAGAGAAAAACTGAAAAACATCCAAAAATTTTGGATTTTCACATTTTTTTTTTATACTACATCGGGTGGCAGACAAGCATTCGGCCCGCCTGATATAAAGCGATTACTGTAGCCATACTAACGCTCGCAACATAAAATATCGCTCGCGCGCCGCCATCCCCGCTGCCAACGCATCTCCTTCCTTTCTTTCTGGTGACCTCACTCACTCGCAGGAACATGTTGTGTTCAAGGGAAGGGTTAACCTAAAGGGAATTGTTATTTGGCTGCGGTATTCTGTGAGGTTGAAGTACATTCCCCAGTCGGGTAGCTTACAATTACGCTCCCTACCTCTCTTTTCGCCAGAGCTTCCTTTGTCAGTCAGCAGGGTGCACCGCGTGCTGGTGAAGTTCCAATCGTCTGTCAATTGACAGACGATTGGACCCTACGCTACAGTGCTTCCAAAAGACCCTCATTCGTAGCGTAACGAACGTTAAATAGATCACCTGACATTTGTCAAAATCGAACATTTTAGTGTGATTTTAGTATGAGAATTGACAAATATCACGTGATCTATCTAACGTTCGTTACGCTACGAATTACACTTGGCTAGGGGGGCAGGTCAGTGTTTTCAAGCCGCTTAAAGGCCACTTACTTGACTTTACGACTGTTATCTGAATAATTTTAGTTAATACATTCTACAGACATTTTACGAATAGAATTTTGATTGACACAGATGGTTGTATGCGTTTTTTTTCTTATGGGATCCCACTTACGGAACCTTTCGCTAGCTTCGCTCAGTCAAAGGCCACATTTCTACATTCCAACTATCTGATATCTAACTGATAGCTTCTTCACAAGAAATTCCCTTTCTCATCGAGCTTGTCTAAATAATAAATAACATTCTAGTAAGATAGTTTACATAATTATTCGTATTACCATATTTATATAACATGGAAGTTGTTATGGCCGTAGAAGTGTTCTGTTTTGCATTCCTGACTCGGGCTTTAGTGACATAAATTATGTATTGTGACATAATGAACTTGAAGCGTTATGGTAATTGATGACAAGTATTTCAGAAGTAAAAATATTGCTAAAAATGTTAGTAACTATATAACTAGATGTTGCACACGCCTTTTTTGATGTGGGATATATTTTTTTTTTTTGTAGACGTGTTTTTTCTCGTTTTATTTAGGTCTTACCGGTCATTCACAATCGTGGCTATTGCTCCAAATTGACGCAAACAACATAAATATTCCTTGATATATTACACAGCGCCATCTAGACCCAAACTAAGCATGATAACTACATATATGTACATAAATGTTTTTTTTGTAAATAAATACATACTTATAATACGTAAAAAACACCCAAGCAGACATGTTCATGTACACAAATACTTGTCATGTGCGGGTTTGAACCCGTGACCTCGGAGTCAAAGTGACCATTGCTAGCTATTAGACCACCGGTCTCGTCAATATAGTAATACATAATAATGTTTATGTTCAAATATTCAAGAAAGACCACACATCGTAATCACATCTAGTATCACATTTAACAATCGCCCAATTATACTACCTCAATTGATAATGTACTTTTATAGGTAGACCCACCTATAAAGTTAAATTATCTTCTTAGGGAGCACAGGTTCTTGTCAGTTAATAGTAGATCTTGGGTCTAATGAAGTCGGACATCCCGATTTCATTATATTTATGCTATGGTAGCCATTCCAACCATTTGTCACGGTGGATCTTGAGCAAAAAAATTTTATTTGTCACGAATTAATTATTTATTTTCATGAAGGACTAAATAATTAATGCATTTGTTGAGAAAATTTACAAATAGCTTTCGTATTTTTATCTCTAGGCTCCTCCTATCCATAATTATTCTACCTTTCCTTTAGTACAAAAAAGTATATTGCGCTAATGAAATGGAAAATAGAAAAAATCTAATTCCCTTTTCATTAGTAATCTTGTCTATGGCTCATAATTTTAATTCGAGTCAGGAATACAAAATAGAACCCTACCTCTTCGCTGGCAGGATGCAAAAAGTGCAGGTTATGTTTTCTTTTGCTCTAAAAATACATAGTATAAAGAAATAAATGTCGTTATAAGGAAACTGTTTATTACACGGAAGTATTCAGCTCTGCCTAGTTATTAAAATACTCCAGTAATGTCAAGAAAATAAACCTTGTCACTTTCATCAAATTAACGAGTGTGTAAATCATTATTTAGAAAGTTTAAGTAGATAAATTAAGTTTTCGACATTAACTTTCGAACTTGGTGTTTATGCGTAGAAAATTTATTCCATTATATATTATGCCGGAATATGCGTCTTATGCGGCAAAAATGACATAACTCTAAATTCACCCGTGTCATTCACACTGTTAAATCGCATTTGAATAAAGGTGAGTATACACTAGAGAATTTTATCGCGTTTTTCGATGTAATGTAAAATTCCCGCAAATGCTTGATGCAACGCTCATTGCGATTAAGCATTTATCCGCTGTTAATTCTGGCTACACAGGAGACACAGTGCACAGACACTGTGGGAATATGTGATGGAGCCCCGTCTTGTTAAACCTATGGCTCTCCTTAGTAGGTATATCCATTGAAAAGAAGGCTAGCATGGCAGTGTCAACTGACAAAACGTCTTTGGCCAGTTGCCGCTGCAATTTGGGCTCCCGTTTTCGCTTAACATTAGACGAGTCGAAACCACTATGCAGAGCTAATATAAAAAAAAAAACTTATGTAAATAAAAAACTTTTTTAATTAAAATAATACTATATCATTCCTTACTAATTTTCGTTTTAAGTATATTTAATTGAATGGTACGTCTCATTCAATTAAATATAGCACGAAAGTTGGTTAAACGATACGGCGAAATGGGAGAACAATATGAACAAATTCTCACGACACCTACATATTTCTGAAAGTTCATAATCATATCTTTTGTTTCTGCTAATCTCTCTTTTTTTTAATAACTACATGTGTTTTAGCAGCCTGTGGTTTAGCAAAGATTTATGATGTTTTGTTTCATAACGAAAAACACATAAAACTACGTTTTACGTTATTTAATTACACTAGCGTCTAGCATGTAATATTATGATAATATAAAATTAAATGACCTCCTTATGGTTGATAAGTAAAACTTTTATGCTGTCATTGCTTGAGAATATTGAAAAAATCGATAAATCAAGGTGTTCTTTTTCATTAAAATTCATTTATTTATTATGTATCTCTTTTTAATCACGGGTCAAGCCCGGTCATTTGATAGTCATGCGCGGAGATATGGATCCAACGCGTAGAGGCCCCTTTGAGAAGTTTGATGTAATGTTGTACGCCCGCCGTGACCCGCTCCAGGATATGTCAATTTATTATTATTATTAGTATTAAAATTCATTTATTTATTATTAGTAGGTATGGCAGATGGAGAGGAAGGTAACATTACTAACATTACAAATGTGAATGTGGTTTAGATGTTACGCTTTCACGCATAATAAAAAAAAAATACACATATTCTCAAAGGTATTAGAAAGGACATAGGATGACGAGCTCGGTGGCGTAGCGGTCAATGACGCGGCTTCGACACCAACGCTCGTGGGTTCGATTCCCACAAAGGACAAACATTTGTGCATGAACATGTCTGTTTGTCTTGGTCTGGGTGTTTTCTATGTATCATAAGTATGTATTTACAAAAAAAAAATGTATTTACGTATGTTTATCAGTTGTCTAGTACCCATAACACAAGCTTAGCTTACTTTGGGCACACTTTGGGGCTATATGGCGCTGTGTAATTTGTCTGACAATGTTTATTTATTTATTTATAGGATACTTTTTTTTCTAAAACGCGGGCGTAGCCGGGGGTGGAAGCTAATCGATAATGAAAGACAATTTCTAAAAGTTTGATTGTTTAGAGGATTTTGTATCTTGTTACGTTAATGATATTGAAGGAACACGTTTTTTAACTATTTTATATATCAGAGGCTTTTAATTTTTTATTGCATTTTTTTAAAGTTTAAGTATAATAATAATTACCAATATAGTAATGTTGTATCAATGAATATTGTAAGATCATTGACACATCGCGTCACCACACGGCATACTCGTAAAATGCCTTCCAGGCGGTCACGTATGTGTATGTACACATACGTGACCGCTATGTAGCTGAGCGTACTCTCTCGTGCTGGCGTCTTTTGTCCACTGTGAAATAGTCTAAGAACTTCATTTATTATACCAAAGTTTATTTTTTTATACTACGTCGGGTGGCAGACAAGCTTACGGCCCACCTGATGTGAAGCGGTTACCGTAGCCATATTAACGCTCGCAACATAAAATATTGCTGGCGTGTCGCCACCCCCGCTGCCATCGCAGCATCTCCTTCCTTTCTGGTGACCCCACTCACTCGCAGGAACACAACAACACTCAAGGAAATTGTTATTTAGCTGCGGTATTCTGTGAGGTCGAGGTACATTCCCCAGTCGGGTAGCTTACAATTACGCTCCCTACCTCTCTTTTCGCCAGAGCTTCGTTTGTCAGTCAGCAGGGTGCACCGCGTGCAGGTGAAGTTGGCTTTGGTTCAAAGATGTTGATCAACTACTTACACCCCAAGACTAACTTACTACTACAAGTACTAACTTACTTCTGCAACATTGTACCATTGACAATTTCTGAATATGTTGACATTGATTTTCGTCGCCAACCCTTATCCATCCCACTCAATCTAAGTGGTTTAGAGCGTACTCCAACACATTGCATAACTGCGTGTTGGCGGAGGCCAATGTTTTCAAGCCGCCTAATCGAATGCCAATGCCACTGACTTGGATTAACGACTGTCATCTTACGACAACAGCCGTCACCGACGGCTTAACGTGCCCTCAGAAGCACGGAGGCGCTCGAGATAAATAAACCCATCCATGGACAGGCTACGGTCGACGTTGCTTGACTTGCGTGATTTATTTGACGCAACGACGCCATTGAGCTCCTTTATTTTTTCCCCTGATTTGAACTAATTCGCAGGGCGTACGAGAAGCATCCACGTAGCGGCCACGGTTTTAATGTTTCTTGTTTTTAACCGCCTCCAAAAAAGGAGCAGGTTCTCAATTCGGTAGTATTTTTTTTTAATGTTTGTTACTTCGTTCCTCCGTCATTTATAAACCGATTTGAAAAAAACTTTTTTATTTTTTTAAGAATATACTTCCAGATTGGTCCCATTTTTTTTCTACATATCGACGGCGAAGTGTCAATACCTCCTATGTAACATTTTTCGAGTAATTGACTTTCTTTATGCCATTCACTTTAAAATCAATTTCTATTTTATATTTCAAATATATTTATATTTCATTGAAACTTTAGCTTTCCATATTTGTATATTCACCATACAAATGAATTTATTATTTCTAAAGTTTTCAGGAAACAACGTTTTTTTTTTACTTTCTGTGAAATTTTGTCTGTGTTAGTTAGAAGATATTGGCACTTCGCCGTCGATATCATAAAATTCAATTCTGCCCCCTTACTACCATCTCTTATTGTGATTAAATAACTGAATAGATTGCTTATTCATACCAATTATTACCAATGAATAAGCTACTTTATTGCATTTGAAATAGAGTCGCTTATTCATTGGTATGAATAAGCATACTATTCAGTTATTGAATCGCATTAAGAGATGGTGGTAAGGGGGCTGATAGTGTTTTTAACATTTTAGTGATGCTATTGTAGTTAAGTTTGGTAGTTGGTTTTTTTTTGTTAAAATTATTATAGAATAATTAAAAGAAAACTAACGAAGTGCTAAGGAAATAGCCGGGTAAATTGTCGCTCATATCCTGTTTTGTACTATAAGTACCTAGCAGTAACTCTGCTTTTTTATGTACCTACACAAACATCCTTACTTCAAAGTCGGTTCGCTAAAGGGTAATATTTTTAATCGAGTTATTTAACTGTAAGTGCATACTAACAACTGTTAATTAAATATTAACTGGTCGTACAGTGAACTCTGCATTGCCGGTTCTACAGATCAAGTCGTAGAAATGTAAATAAGATGCTCAACTGTAACATAAACTATTCGTTAAAAAACTGTAAAGTTATGGGGTGTAAGTAGTTCATCAACATATCTGAACCAAAACCAATCTCACCTGCACGTGGTGCACCCTGCTGACTAATAAACGAAGCTCTGGCGAAAAGACAGGTAGGGCATTGCATATTTTGTAAGCTGCCCGACGGGGGAAGTACCTCGACCTCACAGAATACCGCAAAATAACAATTCCCTTGAGGGTTGTTGTGTTCCTACGAGTGAGTGAGGTCACCAGAAAGAAAGGAGGAAGTTCCTGCGTTGACAGCGGGGGTGCCGGCGCGCGGGTGATATTCCATGTTGCGCGCAATGATATGGCTAGAATAACCGCTTTACAACAGGTGGGCTGTGTGCTTGTCTGCTATCCGACGTAGTATAAAAAAATAGCTAAACAAAATAGTTGTCTGTAAAGTTGGTTTACGGCCGAAAATTTTACGTGATAACTTTAGATATAGACATAAGCCGATGGAGTGGACGAGGGACAGATACGCCACAAGCCGAACGCTTAGGCCGATGGTGCCTCCCTATCGCTTGTTCCGCGTTCTCCCTTGCACGCTCAGCTCAGCTGGAACGTGACTTCTTCCTTTCTGGTGACCTCACTCACTGGCATAAAGTGGAGTGGAGGTACTTTCCCCGTGGGACAGCTTAAAAAACACGCTATGCTCTACCTCTCTTTTTGCCAGAGCTTTATTTGTCAGGCAGCTGGGTGCACCACGTGCAGGTGAGGTTGGCTTTGATTCAAAGACGTTGATGAACCATTTACACCCTAAAACATAATTTAATTAAACACAATAGACCCAATGCTATTTTTTTATGTACATTAACAGCTATTTTTTTTTTGCGGCGGTTTTGAAACCCTATCAGGCCATGTAACTATTAAACCCTCTTATTATTAAGGTAAGTGCAAACTGTCCGGCTTGATGAAGCGATTATACAGTTGCTATCAAACTAATGTTTCTGAACTGGTCCTCTGGCCAGGAACATTAGAATAGGCTCTCAGAACCAGTCTGAACATCACTGGTATGAGGTATTAAAATGTTTCTACGAGCTGGACAACTTCACTTCACTGGAACCCTACAATCATGAATTATATTAAATACGGTAGTATTACTTAGATAAGATGGGTAATATAAGATGGGTACTTATATGAGTTAATATCATGTGAATAGCGAGTAAGGCTATTAATTAATGAGATAGGAAAGATTATGTTAATAAATAATATCAAAAGGACGTGTCGACATAATAAACGTTAGGTGGTTAGCATACTGTATGTATCAAATGATACATACAGTATGATACCCCAATGCTTTAAGACTTAAGTCTTCAACCAGTGCGTCCTCCCAGCAATGACCTATGGTGCAGAGACTTGAACACTGACCATCGGACTGGTCCACAGGCTAAAGGTCGTGCAGCGAGCGATGGAGAGGACTATGCTCGGGGTTTCTCTGAGGGATCGAATCCGGAACGAAGAAATTCGGCGGAGAACTAAAGTTGTCGACATAGCCTTTCGAGTTTGCAAGCTGAAGTGGCAATGGGCGGGTCACATCTGCCGAGTAAGTGATGGCAGATGAGGGAGGAAGGTATTAGAGTGGAGGCCGCGCGTAGGACGACGAAGCGTTGGACGCCCTCCTTCTAGATGGTCCGATGACCTTAAGAAAGCGGCTGGAAGCGGCTGGATGCGGAAGGCGGAGGATCGTATTTGGTGGAAAGCATTGGGGAAGGCTTATATCCAGCAGTGGATAGATACATGGTAGAAAACAGCAGATATGTTATTCTTGCGTATTATCAAGACTACGTCACGATTTCGGTTTTCCAAATCTGTCATTATCCTTATAACAAATACAGCTGGTGACGTAGGCAAGTTCAAATCACGTGACCACATCTCAATCAGTAAAGAACATTTAGTACTATGCTCAAATTATCCTCAACTCCAATTTTTGTACCATATAAGTTGACTATTTAATTAGACTTGTGTAGTTCCTGAGTGAGTAGTCCAATTGTACCAGTTCACCATACAAGCCGGTTCTTGTCACTCACTCTTTCTTGTCCCATGTAGTTCACTGCGTCATTTAGTTCAATGAGTGACAAAGAGTAAAAAGAACGGAAATACATAAAGCGTACGAGCTAGAATGAGAGAGATACGTTGTAATGCCAAAATTGCTCATAGAGAGCGAAAAGGACGAAAGATTCTGAAATTGTTCGTGATAAAACGAGACAGATAGTTTCGTGCGTGGTTGACTGACCGAATTAGAACTCTAAGGCTAAGGACATAAGAACCATAAGCTGTTAGCGAAAATATGCTATAGTAGTAGTACAAGGCTCAATTTTTATATTAATTATTATTTTAACCACTAAATAATTTCTTTTTACTCAAGCTTGACAGTCCTAAGCCTGTGAAAAGTTTGAAGGAAAATCAATATTTGGAAGGAAATTTATAAAATATTTAAATTACTTACTTATTTAATACAAAAATACAATGTCATCAAAATGATGCAATAGAACATAAAAGAATGTAGAAGGAATCAGTCAACAGAACTACTGAGTCGATTGAATCAAAGATACATTGAACTAAACGAACTAAATGAGTCAAAAGAACTACAGAAGCAATTGAAATATACGAACTAAATGAGTCAAAAGAACTACAGAAGCAATTGAACTAAATGAACTAAATGAACTAGATGAGTGATATAGTTCATTTGCGTCAAAAGAACTGCATCTCTCTTTTCAGTTCAGTGAACTGTTTTGCGCAAGTCTATATTTAATATCACGCTATTGTGAATAATACTTAAAATAGATATATTTTTATACTGTCGTTCGCGACTTTATTGATGCCCTGTATCACGTGAGAACTTTCAACAACCATTCTTAGCGACTACCAAATTTCAGTCCGAACCGTATAGTCACAGCATAGTAATACAACCAGTACTGTAACTTCATACTAGCGCCCAAATCGGCGCACGCGCGGCGCTCCAAAACTTCCTGAGCGGTCATGTAAATGACGCTTGGCTGTGTGCGTGCGCCGATTTAGGCGCTAGTGTGAAGTTAAAGTACGGTTGTATTACTATGTTGTGGTATAGTGCCATGAGCCGTGTGTTGATCAGTGGGCCCTACCGCCGAAGCTGAAGCCGGTTACCATCAAATATTTTGATTCGAGAAATAGGACTTACGTTTTTGCTATTGACAAATTTCTTCAGCTCAGTCGGTAGAGCTCCAGAGTTTCTACCAGCTAAACACAGCTACCATAAATCTAAGCTGAAGTTTGATAGTCGCAATCAAAAAATCGGTGGGAATCGGCTTCAGCTTACCCGGTAGGGCCCCAGATCAGATTTAAGGGCACAGAGCAAACAATGCCTCGATAGACTTCAGGCAAAACGAGTCATCTAAGACACTAGAATTATCGACACAGCTCTAAGGATCAGTAGATGTAAGTAGTAGTCGTCAAGAGTATATGAGAGTATACTCTTGACCACTACTACTTCCACCATAGACACGTTGATGATAATGAACGGCAAGACTAACCAAAATTTTGACATACAAGATCGGCCTGTGTAATCACATGCAATTCTTTTAAATTATGATAATCTGTTCTACTTAACAGTAAAAAATAATTAATTACCTTGTTGACATTCTGTTATCAATAAGTCACTGGAACTGTTCCACGGTTCTTTTCGGACGACTCTTTTTTGGGTAGGCAAAAAAGAATTAAATTCCGTGGAACAGTACTACAGTATAAGTGATGAATTAATTAAATAAAAGGGTGATAAAGATTTTAGTAAATGTAGTTTTATTAGGGTTCCGTACCTCAATAGGAAAAACGGAACCCTTATAAGATCACTTTGTTGTCCGGTTGCCTGTCTGTCAGTCTGTCTGTCAAGACCCTCTATGTCGAGAATGCGTGGAGGTATCAAGCTGAAATTTGAACTGTATACTCAGGTCTACGGTCCCATGAAGTTAAAAAAAAATCAAACTGCTAAGTTTACGTAGAAAAAAGTTACGGCCGTTTATTCAGCAAAATACGCATATTTCGACACATTCTCAAGGGAATCAAAACCTATAGGGTACTTCCCGTTGACCTAGAACTATGAAATTTGGCAAGTAACATCGTTATAGACTACAAGTACAGGAATAAATCTCAAAATTATACATTTGTAAATAGATCTTAAAAAATAGGGGGTCTGTATTTTTTATTGGGTGTCGAAATTTCAAATTAAAGATACTAGTTCAAATGGGGTATCATATGAAAGGACTTGATCTACACATTGCAAAATATAATTTATTTATTTTTTCGACGCATTATTTCTTATTTATAATGAAAAATATCAAATTTAATAATGGTCCTACGTACGGAACCCTCGGTGGGCGAGTTGGATTCGCACTTGTCCGATTTTTTATAACTGAGATTGATACATTACCACAGAGAAAGAGAAGTGACTATAAGCTATATTCTATACTAGTGATGGGTAACAAACAATAGTTTTGTGCTTAAACGTTACCGTTATAAAAGTGATTTTCAAATTTAACTATTATAACAATAATTAATAGTACTACGTCCAGTATAGCCACACTATGCCGCTCTATCGTATCGACGTCACCTCCCCTCTGAAACGAATGTGTTATAGCAACGAGGATTATTAATTTCATACTCTTCGGTTATAGTTTGTATGGCGCCGCATGCACACACGCTCTCCAGTCTCCACAAACGTCTTTGTTTATGTAGAAGTTAACGAGTCAATGTCTGTATGGAGTGACCGGATTGTAATAAATGTAATAATACACTTTCTTTATTAATAACAAAATGTCAAAGTTGTACCAAGCACTAACAATCAACTGTATGAACATATTACCCAAGTATAACTCAAAAGGCACTCAAATCAGCTAGAACACAACGATACCGGTAAGACCTAGATTTTATCAGAATCTGTACAGTTAGAAACGAAAGTCGACTAAAACACCTATTATTTAGAGCTGTATTCAGTAGGTTAGATGTTTATTTGTTTATTACTATGTTAAAATATATGTGAACATGTGAATATAAATATAAGTACATTAAAATTTTGTTGGAATATTATGTGTATTTGAATATTGTGTATTTCCCGCCTGCCACCACCCGGTGAAAGGTCCCCAAATATTTCCAAAAGTTTCAAAAATAAAATGGACACTGTATTATGTAGTTGCAATTGTTAATAGAATTGTAGTTCAATTAGATATTTCGTTATGATTTTCTGAAAATATACCAGGGAAATTTTAAATATTATTCGACTTTCTTTGAAAATAGGGAAATTTTTTGTCAAATAATAGTCTGTACGCTATATGTAAGTGATCAATTATTACCTTTTTTTACAGTATTTGTGGTAAAGATGATGATAATGTATTAGTATGCATATTTTTTCGTTGCTAATAGCAACCTGAAATATAAATAAGTAAATCTAATTTGCTTTGCTGAACTCCTAGTGATAGATCTAATATGCATTTCACTAGCAGCTAAAATCATATCGTGATAAAAATAATTTACTTATTTTGTCTACACTTTCACAACGGTCACTTTTGTGCTGTGCATCCGCGCATTCCACACCACCACACTAAATATTATTATACTTTGAATAAAAGTATATTAGCCTAATTTTGCAACATCTAAAACTAGGCTATGTCTCTAAGTTATCAGGTAATAGATTCACCATTTTGATATCAATACACAATAAATCTGATATCAATTTATCAATGAATATGAATGCAGACTATTATGTATAAAAATAATAATGTTCGAAGATTACTCACGTTTTTCCTACCGTGTCAACAGCGCGTGCTCCCAGAATATCAACAAACATAATATTACCCACCTTCTAAATCTTATTCCCTGACAATAAAGTGTAAATTTCATTTTCTATCAGTTTATCTTAAAGCGTATCAACAAATTGTTTATACAAATCCGCTCAACTTTATTCCAAAGAATTAAAGTTTATATTTCATTGATAAATTTATTTGGTGGAAGTAACGGTCAACCACCTCCCACTTCGTGAGCGCCTGGTAACGGGTGTCGCTGTTTACTTTAAAAAGCAATATCGATGCCATCACGATGCTGTTACGTCAGCTATATTTTTTTTATGTATGTCCCTTTAAATTTACCATACATTTTTGGTATATCATCATGATATTAACTCGTAGGTACTTTTTCTAAGATAAACTGCATATTCTTTTTACTTATTGGAGAATTTTCGCAAGATTCTCTAAATGTCAAAGATCATTTACAAAAATTAAATGCGATGGAAGTCGATTTTGATTATAATAGGCGAGGATTTTCTTAGAATTTAAAGATTACATAAGAAAATTTATCCATTTAGGTTCTCCAGGTGCCCTTCGGCTTTAACTTCGGTGGTAGGGTCCCGGTCTCCACAAAGTAAATAAAATAGCACACGCTTTTCCCACCTTACCTATTCGATACGGCTTCCCAATCATATATACTAAAGATTCTAAGATTTATTTAACTACAGATGCGTTCTATCTTCGTCCGTTGTGGCAAGAAGAAAGGAAGGTAAATGCCCGATATTCACTCAATCCCGTGTCATCTACTGTCGCGGCAGGACGGTAGCGCTAGTCAATTATTGGAAAGTTGTAGATAAAATACCTTCTTTCTTTGAGTCAAAATTAACCTCACCTGCACATAGTGCATTCTGCTAAGCGAACAACGCTCTGACAAAGAGAAGTTGGGCGCAGCAATCTTTATAAGATAAGATCTAAGAAAGTACTTCCACTTCACAGAAGACAGCTGCCAAATATACCTAGTAGCATAGATGGTTGTTGGCCTGCACCTCACATCAAGCGCGTCGTTTTCCTGTCTGTCTAGTAATAAAAAAAATCAGTACAGAACAAACATTAGCAGAGCTGTTATTCGTAGTAATAATTTACATCGGAAAAATGTTTTAACTTTTTTTTTAAATACACACTGCCATCTGGTCCCTAACTAAGCAAAACTTGTACTATGGGTACTAGATAAGGGATAATAATAAGAAATATACTTAATTACATTTTTTTTGTATGTACATACTTACATATAATACATACAAAACACCCAGACCAAGACAAACAGACATGTTCATGAACATAAATATTAGATTCGATCGAACCCGGGCCGCGACCTAGATTATTTCTACCGAAAGAATTACATATGTCTTTTTATATTGATAACATTATTTGTTGACTACAAATTATTAGTACACGTATTTGTAGTCATAAAAACCCTTTAGAAAAGATCCAAGACAAACAAATGTATTATTAAATAAATTATTGGGGTGTAAGTGGTTCATCAACATCTTTGAACCAAAGCCAACATCACCTGCATGCGGTGCACCCTGCTGACTGGCAAACGAAGCTCTGGCGAAAAGAGAGGTAGGGAGCGTAATTGTAAGCTATCCGACTGGGGAATGTACCTCCACCTCACAGAATACCGCAGCCAAATAACAATTCCCTTGAGGATTGTTGTGTTCCTGCGAGTGAGTGAGGTCACCAAAAAGACTCACAAACCCTTTAGAAAAGATGTCCAATACCCAAGATAAAGAAGGAAAATTACAACTCTAGTGAAAAAACATCTCTACACTCCACAAGTTTTTACAACAATTTGCATTCCAAATTTTTCTTCGACCTCAATAATAAATGTATGCGATAAGATCTTGCTGATGATAAAATTACTATACTTAACATTGGATCTAAATCAGCACGGGTATTACCAACGGTTTCTATAATCCAATACGATAAGTAGCCATCTGGTCCAGATGTGAACTTTCTAAAGAATTCTCCATTTCCCCGTAATAGCGGACCAATTACTGTAATCTGTATGTACTTGTTATATCACGTATGTTATGATCAAAACCGGATCTCTATTCTTAAAACTTAAAAACATACCATTAAATTTAGTACGATTGTCTTTATTTTGGACTTCTTAAAAATCTTTATGATTATCACGTAGATAGATAGATATAACATTTATTGGGTCGTTGTTACACATTTTACTTAATCTAAGACCTCCGTCTTTTGTCTCCACAAATACTTAGATAAATGCAAACAAAGATTTTACAGCCAAGTTATGGACATGTTTAAGAAATGATGTGGGCTGTGTCATGGAAATGGCCGTGTGTTCTACGTAAATACGTTATATGCACTAAAATTGTCTCAAAATGGCAGCTCTTCCCCCTCCCCGCACCCCGTACTTAGCGATATTCCATAGTCCTCACTTAGCCTAATAAATTCATTGATCCTTCAGCTATCCAGTCGCGTTTGAATTTTGGATGGAGATGATAGGATACTCGTATGTAGATGCAACACCAAACTGTGTCCCCAGATTTTGCTATCATTTTTTTTTAATTGCCGCCCAAGGAATAATATGGACGCAATTTTAAAAACGTTTTCAGGTCAAAAGCACACATGTGCTCCAGCAACACCAATGGTTGGAGGCTCAGTGATAATTATTGCCGCTAGAGGCAAAGCACTGATTTTCAACTCCCATATATTACTCCCATTTATAACAATTTATTTATTAAAATCTCATCACGAAAACGATAAAACCAATTTTTTGTTAATCTCAATACATTAAGAACTTTCACTGCATTACTTTAAAAAGATATTTTTTTTTCAAAATACTAAAACATTTTTGTCAAGTATTTCTTATTCGTATAAAATGTTCAGTTATAAAGAAAAAAAACTGGCTTCTACTGTGACAGCTATTTCTAAATAAAATAAACTTGTTAGTTGATAGAGTGTAAGAAAAGTAAGATTTCACGAAAAGGCAGTGTCATCGGACCATCTAAAAACTTGTCTTGACAATAACGACATAAATGTGCCGAAAAATGTTATCTAGAAAATGATAAACTTAATGTTACTGTAAAGGTTTTCACTTGAAATAAAGCATCAGCTAGTTTTGCATTATGTTAATTTAATATTAATGATAAAAAGGAAGAAGGAAAATCACTTTGACCTTAAGTGTGGGAAAAAATTTGGTGGCGATGCTAAACGGAAACGAACACACGGGGTTTTTCAATGGCGTACAGTAAAACAATGTAATACCATTCCTTGTATCAATCTTCTATAGTGTTGATGTGAACAAAAGTGTTCTGGATTCAAAAAAACATGCTATTCAATATCTTTACCCTACATCAGAGCAGAGTATTATTGGAAGTCCAATTTTGTTATGAATAAATATGGAAAAATGGTAATTCAATAATATCAAATAGATAATGGCCGTGTGGTTTCCGGCAGACTAGAATAGAAACACTCCGTTTCTTGCCGTGGATGTCGTACAAGGCGATTAAGGTAAATACATTATCAAATATCGACCAGGCGTCCCCAACCCGTTTGGCCAGCGTGGGGAGTGTAGGCCAAATCCTCCTTCCGTCTAGGACGGACGAGAGAGGGTCGTGCTCATGTAATGGAGACTAAAATGGACCTGATGAGGATGATGATGATGATGAAATAGATAATTACAGGGCCCTACCGCCCATGCTGACATAAATATTTTGATTAATAAAAATAAGTCTTAGGTTTAAGTTTAAGGTTTAGGTCTTATCGATAGGTTTTAAGCTAAGCTAAACTTCCAATCTAAAATCCCATGGGAATGAACTTTAGCTTAGACGGTACCCTGGTTCAGAATTAAAACTTATAGTAGCTTTGACTGCAGCAACAATATTTTGATATTTATTCGTCATTTTCCTGAACGCTGGTATGAAATTTATTTAGATGTATATGTATCACATATTTTAATGTAGGTACTCGTTAAAAAAAACATTCTAACGATAATTTTCGGTAATAACAATACCAAACATTATAGCATTCGTTTTGAAATCATCCAACTGCATTAACGACAAATTAGTATTTGAATAAACATGCTTTCTAGCCATCATTACTTCCCAAACTGCATCAAATTCGTGAGATTCACAATACGTATCATCTCATTTACCGTTTCTAAAGTACTTTTCATCACAATAATACGACGAAAGAGGAAACGACTCCACTGTAGTAAGTGTGAGAAAGTTTGACAGAGAACAATCGTTAAACCATTTAGACTAACAGGCTGAGGTCACAGTGATCTAAAGTGCTGTAAAACCTTTGTTTTGTATCCCAAAGTGAATAACCTTGTCAGATTCTGGCCTTCACTTGAATGTAGTGTATACACGGCATGAATATTTTGTAACTCTATGTCTCTCAGTTTTCCCATTACTAGACTTAGGGCCTCAGCAGACATGATACTTTTAACATCGGTGATTGAAGATTTAGCTGCTTTTTGGAAGTTATAATATTTTTTAATAATAATATTTGTCAATAATAATATTTGTCAGACAACTTACACAGCGCTATCTAGCCCCAAAGTAAGCGAAGCTTGTGTTATGGGTACTAGACAACTGATAAACATACGTAAATACTTTTTTTTTTTAAATACATACTTATGATACATAGAAAACACCCAGACTAAGACAAACAGACATGTTCATGCACACAAATGTTTGTCCTGTGTGGGAATCGAACCCACGAGCGTTGGTGTCGAAGCCGCGTCATTGACCGCTACGCCACCGAGCTCGTCAAAGTTGGATAGATAGAATATGTTTTATTTACATAATAAAAATTGAAAGTACAGTGAATCAATAAATTATTACAGACAGTTGATTTGTATATGTGCAACAAGGCAACAAAGATAGATGCAGCAACCGAACGCTCTGCGCCGCACACGCTAAAACACCGATTTCAATTTGCGGCAATCGAGCTTAACCAGTATAGTGACTGAACACTACACTTCGCATACGGTTGAATGTCGGTCGCAACTACTACTTTTGGACGCTCGTTGCAGCGACTGAACGCTAAACTTCGCTCACACGCTAAAGCTGATGTACTACGATACTGCGACCAAAAGCAACGCGTCGCCGCAATCTAGCATCGATACATTCACTACAGCGCGTGTTTCCGATACTGCAACCAAACTAAACGCAATTCAGCATCAATGCAATCGCAAGAACGCTAATCGCCGATGCTAAAAGTAGCTTGTCTGCTGTGGCCCTTAGTTGCGAATAATTCTTTTAAAAGACAATTTTCAGTTTATCATAATGGCACGTAGTATAAGTACGTTGTCCCGATAAATTATCATCATCATCAACCTGTATCTACCTACTGGTGGATATAGACCTTCCCTATCCTAATGTTTTCCATCACATGTGGTCCGCCGCTTTCCGCATCCAGCCGCTGTTTTGAAGTCGCCGGTCCATCGAGAGATCTTCATGATAATCAAGAACCAGATTAATTAATGTGTGTAATGGGGTATAAGAGTTTCATCAACATCTTTGAACCAAAACCAATATAACCTGCGCGTGGTGCGCCCTGCTGACTGACAAACGAGGCTCTAGCGAAAGGAGAGTTAGGGAACGTAATTGTAAACTAACCGACTGGGGAAGTACCACACAGAATACCGCAGCCAAATAACAATTCCCATGAGGATTATTGTCTTCCTGCGAGTAAGTGAGGTCACCAGAAAAGAAGGAATTGCTGTATTTGTTTATTTCGATGTAATTGCATATTTCGAGCGTTAATATGGCTACGGTAACCGCTTCACATCAGGCGGGCTGTATGCTTGTTTACCATTCGACGTAGTTTAAAAATAAACTTAAAACCATATGTGCTAGATTCAATGCAAAGTTATGTTATTAGCGGAGTAATCATAACACCGCATTGGAAGCAGTTGCGGGTTAATATCGATGGTAATGACAGACAGACAGAAGTGTTATAGGTAGTAATCTGTTTCTAAAGATTACTATAAACTATGGTTAGGGGCTAATATCACTTCAACTACAAATGGGAACAGTGAATTATAGCAACTTGCAGAAATGTAAGGTAATTTCTCTAGAACTCACACCTCATTCAAGTATATCTAGTTTGAAATGAAATCATCATCATCATCAGGTTCATTTTAGTCTCCACTACAGGAGCACGACCCTCTCTCGTCCGTCCTAGACAGAAGGAGGATTTGGCCTACACTCCCCACGCTGGCCAGACGGGTTGGGGAGGCCTGATCGATGTTTGATAATGTATTTCCCTTAGTCGCGTGGGGTGTAAGTGGTTCATCAACACTTTTTGAACCAAAGCCAACTTCACCTGCACGCGGTGCACCCTGCTGACTGACAAACGAAGCTCTGAAAGGCGAAAAGAGAGGTAGGGAGCGTAATTGTAAGCTACCCGACTGGGGAATGTACCTCCACCTTACAGAATACCGCAGCCAAATAACAATTCCCTTGAGGGTTGTTGTGTTGATGCGAGTGAGTGAGGTCACCAGAAAGGAAGGAGATGCTGCGTTGGCAGCGGGGCTGGCGGCGCGCGAGCGATATTTTATGTTGCAAACGTTAATATGGCTACGACAACCGCTTCACATCAGGCGGGCCAGATGCTTGTCTGCAACCCGACGTAGTAAAAAAAAAAAAAAAAAAAAAGTCGCCTTGTACGACATCCACGGGAAGAAACGGAGTGATTCTATTCTAGTCTGCCGGTAACCACACGGCGGAAATGAAATGAAATGATTTATTCTGTCCTTGGGCACTTGTGAGCACTTAGACATGTCTTACACATTTTTATTAATAATATTCTTATTTTTTGACGTGACAACGTTTTATAAATCGATGAACGCCGGCTGCATGCTCGAAAATGCTCGTTCCGCCTGAGCCGAACGTGCAAGCGAGAGCGCGGAACAAGCGATAGAGAGACACGATGAGCCTAAGCATTCGGCTTGTGACGCATCTATCTCTCTTCCACTCCATCGGTAGATGTTTCCTTATGACGTTATCAGGTAAAATTATCGTACGTAACTTTATAGAAAACCAATTTTTTTTAGATGATCAATTTCATAGCTTTTTTTATTAGTTTTTTTTAGATCATCACCATAGGATTCTAAGTAAGGAAATTTAATACGTAACTTCTTGATTTTAACATGACTATTTCTAAACACAAATCCTGTGAAAATTAATTAGATAAATTAAACGGGTCACTCACGTCTTTTTGTCGGGAAAGCCGACTAGTTTCGATCACAAAAGGAGACCTTCATCAGGGCGAATGTCCAGACACGTCCACCCTTTGTCTCTCGCGCCGAACACTGCGCGCTAGAGATGGGCGTTGAATGAACGAACCGTTTTTTTAGACTGTTTTTTGTGCATGAACGATTAAACTAGTTTACAGTTCACAGATAAACTGGTTTATTCGTCGACTGGTTGATGAGTCCGTTGCGTCGCGTCGCGATCGTCTCGTCTAATGACTTGACAAATGAGATTTTCGTTCGTTTACGTTTACCAATTGTTTATGTCAAGAAATAGCCTTATCGACGACGACGTAAACTAGTCGAAAATTAGACTGTTTTTATTGCATAGCTTTTATCGCGGGCTTTGAGCGCGGCGACCGAAACAAGAAATTCCGCAACGAAAATAAAACCTAACGCGATTTGACAACCAATGTCAAATATGACTTTCTCAGAAGTGATCGCTATGAATAAATGAATGAATGGACAAACGGCCAAACGAGCAAACGGGCAAACGACCAAACGGGCAATCGGCCAAACGGGCAAACAAGCAAACGGCCAAACGGGCAAACGAGCAAACAGCCAAACGACCAAACGGCCAATCGAGCAAAAAGGCAAACGGCCAAACGGCCAAACAAGCAAACGGTCAAACGGCCAAACGGCCAAACAAGCAAACGGTCAAACGGACAAACGAGCAAACGGCTAAACAAGCAAAGGGCCAATCGAGCAAAAGGGCAAACGGCCAAACGGCCAAACGAGCAAAAGGGCAAACGGGCAAACGGCCATACAAGCAAACGGTCAAACGGCCAAACAAGCAAACGGTCAAACGGCCAAACGAGCAAACGGCCAAACAAGCAAACGGTCAAACAGCCAAACGGCCAAACGACCAATCGGTCAAACGGCCAAACGGGCAAACGGCCAAACAAGCAAACGGTCAAACGGCCAAACGCACAAACGGGCAAATGGGCAAACAAGCTAATAAATAAATAAACAAATAAAAAAATAAACAAATAAATAATTATAATTGCATAAGTATGCATAAGTTGATAAATAATGTAATAGCTTTACCGCGCCAGTCCTCGAGTGCCACACTTTTTTTTTAAACTAGTTCATCATCGACGGTAAACGGTCTCGTTGCGCCGACTGTAAAATCGTCGACGACCCACCCACCACTAGTCGACGACGTAAACTGGTCGAAAATTAGACTGTTTTTTTTTAAACTAGTTCATCATCGACGGTAAACGGTCTCGTTGCGTCGACTGTAAAATCGTCGACGACCCACCCACCACTAGTCGACGACGTAAACTGGTCGAAAATTAGACTGTTTTTTTTTAAACTAGTTCATCATCGACGGTAAACGGTCTCGTTGCGTCGACTGTAAAATCGTCGACGACCCACCCACCACTAGTCGACGACTTAAACTGGTCGAAAATTAGACTGTTTTTTAAACTGGTTTAACGTTGTGGATAAACGGTCTCGTTTCGTTGACGGCAAACCCGTCGACGGCACATCCCTACTGCGCGCCAATGCACGCGCCACACGACTGGAAAGGGTGGTGGGGGGGTTGGTGCGTTGATTTCCCGACAAAAAGACTTAATAAGAATGTTGCTGTTGTTGTAAAGTCTTTATTGTATAACAGAAATTACATAAACATGATGATAAAAGAGATACACGTACAATGGCGGACTTATCCCATAAGGGATCTCTTCCAGTCAACCATTCAATATATGTCATAATATGTTTTAAAATACTTTGAATCATAAAAATGTAAAACGTGTCAAAGTCCCAACAAGAGCCTTGAGTGGCATATCTAATATTTTTTTTCATTTCATTTCCTACTAGTTAATAAATTTGTAATAACTAAAAAAATATCTCCAGCTATTAGTCGAAAAGGTAAACAGGGGGACTTATCATCTTTTAAAGATATAAGATCAATGAAATGTGATTTTCCGTAGTAATGAACTCATTAGTCACTTCCGTCCAATATTTATCGTAACGCGTGAACCGAAGTCAAAGCTCCGCGATGGAATTTCGACATGCCATTACAGCACTTTAATCTGAATTTTAATTACCGTAGATTAATTCGCATTCATTGAACTTTTAATGATGTAATTTCCGTTCAATATCATTTTTTTCCGACAACGTGCATTGCTTGGTAATAAAAATTTTTAATCATTTGCCGGACAATTTCAAAATGTGGGGTGTAGTAGTTCATCAACATCTTTGAACCAAAGCCACCCTCACCTGCAAGTGGTGCACCTTGCTGACTGACAAACGAGGCTCTGGCGAAAAGAGAGGCAGGGAGCGTAATTGTAAGCTACCCGACTGGGGAATGTACCTCCACCTCACAGAATACCGCAGCCAAATAACAATTCCCTTGAGGGTTGTTGTGTCTATTGTGGTGATTGCTTTCCATCAGATGACCCACATGCTCATTTGCCCCACTCTTATATAAAAAAAAATCTTAAGAATGTTATTATTTAAGTAGAACTTCCATGAATGGCTCTTAAATAAGTCATATTATACTGTAACTGAATACATGAATGACAGATTCAGCAATTATTAATTAATTGTTGTATTGTATTTATTAATTATTGTCTTTATTAATGTATTGTAATTATTGAAACATAAGCATGTTTTATTGAAACCGATGTAAATAATATTTACAAAATAAAAATTTGCACGCCCCTACGAGGGTAGAATAACTTGGATACCTATGTAATTATAACATCCTTTGTACCTTATTTTCGCAAATAAATTTATCCTATCAGCCCCCTTACCACCATCTCTTATTGCGATTCAATAACTGAATAGAATGCTTATTCACACCAATGAATAAGCGACTCTATTTCAAATGGAATGGAGTCGCTTATTCATTGGTATGAATAAGCAATCTATTCAATTATTGAATCGTAATAAGAGATAGTGGTAAGGGGGCTTATCACATTTTTGATTGTAAACTTAATGTACAGTCGGTTTCCTAAGTAAACTAAACGCCTTTCCATACAACTCAGTATGGCAATGTTTTCAGTTATCTGAGAAAACCGACTGTACAAGAAGGTGTATGTCGATAGAATCCTATACTATTTAAACTAGCTATTCTTGTATACATAGCATGACGATAATCAGGAGGGCCTTGACTCGGAACTCATTAAAATCAACAACTCGTGCCTACTTTCTTAAGTCTATTCAGGAATTGCAGTCATAATTAGTTTCTAATTACCTATGTGTATGTATTATTACATGTATTTATGTATATTATATATGTATAAAAGTAAAAATATTTTAATTAATATGTATTTGCATACGTTTAAATTTATACTGTACCTAAATTAACATTAAAATTTTCAATTATACCTTCCCTGTGCACCTGCCATGTCTTATCTCTGTATCGCCCTATGGTTGACTGATATAGAATGCTAGTATATTCTTCATTTCTTCTTGTGTATCTATATACATAAGAAGAAAGAGCTAATTTCTTGTTACACTAAGCAAAAAAAGTCAAGACTAAGCAGACGAAAAGATTGACAAAGGTAGAGTTCTTCTTGTGTATCTATAAACACAAGAAGTTTTTGTCTGCTTAGTCTTCCCTTCGTCCTCAAGAATTTGAATATAGCATTAAGTCAGGCTGTGGCATATTTTATCAGGTAATTTGCGGCACTTACTAAAAAAAAAATTTTTTATTTCTACAAATAACTACTCGTAGATACTCGTAGATGCGACTAATTTATCATCATTAATTTGTTTTAAAAATATATGTATGTTTATTTTGTATATCTAATATATATTTTCAGCAAAATTTATTGAGCTTATAAAATCGTTCTGTCTGTCCATCCGTTGCCATGAAACTCAAAATTTCGAAATTCTGACTTCGGATTCGTGTAGAGCATCAAAAAGTAGTAATGTAAAGTGACCTTGGTTTTCCGATATCAATTCGGGAAAGTGACCAAAATAAATAAATAAATAAATTTCGCTATGGTGGCGCATGCTGCGCGTCCGATGTTTTTTAATGAAACTCAAGCTTTCATGTATGTTAAACATGAAAATTCCATGATTTCATTTTAGTGCATAACTAACCTATATTAGCGAAAAAGATTTACTTAGAGATTACAAAGCACACTTTAAAAGGAATGTGTTTTGTTATTTTTTTCCTTCAATCCCTAAGGTGGTCTGTGCCTGGGCCCCTGATGTTTCCGATTCTTGGAAGGTTACCTGCAACCATCAATCAATGATCATCGTTTTAGGAATTTTTGGCAATTATTATTCAATTTGGAGAACGAAATAACAGTTTTTTAAATAATAACTTTAATAATACACGAAAATAGTTTCAATTTATGTAATAAGTGGAGAGATATACAATATTCAGTCTACGTTATAATAGTTATTTACCATTAGTGACATTTGTATGATAAATGCCATTTATTTTCTGGACAATTCTTCTCAGTGCCCGCAATTTTTTTTCTATGAGAATTGGTAATGTAAAGAAGATTATTGATATAGAAAACCTCTAGTCGAGTATTATCATCACTATCACTGTGAGAGAGGTACATAGAAAACAACTTATTGGACTTATAATTATTTACCCCGGCTTATATAATAGGCTATTTTCCAATGTTTAAAAATTGTACAAATAAATTAACAATATCGTAAAATACACAAAACTATAAAGATCTGCAAACTTTCATTCTAATATCTTCAGTCAGACTTTTTTTAGCGTCGATCAAGGTTTGGCGGGAAAGTCCATTTTAAAAGTATGAAATTATTAAAAAATAATATTTCCATTGGAGAAGCAATAAAAAATGCTATAACTTTTATTATGATACTAATTACATAAACGTAATATTTAACATAGCTGTCGTACAAATTTCTGATTAGATGCATACAAAATACAAACCTGTGACGTCATAATTCGGTAGTCTTTTGTATGGAGCGTTTTGGGGCAGTCTAAAAATTGTGATTTTCAAATTATCATATCTCGAGAGATTTTTGTGCTATCGAAGTAATTCTTTCACCTATGGTTATATTATGGAGACGTCCCTACATATCAAACCGAAAAAAATGTTAGTCAAATAGCCTATTATTACATTCAATATCAGACTGTCTCTTCCAAATGCTTTCCACCGTACAAATATGCGATTCTCAGCTTTTCGCTACCAGCCGCTTTTTTGAGATCGGTCCATGTAGACAAGATACGTCCAGGTGCGTCCTGCGCTACTTCGCCGTATACATGGACTCCAGTCTAAGACTTTCCTCCCCATCTGTCATCGCTGTCTCGGCAGATGTGGCCAGCCCCATACCCAACTTACATGACTGACTATAATTAACAGATACCTTGACTAGCTGCAGAATATAGACCCATTAACAATCCAGCCCCCTTACCACCACCTCTTATTGCGATTAAATAACTGAATAGAATGCTTATTTATACCAATGAATAAGCGACTCTATTCAATACCGATGAATAAGCGACTCTATTTCAAATTGAATAGAGTCGCTTATTCATTGGTATGAATAAACATTCTATTCAGTTATTTAATCGCAATAAGAGGTGGTGGTAAGGGGGCTGAACAGACTAAGCTGAAGAAATATGATCCAACCCCAACTAAAAATGGGACAAATTCCGAAAAATAATAGTACATTGTATCTATAAACAACTCGATAGATCATCAACTCAATTAACTAAACCTATAAATTTAACAACTTCCGATACAATAAAAAGACCTAAATCTATCACAAAAACACGTTTGGTGGTTATATCTAACAAAAAATGATTTAAATTTTATGTAAAAAGCATTGGTTGAAACGGTACAATTCGGCAATCCTGTTATGATGTGGGAACATGGGTCGTTGATCTTCCTGCTGATCTGATCTTGTTTTTTTATCATTTCTACTAAGAAGTCATTACAACATAGTGATTGGCTTAAATGTAGTCATAATTTTATATCATTATCTCTGGACTGTATTATAATATCTGATATGGAACTGAAAACAGATACGTCAAAGATGACGTCAAGAAATTTTTGATACTCCTTGTAGATACTAATAACACGAATTGGTACACACACTGAAAAGAAAATAGATACTTTTTAGTAGACAAGTCTGCTTGTATATATATATTTATACCTTTGACCAAAGATTTTGGTCCAGCAGTCTGGTATTTACATTGATATTATGGCAGTATGCATATGGATCGGTTAAAATAAATCTAACTGAAGATCTTGGAAATAATACAAATATCAAAACTTAAAACGAATTCAAGCAATGCGAAATTGGGATACATTTTTATATATTAAATTTCACTACAGCAAAGAGAAAATATCCGCAATCGTTTTTGTTAAGTTGAATAGATCGGTCTTAACAGAAGAAATACATAAGAAATTGGTCAGATTTTCTCAAAAATTTCTGCCAGTCGCATTGCTGTGTAGCATTTTCTAACAAAGAGGTTGCATCTTTGTTAGAAAATGCTACACACTTCCTTGAATTAATAGGTAACTGTAAACACGAATGTGGTAGCCTAGTTACATTATCATTCATTGACCCTTTCATATTCCGTTTTATTACTCTTCATAGTACATGTATTTCGTCTTCAAATGCATTGAGACGACCCAGATGAAGAAACCAATTTGTCAGTTTTTGCAAAGGCATTTGATTGAGAAACTCAATTTTGCCATAGTGTCACATAATGCTCATATCCATTGTGTCCACTATACCTGGAAATGTTTCCATTGTTTTGACTTCCTTCGAATCAGCTGCTATTGTTCTGGCTAATAAATTTCATTCAGTAATATGATCGTCGATGTTGTTGTTTTCAGTTCCTTGAATAGAAGCAGGGTGGTTGGAGACAGAAACAAAATATTGTAGGAAATGTTTGCAATAAATGTCATGTAACAACAGAGAGTATGGAAATATAACCTTTCTTGATTCTTAAAATTATTATAATATTTTAACCGAAATCGAAAAAGCTACCTGCCTCTTACAGTAGGTACCCCGAAAATAAAAATAATTATGTAACAGACATTTTTTAGTCTATCCGATGATTTTTTATACTATGTCGGGAGACAAACTGCATTCGGCCCGCCTGCTGTGAAACGGTTGCCGTAGCCTATACATAAAAAATCGTGCCCCACCATCCCTGCTACTATTGCAGTAACTCCCAGCTTCACTCACTCGCAAGAACACTCTGTTGGTACTTCCATGGTGAGTGCTCTGATGAATTCTTTTTGCTTATCCCACCCTCGCCTTTTGGTCAAAGAACCTCATGTGCCTTGGCTTACGATCTCATAGTTTCACTGCTTCGAACATTTCCTCGCGTGCTAAAAAATTCGGCAACTCCTACCCTTGTCGTTGCCCATTAAAAAGTGGAAGCACTACCGGCACATGTGTTTCCTCCTTCTTTTAATATCGGATCCTATAAGCGTGAAGAAGCATCTTACGGGCCAGCATGGCAATGTCAACAGACAGTACACCAAGGTCTTTTGTCCATTGCCGATGCGATTTGGGGTCCTCTTCTCACTTAAATATCAAATGACGAGCCATAACGGTTCCACGTCTCCTGAGTTAGCTGAGCTACTATAAAAAAAAAAACTTCCCCAATCGCGTTCCCTCCGCGCTCCCCATACGCTATCAATATCCTACTTCTCTTTTGCCTGAGCTTATTCATCAATTATTCATTAGTTATCAACATAGGTGACGTTGGCATTGGCTGAAAGATTATGGTCCGCCAGCTTTACCCTAACATATCTTACAATTACTCACAAATGTGTTTTTTCTTTCACTTAATTGCTGAAGAAATCAAGCTTGCCCTTTACAAGTCTAAGTCGTTACTCTTCGTGTGCAACAGCCGTGACGTACAATGACGCGACATGAGCTCCATCTCAGGAAAATACAGTAAGTGAACTACATTCAAATGGTTCAATTAGGTACTGTGTTATTAGCTCAAATCCAAACCCACATTGCGTCATTTTGACTTCGATTCGGTTCATTGAGGTCAATATACATAATCATAACGAACGGAACTATTGCAGTGGCTAATAAAATGGCTGTTCGATTTAGCTGATGCTGATAATTAAGTAGTGCTGACCGTTACTATATATTATTACTATATACTGATTTAGATTGGCCGTGTGGTTTCCGGCAGACTATAATAGAATCACTCCGTCTCTTCCCGTGGAAGTCGTACAAGGCGACTAAGGGAAATACATTATAAAACATCGATCAGGCCTTCCTAACCCGTCTGGCCAGCGTGGGGAGTGTAGGCCAAATCGTCCTGTCTGTGACGGACGAGAGAGCGTCGTGCTCCTGTAGTGGAGGCTAAAAATGACCTGATGATGATATACTGACTTTATACTATGGTTGTCTACACCGCTGAGATTAGGTTTAATGTGTTTTTGACTTTACTGCAATTATCTAATCGATTGACTTCGATGCATTAAATCGATCTCGCTCGATGAGTTGTCAATATTATGACAAGACTTAATAATTCGACCTACTTACCGCTTCACGTTTATAGCACTGTATCGACTCTTCCGTAGAGCAGAGCTCGATGTGATCTTGGAAAAAAGAGAGTTAATCTAGCTTGACTAACTAAGGAATATGTATGTTCTTGAGACATACGTTTTTAATAATTAGGTTTTTTTTTCGTTATTTCGAGTCAAATAACGTTCAATCTGTCATTAGCTCTCCATAAAAACGCACGCAAATGAACTGCCTACAATACAGATTGGACTTTATTCTACGGATGAGTCGACATTTAGTTTGACCGTATCTTTTTAACCGACTCCAAAAAGGAATAGGTTCTCTATTCGGCAACAGTTTTTTTTAATGTTTGTTAGTTCATTACTCCGTCATTTATGAACCGATTTGAAAAAACCTTTTTTTTATTTGTAAGAGTATACTTACTTCCAGATTGGTTCCATTTTTTTTTTCATATCATAAAATTTAATTCTGATAGTGTTTTTAACTTTTTTGTGGTTAAAATTATGTATTAATAATTTCTTATCAATTATTCCTTTAAAAATGGTACATTTCGTTTATACATCATATGCTAAACTGTGAAAAAGTTGGTTTATCGTGATTTTATAATACGCTTTTTTTAATTACTAATCGCATGCACATGGCAATCTATGCCGATAGTCGTTAACTGAACCTATTGTTCACTGAACAACTATGACACTCCAGGTTAACTAGTCACGAGTCAACGCTTGGGACAACCATTACCGCAATCAACCATTTTATTAGGAAAGCGGTGACCCGCCTCACACGCTGACACTAGTTTGGACAGTTTAGTGAACATGACCGTCATCGGTAATTTTTAATCAAATAAGGGGGCCGCCAAAAAATGACGATTCCTATGATATAGATATCAAATAAAAATTTTTGATTAGCAGAACACAGTAAATAAACATTTTAGTTCTTTTTTTAATATCAAATAAAAGCTTGCGCCAAACTGCCCGCTTCTGTATACTTATAAATAAATAAATAAATATTCCTAGATAAATTACACACTGCCATCTAGTCCCAAACTATGCAAAGCTTGTATGTACTATGGGTATATTGAACTATGGGATAACTGATATATATACTTAATTACATTTATTTTTTGTAAATGCATACATATAATACATAGAAAGCACCCAAACCGAGACAATCAGACATGTTCATGCACTCGAATGTTTGTCTAGTACTGGTATCGAACCCGCGACCTCGGAGTCAAAGTGGCTATTGTTAACCATTCAACCACTAAGCTCGTCTTGTAAGTCCTACATTTAAAAGTTTAAAGGAATTGTTTACTTTATAACTTTAGTTACTGTTATTATATTATATGTGGATTCCCAAGCATAGAAATACATGGAGTTGTTAAGATTGACAGAGATGGATACACAAAATGAACTAAGCTAAAAAGGGACAGATGCACAATCAAACAGAAGCCAGGGTAATGGGAATGAGTTTTATGATGTAAACTATAAAATTTTCTTTGTTATTACGGCTGTATATTTTAACGCAATTGAAGATAACGTAATTTTTTTATAGTTTTATAACGTTATTTTTGCGGTGTAATAATATAGTTTTTTGCTATGTTACGCTTTGATTTTGGCGTGGTAGATTTTACATATTTCTGTGCTCTGGTGAATTGGAAAATGATATTCGAAAACTGTTTATTCTAGTAGGTAGTAAGAAACGTATGTTTAAGTTAGGCGTAATGCTGGAATTAGGAAACCTAGATTTATTAATAAATATTAATGTCACACAGTTAAATAAAAAATATGATTATTATAGTTATTTTTAACTTTCTATTAATTTTACATTATTTGTTTATTCTAACACTAACTGACTCGCGCAACTTCGTCTGCGTGTGACAGAGCGTTGAGATTGAAGCATGAGGTTACCATTTGAATGGTTACAGTGAGTCAATCTTAAAAGATAGACATATGATGTGGCGGACTTTTTTTTACAACTTTTAAAGAGGAACAGTTCTATCATACATGATTTTTGCGTAACTTCAACCGTTTACACAGCGCACGCAACGGAAGCCCTCAAAAGGAATATTTTTTTCCATTTTTGCAATATTTTTCATTGGTGCTCCGCTCCTATTGGTGGTAACGTGATGTTATATAGCATATAGCCTTCCTTGAAACACAGGCTATCTAACACTAAAAGAATTTTTCAATTCGAATGAGTAGTTTCTGAGATAAGGGCGTTCAACCAAACAAACTCTTCAGCTTTATAATATTAGTTTCTATTAACTTTCCAAGCACAAAGTTAATTTTTACCATATCGACGCTATCTATTAGCGTCGATATAGTAAAAATTAACTTTGTGCTTGGAAAGTTAATAGAAAACACAACGAAATTAAGAATTAGTTTAAACGTATCTGAATAAATAACAATTTATGTTAAACAGCTTTCTTAACATGTAATTTTTTTAGCATTAACTCTTAACTCATTAAAAATAAATAACACTTAACCCCACCTCAAGTACATTATGATATTGTAAACTTCACTTGCGATCACTCATCCATTGGAATTGGCTAAAATTTACAACACTTTCGCTGCAAGTAGCAAATTAATGATTTAATTGATGAGTTGGGCATTAATAAGTGCCGTGACGATATCGGTGCCACCCTAGTTAGCGATTATAGAAAGTATAACACTTAAACACATCAACTTCTTCAGAAACGGTCTTTTATATCTGAAAAAAAAAACACGGGTTGCACTCCGGGTGTGCCGGCAGAAATGAAAATTTGAACATTAACGTTGTGCATTTTTGAATATTTTGGAATGGTTAGGGAATAATTTCGCACGAATTGCCTTATTTATCAGTATAAAAGTACTATCATTGATGTGGTAAAATAAAATATTCATTTATTGCGCTATCGTACACAAACATTAATATATTACATTAAAAATAAACAGCAGGAGCAGCATTTTCGCCGAGAGGGGGATATTACTTCCTCTCCTACGCCACGCCGCCGGCGGTCTACTCTCTTTCCGTCTTACTAATTTTCGATCAGGTCACGTGTCCTGGCGCGAGTTTAACATTTTTTACCCATCCCAAAAAGTGCACAACGCCGATAAAAAAGTTATCACTTAAAAAAAACAAAATTAGATAATATAGTAATGTAGTTAGATATAATCTGTTTATTAACATAGCTCGACTGACATAGTAACTAATTATTTGTAGACTAAATAGAAAGTACCATATCATCTAGTCAATTTATTTCAGATACATTTTTTTTTGCTCTACGACAGTCTAGTTTTTTAAATCAATAGCTGTTACATTCACAAAGATAAGTTATGAATAATTGAATGCCTATCTAGTTTAAAGTAAGGTTATATAATTTTCATAACCTTTTGAAATGTATTTTATTCTACATTCTTATTTGGTCATTAGAGTGACAGGAAACCAATTTATTATGTTATTGTAATATTTTTGTGAAAGTGACAATATTATTATCACAGTGTTTGTAATGTTTTACCATCGGCATCACCCCAAATGCATTCCCCTGCTGGGATACAACGGACCCTATCATCATTATCAGGTCATTTAAGTCTCCACTACAGGAGCACGACCCTTTCGTCCGTCATAGACAGGAGGAGGAGCGGACCCTATGCCTACAGATAATACGCCCCTGTGCACGAACCTTCGGTTATATCACAGGATTGCGAGTCTCTCGTCTAGTAAACCAACCAGACGAGAGGTCCTTTACCCGCACCGCTCTCGCGCTCGGTAAAGCAACCAAGCACTCAAGCAGATTGGTAGCAGGTCTTAATCACCTTTCACCTGCAAGCTGGCTACTTAGGCAGTCATAAGTTGAGTAGCTCGTGGCGAACTGACGCCACCGTATAACCTACGGTCCGTTGACCCTGCTGGGATACAGGTGTCCCTTCAATCTAAGGCATTTCGAGCGTATGCCACCTTGCTGCCCAACTGAGGGTTGGCAAGGGCCAGTATTTTCAAGTCACACAAAAACCACTGACTTGCATCTAGACAACAGCCGGAAGCCGGGCCTCTGAATTGTCCATACATACAATTAGACTGGCACGCACAACCACGGTAGAAAATCATCAGGTATATTATTCCCATATGTTACTATAAGTACAAGACTACGTCATGAATTTAGCTGTCAAAGTCTCTCATTTTCCATACAAAATACAGCTGATGACGTAGGCAAGTTCAACACAGGTGACTACATTTATCGCTAAAGAACATACCTTGTGTCTTTGTACCATGCGCAAAACAATGTCATGTATTTATCTAAGTATATATTATATTGTTTGTATTATCTTGTAAATCACATTCTTGTATATCTGATTTACCCAAAATCTGACTGGTAAAAAAATGCTCTTAGCATTAAGTCCGCCTTTTATACCCTTATTTTATGGTAAATAAAAGTTAAATAAATAAATCAAACCGCTTTAGAAAATATTGTCTTAAAAAATTAAATAAAAAATAAAAACCTCGAATCTAGACCATAATTCTAGATACCCATAGATATTATATTTATTTTTTATTTAATTTTTTATGGCAATATTTTCGACAGTGGCTTGATAGAATTTGTTCTAGATGCCCATAGATTTTATTTCCATTTTTATTTAATTTTTCATGGCAACATTTTCGAAAGTGGTTTTATTTATTAAATTAAACTTTATTACAACAATTGTGCATAATACAATTGAGTAATTTTATTTAAACAAACGTAATACAAGCCGCGTAGGTATCGCATAAGAACAGTTACACGGACGGACAGAGCGACATAACTGTACGACAGCTGTGCATTGTGTCGCAGATGTTGCATACCTCCTCTAGATGTAAAGCAGGGGGTTTTTGTTGTTAGATTGGCAGTATGATGCCATTTGTAAGTGAAATTAAGACAAACGTCGTCGGGCATCTGTGGCGAACGCTGTGTAAATGGCAGTATTATACTTACTAATTCCATGGTGTTACGAAGATAATGTTTGTCAGAATAGTTCCTCTAAAAAGGTTCTATAGAAAGTACGCAATAGCATATAATGATGTTTATCTTTCGTGATTGGCTCATAATATTTTTTTTTTATGTATGAGAGGGGGTAAATGAGCATGTGGGTCACCTGAAGGAAAGCAATCGCCACCGCCCATGGAGACCAGCAACACCATGGGGTCACCGATCCGTTGCCAGCCTATACTCCTTCCTTTCTTTCTGGTGACCACACTCACTCGCAGGAACGCAACCACCCTCAAGGGAATTGTTATTTGGCTGGGGTATTCTGTGAGGTGGAGGTATTCCTCAGTCGGGCAGCGTAAAAAACACGCTATGTCCTACCTCTCTATTTGCCAGAGCCTGGTTTGTCAGTCAGCAAGGTGCACCGCGTGCAGGTGAGGTTGGCTTTGGTACAAATATGTTGATGAACTACCTTACACCCCAGCTTTTAATTATTTTTATCATAGGATATAAAGTAAAGAAATATTTTCAAATCAATTATTTTTCGATTTACTTCAAGTAAATCGAAAAATAATTTGAAAAAAATTGAAATAAATCGAAAAAACCGACTATACCCATTTTATATTGATAAACATTTATTCATATAGATTTTTTTAAATATTACAGAACACATGCTATACACATATTTGAGGTGCTTTATAATGTTTATATGCTATAGGTGGTGGTTTATAAATCACTTATGTTATTATGATTTTTAATCTTAAAAATATTTTCGGTGAAGTTAGTTTTTTGATCAAGTATACAGCGTTTCTTGCATACTTCGTGGCCTGAGTTCGTGACACTTTGAATTTTTATGGCATTTTTTGAAGTTTTTAAATTACATTTTACAAAACATTTTTTTTTTTGATTACGTGATAGACCAGTTTTTATCTAAATAAAGCATGAAAAACCATCCGAGCGATGTTCATGCGGGCGAACGGTAGTATAAATGAAATCGACGATCGACGTAAGTAGTATAAAAACTTTATTTAGGCGATAGTACTCGTATATACGAGACGATGGATTATTTGGTCGATGAGCTCGCTGGTCGAATGGTTAGCAATGGCCACTTTGACTCCCGAGGTCGTGGGTTCGATCCCGAACAAGACAAATATTTATGTGCATAATCATGTCTGTCTTAGACTTTTCCATGTATTATATGTATATATTTAAGTATTATAACAGTTATCTAGTACCCATAGTACAAGCAGTTTGGGTACGTTAGTACTATTACTTAGGTACTATGTGGTTTGGGACTAGATAAATAGGAATATTTATTTATTTATTGCAGCACTATGCTAAATGATAAGCATATGACTAAGGCAGTGTTTCCCAAACATTGTTTCCAAACACTGCCCCTTCGTGACCCACTTTATACTTTTAAAACCGGAGCTGGTTCCATTAAGTAAAATAATACAAATTTATTAATAGTAAAAATGTTTTATTAAATACTACATATTTTGGTATCGTACGAATATTCACGATGCGTCCATCGATAATAGGTATTATTTTCAAAACAAGGCGGGAATGTTGCGACACGGTATTTTATATTTATTTTATTTTAATGGACCGGTACCTGGTCGCGACCCGGCAAATGGGAAACACTGGACTAATGCATATATTCCGATATGATATCGGAAAAGTATATTAACCTTAATCATTATATATTGGAAATGTTACATATCGAGTACAGGTCACTAGTATAGTGCATGAAGTGAATAAAATTTTCTAGAGCGGGGCATTTATCGATAAACTGTGCTAAGTGCTAACGATAGTCGATATTGTGCTCAATGACAAAACCATAGAGTTTGATGAGGGGCATGGTGGTAATGTTGGCATTAACATTGATGACTGCGTTTATCGATGGATGCATGGGGCCTACCACCGTAGCTGAAGCCGATTACCGTCGAATATTTTGATTTGAAAAATAGGTCTTACGTTTTAGTTATTGACAAACATCTTTAGTTTATTCGGTAGAGCTATGTCTATCAGCTGAGCTAACCATAAGTACCTGAAATTTAAGCTGAAATTGATTGTCGCAATCAAATTTCAGCTAAAATTTAAGGTACTTATGCTTAATTGCACTGGGGTGTAAGTGGTTCATCAACACCTTTGAACCAAAGCTAACTTCACCTGCACGCGGTGCACCCTGCTGACTGACAAACGAAGCTCTGGCGAAAAGAGAAGTAGGGAGCGTTGTAAGCTACCCGACTGGGGAATGTACCTCCACCTTACAGAATACCGCAGCCAAATAACAATTCCCTTGAGGGTTGTTGTGTTGTTGTGATAATATGTCTACGGCAACCGATTCACATCAGGCGGGCCGTATGCTTGTCTGCCACCCGACGTAGTATAAAAAAAATATCAAAAATTCCGATGGTAATCGGCTTGAGCTTCGGCTGTAGGGCCCCAGGTCGCTCAGGATTGGGGAATGTGGTGTCTGAGGAGGAAGACGGTAGGAGGGGGGATGTTCCTAATGCAGACTGAGATGGTGATGTTCAGGTTATATGCAGTCAATGTAGTATTTTATCAATCTTACAACGCATCTATTTTAGTTTGGGTCAAACGCGTGGTGCTCACCATTATCTTAAGAGCATCCGAAGTCAATCTCTCCTGCACGTGGAGCATCCTGCCGATTAGCGGAAGAGGACAACTCGAGCAACGCTGAAAAAGTATCTCCACTTTACAAAAGACCGCAGCAAATAACAATGCGCTGGATAATTGTTCCTGCGAGTGAGTGAGGTTACTTATGGAAGGAGATGCTGTTTTAACAGCTGGTGTGCAAATGCGCCACCAATACTTATTAAATTTCAAGTGGCTATATGGCGACCGTAACCAATTTATATCAGGCAGTCCGTACGCTTGTTTGGCACCCGGCTTTGTAAAAACACGCCGGTGGCAAGTCTTGCCGCTGAAAACATAAAGCAGACAGACTCGCCGCTAACCCATTGTTGACATTGAAAAACACGCAAGTTGATAATAAAAATGGCAGAAAGTAAGTAAGTGTTAAGTGGGTACATTATGCGTTAACTTACCGACTTTCTACCATTTATTCGATAAACCGATCCTGCCAAAAAAAAAAATGCGTATAACATCCGCGTGAAAGGTTTTTTTTTTGTTTTTTGGTGCGTTGACAATTAAATTTGTCCCATAGTACGGAGATTTGCTACAGTATGAGCCAGTACCTACACAAAGTCCACTGTCGTTGTCCTTTTTTGTAAAAGGCGAAAGACCCGCCACGGTGGTTGCCCTGGGGACACTCGGCCGGTTTTCTGGCTCCGCTGGCTGCGCAGCTCGGGGACTTGCCTGCTTAGCCAGAGGACAATGGGCGAGCGCTTCCGTCGGACCGATCACCCTACCGTAGGCCAGGAATAGGCGTTCTGGAAGTGAGCATGCCTTACAGCTCCGATACCTGTCACGGGCATTAGGCTATCTGGTGCCCAAGTGTGGATCCAATTACATTAGGCGTATAGAGTGCGCCGAATGTGAGTGAGCGACCCTCTTTAAGGAAACGTGCCTTGCAGCTCCGGTACCCATTATGGAGATTGGGGAGTGGTGGTAGAGCCACAATTCTTTGGAAACCGAGCGTCAGTCGCCACGAGCTACTCGACTTAAGAATGTCCAAGTAGTCTACTTGCAGGCGAAAAGGGAGTAAACCTGCTATCAATCCGCTTGAGTACCTGGTTGGTTTACAGGGCACGACAGCGAGGCAGATAAGGGTCCTCTTTCCTCGTAGGTTTACAGGGCGAGAGACTCGCAATTTTGTGATTATGACCGGTAGGTCGGTGTACAAGGCAGCATTGGCTGTAGGCATATGATCCTTGTCACTTTTTGTAAAATAAAAAACTACGAGTATCATCTAAAATACGGATTTTATAATCACCAGCTAACTATAACAACTATACGTGTATTTGTAGAAAACTTACGAGTACGTCTACTCACATAACAAATGGTCCTGCAAACTGCACTTGGCCCTCGATTCATCATACTTTACATATCCACGGTGTATTCAGTTCCACAGTATAGTTTGCAGGGTAGCAGTATGGTAATGTTAAAGAAACAGACGATCGGTTATTGATATTTTGTCTACACACACAAAACAATACAGTAAAAGAGCGATACATCATGTATATGACAAGTCTGCTGGAAAGGCTAGAAATGGCTATTTTAGATGCAAAAGTCGCGAATTTGATTGTTACACAAATATTGGTATATAAAAAAAAGTATTTTATAAGCTGTCTTTATCAGCTATTTATTAATGAACTATTTATATTACTTGGTGTCCAAAATAGGGCATGAGTACTTGTACCAATTTAATAAGCGAAACAATGTAATAGGTATAATATTTTCAATAACAACCGAGTGCAATGAAGACGATTTGTCTTTTTCGATTTAAAAATAATTATTATGAAATAGCATGGGTAAGTACCCATATTTTTCGCATCAATATTGATCGAAAATTTTAGCGATGATATTTTCTATTCTCAATTCTGTAATTATTCACACAATTATTGGGTCAACGACTGGGAGTTACAAATTACAAAATCTTTATTTAATTAACTTAACTAATATACAAGTTTTTGGAATCTCCTTTTAAGTATGATAATACCTGCGTTATTGTTGAGCTATCTATCAACCATAGATAAATTCATACATAGGGAAGCGCGTCAATCGAAACTCTATTAAGAGATGAGTTACTATTTAAATTTTATTGTTATTGACTACTGCAATACGTTCCACCGTTTTTATTACACATTACGTACGGTTGCAAGGCGTCCATTTTACGTACGACGCCTGCGGTGTGACAAATTGTAAGGTATACTTCGGTATAAAGTGTATCCCGACTTACTAGGAAGTGGCAGTTAACGGTAAATCAGTTCATTTTGTTATTACCGTATATGTTTATCTAGAACTAGCTTTTTCCCGCGACTTCGTACGCGTTGATGTATGAAATACTTTCATACCTCTACATTTTTGAAAATATTGAATTAGATTTTATTAAATTATGTCAATTTCGTGATATTCACGAAATTCCAAACAGATCTGACAACAAACAAAAGTTACATACAGACGTTGACACCCCTTTTTACCTCTTTAGGGGTTGAATTTCCTTCAAAATCCCTTCTTAGTGGACCTATACGTCACAAAAGCCACGGTCCAAATGTCATGTTTCTAGCTTCAGTAATTTTGCCTCGGCGTTGATGAATGAGTCAGTCAGGACATATACTCGTACTTTATATAATATATTTAATATTCTCGTGTCACAATGTTAGTTACCATACTCCTCCGAAGTGGCTTGACCGATTTTTATGAAATTTGATATACATATTCAGTAAGTCGGAGAATAGGTTGTTTTCTATTTTTTATGGAAAAAATAAACGTTTGCCGGTTTAGCTAGTATATATAGATTATAGAAAATCGTTTAAGGCGATGACACTTGATGCGAAAGTGGCGTTTCTTTGGACAATAAATAAATTGAAGAAAGAAAGAACAAACTGTGCATAGGTTTTTTGATATTTACATCAAAAAACCTATGCACAGTTTGTTACCAAGACAATAAAGTTTCCACTCAAAATGTTTCGTTTTAGAAGTAGCAGAGAAAAATACTAAAATATAAGCTTTTAGCACTTTTCGTTTTTATTTATTCTTTATTGCACACAATCCAGTAAACGATTATATACAAAAGACGAACTTAATGTTTAAGCATTGTCTACCAGTTTACCTTACGGACATGTAGCATTTTTTGTAAGATGCCTTATTTTAAATAACACAACCTACATACGCATATACATGCTATTAGACAAGGCTTATAAACAATTAACATTACTTTAAAACAATTAACATTACTATAAAACATAATAAAAAAGCAGGAAAAATCACAATAATAAAATAAAAATACATAAAACTAGAACGATCTGCGGTCTTAAAATTTCAATAACTTTTGTCCGACGTGCTTTATGTTCGGTCAAAGTTTGGTGGGAAAGTCCATTTTAAAGGTATGAAATTATAAAAAAAAGATATTACCATTGTAGAAACAATAAAAAATACTATAACTTTTGTTACGGCACTGGCTACATAAACGCAACATTTAACATAGCTGTCGTATAAATTTCTGATTTAATGCATATAAAATAGCACGGTGTGACGTCATAACGTGGTGGCCTTTTGTATGGAGCGTTTTCGGGATAGTCCAAAATTGTGATCTTCAAGTTATCATATCTCGAGAAGTTTTTATGCATTCTAAGTAATTATTTCACCATTAGTTTTATTATTGTGACGTCTTTAAATAACAAATCGAGAAAAAAAATGGGATACAAGCCTATTGGTAGAGGCGCTTGTGTAGCTGTTACTGATCACGAAACAATAAAAAAATTACACCTTAAAAAATACTAAATCAAGAAGTTTTTGTAGTATCATTCATTTTAGCGTATACCTACACTCGTATATCTCTTACAAAATTGTTTAGTGTATATGTTATGGTAAATGTAATAAATTCGTTATTATTTATCAGTATCCAATATTATTGACCAAGTATTAGTCAGTACTAACACTTGGTCAATGTGATAAATCATATTTTGGTTAGGTTAGGTTAGGTTACATTTGAGTTGATTTTTGGTTAGGTTAGGGTTTTCTTGTGTCTTGTCATCGGAAATAAAATGATGAATGATGTGGTGCCAAGAAAGTTGAATTATTAATAGTTGACAATTTATTACTTTGGCCAACCATTATAAATAATAACCAATTTATTACATTGACTCATATATATAATAATATACTCTTATACATCTTCCAAACGTAACAACTTCAGTTAAGTATTGTAGATCGAAAACCGATTGAAAATCTTACTATATTTATCAATGCGTAGTATCAATGGAGCTTTACAATGAAGTTAGATATCGCATCATGATTTATAAAACAGACCGACTCCATTCATAAGTTGTTTTGTATCCATTATACTGCAATGGAGAATAAATGGCGGGAAGATATGCCTAGGCGTACACCCACGTACAGGTAAGGTTGGGTTTGGTTCTCAAGATGATGTGAGGGTACTACCACTGCAATTAATGCAGGTGGCACATACAGGTCGGGACATAAGCGCCATAGTTTAGTTTTATATAACTATCCACGTACAACCCACGCCCGTGTCCATGACAGCCAAATCCATTTTCTATTAAGAGAGGTAGGGAGCGTAATTGTAAGCTACCCGCCTGGGGAATGTACCTCCACCTCACAGAATACCGCAGCTAAATAACAATTCCCTTGAGGGTTGTTGTGTTCCTGCGTGTGAGTGAGGTCACCAGACAGGAAGGAGATGCTGTGTTTGCAGCGGGGGTGGCGGCGCGTGAGCGATATTTTATGTTGCGAGCGTTAATATGCCTACGGTAACCGCTTCACATGAAGCGGGCCGTATGCTTGTCTGCCACCCGACATCCGATAGTATAAAAAAGCTCCATTTTTTTTCACGTTTTGTCTACTGAACTGATTGCCATAAAATTTTGCACATTAGAAATCCTTAATAAACAATTTAATGAATAAGAAAGAACGAGGGTGTTCTTAAAAAAAATTACCTAGTTGTTCCCGAGAGATGACCAAAAGTTTAGCGCGATAATCGACATTCACGCGGGCTAAACCGCGGGCGGAGGCTAGTAAATAAAATGTAAAAAAAACTTCTTGCAGTACATAAACATTGATTGTATTACACTCCCATCTTGTGACATGACCGTAAAGTTAATACACCTTTGTATATTATCTTTGAATCTAGTAATATCATAGTACAAGTACTAGTACTACGTCCAGTATGGCCACTCCTTGCCGCTCTCTCGTGTCGACCTTACCTCCCCTCTGAGACAAATCTAGATCAGTTTGTATGGAGCCACACGCACATATGCTCATTCACGCGGTGCACAGACATCATTGTTTATGTAGTAGTAAACGCCGCGACATTTGTATGGAATGATCGGGCTGTGGTAATATTAACTACCGCGGCTTGAACGCAATTACGCACGCCACTGTTTCAATTTCTTTCCCAACATTGACTAATAGTTGATTCTATTCATAATTAGTCACACACATATATGTAGCTGCAGGTGGAAACAAGGGCAACGATTGTCGACATTTCACGTTTGATATTTTTTTAACATTGTCACCTGTTCACCTGTACATATTACACAAGAGACACCTTTCGTAAATATTATTTTCTCACTACTTCTCGTCTGCAACCTCATACCCTTGACTCGGTATCCCGTGATCATGGAAGTAATAAGTACTCGTAGTACATATTGCTTCCATGCCCGTGAGATATTGCAAATATTATTGTGAAGGTACGTTTATTGTTTCCTATTAATATGTATTAGTAATGTAGAATACTAAGTACAAGTGGCATACGTAGTGTAATCTTGTTTTGGCCTAAGTTTGTAGATTATATAATATATTAAAAATGTATTTTGGTAAGCTGTTGATTACAAATAAATAAATAAAATTCATTTTTTGACATCTGCCAAAAAATGACATCTGTCTACGTTATACAGTTATACATGTTATGTATTTTATTGATGATAATTACAATCTACAGACCCCTGGATCCGTGCCTTTTGTTAACAATGTTCTATATATTTATGTCACAATTTTCTTACAATTTATTAATTGCACGTCGATATTATGCTAACACTCATACTATTATCTAATACTACCTACTTAATCTAAATCCTCTTATTGTTTACCTTGCAACCATGGCAGCCACGACAGCCCAGTCCTCTCTGGCAGCACCCGTTCACGAGTTGATGCATGGGGCACCGCCAATTTCAACCAACCATCGAACACTTTAGTAAGCATGACTACCTGGGCTGTCAGGGCTGCACAGTAATATAACCTTTATATATTATAAATGTTATATTAGCCACGTATTTGTCAAATCAGCCTGTTTCATCCTGATTACATTACTCGTAATTCCAAAGTGCTCTATGTCGACCCCAATGGGTCAATTCCGTGGTGTCTACGAAATTAAGAAAAATTTGGCCTGTGGTCTCATTGTTTTAAGCTGTTATGGCCGGCTCACTGCCGCTTCAGCCTGTGGACTCTGAGAGCCATGTCGACAACTTTGGTTCTCCGTCGAATTTCTTCGTTCCGGAATCGGTCCCTTAGAGAAATATCGAGCATAGCTCTCTCCATCAACGACAATATGTACGTAGTAATATTCTTCATTATGAAGCCGTACCTATTGGTAACAATTCGACCACCCGGCTCGGTAATCATTAATTATGATCAATCAATCAATCTATAGCCAATCAATCAATTAGCCGTGTGGTTTCCGGCAGACTAGAATAGAATCACTCCGTCTCTTCCCGTGGATGTCGTACAAGGCGACTAAGGGAAATACATTATCAAACACCTATCAGGCCTCCCCAACCCGTTTGGCCAGCGTGGGGAGTGTAGGCCAATTCCTCCATCTGTCTGTGACGGACGAGAGAGGGTCGTGCTCCAGTAGTGGAAACTAAAATGACCTGATGATGATGATGATGAATATTCTTCATTTTAAAATTATTCCACAGCACGGGTTAATGTACCCGAACTGTATAACTTATATGCAATATAATATAAGAAGAAACAGTGGATTTTTCGGCAAGGACAGGCATTTCTGCCTAGTGTGGGACCACTGATAAATCAGAGTACGTACCTCGTTTTACAAGATATTTGATATTATATTTAAGTAACTGTATCGTAGCATACATTTCCTTTTATTTAAATAAAATATTTTGATTTTGCTTTTTATTTGTCTTGGTTTTTTTATGTACCTACGCTCGGGCAAGAAAATGGTCTATCAATTTTGATAAAACTTCGTAACAAACTTATTATTATTTAAATAGTTGTCTTGGCCAACTTGCCAGATAAATATTTTTTGAAAATATAAAATGCTAAAATTTAATATAAGATGCAAAAATGCAGTTGGAAGAGCACTCGACCGGTCATCGAGAGGTCGTGGGTTCAAATTCTAGGGGGGCAGGTGAATTTTTCAATAAATTCTTGACAAACGTTGCTAACATTAATCTTCTGTAATTTTTACACCCTACAATATGTAGATTTAAATTAATCCCACTACAAAAACTTAGTGTATCATCAACCTTAATCGTAACGATAATGATAATAAAAAGAAAATGAAATTCATAGCAATGCAAATATCGTGCCGGAGACGCACGTGGGAACAAGCGCCGCATCCTGTCGGCTTCTGTTTTGATACACTTGCTATTGAAATGTTGCTCGTATTTAATCTTGTCTAGTTCCAGCCTTAGTTAAGACGGGATGTGTAGCTTTAATAACCCTCCTCATGATGGGTGTAAAATATTAACATGCCGTATAAGGTACTAGAGTACCAGAAATGTGGAAGGAGTGGATGGGTAATATATTATAATGATCAATGAAATGAAACGAAATTATTAATTCTGCCATTGAGCCCTTGCGGGCACTTAGACACATTTTATAAGTAATGTTCTCATTTTTTTTTTTCAAGGATTGCGGTATTGACAATTTATACAATTCATATCAATGCTATAATTTTAAATACATAGCTGGTTTGGAATGGACTACAAATATCAAAACGAACCTAACCTACAATGAATATAAAAAATTAGGAAATGAAAGATATGTCAATGTGTATATATATAAATAAATGTCAAATGAAAATATATTATGTGTTATAATGGGCAATTGAAGCCGATAGTATTATTAAATAAATGTTCTTGAAAAAATTACACATCGCCATCTAGTGACAAACTAAGCAAAACTTGTACTATGATTACTAGATAATTAATAAACGTATTCGATTTTTTTAATACTTATGTAATTTATAATACATAGAAAACACCAGATCAAGACAAACATGTTCAAGCAGGAGACTACAGTACGGGGTTTTTCAAGGAAGGCGTTAAGGAGATTTTCAGGACTCGGCAACGCGTGAATGATGCCTCTGGTGTGGCAAGCGCTCGTAGGCTACGATGACTGCTTCCCATCAGGCACGTCGTACACTTGTTTTCCACCCTAGTGGTATAAAAAAAGCACACAAATGTTTGCTGTATGTGAGCATCGAACCCGCTACTCTCGATGCCAAGTCGTTCTTTCACCTTAATGGGTCCTTTGCGTCAACGTAATGGTCTCGAGTCCATTAAACAAATGCAAATGGTCATTCCTAAAATATATGACCATATTACTTACAGGGATAACTTCCTGATCCAACGAATCCATAATCAACCTTAACTGAAATGCCTCTTAAATTGATTCATCAAACAGCAAATGGCTCTCCACAAAAGGACGAGTAATTCCTATCTCCTTATCTGATATAAGGAAATGCACCTATGCTTGTTGCATAAGGCTGGAGCTTGATTGCGAATGAATAGCGATAAACTTGTACCACCCAAGAGAGTAATGAGAGCGAGTGTAGTATGACCATAAATATACCTTGCTGGATCATACAAATACATGCTGCAAATATTATCTACATGGAAATGGGACAATCATTGCAGCATCATGAATGACGACGCTTAGCCTTGTTGCAAACAAACTCATCGGGACAAGTTTTAATCTATAGTGTTTTGTTTTTATTAAGAAGTACCTATGAGTTTGGAGTGTAAGTGGTTTATCAACATCTTTGAACCAAAGCCAACTTTACTTGCACGTGGTGCACCCTGCTGACTGACAAACGAAGCTCTGGCGAAAAGAGAGGTAGGGAGCGTAATTGTAAGCTACCCGACTGGGGAATGTACCTCCACCTCACAGAATACCGCAGCCAAATAACAATTCCCTTGAGGGTTGTTGTGTTCCTGCGAGTGAGTGAGGTCACCAGAAAAGAAGGAGATGCTGCGTTGGCAGCGGGGGTGGCGGCGCGCAAGTGATGTATTATGTTGCGAGCGGTAATACGGTTACGGTAACCGCTTCACGTCTGTCTTGTCTGCCACCCGACGTAGTAATAAAAAAAAATATGAATCATAGAAAATAGTAGATCGCTTATTAGTTCTCGCCGTCAATCATACCTAGGCCTAACCAGTCTTGATCCAACTTTATCTGAGCCTATTCTTAATCTTGATATACTGTTACAACTAATCGTAACTATTATGTTTTAATTGACAAACAGACAGAACGGTGCACTTGAGGTAATTGGTTGCTACCGGTACCGGTACACTGTTTGTAATATTTAATTATTTTACAAGTCAAGTTTACTTAAAGGTCGATTCACATTTGAATTACTGATGCCCATTGTTTCCTTTTTATTCCACTAAGGCAGAAACCGTAGCCTATCGACGCCTGTAACACCAGAGTCTTCACATGCGGGTTGCCGATCCTGTAAAATCTTCTTCACGCCCTTTTTGAAGAACCCCATGCTGTAGTCTCCGAGAAATTCTCGACAAGGAGTTCATTTCACAACTTGATGGTTCACGGGAGAAATCGTCTCTGGAATCGAACAGTAGGCTTCCATTTCGCTTATGAATGAAAAATTATAATGAAAATATTCATAGGACAGTATTTTGTTTAGTAAAACAAAATTTATCCTATGTTCCACTCTGCTCTTTTGGATACATTTAGTGGGTACTTTTTAAAGGCCTATTTTTATAATTCTTCCTCTTTAATTCAATCTTATATTTTTTCGGAAATGACCGACCATTGGCGAAAATATTGAAAATAGAAAGTAACGATATTTTTTTCAGAATTTGATCTAAACCTGAAAAAGAGAGTCCATTAACTTCTATCTATATAGACTTTCCGGTTCTAGCAATTTGAAGTATTTGTATTTTGGTATAGTAAGATTTACAGTTACAGGTACAATTATCGAATTATAGCAATGTATTCATTATAATAAACATAACATTTCTAGTCACATAGCTAGCGATAGAATGAGATAACTAGCAGCAGAAAGTATTACGGTTTTTATTGGTCTTTGAATAATCAATTTGTTGATAGCTGCTCAGCTGCTGTCTATAGTGTGTAAAAACCTTTACCATAACGTCCTGTTTCCAGCCTGCGTTCTCAGAATTGCCTAGGACTTCCTCAGTTATGTTAGCGGGAAGGAATGCTAGGCGACGTCCATTATATGTAATTTTATAACTCTAAAATTAAATGCTCCTGACTACGTAAGTTTTTATTCTTGATAATTATAGGAAAAAGAAAGTTAGACGGTCGTTGTTTTTATCAAACTGGCTCGTGTACTTGGGAAATAGTTAAAATAGTTACTGTCACGCAACGATCGTGAATACTACTGCGGATAAAGACATATTTGGATGGTCTGTCAGTAGTGATATTATATCACAAAGATAAAAGTATTACACAATACAATATTATTGCCTGGAAAATTTTCTTTCGAAAATGAGTGTGATATAATGAAATAGCCATTGTTGTTGATCGCTGTAACTTAAATATATATCGCTCTGTCTTCTAAAGCTTTATTGCACATTAAAACAAAATGACAAATTGTACTCGTAAAACAAGAATTAGATTTGATACTGTTGAATTCCACTATCGTACATCTCGCCATAAATTAAAATGCCATCCATATCATCTTGATAATTGGCGATCTACTACAGTACGTTTTCTAAGACATTTTATACCACGAACGGTGAAAATGTGTAATCAACTTCCCTCAGCGGTCAGAGTCTTTATTAGCTGGCAACGGATCGGTAACTTCTTGGTGTTGCTGATCTCCATGGGCAATGGTGTTGGTTTCCATCAGGTGAACCACATGCACGTTTGCCCTACTCTCATATAAGAAAAAAGATACAATGACAGATTTGTCGGGATCTCTTCCAGACTACATACAATGCCTAAAAGGATAATATGTATACATACACACTTACAAGCTTCTAGCACCATCATCAGGTCATTTCAGTCTCCACTCCAGGAGCACGACCCTCTCTCGTCCGTACCTGACAGAAGGAGGATTTGACCTACACTCCCCACGCTGGCCAGACGGGTTGGGGAGGCTTGATCGATGTTTTATAATGTATTTCCCTTAGTCGCCTTGTACGACATCCACGGGAAGAGACGGAGTGATTCTATTCTAGTCTGCCGGAAACCACACGGCAACTTCTGCTTCTAGCATAACTAATGATAATACTGTGCGATAATTTATAAACATTATCACCTTAAAAGTAATCCATGATTTCACGAAGGCATTTGAAACGGCGAACAAAACACAGACTCCCAAAGATTTGGGCGAAATCATGCTGGCCATGCTATGAAGATGAAGATAAATTACCTATTATAGCAAATTTTTCATCTCTCTTGCATCAATTTTTTTTATACCAGAATGATTAATTCCCATCATTTCCCAGTCCTGACCTCTCTAGCATGATTAACACTGATCACATATTTTTATTTATAATCCCACCACCTCTATATAGGAGTCGAGCATCTAATTACCTGAGTTCCCGTGATCGCAAGATCATATCTAGCATTTTCAGAACACTAGGCAATATTTTATAACCAGCCAAACAACACACAACCTTGCACCTTAACACCTAATAACGTAAGTCTAATTTCCTTTCGAGGCTAAGTCTAGATTCTATCAACATTGACTAAGTGTCAGCCTCTACGGAACCCAGCTGCTCCTTGATATCGGATCCTTGTAATAGGCTTTGGCTAGGTAGCAATTTTAATGCAATATTAACACTTAACTTCGGAATACAATGTGCTTTGGACCGGTTCGGTACAGAGGTTCTGAAACTGGATAAGCGTTTGATTAAGTACGCTCATTAGTTGTAGAGGAAATAAGAAATCAATATCTTGATTGGCGAATGCATCGCGGGATCTTTGATATGCTAATGTGTACATTATTTTCAATGCTATGGTTAATATATATGCATTTACAATGATATACAAATACAGCGGCGAGAGGGAGATGCTACAATGTTGTGAATGTAGGTAAGCAGTGTGCAGTTACGCATGAATTTGATGTGCACTGTGATAATATAGTGCCTCTTGCATATATTAAAATAGATTATGTGTACAAGTTCAAATACATACTCATTTATATTGAGATCGGTTGGTATCGCTGCCAATTCAATTACTTTTCGTTGATATTGTAATAATAATAATATTATGTATATGCCACCAACACTTTCACAAGCTTTATTTAGTTTACTTTACTTTATTTAACTTGCAAGATTTGATTATAGATTGCAGTTCCGTAGAAAGAGATGCAATCTAAGCATGGCAAGTAGACTTGTTCTTGGTATATTTTCCACAATGCACACGTGGTAGCCGCCATAAAATGATGAGTTATGATTTCGACATTAACCCCTGTTATATGGGTATCAAGTGAAAGAGCTTAATAAACGAAATAATGTAAGCGTCATTTTTAGTTATTTTTTTTATTTACAAGTAATAAAAGGTTGCTTTTTTTTTTGTTTATGCTTGAATATTGTAATTTACAATGTAGGCGTTCATTGCGTACTTCAATATACCTATACTTAAATATATCTGTCTATAATACCATAGTATTAGTAATAGTAATACTACTACACAATATGGAGACTTTACCGTAGTCAATTTTATTGACTAAATATGAATGTCCCAGTTTGCAAACCACTTGCAAAACCGACTCTCGTTATAATGGCTCTAATCTAGTTACGAGGTGCATATTTAAAGTTAGTTAGAGCCATGAAGAAAAAGTAAGAGCCCCATTGATGGGTATTCCACGCTGTTTAACGGTCAGTTAATTTTATGGTTATGCAAATTGAAAATGTTTCATGGTGTTTGTAATCTTTGAGTATCTGGTTTTATGTTACATTCAGTCAAAAAAGTATCGGGAATGGATGATTTGTTTATAGTACCAAATTCAATTTTTTTATTGTTGTTGGATTGGCACTACTTTTTTCCATTTTGGCGCGGAGTTTGAGTTGTATCTGTCATTTATATTTAATACAGTGCTGCTTTTAATTGTATCATATCTAGTGTATATTGCGATTTTCATAATGGACAAAAACATCGAACAAAGAGTTTAAATTTTGCATCGCCAATGGAATTTCGTGTTCGGAGTCACTAAAAATGTTACACGGTGAATTGACAATATCAAAAACACGTGTTTATGAGTGGTACAAAGCTTTCAAAAGCGGTCGAGATGTAATGGAAGACTTGCCTCGCTCTGGTAAGCCATCAACGTCTGCAACTGGACTTAACATCGCAAAAGTGAAGGAAATAGTGACCGAAAATCCTCATTCAACTTTGAGAGAGATAGCCGTTGAACTTTCTATATCTCACGAATCGATCCGTACCATCTTAAATAATCACTTCGGTATGAAACATGTTGCCGCTCGGCTAGTCCCAAAAGAGCTGAAATCGCATAAGAATCGCTGAGGACATGCTAGAACGATTCAATTCCGATCCAACATTCATGATACGCATTGTTACTGGTGACGAGACGTGAGTATACTAGTTTGACATGCATACTAGTCAACAAGCTTCAGAGTGGCACCTTCCAACTGAACCGAAACCGAAAAAACCACGCCCAAGTCGATCAAAAGTTAAAGTCATGTTGACTGTTATCTTTGACTATCGCGGTGTTGTGTACTCAGAGTTCTTGCCGGAAGGTGAAACTATAAATAAAGAATATTATTTGAGCGTTATGAGGCGTTTAAGGCAGCAAATTCGAAGAAAAAGACCAGATTTGTGGGAAGAAAAGTCTTGGATTTTGCACCACGATAATGCGCCTTCGCACAAGGCTATTATTGTGAACGAATTTCTGACCAAAAACTCCACAAATATCATCGAGCAACCACCTTATTCACCAGATATGGCTCCATGCGACTTTCTTTTTCCTAAACTCAAATTACCACTTCGTGGTAATATTTTCCATTCCGTTCCATTCGATAGAAGACATAAATGAGAATTCTCGGCGAGAACTGTACTCAATTCCGGAAAAAGCGTTTAAAAAATGTTTTGATCATTGGATTATTCGTTGGCGTAAGTGTATCGTTTCTGAAGGAGCATATTTTGAAGGTGATAAAATAAATTTGGATGAATAATTAACATTTTGTGTATACCGGGAAAAGATCAATACTTTTCCCGGTACTTTCTTGACAGAGTGTATTGTTGTACGTTGTTTAACTTTATAATCGAAATTTTGGAAATATAAATTTTTTTGAGCAACATCCATACTAATATTATTTGAAATAGTGTTTGTTTGTCCTTCTTCTACGTCGAAAAGAACCTGGAAATAGAAATTATTTTTTATGGTATAGTTTAAGATCTGAAGAGAAATATGCAACATTTTATCCAGGAAGAGTTTAATTAAAATAAAGACCACGAGGGCGTATCAGCTGTATTTGTTATATTTTCCGTTGTTGTGAAGAAAATACGCGATTAAACAAGAAACAAATTCAGAGTCATCTTCATAACTTTTTTCAATCGATGGGAAGTAGATTTTTTTTTCGCATTCTATATCGATTTCATTATTAGCCTGTGTTTACTCACTGCTGGCTATAAGCCACCATATACGCTCCGATCTTTCATCTAGATGAGGATCTTCATCTAGATCCTCCCAGGAGGAGGCGTCTGAAGCTTCGTCGCCCCTCTACAACTTACCTCCCATTACTGATACGGCAGATGTAGACGGCCCATAATTATCGATTCCATAGTTGATCCAAATATGCCTACAGACCTAATCCGTCTAGAAAGAAAAAATATATATATATAGCAATTTGAATGTCAAATGATAACATTAAAATTAGTAAATATTTTTTTTCTTAGGTTTTCTTCAGGTTTTGTCTGTAGGATTAGGTCTGTGTGCAAAACGCATTGTAGTACGTTATTATTTTAGACATATATAAAAGCATTATATTGGAAGAAAGAGTAGTGGTCCCTACCCGTTGCCCTGTGGTACACCACCACAGTTATTGTGTTTTATAATGTTTCTATGAAAGCATTCAACTTAGAAGCACTCTGCATAGAATTTTCCTAAGTAAATGAACATACAAATGAATATGCAATGAGCTAACAATAAACTACAGTTACATTACTTGAACTATTTCTTAAAATAACACTACAAAAGTTGCAGTGCAATTATATACAGTTAACGTAATAAAAATCGAAAACAATGCAATGAATTTTTCATCATTAAATTTCATACACGTACCAATACTGAATTTATATTTAAATTTATTCATGTATACGTTGTAAAAAAATGTATGTACAAGCACGAGAAATTCGTTGGTGGTATTCTGGTCAGCTCGTGTGAATTTTAACTTTATATCATTGTTTGCGATGACCTTAAAGTGACGTACTGTTGTCTATATTAGTATCGACAAATTGATTTCCTTTAAAGAATTCTGTAATTGATACAGATAGTTATTTGTATAATTTTCTAGTCTGATTTATATATTTGTTAATTTATATCCAGAAACTAATTGGCTTTCTCAATAAAAATATGTGAGGGACTCATTTAATTATTTTATATATTATAGTTTATTTATTAAATTTATAATTATTTTAAGACAAGTTACTTTCATTTACTTATAATTAAGTATTTATACTGTTTAATTATTCTTGTATGACTATTATATTAAATAGTTTTCTTATAAATAACAGATATGTATGTATTGGTTTTGAAGTAGTTTGCTTGAAACAAACATTGTACCTACCTATCTACAAGAACTCCAGCGCGTCATAACATAACTTGTTAGTAATAATATAAAAGAAAAAATACAATTAAATCAAAATATTAGGAGAAAGATCAAGAAAATGAAAACAATATAACAATAGGTACACAAACTTTTACTATAGAGACCGTTATCAAATGACTTTACCTCAATTATTTATAGTCAACTTACTCTCAAAATAGAATAATTTCTGTTATACCTTGCAATTAATGTGTCAAGTTCAACCACCGAACTTTGCCATGGTTTATTGCTTAACCTAAAGTTACAAAAACCAGTTATACAACTAAAGTAATCTCAAACCACCGGATGTAGTTAATTTTCAAGATATTTTTTTTGATATGTCGATAAATTAGCTAGTTATCAGCAGTATGTGAAAACGTCGATGTTTCGTCACATCCCTAAAGTTGTATGGCGAGATCAAGGACTTTATAAGTCAAGAGATAGCACAAATTGTGGACATAAACTTTTATGTTGATTAAAATGCACTGTAAACTCAGTTTGGTATTTTTATATGCATTTTATATTACCATAAACTTTATCTTGGGGTTTTCCTTAAGATATCGGTTAGTAACTAATACACTCATGTAAAGTTTTTACATAAGGTAAAACATGATACATTATAAGAAAACCTTGTGCAATAACAAATCAATCATTCAGAAAATATTAAATCGTATCAGTGCATTATTTTTCATATTCATCATTATCAACTTGTATCTATCCACTGCTGGATATAGGCCTTTCCTAATGCTTTCCATATCTATTGCGATCCTCCGCTTATGCCTGCAAAATACAAATGTCTGTTGAAAACGGGTTATCTTTTTTTTTTGTCTCAATTATCGATGATCGCGAAATTGGATGCAATTTCAAATACGGACTATTGATTTTCTATAGAAAAATACAACAGCATAGAGCACCTATGTGCCATAACGAAATAATTAAAGACTGTATTCAAATCAGCTTTACCGTTCATTCTATAATATTTAACGACTTACTTGAGGTTTGACTTGCATAATTCTTAGAAACATGCGGGCCTATTGTTCGAAGCCTATGCTTGGAATAAAAATGCTGTAAGTTCAGGTTGTCGGCCGAGAACCGAGAATATGACAAAGGGACTAAGGTTTCATGACGGGATAGATAAATTAATATCATAGATCATTATGCCGACAAGTAAATAGAAAAAAATTTGGAAAATTAAAATGGCTAAAGACCGGCATAAAAAAAAGCTCCAAAACTAAACGTAATTTATTCAGCAAATATCGAAAGTATCCAAATAGCCATAATAATCAAAGATTCTCCAAAATTTCAAGAAAAATTGCAAATAGAAAAGAAGAAAGGAAGGATTATAGGCTGGCGACGGATCGGCGATACCTTGGTGTTGCTGATCTCCATGGGCAGTGGTGATTGCTGTCCATCAGGTGACCCCTCTCATATAAAAAAAAATTAAACACTGCAAATTCAATTCACAAAGAAACACAAATAAAAGTATTCTCAACACCGCTGAAAATAAATGTAGACCATTATTAACAATTTCAATCTGAATAAAAGTAAAGAGCTCTACATTAATTGTATATTAAAGAATAATGATGAGGAAGTTACACATCCTATAAAAAACCGGACAAGTGCGAGTCGGACTCGCCCACCGAGGGTTCCGTAGGTACGTAGTATCATTATTAAATTTGATATTTTTCATTATAAATAAGAAATAATGCGTCGAAAAAAATTAATAAAATATATTTTGCAATGTGTACATCAAGCCCTTTCATATGATACCCCATTTGAACTAGTAGTTTCAATTTGAAATTTCGACACCCTATAAAAAATATAGACCCCCTATTTTTTAAGATCTATTTACAAATGTATAGTTTTGAGATTTATTCCTGTACTTGTAGTCTATAACGATGTTACTTGCCAAATTTCATAGTTCTAGGTCAACGGGAAGTACCCTATAGGTTTTGATTCCCTTGAGTGTGTCGAAATATGCGTTTTTTGCTGAATAAACGGCCGTAACTTTTTTCTACGTAAACTTAGCAGTTTGATTTTTTTTTAACTTCATGGGACCGTAGACCTGAGTATACAATTCAAATTTCAGCTTGATACCTCCACGCATTCTCGACATAGAAATTCTTGACAGACAGACAGACAGACAACAAAGTGATCTTATAAGGGTTCCGTTTTTCCTTTTGAGGTTCGGAACCCTAAAAATACTGATATGTTCAATGATCAGTACATTAATATACTAAAGGTATTCATTCATTTTAGTCTCCACTACAGGAGCACGACCCTCTCTCGTCTGTCCCAGACAGAAGGAGGATTTGGCCTACACTCTCCACGCTGGCCAGACGGGTTGGGGAGGCCTGAACGATGTTTTTTATTGTATTTCTCTTAGTCGCCTTGTACGACATCCACGGGAAGAGACGGAATGATTCTATTCTAGTCTGCCGGAAACCACAAGGAATTTAATCAGAAGAAATTAGTAGCAGGGGAAAAGTTTTGTAAATTGGCTGGCAATGTGGACTTTCTTCAATAATAGGTAATAAAATATAGAGCTACAGATTAGTCTTTATTAATGTATAATAGATACTTGAGAGGATTAAGGAGGAGAAAGTACTCAACATAACATACCAAACCAGTCTAGAGGGAGAGGCAGACCACTTGCCACTTGGTGGAATAAGATAAAAAAAAATTCAAACAACCCAGAACAGAGTACTCTGGCGCAAATGTACAGGGAGACCCGACCCCAGATGAAATGGGATTATGGGTTGGACAAAGAAGAAAGAAGAAGATACTTGAGAGGAAATGAAATTTATTGAAGTATCATAGATACTTGGAAGGAGTATAGGTTGCCAACGGATCTGTGTGTGTAGATAAATTACTGTGATTATTGTTAGTAATTGTTTAATTGATTGGAAAGCAATCAACACCGCCCGTATAGATCAGCAACACCAAAGAGTCGCCAATCCGTTGCCAGCCTATATTCCTTCCTTTCTTTCTTTCTGGTGACCTCACTCACTCGCAGGAACACAACAATCCTCAAGGGAATTACTATTCAGCTGCAGTATTCTGTTCTGTGGATCTACTTTCCCAAGCGGGCAACTTAAAAAATATGCTATGCCCTATCTCTCTATATGCCAGAGCCTCGTTTGTCAGTCAACAGGTTGCACCACGTGCAAGTGGCTTTGGTTCAAAGACGTTGATAAACCACTTACACTTAATTGTTATTTTTATTTGTTTTATATGTGTTGTAAACTGCAAATAAAGGATATACTATTCTATCTTACTTGTACCTCTTTTAATATTAGCACACCCCGGCCACTCCATATAAATGTCGCATCGTTTACTATTACATAAACAATGACGTCTGTGCAGAGCGTGAATGAGCGTGTGTGCGTGCGGCGCCATACAAACTGTTCCAGATTTGTCTCAGAGGGGAGGTGAGGTCGACACGAGAGAGCGGCAGGGAGTGGCCATACTGTGTATTATTTATACTGTGATATTAGTGTTGATTAGTACAGATGACATTAAACTTAATTTATTTTTATTGTATTAAAACTGCAGCGTTATTACAAAAAGTTGTGTACCGTTGCGGTGACATGACCTACCTCACGGCATGCACGATCTAACAATTTATTACCTCATGCCGTACAATGTCACAGTATACAACTCCGCAGTAGGTGACACGCAGTAGGAAAGCAAGCGAGCATGTGGGTCACTTGATGGAAAATAATCACCACCGCCCATAGAAATCAGCAACACCAACGGTTCCGTTGCCAGCCTTTTAAGAAAAAAAAATACTCTGATCTTGAAGGCTACCATGTCGAATTAATTTGGGAATACTGCTTAGGGAAGTTGATTCCACAATTTCACAGTTCGTGGAATATAAATGTATTAGACGCTTGTCAAGCATGACAAACATGAAACTGACGTGTTCTCTACACGTCAGTTTCATAAAGCGCTGTCATAACTGTTTAGCAAATTATTTTACTTTCCATAGAAACAACTAGCACGTGACGTGAAACAAAAAATCGCGTCAATCTGTCTCATTTCCTTACATGATAATGGCGTATTTTGCTTCTTTTCTAAGTGTAAATGCTATGAATATTATTAATTTGTCTGTAGCGTTCTCTGTCTGCGTGTGGAAATTAGAGTATCAAGATTGTGTTGGTATTTTAGACGTTATATTACTGTAAGCAGTGATCTTACCAACCAATTTTAAAACATTGTGAACACACTAGTATCTACCGCCCATGAGGTAGGCAGCGGCTGCCACATGACCCAACAAAACTCTGTTTGGGAGACCCAAATGAAAAAAAGATTTAGCGGGTAGACTACAACTTGACCTCACACAGATAAATAACTAGCATGCATTACCAGCGCAATAGCATAGCAAATTGCTTTACATGCATGATCGCGTTAATTCCCGTGGTTATTATCATTTTAATCATGCAACGCGAAAGTTTAAAAGTTATTAAAATAGCCATCGATCGTCGACGTGATTTGGACCAAACATTATATGCTAAATGTTTTCCATGAACTAAACAGCAACAGGGAACTGGAATATTTTCGAAGTAAAAGTTCTTTACGCACGCTTGATTTCAGGAGTAAGCTGGTGAATGCGTGACGAGAGCGTTACGAAAAGTGTGATGGGGCGAGGCGAACGGAAGTTGAGAAGGAGATATAAGTTAGTGAAGTTAGAAAAAGAGAGAGTTACGTTTCGTATATTACTGTAGGGGCAAGAGAGGGTTGCGAGCACTCATTTACCGTCGTGTGAAATATAGAACACTTGTTTTTTTTTTTATTGATTCGTCCCATTGAAGTAAAAAGACGAGGAGTGACAATGTCAGTTAAAATAATTTATCTCAAATAATTTACATAATTTATAATAATATGATAATGAATGGAACCAATAAATAATTAGTAACATATTTATTAAAATAAGTGAAATATGATGCTGTAAATGTATGTAGTAAATAAATATGAATTGATAGTAGTATTTAAGTATAAGTACGTATTAATGCTAAAAATTACATGCTTTCCATGTTATTATTTTTTATCTAAATAGTAGCATTAGGGTGCAGCATAAATCTTCTGAATTAAAATACGAATGCTAGAGATGAAGTACTGATGAAAACTTGCATCCCGCAATACATCACCTACTTGCAAATGAACGTGCAAAGTTTGCGATGTTATCTCGTCATTGAAGGCAAAGTTTGAACAATGATGAACGAAATTATACACGACATTTGCTAAAAACATAATTATTACAGAATTTATTATGACGTCACTATATTCACTTGCAAAGTTGACCTACTGTTTTGTAATGTATTTACTGTGTCTGTCTCCATATAGCGTACGGGTATCACGTTTCTGGGCAGCGATTTAGTAAAATTTGTATTAAATATCGTGTGTTCATAAATCTTCGTAGATGGTGAGATTAGACTAATGTTTCATGGGAATTTCTATCCAGGTATGAGATCTAGACACTGTATCATAGAAATGCCCTTAATGTTGCCTTAGGACAAATAATTGATGTACAAAACCTAATGGCTGAGGTGTAAAAATAAATTTACTACATTTTGGGCCCACTTCTGCTTGTACCTTAAATAAAAAAATAATTAAAGGTTCCCGCTCACCGCGCCGTTGGCATGACTTATTTGTAGAGATGCGCAAAATGTCAGGCATTTACGATAAATACATATAAATGCCCAACAAATGCCCAGTTTTTGGGCATAAATAGGGAATTTATATGTACTTATCGGGAATTTAACGTAAATTTTGCCCATCTCCACCTGTTTGGTCTTTAGCTGTCGTATGTAGTAATTTGTAAAAAAAACTAACATTTGGGAATTTTGAAACAGTACAGCTTAATTACTGAACACTTGATCTATCCAGAAGTTTTCTAGATTTTCTAGCCATGTAGCAACCTTAATATGAACAGAAATGAGTTGAGATGACTTCAGCTCCTTCGCAGTTACCTACTAACGATAGTAAATGGGTGCCTAGCACTAGTTTGCTTGAGCGAAAGTTCTAGCATAAATCAATTTGCTTCAAAAAAAATCTATCAATGGCAAGAACTAATCAATTCTACATCTAGTAATTTAGTTTCGTGTCTCGGTGCGAACCGAGACATTGAAGACGGCAGGTCGGCCTTATACCGTCGAGTAATAATTGAAGTAGACCACTAAGCGACCACACCAATTAGCTACCGTATACCATTATATCGATACTCTACATTCGTGTGCCCAAGCTTGTAGAAGGTTGGCATCTATTGAGCGGGAAAACCGCTTACTACTTTGATTGCCTACCTAGATCTACAGAAAAGAGGCTGTAGAGTGATTCTTAACATAATTATTTTTTTAAATGGAAAAATACATCTCCCCGTCTTCACAATAACCGGTTGAGTGCTCTTTCCAACTGAGCTACCAGGAAGGTTCGTGATAGCGTCGAATTATTGTTATTATATTATATCAGATGAGGACAAACCAGCCTGGGATGGATGGAAAGCACCGCCCATTGAGATCAGCACCACCAAGGGATCGCCGATTCGTTGCCAGCCTATACATCTTTCTTTCTTTCTTTCTTTCTGGTGGTTGACACTCACTCGCAAGAACACAACAACCCTCAAAGTAATTGTTATTTGGCTGCGGTATTCTGAGCACGTGGTGCACGCTGCGAACTGACAAACAAGACTCTGGCGAAAAGAGAGCTAGGGCATTCCGTATTTCTGGAGAAGTACCTCTTTCTCACAGAATACCGCAGCTAAATAACAGTTCCCTTGAAGGTTGTTGTGTTCTTGCGAGTGAGTGAGATCACCAGAAAGAAAGGAAGGTATGGACTGGCAATCCCACTGGTGACCCCTTGGTGTTGCTGATCTCCATGGCCGGTGGTGATTGCTTTACATCAAGCAACCCACATGCTCGTTCCCCCCTCCCCCCCCCCTGCTCTCATATAAAAAAAAAACCCTTTGCAAAAACGCTCATAAACACACAACAGCGTTTTATAAACCAAATAGACGGTGAACTTTAAATCGACGCCAACCGATCGAGAATGTTACGGTATATCCAACTTGTTTATATAATTACGGTAAGGCGTTATTTAGTGCGAGAGATAGCTCGGTGAGATTTCTCGCATGCCGAATACTAAGTAAAGACCTTTTATTTGAAATTACCACAATATTACCAGGCCGGTTTTAAACAGAATAAATATATAAATATATTCTCAAACGAATTACACACGGCCATCTAGTCCCAAAATTAAGCAAAGCTTGTACTATGGGTACTAGATAACTGTTATTATACTTAAATACATTTTTTTTTAAATACATACATAATATAGGTACATAGAAAACACCCAGACCAAGACAAACAGACGCACACAAATATTTGTCTTGTGCGATTATCGTACCCGCGAACTCGGAGTCAAAGTGGCATTACCATAGGAATTTTTGATCTCGAAATTAGATCCCTATATTTTGTTAATTGATTCAGTTGTTACTTTACGGAAGTCAAATTTACAGGCAATTTGATCTACACTACTTTGTGTGCTTCCGCCACCAATTAGTTCATGCAAACTACTGCCGGCCGGCACCCACCCACTACCGTTAGTAGTTGCATGCGACTGCCGTGGCTGCTTTGGTCGTCTCTGCTCCAGCTGCAGTGATTCATCATCAATTATTTTGATTCTAAAAATAGGTCTCACGTTTTAGTTATTGACAAACACCTATAGCTTAGTCGGTAGACCTCCAGGGTTTCTACCAGCGAAACACAAGTAGGTACCATAAATCTAAGCTGAAGTTTCATTTTAGCAATCAAAAAATCCGATGGAAATCTGCTTCAGCATAGCCGGTAGTGCCCCAGGTCGTCGGTCCATCTCGTAAGCTGTTGTTCCACGCTGTGCTTCTACGTGCCTGTACGTGGCCTCCACTCTTAAGACGTTTTTGCCCCATCAGCCGTCCTATCTCCGCGCTATGTTTTTTAGGGTGTAAGTGTTTATCGAGAGTGTGTTTAGAGGGAAAAAAAATACTCTGTTGGAGGCGAATGTTGAGAATTCCATGGACTGCACGCCGCACCAATGTGTCCATTCTTGAGGAGCTCCAAATAACCACAAGGCTAACCTCTGTTTGCTTCCAGCGAATACTTAAGTATTTCGGACATGTCGCTCGTAGAAATCCTGAGAGCCTTGAGAAGCTTATGGTAGTTGGCAAGGTCGACGGGAAAAGACCACGCGTTCGCTCACCTACCCGTTGGTCAGACTTAGTCAAAACACTAACTGGCCTGCCAATAGCCGAAGCTTTTAAGACCGCCGAGGACAGGAAACCGTGGAGGAGTATAGTGCACAGAGCGACCAAGACTTCAAACTAGACACGACCTTCAGCAATGTAGAATACGACTAAGAAGAAGAAGAAAAAGTGTTTATCAACATCTTTGAACCAAAGCCAACTTCACCTGCTTGTGGTGCACCCTGCTGACTGACAAACGAAGCTCTGGCGAAAAGAGAGGTAGGGAGCGTAATTGTAAGCTACCCGACTGGGGAATGTACCTCCACCTCACAGAATACCGCAGCCAAATAACAATTCCCTTGAGGGTTGTTTTGTTCCTGCGAGTGAATGAGGCCACCAGAACTGCGGTATTCTGTGAGGTGGAGGTACATCCCCCAGTCGGGTAGCTTACAATTACGCTCTCTACCTCTCTTTTCGCCAGAGCTTCGTTTGTCAGTCAGCAGGGTGCACCGCGTGCAGGTGAAGTTGGCTTTGGTTCAAAGATGTTGATGAACCACGTACACCCCAACAACAACAAACAAGTGTACAGCACATCTAAACAAAATTTCAAAACACTGAAAACAATCAGAAATAAATAAGTGCCATTAGTCCATATCGGTACAGTTCTAAACCTAAAATTCAAACCGTATATAGGAATAATGCTAAATAATTCAAAGTCTAGCTAGTAAATCTGGAATCGAACCCGCTACTCTATCGGGGCACAAGTATACGGCGATCGGGGTCACCGTCGGTACATTCGTCTCGCTAGGCTGGCGGGTCCCGCAAACTCGATTACGTTTGCTGTTATTGCTCCTACCTAACAAATACAGGATGTTAAATAAGAAACTAAATATTATGATTATTGTTTTACATTATTATATATAATTTAGTATCCTGTACAGGTGTTTTGACGAGCTCGGTGGTTAGCAATGGCCACTTTAACTCCAAGTGTCGCGTGTTCAAACCCCGCACAAGATAAATATTTGTGTACATGAACATGTCTGTTTGTCTTGGTCTGGGTGTTTTCTATGTATTACATGTATATATTTACAAAAAAAGGTATTTAAGTATTATGTCAGTTATCTAGTACCTATAGTACAAGCTTTGCTTAGTGTGGGACTAGGTAGCAGTGTATAATTTGTACAGGATTATTTATTTATTTAACAATTATATGTTTTACAATGCCTTCGTGCAAAAATGTATCATAAAACCAATTATTTGGTTTGTCTTGATACATAAGTGTCGCTATTAACTATTACATACACTTTGCATATTGATTAAATTATTAAACCTACCACCTACTGATATCTAAACAAATCATAAATAATATCTGATTAGTTATCTACCGCACAGCACTGGTCAATCTAAACGCCGCACGACATCCCAAATATAACATACACTTTTTATTCCACCAACCTGCATTTGAGCAGCGTGGTGGAGCATACTCTAAACACTTCTGGGGATAATCCCACCACAGTGGAATGAATTTATGCATATGAAGAAGAAACTGTTTATTGCATTATCTTGAAGAGTATTACTTTGTATATCTGTGGTCAATCTTCAGGACGGTTTTATTGTACGGTTTAATAGGATTTAAATTTGAAAGAAGTCTATAGGGCTTCACTTATGATACTTTTATTCTTGGAATTATTTGAGGTTTTTATATGAAAAAGAAAGAAAAACATTTAGTGGAGAAATAAAAAAAAATGTTGTAGAAATGTCCAGGTTAACAAGATATAGATTTCATTTTTTTTTGCAGTTTGTAGTTAAAAAGTAATTTGTAAACATTACAGAAGAAAATATAAAAGTATTTGCTCTCGAGTTCTACAACCCTTGACAAAGCCTGTGTGCTCTGGAGTTATTTTAGTATTTAAGTATACTTACAGCCTGGTATTTCATATGTGTAAAAATATTTTGCTGGCATGTGAGATGAGGGAAATCATCTTGTAATTATTGCACTTGCGAGCCGCCCCAGGCTGATATGTTTTTAAATAAAAGCTTATAAAAATGATATAAACCGAAATAAAAATGAACGGCCTGTATGTAAAATATGCGTCTGCATAAGTAGTGTGGTCACCTCAAATGCCCACAGTCAACGCTGCGCGATCTGTGCCTACCGAATAAATAAATAAAAATTCTGAAAATAATAATTTTGCAACCATCCTGTACAAAATAAATTGTCTGCCGTTTCTATAGAAAATTTCTATCAGCGGTAATAAAATATCCCGTAAATTTATTATGGGATTTACTTAAACAAGGAAATAGGTCTGTCGGTATGCGGACTTTCCGTATGATTGTTTGAAACAGGAATAAACTGGGTTGTGACTTGGGTTCTGCATCAGTTTTGCACCTTTTTAGCCTGCTGCAAAGCAGTAGAAATGTCGGTGGCATCGTTACACGTGTCAATCACGCAAATTAAGCATCGACGAGTGTACCCTGTCCATGGATGGGTTTATTTAGCTTCGGTGGGAATGTTAAGCCGTCGGTCCCGGCTGTTATCATTAGATGACAGTCGTTAGGCCAAGTCAGTAGTCTTTACTCTTTAGGCGGCTATAAAACACTGGCCCCCGTTAACCCGCAGTTGAGCAGCGTGGTAGAAGTAACGGCTTTCTTATCCGATTTTTTTTTGGACTTATATTAGAAAATAATTTGTAGGGTTTCACTTATAATACCTACTTTTATTCTTGGCATTATTTGAGGTTTCTGCATGAAAAATAAAGAAACATTTAGAATAGAGTATTTAGTGGAGAAATTAGAAAATTTTTGTAACAAGAAATGTCCGGGTAACAGTAAGCATTACTGAAGAAAATATTAAAGTAAGAAGAGCAATAATCTTGAATGCCTTACAAAATCAACAAAATAAATGTACGTTGTCTCATGGAACTCTCTGGCTTTCTCAAAAGATTTGTCTCAGCATGTATTTGCTGGTATTTGCGGGAGCAGTTACCGTATCCTGCAATGGATGCTTGCAATACCAGGAGCATCACATACGCGTTGACGACTCAGTTAAAACCTCCTCTGACTCTTTTTGAAAAATACTATGTTGTAATTGTAGTCTCCTGGTAAAGTCTTGGTGAGGTTGGCTTTATCTTAAACATTTTATTATATGTAAGCCTTTTAAGGGAATTTAATACTCTTTATTCTGTTAGGTGGAGGTACTTCCCCAGTCAAAAACAAAGTTCCTCAGTCTGCAGCTTACAAATTCTCCCTACCTCTTATTTGCCGGAGCCTCTTTCACTTGTCGGCAGGAGGCACCACGTGCAGATGAGGTTTGTTTTTACTCTAAAGATGATGGTGAGCCACTTACACCAAAAACCAGGTACAAAAATCCATTAAATGGCATTTCATACGTCGATCGACCAACTCGAGCGAACGGATTCACTGATGCACTATGTAATAACTAGAAATTATCTTACACGCGATCGTGTTGCATTCATATCCCTAGGCCTAAAATAAATACTGCCTAAGGCTCAATTTACACCGCCGCGGAATGGAAGCGATTTTTTGCAACGAAATTGTACATAGCATAATTAACTTTACATCAATTGCATAACCTAAAAACTTAAATCCGATCCGTAGCTAGGAGAATTCTTGGGAATGCGCGAGGATTCCCCGGAAGACGCGCAACATATTTTTGACTCGTATTTAAGTTTATATGTTATACAATTGACATAAAATTCATTATGCTATGAAAATTTTTGTTCTAGAAGTTTCCATTTCGCGTCGGTGTAAATTGAGGCTAATAGCACCTCAGGGCATATCACGCCAGCTACTGAACTTGGCTATCTGCTCCTCACGTCAGCGTAGACCAGAGCCAGTAATTTACTTATCTGATCCAACGGTTTGAAGCCCTGGGCTGTCTAGCAGGTGCCAGCTACGTACCACAGATTTAAATTTAAATAGATACGCCTTCTTTGTTGGCGTGCCAGTCTAACCGAACACGCAAGTTAAGCAAAGTCGACCGTAGCCTGTCCATGGATGGGTTTATTTATTTCGAGTCGTGCTTCTTTTGTCTTTTGGTGTTGTCATTAGATGACAGTCATTAAGCCAAGTTAGTGGCCTTTAGGCGGCTTGAAATCACTGGTCTCCGTCAACCCACAGTTGAGCAGCGTCATGGAGTATGCTCTAAACCTAATCCCAACAGCGTCATGAATAAGGGTTGAAGATGATAGATACGTCTTCTTGCTACAAAAAATGTGTAGCTTTCGTGGACAGAGAAAAAATTTAGACAAATATATAGTTTATTATTATTTAAATAGTTGTCTTGGCCAACTTGCCATATAAATATTTTTTTGAAAATAGGTAAAATAAATATATAGTTCTTTTTTAATGTTTTATTCAGTATCTATTGGCTTTAATTGGCTTTCTAGAATGTAAATCTCAGCTATTTATTTAATTGTCAGTTAACAGCTGTCCGTATTCCAAATGACATAAAAAAAAAATTAAATAAAAAAAAAATCGCTTTCACAAAAAAAAAAAAAAACACATCGTCATGGAAGGAAATGTGACAGATCGATACATTTTTGTTTTGCGTCGCATGCCCTTTTTCTTTTTTTTTTTTCAAAATAAGCATAACTGTTTTGCTTATTTGCCATAGACTAATAATACACTTCGGTTTATGTACCCCGTTTTGGTGATACTACATGAGATTACATGAGATTTTATACAGTCATATTGCAGTACAATGTAACATTGTAATGCAATATGACTATCTCATGTAGTATCACCAAAGCGGGGTCTATAAAGCTATACTATGAAGTGATTATCTCTTTCTTCTATAATTGTAGATTATTTTATGTCATGTAGGTACTCGCAATTTTGAAATGAGTTCTTTAAAAACTGAAGGAAATAAATTAGTTTTTCCAGCAGCTTCTGCCCCCTTACCACCATCTCTTATTGCGATTCAATAACTGAATAGAATGCTTATTCATACCAATGAATAAGCGACTCTATTTCAAATGGAACAGAGTCGCTTATTGATTGATCTATTCGATTATTGAATCGCAATTAGAGATGGTGGTAAGGGGCTGATCTTTGTCAGTTCGTCAATTGGTCTAGTGGGAAGCCGTCCTATGCTACGTTTGTGAATCTGCAGTTGACATTCCAGATCATTTGTACAAAGACTATCGGTTCGACAAACTATGTAGCCTGCCAAATGCCACTACAACCTGCAAATCCTTAGAATTATCATTATCATCATCAGCCTCTACCTACTGCTAGATTATAGCCTTCCCTACCTGCTGCTTTCGACCATATCGATACCTCCAAGGAACACTACGCCAACAAAAAATTCGATGGTTTTCTTTTTTTATCTAAATCGATTAATTACTTCAGTAACATTATGTTACCTGAATTTTATTTATAAAAGACACACAGACACAACAAAATCGATAAATACAAACCGCTAAGTAAATGTATAAGTCATATTAGTGGTGTGTGTGTGTGTGTGTGTGTGTGTGTGCGATATCTGGATGTGTATGTTTTGAGTTGGCGTAGTGTTCATTGGAGGTATCGATGTGTGATCCTCTGTTTCCCGCATTTAACCGTTATCATTATATTTCGGGGTGTAAGTGGTTCACAACATCTTTAAACCAAAGCCAACTTCACCTGCACGCGGTGCACCTTGCTTACTGACAAACGAAGCTCTGGCGAAAAGAGAGGTCGGGAGCGCAATTGTAAGCTACCCGAATGGGGAATGTACCTCCACCTCACAGAATACCGCAGCCAAATAACGGTTCTCTTGAGGGCTGTTGTGTTCCTGCGAGTGAGTGAGGTCACCAGAAAGGAAGGAGATGCTGCGATAGCAGCGGGGGAGGCGGCGCGCGAGCGATATTTCATGTTACGAGCGTTAATATGGCTACGGTAACCGCTTCACATCAGACGAGCCGTATGCTTGTCTGCCACCCGACGTAGTATAAAAAAAATATATCAGCCACTATTTGAGGTCGTCGGTCCATCTAGAGTGCATCCTTAAAACTATTTACGAGTATGTAAAGAATTACCGACATAGCTCTAAGGATTTGCAAGATACTAGATAGGAACTGAAGAGTTCTACTTTGCGTTTATACTCATCCGTGCCTTGATCACACGGAGATACTTCTAGGCTATCTATCCTCTTCGCAATCTGCGTAGACTTGATCTTTCAAATGAGGTTCATAATAATGTATCATGTCTCAGTGCTCATTTTCAACACTGGCAACATGTACTCATCAAAGACTTTTGTCAAGAAACATTGAAGCATTCAGACTAGAAGATCTTCCGCAATTTCCAGAACCCTGTCCAACTGATATTCCAATGATTTTATGACCAAAATTAGTAATCTCATCACTATTTTAGTATATTTCGATTCTGTTTTGAAATAATATCTAATCGATTCTAAAAATATCGATATATTCACATGCAGAAAGGGATTAAATGAATATGCAATGCAGTCACGCGATTTCACGCATATTCGTATATTACGGATGTTATCCAATACACCATAGCTTTCTTTTAGACTCGTTTTATATAATCGATCATAATATCGATTCACGTGGGTAAGTCACGAGAGTTCTTAGCAGTATCGACGTTCTTGTTGGATAACTAACTGGGTTAGTGTTGGGAAGATGTAGTTGGTTTTTATATTGCAGTCATGATGGAGAAAAAGTTATGTGGTTTTATCATATTTCGAGAAACTACTTATGTGGTTTTATTCTGTGAAGTAAAGGAGGTTCAAATTGTGAAATGACCTTTTTTGTCGAAGTTTTCCCAAGAGATTACAGCATGGTAACTTTAGGTAACTTTTTGGCGAAGTTTTCCCAAGTACTATAGTATGGGTATGTACTATTACTTATTATACTGTGGAATGGGGTTAAAGACATGAAGGGGTCGGCTACACATGAGTGTTGCTTGTGGTGTTGCGAGCGTTCATAGACTGCAAAGACTGCTTACCATTATGTTGGTCGTACGCTTGTTTACGACCTTGATTGATTGATTGATAAAAAAATAAAAAATAAAGATGAAAGTAATCGGCTTACTATTCAGAAATCAAGAATTTTCAAAACAGTATGAATCGATCTTTCAAGTATTAGGGTTTCGTACAGCTTAGCCGGACGGAAAACAATCTCACAATTTTTCCGTCTGTTATAGCCAATTTTTCTCCGAATCTAATGAATTAATTAAGTTGAAATTTGGTATACATTATTTTTCGTTACCCAAACTGTGGACCTAAACACGGGCGAGTAAATTAAATATATTTTTTTTATTAATAAAAAATAAATTTATTTAATTTATATATTCTCCAAAATATAAATTCCAAAATTGACTCCCTTAAGGGAGTCTATTTTGGGTTCCATAATAGAAAAAAAAAATACTGTATTCTATAATCGAAAAATTATGACATATCAAATGAATGAACTTGGTGACGATTTCGAAAATATACGTGTATTTTTTTTATTTTAAGTAGACGAAAATTAACCATTTAGTCCTCGCGGACAGCCAGTTGGATTCCCGTAATCTAGGTAAATACAGTTACTAGTACGTTAACCCTTAACAGTAATCGTGGGACCACTGGACCCCAACGTGGAATCTTAAACACGCAGAAGTCATCACGGGTGCCGTAACTGTTCCCGCTTTTCTATATCTTCCAAAAGTAAAAGTTTCACTCCGTAAGTGGCTTTTTGCGGTGCAAGAGACTCGTCACGATCTTTAGAGCTAAAGCCAACCTCACTTGCACGTGGTGCACCCTGTGCTAGCGAAAGAGGCTCTGGCAAAATGGAGATACAGGATACAGCGTATTTAGAAGCTGCCCAACTGGGAAAGTACCACCATCTCACAGAATACCGCTATTAAATAACAATTTTAACTATAAGAGGGTGGTTGCGGTTCTGCGAGTGAGTGAGGTCATCAGACAGGAAGGAATTGCTGCGTTGGCAGAGAGGGTGATTGCGCTAGCGATATGTTGCGATGTTATTATGGTAACCGCTTCACATTCGGCGGGTCGTATGCTTGTCTGCCAACCTAACAAAAATAACATAAAACAAAAAAAGTTTTCCAAAAGACAGCCAAACTACTGTTGTAGATTGGACGCGTCAGTGGCTACGGTAACGTCTTTATAGGAGGCGGGTCGTATGTACCCCGCATACAAAAAATAGACATCAAAACTTAAACTAGACAAAGTCGTAAATACAAGACCACTTACTTCAGCCCCATTTCCAACGTAACACTAACCGATTTTACTTTATAATGCTTGGCAACTTTCGATAAAATTATAACGATTAGAGGCACAACCCACCATGAAGTTGATGTCTAAAATTGGTACTCTATGGCGTCGCCATCTCTTATAAATAAGAAAGAAAATTGCTATTTAAACCTAGTTTTAACAATGATAGATCTGTATCCATTGTCTGTATATATTTGAGCCCGGTGGTCGAATGGCCAGCAATAGCTATTGACTCCGAGGCCGCAGCTTCGATCCCCGCAGAAGACAAACATTTGCGTGCTTGAACATGTCTGTTTGTCTTGTTCTGGATGTTTTCTATTTAAGTATGTATGTATTTACAAAAAAAAAATTGGTTGCCTGTAAAGTCGGTATACGGGCGAAAGTTTTACGTGACAACGACTTTGAGTGGTAAAATGTTTTCGAGTGGAAGGGACGCATGCCTTTCACTTTTTATGTCTGTCTCTCTCGCTCTTAGAAGGGACGCGTGCCTTTCACTCGCTCTCATTGTAAGCGCATAACGTGAGCCAGTTTCTTGAAGTGTCACCCGGCTAACCAATTTATAAGACGTTGTCACGTCAAAAAATGTACTTACGTACTACATATTTATCACTTGTCTAGTACCAAGCTTTGCGCCTAATTTGATTTAGATGGCGCTGTGTAAATTGTCCAGAAATATTTATTTATTATACCCGACTAGACCCCCGAGTTTGTAAACATGTACACAGTTTATGTGTATACCATTTGAACGGATTTCATTATCGATGCTTCCGGATACAAAGGTCGTAAAAGCCATTTTGGCTTTTTGGCAAATAGCTTTTACGACCTTTGTATCCAGAAGCGTCTGAAGTGTCATTACATCAGATATTAAATTCGTCTTGTAGATAGGATTATCGTCCGTTCGGGTTTCCCCGGATTTCTCCTAGTTTGGAGGGCGTACGGTGAGCGTTTGGGCGGGGTTTCATTTGTAGTTTTTATTTGTCCAGTATTTCATTTGTCCAGGGTTAATAGTTTTAAATCACTACCGCCCGCTCCATGTTGCAAAAAACCGCCTTGTCACAGATTAAAAAATAGTACCAGTACTAAAAAACACTGGTGACATGTCCAGGTTGTAAGATTCAAAATCCGGAGTTTTCACGTATCTTGTCCTGGTTGCTAACGTTTAAAGATGGTAACCCTACTTGTAGAGTATGGATAGAGTCGTTGTTGTCAACCCTTCATCCCACTGCTGGGATATGGGCCACCCCACAATCGAAGGGCTTTAGAGCATACTCCACACTGCTCAACTGCAGTTGGTGGAGGCCTGTGTTTTCAAGCCGCCTAATGAGTGGCCATTAGGCGGCTTGAAAACACAGGCTTGGCTTAACGACTATCATGTATATAATGAAGACAGTCGGGATCCACGGCTTAAATTTTATTTGAATAAATTCATCTTCACACTCACACTTACTAAGGCTCCGCTGTCCGTCCGTCCGTCCGTCCGTCTGTCACCAGGCTGTATCTCATGAATCGTGATAGTTAGACAGTTGAAATTTTCACAGATGATGTATTTCTGTTGCCGCTATAACAACAAATAGGTACTAAAACACATAATAAAATAAATATTTAAGGGGGCTCCCATACAACAAACGTAATTTTTTTGCTCGTTTTTGCTCGCAATTGATAACGGCAATAGGTAGACGTTTGAAATACTCACATAATATTTAGTTATAATTTCACTTTAAAAATAAATAATTAAATAAAAATAAAACATATATTTAATATATATATATATATATATATATATATATATATATATATATATATATATATATATATATATATATATATATATATATATATATATATATACAAAAAAAGTGATTTATTTACCGTTTTTATAGATAATGGTACGGAACCCTTCGTGCGCGAGTTCGACTCTCACTTGGCCGGTTTTTTTTTTTTATACTACGTCGGGTAGCAGCCTGATGTAAAGCGGTTACCGTAGCCTACACAGATAAACCCTGTGAGGTTTTCGTGGTTCACCATTGATGTGTTGAAATGTATGTGTGAGAGTTTTAAAAATAAATTATAAAATATATACCTATATAAACGCTCGCAATATAAAATATCGATCGCGCGCTGCCACTCCCGCTGCCAAAGCAGTAACTCCTTCGTTTCTGGTGAGCTAACTCACTCACAGGAACACAACAACTATTCTTTATATTATTCTGTGAAGTGGAGGTACTTCCCCAGTCGAGTAGCTTACAACTACGCAGTGTGCTCCTTATTGCCAGAGCTTCTTTCGCTAATTGACAGGGACCCTCACGTTCAGGCGAGGTTGTCTTTAGCTCTAAAGATTGTGGTGAGCCGCTCCACGGCTTCAAAGATCGTGGTGCGCCATCTCCACTCCACATTGCTTCACCAATGTAATCATAACCTTTAACCAGCAAAACAGCGTGCGTGCACATAATTAGAGTATCTTCATTAGACATACTACCTAATTAAATTGTTTAGTTTTTGTGCCTGCCACAAGCTTTATGTCTGTCATCTATATTTATGGTGGTTGTTTTTGTTGCAGTGAACTAACTTTGCTGGAAGGCATGGCGAGCTGCGGGGGGTGGAGCGAGGAGCCTGTTTCTAAGGTAACGTGACATTTCTTACTAGTTAATTAATTCAGGTGTTATATTCATCATCATCATCAGGTCAATTTAGTCTCCACTACAGGAGCACGACCCTCTCTCGTCCGTCCCAGACGGAAGGAGGATTTGGCCTACACTCCCCACGCTGGCCAAGCGGGTTGGGGAGGCCTAATCGATTTTAGATAATGTATTTCCCTTAGTCGCCTTATGCGATATCCACGGGAAGAGACGGAGTGATTCTATTCTAGTCTGCCGGAAACCACACGGCCAAGATGCCAAGGTGTTATATTGCGGTTAGTCAAATTTACAGGCAATTTGATCTACACTATTTTGCGTGTTTCCGCCACCAATTATTCTTTTTTTTTAATACTATGTCGGGTGGCAGACAAGCATACGGCCCGCCTGATGTGAAGCGGTTACCGTAGCCATATTAATGCTCGCAACATAAGATATCGCTCGCGCGCCGCCACCCCCGCTGCCAACGCTGCATCTCCTTCCTTTCTGGTGACCTCACTCACTCGCGGTAACACAACAACCCTCAAGGGATTTGGCTGCGGTATTCTGTGAGGTGGAGGTACATTGCCCAGTCGGGTAGCTTACAATTACGCTCCCTACCTCTCTTTTCGCCAGAGGTTCGTTTGTCAGCCAGCAGGGTGCACCGCGCGCAGGTGAAGTTGGTTTTGGTACAAAGATGTTGATGAACCACTTACACCCTAATACTTAATAATAATTATATTTTTTACTGTCTAAAATGTGGAAATCACCGCCATTTGTGAGCCAAAGCCAACTTGATATGCACGTGGTGAACCCAGTTGAATGAGTAACAGGGCTCTAACGAAAGAGAGGTAGGGCGAGCGTAATTGTAAGCTGCCCTATTGGGGAAGTACCTCCACCTTTATAAGACTGCAGTTAAATAATAGTAGCTTGAGGGTTATTGTGTTCCTGCGAGTGAAGTCACCAGAAAAGAAGGAGTTGCTGCGTTGGTAGCGCGAGTGATATTTCATGTCGCGAGCATTATGGCTACGGTAACCGCTTCACATCAGGCGGGCCGTTTGTTTGTCTGCCACCCGACTTACTATAAAAAAATACAAAGTTAAATAGTTGTATCACTTGTACCATCCATGTCCTAGTCAATGGTACTACTGACCCGTAGTTGGTGGAATGCCTGTAGCCTTCCGTTAACGTACGGGTTAACGGAAGGTTACATGCATTGACTACCGTGAACCACTTTCAAACGTCAATTAACAAAAATTGGCTTTAATTACGTAAACATATCAATTTCTATCGCAATGAAACGATACTCCGTTACGGCTATTTCCATTATTTCCATTATATAGTCGCACGCTCTCGTTTTCGACGTATGGTTTTTGTGCGATTTCGACACGCAAATTCAATCGGAGTGTCTAATAAAATAAATGGCCTGTGAATTGACTGTATTGTGATACACTTTCATTGTGTTTGAGAGTTTTTTTGCGGTTCATCTTTATTATAAGTATTTTTATTAGGTACCTACGTTACGACGCGTACAACTCGAGACCTCACGCGCGCTCACGCTTTTTTCAGATAATAGAGTACATATGTTCTGGTTTTTTGTAATTCAAACTTTTTTATAAAGTCGTCGTTTTTTATAGAGTTACGATGACTCTACCTAGGGTTGCCTCTACCCGGAAATTCAAAGCATTCAAGGTGATCACCTCTAGGAAATGAAGCAAGCGTCTCTCAATTAGAACATTACATCCGTTCTACCATGCTTATACTAAATTTTTGGTGAAATTGTTTTCTTTTTTATACAATGCCGACTGCCTAATAAGCATACGTCCTGTGTCTCTCTGGGTTAGAGTATTAAAGCATATATTATGACGAGCTCGGTGGCGTAGCGGTCAATGACGCGGCTTCGACATCAACGCTCGTGGGTTCGATTCCCACACGGGACAAACATTTGTGTGCATGAACATGTCTGTTTGTCTTGGTCTGGGTGTTTTCTATGTATCATAAGTATGTATTTACGTATGTTTATCAGTTGTCTAGTACCCATAACACAAGCTTCGCTTACTTTGGGGCTAGATGGCGCTGTGTAATTTGTGTGACAATATTTATTTATTTATTTATACTGCAAAAAATTTCATTAAACGAATATATTTACGCAAAGCGTAGAGTCGAACATGGTTGATGCATTTTGCTAGTTACTGCTTGCTATAGATAGATAACATTTATTTAGGGCGCTGTTATACATTTAAGTTAAAATAAAGACTTGAATAATTACAAACAAAGATTGACAGATACGGAACATTTTTAAAAGTGCGCATGTGCTCCAGCAACACCAATTGGTTGGAGGCTCAGTGACAATTATTGCTCTTTGAGGCAAACCACTGCTTTTCAGCTTCCACCTTTAGGAAATATTGTATTTACTTATGAACTGCAAGATACGTATTGATCTGCAAGATGCTGTGTGCACATATTTAGACGGGCCAAAGGAGAACATTACAGCAGCAAAAATTGGCAACAAAACGTTTCTTAAAACTCATTTATACATGCAGTGCGCAAAAAAAGGATGCCACTTTTTGATAAGCGCTCACGTCTTGCCCGGCAAAAGACGCGGGGCTCACTGAATGCCGGGGCAACCTTGCTTTCTTCTTAACACAATGGAGGCAAGTAGAAGTCATCTATAAGCAAAAATTTAGATCTTCACAAAGTAATTAAAGGCGTAATGTTTACAAATAAGAATATTAGCCAAACGCCGACAGCTCTTATTCTTTGAAACATGAGACATTACGTGTAAACTTAAGTTTACACGGTCAGAAGCTGGTACAAATATGAATATTGGCCATACGTCGACAGCTATTCGAGTAATATAAAAAATGCCGGAAACACTGAACCATCAATTATCTCGATCCGCTCATCTTGCATAACACTTCTAAACCGTCCATTATAAATTGAACTCATTAACGGCGAGCCATAAATTAATCAGGGACCGATTAGTCGGCCGACTGCTTTAAAGCCTTGGTAATGTGGTCACGAATGTGTTAGTAGTTCACATTTTGACTTGCGCAATGTGAGCTTATGTCAATGCGTGTTACGTACGAGTTATAGCTGTTTAACACAAGGTAATTAAATTTTTATAATATCATGCGCCAGAGGGGCAATTCTCGTAATTAAAACATAGTCAAAATTCAGTTTCGATCCAGTCTCGATCTCTCAAATGTCACATTTGGTATTCTCGTAACACAATATGTAACTTCAAAATTAAATTTAAGCGGGATTGTATCGAAATATGAGTGAAAATTAAACAAACTAAGAATGTTACTTTGCCAACAACAAGAATTGATAATAATTAATTAATTAAATCATGTATATAATTTTAGTCAATTCACAATTCAATCTCGATTCGGTCAACTTTCAATCTGCGTTCGTAGAAAAATTACGAGAATTGGCCTTCAGTTCTTGATACATGGGTCGAAAAACACTTTGCTGTATTGCTTACGAATATGTCTACCTAGGACAAACAGTTAGGTAGGACTAGAGATGGGCAAAATGCCAGGCATTTACAATCAGTGCCTAGTAAGTACCTGTAAATGCCCAATAAATGTCTAGTTTTGGGCATAAATAGGGAATTTATACGTACTTTTTGGGCATTTATCGTAAATAGGAAAGTGATATCTCGTCGAATCTAATTCGGATTGGCAGCGTTCGGGAAATTGAAGAAGAAGAAGAAACATTATTGCAACATAACACAACACTATTAGATAAATTACAAGTTAGTTAGCGATATAAGTAAGACAGAAAGATGAAACGACATAGTCTGACTATGTCAGACCCCAGCGCTGATTTTCGGCTGGGACCAGTTTGTGACAATACAGACTAAATATTGCGAAAGATCTTCTCGTCTAAAACACCTCCATGACCTGAAACAAAAGTATTTGAACAGTGTATGTTGCCAGTGATGACATACAGCACAGAAACATGTACTTTACTTAATATGGGCCTCATTCGAAAACTCAAGGTTGCGCAGTATGCGATGGAGAGATGTGATATTAACAATGTGAGAGACAGCCATATGGTAAATAAGGCATTAAAAGCCTAAAGGGATGGCTAGTCAAGTGAAGTTCAACTGCCGTGCACCACGGATTTTATGTATCTAACACTGTCGGGTACCTAAAACATTGAGTTATTACCTAACACATCGATTCCAATAATATGGTGCTCTAGTTTTAGCTATATATGTATACTCTAGTTCTGCTATGAATATATTCATTCCTGTAGAGATACTCCGAGCATAGCCCTCTCCATCGCTCACAGCGCGACCTTTAGCCTGTGGACCAGTCCGATGGTCAGTGTCCAAGTCTCTGCACCATATGTCATCGCAGGGAGGACGCATTGGTTGAAGACTTTAGTCTTCAAGCACTGGGGTATCTGTGCGGCGAAGATGTGACGAAGCTTTCCAAAACAGGATTATTATTATTTTCCGAACAGGATTAATATTATTTTATCGTTTTCAGTGTATGCATATGCATGCACTTATATTTATTATGTTTAGGCAACCTTGCCTTTTGATGTCGGTCATATTTGTTTTCATAAAATAACTTATACCATACTGTAATTTTAGTATCTTCAATGAACGCGACTACATTCATGCTTATCTGCCACCCGATATAACTTCTGTTACAGTTTTTCAATATACTGTGGATTACGAAACATGTAATGATGGTACAATTTTGCCGAATACATAACACACTTATCATGAACAAGTTTCATGTACGTATCTACATATTTTATTGTGAGATTATCATTACATTACATAAGATTATATTTAGGCTATAAATCCAGTTAACAACTAACACAAAAACCTATAAACACATATATAATTTACACGTAATTAAATTGTGCACTACTTAGTAGTGTTAACTGGATTTATAGCCTAAATATAATCTTATGTAATGTAATGATAATCTCACAAGATCATTACATTTATTGCTACCGAAATAACTGTCGTCGACATTGTCGACAATTCTCAATCGAGGGTTTAGAGCATACTCCACTACGCTGCTCTATTGCGAGTTAGCGGAATCTAGTGTTTTCAAGCTGCACAAAGGCCACGTACTTGACTTAATGACTGTCATCTACTGACAACAGCCGGAACCGACGCCTTAAGTGCCCTCCGAGGCACGGTGGAGCACGGGACGTACGTGTTAAAATCAATTATTATTGTGTACTTTCGTGTGATATGTGATCTCTTGGGCTTCAATTACTTTATCAACATAAATTATGCGTCATCATGTATTAAATTATAGAGCTCACTTTTCGGGTGTTCGTTTGTGACACTTATATCATATGGCATATCTATAGAGATGTAACATCATTGACTAAAATGTATTCTCCAACAATTTTATGACATTATAATTACAAAAAGTACACACGAACTAAGAATATAAATTAATTAATTTAAAAATTCACATAAATTGTATCAATTTCAATTGCTCTATCTTCTAGCATTGCATCCAGTACATTAATCATTATGTCTAAACCGATGCGATCTTCAAGAAGCTACACATATATTCACACCCCAATCTATTCTGAGAAATCAAAAAACGCCTACAGTCATACCGCGCCCCAATTCACGATATAATTTATTAATAATTTCCACAAAATAAATTGAACTATAACGCGTTGTAATAAGATTTGAATTAGCGTTATGAGATAATATTGCAAATCTAAGAGGCTGATTTGAATCAGTAGCATGAATTATGATTAGTGGGCCTTTAATGTGAGAAAAGTACTTTTTATTGTGTTTAGTGCATAGATACGTGATGTAGTTAAAATACAGTGAGGTGATTTTGATATGAACCATTGATTTAGTGGATTTAGAATTGTTATACACATGTGAAACGTCCAATGATATGCTTAAAATGATGTAGGAAAAGATGCATTTAAGTAATTACGACTATTGTCTTAATATCTCTACCTCATTTTTTGCACACAAGTACGATACCTATTGCTTCTTTTAATAAATACAAGACCATTGCCTACAACACTGAATGCCTGAAAGTTATTCAAAAAGGCTTTGCGAAGATTATAAAAGCAGCATCTGTGAATTATTAATTTTAATCTGTGGCAAATATATGATAAATATTTAAATTCACTTACATTATGGTTAGGTACCATCCGAGTAGCTCCGTTAATTAGTTTCGTTTTTCTAAATTACATAAAATTAAATTTCGATTAAAAACTACTTTATGTCTCAGTTGAAACAAACGAGGCAAAAACAACTGTGTACCTGCTTGAATAATTTCTTTCTTAAGTTATAGATGACTCAACATATATACGTACACAGTAATATAAGTGTAAAAACTACGTAACGTTATCAATCACCGCTTGACGCTCTGTTACCAATAAAATGGCATCTGTGGAATCATTGCAATAATAATTTCAACAAAGTCAACCTGTCATAGTTATTCATTGTTTAGTTTCATAGGCTGCACATGAAACATTTATGAAAATTGTAGAAAAAATTGACAGTTCCCGCAGAAATCTAAAAATTTTAACTGATCTGCTTAGCTGACTACGACAATTTCGGTACTCTAATTATCCATATTTTTGACAAAGTTCTTAAATAATTCAAGAACTTATGGAGCTGTATTATTACTGTTAATTGTAATATCCCTCATAAAGGCACAAAAGTCTGTAACCCCATAAAAAAAAGTGGATACAAATGCACCAACACGTGTAGATATAAACTTATGTTATAATTACTCTCCCACGCATGCATTACTACCCAGATTAATCATATAACAATTAAATAATAATAAATTGCGATCACAACAAGCGAGATAACAATCGCCTTTCTCTTTTGCGCGTCAGGAATATACACTATTATTACTTGAATGTGTAATTATGTGTACAAGAAAAAATGTTTCCGCCAAAATTCCATCGCTATTACATCAAGTTCACTTTGATAACATCGAGAATACAAAGGTATTACTGTTTTACCCGTAATACAAAATTATGACTCGGGCAGGATGTAAGTCATAAGCGACAGCGGGAGAAAATGCTAATATTGAAATGAATAAAATTGACGCAGTATTTATCACCTAAAAACTTTTTAGGCTTCGATCAAGTATAAACAACACTTGATCGAAGCCTAAAAACATTTGTAAGATCATGTTGATATGATCTCTCGCGTATATTGTTTGGCATGAAAGTTTGTTACCGACAAGACAGAGGCCGGCGCAAAATGTGAAGCCATAAATTGTAGATTTTTTGTATTATTTTTATTTAATACTACGTCGGGTGGCAGACAAGCACACGGCCCACCTGATGTGAAGCGGTGACCGTAGCCATATTAACGCTCGCAACATAAATCGCTCGTGCGCCGCCATCCCCGCTGCCAATGCAGCATCTCCTTCCTTTCTGGTAACCTCACTCACTCGCAGGAACACAACAACCCTCAAGGGAATTGTTATTTGGCTGCGGTATTCTGTGAGGTGGAGTTACATTCCCCAGTCGGGTAGCTTACAATTACGCTCCCTACCTCTCTTTTCGCCAGAGCTTCGTGTCAGTCAGGAGGGTGCACCGCGTGCAGGTGAAGTTGGCTTTGTTTCAAAAATTGAACCACATAAAATATAGCTATTTTTTTCAATTTTGGTCCAGAAAAATAAATCACATCTACTCTCAACTCTGAAAGTAAAGAACATTTCATATTAGACGTGCCGGTCCAAATGCCGCCTCGTTCATTAACCTCGGAAAACTACGGCGACGGCTTTCTATCTAGCGATAATGAATTCCATAATTGTTGCTTTATTGCCCGCTACCGCTCCGTGATTAATATTCGCTTTTTATGTAACACTTTGTAACGTAAACTAACAATATGATTAAAATATTGTTATGTTACTCGTATTGTTAAGGCGGAAATAAAGTTTTGAATGGTTTATCTTTTTTTAAATTTCTTGTAACGAATTTATGTTTGAACTCTGATATAACGATAGTAGGTACTTAATATTTCAGTATTTTGAACAAGACTTTGTGTAAATTTTAACTATTCTCACAGTTGTGCTTTGTACCGTATATTTTTGTAATAAACTCGTTATACCTTTTTTATCAATGGCTAAACTTACCCTGGATTCTAAAAAAGAGGTGATTTAAATTCCTTTTATTTTCTCCAGGAAACAAAGAGCATTTTATAACAAAAAAATAACAATATGCACAAAAACATGCCATTATGTTATAATTAAATACTCTGATATAACGATAATACTTATATTTCAGTATTTTGAACAAGACTTTGTGTAAATTTTCACTATTCTCACAGTTGTTTGACATGATGCCCAAGGCATCCTTCTACAGTCGCACCGCTCGCCATCGACAGGGAATTCATCCTCACACATTAGAACCGAAATGGTCACGTATTGTGCGGTTCCAGAGAGGTTTTCTTCCACGTACTACCAAGCTGTGGAATGAACTGCCTGTTGATGTTTTCCCAGGAGACTGCAGCATGGGGTTCTTCAAAAAGGACGTAAAGAGGATTTTACAGGGTCGCCAACGCGCATGTGATGCCTCTGGTGTTGCAGGCGTCCATAGGTTGCGGTAACTGCTTTCCATCAGGCGGACCGTATGCTTGTTTTGAACTTTAGTGGTATAAAAAAAAACATAAAAGTTGAGTGTGTCATAAAATAGTGACATCGCGCGTTTGGATGAGGATGATTTAATCATGTTATCACGATGAATAAGAATCACGATGGGATGTATAATGACATCCTTACACGTTAGATACAAAATGGTTGAGTACTGTGCGGTGCCAGACAGTCGTTCTTCCACGAACTCTCAGGTTATTGCATGAGGTTGTACGACATACAATTTTTATGGATGTTGGCAACACCAGAGTAATGTGTCTGTCTGATGTGGCAAGCATCTATATGCTACGATGAATTTTAGCTAGGCACCATGTATATAAAAATATTATGTGATACCTACTCATCAAAAATATCGAAATCAAAGTATACTCACAACAGCTCGTCTAACAATGGCCTCCTCCTGACAGCTGGAGGTCCTCGCCCCTCCCCTGATTGGCTGAGTTAGTATAAAAAAAATATATGTTTCCACTTTAGCTTCCCTTTAATATTTTTTATATTCTGATGTGCCAGTTTGTGTCTATAAATCTTGGAATAACATACAGATACCATTAACATCTTACACTTCAAAATCGGTTAAAGGAAGCATAAAGTAATACAAAGAAATTATAAATAGATATTTGTTCACTTACATTCACCCTTGCAACATTACACTCCTTTTATTCAGCAGCCGTTCGACAAGATTTACTTGATTTCTTTTAGAAATTTGATCGATTGCAATGAATAAATTACATCATAATGTAATTATATGCTCACTCGTGATAATTATGTTACATCGATGGTAAATAATATTACATAGTATTGCGTCAATATTCGTTCTAATTTAGACTTCGCTTTGTTTCGGTACGAACTATAACTATCATTAATCAAATTTTTGTGACTTCCCTTAAATATAACTTTATTTATCGGTTTATTCTTTTAATATATTTATAGAATAGAATAATGTTTTATTGCATAACATATCAATACAAGCAGGTAGATTTGCATATATTACAGTTATTAAGATATTGGCAGACTGCTGAACTATATATATCACAGGTATAAAATTAAAATGGATTATTTTATAAAAAAAAATCTGATGTTTTTGAAATTTATTGAGTTAGCGGAACGGTTATATGCGTCGAATAGTAATTTTTGGAACTGAATAGGCTCCAAAACCACTGTACCAATTTCGATGAAACTTGTCACAATTAAAGACCTCGACATGGTTTGTGTCGTAAAAAAATTGAGATTGATCATGTCCTCGAGGAATGATCATTAAATACATTTTCTATTGAAATCAATGGAAAACATACACTCAGCGAATCTACTCGCTCTCCACTGAACCTCGATTTCAGCCCCGTGGGCTAGAATCCCGCCTAGTTAATTGATTAAGTTAAAACATTAGCGAATCACATAGGAAAATTAAAAAAAAAATGTTTTCATTGATACTTTGATCGACTGAACTATCAATAAATCAGAAATTAGACGCGCCTGTTTGTGTCGTTGACGCAAAATTATGTAACACGTCGGGACAGACATATATATATATTTTTGTTTTTTAAACAAAATAGAAAAATCTGCATACAATCTGTGTGAACAGTTCCTTACTCTTTAACCTGTACAAGTAATATTTATATCTCTGTGACCTCAACAATCCATTTGTGTTAATTGCATCTTTTTACATAACCTACGCTATGATGACACGCTGCTAAATTGCGTGGTACATTAATCGTATTAAATATAGTTGACACAGTTAGATAACACGGTTCTGTTTTGATCTGGTTAGTTTACCTTCCGTATTTGAACAAGATTTTGTATGTAATTGATTCAGATATTATTAAGCATAATAATTTAAAACATGTTTTAATCAAACTAGTACACGTTGCTCGTATTAAACCCGGAGAATGACATATGGTAACATCGTATAATCACCGGGGAAACAGTTTGATTAAAATAGTGATCATGTGAATGAAGCAGCGGTTAACAACTAGTTTTATTTAAATCTTTATTTGTCATTGGGTCCTTTCACTCAAATACTATTTTATATAATAATACCTAAAAAAATAAAATTTGAAGTATATAAAGATGAAAACATGATAGGTATATTTAAATATTGTAAAATACTGCCAGTTCACATTAAATTCAAAATGATAATAATTACCGAGCTTTTTCATATTAAGGAATTGCAAATAAAACACAATCACAGCATTGTTACAAGAAAAATTACTAAGGGAAACCTTGTTGTGCCTAGAGTCAACAATTATTACGGGCAACGAGCAAACCGATATATAATACCTACACTCTTGAATGAACTGCCAACTAAAATATTATCACAAATTAATGGTAAAAATTATATATATACTTTTAAAAAATATTATAATGATTTGTTACAAAACCTAAATTAGCTTTAAATTAAATATTCACGTATCAGTTTTATTTTACTGTCTCCGTTTTGCATAAAGCAATTCACGGCAAACAGGTTTTATTCGAGCCTAGCTGTGTACGGGAATAGAAATATTATTATCAGGGTATCGTACGGTGGTTAGTTAGATCAGTTGCTGTGCGGTAGATATGTAGCTAAATATTGTTAACTTATTTAGAAAGTCGGTAGGTGGTGGGTAGATTTAGTTTATGTATTAAGTGAGGTAATAAGTAACTTGTACTAGCGATACTCATGTATCAACACAAACCGAAATATTGGTTTTTATGATGCATTTTTTAATTAAGACAATGTGATAAAAATTTGTTACAATAAATGAAAAAAAAAAAAAAAAAAATATAATTAATTATTCCCGAAGCGGAGTGGAAAAATTCGCGGATAAGTTAAGAATAAAATTTAAATTGTTTTGTTATTAGTTTTTTCAATAATTTTATTAATTATTAGCCCTAATATTAGTAGAACTTTATTAGGGTGAGACGGGTTAGGGTTAGTATCTCAATGTTTAGTAATTTATTATCAAAATTTTAATAAGCAGTTATTATATAATAGTATTACTATAATGTTGTTATATTAACTGCTCTATGTAATCGAATTGGGGAAATAAGTAATAAAAGAGCAGTAATAACTACAGATCAAACAAATAAAGATATTTGATCAAAGATAAATTATAAATTTTAGCCCAAATTGAAATTAATATCAAATACATCTACGGTTCCTTGGAGCCGTGCAAAAAATTTAATGCTGAGACAAAGCAGTCAAAAAATACCCCCACTCCCCACATAGGTACGCTGGTCTAAACCTATCTGGAAGGGTATTTCACATTAACCTGAAATTATTAATTAAATAAGCAAAGTTTAACAGTACAAGCAAAGGAAATATTCGAAATTGTCAACTTTGATTATAATGTGAAACTAGGCCGGATTCTAGCCCACGGGGCCGAAATCGAGGTTGAGTGGAGCGAGTAGATTCGCCAAGTGTATGTTTTCGATTGATTTCAATGGACAATGTATCTGATGATCATTCCTCAAGGACAGGATCGATCTCATTTTTTTTCGACACATTTCTACGACATGCTTGAAGTCTTTAATTGTGACAAGTTTCATCAAAATCAGTTCAGTGATTTTGGAGCCTATTCATTTCCAAGAATGACTTTCGGCGTATATCATCACTACATAGTATAAAACAAAGTCGCTTTCTCTGTCCCTATGTCCCTTTGTATGCTTAAATCTTTGAAACTACGCAACGGATTATGATGCGGTTTTTTTAATAGATAGAGTGATTCAACTGGAAAGTTTATATGTATAATATATGCATAACATAGTAGAAAAACACTGATAATTTAGAGGTTTCTAATGTGATGTCGTAAATAAACACATTTTTTTGCTCTTTCATTGCAAACGCTGGCTGAACCCAACGAGATAGAACAAAATAATGTAGTACAGTATTGTTCACCTTAAAATGGTCTACAAAAAAGTTCCCGATGGTATATGTCTATCTCTTAGTGGTAACACACAATAACCGTTATTTTATCCTTTGCTTTTTACAAGAAATAATGCCTTATTTACGAAGCGATTTTAAGCAATACAGAATTAATCCTTATCCAATTAAGTACCTTAAATACATTGCGCATTTAATATAGATCAATATGGCCCTTCACAGCATGTAATTTAAATGAATAGTTTAGAAGATATTACACATTTAAAATGCAGGGACATAACGGCTGTGGCGGTACCTGCCGCGGAGCCGGCGGCTTGTGCCTATAACTGGGGAAGGACTGGATAGGACAAAGCGCAAAGACCTTCTGTAGTACATTTAGTATCAGCATTGCACCCGTGCGAAGCCGGGGCGGGTCGCTAGTAACTAATAATAGACGTTCCGATCGCTTCGCTCGCTTTCCACTCAATAATATTCTTTTTCTTTTTTTTTATTGATATTTATTACAGTCTACAGACCCCGGGTCCGTACCTTTTATTAACAATGTTCTATTTTTATCTTATAATATTCTTACAATTAATAAATTGCAAGTCGCTATTATGCTAATAGTTATATTATTGTCTATTACTACTTGACCTAAATCCTCCTATTGTTTACCTTGCAACCATGACAGCCAGGGCAGACCAGTCCCCTCTGGCAGCACCCGTTCACGAGTTGATGCATGGGGCAGCCATCACCGCATTCAACCATTTTATTGGGAATGCGGCGACCCGCCACACGACACCTCCACCAGTTTGAACACTTCAGTGAGCATGACTACCTAGGCTGTCAGGGTTGCACAGTAAAACCTGTATTTATAAATTACTAATAATAAATTACGAAAGACCCATTGTTTCACTTAATGTATAAAGAGTGGCTTCGAGTGTGGAGTTGGATATTTTATTACTTATAATGACACAAAACCTTTGATGCTTGACAGTTGGTCGGCTAAAGAAGATAATGAAGAAATTCCGAGACTTGTATATAAGGACGTATATGGCAACCATAAAATATCTTTGATGGCAACTATGCCATATACTTTCTTTCATGAGAAGTCGTTTTCGCTAAATATGTTAGCAAATTGAATAAAGCACATTAATAACGTCTAATGCTTTCTCTGCACCTCTGACGCTGTCATAATAAGCCCATTGTTGGTGGCGACAGAACGCGTGGAATTCTATTCCATAATACCTTTCTTGGTTAATGATAAGGTGGGGTCCCACTGTTGGCGATGTACAGAGAATTTATATTTAGAAATCCCGTTAGATTCCTCATTCAAAGGAAATGAACGAAACTTGCCATCCTATTTATTTATTTTTATTGCCAGTATAAAGAATAAGACAAAATATTGTCTCCTTATTAGTCACTAGCTGATGCCTGCGACTTCGTTCGCGTGGTCTTAATGATTCCGGCGTATTAATAAAAATATGAACTAATGTAGATACATAAGAAAATACTTGTTATACGTTAAAATATTTTTTTTATTATTTAACATTGTTACCATAGTATAAAAAAAATAAAAATTAAGGGAGTCTTTCCTTCGGGAGCTAATATAAAAAGACCTGAAGCGTTACAACTCTCGAGAAAGCCACGTAAAGTTGGCCATGCGAAAAACAACCAGTCCTAAGCTTGACCAACGAATTTTAGTGATTTCTTTATTGTCATAGCAAAGCAAGTGGTCACAGAGAACTGTGTACGTTTAAAATTAAAATGGTTTTTTTTTTAGAAGAGTGGTATACGCGGAATTAATACAGTTTCACCGGCATCACTCCCAGTGAAAATCTCAGCTTCAATTATATTTCGCTGCCAAGCATTGACTTTACTTCAGGAAGGAGATCTTCCCCAAATTTATTAATATTCTTGAAAACTCTTGGGCACGTAAAATTCTATCTACAGCTTCTAGTGCCTTAATGTTGGCCATTTCGCATTCATCTCAAACGATTAGACAGCAATCCTGAAACACCTTCGCTTTGTCACAGTTTCGTGTCACAGAGCATGTCGGTTTTTCAATTATGTTTAAATCGAGTAGGATATTGAACATTGTATTTGCGTCCTTCCGCCTAGTAGTAATGTGGCTGCAATACCTGGCGATGCTGCTGCGAGATCTTATTTTGGCGATTGATACTCAGCGTGGATTGCTCTCGTCAGGTATGTTTTCCAGTCCTTCCTGGAGCATCTAAGAAAAACAGTTTCCCCTCGTTACTTAAAACACTTTCCACCACCAAATCAAATAAACTCTGATCTTGCTACATAGCGTCCCGCAAATGCACGTAGGTAGTCTTCTGGTTTGTGCGAATATATACCAATCGTTCCATTTCAATTTTAGCGTACACACACGTCTATAATAAACTGACTAAATAGACCACGTTACCTTTGTAAATAAAATAAAACGATTGCGTCTAACTTGTAGCAGGTAAGAACAAAAGTAGCACCCCGCGGTTTTTTTTACGATACATTCAATATTTTGTTAATCTATTTATTGATATTTTAAGTAACTTTTTTAGTTCTATTTGCTATTATAGCGTGTTTTTTTTACATTTTTTTAAAACTATAATTTATTGTAAACACGTGTTGTTTATGCAAATAAATTTAACTTTGTTCTGCATCAGGTGTTCCAAATCTTTGATTTTTATACCTCAACAAAAAATCCTCATCAGGCTGAACAACTTTTGCTAAGGAGTCATTTTTAAATTTCTTATAGTTTACCTGAACCATTATGGTTCTGCATCAGGTGTTCCAAATCTTGGATTTTTATACCTCAATAAAAAATGGTCATCAGATTGAACAACTTTTGCTAAAGCGTAATTTTTATATTTCTTATAGTTTACCTGAACCATTAAGGTTCTGCATCAGGTGTTCCAAATCTTGGATTTTTATACCTCAACAGAAAATGCTCTTCAGGCTGAACAACTTTTGCTAAGGCGTCATTTTTATATTTCTTATAGTTTACCTGAACCATTATGGTTCTGCATCAGGTGTTCCAAATCTTGGATTTTTTTACCTCAACAGAAAATGCTCATCAGGCTGAACAACTTTTACTAAGGTGTCATTTTTATATTTCTTATAGTTTACCTGAACCATTATGGTTCTGCATCAGGTGTTCCAAATCTTGGATTTTTATACCTCAACAAAAAATGCTCATCAGGTTGAACAACTTTTGCTAAGGCGTCATTTTTATATTTCTTATAGTTTACCTGAACCATTAAGGTTCTGCATCAGGTGTTCCAAATCTTGGATTTTTATACCTCAACAGAAAATGCTCATCAGGTTGAACAACTTTTGCTAAGGCGTCATTTTTATATTTCTTATAGTTTACCTGAACCATTAAGGTTCTGCATCAGGTGTTCCAAATCTTGGATTTTTATACCTCAACAGAAAATGCTCATCAGGCTGAACAACTTTTGCTAAGGCGTCATTTTTATATTTCTTATAGTTTACCTGAACCATTATGGTGCTGCATCAGGTGTTCCACTTTCCAAAATCAATTATAGCCTATATTTTGCCCAGGCTTAACAGCTATATAACAAAATAAGTTTCATTCGAATCCGTCCAGTACTTCCAGAGATTAGCGTGTACAAACAGACAAACAGACATACAGACATACAGACATACAGACAAACAGACAAACAGACAGACATTTTTTTTAAAATTCTTACTCTATTACTATATCTCCATCGCCTCCATTTGTTTTTTTGTAAATATATTCAATGTACAGACACATTATTTTTACTGTTTTATTATAAGTATATAGATATATATAGATATAGATATATAGATATAGATATAGATTATAGGGCGAATAAACATTTTTTGTGTGTAGGGTAACTTGTCCTATAGTTTACACTCTTCCAAATTGTTTACTATCATGTGTGTTTTCATCGAAAATAAAGGTAATTTTCCTATTTAATTGCTAGAGGTCGTAAAAGGGTATGCTATTGAGACGACTGTGGTAAAACGGAACGCATCTGTGACGTAGAGACCCTAAATCTCATTGTTTCTACAAAATTATAGAGCCATAATATTGTTGGTAAATTATGAAGAAAAGTCTTACTGTTCCTACTGGTAGTAATTCGTGGTCGAATAGTGGAAACAAGGCGAAAATAACCTTTTTTTTTCTATAGAAAATCTGTGTAAAATGGCATACATTACGCCACGCGTGTGCCGCGATACACACAATATTATTACATGTAATAATAGACTTATACATTTTAAACTATTTTTTTTTATACTGCGTCGGATGGCAGACAAGCATACGGCCCGCCTGGTGTGAAGCAGTTACCGTAGCCATATTAACGCTCGCAACATAAAATATCATTCGCGCGCGCAGCTTCCCCCGCTGCCAATGCAGCATCTCCTTCTTTTCTGGTAACCTCACTCACTCGCAGGAACACAACAACCCTCAAGGGAATTTTTATTTGGCTGGTCTTTGAGGTGGAGGTACATTCCCCAGTCGGGTAGCTTACAATTACGCTCCCTACCTCTCTTTATATACATTAAATATACATTCCTTCTTCCAGGACAAACAGCGCCCTCCGATCTATAATCCCGAAGACTACGCAACATCGCTCAAGAAATGGGGAAAGAAAACCAGTGGGGGGAATCTGTATGATACTGAAAATGGCCAGGAGGTGAATAAATCTAGGACTTTACCTACACAGGGCAGCAAGGACTTCAGGTAAGATTACCATGGAGCTATGATTAAAAGAATAGAACTACACCAGAGTCTAAGTAATATACAGTATGGATACTGTCTGTGCCTCATATCGGTATTATCCTGTGCGGGGATCGAACCTGCGACCCTCGGAGCTAAATAGATATTGCTAACCATTCGGCTAGTATTTAGGATGAATGATGTCATCCTAAATACTAAGATATGTTTTTTTGGCAATTTGATCTACACTACTTTGCGTGCTACGGCTACCAATTAGTTCATGTATACTACTACCAGCCGGCACCCACCCACTACCGTTAGTAGTTGCATGCGACTGCCGTGGCTGCTTTGGTCGTCTCTGCTCCAGCTGCTGTGGTCGTCTCGGCGAATCTCCAACATCTGAAACAGAAGAAACATGCGAGGGCCACCGCCCCGACTGCCGTGGTCGTCTCTGCGATACGTGTTTCGCCTCTGCGCGAGTCATCCTCAGGCGATCTGTAGATGTTTATGGTTAGAACAACAACCTACAAAATCAAAAAATCACGGCAGTCGCATGCAACTACTAACTGTAGTGGGTGGGTGCCGGCCGGTAGTAGTTTGCATGAACTAATTGGTGGCGGAAGCACGCAAAGTAGTGTAGATCAAATTGCCTGTAAATTTGACTTACGCAAAATAATCCCTGAATCAATTAACTATATATATTTTATTTATTCAAGGGTCAAATCACTAAGGGCCTTATAGGACGCAAGATTAGTATGGAGTGGATATAACTATACTAAATAACCCTGCATCTTGAGAATCATCAGCCGTATAATAACCTACGGCTGTATTTTTTTTTATACTACGTCAGGTGGCAGACAAGAATACAGCCCACCTGATGTGAAGCGGTTAACATAGCCATTTCAACGCTCGCAACATAAAATATCGCACGGGCTCCGCCACCCTGCCAACGCAGCAACTCCTTCCTTTCTTTCTGGTGACCTCACTCACTCGCAAGAACACAACAACCCTCAAGGGAATTGTTATTTGGCTGCGGTATTCTGTGAGGTGGAGGTACTTCCCCAGTTGGCAGCTTACAAAATACGAAATACCCTACCTCTCTTGAACTTGAATTAAGGACACACGTGTAGGCACACGTTATTCTGTAAATTCGATATTCTGGAAATTGGAAAATCAATACGAATTAATGTTTCGAACTAAGTTCATTACTAAAGGAATTGCTGCAAGTACCTAGGTACTTTTACACACTTTTGATGTGCATGTCTTTGATTACGTAAGTTAAGCAACATCGACCATAGACTGTTAATTGATGGGTTTATTGCTCTCGAATTCATAAATGCTTGGAAAGCCAGTTAATCTATCGGTTCCGGCTGTTATCATTAGATAACAGTCATTGCGCCAAGTCCCGCAGTTGAGCAGCGTGATGGAGAACATTTTGAACCCCTTCAATTGAACGAAGACTCGTATCCCTGCAGTGGGATGAATATGCGCTGTTACCTCTTCTCTCTCTCTTTCTCTCTTCTCATTGTTTATTACTTCATCTCTTTCCAGAAACCCCTGCCTGAGCATGGGCGAGGAGATGACACTTCGTCAATTTGGTACCCCCAGCGAGCTGCTCACCAAACTGCGTGCAGACCTCAGGCTGTCCTTTCCAAGGTACGTTACGAGCCAAAGTGCCGATTTTGGTACATTTTGTGTCAATTTACAGACTTTACAAGGTATGTTAACTTTACGGGCGAAAAGTGTCGATTTTGGTATATTTTGTTTCAATTTACAGACGTATAATAGGTAAATAAGTGGTTAGATACTAACCGATCAAATACTTCTTTATAAAAAACATGTAAGCATGACTTAGATCGCATCTTCAATTTAAACGTGTCAAAATCATAAAATTTGTCGTATAGAATCACTCAATTATTCTAAAAATATAAATTTGACTTATATATTACTGTCCTATCGCAAACCCAGACCGATATACCTACTTATGCTGCTCCGTTCAAGATCTCCGTTCAAGATCAAGAGGATTTAATCGAGTGTAAGCTTTGTCCTGTCATTAAATTTTAATGCTAGTCGTTCGGTTAAAGTTACCGTCGTATTTATTGTTAAAAAAAATGAATATTGAACCGTTTTTTGTCATAAAATTGTAAAACTAAATTTCTTAATTAGCTATAAAATTTACATAAAACTTTAGCACTTTACATTAGCCAGAATCATAATTTTTATTATCTAAAAATAGTTTTTAAGTAGAGCTAGTTTAATTACAAGATGTAAGTAATAAGCGATAGCGTTTCATGGACAGGCTATATTCGAGGACATAATTATAATTAACTGATAGTAGCGGAGTGACAGGACAAACAAGGCACACATTATTTATTACGCGCAGGTATATTTCTAGTTACGGTAAAAAAATGTATGTTTTAAAAGAGAAATTCATCTATACGTTATTCTAGACACATATCATTAAGTACTTCTTAACATTGGTAACTTTTAAAGATACAGCAATTTGAAGAATGATATTTCAGAAAATCTCAAATTTTACCCTTTCATCCATTATATTACTATGTAAACTGACATAGATATTGTTGGAATTTACAAAATATAAATCGATCTTGCTTTGTTAAATAAAAATGTGTCTCAGCCGTACAATAATGTTTATAACTAAGATATTATAACAAGTACGTTTATAATATTAAAAAATTAAGCTATGTACATAATATAAGGGTTTTATTGTATTGATATTTTTTTCTCAGTCATGTCCTCAGTATATTTCCCTATATCGCGTATAGCTCGAGTTCTTTGAACACACGATCTAAAACTATAGAATTTAATTCTATTGTTAATGCACCAACAATAATACATAACATATATTGGTAAATAATTAACTGTTTCATAAATAAAATGGCTACCTACTTTAATTAATATACAGTCTATTATTACTTTTGTCATTAAACCATTTTATAGTCTCCACATTTTATGTAAGTATACATTAACTCGTACGATCATCACTAAATGTAATACTATGGCAATTGGGCACGATAAGTAATAAAAATATTTTACAGCTTAATAAAAATGTACTTAATAGTTAATTTAACGATAGAGTTTTAAAGTACACTTAGCATATGACTTACTGAATGCTTATAACCGATAATTTTCAAATAAAACAAAACTTTTATCATTTAATTAACAGAATTTATACGCTTCAGCATGAAATATAAATTTTATAGTAAACAATCATCATTATATAGATTCGCAATTATCTTTAAATTGATACCCGCTACTAAATGCAAATAAGAAGGTAAAGTGTAATAAGTTGGGAGTTCTACGTTTGCCCTGTTACAATCTTTTTAGTATAAAATTTAAGTTATTATTAGGTAATGAGTATCTTCATCTGTTTTAATTTCTAATATATTTCTATAATTTAGTAAGTATATTAGTATAGTATCTACATCTTAGTAATTCAGGATGTTTATGGAATTGCGGTTTAGTGTACAATAGTAAATTATATCTAAGTAACAAGCGCAAGCGTATACGATAAAATATTTATTTTTATAAAATAAAAATACCATACACAAATAAATCTTAAATAATATAATTTCGTGTTACAAACAATATTTTAAAATATTAGGTTGGGGAAAAAGTCTTTTCGTATTTTATATGAAAATTCAAAACATTTTTTAATAAAGTTTATTTACATTTAACTAAAGTATGTAGGTGCCATTTTGTTCGATAACTTTTGGCCATCTTGTAGGTAGAGACATGATCCCATTACTATAGAAATTTTGGGACTTCTGTTCAAAAAACCACGACAAGTGGTTTTGGCAGTCTTCTCGTGATGGTAACCTGACATTGCCTAAAGAATTCTGAAGAGACCGAAACAGGTGGAAATCAGAAGGTGCAAGGTCAGGACTATACGGCGGATGCATAAACACCTCCCAGTCAAACTCTCTTAATTTTTGCTGAGTGACTAAAGATGTGTGAGGTCTAGCGTTATCCTGATGAAAAATCACACCCCTTCTGTTAATTAATTCCGGCCGCTTTCTCTCAACTTTTTGCTTTAATCTCATCAGTTGTTCACATTAGAGTTCAGAATCGATAGTCCTGCCTGGCGGTAACAGCTCATAATGAATAATACCCTTCCAATCCCACCATACACACAGCATCACCTTGTTGCGGGTTAACCCGGGTTTTGCCAGAGTCTGTGAAGCCTGACCGGCCTTTGACCACGACCTTTTTCGCACGTTCTTGTCGTACGTGATCCACTTTTCATCACCAGTTATAAGCTTCTTCAAAAACTGTTCGCTTTCATTACGTCGTAGTAAAGAATCGCAAATGAGTACACGGTTCATTAGGTTTCTTTCAGTGAGATTGTGAGGCACCCAAATATCGAGCTTTTTAGTGTACCCAGCTTTTTTCAATTGCGCCAAAACTGTTTTGTGGTCAATTCCTAATTCTTCAGCTACGTCGTAACTACTGATATGCCGCTCTTGCTCCACTTTTTCAAAAATGGCATCCATTTTATCCGTAACAGGGCGACCAGAGCGACGTGCATCTTTCACATCAAAATTTCCTGATTGAAAACGCTTAAACCAAATTTGTGCTACTCTCACAGACATTGCACTAGGTCCATAAACGTCACAAATTTTATTCGCAGCTTGCGTTGCATTTTTACCTTTTTTGTAGTAAAATTTTAAAATGAATCGAATTTCTTCATTAGATTCACTCATCTTGACAGTAAAAAAAACAAATGAAAATCACACATTTACCTAATTTGAATTTGGAATTATCTTTTTTAAAATATAAACTTTTTAAAGATATCAAAACCTGCCAGACACAAATGGTATAACCAAAGAGATTTTATTACAAGTTCATACATACTATAATGCGAAAAGATTTTTTCCCCTACCTATTATATTTATTGTTTCATTTTAGTCAACATATATAAAATTTGGTATGGTTGTCTCTTCCAACTAGTCTAATAAAATAACAGCATTTAGCTAATCGTGCATAGTCTCGAGAATCTACTGAGTCTACCAAATTTCAGCTAAAAAAAGGTCTAAAAATTTTACTTGTAAGATTTGATGAACGTTTGTAGACATCAAAAGTAAATAATGGGTTGTAAAATAGACGTATACATGTGTTTTGCTGTCGTATTTATCTGCTAGGAAATAATTTTAAAGAACCTTGCGGATAACATTAAAAATATTTTTTTAAAAGTTTACAATGTCAGTATAAAATTATTATTTAATGAAATAATTTATGGGAGATAGGTATGTTTTGTTTTTACACTGCTTATTTTATTATCAACCGACAAATATAGAAATAATAAATCAATTTGTAGAAGTCGCTAACATTGTAAATCGTATTCTAGTTTTGAATAAGCTTAAATGTTAATATCATGAACAGTTATTTATTGCAACATCTGAGTTATATGTGGGGGCAACTACAGTATCTTTCCTATGCATGTTCTTAACAGATTAAGAAGCGATAACAGTCATAAAATGCGTTAATTGATGACTTGTCACAACGGTGCGCAAGTTATGGCCATTTAGATATTTTATTAGCTATTCGAAGATATAACTTATAAAGTAAGCTTGGAGATGGTTCCAGGGTTCTTGATTTGCACATGAGTACCGTCCATTTATTTAGTTCTTTTTTATTATCTTCTAGAATTTTCCTGGCGACTTTTAACTATCCTGTTATAAATCAATTTCGTTTACTACGGTATATCCTCTCTGCCGTCAAGGACCGTACATAAGTACTTAGCGCATCTGTCATTTTTTATGCGTTACCCCCAAAATGGCCTCTCGCGATATTGCCGCGTCGCATTAAAAAAAAGATAACAAAAAAAACATGTATAAAAGATATTTATAAAACTATATTGTTGAAATTTGTATGGTATATGCTAACAGAATAAATATAGTTTTGCACAATTTTACCTTGTAATATATGTTAATTCTAAGGTGAAAGTAGTACGAGCTATGTTTTCACCCGTCCACTCAAACTTTATGTCATAAAGCAAATTCTGTTGAGTTTGTTTTAAATAACAGTTAAATTTGACAATCTCCTGATATTTACAAACTAAATCAACATGAAACAATTGAAGGAATGTAAACAAAAAACTAACAATAACACTACACAATGGGTGGCTGTGACCTTCACGAACACATGTGCTCCATTTAATAAACAAACCGGCGTTAAGTGGATGCCAGTTGAATAGCACTTGAGGATACTTTCTGTCCCTGTCATTTTTTTCTAAACGTTGTTAAAGTTTGAACTGTACACGTATAGTTTTAAAGATTCATTTCACACTTTTAAAATACGTCCGGACAGATCGACCTCCAGGAGGCGGCGAACGGATGCGCGGTTTTTGAAATCGACCTCCAGGAGGCTGGTCGACAGTTGAGAGGATAAGAGATAAATTAGGAATTCGATTCCCGTATCATGCCAAATATTTTATAGACGGCAAATGTTTGTACAAAATCTAGACCGGTTTTAATATAACATTGTCTATTAATTTGTTACACTTAAGTACATATTCTTAATTGTTGTATTCGATCGCAATTATAATAATAATCGTTTATTTCTCACCATAAATCGGGATTACTAAATATACATGTACATAAATTGTGATACAATATTATACTCGTACTATGACGGGTTGACCTGTATCCCAGGTTGTCAACCCTCCACCCAACAGAATGGTCTTATATCTAGTATAAAACACTATTTAAGTAGTACAAAGTGAGTTTTAATTTTAAATCTGGTTTTAATGACATTGTTAAATTATCACAAATTTGTAGGGTACCTAGTCATAATAATACACATTGATAATCAAATCAAATCCTTGTTCACGAGCTAATGCTAGTTATTAAGTATTTTAGACCTGTACGTTCTTAAAAGAAAATAATAAATGAATTATTAAGATATATAACATACCTGACATATTATAACATATTGCTGCAGTGTTGTGTCAGTTTGTGCTATGGCCTCACAACACAAAACGCTTCCGCCTGTGAATTATTCCCTATTCGTTTTTATGCCTCAATTACAGGACGATTCCAGAGAACCCACAGTCATTGTGACAGTAATTTTTCTTAATGCACACAAATTATACGGTAGCCTACGTCGTTCGCTGCGTGCCGATCAAAGGGAATATTTATTTTTACATTTGCACAGGAGCACATGACAGAGACGGCGCCATATTGTTTTTTATTTTATTTTTTAATTTACAATTGCGGCAGTAAAATTGCCATAAATTCTGGTAAACACTCAAGTTTTATTGAGGTTTTTTGAATGGAAATGACAATGTAATGTATAGAAAGATTGCGTATTTAATTTTTCAATATGGTAACACTGTCAGACAAACGAACTATGGTTAAAAATAATACTGCCGTATTGTAACGTATGTGTATTGTAAATTAAAAGTAAAATAACATTTATTATTAAGAAACGTAGCATGAGTTCACTTTGCAGACGTTATACGAAGGAAGGAGTCATTTATTTTACTTATTTTTTTTTATTTGGAACACCAACAGCTGTTTGTCTAAAGGTATCCACTTTTACATAGATACAAAAAAACACACAAAAGATCCAATGTGAGCATTCTGTGACAAACACATTTATGTAGGTACAAAATTACCTAGTTATTTTGATAAAGATTGACTGATCTAGTAGCGAGCGAGGTCTGTAAATCTAGTTGAGGTGAAAAGACAATATTTTTGTAATAGATTCAATAAAAAATAATTGCGACGTCTCAGTTACTGGCAAACGACTAATAATTTTGAGTCGATATGCTCATTAATTAGACCAGTGATTTTCAAACTGTGGGTCGCGACCTCCAGCGGTGTCGCCAAGTTTTCAAGTTTAAGGGACAAGCAAATGTTTGTAGGTCATACGCAGTCCTGATTAAAAGTTTTTATAGCGAGCTGAATTGTTGAAGTTTGAAGGAAGAGGAGGTGAGGTCGCCAGAAATTTTTAACTTGTAAAGGGTATTCAGAAATTATCCCGTAATCAGATTTAATAACACTGGATTAGACCAAATTAACCCACAATTATGAATTGAGTAGTTAGTAACTGAATTATCCGACGATACACATAGCCCGCTAGCTAAGCACCTATAATATGCGGCACTTAGTTACGTATCTAGCAGCATTCGTTAGTTTTGAGTGAGTCAATTTCGTACATGTAAGTAGTATACTGCTCTTATATCTACAATCTCAACGTGGTCATAGTAGACATCAACTCCATATATGTTAAAATCACACGATGACGCTGATGCGTACTACTATTTTTGACCTAGTAATAATGACCTAGAGATTTGGCTATTTTTTTTTAAATAATATTTTGCTAAATATGTTACACAAGCTCGTGCGGTGGTCGAATTGCTAGCACCGGCTACATTGTCTACGAGGTCGAGTTCGTTCGGTTTGTCATGCATGGTCAGTCCTTGATGTTACTTACTAATATTATAAAGCTGAAGAGTTTGTTTTGTTTAGTTTTTTTTTTTATTTAAAAAAAATGGAATTATTCACCTCCCCCATAGGTGAATTATTAGGGGGGCAGGTGAATTATTCCATTTTCAAAAAATATTTTTCTGGCAAGTTGGCCAAGACAACTATTTAAATAATAATAATTTGTTTTGTTTGTTTGAACGCGCTATCTCAGGAACTACTGGTTTGAATTGAAAAATTCTTTTAGTGTTAGATAGCCTATATTTCAAGGAAGGCTAAAGGCTATATAACATCACGCTACTACCAATAGGAGCGGAGCACTAATGAAAAATGGGAAAATAATATGTCTTTTGAGGGATTTCGTTGCGTGCGCTACGTAAACAGCTGAAGTTACACAAAAATCATGTATAATGGAATTGTTCCTCTTTAAAAGTTCTAAAAAAAAGTCCGCGACAGCATAATTATGTCTATCTTTTAAGATTGACTCACTTTAGCCTTTTTTTATGGTAATCAAATTTGTTTGCAAATTAATGCATTATTTCCAAACAAATTTGTAAGCAGGTATAAAATGAGTAGGTACCTACGTAAATTATTCACCATAAGTTTTTTTTTCTTAATTATACGGTTATGTTATGTACTTGATTTCCTATGGTCTTACCACGATAACTGATATTCACGCGCGAAGTCGCGGGCAACAGCTAGTTATATATATATATATATATTTACAAAAGAAAATGTATTTAAGAGCCCTATTACATTTGCACGCTGACGAGCTCTCGCGCAGTACTAAACCCGCGAAGGCCGCCGGTGGTGCATCGTTTTTTGTAGTAATTTTGAAGTTATATTTATCATTTTTATTGAAATAAGATAATAAATTCATGCTACAAAGTTTATTCATCATGAAGTAACAATTATTCTCGTATAAATTTTGCTCAATAATATTATCGTTTATTCGAGAAATTAACAATTTAATTTTTGGTTAAAAGAATGTTTTTTTTCCTATATTAAATCAATGATATTTCAAAATTCTGAGGCCGCTATGAACTATACGACTATATAAGAAATAACATTCAATTTTTTTTTTTATTTCATTTGTTTGGAACAGTAGTACAATCCAGGAGCTCAAAAAAGTGAATTTGCGCATTTTATGAAAATTTTGGGTTTAATTAAAAAGTTAAGCAAAATTTACAAAAGGCGAGGCCGCTATGAACTAAGCCTATGGCTTATTTCATAACGGCCTCGCTATGAAATGCCAATAGGCTAGCTATTGCTATTCTGTACTATTCAATAAGTCAACATTGTTAATGTATTTTTGTTTCCGAGATCAAGAACGCCAAAATTGGCCATTTTACGCAAAAATCACAGTCGATATTATATGGCTCTTAAGTATACGGGTATGTTTATCAGATATCTAGAACATATAATACAAGTTGTGCTTAGTTTGGAGCTAGATGGCGGTGAATAATTTGTCTCGATTTTCTATTTATTTGTCGTTTTTTCAGTTTCGTGCAAGAGTTCGCTTGCGAGCCGCTAGATGGCGTTACATTATTATTGGAACTACTGCGCAACGTGCAACTCAGCCAATCAGGCGAGGGAGCGAGAGGACCTCCAGCTGTCAGGAGGAGGCCATTGTTAGACGAGCTGGCTTGTCTGTGAGTATACTGTGATTTCAGTCTTTTTGATGAGTATCTTGGGCTGTAATTGGTTCATCAACATCTTTGACCCAAAGCCAACTTCACCTGCACGCGGTGCACCCTGCTGACTGACAAACGAAGCTCTGGCGAAAAGAGTGGTAGGGAGCGTAATTGTAAGCTACCCGACTGGGGAATGTACCTCCACCTCACAGAATACCGCAGCCAAATAACAATTCCCTTGAGGGTTGTTGTGTTCCTACGAGTGAGTGAGGTCACCAGAAAGCAAGGAGATGCTGCGTCGGCAGCGGGGGTGGCGGCGCGCGAGCAATATTTTATGTTGCGAGCGTTAATATGGCTACGGTAACCGCTTCATATCAGGCGGGCCGTATCCTTGTCTGCCACCCGAAGTAGTATAAAAAAATTAATAATAAAAAAGTAAACATAATCTTTTTATATACATGGTGCCTAGCTAAAATTCATCGTAGCATATGGATGCTTGCAACATCAGAGACATTACTCTGGTGTTGCCGGCTGGAAACGGAATCCAGCCCAGGGAGTTGTGTAGTGCGTCGAAAGAACTCCAATGTCGATTTAACTCCGTAGGTTTATCGATTTTGGATTTCTAGACTGGCGTGGGCAATTGCCGGATCATCCATAAAAATTGTATGTCGTACAACATCATGCAACAACCTGAGAGTTCGTGGAAGAACGACTGTCTGGCACCGCACAGTACTCAACCATTGTGTATATAACGTGTGATGCCATTATAAATCCCAACGTGATTCTTACGTGATAACATGATTAAATCATCCTCATCCAAACCTGCGATGACACTATTTTATGAAACACTCAAGTTTTTCATAAGTCAACGTTTGGTAATTGTTATTTGGCTGCGGTCTTCTGTGAAGTGAAGGTACATCCGGCAGCTTAACACTACGCTGTGACCTATTTCTCTTTTGCCAGATGAGTAGGTAATTTATGGGCATCCTAAAACATATATATCTATAATATTTGTAAAATATATAGCCACATATTTTCATTTTTCATCCAACCAAAAATACTAATACTCAGAGTGTACTCAGATGCTTTTTTTGCCCGACACCAAGAGGTGAATATTGAAATAAAATAAAAAAAAACCGCACAGAAAATTGAGATCGCAGGGTGGATTGAGTATGAGAACACCTTCACGTAATTACGTTCTCTTTTTCAGACAATGCCTATGGAGTTGCTGCAGTCGGTACCCTGACTGCGTAAGGAGACTGGTGTCTTGTTCGAACGGAGTCTACACCCTCACTGTATGCATCATGTCTACAGTCAACAAGTCCAGAGTTTTGGCTTTGCAGGTTAGTTCAATCTTTGTTGATTATTAGAGATGTGCCGACTATGGCTTTGGCCAACTAGCCGACTAGCCGATTAGTCGGTTGTAAAGCGACGGACTTGTTATATTAATATAGTAGAACCATGGTGTTTGCATTTCTACAGAACATTTTAAAATACATTTTGTAGAAACGTAAAACACCTGTTTACCTTGATAATGCCTGAAGGCGAAACAAAAAGTCCAAGGTCATTTAGACGAAGCATGAAGAAACCTATATAAGTCGTCAAGGGGTGGACAATCACTAATCACAGTGATGGCGGTCATCACATTTTGTCTTCACCTGTCCTTTCCATCAAACTCGGTGGACCGACCACATTAAAAAAATGTGAATGTTTATACCTAGAATATATCTTGGATTGGCACATAGGTGATCTAAAGTCTATACCCAATTAGTCTTCCGTGGACAGTTGTTGTACTTCAAAAATATTCTTCAATTCCAGCTCCTCACGAAGGCCTGTTACCCCCCAGCTAGTGGCCATAGCATGATCTCCGAAGCGCTCTCAACACTTCGTCTTCGCTACGGAGAACCTGTCCGCTTCAGGTTCCTGGTGGGGATGCTGCAAAGCACTGGAGGATCTGGAGACCTTCAAGCTGCAGGATTATCCTTTATAAACGCCCTGCTCATCAGTGCTCCAGCACCACAGAGGAAGTTGTATATCCAAGCTGAGTTAGAGCAAGCTGGATTTGATATAGTTACTTTGAAAAAGGTAAATTTAATATGCGTTAATAATATTGTTATGCTTACCATGCTGTTAAAAGTGAACGCATATTAGATTAGCAGTACAGATTATATTATGATGACGGTTTACGACCATGAGATGGGCAAAATGCCGGGCATTTATGAAATTCCCAAAGCAAATAATTGCTCAATCACTTTAATATAATTGTGTTAATTCCAATTTTGGCCACCTTAACAGACAAATTGGCAAAACTGTAATGTACGATAGGTAAACCACACGACGTCACACGAGCTCGGCTGTTGAGCGGTTTAAAATTGTATTTTTATTTGATGTCACTTTTTTGTTATAACGTGCTAAAATACCAATATTTTAGTTTATGTTACCTGTTTTTATAAAAAAAAAAGTCTGATTTTCATTTATTTTTGAAGTACATATTAATACCTTTTAAAAACATAAGAATGTTTTTACATTTCAGATGATCATTAAAATACCTAATGGAAACGAGTTTGTCACAAAGGAAATAGAAAATTATGAAAAGCAGTTAATTGATATAGATACACTGAGTGAAAAAGCAAACGAAGCCCTGAAGGAGAAAGACGATCTTCGACACAAACTGGATTTACTAGAGAAAAGGGTGAAGGTAATTATTACTAAATATACCTACCTACTATTATTATAATATTTGTTTTACGTTAATATTCGTTATGTTTAGTACTATTATATAACATTGAAACCAAGACTATTATTATTATATCTCTGAAAAAAAAACAGAATATCTGAATCATGATATAAAATTTACAGATACTGCAAGAAGAAAAGGGAATATTGCTGTCTCTAGAGAAATGTTTAAAGGAGAAATGCTGTGAGCTACAAGAAGAAGTGTCTTCTTTGAGATCTGAACATGGAAACTCTAACCGAAAGAAGACATTTGTTCTGAAGAAAAAGAACTCTGCGCACAAGAACAGAGGTAAAATATTTCCCAAGTCTATTTATGATAAAGGTCACCTCTGGCAGAATGTTAAATACTTATGTATGATAAAGTCCAGTACATGCAAACAGTAATTAATGATAATTGATGAGAATGTTTTTCATTTGCAGATGAGTCGTCTCCACCCGAAGATGAAGGCATCAGTTCATCGGAAAGATCTTTAAGTCCCGATGGTGATCCGCAACGTGAATCGCTAGTTTATGAAGTGTTTAATGTAAAAAATGAGACCTACGACTTAATGCGAAACAAGCGTAATATCCATAAGAAACTGGAATCTACTAAAAAGTCTATCGATCACAAGAAATCATCAGATGAGGAAGAGGAAACAACAATAGATGAAGTAATTCAAGAACTCAGAAATATTGTTAATAATGCAGAAACAGAACAATATAAAAAGGGGGATACGTATGATGGTCGGTCATCAAGGTGCAATCAAACATCAGAAATCAACGTATCAGTTAAAACTTTAGAATGTCAAAAGCATAGAGAAGAAGATAAAGATGATTCCGTCACAAGTACTAGACATAGCATTCAAATAACAAACAGTAGTAACGAATACCTTGATCACGATATTGACGATGACGAAGAAAGCAAAATAATACCAAGCAAAATTCTTCCACACCCACCGAGGAAAGCAAAGAGCTTGATACATTTATTCGTCCCACCGGCTGACCAAGGTTTAGTTTACAAACGACCTGATTATTACGATGATAACTTTTATTCAAGTGACGAAGGCTCCGATTCTTTGTTGAGTGCTTCCCGCTGTGAAAATCAAATAAATAAAAACGAATCAGGCTCAAGCTTCGATTTTCAAGAATGTCGCGCCTTATTCACCTCACTAGCGGAAAAAGACAAAGATGACATCAGAGGTAAACGATCCAGATCTAAAGAAGAAGGCAGAAGAACATCTTTAAAACGTAGCGAGTCATTCCAAACTTCGGAAAAGGGTTCTCGACAACGCGAATACATAGACAATTTATTTTATAACGAATCTCACACTACTCACGGTGGAAGCAATTTACAAAGATCAAATTCAAAATGCAGTCGCGTTGATGAAATAGTAAATTTGATAGAATCGAAAAAGCTGACAAAAAGTCTGGATAGGATCGATGAAGGTTTAAATTCAATGGTAGATATAGTGATGCTAGCAGAACCGAAGAAGCCTACATGGCCTTATGAGAGAAGGCAGAGATCCTGTTCGAGAGCCAACAGCGACGCTGGAAAGGAGTCACCATTAGTCCCTGTCACTAGATCAAACAGTAGGCTAAACAGTTTCACCCAAAGATTTGATTTTCGATCAAACAAAGGAAAAGAAGATACAAACAAAATAGAATCTCAAAAATTTTACTTGCCTCATCCTAAACTTAGCACGGGATCATTCGACAATAACACTTCATATAATAATTCCACCTTTCTTGTCAAACGTGGTCACAGCAATGCTGGATTCTATACTGGTACTCATATGTTGAGGGATGCTCCCGCTAGCATGACAAGCCTCGTTATGAATGGAACACACAGCCATGCCGACTTAAAAAGAACCATGTCTCCGATTGGAAACTCAAATAGTTTCGGAATCCATAAAGTTACAGACATGCCCTCAGGATTATATTGATACTGCTGTTGAAAATTATCGTGTAATCAAAACCAACGACTAAGTTAAGAATTTTCGTACCTAATAACTTTGACTAGTGCAATATTATCCCGAATGGGAAATTAGTGTCAATTACAAGATTTACATCCAGTTTATTAAAGGATTCTTAAAAATAAATAACGTTTACATAATCGTTAAACTGATCAATAGCCACATCCTTTTTCTAAACTGGTGTAATTAAGTTGTGCTTTAATTTAATTATTTGATTTAAGATCTTACGAATTGTTAATATGTATCTTGGTAATTTTGTTTGTAAGCAAAATTGGCTTAAGATCGCGATTAAGTTTTGATTGCTGCCAGTTTTTGTTCATTTTCTTTTTATTTTGTATATTTTATTAATTTTTATCTTCATCATCATTGTTCATAACTTTCTAGCTACCTGTATACTTTTTATTGTTGAAAACTTTCATAATTATTATGGTATGTAAAGGTACTTATCGTTTTCATAATTTTTTTTTCTTGAAGTTTTAAGCTTGTATGTTATGTAATTTTATTAAGCATACTTAGCGTATTCCGAGGGTAATTTTTCAAAATTGTATCATGAATGAATATACCAAAGTCACGCTTCAGCGCTACATAACGCAATAGAGAATTATTTTTATTTTTTGTCATGTTCTCAGTATATTTTAGTAAAGCCATTATGCAATCTGTACCTATCGGTCTGTGCTTGTACAGCATTTTTTGTCCTTATTGTACGTAATCGAAAAGAGAAGGAGAAAAAATGTCTTTACTTTATTCACAGATCAGGATCTTTTTCTTTAGTACCTTAATGCTGTAAATATAAATGTAACACTTATAAATCATTAGCGTAATTCTTTCTATTATTATAATATTGTTAACATATTTTTGGATATAGCATACCTACTCAATCTTTATGATTTTCATTTTCTTCCTTTTGTTAAACGTAATTTCCGTCCATCTTGTTCAGTAAAAGTTTATCATCTACAATAATATTTTTCTCGTAATTTTCTTAAAAGGGAAATCCTTACACATATTGTAGAACTGAAATAATTGGGCACATGAAAACAACTGTTTTATTAATAATTAAAAACTGCGATGAACTATACTATCACACAAGTGCAAAAAGTTTTGTAGCATTTTAAACTGCTTCATTTTCTTCCAAATCAGCTTCCCTCAAGAGTGCTAGAATTTTATCATATCATATCATGACTTGTTCTTTAGCATCCATAGTCCATACGAAATCCAAATGATTGAAACTTGGTCTTTCCACCTGATAGACCAACCACATTCGGTAACCTTTCACTCAAGTACAATATATCTTGATAGTCAGCTTGAATATCACTTAATGAGTAATGTATAAAATTCGGAGCAGTTATGATGTATTTGATGATTATTCCTCAAGGACATGATCGATCTCAATTTTTTTTTCGACACAAACCCCATGCATGTCGAGGTCTTTCATTGTGACAAGTTTCATCAAAATCGATTCAGTGGTTTTGGAGCCTATTGATTTCCAAAACTTTTCGGCGTAAACAAGCGTTCCGCTCGCTCCAATCAATTATCGATGTAATCCGATACCACGCAGTTTCTCACCACACCCACTCCATACAAATGTCGCTTCGTTCACTGTTACATAAACAATTACGTCTGTACAGAGCGAAAATGAGCGTGTGTGCGTGCGGCGCCATACAATCTGTTCCAGATCTGTCTTAGAGGGGAGGTGAGGTCGATACGAAAGAGCGGCAGAGAGAGGCCATACTGTACGTAGTACTATTACTTATATTGTGCTATCACATAACAATTTCGAAAACGATTGGTCCTGTAACTACGGTTGGAGTGTAAGTGCCTAAGTGGGTCACTGTCATCTTTCGAGAAAAAACAACCTCACCTGCCGGCGATACACCGTGATACAGAGTATATCGCGATAATGGCGAAAAGAGAGGTAGGACACAGCCACACCCCGGCCTCTCCATGCAAATGTCGTGTCGTTTACTACTACATAAAGAATTACGTCTGTGCAGAGCATGAATAAGAGTGTGTGCGTGCGGCGCCATACAAACTGTTCAAAATTTGTCTCAAAGGGGAGGTGAGGTCGACACGAGAGAGCGGCAGGGAGTGGCCATTATTATGTAGTACTATACTGTGACATAGCGACACTTTTAGCTTGAATTGTAGCGGCCTATCTTATACCTTTAAAGATGGACTATAATAACATACAAAAATAAAAAAAATACAAATCATTTAATAAATTAAACTGCTTCAATTTCTTCCAAATCAGCTTCCTTCATAAGCGCTATTACTTTATCATAGACTTGTTCTTTAGCATCCATGGCCCATGCGAAGTCCACATGATTGAAACTTGGTCTTTCCACTTGATAGACACCAACCACATTGGGCAACTGTTCACTCAAGTACAATATATCTCTATAATTAGTTTGAACATCGCTTAAGGAGTAATGTATATAATTTGGAGCTGTTATTTTGTCAAGGTCGTAGTGTGGCGGAGTGGGTCGACCATATCTTTCAATATTCCGTATAGGTAAGTCACTGTATCGTCTGAAGAAGTCCGTGTTGATATTCTGGGCGTAGTGAGCGAATTGTCGCAAAGAAGCACCAGCTGGAGTATGGCCGAGTATTAGAGGTACCATTGTCTGAAAGGAATATAAAATGGTCAGTATAGCAAACATGATGGAAATTTTATCGACATTTTAACATATAACAATAAATGTAAGTGGCTTTAGAGCGAAAGCCAATCTTACCTTACTGCCGACTAGCGAAAGGCCAATTTCCAAAAGCTTCCTACTCCTATTAATTTCTTCTGATTAAATTCGTTGCGAGAGCCAAGTCAGCCGTAGTTTTACCCCGGGACTACTGTCGGCCGGTCGCCGCTGTTAATCCTGGCTACACATTAGACAGTGGTGACAATGTGTGGTAGGCCCCCATTCGTTATCCAACGTGGTGTATAAAAAAGCTAAATCTCAAAGCTAGGTACATTCGTTCACTCCTTGACATGTCGAACTAGTTCTCTCGGCCTGGAACTATTACTTTAAACATAGATAAATACCCACCGCATTAAAATAATCCAGGTCTCCACCATACACTATAGAAGTACATATATCATGTAAGAATGCGCCCTCGTAGCAAAAGTTAACACCAATTGCTTCGAAGAACTCGCGGTTGCCCAGAAATTCGGCGATTCCAAGACGGAAGGCTGTATCCTGTAGAAGCAATAAAAACATACATATATTTTTACAACAAATTCTCTTAAAACTGGTCGAATGGCTGGCAATGGCCACTTTGACTCCGAGGTCGCGGGTTCGATCCCCCCACAAGACAAATATTTGTGTGCATGAACGTGTCTATTTGTCTTAGTCTGGATGCTTTATAAAATTTATACAAAAATATATATTCAAGTCAAGTATGATTACTTGAATATATATTTTTGAGATTTTATGAGACGAGCTCGCTGGTCGAATGGTTAGCAATGGCCACTTTAACTCCGAGGTCGCGGATTCGATCCTCGCACAAGACAAATATTTGTGTGCATGAACATGTCTGTTTGTCTTGGTCTGGGTATTTTCTATGTATTATTTGTATGTATTTACAAAATAAAATGTATTTAAGTATTATATCAGTTATCTAGTACCCATTGTACAAGCTTAAAATAAAATGTATTTAAGTATTATATCAGTTATCTAGTACCCATTGTACAAGCTTTGCTTTATAGTTTGGGACTAGATGGCCGTGTGTAATTTGTTCTGGATTATTTATTTATATCAGTTATCTAGTACCCATAGTACTAGATAACTGCTTTCCTTACTTTACTACCTACAAGCTTTCTTTACTTTGGGACTAGATGGCGCTGTGTAAAGTGTTCATTAAAAAAAATCGGTTGTCTGTAAAGTCGGTTTACTGACGATAGTTGAACGTGACAACGTCATAAGAAAATACTGATGGAATGTTTGCATTTTTCAAAAGAAAATTTTAATGGAACGCCTCAGAGCGAGGTAACGTCACATGAGTTATGTTTATTCGTGCGTGCAGCCGGCTCCATCGAATTATAAGACGTTGTCACATCAAAAAATATGTATCTACAGGTTTATTCTGAACACTCGATTCGCAAATCTGGCTTTCATTTGGCCAGTTTCATTCGGCAGTGTCTCATCATAGTTTACCTCAAGTACAGCTTCATACGGCGCTAATAATGTAAAAGTAGGATCCTCATTGTAGATGAAGAATGCAGCAGGAGCCAGGGCTTGGAATGTTATGAACTTTTCATTATACTCAGGTCTCAGAGCGTTGAGTACGTAGAAGACGCTACAGCCTTGCGAGTGACCGATGTAATGGAGTTTTGACTGTCCTGTGACCTCTGAAACATGATAAGAATTCTCGAAAGAAGCTAAAGGAACAACGTACCCTATACCTAACAGCTAGTGCGCCCCGTGTGCCAACCTTCCGGTTATATCACGGGAATGCGAGTCTCTCGTCCAGTAAACCAACCAGACGAGAGGGCCTTTACCTGCTCCGCCTTTGCGCTCGGTAAACCAACCGAGCACGCAAGCGTAACAGTAGCAGGTCTTACTCGCTTTCACCTGCATGCAGGCTACTTGCATAGGTACTCTTAAGTCGCGTAGCTCGTGGCGAACCGACGCTCGGCGAACCAAGCATCGGGGCCCTACTACCATTCCCCAATCTCCATGATGGGTACCGGAGCTGTATGGCTCGTTCACTTCCCGGCGCACAAGTACAAGTACAAGCGCGCCTAGTGTTTCTGCACCCACACTGGAGGCCAGTTAGCTGGCTCCCTGATTTCCTTCACAGGCACCGGAGATGTATAAGGCACGCTCACTTCCCGGCATCCTTCAAAGAATAAATGCCTACCGCCGGCCTACGGTAGGGTGACCGGGGTGACGGAAGTGATCGCCCGCCATCCTCCTTGCTCAGCAGGCAAGTACCCGAGCTGCGACGTCAGCTTGGGAAGCCGACACCGCTGTAAGGGCCGCTCCAGGCCCTGTTGAGAATTACTGTGGCGGCCCTTCGCTCAAGGCCAGTGGTAACCAACTTGCTACGCGCGAGGTAAACGCCGGTAACTTGAACGCCCGGCCGACAAATATGGCAAGGCAGCAGACGAACATGCCCAACCTCTGTAGCTACACCACATGCACGTGAGTGATTACACGCACATATAGCCACCTCGAATCCGGACCCATGACTAGCAAATTATGGGCTTGCCGCCAGTCCCCGAGGTACCCTGATCCAAACAGGGGGACCCCCCGTAGTTCCCCCTGCGAAACTCCCCACAGTTGGGTACTCACAACTATTTCCTACCTGAACTGATAAATAAATCTAATCTGAACAGTCTTCAGCTTCTTCAGCTCAAGCCAATCTCTCCTATATTATCCTTCATATCGCAAATGCGAAATCCAGTGTGACGTTAGGGGAATATGTGTATATGGAATAAACTCTACTATATACTGTTTCTTACTTAATTCTATGTCGTTTTAAATCAAGGTATCTACCTAAACTATAGTCAATAAATGCTGGCAGGTCATAGTTGCCTATTTCATCCCAGCTGAACCTCCAGAAGTCTTGGTCTCTTCGGCCACCATCAGGGTTGAGGTACAGATGTTTTCTGGAGTAGAAGTTGCCGCGAGCGTTACCCAGCCACACGTCATAACCAGCTTCAGCGAGGAGGTATGCTGAAAAGGAAAATCAAACCATAAAAATATTCCTACTGTTAGGTGGGATGTGTGCTTGTTTACCACCTTAGCCAACATTTATTCCATAATTTTTTACTGTTCTGTCAATCATCCCACTGTTGGGATACGCATCTCCCCTCAATCGAAGGGGTTTTAGAGCATACTCCACCACGCTGCTCAATTGCGGGTGGGCGGAGTGGTCCATCAGTCCCAAATTAAGCGCAAAACTTGTACTATGGGTACTAGACAACTGATAAATGTACTTACTGTAAATACATACTTATATGAATACATAGAAAACACCCAGACCAAGAGAAACAGACATGTTCGTACACACAAATGTTTGCCTTGTGCGGGATCGAACCCGCGACTTCGGAGTCAAACTAGCCATTGCTAGCCTTCGACCACCGAGCTCGTCTATATATGTCACCTACCGTTATTATGCACAGGGTGTAAGTTGCCACTCGGCGACGATGACAGTACTTGCTTAGTGGAGAACGCATAGCGTCAGGCAAGTTGGTGTCACCAGAGTCGCGAATCTGATCGGTCCAGCGCATGGGGCTTCTTCCTCTTGGTCGTTTTCCCTGAACCTTCCCTGCCACTAGGAGTTTTTCCAAGTTGTCGATCTTCTTCCTGGCTATGTGACCAAAGAAATCGAAGATTCTACGGAGGCAGATGGTGGATAGCCTCATGGTGACCTGCAAATCATGGAGGATCGACGCGTTGGTGCGATGGGCCGTCCACGGTATTCTCAACATTCTCCTCCAGCACAATGGAGAATGACAATGCACCTCTAAAAGCCTTACCTATTGCATTGCCAGGTCCCAAAACCAGAAATTCAGCGGAGGAAGATGTCAATCCGTGCATCAGAAAAACGACCGGCTTGTTGGAGTCTGGTTGGTTGTTCTCATCCCTGCCATGAGGAATCCGATGAACCTCTAAGACATAGCCGTCTTGAGTTGTTACTGAGTGTATTTCCAGAGGATACCCATATTTCTGGATGAGGCCAGGCTGGAACGAGGCAACAAACATGTAAAGTAATTATCGTAACCTATAGATGCTTAGAAGTTAATAGAACCCTTTTTTTATACTATGTTGGGTGGCAGACAAGCATATCGCCCGCCTGATGTGAAGCGATTACCGTAGCCATATTAACGCTAGTAACATTAATATCGCTCGCGCACTACCACCTCCATTACCAACGCAGCCAGTCCTTCTTATCTAGTGACCTCACTCACTTATAGGAACACAACAACCCTCAATGAATTCTCATTTTGTTTCAGGTTGTGGTATTTGTGTGAGGTGGTGGTGCTTCAATGTGATCCAAATACGCTGTACCCTACCTCTCTTTCTGCTCCTATCAGCGGAAACGTCAACCTATACTCTCTTTCTGCTGTAATCAGCGTGAACGTCAACACGGCAGCAATATTGCTAGTAGACTTTCCCGCTGCTAACACCTCAGCTCCTCACGTATGGTGCCCTTGTTTGCTCGCAAACTCGCAAAAACACTTCTTCAATAGTTGACATTGTTATTTGTCTGCGGGCTTGTTCGATGTGATATTACTTCCTCAGTTAAGGTGCACCTCGTCCAAGTGAGGTTACCTTTGGCTCAGGTAAAACTACTCCCTCATTCCGTCCGCGCACGGCTCTTCTGCGGTGGGAAGCAGCTGCTTGCGGTGGGCCCTCTTCAGGGGATACCAGTGCTGTTTTCAGCGCTGGTATCCCCAGGTCGTGATGTCCCTGTTGAACCGCCGCGGGGGCTCTCTGGTGCTTTATCCTACCGACTGAGTGCACTCGGCACTCGCCCTCCATCTCACTAGGTTAGTTTTCGCTTTAAAAGCCTTCGGGCTAGAAGCATAGCATCCATTTCGAAAAATAAAAAAATTACACCCAAAAAAAATGTGTTTGTAAACTTAATAATTCAATAAAACTAAAAATAATAAAGCCATACTAAATTGATCACTGTGATAATCTGATAATTATAATCTATTACACAACATCAATCAAATTAGTAGGGATTACGTAAACTGATTGAACTTAATTCGGTAATGTAACGTTTTTATGCTAAAATACAGTACACTCTGCTGACTAACAATCGAGGCACTAGGGGGCCATTCATTGATTACGTAAGACGATTTAGGGGGGAGGGGGGTCGGCCATGTCTTATTTTTTCTTACAAGGGGGTGGGAGGGAGTCTTGATAGTTCTTACGTAAGATCACAAAAGCGCAATATTAAAATTATAGATGAATGATTAAAACCAAAATTTATTACTTGTAAGTATAAATAAACATTTCTAAAAATTGTTACTTAGAAAAATTGTTTTTTTCCTTTAAATTCTTACGTAATAAATATTTTACAGGGGGGAGGGGGTAGGCCTATTCTTATTTTTTCTTATAATAAGGGAAGGGAAGGGGTCAAAAACTAGCGAAAACAGTCTTACGTAATAAATTAATGGCCCCTAGCGAAAAGAGAGGTAGGGTATAGGGTATTTTTTTAAATTGCCCGGCTTGGTAAGTACTACCACCTCACAGAATACCGCAGCTAAATAATAATTTCCATGAGGAGTGTTGTGTGGACTGTAGTTGTGTGGAAGAAAGGCTGGCAACGGATCGGCGACCCCTTGGTGTGAAACGCAGCAGTGCTAACGGCGATGTTGAAAGTAATTCTAACCATAATATTCTACAATTTTTGTATTTACGCTTAGAAACAGTTTTGTGAAACAGCAGGATAATATTGCAAAGACGTGTTTCATTTTGCCTATTTGAAACTTAGTCGCATGTGTTTTTTTTATACTTAGGTACAACTAAGATCGAAACAAGCATACGACCTGCCTGATGGTCAGCAATCATCGCAGCCTATAGATGCTCGATACACCAGAGGCATCAGTCACGCGTTACCGATCCTGTATAAAATTTCTTCACACTTTTCTTGAAGAACCCCAAGAATGTTTTTTTCCATGAATGCACCAAATGCAGCTCTAACCGCAGAGATAAAAACATTGCTCTAATGCAGGGGTTCCCAACCGGTGGTCCGCGGACCACTAGTGGTCCGTGAGAGCTAAATCAAGGTCCGTGATACAGAATTATAATGTAAAGATTGATTAATACTAACCCAAATATTGTATTATCGAGATACAGTGTAGTAGATTTATAGGACAATTGGGTCTCTACATTGAACAGGGACCTGGAAGTGGTCCCCGAACAAAAAAAGGTTGGGAACCACTGCTCTAATGAAATATTAATAAGCAAATCTGGTACTCACAACATCCAACAAGGCATCTTCAATAATATTATCAGAAAATCGTCCGTCTGAACTCTTCAGATACTCTCTGACATAGTCAGCTTGAGGCGACTGCCTGCCGCTCACCGCCACCGCTAACACACCCAGAAGGATCACTCGCCACATGCTACCAAATTCCAGTAACTACTGGTCCTATTTCCATCTTTTGTATTGTATTCAACGTCACAAATCAGACTTTATCTATAGATTAATTTAAATTAAAACAGTAATTATGATAAACATATATAAAATCTAGTCCCAAACTAAGCAAAGCTAGTACTATGGGAACTAGATAACTGATATTTTTTTTTTGTAAATACATGCATATAATATTATACATATTATTATATGCATGTATTCAAACAGACATATTTGTCTAACACACCCAAACCAACACAAACAGACATATTTGTCTAACACACACAAATGTTTGTCTTGTGCGGGAATCAAACCCGCGACCTCGGAGTCAAAGTGGCCATTGCTAGCCATTCGACCACCGAGCTTGTCTAATAATATAACCCAAGAACTATTTTTGGGTGGCAGAGCAGGGGCAGTACCGCCGAAGCTCAAGCTGATTACCATTCGATTTTTTGACTGCGAAAATAAAATTTCTGTTTAGACTTTAAATATATATTATGAAGCTATGCTGAAGCCCATTCCCATCGCAATTTTTGATTCAAAAAAATAGGTCTTAAGTTATATGTCTGTCAATAGCTGTTAAAGCTATCTTCAGTTTATTTGGTAGAGCTCTACGATGTCTACTTACCAACCTAAACACAATTACTAAAAATCTAAACATAATATATATATATACAATCTTTGACAATCTTCAAATTTTTGACGAGCTCTGTGGCGTAGCGGTCAATGACGCGGCTTCGACACCAACGATTCCCACATAGGACAAACATTTGTGTGCATGAAAATGTCTGTTTGTCTTAGTCTGGGTGTTTTCTATGTATCATAAGTATGTATTTACAAAAACAATGTATTTACTTATGTTTATCTGTTGTCTAGTACCCATAACACAAGCTTTGCTTACTTTGGGGCTAGACGGCGCTGCGTAATTTGTAAAAAAAAAAAAAATCTAAGCAGATATTTGATTTCCGCAATCGGCTTCAGCTTCGTCGGTAGGGCCCCTGGTACCGACAATAAATAAAAAACGATGAAATTAGAAAGTTTTCTTGAATACTTAAAAAACTGTGTTGGACAAAAATAACATAGGTATAAAAGGAAATATTGAATTAAAAAGTTATAAGGAGTCGATTTCTTTTCTACCTCTTTGTAAATATTTTATTTGTAAATATTCTTATTGTAAATATTATCTTTCTAGCTTATACCCAATATAGTAGATTAATAACAATTAAAAAATCAGGAGTCGATGGTGCAGGTGGCTAAGGATCGGGGCGTGTGGCTCTCTAGGGGGGGGTGCCTATATACAGCAATGGATGAATACGCTGATATGGTAATGATTAAATTCTTAAACTACTTCGGTTTCCTCCAAATCAGCTTGCTTCATGAGTGCTATAACTTTATCATAGAGTTGTTCCTTAGCGTCCATCGCCCAAACGAAGTCTACATGGTTAAAACTTGGTCTCTCAACCTCATAGACGCCAACCACATTGGGTAACCTTTCACTCAAGTACAATATATCTCGATAATCAGCTTGAACATCGCTTAGAGAGTAATGTAGATAATTTGGAGCAGTTATTTTGTCCAGGTCGTAGTGTGGTGGGGTGGGTCGACCGTATTTTTCAATATTCCGTATAGGTAAGTCATTGTATCGTCTGAACAGGTGTGTGTTGATATTCTGGGCGTAGTGGATGTATTGTCGCACAGAAGCACCAGCTGGAGCATGGCCGAGTAGTAGAGGAACCATTGTCTGAAAGAAACAAAAATAAATAAATAAATATTTCTGGACAATTTTACACAGCGCCATCTAGTGTAGTAGAGTGAGTGAGGTACCAGAATGGAAGGCGATGCTGCATTGGCAGCGGGGGTGGCGGCGCGCGAGCGATATTTGCGTGCGTCAATATGGCTACGGTTACCGCTTCAAATCAGGCGGGTCGTATGCTTGTCTGCCACCCTTCGTGGTATAAAAAAAAAATCTAGTCCCAAATTAAGCGTAAAGCTTGTACTATGTGTACTAGACAACTGATAAATGTACTTAAATACATTTTTTGTAAATATATGCTTATAATACATAGAAAATACCCAGATAAAGACAAACAGACATGTTCATGCACACAAATGTTTGTCTTGTGCGGGGATCGAACCCGCGACCTCGGAGTCAAAGTGGCTATTCGACCACCGAGCTCGTCTAGTCTATAAATAGGATACTATTTAACCATCATTTAACGTAACATCAAATAAATACATTGCAAACCTAACCTATTTTCCACATCAAAAAATACTTATTGCACATCAAATGCATGATGTAATGTGCGACCAGATTAATTTAAGATGCAAATCTGTTTTTTTTTTTGTGGATCAATTTAATATTTTCCATATAAATATTACTTCAGTTTATAGCAAACTTGTATGGAAATTGGAGGAGCAGGCTGGCGTTGGTGCGCGTGTCACTCTAATCGAACACGCAAGTTAAGCAACGTCGACCGCAGCCTGTCTATGGATGGGTTTATTTATTTCGACCTCCTCCGTGCTTCGGAGGGCACGTCAAGCCGTCGGTCCCGGCTGTTCTCATTAGTTGACAGTCGTAAAGCCAAGTCAGTGGCCTTATGGCGGCTTGGAAACACTTGCCTCCGCCAACCCACAGTCGAACAGCGTGGTGAAGTATGCTCTAAAGCCCTTCGATTGAGGGGAGACCCGTATCGAATGCAGTTACCTATGGACCCTGTAAAACATCTTCACTAACAGTGCATGGCTTTAAACCAGTGGTTCCCAACCTTTTTTTGTACGCGAACCACTACGAGGTTTTTGTTGCGTGTAGGGGTACCCAACTGTCATATAAATCCATTATTCTATAATTCGAGATATGAGTATTTTGTATAATAGTGCTCAATCTCTTACGTTATAAGTTTGTATCAGGGATGTAACGGAGGTAATTTTATCAGAACCGAAGGCGGAGTCGGAGTTTTTAAATTTGATTTATCGGAGTCGGAACCGGAGTCGGAGACCCGTTCATAACAGTCGACGCAGGCCGCCGCCGCTATGTTATGCTTCGACCTCCGATTAAAACCTCCGATTTAAAAGTGTCGGAGCCGAAGTCGGAACCGAAAATGTAATAATAATCGGAAGTTACGACTTAACGAAGCCGGAGTCGAAGCTCCGTAACATCCCTGATTTGTATAACGGACCATAGTTTACCTCTCACGGACCACCGGTTGGGAACCTCTGCTTAAACAGAGAAATACACCTACCGTATTAAAATAATTCAGGTCTCCACCATACAATAATGAAGTGCATGCATCATGCAAGAGTGCACCCTCGTAGCAGAAGTTGACGCCAAGTGCTTGGAAGAACTCGCGGTTGCCGAGAACATCGACGTATCCAATACGGAAGGCCGCATCCTGAACACATGGGCAAGAAAAGTTCACATTTTTAGTATAATATTCATTAGTAGGTATAGGTACCTACCAAGAACTGGGGTTTCCGATCTAAGAACAAATAAGTTTTTTGAACAAGAATGTCGCAAATTCCATTTAAATACACTTTAAAACAGATGTGGATACTCGGAAACGCGTGTCCGTCAGCTTTGAAAATGGCTTGTAAAATGAAAATGAAAAAAAAAATGAAAAAATGTTTATTTCATTCACAATTTACGTATAAGAATGTGGAGGGTGGGCTCCTTCTTTTAAGTGTGAGACACCTGTGTCAGAAGGAGCCACGCTTCCATAACAAATGGTTTTACATAAGTTAAATTAATATCAATATTATTATATATAATAAATAGCCTGCAGAATACATTATTTATTTATTTATTTAGATATCTACATACAATCCAATATTGATTTTAATTTTATAGTCTAAAGCGTACCTATGTAATGTTTATATGAAGTCGAATGCCATCGTACTAATGAATATACTGAACCTCTAGCTGTGTGTTGTGTGTGTGTGTGTGTGTGTGTGTGTGTGTGTGTGTGTGTGTGTGTGTGTGTATTAAACAAGTATTATACATATATGATTGTATTTTTCAGACGAACCTCAAATTTGTTATTTTCGAAAATTGCGTGTATTTTACGGTAAATATACAAAGTTTCGAAAGAAACAAAAAGTATCTTCCGCAATTTTCTACGCAAGTGTCCGTCTATCCATATAATACGATATTGTGTTAAATCTGATTACCAACACCGTTCAGGGTGAAACACGCGTTTCCACCTCAGGATGGCTATTTTAGGGTGGATAAACAGAATAAGCGAAAATAATGAACCGAAATTATTTTTCAAACTTTTGTTCTGCTGGGTATACGGATACGGACCGCCTGATGGAAAACAGTTACCGTAGCCTATGAACGCCTGTAACACCTGGGGCTTCACACGCGCGTTGCCGACCCTTTAAAAACCTCTTCACGCCCCTTTTGAAAAACCCCATGCTTAGTCTCCTGAGAAAACCTCGACAGGCAGTTCATTCCACAGCTTGACAGTACGCGGGAAAAAACTTCTCTGGAACCGCACAGTACGCGACCACTTAGGCTCCAATGTGCGAGGATGAATTCCCTGTCGATGGCGAGCGGTGGGTGCGACTGTAGAAGGAGGCCTTGGGCATCATGTCAAACAACCCCCCTGAACACACCCCATTGTACAAATGGTTTACCTCAAGAACAGCTTCATATGGCGATAAAAATGCATATGCTGGATCTTCATTGTAAATGAAGAACGCAGCGGGAGCCAGCCCTTGGAATGTTATGAACTTCTCGTTATATTCTGGCCTCAGGGAGTTGAGTACAAAGAACGCGGTACAGCCCTGCGAGTGACCGATGTAGTGGAGTCTAGACTGTCCTGTGACCTCTGAAACATTAATATATAAAACACCTTCACTATCTTGACTACAAGAAAATAGTTCAACAATATTGATGAGGTACTTGAAACATTGCTGTCTGAATGACAGGAAAGGTGGGAAACTTCTACCAAAGGATGCCACTTGTATTTGTTATAATAAATAATACATATAAAATATAATAAATATAAATAAATATTTCTGATTAATTTACACAGCGCCATTTAGTCCCAAATTAAGCGCAAAGCTAAACTAAAAAAAGTTATACTAGACAACTGATAAATGTACTTTTTTTTTTTTTTGTAAATACATACATGTAATTCATGTAAAACACCCAAACCAAGACAAACAGACATGACGTTCATGCACACAAATGTTTGTCTTGTGCGGGAATCTAACCCGCGACCTCGGAGTCAAAGTGGCCATTGCTAAGCTCGTCACTCGTTTCAATCGGTAAGATAGATTAAATAAAAAGTGGTTAGAAGTCGAACACCCCGTTGCGCAATTTTTAACTGGTCAAGGATATATTTAGGCAATTCTTCATTTAAACTTGTGCCTTAATGCGCATGTTCTACTACAAATCATGAGCTGATCAACTAACGAAGTTCTGGCAAAAGAGAGGTAGGACACAAATTAGTTATAAGCTGCCCGAATGTGGAAATAGCTCCTTACAGAATACCGCTAGTAAATAACAATTTTCTTGAGGATTCTTGTGTTCCTACGAGTGAGTGAGGTCACCAGATTCCTCTAAATGAACTAAATACCAGGAAGGAAAGATATGCTGTGTGACAGCGGAGGCGTCGGCGCTCAAGCAATATTTCATGTTGCGAGTGTTTTTATGGCAACGTTCCCGCTTCACAACAGACGGGCCGTATGCTTTCTACCATCTGACGTAATAAAAAAAAAAAAGATATATGTCAAGGACATTTAATCAATGTCCTTGACATATATCTTTTTTTTTTCATCATCATTAGCAATTAGGTACATACGAGTCGATAAACTTTCGATAAATATTTTTAGCAACGTTATCTACATACACATGAAAGGTAAGAAGTAAGAGCGAATAACAAAAAAAAATTTAATGGACTTGTTTGGAAACGAAGACCCAAAAAAATTGATGGATTGTATGAATAAGAACAATAAGAAGTTGAGCTGATAAAAATGAATGGGTAAAAAAAGACAGACACTACGCTGACCTCACAAAACGAATGAGAAAAGGACAGGCATAAAATAATAATGCTGTCTACAAACACTAAGGCAAGAACTCTTTGGAAAAAGCGAAAAGAAACAAAAAATTATTTTAAAAAAGAAACAAAAAACAGGTCATGCATTACTGAATCGAATGCCAAAACCAAGCGAAAAATACGTTTGTTTGAGAAAACGCAAAGCAATTTAATACAAGGAGGAGAAAACTCACTCCTCTTAGCAATGTTGAAAATTATCACAAATGTTGTTATAAATGTCGATTATTATGTACTTACCCAGAATATAGTCTATGTAGGCCGGCAGGTCATAGTTGCCTATCTCATCCCAGCTGAACCTCCAGAAATCTTGGTCTCCGCGGCCGCCGTCAGGGTTGAGGTACAAATGCTTTTTGGAGTAGTAGTTACCGCGAGCGTTACCCAGCCACACGTCATAACCAGCTTCAGCGAGGAGGTATGCTAAAAATAAGAATTGTTAAAGTTACGGAGGGTTTTGTGATTTAATACCCATACCTATTACAAATATTCTACTATAGTCACATCAAAAGTGTACAAAGGTGAGAGGTCAGCGGAACAGCGGTATAGGCAGTAAGAGAAAAATACACTTGATGAATATTTACCTTATGAGCGTATATTTATTAAAAAAGAAAGAGAGAAAAAAGTCTGTAGGTACCTCAAATAATATTTTGCTATTCTTTAATAGCAGAAAGTATAAAATAACATTAACCAAAAAATCTACAAGTAGGTAGTGACCAACGGATATAAGCACGATCCATATAGGTAATTTAATGAGCGAATTTTATGATGTCATCCGCTTAGCAATGAATGCTGTAATTGATATGCAATAGAAACAGAGGTAGCAGCACAGAACCTTGGGAGATGCCAGCATAGATGCTCATGATGTCGGATCAAGTGCCGTAGAAAATAGCTCTGATGTATCTATTGGACAAATTATGGCAACATATTTCTCCAAATCCCTGGTTAGTCTGTACGACAGCATCTTAGAAGACTACTGTTCCAGATCGAATCGAATCGATCGAATGCTTCACTCCATCCGATCCATTGGCTTTAGAGAGTAGGAAATGATTAACGATAGGCCTGTAATTGGACGGGTCGGTCCTACATTAAGTATTTTTAGGTATCGGGTGCACATTTAGTAGTCTTTCTTTTAGATGGAACTTGCTTAGAAGAGTACGAGAGCATTTATTTCAAATATATTTTAGCAAAATCAAGAGATTTCCCCCAAGAGACTGCGAGAGAGGTCTGCTAATCTACAGAAACATCATGAGAGATGTTAGAAAATAAAAGCAGGTACATATTAAAGAAGCTCAAAAAAACTTACCAATTGCATTGCCAGGCCCCAAAACTACGTATTCTGCTGACGAAGATATCAATCCATGCATCAGAAAAACGACCGGTCTGTTGGAGTCGCGTTGGTTATTCTCATCCCTGCCGTGAGGAATTCGATGGGCCTCTAAGATGTAGTTGTCTTGAGTCGTTACTGAATGTACTTCAATAGGATATCCGTATTTTTCGATAAGGCCAGGCTGGAACATGGATACTGAATTCTAGAATCTATTATTATGATACTCGTACCCAAGGTCGTCGCCAACCGATGGCCCAGAGGGGAGCAAGTTGATATGGAGAATGAGAAAAGTATGAATTGTACCTAGGTAAAGTCGAGAGCTTATGAAGCTTTTCACTTATAGCACGAGCCTTACATCTACAGCGATTGTAATAATAACGATACAGAGTCCATCGTGTAAAGTTTCACGAGTTCTTGACTGTACGTACAGTATAAATAAAACTTATATATAAATGCAGCTGCCCCTCCCTGCTCCCCCTTGGCGACGCCCTTGCTCGTACTTATTACGTGTTTGTGTGGTTATTTTTCTCTAACTCCTATGTAGTGGCCATCAGCAACCACAGTTAACCACCGTTGCTTATAAGTCTTTACGTTTAGAGAGAAATTTAGTACCAACCTAAGCAAAGCTTGTACTATGTATACCTACTAGATAACTGATATTATATTTAAATACATATTTTTTTGTACATACATACATTACATATAATACATAGAAAACACCCAAAACCAAGACTAACAGACATGTTCATGCACACAAATATTTATATTATGCGGGGACCAAACCCGCAACCTCGGAGTCAAAGGGGCCATTGCTAACCATTCAACCACCGATCTGGTGAATTTAACAAGAAATTTTACACTACTAAAGTACAAATTTTGAACTGAAATTTAACATTAAACCAATGTGGTCGACATAGTTCTCAGCATGGGCACCGCCAGGATTACTTTCAGGGAGGTGACCTGAAAGTAATACGCATCTACATACTCATAATCTATATACTTATATAAAAGGAATCTCAGAAATATATGTATGGGCATAACTCTCGGACGGCTGCATGAAATCGGATATTTTTTTGTTGTTCCTTATTATCAAGACAAGGGTTGTATGGGAAATTCACTGAAATGAGATGGGAACGGGAAGAACCACAGCGAAGCTTGGGCGAGCCTACTAGTAACTAATAAAAAATAATCATACATTTTCATATCAATTAGCTTATTGTGAAATTTGATTCGCGTGGATATTTTAATTTGGACATGCACTTAATTTGGACGGTACCGTACGTATTTTATGCTCACAACAGGGGGGAGGGGCGGGTAAAGAACCCCTTGCACCTCCCTCTCGTCGTCCATGGTTCTCAGAGACATCAAGCTTAATTGGCAGTGGTCTGGCCACATCTGCCGAATCAGCGATAAGAGATGGGGGGGATAAGTTCTATAGTGGAAGCCGAGTATGGAGTACCTATGGGACGACGAAGCGTGGGGCGGGCCCCTCTAGCCTAAATGGACCAGGGACTTAAAAAGCAGCTGGCAGCGATTGGATGGCGGAAAGCGGAGGAACGCATATGGTGGACATTATTGGGGAATGACTATTCATCAGTGGGTCTACTTAGCACCGTCATCGTTATCTGCCTTTATCGTGATAATGATGATGAAGAACCTCTTCCTCTTTACCCTCTTCGACAGTCTAGGCATAAAGAACTGGTACTCACAACATCCAACAAGGCATCTTCAATAATGTTATCAGAGTATCGTCCCTCAGTAGTCCTCAGATACTCCCTGACATAGTCGGCCTGTGGCGACTGCCTGCCGTTCACCGCTACCGCTAGCACAGCCAGAAGGATCACTCGCAACATGCTCGCCAGCATGTTTCAGTGGTTACTGGTCATATATCCGCCTCGTATTATCGTCAATGTCAGAAATCAGAGTTATCTATAGATTAATAGAAAAATAATTATGGTGATAACTCCATATCTATTATACTAATGAGCAATTTCTTGTATACAAGGTGGCGATTTATTCACCTGCAATATTTTAGGAACTGTATCTGTAAGCGATATACTACTCAAATATTATAATAGAAAAATACCAAGATTATTTTTTTCCAATTGTCCTATTTTTTCAAAGCATAGTGAACACGTATTTTTAACAATCTGCGTCCGCGCACCTCTCCCTGCGCCGCTGCCAGGCGCACGATCCGAGCCACACCCCCGCTCACCACCTGCCGTCGCGCGACCGCATTAGGGGCGTTAGGGGACAATGAATTTGGTAAACAATGCGTGTATAAATGATAATTTAATTCATCATCATCATCATCAGCCTGTATCTACCCACTGCTGGATATAAGCCTTCCCCAATGCTTTCCACCAGATACGATCCTCCGCCTTCCGTATCCAGCCGCTTCCAGCCGCTCTCTTTAAGTCATCGGACCATCTAGAGGGAGGGCGCCCAACACTTCGTCGTCCTACGCGCGGCCTCCACTCTAATACCTTCCTCCCCCATCTGCCATCACTTACTCGGCAGATGTGACCCGCCCATTGCCACTTCAGCTTGCAAACTCTGAAGGCTATGTCGACAACTTTAGTTCTCCGTCGAATTTCTTCGTTCCGGATTCGATCCCGCAGAGAAACCCCGAGCATAGCCCTCTCCATCGCTCGCTGCGCGACTGTGGACCAGTCCGATGGTCAGTGTCCAAGTCTCTGCACCATATGTCATTGCAGGGAGGACGCACTGTTTGAAGACTTTAGTCTTCAAGCATTGGGGTATCTGTGCGGCGAAGATGTACCGAAGCTTTCCAAAAGCTGCCCAGCCCAGTCGAATACGTCTATCGATCTCTTTGTTGAAATTACCCCGGCCAAGCTGTATGGAATGTCCGAGGTAGACATAGTCATTAACCACTTCAATAGCGGCATTCACTACTAGAACCGGGCTAGGGATGACATACTCGTTGTACATGACTTTCGTCTTGTCGAAATTCATCCCCAGCCCGTCGAGAAGCAGCATTGAGACCAACAACATACGACTGAGATCCTCCAGCGATTCAGCCATTATAACCACGTCGTCGGCAAACCGAAGGTGTGAGATGTACTCGCCATTCACACTGACGCTCCGTTTTTTCCAGTCCAGCGTCTTGAATACGTCTTCCAGAGCAGCGGTGAATAGTTTTGGGGAAATGACATCTCCTTGACGTACTCCCCGCTGCAGCTGGATAGGCTTAGACTGCTGGTCCTGGACGCGGACGGTCATTGTCGCAGCGCTATATAGCCATCTTAGCACCTCGATATAGCGGTGGTCGACTTATAATTTTATTACATTAGTTAAATCTAAAAATGATAATGCTATCACCATTTTTTTCCCTTATAACTCTAGCCCTACGTTACCCTCAAATGTTGCAGGTGACTAAGTCGCCACCCTGTATAAATAAATAAATATTGTCAGACAAATTACACAGCGCCATCTAGCCCGAAGTAAGCGAAGCTTGTGTTATGGGTACTAGACTAACTGATAAACATACGTAAATACATTTTTTTTTGTAAATACATACTTATGATACATAGAAAACACCCAGACCAAGACAAACAGACATGTTCATGCACACAAATGTTTGTCCTGTGTGGGAATCGAACCCACGAGCGTTGGTGTCGAAGCCGCGTCATTGACCGCTACGCCACCGAGCTCGTCTATAATATAATAGGTAGGTAAATTTATATTTGGCTATTATCTTTAAGTCAAAGCAAATCTTACTCGCACTTTTATAACGTTATAACTTTCATTCTGCGACCGCAAAATAAATACGAGAATTAGCCTTCCGAGCTCCTCCTAAGATAAGGATACGATGTTCAGAGAGCCGGTACTTTACCTGGTGTCGGGTTTAGGTTAACCCTGAAGGGTGTTAGATGGAGAGTGGAAACCAGGTAATTACTACATCTCCTACAAGTCGTACCTTACCTGTATCGTAACCACAATTCTCAACCGTTTTGGCTCTACCTTTAAATCAAAACGATATCATAATTTTATACCAGTACCATACCCTTATACCTTTACCGCTTTCAATCCCTGCACTAGAGTCACCATTGAAACTAGTCATTATTTCAGTATCAAAATTATTAGGCCGGTTTCTAGCCCACGGGGCCGAAATCGAGGTTGAGTGGAGCGAGTAGATTCAGTGTATGTTTTCCATTGATTTCAATGGAAAATGTATTTGATGATCATTCCTCAAGGACGTGATCGATCTCAATTTTTTTTCGACAAACCTCAAGCTTGTCGAGATCTTTAATTGTGACAAGTTTCATCAAAATCTGTTCAGTGATTTTGGAGTCTATTTATTTCCAATAATGACTTTTCGGCGTATTTAGGCGTTCCGCTCGCTCCACTTAATTACTACGAGAATAATGTGTCATTTTGAGACAAGAAAAAAAACGTATTGAATAAATAAGCTTTAATTTTGGCCAAACTATTACATTGCATTAAACTTTACACATGTATTGAAAATCAATGAGTGTAACAAATAAAATTCACAATAAAAAATAAATATTTTCCGCTAATTTCGAAACATTGAAGACAGTAAAATGCCATTTACAATTTGTTTAATGGATCGATTAATGACATGACTATAGTAGAGTTTAGTCAAGAATATACGAATATATCAAAAATAATAGTTGCTGTGGCAACTGTGGAGCTGTGTTTAAAACCTAGCAAGGAATATTTTTGTAGTTAGGTATTTATTTATACCTAAAATAATTTGCCCGTAAGATATCAATGTCTTAATAAATAGGTATTAAATTATACTCACTATACTGAGTAAACGTTTAGCGGTTAATTGTTGTGATCAGGGGGCCTACCGCCGAAGACGAAGCCGATTAGCATTGGAATTTTTGGATGAGAAAATTAACCCATTCCGAGTGCCGAGGCCGCCCATCGGTGTTCCAAAAATCATTAATCACATGCCAAAGACGCCCATCGGCGTCTAGGTTTTGTATTCAGTGTCTATGCTAATTAGTATGTATGGCGGCATGAGGGTGAAGTTCATAATAGGTAAGCCGGCAATAAATGGGTTAAACTATTGCTTAGATTACTGCTAATTATGTTTAGCTCAGCTGCTAGAAACCCTAGAGCTCTAGAGAGACTAATCTGAAGATGTTTGTCTATAACTAAAACGTAGATGTATTTTTCGAATCAAAATATTCGATGGCAATCGGCTTCAGTTTTGGCGATAGGGTCCCAGGTCTGAAATTTGTTCAGATATACTTACTGGGTTTTAAATTAAGCTGTATGTAGACTTGGACAGTTGAGGTAGAATGTTGGATGACTTTGTCGTTATGAGATCGATCTAGACTAAGTTTTGCAAGTCTCCAAGTTTCGAAATTGAGCTCTAAATCGGGGTCGTAAAGACGAACATGAAAAATGGGTATAGTTCTAAAATTTATAAAAGGGAAGCCTTACAGTAAGATTAAAATTAAGAAGAGCACCAGTGACCGACACTGAAGCACCTCCGCTCTCCGCGCTAAAGCGATACAAATTGTTCTTTATGTAAATGCCTTTATCAATACGATAACTTTTACGTCTGTGGTTCAGCACAGGTAATTTATTTTTTATAGATTAAAAAGTGATCAATGCTTGTTTTAATTACTCCTTGTAAAGACGGAAACGGATTAAGATTACGATAATTATATATTTAAATCTAAAAAATGCGAATCATCACAAACAGATAATGTAAACATAAATTTATTTACTCCAATTCACTCCATTTTTTACAGGATTGCCACGGGAGTGAAACTGATGTGAAACATCTGATGCGGCGTATCAAGCCGATTTTAAGGCATGGTGACGTGTCGCCATACGCTCGTAACTCTCGAGACATTCTCCCCAGTCGACCAAGCATTAGTCTCCCGTCTCACTCAGGCATATTTTTTATTCAAATATTTCAAATCTGTCAGGCGTACCACGATCTCCTCGTCTCAATTTATCTTATTAGATATTATTATGTCTAAAATTTAAGTCAACAGCTGGTTTAGTTGGCTTTAGTAAAAGATTGAAGCTATTTTACGAAAACCGTCGAAACTACCAACAATTCTTCAAATCTAATTTAGGAAAATACAAATGTTTTAGAATTTTATTTTGAATTCAAATACCCTAAAAATAATAACAAACAATATGATTTACTACAATATCAACCGTAGAGTATTATAAATAAAAATCACATATGCTGAACCACAGCAGAAGGGTCTCTCGAAATTGAGTTGAATGGTATCCATCCTATTTCAGTCCAATTCCACTGCCCCAGAGTATAGAATTACAATTTAATACTTTTGAACACAAATACTCGGAGTTATTGTTAAAAACAAAATACACAGAGAATACGGTCCAAAACAATTAAAAAAAAAACAAATTTCATGTCAAAATGCCGTATTTTTTTTAATTATTCAATATAGGCGTATATTGCGCGACGTAGCTCTTCGTTCAGTATTCAGTGAGTGAATGAGTGAACTCTACGTTCAGTGAGAGTGAGTGGCAGCTTTCGCTGTAGGTTGTATGCTGCCCCTTTATGGAGAAAGGGCACAATTGACTCGACCCACTCTGTTATTGTGGACATTCTCCATTCGGAGAAAGGGTACAACTCCCTGTGTTTGATGCAGATGTGTATAATCTCCGATTGACGTTAAGTACTACCGCTGTTCAAAAGTATCAAATCGTACAATTCCGACCAATCGAGAGTACCCTTCTGAAACTCAGTTTAAAAATGTACTTTATTGCCATAAGTAGTTACTATCCAATAGAACAGCAATCTATACATTAATACTTTTCAATATTATTGCCGCTTATTTCCACACAGGTATAATAAGCAATCACGTGGAATATTAAAAATAGATTTCATTTATTTGGTGCACCAATACCCTTATATAGTTTAATACTAAGTTTTGGTACTTACACGTTCATTTGTATAGACAATATTTCGCTCACTCTCTTAATATAAGTTGAAGTGAAACAGAATACTAACTAAGCGTTACTGTAGCTTGGCTGAAAATGCTATAGGAATGCTGATATTAGCATACGGTGTCGATTCACGAAACAGTGGTCTGACTTTGGATTGAAATTGCTGTCTTTGCTGCGCGTGTGAGTGCGAAGAAAATTCTACTTTATTTTTTTATCTACCACTACGTCGGATGGCAGACAAGCATACGGTCCACCTGATGTCAAGCGGTTACCGTAGCCAATCTTTTTATATATCCTATAGCTGTGGACCACTATCCCTGTGGGCTAGAAATAAGTTGAGGACTAAGCAAATAAATTTTGGAAAAACGTAGCGCTTCAAAAACAAATCAAACAAATATTTATATGTCGCGTCCCTAGATAAAACTATAAAAAAAAACAACTAAATTTCAGTTTTACGTGATTAAAAACGGTTGATCATATTTTCTCGAATCAAAGATGTCTTTTTAAGAACACCAAGCAAACGTAAATCTATATAATGTTCTTCTATACACATTTAGGCGTAAACCCGCACGCAATGTTCCATAGTGCTAACTCGAACTTTTTTATCTATCCAATGGAATGATTGAATTTTAGATCGAGATAATAGATTTGTAGCTGCAAGACCAAACTGTATCCCCCGATTTTGTTATCATTAATTTTTTTGAATTGCCTCCCTATGGAAGCAGTTTTAAAAACCTAGTCATGACAAAATAAATTGTACAGTTGAAATCTTAGCATACAGTGTGAATTATCCTTTAGAATTTAGCCGAAATTGCATCAGGAATGGAGAATTTTTCTGATACATCAAACCCTAAGATCTTAATGTCCTAATCACTCTTTTATCCACAATAATATCCACCATGTAGTTTTGACACAAGCCACACCCCATTTTTTCATATTATATGATTTAACATCCACAGCATAACGTTTTGAGCACACCACCGTAAAATTTCCATATCGCACTCACACGCAATTTAATAAAATACCGTTTAAACAATATACCCTAAATTACTCTGTAACATCCTATGTAAATAATAGCGTAGAACGCTCGATCACCTAACAAAATCACGCTACATATATAGACATAAATGTATTTAAAATACTCATAAATTCAATATTTTACATTACATTAAAGGGTCGATCTTCTATACGTATTGGATTTTTTTTTGTCGGGGGAAACATTTAATAGAGCTATTATTTTTCTATAGAAAATGCCAGCATGTAATTTTTAATAATATTATACTGAAAGTGACGCAATTAAATAATAGCAATTATTTTGTTAGTCGGAATTTTAAACTATCACATTGCTAAGAGGGGAGTCAAATCCCAAAAAACCTTCTTTAATTCCGATTAAAGGTTTTTTGGGATTAAATTAATAATTTGGGACAAAATAGGAGTAGTCCTAACCCCTAATTTATTCCGATAAATTAGGGGTTAGGACTACTCCTATTTTGTTTGTTTCAAGACAGCCGTAGTTTTTCCCACGTAACTGCAGTGGACTCCATTGTCTTTTTGGTGGTCACCTCTAATAATCCTCGTTAAACAGGAGACACAGTGGTGAGACTGTGTGGTGGGCCTGTCCCGATTATCCTCAAGCAATAAGGTCTGAGGCCAGAGCTCAGAGGTCGTTAACTCCTTATTCTCTCAGGAAGATATTTACTTATTTTATATTTCTTTCGGCCCTGGATAAGACTAGAGAGAGTGCACCTTTAACTATTCTAAAAAAAAAAAATATATTCTAAATAAATTCAAGAAACGAACAATTTCGTGCAAGTCCGGCTCACAAATGACCGGTTCTATACCGGTTCTATAGAACCATAGAACCGGTTTTGTAGAACCGGTCATTTTCGAAAAATTGCATTTCCTTTCCGTTATTCACCGTTCTATTAACTGTTTCCCCACAAAAGTTACAATAATAAGATTACACTCAAACCTAACTTTAAAGACTGAAAATTGTATGTAAATAAAGTTATGACTATATACTTACTTATCTTAAATCTAAGTAGTCAATAGGTATTAACAATTTTTTCATCAGTCAGCCACCATTTCCGACACAAACTGGATTGGATATTTTTCTACATATATTTTTATTTCATAGTGTGAAATAGTATAAAATGGATATTTGTTATAAATCTTTCGACCTAATATATACAGGGTTTACGTCAAGTTTATAGGTAGTTAGTTCTATTAACGTACTATAAAATGTCTTAATACTTATACGCTGATATTAGATTTACTCTATTGCCCACAAAAGAGCGTTATGTTTTCTCTGCTCACGTAAAGTCGCGCGCATACGAACAAATTTGCTACGTTTTATAATACGCAACAACTTTGTTTGCATATGCGTACCGCTAACGAACATTCTGTATTTCTTTCATATTTGACGCGATAACGCCTTATAAATCGATGAACGCACGAAAAAGCATGACTCATTGTCACGTTCCGCCTGAGCCGAGCGCGCAAGCGAGAGCGCGGAACAAGCGATAGAGGCATCGGCCTAAGCGACACATCTATCTCTCTTCCACTCCATCAGCTGATGTTTTCTTATGACGTTATCACGTAGAAGCATCGGCCGTGAACAGACTTCACAGACAACCAATTTGTTTTTGTTCGCAGACGCCATATTGTAGTAATATATCCTATATCACTCTCACAGCTGAGACGAATCTAATGACACCTCATATGTTGAAATCCGTCAAGCAAGAGAAAGATGTAGCTCGTGCTAAAGAAATCCACATAGATACATTCGAAAAACATAAGCCTTCTTCGACAGTCGGGCCCTTTATTAAAAGGGCACGTCAATATCAGCGTATAAATATTTTACACCCATTTGTACGTATTTTGCGCACTATGTGCGTATATACCGAACACAGGGTACGTAATACGAAATCACTTGCTTAGATTTAGAATATTTTTCATCGTATCCCTAGTTAAGGCAACGATTATTAATTATCAGTTAATATTTAAGGCAAGGATGCATCTAAAGTTTCTAACGCTTAGATATGTAACAGGTATTTCGTACTTTAGAAACATAGACTAGATAAGTATGGACTGCGAATCTGGAAAACTGGCGATTCTGTGAGCGATATGCGAAAAACTTATTGTCCTAATATTAAAATATAGAAGTATGTTTGATTTGAATGCTTGTTGTACTTAATTTGGTATGAAGATAGCTTGAATCTTAAAGGGGCAAAAACTCCACGTGAACACGGAGCGACGGGCGGAAAGTTAGTTGTAATATAATTTGATATTAAACTAACCTGATTCCAAGAACGATCGGAAATAAAATATATAAGAATGTCCTGTCAATGTAAATAACTTTGACATTTTGCTCCGTATCTTCCGAATGAATAAGTTATTGGAATGCAATACTTGACAACTGTTCAGTTTGACCCTTTCTGACCCATTAGAGATATTATCTATTAAAATCCTTTTATTACACTTGACAGGAAAATCGTAATAAGTTTATACCGGATAACGCAGTCCACTCCTCCCGCGTCCATGTAAATATACACTTTAGAACAAACAGTTACATCAATTAGATAGTCTATGTAACACGTTATCTATGGCACAAGCTAAAGGGGTTTAGTTTGAACATCCAATCCAGTTTTAAATATGAACAAGCCAAGCCTTTAATCCTTCCAGTCTTTCTTGATTTCGAAGCACCACTCCCATTGAAGATGCACGTTTTTATCGTCGTCCGTGAAGAGGCTGTTGACGGTATAGGAACCCCTGGCAACTAGGCCCGATGGGGCGTCTTCTGGGGGTGTAGTGTACGACTGGATTTCCGTTTTCGGTGGGTAAGATCCGACCATATGTGTCATCTTGTCCACTGGAATAAAAATATTAGAGGTGTTTAAAATTGAAAATAAGAAAACATTTTGGATGGTTATCGAATGGTTAGAACGAATAGACGTGTTGATAAAGATGACTAGGCTATATTATGCGTGTGTAAATAAAATACACGCCCTTCAAATATTGCGCATGACCCTGGCCACTCCATAGAAATGCCGCAACGTTAAGAATTACAGAAACAATGCCGTCTGTGCAAATGGTGATTGAGCGTGTGTGTGTGTGTGTGTGTGTGTGTGTGTGCGATGTGGAACAAACTGTTCCAGATTCAACTCAAGAGTGGAGATTAGGTCGGCTCTAGAGAGCGGCAAGGAAAGTCCATCCATACTGTATGCAAGTACTATTATATAGTGGTATAATTTGCGATGGTGAACATAAAAGTACTTACGTATAATAATTATTATTTAATTAATAAACATACTTAGTGCACTTGGCAGGTAACGCAATATCGATTGAGCATCAGTTTTGAAACTTCATCGTAAAGTCCACAGAGACAGCGGCCTGTAGTATATATGCGCCGGTTTGAATGTATTTTACTCACGCAGACGCATTTCAATGGGTACAAGTGAGATAGAAAGTACTTTCCATCTCATTTGCGCACATTACAAGGCGCCTGAAAGGAACACAAGAAACACAGGTTCGCCTTAAGTCTCGTTGCATGTGTATGTTGAACAAGATTTAAAGAGGCAACTTGCATTTGCACCTGCGCTGTACTTTCACCGTACGCCGTCTCTGCGAGCTTTACGTCTAGTGATGTGCCTGTTCTGGTAATATTGCCAATATAAATGGCAGCAATATTGCGAAAATTGGGAATATTCCCAAAATACTTTATACAAAATGTTTGCTTCGGGCAATATTGGAGAGAACGGGACATCTCTATTTACGCTGAAGAGCTGCGTAGCGGATATAAGTTAGTATGAAACATGAGCAAACGCCTACATAAATAAATAAATATTGCTGGCAAAATTACACAGCGCCATCTAGACCCAAACTGAGCACTGGTTGGACTATGGGTACTAGATAAATTAATAAATATACTTAAATCCATTTTTAGGGTTCCGTACCTTAAAAGGAAAAACGGAATCCTTATAAGATCACTTTGTTGTCCGTCTGTCTGTCTGTCAAGAATTTCTATGTCGAGAATGCGTGGTATCAAGCTGAAATTTGAACTGTATACTCAGGTCTACGGTTCCATGAAGTTGTAAAAAAATCAAACTGCTAAGTTTCCGTAAAAAAAAGTTACGGCCGTTTATTCAGCAAAAAACGCAAATTTCTAATTCTCAAGGGAATCAAAATTCCCGTTGACCTAGAACTATGAAATTTGGCAAGTAACATCGTTATAGACTACAAGCACAGGAATAAATCTCAAAACTATACATTTGTAAATAGATCTTAAAAAATAGGGGGTCTATATTTTTTATAGGGTGTCGAAATTTCAAATTGAAACTACTAGTTCAAATAGGGTATCATATGAAAGGGCTTGATGTACACATTGCAAAATATATTTTATTTATTTTTTTCGACGCATTATTTCTTATTTATAATGAAAAATATCAAATTTAATATTGATACTACGTACGGAACCCTCAGTGGGCGAGTCCGACTCGCACTTGTCCGGTTTTTTTTAATATAAATACATATAACACATAGAAAACACCCAGAGCTAGGCAAACAGATATGTTTCATGCACACAAATGTTTGTCATGTGCAGGTATCGAACCCGCGACCTAGGAGTCAAAGTGGTCATTGCCAGCCATTCGACCACCAGGCTCTTGCGTCAGTCTTCATGTAATTGTCGCCAGTGACCTAACACTTTTTTTTTTAATTTAGACGATTAACGAAGCGGTAAGGCCGTGTGTTTGAACGGATCACTTACACGTGCCGCCTGCACGTGCGGTAAGCACTGCAGCACTGCGTACCGGGACCAAATTGGCTCACCTAAAGTTCTTTACCCGAAATTGTTCTTCCTACCGATTTGTTATCCGAATCACTCTTCCTAAAGAACCAAAACTGAAAAAGTTACGCAAAATTAATGTATATCATGTTAATAATAAAAACAAATCTAAATAAAAAAGACATGACTTTGAATAATAGTGTAAAAGACGGTTATATTGAGAAAATATAGGAAAACAAATAATAGTATAATAGATGTTTATTGCTACTGACATTGTGCATTTGGTAATTGATTAGTTCCATTAATATTAGGGGCTCCTGATATAGCCTTTCCACGAATAAATAATATAAGCTTTTGAAATGGGAATTAAAGTATTAAAAAATAAAATAACGTAAAAAAAATATTTTATTTGAATTAGTTTTTAAAATAAAAAGATAAATAAATTATCTTTATAAATAGAAAATATTTATTTGAACGATTCGGAATTATGAACTGAAATTGTTAGGATGAAAAATGTAAGGAAGAACATTTCCGGAGTTCCTATAATCGGAGTGAAAATTTAGGTGATCTTTGGCGTACCCCTGCGTACCGCTCCATGTGTTAACCGCCTAACACATCTTCAAATCGTCATTATCCAACAACATCCATCAACGATTCATACCACAACACATAAGCACACCGATGACACCGGACGTACAATCGTGCACTTTTTTATATATATATTAATACATCTAGAATATATAGCTACGTACCGGGCACTGTCCGTAGTGAGCGGAAAAATAAAAATAGTACATGTCAAATAATAATTATTACACACGTTCTAGGGCAGATTATACAATATATATTTATACATATAGTTATACGATATATTTTTTATATATGCATTAGAAAAGTAAATAAGGTCGTTCAGTTTTCTGAAATTTTCTGCGCAACTTTCTTATTTTTTAACCGACTCTAAAAAAGGAGGAGGTTCTCAATTCGGCTGTATGTTTCATATGTTTGTTACTTAATTACTCCGTCATTTATAAACCGATTTGAAAAAAACTTTTTTCATTTGAAAGAATATACTTCCACATTGGTCCCATATTTTTTTCATCATCATCAGCCTGTATATACATACATACATGTACAGTAATGTATGGAATGGAGTAGGTTTTTTTTTTTAATTATTTCTTTCATAAGAACTTTTTCATGACAATAACAAATACATACATCATAAAAAGAAACAGCGATATCGATCCAACCGTTCACGCGTAATGCCAAACCAAGAGAAATAGGGATTTTCCCTTGATCACGGTTTGATTTCTTGGTGCCAGTAGTACTGCAAAATCCACAATTTAGAATTCATCTTTGAAGTAATAAACAGAGAATTAAAATCTAGGAAAATTATATTGATATTGTTGAGGATATGTACTAGGGAATATATCCGATGGAAACATGATTTGATGAAGTTGACTCGATAAAATAAATTCACAAAGTTACCTCTTTTCGTGTCATTTTATCTTCTATTTTCGGTTTTATTCTTAAAATAAGTAATTTGACATTATAAGTCATGTACTAAAAAAAAGGTCATAAATAACTGGAGGTATTTATATACCCGATAGATTTTTTTTCATTACATCTTAATTTTTTTTTATCGATTATTCAATAGATTTTCAGCTCGCCAGAGTCGCCAGTGTCTCGCGGAATTGTCATATTGTTTCTAGCACTGGCTCACCTCGCCTTATACAAGAATTACTCGTATCCATAATAATATATTAAATATGATTTTTTTTTATTTATTTCTTTATTTGTCCTCCTTTCACGTTGAAAGTCCACGGATAGTTTAAGGTGTAGAGTTACATAGGCTAATTTTTATCCTAGAAAAACATTATAATTCCACGAGAACAAAAATGTTTTAATGAGACAATAACCACGCGAACGAAAGCACGGGTAACAAGCTAGTATGTAATGTATATAGCCAAAACTGGGCGAAGTCGTGGCAGAGATTAAATAAATACATATTTCTGGGCAACTTATACAGCGCCATCTAGTCTCAAATTAAGCGCAAAGCTTGTACTATGGGTACTAGACAACTGATAAATATATTTAATACATGTCTTTTTTTGTAAATACATACTTATAATACACAGAAAACACCCAGACCAAGACAAACAGACATATTCATACACACAAATGTTTGTCATGTGCGGGGATCGAACCCGCGACCTCGGAGACACAGTAGCCATTGCTAACCATTCGACCACCGGACTCGATATAAACCAGGCTTTAATTATTAACTAAACTAAATTTAATATTAAGTTCAGAATTAATTAAATAAATTAAACGAGTCAAGTCACTCACGTCTGTTTGTCGACTAGTTTCGATCTCAAAAGGAGACCTTCATCAGAGAAATCAGATCAGATCAGAATCAGAGAAACTGGTCGGCTTTCCCGACAAAAAGACGTGAGTGACCCGTTTAATTTATTTAATTAATTTCGTATGTACGGATGTCTCACGTGAGTTTTAATAATATTAAGTTCAGCCCCCTTACCACCATCTCTTATTGCGATTCAATAATTGAGTAGATTGCTTATTCATACCAAGGAATAAGCGACTCTATTATGTTTGAAATAGAGTCGCTTATTCATTGGTATGAATAAGCAATCTATTCAGTTATTGAGTCTCAATAAGAGATGGTGGTCAGGGGGCAGTACTTTATTAAGGTAAATAACACAAAAAAAAATACAAATTGACAACCAATAAATATCTCAATTCTTTTTCAACTGACACTATTTGTATGGGTAAATGGTTTTTCTTTTATTTTATTTTTTTCGTTAATTTTTTTTTTTTTTTTTTTATACTACGTCGAGTGGCAGACAAGCATACGGTTTGCCTGATGTGAAGCGGTTACCGTAGCCATATTAACGCTCGCAACATAAAATATCGCTCGCGCGCCGCCACCCCCGCTGCCATCGCAGCATCTCCTTCCTTTCTGGTGACCTCACTCACTCGCAGGAACACAACAGCCCTCAAGGGAACCGTTATTTGGCTGCGGTATTCTGTGAGGTGGAGGTACATTCCCCAGTCGGGTAGCTTACAATTACGCTCCCTACCTCTCTTTTCGCCAGAGCTTCGTTTGTTAGTCAGCAGGGTGCACCGCTTGCAGGTGAAGTTGGCTTTGGTTCAAAGATGTTGATGAACCACTTACACCCCTAATTTTCCAATGTTCATAATACTTATTATCAATAGGATACCAATGTTCATAATACTTATTATCAATAGGATAATAAGTATTATGAACATTGGAAAATTAACCGGACCCGACGAAGACAAATCCAGAAACACAAAAATCATAAAAATCGGTCCAGCCGTTCTTGAGTTATAAATGGTATAACTAACACGACTTTGTTTTATACATACTCGTATATAGATATAGTAACTCTTTTGTTGTTAAAATTAACTAACGTACATATTAAATACACATTTAAATGCTAATGTACATTTTATCAACAAACAGGGAAATAGCTATCGTCACTATTAACATTACATATATATAATTTTATTTTTCCCTTACAGCTAAACAAATAGTGTTGTATTAATTAAAGCAATTGGTTCTAATCTCTACACTATTATGTGCATAAATGAACTATAAACGCGAGTATTCGTCTAAAATCACGGGCCCAGTGGTCGAATTGCTAGCAATGGCCACTTTGACTTCGAGATTGCGGATTCGATCCCCGCACAAGTCAAATATTTGTGTGTATGAATGTGCACGAACATGTCTGTTCGTATTGGTTTTCTATATATTAAACGTAGGTATTTACAAAATAAAAGTATTTAGAGATATCAGTTTCTTAGTACCCATAGTACAAGCTTTGCTTAGTTTAGGACTAGAGGGCGCTGTGTAATATGTCTAGGAATATTTACTTATATATGTTATTTATTTTATATTTAAACTAGTATTTTAGTGTATTTATGCACGTAAAATAGCTCTTAATTAGAAATTTAATCAAAATCATAACTCTTAAGTGACTCAATTATTTAATTTAACTTTACAATTTCCACTGCGGTTTTTTTAATACGTCGGGTGGCAGACAAGCATACGGCCCGCCTGATATGAAGTGGCTGCCGTACCCATATTAACGCTTGCAACATAAAATATCGCTCGCGCACCGTCACCCCCGCTGCCAACGCAGCATCTCCTTCCTTTCTTGTGACCTCACTCACTCGCAGGAACACAACAACATTATAATACATAGTAAACACCCAGACGAAGACAAACAGACATGTCATGCACAGAAATGTTTGCCTTGCGCGGGGATCGAACTCGCGACCTCGGAGTCGAAGTAGCCATTATTAGCCATTTGACCACCAGGCTCGTCATGTATGACGCGCCACATTCACTAGAAAGGATTCCTTGAATATTCCCCCAAGATACCGAGATATGAAGTCGCGGCCGAGAGCTAATTGAATCGTAAAATAGTAGTGTACCTGGTACACCCAGCCGGTATGTCTTCTGCACGTACTTGAGGCCGTGGACGATCTCACGTTGCACTATGAAGTCGATTCTTATTCTGTATTGCACGCCCTCCTTTATCACGAACACCTGAAAACATAATAATAATAATATTTATTCACATCTAACATGAAAAATGTTACAGTAGGTACACACACTGTTTAGTTTTGAGAAGTACAAATCCTAGTGTTTGTGTCTGTGTGTGTGTGTGTTAGTGTGTGTGTGATTGTGTGCGTGCGTTAGTGTGTGTGTGTTAGTGTGTGTGTGTGTTAGAGTGTGTGTGTGTGTGTGTGTGTGTGTGTGTGTGTGTGTGTGTGTGTGTGTGTGTGTGTTAGTGTGTGTGTGTTAGTGTGTTTGTGTGTGTGTGTGTGTGTGTTAGTGTGTGTGTGTTAGTGTGTTAGTGTGTGTGTTAGTGTGTGTGTGTGTGTGTGTGTTAGTATGTGTGTGTGTGTGTGTGTGTGTGTTAGTGTGTGTGTTAGTGTGTGTGTTAGTGTGTGTGTGTGGAGTGAGTGAGACCACTGAGACAGTCAGCCTGTGACCACGGCCGGTACAACCGGTCGAAACGTCGGGCAAGATATGTAAAAAAACCTTACATACATGATAACGTTCGTCTATAGTTTTTATGTCTATGCTGTACCTACTGCGGACGGATTTATCCTCATATCATTCAACTGATATTTAGACCGTGCAGTGAACTGTAGTAAATCATGACCCGTTCCACAGGGTGTTCATCACTACATATCATAAAAAAATTGGTAAAGTCGGTTTAGGGACGATAATTTTACGTGATAACATCATAAGAAAACATCGGCCGATGGAGTGGAAGATAGATGCGTCACAAGCCTAACGCTTAGGCCGATCGTACCTCTCTATCACTTGTTCAGCGCTCTCGCTTGCACGCTCGGCTCAGGCGGAACGTAACAATGAATCATGTTTTTTCGTGCGTGCAGCATCGATGAACGCCCATCGATTTAAAAGACGTTAACAAACAACGTCTGTCTGTCTGAACGCGGTAACTCAAAAAAAATCTGAACGAATTTTTTTATGCATACTACATCTAGTAACAAACAATTTCGTGGCCCGCCTAATGTGAAGCATTTAACAAATCCATATTAACGCTCGCAACACAAAATAATACTTGCGAGCTGCCACCCCCTTTGACAACGTAACAATTCCTTCCTTTCTGGTAACCTCACTCACTCGCAGAAACACAACAACCATGTTTTTATTAGAATTCCATTAAAAAGGAATTCTGATAAAAACGTGTTAAACTAGCTATACTAGGTAAGGAATAAGAATTCTTCAGATATAAGTTTTTAGAATTTTCTTTTCTCATTTATCTTCCGATATTTAGAATCAAATAACGTTCAGTGTAACACTAAGTCCCAATAAAAACGTACGAAAGTGAACTACCAATAATAAAGACTGGCACTTTATTCTACAGATGAATCGGCATGTCAATGATAATTATTTCGTCTACAAACAATAACAGGTTATCAATAAATGCGATTTTGGACAATGAGAGATTGGAATTGGTCAATAAGGTTGTCTTCCTTGGGATAACATTAGACTCTAAATTACAATGGGGCCCACATATAGAAACGTTATCAGGTAGAGCCTAAGCCGTAAGGAAAATACGTCAACTGACTGATGTTGACACTGCGCGTTTAGTTTATTTTAGCTATTTTCACAGCATTATGTCATATGGTTTATTGCTTTGGGGTAGTGCTGCGGATGTAGACTCAATTTTTGTGCTCCAGAAGCGAGCTATCCGTGCTATTTATATGATGAGTCCCAGGGAGACACTGAGAAATAAATTTAAAGAGATAAATATTATGACATTACATTCTCAATATATTTATGAAAATCTTATTTACGTTCATAAAAATCAAGCTAAATTTAGGAAAAACAGTGATCTCCATCAATTAAATTCAAGAAATAAAAACAAACTAGCTGTGCATATTACTAGGCTCCATAAAATCTCTAACTCGTTCCCAGGTCAATGTATACGCTTCTACAATAAACTTCCAAATGACGCGTTTAAATTATCCATGGGTAAATTTAAAAGATTTATCAAAACTAGACTATGTCAAAAGGCTTACTATTGTATCTCAGATTACATAAATGATAAAAGTATTTGGAAATGAATTGCTCTTGTTATGTTAATGATTGTATTTGTGTTTAATGTAACGATATTGGCAATTAAAAGAGTCGGCCTTGAGTTTCTTGCCAGTTCTTCTCAAGAAGCCCCGTCCCCGGAACTGGCACTTAAATTCACTTTCACAGATAGTGTGATGAAAGTGCATCTAAGCTCTGCGGATTTAAGTAGATAGTAATGATTTAGATACATGTCTTATATTTAATTTGTATGACGTTTCTAAGTGCTTTATAAAGTCCAAGGAATAAAGATATTTTGACTTTGACTTTGACTTTGATTTAAAAAATCCCTTTGACGACGTAAATATACAGTAACTCATAAAAGTCATAAAACAGGCCCCTTACCACCATCTCTTATTTCGATTCAATAACTGAATAGATTGCTTATTCATACCAATGAATAAGCGACTCTATTTCGAATGGAATAAAGTCGATTATTCATTGGTATGTATAAAGCATTCTATTCAGTTATTGAATCGCAATAAGAGATGGTGGTAAGGGGGCTGTTCGTAAACAGCTCATAATTATTCGCCATATTTTTTTTTATAATGATAAATAAACAGTTATATTTTATGGAGTATCGAGCGAGAGTGGAGATGTCGGCAGGAGTCGCTATAGGCACACGCATATTGTCATTTGGTCATTGTACACACGTACAATGTCCTGTCCATATGACAATATGCGTGTGCCTGACTGTTTATGGCGACCAATTAAGGAGGTAATTTACTGATAAAGGGCTAAATATGACGAGCCCGAAGAAATGAAAATTCTTTATAAGTCACTATTTGATTCGTAAGTATATATATATTTTTTTTGTTTTATACGTAGTGGTATGAGAAGCAGTTACCGCATTTATATAAACGCTCGAAACATGAAACATCACTCGCGAGTGGCTACCCCCGCTACCATGCATAAACTCCTTTCTTTCTCGTTATCTCACTCACTCGCAGGAACACGTCAACCCTCAAGTAAATTGTTATTTGGCTATGATATTCTATAAGGTCGAGGTACTTCCCCAGTCGGACAACTTATACCTCTAATATCCTACCCTACGCCTAATTTGCCTGAATCACGTTTATCTGTCAGCAAGGTGCATCACGTGCAGGTGAGGTTAGCTTCAGCTGAAAGATGACAATAAACCACTTAAACTCTAATTATCAAATACTTAATTAGTAATTTATTTGGAACAAAAATCTTATTGAAACGGCTAACATCGGCTACATTGGTAAGGGTTTGAACCCCGTATAAGACAAACCTTTGTATACTTGAACATTAGACTGATCCGGCACATAACATCAAACATCCTGTACATTGCCAGTATTGGACGTTCGCCAACTTTAATCTATTAGCATATCGCTCTGTAATTGTACTTAGCTTTACGACTAACTGACAGAGTTATGACGCCAAACAGCTGCCAGTTTACAACTCGGAAGTAAGAAACGTAACTTATTAAAGAGTCAATATGTAGATTAATAACAGGTCTCTGATGCGCTCCAAGTAGCCCCAATTTGATGACACGACTTCCCAACAAGCAAGGTACTGAAGTGTATGAAATTGCTCAGCGATAAGAACGCCGTTGTACCACCACACCCCGGCTACTCCATACAAATGTCGCGTCGTTTACTACTAGATAAACAATGACGTCTTGCAGAGCGCGAATGAGCGTGTGTGCATGCAGCGTCATACAAACTATTCCAGATTTGTCAGTTGAAGAGGTCAGAGGCGAGGTGAAGTCAACACGAGAAAGCGGCAGGGAGTGGTCATGCTGTAAGTAGTACTATTACTTATACTGTGGTTGTACTTAAGGCTGAGGTCTCATTAGTGCGTCGCGTTGCGTCGTCACAACGGATCAACGCATTGTATGCCACATTGCGTTGAGAAGATGCATAACGTCGCAATGCAAGAGAGGGACGCACGCCGTCGCAGCGCAGCGACTATTGTAAATTTCTAGACTATTGTACTAAGTCTTCATTCGACAATGAATCGGAACAAATATCTTGTAGCAGAGCGACCTAGCTCGCGGAGTTCTGCGAACTAAGCGCTCCAGATCACGAACTACTATACGCAAGTCTAGAAGTCCGTCGTCGCATTGGAATTGCGACAGCGCAGCGCATCAACATCCCACGCTTCGTCACTCATCGTCGATCCATTGAACGTCGCTCGCATACGACGACGCAACGCATAATGTGACATAAGTTTTTTTTTTTTATCCCAAAAATTGGTCTTACGTTAAATTTATTGACAAACGTCTTCAGCTTAGTAGGTAGAGTTCTAGGGTTTCCGCCAGCTGAGCTAAACACAATTAGCAACAATCTAAGCAGTGGTTTCTTTTTCGCATCCAAAAATTCAGATGGTAATCAGGTTCCGCTTTGACGGTAGGGCCTTAGGAGGATCAGTATTGACTCTGTGACAACACTAGGAGCCTTAAGAAACGATAGGTTATGAAAATCCGTACTGTAGTTTCTGATAATAGCCCATACGCACACAACCTCAGAGCGTCGGTGGTAATAATACCATCATCTATCGTATGACAATATAAGATTACGTGTAATAAAGATAAAACGACGTTGTTTGTGCACGCGGGCGTAAATATAGTGTTAATATAATTATCAAAATAACATGAAACCACGTGGGCGATCGCTGCAGACGGGCGTGATATGACTCGAAACCTCTTCCTCTTCATTGTGGATTATTTTTTTTATACTACGTCGGATGGCAAACAAGTATACGGCCCGCCTGAGCGGTTACCTTAGCGTATATAAATTTATAAAGAACATTTTATCCTTTGACAGTTTTCTGCTACCTTTAACGGTTTTCAATAAAATAAAATAAAAAACTGCGATTGAAAACAAACAAGAGGGCGGAGGAAGTAGAAAAAAATTGTACGTGAATACGTTATATGCACAAAATTATCTCAAAATGGCAGCGCTTCCCCCTCCCCCGCATGTATTTGACACACACACGCATATATACCTTTTTGTTTATTGTTAAAATCATAATTTCAATTAATTATGATCGACCACTAGTAAAGTATAGATAGACGTACCGCTATCATTATGAAGTAACATTACAAAGGCGTATCCCAAAGGGTAAGACTGTTATCTACCTGAAATCAAACCCAAGAAACAAGCCTCCTTTTGTTCGCCGCCAATGAAATCGCGGCAGTATAGAATTATGCCTTGCCGAGGCTTTGTCATATAGTCATTGTCGAAAGTTCTGAAGATTGCGAGAAGTATGTCAATTAGAACGGCAGTAACACTATTCCGGTCTCATTCACGCATAACGAGTCTATTTCTACGTCTGTTACCTAACCGTGCACTAATAACTAGACAAATTTAGACGGACTGGGTATACGAAGATTTATGATGGGTGAAATTTACAACATTTCAGACTTTTTTTTTATACTACGTCGGGTGACAGACAAGCATACGGCCCGCCTGATGTGAAGCGGTTACCGTAGCCATATTAACGCTCGCAACATAAAATATCGCTCGCGCGCCGCCACCCCCGCTGCCATCGCAGCATCTCCTTCCTTTCTGGTGACCTCACTCACTCGCAGGAACACAACAGCCCTCAAGGGAACCGTTATTTGGCTGCGGTATTCTGTGAGGTGGAGGTACATTCCCCAGTCGGGTAGCTTACAATTACGCTCCCTACCTCTCTTTTCGCCAGAGCTTCGTTTGTCAGTCAGCAGGGTGCACCGCGTGCAGGTGAAGTTGCCTTTGGTTCAAAGATGTTGATGAACCACTTACACCCCAAAAAACTTTTTTTAAAGCAACGAAACTACAATGGCCCGGATTTGTCAAAGTAATAGCACCACTTTATTTATTGTCACAGATTAAATATATAACCTAAATAATAGGTCATTTGACAAACATTTTTTCGGTTTGATATGAAGGGACGTCTCAATAATATAACCATAGGTGAAAGAATTACCTCGATAGCACAAAAATCTCTCGAGATATGTTAATTTGAAAATCACAATTTTGGACTCTCCCGAAATCGCTCCATACAAAAGTTTCGCAGGTTTGTATTTTGTATGCATCAAATCAGAAATTTGTACGACAGCTATGTTAAATATTACGTTTATGTAATTAGTATCATAATAAAAGTTATAGTATTCTTTTTTGCTTCTCCAGTGGAAATATTATTTTTTAATGATTTCATACTTTTAAAATGAACTTTCAAGCCAAACTTTGATCGACCCTTAAATAAGTCGAACGGAAGATATTAGAATGAAAGTTTGCAGATCTTTATAGTTTTGTGTATTTTACGATACCGTTAAATAATTTATACAATATTTGAATATTGTCAAGTAGCCTATTTAGTAATTGCCCTTAGAATAGAATAGACTAGAATATAACATTTATTTATTTGCAAGAACGTCAAGTTGTAACCTATTATATATTATACCATATTCATAAATCTGTTATTGTACAGATTTATGAATCTGTTATTGTACAGATTTATGAATCTGTTATTGTACAGATTTATGAATATGGTACAAAATGTTCGCCTCTTTCTCACAGCCATGCAATTATTGAGGCATTGTTTTTTATTTATTTTTTTATTTAGTTTACTAACAACAAAACTAACAATAGGTATATTGAAATAGTCATAATAAATTCATTGTATACACATGTCATTCTGGATATAACAAAATTAATAATATTTTAAAACGGCAAAAAGAAAAAAATACAAGAATAATGTCAAAACCGTAATTGAGAAATATTAATTAAATTCTGTGCTATGTGAGAAATATTAATAAAACAACCGCGGCTTCGCCCACTTTTATTTTTTTAGTAAAATGTACGCTTTTTTTACATTTGATGGATACATCAAAGGTATTAGACCTTTGAGAATATGTGTACAAAGTTTCACGAAGATCGGTTGACTAGTTTTGCCGTGTGAGTGTAACAAACATACTCACATTCACATTTATAATATTAGTAGGGATATAAATAGAAGAAATTAGATGGAAAACCAAAGTGGTCGACGTAGCTCTCAGAGTCAGCAAGTTGAAGTGGCAGTGGGCTGGCCACATCTGCAGAGTCAGCGATGGCAGATGGGGACCTCCACTCTAGGACTTTCCTTCCTAGAGTGGAGGCCACACATCGGGCGACGAAGCGTAGGGTGCCATCTCTAGATGGACCGACAGCCTCAAAAAAGTGACTGGTGGCTTTTGGATCCGGAAATCGGAGGATCGCATATGGTGGAAATAAATAGGAAAGGCCTATATCCAGCAGTGGGTAGACCAGAAATAGGAAAAAAAAAATTATTTTTCCAAAAATACACTTTTCTGGGTGCTCTAGGCACACGCTACTTACTTTAAAGGATTCAAAACAAGTCATATAATTAAAATTGAGTTGAAATTTTGGCGTTTTAAAATATATCGTCTATAGACGTTCTTCTCATATGTACACTGTAACCACTTCAAATTAATTACTGAAAAATCTTCCTCAGAAAAAGTTGACGTAGTAGATGTTTTTTCTTTATACTACGTCTGGTGGCAGACAACCGCCTGCCTGATGAAAAGCAGTTCCCGTAGCTGTATTAACCCTTTCTACATGACATATCCCGCTGCCAATGCAGCAATGCCTTCCTTTCTGGTAATCTCATTCACTCGCAGGAATACAACAAGCCTCAAGGGAATCGTTATTTAGCTGCGGTATACTGTGAGGTGGAGGTACTTCCCCACTAAGTACAAATACGCTATATACCTACCTCACTTTCGCCAGAGCCTCTTCCGACAATCAGCAGGATGCACCACCAGCAGGTGAAATTGGCTTTGGCTCTAAAGACCCTGTTGAGCCACTTGCACCCCAAACGCTCTAAATATACATTGTATCTGAGCAACTCACCTGTTTCTTGAGGTCAGTGAGGTCCCCGCTGAGGTCCAACTCGACGTCGTCTCGACCAACCACGCATAATGCCAGCTTCTTCACTATGACCTTGCGAGGATCACTCGAATCTGTGACAAAACATGAGGTATATTATACGGAAGGCCGCTTTAGACAGACGATGGATGGAATAGGGTATATGACTAACATATAAGTTACTATAAAGCACAGACTTATACTACGTCTACATAACATGACGTAGCATGTCCATGGATGGGTATTTATCTCGAGCTGCTCCGTGCTTCGGAGGGCACGTTAAGCCGTCGGTCCCGGCTTTTGTCCTTAGATGACAGTCGTTAAGACATGTCAGTGGCCTTTAGGCGGCTTGAAAACACTGGCCACCGCCAACCCGCAGTTGAGCAGCGTGGCGGAGTATGCTCTAAACCCCTTCGATTGAGGGGAGACCCGTATCCCAACACTGGGATAATTATGGGTTGATATATTTTCACCACAATGTAAAAACCCATATACTTATCACCATAATGTAAAAACGGCAAAGTTGTACGAAGAAATGCCATCTACTTTTATAAAGTCTTATTTCGTCGTAAATGGTAAATATAGCATGACTCATTGTCACGTTACGCCTGAGACGAGCATGCAAGCGAGAGAGCGGAACAAGCGATAGAGACGCTATCTATCTCTCTTCCACTCCACCGGCCGTATGTTTTCTTAGGACGTTATCACGTAAAATTATCATCCGTAAACCGACTTTACAAACATTAAAAAAAAAAAAATGTAAAGTCTATGGCCTTAGCGATGCCTTACCAGGTAACCATTATCTGCATAGGGGCCATCCATAAATTACGTCACACGTTAAGGGGGAGGGAGGGGGTCGACGAAGTGTGACACTGTGTGACAAGGGGGTGGGAGGGGTCCTAAATTTTGTGACGTAACATATCAAAATCTATTATAATCTAAGTGTTAAAACACGAACTTTGAACTAATAACGAAAAACTCAATATTTGCAACTCTAGATGTAAAATTGCAAAATATGTGACGTCACACTAGGGAGGTGGGAGTCGCACAAATGTGACCAGCTGTGACAAAGAGGGGGGAGGGGTAAAAAAACATGAAATTCGTGTGACGTAATTTATGGATGGCCCCATAGCACTATACCTCGGCCACTCCGTACAATGGTCGCCTCGTTTACTACTACGCAAACAATGATGTCTGTGCAGAGCGCGAATAAGCGTGTGTTCGTGCGGCGCCATACAAACTGTCCCAGATGTGTCTCAAAGGGGAGGTGAGGTCTGAGGATTAATCTAAGGTATTTTTAAAAAGTTATTTATTTAAAACACATTTAAATTAAATGTCAACTCGTCAGGGTGTCGAGATTTACATCTCGAATGTCAATGTTTACCCTTCCGTAATTGAAGTTAAACAGAATAAAATAAATATTGAAGGGGGGCTCCCATACAACAAACATGATTGTAAAAATACCTTAGATTAATCCTCAGACCTCACCGGTCTGAGGATTAATCTAAGGTATTTTTAAAAAGTTATTTATTTAAAACACATTTAAATTAAATGTCAACTCGTCAGGGTGTCGAGATTTACATCTCGAATGTCAATGTTTACCCTTCCGTAATTGAAGTTCAAGTGGTCTAGCACATTTCAATGACGCAATATTTTGCGTCGCAACTGTCCAAATTTTTATTTGGAAAAAAATGTTTGTAAAGTCGGTTTATTTGGAAAAAAATGTTTGTAAAGTCGGATGATAATTTTACATGATAACGTCATAATAAAACATACGGCCGGTGGAGTGGAAGAGAGATAGATGCGTCTCTATCGCTTGTTCCGCTCTCTCGCTTGCATGCTCGTCTCAGGCGGAACGTGACAATGAGTCATGCTATATTTACCATTGCGATCAGCGTATGAATTAACTTTTACGAGTAGGTACTTTGCCTATTTGGCGTCATCTGTTTACTTTTTTTTTTAAAGTTAGTGATTGGAAATTAAACTAACATAGATAAAGATTAGAAGGTGACTGCTTCACATCTTTGTCAAATCCAGAATTATCTTTCTTCTTTTTTTATTTTTTTTTAGATTTCCACACCCAAAGGGTAAAAACGGGACGGGACGGGTATTACTAAGACTCCGGTGTCTGTATGTCCGTCTGTCACCAGGGGCTGTAGGTATCTCATCATAACTAGACAGTTAAAATTTTCACTAATGATGTATTTCTGTTGGCGCTATAGCAACAAATACTAAAAACAGAATAAAATAAATATTGAAGGGGGGCTCCCACACAACAAACATGATTGTTTGTCGTTTTTGGTACGTAACCTTTCGTGACCGAGTCCGACTCGCACTTGGCCGGTTTTTTGTTACAGATCCCTAATACTTACTCTACTTAATTTTGTATTTTGTACCTAACTTAATTTTGTATATAGAGATTGACTAAGTATTTTTGACGGTTGAATTAACAATTAAGCGACAGCCCTACGTATTTAGGCTATTATCGCCCGCTCGGGGCTTGAGTCGTCTTACTTCTTTATTTTTACTACCTTCTTAAGCTACAATACTTGCGAAGTATGCTTATCACCCAACGAATTAAAAAGCACTTTGTAATATTAAAAAAATTAGTCACACATACCAAATTAGTGATAATAATTCATTCTACACCATGTTATCAACTTCCCACTTGTGATCGGCGCTATCAGCTGCTGATAATACTATCACTTGTCACTGTTATCAGTCCTTATCAATGATCGAGAGTAAATAGAACAACGTTTATGAGACATGTATTGCTTATTTTTTTTTTACACTACAGCGGGCGCCAAAGTATGAGCACCCACAGGTGGTCGAATGACTAGCAATGACCACTTTGACTCCCGAGGTCGCGGGATCGATCCCCGCACATGACATATCGACGGTCCCTACGTATAAAGCGACATGTCAAAAATGGCAATTTTTTTTTATTGCATAAATTGCTATAGATTGCCCGTAAAAAACATTTTCTTTTTTATTTTATTGATTGTATATAATTAAAAAGTAAGAAATTAACTCATTTGTCAAATAATAATATTCTTTAATTACTATATCGTAGTATAAGCAGGCCTGTGTCACTCCGCCATTCGGCCGAGTTATTTACCTACAAGCCCGACGCGCCCGGGAGCACAATTTAGTCGAGTGTCACTCACGCGCGCTCTCGCACGCGCTATGCGACACAAAAGCGTTACTGTTCTGCATTCGGATTCACGAACACAAATTTTAAAGATAATGATTTATAGTTATACCTAAGCAGTGTGTGAGTGCCACGGGCGATCACTCTCACCTGTTAAAAAATGTACGCTAAATGATCTATCGGCGCGTGAGTTCTGCTGACATTATGACTTTAGTAGATTAGAGACTTAAAATACATACCTACACCAATGTTACAAATACTTTCCGTGTTAAAGATACATCCGAGCTATTATTGGGACAACGTGAATAGTAAACCTGATCTGTAAGTACGTACAGTCATGATTCCTGTTAAAACTTACACTAAAATTATACATTCTATCAGTGTCAACATTACCTAACATTATTGTTATTAAGTACCTACCTATGTACTTAATAATCACAGAGTATGATATAGTAACATAAGTAAGTACAACAAAGTAATAAACATACACATACGTAAACCTACTACAATTTTTGGTAGTTTAAGTATATGTATTTTATTGAACATTAATAAACAAGCGTATGTATTCATAACTATCTTCGCGGCTCGGTCGCGAGCGTTTTGGTTCAACCCTATGAGCGACACGCTGCCAAGTGACGTCCAGGCCGAGACAAACCATTTTGTAAAAGCAGCGGCTGTCGCTCGTAAGGCGTTAGATATAGGGGTTACTTTCGATTGTCCCTGCCGCTGAAAGACTCAGGTACGAGTACAGCTGCAGAATTATTATGGACCGTATTAGCGCGTATCGAAGGTTGATATTTTAATTGTGATTTTTCCAATTGTGTCGGAAGTGAATATTCTGTTAGAGTATATTATTCTGTGGTATAAGCAGACATGTCTGAAATGACATGTCGCTTTATACGTAGGGACCGTCGATATATTTGTCTGCATTGCACATGTCTGTTTGCCATGGCATTTTCTATGTATTATATGTTTTTCTTTACAAAAACATGTATTTATGTACATAGTTATCTAGTACCCATAGTACAAGCTTTGCTTAGTTTGGAACTAGATGGCGCTATGTAATATGTCAAGGAATATATTTATATGGCCCGGTTTATGTAAAGCGATTGCTGTGAGTGTAGACTATAGACGTTTGCAAGACAAATATTCCTCGAGGGGCGCCAGCTTCGATTTTTTTTTTACCACCAATGTGGGAAACAAGCGTACGGCCAGCCTGATGGAATGCAGTTACCGTAGCCTATGAACGCCTGAAATACCAGGGGCACAGGCACGTTGCCGACCCTGTAAAAACCTCTTAACGCCCTTTTTGAACCCCATGCTTAGTCTCCTGAGAAAACCTCGACAGGCAGTTCATTCCACAGCTTGACAGTACGCGGGAGAAAACTTCACTGGAACCGCACAATACGTGACTACTTAGGCTCCAATGTGTGAGGATGAATTCACTGTCGATGGCGAGCGGTGCGACTGTAGAAGGAGGCCGTGGGCATCATGTCAAACAACTCCTCTGAACACACCCTATGGTGCAATCGGTAGAACACATAAAGAGACGCAAAATCTCTTCTCAGACTTAAAAGTTCGAAACCGTCTGAGACGAGAGACGCAACCTAACAAAAAGCCGAAATAAGTACTCCGTGTTGTTGTTGTTGATTATAGATTTTTTTATACATCCCAATGCCAGATTACAGCAAATGAGCTGATGATGATGATATTCTGTTTATAAAAGAAAAAAATATAGAATTTCTTAAAAACCCAATATGAAACCAGTAAAATCTTATAGAACTGGTAATATCCAAACCAGTTCTAAGCCTTGACAGTCTCAAGGTTCACGTAAGTTCATTCACCTAATAGTGATACTATATCCACTATCTACTTTATACCAACAAGAAAGGATTTTAATTAATTTCTAGAAGGTGACCCGCCTGATGTGAAGCGGTCACGCTCGCAACATGATATATCGCTAGTGCGCCGCCACCCGCCCCATGCCAACGCAGCAAGTCCTTCCTTTCTGGTGACCTCACTCACTCACTCACAGGACTTTCGCAGCAATCGATTTTATGCTGTATGCAAAGGTTTGCATCCATCGGCTCACAATTTCCTTCTTATCTCTGGCCATCTGCCCCTTTTTTTTTTATACCACTAAAGTGGCAAACAAGCAAACGGCCTGCCTGATGAAAAGCAGTTACTGTAGCCTATGAACGCCTGTAACACCAGGGGTATCACACGCGCATTGCCGACCCTGTAAAAACCTCTTCACGCCCTTTTTGAAGAACCCCATGCTGTAGTCTCCTGAGAAAACCTCGACAAGCAGTTCATTCCACAGCTTGACAGTACGCGGGAGAAAACTTCTCTGGAACCGCACAGTACGCGACCACTTAGGCTCCAATGTGTGAGGATGAATTCCCTGTCGATGGCGAACGGTGCGACTGTAGGAGGAGGCCGTGGGCATCATGTCAAACAACTCCTCTGAACACATTCCATTGTATAATCGGTAGAACACAAAAAGGGACGCAAAATCTCTTCTCAGACTTAAAGGTTCTAAACCATCTGTCAGTTTGGGATCGTCAACAATCCTATCATGTCTGACATCTTTTGCTAATTGACTGTCTAAGTAGTGTTACAAACTTACCAACAACAACAGTCCCAGTCTGAGCTTGTCCGAGCAATGCCTCCTTGTACTTCCGTAATGACTCGTCCTCTTGGTCTGCCGCTAAGATCTCCTCAATGGTCTTCTCCGGAGGAGGTTTGTATGTAGACTTGATTTCTTCTTCGGTCTCTTCGTCAGGGGTACGCGTGACTTCTGGGTCTCCAGACATCTTCTGAAATTTGAAACATGTTCAGTTCTGAAGAACAACTTATAAGAAAAATGAGCAATAGTAAATAATTATTTTTATTGTATTTAAGTATAATATCAGTTAACTAGTACCCATAGTACTAACTTTGCTTAGTTTGGGACTAGATGGCCGTGTGTAATTTGTCCAGGAATATTTATTTATTATTTATTTTCCTGATATCATTTTAACAAATTTTACAGTTCTACCAGACTTATAATTATTGACGGCTATAAGGAGCTCCGCCAACCTGTAGCTGAGTAGAGTAGTAAAGTATGCTCTAAACCCCTTCGGTTGAGGAGAGGACATCCCAGTAGAGAAGAATATTTATTTATTACAACCTTCCTTTAGACAAGCATTACAGCAAGCAATCAAAAGCACTTATACAAAAAAAAACTGTATAAATATTAATAAAAATTAAATAACATAACACTTATTATAAATAAATTAAATAACACTTTTAAAATTCTATTGTCACCCTGCGAAATTCTACAGGCGGGCAACTAAATAAATCGAGTGAGTGTAAAGACACAATATTGTTGAGTAAGCAGTGCTAGAGGAAGCAGTGCATGACTATCCATTTGCGATCTACAAAGAATGTCTATTGATGCAGATAAGGAGCTCACCAACATCTAAAGCCACAGTCCACGTCACCTCCATGTGGTACTCTGTGAACTAAAAACTAGTAAACTAGAACCTAATAGAAGAGAGGTAAGGCATATCAACCCTGACAGCCAAATACTGCAGTGAGTGGCTTATAATACCACTAAACAGTACTAAATGAGACAACAATACGAGGTTCTTCAAGAAAGGTGTAAAACGGTTTTTACAGGGTCGGCAACGGACAAGTGATTCTTCTGGTGTCGCTAATGTCCATAGGCTACGATGACTGCTTGCCATCAAGCAGTTAATATGCTTGTTAGTCATCCTAATTATACAAAAAAATTCAACTCAACGTTCTAATTTGACATAGAGTTCCCTTGTTAATCATAAGCAGGTCTCCTGGAAGTGATTTTTTGAAAAAGGCCAGGTGACCCACTTTTTTCCTAAACAAAACCATTAACATTGTATTGAAACTTTATTACGGTTACTAGACAAGCCCAGTGGTGAAATAGCTAGCAATGACGACTTTGACAAACATTTGTGTGCATGAACATGTCTGTTTGTCTTGGTCTGGGTGTTTTATATGTATTACATGTATATATTGATGTGTATGTGTATATCTGACGAGCTCGGTGGCGTAGTGGTCAATGACGCGGCTTCGACACCAACGCTCGTGGGTTCGATTCCCACATAGGACAAACATTTGTGTGCATGAACATGTCTGTTTGTCTTGGTCTGGGTGTTTTATATGTATTACATGTATATATTGATGTGTATGTGTATATCTGACGAGCTCGGTGGCGTAGTGGTCAATGACGCGGCTTCGACACCAACGCTCGTGGGTTCGATTCCCACATAGGACAAACATTTGTGTGCATGAACATGTCTGTTTGTCTTGGTCTGGGTGTTTTATATGTATTACATGTATATATTGACGTGTATGTGTATATATGACGAGCTCGGTGGCGTAGTGGTCAATGGCGCGGCTTCGACACCAACGCTCGTGGGTTCGATTCCCACATAGGACAAACATTTGTGTGTATGAACATGTCTGTTTGTCTTGGTCTGGGTGTTTTATATGTATTACATGTATATATTGACGTGTATGTGTATATATGACGAGCTCGGTGGCGTAGTGGTCAATGACGCGGCTTCGACACCAACGCTCGTGGGTTCGATTCCCACATAGGACAAACATTTGTGTGCATGAACATGTCTGTTTGTCTTGGTCTGGGTGTTTTATATGTATTACATGTATATATTGACGTGTATGTGTATATCTGACGAGCTCGGTGGCGTAGTGGTCAATGACGCGGCTTCGACACCAACGCTCGTGGGTGCGATTCCCACATAGGACAAACATTTGTGTGCATGAACATGTCTGTTTGTCTTAGTCTGGGTGTTTTCTATGTATCATAAGTATGTATTTACAAAAAAAAATGTATTTACGTATGTTTATCAGTTGTCTAGTACCCATAACACAAGCTTCGCTTACTTTGGGGCTAGATGGCGCTGTGTAATATGTCTGACAATATTTATTATTATTATTTACTTCCAAAAAAAAAATATAACTAAGTATAATTTATCAGTTGTCTAGTACCTATAGTACAAGCTTTGGGCTTAATTTCGGACCAGAAGGTTTTTTTTTTTTGAATTCATTTATTTTTAATAAGGGATTTTGCCCAATATTTGAGCATGTCATCCCTATCATAACATATTATTATGAATAATTACAAAAAATAAGTATACAATAATAAAAAGTAAATCACAACGACTTTTTAATACACACTGTGAATTAGAAGGTCATTGGAAAATAACATAACATAAATGGTGCTGTGTAAATTGTCCAGAAGTATTTATTATTTATTGTTTTTTCTATTTAATCTAAGGTTAATTAATCTAAGTTTATTAATAATTAATAATCTATTTATGCCATAGAAGTATTTTCCTCACAGATTGTTGAGATAGATGTAAATCAACTTGACACACCAAACATGGCAAGTAACCATAATCAATACAAGAATGTCTTATTGTATCAGTACCAAACAATGACTCCTTATCATTCATCAGTCATCTATCATTCATTCACTATACACGCTTTGCATATAATTTTAATGATTTTATGGCAATAATGCATTAAGAGCCATATTACATTTTGACTGTGATTTTTGCGTAAAAAGGCCAATTTTGTCGTTCTCGATCTCGGAAACAAAAATACATTAACAATAGTGTCCGACCGAATGTTCGGTTTCGGTTTCGGTTTCGGTCGAGTTTCGGCAAAAATAACGAGTTTCGGTTTAGTTTCGGTTTCGGCGGCAAACCTGCCGAAACTACGACCGAAACCGAAACTTAATTCGGGAGTTCCCGCGCTGTGCTCGGTCATGTTCGGCGCAGTAAATTACATCCAAGCGACGAAGACATTTTGCCGCGTCCACTGCCTAATCATGTCGTGACTTGTTTGCGTTTGCAGTGCGTTTTGTTTGTTAGTTTTCGTGTGATTTGTTTTGAATTGTACGTTTTATCATGTGATATTGTATTAAGGGTAGGTAGTAAACATAATAATTTAGTATAACAAACTAATGCATAGATTATAGTAGAATCAAGTCTAACATAACTATCTGAATATTTTGTGGTTAATTTAACTCATTCGGTAATGCTATACGTAAACAAACAAAAGTTAGGTACTTGGTACTTACTATAGTGCATTAGTGGTGATAATAAATTAAAGATTTAGAGTTTCAACGTTCAATTTAATAATTATAACTAAGTATCTAGCAATTATAACGTAACGTAATTTTGTTTTTTTTTATAATACGTCGGGTGGCAGACAAGCATACGGCCCGCCTGATGTGAAGCGGTTACCGTAGCCCATATTAAAAGCCATATTACATTTTGACTGTGATTTTTGCGTAAAATGGCCAATTTTGGCGTTCTTGATCTCGGAAACAAAAATACATTAACAATGTTGACTTATTGAATAGTAGGTATAGAATAGCTATTGGCATAGTACGTAGCGGCCTCGCTTTTTGTAAATTTTGCTTAACTTTTTAAATAAACCCAAAATTGCAGAGAAAGATTTTAATAAAATGCGCGCATTCACTATTTTGAGCTCCTGGATTGTATTACTGTTCCAAACAAATGAAATAAAAAAATAGAATGTTATTTGTTATAATAGTCGTATAGTACATAGCGTCGATAGTCGGCGTACATAGTCGGAATTTTGAAATATCATTAATTTAATATAGAAAAAAAACATTATTTTAACCAAAAAAAACTTCGAAAATCGCTATAAGTAAACTGTTAATTTCTCGAATAAACGATAATATTATTGAGCAAAATTTATACGAGAATAATTGTTACTTCATGATGAATAAACTTTGTAGCATGAATTTATTATCTTATTTCAATAAAAACTATAAATATAACTTCAAAATTACTACAAAAAACGATGCACCGGCGGCCTTCGCGGGTTTAGTACTGCGCGATAGCTCGTCAGCGTGCAAATGTAATAGGGCTCTTAACGATCGCAACATAAAATATCGGTCGCGCGCTGCCACCCCCGCTGCAGACGGAGCATCTCCTCCCTTTCTGGTGACCTCACTCACTCGCAGGAACACAACAACCCTCAAGGGATTTGTTATTTGGCTGCGGTATTCTGTGAGGTGGAGGTACATTCCCCAGTCGGGTAGCTTCCAATTACGCTCCCTACCTCTCTTTTCGCTAGAGCTTCGTTTGTAATTTAGAATGGTGCACCGCGTGCAGGTGAAGTTGGCTTTGATTCAGAGATGTTGATGAACCACTTACATCCCTAATTATAAGAAAAGTACCTACAGTTAGATAATTGTTTCGTAAAAGTTTCGGTTTCGGTTTCGGCCGAAACTGAGACTGTTGCCGAAATTCGGTTTCGGTTTCGGTTTCGGTCGTAAAAACCAGTTTCGGTCGGACACTAATTAACAATGTTGACTTATTGAATAGTACAGAATAACTATTGGCATAGTACATAGCGGCCTCGCTTTTTGTAAATTTTGCTTAACTTTTTAAATAAACCCAAAATTGCAGAGAAAGATTTTCATAAAATGCGCGCATTCACTATTATGAGCTCCTGGATTGTACTACTGTTCCAAACAAATGAAATAAAAAAAATAGAATGTTATTTGTTATATAGTCGTATAGTACATAGCGGCCTCGGAATTTTGAAATATCATTGATATAATATAGAAAAAAAAACATTCGTTTAACCAAAAAAAACTTCCAAAATCGCTTTAAGTAAACTGTTAATTTCTCGAATAAACGATAATATTATTGAGCAAAATTTATACGAGAATAATTGTGACTTCATGATGAATAAACTTTGTAGCATGAATTTATTATCTTATTTCAATAAAAACGATAAATATAACCTCAAAATTACTACAAAAAACGATGCACCGACGGCCTTCGCGGGTTTAGTACTGCGCGAGAGCTCGTCAGTGTGCAAATGTAATAGGGCTCTTAATAATTTTATGACAAATAAGTGAATTTTGAAATGAACAATTTAATAGACTTCTACCCTAATTGATGTAGGTATATATCACAGATATATGTAAAAATGTATAAATAAAATGACATGCAGTAGATTTTATTGAATTACTAGCTGTCCCGGCGAACTTCGTACCGCCTAACAATCAATGAATGTCGTGGTACATATTAGCTGAACTAAATTTATGATTTTATGGAATTAAAACAATGAATAGTAGAAAATAATAGAGAAGCTCGATGGCGTCATTGCGCGTGTCAGTCTAATTGAACACGCAAGTTAAGCAACGTCGACCGTAGCCTGTACACGGATGGGTTTATATTACCTCGAGCTCCTCCGTGATTCGAAAGACACGTTAAGCCGTCGGTCCCGGTTGTTATCATTAGCTCATCTTGAGCTCCTCCGTGCTTCGGAAGGCACGTTAAGCCGTCGGTCCCGGTTGTTATCATTAGCTCATCTTGAGCTCCTCCGTGCTTCGGAAGGCACGTTAAGCCATCGGTCCCGGTTGTTATCATTAGCTCATCTTGAGCTCCTCCGTGCTTCGGAAGGCACGTTAAGCCGTCGGTCCCGGTTGTTATCATTAGCTCATCTTGAGCTCCTCCGTGCTTCGGAAGGCACGTTAAGCCGTCGGTCCCGGTTGTTATCATTAGCTCACCTTGAGCTCCTCCGTGCTTCGGAAGGCACGTTAAGCCGTCGATCCCCGTTGTTATCATTAGCTCATCTTGAGCTCCTCCGTGCTTCGGAAGGCACGTTAAGCTGTCGGTCCCGGTTGTTATCATTTAATGACAGTCGTTAAGTTAAGTCAGTGGCCTTTAGGCGGTTCGAAAACACTGGCCTCCGCCAACCCGCAGTTGAGTAGCGTGTTGGAGTACGCTCTAAACCCCTTCGGTTGAGGGAAGACCCGTATCCATAAAAACTGAAGATTTCATGAAAATAAAGATTTCCTTATTGTTAATTTAAAAAAAAAAAACGTTTTGTTTTATTTTTTTTAGTTTTGAAATAGGTTTTATCATTTTGGTGATTTGTAATTGTCATTTCTTCTGATGTTTACTCTGATTTGATTCTTGCGCTCGAACCCCATGGGAAAAGCGTTTTCACCCCTATCGATTTGACATTTTTAAATTTTCATAACAAATCACAGACAACTTTCGCGACATAAAAGTGGCACCAATCGATTTGACGTTTTGATATTTGACAACCAATAAATATCGTAATCCCTTTTTCAACTGACACTTTCATTTGTATGGGAAAATGTTTTTTCTTTTATTTTATTTTTTCGAGAATTTTCCAATGTTTTTAAGAGTTATTCTGCTATTCGGGACGGAAACAAATCCAACAAATCAAAAACCATGGCAATCGGTCCAGCCGTTCTCGAGTTATAAGTGTTGTAACAAACACGACTTTCTTTTATATATATAGATATAGAACATTGGTAGATACTAATAATTAATGACAAGTACATAATATTGTTTCATTCATTAAATTAAAATTTGTAATAGTTCTAATTATGTATTCATTATACAACTTCTAAAATGAAATAATATCTGATAAATTATTAATTTGACAATTTATTATATAAAAATTTTGCATGCTATAAAAGTAGCTAAATAAGAAGAAACTAAATTTACCATAATACCTTGTTACTACCTTATTTAAATGGCAAATAAATATTCATTCATTCATTATAAATCTAGCAGTTTTTCTGTCTATATTGTTTTGCTTCATCATTATCCCCATTATGAATTCCCATCAATGGTGATTGTGGGAAGTTTTCTTCCCACTATTCTACTCCAATTAGTAATTTCAGCCAAGTTTCGGTAATGCACAGCCTAGCAACACAAACATTTCAATATTGCAACAAATACAGAACATTATTCTCCAAACCAAATCCTAAGTACCATGGCTAGTCAGCTACAATATCCATAAGGAAGAACTGCAAAAGGCTACCTACCATGAGATATCAGAAACGGCAGGCTTATTACTCAAATGCACTTTCTGCTGATGTAACTAACAGGAGAGCTATCTATATCAAAAGACTAAAGTGGAAAGACATACTCTAATTGCACAGCACAACCAAACCCCGGCCACTCCATACAAAAATGGCGCTTTTGCATGTAGTAACCAAATGACGTCTGTACTATGCTTGAGCTACTGCCTATGTTTGAGTGACGTTCTCTAGGGCTGACATTATACAATTATTAGTCGGACATGTAAAGGGGTGTAAGTGGTTCATCAACATCTTTGAACCAAAGTCAATCTTACCTGCACGTGGTACACCCTGCTGACTGACAGACGAGGCTCTGACGAAAAGAGAGGTAGGACATAGCGTATTTTTTAAGCAGCCCGACTGACGAAGTATCACCACCTCACAGAATACCGCAGTCAAATAACAATTTCCTTGAGGGTTGTTGTGTTCCTGCGAGTGAGTGAGGTCACCAGAGAGGATGGAGTTGCTGCGTTAATGGCATGGCGCGAGCGAAATTTAATGTTGCGACCGTTAATATGGTTACGGTAACCGCTTCACATCAGGTGGGCGTAGTGAAGAAAAAAAAAACATAGTAAATACACTACACTGACTTCAGCCAATATTTACAAAGCGCCTTGTATAATTGCCATTGCTAACTTACCCAAAATTTTATATTTTCTAATCACCACTAACTCAAACGTTCGCCTTCCCAACACCGGTTCATTGTAATGGTCAAACCATTTTATTCTTACTAATTGTAGCTTTTTACTATTCATATAAATGCATGCGCAATGATTTGATTCATTTTCATATTCACATGGAACAAACGTAATTTAAAACTAATACCACACATGATATCACGCACAATAAACATTGAAATGTAAATAAGAAAATTGTAAACATTAACAATAAACCACCATAACTCAAGTGACAGCAATGTCAATTCCGCGTCTGCGCACTCACTTGCTCTTTGAGACATATAAATCGGCTATAATGCTATTCTTTTCTCATCTCGTATTAATTGTATCTTGTATCCTACTTTGATAGACATGAATTAGTTATGATGAAACTATGGCTGTCGCATGCTTTTTAGGTAATTTATAAAAAAATCAGTACTTTATTTCATCCAAAGGGATCGAATAAATTTCTTTTTTTGACTTTCCATGTGTGGAGACATCCATCCACTGCACAAGTAACTCCCATCTTTTAAACTGAATGGAGAATAAAATACGAGCAACGTCAATTTGACGGACGTTGCATCCATTGCGAACTGTTCCAAATCGGTCTCATAGGGGAGGTGAGGTCGACTAGTGAGAGCGGCAGAGAGTGTCCATACTGTACGTTAGTACTATTACTTATACTGTGGCACAACTAAATGCTGTAATTTGATTAGATGCAACACACTCGAAGGGACTATACTCGTTCATATAATCTGCTGTAGGTAACACTAATTACAGATAATAATAATAAAATAAATAATTGATCTCGAGTTCCTCTGTACTTCGGAGGGCACCTTAATTAAGACATTGGAATACACACGAGACACCGGTTCAACATAGAACCTACTTTTGGTTTTAGATAAAAAAGTCATATAAAGTTATTAAAAAAATTGAAAATAATGAGTGTTCATGCTATCAAGTTAGAATCCTAAAAGGCATATTAGCTTCCAACCACTCATCTTCCTTCTTCCTACCATTATGTATACAAGCTAGGTGTGGTACAACAACCCAAAACGAACTGTGGTGTCAATATCCAGCGGTTCACCATATGTGTAGCATACAATTCATGAAAATTATAATTACAATAACGGCTGAAAGTCCTAACAAAAATTCCCGAAACACGTACCGCCGCCGCCGCACGTAGCGCTGTACCTATCCACGATACGAATATTAATTACAAAGTGTGAATCATAGCGCTAATCAATGAAACATGAAGATATTTATATCCAGCAAGGACCAGTGACAACGATCGCGCTACAGTTTTTACAGAATCAGCGGCTTCGTCATACACGCATTACACGCAGCCCAAAGCATATAAGAAGCGTCACAGGCTATGTAATAAAATAAGTTACTTACATTTTAATAATTTGTAACGAAAACGAGTGAAATCTGCGTCCGTTGCAAATATACAATAGGTAAAGGCACTACAAATGATAAACAATTAAATAAATGAAAATGAGCAAATCGGTAAAATCTTCAATGAAATGACGGGCAGCAAACGAACGAATCAACGAACGATTCGCTCGCTCGCTCGCTCCGATCCGATCGCATCGCTTTTGTTCTTTTTTAATATTATTAGTTTTCTGACCCTGGATACAGCGTCCTTAGAGCGTATTTTTTTTTATTGGAGTGCTAACGTTAAATAAATCGAGGAAAGCCGGCTGCACGTACAAAAAAGCATGCACGACTCATTGTCACATTCTGAGTCGAGCGTGCAAACGAGAGAGAGGCACGATCAGCCTATGTTTCTTATGACATTAACACGTACAATTATCGTCCGTAAACCGACTTTACAGGCAAACATTTTTTTTATTTTATTTTTGATCCAAGCTTTAATACGAAATCTTGTAGCCTTGGTATTTGAACTATAAAGCTGAAATTTACAATTTACAATTTTTTTATTTATGTGTAGAAAACATCAGCTACGAACGAATTTTGAGACAGGCCCGAATTAAGGAAGTTTTAGTGCCGTTAAAGGTTTCTTGCACAGACATTTAAATATTGAAATTGAATGTCTTGTTGGAGAATTAGTTTTATTGTTTATGGTTTTATTGATGGCTGAAAAAATATAGTGACAGATTGTAGGAATTTGAATTCAAATATGAGAATGTATTTTGTTTAGGGTTTGAGAAAAATTTAGTTGTAAAGAAGTTGTCAAGAAGTAACAGGAAAAAGATGTGGTAGATTGTGGTTTTATCGTTTTGAGTTTTATTGACGTGACAACGTCTTATAAATTGGTTAGCCGGGTGACACTTCAAGAAACGCGCTCACGTTATGCGCTCATAATGAGAGCGAGTGAGAGGCACGCGTCCCTTCTAAGAGCGAGAGAGACAGACATAAAAAGTGAAAGGCATGCGTCCCTTCCACTCGAAAACATTTTACCACTCAAAGTCGTTGTCACGTAAAACTTTCGCCCGTATACCGACTTTACAGGCAACCAATTTTTTTTTTGATGAAATATATTATAATATGAGAAGATGAAGTTTTTTATAACATTTTAGATAGTGTGTTCCCAAAAGATCGATAATAGGTGATAGTGAATCAACCCTGAAGGAAACCCCTCTCAACACGTTGTGGTTCCGCAACAGGTCATGGGCCTTGCAAAAAATATTTTTTTGATTAAGAGTTTATATTAATAAATTAACATGGATTCCGAAAATATGGGTGAGAAATTTAAAACTGATTTTTATCCTAAACTAAACAGTGACTGTGGTTATACCATATGGAAGAAAAAGATGCTTATTCTTTTACACGCTAAAGATTTGCATGATGTTTTGACTGCCGAATCAAAAGAAAAGGTATGTACAAAGAAAGACAATAAAGCAAAATACCTAATTATCAATAGTTTGCACGACAAATATATTAATCACATTATAGAATGTAATACCGCTAAGGATATGATTACAAAATTAGATAATTTATTTTTGGGAAATAAAGAAACACAAATTTGCACTTTATTGGAAGAATTTTATAATTTCAAAATTACAGAAAACATCATGAATGACATTAGTAAACTGCAAAATAAAGTAACAAAAATTAGGAGCCTTGATTTTCAAATGGAAGACCAGCAAGTCATATCAAAAATATTAAGCTGTTTACCTACAAAATTTGACTACTTTCGAACGGCGTGGCAATCAACTGGAAAACAAGATAGGAATTTAGATAATTTGATTTCAAGAATATTAGTGGAGGTCAATCATCAAGACAGAAAGGAGAATGATGAAAGTGAAACAACTGCCAACACATTTTATATTAAAGACTGTTACAACTGTGGCAAGAAAGGACATGTTGCTAAATTTTGCAGAAACAGAAATACACATAACAGGATGGAATACAAGGGAAATGCACTACAATGTTTTAAATGTTTAAAAATTGGACATAAACATACAGCTTGCAAATAAGAAAATAACTGTAGTATTTGTAAGAATGACTCACATTATACAAAATACTGCTTAGATAGAGGAGCAAGTACTGTAAGTAATGTCAAATCAAATATTCAGTTCACATGAAATAGTTGAATTTATAATGGATTCTGGAGCATGTAAATATTTATCATTATTAATTATATGGTTACTCCATATAATTAATAATGATAAATATTTACAAAATTTAAGCAATAAACAATATAGAATAGCAACAGCTGATGGCAACATACATACTGTTAATAAAGTAGGAAAACAGTACAGTAGAAATAACAATTGGACCTTCAGTGATGTTCTATATGTTCCAAAAATGATAAAAAATATTATTTCAATACCGAAGCTGACGGATTATAATTATGAAATTAAATTTTTCAGAAACCAATGTAAGGTCTACGATGATGGGGTCTGCTTTCTTACTGCGACCAGGGGCAGTGACGACCTGTACTACGTAAGAATTCCTATTGAATATGTTAACCACATAGGAAATTCAAGGTCAGTCAACTTTTCTAGAATATCAAAAGAGGAATTTTGGCATAGAGCATTAGGACATTCCTCGATTAATAATACTAAAGGCTTAGTACGTGGTATTAATCTTGATATTAAAGATAGTTTGGACATCTGCGAAGTCTGCACGCAATCCAAGTTATGTAGAAAACCTTTCAAAACAGAACGTCATAGGGCTACAAAGCCATTAGAAAATGTTCATAGCGACATCTGTGGGCCAATAGGGGTTCCAACTTTTGACGGATATAAATATTTTATCACATTTTTAGATGATTACACACACTTTATGAAAGTTTTTCTCATTAAAAGAAAAGATTAAGCATATTCTAAAATAATTAATTATATTAATGTGGCAGAAAATCATTTTAATACTAAAATTAAAACTTTTAGATGCGATAATGGGGGAGAATACTCTAGTAATAGATTAAAGAAATTTTTTGAAGAACGGGGAATTCAAATAGATTATAATATACCATATACACCCCAACTTAATGGGAAATCTGAGCGATTAAATAGAACAATTATGGAAAAGACTAGAGCGTTACTATTTGATATGAGTTTACCAAAACAATTATGGGGTGAAGCGGTACTTACTGCAGCATATTTAACTAATAGGTGCTCGAATAGAATTAATAGTAGAACGCCGGCTGAAATGTGGTTCAACAGAATTCCAAATTTAGAACATTTAAATATTTTCGGTTCTTTGGCTTATTTTAAAAATAATAAACCTAATGTTAGTAAATTAGATTCAAGGTGCAATAAGGGTTTATTAATTGGTTATACGAATAACGGTTATAAGATTTGGGATCCAATTAATTTAAAAATACATTATTCTAGAGATGTGAAATTTGATAATAATAAAACAAAAGTTACTGAATTTTTAAAAGAATCTAATTCGAGTTATAACATGATGGATTTATATAGAATTTTTTGTGATGAAAATGTTAATGAGTGTTCGGTGGATAGTGATTCTCACTTTGAGAGGGGAAATTATAGATATAGTCATGCAGGGTCGAATAGTGATGGGAATACACAAGTGATAGATATTGTCGATGATTATAATTTAGAAAATAGTGATGGAATTAGTGCGGTTAATAATGATGAAGAATTTTTAAATAATAATGAAGAAAGTTTGAAGAATAATGATGCGGTTTTGAATAATATTGAAGAAGATAATGGTATTTGTGTAAATGAAATAGTGGAGCCAGTGATTTTAAATGAAAATGTTCAAGAAAATGAAGATGACGATGATGAACTATTTGAAGATGCAAATGAAATAATTAATGAACAAATTCCTAGAAGAATTTTGCCTAAAAGAGAGAGAAGATTACCAGAGAGATTGAAAGATTATGATTTAGAAAGTTCGTTTTTTAACTTATGGTGAAGCAATTAAAGGTGATGAGAAGTTGTTATGGCAAAAGGCCATTGATGAAGAAAAAGATTCTTTGGAAAAGAATAAGACATGGGTTATTGTAAATAAGTCAGAAGCAGAAAATAGAAAAATAATTACAAGTAAATGGATTTTTACAATTAAACCAGGTGGAAAATATAAAGCTAGATTAGTAGCAAGAGGTTTCTTACAGAAATATAATATTGATTATAAAGAAACATATAGTCCAGTGGTTAATACTACAAGTATACGTTTACTGTTGGCAATTGCGGCTCAAAGAGGATACAAGATGAAGCAATTTGATGTGAAGACAGCATTTTTATATGGAGATTTGGAAGAAGAAATTTTTATGGAAATACCAACAGGCTATAATATTGAAAATAGTAAGAATAAAATTTGTAAATTAAAGAAGAATTTATATGGACTGAAACAAGCACCACTTATGTGGAACAAGAGGATAACCGAATATTTAAAAAGTTAGGTTTTATACAATTAAAATTAGATCCTTGTTTGTTTTTCTGTGAAGAGAAAGAAATATATTTAGCAATTTATGTTGATGACGGAGTTTTAATCGGAAATAATATTTTAGAATTAAATAATATAATAACAAAATTAGAAAAAGAATTTGAAATGAGAAAGTTTGATAAAGTTGAAAAGTTTCTTGGTATTGATATAGACGTTAGAGATAATTTTGTAAAAATATATCAAAAGACATATGTAGAATTATTAATTAATAAATATAATTATGAGAATTTGAAACCAAGTGTTTATCCGGATATTTTGATCGATACACATCAAGAGGGGAAAGGGAGTATTGATGATGTGCATCGTTATAGGACATTTATAGGTTCTTTATTATATTTAGTGAATAAAACTCGTTTAGATCTTGCTTTTCATGTTGGGTATTGTAGTCGATTTCAAGAGAATCCTAACTTAAATGATTTTCTAAATATCAAAAATTTGTTTAGGTATTTAAAAAGCTCTGTTTCGAATGGGATTACTTATTTGAGAGGGAACGATTTAACTTTGAGAGCGTATTGTGATGCAGACTTTGCCGGTGATCCTGATACTAGGAAAAGTACGACTGGCTTTGTCATCCTGTACAGTGATGGACCTATTCATTGGTGTTCGCGTAAACAGTCCGTGACTGCTCTGTCCAGTACAGAGGCAGAATACATCTCAGCTGCCGAATGCATTAAAGATCTATTATACGTTCAAAAATTAATTCATGAAATAACTGGTAAAATACCAAAAACGGAACTATTTGTTGATAATCAGTCGGCTATTGTATTAATTAAAAATGGAATCTTGAATAGAAGAAGTAAACATATAGACGTTAGATTTCACTTTATTAAAGAAAATAAAATTGAGATATTCTACTGTCCAACAAATTCAAATTATGCGGACATATTGACAAAAGGATTAGACAGAACAAAGTTTTTAAGACTAAGGAAATATATACTTAGTGACACTTAATTAAAAATGAACATAGTGAAGTGATTTAATGTGATGTTATAGATGTAATGATAGGTTAAGGTTGTTTGGCTGATTAATTGGAAATTTAGTTTTAAGGTTGTTTTGACTGATTAATTTGAAACTTATGTATTAAGGTTGTTTAGGTAGAATTATTTTAAATTAATATTTATGGGGTTATATTTATTTAGATAGATTTGTTAGGTGGGGAATATGTGTATGGGATTTGATAAGTTAGTAAATATTAATTTAAGAGGGGATGTTGGAGAATTAGTTTTATTGTTTATGGTTTTATTGATGGCTGAAAAAATATAGTGACAGATTGTAGGAATTTGAATTCAAATATGAGAATGTATTTTGTTTAGGGTTTGAGAAAAATTTAGTTGTAAAGAAGTTGTCAAGAAGTATCAGGAAAAAGATGTGGTAGATTGTGGTTTTATCGTTTTGAGTTTTATTTTGATGACATATATTATAATATGAGAAGATGAAGTTTTTTATAACATTTTAGATAGTGTGTTCCCAAAAGATCGATAATAGGTGATAGTGAATCAACCCTGAAGGAAACCCCTCTCAACACGTTGTGGTTCCGCAACATGTCTGTGGTTGGGAACGTTCTACGATTGTGCAACTAGAGACATAAAGATGATTTATTCTGGTTTGAAAAAATAAATAAATGTTCATATTAGTCTGTAAGGAAATCTCAAGAAAGAATTTTTTACCCTATGTGAGGTTAAAATTGGGGGCTAAAGTTTTAGATTCTCACAGAGCTACCATACGGGTTTGGTTTTGCTGTTGAGGAACTAGCGGATTCCTGCCGATCGTTATTTACATTACCATGTACATAATTATGGCATATTCGAGATGATGAAATTATGCAAAACAACTTGATACAGGTGGAATAATCTTCGATTAAAAAGTCATCGCCAAGCAATCAAAGAATACAATAGAATATATCAATGTCAACAGTGTTCTTATTGTCAAATTCGCTTAAAAAAAAAACAAAAACATAACCTCTGTTGTTTTGTTAAAATATTAATTTTTCGGAGTTTTTTGTAATGTGAACATTATCTGGTCTATTTTCAATGATATTTAGTTATAGCAAAGTTATGCTGGTTAGTTAGTGAGTGTTGATGCTTTGTAAAACATGTTATATAACTGTAGTCGTGCAAACAAATGTGTTTATTCCCTTTCAGAGATCTAAACTCTCTTCTTTGATACAAAATCAGTGCAAGCAGCAAATAAAATTGTGTGTCACTCAAACACCCACTGCAGAAGAGGAAAAAGAAAGAGAACTCGAGAGAATTCGCAAAGAGGTATACCCCGACCACTGCACAAAAGCCACAGCGTTTGAGCGTTATTGCCTACTACTATATTTATTACAGTACATATGACGATTGTGCAAATTGAGGATGCGTGTGTGTAAGACGTGGAACCAACTATTCCAAATTCGAACCACGGAATGTGAGGTCAGCTCGAGAGTGACCGTACAGTATGTATGAGTACTGTTACTTATACTGTGTTTCAAATCATCCTTTTATATTATCACCTGACTGAATCACCACCTGATGGTGCATCACCAAGTTTGCAGAGGCTCTTTTTTTCAGTCTCCTATTTATAAGTATTCACAAGACAAACCTAACCTAACCGCAATACAATTTCAAGACAATCCGTCTAAAGTAGGCTATTATGAAATACGAAGGTGTTATGAATTGGCTGCAACACATACACCACGTGTGACTGTTACTTAGCAGGGGTTCTGAAACAGTGGTCCGTGGACCACCAATGGTCCGTGAAACGTGAATTATGGTCTGTAAAACAACTTTAAATAAATATTTCTGAACAATTTACACAGTACCATCTAGTCCCAAATTAAGCGCAAAGCTTGAACGACGCAAGACAAACAGTTCACGCATGTTCATGCACACAAATATTTGTCTTGTGCGGGAATCGACCCCGCTACCTCGGAGTCAAAGTGGCAATTAACCTAATCTAACCATTCGACCACTGAGCTCGTCAATATACAAGGTGTCCCAGTACTCAACGTTAAGCCGAAACAGGGTGACAGGATTGATCGTCACCATCATGAGAAAAATCTGAAAAAATATCTATCCCATGCAGTTTGAAAATTATGGGCATTTTAAGAAAAACCTAGAAATTTGGTCAAACTGTAACCATTTTTCGGTTATTGTGCTTAATTTTTATTATTTTTGTTCATTTAAACTTTGGAACCATAACCCTAAATAACATATCTGAATGACAGTCAAGAATAATGACACAATTTTCCCAAGTTTCCTAGAATTGAGACTAATTTGTTAAACTATGAATTTAAAATTTTCAAAATTTGTCGAATTTGAAAAACCCTCCTTTAAAAAAAAATGTACTAAAGTGCCTTGGCAAGTGCCATTAAAAGTTGGCGCATTTAATCAGGAATCTAAAATGGTACAATACTTGTTAGTTTCATACTAAAAAAACGAGTAAAAAAATAAAGACCTCAAGTTACCCGATTTTTGCTAACCCATTTTACTCAGTTAAAATGTTTTTGATTCACACAAGTTCTTGGTAGGTTCTTAATTTTACGGCAAAATGATGAGAGAGATGGATACTGTTGGCCATGAGTGAGCGAGACAGATAGTGATGCCACTTTTACCAAAGTCGACAAAAGTAAGTAAAATTAATAAAATAATGAAAAATCTTGACCTAGTTTAGTTTAGGTTTATTGGAATAAAAGTCAGATAGGGAAATAACATTGTTTATTACAACAAATGTTCAAATACACGCCCAACATCTTCTTAAAAAAGATCTAATTATTAGCCGGGCATATCCTCGAGAGTTGATGTCCTCAGCAGCTTGAGAAATTCGTTCACACAGCTCGGCTACGCTCTCAATGGGATTTGAATAAACTTTTTCTTTGAGAACGCCCCAATAAAAAAAATCAGGGGATTTTAAAAATGGGCTGGCTACGAGATAGTGCCTGAACGTCCAATCCACCTTCCTGGATATTCCTGGTCAAGGAAATCTCATGCACTGGGAAATGCGCTGGGCAGCCATCTTGTTGATACCACATGTGGCGACGATCTATGTGGGACACCCTGTATAAATAATAATGAAAGAGATTGAGCACTTTTATACAAAATACTAAAATCTCGAGTTATAGAATAATGGATTTATATGACAGTCGGGGACCCTACAGTGCCCTACACCCAACAAAAACCCTTTCATAGAATACTATAATAAACTTACTCATTTGTTTATAGGGCTCCATAGATGAACTACCAACAGGCTGCTGTCAATCTGGATGTGCTAACTGCGTGTTCATAGTCTGGGCTGAAACATTAACAAATAAAATGGACAATGCTGGACCTGAAATCGCTGAGAAAATCTTGAAGACGATTGACGATCCCTCAATGAAGGCTTACATAGAGATGGAGCTAAGACTACGAGGACTGAAAAAGTGATATATTAGATAATTAGGGGCAATCCATAAATTACGTCATACGAATTTCATGATTTTTTGACCCCTCCTGGTCTGGACAGCTGGTCACATTTGTGAGACCCCCCCCCTCCCTCCCCTTAGTGTGACGTCACATATTTTGCAATTTTAGATGTAGAGTTGCAAATGTTTTTGAGTTTTTCGTTAATGTTCAAAGTTTGTGTTTTAACATTTAGATTCTATTACATTTTAAAATGTCACGTCACGAAATAAATTTAGGACCCCTCCCACCCCCTTGTCACACAATATCACACTTCGTCGACCCCCTCCCTCCCCCTTAACGTGTGACATAATTTATGGATGGCCCCTTAGTAGGAATAATTCAGTAATTGACTGCAATTAGGTACAAAAGTAAATGATTTGAAAAAGCAAAAATGCTAAACTCCCAAAAACATTTCTGGAATACATATTGGTTTATTATAGTAATAATAATAAATATTCCTGAACAAATTACACACGGCCATCTAGTCCCAAACTAAGCAAAGCTTGTACTATGGGTACTAGCTAACTGTTATTATACTTATATACATTTTTTTTAAATACATACATATATATAAAACAAACAGACATGTTCATGTACACAAATATTTGTCTTGTGCGGGGATCGAACCCGCAACCAACCAACAGATGTCATTGTTTATGGAGTAAACAATGTGACATTTGTATGGAGTAGCCAGGGTGCGATAGTACCAAACAGGATGGATATACTCCTCTGGATGAGTATTCATCCTCTTCGATAGTGCTAATAAATAGAATGTGATTGTAAGTTATTTGGAAATTAGGATGCTTAGTGATATTATTATAGTGTACATAGATCTTATTTATAATGTAGATAAGTATAATAAATACACTTATTTATTACATAGATAATTTGTAAATAAAATTTACCTATTGTATAATATGAACCAGTGTATTTATTTATACTGAACTATAACTTAACATTTTGACCGCCCGGCTTCATATCAGTCGTCCTGTCCTTAGCGCCCGAACGTGAAAACAAAACTAGCAAATTACATTATTTTGTACTTAGTTTTTTGATGCAACTCATTATATTCTAGTCTCATTATATTTAGTCTATTTTTAACCAACTCCAAAAAAGGAGGAGGTTCTCGATTAGGCTGTATATTGTTTTAATGTTTGTTACTTAATTAACAGATTTATAAACCGATTTGAAAAAAACTGTATTTCAAATAGTATCCTTCCAGATTGGTCCTATATTTTTTTCATCATCATCATCAGCGTCATCAATGTAGAGTAATGTATGGAGTCGGTTTTTTTTTTGTTAAAATTATAAAATACTAGCAAAGTACCCGTGCTTCGCTACGGGAACACTCCTGATTTGCGTCTATTATTGTTAAGATTTGCATTGCCCATTATTACAAACATACACCATTTAGGTTAAGACCGGTAAACAATTGCAAGGCTTTCAGGAGAACTTACACGTGAGCAGGCTACATACAACTGATCATGAGAGAAGCAATCCTGTCTCAAGTCAATCCCAGAGACCTTTAGAGACTGCCTCTGAGCTTTGCGAATGGTCATATTGAATACCTTTATGGGAAATTGAAGTCTCTTAAATTTAACGGGGTGGTCTGATGGATGGAATCATGTGAATGCGGGGTATAAAGAAAGATTCCCCAAGAGCACATCCCTTACTGTCCTCACTTAACAACTGTAACTCATCGTTTCAGTTGTCGAATACGTGGTTAACAATGGTGGCACGAACGAACCTCCTGATGATACACCGCCATACTATAGCGCCATCTAGTGATGAGTTAGGTAAAATACAAATATAACATTTTTAGACATTTCTTGGCTGGGCACTGGTCAAAAGTTAATCAGTTACTCCTAGAAATCCTATTTTTTATGTACAACCATTCCACCAAGTCTCGTAGGTCAATCGGTTTCTAAAAAGGGGGTTTTTTTCAACCCCTATTTTCAACCTCTTACGTTGCATAAGGAACACATATCCAAAGTTTCAGGTTTCTAGCTTCAGTGGTCTGGGCTGTGCGTTGATTAATGAACTAGCTTTTGCCCACAGTTTCGCTCGCGTGAAATTCGTGAAAGCCACCCCAAAAAGTCGGTACTTAGAATCGGTTTTTCAATTACTCTTCAGCACCAAATGTCGCTTGAAGGACGTGGTTTTTTTACGTTTTATGCGTGCGATGTAAAATCTTCCGGGGGTGACTACCGAAAGGCCTGTATGACTACGGGAAGGTGGGCGGGAGTACGGGAGTACGGGAATTCTCATGGATTCCCCGCTTCTGACCCGTGGTTACACTGATTTGTTACACCGGTGTAACCACTGAGCACACTTATGACCGATAGTTACACTAATGTAACTATCGAGCATATCTATTACCGGTGGTTACACTCAAAGCCTCAAAGTAAGTTTCGATGATAATAGGTGTCCACTCACACACATGTTACAAAAAGGATAAAGTTTTATTTGTCACCCAAAATATGTAGAATAGCGTAGAATAAAAAATCAAACCGAAATGACAGATAAAAATGTCTTGTTGAAATTCACCCAAATTTAAATCCCTTCTTCCACTTAGGTAACTAAACTTTCGTAACCAGTTACAAGAGAAGAATTTTTTTACGCTGTTTGGTAACTAGTTGTGAGAGAACTATTATTTTTTCCTCTTTGGTAACTTTTGATAGTTACGAACGTAAACTAGTCGCATTTCGTGAATCAGTCACATTTTTTTTATTCCACGTCGGGTGGGAAACAAGCATACAGCCTACTTGATGTGTGTATAAACGCGCGCAACAAATGTTACTTGTGTGTTACCACCCCGGTTGCTGCCGCTGGCAGGATTTTGGTATTAATGCAGCGGTGGCAGGAGCAGGATGCTCCTGAGGAGCGCCAGCAACCGGGTAGCCTCACTCACTCGCAGAAAACTACCATTCTACAGGGATTTGTTATTTGGCTGCTGTAGAGGTACTTTTCCAGACGGGCTATCGTCATGGCCTACTTCTCACTAACTTTGCCTCCTTGTTATTTAGTAGGGAGTACCACGTATTTTTATACCACTAAGGTGACAAACAAGCATACGTTCCGCCTATCCGATAATGGAAAGCAATTACCGTAGCCTATGGACGCCTGTAACACCAGAGGCATCACATGCGCGTTGCTGACCCTGTAAAAACCTCTTTACGCCCTTTTTGAAGAACCCCATGCTGTAGTCTCCTACCTCCTCCTAATAGATATTGAGCCCCCTACACCACAAAATAAAAATACCACAGAATAACTAATAGTACTTACATACGAAATAGGCACTCTCCGCAACTGAAAGGAGTTTCCTCTCCCGCTCCCCCGTTTAAATCCGCGGGCGCAAAATAGTTTCAACTCGCTTAACGCTATAGAACGCCTCGGGTCGCTATTCATTTGTTTTCTCACCTCCAGCTTAAGTGGCCAGGTTGTGATAGTGATATACATTATAATCACATAGGTGATAGGGACTTAAAACCTTTTTGTTTGTAAAGTGTTAGTACAGTACGTTCTTCATCTACGTTTGAAGAAACGTAGTTAACGCATCTTTTTGAAACACGCGAGTGACTGCTTAATCTATTGGGTACCTAAAGGTATTAATGAATGTTCATGTTTTGTTTGTTAATAAATTTTATCATATAAGTGTTTCCAATTGTATACACAGCCATTTTTATACTTAACACATCCCAAAACCATCCTTAACACATCCCAAAGCAATCCTTATTATATCCCAAAACCATCCTTAACACATCCCAAAACCATCCTTAACACATCCCAAAACCATCCTTAATACATCCCAAAACCATCCTTAACACATCCCAAAACAATACTTAACACATCCCAAAACCATCCTTAACACATCCCAAAACCATCCTTAACACATCCCAAAACAATACTTAACACATCCCAAAACCATCCTTAACACATCCCAAAACCATCCTTAACACATCCCAAAACCATCCTTAATACATCCCAAAACCATTAACACATCCCAAAACCATCCTTAACACATCCCAAAACCATCCCTAACACATCCCAAAACCATCCTTAACACATCCCAAAACCATCCCTAATACATCCCAAAACCATCCTTAACACATCCCAAAACAATACTTAACACATCCCAAAACCATCCTAAACACATCCTAAAACCATCCTTAACACATCCCAAAACCATCCTTAATACATCCCAAAACCATCCTTAACACATCCCAAAACCATCCTTAACACATCCCAAAACAATACTTAACACATCCCAAAACCATCCTTAACACATCCCAAAACTATCCTTAACACATCCCAAAACCATCCTTAACACATCCCAAAACCATCTTTAATACATCCCAAAACCATCCTTAACACATCCCAAAACAATACTTAACACATCCCAAAACCATCCTAAACACATCCTAAAACCATCCTTAACACATCCCAAAACCATCCTTAATACATCCCAAAACCATCCTTATCATATCCCAAAACCATCCTTAACACATCCCAGAAAAACTTTTTTACTAGCCCCATTAGGATCTTTTTAACTATCAACTATTTCTATTTTAAATGTGACCACTGGTAATAAGTGTGCTCAGTGGTTACACCGGTGTAACAAATCAGTGTAACCACGGGTCAGAAGCGGGATTCCCGCGTAGCTTGAAATAATATCTCGTATGTAGCGTTTCCTTAACAATGAAACCACAGCGCGATGTACAAATACTATAGCGCCATCTAGTAATGAAATAATATACGAGTAACATTTATAAATATTTACTCGCTGGGCGCTGATCAAAAGTTAATCAGTTAGCCCTAAACATCACCTTTTTTTTGAACAATCATTCCCAAAGTCCAAGTCCAAGACCAAGTCTCAAAAACGTAGATCAATCGGTTTCCAAAAAGGGGGTTTTTTTCAACCCCTATTTTCAACCTCTTACGTTGCATAAGGAACATATATCCAAAGTTTCAGGTTTCTAGCTTCAGTGGTCTGGGCTGTGCGTTGATTAGTGAACTAGCTTTTGCCCGCGGTTACGCTCGCGTGAAATTCGGGCATTTTAGATTATCCAAGTCAAGTCTAACACGCAACGCAACCACCTTCATGTAGCACCTTTAATTGTACTAAATACGGATGCAAGAACTTTCCAGATAACTACTACACCCGTCCCGCTCTCGCCGCGCCGCCCGCGATCGTATGAGCACTGATTGACGCCAAACACAAATTTAAAAACTTATTATAACACTTCAGTCAACACACAAGTCATATTCTATCAGCTTAAAAAGGATAAATCACAGTTTAAAAAAATTACACAAGGATGGTCACGTTAACCACGTTGAATTTTAAAAACGTTGTTATTTTTGTAATCAGCGACCTGATAAAATATAAAAACAAAATCCTTGACGATTTTCAGACTTTTTGACCCCATTTTACTCCTAAGCAGGTTGAATTTTGAAAAATCATGAAACACGTGTTTACTCATTTATCTATAGAAGTACTCGTGTAAAGTTGAGGATAAAATAGTCCAACTAATCTCATTTCCCTACACAAACTTTGGAGCTCCGTTTCACCCTCTTAGGGGTAAAATTTGAAAAATCCTTTTATGTCCGAGTAGTTTCGTGTCCACTATGTTATATTTTTAAATCGATGCCATTTTCATAATTTACGTCCCAAAAAACCATAGAATCAACACCAATATTGATATTATGACATTTCAACCCCATCCCACCCCCATAGGGGTGATTTTATGTCACGTCGGTTATGTTGGATATAAAATAGTTGTTGTTTTCGTAATCAGCGACCCGATAAACCATAAAAACAATACCCATGACGATTTTCAGACTTTTTCACCCCATTTTACCCCTTTAGAGGTTGAATTTCGAAAAATCCTGAAACACGTGTTTATCTATGGACTCGTAGTACTCGTGTAAAGTTTTTGGATAAAATAGTCTAACTAATCTTGTTTCCCCATACAAACTTTGGACCTCCGTTTCACCCCCTTAGGGGATGAGTTTTGAAAAATCCCTTCTTAGTATACCCCTAGACGTCATAAGGAACCTACTTGTCAAATTTGGAATCTCTAGACCCAGCGGTTTGGGCTGTGTATTGATTAGTGAGTCAGTCAGTGAGGACAAAGCCTTTTATTAATTTAAATAGCGTTTATTTTCATCAATTCATCAGCCTATCAATCTCAATAGACCGTGAAAGTGTGACGTTACAAGTATATTAGGGTTGTGGGCTTGCCCACCATGCCCACTACGGTAGATCCGCCCTTGTTTGATGGTAGATCAATGGTAAGTATGCAGTAAATAAACAAAATAGTGAATAATCAATTTATTCAACAGCTCCCTCAATAGTGAAGCTGCAGTCACTAGCAGTAGTTATATACGGCATATCCAACCTAGGACCAAACTCAGCTTCGTACAGAACCTGCTGGATCTTCAACCTCGCGCGAGCATTCTGCTTAGAATTCAACCTCTTCAATATCGGAGCACAACTCAGCAGGAACAGCTCGTCAGGGTCAGTTCTGTTGCATTGACAAGTGATTTCTTCATCTGTGGAATTGAGACGCGTCTTCTTGGGCGAAGGTTCAGAGTCATCGTCGTCGTCTAGTTTCTCGTGGCCGAAGGAAAGGTCAGGAAGACTTTGCATGACTCGGCAGCGCACATCTTCTTCTGGGTCCGAATCTTCGGTGTTTCTAGATGAACTGGAAAAAGGTATCTTATGTCAAGAAGTTATTGATTATGTGTTGGGGCATGCACGATGTAAGTTTGTTTGAGGGTTTGTTTAACAAGGCTTGGGGTGTAAGCGGCTCACCATCATATTTAGAACCTAAACCAATCTCACCTTCACTTAGTGCATTCTGCCTTTAAGCAAATGATGCTCTGGCGAAAAAGAGGTAGGGCATGTACCTAGACTGCTGTCGGAAAGCTTCGGTACATCTTCACCGCACGGATACCACAATGCTTGAAGTCTTAAAGTCTTCAACCAGTGCGTCATCCCTGCTATGACCTACGACGCAGACTTGAACACTGGCCGTCGGGCTTGTTCACAAGCTAAAACTCGCACAGCGAGCTATGGAGAGAGCTATGTTCGAGCCGGAACGAGGAAGTCAGGTAAAGAACCAAAGTTGTCGATAAAACTCTCAAAACTAGCAAGCTGAAGTGGCAGTGGGCCGGCCAAATCTGCCGAGTCAGCGATGGCAGTCGGGGAGAAAAAATCTGGAGTGAAGTCTCCATATGGCGCAAATGAAAAGATCTGGAGTGACGGCTCCGTATGCGGCGTTTGAGGCGCCCCAATATAATAAGTTTATTAAACTATATCTCTTAGGTACTGTGGTCCGCTGTAGTACATACAGGTAAACATTTTATCTACAACTTTTTAATTGTATTTATGTGCGTGCTGGGCAATTACCTAGCTTTCTTCGTGGCACATTTGACGCACGTAGAATGTAAGAACATCTTAGATTTTGACTCCTACTAAGTTCTTCCGATTAGGCAAATTCGTTGTTTGTCTTAAAGGCAGCCGTAGTTTTACCCCTTAGCTGGGACTGCAATGAACTTCACTATTCATGTCTTTGGTAGTGGATACCATTGTAGTACAGAGAACCGCTTATAGACCTTTCCAATATAAGATTGTCCTGCATAGCTCTCTTAGGAGAGCGAGCCTACAGCTCCAGTGCCCATCATGAAGGTTGGGGAGTGGTGGTAGAGCTCTGATGCTTGGGAAACCAAGGATCGGTAGCCACGAGCTACTCGATTTAAGAGTGCCTAAGTAGGTAGTCTGCTTGCAGACGAAAGGGGAGTTAGACCTGATACCAATCCGCTTGAGTGGCTGGTTGGTTTACTGGGCGCGAAAGCGGGGCGGGTAAAGGTCTTCTGGCCTGGTTGGTTTACTGGGCGAGACTCGCAATCTTGTGATATAACCGAAAGGTTGGTGTACAGGGGCACATTAGCTATAGGTCCTACGTACCCAAAAGATATAGGTACGTAGCATTCTTTAGCTCTTAGTGGGCTCACTTGTGCGGCAAGTGTCTACAAGCAGTTACGTATACTAGTGCCACAGCCCGCCTACTCCATACAAATGTCGCGTCGTTTACTACTACATAAACCAGTGTATCCTAACCTGTGGTCCGCGGATCCCTGGGGTCCGTGGGTATGTGTATGGGGGTCCGCCGTCTTATCTATGAACATTTGAATTAATAAATAATAGGTAGGACTTACGAAAAAGCAGCACCAACCTTCACACTAATACAGTATATTTAATTTTTATCAAAATATACTACTCAGTACATGAGACTTTATTTTAGTACTGAAAACTATGAAGTTTTCAGTACTAAAATAAAGTCAAATTCCAAAAGCTTCCTACTCCTACTAATTTCTTCTGATTAAATTCATTGTGAGTTCCAAGGCAGCCGTAGTTTTACCCCAGGGACTGCAATGGACTTCATTGTTCATTGCCTTTTTTGGCGGTCGCCGCTGTTAATCCTGGCTACACAGGAGACGCAGTGGTGGGAATGTGTGGTGGGCCCCCGTCCCAATTTAAAGTACTAAAATAAGTTGTCCTAAATTTATTCTTGTGATTTTATTAAGGGGGTGATTGAAACTGTGCTTGATTTTCTAGGGGACAGCGGATTGTAAAAGGTTAAGAAACGCTGCATAAACAATGACGTATGTGCAGAGCGTGAATAAGCGTGTGTGCGTGCGGCGTCATACAAACTGTTCCAGATTCGTCTCAGGAGGGAGGTGAGGTCGACACGAGAGAGCGGCAGGGATTAGCCATACTATAATACGTAGTATTATACTATTATTTAATTTGTGCTCGTGCATCGATTTACAACGCACCTAAGTTCTGTTTTTGGTTCGACGACGTGAGGCCGCAGGAACTTCATGACGTGGAGGTAGGGCCAGCGCGTACGGCCGCCGTGGGTACGCTGCAACTTGATGTAGGAGTCACGGAGGGAGCGCCAACGTTTTTTACACTCCGTCTCTGAAAAAGAAATATACTTATTCGTGTCTTGGTCCTTATCAATCATTATTTTATAGATGGTTTTACTGTTTGTTTGATATACAAGCAATTTTGAACTTTACGTGATCTACGTAAGATTTACCAATAATAGGCTATTTGACCAACTTTTTTCTCGGTTTTATATGTAAGGATGTAACAATAATAAAACCACACGTGAAAGAATTACTTTGATAGCACAAAAATCTCTCGAGATATGTTAATTTGAAAATTACAATTTTGGACTTTCCCGAAAACGCTCCATACAACAGGCTAAAGTTATGACGTCATAGGTTTGTATTATAATGGATCAAATCATTATTATAATTAATCGATTGTAGCCATGGGTCATGTAATATGATTAGTCACAGGGTCATCTTAAATAATTTGTATCACCAAATAGTAAATGTTCTGAAGGACGCGGCTATTAAAACCAATAAGCCAATTAGAAATAATTTATAATTTTAAAAAGAATAAAAAGTTGATTTATAAAAAAAAATGAAACCGACTTCAGTTGGCGAGCGTAGCTTATTGGTGGAATACCCCGGCAGACGCTGCTGCCCGTCTTCCGGGAGAAAAGTTATCGCGTGACACAAGATTCCTTAGTCGCCTTGTACGACATCCAGCGCAGAGCAATGGAGTGGCACAATTTTATTCTGCCGGCTACCATAGGGCAAATTTAAGGGCTTCCCTTGATTTCCCTGGCATCCCATCATCAGATCCTGACTTGGTGAATATGGGACCACCTTGCAATCATACCCTTTCAAATAAAAAAATAATTATAAAATCGGTTCACAATTCTCAAAGATATTGAATAACATACATACAAAAAAAATATTCAGTCGAATTGAGAACCTCCTCCTTTTTTGAAGTCGGTTAAAAGATAGTGTCTTATGCGGTTAGAATTACCACGTGAAGGAAGCTCACAGGGAGGCCAGGTTTAGATTCAAAGTATGGGTTCTTCATAATCGACCAATATCAGGCCCAATTCATGAGCAAATGTGCGAATCCCGTAAAGTATATATATAATTATATATATATATAAATATATATAAATATATATATATAAAATTCTGATTGTTTTGGCACCACTGTAACCTACCTTAGGTTACAGTGGTGCCAAAACAATCAGAATCAAATTAAAATGGATCATTTGGCGAAGCTGAGAGCTGAGAAAAACTTTAAAAAAATCTGGAAATCCAGATCCAGAAAAAAAAGATATGGTTCTCCTCTCAATCGAAGGGGTTAATTGCATACTCCATCACCCTGCTCAACTGCGGCTTGGCGAAGGTCGGCTTTTTTTTTCAATTACTACGTCGGATGGTAGACAAGCATACGGCCCGCCTGATGTGAAGCGGTTACCGTAGCCATATTAACGCTCACAACATAAAATATCGCTCGCGCGCCGCCACCCCCACTGCCAACGCAGCATCTCCTTCACTTCTGGTGACCTCACTCACTCGCGGGACTCGTTTGCACTCCCTCAATCACTCGTTTGGCTGCGGTATTCTGTGAGGTGGAGATACATTCCCCAGTCGGGTAGCTTACAATTACGCTCCCTACCTCTCTTTTCGCCAGAGCTTCGTTTGTCAGTCAGCAGGGTGCACCGCGTGCAGGTGAAGTTGGCTTTGGTTCAAAGATGTTGATGAACCAATTACACCCCATTCGATGTTTTCAAGCCGCCTAAAGGCCACTGAATTGGCTTGACGACAGTCATCTAACGACAACAGCCGGGACCGATGGCTTAACGTGCCCTCCGAAGCTCGAGATAAATTAATTTATCCGTGGACTGGCTACCGTCGCCGTTATTTGACTTGTGTGATCGATTAGACTGCCACACGTAACGACGCCATCGTTCTCAGAGTCCGAGAACAGTATTATAAAGGGCTGGGAGTTGTATACTACTATGAAACGACCTACCTGATGGTAAGCAATCACCATAATCAATGGACGCTTGCAATACCAGAGCCAGTAATTTTTATAAAATTCACTCACTGCAATGACATTAAAGTTAAATTGTACTGAGTGCTTAGTGAGACTTTTTTGTTCGCGTTCGATGATGTCAACGTAAACAAACCGACCAAATAGAGAAGAACTCTCATATTGTGAATTCATGTGGCTTACTTGCTCACATTATGAAGTGAGCAACCCGGCTAATTTGGATATGTAACACGCGTCTGGTAAATTCACAATATGAATCTTGTTCACTCAGAGTGCTTGGTGCAAGTTTTTTTGGTCACGTGTCAACGTTTACAAGCCGACCAAACTGAGAAAATGATTCATTTTTTTTTTTTTTTTTTTTTTATACCACGTCGGGTGGCAGACAAGCATACGGCCCGCCTGATGTGAAACGGTTACCGTAGCCATATTAACGCTCGCAACATAAAATATCGCTCGCGCGCCGCCACCCCCGCTGCCATCGCAGCATCTCCTTCCTTTCTGGTGACCTCACGCACTCGCAGGAACACAACAGCCCTCAAGGGAACCGTTATTTGGCTGCACATTCCCCAGTCGGGTAACTTACAACTACGCTCCCTACCTCTCTTTTCGCCAGAGCTTCGTTTGTCAGTCAGCAGGGTGCACCGCGTGCAGGTGAAGTTGGCTTTGGTTCAAAGATGTTGATGAACCACTTACACCCCAAATATTGTATTAATAAAGTATAATATTCATATTGTGAATTTATCAGACGCAACACGCGTCTGATTAATTCACAATATGAATGTCCAAATTAGCCGGGTTGCTCAATTCAAAATGTGAGTAAGTAAGCCACATACTACATACATACAAATACATAATTTAAACGACGCGTTTAAATTATCCATGGATATCAAAACTAGACTATGTCAAAAGGCTTACTACTAAGTATGTATCTCAGATTACATACTTAAATGATAAAAGTATTTGGAAATGAATTGCTCTTGTTATTTTATGTTAATGTATTTGTATTGAATATTGAATGTAACGATATTGGCAATTAAAAGAGTCTGCCTTGAGTTTCTTGCCAGTTCTTCTCAAGAAGCCTCGTCGCCGGAACTGGCACTTAAATTCACTTTCACATTCAAGATAGTGTGATGAAAGTGAGTCTAAGCTCTGCGGATTTAGAGTAGTAATGATTTAGATACATGTACATTTAATTTGTATGACGTTTCTAAGTGCTTTATAAAGTCCAAGGAATAAAGATATTTTGATTTGATTTGACATAATTTTGATATACATATAACACGCGTCTTATAAATTCACAACATGAGAGTTCTCTATTTGGTCGGTTTGTTTACGTTGACATGATCGAAGGCGAACAAATAGTTCGCACTAAGCAGTCAGATCTGTGACCCATACTTACTTTAGTATTGTGTAGTTTCAAATTAATTACATCAGTAAAGTGGATCACGATTCAATTTTGTCGTTCGTACATTTATTACTATTGATAGTGGTTGTTATCTGTCATATAATAACATAGAAAACATCCAGACCAACAAACAAACATGTTCATACACACAAATGTTTGTCTTGTGCGGGGATCGAACCCACGACCGATCGGAGTCTAGCCTTTCAGCCACCGAGCTCGTCTTTAAATTTATACATGGTTCTCATAAAGAGCTAATTTCACATTTGTACATTCTGACGTAAGTGGCATAAATAGTAATAATAGCATAGGTTACAGTTAAAACTCTTAACCAATTTATACTTTTAACTGCAAAAATCTGTCAAAATTGTTTAGTCTAAACCCGTTTTGTCTACTTAAATATCGGTCAAAAGTGGTTTTGACCGATTATGAGTTTTTTGACTGTAGATAACAATGATAACATACAACCTTTTTTACTTCTCTTATGTTTGTATATGTATAATATTATATGTATGTAGGTTATGTATGTATTAAATTATTTAATATAGTTATATAGTAAATATCGTATTATGTTCATTAGATAAATTGTATGATATTACAAATTTGTAACTAGGTATTTTCATCTTCCGTCGTCTTGCGAATCTTACCTACTTCATTTAATGTAGGTATCCGTTACATTAAGGTTGCCTTGAAAAAATAAGGTCGCCTTGTTGAACATACATATTCTTTAATTGGATATTTTTTTGCATGTTGACTACATTGTTTCTGTAGTTTGTATAGTGCAAATAAAGCATCTTATCTACGAGTATCTAGCTAGATTGTTGTCCGACTAAAAATCAATATTCCACATCGATCAACTTTGAACAACTTGTGTGAACGACAGGTGCTCTAAGTGTAGAAACTGTAGCGCAACTTACGAGCCATATTACATTTTGACTGTGATTGTTGCGTAAAATGGCCAATTTTGACGTTCTTGATCTCGGAAACAAAAATACATTAACAATGTTGACTTAATGAATAGTACAGAATAGCTATTGGCATAGTACGTAGAGGCTTGCTTGCTCACATTTGGAAGTGAGCAACCCGGCTAATTATAAGTAGTTGCGATAGATTTTACGCCACGTTTATTACATTTTCACGCTGACGAGTTCTCTTATAAATTCACAACTTGAGAGTTCTTCTCTATTTGGTCGGTTTGTTTACGTTGACTACGCTAAACTAATTCAGTCGATATGGAAGTAGTGCCTATTTAATTAAGCGATTATGGCCTTGCCTAGCCTAACCGACACTTTCGTACTTGTAATATTAGTATGGATAAGTAATACACTTGCAGTTTGTAAGCAACGCGCCTATGTCAGTCTGCGGACTTTACGGTCCATGGTTCGATCCCAGGCTTTGAGCTAAAACACTTTAAACAACTTGGTATACATTATGAGTTACTTGGAGAGATAAAGCAATAATTTATAATTGTTTGTACTTACCCGAGACATTGAGCGCCTCCTGCACTTCCTTCCACGCGTCATCTCTAAGTTTTGTCTTATTAAACCCGCTTACCGATTTATCATACAAAATCGGTCGCTTCTCTACCTCTTTTATTAAATCGTTTTCGTTCATTTTAACAAATAAAGCTCAAGCGCAGTTGATGAAAAAATAAAAAATTCGGGAAAAAATTACAAATTAATCGTGATATTATTTCGGAATAATCACTATTCTATATATAGGTAGTACTTGTTATATGTTATACATACTAAAATTGTAAACTAAAAATTTTTTTATCGAAAGATTTTGTGTTCAATTTTGGGTTGATTTTATTATATTGAACAATGAGACTTATTATTTGTATTTGGAAGTAGATGCTAAACACGATGAACGAAGGCGGACTGGTAGTTTGGAGGGTAGGGGTCACGGCGACGCGACGCCGCACGGTACGCGCGCGCCGCGCGTATCGAGCGGCGCGGCGATTCGACGCGTTCGCCGCACCGTTGCTCCTGGGTTCTCAAAGTATTCCCGCCCCTGCTTTAGATTATTTATTGACGAGCTCGGTCGAATGGTTACCAATGGCCACTTTGACTCCGAAGTCGCGGGTTCGATTCCCGCACAAGACAAACATTTGTGTGTATGAATATGTCTGTTTGTCTTGCTCTGGGTGTTTTCTATGTATTATAACGTCGTTGTCAAACCAAAATCTGCTATGTGCATTTTTTATACACAACAACCATACAACAACAATACAACGACAACGACGATAAGTACCTACCTAAGTATTTATTTACAAAAAAAAAGGAATTTAAGTACATTTATCAGTTGTCTAATATTATTCTGTGGTCTAGTACCCATAACACAAGCTTTGCGCTTAATTTGGGACTAGATGGCGCTGTGTAGATTGTCTAGAAATATTTATTTATTATTATTTTTCTAACACAAACATTACGCAAAATTTTAAAAAGAAAGATTTCTCGCTGATATTATTATTGTGGTGTAAAATTCAAGATCAATATGAAATTTTTGATCTTGAAGTATGCTTTATATTTGGAAATGAAATTATTCTGCCATTGGGCCCTTGTATGCATGTACACACGTCTTAGACTTTTTTTAAAATAATATATATTAACTATGTACTTATTTCTTGTCCTTTTAGCATTACGGAATTTAGCATATTATTTAGGACCAAGCCTCCACAGTCGCAGTTCGGGTGAAATTGGAATAAAAAATAGCAGAACCTTAACGATCATTCATCTGATACTGGTCTAGGTCTATGTGATACCAAACATCGAAATCGTTACTATGTGATTTATAATAATACTTATTCATAATGGTTGTTTCGGGTCTGATTAAAATAACGCAATTGGTAGATGATATTTAATGTTAGGAGGTTCAATAAATTATAATTACTATAACGATACTGTTCATGGTAAGAATATTACCTAATTCGTAACCTTAGCAACAATTTAAACAGTTGATTCGGAGGTTTGAGAACTGCTGGAGTAATCGATAGGGGTGTCGCTAACACAAATTAGTTAAGTACCTCCTTAATAATATCAGAAGACTAAACGTCTTGATTACATGACAATGTCGAAGGAAGATTGAACTCTGCATTATCAATTGCTTAATTCTAAATGTTACAATACATTTTCTCGTTAAACTAAGATCAGTATTATGATGAAAGTATTGAGATAAGCGGAGCATTTGTTTCATAACCTTATCTAGAGATCTTAATTAATCAATTTCAGATAGCTACTACTTTCTCATAACTACTTAATGACATGTGTTTGTCACTGTTTGTCATAATATCACTTTGAAATAACAACGGATGGGCGTAAATTTTGTCTGAGAAACCCGGGGCAGGTTAATAGAAAAAATACCACGCGAACGTGCTCTAGCTTGCGAGATTTTTATTTGTAAATATATTATTATCATCATCATTATCAGTCTGTATATTATACCCTTTGCTGGAGGCCTTTCTCAATGCTTTCCACCATATGCGATTCTTCGCTTTCCGCATTCAACCGCTACCATCCATTTTCTTAAGGTCGTCCGTCAGTGAGGGGAGGCGTCCTACCCTTCGTCGCCTCATACGTGGTCTCCACTCTATTACTTTCCTCCCTCATCTGCGATCGCTGACTCGGCAGATATGGCCCACTGCCACTTCAAGCTGACTCTGAAAGCTATGTCGACCACTTTGGTTTTCCGTCGATTTCTTCATTCCAAACATTGCTCTCTCCATCGCTCACTGTGCGACCTTTAGTCTGTGAACCGCCTAACGGTCAGCGTCCAAGTCTCTGCACCGTAAGACATAGCGGGGAGGATGCACTGATTGAACACTTTGGTCTTCAAGCATTGGGGTATATCTGCGGTGAGGATGTGCCGAAGCTTCGCAAAAGATGCTCAGCCCAGTCGAATGTATCTATCGATCTCTTTGTTGCAATTACCCCGGCCCAGTTGTATGGTCTGTCCAAGGTAAACGTAGTCTTTAACCATTTCAATACACACGTCATGAAGTTGGTATATGTAAATAAGTACCCTGTATTCCCACCTGTTCTGTTAAGTAGTTCTGTTAGCAGAACTGCCACTCGATGACAATGATGAAAGCCAACTTCACCTGCACGCGATCCACCCTGCTGACTGACAAACGAAGCTCTGGCGAAAAGAGAGGTAGGGAGCGTAATTGTAAGCTACCAGACTGGGGAATGTACCTCCACCTGACAGAATACCGCAGCCAAATAACAATTCCCTTGAGGGTTGTTGCGTTCCTGCGAGTGAGTGAGGTCACCAGAAAGGAAGGAGATGCTGCATTGGCAGCGGGGGTGGTGGCACGCGAGCGATATTTTGTGTTGCGAGCGTTAATTAATTGAAAATTTAATTAATTACCAATTTTTATTGTTAGTAATTAATTGAAAATTCGCATCGAAACTTTCTTTTTGTAATCGTTTTCGTCACCCAAAGTGATTTCTTTTTTTTTTCATTTATTTTAGAGGGAGGCAAACGAGTATGTGGGTCGCCTGATGGAAAGCAATCACCACCATCCATCGACATCATCCAGTAACACCATAAAATATAGGCTATGCCCTACCTCTGTGGTTTAAAGATGTTGATGAACCACTTACACCCCAAATGTAAATGTAGCAACAACCGCATTTAAATTTAGGCCATAATGTATTGAATTTTTTTTATTGCCTGATGTAAAGCGGTTACAGTAGCCATATTAACGCTCGCGACATGAAATATCTCTCGCGTGCTGCCACCTCCGCTGCCAACGCAGCAACTCCGACCTCACTCACCACAGCAGGAACACAACAACCCTCAAATGAATTGTTATTTGGCTGCGGTCTTCTGTGAGGTGGAGGTACTTCCCCAGTCGGGCAGCTTACAATTACGCTAGCCCTACGTCTCTTTCGCCATAGCCTGTCAATTAGCAGGGTGCGCCAGGTGCAGGTAAGGTTGAGCCCCACTTGCACCCCAATAGTATTTTCAAAGTTCTATTTTTGATGCTGTCTTTAAAATAAAAATGATAATAAGTAGTATCAAAATATTTTTTTATTATAAATCAATAAACATAAATTACATAACTTTGACTTATTTTATTTTTAATTTAATGTTTAAATTCAATTATGTACATAAATTAACAATTATCGCTTACGAACTAGATCAGTCGTCGGTAATATTTGGATATTTTCTATTTAAAACTAGCTACCTAACAGTCAATGAATGTCGTGTTCGTGTTACTTATGGAAAATAATAACACAAAAAAAATATAAAAGTACAAATTGACAACCAATAAATATCTCAATCCACAAAACAAATTTTCAATCAAATCACAGATAACTTTCACCGATTTGTCATTTTTTTAAATTAGGTACCTAAGTCATTTGTTCATGTCGTCGTCCAGGCATGTTTACTAACCTGAAAGCTGCTTAACCAAGCTAATTGCTACCAAGCGTAAGGGTGAGACTCCACCAAAGCGGAGATGTGCGGAGATGTCTGAAGCGGAGACTGAGACTGAGAGAGAACTGGAGCTGAGCGGAGACGAGATGTGTGAATAACGAAATTCTATTGGTTGTTACAAAAAAAATCTCGTCTCCGCTCGCACATCTCCGCTTCGGTGGACCTAATGGGTACCGAACCGTGCCGATAGCGGGCGCTGCGCCTTATACAATCATAATATTGACGACCCCGGTGGTCGAATGGCTAACCACGTACACTTTGACTCCAGGGTCGCGGATTCGATCCCCGCACAAGACCAATATTTGTGTGCATGAACATGTATGTTTGTCTTGGTCTGGGTGATTTATGTATATAAAAAAAAAATCAAGTATAGTATCAGTCATCTAGTACCCATAGTACATGCTTTGCTTAGTATAGGACTAGATGACAATGTGTAATTGTCCAGCCCCCTTACCGCCATCTCTTATTGCGATTCAATAACTGAATAGAAAGCTTATTCATACCAATGAATAAGCGACTCTATTTCAAATGGAATAGAGTCGCTTATTCATTGGTATGAATAACAGGGTGTCCACTGCTAATGTTCGAAAAAATTCCCTGACTTTTCCCTGACTTTCCATGACAATTTTTTCAAAATTCCCTGACCAACTATGTATATTCATTTTACAGAAAAATAAAATACAATATATATTTTTGAAATACTTTAAAGTGCTGTTCAGTCTTTAACTTTTGAAAAATTATTCCATGTTTTTAAAATAAAATTAATTTGAAATTAGAATTCTTAGCCAAACAAAAATTATTTTACCTATTATTTATTGGTACTTCGGTTTTTGGTTGATTATCACCACTTTTGGTACTTTGGCAATTCTATGCTGACTATTGTTGAAGTTGTAGTTTCAGATTTGGTAATCTTTTGCGAAAAGAAAGAAATGTCAGGTTGCCCTTTTTTTAACTCAATATTTTTAATATGTTTAGGTCCCTTGGCATGTGAAACTAGAGCTTGTCTACCTATATTACTTAGTTAAAATGATTTACAAGATATTTTACAGTATGCTAATCCTGGTTTATCTGGGACATCATTTAACCAATCCGAAAATTCTGAACTGAGGTTAGGATCTAGCCACACTTTATTAAATGTACATTGTTTAGCACTCATTTTAGCACTGTTGCCCGTTTACTATATTAAGTATATTAATTTTATATATAATATTACTGGGAAATTTTGGGAGACAAAATCTCAATTTCTCCCTGACTTTCCAGGTGACCCCTCTATTTCACTGACTTTCCCTGACTGCTTTGATCTTCCCTGACTTTTCCCTGATTTTCCCTGACTTTCCAGAATGTGGACACCCTGAATAAGCAATCGATTCAATTATTGAATCGCAATAAGAGATGGTGGTAAGGGGGCTGGACTATTTATTTATTTAGTCACATATGACCGAAAATTAAACAAACCAAACTAAAGAATGTTATTTTGCTAAGGATGAGAATTGATAATTAATGAAACCAAGTAAATTCACAATTCACTCTCGATTCGGTCAACTTTAGTACATTTTACGATCGCTGTGTAAAATAATTACAAGAATAGGCTACTTGACAATGTTCAAAAATTGTATAAATTATTTAACAATATCGTAAAATACACAAAACTATAACGATCTGCAATTCTGCAAACTTTCATTGTAATATCTTCCGTCGTACTTATTTTAGGGTCGATCAAAGTTTGGCGGGAAAGTCCATTTTAAAAGTATGAAATTATTAAAAAATAATATTTCCATTGCAGAAGCAATAATTATGATACTAATTTCATAAACGTAATATTTAACATAGCTGTCGTACAAATTTCTGATTTGATGCATACAAAATTCAAACCCGTGACATCATAACTCAGTAGCCTTTTGTATGGAGCGTTTTCGGGAAAGTCCAAAATTGTGATTTTCAAATTATCATACTCCGAGAGATTTTTGTACTATCTAAGTAATTCTTTCACCTATGGTAATATTATTGAGACGTTCCTACATATCAAACCTTCAGGTGATAGATACAATTTGCTAATTAGTTTGTACTTTAATTACAATGAAATTTCATATGTCTTGTTAAAGTTGAATATTCACTGTAACTTTTATTGCATTTCTCACATGTGTATGGCTTTTCCCCAGTGTGCATACGTCTATGAATCTCCAATGCAGACTTCGCAAGTAATCCTTTGTTACATACGATACATGCAAACTTCTTAACACCATTTCTATAAACTATCTTTCCTATAGTTACTAAAGATCCGTTTACTGTTATTGTGACTTCCGTTGGTTCAGAAGTTGTCGTAACACAAAACTCTGGTTTGACTTTCGGTCCTGTGTATGCTGTATTTGGCTTCCATGCGTATTTTCCATGGACTAACTCCTGGTGTCCTTTGAAATCCTGTTGACTGTAGTAACCGATGCCACAGTCACAGATGTAAGGAAACGGTTGGTGGACAATGGAATGTTCTTTGAGCGTGCTTTTTTCAACAAATTTCTTACCACAGTCTTCGCATTTGTGACGTTTGACAAGATTATTGTATTTGTCATAGGAAAATTCGTTTTTTCTGTAAAACATAGATTAATATTAGGATACAAGTACAACGCACCCTATACCTAACAGCTAATGCGCCCCGTGTGCCAACCTTCCGGTTATATCACGGGTTGCGAGTCTCTCGTCCAGTAAATCAACCAGACGAGAGGACCTTTACCTGCACCGCTTTTGCGCTCAGTAAACCAACCGAGCACGCAAGCGTAGCAGTAGCAGGTCTTACTCCGCTTTCACCTGCATGCAGGCTACTTACGTACTCTTAAGTCGAGTAGCTCATATACAAGTACAGTATTCACCACTTTTACTCGCTCATATTAGTGTACCCTCGGGACTGCAATGGACTTCATTGCCTTTTTCGGCGGCGGACTTCATGGCCGTGTGGTTTCCGGCAGACTAGAATAGAATCACTCCGTTTCTTCCCGTGGATGTCGTACAAGGCGACTAAGGGAAATACATTATCAAATATCGATCAGGCCTCCTCAACCCGTTTGGCCAGCGTGGGGAATGTAGGCCAAATCCTCCTTCCGTCTAGGACGGATGAGAGAGGGTCGTACTCCTGTAGTGGAGACTAAAATGGACCTGATGATGATGATGACTCGCTCATATTTACTAGTGTTGCGGCTTATCACTGGCTGTAGCAGAATTATCATGAAGCTGAGCTATAGCCATTTTGTGTTACTGCGGCACGCTTATGATTCTTTTTGTGTTTTTTTTTAACACTATATTTCACTTAAGTTTGGTAATTATTATAAGACTGGAAAGAACTAATTAAGAAAGTAATTTAGGGGTGTATGTGGTTTATCAACATCTTTGAACCAAAGCCAACTTCACCTGTACGTAGTGCACCCTGCTGACTGACAAAACGAAGCTCTGGCGAAAAGAGAGGTAGGGAGCGTAATTGTAAGATACCCGACTGGGGAATGTACCTCCACCTCACAGAATACCGCAGCCAATTAACAATTCCCTTGAGGGTTGTTGTGTTCCTGCGAGTGAGTGAGGTCACCAGAAAAGAAGGAGATGCTGCGTTGGCAGCGGGGGTGGCGGCGCGCAAATGATATATTATGTTGCGAGCGTTAATACGGTTACGGTAACCGCTTCACATCAGGCGGGCCGTATGCTTGTCGGCCACCCGACGTAGTATAAAAAAAAATTTAGTGTTTGCTGGAGATACAAATAAATGTTTCACTCATTCATTCATATAAGCTGACCACACATTCTCATCTGTGTCTCCGTGTACTTAGAATTCACGGCAGCGACAACCAAAATGGCAAAGGCCAGCGAATGTTAAAGAATATGAAGGGTACAGGCAATTACAGTTTTCCCTACGAGGCGATCGCTTAATTGAAGCTTTTAAGGTCTCGCAAGGCTAAAAACCGTCCCTAGGTGGTGTTTAGTCGGTAAGAGTCCGACGTAATCAACGTAGCCTTATGCTACGCTGGTATCCATGAATCCTCATGGATGGAGGTGGTGAATCCTCACCACCTCCTTCCCGTAGTTACCTCCGGAAAGTTGTCCGCCGCGCGCATGGGGCGTAAAAAAAAAAGCAAATAACAGGGAATATCAAGTTTTTTCTATTTTCTATTGGATTTTAATCTTTATCTCTATGCTAGTTTAATTTTCAGTCACTAACTTTTTTAAAAAGTAAACAGATGACGCCAAAAAGCAAAGCAAAAGTTACTACATACGCTGATCACAATGTAAATTGTAATGCTGTGTTTTACTCAAAATATAATTATTTGGACATTCCCTGAACTTCTGCCTGTACCCTTCATATATTCTACATGATAATAAGGAGATCTTTTTATTTTTATTATGAGAGGGGGGCAAGCGAGCATATGGGTCACCTGATGGAAAGTAATCACCACCGCACATAGAAATCAGCAACACCAAGGGGTCGCTGATCCGTTGCCAGCCTTTTAAGGGAAATATTGACTCTATTCTTGAAGGCCCCCATGTCGTATTTATTTGGGAATACCGCTGAGGGAAGTTGATTCCACAACTTCAGTTTGTGGTAGAAAATGTCTTAAAACCATACTGTAGTAGATCGCCAAATATCAAGATGATGTGGATGGAATTTTAATTTTTGGCGAGTTGTACGATAGTGGAACTCAGCGGCAGGTATCAAATCAAATAGCTCATCCGAGCACTCCCCGTGGTATAATTTATAAAGAACGCAAAGAGATGGTAGAAAATGTCTTAAAAAGCGTACTGTAGTAGATCGCCAAATATCAAGATGATGTGGATGGAATTTTAATTTTTGGCGAGTTGTATGATAGTGGAACACAGCGGCAGGTATCAAATCAAATAGCTCATCCGAGCACCCCCGTGGTATAATTTATATAGAACGCAACATCTCTGTGTGTAGAAGACTCCAGTCGATCAGAAATCATTGGATCACCTACGATTCGAACAGCTCTTCGTTGTATGCGGTCAAATGGAGCAAGTAAGTACTGCGCACCAGCCCAGATGCCATGATGAAACATAACCTGGCAATACTTACACAACTGGCGCAGTATGTTCCGCCGAATGTAGCCTGTAGTCATAAATATTCAGAAAGCATGCAGAACACTTTCGACAATTTAATATTTTCACTCGTTCTAAAACTACTTTGACATTCATCATCTGAAAAATAGAAAATAATATGATTTTTATTTATTTTCAACTATTCAAAAAGTCGTGAAGAGGTTTTTACAGGATCGGCAATGCGTGAGTGAAGCCTCTGGTGTAGCGAGCGTCCATAGGCTGCGTTGACTGCTTCGCATCAGGCTTGTCGCAGGGCAGTCGATTGCTTGTTTGCCATCATAGTTGTATAATAAAAAATCTCTTCTCGATTTTCAACTAGCAAGCCGCTGTAGCTTCGCACGTGTATAACTTTATTGATTTCAAAAATAAGTTCAAAAATATCATAATATATGGAGCACCTGCTTACGGTAGATACTGTGAGCTATGTGCGCTCTCTATAGTTTTTATACACACTAAGGTGCCAGCAGTAAGGTATACCAAGTATATGTACCAAGGTCTAATTTCAATAATCCGTAGTAGTATGTAATAGTAGTATTGTTTTCCACTTTTTGGTACTACCTACTTTTGTACATTTTGATATGCAAACTAGGGATGTTGCGGATGCCGATTTTTTCACATCAATGAAGAATCAAAACAATAATAAAGTAATTACTTTATCATTGTTTTATATAACATTTTTATTAATGAAAATTTGTATTAAGTATCCTATTTTTAACGTCACTTACTAATTTTCATATTAGTGAGTGAAGTTAAACATAGGAGCATTATACCTATTATTTTTTTATTATTTTTTTAATACTACGTCGGGTGGAAGACAAGCATACGGCCCGCCTGATGTGAAGCGGTTACCGTAGCCATATTAACGCTTGCAACATAAAATATTGCTCGCGCGCCGCCACCCCCGCTGCCAACGCAGCATCTACTTTCTTTCTGGTGACCTCAGTCACTCGCAGGAACACAACAACCCTCAAGGGAATTGTTATTTGGCTGCGGTATTCTGTGAGGTGGAGGTACATTCCCCAGTCGGGTAGCTTACAATTACGCTCCCTACCTCTCTTTTCGCCAGAGCTTCGTTTGTCAATCAGCAGGGTGCACCACGTGCAGGTGAAGTTGGCTTTGGTTATAAGATCTTGATGAACCACTTACACCCCAAATTTAATGAAAAGTAACTAACACAACCGCCTTTTCTGATTCAAGGCGGTTACGCAGGTTCGTAAATTAAACCTACGCTACTAAATAATTGTTCACCGGCCGTGCCTAATTTGTTTCTTGTCGCAACTTTTATTACATTCGCATCCGCATAAACATTCGCATTGATTATTGCGGATGAGGTTGCAGATGTCCAAATCTATGCAGAAGCTCCGCATTTGCGGATGCGGATGCGAATATTCGCAACATCCCTGATGCAAACAAGAAGTGTGTAGGTATCTCGGTTAGGTTTAGGTAGGTCAGGCTGCTCGGAATCAACCGATAAATAAGTATTTTACCTCTCAAAATTATTTTAATACTTACATTCTCAATTAAGGCATTAGATTTATTCTCCAGTTCTCCATCATTGACAGTGCAATTATTTTTCTTCCTAGGCATTATTTTACATGCAACTTTATCAATCTTGTGTAGTTTCACATAAGGATCCATGTGCTGGAAAGGTAATAAAATACATACTACATTAAATAATTTGATTTGTATATATTGAGAGAGTATTTACACCCCCTGTGGAAGCGGCTGGATGCGGAACGCGGAGGATCGTATTTGGTAGAAAACATTGGGGAAGGCTTAGCAGTGAGTAGATACAGGTTGATGATGATGATGATTTAATAATCGAGATTCTTGTCTCTTGATCGAGTTAAGTAAGGTTACAATTGCATCTAAGAATTTGGGGTGTAAGTGGAACATCAACATCTTTGAACCAAAGCCCACCTCACCTGCATATGATGCACTCTGCTGACTGACAAACGAAGCTCTGGCTGACAAAAGAGAGGTAGGGCATAGCATATTTTTTGAGTTGCCCGACTGGGGAAGTATACCGCAGCCAAATAACAATTTCCTTGAGCGTTGTTGTGTTCCTGCGAGTGAGTGAGGTTACCAGAAAGGAAGGAGTATAAGCATAATAAAAATAGAGAAGTAGGACAACTCAAGCCCCGAGCGGGAGATAATAGCCTAAACACGTAGGGCTGTCGCTTAATAGTTTATTCAATCGTCAAAAATACTTAGTCAATCTCTATTATACAAAATTAAGTAAGGGACAAAATACAAAATTAAGTAGGGTAAGTGTTAGGGATCTGTAACAAAAAACCGGCCAAGTGCGAGTCGGACTCGGTCTAGAAGGGTTCCGTACCAAAAACGACACACAATCACGTTTGTTGTATGGGGCCCCCCCCTTAAATATTTATTTTAATCTGTTTTTAGTATTTGTTGTTATAGCGCCAACAGAAATACATCATTTGTGAAAATTTTAACTTTCTACCACGGTTCATGAGATACCTACAGCCCTTGGTGACAGACGGACAGACAGACGGACACCGGAGTCTTAGTAATAGGGTCCCGTTTTTACCCTTTGGGTGTGGAAATCTAAAAATAATAAAAATAATTATTTTTGTACATACACCGGCAATTTTTTCATTACCTACATTTTAATGCATGCTTACTCAGTGACAAACGAGCAGACAGCCCACCTGATGGTGAGCGGTAACCGTCGCCCATAACATCCACGACTCATGCATTCAAGCTGTTGGCAACAAAAATGCAGAATCGCAAGTGCATTGTCTGTCAAACCGGCAGTGCTTGGCGGCAGAAATAGATAAGGCAGTGGTCCTCACCCAGGCGGACTCCTACCATCTGATAAAACCTACTTCATGTTATCTGTTTAGTGATTTGAAAAATTACGGTCTAAATAGGAATAGGATTAATTAAAACGTAGCTTTACTGAATCATATTTATTCAAATAATATTTATTCAAATATTTATTCAAATTATTATGTAAATTATTATGTATTATTATGTATTATATATTATTTTAATTAAGAAAATATATTTTTATTAAGTACCTATTATATATTATTTTTTACACCAAACTATTTTTATTACTTTTTAATTTACACACTTATCATGACATTATTAGGAGTGTCGGTGGCCGAATGGTTAGGGTATCCGACAAATTGTTATTGAGACATCCATGAACACTGCAATGTTTTTTATGGCTAGTCAACTTTGTAGCCATCTTTAACGTATTTGTAGTTATATACGACGTAGGTAGGTACCTAAATGTTCAAATTATTAACGAACGTCAGCGCAGGCGCGAATCTTGCGTGAGAGCGGTTTTGCGTACGACGCAGCCCCGACTGGCGCTCCATTAAACTCCTATAAATGTTGTCAGTGTGTGCGTGCGACGGCCATACGTACGGGCGCGCTCACATACAAACCGCACTAGGTGCGTTTGTATGAAGTTACCTTACTTCTCTATTTTTACTATGGTATAAGGCTGTCAACGGATCGGCTTTCTATGGTGACCAACATGTTCTTTTTCCCCTCTCTCATATAAAAAAAAAGACTTTGGGGGTAACTACATTATTCCTTTTCTCTGTATATAGAGGGTGGTAGTTGCCTTCAGTTTCAAAGTAAATGCATCGTTTCTCCATATGACAACAGTATAAGTAATAGTACTACGTAATAGGCCTGTGAACAAAGTTCTAAAATTTAAAAAACTCTATCAGCAACGTAAAATACATAAAACTAGAACGATGTGCGATCTCAAAATTTTAATAATTTATGTCCGACGTATTTTATGGTCGATCAAAGTTTGGTTGAAAAGTCCATTTTAAAAGTATGAAATTATAAAAAAAAAATATTACCATTGTAGAAAAAGTACTATAACTTTTGTTACGGCACTAGCTATATAAATGCAATATTTAATTTAACATAGCTGTCGTACAAATTTCTGATTTAATGCATATAAAATAAATAGCGTATTGTGACGTCATAATACTGTATGCATTTTGTATGGAGCGTTTTCGGGATAGTCCAAAATTGGGATCTTCAAGTTATCATATCTCGAGAAGTTTTTATGCTATCGAAGTACTTCTTTCACCTTTAGTTATATTATTGTAATGTCTATAAATAACAATTCGAAAAAAAAAATGGTTCACAGGCCTATTATACAAGCAACATAATTTTATTTTAATACTGGGCAGCTACCAGACAGACTTCTTCTGTCAAAAGTGAAGTTTTTTTTTGCTAGTACATATGAATGCAACAGTGTGCTAACACCATAAATGGGTGTCAAGATTGACTTCAGTTTATTTCACAGAAAAAAATGTGTTTTTAGTATGATTCCAGAATATCTAAATTGCTTTCACAGTAAATAATGAAACAGTATTTATTTATAATCAATAAATATTCCTGGATAAATTACAGACAGAGATCTAGTCCCAAACTAAGCGAAGCTTGTGCTATGGGTACTAGATAACTGATATTATACTGAAATACATTTTTTTTTGCAAATACATACATAGAATACATAGAAAACACCCAGACAAAGACAAACAGACATGTTCATGCACACATATATTTGTCTTGTGCGGGGATTGAACCTGCAACCTCGGAGTCAAAGTGGCCATTGCTAACCATTTTTTTTTATACTATGTCGGGTGGCAGACAAGCATACTGCCCGCCTGGTGCGAAGCGGTTACCACAGCCATATTAACGCTCGCAACATAAAAAGCCGATCGCGTGCCGCCACCCGCACTGCCCACGAAGCATCTCATTCTTTTTCAACATTCAACCAGAGTTCGTCTTATGGAACAACTAATGTTAAAAATTTATGTATCTAAATGTGTATATGTTACTTTTCTTTAACAAAGTATCATCTTGTGAGGTTATGTCAACCTAGACTGAAACACTTTCAGAAAAATTGGACCCTCTGTAGTGCTACTAATGTTACGAAAGACTTGGGATTATGATTGTAAACTTGTAACTTACCGGAGGAATTTTATTAGTATATTTCTTCATAATAGCGTGATGTCTAATTTAGTTTTTTTTGCTTATAAATGTAAGCTATTTATTCACTACAATACGACGAGGAGAACGGAAAGCCAGAACCAGAAATTCCTCCTTGTTTTATATTTACAAGTATTATTACTGTTTATTGTTACTTTGCCAACGTCAAGTGAAAAAACTTAGTGAATTTTATGAACGAGAACTCAAACAAAAATAAACTACACTTTCAGTATATTACAAAGTACTTTGTGAACTACATTAAAATTACTTTACTCAGTTACTCTTTCACGTAAATTTATTTTATATTACTATGTTGGTTTGTTTGTATTTTCAGTTTAAAAATAATTACAATTACAGTGCTACAAGGATCTAAATGAACGTGGCAGAAAACGGAACTAAAGCCGCCATCTTGTAAGACGTCACTTTTGACAACAAATAAATGTTGCCAGACATGTGTGTTTACCTTAAATTCCCACTTTGTTCCACAGTAAACAGTTTTATTTCGTTTATTATGTTATACGTAAATATTTATGAATTCAAATTATTTTCAGGTTTACACACTGTATCAAACATTGTCAAAGAAGGCAATGTGGCTAAAGCATCATGCAGTAAAATTGTTACACCTGGTAAGAACAGGAAAACGAGAAAAGATAAACTCATAATGGATGATTTTGATCTTGGAGTTTTAAGAAGAAAGATTCACGAGTTTTATAAGACGTGTCTCTTCATAAATCCTTGTGGATTCTAATAAGTTTCATTCGTGCAAAATTATTGTTCATAATGAACATTAAATAGATAAATGATTGATGACCATATTTTAATAAATATGTATGTATCCTATGTAATATATAAATAAAATCTAAATTGTATATGTTGTTTTTTTATTTCACATATTCCTCATTCCTTTATTTCACTGATCGTTGTTAGATTTTTTATTTGAGGATGTTCCCGAGTCGGTCAGCTTAAAATATATGCTTTGCTCTACCTCTCGTTTCGCCAGAGCCTCGTCTGTCAGTCAGCAGGGTGCGCCACGTGCAGGTGAGATTTGCCTTGGTTCAAAGATGTTGATGAATCACTTACACCCCAAGATAGGTACGAAATGACTATAATAATTTTAATTAACTTTTTATCTGGGCCGTATCGTTATTTAAACTTAACTAAAATACTATAATATGGTGTTCATCACAGAATTAATTAAAAGTAATTAACATCTGCCCAGCTAAGATTGAGCATTTTAAATGTCTTAATTAGGTATGTAAAAATTCCCTTGAAGCAAGGAGATTTTCCCTAATTGGCAACCCGAAAGTCACAGTAACGCCCTCCTACAAACGTCACTCACGTTCATTTAGATCCTTGTAGCACTGTACAAAGTACTCTGTGGTGTATTTTATCAATCAGTGTTGCCAGTGGCCGATAGTCAAAAGTTACACGAGACAGATCAAAAAGTAACATTTTGTCAGAAAAAGTAACATTGTCTTTTTTTTTGTGGAAACTGGCAAAATACGTACACTGAGAGAATTATCGCGTAAAAATTACTCTCAAAGTTGGAGCAAAAATTACCTTGCACGAGAGCAAAGCGGGGACAAAACGACTATGCGAGTGAATTTTGCTCTTGTGAGGGGTAAAAATTACACCTAGCGCTAAATTGTACCTAGCGGAGAGAAACAGAAACACCTTTTCAAATACTGGCGGAAGATACTCAACCTTAATTAACCTTATTTAACAGACAGAAACATCAATCCGAATAAAATATATGAATATAAATTCAATCAGATAAGTTAGGTTACATATAAATAAGAAATTATTTATAATTTATTTTTCTTAATAGTTTTTATTAATTAAATTTTTTGATTTTTTAACATTTTATTGTTCTGAAAAATTTTTTTCTTCATAATTTTGATGTTTACTCGCCACTCTGATGCCCGGTAGACGTCATGATATCTATAAAAAAATTAAACAAAACCAATATAATGATGCAAAATAACATGATAATGTTGCAACAAAACATAACATTTTTTATACAAAAAAATTAATAATTTTTTACACTGCGTTATACACAATCAATTTCGAAGAAATTCGATAATGACATTCTAACCCACAAAACATCATTCAATAGTTACTCATTTTGTCATTAAGGAAGACAATAAAAAATATACACTCATTATAATGAATTAATAATAAAGTATTTGAATCACATATACTTACATAAATATAAAGCAGATAAATATGTTGGAACAAAATGTGCAACAATTAAATACAGTGCATATCACTTATGATTGACTTGATACTGCACTGGTTAATAGTCATAGAAATGAATCACGTGGTATCTGCGGAGCTGCCCGGAAATAACCGAATGTTGTCGAGCGAAAAATGTAGGTAAATTTTTACCCCTCACTCGTAGGAAAATTGTCTCGTTACGCGAGCAATATTTCACGTGATTTCTGAGTATTACTTGCTCTTTTTTGGAGCATTATTTAACCTATACCAGAAATTCACCTGAGTGTAGGGTAAAAAGTACACGAATATGGGTGAAGTTTGACCGATAGAAGAGATGAAAAATTCACCTGAACTGGGTTAATTTTCGCTTCAACTCGATGATATCCGCGGCTTACTCTACAGTGTGGGGTAATTTTTACGCGATAATTCTCTCAGTGTAAATAATGGTATTTTTTTAAAATGAAAATAAAATACACTGCCTTTTTTTGTGGAAACCTGGCAAAATACGTTATAATGGCATTTAATTTGAATGAAAATAAAATACGTTCCTTGACTCTTTTATTAAAAGTAAAAATTTGTAATAATTGTGTTGTTGATCGCATAATCGACTGTTGACGCTGAAAAGAAAAAAGGTAACAGTCAGTTAGGTATTTATATCTATGTAAAGTACCGATCAATTTATGAATGTCGTTCAATACCAACCTGCTTTGTCATCAATGAATATAAAAAAAACTATAAAAAGTTTCCGCCCCTTTATTAAACTTAACAATTCGTAATTATTGTTGATCGAACAATCGACTGGCGATGCTGAAAATAAAAATGTAACAGTCAGTTATTTGTATCTACATAATATATTAGTTATTCATAGTTTAGGAATGTCGTTCAATACCAACCTGCTTTGTCATCAATGAATACATGACTTGTATTTTCAGTCATAAGTGTAGCTAATCTCGTGGCTAATAATTGTTTTTTGATCGAATAATCGACTGGTGATGCTAGAAAAATAAATAAAGTCAAAAACGTGTATTTAATTAATTAAATTTAATATATCAACCAACCATTTTAAGAATGCCTTTCAATACTAACCTGATTTAAATCTTCGTCGTGCCTGTGATTCACATACACAACAATAGAGAGATAATAATTCATTTTAGCTTAAAATGACTAAATATTCCAAAGAAAGCTAATTGGAACTGGTGGAACCTGAAAAAAGCGTTTATTTTAGTATTGCAGAAATAAAAAAATGTTGCTTATAACTTTTTGATATTAAATTTTGTGTAAATTAGTTAAATAACAGTTAATACCTTCACCAGTCTTGCTATATGCTACTTTTGCATGCATCATTCTTTTAGAAGGCTCAAATTTTATGGCGTTTTGTATGTTGGCTTTTGTTGCCATCAAAGAAGAAATAGTTTCAGTGCTCAGTCTATTCCGGTTTTCGCATTTTATTAATTTAAGCTGGCTGAAAATTCTTTCCACGCAAACATTGGAAAAAGGCAAAACAAGCAAGAGCCCTACAATCTTTTTTAAATTTGGGAACATTTCAGTACCGGCTATATCCTTTAGCTTTAAAATTTGTTTCCAATATTCTTCCACTTCCAGATTTTGACTCAAACCTAAATCGTTGTGGTCCAGGAAAGCATGTTTTTTCCATTCTTTTTGAAGCTCCATTTCATTTACATCCTCTTTAACACTTGGGAATCTCTTCAAAACATTTGACAAATCCTTTACTTCAAATTTTTGAGCAACGCTTGGTTCAATCACATCTAAAATACCGTATAACGGGTCAGAAAAATCGAAACGTTGTACTATCTGTTTTATGGTTTCAATATAAAAATTGAGACAAGTTCTCTTGAAATCCGTTATTACCGTTTTTGGTTCTGGTATTTCTTTTGAAAGTTCATCAATGGACGACTGTGCAGCTATACCTAAATATATTTTTTCAAGGGGCACAAAAAATCTTGGGTTGGCGTATTCTATTTTATATGCATCGGTTGTTTTGCAATAACTGAAGTTCATGTAATTGCTGGCTATGGTTTTTATAAGTTTATGTGTCTCTGGTTTTAGTCGGTGGAGCAATGGTTTTTCTGTTTGAAACAATCTGTTAAAGTCATTAAATTGTTCCAATGTAAACGACATGAACTCTAAGTAAATTTTTGTTAATTTATTGTCGAGTACCCCAATTATATCTTCCGTGATTTTGCTAGGGTCTTCTAACAATTCAAGTCTAAAATATGCGGACAGAATATCGTACTGTTCGAGTACCCTGTTTACACAAGCCTCTAATGATAACCATCTTGTGACCGATGGGCTCAATATTTTATGGACTTCCACATTGAAAAATAACTGCAACTCTTTTAGTTTTTCGTGTCGGAGTGTGCTGCGGTTAAAGTGCGCACCGACATTTCTAAGAAAGTCTTCAACGAATCTTGGCAGCTTAAGACATGCCTTGGAAGCCACGAGATGTATCATGTGGCAGCTGCACTTCACACATGCAATGTGTGGTACGCGTTCCTTCAAATGACTAAACACTGAATTGTGTTCTCCCACCATACTGTTTGTGGTATCAGACGCAAAGCCTACGAAGTTTTTTATTGGGATTTTTTTATTATCAAGCCAATTTAATAGAGCATCCGTTAGATCTTTCCCTTTTCCCGAGGTAACTTCATACATGTCTAGAAACTGAGTGTGAACGACTAATTCATCCCCATCAAAAAATATAACCGCAAGTGCGCATTGTTTTTTGACACTTATGTCTGTGGTTTCGTCCATTATTATACTGAATGTTGTTCTTTTGAGTTTTGATACAAGTTCGTCTGTCAGTATTGGGGCAAGTACTGTTTTGACGATATTTCCTGCTTTCGTTCTTCCTAACTTAACAGATTTTATTATAGGTGAATCAGGAAATGTTGTAGCTAGGAACGGAATTAAATGATCGGACAACATTAAAGGTAAATTATGCTCAGCGAGAAAAGCACATAGTTTGAGTTCAGCTCTTTTCTGGAGCTCTTCTTCCTTTTTTGGTCTAAGCACTTCTTGTATGGATGTTGTTTTGCTGATAGCGGTAGCATGTTGTTTATGTTTAATGGTATTCAAATGTTTTACGAGAGCAGGCCTATGGTTGAGTATGTGACAATTACAAATTTTACAAAATGCAGAAACTGAGCCAGCTTGTTGCTCCCGTTTCGAGATCCAATTTTTGAAAGCCGTGTCTTCAAGCCATTTTTCGTTAAAATTATAAAATTGCTTGTTTTTTTTTCGCGGCGGTGCCTCATCAGGAGCTGCCTCATCAGGAGAAGCCTCATCAGGAGTCACCTCTTCTACATTTTCTGTGTTTTCTCTTGTTTTTGATGTGGAGGGTTTAGCAATTAAAAACCTCTTCATCTTCTTTAGATACATGTTCATTTTGTTAACACAGTAAAAGCAGCAGCACAACATGCATCATTCCATTTATCATCACACCATACATAAAAAAGAGAGATAGACAAAGTTAGTGCATTAAAAACAAGTAAAAAAAAAAACACGCATCCCTGAAAAATTGTAAGTACTTATATCTCCTAAGCGTAATTAAAAGTTTCATGTTCCATTAAAACTAATCCTATTTTAAGTTATAACGACTATGTTTTTAATAACAATTACGAGTTAACGACATATTGCTATAATAAAATTTAGAAAAGTTTTAGATTCATATTTCTACAATTTAGTACAAATAGTGTTTTTTTTTGGTATCTGGCAACCCCATAAATGGCATAGCAATAGCAGTGAGTGAGTGACGCGGAGCGGCGAAGAAAAAAAAATTAAATCTTACTTACATTAAATCTGACAATAAGATTGATGCAGTATTTGCGCGGGAAAAGGGATCTTCACTACTGAAATAATATATATGATTAAAACAACAATAATAAACATAATAATTACCTATTTACCGAATCACTACTTATAATAAAAGTCACAAACAAAACAACACAATACTTAATAAATAAACAAACTTCGAAATTTGAAGAAAATCAAGCGCCGAACCGACCGAGCGAGCGAGCGTCGAGAGCGCAGAGCGGCCGTCCGGTCGTCTCTCTCACATCCACAAACAAACATCCGACGCTCGCACACGTAAGCGGGATGAAAGATTGAGAAATAAATACACACGAGTGAATGTATAAGTAGATTTGACAAACAATCGTATTGGTTGGTCAGTCCAGGGTCAGTCTGTCCAACAACGCCATGTTGTTTTCTATCAAGCGTGCCAACATGACTTAAAATTATATTCATAAGTGCGTTCCAACGAATACAGACGTTCATAGAAGCCTCATTCCCATTTAAAGTCTGAGGCAAAATGGTTGCGTTCAAATCTGTAGTGTGTAGTCCGACCACCGATGGCGCTTCCGTAGAGTCCGACCGGTCGATAAGCTCGAATTTAGTACGTAGTCCGACTAAGGGATGGCGCTGGCGTGTAGTCCGAGCGGTAGATTCAAAAAAAGATTATGAAAATCAATTGAATCAAAGATTATTATATGAAAAGGGAGCTCAAAAGAATAGAAAGAAGGCTAAAGGAGTTGGAAGGAAAAGAAAATGAAAAAAAAGTGTGCCTTGAAAAAAAAAGAAATTATAACTTAGGGAAAAAATTGAAAAAGATAATGGCAAATATTTCTATTGGATTGTTTTCCGACGATACAAAAGGAGAACAATGGATTCAATGTCCTTTTCGTGAAAGATGAGCCCGTAAAGACCTATTTCTGCGTAAATTATGCCAAGAAATTTGAATGACATATAATAATTTTTGATTTAATTGATTTATATAATCTTTTTTTGAATCTACCGCTCGGACTACACGCCAGCGCCATCCCTTAGTCGGACTACGTACTAAATTCGAGCTTATCGACCGGTCGGACTCTACGGAAGCGCCATCGGTGGTCGGACTACACACTACAGAATTGAACGCAACCATTTTGCCTCAGACTTTAAATGGGAATGAGGCTTCTATGAACGTCTGTATTCGTTGGTGCGTTCCGATACACGATTTTGTTCGAAATTCTCAAAAGTAACATAAAAGTAACATTGAGTGTGGTGTAACATGGAAGTAACATTGGAGGGCCAAAAGTAACGTAAAATGTTACAAAAGTAACATTCTGGCAACGCTGTTATCAATTCAAAGATTTTTTTTTTCAAATAGCTTTACGGCTCTGGAAACAATGTTATTTATAGCCCGTCTTTGTATTATTTCTTTGTTAACTTATTACTGGCTTCCGAGTCTCAGAGATATCGTCAGGAATCTTTTTGTTCTTCCGTTAAAAATACTTGTAATAAGGCAACAGTAAAACCGATAGTGCAATTTTTTTTGCTGTTTTGCACGACTTCTTGGAATGACGCGGCAACCCCGATTTTGACAATATTATTTTAATCAAATCACCTGTACTGTACTGTACATGTACCTGTTTTGATTTTCAATAACAAATCGGAATTATCTTGTAAATTATTAGCATAAAATGAAGTGCTAACACATGACTATGTATTAGAATTGTGTAGTTCCTGAGTGAGTAGTTCAATTGTACCAGTTCACCATACAAGCCGGTTTTTGTCACTCACTCTTTCTTCTCTCACTCTTCACTGCGTCATTTAGTTCAATCAAGTGACAAAGAGTAAAAAGAACGGAAATATGTAAAGCGTACGAGCTAGAATGAGAGAGATACGTTGTAATGCCAAAATTGCTAGCGATAGAGAGCGAAAAGGACGGAAGATTCTGAAATTGTTCGAGATAAAACGAGACAGATAGTTTCGTGCGTAGTTGACCGAATTAGAACTCGAAGGCTAAGGACATAAGAAATATAAGCTGTTAGCGAAAATATGCTATAGTAGTAAAAATACAATGCTCAATTTTTATATTAATTAATATTTTAACCACTAAATAATTTCTTTTTACTCAAGGTTGAGTCCTAACTCCTAAGCCCGTGAAAAGTTTGAAGGAAAATCAATATTTGTAAGGTAATTTATAAAACATCTATATAGTTATACTTATTTAATACAAAAATACAATGTCATCAAAATGATGCAATAGAACTGAGAAGAATGTAGAACGAATCAGTCAATAGAACTACTGAGCCGATTGAATCAAAGATACATTGAACTAAACTGAATTAGTGAGTCAAAGGAACTACAGAAGTAATTGAACCAAATGAACTAGATGAGTGATATAGTTCATTTGCGTCAAAAGAACTGCATTTTTTTTTATACTACGTCGGGTGGCAGACAAGCATACGGTCCGCCTGATGTAAAGCGGTTACCGTAGCCATATTAACGCTTGCAACATAAAATATTGCTCGCGCTCCGCCACCCCCGCTGCCAACGCAGCATCTCCTTCCTTTCTTTCTGGTGACCTCACTCACTCGCAGGAACACAACAACCCTCAAGGGAATTGTTATTTGGCTGCGTTATTCTGTGAGGTGGAGGTACATTCCCCAGTCGGGTAGCTTACAATTACGCTCCCTACCTCTCTTTTCGCCAGTGCTTCGTTTGTCAGTCAGCAGGGTGTACCACGTGCAGGTGAAGTTGGCTTTCGTTCAAAGATCTTGATGAATCACTTACACCCCTAACTGCATCACTCTTTTCAGTTCACAGTGAACTGTTTTGCGCAAGTCTACTTTGTATTGCCTTGTAATGTTTTATTTATTATTTTTAGTGTAGTTAGCATTAATCCGGCGGTTCATTTTGCTACACTTTGGCAGGCTTGGCAGTTTGACAATTTCTAGCCGAACTAAAAGTAGGATTGGAGATTTTGAAATGGGCACACTGACAATTAATTGTCATGTCATGTCACTTCTCATTTCATAAAATTCCCAAGTTTTTGAATTGTAGCAAAGGGTAGACACGAGTGAATGTGTTTTTTCATTTATTTCCAATTATTATTTTGAAGATATAATAGAACATATCTTCGACATCTTTGCAAGTACCCAATTTTGCGTGTATGAAACTACGTGAGCAACAATTGAAGTTCGAAGGCAAAACGGTAAGTTTAAAATAAATTTAAGTTGCAGATAAATGAAAATTGATTAGAAAAGCGTTTTTGAGCTGAGAAGATTATTAAGGGTACAAAACTGGCGATTGTTGGGACTTAGTGGAACGTTGTCAACATTTTGTTAATATGCATCTTTCCACTAATAAATTTTACTGACCGGTTTCGCCTTTACAGTTTTCTTTATCAGATCATGACATGAGACTACGTTAATAGTACCAAAAAAGGCAAAACCGGCTAGTAATAAAAATAAATATAATTATGTGGATCAGTACAATATTACGTGGCATATTATAATAACAAGGAAATTATTCCTTGATATTGTAATTATGCCTTAATACTTAATGATGACTAAATTTGGATTTATTTTTTCATTATGAAATTATTATTTAAAATTATTACTTTCATTACTAAATTATTATAAAATTTTGACAATTGCCCTATTAATAAAAAATTTACATTATATTGTATAACTTTTTTTTTTAATAAAGTACTAACTTCACAAATGCCTTTTAAAGGTTACCACCAAACCAAGACCTGTATATTATTTATTTTTACAAATACTTTATATATGGGAATAAATGATAATGAATAATGCTACATATAGTATCCCCTCTTAAGTTTATATCTATACTAATATTATAAAGCTGAAGAGTTTGTTTGTTTGTTTGAATGCACAAATCTCAGGAACTACTGGTTCGATTTGAAAAATTCTTTTAGTGTTAGATAGTCTATATTTCAAGGAAGGCTATAGGCTATATAGCATCACGCTACCACCAATAGGAGCACCAATGAAAAATGGGAAAAAAATATTCCTATTTCTATTCCTAAACGGTTGAAGTCATGCAAAAATCATGCAAGTATGACGGAATTGTTCCTCTTTAGAAATTCAAAAGAAAGTCCGCGACCACACATATTATATTTTAAGATTAACTCACTATAACCTTTTTTTATGGTAATCAAATTTGTTTGTCATTAATGCGTTATTTGTGAAGGAGTAATTCTAATAAATATATAATATAAATAAACAGCTAGTTTATAATATAATCTCTCAGGTGGGTCATCATTTCAAGTACAGCATCCCCCAAAATATAAATCACTAAGTGCTATTCATGGATAGGGGTTATCAGATGGGTGTTCTACATGGAATACCTCCTATTAAGCATGTGTGTCGCCGTCAACCAACATCAGTCAGTCAACGTCCATGTTATTCATCCCACTGCTGGGATACGGGTCTCCCTTCAATCGAAGGGGTTTAGAGCATACCCCACCATGCTGCTCTACTGCGGGTAGGCCAAGACATGTGTGTACTTTTGTGCAATTAATTTATTTATCTAATCTCATACTGAAATTTACATATTAAAAAACTAAACACAGTACCATAATGACAGTCTTTACGCACAAGCTATCAAAATAAATTTTAAAAGTTATTTTTCGATACAGTTGTCGTATGGACAACTTTATAAAATACCTATATATTACTACTAGCTGTCAGGACAGAACTGTCAAAAGTAATTTATTTTTTACTATTGTCCATGCAATTTTTATATTTTCTCTTTATTAAGACTTTCCGTGTTCCTTATCTACGAAATCCTTATCTACGAATCTACGAAAAAAAAACGGGTTGCACTCCGGGAGTGCCGGCAGGAGTGAAAACTTGAACATTAACGTTGTCCATTTTTTTATATTTTGGAATGGTTAGGGAATAATTTCGCAAGAATTGCTTTATTTATCAGTATATAAAGTTGGTTTAAAAAAAATTTGAAACAGACTTCAGTTGGCGAGCGCAGCTTATTGGTGGAATACCCCGGCAGACGCTGCTGCCCGTCTTACGGGCGAAAATTTATTGCGTCACACAAGATTCCTTAGTCGCCTTGTACGACATCCAGCGCAGAGCAATGGAGTGGCGCAAATCTATTCTACCGGCAACCACAGGGCAAAATTAAGGGTTTCCCTCGATTTTCCTGGCATCCCATCATCAGATCCTGACTTGGTGAATATGGGACCACCTTGCAATCATACCCTTTCAAATAAAAAAAATATTATGAAAATCGGTTCACAATTCGCGAAGATATCGAAGAACATACACACAAAAAAATATTCAGTCGAATTGAGAATCTCCTCCTTTTTTGAAGTCGGTTAAAAAGTACTATCATTTATGTGTGAAAATACAATATTCATTTATACACAAACATGACAATTTATATTACATTAAAAATGAACAGCAGGAGCAGGCATACATTTTAGCCGCATGGTAGAAAGAGAGGCGGATAATACTTCCTCTCTTACGCCGCGCCGGTGGTCTACTCTCCCTCCGTCTTACGAATTTTCGATCAGGCCACGTGTCCTGACGCGAGTTAATATTTTTTACCCATCCCAAAAAGTGCACAACGCCGCTAAAGAAGTTTTCACTTCAAAAATTTACAGAATTAGTCGAGCCGTTCTCGAGTTTTTCGGTTACTTTTTACCGTTAATTTTTATTTATATAGAACATATATTCAAATAATGAATTGATTCAGATAGATAGATAAATAAATATATTTATTTCTTTGTCAAAAACTACCATTTCATTACATAACCAATGGTTATATAATAGATTTTATTTGCATTAATTGGTAGATTAATGCCTTTTATGAATAAACATTTACTTGTCTTGTTTGCTACGCTCATGTTGACGTGACGCTTAACAAATATCATTTTATTGTTTCAGATAGCGAGATATTGAAACATGGCTTCACAGGTATGTAGGTACACATTGATATGGGTTGTTCCATCCAATTCAAATTTAATGTTCTACAAAGTTATTTTCTACTAGTGACATGCCTTGGCTTCGTCCGCGTAGAACTTGGGGTGTAAAAGGTTAATTAACATCTTGGAACTGAAGCCAACCTCACCGGCACGTAGTGCACCCTGATTACTGATGAACGAGGCTCTGGCGAAAAGAGAGGTAGGGCATAGTGTATTTTTTAATCTGCCCTACTGGGGAAGTACCTCCACCTCAGAATAATGCAGCCTAATAATAATTCCCTTGAGGGTTGTTGAGTTCCTGCGAGTGAGTGAGGTCACCAGAAAGAAAGAAAGGAAGGAGTATAGGCTGGCAAACGGATAGGCGATCCCTTCCTCTTGCTGGTCGCCATGAGCGGTGGTTATTGCTTTATCATCATCAGTTGATTGATACATATGCTTGATTATTCCCCTCTCCTATAAGAAAAGAACCTTCAACAATCATCGTTCTTTCTGCCAATTTATCATCATCATCATCATTATCGGCCTGTATCTACCCACTGTTGGATATAGGCCTTTCCCAATGCTTTCCACCATATGCGATCCTCCGCTTTCCGCATCCAACCGCTACCAGCCACTTTTTTGACGTCGTCGGTCCATCTAGAGAGTGGGGCGCCCTACGCTTCGTCGTCCCATACGTGGCCTCCACTCTAGGACTATCCTCCCCCATCTGCCATCGCTGACACGGCAGATGTGGCCAGCCCACTTCAACTCGCTGACTCTGAGAGCTATGTCGACAACTTTGGTTCTCCGTCGAATTTCTTCGCCAATTTATACAAAACATAAATTATAACTAAACTCACCTTAAGAATCACTCAGTATTTATTTTTTTTTAGTTGGAAAATATAGTAAATGTCTACAAAAGACTAGCGAAAATTCCGTCCATTTTGGGCGGTAAGCTAAACAGTCGAGGCGATAGGGTTACCTCGAAATGGTCCGTTAGAAACTTCGACAAGGGCAAGACAACGAAGTACAATTTGGACTATGTGCTGGGCGAAGACTTGAAAGTTATCTCGGAGAGTGGATTTGGAGTTGATTGCAGTAATGAGTAAGTTGTTTTATTACTAATATAAAATACATTTTATTCACCGCTGATATAATGGTATAAAATTTGCATTTTATATTTTACTGCTGTGAGGTCGCAGTGTGGCGCCATCTACCTATTAAGTGTTACACTACTAAATAAGGCATAACAGTCCATCGTTGCAGATGGAGATCGGTAATTTTTTTGGTAAACCTCCTCCTCCTCCTTAAGTCGGTCCCTCACTGATGAGGATCGTGACCACGACGAAAGCGTTGCAGCAATTTCCTCCAGTTACTGCGGTCTTCTGCCTGATGGAGAGCATGTTGTTGGTAAACCAAACTTATTAAATAAATTATAACCACCTAGGCGGGGAGGTGAATTTATCCATTTTTGAAATATTTATAATATATTGGCAAGTTGGCGGAAATCAATCATTAAAATAATAAAAGCGACGGAGGCCCACCACACATGCCCACCACTGTGTCTCCTGTGTAGCTAGGATTAACAGCGGCGACCGCCAAAAAAGGCAATGAACAATGAAGTCCATTGCAGTCCCGGGGGTAAAATTACGGCTGTCTTGGAACTCGCAACGAATTTAATCAGAAGAAATTAGTAGGAGTAGGAAGCTTTTGGAATTTGCGCCTTCCCCTTTTAGCAATGTGAGAGACAGCAATATGGCAAATAAGGCATTAAAAACCTAAAGAGATGGCTAGTCAAGTGAAGCTCAACTGACGTGCACCACGGATTTTAAGTTTCTAACACTATTGGGGCAATGTCCCCATTGAGTTGTTACCTAACAAATCGATTCCAATAATAATAGGTAGGGGAAAAAGTCTTTTCGCATTATAGTATGTATGAACTTGTAATAAAATCTCTTTGGTTATACCATTTGTATCTGGCAGGTTTTAATATCTTTAAAAAGTTTAAATTTTAAAAAAGATAATTCCTAATTCAAATTAGGTAAATGTGTGATTTTCATTTGTTTTTTTTACTGTCAACATGAGTGAATCTAATGAAGAAATTCGATTCATTTTAAAATTTTACTACAAAAAAGGTAAAAATGCAACGCAAGCTGCGAAAAAAATTTGTGACGTTTATGGACCTAGTGCAGTGTCTGTGAGAGTAGCACAAATTTGGTTTAAGGGTTTTCAATCAGGAAATTTTGATGTGAAAGATGCACGTCGCCCTGGTCGCCCTGTTACGGATAAAATGGATGCCATTTTTGAAAAAGTGGAGGAAGATCGGCATATCAGTAGTTACGACGTAGCTGAAGAATTAGGAATTGACCACAAAACAGTTTTGGCGCATTTGATAAAAGCTGGGTACACTAAAAAGCTCGATATTTGGGTGCCTCACGATCTCACTGAAAGAAACCTAATGAACCGTGTACTCATTTGCGATTCTTTACTACGACGTAATAAAAGCGAACCGTTTTTGAAGAAGCTTATAACTTGTGATGAAAAGTGGATCACGTACGACAAGAACGTGCGAAAAAGGTCGTGGTCAAAGGCCGGTCAGGCTTCACAGACTCTGGCAAAACCCGGGTTAACCCGCAACAAGGTGATGCTGTGTGTATGGTGGGATTGGAAGGGCATTATTCATTATGAGCTGTTATCGCCAGGCAGGACTATCGATTCTGAACTCTACTGTGAATAACTGATGAGATTAAAGCAAAAAGTTGAGAGAAAGCTGAAGTGATTTTTCATTATGATAACGCTAGACCTCACACATCTTTAGCCACTCGGCAAAAATTAAGAGAGTTTGACTGGGAGGTGTTAATGCATCCGCCGTATAGTCCTGACCTTGCACCTTCTGATTTCCACCTGTTTCGGTCTCTTCAGAATTCTTTAGGCAATGTCAGTGGTGAAAATAATATGGCAAGTGGACTGTATTTTGGTAAAAAGAAAGTTTTTTATTGTGTGCGTGGAAGCGAAAAATATGGAATCCTAATTCCCCAAAAACCGCAAGTATGGCGCGCAGCAACTCCCAACCGTAGACAGTAAAAGAATTACGATATGGACTTACTTGGGTCTCCAGAAGTAATGTTACAGGATCCTCGAGGATGTGACAGCAGTTCTTCCAAAATTTCTCTCTCCCTTAACACCAGCGTAATATTATATAGAGAAGGTATGTGCGTGTCGCGCGCGGGTTAAGCGATACGTGTGTGCTCTCGCGTGATTTTGTAACGACTGATTTCTTCAAATCGACAGCTGATATGCGCTGCCGTTGAGAGTACCCTCGAAATCCACTCGCAATAAAAATACTGCCCGCGGATTGCAAGCCACGGCGCGTCCCCCCCGGCCTTGGGGAGAAAAATGCGATTTCTTCCCAATAATAGAAAAAAGGAGAGTATGCGATAAGCGTTAAACCTATTAAGAGGCAAAAATTAGTAAGAGAGAAAAAAAAACCTATTCTAGGCAATGAATAACTAATATAAATAAATAAGTATGAAGCGAAAATATAATAAAGCGATAAAATAATAAAAAATGTTTATTGAGACGGAAGAGGACAAATCTTTACTACCGGTCTAACAAATGTACCGGAACTAGTACGAACTGTAACTACTCGCACGATACCGTCCGAACCGGGATGAACCTCTTCGACAATTCCAAGAGGCCATTTCAAAAGCGGTGCGTTTTCATTTTTTAAAATGACCAATGTACCCTTATTAATAGGATTGGTGTGTGTGTTCCAACGTTGTCTATTGTTTAATGAGGTAACATAATCTAAACGCCAACGGTTCCAATATCCATCGACTATGCGTTTCAAAATATTATTAATGCGACGATAATTAGGTGGATGCAGTGAAACATCAACGCGATTGGAGCGAGGCAATTTCTTAATAAAGCGTAAAATATATACTATGACATATAGCAATTTTAACCAAGAGGAATATCGTTTAGCGAGCGTATAAAAATAAGGTAATTCGTCATTGGTCGTAGTAAGACAACTAATGGCTTCCCTTTTATATTCTAAATCGCTACAGATTGATGACGTTTCATTGAAGACAAAACGTGTGAGCGGCCATTCCGATGGGTCCGAGAGTGTCCAAGGAGGACCGTGTAACCACCAGGGATGGTTTATTAATTCAGAGGGCGTAAGACCACGTGACAAGCAGTCAGCGGGATTTTCCTTTCCGCTGATATGACAAAATCGAGCGGTAGGAGCGTTCTGTTGGATTTCAGTAATCCTATGTGAAATAAATGTTCCAAAGCGGAAGGGTTCGGAAGGTACCCAATGAAGAGCAATTGAGGAATCAGTAAATGCGTAAACTGCGTGAATATCAATTCGTGAGGAAATACTATTAATAACGAATTTTAAGAGCTTTGACATCAAAACTACACCACATAGTTCAAGTCGGGCTAATGTCACTACTTTAAGCGGAGCAACCTTGCTCTTGGCAAATATTAAATTCACCGAGTTAGGAGTATTTGAATTCGGATGAATTACGCATACGTATATAGCAGAACCATAACCCTGCTCACTCGCGTCGGAAAAACCCAAAATAATTATTTTTGACTCCTTAGATTGTATACCGAGAAATCGAGGAATACGTAGAGTTTCTAATAAGGGAAGTACATTTTGAAATTTCTCCCATGCATTAATGATTTTTTGGGGCGGTTGATCATCCCAATCTACCTTATCAATCCACAATAATCTCATTAATAATTTAGCGTGAAGAATAACGGGGGCACAGTAGCCATTAATATCCCATAATTTTGCAATGGTAGAAAGTATACTGCGTTTAGTACAAACGCGCGAGAAAGGTTTGAGTTTTATGAAAAATTCATCGAGCTTTGGATCCCAGCATAAACCTAATAATTTTAGAGTTTCATTTTTATCAAATTCGACATTAGCTTCTAAGCGACAGGAACTCGGAAGAGCAGCGAGCAATTCAGGTGAGTTGCTAACGAATTTGGTTAAGTCAAAACCTCCTGACTGAAACATCTGTATTAATTCCAGTGACAAGGTTAAGCCTTCTTCGTTAGTCACAACCGAAGTTCCTAGATCGTCCATGTATATATCCCTAGAAGTAATCTCTGAGGCGCGTGGATAATTAATACGTTCGTCTTCGGCTAATTGAGTAATACTTTTTAAAGCCAAATAAGGGCTGCAGGTCAAACCGAAGGGAACGCGAGCAAACTGATACAATTTTGTACCTTTATCGTTCTCAAAGCGATACAATATTCGTAGAAAACGACGATCTTCGGGACGTACAATAACTTGCAAGAACATTTGCTTAATATCAGCAGTGATGGCAATAGGAAATAAGCGAAAACTTAGAATTATTTCACATAAGTCGCGTTGCAGGTTAGGTCCGGAATGTAGGCAATCATTGAGTGAGAGCCCACTAGAGGTGGAAGCGCTCGCATCTGCCACTATCCTCAACTTAGTTGTTAATTTATCGTTGCGTGTGACGCCATGATGTGGTATAACATAAGATAGGTCATCTGTATTGACAGATGGTACCTCTTCCAAATAACCCTTCTGAAGGTATTTTCTAATTATGCAATCATACTGGGCACGAATAGATGCGTTCTTATGTAATTTAAGTTCTAATGCGTCGTGTCTTTTCAACGCCATGGGCATAGAAGACCCTAACAAAGATGGATTCCTTTTAAAGGGTAGAGCTGTTATATATCGACCTTCACTATCACGAGCGATATTATCAGTATAAATTTTTTCGCATTGCATATCTTGTAGCGATAATGCAGGCTTAGTAGCGGGTGTCTCTTCAATCGACCAAAATTTAGAAATTAAATTATTTAGCGGTTCCTGGTTCGTTACCAGAAAAGACCGTGTGTCGCGTGGCGAACGTGTCGCGAGCGGAGTACTAGAGCCAAGGATAAGATACCCGAATGCGGTTTCTAAAGCGTCAGGTTGTCCAGGCGGACCCGTTAATTTATTCGCGCGTAAAAGTTGAACGAAGACTTCGGCACCTAAAATAATGTCTATTTTGCCCGGTATATAGAACTCTTCGTCAGCTAAATTTAAGCCATTTAAATAATTTAACGATTTAATATTTAATCGTGATTCAGGTAAATCACCGGCGATTTTATTAATAACGAGTGGTTTAATATTCAAAGAAAATTCTTCTTCATATCTCGAGTATAATGTCACATTAGTGTGCCCGAACACTTTTTGAGTAGATTCACCAATTCCTTTGACCGATGATATCGCGTCATCATTAAAAATGTTCAAGTGTAAACGTTTGCAACAATATTTAGTTATAAAATGACTCTGAGAACCAATGTCTATTAGTATCCGTACAGCGTGCTTCTGATAATTATTATCGCGTGTATAAGCTACGGCGGTCCCCAACAATATTTTATGTTTATATGCGCGCGAGTCGAACGTAGTACGCGGCGGAACGCATTGAGCTCCACCTGATAGACTGCATAATGCAAGGGGCGTGGTCGATGCAGCAGCGAGACTCGCGGGACCGGGCGCTGACACCTTCATATTATATGCGGCGGCCGTGGCGGGCGGTTGATTCTGCGAGCCTTCGGGATTGCGCGTATATGACGTAATTCGACTCACGAGTTCCTTATCGGAATTATTCGAATTCCAATGTAATAAGGAATGATGAGATTTTTGACAAATTTTACACCGAGACTTCGATTTACATTCTGTAACTGTATGGTAAAATCCTAAACAGTTAATACAACAATTTATTGATTTAGCGTATTGATATTTATCCCGAGGTGACATTTTTTCGAACACTGAACACTTGTACATTTGAGCGTGCGTAGAATTGCACAACTTGCAAGTAATTACAGGCGCGTGATTATTATTTTCATTTACAAGAAATGAGCGCGAGTGTTTATTGTTTTTTAATGTATTACGAATTAGTTGTTTATTTATTATCGATAATTTTTCCAATTGTCTGAGTTCTCATAATTATTTTTGATTGTTCGCGTATAAAATCTAAAAATTCAGCGTAAGTAGGTATGGATTGTTTACGAGTACTCATTTCAAAGAATTTAATAGTTTCGACATCCAATTTACGCAATCCAAGATGCACAAAAATAATATCCAATAAATTATCTATTTTACATTGTTTAAGCGCGGCTATTGACGTACTATACGAATCAACGAATTGTTCAAATTGCTTTGGTGATGGATTACATAACTTGGACATATCCAATAAATTATTTAAATATTTGAGAGCAATTGCGCGGTGATCTTCGTATTTCTGTATTAAAGCCGTGTAAATTAAATTATAATTTTGTGCAGTAGGCATAATACCCAGCCAAATAGATTCAGCTTCTCCTTTGAGTTTAGAAATTAAATATCGTACGCGCAGTGAGTCGTCCAACGTAGGGTTCTCGTGAACCATCGTATTGAACGATTCGATAAACATTGGGAATTTTTCGTATTCACCGTAAAATTCCGGGATCGATAATTTTTCCAATTTAATCATATTATTATGATGTAAAGTGGAGCTATTTTCCGACGGTATATTTTCATTGCCGTTAGATTTGATTGAATATTCGTCGTATGCAGACATAATCTCTCCGAAGAGATCATCAAATGACCATAGGGACTCAAAGTTCTGCTCACGGGGAGGATTAGCTTTACTGTACAATTCATTAACCAATGCAATGAAAGTACTGCGGACGGACGTTAGCGTTTTGACTTTAGACAAAAATCGTTTTAAGCCTTTATCCTGCGATGATTTCGGAATAGCATCGAAAATCGCTTGAACTCGGGCGTAATAAGAGTTGACTTGACTTTCAAATCGTTTTATTTGAGCGTCAATTGCGTTTGCGTCTTTAGACATTTTTAAAGAGTGGAGCACACACACAACCCGATTAAATATAAAATTATATGCGATTAAATAATGTGTATGAAATAGATGCGATAATATTCTTCCACGGAAACTATTAGAATTACCGGGCGGGTAGATCGAAAATGCGTAAGTATATAAGCGTTATTTATGCGTAAATAGTTACCAATCTAATATATTTTAGAAATATTTATTAGATAAGTAGATGCGAGTAGGTAAATTTGACCACGAAAACTATTAGAATTCCCGGGCTGTACCTAGATAATAAATGCGTAGCGTGTGCGTAGTTACAATGCGAAATATAATTAAATATAATTATTAAGCGATAATTCTATATGTATTAAGCATTTATCTATAATAATTCATCTATTAAGAGATGGTAGTACAATCTGTCCTCTAAATTTATTTAAATTTTAAACAAGAACGAGACCGTTGCACAAGATGGCGGCGCGTATGTGCGTAGGCAAAATCCGTCTCGAAATGGACCAAAAATAATGGTGAAAATAATATGGCAAGTGGACTGTATTTTGGTAAAAAGAAAGTTTTTTATTGTGTGCGTGGAAGCGAAAAATATGGAATCCTAATTCCCCAAAAATCGCAAGTATGGCGCGCAGCAACTCCCAACCGTAGACAGTAAAAGAATTACGATATGGACTTACTTGGGTCTCCAGAAATAATGTTACAGGATCCTCGAGGATGTGACAGCAGTTCTTCCAAAATTTCTCTCTCCCTTAACACCAGCGTAATATTATATAGAGAAGGTATGTGCGTGTCGCGCGCGGGTTAAGCGATACGTGTGTGCTCTCGCGTGATTTTGTAACGACTGATTTCTTCAAATCGACAGCTGATATGCGCTGCCGTTGAGAGTACCCTCGAAATTTTTATTTTTTTTATTTTTTTTATTTTTATTTATTACAATCTTTATAATATAAACATCTCAATACATTTTTCCAGTATAATATAAACTAAAATTAAGTTTTTCCCTATACTGGTCTTCATCGCCGGTCAATACAACAATTGAGGTAACATCAGTATATTAACATGTAGGTAAACCATATAAATACAAACAATCAAGTCGGTAGGCAAACATCTTTCTCCATAGGCGAGTAAAACTACAGGTAGGAACAGAGTACTGGTGTGTGTGCGTGTGAGGGGTATGTTGATAAGCATAATGACGGTTGCATGTACAGAGTGTTGCTTTATTTTGCGTAGTTAATAATGCAAACTAGGTGTAGGTCGGTTTGGTTTGTGGTCTGTTGTTAGTTTTTATACATTTTACATTATTTATTCATTCAGATTATTTATATAATAGTTTTTTAATTTAAATTTAATGTTTTTTTCGTTAATTACATTTTTTAGACTATTCGGTAATTGATTAATCAAAAAAGGTACTTTGTATGACAGCATAGTTTTGCCATATAAATTATTAAATCGCGGTAAGCATAGTTTGGGGTTTGAGGCGTTTCTCGTCATTATATTCTTGGTAGTATTTTTTTGTTCTGGTTTTGGAAAATTGTGAAACTGTTCAACCAAAAGCGTATACTTAATTTTATCATATATAGGCATTAATTTGCAGTGATAAAATAGACCTTCATTATTATCTTTGAATTTTTGTTTTATTTTGAATGGCACTATCAATTTTAAAATTCTCAATTGTAATTCGTATATTCTATTCAGATGTGATTTGAATGTGCGACCATAACTACTCAACCCATATGAAATGATCGACTCACCTAACGCTTTGTACAAGGATAAGGCAGTGTAATATGGAATTTTATATTTTATAATAGAAAAATTGGCTAATATTGACCTTAATTTGGCACACACATGGCTTATGTGATCGGTCCATTTCATTCTGTCATCAATAATTAGGCCTAAATAGGTATGTTTGCTAACTAATTCTATGGGGGAGCAGTCACATACATTTTTATTATCGTGAAAGCATTTGTGATCATGAGCAATAAGATTAAGTTGGTTAGATTGTCTATTTTGACTTGAGCTCAAGTGCATCAGTTTGGTTTTATCTGTATTGATTTTTAGGCCAGCGTCATGCGACCATTTTAGCAGATTATTAAAGTCATCTTGGAGACGTTGCACTGCTGAACTTATATCGTTATCTGCTATTAGCAAGCAAGTGTCATCCGCAAATTGATAAATTTCGCCATGATGTATTACGTTTGGAAGAGTATTTACGTAGGTGAGGTAGTGTAGAGGACCGATCACCGAGCCCTGCGCTGTACCTTCAGTGACAAAAATTTGGTCACTCAGAGTATCTCCCACTTTGACTCGATATGATCTACGGTGTAAATACTCCTGGCACCATTTCCATACATTCCCTCGAACTCCACATTCGTTCAAACCATCTAGCAATACATCATGACAAAGTGTATCAAATGCTCTGCTGTAATCAATAAATATGACTAGTACCTGCATTTTATTATTATGGTGTTGAAATATAGAATCGGTAAATTTTGACAACAGCTGTGTAGTGTTTTTTCCAGGTTGGAATCCATACTGAGAGTCGGTTAGTATATTATTCACCTTATAGAAATGTTGTATCTGCCTAGTAATATATTTTTCTACTATTTTATTAATTGTTGGTAGGATAGTAATTGGTCTATAATTTTCATGATTACTTTTACAGCCATTTTTATGCACCGGTCTAACGATTCCAGTTTTGAGGTCGTCTGGGTATTTACCTGTACTTATACACAGGTTAATAAATTTTGCTAATAGTGGAGCAATGCTATCAAATATATATTTAATTTCTATTGTCCTTATTTTGTCCACGCCCGGTGATTTCTTATGATTAAGTTCTTTAATTATTTTATTTAAATTATAGGCCGCTGCGCTCCGGAACCGCATAGTGACATTAGCTGGGGTGCTATAGCTACTACAATCTAGTAAGCGGCTGTGACACTTTTGTGTACTGTGTTTCACATTATTATTAAATGAATTTGCAAATCTATTCGCAATGTCAGTATTAGATATTCCCGGTTTGCTGAACGAACTTATAATTACATTATCTACACTCTGTTTTATTCTCCCTGTGATTGAGTTCAATAACTGCCACAAGTGCCTTGGGTCTTTTTTATTGATTATAATTTCATTTTTAATGTATTCATTTTTTGTTTTCTGTATTAATTTGTTAGCGTAATTTCTTGCTTTATTATATTTTGTTTTTATTATTAAATTACTAGTATCTTGTAACCATTCTTTAAACAATTTATCTCTATAATTGCACGCGTACATAGTTTTTTTATTAATCCATTTATTTTTATCGTTTTTTAAATTTGTTTTAATTTTTTTGATTATTTCAGATTTTTTATAACAGTCATTGACATTATCGGATATATACTTATATATTTCTAAAGGGCATGTATTATTACACGCGCTCTGCCAGTCCACTTCACCAAGTAATTTACCTAATTTTGTATTGTCATAATGTTTATAAATGATCGCATCCTGTATAGTATGCACCGGCGGACCAATGCTTGCTAGAACAACTGCGCGGTGGTCGGCCAGTACTGTAGCTAACGCGGCTGTGTACAGATCTTGTGTGCGTGATCTCGTAAAAATGTGATCTATACAAGTTTTGCTTATTTTATTGTCACAAGTTTCGATACGAGTGTAATTCGAGATCCCGCACACAAGCCCGTAATTACATAACATGCTGCGGTATTTATGTGTTACAGGGGAGTCTTTCTTCAGATCTATGTTAACATCACCGAGTATCGTTAAGTCATGCTGTGTTTGTATTTTACTGTTAATTACATTGCTCAGTTCCTCGATAAATAGGTGCTTACTAGTACTTGGCGGACGGTATATGCCACAAACAGTTGCGGAGTACTTTTTAGATGTGTTAATGTTTAGCATTAAACATTCAAAGTGCTGTGATGTTATATTTATTGGCGAAGTTTTATGTTTGTTATTTATGTATATTATTATACCTCCGCCTTTCTGATTTTTTCGTAATTTAGTGTACATATGATAGCCATTTATATTATATAAGCAGCTTATCGACTCGGTGATGTTAGCTTCAGTTATTACAATAACATCTACACAGACATTGCTCGTGTGAATGTAATGTTCGAGAGCGGAAAAGTTTTTTATCATGGATCTGATATTTATATGCATGCACAAAAGGTTAATTAATTTAGTAGGTATAAATGTTAGGAAATCATTTATGTTTGTACAATCAGTGAGTTCATTTATGATATCAGTATCGAGTAACGTAGCCATTTTTATTTACGAAAATATTGTTAGGTACATCTATAAAAAAGTATGTGTGAGTGCAATTACCCTATTAGCTTATTGATATCGCCTTCCGACCTGATTATTATACTATTCTCCTTTTCCTCTTTACGTACTCTGATGATTCCTTTTTTGCACCAAATGTATCTGTAGGTATCTTTTAGTTTCTGCTTCGCTTCCCATAGTAACGATTTGGTATGTGGGGTTAATGCTTCACGTATATATATAGGCAATTCTTCTGTGTTCTTGGATATATCAGGCAAGATATCTGAGGGAAATATCCACTCGCAATAAAAATACTGCCCGCGGATTGCAAGCCACGGCGCGTCCAGTCAGGTTAACATCACGAGAAGACTGCCAAAACCACTTGTCGTGGTTTTTTGAACAGAAGTCCCAAAATTTCTATAGTAATGGGATCATGTCTCTACCTACAAGATGGCAAAAAGTTATCGAACAAAATGGCACCTACATACTTTAGTTAAATGTAAATAAACTTTATTAAAAAATGTTTTGAATTTTCATATAAAATACGAAAAGACTTTTTCCCCAACCTAATATTAAAATAATAATATAAATATAATGAAGTTTAATGTACTATTCACCGAGTCCTGAGATAAAGTGCATACATGTATTGGACACTGTATTGGGCATAGCCCATTCGGTCCTTCACGACGACGGTGTATGACAGTGTCACAACTCCCTGTATAGCGTGTTTCATATCGATACCTCCAAGGATCACTACACCAACTAAAATTTCGATAGTTTACCTTCCTTTACAGAATGCCGCAGCCAAATAACAATTCCCTTGAAGATTATTGTGTTCCTGCGAGTGAGTGAGGTCGTCAGAAAGCAAGAAAGGAAAGAGTTTAGGCTGGCAACGGATCGGCGACCCTTGGTGTTGCATGTCTCCATGGGCGGTGGTGATTGCTTTCCATCAGGTGACTCACGTGTTCGTTTATGGGGACAAACGAACGCGAGAACGACAGAACGAGACGGGGGCGTCTCACATAAAAAAATACACGTGAGAATATATAGCCACTTATCAGAAACGATTTTTCACTGAATATTGTATTTCACTTGATACGCTTTTGACGTGAATCTGTCTTTAAAATAAAATTGCATCCATAGGGAGGCAATTTAAAAACGAATGATAACAAAATCGGGGGATACAGTTGGGTGTTGCAGCTACAAATCTATCACCTCCATTCAAAATTCAATCACACCCACTGGATAGATGAAGGATCAAAGATTTTATTACGCTAAGTAAGGACTATTGAATTTTTTTTTATACCACTAAAGTGACAAGCAAGCATACGGCCCGCCTGATGGAAAGTAGTTACCTTAACCCATAAACGCCTGTAACACCAGGGGCATCACACGCGCGTTGCCGACCCTGTAAAAACCTCTTCACACCCTTCTTGAAGAACCCCTTGCTGTAGTCTCCTGAGAAAACCTCGACAGGCAGTTCATTTCACAGCTTGACACTACGTGACCACTTAGGCACTAATGTGTGAGGATGAATTCCCTGTCGATGGCGAGCGGTCCGACTGTAGAAGGAGGCCGTAGGCATCATGTCAAACAACTCCTCTGAACACACCCCATTGTACAATCAGTAAAACACACAAAGGGACGCAAAATCTCTTCTCAGACTTAAAGGTTCTAAACCGCCTGTCGGTTTCGTCGCCTGCTTCGCCCTGTTGAGCACACCTAGTTTCTTCGACGCCAGCTTGACCTTCCCCTCCAGTTGACAACGAAACTGGACGTCGCTGGAGATTTCAATTCCGAGAACCCCAATGTTTTTGGCGATGATAAGTGGTGTGTTCTGGAATTGAGGCGCCACGTGCGGGCGGAAGAGGGAGAAGCGCTGCCCTTATGAGATAATTTTACTACATATAACGTACAACAAACGGCCGTATCCATGACTCAGTCACACCCCATTTTTTATTGTCTTTCAGGCTGCTGTCGTCAATATCACCACTCGATACATACAGAGCTGTGATCCGAGAAGAAAAGGACGCCAAAGACGCCAAGAAGCAGTATCTGGAGGTGTGGACTAAGAACAATCTGGCGCATTGCATTGACCTGACGGCCCTGGACATACACGGAGATGTTTATGCTGACTGTATGTATAGCTCATGTTATTGTTATGCTTAGGCCGCACTCATCGCGATAACATTCGGACGATAAACTTCGTCTTCGGTCTACGGCGAATCTTCGCGGCCACATAATGCGCGTATTGCGCGATGTAAAGTTTATCGCGATGTACAAACGCAAAAAAATAATATGGACGCCGCGGTTACTCTGTATCTATTTTATTAATATGCCAGCAAATAATATTTTTTACATTTATGTCATTTAAAAAACAAATTAAAAGCAAGGAAAAGGAGAAAAAAAATATAGGTACTCCAACCCATGTTACACTTCAGCTATATTAAACACTGTAGTTACATCTAACACGTCCGCTAGGAACGATGGGTGCGGGCCGACTGAAGTGTGGCCGCGCAAGGGAAGTTCATCGCGATAAAACCCTTTGATGTGCGAGAGTTTACCGACAGCGGAGCGATGTGCCTGAATTAAGCTTCGCTCGAAGTGTCGAAGTATTAGCGAATATTTGGCTACATACATCGCGATAACCTGAATCTTCGCGTTATCGCGATGAGTGCGGCCTAGGCATTAGTTATAGCACAATTTAGTTTAGGTTCACCCGGCAATACACTGCACGTTTTTTATAGTATCGGATTTAAATCGTACTAACTGCGAGTCCTTCACTTGATACATTTTTGAGTAAAAAACGATTTGCTGCAGTTTACATGTAGATGTCCATGTCGTCGTCGTCAACCCTTATTCATCCCACTGCTGGGATACGGGTCTCCCCTTAATCGAAGGGATTTAGAGCATACCACACCACGCTGCTCAACTGCGGGTTGGCGGAGGCCAGTGTTTTTAAGCCGTCTAAAGGCCACTAACTTGGTTTACTGACTGTCATCTAATGATGGCAGCCGGGACCGACAGCTTAATGTGCCTTCCGAGGCACAGAGAGCTCGACATAAATAAACCCATCCATGGACAGGCTACGGCTGACGTTGCTTAACTTGCGTTTTGAATCGAACACGCCAGCCGTACAGATTGACACGTGCAACAACGCTATAGAGCTCCTCGTATGTCCATGAGTAGACGCCTATTTCTAAGGATCTACGCGTTTTTTTATTTTGATGTCAAAGATGCCGGCAGTGTGGCATCGCGCAGTGTTAAAGGGATTACGTTATACTATGCGCCACTGCATGGGGAGTGGCATAGGCTACTTAAAATGTTTATTTATTAGCATACATGCTGGTATAAATAGTAGTTATATGCCACCTGGTTACAAAATTGTCATTCTCGTTTTAGCGGAATTTGGTAGTCTCGATTGGTCTCATGATGAATCCGCGCTTGTGTACGTCGCCGAGCGGAAACTACCGAAAAATGAGCCCTACATCAAGAGGAAGAATGAAGACAAGGCCAAACCAGACGGCGACGGTGAGGCCGCTCCTAAGAAAGTAAGTTAATCAAGGGCACTACACATGTCTTACCTACATGTCGTACTTACATGTCGTACTTACCGTTGCCTTAAGGTGAACTCGCACTTATCGAGCCGAATCGTCCGAATCCGGAAGGGCGCGTAGCTCTGCGAGGTTTCATAACATTTTAAAGAGAGGTAGGGAGCGTAATGGGCTATTTGACTAACATTTTTTTCTGTTTGATATGTAGGGACGTCTCCATAATATAACCATAGGTGAAAGAATTACTTCGATAGCACAAAAATCTCTCGAGATATGATAATTTGAAAATCACAATTTTTAAACTGTCCCGAAAACGCTCCATACAAAAGACTACCGAATTATGACGTCACAGGTTTGTATTTTGTATGCATCAAATCAGAAATTTGTACGATAGCTATGTTAAATATTACGTTTATGTGATTAGTATCATAATAAAAGTTATAGCATTTTTTATAGCTTCTCCAATGGGAATATTATTTTTTAATAATTTCATACTTTTAAAATGGACTTTACCGCCTAACTTTGATCGACGCTAAAAAAAAGTCTGACTGAAGATATTAGAGTGAAAGTTTGCAGATCTTTATAGTTTTGTGTATTTTACGATTTTGTTAAATAATTTATACAATTTTTAAACATAGGAAAATAGCCTATTGTAAGCTTTCCGACTGAGGAATGTACCTCCACCTCACAGGATATCGCAGCCAAATAACAATCGCCTTGAGGGTTGTTGTGTTCCTGCGAGTGAGTGAGGTCACCAGAATGGAAGGAGATGCTGCGTTGGCAGCGGGGGTGGGGGCGCGCGAGCGATATTTTATGTTGCGAGCGTTAATATGGCTACCGTAATCGCTTCACATCAACAAAAATATCAATATTTTGACGTCTTAATCATTATTTATACTAAAATTATCTAAATTGAACATAAGCTCCGCGGGCCGCAAGTGTTCGACGGGCCACGTGGTTTGTCCAAAAATATTTATTTATTACGATTGTGTACAGGGTGAAGAGTATTTATATCGTCAAGACTGGGGAGAGCAGCTGGTGGGGAAGTACCTCTCCTCGATAGTGGTATGCCAGCTTCAAACTGAGAAGTTCACCGTATTAACGGGTCTGCCAGACTCATGGTGTCCAGGTCAGGTGAGTCATCACCAGAAAATTATAGTACACACTTCTTCTGCTTCTGTTTGTTTGGCGATCACTTTTCGTGCCTTGCCCTGGATGTAGCGTTGTTTGAAAGGTGCATACTTTTAAAAAAAATCTGTTGGCTGTCGCAGAATACCTGCACTGTATGTATTACACAGCATTAATGCCGAACGATGGCCAAATTATCATCGTGTTTATGGACACTATGTTTGAAATGTTCATGTTATTGTATTGTCTCATATTGTAATGTTAATAAACATATTTTTTTGTTTCTTTCTTCTATATAGGAATAAGAGTTAAGTGGTTTCTTTGCACCTTGTTTTTACCCAATTGCCCGATTACGACATCTGTATTTTCGATACCGGTCGTAAGCGGTTCTGGTAACCATTGCAAATACTGATACCTGTTTCCGAACGATAGTCTAAAGCCGCGTATCCACTAGAGGCAGTTTCGGATCGAGCGGCTGCCTCGCTCCGAGGCTCCGTAAGTGGAGACGCTGAGTGACGACCTGAGGCAAGCCGCGATACGAGGCAAATTCGTCGCCGCGAGCCGAGCCATATTTTGTCGGTTTTTGTGCCGTGCTCAAAGTAGCCTCAGTCCGAGCCGTGCATTTGAAGGAGACGGGCGTGTTGCCTCGGATCGCAATGGACAATGAAACTACTATTAAACTGATAATATTATATGAGCGTTACCGTGTTCTTTGGGATCCGTTAAATAAAAAATATTTTTTGCTTTTTGGTGGTTCCTCTTGTTTTTAATTATGGTTATTGCTATTAGAGCAGCAGCTACTCGACGTGCGTCTGGTACCATCGCGTTTTGGCTTTAAACTGCGCACATTGCGGATCAACCTGAGGCGACTCGCCTCAAGCTGATCCGCAACGTGGCTTGAGCCTTTGCCTCTTGCGAGCAGCCTCAAACTGAGGCTGTTTGCTTCATCTCGAGACTGCTCGACTCAAGGCTGCCTCTAGTGGATACAGGGCTTAACGGATTTGCTATTATCAAAGTGGGTCTGCAGAAACGTTAATTTTTTTTTCTCCAAATTCGCCTTTAATTGTTAAACATTGCTCTTCTTTCTGCGGCAGTCGAATAAAACTATTGGCATGATGTTGTATCTGATTGATTTACGTTAGGTCCGGTTCACACCCGACGGCAAGAGCGTCGTGGGCGTGGCGTGGGAGACGGAACCGAGACGACTGGGACTCATTTTCTGCACCAACCGGCCCGGGTTCATATTCAACTTAACCCTCGACGGGAGCTTGAGTAAGTTTAGATTTTTAATATTACTACGATGAATTAAATATGTTATATTTAATATTGCACATTAAAAAAAATTGTAAGAGTTTACGTAAGTGGTATGCAAAGGCGAGCTTATCTCTAATAGAGGTCTCTTCCAGCCAACCTTCAGCAATGAGACAGGCTTTGTGCGGGAAATTATAAATCTATATATCGTCGTTGTCAAACCAAAGTCTACTATGTGCATTTTTTATAATTTTTACATTTCGTCAATTGCGACTGGTAAACGAACCAAACCATCGTATGAAAAAACTGCTATTTGCTGAATAGTTGGTTCAGTACGTCGTATAGTACTTATAAGCATATAGCAACTTTTTTCTACGTAAACTTAGCAGTTTGATTTTTTTTTAACTTCATGGGACCGTAGACCTGTGTATACAGTTCAAATTTCAGCTTGATACCTCCACGCATTCTCGACATAGAAATGTTTGACAGACAGACAGACAGACAGACAGACAGACAGACAGACAGACAGACGGACAACAAAGTGATCTTATAAGGGTTCCGTTTTTCCTTTTGAGGTTCGGAACCCTAAAAAAAAGTTGTAAGAGTTTACGTAAGCGGTATGCAAAGGCGAGCTTATCTCTAATAGAGGTCTCTTCCAGCCAACCTTCAGCAATGAGACAGGCTTTGTGCGGGAAATTATAAATCTATATATCGTCGTTGTCAAACCAAAATCTACTATGTGCATTTTTTATAATTTTTACATTTCGTCAATTGCGACTGGTAAACGAACCAAACCATCGTATGAAAAAACTGCTATTTGCTGAATAGTTGGTTCAGTACGTCGTATAGTACTTATAAGCATATAGCAGTTTTTTTCATACAATAGTTTAGTTCATTTACCAGTCGCAATTGTCTTATCTTTTGGTTTGACAACGACGATATATAAAACAAAGGCGGGTTTACTCTAAAACTTATAACTCGAGAACGGCTGGACCGGAACACATATAACTCGCCAATGGCGTGATCGATTTTCATGGTTTTTTATTTGTTTGATTTGTCTCCGTCCCGAATAGCAGAATAACTATTAAAACATTGAAATATTGACGAAAAAATAAAATAGACGAAAAAAAAACCATTTTCCCATAAAAATAATGTCAGTTGAAAAAGGATTGAGACTTAATATTTATTTTATATTCATTGTATTACTTCCATAAAATCATAAATTTATATAATAAGTAACACGACATTCATTGACTGTTAGACCACACCCCGGCCACTCCATACAAATGTCGCGTCGTTTACTACTACATAAACAATGGCGTCTGTGCAGAGCGTAAATGAGTGAATGAGTGTGTGTGCGTGCGGCGCCATACAAACTGTTCCTGATTTATCTCAGAGGGGAGGTGAGGTCGACACGTAAGAGCGGCAGGGAGAGGCCACACTGTACGTAGTACTATTATTACTTATACTGTGGTTAGGCGGTACGAAGTTATAGTATAACATGATATATACTCTAGGCATGTACACATATCTAATATGTAAGAATCTTGTCAAAATATTGATATTTTTGGAGAGTTCGGTATTTTTGAAAATAAACCAATGTGATTTTATTCGACACTTAGTGCCGAACAAAGCGTTTAGCCAGCCTGACGTAAAGCGGGTACCGTAATCGAATAAACTTTGGCAGTACAAGTAGCACTGCTCTTGTGCTGGCATCTCCGGACATACACGAGCACGACCTCAGGTTACCTCACTCCCTCGCAGGTACAACACAACCCGCAAGGCCATTCTTATTTTGAGTGTAAGGCTTGGCGCAAACGAGCCACCGACCACAGCCACCGGTGGCCAACCACTAGCAGTTAACGCGCTTTTTCATACATCTTGTTCAAATTCGCCGCACACGTGTGGCCGGTGGCGGCCACTCGCTACTGCAGTGTCCGCGACTCGCCACTTGTGATCGCTGCAGGCCTCACAAGACGCCGACACCCGCCACTGTCGCGCTGCTTCACCTCCGCGCAGTTAACCGTTAGACGTCCTACGTCTAAAAAACTTTACTGGATGTCTGTAGATTATCGAAATGCAAGTTATGTTATACTGTACGACCAGTTAAAGTTGGATGTACCCAATATAGGCGGCGACGGCGTCGTCAACGTCGTCTGCGTATTAATAATAGCCCGAGCAAATTTTCTGTGCCGGAATCCATCGTAAGACTGTGCAGCTGCGAGAGGGTTATAAAATGTGGCGACAGCCACTGGTGGCTGTGATTGGTGGCCCGTTTGCGCCAAGCCTAAGGGTGACGCCAAACGAGCGTAATTTTGTGAGTTGTGGTCGCGTAATTAACACCGGTTTCATATAAATGTACAGTGACGACGTAAAATTAATTCGTCATTTGTATGAATCCGACGCAAATTACGCGACTGGCAACTCACAAAATTACGCTCGTTTGGCTTCACCCTAAGGCCTCTTGTACACGCTAAGAAAAGTCGCCAGGCCTATGCAAGAATTCGTGTCGTTTCTACACACGAACTGTGTATACTCCTTCCGCGCTGACCAAGAAAAAATCTTGTCTGCGCTAGACATGACGCGCGATGTTTTGCTGCGGTGCGGTGGTTTTCGTGCATAGATGCGACAAAATTCTTGTTGTGTACATGATGAATGAGGGTTTGGCATCACTATAGCGTAGGGTTCAATCATCTGTAAAATCATAGCATCTTGTTAAATGTCTTGCGTTGTCTTGTCGTCTTGAAGTTTTACTGTCAAAAAATTCAGTACAATTTTACAATCTGGACCCGACCTGCGACATCTGGTGTCAGAAAAAATATCAAACATCCCCACTGCAGATAGGACATCTGCAGTAGACACCGTGAAATTTCTTAGCGTGTACAAGAGGCCTTATAGTGAGTGGTGTGTGCAGCGAAGCTGTCTGGCGAGGGCGTGGCGGCGCGGTCTCCGCGGGTGGCTCCGCTCGGCCGCGTGCTGTGGCTGCAGCGCGCGGCGGCCGGCCCGCACCACGCTTGCCACTCGCTCGTCGTTAACAAACCATCGGTGAGAGTTTCGCGACTAACTTTGATCATCCCACGTATTTTTTTCGGGGGAAAACGTATTATTTATTTTGATTATTCATCATCATCATCAGGTCATTTTAGTCTCCACTACAGAAGCACGACCCGCTCTCGTCCGTCCCTGACAAGGAGGAATTGGCCTACACTCCCCACGCTGGCCAGACGGGTTAGGGAGGCCTGATCGATGTTTTATAATGTATTTCCCTTAGTCGCCTAGTACGACATCCACGGGATGAGACGGAGTGATTCTATTCTAGTCTGCCGGAAACCACACGGCTAACACATTCATTCACCTATTAATAATTTCAGTGTGAAGTGTCCACGGTGATAGATATAGTAGAGACTGAGAAAGAGATATCAAACGGCAAGTTCTACGGCCTCTACTGCCAAGCGCTGCCCTCCAAGTGTTTCGCCAACGACGGTAGACTGGTGTTCTCCACGCCGCAGCAGAATGAAGTACGGAGCTATGTGGCAGACTTAGGTATTCACAAGTCTAATCATTACCTATTTTTTTATACTACGTCGGGTGGAAGACAAGCGTACGGCCCGACTGATGTGAAGCGGTTACCGTAGCCATATTAACGCTCGCAACATAAAGTATCGCTCGCGCGACGCCACCCCCGCTGCCAACGCAGCATCTCCTTCCTTTCCTGGTGACCTCACTCACTCGCAGGAACACAACAATACTCAATGGAATTATTATTTGGCTGCGGTATTTTGTGCAGGTGAAGTTGGCCAAATAAACCAAAGGTTCAAAGATGTTGATGAACCACTTACACCCCAACTTACTTACTTACGTATGCACAAGTCTAATCATTACCATTTTTTAGGAATTATCATTTTGGGGTATAAGTACATCATTCCCTTGGAAGTGGAACCAAAGCCAACCTCCCTAACATGTGGTGCACCCGAATCTATTCAATCATATCCCCATATTATGTGAAGGTTCATTTTAAATATAATGGATGATATAATTTTTGAAATCGATAGAGTAGTTTTAGAGAGTTTTCTACAAACTTTTTTCTTTATAATATTAGTGTAGATCTGATAATATTGTCTGTACTTCTTGGGATATAGAATATAAATAATAACTGAATAAATATTCCTTGACATCTTACAGTTATCTAGACAACTGATATATGTACATAAATACATTTTTTTTTTGTAAATAAATGCATATAATACGTACCATGACAAACAGACAATATAGGTGCATTAAAAAATTTTTTTATTATTGTATCTATATGACAAAATTATGTACAAAAAAGTCAGTCTTATCACTAAAAGCCATATCTTTCAGACAATCATTACAATAGAAACATTCTACTTTCTCTGTCTGTTTGGGCTAATTTTGAGTAATGAAATATTTTTATACATTAAAAAGGCAAGTCAGAATAATTATAAAGATGTTTAATCCAACAGATAGCGGGCGTCTAGTGGATATTTCCAACAACACGCGACCGCGGTCAACCACGGTCCTTGACGTAAAAAACGACATTATTCTCGTTGCGTGCTCCGACCTCACCTCGCCGGGGCAGGTATGATCCCTAATAGTATATATAACAATGTGTTTTCTGGTGGTGGTAGATAATTCCAACAACTACTGGTAATAATATATTTAGGTATTGATTTATTTGTTGTCAGCTATACGTAGGTCGGTTGCCGGCGCCAGGTAGCGAGGCAAACATCGAATGGAAGCCAGTGAGCGTGCCCCACGAAGCCCCGGGCGGCCTGGGCATGGCCTCCACTGTGGAATATCTTCAGCTGCAGCATCAGAACTCCACAGACAAAGTCAGTAAGTAATTGCTTATCACCAAGAAAGGAAAGTTAATAATACAGCTTAAACTATCACCGCTCGCTCGACTAGATTTTTTTTTATACTACGTCGGGTGACAGACAAGCATACGGCCCGCCTGATGTGAAGCGGTTACCGTAGCCATATTAACGCTGGCAACATAAAATATCGCTCGCGCGCCGCCACCCCCGCTGTCAATGCAGCATCTCCTTCCTTTCTGGTGACCTCACTCACTCGCAGGAACACAACAACCCTCAATGGAATTGTTATTTGGCTGCGGTATTCTGTGAGGTGGAGGTACATTCCCCAGTCCAGTCAGTCAGGTACAGTCCCCAGGGTAGCTTACAATTACGCTCCATACCTCTCTTTTCGCCAGAGCTTCGTTTGTCAGTCAGCAGGGTGCACCGCGTGCAGGTGAAGATAGCTTTGGTTCAATGATGTTGATGAACCACATACACCCCCACATGCACAAGATTACTATTAATGTCAAACAACAAAACAACACCATCTGTTAGCATTTGCTAAATATAAATAAATAAATAGCTATGTCACCTATTCCATATATCCCTTCTTACTCCTAATAATATCTTCTGATTAAATTCGTTCTGAGTTCCAAGGCAGCCGTAGTTTTACCCCCGGGACTGTAATGGATTTCACAGTTCATTGCCTTTTTTGGCGGTCGCCGCTGTTAATCCTGGCTACACAGGAGATACAGTAGTGGGAATGTGTGGTGGGCCCCCGTCCCGTTGAAAATATCCCTGCTGACATTTCCCAACTGGTAGAGATACTTGGATTTTTTTCCCATTGTCGCTATCGATTCGGATATATGGAATCTTCTGCTCCATATATCCCTACTGATCTTCATTGGTTGGGATAGTTAAAATCAATAGATGACATCAGAGATATGACAGAAAAAAAAACCACATACCTTCGAAAAGTTCAGTTCAGAAAGTTCGGTCGTTTACTATGTACTCGTATTATTTTTTTCTCTTTTTAATCACGGGTCAAGCTCGGTCATTTGATAGGCGTTCGCGGGGATATAGATCCAACGCGTAAAGGACCCTTTGAGAAGTTTAATAAATGTAATGTTGTACGCCGGCCGTGACCCGCTCCAGGATATATCAATGGAACGATGTACCCATGATTTGGTCTCGGCAGGCGTTGAGACTATTGCGAAGTGTGATGGAAAATAAATGGGTAATGGAGATCAGATCTGGGTGAACTTAATACCGGACTATTACAGAAGAGGGACGGAAGCCTGCCGTAACTGCTTTTATTGCTAGTTATTCGCGGCAGGCTGTGGCTTGCCACTCACTAGATGGGCCCCCGAAATCCCGAAATGCCAGGAAATCCGCCGGGGGCAACACCGGTGTGAGTGACTCAGGGATGTCGAGAGGTGTGCTGCGCTTTCTCCGAAGTTACTCGTGGCGTGATGCCCTTTAACACTTCCACCCCTGGAGCATATAGCTCTAGCGGCTCCTCTCTGGACGGCCAATGAAGGCAAGCCAGAGCTGAGAGTCCTGCGGGCCTTCTTGTGTTTACACTCCGACCGATGAAGACACGTCGGAGACGAAGGCTCTGACCGACTCTCTGCATACTCGGGTCCGTGGTGTCGCTACTCACACAACAGCTCGCCACAAGCTGCCCTGAGGACCTCTTATTATTATTACATTGGTAACATTATTGAGTAAATTGTCACCCTTTCAGAATCATTCTCAGCGATCTACTTCGCTCCTAAAGTGGACGATAAGAAGCTGCCATTGATCGTGTGGCCGCACGGTGGGCCGCACGGCAACTTCGTGAATACGTTCTTGATAGAGGCGGCACTCTTCAACATGCTAGGTATGTAACATTGAACACACACAAGTATACATCGCTCAATTAGCTAAAATTAGTTTCTCACATCCAAGCGTCGAAGCTGCCTGAATGATGCGTTTGTTTCTTTGTTGTTTTTTTTTTTAACTTTAATTTTATTATACAAAGACATAAAATTACAAGTACTGAATTTCATAAACAATGGTGGACTTATCCCAGAAGGGATCGCTTCCAGTCAACCAAAGAATGCATGAAAATTAATTATTTAGGTCAGAGTCAGGTACATTAAGTAATTATTACAAACACAAAATATAGACAAATAACCATTTTATTATTTATTTATTTATATTTATTATATTAATGAATTCAGATGTCGGAAACATCACTGAAGTGCGTTCTTAACTGACACTTTAAAGAGTTAATAGCAATCTATTAACTCAGATACTGTAAAAGATATGATATTTTCTATTTTTTAAAATATATATAATATTCTGGCAAGTTGGCCAAGACAACTAATTAAATAATAATAATACATTTAGAATAGGTCAGGATTATAGGATAGGTGCGTATTTTAAAAAATCTTTGGATGCAGTTTTCATTTAAAAAAGAATTACCCCAGGCTTAAGAAATTCCACCCTGTGTAGTGTCTTTTTTTCTCGTTCAAGAAACGTTTCAACGATAGTAAAAAATATTTACTATTACATATTTGGATGTTGACTGTTTGAAAATTTATCAATCTTACAGGTTTCGCTTGCATACAAGTGAACTTCCGCGGCTCGACAGGCGCGGGTCAGGCCTCCGTATTAAGTTTACTAAAAAACGTAGGAGACTTCGACGTTAAAGATTGTAAACTGGCCACCGAGGCGGCTATCGAGAGATACCCAGTAGACCGGCAAAGAGTATGCCTGACGGGAGGGTCGCACGGAGGCTTCCTAGTGACGCATCTGAGTGGACAATATCCTGATTTGTACAAAGTTGTTGTGAGCCGCAACCCAGTTGTAGATGTCGCAACTATGTTCAATTCTTCTGATATCCCTGATTGGTAAGTTCAAAACGAGACCACCTACATTGAGACGAACTTCTTAGCTTCCATGGATTCACCGTGCGGGTGCCGGGTCCATCGTGTGGCAGAGAGAGAAACCCCAAGCAGATCCCGAGACTTGTGACACGGGTGTAGGTTTTTGAGCAAACTTGAGATCTTGACGATTCCAATTTTTTTGACTTCAATACTTCTTTAAATTTGCTACCTATAAGGTAGCAAAAAAAAGTACCTATAGGGGCATTCCAAAAAATCTAATGAGAACAAAATCGGGGATATAGTTCGGCGTTGTAGTTTCGAATCTATGCTCACATCCAAAATTCAATCAAACCACTGGATAGATGAAGGATCAAAGAATTTATTACGCTAAGTAATAACTATTGGACATCGCATGCGGGGGATCATTATAAATAAGAAATAATCCGTCGGAAAAAATAAATAAAATATATTTTGCAATGTGCACGTCAATCCCTTTCATATGATACCCCATTTGAACTAGTAGCTTCAATTTGAAATTTCGACCCCATATAGAAATATAGACCCCTATTTTTTAAGATTTAATTACAAATAGTTTTGAGATTTATTCTTGTATTTGTAGTCTATAACGATGTTACTTGCCAGATTTCATAGTTCTAGGTCAACGGGAAGTACCCTATGGGTTTTGATTCCCTTGAGAATGTGTGAAGAAGAGTTGCTGCCATGACAGCGGCAGGGTGAGGTACAGGTCGCGCGGTGGTTTAAGATCGCTCGGTAAATGTAGAAGGGCCAATTGGCGCATGTGTACAATTGCGCACAAAATTACTAAGAAAAAATGTTTTTTTTTTCTTATTTTCTTTTTTTGATCCTTAACATAATTATAATAACACTAGTTTTTGTTTGTGATTTATTGCTAGTATATTAAGAAAAATAAAAACAAAAGTAAGTTTTAGTTAATAATATACGTAGGTCACACTAAAAGTTTTGCGTAACTTAAAAAAACAACATGTTATAAACAAAATATTATGTTTATTGCTTTTCCAAATACTCTTCTTTACATTTTAAACATTTTTTCATGCGATCGAACCATTTTTTAAAACAGGAGAACCACAGATCTGAAGGCATGTTTTCGTTTCCTTTCTAATATTAGAATTCACGTCGTAAACCGTTTTCCTGGCTTTCCGTGTTAAAACTTTATTTTTAGGCATTTTTTTCACTACGATGTACTAAATACGAAAAACAATTTGTACACAACAGTACCCAAGAGACACGAGACGCGCGGACGCAGGGTGGGAGGTAAAGTGCGACTGATCAACCAATTACGCGTCGGTATTGTCGCGCCGGCGTGTACCCGCCCCCTAACTCATCTGCCCCGCCAAATAGACCTAGGAACTGAACACTGCGCATGCCCCTTCTACTTTTGCCGAGCGATCTTAAACGACCGCGCGACCTGTAACTGCTTCAAATCAGGCGGCATTGTTGACGATTCTAACGACAAACAAGCCATTACGAGCAAGTCTTAGCAGAGACTGCTTCTCCTTGCATATTCTACTGCCAGTAGATACAATGGTATGTGCTCAGAGGAGTTGTTCGATATGATACCCACGGCCTCTTTCTACACTTGCACCGCTCGCCATAGGTTGAGACTTCATTCTCACACGTTGTGACCTAAATACGTATGCGTACTATAAGGTTCCATAGAAGTTTTCTAATTAAGTTCCAGAGAAGTTTTCTAATTAAGTTCCAGAGAAGTTTTCTAAAAAATTTTTTTTTATGGTTTTCATTATTCGACTTTTTATTTTCCCGGGAACCTTTGGTTTAATATGTATATGTTACGGGTAAAGAAATATTTTTTCAACAACCCTATACTTTTGTTACGGAGGCCTGATCTAAGCTATACCTACTGTTTTTTTGAAGTTACTATCAGTTTTTTAATTATGAGAGTACATTAAATGTCGAATGAGTTTTACTCTATTTTCTTTAGAAGCGATGACTTTTTAGTGGCGGCGCTAGTGTGCGAATTAAAAGCATGGAACAGTTATTTAATGAGCCGGCTGGTCGAATGGTTAGCCATCTCCACTTTGACTCCGATATCACGTGTTCGATCCCCGCACAAGACAAATATTTGTGTGCATGAACATGTCTGTTCGTCTTGGGCTGGGTGTTTTCTATGTATTTATTTACAAAAAAAAAATGTATTTAGGTATAATATCAGGTATCTAGTACCCATAGTACAAGTTTTGCTTAGTTTGGGACTATTTATTCATTATTTTCACTAAAATCCTATGAACAAAAGAATTTTAAAATGTATAAACCAACCTTATAGGCAACATAGCTTCATTCTCAGAAGATATATTGACCACATCTTTATAAACGTGTGCTCATGTTAAATGAATTCTTATTTATGCATCTAGATATAGTCTAAGATCCCACCTTAAAATCACCTTCACCGGGCTGGTTAATGGATGAAAAGTATTTTATATTCAATTAAAAAATTGGTTGCCTGTAAAGTCGGTATACGGGCGAAAGTTTTACGTGACAACGACTTTGAGTGGTAAAATGTTTTCGAGTGGAAGGGACGCATGCCTTTCACTTTTTATGTCTGTCTCTCTCGCTCTTAGGCGGGCTAACCATGCCCGAGTGGAAGGGACGCGTGCCTCTCACTCGCTCTCATTGTGAGCGCATAACGTGAGCGCGTTTCTTGAAGTGTCACCCGGCTAACCAATTTATAAGACGTTGTCACGTCAAAATGTCAATAAATATATTGCAAATGGGTAGGCTAAAAAATTTCAGTCCAGAATATGATTAATTAATAATTAAAAAAATGTTTTTTTTTTTAAACATTTCACTGGTTCGGTTAATAGACAAATTCCATACCAATCGAAAGTACTTAAATTACTTAAATTAGTACCACCCGGGAAGTAAAAACTTCGTTTGTGTAACGCTGCAACCACAGTTGCGAGAGCACTTTACTGTCTTAGTATAAAGCTGCACGCTCATGCATGGAATATGTATTAAAATCAAAGTCTGTAGATTATGACGCCTTGACTTTCTTTTAACTTGCAAATGAAAATTATTTATTAACGAAATTTTGGTATTATTTTACTACTTTTGCATGACACGAGCTTATACATAGAGGTAATATGCGTAGTAAATTAATATTTTTGGTTCATTTTCGTCAAGTAATGTTTATACAGCATAATAAAGCTTAAGCAGGTAAAGCAGATGTTTGGGAAGGAATGTTTAAACAGTCGGCTAAAATATAAAGCAATATAGCAAAAAACAAATACAATTACGCCATAAAATTGCACTTTTTAAGATTCGACAACCGGAATTCGAGACTAATTTTTCGCAGACTACCCTATACCACCGTGTTTGTAACGAAATAATCTTTACTGTAATTTAACTTTAATTCATTAACCAGACCGGTGCAAGTTACTAGTATCGATTTACCTGTTTATACCTGCCTACCCAAGAATTGTGACGGGAATAAAATAGTCAACCTAGCGTTTCCATATTCTATGGGCTTCATACTTTCGATTGGTATGGAATTTGTCTATTAACCAAACCAGTGAAATGTTTAAAAAAAAAAAAACAATTTTTTAAATATTAATTAATCATATTCTGGACTGAAATTTTTTAGCCAACCCATCTGCAATATATTTATTGACATTTTTAATTGAATATAAAATACTTTTCATCCATTAACCAGCCCGGTGAACGATTATAAGGTGGGATCCTATACTAATATATTTTGTATTACTACACACAATCATATGGTTAAATATTTTATTTTAATTTATTTTCCCTTTTAAAACTTAGGTCTGGCTTCCGTAAGAATAAACTTCCGCGGATCTATCGGAAACGGAGACGATGCCGTACGGTGCCTCATAGGGAACGCGGGTCGCTACGACGTACAAGACTGCCTTCTCACTCTAACTGTCTTGCAAGACAAAGACAAAAGAATAGATAAAGTAGTTCTATATGGTGGAAGCTATGGCGGTTTCGTGACCGCGCATTTGGCCGGACAATGTCCTGAGATATTTGTAGCAATGGTCTTGAGGAATCCCTTGATAGATTTGGCGACTAAGGGGCATTACGCTGATAATTCTGATGGGTGAGTGTCGTCTACTAACGGAACAACATTTTATTAATTAATTATGGGAATGAATGAATCAATGAGTTGAATGAATGAAACAATGAGTTGAATGAATGAATCAATAAGTTGAATGAATGAATGAATCAATGATTTGAATGAATGAATGAATCAATAATTTGAATGAATGAGTTGAATGAATGAATCAATGAGTTGAATAAATGAATGAACACTGAGTTGAATGCACGAATGAATGAATGACTTTATTTGCAGGGGACTATGACGAAAAAATAATGAGGGATGGGAATGAGATTTATGGTGGATGGAGGAACGATGAGATGTTTTTCGCTCGTTCGAACGTTGGTTGGAGTGGTGTTATTTAGACTTCTCGTGTATTATTGTTAACTATTAGTGATACGCGATGTGGCTCGACAGCGGCATTTTGGGTGTTGACTAACGATATTATTTGCGAGGCGATGGCGAGATTATATTAAAAAAAAGGAGTGTGCTTTATTCAGACCACACGACTGAAGTAAAACTTCTTATAGGCCTGCACTGTCTTAGATATACGAAACGTAACTGGTTATGAGAGAAAGAGAGAAAGAAAATATGTCCATCTCTCTCTTTTGCCCCTACAGTAATATATGAAACGTAACTCACTCTTTCTATCTTCCTTAACTTATATCTCCCTCTCAACTTCCGTTCGCCACGCGCGATCACAGTTTTCGTAACGCTCGCGTCACGCATTCCCCAGCTTACGCTGTGAGGGCCAGCTCATGTTTAGATCTGAAAATAATCTGAGAGCTCTTGACTACAACTAATAAAAGCTTGTTTGAATTATTATATTTTAGGGTTCCGTACCTGAAAAGGTAAAACGGAAACCTTATAAGATCACTTTGTTGTCCGTCTGTCTGACTGTCTGTCAAGACCCTCTATGTCGAGAATGTGTGGAGGTATCAAGCTGAAATTTGAACTCTGTACTCAGGTATACGGTCCCATGAAGTTGTAAAAAAATCAAACTGCTAAGTTTACGTAGAAAAAAAGATACGACCGTTTATTAAACAAAAAAACGCATATTTCGACACATTCTCAAGGGAATCAAAACTCATAGGGTACTTCCCGTTGACCTAGAATTTTATGATTTTATGACCTATGAAATTTGGCAATAACATCGTTATAGACTACAAGTACAAGAATAATCTTAAAACTATACATTTGTAATTAAATCTTAAAAAATAGGGGTCTATATTTTTTTATAGGGGGTCGAAATTTCAAATTGAAGCTACTAGTTCAAACGGGGTATCATATGAAAGTGCTTGATGTGCACATTGCAAAATATATTTTATTTATTATTACCGACGCATTATTTCTTAATTATAATGAAAAATATCAAATTTATAATGCTTTTACGTACGGAACCCTCAGTGGTCGCACTTGTCCGTTTTTTTATATTTCTGTTTTAAAAAATAAGGAACAAGATGGTTTTTGTTTTAATAATATTTTCGGGACGGCTCTAGACTCGGCATAACAGCATTAATTCAATAGGTGTGCAGTAGAAGCTGGTTTCGAGTTCAAGGAATACGGTCCAGTGTCAGAAGAGGAGTTGCTCGCGATGAGGAGGTGCTCCCCCTTGGCGCATGTGCACAAAGTAAAGGCGCCGACTGTCTTGATGCTCGGCTCTGGCGACAAGCGGGTGCCGCATTACCAGGGCCTTGAGTACGCGAGGAGGTTGAAGGCTAATGGAGTTCCGGTTAGGTAAGTATTTTTTTTATCACTCTATTGGTAAATAGATGTACGACCCGCCTGAGTTGAGGTGGAAACAAGTAATTTTCTAATAGATCTTGATATTTTTTTTATACTACGTCGGACGGCAGACAAGCATATGGTCCGCCTCATGTCAAGCGGTTACCATAGTCATAGACACGCGCAACATGAAATATCACTCGCGTGTCTCCACCCCCGCTGCCAACACATCAACTCCTTTGCCTTTACGAGTGTTACAAAAGGCGGGGTAAAAAATAAGATATTTGATTAAAGTATCGACAATCCTTATTCATCCCACTGCTGGGTTACGGATCTCCCCTCAATCGAAGTGGTTTAGAGCATACTGCACCCCGCTGCTCAACTACGGGTTGGCGGAGGCCAGTGTTTTCAATCCGCCTAAAGATCACCGACTTGGCTTAGCGACTATCATCTAATGACAACAGCCGGGACGGCTTAACGTGCCCTCCGAAGCACGGAGGAATTCGAGTTAAATGAACCCATCCATGGACAGGCTACGGTCGACGTTGCTTAACTTGCGTGTTCGATTAGACTGACACGCGCAACGACGCCATCGAGCTCCTCTTGCCTAAAGTGACTATAAACTAATTTTGTTAATTTTAGGATATACATGTACGAAGACAACCACTCCCTGTCGTCGCTGCCCGCCGAGATGGACAATCTTATCAACGGCGCGCATTGGTTCCTCATGCATTTGGACTCGTAGAATAGGCTAGATCAGGGCTGTCCAAACCATATACAATACCGGGCCATTACAAATTTCTAAACATTAGCGGGCCGCAGAAACAAATACCTATGTGACAATTTTTACTACCTACTTTGAAAGTTTATGCTTAGTTATAACTAGTTAGTTATAAAACTTTAACTTTTCTAAAAATATATAATTTTCAGTCAGATTCGTTGTACATAACCCATAGCGGTAAAAAACTGTATAAAAACCGGTAAATTAAAAGCACGTCACGGGCCGCACAAACATACGCCGAGGGCTGCAATGCGGCCCGCGGGCCGTACCTTGGACAGCCCTGGGCTAGATGACAATTTCTTCTTTTTATTTGTTATGTAAGGGCGTTATTATAATATAATTATAGGTGAAAGAATTACTTCGATAGCACAAAAATCTCTCGAGATATGTTAATTTGAAAATCACAATTTTTGACTTTCTCGAAAACGCTCCATACAAAAGGCTACTGAATTATGACGTCACAGTTTTGTATTTTGTATGCATCAAATCCGAAATTTGTACGAAAGCTATGTGAAATATTACGTTTATGTAATTAGTATCATAAATATTACGTTTAAGTTATAGTATTCTTTATTGCTTCTCCAATGGAAATATTTTTTTTTTTATAATTTCATACTTTTAAAATGAACTTTCCCGCCAAACTTTGATCGACCCTAAAATAAGTCGGACGGAAGAAGTATTTTACGATATTGTTAAATAATTTATACAATTTTTGAACATTGTTAAGTAGCCTATTATTTTTATTTGCAATTTTTTAGATGTTTTATGAAAATAAAACATCTACAGGTTATTTACGTACCTTATTATTGCCTGACGTTTCGACCAGGTTACACCGGCCGTGGTCACAACATGATCGCGTTAATTCCCGTTGTTATTTTCATAAATCATGCAAACATTTAAAACTTCTTATATGTATTTTTTACGTTCTTCCTATAACGAAACGCACAGATAACCTAAATAAATATATTCTGCGTGTTTGATGATTTGTAATTTGCATGTACTGGATCCGTATGATCATTGAATCATAGGCGGAATTCAGTACCAAATTAGTATTGATCTCACAAATGTCACATATTCTCGTAACACAATATGGAATGCCAAAATTTCAACAAATCTGATTTTATCAAAATACGATTGAGTTTTAAAAATGGTAGTATGCTGACAATAACAATTGAGACTGAGGAATAAATGAAACTAAGTCGCAATATAAATTTCACGTCGCTAAGTACAAATTGAAGTGTTCAAGTATCTGCGGGAGTATCACGCGTGCAGTCTTAGCAATAGCGGCGGATTTGTGTGAAAAATATTCACTTCTATAAATATGATATAAAGGTTCCAAAAATAAAAGTTAAATTACCATAAAATGTACACTCGCGGACATATCTGTCGGCCCACCCAATAAATTTTTTGCTAGTTGACCTTACTTTTTGTTTGCATTTTGCAATAAATGTGTCAGCTAAAAACTGCATAAAATCTTTTTGCCCATCCTAATATTTATTTTTATGTAGGAGCCATCAAAAAAGAAACCTGAGGGTGGGAGGATAGATATGACCGGGAGTACCTACAGTTGGAAGTCCAGAAATTGTTATCTATATCTTGTACTGTATATAACTTGAACGTGTATTTTTGTATGAATATTGTTTTGAAATAAATTGTACTTTTTTTGTTGTTTTGTAATCAAAATATTTTTCCTAGAACATAATATGTTCTAAAATATCTTCGGTTCTTATTTCCTACACCTACCTATACAGTCTACACCAGGGGCGCCGGCTTTTAGAATACCTCATGGGTGCTCATGCTCATTTGATGACTCTAAAAAGTGGCGAAGTGTGAAAAGAGAAATGCACACTGATCGACCGACAAATAAATTAATGTCCTACTTATATACTGCGTACTCTAAACCACGGGTCGTCAGGTAATAAAAAAACACCTATCATCCCGAAAAGGCGATTACTGATCTGTTTCGATGTCAGGGGTGCTCGGCACCCACTGTTTATTTCTCATGGGTGCTCGAGCCCCCGAGCACCCACGGAGTCTGCTCCCCTGGTCTACACTACATTGGTAAGGCAGAATCATAGTTAGATATCACATGTTGGATCGTTTATACTGCTTCGAGCTTACCAAATCAAACGAAATTTTCAAGGGTAGTGCGGGAAGCGGCAGTAAAACATGTTTGTAAAAGACATTGAATCGACTTGCACAAATGGACCCTGTTATGCGTAATAGATCCAACCGACCAACTACGCCAAATTGAGAGATATACATAGCGAGAAACTTCAAATCGAGTTTTATATATTCGCAGCAGATTCTGGCAGTTTGATGACATATGCTTCCCAAAACTTATCATCATCAGGTCCATTTTAGTCTCCACTACAGGCGCACGACCCTCTCTAGTCCGTTCCAGATAGAAGGAGTATTTGGCCTACACTCCCCACGCTGGCCAGTCGGGTCGGGGAGGCCTGATCGATGTTTTATAATGTCACCTTGTACGACATCTACGGGAAGAGACTGAGTGATTCTATTCTAGTCTGCCGGAAACCACACGGCCAACCAAAACTTATACTGTGATAATTTCATTCCTATTAAACTTTAAATAGCTTTAACTTAAAGGTACGCGCGCATTGTAGACTGTATAGGTTTGACGAGCTCGGTGGTCGAATGGTTAGCAATGGCCGCTTTGACTCCGAGGTCGCGGGTTCGATTCCCGCACAAGACAAACATTTGTGTGCATGAACATGTCTGTTTGCCTTGGTCTGGGTGTTTTCTATGTATTATAAGTATGTATTTACAAAAAAAAATGTATTTAAGTACATTTATAAGTTGTCTGGTACCCATAACACAAGCTTTGTGCTTAATTTGGGACTACATGACGCTGTGTAAATTGTCCACAAATATTTATTTATTATTTATTATGTAGGGCCGGAGCTCAAAGCAAAATGTTCACCTAACATATTAGTGACGGGCCGGGTCGCAGCGCATTGACATAATAAAAATAGAGAAGTAGGAGAACTCAAGCCCCGAGCGGGAGATAATAGCCTAAACATGTAGGGCTGTCGCTTAATAGTTTATTCAACCGTCAAAAATACTTAGTCAATATCTATTATACAAAATTAAGTAAGGTACAAAATACAAAATTAAGTAGGGTTAGTAGGGTAGTGTTAGGGATCTGTAACAAAAAGCCGGCCAAGTGCGAGTCGGACTCGGTCACGAAGGATTCCGTACCAAAAACGACACACAATCACGTTTGTTGTATGGGAGCCCCCCTTAAATATTTATTTTATTCTGTTTTTATTATTTGTTGTTATAGCGCCCACAGAAATACATCATTTGTGAAAATTTTAACTGTCTAGCTACCACGGTTCATGAGATACCTACAGACCTTGGTGACAGACGGACAGACAGACGGATACCGGAGTCTTAGTAATAGGGTCCCGTTTTTACCCTTTGGGTGTGGAAATCTAAAAAGAATAAAAATAATTATTTTTGTACATACACCAGGAGTGACTGCAATTTTTTCATTACCTACATTTTAATGCATGCTTACTCAGTGACAAACGAGCAGACAGCCCACCTGATGGTGAGCGGTAACTGTCGCCCATAACATCCACGATTCACGCATTCAAGCTGTTGGCAACAAAAATGCAGAATCGCAGGTGCGTTGTCCTTCAAACTGGAACACAAAACACAACAATGCAAGCATTGTTGCTTGGCGGTAGAAATAGATAAGGCAGTGGTCCTCACCCAGGCGGACTCCTACCATTTGATAAAACCTACTTCATGTTATCTGTTTAGGGATTTTTTCTTTTATACTACGTCCGGTGGCAGACAAGCGTACGGCCCGCCTGATGTGAAGCGGTTACCGTAGCCATATTAACGCTCGCAACATAAAATATCGTTCGCGCGCCGCCACCTCTGCTGCCAACGCAGCATCTCCTTGCATTCTGGTGACCTCACTCACTCGCAGGAACACAACAACCCTCAAGGTAATTGTTATTTAGCTGCGGTATTTTGTGAGGTGGAGGTACATTCCCCAGTCGGGTAGATTACAATTACGCTCCCTACCTCTCTTTTCGCCAGAGCTTCGTTTGTCAGTTAGCAGGGTGCACCGCGTGCAGGTGAAGTTGGCTTTGGTTCAAAGATGATGATGAACTACTACTTACACCCCTTTTAAAAAATTACGGTCTAAATAGGAATTCGATTAATTAAAACGTAGCTTTACTGAATCATAATATTTATTCAAATGATCTAAATTATTATGAAAATATATTTTTATTAAGTACCTATTATATATTATTTTTTACACTAAACTATTTTTAATACTTTTTAATTTACACACTTATCATGTGATTATTAGGAGTGTCGGTGGCCGAATGGTTAGGGTATCTGACAAATTGTTATTGAGACATCCATGAACACTGCAATGTTTTTTATGGCTAGTCGACTTTGTAGCCATCTTTAACTAATTTGTAGTTATATACGACGTAGGTAGGTACCTAAATGTTCAAATTATTAACGAACGTCAGCGCAGGCGCGAATCTTGCGCGGTTTTGCGTACGGCGCAGCTCCGACCCCGACTGGCGCTCCATATAACCTCCTATAAATGTTGTCAGTGTGTGCGTGCGACGGCCATACGTACGGGCGCGCTCACATACAAATCGCGCTCGGTGCGTTTGTATGAAGTTACCTTACTTCTCTATTTATACTATGGCATTGACGGAATTTGAATAGCGTGCCTCTTATTTCGGCACAGCCCACGTCTCAGATCTTGATTTTAACTAGACAGAAAATTAGTCGTTAATTTGTCTCCAAAGGAGAAAAGTTGTCGCTCTCCCGTCAAAGAGCTATAAGGTTTTTATGGCTGTGCCGCCTCTTATTTCGGCACAGCCCACTCGGGATCTATTAAACTACATAACATAGCGAAGATATGATTTCCTCCAGAATTAGTCGTAATTCAGACACAAAGTATCAGAATTACTCGACCTCCCGTTAAAAAGTTGTATTTTTTTGTGGCAGTGCCGAAATAAGCCTTATTTCGGCACAGCCCCATAAAACTATGCCACCTAGCGGAAATCTGATTTCACCCAGATGTTGCCTTGAATTTGTCAAAATTTGTCGCAAATAAAACGCAACTGGGCGATGCGTAATTAAAAAGTTACACGTACTTATTTTAATAATTCACGTTGTAGTCCGAGAGCCTTTATCAACCCTTGTTCATCCCACTGCTGGGACATGGGTCTCCCCTCAATTGAAGGGGTTTAGAGTATACTCCACCACGCTGCTCAACTGCGGGTTGTAAGCCAATGGTTTCAAGCCACCTAAAGGCCACTGACTTGTCTTAATGACAGTCGTAAGACAAGGCCTTTAGGTGATCTATAATGACAACAGCCGGGACCGACGGCTTAACGTGTCCTCTGAAGCACGGAGAAGTTCGTGATAAATAAACCCATCCATGGACAGGCTACGGCCGACATTGCTTAACTTGCATGTTCGATTAGGCTGACACGCAACGACGCCACTGAGCTCCTCGCTAATATAATAAATTGTCATCATCATCATCAGGTCGCCACTACAGGAGCACCACCCTCTCTCGTCCGTCACAGACAGGAGGATTTGGCCTACACTCTCCACGCTGGCCAGACGGGTTCGGGAGGCTTGATCGATGTTTTATAATGTACTTAGTTGTTGTAGTTTACTTGTACGACATCCACGGGAAGAGACGGATTCTATTCTAGTCTGCCGGAAATCACACGGTGAATAATAAAATGTTATATAATATAATTAAAATAATAACCAACTGCGATCGGATATTAAAGTAAGGACATACTTCTAAAAATACAAACCATATATTAACAAACTGCTTACCTACTGTTGGCAAATTGCAAAATTCTTATATCGGGCGAATATTTAGTCCATGTACCCTATGTGCCGAATTTCAGCAAACTTTCTGATGATGATGATGAAACCGAATGTGCTTTACTTTCCCACTCTCGAGCCTAACCCATCTCCCTTCTGAGACGAATCTGTGACAATTTGGTCGAAGCCGCAATCGCGCTTCTGTACAAACTTCATTTGTTTATGAAATAGACACAATTAATACCTATGCATAGGCATCACAATACAAAATTCTTGAAATTTCATCATAAAATTAACAACGCTAGTGGGCACCTAATATAAAGAAATACACTGACACGCTCCGAGTGATTGGCAGGCGATAGGGGTTACTTCCCTACACTAACAGGTGGACGGCGACGACATATGTTCAAAGCCCTTGAATAAGTAGTTACTACGTCACAAACTATTCAACAACAGAAGCTCTAGTTAAAAACTACCTACTGGCTGGCATCCAAGCCAGTTGGATATATTTAGCTGAAGTTGCACCGAACCACAGTATAAGTAATACCTACTGTACTACGAATGGGTTGTATATTATTATTCTGTGGTAGGTATGGGGCCGTCCATTATCACGTGATGTTTTTTTTTGCATTTTTAAACACTCCCCTCCTCTTGGTGATACTTGGTGAGGTGTAAGTCAACCCCCCCCCCCCCCCCCCCCCCCAAATCACGTGTATTTTTGAAGCTACAAAAAAATCTTAAAATTTTTGGAATATTATTTTTAAATGCAGATATAAAGTATATAATTCTAATGTAAACTTCTCTGGACCAGTTAGGCTCCCAGTGTGTGAGGATGAATTTCCTGTCGATTGCGAGTGGTGCGACAGTAGAAGGAGGTCATTATGACAAATAACTCCTATGAACAACCACAAAAAATATCTTACTGATAAAAAATCATCACCAACACAGACCTTGCTGGTAGCTCAGTTGGAAGAGCACTCGACCGGTCATCGAGAGGTCGTGGGTTCAAATACCACCTAGGGGGAGGTGAATATTTCCATTTTTAAAAATATAATATTCTGGCAAGTTGGCCAAGACAACTATTTAAATAATAATAATAACATGTTATGTTCATTATACAGTTTATTTTCATGTAGATTTTTTAAGCATTAACTTTTAACTCATTAAAAATAAACAGCACTTAACACCACCTACTTGATTTGACTTTGATTCGATGGTAAAGTCGTTTCTTGTCACCTGTGTAGCAACATTTACGTTTGTTAAGAAGTTTTGAACAATCGTATGTTTTATTATTGTTTATAGTCACACCAGTCGGAGTGCCCCTCTGCGAGTAGCTATTCGTTGCCTATGGTGGTGATATCGTAGAGGGTGTAAGCTGGACAAATTGTTTTAGTAATTAATTAGTGACGATAGATTCAAGTGGAAAATTTATATATTGACTGCACTTGAGGGAATCGATGTAGATGGCTAGTTTAGTTACCCGCAGTGTTTCGGTTTCAACGTGTATGGATAAATACATATTTATTTTATTATACATACATATTTGTTTTCTATGTATCATAAGTATATATTTACAAAAAAAAAAAAGTATTTACGTATGTTTATCAGTTGTCTAGTACCCATAACACAAGCTTCGCTTACTTTGGGGCTAGATGGCGCTGTGTAATTTGTCCGACAATATTTATTTATTTTTTATTTATTTATTATACACACTACATAAGTGGTGCAGTTTTATTATAACGCCTTAGTGGTAGATTTATGACATGAATTCGTTTTTAAAATTGCTACAAATCTATCACCTCCATCCAAAATTCAATCACACCACTGGATAGATGAAGGATCACAGAATTTATTACGTTAAGTAAGGTCTATGGAACATCGCATGCGGGAGAGGGGAAGTGCTGCCATTTTGAGATAATTTTAGTGCATATAACGTATTCACGTACAACATATGGCCCTGTCAATGACTCAACCAAGCCCCATTTTTTTTACGTGATGTCTAAAGAATATCTAGCATTTATTGGCAGTTTCAGGTACTTTGCGAACAAATGCTGGAACAATATTTCTCCTCCTTTAGCACTTTAGATTTTTATACAAGTCTCAAATTTCTCCAGAAACTTTTTTGCTACTCGGAAGGGGCATCATGTGCAGGTGAGATTGGCTTTAGCTCTAAAGATGGTGACGAGTCGCTTACAACCCAAAGTTCAATAAATTTAATTATCTAATCTAATATTATCTACGCTATAATAGGCTAATTTAATCATTATGAATATCTTACGAATAAGATCGATAGGCAATTTAATAATTTTGGTTAGTTACGTAATTAATTTGACCTTTTAGGTCATCGAAGATTTAATTTTCCTTTTGATTTGAAGATTTGATTTCTGATTTATCCTTTTTAAGTTACTTATGGAGATTAGAGTACCTACCAGGAGCCTACCGGCGGACTAAAATGGATTACCATTGGAATTTTTGAATGCGAAAATAAAACTTTAACATAGATTGGTGGTAATTGTGTTTAGACTTTAGCTTAGCTGGCAGAAACCGTAGAGCTCGACCGACTAAGCTGAAGATATTTTTCATTAACTTAAACCTAAGATCTATTTTCGCGACCAAAAAAAACAGGTGGTACCTACTCGGCTTCAGCTTCGGCGGTAGGGCCCCAGGTCACGCTCCCTATTGACAGCTTGCCTAACCAACAACTCCTCTGAACATAACCCATTGTACAGCCGGCAGCGGTAGAATATGCAAAGATAGGTAAAGTCTCCTCTCATACTTAATTATGTTCTTACCTTGCTAGTCTTGTTAACTATAGTTACCAAGACGCGAACATAAGTACTTTTAGGCTTACAGCGGTTATAGCCGGACTGGAAAACCTTACAGAACCACCTAACAGGAGACAGCCATATCTTTTGAGGATGTTTCCGTGAGTGATTTGACGATCCTAAACTGACAGACGGTTTAGAACCTTTAAGCCTGAAAAGAGATTTTGCGTCCCTTTGTGTGTTCTACCGTTTGTACAATGGGGTGTGTTCAGAGGAGTTCTTTGACATGACGCCCACGGCCTCCTTCTACAGTCACACTGCTCGCCATCGACAGGGACATCCTCACACATTGGAGCCAAAGTGGTCGCGTACTGTGCGGTTCTAGAGAAGATTTCTCCCCCGTACTGTTAAGCTGTGGAATGAACTGCCTGTCGAGCATGGGGTTCTTCAAAAAGGGCGTGAAGAAGTTTATACAGGGTGGCAATGTGCGTATGATGCCCCTGGTGTTACAGGCGTTCTTATGCTGCGGTAACTGCTTTACTGCTATAAAATAAGCAGCGAATAAGTACTATGAATTGTAAGTGTCTATATATTCCATTCCCCGCTACACATCAGGCGGGTCGTGTGCTAATTTGACATTCGAAGTGCATAAAAATAAATATACACAGTATAAACAAGTAATCACGAGCTGCACAGTTTAAAATGCAATCCATTAATTTCTTTAAAAATGGCGAAATGTCAGTAAAAGTTCCCGTTCCGCCCCACTGCGGTTGAGCCGGCGGGGCGGGTGTGTACCACCCTGTTCCCGGTTCCCGATGCACTATCCCTCTGTCAACCTATCACACAAATTATATACTTATTTTTTATCATGAAATCGAACCGATATTGTTCACGTTTTCTCTATTACTACAGCGCGAGGGCGTATTTTTAAGAAAGACTTGGGTCTTTCCTACTACAGTCAAGTCTACCTACAGTCAAGGGTCATAAATTTTGGTACAACCTAGGTACCTAGTTAAATGCATTAATATTAAGGTGATTGATTGATTGAATCCTTATTTTGCCACAATTCATCTATATAGGTTTTTAATGCCTTTTTTGCCATATTGTTGTTTCTCACATTGCCAAGAGGGGAAGTCAAATTTCAGAAGCTTCCTACTCCTACTAATTTTTTCTGACCTACTACTACCTATTACTACCTATCCACTGCTGGATGTAAGCCTTCCCCAATGCTTTCCACCAAATACGATCCTTCGCCTTCCGCATCCAGCCGCTTTCTTAAGATCATCGGACCATCTAGAAGGAGGACGTACAACGCTTCGTCGTCCTACGTGCGGCCTCCACTCTAATACCTTCCTCCCCCTCTGCCATCACTTACTCGGCAGATGTGACCCGCCCATTGCCACTTCAGCTTGCAAACTCTGAAGGCTATGTCGACAACTTTAGTTCTCCGTCGAATTTCTTCGTTCCAGATTCGATCCCTCAGAGAAATCCCGAGCATAGCCCTCTCCATCGTTCGCTGCGCGACCTTTAGACTGTGCACCAGTCCGATGGTCAGTGTCCAAGTCTTTGCACCACAGGTCATTGCAGGGAGGACGCACTGGTTGTAGACTTTAGTCTTCAAGCATTGGGGTATCTGTGTGGTGAAGATGTGCCGAAGCTTTCCAAAAGCTGCCCAGCCCAATCGAATGCGTCTATCGATCTCTTTGTTGAAGTGTGGAATGTCCGACATAGACAGTCTTTAACCACTTCAATAGGTGTATTCTCATACCTTAACTGGGCTAGGGATGACAACATTGACAACATCGTTGTACATGACTTTCGTCTTGTCGAAATTCATCCCCAGCCCCACGGATCGAGCTGCAACATTGAGATCGGTCAACATACGACCGAGATTCTCCAGCGATTCAGCCATTATGATCACGTCGCCGCGTCGTCGGCAAACCGAAGGTGTGAGATGTACTCGCCATTCACACTGATGCCCCGATTTTTCCAGTCCATCGTTTTAAATACGTCTTCCAGAGCAGCGGTAAATAGTTTCGGGGAAATGACATCTCTTTGACGTACTCCCCGCTGCAGCTGGATAGGCTTAGACTGCTGGTCCTGGACGCGGGCAGTCATTGTCGCAGCGCTATACAGCCATCTCAGCACCTCGATATATCGGTGGTCGACTTGGCACCGCTGTAAGGATTCCAGAACTGACCAAGTTTCGATGGAGTAAAAGGCTTTCTCGTAATCAACAAAAGCCACAGAGAACGGCAAATTATTATATTTATTTTTATTAATTAAAAACTTATTGACCACAAATTTTATAAGGGTACAAAAGGCGAACTTTTTTTTTTTATACTACGTCGGGTGGCAGATAAACATACCTGATACCGCCTGATGTGAAGCGGTTGCCGTAGCCATATTAACGCTAGCAACATAAAATATCGCTCGCGCGCCGCCACCCCCGCTGCCAACGCAGCATCTCCTTCCTTTCTGGTGACCTCACTCCATTGCCAAGAGCAAAACAACCCTCAAGGGAATTGTTATTTGGCTGCGGTATTCTGTGAGGTGGAGGTACATTCCCCAGTCGGGTTGCTTACAATTACGCTCCCTACCTCTCTTTTCGCCAGAGCTTCGTTTGTCAGCCAGCAGGGTGCACCGCGTGCAGGTGAAGTTGGCTTTGGTTCAAAGGTGTTGATGAACCACTTACACCCCAAAACGCTAAAAGTATTCTCTATCAGTCAGCCTTCGGCACAAGCGAAACAAAAAGCAGATTTAAGTAATTAAATATAATACTACGACTAATAAAATTTATGGTGTTGCAAATTGTCTGTATGATCATTACTTTTACGCAGATTGTATGCTATTTTAATAATAATAATAAATATTCCTGGGCAAATTACACAAGGCCATCCAATCCCAAACTAAGCAAAGCTTGTACTATGGTTACTAGATAACTGATATTATACTTAAATACATTTTTTTTTGTAAATACATAGAGAACACCAAGACCAAGACAAACAGACATGTTCATGCACACAAATATTTGTCTTGTGCGGGTTTCGAACCCGCAACCTCGGAGTCAAAGTGGCTATTGCTAGTCATTCGACCACGGAGCTCGTCAGTGTCGTATCGTAGTGGTATCAAAAGGATGCTTATATATTTGCTCTACCTAGGTTCAACGTTCTTAGGTACTCGTAGGAATACAAGATTTGACAAACCCGGTCGTCGAATGTATAGGAATGGCCACTTTTACTCCGAGGTCGCGGGTTCGATCCCCGCACAAAACAAACATTTGGGTGCATGTCTGTTTGTCTTGGTCTAGGTGTAGTCAGTATTATAAGTATGTATTTACAAAAAATATATATTTAAGTATATGTACTTATCAGTTAACTAGTAGGTACCCATAGTACACGCTTTGCTTAGTTAAGGCAGAGTTTCCCAATTTTGTTTTGCCATGGATCCCTAATTGATTATACTTTTCCTAGCGGAACCCTAGCAGCTGTAATGATTATGTAGGGCCTAATTAGTAATTTTTTTTTCGACGAATGTTGAATGTTTTGTTATTTTTTGGACGGATCGCGGAACTCTTCCACGGAAGCCCAGGATTGCGCGGACCACCTTTCGGGAAACCTTGTGTTAAGGCACAGTATTAGTAATATGGTATGGGGCTAGATGACACTGTGTAATTTGTCAAGGAATGATTATTTATTTATAATACTAATGAAATTGGTCTGGGGTCTTCATTGAAGACTTCACCAATTTCATTTTCAGAGTTCAGTCGGTTTGTTTCTACTTTGTTGTGCGCTTTTTTTACCACTTCTTCACGAAAAGGAAGGCGTTGTTATAAATTTAACGTGTGCATAAAATCTATGAAAACGCTGTTGAAGACGCGGGTAACAATTAATCGGATAATAAACTAGTGGAGTGACAGTTTTAGTTACACCTGACGTGTGATCGACTGTACCTACCGAACCTTACAATAGCTTGGGCCATGTGGGCACAAAGGCAGGTGCAACATTAGGGTGTTTCTGGCACAGTGGCACACCGAGAAGGGTCGACTACCCTTCGAATAATGAGCCGTGGTCATTAGTTCGCATTCAAAGGTCGTTGCGCTGGGAATATAAAACAACCTAATCGTATCTTGGTGGTAATGTACAAATATAAACCTAACTAATTCACATTATCTTGTTTTGTTTGGTTTCTGACCCTGATTAGGTATTTTCAAACACTTGAAAATGTTTCGTCCCAGAAAAGTTTAAATAAATGAAAATAATATGTGAACAACATGGATATTGGGCCCTGCCAATTTTACTGGCATTTCGAGGGCCTGCCTAGTAGGTAAGTGGCGAGCCACCGCCTGTCACAAATGAGAATCTCGAGCGGTGGTTATGGCAGGCATATAATGCACAATTTTTCAACACGTTTTGCATTATAGTTCCAAAACCTGTTCATCCTTCATTGACATCTATAATAATATTGTAATGCTGAAAAGTATGTTTGTTGTTTTGTTGAACGTGGTAATCTCAGGAGCTACAGGTTCGAAATGAAAAATTCTTTTAGTATTGAAGAGCCTATTTATCGAGGAAGACTATACGTGACTATAGGCTTATATAACATGGTGCTACGAGCAATAGCTGCGGAGCATCAATGAAAAGTGAAAATTCGGGCGGGTCGCTGGTATCCAGTATTACCTACATCAAACTTGTCGAAGAGGCTCTATGCGTTAGGCCCATATCAAAAGTCCTGGCTAAGTCCTACGCTGAAGTAGACCCTTCGGCCTTCGAGCTTTTCACGAGGAGCTAGCCACGATGTAAATGCGATTTTATTGGAGTGCCACGCCACGCTTCGGAGGGCACTTTAAGCCGTCGGCCCCGGCTGTTGTTATTTGTTGACATTCGTTAAGCCAAGTCAGTGGCCTATGGACGGCTTAAAAACACTAGCCTCAGCCAACCCGCAGTGGAGCAGCGTGGTGGAGTATGCTCTAAACCCCTTCGATTGAGGGGAGATCCGTATCCCAACCATGGGATGGATAAGGGTTGGCGACGAAACGAAGGGTTGGTGTATCCCGGACTGAGTAGGTATACAATGTTCACGCTGCCGGCACTCATTAACCACTAGATACCAGTATTGGGGTGTTGAGTTTGTTTAACCAATATGCTTGGAGGTACTTGTGTCGAGGAGGGATTTGTAATACACGAAGGGAAGGAACACGAACTAATTTGAGATTATAAAATAATGCTTAAAACCAGGCATACATTTTCTTACATAATTGTAGAATTACAATTTCATCTGAATTGGTTTTAGGTATCTATATAAAAAAAATGTTGATTTCATTGCTAAAAATGGTGGGTTCTCGGATGACTAAGTCTAACGGCCAAAATTTAGCATAGAGGAAGTACCCGCAGTGTCAAAGCTTCTTCTATGTCGACGACATGGTCGCCCGTCGATAAGGCGGCTGAAGCACGGCCGATAACCGTGACTAATTGTCCGGAGCTATCGTCGATGCGGGCGGCCGGCTTCTTGCGGGCGGAAAAATATCGATCGCCCGCCACACACCTGTTCGGGACAATGGGGCCCGCGCACCTGCCCACTGCCGCGCTCGCCGCCGCCACGCGCGCACATACGCACCGCCGTCGTCCGCGCCCGCCGCTCGCTGCCCACCACGCGGGGGGACGCTGACCGTTGCGACGTCACACCGCCCGCCTTGCGCCGTCGCCGATCGATTGCCGTCCGGCATCTTGGACAGTCACCATCACCACTCGTCCACCACATCCCCCAATACCAAAGGTAAGCAGGTGCAACCTTTATACGACCACCACAAGCAATCACATTAACATCGAACTACTTCCTTCACTGACCTCTACATTTCAATTAAACATGACAGACAACATTTGCTGATTCATGACAATGACTCATCTTTTTCTTTGTCGCAATCGTTTCAGGACTGGCGAGCTATGTAGTTAGTCAGGATGCACATCACTTCAGGACTATCGCCGGCGTCTGGCGAGATGCTGGACACGTCGACGGTAAATTTTTACGGCGATGCAGGAGACCAGTGCGGGACGACATACTTCGCAATAGATCATGCTGTACCCGAATCATCCCATACGGTCGAGATTGAATACATATATGAACAACCAGACAGTTACACCCAGAGTAATATAGAAGAATCAACTAAAAATGATCAAATTTCAACCGAAACATTTAATCAAATGCCGGCGCATCACGAAGATATTTTTTCCAAAAAGATTCGCACAAAGCACAAGCCTCAGAAGGTCGCAGAAGATGACACGGAGCCGGATTTGACTAATTTGACGTGGCTTCAAAATATAACGAATATAATGTCGGTGCCACAGTTTCCTATTCCGCCGATGTCGCCCAACCCGCAGGTGAAGCAGCAGCCGCAAAACACGAGGTTGCAGAAATTCCACCAGACGATCGCCAAGTGCCAGAAGGATTTTACTGAGAACAAAGAGGAGTATCGAACCAACAGCGAAAAGAAGCCTCCGTATTCTTACAGCACTCTGATCTGTATGGCGATGAGGTACAACAACGACAAGATGACTCTCTCGGCCATTTACTCGTGGATCCGGGACAACTTCAAATATTACAGGAACGCGGACCCCACGTGGCAGGTGAGTGTTATCTTTTTCAGTAGTTAGTAGGGAACCGTTACTGATTTAATAAACGTCGAATCAAATACCCATACGAGATTAGATAACAACTAATTGGTTATAGGGATTGGATTATCTGAGTGACAATGCAATATCGGAAGCATATTTTTCGCATAATATTTCACTACTAACTTTTGCGCCCGGCTTCGCTTGCGAGAAATTCAAACCATCCAGTAATTATAAATACTGACTTAATCATTGGGCCCGATTGCGCAAGTTAAAGACAATTCAGTTAAGTTCACTCGATTAAAAATAAATATTTATTACCATTAGGGTGGCAAACAAGCATATGACCTGCTTAATGGTAAGCAGTTATCGTAGCCTATGGGCGCTAGCACTTGTTGCCAACCCAGCAAAAACTTCTTCACGCCTTTCTTGAAGAACCTGATAAAATTATTCTGTTTGAATTTGTGGTTAAAAATTTCAGCTCAATCGGACACTGGGAAGTGGGACAAATTTAGTTTGCAAGGATTTGATCACTACACCGCGGTGAAATGAAATAAAAGATTGTAATAATATACCTATGACGACATGATCATTTTTTACGTAAAATATAAGTTTTTGCCAATATGTTTAGGGACTGATTTATTTCTTAAAAACTGTAAATAAGTAGTTATTGTTAATTTCTTTTTAATCCCCGACCGAAAATAAAGAACAGTTACTAAGTCGTTTGAAGAAGATCGATCCAATTGAGCAATTAATGACTCCTGTTTTATACTTACTTTTTATTCTAACGAAGTGTGAGAAATCCCTACTAATATTATAAATGTGAATGTGAGTTTGTTTGTTAGCTTTCACGCCGAAACTAATGAAACTTTGACCGATTATAATGAAACTTTGTACACATATTCTCAAAGGTATTAGGAAGGACATAGGATAGGAAGGCAAAACAATTGAGTGACGTTAGTATCGTATGCGGTACGAAGTTCGCCGGGTCAGCTAGTTCGATATAAACACACTTTAAATTCGATCAGCCTCCTTATCACCATCTCTTATTGCGATTCAATAACTGAATAGAATGCTTATTCATACCAATGAATAAGCGACTCTATTTCAAATGGAATAAAGTCGCTTATTCATTGGTATGAATAAGCAATCTATTCAGTTATCGAATCGCAATAAGAGATGGTGGTAAAGGGGCTGGCCTCCCCAACCCGTCTGGCCAGCGTGGCGAGTGTAGGCCAAACCTCCTTCTGTCTGGGACGGACGAGAGAGGGTCGTGCTCCTGTAGTGGAGACTAAAATGACCTGATGATGATGATGATGATGACACTTTAAATTAAACTTCAAAATTTCATATGTTGCGAGAATAATAAATATGACATTTGTGTGATCGAGAATAGATCGAAACTGAATTAAGTATGACTATATATTAATTACGAGAATTGCCCATCTGTTCCCTTTATTGGTTATAGGGGTACAATATTGAAAAAGTTAGGGATAAGAATAACCGCTGTAAGGTACGGCAGAGCCGTAACCTCTGTAACAAAATGGCCGAAGATTTTTTTAGCAGAGAAGTTACAGTTTATTCTTGATACTAAAAATAATACTTTTTTTTTTTAATCATGGCGACGAGTTTGCGGAGGCTCAGTGTTGCAGTGTCTTCAAACCGCCTAAAGGACACTGACTTGGCTTAACGATTGTCATCTAATGATAACAGCCAGGACCGACGGCTTAACGTGCCCTCCAAAGCACGGACGCTCTAGATAGGTAACCCCATCCATAGACAGGCTACGGTCGACGTTGCTTACCTTGCGTGATCGATTAGACTGACACGCGCAACATATCGAGCTTTTTTAACCGACTTCAAAAAAGGAGGAGGTTATCAATTAGACTGATTTTTTTTTTGTATGAATGTTATTCGATTTCTTCGCGAATTGTGAACCGATTTTCAAAATTCTTTTTTTATTTGAAAGGGTATGCTTGCAAGGTGGTCCCATATTCACCAAGTCAGAATCTGATGATGGGATCCTAGAGAAATCAAGGGAAACCCTTGAATTTTATAAGCACGTATGGTCAAATTCTCTTTTTTTATTTGAAAGGGTATGATTGCGAGGTGGTTCCATATTCACCAAGTCAGGGTCTGATGATGGGATCCCAGAAAAATCGAGGGAAACCCTTAAATTTGCCCTGTGGTTGCCGGCAGAATATAATTGCGCCACTCTATTGCTCTGCGCTGGACAAGGCGACTAAGGAATCTTGTATAACGCATTAACTTTTCTCCCAGAAGACGGACAGCAGCGACTCCCGGGGCATTCCATCAATAAGCTGCACTCGCCAACTGAAGTCGTTTTTTTTTTTTAATCATTATTGTATTTTTTTACTTACTAATTATATTTTTGTTCTGTTTCAGAATTCCATAAGGCACAATTTATCTCTAAACAAAGTGTTCGTGAAAGTAGCTCGATCGAAAGACGAGCCAGGCAAAGGAGGCTTCTGGAAACTAGACTTAGCACATTTAGAAGGCACGAAACGTATATCCAATAGACCTCACAAGAAGAAAAAGAGTTCAATCAGAGACACCAACGATGTTAAAGTCACTGAAGAAACCGTCGCAGTGGCTAACATACCCCAAGTAGAACTTATCAACGTCGATGAAATTATTACCGAGGCGAACAACGCTGTCACCCTGCATCTTCCCGAATTCACCCTCAGCGGTATCCAGCCCTTGACTGACATGGACTTGGATCCGAATATAGGAGCTAACGTGATCGTGGAACCAGCTGTACCGCCTCCGCTAATACCTGAAGACGATCTGTCATCCCTTCTACTTAATCCTACCGAGTGGGACGACCTGCAACTGGATATGCTCGATAATTATTTGGATTCGTGTTTCAAGTAAGATGTTTTGTTTTTAGTTGACTGAAGTTTCGAAGTTCTGTAGAGAAGCTCGATGGCGCCCCTACGCGTGTCAGTCTAATCGACCACGCAAGGTAAGCAACGTCGACTGTAGCATGTCCTTGGATGAGTTTCTTTATCTCGAGCTTCTGCGTCCTTCGGAGGGCACGTTAAACCGTCAGTCCCGGCTGTTGTCATTAGATGACAGTCATTAAGCAAAGTCAGTGGCCTTTGCGCGGCATGAAATCACTGGCCTCCGCCAACCCGCAGTTGAACAGCGTGGTGGAGTATGCTCTAATCCCTTTCAATTGAAGGGAGGCTCGTATCCCCGCAGTGGGATGAATAAGGGTTAACGACCGAAGTTTAAAAAACATTAGTCTGCTGCATAAACTCTCACAATCCTATTTTATTAAATGAAGTTTGTATTTACATTGATATTGTTTGGAAAATCAACATTTTTCCATGTAGGTATGTGTACGTATTTTATTGGATATAATATTAATAGTCTAGTCAAAGGCTTAAGCGAAAGAGTAACAAAAAGTTCTAAGTTAAGTAGGTTTTCTAAAAGATGTTTTAAATATTAGAATTATAGAATAATGGCACAATTTTTATTAGGAAAGAAACGAGTGATTCTTTTTACGTCAGTCATTTCCGTGACGTCATTTTATTGAATAATCCTATAATACTTAGGCATTGTTATTTAAGTTGAGATGACTGGTGTGAAATTTCTCAATAGTCTCATTCGGTACCTAGTTACTGAATCTTTTCATTTTATTAGATTATTATTTTAATAAATTTAAGCAGTTTGGTGAAATATTGTAGGTATTGTATTCACATAATGGAGGAAAGTATTAAATACATCAAGCCTCACGTCTCAATATAATTTGCTCAGAAATAAAGAAGCTCAGTATTATTATGAATCGAAAATACAGGTTGTAAAGTGAGAAGAATTTATCAAAAGTATTTATATATTATAAAAAAAAATAACAATTTCAGAAGTGACACGAATAACATGTCAAAAGAATCTTATGCTACAGATAACTCGAAAACATTTCGATTCAAACCGCCGAAGCTGAACTTGCCCCCCTAGCCAAGTGTAATTCGTAGCGTAACGAACGTTAGATAGATCACGTGACATTTGTCAATTCACATTCGATTTTGACAAATGTCACGTGATCTATCTAACGTTCGTTACGATATGAATTACACTTGGCTTGGGGGGGGGGGGGGGGGGGGCTGAAGCCGATTACCATCGGATATTTTGTTTCCAAAAATTAGTCTTAGCTTAAAGTAAAGACAAACATCTCTAGCTTAGTCGGTAGAGCTGTAGGGTTTGTTCCAGCTGACATGGGGCCGCACCGCCTAAGCTGAAGCAGATTCCCATTGGAGTTTTTAAGCGAAAATCGAACTTCAGGTTAGATTTATACTATTTGTGTTTAGCTTACCTAGTAGAGACTCTGGAGCTCTACAGGCTAAGCTGAAGATGTTTACCAAGGGGCCATCCATAAATTACGTCACACGTTAAGGGGGAGGGAGGGGGTCGACGAAGTGTGCCATTGTGTGAAAAGGGGGTTGGAAGGGGTCCTAAATTTCGTGATGTGACATTTCAAAATCTATTATAATCTAAGTGTTAACACGAACTTTTCAAAAACATTTGCAACTCTTAGACGTAAATTTGCAAAATATGTGACGTCACACTACGGCGACCGGGGGGGGGGGGGGGGGGGGGGGTGAGAGCCTCACAAATGTATGACTAAACTAAAACGTATGACTTATTTTTTAAATCTAAATATTCGATGGTAATCGGCTTCAGCTTCGGCGGTATATTACCCCTGATTACGGGAGAAAAAATATTCTGATTTCACTTTATGGGTATGAAGAATAAAAGAAAAAATGTCTATTAACATACTGAAAAGTATAATGAAATGCCTTTTATGAAAAATGTGGCCTTGAAATTTCACTCGTAACTTAGAATATAACTTGTAAATATGACGATCTTACCGCTCAGTATTATCGCGTACAAAAGTATTTATTGTAGTAATTAATTTATAAAAGTGTGGCAATATAATTGTAAGTAATATAATGATTACAATGAACTATCAGACATCCGTCCAGTATTAACGCATGCAGTTGCTGCATCATGGGTAACATTTGCTCAGCACAAAGTGTACATTATTGCAAGTAATTTCAAAGTTTTATAGATTTCTATTATTATACGTTTAGTGGGGGCATTGAAGTTAACTGACATGTTTATAGTTGCACAAAGTCAGTTTAGGAAATTGATGAATTTATGAGTAGGATTATAGCAAAGTACAGATACTAATCTTCCGTCCATAAGTGTCTTTAATAAGGAAAAAGCAAATAATGTATTAATAAATCGTACGTTAAGAAATCATTACATGGGTGTAGTATTTACACACACATTAAGAGAAGGGAGTAAAAAGCTGTGAGTGGTGAATAGTTAGTACATTTAATGCTTTTTTTGAAAAATCTTTGTTGAAAGCATGCCAGATATGGAATAGAAGTCAAAAACTATTTAATTTTTGAAAAAATATTATGCAAATTAATTTCTTGGCTGTATAATATGTAATTCTCGGCTATATATTATTTGTATACTTCGAAGCGTTTTGTGTGAACAATTGAATATTGATTGGAATCCAACCTCTTGCGGTAGACGCACATTAGACAATTCTGGAGTGGGCATTATTCACTCGGCCTATATATAATAAATAACCGTTTAGGGTAAGGTTATAAGCGAAAGCGCAAAAAGGGCAAATCTTAGTACTTTCGTTTATAACACTACATTATCAGTTTGTGACAAACACAAGTATAACTATAAATAGCTATTACTGTGAATACACACCTTGGAGTGTTTCGGTGTTATTATGGGACTTAATTTGTTTACACTCTTAACGGAAAATAGTTTGTATCTACCTTTAAGTAAAGAGTGGGAATCAATGTTGAGTATGTATTAATGTATAATATTCATTGAGTAGGGTATCTTTGATATTGATGTTTTAATAATAGCAGTATAGGCAACTGTCGTCTGTCATATAAAACACGAGTGCATTTTTTTTTGTAACGAGTGTTGCCAAGTTTCTAAATTCATAATCATAATATATTTTAAAATATATATGAAACTGTTTTGTGACTAACTGTACGAATTACGACCTAAGCTCGATCTAAATTGACATTTTTTTTTATTATTGCATAGGTGAATCTTAGTGGGTCACGTACCTACAGCACGAGTGCTTTTACCTTTTACTAGCAGTTGTAAATACTGCTTTATCTACACTCATGCAATAGATACAAAATAAATATGGCGCTAAATTTTGCCATCGTCTGCAAAATCCGCGTTCGGTTGTTTATGGTTAATAGAAAAAAAAACAAGGACATTTGTCTGTGAATAAAGCAATCTTACAATTTCTAAATTCGTTATACTAATATAAGAACACGAGTGTAAATAAAATTAATTACATACTTAATCATTGAAAGAATTGAGTACCTATTTATAGTATAGTAAAAATCTAGTCACTTAGTGTTATGTGCTAGAATGTTTAATGAAACTAGATTATCAATAAAACCTTTATTTTCAATTATATTTCTGGAATGCATGTTTGTGTGACATCTTAAAACAAATATAATGTACATTCGGTTCCATAAGATAACTGACCACTGAATTGTACAGCAAGGTGGTCAATTATCTTAGGGAACTGACTGTACTTCTACAAAATGGTCTACATTTTCTTCTTGGTCATTGGACAATATTTTTTACATTTTTTTTGGTTTATCGAGTGTATTATCTGTAACTTTACACCTTCGTTAAAGTACTTTCATATACAATCAATTGCTTCTATTTATTTTTTTATTTTGTATTATTATAAAAAAAGATATTTTCCAAAATTTTGAAATTTATAATTTTATTTCTTCACAGGAGTACCTCCTCTAATATTATTTCTGTAGAGCACAAATGATGACATAACATTAAAATCGTTCAATCATCGGCAATTCGTTGTTTTTATTAGCATTTATTTTTACATGATGCACGTTTAAAGATATAGTGGCGTATAAAGGTTTGAATCGTAGCGCAAAAAAGTTTATAATTAAAGAAGTAACAGATTAGATATGTTATTGCAAGTAAAGCATCGTTATTTCTTTGTAATTCAAAGTTATTAAATATGTTTATTACTAGTTTATATAACTTCATAGATGTCTCATTGAAATCTTAATACGTGACTATTTTCACTAACCATGCGATAATGCACTTGTGTTGTCTTTTTTGTAATCATAATATATTTTAATAATATATATGAAACTCTTTTGTGACTAACTGTACGAATTACGACCTAAGCTCGATCTAAATTGTCATTTTTTTTATTAGGGACAGTATTGTGAAATATTCTGCATAGGTAAATGTTAGTAGGTCACATACCTAGAGCTACATTTACGTAATTATTTTAGGTACCTAATGATTGTGTAGTAGGTAACTACATAAAATGGTTGTTTTGGTAACTAGGCTCAAAATGTCCTGTAAGCAATTTCATGTTTAGAAGTGTCCTTATTAACTTTCAATAAAGTGTTAAAAATATTTTGTCTGTTATTTATTCATCTACCATCAGCGCCATCTATACTAAACTAAGCAAAGCTTGTACTATGGGTACTAGATAGCTGATACTTAAATATATTTTTTTTGTAAGTACATAATATATTATAAATAGACAACACCCAGACCAAGACATTCGACCACCGGGCCTTCGCCTTGAATTTTTTTATTTGAAAGGGTATGATTGTTAGGTGGTCCCATATTCACCAAGTCAGGATCTGATAATGGGATCCCAGGGAAATCAAGGGAAACCCTTAAATTTTATAAGCACGTATGGTCAAGTCGGTTTTTTTTTTTTTTAGATAAACAACTTTTATTAATTATTGTTATAATGCTTAATTTGGGACAGGATGGCGTTTTGTAAATTGTTCAGAAATATTTATTATTATTGTTGCGCATATACTTACCAATTGTCTTGTTTTAATTAAATATGTAGTGTACTAGTTCTTCCATTATTAAAAAAACCGGACAAGTGCGAGTCGGACTCGCCCACCGAGGGTTCCGTAGGTACGTAGTATCATTATTAAATTTGATATTTTTCATTATAAATAAGAAATCATGCGTCGAAAAAAATAAATAAAATATATTTTGCAATGTGTACATCAAGCCCTTTCATATGATACCCCATTTGAACTAGTAGTTTCAATTTGAAATTTCGACACCTTATAAAAAATATAGACCCCCTATTTTTTAAGATCTATTTACAAATGTATAGTTTTGAGATTTATTCCTGTACTTGTAGTCTATAACGATGTTACTTACCAAATTTCATAGTTCTAGGTCAACGGGAAGTACCCTATAGGTTTTGATACCCTTGAGTGTGTCGAAATATGCGTTTTTTGCTGAATAAACGGCCGTAACTTTTTTCTACGTAAACTTAGCAGTTTGATTATTTTACCACTTCATGGGACCGTAGACCTGAGTATACAGTTCAAATTTCAGCTTGATACCTCCACGCATTCTCGACATAGAAATTCTTGACAGACAGACAGACAGACAGACAGACAGACAGACAGACAGACAGACAGACAGACAGACGGACAACAAAGTGATCTTATAAGGGTTCCGTTTTTCCTGTTGAGGTACGGAACCCTAAAAACCGGCCAAGTGCGAGTCGAACTCGCGCACGAAGGGTTCCGTACATACCTATAAAAACGGCAAAAAAAATAATGTTTCTTGTATGGGAGCCCCCCTATATATATATTTATATATGTTTTATTTTTATTTAAGTATTTATTTTTAAAGTGAATACATAACTAAATATTGTTACGAGCTAGGGTTCTGGATTTGGATGTAAAACGCCAATGACAACTTGCAAGGATTTATTCACGCAGGGTCTGGTCTGCAAGTCTTCACAACACTAAGTTCACACTAAGATTCCAAATCGCAGGTCAAATCGAAGTCCAATAGTATCGCTGAGGTCGTAGGTTATCGCTTGTCTCGCCGGTAGATGCGCTCGAAGTTCTCTCTTCCGAAGTCCAAACTGAACTGCCTATGCGCCGCGGCGGTCGCTATTTATATTCGCCGGCAAGGGTTCTCGAATATTCTCGTATGTACTTCCCTTCGGTAAGTCATCGTAATGTCTCGAGACACATCTCGAACATTTTCATGTCATAGTGTTATGAACCTTATGGTAGTAGACATACGGGTGATTATTGCTTGCAGCGAAGTATGCGGCGACTATTCTAGAAGGTTCCATTCTAGATCGCTCGAGACAGGACCGCGACAATATTATGTGAGTATTTCAAGTGATTACCGTTATTAATTACTATTACCGTTATCAAATGCGAGCAAAAACGAGCAAAAAAATCACATTTGTTGTATGGGAGGCCCCTTAAATATTTATTTTATTCTGTTTTTTAGTATTTGTTGTTATAGCGGCAACAGAAATACATCATCTGTGAAAATTTCAACTGTCTAACTATCACGGTTCATGAGATACAGCCTGGTGACAGACGGACGGACGGACAGCGGAGCCTTAGTAATAGGGTTCTTTTTTACCCTTTGGGTACGGAACCCTAACAAAAAATCGACTGACAATGCTCACTTGTAATTGAGTATTATCAGTCTCATTTTTATTTGAGTGTAGTGCAATGCAACTTGATATGTGGTCGATTATACGATAAATACTAATGACGTTGTTTTTCCTACTATTATACTTAAATAAATATTTATATTATACTTAAATAAATACGTACTGTCAAGCTGTGGAATGAACTGCCTGTCGAGGTTTTCCCAGGAAACTACAGCATGGGGTTCTTCAAAAAGGGCGTGAAGAGGTTTTTACAGGGTCCGCAACGCGCGTGTGATGCCTTTGGTGTTACAGGCGTTCATAGGCTGCGGTAGCTGCTTTCCATCAGGCGGGCCGTAAGCTTGTTTGCCACTTTAGTGGTATAAAAAAATATTTTAAATGATAATACTAATATCCGTCCCTCTACTGTAATAGACCATTATCTAGTCCACTGTCCACCCAGAACGCATTTCCATTGCCCATATAATTTCCATTCACATTTCAATGTTTCACGTGACCTGCTCGACTGTATATAATTTATATTGTTCCATTAATATATCCAGGAGCGGGTCACGACGGGTATACAACATTACATTAACATTCTCAAGGGGCCTCTACGCGTTGGATTCATATCCCCGCGCACGCCTATCAAATGACCGGGCTTAAAAAGATACATAATAATAAATATTCCTGGACAAATGACACACTAGATGTCGGTACATCTAGTTCCAAACTAAGCAAAGTTTGTACTATGGGTACTAGAGACCCGATAACATATTTAAATACATTTTTTTTTTCTAAATACGTATGCATATAATAGACTCACAATTTAATTCTAAGATTTCCTTAGTATTTTACATACAATATATACATAATTAAACTAATATCACAGTTCATTTCGTTCATATATAGCAAATATTAAACAAATATTCATAAAACAAATCATTCTTAAAGCAAAACAGATGTTTAGAGCTTTGGATTACAAAGTTTTTCAAAATATTTCTATCAAAAAATACACTTGCCATCATTGCAATGGCTGCATTAATATTTCCACTAGGTAAAGTTGGCAACACTGACCCATCAACTACGTATAGCTTTTTTAACCCGAATACCTTGAAAGAAGTATCAACTACAGTATTTTTTTCCTCTGGCAATCCCATAGAGCAAGTACCGATTGGATGGTAACTTGTTAAAGTTAACTGTTGGATGTAACATTCCCAGTAGTTATATGTAAATAGTATATAATGTTCGCATCCCGGAAAAGGCAAAGGGTTAATGTAAGCTCCAATATCTCTCATGGCTTGTGTTTCTACAAATTTCACTATGAGTTTTAAACCATTTATTAAAGTGACAACGTCTTCTCTATTCGATAAATATTTAGGATTTATTAATGGGGGAAGTTTTGGATCTTTACTATAAATAAAAACCATCCCCTTACTTTTAGGATGCAATATTATCGGTACAATTGTCGCTGTATATTTGTCAAATGTTTTTACAAAATAGTTTTCCCATATTTCATCTTTTATACCTAGACTTTTTCTTAAATGGCTACCCCTGTCTGACGATATTCCTAATGGCAACACCATAAATTGCAAATCAGGACTAGTTTCATTTTTCGTCGATAAAAAACCTACAACTTCACAACCTGCAATTGTAAATGGCCCCTTACCATAGATAAAATAATTTGCTGCATGGAATAGATTTAACATATCAATCGCGCTTATTGACAGAGAATTATCAAACATAATTAAATCTAGTCCAGTACCTATGTGGTCTTGTAAATTCTTACCCACAGGCAAGTCTTTTACAATTGGGATGTGTAATGATTTTAATAGTTTAGCTGGTCCAACACCTGACAGCTGAAGTATCTTGGGAGAATTTAAGGTCCCTGCTGAAATGATAACAGCTTTTCTAGCATAAATATCTTTCTTTTTATCTGATGTTAGAATACTGACACCATAAGCTGTGTTTCCTTTAAAAATAACATTCTCAACAAGAACATTAGTTTTTAAATGTTTGGAATTTTTCAAATTATCTGATGCAGACCATCGTTTACCATTTTTTTGTGATAGTTTACTTTTCCTAAAGCCTTTATTAAATTCTATATCTATGTTATTATACCCTAGCTCTCTAGCAGCGTCTAATACAGCATCTGTTAGCTCACTCTGGTACAGAATGTCATTTAAATGTAAAATATTGTTCTCAATAAATTCAAATTGTTTATTAATGTAATCTTCACTATATTTTCCATGGAACCAGTTGATGTAATGTGAAATATTTCCTCTTACATGGACCATGTTGTTGAGTTTTGCCGAGCCGCCAATAATTTTCCCTTGGAACATCTTGCATTTCTAGAAAAAAAGAAAAAAACTAATTATAAACTGCACAGGTAAAAAGCTACTATTTTAGTAATAATTTCCAGATTGTCATACTAACGAGATTCTCACAAAAGAGTGGGAGGGGATAGTGTGTATTAAGCTGACCGACTGGAATTGAGCAACCTGAAACCAGCCCCCTTACCACCAACTCTTATTGCGATTCAATAACAGAATAGAATGCTTATATATAATCATACCAATGAATAAGCGACTCTATTTCAACTAAAATAGAGTCGCTTATTCATTAGTATGAATAATCATTCTATTGAGTTATTGAATCAGTTATTGAATTGCTTATTCATACTAATGAATAAGCGACTCTATTCTAGTTGAAATATTGTCGCTTATTCATTGGTATGAATAAGTGAGTATTCTGTTATTGAATCGCAATAAGAGTTGGTGGTAAGGGGGCAGAGCAACAAATTTTCTGCGATGGTAGCGGGCGTGGAAGCGAACTTAATGCTGAGTGTCTATAGGCTACAGTGACTGCTGCACATTAGGCGGGTCATAAGCGTGTCTGCCAGCCGATAAAATATAGAAATAATATACTGGGGTGTAACTGTAAGTTCTTCACTGATGACTAAATGAGATGCGAAAGAGGACACGGCGAAATTAATTATTCTTCTTATTGCTTCTAATTAGCAGCAATGTCTTTAGTGACATTTTCCTAGAGACTACTACTACTCCTGTGAGAAAGGTCGTCGAGTATGATGGAAATGCTGCATTGGGAATGGCGCTAGCGACGCGTGAGCGTTCTTTTATGTTACAAGCATCTATAGGTTATGGTTATTACTTTATTTCAGGGGGCTGCTTACTTATTTCCCAAAAAAATAATATTTAACTAATTTCAATTTAAAGCAGTTTGAAGGGTAATATTAATAAAACTCATATGAGACAATATAATAAACGTATGGAATTAAATAGATCACATATTTTTGACATCTACGTTTCGATTTCAAACGGAGATCTTCATCAGGGCATTGTCCAGACGCGGCCACACTCTCTCTATCGTGACGAACACTGATTGATTCAGTAGACCGCAGCCAAATAACCATTTTCTAAAGCTCCTGCTAGTGCGTGCTATAAATTTAGAAATTACGTTTACGGCATGCACAAGGTGCTGTGATAGTAGTGTGAGTGGCAACGCGTGAGTGATAGCCCTTGTATCGATAACATATATGGACTAAGTTTATTGGTTCATATCAATTAAAACATAACGCTTGCCTATATTGCATCTTCCTAGCTTATAATTTTCATTCATCAAAATAAATCAGGTACTTATAATCTGACAGAATACTGCAGGCAAATAAAAGTTCCTTTGAGGGTTGTTGTGTTTCTGCGAATGAGTGCGGTCACCAGAAAGGAAGAAGTTGCTGTGTTGGCAGCGGGGGAGGTGGCGCACGAGCGATATTTTATGTAGCGAGCGATAATATGGCTATGGATATCCCCTACACATCAGCAGGCCAGATGCTTGTCTGCCACCTGATGTAGTATAAAAAAATATAAAAAAGTTAAAAGAAAAAAATAGTAATAATTTCGTTCTGCCGAAAGAGAGGCAGGGGTACAGTGTATTTGTAGCTGCCCGACTGGGGAAGTACTTCCACCTCACAGAATATCACAGCAAAATAACTATTTAAAAAAAAAACATACTTTATTTTCCATGGCGAAGCAGGCATTTTCCTGCGGCACAGTCTCATACTGCCAATCATATACAGAGCCATGTAGCAGCGGTGTGAGGACGGGAACATCAAACAGAGGATTGCTGCTGCCTCCAGCTTCAAGGACTATGAATGTGTAATTTGTTTCGGTGGCCAATCTGTGCGCTATCACTGAACCGGCCGTTCCAGAACCAACTGAAAATAATAATGTATAAATATTTAATTATTAGATTATAAAAATATAAAAAAAAATAGTCCATATTGAATAAAACAGTCTCAATTTTTTTATTAATTAATTTAGATTCTTTTTTATGCTACCATTTAATTTTGTATTTTATTACTCTTCTTTTCTGTTTGTTATTTGTTTCTTTTTTGTGTATATTATAAATGGAAAAGAAAGTGAGAGAGAAATAAATAATGAAAAATGTTTAATTGCTGTATAACATATTTATTACTAGGTTCCGCCTGCGGCTTTGCCCGTGTTATTGAGTGGAAAATGGTAAATACCTAATATAACATTAGGTACGTTTATAGCAAAACCAATGTCGGTTTTGCTTTGTGTTCTAAAAACCACATTTTTTATATAAAAAACATAGATAATAAAAAAAAGAAATATAACAATCTTAGGGTCAGTCCATAACACCCCGCAGGAACACAGTACATGGACAAAAAGAAAGCTATGTGTTATTCCAGAACATATTCTATATGTAGGAAAAATTTCATCCAAAGTTCAGCTGTTTTGTCATGAAATGTTATGTATGATTAACAAACATACATCATCATCATCATCATTATCAGGTCATTTTAGTCTCCACTACAGGAGCATGACCCTCTTTTGCCCATACCAGACAGGAGAATTTGGCCTACACTCTCCATGCTAGCCAGACGGGTTGGGGAGGCCTGATCGATGTTTTATAATGTATTTCCCTTAGTCGCCTTGTACGACATCTACGGAGTGATTCTATTCTAGTCTGCCGGAAACCACAAGCCAACAAACATACATACATCCTCATAAATTTTCACTTTAATAATATTAGTAGGATAGAATTTCATGGATCTCTTGTATGTCATACGGAATGTACTTCTGGGAGTCCATATAGACCAGTGTTCCGAAAACGAACATTTTTGGAGGTACACCATCAACGTTAAATGAGTTTTTTAAGAGTTTTTATTTGTGTAAGTATTTTTCTTCTGTCCGTCTATTTAGCTTTATGACATAACCTTATTTTTCCGAGGCACACCAACTAATGCCCTCGGTCGGTACACCAGTGTGCCGCGGCACACACTTTGCGGAACACTGTTTTAGACTAGGTTTTAGACAAATATGGGAACCACCGATTAAGTTACAATTTTTATTCAGAATATTTACCAATAATAAAGTCGTATTCTGGTTCAAAGTCTTCATTAAAGGAGTTGATAATAATATCACTGTAATATACGATATATATAAACACTACGAAAGAATTGATACAAATACTTAGCAGCACAAATTGGAAAAAATATATAGGCGGCATAGTTTGGTTCGAACCATTTACAAACAAAGATTTCAGAAACTTGCTCGTAGAGTCACCTTGTACAGAATATAACTTTCCATTTAATAATTGTACATATTCATTTAGCACTTAGAAATAAATCGTAAATTTAGTATAGGTTGTTTTTTTTAAGGTTATGTTTACGTAGTTTGTTTTTTTACCAAATAGCTTTACGGCTCTGAAACCAATGTCCTTTTGAGCCCATCCTGTCCGTCTTTATATTATTCTTAAAATCATTCTCGGCTTCAGGGCTTCGATCATAGTGATTGAAGTTTCAGGGACATGCCGAAAAATATCATGTGGAATCTTCTTGTTCCTGCATTACTTGTAATAAAAATAAATCTACAGTAAAACCATTATTTCAATTTTTCTGCTGTTGCAGGACTTCTTGGAATAATTCGGCAGCCCCGATTTAAACACTTTTGATCAAAGTTTCTGCAAATTTTATGCACTCGAATGATGAATTGCACCATAATAGACTATCTCTATTATAAATCAATATCATTATACTTTATATATTTATTTTTTATAGAAGTACCGAGTTCGCGACAATGAGTCAATGTTTACTTGTTGTCTTAGTGTTGTAAAGCAAAATAAGATCTGGCAACACTTATCGTGTTGCCAGATCTTATTTTGCTTTACTTACTGAGGGGGACAAACGAACATGTGGATCACCTGATGGAAAGCAATCACCACCGCCCATCAGCAACACCAAGGGGTCGCCGATCCGTTGCCAGCCTATAATCTATATTCTATATATGGCTATATTCTTTCTGGTGATTTCACTCACTCGCTGGAACACAACAACACTAAACGGAATTGTTATTTGACTACGGTATTCTGTGAGGTGGAGGTACTTACTCAGTCGGGCAGTCGGCCAGCTTAAAAAATACGCTATGCTCTACCTCTTTTCGCCAGAGCCTCGTTTGTCAGGCACCGTGGTGCACCATGTGCAGGTGAAACCACTTACGCCATTTATTTTGATAAGCGTATTAAATCCAAACATCAATTTTCACGAATGTTTTTGTTAGATATTTTTTTAACTATTTGCGTCGGGGTAAAGATTTATTGTCGTTTACAATATTAAACGTTCGTGATTTTGAAGTTGCACCCAGTTCGACGTGATCTATTTGAGGATTGTTTGCCGGTGTAGTTGTGTCGTCTTGTACTTGAGCTTTGTAATGCAAAAGCCATTGCCGAGTTGAAGTACTACTTTGTTTTGTTGAGCAGACCTAGTTTCTTCGACGCCAGCTTGACCTTCCTCCTCAGGTGACAACGAAACTGGACGTCACTGGAGATTCTAACTCCTAAAATCCCAATACTTTTGGTGATGGTAAGGGTTGTGTTCTGGAAGTGTGGACTCACAGCAAATGGGGTTTTCTTGGCGGTGTACGTGGCGCGTACGGTGTAGACTTGCGTCTTAGTAGGGTTGAATCTGACTAAGTACTGTCTGTGTTCCGTGTAAACCGACAATCCGTAGTGTTCGACACGTGCAAAGGTTGGACGAAAAAAAATATTGGCCTCAGATTTGCCGCCCTAAGCTCCAGCCTTTTGGTAAATCCGCCACTGATCTCTAATAAGAAGTAATATAATTAAGAAAATTTGTTTATTTACGTATGTTGTTGCAGCGCCAAATCTATTAATCAGATTTTCATGAATAAGTTGTGAAACCACTCGTTATTTTGGTCCATATAACAAAGGCTATAGTTTAACCGACTTCAACAATAGGAGGAGTCAATTTTTACCTTTTAGTGTTTTTTCCATAGTCGGTTTATAGTATTTTTAAATTTTTTCTTGTAGAAACCATTGTGATATCATGAGGTTTGGTTAGAAAAAAATACAATTAACGTAAATATTATAATACACTTAAAGGTATAACAAGTGATTTAAATTCATTACAGTTTACAATATATTTGATTACTCATGTAACACTTGGGGCTCCAGTCGTAACCTATCTATAGTTTCCTGAGGCATACAATACGTGGGATTAACTAGCTTTATGGAATTGTTTCCTAATAAAGATAATCCAGCTAGTCCAAACAGCGTATGGAAGGGATCAGGGATGTCTCCAGGCCGGTCGCTAAAGCCCCCGGTTTCGGCGTCTTGGCACGCTAAAATGAATTGTTCTAGATTTTTCTTATCTACCCAGTGTATCCTGTTTAGCATTGATAGCGATGACATCACCCACCTGAGGACACAAGAAGAATTATTACTAAGGATGCATTCGATGTCAAGATGTAAAAACGCACGCAGCATTTTTTTTAATTTCACAGTCCTGACTACAGATTAGGGATGTTGCGGATGCCGATATTTTCACATCCGCGGATGTGAATGCGGATGCGGATTTTTGAAGGCTCACATCCGCGGATGCGAATGCGGATGCGGATGTTTAATATCTCATATAAATATAGTATATGAATGAAGAGTTAAAACAATGATAAAATAATTATTAACATTTTTATTAATGAAAATTGCTGTTAAGTATAATGCTCCTATTTTTTTCTATTTCACTTACTAATTTTCATATTTGTGAAGTTGAAAATAGGAGCTTAATAAACAGTAGTATTGCCGCCTTTTCCGATTCAAGGCGATTACGCAGACATTCGTAAATTAATCTCGCGCTACTAAATAATTGTTCCCTAGGAACACTGCCTGGTGGACTGGATAAAAATCTTCGTGCTATCGATGATAATATCTTAAATTCCTCTCGAGAAAACTCCACCCACCTTTTCATCCACATTGACTCTTTTTTTAGTGTGGTAAGAAAGTATTTCCTTTTTGACTACAGTTTCAGTGAAAACGATAAACTTTACCTACAATAAAACGTATTACCAGTGTAATATAATGGCATTTACCTGACGATTTTAATTATATAAGCTGAGCTAAAACTAATGTAATGATTTTCCAATAAACAATTATTTACACACAATGTTCACTGTATCACAATAACACTCAAAATAATTAAGTATCTATCTATACGATAAGTGATTGAGAAACAAATGCACCATAACAAATGCGTCGGATCTTGTCACCAATTTTTTCGCTCCGCTTGGTCATCAATTTCTTTCTTGTCGCAACTTGTATTACATTCGCATCCGCATGAACATTCGCATTGATTATTGCGGAGGCGGATGCGGATGCAGATGTCCAAATCTATGCGGAAGCTCCGCATTTGCGGATGCGGATGCGAATATTCGCAACATCCCTGCTACAGATGACATAAATAGTTACCAAGAAGTTTGTTGAAAACTCAGATATTATGTGTTGATGCTTGTAAAAATTAAACCATTAATTGTACAATCAACGCCGTATAATTGTAATCAACATCTAATCCCACTAGCAAAGTTTGTGAAGATGTTTAGTAGTGTTTGAAGGTTTGTTTGATGTATTTTATTAATTATTACACCAAAATAGTACAACGGAATGGTAAGAAATTTGGCACACAGAGATAATATATTTAAACTAACTATTAAGTTAATTTACCTTTGTAAGTCTTATTTTAGATTGATTAATCTATAAATCGACGGTCCCTACGTATAAAGCCAAATGTCAAAAATGGCATTTTTTTTTATTGCATAAATTGCTATAGATTGCCCGTAAAAAACATTTTATTTTTTATTTTATTGATTGTATATAACCAAAAAGTAAGAAATTAACTCATTTGTCCAATAATAATAATCGTTAATTACTATATCGTAGTATAAGCTGACATGTCTGAAATGACATGTCGCTTTATACGTAGGGACCGTCGAAATATTAAAACAAATATTTCTGGACAGCGCCATCTAGTTCCAAATTAAGCGAAAAACTTGTGTTATGGGTACTAGACAACTGATAAATATATTTTATTTGTAAATAGGTACGTGCTTAAAATACATAGAAAACACCCACACCAAGACAAACAGACATGTTCATGTACACAAATGTTTGTCTTATGCGGGGATCGCACCCGCGACCTCGGAGTCAAAGTAGCCATCTATTATGATTATAATACATTGTTTTAAAAATATAACAATAATTGATTACTTAGGAACGGTATGGAAAAAAATCTCACCAAGAATAGCAAAGATCGGGCAGCTTCTCCGGCCTGCCGTTGAGGCCGCCACTGGGCAGCTGTCGCTCGCACAGCCACCATGCTAGCTCGTCGGCGCGCAGAGCATCCATTCGTTTGCAAATCGACAGTGTTCCCACGCAGCAGTAAATTAAACCTGAATGATTTAATAGTAGTTTGTGAAACTGTTGCATAATAAGGGTTCTTAAAATACGAGTGTGAGTTTATCAAATAAGCCGAAGGCGAATTTGATAATAGCATCACACGATTATTTTAAGACCTAATTATGTGCAGTTTCATACACTACTTTATCTAAGCTTATAAAATAATATTTTAAATAAAACCATGAAGTTAATTTAACAGCCGCATTTATTACTTATAAATGCATTTGCAGATCGAGCATGCGTGGTGCGCATGCGCGACGCGCCGCGCAGCGCCGCGTTAACAGATTATGTAGATTTTTTTTGCACAGTTGGAATGCATTTGCATTGCAACCTGCTTGCTGCTGTATCGAAGTGGAAAAAAAGTTATTCTTCTATCGCGATGAACTTCGCTTGCGCGGCCACACTTCAGTCGGCCCGCACCCATCGTTCCTAGCGGACGTGTTAGATGTAAATACAGTGTATAATATAGCTGATGTTTAACATGCGTTGGAGTAACTATATTTTTTCTCCGTATTCTTGCTTTTAATTAGTTTTTTAGATGATATAAATGTAAAAATATTAATTTGCTGCTATGAAATAAATACAGAGTAACAGCGGCGTCCATATTGATTTTTTTGCGTTTGTACATCGTGATAAACTTTAAATCGCGCAATACGCGCATTATGTGGCCGCGAAGATTCGCCGTAGACCGAAGACGAAGTTTATCGTCCGAATGTTATCGCGATGAGTGCGGCCTAAGCATTAACAAAATATTCAATACTGACCTGCATGACTCTCAGAGCCTGGTTTCGATCCAAATCCGCCGTCAAAATTCATACAGCTGAGCACAAAGTCCACTGCCTTGCTGACATTTATAGCATCCAGTTTATGGAGTAGGGAGAGGCACATGACCGCACAGAATGAGAACCTTGTGTCTACTTCGCCCCATTTATCACCTAAAAATATTGTATGGCTATAATTTGATGTCCTTCACACATGGCGAATGCACACCATGTTCTCTGGGAGTGTGATCTTTGGAGGCGGGAGCGGAACGACATGTTGAATTCGTTGCATGTCGCATCCGGGATAGTATACTATTCCGCTTTGGTAGCAACAAGGGAGAATTATCAGGCGTTCAGACGATTTTGCAATTCATATTATTGGAATTGATGTGTTTTTAATAACTCAATGTGTTAGGTCCCCAATAATGTTAGATAATCCATGGTGCACAGCAGTAGAGCTTCACTTGACTAGCCATCTCTTTAGGCTTTTAATGCCTTGTTTACCATGTTGCTGTCTCTCATATAAAGAGGCGAAGTCAAATTCCAAAAGCTTCTTACTCCTACTAATTTTTTCCGATTAAATTTGTCGTGAGTTCCAAGGCAGTCGTAGACCCCGGGACTATGACTGCCTGCAATGGACTTCACTGTTCATTGCCTTTTTTGGTGGTCGCCACTATTAACCCTGGCTGAAGATATAGTGGTGGGAATGTGTGGTGGGCTTTGCTAAGAGCTTAAACATATGAGTGTCAAGTTGCCAATGGCGGAGGCAACTGTGACCGTCGGCGACAGTATCGACCGCAGCCGACAACCGTGGTAATGTGGCGTTCATGTGTTTGAGCCCTGGAGAATTATGGGTCATCTGTCCATAATTCAAGCCCTAGTTGTAATAAAGAACATTTTACCAAAAAAGCTGCCATCTTGTTGTTGCAATGATTTTACAAATCGGACAATTCCATCCACATCAACAGCATCCAATCTATCATACATTGCCAATACCTGAAAAAAGTTTTCAATAATAAAAATCCTACTAATATTATAAATGTGGCAGTATGGATTTTGATGAGATATTGCATAAAGAACATCACACATTTTCAACTGAAACATCAATACAATGTCCTTTAATTCCCGTTCTGTTGTTCGTTAAATGAAAGTTCCTTAACCCCTTGTATGTGTCAGAATTCCAGCATTAGACAATTTTGTGCTCGCAAGTTGCTCATCACAATCTTTACAGCCAAAGACAGACTCACCTGCAAGTGGTCAGTGGTGCATCCTGCCAATTACTGAAAGAGGCTCTGACAAAAGATAGGTAGGGTATTTGTAATCTGCCTGACTGTGGAAGTACCTCCACCTCAATATATAAAACCACTACCCAATAACAATTTCCTTGATTATTGTGTACCTATGAGTGAGTGAGGTCACCAGAAAGAAGTTGCTGCTACAGCAGTGGTTGCAAGCAAATGTCACTATATGGCTACAGTAACTGCTTCACATCAGCCAAAAAAAATAAAAATAAAAAACCTCCCCCTCCTAGGTGGGATTTGAACCCACGACCTCTCGATGACCGGTCGAGTGCTCTTCCAACTGAGCTACCAGGAAGGTTTGTGTTTTTGACAAATTTTTCCATTTCATATTTTTACTGTGTGAGTCAGTGTGGCGTCATCAATATATTAAGTAATTACACTACTAAACAAGGCATAGCAGTCCATCGTTACAGGTGAAATTCGGCTATTTTTTGATAACACCCCCCACCTAGGGAGGGAGGTGGATTTTTCCATTTTTGAAAAATATTTATTATTATTCATTCTTTATTGCACATACAAGTTCACAACATAGTGATATAGGACATATACAAAGGTGAGCTTATCTCTATAAGAGATCTCTTTCAGCTAACCTAGAGATAGTAACAGCAAAAGTCATTGGACGGGAGACTAAAGAAACTAGTGCAACAAATATAAAATGATTACTTAAAACATTTATAACATTCTGGCAAGTTGATCAAGAGAACTATTTAAATAATAATAATGATGTGTAGTGTCATCAACATCTACACTCTTACACATGAGTTGTTAAAGATTGCTTGTCTGTCTCCGATAACCGCTTCCAACATTTTAATGTCAATGAGATGTTGAAATTTTAACATGACGAAATAGACAAAATAAATAGCAAATGACATCATAGTGACTTTTTTTTTATATACTACGTCAGGTGGCAGACAAGCATATGGCCCGCCTGATGTGAAGCAGTTACCGTAACCCATATCAACTCTCGCAACATTAAAAATAATGCTAGCGCCGCCACCTCTACTGCCAACGCAGCATCTCCTTCCTATCTGGTGACCTCACTCACTCGCAGGAACACATCAAGGGAATTGTTATTTGGCTGCGGTATTCTGTGAGGTGGAGGTAATTCTGCAGTCGGGTAGCTTACAATTACGCTCCCTACCTCTCTTTTCGCCAGAGCTTCGTTTGTCAGTCAGCAAGGTGCACCACGTGCAGGCGAGGCTGGCTTTGATTCAAAGATGTTGATGAACCAATTACACTCCAACTTGACTGTAGTATTTCTGATAACCATAAACGTATGTAGTCGGAAAGTTGAATGGAAACTTACTTGTACAGCACTTAAAGTGTACAGCATGTGTGGGTCATGCCCGATACTAGCAGAGATGCCGCCACTCTCACGGTCCTGGCACGAAGTGATGAACTCTATTATTTCTTCCTTTGGAAGTCTATAACAAAAAAATTATTATTTAAATACAAGATCTTTGGAATTATTTTAGCAATTTTTTAAATTCTCTAATAATTGCAAACTCACAAAGCCATTTCGTCATCGCAGAGTCACTTACTAAGCATAGTCACCTACTCAGAGACATATGCTGAAATAAAATAAATAGGATTGTCATTGGCGGGAACACCAAGATCGCCATGAAGTAGAATTGAATTGACAGATTATTATAGTTTCATTATCAGGTCATTTTAGTCTCCACTACAGGACGACCCTCTCTCGTCCGTCCCGGACAGGAGGATTTGCCCTACACTCCCCACGCTGGCCACACGGGTTGGGGAGGCCTGATCAATGTTTTATAATGTATTTGACTTAGTCGCCTTGTACAACATCCACGGGAAGAGACGGAGTGATTCTATTCTGATCTGCCGGAAACCACACTGGCCATTATAGTTTATTCATGTAATATTAAGCATAGACACTTAATATTGAATCTTAATATGTAAAAAATCTGTCAAGGTCTCTATGGTATGTTGATAATATTTGTAGATATAACAAAACCCTACTGTTAATCTGTGTTAGAGCTAAAAACACGAGCAGCATGATGCAACAGCAGAGGTAACTGCAGTCGTCGCCAGCCGGCTGTGGCAGTCGTCAATGTCTCGACGAAGCGACGTTGAAGTGGCGCTCGTGTATAAACATGAAATTTTGAAGCGGTTCATAGTTTAACATTAGCATTCTACCTTGATGATTGACCTAACAGTTCCATAGCAGCTAAACTCCAGTATATCCCCGACATACGAAGGTACTCCGTCATACAAAATTCGTAGTCATCTTTGTTCAGTCCATAGCCAGCCAAGTAGTCAGAATGTTTTTGCAAGAGCAAAGACTTTGGCCTGTCCTCTTTCAGGGTTACGTCCTTTGTGTTGAAAGACATTATATTTATTACAGAAGACTGGAGTATATATTTTTCTTTCTTACACACAGTTTATTAAACACAGAATAAAAGCATCATCAGCATCAGAGACGATAGACAATGGTAGAAAAAATATTTTATAGTTATTGGTGCGTAACAGCAGAACATAGAATAGAATATGCAATGCAAAAATAATTTAAATATTTCACACGACGACGAATGAATGAATTGATTAAATTCCTAGTATCTTTAATTAATGATTTCTTTTCCCACCGGAGATTAAAGATTTGTTGCAAATGTTGCAATTTTTTTTACGTCATTTGACTGACGTTATTATTGATTGACAGTGACATGCAAAATTAAAAAATTCTTCATCTTTCTTTGTTTACTTTTGGCAGTCACTCTTCAGTCAAAGATTATTTTTGGCAATATCAAGTTAATTCGTATAATTTCAAATTCAATAGTCTCGGCCTCTCGGCTGTGTAAGCCGCTCATTATTACTACTGAAACGACATTATGATAGACTCTCCGAACTGGACGGTTTCAGAAGAACTTAAGAATCCACAAGAGTGCGGACGTGGCTGGATGCGGAGAATGCGATCCTGGGTAAACCTAGCAGTGGGTATAAGAGGCTGATGATGTATAATAAATATATTATTATTACAACACATTAGCCGAACAAGAGCACAATGCTTTTGTATTTTCGTTTTTATATCGACGCAAGAAAACGTATTTGCTGTAAGTAACCAAAATCCAACTTTTCAGGAGAGCTAAAAAACTTTTTTTAAATTCGAAAAAAATTCATAACATCTTTATTAACAGTGGCAGAAAGATAATTTTTTGGACATAGTATTGTTAAAATAATATTTACTAATAGCAATTAAAATATTTTTCCTAAAGTTATGAGAAGTAGGGTTTTCACTACTTACAGCAATTGACTTTTCATTTAAAGACCTGTAAAACGTCGTAAGTAGTTTATTGGTTTCTATGACGGTAGCTCAGCTTTATATATTTCCAGATAAATAAAATGCTGTAATTGGAATATTTAATCGATTATGTAATATTAAAGAGATGTAAGGCTAACTAATAAATTTCTGATACTAAAGAAATTGTATTAAATTAAGAAAAGGTTGAATATATAACACAAATAATATGCTGTAAGTTAATATATTTCTTTATTGTTATTACTTTAAAATTGCGGCTTGCGCTCTAAGGAGATTCAATTAATAATAATTCTAGGATGAACATTGAACATTAGATCCAAATGTAATATAGGTAAGTATTATGGGTTTTTACCTAATAAAACATAATGAAATAGGCTACAAAGTGTTAGGAAAACGATGCAAAAAACCATTGAGATGTCTTAATACTATGAATTACACGTGTTTTACTATCAATGAGGGTCTGTGCTTTCCTTAATACCTTGTATAATAATTTAAGAGATATCACATAACATCACATAATCTCTACTCTTTTTTTACAGGTTTTTTAACAGTTATTTGTGCAATCCAGTCTTTGCGTTGGTTTTAAAGATTCCAAAAATATTTTAATAAAGCCTATCGACGTTCTTCAGGAATCTCACCACAGCCATTCCTTCCTTTTTCTCCAATACAAGGGTTAGGTTTCATTTGTTTTGCTGCAACAAGGTTTCCTTTTCCGTTAAAATAGCTTTTTCCTTTTTGTCTATTAATATAGTTTTCTTTTTTAATATGGGATTTTGTTTTGCTTTTTTCAATATTTATGCTGCTTATTTCAACCTGTCCCGTATTGTTTGAAGGGAAAGAACAGGTTGAAATAAGCAACCTGTTCTTTCCCTTCAAACAATACGGGACAGGTTGAAATATTCTTAGGCTTCTTCTTAACAACTTTCTGTCTTCGTCTGACTCACTAATGTGTCCTATTTACTCCAACTTCCTGACTTTAATAGTTTTTCATTATCCGATAAGAAAATCAAAAAAAGCTTTATTAAAATCTAGCTGTTTTTTGCATTGTCTCGGGAACTTATTCCTTTTCTGTTTTTAATGGTTTTACTTAAACTAGGAGAAGACTGTGTGAAAAAATTGTGACACTCACAGTTTGCCATCCGCTGAGACAGGTGCTTGTTCCTGGAACAGGAGACATGATTCGGGAGACACATGCGGCGCGATCTTCGCGGAGACCGGTGGTTGTTCCTGGGACAGGAGGTGTGGTTTGTTCGACATATACAGCTGGTTCTTCGCGGAGACCGGTATTATTTCCTGGAACAGATGACGTGCATAGTGGGACGCTTGCAGCTCGACCTTTGCGGAGAATGTTGCTTGTTCCTGAAACGAGTAATGTGCGTCGTGGGACGCTTGCAGCACGACCTTAGCGGACAACGGTGCTTGTTGCTAGAACAGCAGTTGTACTTCGTGGGACGCTTGAAGCTCGACTCCCACGAAGAACAGTGCTAGCTTCAAGAACAGATGGCGGGCTTTGCGAGACGCTTGCAGCACAATCTTCGCGAAGACCGATGCTTGTACCTGGAACAACAGACGTGTTTCGGGAGATGCTTGAAGCTTGGCCCTCACAAAGACTGGTGCTTGATTCAAGAACACGTGGGACGCTCGCAGCGCGATCTTCGCGAAGACCAGTGCTTATTCCTGGAACAGGCGACGTGTTTCGAGGGACGCTTGAAGTTCGGCCCTCACGAAGACCGGTGCTTGCTTCAAGAACAGATGGCGGGCTTTGCGAGTCTCTTGTAGCACAATCTTTGCGAAAACCTGTGCTTGTTCCAGGAACAGGCGACGTGTTAGGTGGGACGTTTGAAGCTCGACGCCCAGTGTTTGCTTCAAGAACAGATGGCGGGCTTTGCGAGACGCTTGCAGCACAATCTTCGCGGAGACCAGTGTTTGTTCCTGGAACAGGCGACGTGTTTCGTGGAACACTTGAAGTTCGGCCCTGACGAAGACCGGTGCTTGCTTTAAGAACAGGTGTCCTGCTTCGTGCCACGCTTGCAGCGGGATCTGTGTGCAAACCGTTGCTTATTTCTGGAACAGGTGACGTATACTCAACTAGATTCTTGCAGAAAATGGTGTTTCAGGAACAAGGGATGGGCTTTATGGATCTTTCGTAACTTGACTTTCGATGGATGGTGGAACTATGTCCTGTGTTTCTAAGTCTGATAAAGGATCAATGGACACGGTAACATAGATTGAAGATTTTTCAGGTAGTACTTGACACTGATCAAGATTAAAGTTGTCATAATGGGAATGTAAATCTTCTCTGAAGTAATATTATTAAAACTCACGTGAGACATTATACTAAATTAATTAGATAAATTAACATCCCTGAAGTAGTTCTCATTAACGTCAGTCTGGGTCACCATAACAACATATAGTCGTCCACTGCTGGATATAAGTCTCTCCTGATAGAGGGATTAATTACAGTCACCTACCACGTTGGCTCGATGGGAATTGGTGTGTCAGCAAGGCGCATACCCTTGACTTGGTCCCCGGAAAACGTTGTATGAGACTCCTTACACAGGTAATAAACATCCGAACTTAATAATTAACTATAATTAATAATTGGAAAACAGTCCTTACAAAATAAGTATAATTATAGATAAATGACACATACCTTGAATACGTTTTGCGTGCTAAATATCAGCAAAAGTATTCCGTTCAACGCGACACAACATTTCACTACGGCGCTCGCGCTTCAAATGGGCGCGTGCACCACCCGCGAAGTTGCAGTAAGTAGGGATCAAAGGGAACCGCGGGTTAAAACGCGATGGCGTTACTACTGGCGTTGTTAGTAAAATGACTCGAAACAAAGCTTTATATGCTCGATAAGTTATCACTCCCTGCCTTAAAAAAATGTATTGTCTCTTATTTTCTATGTATTCATAACTGCCGAAAATGAAGTAACCAGTAAACTATTTTTGGGCGGTAATAGAACAGTGCTGTAACCCACGGCTAACTTAAATTACAAACCGAAAGAATGCTGTAAGTAATATTATCGCCATATTTTCATTCTACGAGAATGCTGTAAGTAATATCAAGTGCATAAATACAAACTGTAATTATAATGTAAGTAGAATAGTATCAAAAATACCCTTTTTTTGGAGACTAACAGCAATTTGAACTAGTAAATTTTTCAAAATTGTTACGGCGTAAGTAGATTTTTTTTCATCGTAGCGACATGAGACTTAGACCATTAGACGCAGAAAAAAAATCTGATTCTAACTGTGTTTTCAGTCTACTTACGCCATTTTAGCTACTTACAGCAAATACGTTTTCTAGCGTCGATATAGTGAATTGATCATCAGTATCATCACATCAAAAATAAATAAAAACAACAACCTGTAGCAGGTACAGGACGGTAGTTCAGATATTGCGTAGATGAACCTGCGTACCTGAAGATACTGCGTTGGTTAAAACTACATATTTTGTTTACTACCAGTGCGAGCCCATAATAATATGTGTCCTACGCAAATAAACTGTATTTTCCATACAATATTCACCCGAGGACGTTGGAATTTTTATTATAAATGTACTGCGTATTATATATATATATTGTATCAGCGTATAAACAAATTGATGAATTAGTTATTTTTGTCAGCGTAGGACAGGGGCGCCGACTCCGTGGGTGCTCTGGGGTTCGAGCACCCATGAGAAATAAACAGTGGGTGCCAAGCACCCCAGAGAATAGACATCAAAAAACAGATCAGTAATCGCCTTTTAAGGATGGGCGTTTTTTCATTAGCCGACGACCCATTTTATATTTTTATCAAACATAAATAGTCATTAAGTACGCAGTATTTATGTAGGACATTTATTTATATGTTGGTCGATTAGTCTGCATTTCTCTTCTCACACTTCACCATTTTTTCGATGAGGTTTTCTAAAAGCCGGCGCCTCTGGCGTAGGAAGTTATTTATGGACCTCGGAATAGGCATTAATGCTCCGGATGTACTTCTAGGTACCATAATTAATTTCATTTACCTTCTCTTTGTTACCAAGTATTCAGATTTTTTATACCACGTCGGGTAGAAAAAAAGACCCGCCTGAGAAGAGAATTGTTATTGGATTGCGCTATACGAGGTACTTCCTCAGTCGGGCAGCTTACAAAACACACTTTATCCTACCATAGAATATGACATATAGTAGTATTAGTTGTTCTACCTCTCTCTTTGCCAGAGCCTCGTTTGCGAGTTAGCAGGGTGCAAGATGCAGGTGAAGTGCTATTTCCACGGTGTAAACACTACAAAATCGGCTTGTTCCCATATGCTCCTTCCTCCTGCGTTATGCATAATTTGACACTTGTGAGTTTCATAAAGCATCTTGAATTTAAAGTAAGTATAATTATCTACTGAAAATTATGATCCTTTATTCAGTGCTTATATCATTAAAATCGCCTCACAGAATCAAAAAATTTAATTTTTAACTTTGCACGAGTTATTTATTTTTATGCAAATGAAGTCACTGGCATAGTTAGCATAAAATATTTAAAAAAACACAACTGTATACTTTCGACGAGCTCGGTGGTCGAATGGCTAGCAATGGCCACTTTGACTACGAGGTCGCGGGTTCGATTCCCGCACAAGACACACATTTGTGTGCATGAACATGTCTGTTTGTCTTGGTCTGGGAATGTTCTATGTATTATAAGTATGTATTTACAAAAAAAATGTATTTAAGTTTATTTGTTTTCTAGTACCCATAATAACACAAGGTTTGCGCTTAATTTGGGACCAGATGGCGCTGTCCAAAAATATTTATTTATTTACTTTGATGACATTAGCGAGTTGGCGGCTTTGCATATGCGTGGTTGTTCCAATAATATCGTTTTGGAGCTCGATGACGTCGTTGCGCGTGTCAGTTTATTCGAACACATTGACGTAAGTTAAGCAACGTCGCGGGTGAAATGGCGAAACATCGCGAGGCGAGCGACGACAGCCCCTATATAATATAAAAATGTACAATCAACTTACTGAATTACCAGCTACCAAATTTAAACACGAAATTAAAAAGTTTTTTGAAATAAATCCGTTCTACAGTGTAAACGAATATATGTCGAAAGTAGCTAAACCTTCAAGTATTCTATTATTATTATATAAATAGTTGTAGTAGTACTGTATAATATATTTATCTGGCAAGTTGGCCAAGAGAATTATTTAAATAATAATAATTTAATTAGTTTGGTGTTATCAAAAAATTAGCTGAATTTCATCTGCAACGATGGACTGCTATGGCCTACTTTAGTAAGTGTAATTACTTAATAGGTTGATGACGCCACACTGCGTCTCACACAGTAGAAATATAAGATGCAAAAATTCGTCAGCAACACAAACCTTCCTGGTAGCTCAGTTGGAAGAGCACTCGACCGGTTATCGAGAGGTCGTGGGTTCAAATCCCACCTAGGGGGGCAGGTGAATTTTTCCATTGTTCAAAATATATCTTCAAGTATTCTGTTTGGTACTAAAAGTGCACAATAGCAAGAAAACGGCATTCGTTGGCAAGATATTTATGTACTGTTACATGTATATTTATTTGTATGTACCTAAATTCATTTTATTAGATACCATGTGTAAAAATGACGAGCTAAATGTAATTTATGTACATGGCTAATAAATAATATTTGATTTGATTTGATATACCTCCCTCATGACGACCACGTACGCTCTGTCAAGAGCGAAGCGAAGAAGAATTGGGAGTATCATAACACTGATCTGTCTGCTTCAGACGCTATATAATACACAGCCGAGGCATCGTCCAAGTTGACAAATCCACATCGTCGCCTTTCAAATTAGGTCGAGAAGTACGGCAGGGCTGTATCCTGTCCCCCATTCTATTGATGTCTACCTAGATGTATAAAAGATGTATGGCGAATACATCATTAGACGAGCTTGCGAAGGTTGGAGTGACCATTGGTGGGTTAAGGCTCACAAATTTACGAAACGCTGATGACACAACACTCTCGACTCGACTCTCGACCGCTAACGAACCAGTAACGATAGCCCTGCTGAAGAGGATGGAAACATTTAGCGAATAGGATGGAAACATCAGCATGGGTCTTGCTATAAATAACTCCAAAACCAAGGCCATGGTAGTAGCTTGAGCCAATAAATTGCGATTACTTAATTGACCTCGAAACGTTATGATTTTTTTTTTATATTACGTCGGGTGGCAGACAAGCATACGGCCCGCCTGATGTGAAGCGGTTACCGTAGCCAAATTAACGCTCGCAACATAAAATATCACTTGATCGCCGCCACCCCCGATCTCTTTCCTTTCTGGTGACCTCACTCACCCGCAGGAACACAACAACCCTCAAGGAAATTGTTATTTCGCTGCGGTATTCTCTGAGGTGACATTCCCCAGTCGGATAGCTTACAATTACGCTCCCTACCTCTCTTTTCGCCAGAGCTTCGTTTGTCAGTCAGCAGGGTGCACCGCGTGCAGGTGAAGTTGGCTTTGGTTCAAAGATGTTGATAAACCTCTTACACCCCAAATTACATCTACCTGGGTTCTAACAGCAGCAATGGCGGCTCCTCGGAGATTAAAATCCGCAGACGTATTGGTCAAAAATGCTATGACTCAATTACAACAAAATTGGAAGGACAGGAATTCTCCCGAAAAATTAACCTCGTTCGCAACCTTTTGTACTCGGTCTTCTTGTATGTCCCGGAACAGGTTTCCGGTTACGGACACTGAAATCGGCTGATGGTGTTAGCGAAAAATGCTCGCCAACGGCACATCAGACTAACGAGTTAATCCTGTAGGAATTCAAAATAACTACCAGACTCTCCACCATCTGCCTGCACAAGTTTCTCGAGTACTTCGGACATAGGTATTGTCAGCAAACTTGCAGACAATCTCGAGAGCCTCATAGTCAGTGGGAAAGTGAATGGAAGAAGAGAACGAGGCCTCAGTCCGACACGTCGATCCGATCAAATTTGAGCTTTCCTCACTTTTCATTCTGTAAATACTGCCGGAGATCGATATAAATGGCGTGAAATTATAAGGGAAACGGTACTGGTGGAGACCACGACTCTCAAATTTGAGAATATCGAAACATGGAGGAGGAGAGTAATATCATAGGCGTTCGTGAACTGAGGCGGAGAAAAATGACGCGTAAGATAACGGTGATTTTTCAGTTTATGTTTTATAAATTGGGTAACCCGCACATTGCGTTGAGGTAACTATATAGAGTCCTATATATATTAAAGCGAGAATTTTATGGTGTTGTATACTCGGTAGCCGGAGATTAGGTAATTCACCAACATACGCAGTAAAGGCACAGTAGAAGTAAGGATACTACGTAATAAAGGCTGTGGCATAGATAAGGAGTGTGCTCGTGTGCATACAATAGTGAACCCTCCCTTCCCCGGCACCCTTTTAAAGATCTCATAGAGTCCTAGGAATCCGCGTAGCACACTTTGAGTAACGCTTAGTTATTTATTATGTAGACATTATATAAAACATGGCGTATTGACAAAATCTTTGACTTGTAGGAGTTTTAGGTAAAACAGTATAACTTACAGCGGATATTCTTGCGAAGGAATTTTCGCTTGCTCCTTTGCACCTACCGCGTCAACGCGTCCTATCCTGCGTAAATAAATAATCCCAACTAATAAATATTTATCTATCCACATCCCTTCGAGCGGTTAGTATTGCGTTGCGTGATTTTTTCATATTATTGTTATCCTTGGCATTCCAAGGGCTCGGATCAATAAAGGTAGATAGGTATAGCCTATTTTTAGAAGCCACAAAAACTATAATCCCTAACTCGTATGCAGTTTAACTTTGGCATTATTTTAAAGGCATAGGATTGCGTTTTGCAAGGTACTGCGCAATTATGCAGGCTTTCAATGTAATGTTACATACATGGGCAGACAATTTGTATTACGACTGAGTTGATGAAGAGATTCGGAATGACGACGTACGTCACACATTTTTCAATACTGTTACGAGAAAACAGTTAAATAAGACTACGCGTAAGTTTTACCTACCTGTTTTCTAGTAAACGTACAATTTTTATACCCGATACTTCATCGGGTAAATGCTATAAATATGGCAGTACCATACTAAATTGCCTAAGAAAACGGTTCCAGAGGCTCTACCGCCGAAGCCGATTACCACCGGTTTTTTTTATTCCAAAAATTGGGGGTGTAAGTGGTTCATCAAGATCTTTGAACTAAAGCCAACTTCACCTGCACGTGGTGCACCCTGCTGACTGACAAACGAAGCTCTGGCGAAAAGAGAGGTAGGGAGCGTAATTGTAAGCTACCCGACTGGAGAATGTACCTCCACCTCACAGAATACCGCAGCCAAATAACAATTCCCTTGAGGGTTGTTGTGTTTCTGCGAGTGAGTGAGGTCACCAGAAAGAAAGGAAGGAGATGCTGCGTTGGCAGCGGGGGTGGCGGCGCGCGAGCAATATTTTATGTTGCGAGCGTTAATATGGCTACGGTAACCGCTTCACATCAGGCGGGCCGTATGCTTGTCTGCCAACCGTTGTAGTATAAAAAAAAAAAAATATTGGTCTTAGGTTATACTTAGTTATTGACAAACATCTTCAGTTTAGTCCGTAGAGCTCTAGGGTTGCTACCAGCTGAGCTAAACATAATTAGGAAATCTACGACTATCGCTATCCTTATCATCTCAGCACTTTTATATCCTTGCTTTTTTTCCCTCGCTAAGTATGTAATCGGCGGAATGGCGCCTTTTTCTCTTTGCAAAATATGAAATTAACACAAAAAACGCATTAACACCAAATATTTTTAGTGTGTTAATATATATAATACCTTGGGCTTGATTTATTTTATCAACTTAAATAGTCGTAGGCGTTAACCGCTATTCATCCCACTGCTGGAATATGGGTCTCCCCTCAATCGAAGGGGAGTAGAGCATACTCCATCATCAGAGGTCAGTGTTTTCAAGCCGCCTAAAGGCCACTGTTTAACGATTTTCGGTCGACGTTGCTTAACTTGCGTGTTTGATTAGACTGTTTGATATGCGTAACGTCACCATCGAGCTAACAATATCGCTTGTTAATATTAAATTGTTGTTGTGTACTTATGGCGGCGCGTAAATGTCGTTTTTTTTTTATGGGGACCATCCTTTATGTTAACCTTTTACGAGCACACAGCGACCATATATTTAAATTATGTTACATTCATCACTATAGCCCATAGATAACAGAAACGATGGTCCGTTCTGTTATCTATGAGCTAGCCGCACGACCAGTAATAAGTATAAACGGTTGGTCGCTGAGACCATGACCGCAGTCGCAGTCGCTTATTGCGCTGTGGCAATATAAGAGTAATAAATAAGGTCTACGAGTCTTAAATAAATCCAAAACCAAGGCAATGGTGGTAGCTTGAGCCAATAAATTGCGATTACTTACTGGAGATTGACCTCGAAACGTTATGAATTTTTTTTTATACTACGTATAAAAAAAGCAACACGAAGAAGAAGCGGTTACCGGCAACATAAAATAGCGCTTGCACGCCGCCACCCCCGCTGCCAACGCAGCATCTCCTTCTGGTGACCTCACTCACTCGCAGGAACACAATAACAGCTCTCCAAAGAATTGTTATTTGGCTGCGGTATTCTGTGAGGTAGAGGTACATTCCCCAGTGGGGTAGCTTACTATTACGCTCCCTACCTCTCTTTTCGCGTGCAAGGGAAGTTGGCTTTGGTTCAAAGATGTTGATGAACCCCAACTTACACCCCAAAAGTGTCTTTAAAAATGCTCGAATAAATATTAACATTTTCCGCCTCCTTCGAAATTAAAGTTATTCATTCAAATAAATATAGATACATATAATAATAAATAAATATAGATAAAATAAGAAAATTATTAGTATTATTGTGAAATAAATAAGCGTGGGATGCTCGATAAATGAAAAATATGGCATAAAGTACCCCACGGTATTTTCAGTTCTTTTTTCTTTTTCGTTCATTTATATTTTCTGCCTATACTTATTAAAAAATATTTTTCGTTTTTTAGTTCGATTGATCAGCTTGCTTTTTAGTTTTTTTTTTAACTATTTATTTTTCACGTTTTAGTTCAATATGATAAGTGAGGAAATCCTGGCGACCCTTGCCAGGATAATTAAATAAACTTATCAAATTATTGTATTGTTATCGGTCCTTGATAAGTATACAAAGTTTAAATTAAACCTGACCGTTCAAAGTGGGTCAAAATCAAGTTCAAAGAAGTCTGTGATAAACTGACTAGCTGACAAACTGACATACAAGCAAACATACGGGTTAAGCTAATAAAAACGTGTTAAAAAGGGCCGTGTGGATTCCGGCAGACTAGAATAGAATCGCTCCGTCTCTTCCCGTGGATGTCGTACAAGGCGACTAAGGGAAATACACTATAAAACATCGATCAGGCCTCCCCAACCCGTCTTGCCAACGGGGGGAGTGTAGGCCAAATCCTCCTTCTGTCTGGGACGGACGAGAGAGGGTCGTGCTCCAGTAATACAGACTAAAATGACCTGATGATGATGATGAGGAAAAAGGGCGCTCGGAGAAGAGCGGTTTCTTGTTGTTTTTATTTTTAATGAACTCGGGAAAAGGCTTCTTGAGATGGGAAATAACTGAAGCAAAAATAACCGACATTTTAAATATAAATAAACGCTAAGTAAGGTTGATTAATACGCCGCGCTAGCGCTTGAAGGTTACCTTGTCCCGTCTATGCTTTATCTGTTTTCTGCGTGTATCTGCCATGTCTATTTAAGTTCTGTTTCTAACATTCAATATATTAGTTACGATCGTCATCGTTCATTAACTGCTCATTAATTCTACTTATCATATTACCACTGATTAAGTTTGGCACTCCGATAACCTTACTTACTTGAACAAGGGCGTCGCCAACCTAATGGTGAGTTTATACAATGGAAATCAACTACTCGGATTTTGTGTCAGACATATCATACGAATTACTGTTGTGTGCGAGTCGGTCAGGGGCCATCCATAAATTACGTCACACGAATTTCATGATTTTTGACCCCTCCCCCCGTCCTTGTCACAGCTTGTCACATTTGTGAGACTCCTCCCTCCCTAGTGTGACGTCACATATTTTGAAAATTTACATCTAGAGTTGCAAATGTTTTCGAGTTTTTCGTTAAAAGTGCAAAGTTCGTGTTAACACTTAGATTATAATAGATTTAGAAATGTCACGTCACAAAATTTAGGACCCCTCCCACCCCCTTGTCATACAATGTCACACTTCATCGACCCCCTCCCTCCCCCTCAATGTGTGACGTAATTTATGGATGGTCCCTCAGTAGCTGGCATCCGACTTACTACTACATATTTTGATTTTAGTCGCCAGTCGTTTTCTACCTACTAAGCCACAGTAGCGACTCAGTTACGTCTGCAACGTGACAAGCGCACTTGTGTGACCGGACGAGGCGAATCGAGCTACAGCTTTGCGAGTACACTGGTGCAGTAGCTGTCTACTGTCAACTGTCACGTCAGCAGCTCGCTCTGTGTACCCTCAGCTTTAGGGCGCTTACTAGTGTGTAAGCGCCCTAAATAAGTCTGCGCTGCATATACGTTCATCGAACGCCTACGCTGGACAAACGCTTATTTTTAAAAGCACAAACAGTGTATTCGTATGAAAAACATTATTTTACCCCTTAATATAGGGATATTTGGTTTAATATAATATATTAGTGAGTTTGGCCAAATATCCATATTATGGATATTTGGCCAAACTCACTTGCACTATGACGAAAAAGACGTACGGCATATCAAGCTCATCTAAGTAGATCCACACCTTCACAGAAGACCATAGTGATAACCTCAATGCCCATGAGGATTACCTCAAGGGCATTGAGTTTATCACTATGGACTTCTGTGTCTCTCTCTGTGTGTGTGTGTGTGTGTGTAATCACTGTGGTCTTAAGTGTAATTTACCCGCGTAACACAATGAGTTGTGTTTCCGCGAGTATTTTTTTTTTAATAAATATTTATATAATAAATAAATATTTCATGACAACTTACACAACGCCATCTAGTCCCAAATTAAGCGCTAAGTTTGTGCTATGTGTACTAGATAACTGATATTATACTTAAATACATTTTCTTTTGTAAATACATACATATAATACATAGAAAACATCCAGACCAAGCCGACCCGCGACCCCGGAGTCAAAGTGGACATGGTTAGCCATTCGAGTATTCGACCTACGGGGTCGTCCTGTTGTCGACGTCTTGGCAGTCTTTCGAAATTACACTTTCAAAGATGTTTTAATGTATGCGTTTTAGGATATCGTAAAAGGAAGTACATATAATTCATTATTTTGTTTGCATAAGGTCGCCCTATAATTATGGTTTACTTCCATTTACTCTCATATTAAAGCTATTAACTCAAAATGAAGTCGATTAATTTCTAATATTAGACACGACACAGTATATCCAAGAATTATTCTCCCAAATTTTAATAGCGGGCTCTGTTCATTAGCAGTAAAACCTTTTGACATTTCATTGACCTAATTGACCTTGTGTGTGACATCATATAGAAGGGCACCAAGTTCGATTACGTCAATAGCTAAAACGTGGGTTCGTTTTGCGATAATCTCGAGATTACTGACTGAGGCATTTACCTGTAACTGTTATTAGTACTACTAGTACTATTCCTTATTATAATAAATAAATAATAAATATTTCTGGACAATTTACACAGCGCCATCTATTCTCGAATTAAGCGCAAAGCTTGTAATAAGGCTACTTGATAACTGATATTATACTTAAATACATTTTTTTTGTAAATACATACATATAATACATAGAAAACACCCAAACCAAGACAAACAGACATGTTGACAACGCACACAAATATTTGTCTTGTGCGGGAATCGAACCCGCGACCTCGGAGTCAAAGTGGCCATTGCTAACCATTCGACCACCGAGCTTGTCAAATCATTATTGCCCTGGAGCAGGCCTCCGTCACTCCATGTACTTGCGCGCTATAGTTACCTACCGGCCGGCCGAGCGGTCTCGGGCCGTTTGCGGACCAAATGACCAAATTCAGGCCCTGCGATTGCTGTGGGATCGCGCGGTGCGAAGCAATCACAACTGTACGCTTGAGCATTTAGGCACATTTTAGCATGCAGCGGTTGCTGACGCGACGGAGTAGGCTATTATAGCAGTAGGTATAGAAAATTTTGTACTGAGTGAAGTATCTGTTACGTAGTAACTATTATGTAATCTGTGCCTGGAAACAGTAGACGGCAGGGTCGATTTGAAGCATAAAGCTAATTGAGAGAGCGAGCGAAGCGGGTGCAACGCTTATGCGCCGAAAAGTCACTTTTGGAAATGAATAGGCTTTAAGGTCGTCGCAAGCCGATGACCCAGAGGAGGGGGCAAGTTGATATGGAGAATGAGAAAATTATGAATTGTAGGTAAAGTAGAGAGATCTTATGAAGCTTTTCACTTACATATACAGCGATTGTAATAAGGTACAGAGCCTAACGTGTAAAGCTTCACGAGAGACTTTACAATAAACAAAACTTATAAATAAATAGATGGGGGGGGGGGGTGCCCCGTCCTGCTCCCCCTTGGCGACGCCCTTGAATAGGCTCTAAAACCACTGACCCGATTTCGATGAAACTTGTCACAAGTAAAGACCTCGACATGCTTTAGGTTTGTGTCGAAAAAAATTGAGATCGATCGTGTCCTTGAGGAATGATCATCAAATACATTTTCCACTGATATCGATGGAAAACATACACTCAGCGAATCTACTCGCTCCACTCAACCTTGATTTTGGTCCCGTGGGTAGGGTTGCCAACTATACTGTTTAAAACAGTATTATACTGTTTTTCACTACATTATACTTTTTACTGTTGAACAAAAATAAATACTGTTTCCAGCATCAAAATGCTTAACACTAGTAATTTGAGTTATAATTGTGGTGAGGCATATGAAGTTTTTAAAAAAGACTAAATTAATAAGTTGTGCGAGAAGCTCTTAAAAATACGTATTTACACCATTAAATAAATAAAATACTGTTGATTTTTCTAAAATACTGTTTAATATTCATCTCAGACTTCAATATACTTTATTTCTTGTAAAAAAAGTTGGCAACCCTACCCGTGGGCTAGAATCCGGCCTAGTATCTAGCCGAATATTAACTTTATGATTTTAAATGTTTAGTCGTGGCTTTTTTGGTAATGTAGTAGATATAGTGCGTTATATGAGTATATAATGTTATTTAATAGGCTATTTGACAATGTTCAAAAATTGTATAAATTATTTAACAATATCGTAAAATACATAAAACTATAAAGATCTGCAAACTTTCATTCAAATTTCTTCCGGCCGACTTATTTTAGGATCGATCAAAGTTTGGCGGGAAATTTCATTTTAAAAGTATGAAATTATTAAAGAATAATATTTTCATTGGAGAAGCAATAAAAAATATAAAACGAACAGTTAGAATTGTTTTACACAAGTATTTTTTTATGTCATCAGTGAAAAACCACATTCAATTTCTGATCAGAATCAGCCGTTTCTGAGGGAAACTCACAAAAAACATAAAATACTAAAAAGATTTTTGGGACTATAAGTACATTAGTATATAAGTAATAAGTATGTATAGAGCAGTGGTTCCCAACCTTTTATTGTTCGTGGACCACTACGAGGTTTTTGTTCCATGTAGGGTCCCCAGTTGTTATATAAATCCATTATTTTATAACTCGAGATTTGAGTATTTTGTACAATAGTGCTCAATCTCATTCATTATAAGTTTGTACCAAGGACTATAATTTACCTCTCACGGACCACTGGTGGTCCGCGGACCACCGGTTGGGAACCCCTGGTATAGAGAGATAGATAATGATGTACCTAAAGGAAACTTTGATTTTGTTTTCATATATTTAGATTACTCGTAGAATTGTAAATTTTGCATGAAGAAGGTAATTAATTGTGAGAATCTAATATTAAGTAGGTAGATCAATAGCTTACCTATACGATAAACTAATAAGCACTTTGCTTTGGCTTTTAATGCCTTATTTGTCATATGATGTCTTCGATTGGGTTCGATTCCCACACAGAACAAACATTTGTGTGCATGAACATGTCTGTTTGTCTTGGTGTCAGACCAAGACAAACAGACATGTTCATGCACACAAATGTGTTTTCTATGTATCATATGTATGTATTTAACAAAAAAAAATATATTTACGTATGTTTATCAGTTATGACGAGCTCGGTGGCGTAGCGGTCAATGACGCGGCTTCGACACCAAAGCTCGTGGGTTCGATTCCCACACGGGACAAACATTTGTGTGCATGAACATGTCTGTTTGTCTTGGTCTGGGTGTTTTCTATGTATCTTATGTATGTATTTACAAAAAAAAATGTATTTACGTATGTTTATCAGTTGTCTAGTACCCATAACACAAGCTTCGCTTACTTTGGGGCTAGATGGCGCTGTGTAATTTGTGTGACAATATTAATTTATTAATTTAAATTTATATAGTTATCTAGTACCCATAACACAAGCTTCGCTTACTTTGGGGCTAGATGGCGCTGTGTAATTTGTCTGACAATATTTATATTTAAATATTTTACGAGTATGTCTCTCACATTGCAAAGAGGGGAAGTCAAATTTCAAAAGCTTCCAACTTTTCTAATATCTTCTGATTAAATTCGCTGTGAGTTCCAAGGCAGCCGTAGTTTTACTTTACTCCCGGGATTGCAATGTACTTCACTGTTCATTCCCCGATCGACGTCGGTATTTTGCGATTTTGTCCCGCGACAAAGGCGGCGCGAACGCGAACGTTCGCGCGGTGTTCACGCGTACACATCCACATTCACGGCGCGCCGCCAGTTTACTTACTATTGACTACCGATGCGTACGTACAGGTGCGTGCATTCGCAATTGGAATGGTTAGTATTAGACAATAGTATAATTATTAGCATAACAGCGACATGCAATAAATAAATTATAAGAAAATTGAGACAGAAAAATAGACGATTGTTATTTTTTTTTTATACTACTTCGGGTGGCAGACAAGCATACGGCCCGCCTGATGTGAAGCGGTTACCGTAGCCATGTTAACGCTTGCAATATAAAATATAGCTCGCGCGCCGCCACCCCCGCTGCCAACGCAGCATCTCCTTCCATTCTTTCTGGTGACCTCACTCACTCGCAGGAACACAACAACCCTCAAGGGAATTGTTATTTGGCTGCGGTATTCTGTGAGGTGGAGTTACATTCCCCAGTCGGGTAGCTTACAATTACGCTCCCTACCTCTCTTTTCGCCAGAGCTTCGTTTGTCAGTCAGCAGGGTGCACCACGTGCAGGTGAAGTTGGCTTTGGTTCAAAGATCTTGATGAACCACTTACACCCCAAACAAAAGGACAAAAGGTACTAACAAAAGGACCCCGAGATTTGTAGATTAGCAATAAAAAAATCTAGAATAGCAGCAGCAGCGTAACACTTGGAACAACGAATCGCAAATGCGCTCTAAAAAGCGCAACTAAATTTAAAGAACATTATCATTTGGAAAATGTACTATAGAATTCAAAAAATCGCCGTTACAAGTCATTACGATTTCAGTCATCCGCCATCTTCTTCTCCAACGATTTCTAATTATTTGCTTATTTTGTAGGTACAAATAGTTTATGTTGCTACAGCAAACAAACTTATTGCAGCCGCAGCTTCCACGTCCATTTTGCGGCAGGTTTCATTCACGAATGTGTGACCCGTGAATGTAGAGAGGCACAAGTTCTACCGTGAAATCACAGCGCGAATTCACGGCATAATTTCACGGCGCTGATGTAGGGCCCGCATTACATAAATTATGTGATAATTACTATAACAAAGTTCTTTCTTCATTTAGAATTTTATTTTATAATTGAATTTGTTATCACTTTCTTGTCTTTTAAAAGTCTTTTAAGAAAACGGGTTTTACCAGTCGATGCAGCTTGAAATTTTCTCTCAATTTGTTTAAAAAATCATTTTCACAAAACACTGCAGTTGTTTTTCTATTGGTTTTCTGCTGTAAGTCTTTCTTCTATTTTTAACCGACTCCAAAAAAGGAGGAAGTTTCTCAATTCGGCTGTATTTTTTTTAATGTTTGTTACTTAATTCCTCCGTGATCTCTAAACCGATTTGAATAAAACTTTTTTATTTGAAAGAGTATACTTCCAGATTGGTCCCATATTTTTTTCATCATCATCATCAGCTTGTATCTACATACCTACATAAATGTAAAGTAATGTTTCGAGTCGGTGAGTGTTTTTTTTGTTAAAATTATATATTAGCATGTTTTTGTTAAAAAGGCAATGTAAGAGAATCATTTACTTTGAATATTACTGAATAAACCTTATACCAAGATTTGAAACTTGAGAAAGAAAAACCACTAAAATTTCGAGAGTAAAAGATTTTTATACTTAGGCACTGTCAATCCAAATTAGGCAAGTTTTTCAATTTACGTTCCAATAGCTGTTGAGATTGATTGCCATGATGACTGACAGCTCCGTACATTAACCTTTTGCGTGCCGCGGTCTATGGTGGATACAGCGTTGCGTTGGTACTGTGCTTGGTACAGTCACACCCTGACCACTCCATACAAAAGTCGCGTCGTTCACTACTACATATACAATGACGTCTGTGCAGTGCGCAAATGAGCATGTGTGCGTGCGCCGCTATACAAACTGTTCCACATTTGTCTCAGAGGGGAGGTGAGGTTGATACGAGAGAGCGGCAGGGAGTGGCCATACTGTTCTATTACTTATACTGTGGTACAGCGTTAAATTCGCGATATACGAGGGGTTAATGGTCTATTCGATTTCAGAAATAATCCCATACGTATCTATTACCCTGTAGGTTCTACATCGAAGATGTTCCGAGCGACTGTAGCATGGGGTTCTTCATAGAGTGTGAAGAGGTTTTTACAGGGTCGGCAACGCGCGAATGATGGCCCTGGTGTGGCACGCGTCCCTAAGCTGTGGAAACTGCTTTCGGTCAAGCGAGGCGTGTGCTTGTTTACCACCTTAGTGATATAAAAAATAAATAGAATTTTAGCATGATGTGTTTTGTTCAATCAAGACATTGGAAGAATTAGTACTCCTAACTTGTGTTATATGTATCTCTCATCCGCTCCATCGGCCGATGTTTTCTTATGACGTTATCACGTAAAATTATCGTCCGTAAACCGACTTTACAGACAACCATTTTTTTTTAAATTAATGTATCCACCCTAATAATATTTCTTGGGTGAAATGCCTAGCATAATTTGTTATTTTAACTTATCCTATATTTTGTGTCTAATTGTTTATGTCTTGTATGTCCGTGATGCCGCAACTGCCCCCTTACCACCATCTCTTATTGCGATTCAATACCTGAATAGAACGCTTATTTATACAATGAATAAGCGACTCTATTTCAAATGGAATAGAGGAGCTTATTCATTGGTATTGGCTGGTCCTAACTGAAAATCAGCGCCGGGTCTGCTACAGATTTCGGTTTTTATACTGAGTTGCGACGATATTGCATCATTGCACAGTACTTTCAATTTTATTGTATAATAATTGTGTCTGTTTGACTTTTTTGTATAGTACTGTGTAACGTATAAATAAATGTTTATGCGTTCGACTTCATCGTTTTCTAAAAATGTTACCTTCATTAGAATAAAGATCACAGAAATTTGCAAATATTCGTATTAATTTATTTACGATACAGTCAACTGTACAAACCCAGTTACTGTAATTTAGAAAGTCACAAAAGTTTTTAATTATATCTTCTAGAAAATGTAAATTGAAATAAATTACCTGAGATGACCTCAACGGTCGTTGAACTTGTCTTGTGGCAAGTCTCTCGTAAATCTGTCGGTGCATAATTAATTGATTGTCTGCAACTTAATGCATATACGTCTCAATCGATTATGCACTGTTCACTCGATCGACGATTTCTCGATAAAGCTTTTATCACGCAAGGGGGCGTGATGAACATATCATGCATATCTGTGCATTTAGATTAGACGTCGCTGTATTGTTTGTTGTATATCTGCACTAGCTGACCCGGCAAAGGTTGTTTCGCCATATAAATTTAGGGGTGGATGGTTGAAGGGTGAAAATTTGAAGTTGTATGTCGTCGTTGTCAAACCTTGGGTGTAAGTGGTCCATCAAGATCTTTGAATCAAAGCCAACTTCACCTGCACGTGGTGCACCCTGCTGACTGACAAACGAAGCTCTGGCGAAAAGAGAGGTAGGGAGCGTAATTGGAAGCTACCCGACTGGAGAATGTACCTCCACCTCGCAGAAAACCGCAACCAAATAACAATTCCCTTGAGGGTTGTTGTGTTCCTGCGAGTGAGTGAGGTCACCAGAAAGAAAGGAAGGAGATGCTGCGTTGGCAGCGGGGGTGGCGGCGCGCGAGCAATATTTTGTGTTGCGAGCGTTAATATGGCTACGGTAACCGCTTCACATCAGGCGGGCCGTATGCTTGTCTGCCACCCGTCGTAATATAAAAAAAAAAACAAAAAATCTGCTATGTGCATTTTTTTTTAATTTTTACATTTTGACAATTGCGACTGGTAAATTAACCAAACTATCGTATGAGAAAACTGCTATGTGCTTATAACTATTATACGACGTACTGTGACAACTATTCAGTACATAACAGTTTTTTCATACGATGGTAGTACTATTACTTATACTGTGACGATAATAATAAATAAATAAATATTCTCAGACAAAGTACACAGCGCCATCTAGCCCCAAAGTAAGCGAAGCTTGTGTTATGGGTGCTAGACAACTGATAAACATACGTAAATACATTTTTTTTTGTAAATACATACTTATGATACATAGAAAACACCCAGACTAAGACAAACAGACATGTTCATGCACACAAATGTTTGTCCTATGTGGGAATCGAACCGCGTTGGTGTTGAAGCCGCGTCATTGACCGCTACGCCACCGAGCTCGTCAAACGATGGTTTGGTTCATTTACCAGTCGCAATTGTCAAAATGTAAAATTTAAAAAAAATGCACATAGCAGATTTTGGTTTGACAACAATGATGTATTTTTCAATGCTAAATCATATGTCAATAAAATAAAAAAATATGTTTAGGGGTAGGTCACCCTTTTCATTTAGGGGTATGAAAAATAGACGTTGACCGATTCTCAAACCTACTTTTGTGTACATCCGATATGTACACAAAATTTCATAAAAATCGGTCCAGCCGTTTCGGAGGAGTTTGATAACAAGCACCGAGACACGAGAATTTTACATATTTGAGAAGATAATATATTTATAAAACAAAGTCGGGTTTGTTCAAACACTTATAAACTCGAGAACGGCTGGACCGATTTTCATAGTTTTTTATTTGTTGGATTTGTGTCTGTCTTATACACTTGACAATGATAATCATTGGAAAATTGACGAAAAAAAAAGAAAAAAGCCGCTCAAACCGAGATTTAGCTGAATGACTATCCTGTAATGATAACAGCCAGAAAGAACAATCGGCTTAACGTGTCTTCCGAAACACAGAGGAGCTTCAGAAAAATAAACTCGTCCGTAAACAGACTATGGTCGATGTTGCTTAACATGCGTATTTGATTGTCACATAATTGTACGAGAACTTTCATATTAGGTAGGTATCAACCCTTAAAATTTTGTTAACAACATTTGGAGCAAAAAGTTTAAGTTCCAGCCTAACTACACAATAAGGGCAAAAAAGGATTTGCTAGTAAGCCTAGTAAAAGGCATTATAAATTACTCATGTTGCTACGTCGTCAACCGTAGCGTTAGCACAATAGACTGAGAACAAGGCATTTGTGTGTCACAGTACTATATAGTACGTGCGGTGGGTGTATATTACTTTACGTCACCGAATACATGAATCGAATGACACAAATCTAACATTACGAGTACTACAGTATATTAATGATCGAAATCATAATGCCCTTCAGCACACGGCTTGTAGCGTCATCATACTCGAACGTCGCTGATTCGACAGTTTGCCGTTTTCTTTCTCGACTGCTTGGGATTGATGAAATCGGCACTTCGGGCGTCGCGGCGTCGGCGGACATTGCCGGCCTCGGTTTCACCTCCCCTCTCTTCAGTAATTTTTAATGAAATTTTCTTCCTCGATGATTTGCAACCCAGTGTATCCCTGGACACTGGAGAGCGTTCCTCCATTGTGCGCCTCAGCGTAACCTCTGCTAGGTCAGAGGGACGGGCGCCGTATACGTCCAAAAGCATGGACGTGGTGTCCACGCTTTCCTCCACTGTCATAACATTAGCCAACGGTCAGCAAGATCTCCGTGAAGAGAAGTTACTGACCCTTGTTGCCCAGGGTGCACCAGGCTCAGGCTGCTGCTAACACGTCGTTCTCACCGGACGTATCCAGCAAGACTAACGAGCCAACAATAATCCCGAGCACGCGAGAAGGTTTTCCGGCTTTGGCACTCCAGAGCTAAAGTTACCTAACCTGACCAGCACATGGAGCAGGATGCCGTTTAGCAAACGAAGCTCTGGCGAAAGAAAGGTAGGCCATGCTGTTAAGCTTAATAGTTTATCTCTACATTACAAAAGACCGTAGCCACAATTAACAAAATGCTTCAAGGTTGGCGTGTTCCTGCGATTGAATGGATGCAGCGGTTAGCAGCAAGGTTGCTAACTTGCAGATTGCGGTTCAGGTTGCGTCTTAGCAGATTTAGTTTGTTCGCGTACATAATCCATATTTTTTATACTACGTCCGATAAGCATACAGTCCGCCAGATGGGAAGTAGTTACCGCAGCCTTTGGATGCATAATAGAACCAGTGGTATCACACGAACGTTGCCGGGTCTGTAAAAATCTCTTCATGCCCATTGTAAGAAACTTGAAAAACCTTGTTCCACTTATGAAGATTTTGCATGAAAAAAGAAATTATTTAAAGAAATCTATGAGTTTACAAAGATAAAGTCTTTCCGAAGGACTAATTCGTGAGAGAATTTCTCTCTGAAAACACACTCTTGTTAACACTTATAACAAACCGTGTTCTGTAAATAAATGATACCGATTCTTGTGTGTTGGTTATCAATTTTGGGCTACATAATATACTCATATATATACACGTGTACATATATGTATATATATATATATATATATATATATATATATATATATATATATATATATATATATATATATATATATATATATATATGACTCATGCATAATATACTCATGTTTGATTCATATTTCACACAGCGATGGCGATGGGGGCGCACATAGCGATTCTTCGCTAAGTATCATAAAACACGATAGTTTGTTTCGTGTATCTATTCGATGAGGTAAGGTAACCTGCGGCTTGTATTCGGTCTAACTACTGCCGTTTTGTCATATGTACATAGACACTCTGTAATCCAAGAGACAATATAGTTTAGATCTCTAGCGGGACAAGGGTTGAAAATGGCTAGTAACTAATGATGTAGGCCTTTTGTCGTTTAATTGTTCTCATTGTATGGATGACGGAAGTATTTCTTTGGGCGGAAAGCTTATTTGATACATAGTTAGGCATATTTGAGGTGGGAGTGGTACATTAACATCTTTGAGTCAAAGCCAACCTCATCAGCACGCGGTGCACGCTGCTGACTGACAAACGAGGCTCTGGCGTAAAGAGGTAGGGAGCGTAGGTAATTGTAAGCTGCCCGACCGGGGAATGTACATCCACTTCACAGAATACTGCAGCCAAATAAGAATTCCCTTGGAGGTTGTTGTGTTCCTGCGAGTGAGTGAGGTCACCAGAAAAGAAGGAGATGCTGCGTTGGTGGCAGGGGTGATGGCACGTGAGCTATATTTTAGTTGCGAGCGTTAGTTAATATGTCTACGGTAACTGCTTCACATCAGGCGGCCCGTATGCTTGTCTACCACCCGACGTGGTATAAAAATATATTATATATATATATATATATATATATATATATATATATATATATATATATATATATATATATATATATATATATCGATCATGTCTGTTTGTCTTTGTCTGGGTGTTTTATAATGTATTACATGTATGTATTTACAAAAAAAATATGTATTTAAGTACATTTATCATTTGTCTAGTATCCGTAATACAAGCTTTGGCGCTTAATTAGAGACTAGATGGCGCCGTTTTAATTGATTTATTCCATTCTAATACCAACAACTAATACCACTGGTATTTGTTGCAACTCATATTTATTTACTATTCTTAACCCCGCCGCCACAATATGCTCCTCGCGCTGTTCATCGCATTGCTCCTCGCGCTGCCGCGATGTTTCCCTCTCTGCCCACACACTGCTCTACTCGCGCAATTATTCGCGACGCTCCGCACTTGGACATTTGCCTTTGCTATACAATGGACGTTGAAGCTGTGGCAGCGTGCGCGATATGCATTTGTGGATTTGCGCGAGGAGCATAGTGTGGCGGCGGGGTAACGGATACCATTGTTCAAACTAATACCAAAACAAGTTCAATGATATACGGTACAGTCAGTAAAAATATTTTTTACGCTATTTTAAGACCTTTAATTGAAAAGAAAACCCAGAAATATTTATATATTTATATCGTATGAATATTACTTAAAATTTGTTTTCGAGTGGCAGAAACTTGGCTTATAAGTAAATTTGAGTGCAGGTATTAATTATGAATGTAATTACATATTTTCGTTATCTAGTCCATTAATTCTGAGTACGTGTTATCAATTAACCACAATTTCATAGAAATTTAATTAGTTTGTTTTGATTGATTCCAAACACGTTAAAGTCATCATCAGTATCCATAAATACATCAAAGTAATTTATAGATAATAATTTATTTTACGTGAAAAAATAAATAACGTTTTAATGGTGACCGAATGGCTATAGCCATATCCACTTTGACACCGGGGTCACGGTTTCGATCCCCGCTCAAGACCAATATTTGTGCGCAAGAACATGTGTGTTTGTCTTGGTCTGGGTGTTATTTATGTATTTTATGTATGTAATATAAAAAAAAACGTATTTAAGTATTATTATCAGTTATCTAGTACTCATAGTACAAGGTTTGCTTAGTTTGGTGGTAGATGGTAGTGTGTAATTGATCCAATTTTTTTTAATATTTTTTTTAAGCGAAAAGAAGAGCCCCAATCGCAACGGCAACGGACAAGAGACCTTGATGTCCTGTCAGTTGACGCTGCCATGCTGGCCCACAAGATGCTTCTTCACGCTTCGCTTGAAGGATCCCATATTGTATGATTGAGGAAATACATATGCCGGCAACGCGTTCCAATTTTTAATAGTGCGACATAGATAGGAGTTGCCAAACTTTTTAGTACGCGACGGAATGATACCAACGGTGAAATTGTGGCATCGCAAGCCTGTACGTGTTGTTCGGTGACGGAAAGGGGAGGAAGGGATAAGGGAAAACAGTTCTTCAGAGCACTCTCCGAGATTTATTTCCATGTTTATCAGCTTCAGTGCAAAAATTAATATAGTTAATAATAGTGTTAACATTTCAAGCTGACCAAATTGAGAAAAAGTTTAATATTGTGAATTTACCAGACGCGTGTTACATCTTAAATAGCCGGGTTGCTCATTTCAAAATGTGATTATGTGAGCCACATATTTTTGATATCTGTAACACGCGTTTTATAAATAAACAACTTTTTTTTTTATACAACGTCGGGTGGCGGACAAGCATACGGTTCGCCTGATGTGAAGCGGTTACCGTAGCCATGTTAACGCTCGCAACATAAAATATCACTTGCGCGCTACTACCCTGCCAACGCAGCATCTCCTTCCTTTCTGGTGACCTCACTCACTCGCAGGAACCCAACAACCCTCAAGGGAATTGTTATTTGGCTGCGGTATTCTGTGATATGGAGGTACATTCCCCAGTCGGGTAGCTTACAATTACGCTCCCTACCTCTCTTTTCGCCAGTGCTTCGTTTGTCAGTCAGCAGGATTCACCGCGTGCATGTGAAGTTGGCTATGGTTCAAAGATGTTGATAAACCACTTACACCCACATACATGACAGTTCTTATCTATTTAGTAGGTTTGTTTACGTTGACATGGTCGAAAGTGAACAAAAAACTCTCACTAAGCACTATGTACAGACGTTACTGTTTACGTAATAGTGAACAACGCGACATTTGGAGTCGCCGGGGTGTGGCTACGTATATTAGGTACAGTTAAGGGCACAACTTATCTGCATACTGTTCTATTATAATACTTCTTGTGTGCCGTGTGACGGCAAGAACGGCACAAAATACAAATATCAAAATGTTGAAGTTTGACGTGATCTTTGCCGTGGCATATTAGGGCTACCTACCTCGCCTATATCTATATAATCAATCAACTTATTTATTTTGTTAAAAATAAAGATGTTATGTTATATTGATAAGAACTTTTTATGAATTGCCTTTTATAATAATTAGACGGGTAGTATCATATTAATGATAACAAATTTAATTAAAATATTATAAACTAGCTTCTACCCGCGATTTCACCTGCGTTAACTTTTTTAACATTAAAAGTACCTATCATATGTCCTTCCTAATAATACCTTTGAAAATATGTGTTCAAAGTTTCATGATGATTGATTGAATACTTTCGGCGTGGGAGCGTAACAAACAAACTCACATTCGCAATTATAATATTAGCAGGGATATACCAGAAGGCCAATTCTTGTAAGTTTTCTACGAACGCAGATTGAAAGTTGACCGAATCGAGATTGAATTGTGAATTGACTAAATTTATATACTTTATTTCATTAATTAATTATTATCAGTTCTTGTTGTTGGCAAAATCACATTCTTAGTTTGTTTAATTTTCACTCATATTTCAATATAATCCCGCTTAAATTTAATTTTGAAGTTACATATTGCGAGAATACCAAATGTGACATTTGTGAGATCGAGGCTGGATCGAAACTGAATTTTGAGGGTTGTTGTTCATTCGCCACAAAGTAAATTCGTCACAGAAAAAAGTATCTGTAAATTCGCCACAGTTCTATTTTTAATAAGTAAATTCGTCATATATTAATTTTGATTATTGTAAATTCGTCACATTGGGTTTTCCAGTACAGACAGCAGAAAAATCTAACATAAGTAAAATAAAAAAGTTACTTATTTATTTTTCGTAATCACAGCAATTTCAAGAAGTTAACCTTACGACTACATAAAAAGCACAGTACACAGTTTTAAGACCTACTGCACCTATTGAGCAATTTTAAAAATTTCAGCTTACGTCTATATAAAATCACAGTTCTACTTTAGCAAGGAGTCTTAAATTAGAGAGTGGAAGGGTTGGAATCGCGCCACCGAGTGAACTTCAATTCCTTTGTGGTGAGGGTTCTAACAGAACATCTGTCGACCTTCACAAAGGAGGAATTCAGGCCTTCAGGTGTCGTTTTTCAACGCTTTCGTGGCCGGTTACATGACACCGCGCGGAATACGCTGCCGACAGTGCTGACTTTGCGCGCTTAATTATAGAAGTTTTTTATATAAATATGTATGTTAGTTTATAAAGTATTGTTTATAAATGTAAGCATTGCCTGAAATAAATTATTATTAAAAGCGATCAAAATCCCACAATTTTTAACCGACAAAAAAACGGAGGAGTTTCTGAATTCGACGCGTATATTTTTTTTTATGTATGATCACGCACAACTTTTTATAGAGTATTCCGATTTTGATAATTCTTTTGTTATTGGAAAGGGTTGGTCCCATATAAAATGGGAAAAAATATTCAAGCCTAAGGGTAGGAAAACAGAGGATAATTGATTGTTCATTCACAGATTGTAATGTATGACCACACATAACATTTCACAAAATAGTCCGATTTTAATAATTATTCTTTTATTGGAAAGGGTATACTCGTTTGGGGTGTAAGTGGTTCATAAACATCTTTGAACCAAAGCCAACTTCACCTGCACGCGGCGCACCCTGCTGACTGACAAACGAAGCTCTGGCGAAAAGAGAGGTAGGGAGCGTAATTGTAAGCTACCCGACTGGGGAATGTACCTCCACCTTACAGAATACCGCAGCCAAATAACAATTCCCTTGAGGGTTGTTGTGTTCCTGCGAGTGAGTGAGGTCACCAGAAATGAAGGAGATGCTGCGTTAGCAGCGGGGGTGGCGGCGCGCGAGCGATATTTTATGTTGCGAGCGTTAATATGGCTACGGTAACCGCTTCACATCAGGCGGGCCGTATGCTTGTCTGCCATCCGACGTAGTATAAAAAAAATACAAAAATTGACCACCATCACAAACCTTCCTGGTAGCTCAGTTGGAAGACATAGTATAAAAAAAAAATACTCCGAACTTGGTCTCATATAAAATTAAGCATGTAGTATTTAGTACATTCTAGCCACAAAAAAATATAAAATAAAAACTTTTAACAAATAAATTAAACCGCCGAAAAGAATGAAAAGCCAAAAATAATAAACTAATAAATTATTATAAACATAACTGCAGGTGACTGATTTGCCTACAATTTACATTTATAAGAAAAACAAGATAATAAAATTAAAAATAAAATCTCTCATGTAATTATATCACAGTAATAATCACATTTTTTATTTTTGTATTTACGTCTTCTAAAGAAGTAAATAAAAATCACAACTCTGCTTACAATTAAATATATATTTATTGTAGATTTGCCTGCAATATGACGAAAGATATTAAATAAGTTTAATAATTTAACTACTTCACATCTAATATAAAAATCATAGTAATATTGTGACTGCTTTGTGCCATTAATTATCTATCTTTAATTTCGAGAGCTACTAACCAATAATTTTGTTTGCTAACAGTACTTTATGCAAAAATGGCGTAATATGAAGACTTGTGACAAATTCACAAAACCCTTACCTACCTATGACGAATTTACATATATTTTTTTATGCATGTGACGAATTTACTTCCAATGTATGGAGTGTACAAAAATGTGACGAATTTACTTTGTGACGAATGAACAACAACCCAATTTTGACGGGTCTATATTTTAATTACGAGAATTGCCCCTCTGATATAGTAGGGATAGTAGGGAAGGAGGGATGTGAAAATATGGTATAAGCTTAGGGTATAAGTACCTACGTGTACCTATTATTATTTTATTCTATGACATAGTATGGTTTAAAATGTACTATGTATTTATAGTTTGTACTATGCTTCGATCATTAATAGGTACTATTGGTCACCCACTGGTCGAATATCTACTATAAAATAAACAAAACACTATATGTATATGCGAGTGTGTGTAAAATACATGGTGTAATGTTTGTTTTTATCGATTTACTTCTTCGATCACTAAACAGAACATTTAATCTATTTTATATGCATAATTAAAAAAAATATATTAGCATTCTGCACTTCCCTATATAAACTATTACCACAGTATAAGTAATAGTACTTGCTATTACTGTGGGAAATTTCATACTCCTCCGTCCGCGTCATTTTCGTAAAAAGGGGTACAAAGTTTTTGCTTCACGTATATAAATAACTAGCAATAGAAGCAGTTATGGCAGGCGTCCGTCCCTCTTCTGTAAGCCAGGTATTTAGTTCACCCAGATCTCATCTCCATAGCCCATTTATTTTCCATCACACTTTGAAATGATCTCAACGCCTGCCGAGACCTGCTCATGGGTATATCGTTCTATTGATATATCCTGGAGCGAACAGGCGTGAACGTAGATGTGGATGGTTTTCTCTAGGTTCACGGGCGTTCACGCCTGTTCCCCGATCGCAGTCGGTATTTTGTGCCGCGACAAAGGGTTCGCATTTCGTTCGCGCGGTGTTCACGCGTACACATCTACATTCACGGCGCGGCGCCAATTTACTCCTGACTACCGCTGCGTACAAGTCATTACAATTTCAGTTATCCACCATCTTCTTCTCCAACATTTCTAATTATTTTCTTATTTTGTAGGTACAAATAGTTATATGTTGCTACAGCAAACAACGCCTCCCCAACTCGTCTAGCCAGCGTGGGGAGTGTAGGCCAAATTCTCCTTCTGTCTGGGATGCATGAGAGAGGGTCGTGCTCCTGTAGTGGAGACTAAAATGACCTGATGATGATGACAGAAAACAAACTTACTGCAACCGCAGCTTCCACGTCCATTTCGCGGCAGGTTTCACTTACGAATGTGTGACCCGTGAATGTAGAGGGGCACAAGTTCTACCGGGAAATTACGGCGCGAATTCACGGCACTGATAGATAGATAGTAGAGCCCGCATTAAGTCGCCTATACACGTAGGCCGAGCCTTGCCGAGTGATGGCAAGCGCCAACATGTAGACAGCCCATTTGCTTTGCCTTGTCATCACTCGGTGTCGCTCGCCTAGTTGACCGAGTGAAGGCAAGCGCCGACGTGTGTAGAGGTCATTAGAAATATGGGCGAGCACGTCACAACACAAACTTGTGACGTGCTTGTCACGCCCATATAGCCTTTCTATCTCTAAGGGCGCCTTCATACTAGCGTTTGTCCAGAGTAGGCGTTCGAGGAACGCAGCGTTGCGTTGACGCAGCGTTTCCGCCGCTGCAGTTTAATTGAACTCTGCGCTAAGCAAGCCACAATAATAGTAATTACCTAAATAAATAATGTTATATAATTTTATATATTGTTACTTTATATTTGAGTACGTTCGCGAGTGCAGCATGTTCATGTGCCCCAGTAGAAACGCGGCGACAGCGTGACGTACGCGACGCGTTGTCTCGATGTCTGCGCTGCGCATAGAGATGGGCAGCGGGAAAAAACCCGATTGGAAAAATTCCGGAATAAATCCATTTCGGGTATTAATCGGGTAAATACCCAGGTAAATTCCCAAAGCGTGGGTAAAATCATTATGTAGCTATACGACAAGTATATTATTTGAATATTTATAAGTTGAGTTAATTTCTCTTCTTATATCCAGTGGACACTTTAAAATGTCTCCTCAAGCAGTCTTACCTTCTGTTTTTGTGTATAAACCAATCAGTGTGCTTAGTACGAGTTCTGTGTTGTACGAGACTGTGCTTAGTAGGAGGAATCAGTGTGCTTAGTACGAGTTTATCTTACGATAAACGAATTCGTCCGTCAATTGCGTTCGCCGCTCCTACTGGTGGAAAGTTTGGTGCCGCCAATAAGAGCGCTGAACGCAGTCGATGGACGATTTCGTTTGTCGTAAATAAAAACTCGTACTAAGCATGTAAGACTTGAACAAATAATCAACGAAGTTTCTCATTTCGTGCCGAGAGAGTAGTATGCCCACAGAGCCAAGTACCTTTCACCTTATGGTTTGTTTTCAAATATTTACTCAGAATATTCCCGAACATTGGAGAAATATGACTAATATCGGTGAGAATGGTTTTATATGTTTTTATTACATCCATAATGATAGTATACCACAAACCTCGGTTATGTAAATTAAATTTAATTGTAATATACATATGTGGAATAAAAGACGTTAAATTGTGTAAAATCGTTTAATAAATCAACAAATTAAAGCAATAGGTCTAATTATTTTAACAACAAGATTAAACTTAAGAATTCTAACGTATAAATCTTTGATAATGTTTACTGATTGAGGCTAATCACTATCTGAATCGTCTTCATTACAAATTAAGTTAACATCGAAAAATTCGAAATTCTGTGCAGTTCCTTGTGAAGTTGAAGGTTCATTCACTGGACTAGTAATCGGGCTATTTATTAATGGAGATATAGTAATGTCGTCTTCATCTTCGATTTCAAATTCATGTTTTTTTAGTAGATTCCAATTGTAGGACACGTATGAAATTTTAGCTGCTCTTTCTGTAGTTAATCAGTTCCGCTTAGCATTGTGTATATGACCGAGAACACTAAATGATCTTTCTGTTGCTGCTGAGGTACATGAAGCAGTTAACAAACGAACTGCTAGTTTACTGAGTGGTCTTGATGCACAAATTCCTTTCCACCAAACCACAGGATTCATGTCTGCTACATTTCTCCATACAAAAGATTTTCCCCAAAAACCTTCTTTAGCTCTGTAATTTGCCAAATCGTGCATTATATCTGTATTCAGAACAATAGCCATGTCATCCAAAAATTGCAAGCTTTCGATTTCTTGAGCTTCATCTAATTCTACACCTTGAGATCTTGGATCCAACATGTAAGCTGCAAAATGTATAGGTTTTAAGCAATTTTTCATCCTCGTGTTCAAACAACTCATGATTTGTTCTTTATCATAATTAGTTAGCATTTGCAAATCCGGGAGAACGAAATTTAAAGAAGATTTTATGTCTATAAAAGACATATATACCTCATGAATATTAATGTTATTGCCTTCTAATTTAAATATTTTTTCAGATATTGGTTCTAAAAGTTTAATGCAGCTATCTGTCATTAACCAAAACGTATCGTCTAGTAAATGGGCTTTGACTTCACTTGGCATTCTCGCTTCTTCATGCACTGCCAGTGTTTGTAAAGCAACTTTTGTGCACTGCACACTTTTTAAAGCATTGCAGTAGATGCCCCAACGCGTTTTTATAGGCATTTTCAAAGTTTCCCCTGAACCCTTTTCTTGAATAATTTGTGCTAACAAAGCATTTAAAACTTGACTTCTTTTCACTGTTTTTATCGTATCTATAACAATTTTGATAAATTCTTTTATAGCCTCAGGTTTCAAACAATCTTCACACAATAAATTTAATGTATGCGCAACGCATCTTAGTGGTAAAATATGAGAATGCACGTTACGCACCAAATCAAATGCTTTTTGGATATTATTTGCATTGTCTCCTATTAATGTTACGAACTTATGTGCACCGTAATTATCTATAACTTTGAGGATTTCCTGACTGAGGTATTGGCTGGTGTGTCGATTTGATAGAGTATTTACACTTTTTACGAAAATGGGTTCTGGTTTAGCAATGATAAAATTAAAAATGCCTTCCACGCGCTGATTGCTCCAGCCGTCACATTGTAGGTGCAGGTTAGTTGCAGATCTTAGGTTCTCTGTTATTTCTGATTCCATTTGATTATAAATTGTATCCAAATATGTTGTTGCAACAGCTTTTCTTGATGGTAGCTTATAGAGTGGTTGCAATTCTTCAAAGAATTTTATCCACAGTGGGTGCTCAACCATAGACATGGGAGCACCTGCAACAAATATAGCTTTAGATATTAATTGATCAAGAAATTTTTTCTTTTCTTCCGAGATTTCAAAAGACTGTGTAATTTGAGCAGACGATGATGTACTTTCTGTAACTTCTGACTGTGAGCTTGAAATACCTACGGATTCTTCAGGGCAACGATTTTGTACGATCCTAGTTAAATTATTACTTATTTTCAATTGACTTTTAATAACAAGAGGACACTTAAAACATCTTTGAAGATGTTTTTCCAATTTATTAACATTGGCCACTTTGTATAATGTCTCGCAATATTTACATTTTGCAGATTTATTATTCATAGTGAAAAAATGCTTCAATATATCTTCTTTCTTCCTGCGCGGCATAATGTACTGCGAAAAAAAGGCTTACTTAATTCATTGCAAAATTAACTTTATTTTTTATGTAAAACATATCTTGTGGCTGCGGCGTCGTCCGCGATAAAAATGAAATATATGTAGTACTGTGAAGTAACAGGCAAACATTAAATCAAAACGAAATGAAAAATAAAAGTAATGGACGAAGTAATAGAGTCTAATTAATTTCATCTGACTCTGGAATGCAATGCCAATTCAATAAGCGCTGGTTAAGAGCGTTTACACCTTAAGCTGGCAACGTCGCACTCGCAATCTAGTGTGAAATTATGTTGCGTTTTTATTACTTTTAGATGAATTGTAATAAATTTCTGAAATTTTCTCTGATAACTATTTAGAATAATAATAATAATAATATAAGTCCGCAGGGCAGCTTGTGTGGCGAGCTGTTGTGTGAGTAGCGACACCACGGACCCGAGTCTCCAGAGAGTCGGTCAGGGCCTTCGTCTCCGGCGTGTCTTCATCGGTCGGAGTGTAAACACAAGAAGGCCCGCAGGACTCTCAGCTCTGGCTTGCCTTCATTGGCCGTCCAGAGAGGAGCCGCTAGAGCTATATGCTCCAGGGGTGGAAGTGTTAAAGGGCATCACGCCGCGAGTAACTTCGGAGAAAGCGCAGCACACCTCTCGACATCCCTGAGTCACTCACACCGGTGTTGCCCCCGGCCGTTTTCCTGGCATTTCGGGGGCCCATCTAGTGAGTGGCAAGCCACCGCCTGCCGCAAATAACTAGCAATAAAAGCAGTTATGGCAGGCGTCCGTCCCTCTTCTGTAATAGCCCGGTATTAAATTCACCCAGACCTCATCTCCATAGCCCATTTATTTTCCATTACACTTCGCAATAGTCTCAACGCCTGCCGAGACCTGCTCATGGGTATGTCGTTCCATTGACATATCCTGGAGCGGGTCACGGCGGGCGTACAACATTACATCAAACTTCTCAAAGGGGCCTCTACGCGTTGGATCCATATCCCCGCGCATGCCTATCAAATGACCGGGCTTGATCCGTGATTAAAAAGAGATACATAATAATAATAATCTTTATTTAATAAATAAGCATGCATTACAAAATCAAGAATACATTGTGTGTGCACATAACTGTTGAAAATAGTTGACAACTAAATAACAATATTATTCTTAGTTCTTAAGTAGAACCGTTAGAGCGGCACAATAAGCATACAAATCTGAATACGTATTACAAGTTTTTAATACATTATTTACATAGTAAAATAACGTCATTCTAAATAGTTATCAAAGAAAATTTAATAAATCTATTACAATTCATCTAAAAATAATAAATACACAACATAACGTGACACTAGATTGCGACGTTGCCAGCTTAAGGTGTAAACACTCTGAAGGTCATGAACAGAACATCAAAATGGCGGACATGTTCAACACAAAGTGCACACAGACACTTTTACCGAGTTATAAGTAAAATCATGAAAAATCTCTAACTAAACAATATTCTTAGTAAAAAAAAATAGGAGAATGTAGACAGGTGTTTAATTAGCAAAATAATAAGTCACAAGAGAAAAGTAACTATAATGAATGTAGTGATTTTATAAAATGTTGTTAGAAAAAATTAACAAACTTACCGTTGCTTTAATCTCCGGAATAATCACAGTTTGTCACAATTAAAACGTAAAGTCTATAGAATTAACTGAGTCAAATAAAACGCAAAATTACACGAGTTGCGTGCGCGTTCATCGAACTGATGAGCCAGAATGCAGACAGAATGACCATAGAAACAGAAGCCGGATTTTATCATGCATATTGAGTGAAAGAGACAAAACATGATGTACATGCAGCGATCACTTATTCGCTTTGTTTTTAATATTTACCATACAACATAAGAGCCTATTATATAACATAATAGCCTCTTACTTTACGACATTACTAATGTAAAGGTAGGTACGGTACGAGTTATTCTTGATTTAAGTAAAAAAACACACGGGCTATAATTTATATGATCGCCCAATTGCTATAGTTGACAAAGAACCGTATTCGTGGTGCTAGTAATAACTTTCAAGATCCTAGGAAGTTATAACAAATAAATTTAAATAACTTCGATATAATAATAATAAATACCCACCTTCTGGGAATTTACCCGGGTAAATACCTGATTTTTACCCATAATTGAATATTTCCGGGAAAATACCGGGTAGAATCCCATCTCTAGCTGCGCATACGTTCATCGAAGGCCTACGCTGGACAAACGCTAGTGTGAAGGCGCCCTATTAATAAATATATTCAGTGGTAGATACTGAATGAGCTCATTTAGCGTTAATGTTTAAAGTTTACACTATACAGTAAGTATATTTCTTTTAATTTATGAATGTTTTATAGGTCTTTGAATAAATTATTTCTTCCTTTCAAGAAAAAAAAGAAAATGGTTGTCTGTAAAGTCGGTTTGCGGACGACAATTTTACGTGATAACGTCATAGTCATAAGCAAACATCAGCCGACGGAGTGGAAGAGAATAGATGCGTCACAACTTCACAAGCTTAACGCTTAGGCCGATCGTGCCTCTATATCGCTTGTTCCGCGCTCTCGCTTGCACGCTCGGCTCAGGCGGAACGTGACAATGAGCCATGCTTTTTCGTGCGTGCAGCCGGTGTTCATCGATTTATAAGACGTTACCACGTCAAGAAGTTAAAACTTTTGTAAGATGAGTTTTGTAAAAATATATTTGAATTTCGGCATATCCACGACTACGCTTGTAATTTACAGATATATAATAATACAATCGGTAATACTATGTTTTACAACTGATAGTCTTTATCAGAGACAAGGATTAATAAACAATGAAGCTGACCGCCCGATAACGTTTATGACCCGTCACTAAAGACGTGAACACACCAGCAGCGGCTTGTAATAGAAGAAGAAGAAAAACATTTATTTGCACACATTACACAGTACTATACAAACAAGTTTAACAGACACAATAAGATTATAACTTAAGAAAATTTAAAGCACTGTGCAATGTCGCAAAATGGTCCCAACTCAGTATAAAAACCGAAATCTGCAGTAGACTCGGCACATATTTTTGGTTAAGACCAGTAACCAGAGTAATAAACGTACAATTTAATCTAGAACAAAATACATATATATTATAATCTAAAAAAAATTAGATTAGTACATAGATGTTATATAATTATACATTTTAGATATAGTCGTTCGATGTAGTCGTAAAATGATGTTTTAACTTTTAACCACAGATCCAGCGAAAAATCCTAGGTCTGTGTTTCTAACTGACCCTCTAGCCAAGTGTAATTCGTAGCGTAACGAACGTTAGTTAAATCATGTGACATTTGCCAAAATCGAACATTTTAGTATGAGAATTGACAAATGTCACGTGATCTATCTAACGTTCGTTACGCTACGAATTACACTTGGCTAGGGGGGCTGCTTTTAATACAATGACATAAAGGTAAGCTAGAGCTCTAAGCTTCCTATCAATAAAATTTGTAACATGTTTCTGTCGTCTTTCATTTCATTAAACAAACATATTTGGCTTAGAAGCAAATGATAATGTTTCTTATGTAGAGAATTGTTATATCAAAATAACAATTAAATAAGTATTAACCCACTTGTTACTATAGGTTTTTATTTATTATTACTTATTTAATAAAGATAATGTATGAGCTAATCGAATAAAATTAATCAGCGAGCAATTCGAATAACATTTGTATCCTAAAAATTTCGAACTTTTGAAACTATTCATTTAATTTTAGGACCTTAGAATATTTTTAGATGATATTTTGCTTATGATATTTACCACTTTACAAAATGATGCTAAATGAAACCTAATGGTGCAATAACATTAAATGCTAATATTTGCCAAGATTTATTCTGTGAAAAAATCTTCTAGAGTTCGGTTCAAGATGACATCGACATAGAAAATAGGAATTTACTTGGTATTTTGTTATATTACGATTTACGTACGCTACAACACTAATTAGCCGACCCTGTAAACACTTTTCACGGTCTAGCACAATGTCTAGATCGCGAGATTATTTTATGTAGGTAACTAGGTACATACAACAGACATGAATACAAGATTCTTACTTTATTCCTAATCTTTAGGGCATTATTAAAGTAGGATTACGCATGTAGATAGCAAACTTGATAAGAGAAATACTGGCAAAATTGTGACAATGGTCTCAATTTCTATATTAGGTATTTTATTTTACATAACAGAGAATTGCACTTACTATACGATAATAATATATAGCACTTACTAAGATACTGGGTTCTGATATGGTTCATAACTTTATAGTAACAAAAACTATTGTGCCTCTTACACCAAAACATACTTATATGTATAATTAATTATGTAATTAATATTATATATTTATACGGATAATTTTATTATCTTTTCCTTGTTATTTTAAAAAGTAATTGAAATAAAATGTTTATTTTACTTTATTTTATTTTTAGGGTTCCGTACCTAAAGGGTAAAAAGGAACCCTATTACTAAGGCTCCGCTGTCCGTCCGTCCATCTGTCACCAGGCTGTATCTCATGAACCGTGATAGTTCGACAGCTAAAATTTTCACAGATGATGTATTTCTGTTGCCGCTATAACAAAAAATACTAAATAACAGAATAAATAAATATTTAAGGGGGCTCCCATACAACAAACGTGATTTTTTTTGCTCGTTTTTGCTCGATATTGATAACGGCAATCGGTAGAAGCTTGAAATATTTACAGAATATTTAGTTATATATTCACTTCAAAAATAAATAATTAAATTAAAATAAAACCATATTTAAGTGGGGCTTTCCTACAATAATCGTGATTTTTTTTTGCTGTTTTTATAGATAATTCTACGGAACGCTTCGTGCGCGAGTCCGACTCGCACTTGGCCGGTTTTATTTATTACTTTAATCTCCATTTCATCAACTCCTTGATTTTGATGTTGAATTGGTTTAGAATTCATCATCTAAATCAAGACGTTGAGGAAATGAAGATTAAAGTACTAAAAACAACTGTTTAGATTTTTTTTATGGAATTATGAATTTATTATAGTTGTGTGTACTCAACCTAACAATGAATTACATTTGAGCTCCCCGCATGAGTGAATAAAACGGGTCATTCAGTTGCAAGCAGAAACATTACTGTAGTGTGTGTGTGTAGATCGGTTTACAGTGTACTTAGTAAAAAAAGTAAGTAATTTATTATTGTGTTTATTTATAAAATTATGTGCCATAACTCACACGTGACGTTATTTACCATTAAATAATTGTACCGTAAATTTATCTAGTGCTGCCACTAGCCAATATTAACTTTTAACTATTACTTGGCCGTGTGGTTTCCGGCAGACTAGAATAGAATCACTCCGTCTCTTCCCGTGGATGTCGTACAAGGCGACTAAGGGAAATACATTATAAAACATCGATCAGGCTTCCTCAACCCGTCTGCCCAGCGTGGGGAGTGTAGGCCAAATCCTCCTGTCTGGGACGGACGAGAGAGGGTCGTGCTCCTGTAGTGGAGACTAAAATGACCTGATGATGATGATTAATGACTAACTAAAACTTTAGCAATTTTTTTCTCTGCGGAAACATTAAGTTGTGGAATTTGGTGTCAGCACACACCTTTTCCTCCTCCTCCTTCCGTCTAGGACGGACGAGAGAGGGTCGTGCTCCTGTAGTGGAGACTAAAATGGACCTGATGATGATGATGATGATGTCACACCTAGGTATTTAGGCGAAGAGTGGAGAGAGAGTGAAAGACATATAGGCTGTTGATGTGGTATCGCCTTGCAGCGTTCATAGTAGTGATGTTTGTTCACATATAGTCTTCACGTTCGGTTTCCATCAGGCGAGGTGTGGCAAATTACAATAAAATAAAAACAGAATTAATTTATTAATTGTACCAACATTGACTTTATTAATTTACTATTCTTTTCTGTCGCAATCTAGCAACACTTTAATGTTTTCCGTAGATTTTTTTACCTTTTTTTTCCTTTTTGGGGGTGTAAGTGGTTCATCAACATCTTTGAACCAAAGCCAACTTCACCTGCACGCAGTGCACCCTGCTGAATGACAAACTGGATTAAGCGCAAAGCTTGTGTTATGGGTACAGACAACTGCGACAACCAAATCATCAGATTTGGCCTCAGAGGATGGGGCCCTTTGTAATGAATCGTCTAAGTAACCAAAATTAAAGAAGTATTTTGCTCATTTTTTGGTTAATCTACTATATAAAAATAAGTCGGGTTTTCCTTCCTGACGCTATAACACCAGAACGCACGAACCGATTTCCACGGTTTTGCATTCGTTGGAAAGGTCTCGGGCTCCGTGAGGTTTATAGCAAAGAAAATTCTGGAAAACATTTGAAAAGAAAAGCGGGAAAATCTTTTTTACATACAGCGCCATCTCTAAGAAATGGATGGAAACGAAAAGATTGAGCCACAGCGAAGCGTGGTCGGGCCGCTAGTAATCTATAATTTTATTTTCAAGAAATATGATAATGTTTACAATTAAAATTTTGTATATTTATAGTCTAACTTAAAAAAACAATACTATTTTTGTACTAGCTCCTGAGCCTGGGGCCCCCTTGGTCCAGGGGCCCTTGGCATTTTGCCCGCTCTGCCATCCTGTAGTTAGGTCACTGTTTACTACATTACATATAATATTTATACCATATTTTTTTATATTTACCGGTTTCCGGCATACTAGAATAGAATCACTCCGTCTCTTCCCGTGGATGTTGTACAAGGCAACTAAGGGAAATAAGTACATTATCAAACATCGACCAGACGTCCCCAACCCGTTTGGCCAGCGTGGGGAGTGTAGGCCAAATCCTCCTTCTGTCTTGGACGGACGAGAGAGGGTCGTGCTCCTGTAGTGGAGACTAAAATGACCTGATGATGATGATGATTTTTTTAAAAAGTACTCCACAAGCATATCAATAACATGTACACACAAACAACACACGCATATCAATAACATAGTAAAAATATGATATTAACTTAACATTTAAATACCACTAATTCGTAAGCACATTTAAGTTTTATTTATTTAGGTAATATAATTGGTAAACAAAATAAATTTACCGAAGTCTAAACCCTCTGAGAACTTTTACTCCAAGCTAAAGGTTCCTTTATTGTAGAACAAACGCTGTTTTCTTTCCATCTCAAGCCACGAAATGTTGGAATAACATACCTCCGCTATTGCGACTATCAAATAATAAATAAATAAATAAAGTAACTTTATTACATATAATAATTTCCATCACACTTCGCAATAGTCTCAACGCCTGCCGAGACCTGCTTATGGGTATGTCGTTCTATTGACATATCCTGGAGCGGGTCACGGCGGGCGTACAACATTACATTAAACTTCTCAAAGGGGCCTCTACGCGTTGGATCTATATCCCCGCGCACGCCTATCAAATGACTGGGCTTGACCCGTGATTAAAAAAAAAAGTAATAAAGTATCGTGCTTCGGAGGGCACGTTAAGCCGTCGATCCGGACTGTTGTCATTATAGATGAAAGTCGTTAAGCCAAGTCTGTAATCATTCCACTACTGGGATACGAATCTCCCTTCAATCGACTGGGTTTTAGCATACTCCACCACACAGCAAAATGCCTTATTTACCATATTGCTGTCTCTCACATTGCTAAGAGGGGAAGTCAAATTCCAAAAGCTTCCTACTCCTACTAATTTCTTCTGATTAAATTCGTTGTGAGTTCCAAGGCAGCCGTAGTTAATCCTGCCTACACAGGAGATACAGTGGTGGGCCCAAAAAAAAAAATAGTTATTTGTTATGCAAGGCTGCAAAGTTAATTTTTGGCGCGAGTACCTTGTATTGAAACCTGAGCAAGCGAAGGATTCTAGGATTGAGCCACGAGCGAAGCGAGTGGTTCAAATATAGAATCCTGAGCGTAGCGAGGGTTTCAAAGGTACGAGACGCTAAATAACTTTGCTGCCGAGCGCAACACACAACTTTTCACCTCACTAAAGCGAGGAAAATGTTAGGTGCAAGAAAAACAGTTTTAATAAATATTAAATTACTTGAACAAATCGTACGCTTTTATGTATTTTTCGCGCGATTTTTCCGGAAGAAAACTCAACTCGGCATTATGTACCGCTTGCACTAATTCTGCAGGTGTTAAATTTATATCTTCGTCGCTGCTAGCTTCGCTCATATTTTATGATTTCTTTCGATTTTATCAAAAAACAAACCAAAATAATGGAAGTAAAGTGAATTAAATAAAGAGAAGAAAATTTTAAAGTTTTTTTTTTTAATCAAATTTTCTTGCCGGCCAGTGCGATTCTTTAAATGAGGCTGGCGCATGACATGAAATAAGTATTTGCATTTCACTCATCAATGGACTGGCTGCAGAGAATATAAACTATTACGAAACCAATGAGGTTCTATATATATGTAATTTATTGTACGAAACCTTTATTGAATAAAAATATTCGAATTTTAAAAAACACTTTCCACGCTAGCGGATAAAGTGCGATTTTCCACGCAGATTTCGAATGATAAACAGAGCTTTTACGAGCTAGTGAGGTGAAAAATATATTCCACCACGCTGCTCAACTGCGGGTAGGCGAAGGCCAGTGTTTTCAAGCCGCCTAAAGGCCACTGACTTGGCTTAACGACTGTCATCTAATGACAACAGCCGCAGAAGCAGAATGTGTGTATTTACATAAAAAACCGGACAAGTGCGAGTCGGACTCGCCCACCGAGGGTTCCGTAGGTACGTAGTATCATTATTAAATTTGATATTTTTCATTATAAATAAGAAATAATGCGTCGGAAAAAATAAATAAAATATATTTTGCAATGTGTACATCAAGCCCTTTCATATGATACCCCATTTGAACTAGTAGCTTCAATTTGAAATTTCGACACCCTATAAAAAATATAGACCCCCTATTTTTTAAGATCTATTTACAAATGTATAGTTTTGAGATTTATTCCTGTACTTGTAGTCTATAACGATGTTACGTGCCAAATTTCATAGTTCTAGGTCAACGGGAAGTACCCTATATATAGGTTTTGATTCCCTTGAGTGTGTCGAAATATGCGTTTTTTGCTGAATAAACGGCCGTAACTTTTTTCTACGTAAACTTAGCAGTTTGATTTTTTTACAACTACATGACCGCAGACCTGAGTATACAGTTCAAATTTCAGCTTGATACCTCCACGCATTCTCGACATAGAAATTCTTGACAGACAGACAGACAGACAGACGGACAACAAAGTGATCTTATAAGGGTTCCGTTTTTCCTTTTGAGGTACGGAACCCTAAAAATGTAGTTAGTTTGGAACTAGATGGCAGTGTGTAATTTGTCCAGCCCCCTTACCACCACCTCCTATTGCGATTCAATAACTGAATAGAATGTTTATTCATACCAATGAATAAGCGTCTCTATTTCAAATGGAATAGAGTCGCTTATTCATTGGTATGAATAAGCAATCTATTCAATTATTGAATCGCAATAAGAGATGGTGATAAGGGGGCTGGAATATTTATGTACGACCACGCCCCTCACTTGATCTTCTAACACTTTGCCCTTCAATCTTTCTTGTCCTCATTTTATACTGTTTATCAGGGAACAGTTATTATGCAATAACCTTACGTTATTCTGATTATAATCTTATATAAGCCGAGTTATAAAATATTTCTTATCAAGTTGTGTACCTACTTGAGGCCGTGTTTGTGTGGTAACTAATATAACATTCAGTTTGTTTGTTATGCTGTGTTATTAATCATACTTGTAAATTAGCTTATAGACATTTTCTTGCGAATCTGTTATCGAATATATTAAATTATATTCTTGAAATTTATTTAAATACTAGCTGCCCGCCCTGGCTTCGCACGGGTAGAAAGTGGTGTTTTATTTTCCTCGCCATTTTTACGTCAATTGTATGGGAGTATAGAAAAAAGTTGTGACTTTTCAGGCAATTTTTAAAATTTCTCTGTCTCTCTTTTCGCCAGAGCTTCGTTTGTCAGTCAGCAGGGTGCACCCCGTGCAGCTGAAGTTGGCTTTGGTTCAAAGATGAGGATGAACCACTGACACCCCAAAGTGCCTATTTCAAGTGTCTTCAAACACGTGTTTATATTATTTTTCGTATTCTAGGTATAGATTAGATAGATTATACGGATAATAATCATATGTTGGCATATTATTTCTATGAAATCTATATCGTATTGTGAAAGTGTAATTAACAACAGTATCTACTTACCTAACGAATTATCTATTATTGTTTTATACCTAGAATGCCTAAGTTCGACGACCTAACGCGTGTATCACGCAAGTTAAGCAACGTGGATCGTAGCCTGTGTATGGACGGGTATATTTAAGTCGAGTGTCGATGGGGTGTAAGTGGCTTATCAACATCTTTGTACCAAATCCAACCTCATCTGCAAGCGGTGCACCCTGCTGACTGACAAACGAAGCTCTGGCGAAAAGAGTAGGGAACGTAATTGTAAGCTACCCGACTGGGGAATGTACCTCCACCTCACAGAATACCGCAGCCAATTAACAATTCCCTTAGGGGATTTTGTGTTCCTGCGAGTCAGTGAGGTGACAAAAAAAAACCGGACAAGTGCGAGTCGGACTCGCCCACCGAGGGTTCCGTAGGTACGTAGTATCATTATTAAATTTGATATTTTTCATTATAAATAAGAAATAATGCGTCGAAAAAAATAAATAAAATATATTTTGCAATGTGTACATCAAGCCCTTTCATATGATCATAGTACAAATATATAAGTAAGACAACTCAAGCCCCGAGCGGAGGATAATAGCCTAAACACGTAGGGCTGTCGCTTAATAGTTTATTGAACCGTCAAAAATACTTAGTCAATCTCTTTATAAAAAAATAAGTACGAGTAAGGTAGAAAATACAAAATTAAGTAGAGTAAGTATTAGGGATCTGTAACAAGAAACCGGCCAAATGCGAGTCGGACTCGGTCACGAAGGGTTCCGTGCCAAAAACGACAAACAATCATGTTTGTTGTATGGGAGCCCCCCTTAAATAATTGTTTTATTTTTAACGTGAATATATAACTAAATATTATGTAAGTATTTCAAGCGTCTACCTATTGCCATTATAAATTGGGAGCAAAAACGAGCAAAAAGAAATACGTTCGTTGTATGGGATAAATATTTATTTTCTTCAGTTTTTTTAGTATTTGTTGTTATAGCGGCAAAAGAAATACATCACCTGTGAAAATTTTAACTGTCTAACTTTCGCGGTTTATGAGATACAGCCTGGTGACAGACAGACCGACGGACGGACGGACGGACGGACAGCGGAGCCTTAGTGATAGGGTTCTTTTTTACCCTTTGGGTACGGAACGCCAAAAAACACCTACATATAGAACATCAACATCACCAGAATGATAATAATAAATAAATAAATATTGTCAGACAAATTACACAGCGCCATCTAGCCCCAAAGTAAGCGAAGCTTGTGTTATGGGTACTAGACCACTGATAAACATACGTAAATACATTTTTTTAGGGTTCCGAACCTCAAAAGGAAAAAACGGAACCCTTATAAGATCACTTTGTTGTCCGTCTGTCTGTCTGTCTGTCTGTCTGTCTGTCTGTCTGTCTGTCCGTCTGTCCGTCTGTCTGTCTGTCTGTCTGTCTGTCTGTCTGTTTGTCTGTCTGTCTGTCTGTCAAGAATTTCTATGTCGAGAATGCGTGGAGGTATCAAGCTGAAATTTGAACTGTATACTCAGGTCTACGGTCCCATGAAGTTAAAAAAAAATCAAACTGCTAAGTTTACGTAGCAAAAAGTTACGGCCGTTTATTCAGCAAAAAACGCATATTTCGACACACTCAAGGGAATCAAAACCTATAGGGTACTTCCCGTTGACCTAGAACTATGAAATTTGTCAAGTAACATCGTTATAGACTACAAACAAGTACAGGAATAAATCTCAAAACTATATATTTGTAAATAGATCTTAAAAAATAGGGGGTCTATATTTTTTATAGTGTGTCGAAATTTCAAATTGAACCTACTAGTTCAAATGGACAAATATGAAAGGGCTTGATGTACACATCGCAAAATATATTTTATTTATTTTTTTCGACGCATTATTTCTTATTTATAATGAAAAATATCAAATTTAATAATGATACTACGTACCTACGGAACCCTCGGTGGGCGAGTCCGACTCGCACTTGTCCGGTTTTTTTTGTAAATACATACTTATACATAGAAAACACCCAGACTAAGACAAACAGACATGTTCATGCACACAAATGTTTGTCCTATGTGGGAATCGAACCCACGAGCGTTGGTGTCGAAGCCGCGTCATTGACCGCTACGCCACCAAGCTCGTCAATGATGTTTTTTTATTTATCTAATTGGGTGACTGAGTTCCCAAAGATTCATCGTCATCGAGTGTAACGAACGGGTCTCGTCAGGAAGATCATATGAGTTCAAACAGAATATTTTTCCTATCAGTAATGCAGGAGTTCCACTGTTTTCCGTCCTGCTCCATCATCAGACCCTCGTTACCAAGTGTAATGAAAAGGCTTCATCAAGAGCAATCTAATGAGCCCAAACTCGAGGGGTTAACTATTAGCCACTGAAGAGTTCCAGTAGCGAGCTCATGGCTCCTACTGGCTCAAATTACGTTAATATAAACATGTACACAGCGGCTCACTATCGGCACTGAAACCTAACACCTCCTGGTTGCTAAGCTTGAAAGTTCTCACTCAATACATTAATGAGCCGTGGGGCCAGGACAAAGCAAGCAAATCGTTGTACACATAGAAACACAAATTACGATTTTATTTATAAATCTTATCTTTGTTAACAAAAGTCTGGCTCCCGGTGTATATAGGTAAGTACGTTTTATTTTTTCAACGGTCGTTACGATGTTACTACCTAATTTATAAATTTAAACCTACGTTTATTCCTGTGCCTACGTTATACATAATCAAATGAAATCAAGGATTCAAGTGATCCACATAAATAGGTAGGAATGAGATAACTTTACATCAAATCTGGACCAGAACTATTTCCCAACTAAGCAATTTCGATAGGTACTGGTAAATAGCTAACATAAAATTATGTATGTAGGTAGCTACGTATGATATAGGTAGTAATAGATCACATAGGTACTCACCGTTCTTGTTCGGTAGGTAGTGTGAAGAAAGATAATTTTGGATTTGACAAATTGCTGTTGAGACATCCATGAACACTGCAATATGTTTTATGGCTAGTCGACTTTGTAGCCATCTTTTACGTGCAGTTATATACGACGTAGATAGGTACCTCTATGTTAAAATTGTTAACAAACGTCAGCGCAGCAGGCGCGAATCTTGTGTGAGAGCGGGCGGTTTTGCGTACGGCGCAGCCTTGACTGGCGGTCCATTTAACCTCCCTAAATGTTGTCAGTATGTGCGTGCGACGGCCATACGTACGGGCGCGCTCACATACAAACCACGCTCGGTGCGTTTGTATGAAGTTACCTTACTTATATATTTGTACTATGATATGATACCCCATTTGAACTAGTAGTTTCAATTTGAAATTTCGACACCCTATAAAAAATATAGACCCCCTATTTTTTAAGATCTATTTACAAATGAATAGTTTTGAGATTTATTCCTGTACTTGTAGTCTATAACGATGTTACTTGCCAAATTTCATAGTTCTAGGTCAACGGGAAGTACCCTATAGGTTTTGATTTCCTTCAGTGTTTCGAAATATGCGTTTTTTGCTGAATAAACGGCCGTAACTTTTTTCTACGTAAACTTAGCAGTTTGATTTCTTTACAACTTCATGGGACCGTAGACCTGAGTATACAGTTCAAATTTCAACTTGATACCTCCACGCATTCTCGACATATAAATTCTTGACAGAAAGACAGTAAGACAGACAACAAAGTGATCTTATAAGGGTTCCGTTTTTCCTTTTGTGGCACGGAACCCTAAAAAACAATGATAAGTAAAACGTCGTACGTAGATCACACTAAAGTTTTGCGTAACTTCAAAAAACAACATGTTACGAGTATAACCAAATTATTATGTTTACTGCTTTTCAAAATACTCTCCTTTACATTTTAAACATTTTTCTATGCGATCGAACCATTTTTTTAAAACAGGAGGACCACAGATCTGAAGGCATGTTTTCTACGTGCTGATTGAACGCTATCACTGCCTCTGCGGAGTTGGTAAAAGTGAAACCTCTCATCAAATCTTTGATTTTGGGGAAAATACAGAAATCACAGGTTGCCAGGTCGGGGCTATGTGCAGGATGGTTGACGAGTTGCACTTTTTCGGAAGCTAAAAATTAGTTTGTTTTGTTGCCCGTGTGTGAAGAAGCGTAGTCATGATGTAGGAGAACGCGGCTTTTTGGTCGTCTTTCGCGAACTTTTTCTAAAACCCTGGGTAAACAAATGGTAGAATACCTCACGTCATTAACACTCTTTTGATCTTCAAGTGGAATTATGCAGATCGATGTCACTCAGCTACGGGTCCCCGTAGCTGAGAAAAAAACGCGATCACTTTTGTTGGCCTGTTCTCAATTTCAAACACCCACTCACAAGATTGCTGTTTTTTTCGGGTTCATAACAATAAATCCACGTTTCGTCTCCTGTGACTATGTCATAAACACAACATTTAGAATGTCCGTGGTCGTACTTCAGTAGCATCTGAGAGCACCATTCCACGCGAGCCCGCTTCTGCTCCGCTGTCAGTTCATGAGGGATTCAACGACAACAAAGTTTCAGAACTTTTAATTCTTCGTGCAAAATTTTCCGAATTTGGCTCATACCAATCCCCAATAGTCCTCGAATAGTCTCGTAAGTAATCCGCGGGTTTTCTTCAATTAGCCGCTTAACAGTAGCCACATTATTTTCGTTGACGGCAGTTGAAGGCCGCTCTTCACGAAATTCGTTACGTAAAGAAACCCGACCTCTCTCAAATTCTGCAAACCATCGCCTCACGGTGCTTAAACAAGGTGCTTCTCTCCCAAAAGCATTTTAAAGACGAGCGACACAGTCTTGCGGAGAGAGAACTTTTAAAATCATAAAAAATCATCGCTCGAAAATCTTTTCGACTTAATTCCATTTTCGTCGCGTACGTAGAACTTTGATGTGTGATAAAAAACAATTGACAAATGATTTCCCGCCAAATTTTTTTTTATTACGAAGAAGGTTTAAAAAAATATAACATTCGAATTTAAAATAGTTCCGATTAGCTAGAACTGCAAAACTTTTAGTGTGCCCAATGTATTAAGTTTCGGAGTAAAGAACTGGGTCAAATGCTAATAGAATTCGCGGTCATAAAGTTTTGTGCGATGAATTTATATGAGGAGTCACGAGTGCTCGGTTTAATCGAGTGGAACAATAATTTTATCTTAAAAAGTTTTTTGTATCGTTATGTATTTAGGGAATAATATAGTTTTTGTCGAGTGCGCTAGCTTTGAAGATATAATAAAAAATAAAAAAAATACCGACTCTAAACATTTATCTACATTTATGTATGTAAATACAGGCTGATGATGATGATTGTTGTGGGTAGTTGCACTTGTATGAGGTTGTGGGTACTTTAATAATAAAGACAGTTGCTATCTTGACCTGGCGTTTGCATTACACTACATGGTGGCAGCGGTGATTTTAATAGTTCAAGTGTTTTGAGTGTCACAACTACGGCTACTTTGCTAGAATGTGTGTTAAAAAGTGTAAAGAAAATGTGTGACATCGACGTGTGTGATTACGTCACAGAGGGTGAGGACGAGGACAACAGTGAGTTATTTTATATTTCTATGTTATCTGATATTTCTATTACTAAGAACGTGTTCATGGCGACACCTCATCACGAATGGTATGAACGCTTGCGATGTGACAGGGGTTTGAAAAATTTAAATTACTTTGACTCGGGAGCTGATATTAATGTTATGTCATATGAACGGTTCAAGTCGCTAGGGTTTGTCGACTCGATATTAATATAAACATAACTTAAGGTTACAGTCGTATGGAGGAAATATTTTACCAATAAAAGGTGTTTGTAACTTGATTTGGAGTTATAAAAACATTAAATATGATTTATTGTTTGCTATAGCAGATATGTCTTGTGAAAGTGGCTGGGTCGGCAGACATGTAGGTCCAGGTTAGGTCTTATTAAACGTTGTCATGAGGTACGCGTGAGCGTTTACAGTGATTTGTTTGATGGTCTAGGTTGTTTACCGGGTGAATATCATATAGTTGTAGACAGTTCGATTCAACCGGTTGTGGGCGTGACACGTAAGGTACCTCTTGCTATGCGTGACAAATTACGTATTGAATTAGACAGAATGACGAAGCTAGGTGTGATAAGAAAGGTTACTCACCCTATACCCTGGGTCAATGCCGTAGTAATTGTTGCTAAAAAAAATTGAGACTTAAGAACCCGAAAGCTACCCACTGAGAATTTGTTTAGACCGCGACTTAAGGGTCGCGACTGTGCGATTCGAAGAGCACATTTTCAAATGCCAACAGTAAGCCAATTGGCTTCTAAGTTACATGGAGCTAAGTATTTTTCAGTTTGAGTCGCTAATTCCGGTTTTTGGGCTATAAAACTAGACGAAGCAAGCGCGGACCTTTACACCTTTAGTCCACCCTTTGACCGTTTCCAGTATGTGCGTTTACCATATGGTCTCCATTGTGGGCATGAAATATATCACGCTAAAGTGAAACAGCTGTTAGAAAATTTGGAAGCATTGTTCGAAAGATCGCGTAAAATCAATTTAAAATTTAATAAAAATAAATGTAAGATTTGTGTAGAGGAGGTCACGTACCTGGGGCATATTTTTAACAAGGAAGGGATGAAACCGGATTGTTTTTTTTTAAATTAGGGCGATCAAAGATATGCCCTCCCCAACTGATAGAAAGGCTTTAGAAAGATTTTTAGGTGCTATAAATTATTTGTCAAAATTCATACCAAATTATTCTCAGAATTTCCTTGGACTCGTTTGCTGAAACGAGACAGTGGATGGATGTGGGAAGCGAACCATCAACGTGCTGTAGATGAGCTGAAAGAGGTGATTAGTAGCGCAACAGTTTTAACTTTATTTGACGTTCGCGCCCCCTGTGTCATATCGGTCGACTCGAGCGCCGTGGCTATGGGAGCTGTGCTGTTGCAGGGCGGCCGCCCGGTTGAGTATGCCTCGCGCACTTTTACCGAAACTCAGTCTAGATATGCACAGATCGAAAAAGAATTGCTCGCTATCGTTTTCGCTTCTGAAAAGTACCATCAATACATTTATGGCAAGAAAAATGTAGTTGTAGAAACCGATCACAAGCCATTGGAAAGCATTGTCAAAAATCCATTGCAGTCGGTCCCAGCACGCTTACAGCGGATGTTATTACGGCTTCAGGGCTATGACTTGAATGTTACTTACAAGCCCGGTAAATATATGTATTTAGCGGATACGTTATCGCGCGCGCCTCTGCCAATTCTCTATGATGACACGGTAAGTAGGGGTATTCGGTATCAAATAAATCTTTTGATGAGTCAAGTTAAAATGTCTCAAAGTAAACTGCAGTCCGTTCAAGACGAGACTGAAAAGTGCGCAACTTTCAGTCAATTAATAAAATATATCAACCAAGGTTGGCCGCCATATAAGGGTGATGTAGCAGAAAATTTAAGATACTATTGGTCAATTGGAGAAGAAATGTTTGTTGTTGACGGAGTAATTTTCAAAAATAATTTAGTAGTTATTCCGCAAAATATGAGATTACAAATGTTAAACATTATACATGAGGGCCACCTTGGTATATATCGCTGTAAGAGGCGGGCGCGAGAGGTATTGTTTTGCCCGGGAATTACGAAAGATATCGAAATATATGTGAGAAGCTGTGTAGTGTGCCAGGAGTGCTCAAATGCACCGAATAGAGAACCCATGTTGCCTGTTGAAATCCCAGTACCACCTTGGAATAAACTAGGGGCGGATATTTTCGAGTACCGAAATAGTAGTTTATGAAACTGTTGCATAATAAGGGTTATTAAAATACGAGTGTGAGTTTATAACATGAGCCGAAGGCGAATGTTATAATAGACCACACAAGTATTTTAATACATAATTATGTGCAGTTTCATACACTACTTTATCCAATCTCATGAAATACATGATAATAATATTTTAAATACAACCATGAAGTTAATTTAACAGCTTTAGTTCTTACTTATAAATCCATTTGCAGATCGAGCATGCGTAGTGCGCATGCGCGACGAGCCGCGCTACGCCGCGTTCACAGATTATGTAGAAAAATTTTGCAAAGTTGCAATGTATTTGCATTGCAACCTGATTAAAATACCTGTATCCAGGGCTGAATCAGTATCGAAATTGAAAAAAAGTTATTTTTCGATACAGTTGTCTATACGACAACTGTATCGAAAAATAACTTATTAAATTTATTTTGATAGCTTGTGCGTAAAGACTGTCATTAAGATACTGTGTTTAGTTTTTTAATGTGTAAATTTCAGTATGAGAGTAGATAAAAAATATTATTTATTAATTGTGAATTATTATTCAAGTTACGTAGAGGTTGCCAGCTTAAGTAATATTTCATCGGCTACCATTATTCGTATCGCATACGATAGGTGTTGGTTAGTGATAATGGTACACAGTTCACTAGTAGGGACTTTAAGATTATGTAGAAAAATTTTGCAAAGTTGCAATGTATTTGCATTGCAACCTGATTAAAATACCTGTATCCAGGGCTGAATCAGTATCGAAATTGAAAAAAAGTTATTTTTCGATACAGTTGTCTATACGACAACTGTATCGAAAAATAACTTATTAAATTTATTTTGATAGCTTGTGCGTAAAGACTGTCATTAAGATACTGTGTTTAGTTTTTTAATGTGTAAATTTCAGTATGAGAGTAGATAAAAAATATTATTTATTAATTGTGGATTATTATTCAAGTTACGTAGAGGTTGCCAGCTTAAGTAATATTTCATCGGCTACCATTATTCGTATCGCATACGATAGGTGTTGGTTAGTGATAATGGTACACAGTTCACTAGTAGGGACTTTAAGACGTTTGCTTCTGAATGGGGCTTTGAACAAATCACCACTTCTCCCTATTATGCTCAGTAGAACGGGAAAAGTGAACGCGCCGTGCAAACAATAAAGAATATTTTAAAGAAATCGCTGGCTAGTGGAACAGATTTCTACCGTAACACACCGCGTGAAGGTTTGAGCTCTCCTGCACAGATGTTGATGGGACGTCGGCTTAAATGCAGGTTACCTCTGCACCCTGATATATTAAAGCCAAAAGCTGTAAGCCCAATGGAGCATAATATGTTGATACAAAAACAACCTAAGAGTACTATATTATGATCAACATAGTAAAGTTTTGCCTAAGTTAAATTCGGGCGATAATGTTATAATATTGGATAAGAACCGTAAAATTCGTGGGCAGATAGTATCAGAATCACATACTCCACGTTCGTATCTGGTAAAAAATAAGATCGGTATATACCGCCGCAATCGCAGGAATTTGCTTAAATGTGTATCTCCAGGTGTTAGTGATTCTGATTGTATAAAAATTACTAAAAATGAGACTCAGCCAATAGAATTATTAAGTCAGAATACTGAGTTAACTGAGAATACTGTTTAGGTGTTTTCTGTGTATTATAAGAATGTATTTACAAAAAAAATAAATGTATTTAAGTATATTTATCAGTTGTCTAGTACCCATAACACAAGCTTTGCGCTTAATTTGGGACTAGATGGCGCTGTGTAAATTGTTCAGAAATATTTATTTATATATTTAATACTGATTCCTCATCAACGGAATTTAATGAGAGCTCAACTATTTAAATAAAACCATTATGTCTCAGTGGTTGAGAACTTGTTTAATAAAATAAAAAATCCTTTTGCTTACATAGTATACCTACTTATTTCTGTAGAAAATATGGTCAGAGTGTAAGAAAGGGGTTTGACCTTGACCTTTGTCATAATAGGTCATTGACCCGAGGTTATTGACTTTGAGGTCATTGACCTTTGTGATGTTTGAAAGTCACGTAATTACATGAAAGAATAAGTTTAGAACAAAGTGTGCCATACAAACGTTGTTGTTGACCCCATGACTCCCTTTATCCATCCCCATTATCAGAAAAGGGGGTCATAATGACACCACTACCATCACAAAAATTTCCAAGTCCCTCACGCACCCTTAGCTACACTAGCTCCGGTTTGGTATGAAGGAATGAGTTAAGGACAAAGTATGCCATACAAACGTTGTTCGCCATGACCCTCTCTATCCATCCCCATTATCAGAATAGGGTGTCATAATGACACCACTACCATCGCGAAAAATTCAAAGTCCCTCATGCCTACTAACATAGTCATAGTGCATTTATACAAAATATAACATAGTCATTAGTACAAATAAGGTTTGCAACGGCTCCGGCGCTGCGGGAAGAGCAGCCCCTCCGCTCTTGCGCTACGAAGAACAGGTATGCATGCTCACCTGCGCAACTTCGGTTTTTTGGACAACGACGGCGCCTTCGGGGCTTCCGGCGTCCAGCCTCAGCCGCTGCGGCTCACATGGTGCCTGCCCTTCGTTACGCCGGGCGGAGGCTGCTCTCCCTCCGCGTCTCCGGGTCTACAAAAACACTCTAGTATTGGGCAAACAAGACTGCGTAAAGTCGGGTTCAGCCAATTAGGTTTTCACATGTCGAACAACATAATGATGTAGTATATGAATACCTCCAAAGTAGTCAAGGTCAAATCTTTGAAACCATAGCCCGCATGCAAATATAGCAAATAACCAAAAATGATTCCCATGGTATCCTTTAGAGTCTAAAGGATACCATGGGAATCATTTTTGGCTTAGCGACTGTCATCTAAGCGACTTCTCAATCCGCCTGTATTTTTTATGTTTTTTATGATTGTATCGTCTAAAGTTTAGACGATACAATCATAAAAAACATAAAAAATACAGGCGGATTGAGAACCTCCCCCTTTTTTGGAGGCGGTTAAAAAGAAAGAGATAATTATTAGCATCAAACTTTAACATTTAATACCAAGTAGGTACTAACTACTACTACATACTAAGTCGTTGCGTGTGGCAGTCTAATCGATCACGCAAGTCAAGCAATGTCGACCGCAGCATGTCCGTGGATGGGTTTATTTATCTCGAGTTCCTCCGTGCTTCGTAGGTCACGTTAAGGCGTCGCGTCGGTCCCGACTGTTGTCGTTAGATGACAGTCGCTAAGCCAAGTCAGTGGCCTTTAGGCGGTTTGAAAACACTGATCTCCGCCTACCGGCAGTTGAGCAGCGTGGTGGAGAATCCTCTAAACCTGAAAGTATGTTCGATTGAGGGGAGACCAGTATCCCAGTAGTGTAATAAATAAGTGTTGATGACGACTACCTACAAAAACACAAACAAATAATGGCATGTAAGAAAAACATTTGATGCCAAAACGGCCCCCACTCAGCGAAATGCTGACACATCGAAATGCTGACAGATAAATGAATAAATACAGCGTTGGTATTCTGTGATGGCCATTTGGTTGTCGGCATGGACGTCCTGGGCTTCCACGAACAGTGTTTTGGGAACCTCTTTTTTATATTAGCTTAGCACCAACATCTTTGAGCCAAAGCCAACTTCACCTGCACGCGGTGCACCCTGCTGACTGACAAACGAAGCTCTGGCGAAAAGAGAGGTAGGGAGCGTAATTGTAAGCTACCCGACTGGGGAATGTACCTCCACCTCACAGAATACCGAAGCCAAATAATAATTCCCTTGAGGGTTGTTGTGTTCCTGCGAGTGAGTGAGGTCACCAGAATGGAAGGAGAAGCTGCGTTGGCAGCGGGAGTGGCGGCGCGCGAGCGATATTTTATGTTGCGAGCGTTAATATGGCTACGGTAACCGCTTCACATCAGGCGGGCCGTATGCTGTCTGCCACCTGTCGTAGTATAAAAAAAAGCATATTGACTCCGCTTCGCCTGACTGTAAGCGAAAAGAGGAGCCCCAATCGCATCGGCAAGGGACAAGAGACTTTGATGTCTTGTCAGTTGACGCTGCCATGCTGGCCTACAAGATGCTTCTTCACGCTTCGCTTGAAGGATCCCATATTGTATGAATGAGGAAATACATATGCCGGCAACGCGTTCCACTTTACAACAAGGAGTTGTTTTCTTATAGTTACGCCATGTCCGTCCGGAGAATGTATTTGTATGGCAGAGACTACAGCATGGGGTTCTTCAAAAAGGGTGTGAAGAGGTTTTTACAGGGTCGGCAACGCGCGTATTATGCCCCTGGTGTTATAGGCTTTCATAGGATACGGTAGCTGCTTTTCATCAGGCGGGACGTGTGCTTCTTTGCCACTTTAGTGGTATAAAAAAAATCTATTCGAGTTTGCTCTTTACCTAATGGCAAAGACGGCGTAGTAAAAGGAATTGTTTAAAATAAGTCTTGTCTGTAAAATAAGTAGGTATAATTCAATACTTAGCAAGTTTGTAGCCAAAACAACCTCTTAAATACATTTACGAGTATTTGTAAGTAAGAAAAGTTTTACACAAAGTAAATGACAAGTATCTTAAGTCTAGGAAGATCGTTGGCTAGTGAAAGATGTTGAAAGGTGGTTGAGAGGACACTTGAACTTTCTATAAGTCAAATTGATTTCTACTTTCTTTACTTATTAATAGAGTTTTCATTCTTTGTTTTCATTTCTTTGGGAAAACCTCGGCAGATAATCATTTGACGTGCTTTTAAATAGGAAAGTAGGTATTTATGAATTCATCCTCACACATTGGAGCATTATGTTTTCACACGCCCAAAATCGGGCAGAATAAGCGAAACTCACTTTATAAATCTGACATCTGTATCACCTTATTTTTGTGAATAAAGGAATTTTATCTTATCTTATCTTATCTTACTGTGCGGTTCCAGAGAAGTTTGGTTCCGCGCACTGTCAAGCTGTGGAATGAACTGCCTGTCGAGGTGTTCTCAGGAGACTACAGCATGGGGTTCCCAATCCCAGTTTTAAAATAATTATAATATTTTGAAGATCTCTATTGGTACATATGTTTGACGAGCCGAATGGCTTAGGTCGAATGGCTAGCAATGATCACTTTGACTCCGAGGTCGCAGATTCGATCTCCGCACATGACAAACATTTGTGTGCATGAACATGTCTGTTTGTTTTCTTCTGGGTGTTTTCTACGTATTATATATGTATGTATTTACAAAAATAATGTTATCTTTTATCTAGTATTCATAGTACAAGTTTTGCTTAGTTTGGGACTAGATGGCAATGTGTAATTTGTCCAGGAATATTTATTTATGTAAAGTTCTTATCGTCGTCAACCTCTATTCATCGTACTGCTGCAATACAATGCCAATGTAGTATGGCCCTTCGATTGAAGGGAGACTCTTCAATCGAAGGGGCATATAACATTGGCCCACACTCAACAACAGATCATCTGGTTTGTGTTTATACACATGTGTTTATACACGACTTTAAGAATTCAAGAACAGCCCCCTTACCACCAACTCTTATTGCGATTCAATAACTGAATAGAGTCGCTTATTCATTGGTATGAACAAGCTTTCTATTCAGTTATTGAATTTGGTGGTAATGAATAAGCGACTCTATTTGAAATAGAGTCGCTTATTCATTGGTATGAACAAGCATTCTATTCAGTTATTGAATCGCAATAAGAGTTGGTGGTAAGGGGGCTGAAATATAAAAGTTATCGAATTTAGAACGTTGCCGCGGCGGTGATCCATATTTTTGTTAAATATTTTATCTATTGCAATCTTTCACCAGATGAGCAACGAAGTAATCCCTAAAGGCGAGGGGGAGCTGCTCCGCAAGGCGTGTGAGAAGTATCGCGTCGCTTTTAATCGCGACCCGGTTGTGGCGGCTAGCGCACCCGGCCGCGTCAACCTCATGGGCGATCATGTAGACTACTGCGAAGGTTTTGTTTTGCCTGTTGTAAGTATCTATATTATACTGTTATTACAGATATAGTAAAATAATTTGAGTCAAGAATTGCCCGCGGCACGAAAGAACATCCATGCTTACCTTTTAGATGGTTTAATAAACTAATGATCATCATCTTTCTATGTATGTGTATATATGTGTATTATTTGATATAATACAATATTGTATGTATATTTTATATGTAGGTATGTTTACTGTTAATTAGAATTGAATAGAATAGAATATTATTTTAGTTGAATAGTTACCTCTATTTGTAAGATGTTATTTTCTGTCATTTGCTTAGAACCGCATTCATGAATTTCTGCTTTTCCCGAAGGTTGACTGGTAGAGAATGCTTTTAGCGTTAAGTCCGCCTTTTGTACCCTTATGTAATTTTGTGGTCAATAAAGTTTAAATAAATAAAAAAAAAAATAAGAACCTCAGAGCAAAGTGCCGTGTGCATCTCCCGCGATTCGGCTCATATGTCCGCGAGGTCGGTGGAGCCATGAGAGGTGGAGGGTTTGTACTACAGACACACCCCGGCCACTCCATACAAATGTCGCGTCATGAACTACTACAAGAACAAAGACGTCTATGCAGAGCGTAAATGAGCGTGTGTGAGTGCGGCGCCATACAAACTGTTCTAGATTTGTCTCAGAGGGGAGATGAGGTCGACACGAGAGAGCGGCAGGGAGTGGCCATACTGTACGTAGTATATAAGTAATAACTTATACTGTGCTACAGATAAACTCGGCAGTATGAGCTTCACTTGTCGAAATACCCCAATGCTTTAAGACCAAAGTGATCAATCAGTGTGTCCTCCCGCTATGACCTACGGTGCAGAGACTTGGACGTTGACCGCTGGGCTGGTTCACAGACTAAAAGTCTCACAGCGAGCGATGGAGAGAACAATGCTTGGAGTTTATCTAAGGGATTGAATCGAAAAAATTCGACGAAGAACCAAAGTGGTCGAAATAGTTCTCAGAGTTAGCAAGTTAAGGTGGCAGTCGGCTGGCCACATCTGCCTAGTCAGCGATGGCAGATGGCGGAGGAAAGTCCTAGAGTGGAGGCCACGTATGGGGCGTCAAAGCGTAGGGCGCTCCCTCTCTAGATGGACCGACGACCTCAAAAATGTGTCTGGTAGCGATTTGATGCGAAAAGCAGAGGATCGCATATGGTGGAAAGCGTTGGAAAAGGCCTATATCCTATGAATGGCTAGCAATGGCTACCTTGACTCCGAGGTCGCGGGTTCGATCCCCGCACAAGACAAACATTTGTGTGCATGAACATATCTGTTTGTCTTGGTCTGGGTGTTTTCTATGTACATAAGTATGTATTTAAAAAAAGAATGTATTTAAGTACATTCATCAATTGTCTAGTACCCATAGTACAAGCTTTGCGCTTAATTTGGGACTAGACGGCGATGTGTAAATTGTCCAGAAATATTTATTATTTATTATATCCAGCAGTGGGTAGATACAGGCTGATATTGATGATGATGATGATGACAGATATACTCGGCAGTTGAGCTTCACTCGACTAGCCATCTCTTTAAGCTTTTAATGCCTTATTTGCTATATTACTGTCTCTCACATGCCACAAGGTGAAGTCAAGTTCCAAAAGCTTCCTATGTGTAAGGGACTCGAACAAGGCGCTCGTTACTAACTGAAAAAGTCCGGCCTGAGATCCGGCGACTTTCAATTCGGGACAGGCGCACCACACAGAGTTCCAGGGCATTCATTCAAATCACCGGGTGACTTCACTCGGCTTGCGTTGATTTAGGAAAATAGCGAAATAATTTTCGAGCTCACCGGCTACGGTACGAGTCTTCTTAACGCAAAAGGATGTATTTTATTTATAAGTTATTTTAAAACTTTTGGATAAACAGCCATTCATTGTCGTCAACTCTCATTTAACTACTGTATACGGGTCTGCCCTCAATTGAAGAGGTTTAGAGCATACTGCACCACATAATTCAATCTTGGGGGATGGTGGAGGTAAATCCTAATAAATTAATTTCAAGTTTAGTATCACTAGTCGCCTGTTAAAAAATTCTTACATGATGTGTCAAAAAATTTACAATAACATACCAAATGATATAAAAGAGCTACCATTTAACAAATTAAAAAAAATACATTTAGTAAATGGCTAATAGAAAAAACGTTTTATACGCTTTACGTACGAATTCTTAAATTATTTCAAAAAATAAGTTCTCGGGTTATGTCGATGCATGGAGTAAATCCTTAAAATTGTGACTATAAATATTTGCATGCTATTATATAAAATGGCTAAATAGGCATATAAGCAACTATTACTTTTAAGATCCAACCGCATTTATTGTACCCACCGTATTTATTGCAAATAAATCATTTGTATTTGTTTTCAAGCTGAATACATTTTTCATGCCCAAACATACATACTTTTTTTTTTAACAAAACAAAACGTTTTCTTGAAAGGTGTGCAAAATTACAACGTCGAGTACATTTTTCCTACACAAATTAACATCGCACCTTTGATTCCTTTTTCAAGAAGCACACCGGTATTTTAATACATAAAATTCATAATCTAAATGTAAATTATAATGTTTCTGAAATGTAAAACGACTTGTGCGACTAAATTTATGGAAGTCAAAGACCATTTCATACTTGTGGCGACACTGTAATATGGGTAATTACATACATAAATTTTTAGGTTGTTGTTCTAACCATCAACATCTACAGATCGCCTGAGGATGCCTCGCGTAGAGGTGAAACACGAGTCGCAGAGACTACCTCGGCAGTCGGGGCGGTGGCGGTCGCATGTTTCTTCTGTTTCAGATGTTGGAGAATCGCCGAGACGACCGCAGCAGCTGGAGCAGAGACGACCAACGCAGCCACGGCAGTCATATGCATGCATCTACTAACAGTAGTAGGTGAGTGCCGGGCGGCAGTAGTTTGTATGAACTAATTGGCGGAAGCACGCAAAGTAGTGTAGATGAAATTGTCTGTATTTACATACCTTTATTGTTGACGTTTCGACCAGGTTGCACCGGCCGTGGTCACAGGCTGACTGTCTTAGCGATGTGCCTCTATGCCTTCATTACCGAAGTCGATGAATCTTTATCTCCCCGTGTTGTTCGATATCCAAATACGACATTACTACACTCACGACATACCTATTCTGTAAAAAAACCCGTCGGTTATTTGTTATTTTCATAAATCATGCAACGCGAAAGTTTAAAAGTAATTTCACTAACTCTACCCTTGCGGCTTCGCGTGCTCTATAAAATGTCATTGGCTCTACTAGACGTACATCTCCAGTCCAATTTGTAGTTCTTTAAGGCTTGTGTTTAACTTATAGAAAGAAGAAAGATTTTTTTTTATTTCTGCTACACATAACAGTTTACATCCAGTAGACACGTAAAATTATATAATATAGAGAATCACTGGTTTTCTTTGATTTATTATTTACTCTATGCCTAGCTAATGCTCCTCTGTGCACCAACCTTTCGGTTATATCACAGGATTGCGAGTCTCTGATTGTCGACGATCCCAAACTAACAGACGGTTTAGAACCTTTAAGTCCGAGAAGAGATTTTACGTCCCTTTGTGTGTTCTACCGTCTGTAAAATGGGGTGTGTTCAGAGGAGTTTGACATGATGCCAACGGCCTCCTTCTACAGTCGCACCGCTTGCCACCGACAGGGTATTCATCCTCACACATTGGAGCCTAAGTGGTCACGTACTGTGCGGTTCCAGAGAAGTTTTCTTTCGCGTACTGTCAAGTTGTGGAATGAACTGCCTGTCGAGGTTTTCTTAGGAGACTATAGCATGGGGTTCTTCAAAAGGGACGTGAAGAGATTTTTACAGGGTCGGCAACGCGGGTGTGATGCCCCTGGTGTTACAGGCGTTCATAGGCTACGGTAACTGCTTGCCATCAGGCGGCCGTATGCTTGTTTGCCACTCTAGTGGTATAAAAAAAACTTTTACCCGCCCCGCTATTGCGCCAACTAGGCACTCAAGCGGATTCGTCAACTCGTTACTTATGAACAGTGTTATGCCGGCCTACATTAGTGCCGCGTGTTATGTGTGCATGTCAATGAAAGTCGAGCTCTGGACAAAGACTAGTTTATTCATCATAAGTATGTAGAGACATCGATATATTTTATTATTCATATACCCTCACATCTCCCTCCTTAAATAAATAGCAAATTAAAATTAGTCAATTAAAAAATTACACAATTTAATTGGCATCATTTTTCTTTCACGGAAAATGAATTTAAAAAATACCAAACAATTAATTCAGCAATACAATAAATTAATTCACTTAAATTGTGATTAGATAACATGCAAATAAAATTTATTTTATTCAAATAATTAATCATATGTTTATCAAATCTGCAATATCATATAAAAAAAATTATATACCTACTCCAATGGAAATTATTTTTCTGAATTACATAAAGTATGCCTGTTTAGAAAATAAATCATTATCTTCTATATTTAATATCTATGAAAATACAATGCATTCTTCTATTAAAAAATAATAAATTCAATCAATGAATCAGAAATAAATTCAGTTACATTATTTCATTATAATTTACAATTATTACAATTAAATTATATTTCTAAACATACAAATAAATAAATATAAGATTATAATAACTCATTACAATCATCGTGCATTTTTTTTTATATACATAATTTATAATAATTTGACTTTTCAAACAACATTCAATGCAAACAGTGGAACTTATTTAATATTGTTCAAGTGGTGTCCCATCTAGGTGGAGGCCTCACTGTCCTGCCAAAACGAGTTACATAATTATTATTGACATTATTACTATTATCAATGTGTGAGCGATGTTGCACTGAGGGTGAAGCTATTGCACATCATCATAATCAAAGCTATAGTCAGGCGTGTCATGTCGTACTGCGGTGTCCCTAATTATGTGTTTACGATTCCTAATTATTTTATTACCACTGGGTAACTGAATTTCATAAGATCTGTTCTCCAACACACGGGAGATAACTCCGGGCAACCAGCGCCTTTTAATTCCTTTCATATCTAAAAATTTAACTTTCTGGCCTAATAGCAGCCCATTTAAGTTTTTGGCTGTTCTATCGTAATAATATTTTTGTTCACATTGTCTTTCTATTAATTTATGTTTAATGTTACTCTGCACTTTCGGCTGTAGCAGTTTGAGTGACGTAGGTAAAATACTACGTAGTTTCCTACTTTGCAATAATTCGGCTGGTGACGGTATGCTGCGGCTTATGGGAACATTTCTAAATTATGCAAGACGATAATCAGAACCGCTTTCAGTACTCTTTATGATCATGTTCTTAACAGTTTGCACGGTACGTTCGACTTGTCCATTAGATTGTGGGTAGTATGGGGACGAGGTTTTGTGTGTAAATTTCCACTCATTGGCAAATTCCCTAAACATACTTGAAGAAAACTGTGGACCACAGTCGGACATGACGACTTCAGGGATCCCTTGTCGACTAAATATGTCTTTTAAGCATGTTATTACGTAATTAGAATGGGTGTATTTCAGTTCTACCAGCTCGATGAATTTACTGTAATAATCTATTAGTAGTAAATAATTATTATCTTTTATTTGAAACAAATCTATGCCTACTTTGGCCCAAGGTCTACTAGGAAGCTCATGTGGCTTCAATTCTTCTTTTTGATTACACTTTCTATGAGACAAACATATATTACAGTTAGCTATCATATTTTGTAAATCATTGTTTATACCTGGCCAAAACATAATTTCCCGAGCCCTAAGTGTGCACTTTTCAATACCCATGTGACCAATGTGAATGCTACCTAAAAATTCCTTCCTTAGTTTTTTCGGAATAATTATTCTGTCCCCCTTCCAAATTAAACCGTATGATACTAATAAATCTTCTTTATACCCCCAGTAGGGCTTAATCAAATCGACTACTTGTTGTTTTTTTTGCGGGCCAACCTTTCAAAATATACTTTTTTAATGTCATTAACTCATCATCACATTCGGTATGTTTTTGTAATTTTATAAACTGACTATCATTCACGTAGTGAGACTGCAGCGCGCGCTCTGCACTGTTTCTCATAATCACACAGACCTCGTCATGCATCGTGTCATCTCTGTCGCTCCCGTCTGTACTGCTCACCGCCGGTTCGTATGCCCGCGATAGCGCATCAGCTATGTATAGTTGTTTACCTGGTTTGTAAACTAATCTAAATGTAAAACGTTGTAACCGTAAAAGCATTCGTTGCAATCGAGATGGTGCATCTACTATTGGTTTTTTAATAATTGTTATGAGTGGTTTATGATCAGTCTCGATTGTAACATCGGACCTTCCATAAATATATGCATAAAACCTTTCGCAAGCGAACACGCACGCATACAACTCTTTTTCGATTTGCGCATATCGTTGTTCTGCACTATTCAAGGACTTTGATGCGTAGCACACAGGCAAACCATTCTGCATAAGGCACACGCCAAGGCCGCTCTTACTCGCGTCTACAGAAATTGTAATAGGTATATTTAAATTATAGTATTGTAGTACAGGACTACCAGACAAACATTTTTTTATCTCTGAAACACATTCATCATGTTTTTCATTCCAATGCCACTCTGTTTCCTTTTTTAATAACTCCCTTAATAACAATGTTTTATTCGACAGATTAGGAATAAAGTTACTAATATAGGTAATCATGCCCAGTAACCGTTCTACATCTTTTTTATTTTTCGGCACCGGCATATTTGTAATGGCTGAAATATGTGACTCATCGGGTCGCAAGCCGTTTTTTGTTATAAAATGACCTAAGTATTTTATTTCTTCTAATTGAAATTTACACTTACTTTTATTTAACTTTAAATTAATTTTCCTGCATCTCTCAAGCACTTTCTTCAGCCTTTCATCATGTTCCTTTTGTGTCGATCCGTATACTAATAAATCGTCTATGTACATGCATACCCCTTCTAAATCATCGAAGTTTTCACATATTTTTTTATGAAATATTTCACTCGCTGAAGAAATTCCATATGGCATCCTTAAAAACCGATACCTACCGAAAGGTGTGTTAAATGTACAGTAAGAATCGTTCTCATTTAATTTAATTTGCCAAAAGCCAGAAGAAGCGTCTAATGTACTAAAATACTTAGCTCCCGAAAGTTTAGATACTATTTCGTCGAGAGTAGGGATCCTAAAATGTTCTCTTTTGATAGCCTCGTTGAGCTCTTTTGGATCTAGACATATACGTAAATCACCGTTGGACTTTTTTACAACTGTAATGCTACTTACCCAATCGGATGGACCTTCCACCTTTGAGATTATGCCTTGTTGTTCCATTTCATTTAATTTTCTTTTGACATCATCACGAATAGCAAAAGGCAGCTTCCTAGGAGCATGTATGACCGGAACGGCGTTTTCTTTTAACTTTATTGTATATTTACCTGGTAAACACCCTAGCCCATTAAACACATCCTCATATTGATTAATAAAATAAGGTATTAGGTGATTTTCATCCCTAGCCTGCAGCGACATGACACGCCTTACTACATCTAATTCAGTACAAGCATAGCGACCCAGTATCGGTACAGACTGAACGTCGGCTACTTTAAATTCTAATAAATACATCTTTTCTTTATAAAATACTTTCAAATAAATTTTACCAACAACCTTAATCGAGGCGCCCGAATACCCACTTAGTTTCGCATTCGTATGCAGCAATTGAGTCTGACATATATTTAACTTTTTTAGATAATACAATGGCAAAACATTCGCCTGGGCGCCTGTATCCAAAGTAAAACAGACATTGACATTATTTATTTTTAAGATTAAATTCCAATCTAAATTACAATTTTTTATTACCTGTTCAGATTCTTCGATTTGATATATACCACACACGCGTGAAAAATGATTCATCCTTGAACATCGCAGACACCTCTTTCCGTACGCTGGACACTCGTATGCACCATGTGTACGTCCACACCGGCCGCACTGGCTGCCCGACGCGGCAGCGCGGCCGCGGCTCGGCGCGGGCGCATCACGCGCGCGCGGTTGCTGGTCCCGCCAGTGGCCGCCGCGCCCAGCGCCGCCGCCGCCATCTCCTCGACCGCCACGCACGACTCCTTGTCCTCGGCTCCTCCACGATGAAGTCATCGGGGATCTGCTATGATTGATTCTGCACATTTCACCTTGGTGTTCCTTTTTATTTATCTCACTAATTTTATGTATATTTTTGTCCGTATATATATTTTCAGAATATGCTTTTGAGGCGATAGCGGCACGACAAATCTCAAGCGCTTTTTTGAGATTTAAGTCGTCTTCGCGTAATAATCTCTCTCGAATAGAATGACTCAATATGCCACATACCAGTCTGTCCTTGATAAGTTCTTCCTGTAACATTTTAAATTCACACGTCTGCGATAATCAGTTTCATTTTCTTTTTGGTTCCTCGTGAAAAATCGGTACCGTTCAACCGTTAAATTTTTTTTTATTTCAAATTGCTCGTCCAATTTTTTCAATACACCGTCAACTGTAGACGGTTTTTCTGTTCCTAGACTTAATATATCTCGACATTCTGCACCAATCACGTGTAATAATATATTTAATTGCACATCAGCGGCTTTTTTATGAAGTTCACAGGCCTTACTATATATTTCGTAACTATTTTTCCATTTCTTCCATGCTTCATTTAGTTCGCCCGACGACGTGTCCAACGAGTTTCTATCGAAGCAAAACGGCGAAGGCGGCGATAAAATACTTTCCATTGTAATATTTATATCCACGTACTTATCACATTGATTATTGTAACTATATTTTAACAACTATTTAAGTATATTATTTGAATCCGGCTGCGCCATGTTGTGTGTGAATGTCAATGAAAGTCGAGCTCTGGACAAAGACTAGTTTATTCATCATAAGTATGTAGTGACATCGATATATTTTATTATTCATATACCCTCACACCGCGAAGCTCCACAAACAGGCGTGAACGTGAATGTAGATGGTTTTCGCTAGGTTCACAGGCGTTCGCGCTTGTTCCCCGATCTGAGTCGGTATTTTGTCCCGCGACAAAGTGTTCGCGTTTCGTTCGTGCGGTGTCCACGCATACATATCTGCATTCACGGCGCGCCGCCAGTTTACTCCTGACTACCGATGCGTACGGCATTACATACAAATCATTACAATTTCAGTCATCCACCATCTTCTTCTTCTCCAACGATTTCTAATTATTTTCTTATTTTGTAGGCACAAATAGTTACATGTTGCTACAGCAAACAAACTTTTGCAGCCGCAGTTCCATTTCACGGCAGGTTTCACTCACGAATGTGTGACTCGTGAATGTAGAGGGGTACAAGTTCTGCCGTGAAATCACGGCGCGAATTCACGGCATAATTTCGTGGCACTAATGTAGGGCCGCCATTATGATTATGACAGCAAAAAAAAACGTAAGCGACTCAGCATAAAGCCATAACTACACTAGTCATGACGCTGGTTTTCAGACGGTGTCGTCCGAAAAAGTAGTTGCGCGTATAATGTATCGCGTATTGTAGGTTACATAAGTACATAAGCACTTTATATAAAATAAAGGAGTAACACAGATACCATTTAAAATACGGAAAAGTATTAAACGCGATAATCTAGAACAGGGCTGTCCAAGGCACGGCCTGTGGGCCGCATGCGACCCTTGGCTTATATTTGTGTAGCCCGCGATGTGATTTTCATTTACCGGTTTTTATATAGATTTGTACCGCTACATTGAATGAAAATTGTATATTTCTAAAAAAAAGTTAAAGTTTTATAACTAACTAGTTATAACTAAGCTTAAACTTTCAAAGTAAAAGTGTCAAGTATGTGTTTGTTTCTGCGGTCCGCTAATCTATTTAGTAATTTGTTGGCCGGTTGGCCGTGTGGTTTCCGGCAGACTAGAATAGAATCACTCCGTTTCTTCCCGTGGATGTATGTCGTACAAGGCGACTTAGACTTAATAATACATTATCAAATATCGATCAGGCCTCCCCAATCCGTTTGGTCAGCGTGGGCAGTGTAGGCCAAATCCTCCTTCCGTCTAGGACAGACGAGAGAGGATCGTGCTCCTGTAGTGGAGACTAAAATAGACCTGATGATGAATGACCTGGTATTGTATATGGTTTGGACAGCCCTGATCTAGAATACATTATTGATATTAATTAAGCTTTTTCTTGGGGTAGTATATCAATAATTTTTATGGGACGCCATGTAAGTTGTCTGCTGAATACGCCGAGCTTGGAACTGTTCGTTTGTCTCAGAAGCCCGTTGAGGTGCCAGATATTCAGCGTTCTTTTGACGTCGAGCTTGAGACTGTTCAGGTGTCGCAGCAGCCCGTTGAGACTCTAGACACTCAGCATGCTGTCAACGTCGATCTTGAAACTGTTCGGGTGTTTAAAAGCACCATACGGGCATACAATTTTCGGTGGTTGCCCTCGATTTCTCCTGGATCCCATCATTAGAACCTGACCAGTTGAAAATGGGACCACCTCAGAATTGAACTCTATCCAACACAATAAAAATTTTTGAAATCCGTCTGTTATTGACGGAAATATCGCCGAACATACATAAAAAAAAATACAGTCGAATTGAGAACCTCCTCCTTTTCTTGAAATCGGTTAAAAAGCATTAGTGTTGTACGTGGTAATGACACTATCAAATGGCGATACAAAATTCTAAGAAAATTCAACATAAGAGATGGTATAACAAAATATCCTACTTTGAATTACGGAATGAGAAAAAGAAATGCTGTCCGGAAAAGAGCGATAAAATTTTAACAGAAATATACGGAAAAATCCGTTTACAAGTCTTATTAGTATAGTTAGTAAACAGCCATTATTGACAAAAATATAATATAAAAACATATTTTGTCCCATATCTCAGAAAGGGGGACCTAGGGGTAGCAAGTATGTTTTAAGGAATTGTAGGTAATACTACGCTGGAAGACACAATACCCGCTATATGTATGTATATTAACACTTTCGACGTCAACAATGTTTAAGTTAAGCATCATATTGGTATCAATATTTTTTGACAATACGGGAAATTTTATTTTTAGTGTCCTATTTCCGGCCCTTTGTATGGATTCGATCCACTGTGCAACGTTGGCGTTGTACAAGGAACTATTTTTATCTCGTAACGTCGTAATATACTACTTGTTGTGGATTTTCTATATTTTATCTTTTTATTTTCTATATATTACTTTTTATTATTTGACTTTCAAATTAACACAGTTGGTAGTAACCATCAAATTTATTCAGAAAATACAGCAAAGTAAAATAGGCAAAATTGTAAGATAATATTATTTACGTCGAAATATTCTTTAATCAAAAGCTGTGTACACACTATACTTCAGACCCACCGTACCCCTGACCGTACCTCTGGTGGTACGGTGGGTATTTTAAATTTAAACCATACCACTAGCTAATAGTGTTGTACGCTAGAGCTTTTTCTCCAGCACTTGCATGTAATGTAACATTCCTGCGTATGTTCGGCGCTAACGTTCGGCGGAATGCTCATGGCGAGCGAGCACATACCTGCAACACTTCTTTCTACTACTCGTTTAATGTTCGTTGGAATGTAGATTTTGTATCTACGTAGTTCCGTATTTGCACGATGAAATGTCACACCAATTCATAATTCTAAATAGGTCAATAACACAACGTAAGTGTGCCTATTGTAAAGTCCGCCTATTGTACCAACTTACTGAGGTCAATAAAGTTATAATAGATGAACGTAGAGCGATTCGTTGTTTTGTTACAACCAAATACTCTAGTTTCTATTCACTAGAGATTTCAATAGAGATTGCCCTTTTAGACATTCACCAGGCGACCGGGCCCGGTAGGTACGAAAATTGCGACATGGAAGTTGATAAGACAAGTTTAGTACATTCGGCTGCGTTATTAGTTTCTTATTCTAATACTATGTTTTCAGATAGTTACATTAGTATTCTTCTTCTTGCGTCGTTATCCTCATTACTGAGAGTCGTGACCTCCACGTATCCTTTTACGGACGAACGCTCTCCACCTGTTACGGTCCTCTGCACAGCGCATAGCGTCAGGCAAGTTGGTGTAACCAGAGTCGCGAATCTGATCAGTCCAGCGCATGGGGCTTCTTCCTCTTGGTCGTTTTCCCTGAATCTTCCCTGTCACTAGGAGTTTTAGTAATTAACTTTGACATTAGTATTAGTAATTAGCTTTAAGCAAGCAGGTCTTTCTCTTTACTCTGTATAGTATTAGCAATTAAATTGCGGGCGGCTTCTTAAATAATCTGACTACTTTTCAAACTCTCCTTCCAAATCCTCTAAATCCAGGCAATTCATCAGCGCGTGGAAGATCATTTCTATCCTAAACTTAACTTAATTACTGAATACTAATGCTTGCTTAAACTTAATTAGTAACACTAATGTTACTATTCCGTTCATAAGTTAAACTAACAAATTCTGTATTAAAAACTCGTGATTTTGAGACTGATTAAGATTGATTATTGTTGATTTGCTGCTTTGAAATAAATATTATTCCGTAACCTTCATTCATTGTATTTTTCCTCCATTTATTAAAAGCACATTTTCATAAAATACTTTAAAGGTTTCATCTAACACATCAACCCGGCCGGGTTGGCGGCGAATGTTACCGGACCCAGCCGTGTTGAAAAACAAACCGGGTTGCAATCTCTACTATTCACCTTAATACCATTAACACAGAAAGGGTCTGGTCTCCGGCCTTGGAAGGCCTTAGTTAGAGTAAACACTAAAGTCTCTCCTCTAACGATCGGGTTCCTAACGTCAGACCATTTTCCAGATAACTCTTGGTTTTACAGACAATTTGATCTACACTACTTTGCGTGCTTCCGCCACCAATTAGTTCATGCAAATTACTGCCGGCCAGCATCCACCCACTACCGTTAGTATTTGCATGCGACTGTCGTGGCTATGCTATGGTCGTCTCTGTTCCAGCTGATGTGGTCGTCTCGGCGAATGTCCAACATCTGAAACAGAAGAAACATGCCATCGCCACCGCCCCGACTGCCGTGGTCGTCTCTGCGACACGTGTTTCGCCTCTACGCGAGGCATCCTCAGGCGATCTATAGATGTTGATGGTTAGGACAACAACCTACAACCTACACAACACGTGTCGCAGAGACGACCACGGCATGTTTCTTCGGGTCCTGTAAATTTGACTTCCGCAAAATAACACCTGAATCAATTAACTAACTCTTGGTTTTAATGTTAATTTGATATTTAAAATATTCTATTTCGAATCATACTCGTATGCCGTTTATATAAGAGACACTATAAATTATACGAAATTGCCGTATATTCGCTATTCATATAATTGCCATACATTTACCCCCTTCCCTTCCCTTGCTTCGAAGGCAAGGCAAGAGGTATGGCAAGGGTGCAAATATGGGGGAAAATGAGTTTTAGTAGTATAATGCCAAAAAATATTTATTATTCTGAATTAATTACCTTTTTGTATGTATTTTTATGTACACATTGTACATGTGTACAATTAATAAAATGCTCAATGTTTATTCTACTGTCCATTTTATATATTGTACAAATTATTCTGACCCGTATAAATTTGTAATAAAAGTTAATTCTTACCAAGTATATAAAAAATTTACTGGAAGAGATCTCTTATAGCGATAAGCCCGCCTTCGTACATTGTCATTATAAATTATATTTTTTTCTCTCAATGTTTGTGTATTTATGTTTGTACATTAAGAGCGCGCATAAAGCTAGAAAAATATCAGATTTCACCCGCGCGCTTCATACGTCCCGCACACGTCCGTCGCTCGGAATGAAAAGGTCTCCCCGCACCGGCCCGCGTCTTTTTGCACAGTATACCTAAAATAATCAGATAAATACTGGCTAAGTGCGAGTCGGTTCATCTAATAAGTACCATTTTTAGTGGAATTGATATGTGCCAAACTTTCATAGTCATTAGTTGCCGAAATATTCTTTAAATTAGAAGCTGATCTTAAAAAAAAAAGAACAATAAAATAATATAAGCACCTAATTTGACGAGCTCGGTGGTCGAATGGTTCGCAATGGCCACGTTGAGAACAAGAGTCTTGGTCTGGGTGTTTTCTACTTAAATACATATATTATAATATAATAATACATATATTATAAGTATGTACTTACGAAAAAAAATGTATTTAAGTACATTTATCAGTTGTCTAGAACCCACAATCTTTGCGCTTAATTTGGGTCTAGATGGCGCTGTGTAAATTGTCCAGAAATATTTATTTATTTACTAGCTGTTACCCGCGGCTTCGCCCGCGTGGTCTAGGTGGACTGCCATTGTGTGTATATTTTTTCTTGTTGTGATTTTTTTACTTCGTGGGATAAAAAGAAGTACCAATATGTACGAATTTTAATGATATTCGGCTGCATAGTTAAGGCGTGAAGAAATAACAAACAAACGAATTTACTTTCTTTTAAGTATATTGTAATATCTGTATTTTTTTTTCGGGTAATAAATGGCCTATGTTTTACGGTATACATCTAATCAAAAATTGACAATTTGCCTTTATACCCCCTCTTAAAGAGATTAGAACAACAAATCTCCGCCAACCCGCAATTGAGCAGCGTGGTGGAGTCAGCTCGAAACCTCTTCGATTGAGGAGAGACCGCAGAGGGATGATAAGGGTTGTCGACGACGAATCCTATATTTATCCATTAAGTATAAACAAATATGCTCAGATTTTTCTTCTATTGTTCTCCAGGCTATTCCTTTCCTGACGGTCATCGTAGGTGGATACAACAATAGCGATAAATGCAACGTGGTCTCGGCCCTCGCGGCCGGCGGCGACGTTCAGCACAGTTTCCCTTCGCCAATCGCCGGGACCCTGAAGCCAGGTCCACCAGCCTGGTCTAACTATGTTAAAGGAGCTGTAGCTAAATTTCCTGGTAAGCAGATTTTTTAAACTATTTACGGTTTACTTTATAAATTGTTATGTATATGTAGGTATATACATAACAATTTATAAAGTAAATTCCTTCAAGTTATACATATTTAGCATAGCTTGCAATATGCGCCGTATGCGGCTATGTTGCAATTTATCGGTGAAGACAATTAAATTAATAAATTAGTGTACATCTAACACTCGACGGGTTTGGTTATTTTAGATCTCCTCGGAGTCACTCAACCCTCAGCTCAGCTCAGCATCAGCTCTTAGCTTACAGCAAACCCACAGCGCATAGCTCTATGTAAAGGTCCCAATCAGTGTCCCTTACAAATGTCGTAAATAAACGTACAGCTACGGGGAACAGCCCCCTTACCACCAACTGAATTGCGATTCAATAACTGAATAGAATGCTTATTCATACTCAATGAATTAGCGACTATGCAATTTGAAATAGAGTCGCTTATTCATTGGTAAGAATAAGCATTCTATTCAGTTATTGAATCGCAATAAGAGTTGGTGGTAAGGGTGCAGTTAGCGCATGCTATGGATGCTTGTATTATTCAATCTGCAGTCCTCTTTATCTGATCTGCCTTATGTTGAGTTGCTGACTTTAGAATGAAGAATTTGAGATGAGTCAAGAAATGTTAATTGTGGTATTTATAACGATGTTGGTAGATCGATTGCTAGTTAACCATTTCCATTTAATCCTTCTGTGGTTGAGTATAAGTGCTTAGCTGTCGTACCTACTCTTTCAATGACATAATTGTGAGTTCAAAAACAAGGAACTTCAAGGTAGTTATCAAGGTCCTGTTTACCAAACCCGAGAACTTTTCTTTTGTTTATATCCGATAGGACTAACAAGGCATTAGTAATTTTCCATTCATTATTATACTAGCTTGTCCCAGCGATATATCAATGGAACAATATACGCTTGAGCAGGTCTCGGCAGGCATTGGAGCTATTACTATCTATGACGAGCTCGGTGGCGTAGCGGTCAATGACGCGGCTTCGACACCAACGCTCGAGGGTTCGATTCCCACATAGGACAAACATTTGTGTGCATGACGATGTCTGTTTGTCTTAGTCTGGGTGTTTCCTATGTATCATAAGTATGTATTTACAAAAAAAAAATGTATTTACGTATGTTTATCAGTTGTCTAGTCCCCATAACATAAGCTTCGCTTACTTAGGGGCTAGATGGAGCTGTGTAATTTGTCTGACAACATATTATGACAATATTTTACTAAAATGTTATAATAAAGCACTTGTACTGTTCCACGTAATTACATTTGTTTTTACCGACCGGTTTCGCCGCTAAGGCATTATCAAGGTAAGCAGATTACAGTAATTTATCTTAACATAATTATAATTTAAATTTATTGTATCAACTTAATAATAAGCGTAACGATGTAAGTTTACATTATTTAATTAAAAAAGGAAGGAGATGCTGCGTTGGCAGCGGAGGTAGCGGCGCGCGAGCGATATTTTATGTTGCGAGCGTTAATATGGCTACGGCAACCGCTTCACATCCGGCGGGCCGTATGCTTGTCTGCCACCAGACGTACTATAAAAAAAAATATATACGAGTAATACAACACACTAAAATTTACCCCGATTTAGTAGTAAATCTCCATTAAGTGACAACACAGGTGGGTAAATTATTTCGGAATATCCTTTTGCAATTTTAATTTAGATATAATTTTTGTCATTGATTGCACGGTGTAAAAATGTATAGTAGAAACAAAAACACCATCTGCTTACCTTGATAATGCCTTAGCGGCGAAACCGGTCGGTGAAAATAGACGTGGAACTGTACAAGTGCTTTATTATAATAACATTATGAATAATATTTCACCAAGTGCCAACAATCAACAGTATCAACTTTATGGAGCTAGTAAATACCTGGTTATTGCAAAATAGAGATGGACGCCTGCCATAACTGCCGTTATTGTTCGTTTACGGCAGGCGGTGGTCACTTACTAGATGGGCCCCCGAAATGCCAGGAAAAATCGACCGAGGGCAACACCGGTGTCAGTGACTCAAAAGTGTCGAGAGGTGTGCTGCATTTTCTCCGAATTTACTCGTGGTATTATGCCCTTGAACACTTCCACCCCTGGATTATATAGCTTTAACGACTCCTCACTGGACGGCCAATGAAGGCAAGCCAGAGCTGAGAGTCTCGCGAGCCTTCTTGTGTTTACACTCCGACTGATGCCCTGCCCGACTCTCTGGAGATTCAGTACTCGTCGTACTCGTCGTGTCGTTACTCACCACAGCTCGCCCCAAGCTGCACTGCGGACTATTATCATTATTCTTATATGTATTACGTAGGTTGGCAAACAAGCATACGTCCGGCCTGATGTGAAGCGATTACCGTCATATAAACGCTCTCAACATGAAATATTTGCCTACCACCCCTGCTACCAACGTAGCAACTCCTGCTTTCCTGGTGACCTCACTCAGGAACAGAACAACCCTGAAGCGAATTGTTATTTGGCTGCGGTATTCTGTGAGGTGGAGGTACTTCCCGTTGGGCAGCTTTCAAAATACGCTCTGCCCCACCTCTGTTAATTTTATTATTATGTATTTAGATCCAGTACGGGGATTTGATGCTGTAATAGTGAGTGACGTGCCCATGGGAGCTGGTTTGTCCAGCAGCGCGTCCCTAGAGGTCGCAGTATTCACCTTCTTAGAAGAATTAACTGGTAAACAAGTAGAGTGAGTAATGGTTCATAATAATTTCACGGAAATAGACCAGGGACTATAAAGGCAGCTGCCTAGCAAAGATATGAATGAAGGAGGCATTGGCACAACAGTAAAAAAATAGTGCTCATTACAGTCAGGGAAGCAGTGAGATGGGAGGTAGGAAGGTGATGTGTCAAGCTGTCAATTGGACATTGTCTGTAGCGTCTAGTGTCTGTGCCACACACTGTGCCATCCGGTGCCGTCGGTCTGTTCGGTATGTGTTATGGGGATCTGTCCCCATTATACGTGCTAGATAGCGGGATGGCCTTTGATGCAGGGTGTTTTGAAAGGTTATGGAAACATACCTTGTCCGACGATGTCCGTGTCGGCACCTGTTGGCTTTTATTTTATATGAGAGGGGGGCAAACAAGCATGTGGGTCAACTGGGGCCCTACCAACGAAGCTGAAGCCGAGTACCACCGGATTTTTTACTTTAGCTTAGGTTTATAGTACCTGTGTTTAGCCTAGTTAGGAGAAACCTTGGAGCTCTACCGACTAAGCTGCAGATGCTTGTCAGTAAGCCCATCGAGCTCAGCGACACCAAAGGGGGGCCGATCCGTTGCCAGCCTTTTAAGGGAAATGAAAACTCTGTTCTTGAAGGCACCCATGTGGTAGTTTTTCGGAAATACCGCTGAGGGAAGTTGATTCCACAGTTTCACTGTTCGTGGTATAAAATGTCTTAGAAACGTAGTGTCTAATTATCAAGATGATATGGATGGAATTTTAATTTATGGCGAGTTGTACGATAGTGGAATTCAGCGGCAGGTATCAAATCAAACAGCTCATCCGAGCACTCCCCGTGATATAATTTATATAGAACGCAAAGAGCCACTACATCTCTGCGTGTAGAGAGAGTCCAATCGATCCGAGACCATTGGGTCACCGTAGATTCGACCTGCTCTTCATTGTATGCGGTCAAATGGAACAACCAAATACTGGGGCGCACCAGCCCAGAGATGCGAACAGTACTCCATGTGAGGTCGAACCTAGGCTTTGTATAGTTGAAGGCGGTGTCGGGGTGTAAAATACCACTTTATTAATGACACCAATCTTCCTAGAAGCCAGTTTGGACTTGCATTCTAAGGGACCGCGAAATTGAACATCATTTGTTATGTCGACACCCAAGATGGCAATGCTAGGACTAACACTAAGGGACCTTCCAATCTAGTAGTTGCGACGAATGGGGACTTTTTAAACGCATAAATAAACCTGTGGCTGACGCAGAATACCAGCGCTATGTGTTAATGCTGAGCGATGTCCATATTAACATCATTTTATGTTTAAAATGTTATATGATACTGTGTATTGTTTCAATTACTGTCTCATATTGTGATGTTAATAAACATATTTTCTTTCTTTCTTTGTAGTAATCCATCTTCATACAGCGAAGCATTTTACACACAAACTTACGTGTCTACTACGCAGCCAATACTTAGGCGTCATCGTACTATATTTTTTCGTGTATGTTCGTATTAGTAAACTAATGTAACCAGCTTCAGTGAATAAGCATTGCCATACAGTGTGGCAATGCTGCTAGCCTTCTGGCCACGTTACCCTTTGACGGCGATGTGGAAGAATTTTATGAAGCTATTTAGATTATTATATTTTATTAATTTTAATTAGTTTTTGTTTTTAGTTTAGTCCATATTTAGTTTTAATTTTATTTGTATGTTTTCATTATTATTAAGTAGTATATAAAAATCGGCACGTATAGTTCAATATTAATACTTATTGTAGTTGAAAAGCCTCTACTCAAAGACATAACACCCAATAATGAATCCTTATGTAACATTTCAGTTCGATTACGAAAGCGAAGCTATGTCAAAAAGCAGAACACGATTTCCCTGGAGTGCCGTGCGGCATCATGGACCAGTACATTGTCACATTGGGACAAGAAAACCATGCTCTACTAATTGACTGTCGGTGAGTTATGCTCTGTACTCATTAGTTATTTTATTGAGGTCTCAGGACAGGCATACATTTGCACCACTTTGTCTCCTGAGTAACCAGGACCAGCAGCGGCGAAAAAGGCAATGTACAATGAAGGCCACTGTAGCTTAGTCCCAAGGGTAAAACTACAGCTGACTTGGAATACTAAATCCAATATGGCGGCCGCCACAAAATGTTGATTTATAATTTTCACTTTAACTTGACGAGCTCGGTGGTCGAAAGGTCAGCAATGCCCACTTTGACTCCGAGCTTGTGCGTTCGATCCCCGCACAAGACAAATATTTGTGTGCATGAACATGTCTGTTTGTCTTGGTCTGGGTGTTTTCTATGTATTATATGTATGTAGCATAACATAGTCATGTCGGAGCCTGGATAAGATATGGCATTGCACTATGGGGTAACTCTTCTGAGGTCCAGGCTGTTCGTTTTACAAATGCGCTGCCTGAGAATATTAACATCGACGCCTGCAAGAGAATCTTGTAGATCATCTACACTACTATTATAAAGAGGAAAGATTTGTATTTTTGTGTGTGTGTATGTTTGTAATGAATTAACTCAAAAACTACTGTGCCGATTTCAAAATTTTTTTTACCATAGGAAAGCTACAGTCACCCTGAGTAACATAGGCTATATTTTTTGCTAGAAAAGATTAGGGATCCTTACCAAAACTCCAATAATATATAAAAATACTTAAAAAATTCCTTACACCGCGTGCGCTGCGAAAACTATTAATGATAGAACAAAATAATGTACTACGACTTTGCCGAACACATCATTATCTACAAAAAGTCTCGCGACGGCATATGTCTAACTATAATAGTTATGTCACAATAAGTGTTCTTTTATTTTATAAATTTAATTGAAAGGACACCGCTAAAAAGTCTCTTTATTTGTATCTTGGTATTAATCCTTATCAAAATAAATTACTTACACAGCTTAAACAGCTTAGTGACTTAGTAGTTATAATATTTCAATTACATTTTATATAGGTAATTCCTGTATAACAGTTAATTTTTGATGTAAACATTGCTATAATTTTCGCCATTATTCCTTTTTTTTATTTGAACAAAAATTAGATTTTTTAGCAATTTTTTAACATTTTAAAATGCCTAAAAGATCAAGATCTCAACTTTCTAGAAATAGTTCCCAAGTGAAGGTATCAAAAATACGTCGTCATGGAGAATCTTCATCAGAAACTGAAAATCGTCTTGCAAGTCAGAGAGAATTTTTGAAATTTTTGTTAAATACCCGTGCGAAGCCGGGGCGTGCCGCTAGTTTCTAAATAAAAAATAAATATGAGAATTTGTGTTTAATAATCTCACTTTACTGGTTATTTCTCACTATTCTGGCAGTAAAATAACATTCACATCATAATATTTTCTAATGGTTTTCAGTCAATGTATAAATTATATTATAGTCAAATACATACACTTATCATGCATTTTTATACATATTTAAAGTTATTGTCATTTTCCCGTGCCATATATGTACTTGCCTGTATTTTTTTTAAAAGGCCTGTTATTTTATTATTTACCAATATTTTGTCTGACCCACATAACCATATCTTATTTAAGTAAAAACCTTGACCTCAGGCCACTTTGCATACTAAATTTAGGAAAGTATGGGACTAAAAACGTCCCATACTTTTATATTATTATTCCTTCATAATAAGAACTAGCCATTTAACGCCTATGATACGGGTATCAAATAAAAGGGCCCAAGAAGCCTAACATAGTAATCTTTTTAGTTCTTTCGTTTTGATAGGGAAATACGACTGATTGATACGATTTTACGCGTCACGTGCCGGTTATTACAAAGGAAAGCACAATAATGTGACAAACAATTATATGACAGCGCTATATATAATCTGGACACGCCAAACCGATCTATAAAGTGTACTCTATTGTAAGACTATGCATTTCTTGAAGGAAATTTATTGCGTAGTATTAAAGTGGATATTTTTACATTCTTTTTGATACTATGTAAAGAATATAATGATTATCGTCTCTTGCTAAGTAATACTAGGTATATAATAACTTACTTCCTTACTTGGAGGCATGGCGTCGAATTTCGTGGCTTGTTATTGTTATAAACTTTCGAGACTGGTCTAGTATTACTTACAAAATTTTAAAGTCATTAACGTAACGAAGGCCAGTTCTTGTCTACTCAACGACAAAAAAGTTGTAGTAAAATTTTCCTTTTACAATTTAAAAAAAATTTAACAGCCATATCTGAAACTATCCGTAACTATCGGATAATCCGAAATAATTTCATATCCGTAACCGTCACCGAAACCGATATAATATTATTTACATATCCGTAACCGTATTCGAATCCGAAATTTCATATCCATAATATCCCTGCCCCCCTAGCCAAGTGTAATTCCTAGCGTAACGAACGTTAGATAGATCACGTGACATTTGTCAAAATCGAACATTTTAGTATGAGAATTGACAAATGTCACATGATCTATCTAACGTTCGTTACGCTACGAATTCCAATTGGCTAGGGGGGCTGGTTGAGACACATAGTTTTGGTTGAAAGAAAGTATATTTTCTAGTTACCTATGTCATAGTTTATCTTTCGCAATAATTATTGTTTTAGTCAACAAAACGGAATTCAATCGGGTAAGGTCCTTGCAAAACTAGTGCGTCCTGAGTATACTTACTATTTTTCGCGCATTAAGCCAATTAATTCATTTGATGCCCTTATTAGAGGGTTTAAAGTGGAAATTATAAATAGCCATTTCGTGGTGGCCCCTACATTTGATTAAAAATGGCGGCATTAACTTAAACTTAAATTAAGGTAAACTTGCAATGTTACGGGAACCAAACGAGCGTACCAAGTATCAGCTCAATTGCTCACTAGGATGTGGGTCAAATTTTATTTGCAAGGCTTGACACCGCGTTAAAACGAAATAAAATCTTGTAAAAATCCCATAATAAATACCTATAATAAAAGTACATTTAAGTAAGCGTTATAAGTAACCGTCTGAAAAAGTGGCAGTGGCCTGCACTGAAAAACAGGGCTGAGATCACTCTGTGTTCCCAGCAATGATCCCTGAGGGTGGGCCAAAAATTCAACATCACAACTTATTTAATATGTAATGTTGTGTTTGTTGTACTTTTGCATTACGTAGTACGAGTATGTGAAGTTGAAATAAATATATTTCTATTTCTGTCAACAGATCATTGGAATCAACTCAGGTCTCAATTTGCACCGGAAATACAGTCATTTTAGTAATCAATTCGAACGTGAAGCATCAGCTGACTGGCAGTGAGTACCCCCAGAGGAGAGCACAGTGTCAAGAGGCGGCTGACAGACTTGGCATGCCATCGCTCAGGACTGCCAAAATTGAAGATTTAGAAAGTAAGTACAATAACTTATAAACTTTCGCGATGCAATTCTGCTTCGTATGAAACTGGTACCGAAAGATAAAAAATCCGTGGTTATTTTCATACATTTTATGCAATCTCAAACAAAAAAGTACTTACCTATTTACCTATTAGTTTGCTATGTCCATAAATAGGTTTATACGAGTGCTCATATTTCTACAGCATGAGATTTAATTGTTCGCGGATTTCATATTTTAAGCTTTTATTTTAAGCTTTGTTTTTGTAGCTTAGATGTAGTCTACTACCAATTTTATTACTAATTCATTACGTAGATAAAGCCGTCGCTAATCGCTTGGCCCGTTAGTAACGTACTTTTGCCACTTCGCGACATAATGAGGTGCATTCCTTAGGGATGTTTATCATGATGGCTTTGGTATCGGCGGCCGTTTTAACTTTTTAAAGAGATTTTTTCGAATATACGTACTTAATGTATTTATGATAATTTTAACAAAAAAAAAAAAAAACCGGCTCCAAACATTACTGTTCATTTATGTATGTAGGTATATACAGGCTGATGATGATGGTAAAAAAATATGGGACCAATCTGGAAGTATAAATTTCTGAACGCACGCATAAATATTTTACAACCAATAAATATTTCTATCCACAAAATTGTTTTCAAAACAAATCACAGCCAATTTTCAAGACGTAAAAAAGAGACCAATAGAGTTGACATTTGTTTTTAATCTAAGTCATTTGTTCTATATTAAATAAGCTGAATTGATGACATTTCTGAACGCACGCATACATTTGACGTACGCACGACAACGTCACGACTTTGACAGATACGACACCCACGAACATTGTATGGGAAAATGTTTTTTTCTTTTATTTTATTTCTTCGACAATTTTCCAATGTTTTTAAGAGTTATTCTGTTATTCGGGACGTAGACAAATCCAACAAATCAAAAACCATGAAAATTGGTCCAGCCGTTTTCGAGTTATAAGTGTTCGAACAAACCCGACTTTGTTTTATATATACGTAGATAGATAGATAATAGGTGACATTTTTTTCTTTCTATTTGTTATGTATTGGAAGTTATTATAATTTAACCATAGGTAAAAGAATTACTTCGATAGCACAAAAGTAGAGATATGTTAATTTGAAAATCACTATTTTTGACTTTCCGGAAAATGCTTTATACAAAAGGCTACTGAACTATGACGTCACAGTTTTGTATTTTGTATACATCAAATCCGAAATTTGTACGACAGCTATGTTAAATATTTCGTTTATGTAATTAGTATCATAATAAAAGTTATAGTATTCTGTATTGCTTCTCCAAAGGATTTTTTTTTTAAAATAATTTCATACTTTTAAAATGGACTTTCCCGCCAAACTCTGATGATGATGAAGGGAAACCTTTATTTTGTTTCAGAACTGAAACTTCAAGACTGTGATCGCCTAGTGTTAATGAGAGCCGAGCACGTCATTGAAGAGATCAGCCGGACAGAGCAGGTCGCTAAGAGTTTAGAACGAAACGACTTGGAAGAGGTGCGTATTATCCCCTACACAAAAAGGGGTAAATGATTAAATAACTTTTCTTTAGAGATGGGCAAAATGCCAGTCATTTACAGTAAGTGCCCAGTAGGTAAGTACCTGTAAATGCCCAATAAATGCCTAGTTTTGGGCATAAATAGGGGACTTATGAGTACTTATTGGGCATTTATCGTACAGTGCCACAAACTTATCTGGCCCGGTGGCGGGGGCGGTACGATCGACTTAAGTGTTGCCATTAAACGAAATGCCGCCCGTTTTAGAGGAAACATTAAAATTAAAAAAATATATACACTGTTATAATAATAGCATTGATATACTGATTAATTGTATTGTGTAGTGTTTCAATTTAATATCAATTGCCTTCTATTTTTTTGTTGATTAGTTTTAAAAATGCACCACGTTAAGTCGCGATCATAGCTATTATATAATATTAGAGAGTTATAATATTGCACAGAAACAACTCGTTGACGATTTTTTTATTGTATGTATAGAAAAAGATATAGATGTATTTAAAAAAATACACCTCAATGGAATGTGTATACGTGGTAAATAAATTAATTGTACCTGGCAATACTAACCTGTAGGAGTAGCTACTCATTCGTGAATGACATTTCAAGATGGTGGCTTTAGTTCTAAATTTGGCCACCGGGTCAGATAAGTTTGTGGCACTATAAATGCCCGGCATTTTGCCATCTCTACCTACTATAACGCTGATGTTGGCGAAGTATATTTTCAAAAGGAACTATAGAATACATCTTCCAACTAGGGATGAGTGGAAGAAAAATGACTTCAAGCCTAAAGAGGAAAATAGCCTCATATGGTACACTGATGGCTCCAAAACATTGGAAGGTACAGGAGCGGGCATTTTCTCTAAGGACGTACAACACAGCCAGAGTATGGGGCAATATGCTACTGTATTTCAAGCTGAAATGTATGCCATAACTGCTTGTGCAAAAATGAATCTGGATAATAAGGTCGTAAATCGACACATCTATATTATCAGCGACAGCCAGGCAGCTCTCATGGCCCTGAGCTCTGACAGGGTGGAAAGTAGACTAGCTCTTGCGAGGATAGATGCCCTTAATAAACTGGGCAGAAATAATACGCTAGAGTTGGTCTGGGTTACTGGACATACAGGTGTTGGGGGCAATGAGAAGGCTGATGAACTGGCATGGGAGGGATCAAGCAGAGATTTTATTGGACCTGAACTCTTCGTAGGTCTCTCGTATGGGACAGTCATTACGGCCATAAATAATAAGTCTAGGCATCTGGCTGAATGGAAGAAGATGAGTGGAATACTTCATTCCAAGGAAACCATCGGCGAAGGCACGATAAATTGGTACAAATATGTACAGAAAAATGACAGAAAACGAATACGTCTCATCCTTGGAGCACTGACTGGACATTATGCCTGCCATGGGCACCTATACAGGATGAGACTTGTCAGTAGCCCAGAATGCAGAACATGCAAGGAATCTTATGAGACCATGAAGCACTTGATGTGTCAATGTGATGCCCTAGCTGGCAAACGAATGGCAATCCTAGGAAAGGCATACCCAGACCTGGAGGACTACAGGCTCTTCTCAATTAAAGATGTACTAAAGTACATGGAATATGTCTCTAGACACTCAGGGGAGAGTTACTAAAAGATAGGGAGTGCACAAAAGATCCGACAGGGTCGACGTGCCACCGGTGCTACAGCACTGGACCCATTTTAAGATAAGATAAGATACTATAACGCTGGATGTCAAACGAGCATACAGCTTATATATACTAATATCACAGTATAAGTAATAGTACTGTGTACTAATATTATAAAGAGGTATAGTTTGTGAGTTTGTGAGGTTGTAGGGGTAATCTCTGGATTTACTGAACCGATTTTAAAAAATCTTTTACAAATAGGAAGCCACGTTATTTGCGATTGTCATAGGCTATATATATTAACCGGAAAAATAAAAAGGTTTTTTTGTAAACGCGGGCGTCTAGTTAGAAGCTAGTTTGATATAAAACAGTGTCGTTTGCAATACAAGAAGTTTAGCTCGCCCGTTGGCAGCTGTCGCTGTTAACACAGCTCCTCCGTACGTCTGGTGATCTTACTCAATCGCAATTCTCAATGGTTTCGTTATTGGGTTGTATACTTCTGTAAGGTGGAACTCGGGATGCCCTATCTCTCTTTTTACAGAGCCTCGTTTGCTAGTCGGATGCAGGATTCATCACGGGTCCCTAAAGATAGTGACCACAATTTTTTTTATTCAAACACGATTTAATTATTCAAACACTAGCATCCACCGCAGCACTCGTGAATACTCTATGACTTGAATGAATGAATGACTTGAATAACTTATTCTATGAATGTGGTTAAATACAGATATGAGTTATATAATATGTTGGGAGCCTTGACATTCAGCCAATAATGGCATGCAACGCTAACGAACAATACAAAACCTCCAAAATAAAAAGGGTTAGAAGCTTTAGGACTACTTCTCGATAAGACTAGATGCAGGTATGACTAAATCGCTTTATGACTAAGTCTGGATATGACTAAATCGTTTTATGAATTTAGCTCGATATGACTAGGTCGCGTTTGAACTAGATCGCCTTAAGGCCAGATATCGTACCGACTGAAAATTCTAACATGAGGTTGTACCTGTGGTTGTACATTACTTAATAAGGCTTAATCTTTCGCCTATTGTTTTCGACGGAGTGCGTATTGAATTGAGTGAAAAAGTAATAAATCTGAGCATATACTTTGACAGAACGTTATCATGGACCCCTCAGTTGGCCGAAGTCAGTAGGAGGATTTTTTCAACCGCCAGGTCGTTAAGACGACTTAGCTACTTCCTTCCGTGTGACACTAAAATTGCGCTTGCACAGACATTACTTCTTCCCATCCTTGATTACGCTGACTCTTGCTACCAGCCCCCTTACCACCATCTCTTATTGCGATTCAATAATTGAATAGATTGCTTATTCATACCAATAAATAAGCGACTCTATTCCATTAGAAATAGACTCGCTTATTCATTGGTATGAATAAGCATTCTATTCAGTTATTGAATCGCAATAAGAGATGGTGGTAAGGGGGCAGGACCTACTTTCGTACGTAACTCAAGTGGTTTCCCATCCGGCAACGTAGAAATTAGCATATTCTTTCTCTATTATTCTCTTTCCTCTTTAATCATTCGACTTCTTCTTACTTAATAGAATATTTTTCCTTTCAAAGAGACGTCCATAGAGAAGGTCATACTCTTCACGACGCCTTCTATTTTCGCCTGAAAACCCATTCTCATTCCTCTAACTATGTCACCAAATCCTTCTCTGTTCAGGCTGTCGTGCGTCTTTGGAACGCATTACGGCTCTTAATCCGGCAAGCACAAACGCTAAACAATTTTAAACACCTTGTTAAAAGCTATTATCATTCGAAATAAACTTACCTTCTACTTCATTCAGATGACATGTTTAATATAATTTTGTATCAGTGTGTACCGTATCTTATGTACTTATTTATGTTAAGTTTAATGTTAAGTTTCTGTTGTATTTTCATGCGCCGTCTACCTTTGTCTACCAATTATTTTTTCCTTTATGCTAAGATTGCCTGGAAGAAATTTCATTTGCTATAAAGCCGCCTATTGTACTCTCTCATGTGTTATGTCTTTTATGATTGTTATATTTTTATTGTTATATTCCATTTATTTAATATTTTTCTTTGTTTTTATACATTTTTAAATATAAGTATATATAAAAAATACATATAAAAAAACAGAGGCACCCGCCGGTACTGGAGCGAAGACCCAAACTATCGGTGGTCAGGGCTCCAGCGTGAGGAACCTTCTCACGATGTGGGCCGTGTCCAGGAGAACCGCCTTCTGTATCTGGTTCTTGACCCAACTGCCTAGCGAGAGCCTCTTATTATTATTATGTATCTCTCTTTATTTATTATCTCTTTTTAATCACGGGTCAAGCCCGGTCATTTGATAGGCGTGCGCGGGGAATGGATCCAACGCGTAGAGGCCCCTTTGAGAAGTTTGATGTAAAGTTGTACGCCCGCCGTGACCCGCTCTAGGATATGTCAATGGAACGACATACCTATTAGCAGGTCTCGGCAGGCGTTGAGACTATGGCGAAGTGTGATGGAAAATAAATGGGCTATGGAGATGAGATCTGGGTGAACTTAATACCGGGCTATTACAGAAGAGGGATGGACATACTGCCATAACTGCTTTTATTGCTAGTTATTTGCGGCAGGCGGTGGCTTGCCACTCACTAGATGGGCCCCCGAAATGTCAGGAAAACGGCCGGGGGCAACACCGGTGTGAGTGACTCAGGGATGTCTTTCTCCGAAGTTACTCGCGGCGTGATAACCTTTAACACTTCCACCCCTGGAGCATATAGCTCTAGCGGCTCCTCTCTGGACGGCCAATGAAGGCAAGCCAGAGCTGAGAGTCCTGCGGGCCTTCTTGTGTTTACACTCCGACCGATGAAGACACGTCGGAGACGAAGGCCCTGACTGACTCTCTGGAGACTCGGGTCCGTGGTGTCGCTACTCACACAACAGCTCGCCACACAAGCTGCCCTGCGGACTTAATTTATTATTATTATCATTGACAGAGCCCTAGCGTGCTACTTAAGCCCTCTTAACATAAAAACAATAAATAAATTATGTCAATTAGTTAATGAGGAAAATGTCCGAATTATGACCTACTTTTTAGATGAAAGGTCTTTATCAAAAAAATAAATATCACGGAAGTCTTTGAAATATAGCTAGTTAGCTACTGTTAGCTATATTTCAAAGTTGATGTAGTTACATCAAAGAGCTTCCTACGTATATAAAATACTGTTTTCAGCATAAAAATGCTTAACACTAGTGTTAGACGCTCACACATTTTTTTTATTTAGTCATTAATAGTAGGTATATAACTATTATGTAAATAAAAAAATAGCTCCTGATTTGATTTTAGTTATAAATAAATAATAACTTCTGTTCATTTTTCTAAAATACTGTTGTATATTCTTCTCAGACCTTAATATACTTTATTTCTTGTAAAAAAAGATAGCATCCCTAACTGGACAGTATTTAACTACCGAAGCCTTTAAAATTGTTTTTAATTTAAAATGTCTAAATTCAATAGTATTTCAAATATTCAATTCCTATTTTATGCGTATTAGGAGATATCACATATATATTGAATTTTCACATATATATTTTCCTTTCGTGTTTATTTATATAGGTTTCCTTATGTGGGCCTAACCTAACCTGTATATTTGGTCTGTGGTAATCACTAATAAATTATTTTTGATTCAGTCACGTTATTATGAGAGTAAATAGGTTGTCGCATTGAACTGTGATGAGTAAATGTCATCTAAATATTAAGTATTGAATATTTAATAAAACTAGTGGTCGCCCATTGGTCGAAATTTGTCCATGAAGAGTATATAGCGTGCGTGTGACAAATACATGGTAGTGTGTGTAATGTGTTTTTTTATTTAATCTATGTTTTATGCATAATTAAAAAAGAAATATTAACATTCTGCACTCATTCTCTATATATACTACTAGCGGCCCGTCCCGGCTTCGCACGGGTGGACAATTTAGTAAAAAATATAGCCTATGTTACTCAGAGATAATGTAGCATTCTAATGGTGAAAGAATTATCGAAATCCGTCCAGTAGTTTTTGAGTTTCTTCGTAACAAACATACATAAATACAACGTTTCCTCTTTATAATATTATAGCAACCAGTACTGGCTTCGCGTAAAATATAGCCTATATTACTCCCTAATAATGTAGCTTTCTATTGGTGAAAGAATTTTTTAAATCGGTCCAGTAGCTTCGGAGCCTATTCGTTACAAATAAACAAACGAAAACCTCCCCAACCCGTCTGGCCAGCGTGGGGAGTGTAGGCCAAATCCTCCTTCTGTCTGGGACGGAAGAGAGACGGTCGTGCTCCTGTAGTGGAGACTAAAATGACCTGATGATGATATAAGTGTGCAAAGTTTCATACTCTTGGTATAAAGTTTCCCACTTTCATGCGCAATTTTCATAAAAAGGGGTACAAAGTTTTTGCTTCACGTATTCATATAATGATAACATGCATAAGAGACTAACTTATACGACGGTGGCTTATTATAAATGAAAAGAAATGCGTTAGGCTCAATTTACATTATAAGGGACCGTACTGTAACAAAAAAAAAACCGGACAAGTGCCAGTCGAACTCGCCTACCGAGGGTTCCGTACGTAGGATCATAATGTGCACATCAAGCCCTTTCATTATGATACCCCATTTGACCTAGTAGCTTCAATTTAAAATTTCGACCCCCTATTTTTTAAGATTTAATTACAAATGTATAGTTTTGAGATTTATTCATGTACTTGTAGTCTATAACGATGTTACTTGCCAAATTTCATAGTTCTAGGTCAACGAGAAGTACCCTATGAATTTTGATTCCCTTGAGAATGTGTCTAAAAATGCGTGTTTTGCTGAAAAAACGGCCGTATCTTTTTTTACGTAAACTTAGCAGTTTGGTTTTTTTACAACTTTATGGGACCGTAGATCTGAGTATACAGTTCAAATTTCAGCTTGATGCCTCCACGCATTCTTGACATAAAGGGTCTTGACAGACAGACAGACGGACAACAAAGTAATCTTATAAGGATGGCGTTTTTGCTTTTTAGATACGGAACCCTAAAAAAAGATACAAAATTTACAGTCGGGTTAAATAATTTCTTCTTGTTCATTATCCGTACTAAATTAGATGGTTTTCTTCACAGGTCGGTCGTCTGTTCTACCAGTCTCACGAGTCACTCAGCAAGTTGATGGAGGTCTCGTGTCCCGAGCTGGATCAGATCGTGGATATCATTAAAAAGTCGCCTGGAGTCCTCGGAGCCAGGATGACAGGTGGTGGCTTCGGAGGCTGTATTGTAGCTTTGGTGAGACCATAGATTTGCTTCCATTTTCCAAAATTGCTTCCATAAGGAAGCAATTAAAAAAGAACGAATGATAACAAAATCGGGTGATAAAGTTTGGTGTTGCAACTACAAATATATTATCTCCATCCAAAATTCAATCACATCACTAGATAGATGAAGGATGAACATCATGACTTCCACAGTCACATACATCGCGTGCGGGGGAGGGGGAAGCGCTGCCAATTTGAGATAATATTAGTGCATATAACGTATTCACGTAGAACACACGGGTCGTGTCCATTTCTTAACTATGTAAGATGGCAGACAAACATATGGTCCGCCTAATGTGAAGCGGTTACAGTAGTCATATAATCACACGCAACATGAAATATCTCTCGCGCGTCGTCACCGTCGACGCAGCAACTCCCTCCATTCTGGTGATCTCATTCAGTCGCAGGAACAACAACCCTCAAGGGAATTGTTATTTGGCTCCAGTCACGCCAACTTACAAATCGATACCTCCAATGAACACTACGCCAACTCGAAACATCATCACAGATACACACCGCTAATATGAGTTATACATAGTGGTTTGTATTTGTCGATTTTGTTGTGTCTGTGTGTCTTTTATAAATAAAATAATTGATATCGATCATGCCCTTAAGGAATGATAATCAAATACATTTTCCCTTGAAATCAATGGAAAACATACACTCAGCGAATCTACTCACTACACTCAACCACGATTTCGGCTATTAACCTAAGTTATTAAAATTGGTGTTTGGTGGTGACGTTTTAATAAATGCGATTTAGAAAAAGTTTCGTCACCTCTGGTTCAGAGAGTGAATCATATGAGACATTTTGCCTCTATGATTTTTTTTTGATTTAGACATTTTACTGGATTAGACGTTTTGCTACATGGGAAATTTTTGGAAAAATTATAACTTTTGAAAATTACTGTCACTGTATAGAGGCATTTTTTTGTGGTGTCAGTGGTTCACGACCATCTTGGAGCCAAAGCCAACCTCACCTGCACGTGGTGCACCCTGTTGATTTACTAAGGAGGCTCTGGCGAACGAGAGATATAGCGCAATTTTAAGCTGTCCGATTGGAGCAGTACCTCCACCTCACAGAATACCGTATCCAAATAACTATTCCCTTGCCAGTTATTGTGTTCCTGCGAGTGTGTGCGGTCACCAGGATAGAAGGAGCTGCTGCGTTGGCAGCGGGCGTGCGATATTTCTTGTTGTGATGGCTACGGCTACCGCTACTATGGCTACGGTAGCCGCTTCACATCTGGCGGGCTGCTTATTTACCCCTATTATAAAAAAAAAACTGGTTTATGAGTACTTATTTTATAATTGAAGAACAATCGAGTTACCTAAAGAATAAAATAAAATAAAACTTTATAGTTTGTATTTTTTCAAAGTAGTTGTGACTTTTAGCACAGATAATATAATATAAAGTGATTTTAGGCAGTTTGAGTTTAAGTTTGTATGGAATAACACAAGTGTTAATTTTTTTTTGTTACAGATTGATAAGATTGAAGTGGAGAATTTGAAACGAGATATATTATCTAATTTCGAGGGAAGTCCGACGTTCTTCGTTTGCCAGCCGAGTGGATGCGCGAGGGGGTTTAAACTGTCCGAGGGTTTAAATAAGTAAACTAGTAAACTTAACTCGCCCTACGTTAACTAGATACGTTTACCTTAATTTAACCTTTCATACATTACGAATTTTTGTTAGTCTTATTTATATTTACATTGTATCTACATTAAATTTTATCTAAATATATAAAAAAATCGTGTCATGTTGTTTGTCCACGATGGAACCCTAAACTACTGAACCGATTTTAATAAAAAAATTGCATAGTGTGTGCAGTTTTATTCAACTTGAGAGATAAGATAGTTTATAACTCATCGGAAAAATTAACGTAAAAGTTCGCCGGGCCAGCTAGTATGTTTATAAAAATTAATAATAATAATGTGCCAAATGATTGTTAAAACAATAAACGTCTAAAGTTTAAAAAACATATACATATCAAAAAGGTTTGTGATGAATGACTGAAATTATTTATAAAAATCTAAAATAATTAAAAAAGGAAACCTTACAGGCAATTTGATCTACACTACTTTGCGTGCTTCCGCCACCAATTAGTTCATACAAATTACTGCTGGCGGCCCACCCACTACCTTTAGTAGATGCATGCGACCGCCGTGGCTGCTTTGGTCGTCTCTGCTCCGGTCGTAAAGTAGTGTAGATCAAATTGATTGTAAATTTGACTTTCGCAAAATAACACCTGAATCAATTAAGTGTCTAAAGAAAATCTTGATTAAATTTTTATATTTATAAGGTTTTGTATTTTATTTATTAATGAATTGATTCCACCACTCGCATAATGCCGGCGCCACACATTGGGTATATTGGCTCCAAGTTATAGTCTTGCATCCAATACACCAATGTGTAGATATCTCTTGGCCAGCTATTGGACATAAACGTTACACTGCGTCCAATAGCCAATGTCGACCCATGATGTGTCGATTTTTTGTACACCAACAAAGGCGAGGGAAGTGAAGGGGGTAGGCGGGCGGGCAACTTGGCTCCAACGTCGCTTCTTCAATATTTGGCCATAAATTCGTAGCCAAGTTTGGACCCAATTTGAATCCAATGTGTGGCCGCGGCATAATATTATATGAATGATTTTGAAACCGACATCGCAACACATCAACTTCAGCTACATCTTCTAAGTAAAGGATCAGCGAATGAACGTTTTCTTCAATTCCTAAGACAAAATAACAATAAAAGTTGTTCATATTGATGATTAGAAACCTACCTGGTTAAACCTTCAGTGTTTTAGGTTTTAATAAATTTAACCATTGTCTTTAAGCAACAAAGTTTAGCAACAAGTTCAGATGTAATTCATTACAAGAACACAAATAACACCTAATTATTATAAGTTTTCTTGTACTGAATTAAATCTGAATTTAAGGCTCTGGCTAAGGAGGTGAGACATTAATAACACATTATTCAAGGGTTTATTGTATTTTTTATATGTACTACGTCTGGTTGCAAACAAGACCTACACCCCGCCTGATCAATGAAATGAGTCAATTCCGAAAGCTATTCCTACTAATTTCTTCTGATTAAATTCATTGTAAGTTCCAAGGCAGACGTAATTTTACCCCCGGGTCTGCAATGGACTTCATTGTTCATTGCCTTTTTTGGTGGTCGCCGCTGTTAATCCTGGAATCCTGAAGACACAGAGGTGGGAATGTATGGTGGGCCCCCGTCCCAAACAAAAAATGCCACCTGATGTAAAGCCGTTACCGCAGCCTATAGACTCAAGCAATATAAAGTAACGCTTGCACGCAGCGCCACCTCCGCTGCCATCGCACTAACTTCTTCCTTCCTGGTAAACTTACTTACTCGCAGAAACACAACAACCCTCTAGGCCTCTAGGAATTATTATTTGTCCATGGTCTTCTGTGAGGGAGGCACTTCAGCTGCCTAGTAGCTTAAAATTACGCTGTGCTCTACCTCTCTTTCGCCAAAGCTTTGCTATTCAATCAACAAGGTGTACTACGTGTAGCTGAGGCCGGTTTTATATCAAAGATGATGATGTGTCATTTACATCCCTTGTTCTCAGAATTTCGCTTGCTTATTAAACTGACTCTTCAAGTTAGATCGAAAGCTTAATGCACAATTACTTAACATTAATTAATAAACAAGTAACATAGTTACGAGGGCTAAAATTATGTTCCATTATATAAATTTATTGCCTTACGGGAAACTCATGGAACATCCGGTCTGCGATCTACGCGGCAATTTCATTTCAGTCTCCCGTGAGCAAGTCGTGGTAGCGCACGCTATTCCCGAAAGTTCGTTTGCGAGCGAACTTTAAAAATATTTAACGTAAAATACCGTTTCGGAAATATGCGTCCTGTGTTCTCGTATTAGTTCTTATAGGAATTCAGACTGTTTTATGATAAAACTTTATGCTTGCAAAGTGTAGTTGTGGCGTTTACGAAGTACTTTTATTTTATAAATTGTTTGTAGTTATAAAGTACTTTTATTTTATAATTATTTATTTTATAAATTGTTTTTGTGAATCAAGTTGGATCGTAACAATTGTAAAAGTTGGTAAGTACCAATTAGGATATTCATAATATGTAGCCAATACCAAATGTGGAAAGAAAATAAACTATTATTATTCTTTCATTTTTTTATATCTTCTATTTTTATTTTTATTTTAAGATTATTTTATTTTTAGTAAATATTTTTTTATTTATTTTTCTTTCTCAATAAGAATAATAAATAATATTGTCAGACAAATTACACAGCGCCATCTAGCCTCAAAGTAAGCGAAGCTTGTGTTATGGGTACTAGACAACTGATAAACATACTTAAATACATTTTTTTTTGTAAATACATACTTATGATACATAGAAAAAACCCAGACCAAGACAAACAGACATGTTCATGCACACAAATGTTTGTCCTGTGTGGGAATCGAACCCACGAGCGTTGGTGTCGAAGCCGCGTCATTGACCGCTACGCCACCGAGCTCGTCAAATAATACATAATAAACAACCATAAAACTAACCTTAAACGTAAAATTTAATGTAAAAAGTTTGCCCCATGAGGCATCGTTCCCAAGATGCTAGCTATACCTACCTCGCTAGACGACAAAGCTAATTATAAATCATATAAAGAAATACATTTAAAAATATTAAAAAGGGGCACCCATCTATAGTGGGGCGAAGACCCAAGCTACCGGTGGATAGGGCTCCAGAGTGAGGACACAGCCTGCATCGTGACAAGGTGTCACGATGCAGGCTGTGTCTAGAAGAACTGCCTTCTGCATTTGGTTTGTTGCCCAATTGCCGAGCGTGAGCTTCTCAAGGTGACAGTGGAGGCTCTTCGCTGATTATTATTATTAAAAAAATAAGAGGAAGGGTTTATTAACTTAACTAACAACCCGCTACATTGCGTCTTCCGTATGCTAGAACGAATTTGCTCAAATTTGCCCCTTTGTCACGAGCTATTAGCATTATAAATAGTATTGCAAGTGGTATTGATATTTTCAACTCTAGCCTGCCAATGATCACAGAAATGACGCAAAAATGTATTGAACTTGTATGAAATTATGAATTTATTATGTCCGTATTTTGCAATTAATTTATTCAAATTTATTATTAATCTATTCAAATGTATTATTATATTTAAATGTATTTATTATTTTGTCTTATAACATCGCATTAGTGTAAGCTGTAATGTTGTTATAAATGTTTTCAATAAATAAATAAACTTTTATATTATTATTATTAGTCGAAAATTGGTTAAGCTTGTAAATATTTTAATATTTTTTTTATACTACGTCGGGTGGCAGACAAGCATACGGCCCGCCTGATGTGAAGCGGTTACCGTAGCCATATTATCGCTCGCAACATAACATATCGCTCACACGCCGCCACCCCCGCTGCCGTCTCAGCATCTCCTTTCTTTTTGTGACCTCACTCACTCGCAGGAACACAACAGTCCTCAAGGGAACCGTTATTTGGCTGCGGTATTCTGTGAGATGGAGGTACATTCCCGAGTCGGGTAGCTTACAATTACGTCAGTCTTTCAGTTTCTCAGTCAGCAGGGTGCACCGCGTGCAGGTGAAGTTGGCTTTGGTTCAAAGATATTGATGAACCCCTTAAACCCCAAAATGTCACCATGCTGTTTAAAAAAGAAGTTAAGTGTGGTTTTGGTGACGTATTATAGTGACATCAGATTTATTGATGGTACCTGGAGGTAACCAATCACTTAAAGTAGTGTTTGTAGCGGCAAAGTTAACTGTGTTTGAGCGATTTCTAAATTTTGTAGCACCACAGGTCAGGTCAGGTTTGTTACCTGACGTAACATTTTGTTGTTTACATTATGAAAAAATGACTATAAAATTATTCATATTACTAAGCGATTTAATATTTGTTTATGTAGTTTCCTCTTATACACTTTATGTTCCTAAAAACATATATGAAATAATTATTTAAATCTAATTTCATAACAGTAACATACCTTGACACAATTTTTTAGGCACTTGGCGCCAACGAACATAACCGCTCAAAACACTGTTAATAAGATTTTTTTTTATGGCGGCTGCAAAGTAGTTGCCATTGTGTTGGCATTTATAAATTAAGAACAGCCCTGATGTCTTACAGAATTACGGAAAATGAGTAACAAAACTTGACATGTCAGGGTGACTCAAATATCGACTTTAGTTAGAAAACATGTTTTTTGATAGAAATTACAGATTTACAATAACAATGCCAGTGTTTTTTTAATTTCTATAGATTAAATCAAACATTTGCAATTCTATCACACTGGTAACATTCCAAAACATGACTTTAATCATAAATTTTTGTTACCGATATTATGATGGGACAAGCGAAATTCAATGGACATGAAACATTTTAATATTTTTTTTTAAATAAGGATAAGTATATTAATTATAACTTGTTATTTCTTTCAAAAGTTTCTTTTTCTTTATTTATTTCTACAAACAGTTTTTACTGGGAGAGTTCTAAGTGTTTACGTAAAAATTAATGGGATAAGTGGGACATGCCAAAATTGAGGGGTGCAAAAAATTTTGAAATCGCCCTTTTCATGTTTATGCACAGTTCAAACTGGTTCCAAAAAGGAGATAGCCCATTCGTGTATGGACAAAAGTACTGATAACTAAATTGTGTTGTCATCACTAAATAACCTTCACTTAGTCAAATATAAAAAAATATTTTATTTAAATAAAAGGAAAATTATGCTACGGTACAGTTACTTAAATATAATATAAGATATATTCTAAACCAAGGTATGCAGCCTCTGATTTATCAGTCTGATTTATCACTAGGCAGAAATGCCTGTCCTGTGGTGACCTTGATTCCTTTAACAAGAGAGAATTATTAATGACTAAGCCGGCTATAAAATTGTTTGAAAATTGAAAACTAGTAATATAGTATGGCAACATATAGGTGTTTATGAAGTGACAACTGATGAATAAAGTTAATGAATTAAAGTTATAAAGTATCACATTACTTTATAATGCGTAAAAAATCCTCTGTATAATCGTACATGGTAAAATCAAAGAGAAAGAAAGAAGGAGAGGTTTTCTTAATGTTAAATTTTTGCAAATTTTGTTATAAATAAGTTCTATATCATCATTAGATACGTTCTAGAGGGTTTGGAGGGTATTGTTTTCCGGTGTTCAGAAAAATTTAAGAAATAAAATGCGGTAATTTAGATTATTTTGACCATACCACAGTGTTAAATATACATCCAGCGAATTACGTGTAGCAGTCTTAATGTTCTGTGCATGTAACTGTATGGATAAGTTGGAATATTGAATAATAAGAGTGAAGAATTATTTATATATAGCATGATTACTTATTAAGATAATATTAAGCTATGCCTCTTCACATTATACGAACACTAAAATTCTGAAAAAAATATCCCCGAAGAGAACTTTTATGAAAATCTACTTTACAATCAATGATTTATTTTAGAACTTTGACAGTAAACTTTTTCCTAAGACACAACTAATAATCTAAGTTAGTGGTCAATGTTCTTTTACCTTTAATTTTTAACCGACTCCAAAAAAGAAGGAGGTTCTCAATTCGGCTGTATTTTTTTTTTAATGTTTGTTACTTAATTACTCCGTAATTTACAAACCGATTTGAAAAAAAACTTTTTTATTTCAAAGAGTATACTTCCAGATTGGTCCTATATTTTTTTCACCATCATCATCATCATCAGCCTGTATCTACCCACTGTTAGGTTTGTTATTTCATTACTCCGTCATCTATAAACCGATTAGAAAAAAACTTTTTTTATTTGAAATAGTATACTTCCAGATTGATCTCATATTTTTTTCATCATCATCATCAGTCTGTATACATACATAAATGTAGAGTAGTATGGAGTCGGTTTTTTTTTGTTAAAATTATGACATCTGCACTAGAACGGACACCCGGCGCCGGAACGGAGGTGATAAATCTCTATCGCGGTACAAAATGTTGAAGATATGTTTATTTTGTACTTATGTATGTAAGAATAGACAATGTGAAGTTTTAGAACAAAATATATTAGCAACACCAACGGATCGCCGACCCCTTGGTGTTACTGATATCCATGGGGGTGGTGATTGCTTTCCACCAGATGACCCACATGCTCGTTTTCCCTCTCTCATAATATTCATTGATATATTATGTAACTGCTGGAACGGGACAAACAACACAGATGTTTTTTGTACATATGAAATCACTAATATGGAAAACAAATATAAGGACTGCTATTACAATGCATTTGGCGGGTCGTGCTTGTTTGTCACTTAGTGATAAATATATAAAAAAAAAAAAAAATATCCTCCGCCTTCCGCATCCAGCCGCTTCCACCAATATACACAATGCAATATTATCGTCTATTTAACATAAATTGCGCAGCAAAAAAATATATATCCATATATACATTATATATATATATATATATATATATATATATATATATATATATATATATATATATATATATATATATATATATATTGGCCCGCAAAAACAAAGTATACATTGTTTTTGCGGGCCCAATCATTTCAATGTTTGCCAACCGTTAAGTTTCCAGTATAAGAGGGACCCGCGTAGCTACCTGTTTAATGGCTACGCGAGACCAGCTTACATTGGAAGCATAAAGCTCTACGTGCTACGCTACACTCTATAATAATAATAATAATATGTCCTTTATAAGGGTACATAAAAAAGTCCCTTTTTATCTATCCGTACTAATATTATAAACGCGAAAGAGTGTCTGTGTGCTTGTTACCATTTCACAACTAATCGGCTGAAAAAAATTGTATGAAATTTGTAATGCATTATTTTTTCCCATTTTTCATTTGTGCAACATTTTTCATTGGTGCTCCGCTCCTATTGGTGGTAGAATGATGTTATATAGCCTTGAAATATAGGCTATCAAACACTAAAATATTTTTTCAATTCGAATGAGTAGTTCCTGAGATTAGAGCGTTCAACCAAACAAACTTTTCAGCTTTATAATATTAGTATAGAAGTACCTGTAGATTAGTATAGATGAGTGTTTTCTACCTCAGAAAATAATCAATTTTTAGGATTCCGTACCCAAAGGGTTAAAAGGAACTCTATTACTAAGGTTCCGCTGTCCGTCCGTCCGTCCGTCTGTCACCAGGCTGTATCTCATGAACCGTAATAGTTAGACAGTTGAAATTTCCACATATGATGTATTTCTGTTGCCGCTATAACAACAAATACTAAAAAATTGAATAAAATAAATATTTAAGGGGGCTCCCGTACAATAAACGTGATTTTTTTTCACCACCGCCCATGGAGATCAGGAACACCAAGGGGTCGGCGATCCGTTGCCAGCCTTCCTTCCTTTCTTTCTCACGAGTCGAATCTGGAACCGATTGCAAGGGCTGCCACGTAACGCCTCGTATTATGAAACTTAGTTCGATTTCCCAATTAAGTCTTAGATGTAAAATTATTAATTATTATTATGTAATCCATACATTTCAATATTTGTTTTTCAATATTCCAATTTTGTAAATTTAATGTCAAATCAGACATGTCACTGAGACGTACTAATGGTATGAATTGAATACGCTAATTGAAAATATTACTTGGAATAAATTAAGCCAATTCACTGATATGAAATAGTTGATTCGACAGTTCGATGAGTTTTTGGAAGTTGAATATGATATTGATTCAATGTTTTCAATAGACGTCTACAATTTGCTTAGATTACATAACTGAAATTTATTCAGTCTCATATAATCACAATCATTCAAAATAAACGTTTAAAGTTATCGTTTTCTATTAAGATTGTAGGTAAATACTACCTACAATATTGTATTGTATTGTTGGTAAATACCCATAACACAAGCTTTGCGCTTAATGTGAGACTAGATGGTGCTGTGTAAATTGTCCAGAAATATTTATTATTTATTTATTAATATTAAAGCATAACATTTTGCGTCGGAGCGAGATACCTACATTGTTAATTCGTACGGGTTGAATATCCATCGATCATCAATAAAATCAATCAAAGTGTGCGAGATGCTGGGATTGTTGGAGAGAGTGTGATCGAGTAAAAATCCGATGCCAAATCACTAGGTACACAGCGTGGATTTATTTGCCACAAGTCTTCTTACAGAGTAACTATTTTCTACTCAGGAGCGCTTCAGTGTTTTCTTTCTTCTATTTTCTTATTCAGGAGCGCTTGAGTATTTTTCTTGTTTGCCCGTCGTCTTCAACTGGAGCTGGAACTGGAACTGACGAACGTAGGACATGCTCCGATTAATAAAATGAAATTAAAAGTAGGTCAATCTATAAGGTCGCGAAAAGGGTTGACCAATCAGAGCGATTGAATTATTTATAATCGACTCTATCTCTATCTCTTTCTAAAATTTGCTATCTCTTTCTATCGGCATGTCCTGACATTCGAAAGTTTTACAAATATTGTACAATCTATTTTTCTATAACGAGGGCTTATATAACTAACTTATTATAACAAGAATTATCTAAATACGATCATTATTTACAAAGTTATAAGCATTTTAGTGCAAAGTGCTTACGTCGCGGTAACGCCTCTTCAGGGCACCCTAGCGGGATATTGAAAAACGTCAATTTCTATCCTTTATTGGTTTAAAACTTACAATCTAATGTTAAACACATAAAATATGCATTATCATCTATTAACCAAAACAATAATTACACTTAAGGATCTATTACAAGCAAAGTTATACGACTTTCAAATTTTCATAATAAAAAGTGATTCTTACTATTTCTTACGAACTATCTTATAATTTTATAAACTTATAACTACGTATAACCGTTATCTATACATAATATCTATTAGTAATCGTTGTCCTGCACATTTCTCCCGCCGTGCATCGTAGTCGCCGCCGCTCGACACGATGCAGTAGATGCCTGTGCAGGCTTGCTGGTGTTCACCGGGATGACGATGACTTTCTTAGCTGGCCGTCGGAGCACTCCCCCTCTGGTAGCCACGTCGACTGTTCTGACGACTCCGTCGGGGCCCGGGTATGTGGCGCAGATTCGTCCACGTACCCAGGTGTTGCGTGGATGGTTGCCGTCGACGATGAGGACCAGGTCGCCGTTGTGCAGAGCAGGCCCTCGTCCATGGGGCTCCCGCCGGTTTCGGAGTTCAGGCAGGTACTCCCGGACCCATCGGGCCCAGAAGATGTCGGCAAGGCGCTGTGAGGCGCGCCAGCAGGCGCGCAGGTTCAGGTCGCGCTCGCTAAACTCGCCCGGTGACTGCAGGCGTCCTGGCCCGCCCAGGAGGAAGTGGTTCGGTGTGAGGGCTTCTGGGTCTTCTGTGCTGACGGAGACGTGCGTGAGTGGCCTGCTGTTCACCGTGTGCTCGGCCTCGACGAGCAAGGTCTGCAGGACTTCTTCCGACGGGTGGCGCTCATGCAGTGTGGCAGAGAGCGCTGTCTTTACAGAGCGCACCATACGCTCCCAAGCGCCGCCCATGAATGGAGCGCCCGGGGGTATGAAGCGCCAGTCGATGGTCTTCTTTGATGCTTCCTCTGCCATGGCCGAGTTGATCGCCTGGCGTAGTTCCTTGTCGGCTCCGTGGAAGTTGGTTGCGTTGTCGGACCACAGTTGCGTTGGACGTCCTCGGCGTGCGATCATGCGTCTCAGCGCCATGATGGCGGAGTCGGTGCTGAGGGAGGCGGCCATTTCCAGATGGACAGCGCGCGTGGTGAGACACGTGAATAGAGCCACGTATCGTTTCTGGTGGGTCCGTCCCACGGTGATTGTGAGTGGACCGAAGAAGTCCCACCCGGTGTAGGTGAAGCTTCGCTGATGGTGTGCGAGGCGACATGGAGGGAGGTCACCAGTCGCAGGGTGCGGTGGAGACGCCGTACGCATACGGCACCTGATGCAGCTTCTGATGACCGCCTTCACAGTGGGTCTGAGGCGTATGACCCATCGTTCTTGACGGCACTCGTTGACGGTTGCTTCGACGCCCGCGTGATGGAGCTGCTGATGAATGTGTTCAATCCACAGCCTTGTTGCACGGTGTTCGCCATGCACCACCAGTGGATTCTTCAAGTCTTCAGGTACACCGGTAGCTGCTTCTATTCGTGTTTTCAGCCGTAGTTCGTTGTCGGTGAATTCGACGGTCAGCTGATGCAACTTACTATTTTTCTGTAGTGGTCTTCCGATCTTCATATCGCCGATTTCTTCACCAAAGGAGTCTTCTTGTGATGCTCGGATGATTAAGTTCTCGGCGCGGCGTAACAAGTCAGCTGAGATCGGCCTATAGTGCCTTATTGAAGTTGCAGTGATTTTTTCTGTGTGTTTGACTGCTTGTTTCTTCTTATAAGTTCGGCGCCAATCTGAATCATCCGTAGCATTTTTCTTTGTTCGTTTATAACTCACTATTTGTTTTGGCGGTCGACATAGTTCGATAAATTGAAGTACTCGAGCTGTTGCGCGTAGATAGCGTTCCCATTTTGAAAATCGCTCGACTGTAGGTAGACTGTATACTAGGCTCGGCGACGCTTCTTTGCTTGTTACGGCGTATGTTCTTTCTTCTCCCGTGTCCTTCTGCGTACTTCTTTCTGCTTCTTGTGGGTTGTAGACAGGAAAGTGCGTAGGTAGGTAACAACTGTTGGTGTTTGTACTTGAAGGCGGCGCAGGTTCGACGTAGCCCTTTGCTACGGGTGCCTTCATCTGTTCGCAGTACCTCCTCCGGAGCTCCGTGTTACTACCTGTTCTTTTTTCAACTGTGTGAAGCTTTCTTCGATCTTTGTACAGGTTGTCAGCGGCTATACAGTTCTTCACCTTTCGTTCCATGACTTCATCAGCCGAGTGGTTGATGAAGTTGATTCGATGTCCCAACGTTCGAGTGTGCCCGCCGTGTAACACCCATCCTAGTTGTGTACGCGATGCAACTGGCTGATTTCTTCTACCTATTCGGGATTCTGTAGACAGCAGAAGGTGCCAGTTATCCTGGCCGATGAGGATCTTTGGCTTCATGATGCCATGCTGTAGCTGATGAGAGATGTCCCGTAGATGTTCGCACCCAGTGATTGCTTCTTGAGGTATCTTCTGAGCTGCCAAGTCCAAGTTCTTCATGGTGCGCGCCTCTATCTGTAGCTTGTTTGCTCCACGTCCTCTTGCGTTGAAGGTTACACGATGAGACTTCTTGTAGGTGGCGGTGTCTCCATCGAAGGTCGAGATGTGCAGCGTTTCCTCCGGGCCGTTGGCTCCTATTTGTTGAGCTAGTTCTTCATCTATAAGGGTGATGGTGGAACCATCATCCAGTAGTGCGAAGGTGTCCGCTTCTCCCGCCGGTCCGGAGATGTGCACCGGTGCAATCTTCAAATACGAGGCTGGTTGCGGCGCCCATGCTGAGTTGATCTTCTCTTCGACTTCGGTCTTCAGGTCTTCCTTCTGTGAATGAAGCATTCGGTGGTGGTAGTGCTTGCAGTCGTTTACTTCGCATCTCTTGGGACGGCAGCTATGTGTACTTTTCCTATATCGCAAACATCGGAAGCAAAGTCGGTGTTTCTTCGCCATATCCCAACGGTCGTGCACTGTTGCGTTCTTGAATTTGTAGCAGTCAGCTGTGGCGTGTCCTTGGCGATCACACAGGTTACATTTCGGCTGCCACTGTTGATTCTGCATATTGTTTACTCGATAACGACGGCGAGTTTCATAACTGTCTGTTGATCCTCCTATGTTCTCTGGCGGTGCATACGGGCTGCATATTTCCGCTTCTCTTCTTATGAAACGGCTAAACTTCAACAGGTCGGGCTCTTCTCTCGGTTGGGTGGCTGCATATTCATACCACTGCCTCTTCATTGTTGGAGTCAATTTCTCAACTATATTCTTCGAGACTTCGGGGTTGTACAGATAATACACACAGTTGAGGGCTTGCATTGTTGCAACGATGTTTTCGACTTTCGTTGCGAAAGTGCAGATATCTCGTGGTGAGTCGGTGAGGCGTGGCAATGCTCGTAGTCGATCCATTTCTGCCATTGCTATTGAGTCTGGCCTCCCGAATCTTGTTTCTAACGTCTTCATAATGCAGTTTGCGTCTGCGTTCGCTATAAATAATCCTTGTACGGCTTCTTTTGCAGCTCCCTTTAAACTTCTTCGTAGTCTCGACAAGTTGTCCGTTGTTGAATATTGATGGCCCGACTCGTAGTACGCTGCTTTGAACGTCAAGTAATCTTGATACGCTCCATTGAAGTTCGGTAGTTCGTGCGTTCTTGATCCTGTGTGTCGGGCTGATAGGACGGCTTGTGAGATGGCTGCTGTTAGTTCTTGCAACTCGGTTCGCCGTTCTTGTTCTTGAGTAGGCGCGGTTGCATGCGGCGTGAAGCTGTTCGGCTGCCAAGAAGCTGCTGTGCTTGCTTGCGGCTGTGACGTCGCTGCGATGTTCACTGGTGACGCAGCGTTGTAGTTCGGATGCCAGGGCGCTGCGATGGCTGCTGGCTGTGACGGCTGCGTCATGTTCGTTGGTGGCAAGGCAGACGACGGAGCGTAGAAGTTCAAGTGCCAGGGAGCTGCAAAGGCTGCTGGCTGGAGTTGCTGCGTCGTCGCAAAGTTCGGTGCCACATTGACAGGCGGTGCGCTGGAGATCGGTGGCCACGGAGCGGCTGTGTCCGTTGGCCTGTAGGGCTGCATCGCTGTCTGGTTCGGTGTAGGTGCAGGCGTAGATCTTCCTGCTGGCGGCGGAGGAGGCGGCATCAGTATTGCGGCGTGTTCGTTCACGGAGAGACGCGGAGCCGACGGGAGTGCGGCGGTGACTCCCGCCGGTGTTGGCGCTGGGGTGCTCCAGGATGCGGCAGTGATCACTGGAGCCGGTTCAATAGTCGCCTCTGGTTCTGGTTCATGCTGTCCCTCTGTGATGGCAAGGTGGCTGGTCTGTAGCCACGTGCGGACGCGTTTTTCTCCTCCCTCGCTGTCGACTGCAGATGCTGCGTCTTCTTCATCACTTGATTGTGCTTCTATTTCTGCTATACGAGCTTTGGCGAGTTCCAGCTTCGCTTTGGCGAGTTCATGAAGGGCTTCGGCAAGACGACGGGTTTTCGCAGACTTATGGCTTGAGCTCTTGACACGCGACGGCACGGCTGAAGGCGCACGGAAGTGATGACCGGTGGCAGCAGGCGGCGCGGTGGGCTGCTCTGGACGCGGCGCGAAAGGTTCGGTGGCAGCCTGCGGAACGGCAGGTTGCTCAAGACGCGGCGCGTGTGAATCCAGGGCGGCCTGTTGCATGACTGGCCGCACGGCGCTGGACTCGTTGGCTGTGGCAGCCCGTGGCGATGATGTCTGCTCGGTCGTGGCGGATGTGGCGCCGGTGACTGTAGACTCCGTCGCGGTGGTGGCTTCAGACGACGTAGTCTTCTCTGCAGATGACCCTGTAGCCGTTGTTCCCGATGGTGTGGATCCTCGTGGTTTTCCACCATGCTGTGACCTGGTAACAGGCATCTTGGAAATTACTCGATGATCTCTCCCCAAAAGATCCGGCTCGAAGGACCACTCGATGTGCGAGATGCTGGGATTGTTGGAGAGAGTGTGATCGAGTAAAAATCCGATGCCAAATCACTAGGTACACAGCGTGGATTTATTTGCCACAAGTCTTCTTACAGAGTAACTATTTTCTACTCAGGAGCGCTTCAGTGTTTTCTTGTTTGCCCGTCGTCTTCAACTGGAGCTGGAACTGGAACTGACGAACGTAGGACATGCTCCGATTAATAAAATGAAATTAAAAGTAGGTCAATCTATAAGGTCGCGAAAAGGGTTGACCAATCAGAGCGATTGAATTATTTATAATCGACTCTATCTCTATCTCTTTCTAAAATTTGCTATCTCTTTCTATCGGCATGTCCTGACATTCGAAAGTTTTACAAATATTGTACAATCTATTTTTCTATAACGAGGGCTTATATAACTAACTTATTATAACAAGAATTATCTAAATACGATCATTATTTACAAAGTTATAAGCATTTTAGTGCAAAGTGCTTACGTCGCGGTAACGCCTCTTCAGGGCACCCTAGCGGGATATTGAAAAACGTCAATTTCTATCCTTTATTGGTTTAAAACTTACAATCTAATGTTAAACACATAAAATATGCATTATCATCTATTAACCAAAACAATAATTACACTTAAGGATCTATTACAAGCAAAGTTATACGACTTTCAAATTTTCATAATAAAAAGTGATTCTTACTATTTCTTACGAACTATCTTATAATTTTATAAACTTATAACTACGTATAACCGTTATCTATACATAATATCTATTAGTAATCGTTGTCCTGCACACAAAGGATCGAGGAGGAAACGATCAAAGGATGGATCAATTTCGCTAATTCTTTTTGTTGTGTTTATTATTATCAGGAGATAGTTCTTATGAAAGGAAAAATTAAAGGAGTTTAGCAGAATATTAGAAAATTTAAGGAAACTGAACATGTAACTTTGTAGGCGTTTGACAGAACTGTTAGTAATGACTAACAGTTCGCGCGAAAGCGAAACCAATTCGAATTCAATATTCATAGTCGGCCGTGTGGTTTCCGGCAGACTAGAATAGAAACACTCCGTCTCTTCCCGTGGATGTCGTACAAGGCGACTAAGGGAAATACATTATAAAATATCGATCAGGCCTCCCCAACCCGTTTGGCCAGCGTGGGGAGTGTAGGCCAAATCCTCCTTCTGTCAGGGACGGACGAGTCGTGCTCCTGTAGTGGAGACTAAAATGACCTGCTGATGATGATGATGATTCGTAGTTAGGAAGACAGGTCAACGTCTGCCGGGTCAGCTCGTAATTAAGTGTCTAAACACACTAGAACGAAGATACGCGACCGAAGTTCGGCGTCATTACGCCTGCAATACTTTTTCAATGACTATCGACACATTTGACCAAAATTACGTTGCGTTTTTTACATACAAATCTTAATCACGCGGAATAGCGGCCGCGGAATTTCGGCTTAGTGTGGTTTGACACTTATAGTATCAAAAATTCAATCAAACACTTCAAGTTTCATTGAAATCTTGATCGACGGCGTGTTTGGCAAGTAAGTTTAAATTTGTTCGGCGGTGTTTGTCGAATAAGGGGCCATCCATAAATTACGTCACACGAATTTCATGTTCTTTTACCCCTCCCTCGTCCTTGTCACAGCTGGTCACATTTGTGAGACTCCCCCCTCCCTAGTATGACGTCCCATATCAATTATGTTATATATATTTGCAAATTCACATCTGGAGTTACGTTTTTGAGTTTTTCGTTAATAGTTCATAATCCGTGTTTTTAACACTTAGATTATAATAGATTTTGAAATGTCATGTCACGGAATTTAGGACCATTCCCACCCCCTTGCCACACAATATCACACTTCTACGACCCCCTCCTTCCCCCTCAACGAGTGATGTAATTTATGGATGACCCCTAAGATCTCAGACGTTACCTTTATTTATTTCATTTAATAGGGCATTTGGAGATAATTACTATTTATTATTATTTAAATAGTTGATTTCGGCTAACTAGCCAAGCATACGGCCCGCCTGATGCGAAGCGGTTATCGCAACCGTATTAACACTCTCAACATAATATATCACTTGCGCGCCGCCACCCCCGCTGCCAACACAGCATCTCCTTTTTTTCTGGTGACCTCACTCACTCGCAGGAACACAACAACCCTCAAGGGAATTGTTATTTGGCTGCGGTATTTTGTGAGGTGGAAGTACATTCCCCAGTCGGGTAGCTAACAATTACGCTCCCTACCTCTCTTTTCGCCAGAGCTTCGTTTATCAGTCAGCAGGGTGCACCACGTGCAGGTGAAGTTGGCTTTGGTTCAAAGAAGATACCACTTACACCCCATACTTTACTTGCCAGATTATCATAAATATTTTAAAAATAGAAAATTCCTCCCCCACCTCTCCCGTCTAGGTGACATTTGACCCTATGACCTCTCGATGACCGGTCGAGTGCTCTTCCAACTGAGCTACCAGGAAGGTTTGTGATGATGGCGAATTTTCGCATTTTATATTTTACTGCTGTGAAGTCGCAGCGCCATCTATCTATTAAGTATTATACTACTCAACAAATCCCACCTACGCGGTGGAGGTGAATGTTTCCATTTTTTTTAATTATAACTGTACCTACTATTATTGGTACTGTATTATTATTGGCCGTGTGGTTTCCGGAAGATTAGAATAGAATCTCTCCGTCGCTTCCCGTGGATGTCGTACAAGGCGACTAAGGGAAATACATTATAAAACATCGATCAGGCCACCCCAACCCGTCTGGCCAGCGTGGGGAGTGGAGGCCAAATCCTCCTTCTGTCTGGGACGGACGAGAGAGGGTCGTGCTCCTGTAGTGGACACTAAAATGACCTGATGATGATGATGATGATAATTATTATTGGTCGCAACAAACCGATCGGCAAAAAAATATAACGACTTTGTACAGAGGCAATAAAAGTTTTATGGCTTGTTGTTTTTAAAAATAATTACAATCCTAAGCCAGACAGTAAATTAATTTGGTTAACGTTTTTAGAAATTTTATTCATCCTATCTCTTGGCTGACACAAAACTAATAGAAAACAATAACTTTGGAGTCGAAGAGTAAAAAAATGAATGAAGAAAAGAAGATTTGAATGAGAAAAAGGTTATCTTGGAAAACTTGTTCGGAGACTTAATATTGACTTGGAGTTATAAATTTTCTATAGTGCTTCTCTAAAAAAATCTAAAAAGAAATATTTACTTATCCCGTAAGTAAATATTTCTTTTTAGATTTTTTTAAAGTTATTGAAATACAAAAGACGATTGTAAACATCAAACAGTTTAAGGTCTGTTGCGTGAAATCAAAACATTTTTCAAATTGCACGTTTTTATTACTTACACCCCGTGAGTGATTCATCAACATCTTTGAACCAAACCCAAACCAAAACCCTGCTGCATGAGAAACGAGGCCTGGCGAAAAGAGAGGCAGGGCAGCGTATATTGTAAGCTGCCCGACTGGGGAAGTACCTCCACATTACAAAATACCGCAGCCAAATAACAATTCCGTTGAGGATTGTTGTGCTCCTGCGAGCGAGTGAGGTCACTAGGAAGGCAGGGGTTGCTGCATTCATAGCGGGAGTGGCGGCATGCGAGCTCACGTTGCGAGCGTTTATATGTCTATGGTAACCACTGCATATCAGGCGGGTCGCACAAAAAGGGCATCATTTCAGTGTCAAATAACATCGTGAGAACTAACAATAGTTCATTCGAGATTCGGTTCGTCGACTTGCCAACTATTCGCATTGCAGTAATTCGCTTAAATATTAATTATTCCGTTGGCAGACAAAGCAACCATTCGCAATGCAGTGTGTTGTTGAAAAGTCCATACGATATTGAGTTCTTCGATTGAGTGTCTTTCGCAACTCGGTTACGGACCCCATTACAAATCCTGTTTGTTTAAGTTACGCATTAAAAACTTACCCACCGAAATGAGATAACAAAGTACATCATGATATTAAAATACGACAACAAAATTTGTAACTCATGCTTGTAACTAAAAATCATGCTTATCTCACTCTACAGCGCACTATGGGTTCCGTACCATTACCTATAAAAACGTCAGAAAAATCACGTTTGTTGTCCCATACAGCCCCCCTTAAATATTTACTTTATTCTAATTTAATTATTTATTTTTAAAGTGAATAATATAATGAAATGAAATAAATTTATTGCGAAACACACACAAGTAATACCTTAACAATAAAGAACATCACTTAAATAGATGCAGAGAAGTATGTGTTGCAAAAAGGCATTGACTCAGCTGTATGTTGACTAGTGTCTAACAGGCTGCCGACACTAACCAACGCCGCTTTTCAGTCAGCCTTGTACAAATAAAATTGCCAATAATGTGGGTTTACACAAGCAATATTCTGTTTTACTTCAGTGTCGCCAAAGATTCAACAACTGTTGAGCTAACATATACGGTTATATATCAACGCAACAGCCGCCAAATCCCCTGCGACACCAAGGGTCAGCCAGTTTATTAAGACCAAACGCAAATATAGAGACATTTGTTATGATTCTACATTTTTTCTATGAGTTCCGAAATTGACATTATAATTACAATAGAAACAATGTGTATATACACGTATATGCACTAAAAATGCCAAAACTTTGCATACATCTCACACATCTCTCCACTGTGCACAGATAACAGTATCTCCGCAGTTCCGCACACAATAAAAAGACGTTATAGAGTGTGTTGGTGCACTTAATAATCATAATAACTAAGATTTAATCTATAATTACGATTTTTGGGTTTAAAAGTTTAAGTTTCAAATTTCTGCCCTAAGTTGGTAGTTTAACAATGTTTTCTTTAAATTATTTTTAAACACAAAAGGAGACGAGGTCTGTCGGAGAGGTGGAGGAAGATCGTTCCATATTTTTGCTGCAGCAAATTTGAAACTTCCTCTAAAAGAGGCCGTACGATGCTGAGAAAAAAGCATTTTTGTCAGTATATGGCTCTGAGTAGGACGGCTGTGCTGATCTTTTTGCCACGCTATTTTATCTGCGAGATACTTTGGCCTCCCTCTGGTAGCTAGTTTGTGAATTAAGCACGCTAAATGTAATGACATACTGTGAATATTTCAAGTGTCTACCTGTTGCCGTTATCAATATCTAGCAAAAAAAAACACGTTTGTTGTATGGGAGCCCCCTTAAATATTTGTTTTATTTTAATTTAATTATTTATTTTTAAAGTGAATATATAACTAAATATTCTGTGAATATTTCAAGCGTCTACCTGTTGCCGTTATCAATATAGAGCAAAAAATCACGTTAGTTATATGGGAGCCCCGTTTAATATTTATTTTATTCTGTTTTTTAGTATTTGTTGGTATAGTGGCAACAGAAATACATCATCTGTGAAAATTTCAACTGTCTAACTATCACGGTTCATGAGATACAGCCTGGTGACAGACGGACAGACGGACGAACAGCGGAGTCTCAGTAATAGGGTCCATTTTACCATTTGGGTACGGAACCCTAAAAATAAGACACAGTATTATTGAGGGTTGATGAGTAATAATAATTTGGGGCAGGGAAATAATATCCCTAGGGATGCCTAGGGGTTCTCTTGTTCAAAATACAGTTGTATTTATGTCAGTGACCATCAAGGACGAGGCGGGGTTTTGTATTTTATTAAGAGTTATTAAGTAATTAGTACTAGGGCCGGACTAAGGACTAGGCAACTAGTGCTTAGGGTCCGTAATTTTTGGGGGCCGAAAATTAGGTTTTTAATCGACTTCAAAAAAGGAGGAGGTTCTCAATTCGGCTGTATTTTTTTTGTTACTTAATTACTCCGCGATGTCCTCCCCAACCCGTTTGGCCAGCGTGGGGAGTGTAGGCCAAATCCTGCATCTGTCTAGGACGGACGAGAGAGGGTCGTACTCCTGTAGTGGAGACTAAAATGACCTGATGATGATGATGATGATTTGACAGAGTATACTTCCAGATTGGTTCCATATTTTTTACATCATCATAACCAGCAGCCTGTATCTACCCATTGTTAGGTTTGTTATTTCATTACTCCGTTATTTATAAACCGATTTGAAAAATTTTTTTTTATTTGAAAGAGTATACTTCCAGATTGCTCCCATATCTTTTTCATCATCATCATCAGCTTGTATCTACAGATGTGGAGTAATGTTTGGAGTTGGTTTCTTTTTGTTAAAATTATCCAAAATCATTTCTTAGCGGATGTCTATGTCATAATAGTTAGCGGTATGCTAAATTTCAACTCGAACCGTCTAATGGTTTGAGTTGTGCGTTGATACATCAGTCAGTAACGGTTGGTAATTGATTCAGGTGTTATTTTGCGAAAGTTAAATTTACAGGCAATTTGATCTCCGTAGCTTCTTTGGTCTTCTCTGCTTCTGCTGCTGCGGTCGTGTCTGCGACTCTCCACCATCTGAAACAGAAGTAACGTGTGACTACCGCGCCGCCCTTACTGCCGTGGTTGTCTCTGCGACCCGTGTTTCGTCTCTACGCGGGGCATCATCAGGCGATCTGTAGATGTTGATGGTGGCACGGCAGTCGCATGCATCTACTAACGGTAGTGGGTGGGTGCCGGCTGGTAGTAGTTTTCATAAACTAATTGGTGACGGAAGTACGCAAAGCAGTGTAGATCAAATTGCCAGTAACGGTTGCCTTTCATAGGTACAGACAAAAGACTGTTGTATCCAATTAAAGTTCAGCAAACAAACAAAGTTATAATATATATAATTTTAAAACTGTCACGCTTCCCAATATTTCGACGACGTTGCAGACGTCATGGTCACGGCACAACTGAAGATAGCGAATAGATGGTCGTCTATCAAGGGTAAACAGGTCTACCTTCTTTATTCTTCGTTTATTGTGAATCACTTTACGCATTAGGAAGTTGACATTTTAGGAAGTTGTCGTTCTCAGCCTGAGGCCTGAGGGTCACGGTGTAATGCGGGCTCTACATCAGTGCCGTGAAATTATGCAATGAATTCGCGCCGTGATTTCACGTCAGAACTTGTGCCGTTCTACATTCACGGGTGGTCATACATTCGTGAGTGAAACCTGCCGCGAAATTGACGTGGAAGCTGCGGCTGCAATAAGTTTGTTTGCTGTAGCAACATATAATTATATTTTGTCGATAAAAAATAAGAAAATAATTAGAAATCGTTGGAGAAGAAGAAGATGGTGGATGACTGAAATTATAATGACTTGTACGCATCGGTAGTCAGGAGTAAACTGGCGCCGCGCCGTGAATGTGGTTGAGTACGCGTGAACACCGCGCGAATGTTCGCGTTTTGTCCGCGTCGCCTTGGTCGCGGGACAAAATACCAACTCCGATCGGGGAACAGGCGTGAACGCCCGTGAACCTAGAGAAAACCATCCACATCTACGTTCACGCATACTACGTTTACACAACTCAATCCCTGGATTCCACGTTCCCGATAACTTAAAGCCATCCTCACAATTGAAGTTAGGGTATTTCAACAGTTTCTCTGACGAGGCGGGATATGAAGTGTCGTTCTGTTGGAATAATTGTAGGATTATGTAACTCAAACACATACTCGCATTTCGTAGAATGTTTGCGGATCCCCAAATATCGTCACGGGGTTTTATACAGACATATTCTGGCCGAACATCCGAATTACAACATTTTAATGAAAAATAACGATTCACTTAGTTTCCTGCACTTTTTCCGCAAAACCAAAAGTTATGTAATTATTGATGTGAAGTGATCCAAAGGGGAAACTTTTTATTGGAACGAAGTTCCTTATGGGGCGTTGCGGAGGGGTACCCTAGCCGGCAAAAAACGTCCGTAACGTTAAAAAAAACCGTAAGATTTTTATGTATAATTTATGTATGATGGCTATACAGTGTCTAATGTATAATCTACGTGATGAATGTTATCATTATTGCAGTTAGCTTTTCTTTTTGTTTTTATTAGTTTTTTATTTGCTTTATTTTTATCGATAAAAAATCATAATAAAAATGTACCTATACCCGAATAATTATTTTCTATATACCTCGAATAGAACTTGAAATTAATATTTTTATAATTAGGAATTTCGTTGCTATCTTCTCATATCAATTCTCATACTAAAATGTTCGATTTTGACAAATGTCACGTGATCTATCTAACGTTCGTTACGCTACGAATTACACTTGGCTAGGGGGGCAGGTGTCCCACGACACCATTCGTTTTTTAATTCTTTAGAGACATCGATACCTTCCATTCAACATAGTCTCAATTCCGGAGGTAATTTAAAGGTAGGGTATAGCGCATTTAAGCTGCCCAACTGAAGAAGCCAAATAACAATTTAATCCTGCGAGTAAGCGAGGTCACCATAAAGGAAGACGTTGCTGCTTTGGCAGAGGGGGTGGTAGCACACGAGCGATATTTTAGATTGCGAGCGTTTATATGGCTATGGGTTACCATAGAAGCAGTTATGTTTCACATCAGGCGGGCCACAGGTGTAATAGAAATAGTAAAAAAAGTCATTACAGTACGTGTATGCCAAGTTAGGAGCTCGACGGCATTATTACATGTGTCAGTTTAATTGAACACGTAGGTTAAGCAATGTTGACCGTAGCCTATCTATGGATTGGTTTATTTATTTCGAGCTCCTCTGTTGTCATTAGATGACGGTCGTTAAGCCAAGTCTGTAGGCTTTATAGTCTAAGATCCGGGATTAGAAAAATATACCCTCATCTGTTGATTTGATTAAATAATGTTTTATAGGCTGATTTCAATGTAATGAATATATAAAAATCCTTTGCCACACACTACTACACCATGCTACAATTAATAGTAATTAATTAATTAACAGTCAAGTTATTTGTAATTTTTACCTTCACATGTTAATTACATGAATCTAGCAGAAAATTTTAATATTTTATATTATAAAACTTGTTATAGTAGGCAGCCATCTCTATGACATCTATACTTACCTGCAGCCAGGTGAGTACAGGTAGATAAATCTAACTTATTTCCCTCTTATGTTAAATAAAAAATTCAAGTGCTATATTAAATCGCGTCGAATTCTAAACACAATAATCCTTGGCTGCCATGTAAAAAGTTGATACAGCCAAAGATAAATAATAAAAGTATTAATTGTAGCAGACCAATGGTGGCAGAGGTTGTTTACATAAATTCATTACATTGAAATCAGCCTATAAAACATTATTTCATCCAATTAACAGATGAGAGTATATTTTTCTTATCCCAGATCTTAGACTATTAGGTGGCTTGGAAACATTGACCTCCACCAATCACCAATTGAGCAGCGTGGTGGAGTACTCTCTAAACCCTTTCGTATCCCAACAGAGGGTCCTTTTTTAAGCCCCGACACAAAAAGAGGGTTGTTATAAGTTTGACGTGTCTGTCTGTGTGTGTGTGTGTGTCTGTCTGTCCGTGGTATCATAGCTCCGGAACGGATGAAGAGATTTCAATTTAGTTTTTTTTTGTATTAAAGGTGACTTATGTGCGAATGTTCTTAGACATGTTTGATGAAAATCGTTTGAGCCGTTTAAAAGTTGTGGGGGGTAAAAGCGGGAAGAATAACCGAATGTCTGCAAATATACTCGAGTGGGGTCTCAAATGAAAGCACATCACGTGCATATTACAAAATAATAAGTTCAATGAAAATCGCTTGAGCTGTGAAAAAACTCTGGGGGTAAAAGTGGGGAAAATACCTATATGTGGGAGGGAGAAAATGGGCATGGAAATCTGAATGTCAGCAAATATACCCAAGTAGGGTAGCAAATGAAATAGCATCACACTTTACAATATTAATAATATATTAAATGAAAAATAATCAAAAAATCGGTTGAGCCGTTTTAATTTAATAGGGCTAAAAGTGGGGACAAACAGAATGCCTGTGAATTTATCCTAATGGGGTGTCAAATGAAAGAGAACTGAAAAATAATATTGATGACTTAATCGACAGTGTTTTTAGTTTCGTTTGATGAGAAAATTGGTTAAAAGCCGTTTTAAAGTTATGGTTATGAAGTGGGAAAATTGGGACATGGAAATCCGATTGTCAAGTGAGAGTATCAATTACTACATCTCAGTCTTTGCAATTCTGCTAAAGATGATTTGACATGTGGGTTATTATAGTACTATATTGGTCATTGTCCGGTCTCTTTTCATATTTCAGGTATATTTGACAAGTCTCAGTTCGTTTAAATATAAATTTGAAAAAATTCGATAAGAAGGTATTTACCACTTAACAAAATCTACATTATAATAACTATGTACCTATAAAAAGTATAAAATAAAATATTAAATTTAAAATTTAAAAAAAACCCCCGACACAATAACCTAAGTTCCCTTTAAAAAGTAAAACCGCTCCTAATTACTTAATAATTATGATTTTTTTTTCATAAATATCACATGCACGGTCGTATGTCGTATCCTAAACGCAATATTTGGAAGTAATTTTATAAATGCTTTCTTTTCTTAATTGTTTTTAAATTCATCTATGTTGCTTAGTTAGGTTAGGTTAGACTATTTGTAATTAAATTGTTAGGTTTGGAGCGGTCCCCCAACGCGACGCATTTTTTTAAGGAACTTAGGTTATTGTGTCGGGGTTTTTTTTTAATTTTATTTGACGAGCTCGATGGCGTAGCGGTCAATGACGCGGCTTCGACACCAACGCTCGTCGGTTCGATTCCCACACGGGACAAACATTTGTGTGCATGAATATGTCTGTTTATCTTGGTCTGGGTGTTTTCTATGTATCAAATGTATATATTTACAAAAAAAAGTGTATTTACGTATGTTTATCAGTTGTCTAGTACCCATAACACAAGCTTCGCTTACTTTGGGGCTAGATGGCGACCGGAGTGTGCCGCTATGGCCTACGGTGCAGACTTGGACGCTAACCGTTAGGCTGGATCACAGACTAAAAGTCGCACAGCGAGCGATGGAGAGAGCAATGCTTGAAGTTTCTCTAAGGGATCGAATCCGGAACGAAGAAATTCGACGGAGAACCAAAGTGGTCGACATAGCTCTCAGAGTCAGCGAGTTGAAGTGGTAGTGGGCTGGCCACGTCTGCCGAGTCAGCGATGGCAGATGGAGGAGGAACTCCCTAGAGTGGAGGCCACGTATGGGGCGACAAAGCGTAGGGCGCTCCCTCTCTAGATGGACCGACGATCTCAAAAAAGTGGCTGGTAGCGGTTAGATGCGGAAAGCGGAGGATCGCATATGGTGGAAAGCATTGGGAAAGGCCTATATCCAGCAGTGGGTAGATACAGGTTGATGATGATGATGATCCTATTCCGGACGAAGACAAATCCAAAAACACAAAAATCATAATAATCGGTCCCACCGTTCATGAGTTATAAATGATGTAACTAACACGACTTTATTTTACGAGTACGAAACGATATAATATAGATTGTGATTTTCCCTCTGCCTCGAGAGAGGTCCAGGTTCCATACAATCTTGTTGTTGTCTTTTTGCCGAAATACCTACTTCTTCACCTTGCGGGGATGTTTATCTCCCTTAGCGACGATAAATAGCTGCCTATTATCTTTACCCTATCCGTATTATTAACAAAAAGGTTTCTTAGAAAATTCTAACGTTCGCCGAAACTATGTAGGTACATAAATTTTGTACTAGAGGTCGCATACTATTAGAAAGGTCATTGGGTACCATCCGACCCAATTTGTAAATGTTTTCCTACAGAAACGAAATTACTTTTAAATGAATAAGCATAGATTAACAATTGGTCGCCGCTCCGCTTCGACCAATTGATAATCTAAGCGAATAAGGTATATCCAACTTTTCATTTTAAGTAAAAATTATTATAAAAAACCATGGGAACTCTGGGGAGGTTTTCGCGATTCTATTCATTTCATATATTTTGACACATTTTGGCGCCTCTCTTGTTACTGCAATATTTAAAATAAATCTATCACATGCATATTAATTAATTCAGGCTTCTAGTTTTATCCACAACGAAGTTATAGGGGTCGAATATGGTCTGAATTGCTTCGAGAAAAGGATGGTACGGCCGTGCCGCTTTTTGCTCGACTTGGTGGGGTCACTGCCATGCCCCCAGATTTTTTTTTTTTTTTTATCCTACGTCGGGTGACAGACAAGCATACGGCCCGCCTGATGTGAAGCGGTTACCGTAGCCATATTAACGCTCGCAACATAAAATATCGCTCGCGCGCCGCCACCCCCGCTGCCAACGCAGCATCTCCTTCCTTTCTGGTGACCTCACTCACTCGCAGGAACACAACAGGGAATTGTTATTTGGCTGCGGTATTCTGTGAGGTGGAGGTACATTCCCCAGACGGGTAGCTTACAATTACGCTCCCTACCTCTCTTTTCGCCAGAGCTTCGTTTGTCATTCAGCAGGGTGCACCACGTGCAGGCGAAGTTGGCTTTGGTTCAAAGATGTTGATAAACCACTTACACCCCAAATTCGATCTCTGCTATTGAAGAATGTGGCGACTCGTTATAGAGGCGAACAACTAACGACTGCTGATGCGAATAAGTCAAGACTCATTACAATGATCCGATGTGTGGTCGAGACTATAAACGGTCGTTTCAAAACAGATTTTAAAATATTTCAAAGTCAAAGTCAAAATATCTTTATCCCTTGGACTTTATAAAGCACTTAGACACGTCATACAAATTAAATATAAGAACATGTATCTAAATCAATACTACTCTAAATCCGCAGAGCTTAGATTCACTTTCATCACACTATCTGTGAAAGTGAATTTAAGTGCCAGTTCCGGCGACGGGGCTTCTTGAGAAGAACTGGCAAGAAACTCAAGGCCGACTCTTTTAATTGCCAATATCGTTACATTAAACACAAATACAATCATTAACATAACATAACAAGAGCAATTCATTTCCAAATACTTTTATCATTAATATAATCTGAGATACAATAGTAAGTCTTTTGACATAGTCTAGTTTTGATATTTTTTTTAAATTTGGAAGTTTATTGTAGAAGCGTATACATTGACCTGGGAACGAGTTAGAGATTTTATGGAGCCTAGTAATATGCACAGCGAGTTTGTTTTTATTTCTTAAATTTAATTGATGGAGATCACTGTTTTTCCTAAATTTAGTTTGATTTTTATGAACGTAAATAAGATTTTCATAAATATATTGAGAATGTAATGTCATAATATTTATCTCTTTAAATTTTCGACATTCGTATTTTAATGTCGCTTTACCGAATATGATGGTAGATTTCAAATAACGGCGGCTCTCATCAATGCTACTCGGAGGCCTTACGAAGACAGCATTTACGCCCAGCAATTCATAAATATTACAAACGAAAATGTAAATAGAGAGAATGAGTTGGCGGAATACGTTTTGCAAAACAACTTAAATATGCAAAGAGCCGCCTTCATGCCAATTGATGCAAATGATGCGGCTTTCGATGTTTTTCCTCAATTAACATATCCTCATATGTTAATTGAGGAAAAACATCGAACGCCGAAAAAACATTTAATCCTATTTATGTTGGGCACATATCACTTAAAGATAGCAAGATCATACTGTAATGAGCACAGGCGACCAAATGGTATTGAACTGTATCGACATAGAGATTTAATAAATGACAAAGTATTCATCAGAGGAAAAACGCAATCACGCCATGTCAGGGCCAAGCAATATTACACATATATATTGGTGAATCCAGCAAGAAATGGTAGAGTAACAAGTAGGGTTTGGGTCCCGGGACGTCTCGAGTCTCGAAGTCCCGGGACTTTTCGTAATTTTAGTTGTCTCGAGTCCCGGGACTTGAGATTCGAGACTCAAGACGAGACAAGATTATCGAAATTCATTGTTATTCTCAAATAATGAAGAGCGATTCAATAATTGAGAAGGAGCATAGCGCCATCTGTAAGTTTATTGAATAACTACGTGGTCTGCTAAGTAACTACCGGTTCACTAATAGGCCTTTTCATCACAATTTTTGTTTATGCGCATGCATTAGCATCAGCCATCTTTTTCGTACTGTTTTTTGCAAACAACCATACTAAAGTACCCGCTACCCGTATCAAAAATTAAAATATTAATTGAAACCGATTTTTTTTTTAAAAGTGAAATAAAATGGAATGTTAGGATAATTGACTTTTGACTCTGCAATACATTTGAACTTTCATTGGGTGTGTTTAAGATATTTAGCCATTTCCCCTTGTCAACTGTTTGGTCCACTGGCACATTATTCTTAATTGCATTATTGACTCTGTAAATATCATAAATCTTTTATATATTATCACATATTAAACATTTCCTATATGATAAAAACTACTAAACATATTCAATTCAGCATTTACATTTGTTTAATTAATAATCTCAAATATAGATTAAAGCCACAAAATATTAATTAGTTACTTATTTTATAAATTATTTACTGCCATAAACAATACTCAAAATATATTTTCAATTCTTACGAATAAATTAACATTATTAATAAGAATAAAATTGTAAATATTATGTAATTTCGTTATAAGTTATGCTAGTAAACAATTGTTGATGCCCAACTACTCAAACAGCTCACTTTTAACTGAATTCGTTTAATAACTTTAAGCAAACATTTAATTTTCTGTACAATAAAAGTTATTTTTTTTACAAAGCCTTACTAAAGCCTTACTAAAAAAAAACAAAATGTCTCGAAGTCCCGGGAATTCCCAGGACTTTGACTGTAGGCTGTCTCGTGTCCCGGGACTTTGAACTTGTCGGGAATTCCCAAACCCTAGTAACAAGGAATACTACTGCTCTTGCATACATGGCCGCCGCACCAGTGGTAGCTGCGCACATGTAGCCAGCGTGGTATATTTTTTGTCTTGGGCCAGGCATCAAGATCGAATAGATGCGTCTGCGGGATTTTTAGATGATACAATTGTACCTGTCGATATTGATGGAATAGAATAAATCATATAATTTTTTTTTTTTTTTTATAAATATAGAATTTTATTTTATCCATCAATAACAATCTATCGAAATTCTCTGCACTATTTTATTTCTGTAGATTCTGACTATATTTTCTGTACTAAGCGAGATAGCACGATTGCACCTGTAGATATTAATCAAGTGAAATAAACGTCAGTAATATATTCTTTTTTAAGATACAGAATTTTATTTTCTGTGTGATTCCCATTATTTATGGTGATGCGACCCATATATTCATAACTAGAGATATATGTCTAAACATCCCACATCAATTTATCACACAAATGTTTCTCTTTTGCGTGAATCGAACCCGCGACCTCGGAGTCAAAGTGGCCATTGCTAACCATTCGACTACCGAGCTCGTCATTGCACTACTCTTTTCGGTAGAGCTTCGTTTGTCATTCAGTACAGGGTACACCACGTGCAGGTGAGGTTGGCTTTGGTTCAAAGATTTTGATGAACCACTTGCATCCCAACTGATAAAAAAATTGGTTGCCTGTAAAGTCGGTATACGGGCGAAAGTTTTACGTGACAACGACTTTGAGTGGTAAAAAGTTTTCGAGTAGAAGGGACGCATGCCTTTCACTTTTTATGTCTGTCTCTCTCGCTCTTAGAAGGGACACGCGTCCACGACACGCTTACAATGAGAGCGAGTGAAAGGCACGCGCCTTTCACTCGCTCTCATTGTAAGCGCATAACGTGACCCAGTTTCTTGAAGTGTCACCCGGCTAACCAATTTATAAGACGTTGTCACGTCAAAATTAATACCTACTCTTCTATGAATAAGAACACTTTAATTTCCATACTGCTGTCATACCGCTGTACAACATCGGGTATTGTTGCCATACGTTTGCTACGAAAACAAAAGAATATCTAGCTTTATATATCTGAGACGCACTAATCCTAAAAACGCGTGCATTTGTTACCATATTACCATTTTCATGTAATACAATTAGGGCCCGTCCATTAATCACGTGTTTTTTTTTTGCATATTTAGAGCCTCACTTGATTAATGGACGGCCCTTTAGGTACTGGCCTATGCAGTAGGTACTACGTTACGTCAGTTCGGGGGCGCGGTGTAGTCCAACATTTTTTATTGTAAAATTCAAAACAAAATTAGTTTAATGGAGAAAAATACAACGTAAATTATATAAAGTGTATCTGGGATAGAACTATCGACAATTTTGGATCGCGTAAGACATCAAATTTCATCGATTAAAACGTTCCTTTTAGGGACCATACCCGTTGGAACTTGGCTCTTTTTAATTAAATTTTTTGTTAATAATATCTTTGAGTAAAAAAAATAATTTATGACAATATATTAACGCGATAAGGGTATTTACATACCTTTAATATTGCCTTGTGGCTTTATAACCCCATTTAACCTCTTATGTACCAGCGTCCATTTATACCACCTCCATGAAGATTTTTTTTGTAGTAACCTAACCTAGACATCATGGTTACGGCATCACAATATTGTAACACCCTCCCTTTCTGCTCTCCTGCCCTTCTTTATATGTTTTATGTTGTTTATGACGTAACTTAAGCCTAACTATACCTAGACTTACTCTAATTTAAAGCTAACTTATATCTAGTCGTAACTTTAGTCTATACTAATCTTAATCTAGACCTAACACTTCAAATTGACGTGGTAGGTTTTTCTTAGAGTGCCAATCATTGTACAGTTTCCGTACAATGATTGGCACTCTAAGAAAAATCTACCCTAAATTTGTTAATTATAATTTATGTAACATATTTAGACGTAATTTACGACATAAAAGGTATTCTTTAATGTATTGTTATTAAAATAAAAACACATTTAATACGAAAAGGAAACATTTTTATTAAAAGAAAATAGAAAACATTTAAAAATATCCAAAAGTACAGTCATTGGCACTTACAGCACAATTATTGGCACTAACTTACTAGTAATTGGCACTCATCTTAGTATGTAACTAGCTTTCGCCCGCGGCTTCGCTCGCGTGAAATTCGATCATTTTATTATTCAAGACAAGTCTAACACGCAGCGCAACCACCTTGATGTAGCACCTTTAATTGTACTATATATACAATTATGCAGTTTAGATTTTTTCATACAACATTTTTTTCCCGCTAACTGTCGTTCCCATGGGAATTTTTCAAAATACAGCCATAACTAAAATTTATATTTATAAAGGTATGCATGCATGCTAGATTGAAAACATCTATCTTACGTGATTTAGATTTTTACATACAAAAGTTTTTTCCCGCTAACTCCCGTTTCCGTGGGAATTTTGCAATATCCTGTTGCAACTAAGCTTTAAGTTTACTAAGGTACCTGCATGCCAAATTTCAAGCGTCTAACTTAAGCGGTTTAGATTTTTCATACAAAAGGATTTTCCCGCTAATTCCCGTTCCCGTGGGAATTTCGGGAATTCCTTTCTTAGTGCACCTCTACGGTACCTAAGCTACGTCCCTTCCAAATTTCAAGTGCCTACGTTTAGCCGTTTAGGCTGTGCGTTGATATGTCAGTCAGTCAGTTTCTCCTTTTATATATTTAGATTATGGCACATTTTTATTAATTAAAACTGTAAAAATTATTTAAAATATAATACTGGTAGATACGTTCTAAACATACTCCTTTCCTGACTCGTCATTTAAAAATTTCAACAATTCTAGTTCACTTCGAAAAGTGTCCCACCTATCAGCTACTTTCGTTAAAGGCTTAGGGAGAATAAAATGTTAGGTCTGGTTTGGTTGGGTATGGCTTGAACATTTTGATTCAATAAATTTTCTTTATTATTCTTACATTCTTGTGAATATTGTGTGTATTGCCAGTATAGCATGACAATAATTATACTAGTTTCGATATTTTATAAAAATACGCCAGTGATTGGCATTGGAAATAATATAATAATTAGCACTGCTGCTAACCGTTGCAATGATTGGCACACACGAAAATGTAGTGAATAGCACCACCTAAAGTACAATGATTGGCAGTGCTAACAATTGTGAAGAAGGAAACGAAAAGCATTTTTGAACTGTGATATTAATATATTCTAAAATCTAATTTAATTGGCTATAAAAAAACATACGAAAAAAAAAAGTAAAATGTAGTGATTGGCACAGGTGCCAAATTATTGCACTTCCATATAAGCTACTTGACCAATAAGTTGGCACACTAATAAATTGAGGTATGTTACCAAAAATAAGGAAAATATAAATGAAAACGGTAACATTACTTAGAATTAATATAATTCAAATATTTGCCATCTTTTACTAAGTCAAAATCGTAAAAAAACAATGGTTTCTACATACCTCTTCTTTGTCGAATCCGTTAAAATTTGCGGGAAAAAACAACATGCCTTACGAGCGTTCTTTTTTTTTAATGCTGTGTTGCCATAACAATTTGTTAAAAAAGTCTATTATAAAATTGTTAAAGTGTTGCAATGCTAGATTTTAAAAATAACAAAGTACGTATTGTAGTGCCATGACAATTCTTAATATCTCCGTTTAAAGGTTAAAGTGCCAATGACTGTGGGGATGCCAAAGTTAGTACAAGTTACCCTATGTCTGGTCTGGACTCAGTTGGTACATAAATCAAGTTATGAAAATTGGCCAAGTGATCGTCTAGTGTCCTACGTTATTCCGTCAATAAACCAGTTCCTTTTTTTACAAAGAGTTGAAATCCGACTACAGTCCCTAATTACTTCAATTCCTATCTTTACCTTTCCTACAACCTTTCGCCTAGAACGTTATCCCTCTAAAGCAATACAATTGATAAGAAGATATGAATGCCTACGAGTGAGACTATGCTCACTATATAAAAGCTAGGTTGGGTAAATGATTCTACACCTGATTCAGATCGCTTAAACTTAAGTACTATGCCTGAAATTAATAGTGAATGAGGCAGTGTATAATGAGTGGTAAAAGACGGGCTCCATACCTACGCCTCCGTCCATGGAATCCACCGAAGATCAGATTCCCTTGTCACTAGTTTGAGCGGAGTTTACGTTAAAATGGCAGCCATCACCATGCTTACAAATTCAATGAACTTGGATTTGTTCCTATCCCAAGCATGCCTTGCTGACCTAAGAACTGTCTACTTATCCTAGCCTACATCGTGGGTGGTGTTAAACTATCCTTACATTAATTCAATACGCTCAAACTTAAATTACTGACTCGACATTTAAGGATTTAACTTGGAACATAATTTGCAGATTCCTTTTAGGAAGTCAATTGTAACAAGTGGTTTTCTTACAAACAAGCTATATTTCACTAAAATCTTCTCTATGATTTAGCTATTATATATTTGATGTCAGCTAATAGTGAAGATATCGGACTAAACATACCTCGAGTTTACACTAAGTCTATTTACTATATTCTCTTCCTATGGTTCTGCTATCATCTATTCGATGCCAACTAAGAGCGATGGTATTGAACTACACATACCTCGAATTCACACTGGATCTATTCTCATATGATTTCCTCGCCAGTAGTTAAAATTCACATTCACTTTCGCGTTAATCAAAGAAGCAACTTAAATTATTCACTTTAGAACTTTAGTAAGTATCCTTCTTGTAAGATACGGAAGGCTTGACCTTTTGAAGAATGTTGTATAATGTGGGTTATATACACATCATTGACAACGTAGTGCATTAAGGTTACTCACAAGGTCCCGCAATCCTTCTCACTGTTAGTCACTATTTATAACTGAATTGATTAAGTTTATTAACACAATAACCACTTTACGAGTACTACTGCCATCATTCATGTTAATACTAGGTTTCCTCACTGAAACTTGTCTAATATAAGTATGAATTAAATGAGCTCCTGGCTTCTTTTGTTTTATAGGAGATATTTAGAGTTATGACACCTTGAAGAATGTTGTATAATGGGGTCTTTTATTCATATTAGTGACAACTAAAGTACCTTTTGTTACTTTTTTAATGTCCAACAATTCACATCACCTGTCTATCATTTCCCAGATGGTTTTTTAATAGGGTTACTGATGAATTAGACACTTTTCAACTCCCCAATACTATTACATTTTGAGATTATAATTTAAAATGACGCTAAATAATTATTTATAAGTTGTATATTTAAAGAACTATTGACATTTCAAAATGGCCCATGGGCTAGCGCTATCCGGTATGTAGCTACCGGCCTACGTTAAAATATATAATTTTTTTAAATTAGGTTGGTAATTTACTGAAATGAGTTTGGGGTCATTTTAAAGATAATTTCAAAATATAGAAGTGCAATATAAAGAAAAATGCACATTTATGAGTCAGTTTTAAGATATATATATATTTAAATTAGTTAATTTTATTTGTTAATAAAAAAGGACTAAAAATATTTTTCGTATTTCGACTCGGCCTGATCTGACGCTGTCAAGTGGTACAAATTTTATTTATATGAATTTGTTATAGGGGATCGGGACAGGTGAAACTAAATAACAGGTAATAGCAAGTGATATAAATTTCGAAATGGTTCGGCGTGTCGTATCAATTGGTTATAGACAGTCTTATTTTTCTCAAAATTAGTAAGTATAGATAAAAACAAACACACAATAACTCAGTGGCGTGCATAATCATTAATTCAGGCTTCTAGTTTTATCCACAACGAAGTTACAGGGGGTCGAAAATGGTCTGAATAGCTTCGAGAAAAGGATGGTACGGCCGTGCCGCTTTTTGCTCGACTTGGTGGTGTCACTGCCGTGCCCCCAGATAAATTGAAAGGTATACATACTTAACACAGACTGTATGCCCTGTATGAATTAATTACACAGGCCCTGTACGTATTAATTCGGTAGATTTTTCTGTAAATAAATCGATTAATTCTCTAAAATTTTCAGTTAAATATTAAAGTAAGTCAGGGTTTTATAAAATAAATTTTGTATTGTCTGCAACCAATCATGTTTTATATTTCTAGTGTTATTTAGACAATAAATTTGGTTGTGCAGGAAAATATGCAAAGTCCACATGATGTCCACATCCACCGGCCCAATTGATGGCAATACGTATATGTGATAAATTTCGACCTCACTCACTCGCAGGACCATAACAACCCTCAAGGGAATTGTTATTTTGCTGCGGTATTCTATGCGGTGACGGTTCTTCCCCGGTCGGGGAGCTTCCAATTACGCTCCCTACCTCTTTTTTCGCCAAAGCTTCGTTTGTCAGTCAGCAGGGTGCACCATGTGCAGGTGAGGTTGGCTTGGTCTCTAAAGATCCTTGTGAGCCACTACACCCCAAACTTCTTTACTTCAAAGTAACCGGCTCAGACAAAAAAATATTTTACTATTTAACGGTCTCTTAAAATAACAAAATTAATATGTTTGTTAGTCCTGTCTAATGTCTAAAATTAACTACGACCAAGGGTATACAGTATGTCGAGACGAATCTCTTAGAATAATACTAATTTAACTAAATCCCTCCTACATAACAGAGATACGGGAATTGTGAAGTAATACGGATGAAATCTTTGAAAATTTATCAATAACAAATTAACAAATTAATTAACGACAGAGCGGCAGGGAGTAGCCATACTTTGCGTTGTTTTATTATATTGTATTATTATATCGACGAGCTCGGTGGTGCATGAACATGTCTGTTTGTCTTGGTCTGGGTGTTTTCTATGTATTATAAGGATGTATTTAAAAAAAATAAAAATGTATTTAAGTACATTTATCAGTTATCTAGTACCCATAACACAAGCTTTGCGCTTAATTTGGGACTAGATGGCGCTGTGTAAATTGTCCACAAATAGTTATTTACTTGTTAATTATATTACTGTTCTCATATACTTAATTTTAATTTAGACCCCATCTATATAGGTCAGAAGAGTGGGTCAGAATATTTGGGGGTGTAAGTGGTTTATCCACATCTTTGAACGAAAGCCAACTTCACCTGCAAGAGGTGCACCCTGCTGACTGACAAATGAAGCTCTGGCGAAAAGAGAGGTAGGGAGCGTAATTGTAAGCTACCCGACTGGGGAAAGTACCTCCACCTCACAGAATACCGCAGTCAAATAACAATTCCCTTGAGGGTTGTTGTGTTCCTGCGAGTGAGTGAGGTCACCAGAAGGGGAGGAGACGCTAGGAAGGTGGTGGCACGCGAGCGATATTTTATGTTGCGAGCGTTATTATGGCTACGGTAACCGCTTCACATCAGGCGCGTCGTATGATTGTCTGTCATCCGACGTAGTATAAAAAAAAATAAGGGCCTAAATAGAAAACAAACTGTATTTTGGGACTATAAGAGTCAGAGATTGACTAATATTTTAGAATCGGCAATTAGAAATATGACAATAATGAGCTCGAATAACCGAATATCGATAATCGGAAAATTAGGATTCTACTGTATATATTAACTTTGTTTGAAAACAACTTATAATATAATAATTTATTCTCATGATAACGCTTGTCTGAACGAGGCGAGGCTTGATGGGGTATGGGGGATCTTGTTATATTTAAATCCCTAATTTACAATCATATCAGGATATTTCGAAATGATCCCCTGTGATCCCTGATACATAAAATTATGTTCAGCATTTTGTACTCAGAAATTCCAATTACAAAATTGATTAGATTATTACTTATCATCTTGAGGGGTTCCATGGCGTCATTACGCGTGTGAGTCTAATCGAACACGCAAGTTAAGCGACGTCGACTGTAGCCTGTCCATGGATGGGTTTATTTACTTCGAACTCCTCCGTGCTTTGCATAGAAGGTTAAGCCGTCGGCTCCGATAGGCTAGAAGACGATGATCAAAAATTATAAAAAATATTTATCAGTATCGTAATATATACAAAACTAGAACGATTTGCAATCTTGAAATTTTAATAAGTTATGTCCGACTTGTTTTATGGTCGATCAAAGTTTGGTGGGAAAGAGCAATTTAAAAGAATGAAATAATTAAAAATAATATTAACTTTCAAAAAACAATCAAAAATACTATAACTACATAAACGCAGTATTTTTTTAAATTTATTGATTTATATTACAATCTACAGACCCGGGGCCCGTACCTTTTATTAACAATGTTCTATGTTTTATCTTACAATATTCTTACTATTTCTTACAATATAAATTTCACGTCGCTCTAATTATATTATTGTCTATTACTACTATATGTTATTGTATATTGCTCCTATTGTTTACCTTGCAACCATGACAGCCAGGGCAGACCAGTCCCCTCTGGCAGCACCCGTTCACGAGTTGATGCATGGGGCAGCCATCACCGCATTCAACCATTTTATTGGGAATGCGGCGACCCGCCACACGACACCACCACCAGTTTGAACACTTTAGTGAGCATGACTACCTGGGCTGTCAGGGCTGCACAGTAACACCTCTATTTATTTCCCTATGGTCTTTCTCCTTCTCTCCCTCTCACCCACCAGATACTTACGTTCTTTGACCCAGCATATTCCGTCTGTCGTTGTCACTGATATTGCATGGGCGACCATCTCGTTTCTGTGTCATCAGTTCCGTACGGAACTGAGTAGTCGCGTTCCTATTTTTTGTTTTCTTTCCTACTTTAATTTTCTAATTTTTTGTTTATTTAAAAACCGACTTCAAACATTACTCTACATTTATGTATGTAGATACTGATGATGATGGCTGATGATGATGATGATGATGAAAAAATATGGGACCAATCTGGAAGTATACTCTTTCAAATAAAAAAGTTTTATTCAAATCGGTTTATAAATCACGAATAATTATGTAACAAACAAAAAAATAAGAATTAAGAACCCTCCTTTTTGGAGTCAGTTTAAAATCGACACGTCGTCCTGCCAAAATCGGGACGTCGCGCGCGTCAGGCAACGATGGTACTTAGACACTACACATTATTTGTCAAATTTTTATTCTTATTTTTTTTAATAATAATATTTAACCTGTTTAAATTTAAAAATAGTAGTTTATGAAACTGTTGCATAATAAGGGTTATTAAAATACGAGTGTGAGTTAATAACATGAGCCGAAGGCGAATGTTATAATAGACCACACGAGTATTTTAATACCTAATTATGTGCAGTTTCATACACTACTTTATCTAATCTCATGAAATATATGATAACAATATTTTAAATACAACCATGAAGTTTATTTAACAGCTATAATTCTTACTTATAAATCCATTTGCAGATCGAGCATGCGTAGTGCGCATGCGCGACGCGCCGCGCGGCGCCGCGTTCACAGATTATGTAGAAAAATTTTGCAAAGTTGCAATGTATTTGCATTGCAACCTGTTTAAAATACCTGTATTCCGGGCTGAAGCTGTATCAAAATGGTAAAAAAGTTATTTTACGATACAGTTGTCCATAGAAGAGCTGTATCGAAAAATAACTTTTTATATTTATTTTGATAGCTTGTGGGTAAAGACTGTCATTAAGATACTGTGTTTAGTTTTTTAATGTGTAAATTTCAGTAAGAGATTAGATAAATAATATTATAATATATGTTCTATTTTATTAACATCGCAGGCTAATATACATTAAGGAGGTAAATTTGGGTTTAGAAATTCATGAACCGGACTGCGATGTTCACTGCTGTTCAAAGTGTTCGGCTTCCTTGAAACTCATAATGAAATTGACAATTAGTAGATGGCGTCGTGGCGCGTGTCAATCTAATTGATCACGTAAGTTAAGCACCATGGACCGTAGTTCGGGGTAGGTTTATTTATCTCAATAAATCGTCTCGGTCACGGTTGTTGTCATTAGTATTGGGGACAGTCGTTAAGCTAAGTCAGTGGCCTATGTCAAAACACTGGTCAACCCGTAGTTGAGGAGTATGACGACTTACGTTCCTTTCCCCATATAAAATTACTAGCTGTTACCCGCGGCTTCGCCCGCGTGGTCCAGGGGAGCTGCCGTTGATTTGTGTATATTTTTTTCTAGCTTGTTGCTGAATACGGTGAAATTGAGGGATAGTCCAACAAATCTCGTTTTCCTATATAAACTTTGGACCTCCGTTTCACCCTCTTAGAGGTTAAATTTGAAAAATCTTTGGTAATTCGTGTCCACTACGTTATATTTTCAAATCGATGCCATTGACGTAATTAACGTCCCAAAAACCATAGAATCAACACCCATATTGATATTATGACATTTCAACCCTACAGAGTTATCACGTCGGCTATGTTGGATTATTAAATAGTTGCTTTTTCGTAATCAGCGACCCGATATACCATAAAAACAATACCTATGACGATTTTCGGCCTTTTTCCAACACATTTTAGACATTTCAACGCCATGGCACCCCAATAGGGGATGATAGTCACGTTACCACCCTACGGGTACAATAAATATCAATAATAGGTAATTTCTGGGATAAAAACTATCTTAGGTATGTCCTTTCCCAGGACTAAGGTATCTCTTAACCAAATTTCATCTAAATCGGTTTAAGCGTGAAGAGATAACAGATATTCTGTCGCATTTATAATATTAGTATGGATTGGCGTTCCGAAAACCCGTAAAAATTATACATATATTGATATCTAGACATTTTAACCTCATCGCACCTCAATAGAGGATGATGGTCACGTTAGCCACGTTGAGTTTTAAAATCGTTGTTGTTTTCGTAATCAGCGACCCGATAAACCATAAAAACAATACCCATGATAATTTTCAGACTCTTTCACCCCGTTTTACCGCTTTAGAGGTTGAATTTTGAAAAATCCTGAAACATGTTTTTACTCATTTATCTATAGAAGTACTCGTGTAAAGTTTCGGATAAAATAGTTCAACTAATCTTGTTTCCCCATACAAACTATGGACCCCCGTTTCACCCCCTTAGGTGATGAATTATAAAATATCCTTTCTTAGTGCACCCCTAGACATCATAAGGAACCTACGTGGCAAATTTGGAATCTCTAGACCCAGCAGTTTGGGCTGTGCTTTGATATATATCAGTCAGTTACTCAGTTTCTTCTTTTATATAGTTCAACGCCATCGCATCCCCACAGGGGTGATTTTATGTCACATCGGCTATGTTAGATTATAAAATAGTTGTTGTTTTCGTAAACAGCGACCCGATAAACCATAAAAACAATACCCATGACGATTTTCAGACTTATTCGCCCTATTTTACCCCTTTAGGGGTTGAATTTTGAAAAATCCTGAAACGCTTGTTTACTCATTTCTCTATAGAAGTACTCATGTAAAGTTTTGGATAAAAAAGTCTAACTAATCTTAGACATAATGAGGAACCTGCGTGGCAAATTTGGAATCTCTAGACCCAGCGGTTTGAGCTGTGCGTTGATATATATATGAGTCAGTCAGTCAGTCAGTCGGTCAGTCAGTTTCTTTTTTTTATATATTTAGATGTTATCGTCGTCGTCGTCAACCCTTATTCATCCCACTGCTGGGATACGGGTCTTCCGTCTAGAATTGGTCTAGAGCATACTCCACCATGCTGCTCAACTGCGGGTTGGCGGAGGCCAGTGTTTTCAAGCCGCCTAAAGGCCACTGACTTGGCTTAACGATTGTCATCTAATGACAACAGCTGGGACGGACGGTTTAACGTGCCCTCCGGAGCAAAGACGAGCTTTATATAATTAAACCCATCCATGGATAGCCTACGGCTTACATTGCTTAATTTGCGTGTTTGATTAGGCTGACAGGCACAACGTCGCTATCAAGCTCCTCTGTAATAATATACACACACACACATATATATATATATATAATACTTCGTGTGTAATATTGTCAGACAAATTACACAGCGGCGCCATCTAGCCCCAAAGTAAGCGAAGCTTGTGTTATGGGTACTAGACAACTGATAAACATACGTAAATACATTTCTTTTTTGTAAATACATACATATGGTACATAGAAAACACCCAGACTAAGAAAAACAGACATGTTCATGCACACAAATGTTTGCCTTATGTGGGAATCGAACCCACGAGCGTTGGTGTCGAAGCCGCGTCATTGACCGCTACGCCACCGAGCTCGTCAATAATCTTTTTTTATAATACATACCTATACCACAGTATAAGTAATAGTACTACGTACAGTATGGCCGCTACCTGCCGCTCTCTAGTGTTGACCTCACCTCCCCTCTGAGACAAATTGGGAAAAGTTTGTATGGCGCCGCACGCACTCATTCGCGCTTTGCACAGACGTCATTGTTTATGTAGTCGTAAACGACGCGACATTTGTATGGACTGGCCGGAGTGTGCCTATACGTAACTCAATAGTTCCTTCAGAGGAGATAAAGGATCCATTTGCCACGATGGTGCACAGTCAATTCATTTACATGTTACATTCTAATTATAGAAGTGTAAATTCAATTAACATAGCTTACAGATTTGCGGCCTTTGAGAAGAGGAAAGTAGGGCGGAGACAAGGAAACCATTAAGTTTATAGGAACAAAGGAGGTATCATTTTGTTCTTTTTTTTTTTGTAACAGAAATTGTAAGCGCTATCACATTCTTCATACTTAATGAAATTTTTAATCTATCGGCTCGTTATTTTTTAAATTGTTTTGGTATCCTAGAACGAAATTCTCATTATTTTATATAGTTAATTTCGAATATTATAAATATTTTAAAAATGGAAAAATTTACCGCCCCGCCTAGATGGGATTTGTTTAGTAGTGTAACACTTAATAGGTAGATGGCACCACACTGCAACTTCACAGCAGTAAAATATAAAATTGGGGTGTAGCGACATCTTTGAACCAAAGCCAACTTCACCTGCACGTGGTGCACCCTGACAAAGCTCTGGCGAAAAGAGAGGTAGGGAGCGTAATTGTACGCTACCCGACTGGGGAATGTACCACCACCTCACAGAATACCGCAGCCAAATAACAATTCCCTTGAGGGTTGTTGTGTTCCTGCGAGTGAGTGAGGTCACCAGAAAAGAAGGAGATGCTGGGTTGGCAGCGGGGGTGGCGGTGCGCAAGTGATATATTATGTTGCGAGCGTTAATACGGTTACGGTAACCGCTTCACATCAGGTGGGCCGTATGCTTGTCTGCCATCCGACGTAGTATAAAAAAAAATACAAAAACTGACCACCATCACAAACCTTCCTGGTAGCTCAGTTGGAAGAGCACTCGACCGGTAATCGAAAGGTCGTGGGTTGAAGTCCCACCTAGGCGGGGGATGTGAATTTTTCCATTTTTAAAAATTTTATAACACAATTCTAGCATCAAATGTGTTTTTTTGGTGTAAGTGGAACTACTTACACCATCACGATATTTAGAGATACCTCCTCACCTGAATGTGATACACCCTGCCGACTATAATAGCGAAAGAGGATCTGGCGAAAGCTGGCGAGAAGGAGGTAGGTACAGCGTATTTATAAGCTGTGTGACTGGGGAAGTACCTCCAACTCACAGAATACCGCAGCCAAATAACAATTCCCTTGGTTGTATTCCTGCGAGTGAGTGAGGTCCACACCAGAAAGAAAGGAAACAGTTGCTGCGTAGGCGGCGGGGGTTGCGGGGCGCGATCGATATTCATGTTACGAGGGTTAATTACCACTAATCGCGGTAACCGCTTCACATAGGCGGGCCGTAAGCTTGTATATTGTGATTCGTTAGCTAATCATAGACCAGCCCCCCGAGCCAAGTGTAATTCGTAGCGTAACGAACGTTAGATAGATCACGTGACATTTGTCAATTCGAACATTTTAGTATGAGCTCCACAGTTCAAATTAGCGATCGCTACGCTTTTCTACTTCGCTACGCTTTTCTACTACTCATATAATGAAACTAGCTCGCAGACTCAGTTCCGCAGCTTATGCGGTTAGGAGAATAAGACAGATAGCGGACGAGACAACTGCTAGGCTCGTTTATTTTAGTTATTTCCATAGCATTATGTCATATGGTATATTGCTTTGGGGTAAAGCAGCTGACATTGATAAAATTTTTGTATTACAAAAGAGAGCCATTAGATCAATTTACAATTTGGGTTCTAGGGATTCACTCCGTGAGTTATTTAAGGAGATAAACATCCTCACTGTCGCTTCTCAATATATTTATGTAAATATTATGTACGTCCGTAAAAATATTTCTAATTTTACAAAAGTATGTGATATAACTAATGTCAACTTGCGGAACAAAAACAAATTGGTTATTCCAAAACATAGACTGGGGAAGGTCAATAATTCGTTTGTCGTAAATTGCATCCGCTACTACAATAAGTTGCCGGAGTCGGTCCTGATTTTACCCGACACTAAATTCAAACAGCTTATTAAGACCACCTTATGTAAAAAGGCTTACTACAGGACCGACGATTACCTTAATGGTAAAAATGTATGGCAAATTCTCGGCACAGGATGTGAAGCACAGGCGTCTTATCTTTACAAGTAGTATTGTGGATATACATATTTAGACTTTATACAATATGTATATACACTCTATACTATGATTTTTTTATATTTTTATTTTTTTTACTATTTTATTTTACTTTAATTTTTTTGTTTTTTCTCTTATTTTGGTCGAATACCATTTTTCTTTTTATTGTAATATGATAATATTGTATGGCTATTTTAAAAAAAAAGACCTATATTGACAGAGTTTCTTTCGGCATTTCTTCTCGTCAATGGTCATTCCGAAATGCTGGTAGATAAAAAAATATACCTAATTGTAAAAGACGTGTCTAAGTGCCCGCGAGGGCCCACAGAATAAAGAATTTTGACTTTGACTTTGACTTCGCAAACTGCCATTTGGACAGCCCCCCTGTGCAGTCAATAGGTTAACACTTGCGCGCCGCCACCCCCGCTGCCAACGCAGCATCTCCTTCCTATCTGGTGACCTCACTCACTGGCAGGAACACAACAACCCTCAAGGGAATTGTTATTTGGCTGCGGTATCCTGTGAGGTGGAGGTACATTTCCCAGTCGGGTAGCTTACAATTACGCTCCCTACCTCTCTTTTCGCCAGAGCTTCGTTTGTCAGTCAGCAGGGTGCACCACGAGCAGGTGAAGTTGGCTTTGGTTCAAAGATGTTGATAAACCACTTACACCCCAAAGATGATACCAAAACTAACACAAAAAATAAAGCATATTCTATCTATCTAAACATCACCATTCATGTTAAACGATCGACCTCAGCCTCTGTTATTGATTGTTGTATTTGTATATTCATGATGCGTATGATGACAGCGATATCATTTGCATTTAATATATCTTACAACACCTACTGAGCCTTTGTATTGCCTATTTGATGGAGCGAGCGAGTGTAACCTAAGGGCAACAAGTGAGGGCTCTAAATCCCCGCGGTAGACATAATTCATCTGAAGCTTTCTTCACGTCACTTGGGTGTAGGGTTACCACCCGTACTTTATAATAAAGTATTGTACGTTAATTCAGGTAATTGTACTTTATGAGAATAATAAAGTAATAAGATAATAAAAGACTTTATTTAGCATGATTTGATTTCTTTGAGATTTTGAAAAGTTTAATCGTAGGTAAGTATTTCTTCGGGGTGCGCCAAAGTTCACCTAAAATTTCAACTTCACCGTCTTTTACACTATTATTCAAAGTCATATCTTTTTTATTTATATTTGCTTTTATTATCAACGTTTAAACATTAATTTTGCGTAACTTTTACAGTTTTGGTTCGATTTACATAACATGAATTATCCCATTGTCATAATTATTATCATATATTATGTTCAAAATAAACTCGCCAGGTTAGCGAGGAGCGAAGCGACGAGCGGGTGAGGTTGACATAAACATAGCGCAGAAGCCGAGTGAGCGAAGCGAGCGTGCCGCGGTGCGGCCGGCGAGTGCCACGACTTGGCGTTTCTCAAATTAAGTTAGAAATATTATTGAAATTAAGTATAGGAATACTTTGTTGGGTATCAAAAACGACGCAGTAAATACTGAAATGTCATCCATGCAGTAATTCAATGAGTGGATGGCGTTTCAGTTAAAATGAATTACACAAAAATGAAATGAATGAAAAAGGGCCTTGAAATACACTCCGCGCGACCAATGAATTAGTCATAACTCCGCAAAGGAGAGGGTCAGACAAAATATTTGTACGTTGTCCTGTAGATATTTATGTGCTCTGAAAAGTAAGTTTATTAGTAAAGTTAGTTAAATAGAAAATAGTATAAGCTTTAGGCTTGTGGCCGTGTGGTTTCCGGCAGACTAGAATAGAATCACTCCGTTTCTTCCCGTGGATGTTGTACAAGGCGACTAGGGGAAATACATTATAAAATATCGATCAGGCCTCCCCAACCCGTTTGGCCAGCGTAGGGAGTGTATCCCAAATCCTCCTTCCGTCTAGGACGGACCAGAGAGGGTCGTGCTCCTGTAGTGGAAACTAAAATGGACCTGATGATGATAAGCTTTAGATTAAGAAGCTGTGCCAGATGACAAATTACAAAACGTTATAAAATCGTTTATTTTTAGGTTATGCCACGCATTAACAAGAGTATTCAGCGCCAGCGGCAGCTGGAAAGGATCCGAGAGCTAAGACTTATTAGTGAGAATTTATCTACAGAACGTTTTCACGCAAAACATGTTAGTGCCGCGAAATTATGCCGTGATTTCACGGCAGAACTTGTACCATAATTAGAAATCGTTGGAGAAGAAGAAGATGGTGGATGACTGAAATTGTAATGAAATGTAACGGCGATTTTTTGAATTCCTTAGTACATTTTCCGAATGATAATGTTCTTTAGATTTAGATAATTAAATATAGATTTAGATAAACATAATTTTGACGAGAATAAATGTCTTTAAAATTCCTTCCATAGGGAGGCAATTCAAAAAAACGAACGATTACAAAATCGAGGGATACATTTTGGTGTTGCAGCTACAAATCTATCATCTCCATTCAAAATTAAATCACACCACTGGATAGATGAACGATCAAATAATTTATTACGCTATAATATAATAATATAATATAATAATATATATAATATAATATAAGGTCTATGCAACATCGCATGCGGGGGTGGGGGAAGCGCTGCCATTTGGAGATAATTTTAGTGCATATAACGTATTCACGTACAACCCGTCACGTCCATGACACAACCACACCCCAATATTTTGAGAAAAAATTTGCTCGATTATTCCAAATAAATGTTTTCTTTTGTTTCAGATTTATCACACAAACTAGGGTTAACACGAATTAATCAAGATGGCTTACCAAATAACGATATTGATTGCGATCTTAATTTCAAATGACATTGGAGCGAACCCGGCTGATTATTCGAAGAACGCCCAAACACAGTTATTTACTGAGAATAATATAAAAACAAATGACAGTCGCTTTATGGGAATAATAGAAAGAAATGACGCCAAAAACTTTGCCCATAACTTCACTAATGTAGATATAAAACCTACACATGATATAGTAGTTGAAAACGTTATAGTTGCTAATAATAAAAAATCATGTGAAATTTCAAACATAAGTAATATTGACGAAGTTGGTTACATTAACGGTAATATATTAGATTCTATATACGTGAATAATATATATTCAAGTGTTACCACTAATTTGATAGAGGATAAAGTGTCTATAAACAATATAGAGACAAACGGTGTCAATCTTTACGATGTAGTTAACATTGAATGCGGTGACACGAGAGTGTGCCCGAGTTTACGGGTCAATTGGACGGACGAGAAAACTATTATGATTGGATTCCTCGGTGCTTATGGAAGAAGTCAGGTAAGTCGACTTATTTTCTAAGAAAATGCTAAAGTAGTAAATTATATATTGTCAAACTAGCCGTTATACCGCGTGGTCATTATTTGGAACAATATTTTCTGTCACCTAAGTTTAGATGTGTCACTAATCTGCAGTACCCTAATAATAATATCTATCCCCAAGAAATATATTAGTCATCATTTTAATCAAAACTGTCTCTAAATATAAATCATCGGCTTAATGTAAATATGTATCTTAAATTATAGTTTGATCACTTTTTCTATAGCCTGAATATAAGATCTGTCCTCTAAAAAGTAAGTCACGAGCAGCAATAATACATTTGTACCTAAAAATTGCAAATCCCCTTATAAATCTAATCAACAAACTATTATTATCATTTAATTCGTTTGATCATCAAAATCTGTCTTCTAATAAATAGATCAGCTCCTTAATTTAATGAAAAAATGGCCAATAGGGTATTCACTGACGAGTCTTATAAATACTTGGTCAATGTAATAAATCATGTTTTGGTTAGATTTGAGTTGATTTTTGGTTAGGTTAGGGTTTTCTTGTGTCTTGTCATCGGAAATAGGAGAGCGGAGCTCCGTCAACCTAGATCATGAATGATGTGGTGCCAAGTACGCTTAATTCTTAATAATTAAATAACTTTTAAGGTAAAATTTTCATATTTATTGGTGATTCTGTTTTAGTGACAATTTAATTATTTTGAAATCCAATATAATTATTTGATGATTGATATTATTTCCAAGTAATTATTAATTGATATTTAGGTAAGTGTTTTATATTATTTGGTGATTCAATTTAGGTGACAGATCTACTATTATAGGAACAAATATAATTTATTAGGTCATTGAAAATGCATTTATTAGGTGATTGATAAAATTATACCCTTATTTTAATAAAACTTTTTCTCCCGTGGCAATAAGAGATTTATCCGGGATAAATGTACTGCCAGACTTTAAACTATCTACTTAAAAAAATCATCCATTTGTTCCTTGAGACGTGAAAGAAGGATAAACGACACTTTGACTCCGAGCTTGCGGGTTCGAACCCAGCACAAGACAAATATTTGTGTTCATGAACATGTCTGTTTGTCTGGTACTGGGTATTTTCTATGTGTTATATGTATGTATTTACAAAAAAAATGTTTTATATATATAGAGTATAATACCAGTTATCCAGTACCCATAGTACAAGCTTTGCTTATTTTGGGACTAGATGGCCGTGTGTAATTTGTCTAGGAATATTTTAATTTTCTTTGACTTTTATAATATGAGTATATTACAAATTCCGTACATTTGACTTGAAGTGTTCGTTTATTGCGTTCAAAATTAAAATGAACCTACTCGTATCTAGCTCAGGAATTTACTGAAATTTTTAAACAAAGTAATATTTTTTTTATCAAAATTCTTTCAACTATTGAGTATTGTTAGCAAAATTACTTTCCATCTCCCTAGATCGTTATTAGGGTTCCGTACATCAAAAGGACATGTGACATTATAAATAAACATAATAATAAGCTGACATTATTGATAGTATGACATAATTATATATTTTTATTTTTATTTTAGTATATAATAGCATGTCTGATCTACTGTTATTGCTCTATATTAATGATCGAAGATTGTTATGAAGAAATACTTGTTTCACTGACCACAATTGTAGTAATGGTTAAGTTTATGTAAACATTTGCATGCTATCAAAGTAAATAAGAAGGAACTGTAAAAATATAACATCTTGTTAATACCTTATTTAATGGCAAATAAACATTCATTCATTCAAAAAGGAAAACAGAACCCTTATAAGATCACTTTATTGTCCGTCTGTTTGTCTGTCTGTCTGTCAAAACCCTCTAACTCGAGAATGCGTGAAGGTATCAAGCTGAAATTTGTACTGTATACTCCCATGAAGTTGTAAAAAAATCAAACAAAAAAAAGATACGGCCGTTTATTCAGCAAAAAACGCATATTTCGACACATTCTCAAAGGAATCAAAACTCTTATGGTACTTCCCGTTGACCTAGAACTATGAAATTTGGCAAGTAACATCGCTATAGACTACAAGTACAGGAATAAATCTCAAAACTATACATTTGTAATTAAATCTTAAAAAATAGGGGGTTAGGTTCCTGAACTAATGATCCTATAGAATAGAAATAGAAATATATTTATAGTTATATATTTTATATCCTACGTACGGAACCCTCAGTGGGCGAGTCCGACTCGCACTTGTCCGGTTTTTTTTTTAATTATATTTATCACTAGTGCACCGTTCATGTGTAGGTATACGAGTACTTTCTTTTCTCTTAGTACGCAAAGGTTGTTTGGAAGGGATCGCATGTCGATAAGATAAGTTGGGTCTATGACGTCGTTGCGCGTTTCAGTTTAATCGAACACGCAAGTTAAGCAATGTAAACCGTAGCCTGGGGGATGGGTTTATATATCTCGAGTTCCTCCGCGCTTCTAAGAGTTGACGTCAACAAAACTGTTTTTTACGGTCCGTCAAAACGCCGGATCCGCAAAAGATGTGTATTCAAAGCTATCATAGACAGAGATTATGGGGTGTAAGTGGTTCATCATCTTTGAACCAAAGCCAGCTTCACCTGCACGCGGTGCACCCTCCTGACTGACAAACGAAGCTCTGGCGAAAAGAGAGGTAGGGAGCGTAATTGTAAGCTACCCGACTGGGGAATGTACCTCCACCTCACAGGATACCGCAGCCTAATAACAATTCCCTTGAGAGTTGTTGTGTTCCTGTGAGTGAGTGAGGTAACCAGAAAGGAAGGAGATGATGCGTTGGCAGCGGTGTTGGCGGCGCGTGAGCGATATTTTACGTCGCGAGCGATAATATGGCTACCGTAACCGCTTCACACCAGGCGGACCGTATGCTTGTTTGCCATGCAACGTAGTATAAAAAAAAGACCGTCCTTGTACCGTTTCATAATATTTTTTATAAACACGAATGCATTATTTTTATATGTAATTAATAGATACATAACCCTACCTCTCTTTCACCAAACGCTCGTTAGTCTATCAGCAGGGTGCACCACGTGTAGGTGACGTTAGCTTTGCTCAAAGATGGTGGGCACGGCACACACATAGGTTTAGCACTTAACCTTTCTTCGCCACAGTTGGCTAATTTTACATTCATCATCATCATCATCATCAGCCTGTATCTACCCACTGCTGGATATAAGCCTTCCTCAATACTTTCCACCAAATACGATCCTCCGCCTCCCGCATCCAGTCACTTTTACATTTTAATTGTATATTACATTTTAATTAATACATTTTATAATTTTACATTGTTTTGATGTTATTAAACATAAATTAAATAGCATAAATAAATTTATAATAATACGTTTGCGTCTCTTTGATCTTAGAATCGACGGCATTCGTCCTGTAATTAGTTCTACGCAATTTAATGATTATTAATTTAAGTTCTATTTAAATTGGAATACAATGGAGTGTAAACAAGCGACTTAAATCCCTTCTATTTTATCATCTTGGAGCTAAACCCCACCATTAAAACTATATTAAGAACGTTAAAGTTGGCTGACTAATTCAAAAATCCCAGCGTAATTTAATTATGCATCTGAATTACGCAACTAGGTATATTGAAACTAAAAAAGCGGTTTCTTAGCACCCCCACAATCGGGATGTTGAGCCACCACACATTCCCGCCACTCGGTCTCCTGTGTAGCCAGGATTAACAGCGGCGACCGCCAAAAAAAGGCAATGAACAGTGAAGTACATTGCAGTCCCGGGGGTACAACTACGGCTGCATTGGAACTCACAACAAATTTAATCAGAAGAAATTAATAGGAGTAAGAAACTTTTGGAATTTGAATTCCCCTCTTAGCAATGTGAGAGACAGCAATTGCCATGAATATAAGGCATTGAAAGCCTAAAGAGATGGCTAGTCAAGTAAAGCTCAACTTTCGTGCACCACGGATTTTAAGTATCTAACACTATTGGGCACCTGAAACATTAGAGTTCTTACCTAAAACACCGATTTCGATAATATGAATGAACAGTTGGCTGACTAATGCAAAAATCACGGCGTAATTTAATAGGCTATTTGACCAACTTTTCTTTGGTTTTATATGTAAGGACATCATGATAAAGATTAGCCTCGATTATTATGCCTCTTAATTACGCAGCTACGTATTTTGAAAGTCAAAAAGCAGTTACTTAACACCCCCACGAGTGCAGTCCACCGGTTGTATAGTCTATGGTAGAGATATACTTAGCAGAGTTTACCTTTCCAGTGCAGTTATCAACTACGCACCCAACCCGATGTTAATTTATCCGTTTGTCAGTATTGCTAGGTCGCACTCTCCTCTGGGGTATGTATTTGTAGTTTCGAGTTTAATAGATCTACGGTTAGTTTTGTAGTTAGCATGTTTGTTTACAAACAAACATGTTTCAGTTATAACTGAAGCGTTAAATTTGTGAGGATAAATTGCGTTCCTCTATGTATTCCTCTGTTTTTTTTTTATACTACGTCGGGTGGAAGACAAACATACGGCCCACCTGATGTGAAGCGGCTAACGTAGCCATATTAACGTTCGCAAAATGAAATATCGCTCGCACGCTGCCACCCCCGCTGCCAACGCTGCAACTCCTTCCTTTCTTTCTTTCTGGTGGTTGTTGTGTTCCTGCAAGTAAATGTGTGGTCATATCTCATATTCTGAGCACATAAATGGACGGTTTATCAAGCGGGCCGTAAGTTTGTCCTCCACTCGAACCGGAAACCGGACTCGAAATAATTTTAACAAAAGAAAAACCGACTTCAAATATTACTCTACATTTATGTATGTAGATACAGACTGATGATGATGATGAAAAAAATATAGAACGTATACTCTTTCAAATAAAAAAAGTTTTTTCAAATCGGCTTATAAATCACGGAGTAATTAAGTAACAAACATAAAAAAAAATACGGTCGAATTGAGAACCTCCTCCTTTTTTGAGTCGGTTAAAAAAAGGTTCTCCCGTCGGAAAGTGACAACAGCCCCCTTACCACCAACTCTTATTGCGATTCAATAACTGAATAGAATGCTTATTCATACCAATGAATAAGCGACTCTATAACAAATAAAATAGAGTCGCCTATTCATTGGTATGAATAAGCATTCTATTCAATTATTGAATGCATTCTATTCAGTTATGCAATTTGAAATAGAGTCGCTTATTCATTGGTATGAATAAGCATTCTATTCAGTTATTGAATCGCAATAAGAGTTGGTGGTAAGGGGGCAGTACTCCGTGTGAGGCTGAACGTGTGCTTTGTGAAGCCTTTACTGCGAGCTGAAGTACTGTTTCGCTCTGTTAAACACACCGAGTTTCTTCGACCCCAGGCTTAGCCTCCTAAAACTACGAAAGAAAACAAATAAAATAAAATTGGGGTGTAAGGTATTTATCAACATCTTTAAACCAAAGCCAATCTCAACTGCACGTGGTGCGCCCCGCTGACTGATAAAGAGAGGTAGAGCATAGCGCATTTTTTTAAGCGCCGACTGGGGAAGTACCTCCACCTCACAAAACACCGCAGCCAAATAACAACTCCCTTGAGGGTTGTTGTGTTCCTGCGAGCGAGTGAGGTCACCATAAAGAAAAACAAACAGGGCAGGCTAAAATCGTATAAAAAAACTGGACAAGTGCGAATCGGATTCGCCCATGGTTCCGTAAGTAGGATCATTATAAATTTGATATTTTTTAGGTTAGGTTTTTTAGGTTAGTTGAGGTTAGGTTTAGGTACTATAATATGTCAGTCAGTCAGTGCTAAAATTTACGACTTTTTGACCTTCATATCTTTATAACCGTTTGAGCTAGCTTCATGAAATTTGGGCTTCTAGATGTCCTTGGATATAATTAATCAAACGTAGTTTTATGTGTTTACGTTAAAGAGGTTTTGAGTTATAAAATATAGAAGGGTCAAAAGTGTCACCAAGTGGTTCGTGTAATATTACACTCGGCGCTGGCTAGCCCGTTCCTTTGCTTGAACTTGGTTTGACACGCTGCCGCGTGTCTAGACATCAGGGGCGCCGACTCCGTAGGTGCTCGGGGGCTCGAGCACCCATGAGAAAAAAACAGTGGGTGCCGAGCACCCCTGAGAATAGATGTCAAGAAACAGATCAGTAATCGCCTTTTAGGGATGGGCGTTTTTTCATTACCCGACGACCCATTTAGCGCAGTGGTTCTAAACCGCCGGTTGAGATGCAAGGGTCGCCGGTTTGATTCCCGCACCAACATAAATGTTTGTTGATGAAACAGATATTTGTGTTGGATCTGGGTGTTTGTGGGTCTTACACTTCGCCACTTTTTCGAGTCATTATATGAGCTTGAGCACCCATGAGGTTATCTAAAAGCCGGCGCCCCTGCTAGACATGTATATAATATGTATGTTTTTTTACAACTTCATGGGACCGCAGACCTGAGGATACAGTTCAAATTTCAGCTTGATACCTCCACGCATTCTCGACTTAGAGGGTCTTGATAGACAGACAGACAGACGGACAACAAAGTGATGTTATAAGGTTTCCGTTTTTCCTTTTGAGGTACGGAACCCTAAAAAGGAAGGAGCATAGTTTGGCAACAAAGGCCGGCGGTGATTGTTTTCCATCAGGTGACCTAGATGTTCGTTTGCCCCCCTCTCATATATATATATAAAGAATATATATATAAAAAGAAAAGCCATTTTGAGGGTTCCGCAGGCTCATTATACGGTTCGTAGAATCACCCAAATTTAACGAACGGAGAAAGCAGTGGAAAAATTGATGTCATTAACTTTTTAATCAGAGAATGGAATTAATGAGTGGAGAGAGGTCAAAAAAACGTGAAATTGATGTGTTTTTTTCTATTTATCGAGGTAAACGAACAACAACACAATATGTATTATAACAAATGATACAATTCATGGTATATTGGTCGTTTGTTTCACAGCACCGTTCACCACAAATTTCTAAATATTATTGTTAATGAACGAGTAGCGGTGAGTGGTTTTTGAGTGACAATTTTTCAGTAACAGAACAAAAACAAAACGTTGTTTACGAGAGGAGGGTTGGACAAAGTTTCTTACCTTTGTTCAACCCTCCGCTTCTTTGACACCTATTAACTTTTTACCAGGACTCTTGACCTGGTAAAAAGTTAATAGGTGTCAAAGAAGTCGCCAGCTACTGTATTCGGATTCTTTTTAGACGTGGATACGTCTTATAAATTGCTTCCATAGTTAATACCAAGAAATATTTATTTATTATAAACTGCTTTCCAACTGGGAAGTGTACTTGTATGTTACCATGGTGATATACAAAAACTTTTGTTATAAAGTGATATATATTAAACTATGTATATAATACTTAGAATTAATATGCTAAAGTTACTTATAATTAACTACCTACACTATTGTTCGTGTTTCTTGCAAACTCCGCGGAGTTCAAACATAACCCTCGAATGGCTTTCGAAGAACTTTCTTTGACGTCGTTCGATCATTAATTAGAAGCAGAGTGAGTTTATAAACCGATTTGTGTGCGTTTAATTTACAAAATAACATATTTTTAGGACAAGATATGTGTTATTGGAAAAACATTTAGTTACAACCACAGTATAAGTAATAGTACTATAGTATGGCCACTCCGTGCCTCTCTCTCGTGTCGACCTCACCTAGTGTTCCCGGGGCATATAGGCTTTTAGCCTTTTTAGGGTTCCGTACCTCATAAGGAAAAACGGAACCCTTATAAGATCACTTTGTTGTCCGTCTGTCTGTCTGTCTGTCTGTCTGTCTGTCTGTCTGTCTGTCTGTCTGTCTGTCTGTCTGTCTGTCTGTCAAGAATTTCTATGTCGAGAATGCGTGGAAGTATCAAGCTGAAATTTGAACTGTATACTCAGGTCTACGGTCCCATGAAGTTAAAAAAAAATCAAACTGCTAAGTTTACGTAGAAAAAAGTTACGGCCGTTTATTCAGCAAAAAACGCATATTTCGACACACTCAAGGGAATCAAAACCTATGGGGTACTTCCCGTTGACCTAGAACTATGAAATTTGGCAAGTAACATCGTTATAGACTACAAGTACAGGAATAAATCTCAAAATTATACATTTGTAAATAGATCTTAAAAAATAGGGGGTCTATATTTTTTATAGGGTGTCGAAATTTCAAATTGAAACTACTAGTTCAAATGGGGTATCATATGAAAGGGCTTGATGTACACATTGCAAAATATATTTTATTTATTTTTTTCGACGCGTTATTTCTTAATTATAATGAAAAATATCAAATTTAATAATGATACTACGTACCTACGGAACCCTCGGTGGGCGAGTCCGACTCGCACTTGTCCGGTTTTTTTTATCCTAGCCTATCAATTTAGAGACTTGATAGGTTAAACGCCTATAACGCCCTTTAACCCTTTAGGCCAGGCCTATTAAGACTAATTGGCTGTAGGTTTTTATAAGCCTGACAAAAGCTTGACCTACACTAACAGTAAAAAAGTCTAGCCCTCTAAAATGGCAATGGAGGCTATGAACTTTCTAGCCGTCCAAGCAATTGGCTCTATCAAGATTTTAATCTTTTGATAGGTGGTTCAATCTAAGTACTACTGGTAAACTTAGAAAATACTATTATAGTAGTTTTATATGGATTTTTATGTATTTATTATTATGATGTAGGGACTTTGTATAAAACCATGTGTGAATACGTTACATAAACGTTTACCGAGATAAATATCGTCAGTATCGAATAATTTACCATCTTAATTTTACGAATAACGATCTTTATTTTTTAAATTCAATGAATGCCTATTGACAAGGGTTAATTGCAACTGCTCCCACAGTCTGTCCAATCCCGTCAATATTTTCGTAGCAAAATTGTTTTGGTGATACATAATTAAATATTAATTTCATTTTCTTTTGTTTAATATATAAAATAAATGAGTGTTTAACTCATAGGTATGATGTCCTACGTAAGGCTGAGTCACAAAAATGGCTTACAACCTTAAAATAAGCCTATGACTTGAAAAAAGTCTACAGTATGGAGTGGCCGGGGTTTGTTACAACTTAAATTCGATTTTGCTTTTGTACTATGTCCGATGGTAAACAAGTATACGGCCCACTTGATGTTACCGTAGCCACATAAATACTCGCTACATGAAATATTGCTTGTTAATGTAAAAAGTCATGGCTGAGGAACATAAGAGGGTGGACAGGAATTGCCTACGCTGAGCAACTATTGGCAAAAGAAAGAGGTGACGCCCAACCACCAGTAGAAGATCAGCGATAAGAAGAAGATAATACTCCACATTTCTACCATATTTCATCTATATTGTAGCAGGGATTCAAGAGTTAATCGTGTACAAACATACAAACTTACTGACATTTAAAAGTAATTGAATTTGGACCATACAGGTACAAGCTCAGTATAAACACCCCGCCACTCCATACAAATGTCGTGTCGTTTACTACTACATGAACAATGACGTCCGTGCAGAGCGCGAGTGAGCGTGTGTGCATGCGGTGCCACACAAACTGTTCCAGATTTGTCTCAGAGGGGAGGTGAGGTCGAGAGAGCGGCAGGGAGTGGCCATACTGGACGTAGTACTATTACTTATACTGTGATATGAATAATATTTCTGTAGTACAAAGCTAGGCGTGTTGTATAATAATCGTAAACATAAAAAGAAACATTAAATTACTTTGGATCCGCGACCTTTAGAGAACGTGTCATTTGCATGAAAATTGTGGGCAACACTGGCGGGTTACGGAATGAGTAATTTTAATATAAAAACATGTTTCAGCGATTTCCCAACAACAGTAAATCGTGTCTTATTTGTAGGGACGCTGGTAGGCATGTATATTTTGTACTTTTTAACAAAGCCATGTCACATTTCGTATTATTAAAGACATGAATATGAATATAGTTATGTTATCAAAATATTTCTTTAACGCAAACAAGGTCGGATAATGGGGGTCATGACCCCCCTCGGCCTGGGTCCAGGACCTAGATTGACCACTAATTAAAATTGTTAAACTTAGTGTTTTTATATATTTTTTGTCACAATATAGATTCTATGTAAGTAGCTTTAATATTTAATAAATTTGATATAATATTTGGTATGATGGCAAATGCATTTTCGGGAACGAACGCATTTGTATTATGGCTACACTATCTGTTAGTGTAGCGACAGCGGAAATCTTAAAAATTTAAGATATCCACTGTCGGAATAAAGCTTAAAGCACTAAACAATCTGATATAATCCTTTCTCTCCGGAATACTTAAAGTGCAAGTTTCAATTTCTCTGTGACTCTCATAGCCTTCAACTTCGTTCTGACAATACTCGTCAACTTTCCATTCCATTATTCCACTCTGGTCTTTATGTCTGATTATTTTATGTCTGTTTCCTTCACACTACAAGCTTTACGTCTCTGGAACGCGCTGCCTGAATCGCTTAGAAGGATTCCAAATAAATTTAATTTTAAAAAGAAAATCTATACTCTCCTTTTAGATGGTTTAATAAAGTACTAATCATCATCTTCCTATGTCTATGTATGTTATGTGTATGTATGTTTATTATTTTGATATAATACAATCATCATCATCATCAGGTCATTTTAGTCTCCACTACAGAAGCACCACCCTCTCTCGTCCGTCACAGACAGGAGGATTTGGCCTACACTCCCCACGCTGGCCAGACGGGTTGGGGAGGCCTGATCGATGTTTGATAATGTATTTCCCTTAGTCGTCTTGTACGACATCCACGGGAAGAGACGGAGTGATACTATTCTAGTCTGCCGGAAACGACACGGCCAATACGTATAATAAACGGATTTATTACAATATGCATGTTTATTTTTTTGTATAGAATATAATATTCTTTTACTTGAAGAGTTATTATCTCTATTTTCGATATCTTATTTTCTTTCATTTGCTTTAGAACCGAATTTATGAAATTCTGCTATTCCCGAAGGTTGACTGGTAGAGAATGATTTTAGCGTTAAGTCCGCCTTTTGTACCCTTATGTAATTTTATGGTCAATAAAGTTTTAAATAAATAAATAAATATAATATAATATGCATCACTTGTGAGATACATTGTTTTCATGCGATTGCCAAGTCATTCTGTTTATTTAAAACATAAAAGATTTTTAATATTGATATGATCGCTATAAGATTTTGTTAGGTTAGCTAATTACGTAATAACGTGTTTTGAATCTGTGTGTACACTTTAATTATTTAAAAATAGTTTTCTGTGATCTGTGTGCCGATGGCTACGAAATGTGACGGCTGTGATGCCGGGATTTATGATATATCATACATGGAATGCTCAAAAGAAACGTGTAAAAAACTGTACCACCTGAAGTGTCTGGCCTTGTCAACGGAAAAATTCGAGAGTTTCACATCGGAGTATAAAAGCACCTGGATATGTCCTGAATGCACTCGCACTATTCCCAAACGGGATAACTCTGAGACACCGGTCCGAGGTATCACTGTTTTGAATAAAACTTTTACACCTAGCTGCTACGTAAACACTGGGCGCGGCGGTTGTTCGAACATGAATGAAGTGTCAATACTAGAAAACGACACCAAAATACTAGAGGAGCTACGTGAATTTCGTGCGGAGATGATATCTCGACTAGATTCCCAAGCGAGAGCATACGAACAGCTAGAGAGTAAATACATAAACACAGAATACGAATTACGAGAATTGCGAGGCATAATGAAGGTAGTAGAAGAAAATATGCATAAAGTTAAATTCTTAGAAACCGAAATAAAAATATTGAAGGAGAAAAATGATAATTTAGAAGAATGTCTCAAAAACAATACGCATAAGAAAGCAAAGGAGCAGCCGCAATTAATCCAAGGAATTGCTGAAACACCAATGACATATACGAATGCAGTTAAACAAAACAAAATGATGTCACCAAAACATTGTAGGGCCACGAAACCGGCTACTCCACTGGCAAACAACGAAAACAGTAAAGTTAATTATCCCAGCATTGATAAAACAGTGGATCGTAATAATAGTAACAGAGAAGAGAAAAAGGAGAAAAATGAAAGCGGAGATAGCTGGACTACAGTAAACAAAAAGAAAAATAGATTTTCTAAAAATGAAGTAAAGAAAGGAGGAAGTACTAGTTCAGCAGAAATACAGGGTACTGAGCGAAAGAAGTTTTTACACGTTTGGCGTCTTCAAAAAGACACAACTACAGAAAGTTTAGAAAAACATGTTAAGAATATATGTGGGCCAGATATCAAGGTCAATAAAATACAACATAAGACAGAAAGGGATTACTCATCGTTCGTTATAGGAGTTCCAGAAAGCAAATACGATACACTGTGCCGACCGGAGAACTGGGCCGTAAATATTGAATATTGCGAGTGGATATGGTTTCGTAGACCAACAAACAAAGTCTATAACTCGAAGTAAGTCATCCATCGACATTTATTATCAGAACGCTAGGGGGCTTCGCACTAAATTACATAATTTCTTCGTGGGGGTTTCTTCGTCGAGTGCAGATTTGTTGGCAATCACAGAAACTGGTTGCAATGAATCTATCCATGACGCGGAAATGGTTCCGCCTGGATATTCAATTCTCAGATGTGACCGTGTGGATGGCCGTAAGCAGGGCGGCGCGTGTCTCGTGGCCACACCGCGCTTCGAGCTGCGTCGAGTACCGACCCCGAGTGACGTCAACATCGATGACTGTGCATTTGAACTGGTTTGTGCAGCGGTTTACCGGCGAAATAGATTTTTATTTACATTATGTGTTGTCTATATACCCCCGAACAGTAGCGAGAACGAATACATGGTATTATTTAGAATTATTGAGCAATGTAGTAGTAAATACAGCCAATTATTAGTAATAGGAGATTTTAATTTGCATTCATGTAATACGAATATTTGTAATTATTTTGAATATTTTCTGACGTTTTGTGGGTTCATTCAGAGTAACAACGTAGGGAATTGTAATGGTCGACAATTAGATCTAGTATTAAGCAACTTTGACGACTGTGAGAGTGTAAGGGTGTGCGAGTCAGATATACCGCTAGTACCCGTGGACGCGTATCACCCGCCGCTCGAAATTACCGTGCAAATAGTTTCATCGCGCTCGCCGCTGACGTCGCCACTATGTGGTTTGCGTGCGACACGGAGCGCGGACAGGGTAACAAGTATTAATGTTAACCGATGGAACTTTAATAAAGCAGACTTTTTCTCACTATATTCATCGATTGCAGGTGTAGACTGGTCTCCTATTTATGACTTAGATTTAGATAATAGTTTGACATTTTTTTACAATACTTTAAATACAATTATAGACACTTGGGTTCCCAGGAAAAATCAAAATAGAACTTGTTCTAAATATGTATATCCTGAATGGTATACTAGCGAAATAATTCACTGTATAAAACAGAAATCGGTACTTCATAAAAAATACAAAAAGAGTAGGACTAGATATGATTACCAGGCATTTAGTCAATGTAGGAAAACCCTTAAAAATATGATAGCTCTTACCAAAAACAATTATCGGCACCGGGTTGAAAATGAGGTTATGAATGATCCGAAATCGTTTTGGAATTATGTAAACTCCAAAAAAGGTAGCAGAAGCCATAAACGAATTAGGAAGGATGGTCAGGAGTTATCTAATGAACAATGCGCAAACGAGTTCGCAGAGTACTTCCACTCTGTTTACAGCACGGAAAAGGCCAAACTGGACGTAAACGCAGCTGTGACGGAGGCGGGCGGGGCCAACGGAGCGGCGCGCATTCACTTGGACCACTTACAGTTGAGTGATGTTCAGCGTGCGCTTCGGCGACTGAAGCCAAAGAAGTCAGCGGGACCAGACGGTATACCGCCCTATATTTTTAAGGATTGTCGAGGTGTACTAGACAAACCGTTACTCCACATGTACAATCTTTGTTTAGGAATACCTGAATTTCCGGAATACTGGGGAATAACTCGGGTTATTCCAGTGCCGAAAGGGAAGGGAGGGACATCGGTAGATTGCTATAGGCCTGTGGCGGTACTGTCTACTCCAGCGAAAGTGTTGGAGTCTGCAATACACCACAGCATTTATTCTGAAGTCAACGCCCAACTATCAGAATGTCAACATGGATTTCGACCATCTAAAAGTACCACCAGTAACTTGTTAACCTTCATGAACGGTACTCAAACAGTAGTGGACAGCGGGGGACAAATTGACGCCGCTTATTTTGACTTTCGGAAAGCTTTCGACTTAGTCAATAATGATGTTCTGCTTCGAAAGTTGGCAGGCGTCGGTTTTACTCCACATTTACTAACATTTTTTGCATGCTATATGCGGGACAGACGGCAATATGTGGAGTACGAGGGTTATATGTCGACACCTTATTACACTAGGTCAGGAATAAGTCAGGGGAGTAACCTCGGGCCCCTTGAATTCATTATTATGATAAATGACCTACCCCATGTTCTTGAGAACGCGACGTGCTTGCTGTTTGCCGACGACCTCAAGCTATATCTTGCTGTAAAAGACAAGGAGGACTGTGAGAGGCTCCAGGAGGATATAAACAGAGTGGTTGCTTGGAGTCAGGACAATCTCCTAGAGTTCAACACCTCAAAGTGCGTCACAATAAGTTTTTCTCGAGCACATACACCGTTACAGCACTGCTACGAGATTGATGGGGTGGCCATGCCTCGTGTAAAAGAAATCAGAGATCTTGGCGTCCAACTCAATACTTGTCTAACGTTTCGGGATTACATCACTAATTGCTGTAAAAAAGCTTTTAGAAATTTAGGTTTCGTGTTAAGGCAAGCCCATGACTTCAGGAACATCAAAGCTATTACAGTTCTATATAACGCCCTGGTTCGAAGTCAGTTAGAATACAACTCAGTAATCTGGGCGCCTCACGAAGATAAATATACGCTTATGCTTGAACGGGTACAGAATAAATATATTAGGTATTTATATTTAAAGCAGTATGGTGTCTACCCTTTATACCCATTAATGTATCCAACATTATTTGTTTTGGGCATGGTGGGATATGATCAGCTCAGGGTTCGAAGAGAAAATTCATTGGCATTGTACGTATTTAAAGTTATTAGAGGAAAAATATTTAACGCTTTAACATATTAGGTATACTAAATTTTTATGTTCCTGATCAGTATACGACACGTCGTCGTCGGCCGAATCTCCTGATGGAGCCGCGCTGTAGGACTAATCTCCTGAAGGAGGCGCCGTTGACTCGCGCACTCCGCACTCTTAACATGATTCATTTGGAAATTGACATCTTTGCTTGTACTCTGGATGAATTCACAAAGATATCATTGTGGACATTATGTTACAAAATGACATAATAATGCATGCACATCATACATATTATTTTATGATTGCGATTTATTATTGACATTTTGTGATTGAAATTTATTTTGACATTTTATTTGATATTTTATTTTTGACATTTTATTTGATATTTTATTTTTGACATTTTATAATTGACATTTACTGATTAGTTCTAATGTATAATTCTTGTATTCCGAATTTATTGTTACAAGTGACATAATAATATTGCATATTGGTATCATGATCATATTGCTCTTATTTTGATATTGTTTAATATTTGACTTACTTTACGATTTTGTATTTAAGTAATTTAATTAAAAAATAGCTACACTGTCGCATTAGGTATTGCCTGTAATGATAGCTGTATGTTGATGTTGATAAATAAATAAATAAACTTAATCCAGAAGGTCCCTTAAGTAGGGACTGAATAAATTAACCGACTTGGTATTAAATGGATCTCACAACTTTTTACGGTAGAAGATCTGGGTTGCGAGACTTGTTTTTTTTACAAGTTCTGTTTTTGATGGCATCTATTATTATCAAAATTAAATTGTAACTTGAAGTGACTAGACCACAACTATGTGACCCCTCCTGGCGCCAAAGCTAAATCCCCCCTTGAACGCAAATAGCAAAATAAGAGGTATTTGGGAAAATTATCCCCGAGGATTTTACAACACATTTTAATTTAATGGAACACAATTTGAGCCCTCGTAATTATGTTCTACGGTTTAATAATTAATGTTAAGTATTTTGCATTAAGCTTTCGATCTAACGTTGAGAATCAGTTTAATAAACAAGCTAAATTCTGACAACAAGCGATGTAAATGACACACGATAATTTTTCGATCAAGGAGCTCGATGGAGTCTAATCGAACACAAATAAAGCAACGTCAGCCATAGCCTGGCCATGGAAGGGTTTATTTATCTCGAGCTCCTCTCTTCTCCGTGCTTCGGAGGGCACGTTAAGCCTTCGGTCTCGGCTGTTGTCATTAGATTATATATTTGAATACGTTCTCGGATGCGCGACGCTAGTACAGCGTACTCATGTGCTCAGCAGAGACAGTCGGTCGCGTCTGCGCGTTTGCGCTGCGCATACTTCCATCGAACGCCTACGCTGGATGAACGCTAGTGTGAAAGGGCTCTAACTATTTTGCATTGCCTAAATAAAACAAAATAAATTAACTTTTATCCCCATTCTTCTCTAGTCTGTGCCTTTCTTACTAAGAATAGACATTCCGCAGTTGAGCAGCGAGGAGTATGGTCTAAACCCCTTCGTTTGAAGGGAAACTTGTCTCCTAGCAGTATTGGTTGCGTTACGAAGCATAGATATATTTAAAAAGTGTAAAGTATGAGCACAGTATAAGTAAAAGTCCCTACTACGTACAATATGGCCAGTCCCTGCCGCTTTCTCGTATCGACCTCACCTCCCATCTGTGACTAATCTAGAACAGCCCCCTTACCACCAACTCTTATTGCGATTCAATAACTGAATAGAATGCTTATCATACCAATGAATAAGCGACTCTATTCTATTTGAAACAGAGGGGCAGTTTGTATGGCGCCGCACGCACGCACGCTTATTCACGCTCTGCAGATATGCCATTATTTATGTAGTAGTGAACGATGCGAAATTTGTATGAAGTGGCGGGGGTGTGGTATGAGTATTTCTTTCGACTCACTTTCGTCTTCATAACGTTGGTATTTCTTTTGTATACTTGGCTCGTGATATCGAAGGTAAGTAATCACAATAAATAAATATAAATATTGTCAGACAAATTACACAGCGCCATCTAGCCCCAAAGTAAGCGAAGCTTGTGTTATAGGTACTAGACAACTGATAAACATACGTAAATACCTTTTTTTTTTTAAATACATACTTATGGTAGAAAATACCCAGACCAAGACAAACAGACATGTTCATGCACACAAATGTTTGTCCTGTGTGGGAATCGAACCCACGAGCGTTGGTGTCGAAGCCGCGTCATTGACCGCTACGCCACCGAGCTCGTCAACATACAATATGTTATGTAAGTATTAATATATGAGTAAGTCTGTGACATAATAGTTATTGTATAAGTTGACATCTCATTCCTTTGTTTTATCTTTCTCGCCTCAATGCCAGAATAAAATAGAGATATTTCTATTACTATACAAGGGCAAAGAGCTCGTTCTTACTTATGCAAAAGGACAGAATTGAGCTTTATTTGAAAGGGAATAAAAGAAACAAACCATGTTTTATTCATTTTTTTACAAGCTTTTATTTACTTTCACCTGTCCCGTTGTCTGTAATCAAATCTTGCAACTTAAATTTGATCCACTTCCCGGTTTCCGATTGAGCTGAAATTTAGAATGCATGTATAAATCGGATGACAATGCAATGTTATTGTGACATAGAGCTGATCTGATGATGGAGCTGGAAGGTGGCCATAGGAACTCCGTAATTAAATGATGCAACCCTATCGAGTTTGAGCTCATTAGATTCGTCTTGACAAGTACTTTGATACTATATGGTAACCAGGGTCTGATGATGGAGCCGGAAGGTGGCCATAGGAACTCCGTAATTAAACGATGCAACCCTATCGAGTTTGAGCTCATTGGATTAGTCTTGACGAGTACTTTGATACTATATGGTAACCAGGGTCTGATGATGGAGCCGGAAGGTGGCCATAGGAACTCCGTAATTAAACGATGCAACCCTATCGAGTTTGAGCTCATTGGATTAGTCTTGACGAGTACTTTGATACTATATGGTAACCAGGGTCTGATGTTGGAGTTGGAAGGTGGCCATAGGAACTCCGTAATTAAACGACGCAACCCCATCGAGTTTGGGCTCATTGGATTAGTCTTGACGAGTACTTTGATACTATATGGTAACCACGGTCTGATGTTGGAGTTGGAAGGTGGCCATAGGAACTCCGTAATTAAACGACGCAACCCCATCGAGTTTGGGCTCATTGGATTAGTCTTGACGAGTACTTTGATACTATATGGTAACCAGGGTCTGATGTTGGAGCCGGAAGGTGGCCATAGGAACTCTGTAATTAAACGACGCAACCCCATCGAGTTTGGTCTCGTTTGATTCGTCTTGACGAGTCTCTTGCTTTCGTCCCATATTAATTATATATGATTGATTTGATGGATGACCCAATGCCAAGGTGAGCACGTGCCGAGGGCTGAATGGTATGAGGGTGTATAAACATGTCTTGCCGCTAACGTTGCGCCTCAGGGTACCAGGGCGAACCCTGTTGTATTGTAGCCCTTATCCCTCTACAACGGACCTCTGGGGGGATGGACCGTTATTTGTCCTATACTCGTGGGAATAACATGAAGAAAACAGAAACAACTACACAAAGAAAACGACGTTTAGAGAAGGCGAAATTGAAGAGACAGGAGAAGATTGCTAATGAAAGCGATGTCCACAAGCGGCAACGCTTAGAAAAAATAAGTTTAGCTACTGCTAAACATAGAGAAAACGAATCGTTAGAACAACGCACACATAGGCAAAATACCGACAGAATACGTACACAAGAGAGAAGAAAAAATGAATTACAAGAAGAACACTTGGCCAGGCTCGACAGGAACAGAATGCTCAGGCAAGCAAGACAGTTATCACAAACAGCAGAGGAACGCATTGTAACAGCACAGAATGAACGGCAGAAAAAGACTAACCAGAGGAATGTGCAACGTGGTAGCATTGAGTACTTTAATAATGCGATAAATACATTTTGTGAAAAAGTGTGTAATATTTGCACGAAGAGATGCTATCCCCATCAAGTGACCAAATATAAAATTAGTGCCTCATCTCCTACTTATCTTCCACGAGAATTACGCGAGAATAAAGAAGAATTGATGCTGTGTTACCGATGTAACAATCACATAAGTAAAAGTAACACGTCCGTACCTCCTTCTAAGGCATATTGGAACAGCTTGGAACCTGGGCCTATACCTCACGTTATACAACGTTTGTCGCAAACTGAAAAGCGCCTTCTTTCTCGGATATTACCATTTTTAAAAATTGTAAAGTTTGACGGCTTATTTGGACAATACGGATTTCGTGGTCAAGCAATTCTTTTTGCTCAGGATCTTTTCGAGGTTACCGAAAAACTGCCACATATGTTGCCTAGATCTGTAGATAACTGTGGAATTGTGATTGTTACAGAGCATCTAGAGAATTTAAATATCACTCGTGAGTTTTCAGTGTCTCGCGACAATGTGTTCGAGGCTTTGACATGGTTGGTGGCTAATAATCCGTTATACAAAGATGTCCTTATAGACAACAACGCAAACCTATCGACTGACGATCTGATTTTAGTTTCCGAAAACGCTTGTTCTACATCGCAAACTAACAGTCCGAGCGCGGTTCAAAATAATCAGGACTTTGTACAAATTAATGACGTTTCTCGTATTTTACAAGGATCATGGCATCAAGGAAATGCTGAAGTTTTTACATCGGGGTATGCTGGCGTGCAATGCTGTGCTATGGCAATGAGCAATATCATAAGAGTGTCCATTACTCCACCTCAGCAGTGGAGCAAAAACACTCTTGATCAAAACATGATAGAAGGAGATTCACTGTATGTCAAACTGCGATTATTAAACGCTGAAAATCCTGCAGGTATCCAAATCGAAGAAGACGGTTATTTAGAAATAAGGCATTTCGATTTAGTAAAAGCTGGATTGGAAATATTTGGTCGTACATTTGCTCTAGAATATGAGAGTGACAGTTCTTTGTTCGGAAGTTTACGAGATTCGGTAAATCGCGACAGTATTGGTCTACCTTTAAAAGATGCTCTGTGCAGGTTATTCTTGACACATCAAACTGGTATATTTATAGCTGCTGGAAAATCGTTTGGGGTTATTTGTTTCGACCAAAAGTTTTATTTAACTGATTCTCATTCATGCGGCCCAAAAGGGGCTAGAGCTAACAATGGCAAAGCATGCATGATTGAATGTAGAACAGTCGATGAGTTAGTTCGATTATGTAAACGAGCTACTACCTCTCAAAATGTACCTTACACTTTGACATATGTGGCAGTGACAAATATATCCATCATCAGTCCAAATCACTCACCGCTCAGCACGCCACACTTACCAGTATTAACAAGACACCAGGAATGTAATAATGTGAACACTTGTACACAGCAGTCTAATCCGATCTCGGAAGCATACTTTGATAAAATTTCTTCTAAAGTGGAACACAGAATACGGACTAATGAAAATATATCAAACAACACCGCAACCAACGATGCGTATCTACCTGTACAAACTTCTATCATGGGTCCAATTGATTGTCATCAACCGGAAGTCGAAGATGAGCTGGAAGTATCTGGTAATATCAATAAAATTGTACGGAAAACGAAAGACAACATTGTAAACGTAAATCATGAACGGAAAGCAGAAGAATTATCTTGGTTTTACCTATTCCCGCACGGTGTCAATGGATTAAATGAAGAGACAAGGCAAGTACCAATATCGCCTCTTGATTACTATCAATACCGCATTCTTAGCGAGGACACTCGATTCCATAGGAATGATTATTTATTCTACGCCTTATCAATGTTCGAATTTTATAGAATCAAATCTACGATTGCTGCTTGTGGAAAAAAAAATGAAGGACATAATGGTATGGTTGAGGATGTACATTTATATTTAAAAAAATTGAGAGGTTCCGCTTCTTACTGGCGAGCAGCACTAAATGATCTCGTAGCACAAATCAGGTGTCTCGGACCACCGACGTATTTTCTAACTTTCAGCTGCAACGATTTAAATTGGATTGACATGAGAAAGGCACTTTTGATTGCTGACGGGAGACCAGATGAAGATCCTACCAGCCTTAACATAATGGACGTACAGAAATTAATTGAATTATACCCAGTTATTGTAAGCCGGCATTTTATGGTACGAATTCATGCACTTTTAACGTTTTTAACACACAATCACGAAGTACTCGGCGGACAAATGAAAGATTTCTGGTGGCGCATAGAATATCAAAATCGCGGGAGCCCACATTTACATATGGTAATGTGGATCGAAAATCACCCATCTTTTGAAACTGAAGAAGGCATTTGTCTCCTTGACCAAGTTGTATCGTGCCAATTGCCACCAGAGGATACCGATCTTTATGAATTGGTAAAAAAAAATCAAATTCATCGTCATACCCATACGTGTCAAAAGAACAATACTAATACTTGCAGGTTCGGTTTTCCTAGACAAGAATCCGACGAAACTCGGATAATTGATCAAACTACTGATGAGTATCTCCGGAATGGTGGCAGAATTTGTATTCTAAAGCGACGCCTAGAGGACAGATGGGTTAATAATTATAATCCCACATTATTAAAGGTTTGGAATGGGAATATAGATTTGCAACCATGTGGCTCAAATGAAGCAATAGCATATTATGTAGCAAAGTATATCTCTAAATCTGAACCAACGGCATTAGATTCAAGCCTAGCTCAGGCAGTGCGACAAATTCAACGTGAAGAAAGTGACACATCCAGAAAACTCTTTAAGGTTTGTATGCGAATTATGCAAGAACGACAAATCTCTGCTTGTGAGTCCGCATTTAGACTGTGTCATCTAAATCTCCGCGACAGCTCAAGGAAATGTATTTTCTTAAACACTCGCAAGCCGGAAGTCAGATACCGAGTATTAAAATTTGATGATTGCGGACAAGCAACAGGATACTGCAATAATATCTTTGACAGGTACGAAAAACGTCCACATGACCACCCAGAATTTGACTTTATTAATATGAGTTTGCTAGAATTTGCAATGCTTTTTGAGCCTTATTATATCAAAAAAACGAATGATATGAGCAATGACGATTCCGTAGATGACCATCAGCATCAAGAGGAGACCACCAGAAGACGACTCATCACATTGACCGATAATACTAAGCTTATAGTACGAAATGTTCCAGCGACGGTACGAGTTCCATATTTTGTAGCAGCAACAGATCCCGAGAACTATTATTATAGTCTGTTGCTACAATACATGCCGTATCGTAATGAATGTGAGTTACTGGAAGAACACGACTCCGCTCAGGAAGCATTCCTAGCAAAAGAAGAATTCCTCCGCCAAACCAACGAGCGTATGCAACTTTTTAGAGAACGAGACCGACAGCTAGAAAATGCGTTTAACCAAGTTCACGCATTTCGCATTCTCGACAAAGAAAATCTACAACCTAACGACGAACCCATTGATGAAATCGAAGCACCTGAACATTGTATGGCTGATGATGAGTTCAATACGTCTTGCAGAGCTATGAATGCTGATCAGGCGGAAGTGTTTCGATTTGTGACACGAAATATTCAAGGAAACGACAACAGACTAAGACTCTTCATAACAGGGAATGCAGGAACTGGTAAAACATTTTTGTTCAAATTGCTGAAAAATCAAGCCAACCGTTGCCATGCCAAGACTGTCGTTAAAGTGTGCGCTCTAACAGGGGTTGCAGCGCGTTTGATTGGAGGCTCTACACTTCATACTGCACTAAAGCTACCTGTGCAAAAAGATGGAATGATAACCCAGATGCCCATGCTGACGGGAAATTTTCTCAGATTGATGCGGTTACAGTGGAAAGATATACAATTTCTATTTATTGACGAAATATCAATGGTCCCGTATGAGATGCTTTGCATGATCGACTCTAGATTAAAACAACTTAAGAATAGTGAAGAAATGTTCGGTGGTCTTAATGTGCTCTTGTTCGGCGATCTAATGCAACTGCCTCCGGTACGCGGAAACCAAGTATTCGATCAACCAGCAAGAATGGTTCCAGCGACACATTTGTGGCGCTTGTTCTCTTTAATAGAGCTAAAAGAGAACATGAGACAAAAAGGTTTTGGGGGTTGATGCTACTCACGTCCGCAGGCTTTACCCTAGTTTCCCTGCACGTGACCCCTGGGTGGTGCTAAACGAGTAGCCTTTTTCCTGAGTGGTAGAGCCAAGCTGTAGTCGTTTAGTGTCTAGAACATGATCGCGGTCAAGTTTTGGACATTGAATGAATACAGCTCGTAATTGGGCCGGCTCGTCCGGGGCAGTACCACTCTCACGCAGAAGACCGGCGTGAAGTAATAGCTCGCGCTATTGCGTTTCGTACGGTGAGTGTTGAAACCCGGAGCCCAACCCAAACACCCCAACTCTAAATATGGCAGCGGTAGTAAAAAGAACAATACCCCAGGAGGGTACCGTCACCGCTGGTGACGGAGAATCCCTCCCTGAGCACCACTGCTCAGGCCGCCCGACGTATTCTGGGGCGGGCATTACGCCGCTCTATATTTCTGCCGGGAGCAAACGCAAGAAGAGTGTGGTGGCACCTCCCCCTGAGCTCTGCGTTGAGCTGTGTAACGTTAGGGGACTTAACTCCAACATCAATGCTGTCCACCATCATCTAGAGACGGCTAGGCCGGCCATACTCTTTTTGACGGAGACTCAGATATTCCCCCCTGCTGACATCTCATATCTGCGTTACCCAGGGTACAAAGTGGAACATCACTTTGTGCCACGAGCCGGTGTTTGCGCGTACATTCGGGAGAATATCTGTTGTCGACGTCTTGGCAGTCTTGAAGCGAGGGACCTGTCAATTATGTGGCTGCGCGCAGATTTTGAGGACCGCACTCGCATTTACGCGTGCCTCTACAGGTCCCACAGCGGAAATGTCGAAACGGAGCGTCTTGTGGAGCACATACAAACGACGACCGACAGTATACTCCAGCAGATGCCTTCTGCAGAGATTGTGGTACTGGGTGATTTTAATGCCCACCACGTCGAATGGCTAGGGTCTAGATCAACTGACCATGCTGGAAGAACTTTCCATGACTTTGCCTTGGCATATGGTCTGACACAGCTGGTTTCCTCGCCCACGCGGGTGCCGGATGTGTCGGAGCATATGGCGTCCCTTTTGGATCTTCTGCTGACCTCCCACCCTGAAAATTATCGTGTGTCTGTTGGCGCCCCTCTTGGGTCTTCGGATCATTGCCTCATAAAGAGTATTGTGCCACTCACACGCCAAAGGCGACCGCGCACAGCCAGCACACGTCGTGTGTGGCATTTTAGGTCAGCAGATTGGGATGGGCTGCGTAGTTTCCTGGCCTCCTACCCTTGGGGGCGGATTTGCTTTTCGCTGGAAGATCCCAGCGCCTGTGCTAATGCTGTCGCTGATGTGGTTCTGCAGGGCATGGAACTTTTTATTCCTAATTCTGCGGTGCCCATTGGTGGCAAATCTCGACCATGGTTCGGAGGGTCTTGCAAAGCCGCGTTGCGTCATAAGCAGGATTCTTACCGAGCCTGGTCCGAGGCTCAGGCAGCTGGAGATGCAAATACCGGTGTCCTTAAGAAGAATTACAACGCTGCGTCTAGATCCTTTAAGGGCTGCATCGCCAGGGCAAAGTCCAAATTCGTTAGCAAAATTGGCGAGAGATTAGTGCGCTTGCCCTCTGGGTCTCGTGCGTTCTGGTCGCTCGCCAAGGCTGTTCAAGGTAACTTCTGTCGGTCGTCGTTTCCACCATTGCACCGAGTGGATGACTCACTGGCCCATACTGCAAGGGAAAAGGCCGATCTTCTTGGACTTCTCTTTGCGTCTAACTCGACTCTCGATGATCAGGGAGCAACACCGCCAACCATCCCACGGTGTGAGAGCTCTATGCCAGACATTAAGTTCTCGCAAAGAGCTGTCCGTAGAGCACTCTTCTCCCTGGACATCCATAAGTCGAGTGGGCCGGATGGCATTCCACCTATTGTTTTAAAAACATGTGCTCCAGAGTTGGCTCCGATTTTAACACGCCTATTTCGGTACTCCTACTCACTTGGCGTGGTCCCCTGCTCATGGAAGGAGGCTTTAGTCCACCCGATCCCTAAAAAAGGCACTTGCTCAGATCCGTCCAATTACAGGCCTATTGCGATAACTTCCATATTTTCCAAAATCATGGAAGCTATCATTAACAAACAGCTGGTAGCCTACTTAGAGGATCACCAGCTGATAAATGATCGCCAATATGGTTTCCGCCATGGTCGCTCAGCTGGTGATCTTCTGGTATACTTGACTCACCGTTGGGCGGAGTCAGTGGAAAGCAAGGGCGAGGCATTGGCTGCTAGTCTGGACGTAGCAAAAGCTTTTGATCGGGTGTGGCATAAAGCATTACTTTCCAAGCTTCCTTCTTTTGGGCTACCTGAGAAGCTTTGCATATGGATTGCCAGTTTTCTATCTGAGCGTAGCATCAAAGTTGTAGTTGACGGAGCACGCTCGGACCCACTACGCTTGAATGCTGGCGTACCACAAGGCTGTGTATTGTCCCCCACGCTGTTTCTTCTGCATGTCAATGACTTGCTGCTTATACACAATGTTCATTGCTATGCGGATGACAGTACAGTGGACGTAAGATACACTGGCCAATGTAATGTTTCTCGGGATTGCGTCGATGAGTACCGAACAAAACTTGTGTCTGAGATTGAGACGTCCCTTGGACACGTCTCGGATTGGGGTAGATTGAATTTGGTGCAGCTAAATCCCTCCAAGACACAGGTTTGTGCGTTTACCGCTAAAAAGTCCCCATTCGTCGTAGCTCCTAGTTTGGAAGGTACTCCCCTTAGTGTAAGAACTAGCATTACCATCTTGGGTGTCGACATATCGAGTGATGTTCAGTTTCGCGGTCACTTGGAATGCAAGGCCAAACTGGCTTCCAGGAAGATTGGTGTGATTAGTAAAGCCAGGCGGTATTTTACACCCCGACACCGCCTTCAACTATACAAAGCCCAGGTTCGACCTCACATGGAGTACTGTTCGCATCTCTGGGCCGGTGCGCCCCAGTACTTGCTTGCTCCATTTGACCGCATACAACGAAGAGCAGCTCGAATCGTCGGTGACCCAATGATCTCGGATCGATTGGACTCTCTCTCTACACGCAGAGATGTAGCGTCTCTTTGCGTTCTATACAAATTATATCACGGGGAGTGCTCCGATGAGCTGTTTGATTTGATACCTGCCGCTGAATTCCACTATCGTACAACTCGCCATAAATTAAAATTCCATCCATATCATCTTGATAATTGGCGATCTACTACAGTACGTTTCCTAAGACATTTCATACCACGAACAGTGAAACTGTGGAATCAACTTCCCTCAGCGGTATTTCCGAACAACTACGACATGGGTGCCTTCAAGAACAGAGTTTTCATTTTCCTTAAAAGGCTGGCAACGGATCGGCGACCCCTTGGTGTCGCTGGTCTCCATGGGCGGTGGTGATTGCTTTCCACCAGGTGACCCACATGCTCGTTTGCCCCCCTCTCACATAAAAAAAAAAAAAAAAAAAAAAAAAAAAAAAAAGGTTGCGACAAGTTTGTGAATATATTGAACGCTTTAAGAGTAGGTGAGCTGACTACCGAACACTTTTCTGATCTTATGCAGAAAGTATCTTCAAATAGCTCTGGAGAGTTCTCGATTGAAAAAGCTCTACGTATTTACCCAACGAATCAGCAGGTCAATAAACATAATTCAGCCGTTCTCGAACATTTTAGGAAGAAGAATACACAAATGTTTAAAATAATAGCACAAGATCAATTAATTGATGGATCAAAAAAGAATGATCAGATTGATATTAATAAAATAATACACACGGACATTAACAAAACAGGAGGTCTTCCAAAAGAACTAGAAATATTTGTTGGTGCTAAAGTTATGTTGAGGTCTAACGTTGACGTTGCTAAGGGACTTGTGAATGGAGCAATAGGTCACATCACTGAAATCATATGGCCGTATTACAGACGTGCTCAACTATACGATAGCGATGTACCATCGGTTCGCGTAGACTTTGGTAACGATGGCATTCACATAATACACCCTAAATCAGTTCAATTTCCTGCTAAATTTAATCACGGCACAGCTGAAAGAAGAATGCTCCCGATTGTCTTGTCTTGGGCTTCAACTGTGCATAAAATGCAGGGAACTACTGTAGATCATGCTGTTATTTATCTAGGCTCCAAATTGTTCGCTGCTGGTCAAGCTTATGTAGCTTTAAGCCGAGTTAGGTCTTTAGCAGGTCTTCAAATCGAAGAACTTGACTGCTCCAAGTTGACGTCGAAAAAACCTTGTAATGTTGATGCATTAAAAGAAATGGATAGAATGAGAAACGTTACAAATAACTAACAAGTGATTACATAATTTCAACATTATTGATATTTAAATCAGTACATATTACATATCATGTGAACGAACTACGGACTTCATAACGGAATAACGCTGCTACGCGCTGCGAACTACGTCGTAGTAAATCTCGAATTAAAAATAGAGGTACTAAAAAGTTAAAAATAAAATTAAAGAAAAAAAAACCTTTTTAAAAACAAGCTTTTATTATTTGTTTATAAAATGAACTAAAAAGTTAAAAATAAATTAACTCTAAAAAGAAATATAACACTTTGTAACTTGATTGTAACCTTTAACGACAAATAAGCGTCTTCGTCTAGGACAAAATAATTCCATATTGTACAAATTTATTTAATTTTAACACTAAAACTTTTCACCATACATAATTATTCAATCTCGTCCCCCCTCTTTATCATAGTCCCCATTTATAAATGAAAGCGTGTTACATTGTGATAGCTTGAGGAAAATGTTGTGTTGTATTAAATGTAACACGCTTTCATTTATAAATGGGGACTATGATAAAGAGGGGGGACGAGATTGAATAATTATGTATGGTGAAAAGTTTTAGTGTTAAAATTAAATAAATTTGTACAATATGGAATTATTTTGTCCTAGACGAAGACGCTTATTTGTCGTTAAAGGTTACAATCAAGTTACAAAGTGTTATATTTCTTTTTAGAGTTAATTTATTTTTAACTTTTTAGTTCATTTTATAAACAAATAATAAAAGCTTGTTTTTAAAAAGGTTTTTTTTTCTTTAATTTTATTTTTCAGTACCGTCCAGTCCATTCAGTCTATTATTGCATTCTCGAATCAAAAGAAACTAGACAAGTGGTAAATGAATTTCCGCGTAGAGGGTTCTGTACGTATACTAAAGTAAAGACCGCGTGGCATAGTCAAATCTAAAAAAAATGTCCTTAAATTCAACTTAACATTTTGTATTTTTTAAGCTGCACGACTGGGGAAGTATCTCACGGAATACCGCAGCCAAATAACAATTCCCTTGAAGGTTGTTGTGTTCCTGCGAGTGAGTGAGGTCACCAGAAAGAAAGAAAGGAAGGAGTATATGCTGGCGACGGATCGGCGACCCCTTGGTATTGCTTTCATCAGATAATCCACATAAAAAAAAACATTATTGTTGAAAAACATTTTCATCAATCAATCACTTTACATCAGTCGGGCCTTGTGCTTGTCTTCCGCCCAACGTAGTATATGAAAAAAAGTTAACGATGATACGAAATCCCAAAATGGAATAACAAACATTTTATTTCCCAGCGAAATAACAAGGTTAACAGATGTGTAAGGCCCAAATTAATTCAACTGGGAGTTTCAAACACATACGATTGTTGATTTGAAAGCACTGACTCGTATATTTGAGCACGTTTCATTTGCTTGTGTCAATTTGTCATTTAATTTGCAGACATTATAGCAGATTTTCAGCGAAATTTATTGAGCTTATGAAATCGTCCGGTCGTTCTGTCTGTCCGTCCGTTGCCATGAAACTCAAAATTTCGAAATTCTGACTTCGGATTCGTGTAGAGAATCAAAAAGTAGTAATGTAAAGTGACCTTGGTTTTCCGATATCAATTCGGGAAAGTGGCCAAAATAAATAAATAAATAAAATAAATAAATTACGCTATGGTGGCGCATGCTGCGCGTCTGATGTTTTGTGTTGCATGCGGTTCGAGGATTCATCTAAATTCTTTGAAACTGTATATAGTATAGTAAAAACTTTATTGACTAAACTAAACTAAACTATATATAATAAATAAATATAAATAAATAAATAAATATTGTCACACAAATTACACAGTGCCATCCAGCCCCAAAGTAAGCGAAGCTTGTGTTATGGGTACTAGACAACTGATAAACATACGTAAATACATTTTTTTTTTGTAAATACATACTTATGATACATACAAAATACCCAGACTAAGACAAACAGACATGTTCATGCACACAAATGTTTGTCCTATGTGGGAATCGAACCCACGAGCGTTGGTGTCGAAGCCGCGTCATTGACCGCTACGCCACCGAGCTCGTCAACAAATAAATAATAAATAATAAACAATAATAAAACATAAATAGACAATTACAAAAAAAAAAAAAAATCAACAGATTATCATACAATGGCGGACTTATCCCATTAGGGATTTCTTCCAGTCAACCATAGGAAACCTGAATGGATTTTGGAATTTTAATATAACTGTGGTTATGTGAGTTCAAATGAAATGTGCAACTTGGAATCAGATTTATGCAAACGGAATTGACTTGCAGCATCTCCTTCAGAAAGGTCTGGTGACATCACTCACTCGCAGGAACACAACAATCCTCAAGGGAATTGTTATTTGGCTGCGGTATTCTGTGAGGTGGAGGTACATTCCCCAGTTGGGTAGCTTACAATTACGCTCGCTACCTCTCTTATCGCCAGAGCTTCGTTTGTCAGTCAGCAGGGTGTACCGAGTGCAGGTGACGTTGGCTTAGGTTCAAAGATGTTGATGAACCGCTTACACCCCAAAACTGACTGTTTTAATTGATGATATTTTGAATTTGTGATATACATTTATAAATTTGCAGGCCATAAGGTAGGTATGTAGAATATGGTAGGACTAATTTGTTGTACTCCATCTATATTGTTACAATACCCCTGTTCGCAAATAAAATATATGAACTATGAACTAAGAAGATTTTGTGAAAGTCAAATAAGCAAGTTATAGGACGAAATGTAGGGCCTTCGGATCGGACCTATACAAACAATAATATTACTTGCGTATAATTAATATTTCGGTAATTTGTAGTTAGCAGACAGAACCGATTAAAACAGAATACGATCGACAACTGATTTTGGGGTGTGAGAGGCTCACCGTGATAGATAGATTTCGTTCACATGACTTGATATTTTAGGATGTGTGATTTTCCCAATACGATCTTTAGAGTCAAAGCCTACCTCGTCTGCACGTGTTACACCCTGCCGACTAGTGAAATAGGCTCTGGCAAAAGGGAGGTAAAGCACAGCTTCAAAAAGGGCGTAAAGAGGTCTTTGCAGGGTCGGCAACGCGCACGTGATGCCTCTGGTGTTACAGGCGTCCATAGGCTACGGTAACTGCTTTCCATCAGGCGGGCCGTATGCTTGTTTGTCACCTTAGTGGTATTAAAAAAAAAAGCTTTTTTGTAAGCTGCCCAATTGGAGAAGTACCTCCACCTCACAGAATACCGCAGCCAAATAACAATTCCCTTGAGGGTTGCGAGTTAGTGAGGACATCAGAATGAAAGGACTTGCTGCATTAACATAGCGGCGACGATAGATATTTTATTTTGCAAGCTTTAATATGGCTACGGTAACCGCTTCATTCAGGCGGGCGGTAGGCCTGTCTGCCACCTGACGTAGTATAAAAAAAAACAATATAAGCTTTAACTTTTGTTACTAACATATTATGGACTGTTGTTACTGGTCTGAAATAAATATTATTTTATTTTAAAATTAATAACAAAAAAGGTAGAAAGAATTTGTTGTCACCCTACTACGTTCAGTGTGAGAAAATTAGCCAATTTTGGTATTTAGTTACATGTAATGTTTTCTGTAATTTATTGTTAAAAGTTTATATAATTTATTCCTTCTAGATGGTCCGACGACCTTAAGAAAGCGGCTGGGAGCGGCTGGATGCGGAAGGCAGAGGATCGTATCTGGTGGAAGGCATTAGGGAAGGCTTATATCCAGCAGTGGGTAGATACAGGCTGATGATGATTGCTAAAAGTAAAAATAATACCGATTTGGACATAATTTTTCACAAACAGAGAAACCTTCATGTTTGTCATAGTCACACTTTATTTATAATTAAATAAAAACCGAAAAATATGACCATTCTGGAAGTATGGTATGAAATACTCTTTCAAATAAAAAAAAAAATTGTATTCATATCGGTTTATATATTACTGGGTAATGAAATAACAAACCTAACAGTGGGTAGATACAGTCTGATGCTGATGATGAAAAAAATATGCGAATAATCTGGAAGTATACTCTTTCAAATTAAAAAAATGATTTTCAAATCGGTATATAAATCACGGAGTAATTAAGTAACCGAAAAATATGACCATTCGAGCGCCCATAACATAATGAGGTTATATTTGTAAAACTACGAGGATCCAAGTTCTTAGTTATGCCACTCCCCGGCCACTCTATACAAATGTGGCGACGTTTACTACTACATAAACAATGACGTGTGTGCAGAACCAGAATGAGCGTGTGTGCGTACGATGCCATACAAACTGTTCCATGTTAGTCTCAGAGGGGAGGTGAGGTCGACACGAGAGAGCGGCAGGGAGTGGCCGTACTGTACTTATACTGTGGTTATACTAATTTGTACAAAATTACGCATTATCAAAAAAGTGGAACTGTATTTCTTCATTCATACAATATGGGATCCTTCAAGCGAAGCTGCTTGTTCACAGCATCTTGTAGGCCAGCTGGGCAGCGACAACTAACAGGACATCAGGGTCTCTAGTCCGTTGCCGATGCGATTGGGGCTCCACTTTTCGCTTACCATCAGGCGAAGCGGAGCTAATATGCTGAGCGAATATAATATATATATATATATATATACTTAACAACATAGAATAAACACACAGCAGCATATTGTAATTTTTGTAGGCATGACGTATAGCATAGTCAAAGTTTGTAGGCATGACGTACGAGGGCCAATTTTGAACCAAGATGTGAAAAATACGGCGGCGTTCTGAGATAATAGGTTACTTCACAAAGTTTGTTTGGGGTTCGCTTAGATTTTGACATAAAGATTTCTTTTGTAATGTTCATAGTTTTTTAGATATAAGTGGGTCCTCGGATCGCATATGGCCATTCGAGGGCTCACCTATATCTAAAAAACTATGAATATCTTGACGGACGTCTATTCATCATCGCTATTTAGATGTACCATAATTTTAACAAAAAAAAAGCCGACTCCAAATATTACTACATTTATGTATGTAGATACAGGCTCATGATGATGATGATGAAAAAAATATGGGACCAATCTGGAAGTATACTCTTTCAAATAAAAAAAGTGTTTTTCAAATCGGTTTATAAATTACTGAGTAATGAAATAACAAACCTAACAGTGGGTAGATACAGGCTGATGATGATGATGAAAAAAATATGGGAATAATCTGGAAGTAGTATACTTCCAGATTATTCCCATATTTTTCGACTTCACCTCCCCTCTGAGACAAACATGGATGGAACAGTTTGTATGGTGTCGCACGCACACACGCTCATTATGGGGTGTAGTGGATTATCAACATCTTTGAACCAAAGCCAACTTCACCTGCACGTGGTGCACCCTGCTGACTGACAAACGAAGCGCTGGCGAAAAGAGACGTAGGGATCGTAATTTGTAAGCTACCCGACTGGGGAATGTACCTCCACCTCACAGAATACCGCAGCCAAACAACAATTCTCTTGAGGGTTCTTGTGTTCCTGCGAGTGAGTGAGGTCACCAGGAAAGAAGGAGATGCTGCGTTGGCAGCGGGGGTGGCGGCGCGCAAGTGATATATTATGTTGCGAGCGTTAATACGGTTCAGTAACCGCTTTACATCAGGCAGGCCGTATGCTTGTCTGCCTCCCGACGTAGTATATAAAAAAAAAAAAAAAACTTCCAGATTTCAAATAAAAAAAAAACACCATGCAATGAGCACAGTTCAATTGGTCAAGTTCTATTTTAGATCGTATTTTTTTTTTGTTATATAATAGCTAGAAAGACTTTTCGGCATATAACTCGCTTACTTTCACAAAACCTGATTCCAAGTTGCACATATCTTTTAGAATTTTCACTAAAAGTGACCACAGATTCCAAGGATTTTAATAAACGATCCCTCGGACAACATGCATACAATTTTAAAAGCATCTGAGACCCAAAAAGCCTGATAAGTTGACTAGATTTTTTATAGGGTAGCTAGTGGTGCAAACAAGCATATGCTTGATGGTATAGTAGTCTTCGCCTATGGACATTTGCGATACCAGAGGAGATATTCACGCGTTGCCGACTGTGTAAAACTTCTTTACGTCGTTCTTACAGAACCCTATACTGTAGTCTCGTGGGAAAGCCTTGGCAAAGAGGTGTGTTTTCTAATCGATTAAAACTTTCTTCCTTCGGGTCTCGGCTGGACTTACTTATCATTTAATTGCATCCCTTGAAGGTTCTATAAGCCATATATTTACGGCACCACTAAAGGGTGTTTATTTTAGACCCGCTTGCCTCCTGCTTGACTCTTGACTTCGTACGCGCGAATCCCGGTATTCCTATATAAATTTGCTATTTTTCGGATTCAGTCATAGTACAGCTAAAACAAACTTCTTATTATGTATGCCACTCCCTGCCTCTCTTTCCGCTGAAACAAATCTGGTACATTGTATGGCACACGCTCAATCAAGCATTGCACAGACGTTTATGTAGTAGTAAGCGACGCGATATTTTTTCCAAACGAGTTTAGAACGGGGCTTTGAACTTGTTAGATATCTTTGGGCGTTTGAAATAAAGATGCTGCGTAATATGGGTGAATATTAAATATTAAACTTATCTAAATATATAAAAGAAGAAACTGACTGACTGACTGACTGACTTATATATCAACGCACAGCCCAAACCGCTGCGTCTAGAGATTCCAAATTTGGCACGTAGGTTCCTTATGATGTCTAGGGGTGCACTAAGAAAGGTTTTTTCAAAATTCATCCCCTAAGGGGGTGAAACGGGCGTCCAAAATTTGTATGGGGAAACAAGATTAGTTGGACTATTTTATCCGAAACTTTACACGAGTACTTCTTTAGATAAATGAGTAAACATTTATGTTTCAGGATTTTTCAAAATTCAACCCCTAAAGGGGTAAAACAGGGTGAAAAAATCTGAAAATCGTCATGGGTATTGTTTATATGGTTTATCGGGTCGCTGATTACGAAAACAACAACTATTTTATAATCCAACATAGCCGACGTAACATAAAATCACCCCTGTGGGGGTGCGATGAGTTTGAAATATATAAAAGAAGAAACTTTTTTTTTTTAATAATTTATTTCTAAAACTCTCACACATACATTTCAACACATTAATGCCGTACCACGAAAACCTCACAGGGTTTATCTGGGTAGGCGAGTCGCTGAGTTTACTCTTATTTGTACACATAGATACATAGCCAAGTAGATTCCTAGCCTAGCCAAGTAGATTTCCTGCATATGGCGACATATGCAGGAAATTCATCCTCACACGTTGGAACCTAAATGGGCGCGTATTGTACGGTTCCAGAGAGGTTTTTTACCGGGTTTTTTGTCGGGTTATGGAACTCCCTGCCATGGTTTACCAGGAGACGACATGGGGTTTTTTTAAAGAATGGCATTAAGTGGTTTTTGCAGGGTCGGCAACGCATGAGTGTTGTCTCTGGTGTCGCAAGCGTTCATGCCTGTGAACGCTAGCGACACCAGAGACAACACTCACGCGTTACACTACAATGACACATACATACATACAGTTACATAAAACATACACGCACTCGTGGTACACGGCAGTTGAGCTTCACTTGACTAGCCATCTCTTTAGGATTTTAATGCCTTATTTGTCATATTGCTGCCTCTCACATTGCTAAGAGGGGAAGTTAAATTCCAAAATGCTAAGCGTTTTGGAATTTAACTTCCCCTCTTAGCAATGTGAGAGACAGCAATATCTCTCACATTGCTAAGAGAATCTTTGGAAGGAGTAAGAACTTCTACAAATTTTCTCTGATTAAATTCGTTGTGAGTTCTAAGCCGTAAGCCGCAGCCGTAGTTTTACCCTCAGGACTGCAATTGGACTTGATTGTTCATTGTCTTTTTTGGTGGTCGCGGCTGTTGATTCTGGAGACACAGGATCTCTAAAAGAGATAAGCCCGCCTTTGTACATAACATTTGCTTATAATATTGTAATTACGGTTTTCTTGGTGTACAATAAAGAGAATACAACAACAACAACAACAACAACAACACAGTGGTGGGAATGTGTGGTAGGCACTCGTCCCTTAAAAAAAGCCTCGAAACCAGATTCCACTTAACGGATTTTTGTAAAAAAGAAAACATATTTTTAACGCTAGATACTAAAATCGGCAGAAAAAAAAACATTTATTTGCCGATCTAAGTCAATAAATTAAGTTTTTTTAATAAAGTCTTCATTAATTTCCTGTTAAAAAACTCAGTTTTTGTGCTTAAACAATTGCACTCGAATAACTAGGTTTATGGTTCCAATTCGTGTCATGGTCTTTCTAAGTTCTTATAAGTTATGTAGTTATTCGTTCGTTAAGCTTCAGAGGAGGCAGACAGCCTTCTTGCCAAGGCCCAGGAAATTGTTTGCTTTTTACAAAACTTTATTAGCTAACAGCCAGCAACGGGAGAAATTCTTCAATATTCTTTTTGCACTTCTTCATTATACTGTTATAGCATGTTGCTTCGAAATAAGTTGTGCCTTTATTTTTGTTTTTATTTTTGCATGTCTGAAGCCGGGTCTCATGCTCAAAAAAATAAATATTAAATAAATAAATATTCCTGTACAAATTACACATCCATAGGCCATCTAGTCCCAAACTAAGCAAAACTTGTACTATGGGTAATAGATAACTGATATTATACTTGAATACATTTTTTATTTGTAAACACATATATATTATACATAGAAAATACCCAGACCAAGACAAACAGACATGTTCATGCATACAAATATTTTTCTTGAGCGGGGATCGAACTCGCAACCTCGGAGTTAAAGTGGCGTGGTAATCGGTTTCAGCTTAGGCGGTAGGGTCCCAGGATTGAGTCATGAATAAGTCCATATTTATTATTGTTATAAAATCTTCGTTACAAATGTCGTACATTCTTATCGCGTGAAAATATTTAAGTATTAGTAGGGTGTATGTGGTTCACCACTATCTTTGAGCCAAAGCCAACCTCGCCCGCACGTAGTGCACCCTGCTGACTCACTAACAAGGCTTTGGGGAAAGAGAGATAGGGCGAGCGTAATTGTAAGTTGCCGGATGAGGGAAGGACCTCCACTCACAGAAGACCGCAGCCAAAACAATTTCCTTGAGGGTTATTGTGTTCCTACGAGGGAGTGAGGTCACCGGGAAGAAGGTTTCTGCGTTGGCAACGGAGGTGCCGGCACTCGAGCGTTGTTTGCATTATTTCATGTTGCAATTTGCGAGCTTTAATATGGCTACGGTAACCGCTTTCCAGCAGACGGGTCACATTTTGTCGTTGTCATTACTATCTTCTAGTCCTAATAGGCTCTGAGCTATGCCACGGACGGACAGACAGACAGACATACCCGGCGAAACTATAACGGTTCCTTGTTTACTATGGAACCCTGAAAAGGATCAAAAACCCAACTGCGAAAAACTATCTAAGTATAGAAAAGGAAGTGACGTATCTAATTGCAGTTGGAGGCATATCGCAGACGAGTTTTACGTCGTCCTTTTTTACATCCGTATTAATTCAGATATTTAAGAATTTGATAAAGAACAATGACACAGGATAATTCTCGAGTATGTAATGAAAACGAGATAATGAAATTTCGGGCTCGGTGGCGTAGCGGTCAATGACGCGGCTTCGACACCGACGCTCTTGGGTTCGATTCCCACACAGGACAAACATTTGTGTGCATGAACATGTCTGTTTGTCTTGGTCTGGGTGTTTTCTATGTATCATGTATGTATTTACAAAAAAAAAATTGTATTTAACTACGTATGTTTATCTACGTATGTCTAGTACCCATAACACAAGCTTCGCTTACTTTGGGCTAGATGGCGCTGTGTAATTTGTCTGAAAAAAAAAAATCTGGTTCCTTTTTTTTATGAGATCATAAAAAAAGAAACCAGAATTACCCTGTGTCAATGTCCTGACACTAAACCAGACACTACCCAGACACTAAACCAGATTCCACTTAACGGATTTTTGTAAAAAAGAAAACATATTTTTAACGCTAGATACTAAAATCGGCAGAAAAAAAAACATTTATTTGCCGATCTAAGTCAATAAATTAAGTTTTTTTAATAAAGTCTTCATTAATTTCCTGTTAAAAAACTCAGTTTTTGTGCTTAAACAATTGCACTCGAATAACTAGGTTTATGGTTCCAATTCGTGTCATGGTCTTTCTAAGTTCTTATAAGTTATGTAGTTATTCGTTCGTTAAGCTTCAGAGGAGGCAGACAGCCTTCTTGCCAAGGCCCAGGAAATTGTTTGCTTTTTACAAAACTTTATTAGCTAACAGCCAGCAACGGGAGAAATTCTTCAATATTCTTTTTGCACTTCTTCATTATACTGTTATAGCATGTTGCTTCGAAATAAGTTGTGCCTTTATTTTTGTTTTTATTTTTGCATGTCTGAAGCCGGGTCTCATGCTCAAAAAAATAAATATTAAATAAATAAATATTCCTGTACAAATTACACATCCATAGGCCATCTAGTCCCAAACTAAGCAAAACTTGTACTATGGGTAATAGATAACTGATATTATACTTGAATACATTTTTTATTTGTAAACACATATATATTATACATAGAAAATACCCAGACCAAGACAAACAGACATGTTCATGCATACAAATATTTTTCTTGAGCGGGGATCGAACTCGCAACCTCGGAGTTAAAGTGGCGTGGTAATCGGTTTCAGCTTAGGCGGTAGGGTCCCAGGATTGAGTCATGAATAAGTCCATATTTATTATTGTTATAAAATCTTCGTTACAAATGTCGTACATTCTTATCGCGTGAAAATATTTAAGTATTAGTAGGGTGTATGTGGTTCACCACTATCTTTGAGCCAAAGCCAACCTCGCCCGCACGTAGTGCACCCTGCTGACTCACTAACAAGGCTTTGGGGAAAGAGAGATAGGGCGAGCGTAATTGTAAGTTGCCGGATGAGGGAAGGACCTCCACTCACAGAAGACCGCAGCCAAAACAATTTCCTTGAGGGTTATTGTGTTCCTACGAGGGAGTGAGGTCACCGGGAAGAAGGTTTCTGCGTTGGCAACGGAGGTGCCGGCACTCGAGCGTTGTTTGCATTATTTCATGTTGCAATTTGCGAGCTTTAATATGGCTACGGTAACCGCTTTCCAGCAGACGGGTCACATTTTGTCGTTGTCATTACTATCTTCTAGTCCTAATAGGCTCTGAGCTATGCCACGGACGGACAGACAGACAGACATACCCGGCGAAACTATAACGGTTCCTTGTTTACTATGGAACCCTGAAAAGGATCAAAAACCCAACTGCGAAAAACTATCTAAGTATAGAAAAGGAAGTGACGTATCTAATTGCAGTTGGAGGCATATCGCAGACGAGTTTTACGTCGTCCTTTTTTACATCCGTATTAATTCAGATATTTAAGAATTTGATAAAGAACAATGACACAGGATAATTCTCGAGTATGTAATGAAAACGAGATAATGAAATTTCGGGCTCGGTGGCGTAGCGGTCAATGACGCGGCTTCGACACCGACGCTCTTGGGTTCGATTCCCACACAGGACAAACATTTGTGTGCATGAACATGTCTGTTTGTCTTGGTCTGGGTGTTTTCTATGTATCATGTATGTATTTACAAAAAAAAAATTGTATTTAACTACGTATGTTTATCTACGTATGTCTAGTACCCATAACACAAGCTTCGCTTACTTTGGGCTAGATGGCGCTGTGTAATTTGTCTGAAAAAAAAAAATCTGGTTCCTTTTTTTTATGAGATCATAAAAAAAGAAACCAGAATTACCCTGTGTCAATGTCCTGACACAAAACAAAGACAGAAGGATGTTCAAGGTTAACATTTATATTGTATTAAATTCCGCCTGCGGCTTCGTCCGTGTCAATCTTGTTTGTCGCCCCTCGGGTCATTCCTCGGGAATAGCTCATTTTTACGGAGTTAAAAGAATCTCATTCTTTATTCTGGACTTCTATGATATGAAACATTTCGTGGCAATCGATTCTGTAGTTCATCCTCATTTCGACCTCACATGGAATACTGTTCGCATCTTTAGTACTTGCTTGCTCCATTTGATCGCATACAACGAATAGCAGTTCGAATCGTCGGTGACCCAATGATCTCGAATCGACTGAACTCTCTCTCTACACGTAGAGATGTAGCGTCTCTTTGCGTTCTATGCAAATTATATCACGGGGAGTGCTCGGATTACATTGATATCATGAATTTTTCAATTTTTCAAAAAAATATTTATCTGGCAAGTTGGCCAAGACAACTATTTAAATAATAATAAAGTACACTGAGTCAATCTTAGCCTTTGCTGACGACCTTGCAATACTTACACGTAATCCCAAACAGTGTCAGGAGTTGTTAAATGAAGTCGATGAGTTCTGTACATGGACGGAGGGATTGAGGGCGAAACCAAGTAAATGTCATTGTTTATGTCTGGGTAGACGAAATACCAAATACACTTCTTACGACCCGGAACTCTCCATAACCGCCAAAAAAGTTGCTACGATTGCAGAAACAGTGCCTTTCAAATTTCTTGGTAGAAAGATAGATTACAAAGGACGCACACCATTATTGGGGGTAGTTGTCGAAAATTTCATTAACGACCTCAATAAGGTAGACCATCAGCCTATCAGTAATATTAAAAAAGCATAGATATACGACAAATATCTCATATCACGTCTCACTTGGCCTTTCCTAGTAAATGACTTCGGTAAAACCCTCTTGGCAAAGTTGCTAATGTCATAAAGATATTAAAGTCATGGTTCGGACTGGCATATTCGGCTGAACCCTCGACTCTATTTAGGGATCACAATAGTTTTGGGCTGAAATTAAAGAAACCTTCTGAACTCTATAAACAGCTGAGAGTTACAAAAACGCATGTTTTGCAAAAGTCGCAAGACGAATTAGTTAAATCTCTGCCAAAAGACAAAAATGCCACAGACCTTCAATCTAGACTTCAATTCCACAAACAATTTATGGTAGGTGCACAGGCAAATAGAGCTGGGTTGGGCGCGAGAAAGAAAAGGGAAGACCGAGACATAGTAAAAACCTTTCTACAACAAGACGATAATGACAGTTACAAAGTGCACGCTATGAATTTAGAAATGCAAAGTGAGGGTTAACCATAGGCGAGTTTTGCATCCCGTTAGCTCTGAAGTGGCGCACCTTGCTGTACGACTGGTCTCCTACCTTATTAAAATTCTATCTTAATGCATTTCAAATGACCCTACCTGACCAGAGTAAGTTAGTTAGGTGGGGAAAAGCCTCTGAAAAATGCTGCTTGTGGAGAGGCGATATGTACAGCAAGGCACCTATTGGTAGGATGCAAGGTGCTCCTTAATAGGGGTCATTACTCACATCTCCACAGAGTACTTCAAATCATACATGAAGCCATAAGCCTTTCTATAGCTAGAGCCCAAAAAGGATTGACGACAAACAGAAGACAAATTAACTTTATAAAAGAAACTCCAAGAACAAGCCATACTCAATCCTGAGTGCAGCACCTGACTGACGTATGAAAAGTACTATAAAATCCCAGAGGATGTGGGTGTTTCGACATCCAGACCGGACATTTTCCTTTTTTCCAGAGCTACAAAACGCATAGTACTTGTAGAGCTTACCGTACCTTGAGAAACTAACATACCCATAGACCACGCGATAAAACAAAACAAATATTATGACCTCCTAAACGAATTAACAAATAGCGGCTATGTAGTTAATCTATACGCTGTAGAAGTAGGAGCGAGAGGTATACCAGCAAAATCTCAATAAAACCTGCTGAAAGACCTTGCCTTGTCCAGTAAGTTCTATACTAGAATGAGTATCTAAAGCTGCATTTGCAGGTTCATACCAGATTTGGCTGGGCAGGGAGAGAAACACAAGTAGTGAAGGTGAGTGTTGATGTGCGTCGGAAAGGGATACTTAAACCTACTTAAGCGTACTTAAACTTACACCCGTGTCACAAGTCTCGGAATCTGCCCCCTTACCACTATCTCTTATTGCGATTCAATAACTGAATAGAATGCTTATTCATACCAAGGAATAAGCGACTCTATTTCAAATAGCATAGAATCGCAATAAGAGATGGTGATAAGGGGGCGGCTTGGGTTTTTCTCTCTGCCACACGATGGACCCGGCACCCGCACGGTGAATCCATGGAAGCTAAGAAGTTCCATAGGGAGGCAATTCAAAAAAACGAATGATAACAAAATCGGAGGATACAGTTTCGTGTTGCAGCTACAAATCTATCACCTCCATCCAAAATTGAATCACCACTGGATAGATGAAGGATCAAATAATTTATTATGCTAAGTAACGACTATGGAACATCGCGCAGGGGAGGAGGAAGCGCTGCCATTTTGAAGTAATTTTAGTGCATATAACGTACTAGCTTTCGCCCGCGGCTTCGCTCGCGTGAAATTCGGGGCAAACAGGTGTTTACTCATTTATCTATAGAAGTATGTACTCTTGTAAAGTTTAGGATAAAATAGTCCAACTAATCTCGTTTCCCCATATAATTTTGGACCTCCGTTTCACCTTCTTAGGGGTAAAATTTGAAAAATCCTTTTCAGTAATTTCATGTCCACTATGTTATATTTTCAAATCGATGCCATTTTCGTAATTGACGTCCCAGAAAACCATAGAATCAACACCCATATTGATATTATGACACGTCAACCCCATCGCACCCCCACAGGGGTGATTTTATGTCACGTCGGCTATGTTGGATTACAAAATAGTTGTTGTTTTCGTAATCAATCAGTGACCCGATAAACTATATAAACAATATGACTTTGTCACCCCATTTTAGACATTTTCACCCCATCGCACCCCACAGGGGGGATTTTATGTCACGTCGGCTACGTTTGATTAGAAAATAGTTGTTATTTTCGTAATCAGCGACCCGATAAACTATAAAAACAATATCCATGACGATTTTCAGACTTTTTCACCCCATTTCACCCCTTTCGGGGTTGAATATTGAAAAATCCTGAAACACGTGTTTACTCATTTATCTATAGAAATTATCTATTAAATAGTCCAACTAATCTCGTTTCCCCATACAAACTTTGGACCCCCGTTTCACCCCCTTAGGGGATGAATTTTGAAAAATCCTTTCTTAGTGTACCCCTAGACGTCATAAGGAACCTACGTGCCAAATTTGGAATCTCTAGACCCAGCGGTTTGGGCTGTGCGTTGATATATCAGTCAGTCAGTCAGTCAGGACTTTGAATTTTATATATAACTAGCTTTCACCCGCGGCTTCGCACGCGTTTAATTTTTTTAGTATCCTATGTCCTTCCTAATAACTTAAAGAATATGTGTACAAAGTTTCATGATGATGAATACACCCAACCACCTTCATGTAGTACTTTTAATTGTACTAAATACGGATGCAAGAACTTTAACGATAACTACTACACCTCGCTCCCGCCGCGCGCCCCGCGATCGCATAAGCACTGATTGACGCCAAATACAAATTTAAAATCCTATTAGGATAACACAACTCTTAATCCATCAGCTTAAAAAGGATAAATCAAACTTTATAAAAATGACACCGACGTCAAAAATCTCAGAAGGCAGGTAGTAGTTATTGGGTATCATTTAAGCTATCGCCAATTTAATTAGTTTGGTGTTTCTTAACTAATAGTGTTTGCCCGCAAAATAATAGATTTGTCACCAAAATGTAGTCATCAAACAATATAAAATCGATTCCACAATAAATCACCTAAAATCATGGAGATGTAGGGTCTAGTACCAAATAAATGTTTTTGTATGTATTATATTGTCAATTATTAATAATTAAGCTTACTTGGCACCACATCATTCATCATGTAGGTTGACGGAGCTCCGCTTCGCGGAGCTCCTATTTCCGATGACAGGACGCAAGAAAACCCTAACCTAACCAAAAATCAACTCAAATCTAACCAAAACATGATTTATTACATTGACTAAGTATTGGTAAGACTCGTCATAAATTATGACGCCAATTTGACTTCGCCCCTATTAGTTTTTCATTAAATTAAGGAGCTGATCTATTTATTTGGTGACAGATCTATTATTTTGATGATCAAACGAATTAAAATATACTAAAAGTTTGTTAAGCTGATGATTTATATTTAGAGACAGTTTTAATTAAAATGATGACATCTAAACTTAGGTGACAGAAAATATTGTTCCCGTAGTTATTTTTGGCTTTTTCTTGTCAGGATTTTGTAGTTTGTTTCATTTTTTTTTTAAGTTTATTTCTTTTTAGTGAATATTTTTTTTAACTATTTATTATAATAATGGGTAAGTAGTAGTGACATGGTGCCTTCTAGACGAAAATACATTAATTTATTTAATTAAGAAGCGTACAACACACGTACAACACACGGCCGTGTTCATGACACAGCCACACCTATATTTTTCATTCTACAATTGTGTTATTTATGAACTTGATTTATCAAGTCCTGTATATCATTAACCTGTGTCATTGCCCTTTAGGGCAATGACACAGGCTAATCATATTTTATGGGTTGTATGTATAAAAAAGGGATTTTATAAAGAGATGACGTTTGGATATCTGATATTGGATATCTGCCTGTGAGAAAGTATGTGCCAAATGAACCGATTTTGATATAGTTTGTGTTGTTTTGAAGGGTGATTTATTTTACACAATAACTAAGGAGGCCTAACAGTTTTCTAATCACCATGAACATGTCTGTTTGTCTTGGTCTGGGTGTTTTCTATGAATTATAAGTATGTATTTACAAAAAAAAAAAATGTATTTAAGTACATTTATCAGTTGTCTAGTACCCATAACACAAGCTTTGCGTTTAATTTGGGACTAGATGGCGCTGTGTTGTGTCAAATTGTCCAGAAATATTTATTTATTTATTATTATATATTCTATTTTTAGATTATGCGGTTCCATTATTAGACACATTTCTTATAATTTTTTATTATAGGCAATTTCATGAATAGAATTTCATGTGCTTCCGCCATGAATAAGTGAATTAAATATTAAAAGACTTTCCTTTTAAATCGTTTCCTGAAATCTTTCTGAAGTTACACACGTGGGCAGGGATAAGGAAACTCAAAGAGAACCCAACAGTATTAAAACTTATTACAAGTTGTTAACGTACAAAGTATATATTTGTATATGACTTATTTTAAAAACTTATCGCGATTATTATTAAAATTATAATAACTACGGGAATTAACGCGATCATGCAAAGGTTTACATAACTTTATTATTGCCTGACGTTTCGACCAGGGGTCCTACTGCCGAAGCTGAAGCCGATTACCATGGGAAAATTTGATTACGAAAATCAAACTTTAGCTTAAATTTATGGTACTTGTGTTCAGTTTAGCTAGTAGAAACAGTGGAGCTCTACCAACTAAGGTGAATATTGTCAATAACTAAAACATAAGACATATTTTTCGAGTAAAAATATTCATTTTTGCGGTGTAAGTGGTTCACCAACATCTTTGAACCAAAGCCAACTTCACCTGCATGTGGTGCACCCTGCCGACTAACAAACGAAGCTATGGCGAAAAGAGAGCTAGGGAGCGTAATTGTAAGCTAGCCGACTGGGGAATGTACCTCCACCTCTCAGAATACCGCAGCCAAATAACAATTCCCTTGAGGGTTGTTGTGTTCCTGCGACTGAGTGAGGTCACCAGAAAGGAAGGAAATGCTGCGTTGGCAGCGGGGGTGGCGGCGCGCTAGCGATATTTTATGTTGCGAGCGTTAATATGGCTACGGTAACCGCTTCAAATCAGGTCGGCCGTATGCTTGTCTGCCACCCGACGTAGTATAAAAAAAAAAACGTTCAATTTATCGGCTTCAGCTTCGGCGGTAGGGTCGCAGGGGCCTTACCGCCGAAGCTGAAGCCGATTCCCATCCGATTTTTTGATTGCGAAAATCAAACTTCAACTTAGATTTATGCTACTTATGTTCTGCTTAGCTGGTACAAGCCATGGAGCTTTACCGACTAAGCTAAAGATGTTTGTCAATTACTAAAACGTAAGACCTATTTTATTTTTTTAGCCGTGTGGTTTCCGGCAGACTAGAATAGAATCACTCCGTCTCTTCCCATGGATGTCGTACAAAGCGACTAAGGGACATGCATTATGAAACATCGATCAGGCCTCCCCAACCCGTCTGGCCAGCGTGGGGAGTGTAGGCCAAATCCTCCATCTGTCTGACGAGACGGACTCTAGAGGGTCGTGCTCCTGTAGTGGAGACTAAAATGACCTGATGACGATGACGAAGACCTATTTTTCGAATCTAAATATTGGATTGGTTACTTCCCTGGTTGCACCGGTCATGGTCACAGGCTGACTGTCGCAACGGTGTCACTCTTCCTCCGTTGTCTAGGTTTTTTTTTTTTTTTTTTTTTTTTTATACTACGACGGGTGGCAGACAAGCATACAGCCCGCCTGATCTGAAGCGGTTACCGTAACCATATTAACGCTCGCAACATAAAATATCGCTCGCGCGCCACTACCCCCGCTGCCAATGCAACATCTCCTTCCGTTCTGGTGACCTCACTCACTCGCAGGAACACAACAATCCTCAAGGGAATTGTTATTTGGCTGCGGTATTCTGTGAGGTGGAGGTACATTCTCCAGTCGGGTAGCTTACAATTACGCTCCCTACCTCTCTTTTCGCCAGAGCTTCGTTTGTCAGTCAGCAGGGTGCACCGCGTGCAGGTGAAGTTGGCTTTGGTTCAAAGATGTTGATGAACCACTTACACCCCATGAACCACTTACACCCCAAAACAAGGTCGATGAATCTTCATCTACCCCCGTGTTGTTGAGTATCCACGTACCGCGACAAAATACATTAACAACGTCCCAATTCTGCGAAACAATCGACTAGTCCCCATTCTGCAAGTAACCCGACTGCAAACAAAAACGAGGTTGAGTGATATTAATCATTGGAGTCCATGCTGTTGCTAATTTGTAACCATCCTCTCGGTTGAAATTGGTGCAATTGTAAAATTATATATATATAATATTATGCTTTATTGCATAACAACAAATACATAAAATTTGTGAACAGACAAGTATACAAAGCTGAGCTTATCTCTTCAAGAGATTTCGTCCAGCCAACCCTACTGTTGCATAAAGAAATTTTACATGGCTGGGAGTCAAGCATGTATGATGTATGTATGAGTGCAAGCAAGATACCTACTAAAATGTTATGCATAGCTAAAACTTTTTAGAAGGTATCTTTTAAGCAATACGAGTAACATACTAATTTAAACACTATTTTATACACGTCATGAGTAAGGTAGTGCTCCTTTAGCTTCTTTTTAAAAGTAGCGACAGTACAGCTATCTCTAATATATTTAGGGGTGTAAGTGGTTCATCAACATCTTTGAACCAAAGCCAACTTCACCTGCACGCGGTGCACCCTGCTGACTGACAAACGAAGCTCTGACGTAAAGAGAGGTAGGGAGCGTAGTTGTAAGCTACCCGACTGGGGAATGTACCTCCACCTCACAGAATACCGCAGCCAAATAACGGCTCCCTTGAGGGCTGTTGTGTTCCTGCGAGTGAGTGAGGTCACCAGAAAGGAAGGAGACGCTGCGATGGCAGCGGGGGTGGCGGCGCGCGAGCGATATTTTATGTTACGAGCGTTAATATGGCTACGGTAACCGCTCCCCATCAGGCAGGCCGTATGCTTGTCTGCCACCGACGTAGTATAAAAAAAAAAAATATGCCCAGGCAGTTTGTTCCAAAGCTGCGCCGCACGGATAGTAAAGGGCTGAAAGAAAAAACATGTGTTCGATGTGGGATAGTTCAAAGTTTTGGTGAGACAGGGGTGATTTCGTGAAAATTTACCACGTAACCGATCATTTCATGAAATGGTGGCATAACTAAAATAATAATAATAAATATTCAACTAGCAATAAAAGCAGTTATGGCAGGCGTCCGTCCCTCTTCTGTAATAGCCCGGTATTAAGTTCACCCAGATCTCATCTCCATAGCCCATTTATTTTCCATCACACTTCGCAATAGTCTCAACGCCTGCCGAGACCTGCTCATGTCGTTCCATTGACATACCCTGGAGCGGGTCACGGCGGGCGTACAACATTACATCAAACTTCTCAAAGGGGCCTCTACGCGTTGGATCCATATCCCCGCGCACGCCTATCAAATGACCGGGCTTGACCCGTGATTATAAAGAGATAATAATAAATATTCGACCCAGTTGATGACTATCTGGTGAGCCCTAACGTGAACCCTCGAAACAATTTTGTCACTTTATTTCTATTTGTGTGGGGTATAAGACTTTCATCAAGATCTTTGAACCAAAGCCAACTTCACTGCACGCGGTGCACCCTGCTGACTTACAAACGAAGCTCTGGCGAAAAAAGAGTTTGAACGCAGTTGAACATGGGCTGAACCTATGTAACGGGTTTGTTCTTTAATTTCAACAGACTATCCTGGCTACACAGAGCAAGGTGGTTAAGCGCCCAAAGAAGACCCCTGAAACTGTTTTTAGTGATTTTTTTTATTAATATGAGATAAATTTGAATAAATAATAAACGATTTAACAAAATCTATAAACTAATAACACACAAGCTTATTAAAATCTGAAAAAATATAATTGGGATTGCAAAAGATTTGTCATAACAATTTGGTTACTAAAGTATAATCAAATGTTGTAAGGTCCATAAATCTTGAATTTATATGCATATGTCTAAGAAAAATAAACTATTTACATCGTATCATTAACGAACCAAATTAAAATATTTACAAGGCAGACAAGCGCACGGCCCGCTTGATGTGAAGCGATTATCGTAGCCATTTTAACGCTCGCAATATGAAACATCGCTTGCGTAAGTTATCTGTCATATCAGTAACATGTGTCTGAATTTTGTGGACGGAAGCTGGAAGAATATAGTTACCACGGATATTTATCAACTAATGTTCGTGCGGTTTTCAAAGAATATTCTTCAAACTTCAAAATTTATTACAAACGACAGTGAAATCCAAAGACAAAGCCTGTAAAATTATATTATTCAGATAACTTATCTAAGTTTTGACTGCGTACTAAGATGCGATAAGGTTTTCGGCGGCCGCCCGCCTACGGCGCGATACGGCCTTGAATGTTCCTTCCTGCTGTAAATCTCACTCTTCAACACCTCTCGTTCTACATATTAAATTTTATATAACTACTAGCTGTTACCCGCGGCTTCGCTCGCGTCGTCCATAGTTGCTATTGATTTGTGTATATTTATTTACACATCCATAGCGCGATTTAAAAATCAGACAGCGCCATCTAGTGATCTAGTGAAAGAAGGACAAATGATTAAACTTTATTTTTTCCCGTGGGAATAAGATGTTTTTCTGGGATAAAGAGTAGCCTATGTCACTCTCCAGAGGGGCAATTCTCGTAATTAAAATATAGTCAAAATTCAGTTTCGATCCAGTCTCGATCTCACATTATGTCACATTTGGTATTCATATTCGTAACACAATATGTAACTTCAAAATTAAATTTAAGCGGGATTATATCGAAATATGAGTGAAAATTATACAAACTAAGAATGTTACTTTGCCAACAACAAGAATTGATAATAATTAATTAATGAAATCAAGTATATAATTTTTGTCAATTCACAATTCAATCTCGATTCGGTCAACTTTCAATCTGCGTTCGTAGAAAAATTACGAGACAATTCTCGTATTCTCGGCCTTCAGGCCTTAAACTATGTCCAGAAAAAAAATCATTGTTTTTTACTTTTGACGTGAAAGATGGACAAACAAACAAATAAACAAACACACTTTCACATTTATAATATTAGTATGGATATGGATTTAGAATAATTATTAAAAGTGTATGATACTTACTCCTTTGGCGCTGCGACCCAAGATAAGCACCCTCCACTTGTACCTGTCTTGAGTAAGCTCTTTCCAGTTGACATCACACTCGCACAGAACAGCATCCAACCTGTCGCTTCAGCGATATTGTAGTCGACCGATAAGACGCTGTCCTAAAGGTCGACCGCTATATGCCCTCCTGACGCTCCGATCACTTCCCATCCGGCTTTAATTTATTAATTTAATTTATTGACCACAGTAAAATGGTACAAAAGGCGGACTTAATGCTATTGCATTCTCTACCAGTCAACCATTGGGAGTGGAGACTAACACGATTGGGCCACTAGCTCATCTCTCTGTACTTTGTATTTTTGAGCTATAATTTTACAAATATCTAAGTTTCGACTGCGCACTAAGATCGGAAAAGGATTTCGGCACAGCCTGGTAAAAAGTCTGTCTCGTATCGTACAATTTTATAGCTTAGATATCGTCAAATCGTCCGCTTGCTTACACTGCCGAAAACCCGGAGATACCGGACCCATAAATATTTAAACACATTGCAAAATCCGGACACCTGACAACCCTAGCTTCAAGTCATAATATAACGCTTTATCTTTAACATCCAGAACCACAGACCCACGATCTTTCGAAACTGTTTTATTATTTTATGATTGTGAATTGATCACGGCTTTTGATTTTCTTGCCCGTTGTCTGTGGCCACAGGCGCTCTCCGTACCGTTGTCATTTACAGAAGCTATGAGAAATATTACCCGTATTACTTTCAATAGATAACAACCTTTTCGACGTGAATACGTCTTTATCTTTAAAATAGATTGGCAATTAAAAAAAACGAATGATAACGAAATCAGGGGATGCAGTATGGTGTTGCAGCTACATAACTATTATCTCCATCTAAAATTCAAACACACCACTGGATAGATGAAGAATCAATGAATTTATTACGCTAAGGACAATGGAACATCGTTTGCGGGGGAGGAGGAAGCGTTGCCATTAATGAGATAATTTTAGTGCAAATAACGTATTCACGTACAACACGGCCGTGTCCATGACATAGCCACACCCCATTTTTAGGGTTCCGTGGCCAAAGTGTAAAAAGGAACCCTATTTCTAAGGCTCCGCTGCCCGTCCGTCGTTCCGTCTGTCACCAGGCTGTATCTCATGAACCGTGATAGTTAGACAGTTGAAATTTTCACAGATGATGTATTTCTGTTACCGCTATAACAACAAATACTAAAAGATAGAATAAAATAAATATTTAAGGGGGCTCCCATACAACAAACGTGATTTTTTGCTCGTTTTTGCTCGCAATTGATAACGGCAACAGGTAGACGTTTGAAATACTCACATAATATTTAGTTATATATTCACTTTAAAAATAAATAACTAAATAAAAATAAAACAAATATTTAACCCCCCCCCCTTAAATATTTGTATTATTTAATTTTTTATTTTTAAAGTGAATATATAACTAAATATAATGGCACGGAACCCTTTATGCGCGAGTCCGACTCGCACTTGGCCGGTTTTTTATTAGTTTGTTTTCGGTTTTGAAATTTTTAGATTAGCGCCGGTGAGTGGCAGTGCAAATAGGCTACTTGACATTTTTTTTCGATTTGTTATGTAAGTACGTCACAATAATATAACTATAGGCGAAATAATTACTATGACTTGAAAACTAACGGGCCATTATGCCTGTCAAGGACACCTATACAAAATGAGACGAGTTGATAGCCCAGAGTGCAGAACATGCAAAGGGTCTAACGAGTTCATGAAACACTTGATGTGTCAATGTGACGCCCTAGCCGGCAAACGAATGGAAATCCTAGGAAAGACCCGGACCTGGAGGATTACAGACTCTTCCCAATAAGCGGCATACTGAAGTACATGGAACATGTCTCCAGACAGTCAGGGGAGAGTGACTAAAGGATTTGGGAGAGCACAAAAGATCCATGAGGGTCGACGTGTCACCAGTGCTTCAGCACTGGACCCACTCTAAGATAAGATAAGATGACTTGAAAAACCACAATTTTGAATTTTCCCAGAAAATGTTTTATCTGGCTCTCCATGGATACATAATGCGTATAAGTTAGGAGCCGTAACTCACAACTTAGTAGCATTTTATATATCATCCATCATAACTTATGACATCACGCTTTCCTATTTTGTATGCATTAAATCTGAAATTTGTACGACGTAAATGCGTAAATAGTGCGTTTATGTAAAGTGTTGTAACTATAGTTAGTATTTTTTATTTATTTCTACAAAGATAATATTTTTTTTTTTCAAATAATACCATTCTTCAAAATGGACTTTGCCACGAAACTTTGATCGACCATAAAACAAGTCGGACGTAAGTTATTCGAATGAAACGTCGCAGGTCGTTCTAGTTTTGTGTATTATACGATACTGATAATATTTTTTTTATGATTTAAGATCATAGTCAAGGAGCCTATTTTGAATTTCTACACGTTGCTTGGTCTCGCGATAACATAGTTCCAGGATAAAAAGTATCCTATGTGTTAATCCAGAACATATTCTATCATCATCATCATCATCAGCCTGTATCTACCCACTGCTGGATATAAGCCTTCCCCAATGCTTTCCACCAGATACGATCCTCCGCCTTCCGCATCCAGCCGCTCTCAGCCGCTTTCTTAAGGTCATCGGACCATCTAGTAGGAGGGCGTCCAACACTTCGTCGTCCTATGCGCGGCCTCCACTCTAATAACTTATTCTTTATGTATGCCTAATTTCATCGAAATTCATTCAGCCGTGAAAGGGTAATAAACTTTTGTTACTCTTTCATGGACGGTTTATTTTTGAAACTATTTAGTTCAACGGTCATACGTATTGAAACTGGAACTTTATTGTAAATTCGAGGAGCATTACCTAAGAAACTTTTATTTAAAAGCGCTGTCTTAGAAGGAAACATACAAAATCTAGATCTCAAAAAAATATTCAATAAGCAGTTTTAGTTTAAACCAACGTTCATTTTACAGACTGTGCTGGGTGCCATGCCGCTGGCGGTAGCAGCTGTGAACCATGAACCATCTCTGCTGCCTGGGCTGAGGCTGCGGTTCGTAGCCGCTAACATTGGACATTTGGATACGGACAGCCTAACGCTGCGGTATGTAGATATAGCTATATAATAAACATTTATATATATATAAAAAAGGTTTATTATACAATATAGATATAATAAGCCTCTTTTCTTAACGGGACGGGCGCCCACCACACATTCCCACCGTTGTCTCCTGTGTAGCCAGGATTAACAGCGGTGACCGTCAAAAAAGGCAATGAACAATGAAGTCCATTGCAGTCCCGGGGGTAAACTTTTTGGGTTTTAAAGATGAAGGGTACCTATACCTATACCTATACCTTAGCCTTGGAACTCACAACGAATTTAATCAGAAGAAATTAGTAGGAGTAGGAAGCTTTTGGAATTTGACTTCCCCTCTTAGCAATGTGAGAAATTAGTAGGAGTAGGAAGCTTTTGGAATTTGATTTCCCCTCTTAGCAATGTGAGAGACAGAAATATGGCAAATAAGGCATTAAAAGCCTAAAGAGATGGCTAGTCAAGTGATGCTCAACTGCCGTGCACCACGGATTTTAAGTATCTAACACTATTGGGAACCTAAAACATTGAGTTGTTACCTAACACATCGATTCCAATAATATTAATTGTAAAATCGTCTGAACGCTTGGTAATTCTCCCTTGTTGCTACTAAATCTAAATAGTTACTACCTGTAACTAATCCATACATTAATAGCATTAGTTAACACGGGAATTATGATATTTTGAATAAATAATTAAAATTAGTTTGTGAACGATCTAAATGTACCAGAAAAAGTTTGCGGGGCAGCCTAAATTTACAAATTGCCTTGGACACGCTGGACTTTTTTCGGACTGAAAGTCACTGGACAAATAAGACATTTTCAACCTCTCTAATTGGTTCTTGAAGTAGCGTCTATTTTTTATGCTACTACTCCACCTGCGTTACGTTAGCCTCTATATGCGCTATAATTATTGCACTACTAAAGTTGATTTAAAAAAAAATTGAAACCGACTTCAGTTGGCGAGCGCAGCTTATTGGTGGAATAGCCCGGCAGACGCTGCTGCCCGTCTTCCGGGAGAAAAGTTATCGCGTGACACAAGATTCCTTAGTCGCCTTGTACGACATCCAGCGCCGAGCAATGGATTGGCACAATTTTATTCTGCCGGCTACCATAGGGCAAATTTAAGGGTGAAAATGGGACCACCTTGCAATCATACCCTTTCAAATAAAAAAAGAATTATGGAAATCGGTTCACAATTCGCAAAGATATTGAATAACATACATACAAAAAAAATATTCAGTTGAATTGAGAACCTCCTCCTTTTTTGAAGTCGGTTAAAAATTGCGCGTTAAACTTGCGGCCACATCAAAGGTACTACTCTGCCAAAAGCTATTTCAGGTGAGTTAATGCGCTAACAGCAACGTTCCAAAATGAAGGTAATATCGGCTGCTCTAGTGTATTACATGAGTGTTCTTAATTATTATATGCATTTAATCAGGAAAAAAATAAAAAACTAAAGATTAAAAGAAGGTGGCGGATGATTCGAATCCGCGCTCAGCGCCTGCGTTGCGCAGAATGAGACAGCGCTAATGTAGCCAAATAGAATTGTTGCGTTATTTACCACGCTAAAACCCTTTGATGTGTCGAAAAAACCGCCACCCGGGTTATCGTCAAAATTCAAAATTCAAAATTCAAAATATCTTTATTCCTTGGACTTTATAAAGCACTTAGAAACGTCATACAAATTAAATATAAGAATATGTATAAATCATCACTACTCTAAATCCGCAGAGCTTAGATTCACTTTCATCAAACTATCTTGAATGTGAAAGCGAATTTAAGTGCCAGTTCCGGCGACGGGGCTTCTTGAGAAGAACTGGCAAGAAACTCAAGGCCGACTCTTTTAATTGCCAATATCGTTACATTAAATACAAATACAATCATTAACATAACATAACAAGAGCAATTCATTTCCAAATACTTTTATCATTTATGTAATCCGAGATACAATAGTAAGCCTTTTGACATAGTCTAGTTTTGATATATTTCTTAAATTTACCCATGGATAATTTAAACGCGTCGTTTGGAAGTTTATTGTAGAAGCGTATACATTGACCTGGGAACGAGTTAGAGATTTTATGGAGATTTTCGTCTAACATCTAACGGCATTATTATTGCCGTTAGCACAGTATAAGTAATAGTACTAACGTACAGTATGGACACTCTCTGCCGCTCTCACTAGTCGACCTCACCTCCCCTATGGAACCGATTTGGAACCGTTCGCAATGGATGCAACGTCCTACAAATTGACGTCGCTTGTATTTTATTCTCCATTCAGTTTAAAAGATGGGAGTTACTTGTGCAGTGGATAGATGTCTCAACACATGGAAAGTCAAAAAAAGAAATTTATTCGATCCCTTTGGATGAAATAAAGTACAGTTTTTTTTATTAAATAATAAATTAACCTAAAAAGCATGTGGCAGCCATAGTTTCAACATAAGCAATTCATGTCTGTCAAAGTAGGATACAAGATACAATTAATACGAGATGAGAAAAGGATAGCAGATTTATATGTCACAAAGAGCAAGTGAGTGCGCAGACGTGCGGAAGTGACATTGCTGTCACTTGAGTTATGGTGGTTTATTGTTAAAATTTACAATTTTCTTACATTTCAATGTTTATTGTGCGTGATGTCATGTGTGGTATTAGTTGTAAATTACGTTTGTTCCATGTGAATATGAAAATGAATCAAATCATTACGCATGCATTTATATGAATAGTAAAAAGCTACAAATTTATGAGAATGAAATGTTTTGACCATTACAATGAACCGGATATTCGATTTAGTAGTGATTAGAAAATATAAAATTTTGAGTAAGTTAGCAATGACAATTATACAAGGCGTTTTGTAAATATTGGCTGAAGTCAGTGTAGTGTATTAATGTTTTTTTTCTTCACTACGCCCACCTGATGTGAAGCGGTTACCGTAACCATATTAACGCTCGCAATATAAAAATCGCTCGCGCGCTGCCATGCCCGCTGCCAACGCAGCAACTCCATCCTCTCTGGTGACCTCACTCACTCGCAGGAACACAACAACCCTCAAGGAAATAGTTATTTGACTGCGGTATTCTGTGAGGTGGTGGTACTTCGTCAGTCGGGCTGCTTAAAAGATACGCTATGTCCTACCTCTCTTTTCGTCAGAGCCTCGTCTGTCAGTCAGCAGGGTGTACCCCGTGCAGGTGAGATTGACTTTGGTTCAAAGATGTTGATGAACCACTTACATGTCCGACTAATAATTGAATAATGTCAACCCTAGAGAACGTCACTCATACATAGGCACGTGTACAGACGTCATTTGGTTACTACATGCAAAAGCGCCATTTTTGTATGGAGTGGCCGGGGTTTGCCGTTAGTGAATTAGCGCGATAAATGTTGGCCACATCTACGTAGTGCATTAATTATCGCGATAATTATCGCGTTAAGACGCAGGTGGAGCAGTAGCATTAGAGACAATGAAATAAGCGTTGCTAGGGGATTTTGGCGGGAAACGTATGGAGTATTGAGAGGAAATCGATTCTACTAATAATCATAATTAATATAGGATAATCATCATCATCATCATCATCTCAGCCATTGGAAGTCCACTGCTGGACATAGGCCTCCCCTCTAAATCTCCAATAAGACCGGTTGGAAGCGGCTTGCATCCAGCGCGATCCTACGGTCTTAATGAGGTCGTCTGTCCACCTTGTGGGTGGACGTCCTACGCTGCACTTGCCGGTACGTGGTCTCCACTCGAGAACCTTTCGACCCCATCGGTCATCCGTCCTCCGTGCTATGTGCCCTGCCCACTGCCACTTCAACTTGCTAATCCGCTGGGCTATGTCGGTAACCTTGGTTCTTCTACGGATCTCCTCATTTCTGATTCGATCTCGCAGAGAGACTCCGAGCATAGCCCTCTCCATAGCTCGTTGGGCTACTTTGAGCTTGTTCATAAGGCCCATAGTGAGGGACCACGTTTCAGTGCCGTAAGTCATCACTGGTAACACACACTGGTCGAAGACTTTCGACTTGAGGCACTGCGGTATGTCGGACGAGAAGACATCACGCAATTTTCCGAACGCTGCCCAGCCGAGTTGGATTCGGCGACTGACCTCTTTCTTGAAGTTGGACCTACCTAACTGGACTACTTGTCCTAGGTAGACGTACGAGTCAACAACTTCAAGAACCGAGCTCTCAACAGATATTGGAGTGGGTACAACATGGGCATTACACATTACCTTCGTCTTGTCCATGTTCATTTTAAGACCCACTTGTTGAGAAACTCGATTGAGGCCATCGAGCATCGTGCTGAGATCTTCCATTGAATTTGCCATGACTACGATATTGTCGGCAAACCGAAGGTGAGTGATGTATTCGCCGTTCACATTGATGCCGAATCCTTTCCATTCCAGGAGCTTGAAGGCGTTCTCCATAGTGGCCGTAAACAGTTTCGGAGATATCACGTCTCCCTGTCTTACGCCTCTTTTCAAAGGGATCGCCTTTGAACTCTGTTCCTGTACTCGGACCGGCATAGTGGCGTTATTATACAAACACTTCAACACTTCGATGTACCGATACTCGATACGGCATCGCTGGAGAGACTCAAGCACAGCCCATATCTCGACCGAATCAAAGGCTTTCTCATAGTCCACAAACGCTAAGCAAAGTGGCAAGTTATACTCTTCGGTCTTCTGTATAAGCTGCCGCAGCGTGTGGATGTGGTCTATGGTACTGAAGCCTCTTCGGAAACCGGCTTGTTCGGAAGGCTGGAAGTCATCAAGCCTGCGCTCGAGACGGTTCGTAATGACCCTTGAAAACAGCTTATAAACATGGCTCAGAAGCGAGATGGGTCTATAGTTCTTCAATAAGGTATTGTCGCCTTTCTTAAAGAACAGCACCACCACGCCTCTGTTCCATGCTTCAGGCGTTATGCCCTCGAGGACGACGGTGTTAAAGAGCTTCTGAAGGACTTTTAGTACCGGTGTTCCACCCGCTTTCAGAAGCTCAGTCGTGATTCCGTCATCACCCGGCGCCCTGTTGTTTTTAAGCTGATTCAGGGCCATTCTAATCTCGTACAGGCTGATGTCCGGGATATCCTCGGTGAAGTGTCGGGTCAGCTTGGCTCTTGGGTCTATAGGATAATATTAGAGGGAATTTAAATGTAATAAACATTGTTATTATAACATTGTTTATTATTATTAGCATTAATAATTAATGTAGTGACACAGAATAATATACTCTAAGTAGTGACTTACTTCAAAGAGTAAATTTGAAAAAAACTATGGAGAAAATTAAATATCGATAATCGTATGTTTTCTTTATAACCATTAATTTAATTTATGGAAATTGCAGCGGAGATGTAAGTTAGATACGAGATTAGATGAATTCAAGGTTTTGAAGATAGATTTTATGTGTAATAAAGGTGGAAATGTGAAATTAAAGCGATTTAATTATCTTTTTAGGAAGATTGGGGAAATTTTATTATGAGTTGAGTATTTTCAATATACGTGAGAATAAGTGTGAGAAATTAAGAGAGTAATAGTAGGATGGATAAATAGTAAATATAGTTCATTCGAATAAATTAGGAAATTTAGAGGCGATGTCGCAACACTAAAAGTTGGGGTAGGTCGTGTCGGGGCATAAAAAGGTTTGCGCGGATTTTAGACGGATTCCGCGCTGGAAATTCGACGGTTGAGTACGTACAATTGGCATTCGTATATTTTTAAGATATGTGCCGATATTTCAAGTTACAATATTAGAGTTTATTTTATTGTCTGGAATTTAGATTTAAAATTAGTTATCAGTTTTATTAGTGAAATTTTAGCGGTTTTTGGATTGTAACTTGAAATCTTAAGAATCAAGTGATTCGGGGGAACTTGCAACCTAGTCTACTGATGTAGGCGAAGGGAGAGATCCTTTTCAACCAGCTCTGCTGGGATGTGATCGAGTGTAGCATATATCACAGGCGTTATTTATTACAACGTTGAATGCTACCTATTAAAATGCAGAGTAGTCAGCCTGGCTTGCCACTGCCGATGAAAACATTTGAATAGTCCCTACACGTCTCATTCCAGAACTGATCATTCTCGGTTCCCCGCCCACTTCCGAGCAATTCTAATTACACAACGACGTAGGCTAGGCACACAGGATCCGTCGGTCCAGCCCGTTTAGCAGCTTAGAAGACAATCCCTTTCAGGGGGTGATTGTTTCACCTTAAACACCCACACATTTAAATGCGAGAGCTCGGGTCTCCAGTCAAAGGTATCAAAAATTAGCGAACCTACAGTTTCCCTAATGTTTGATACCTTTGATTGGAGACCTGTCTGAATCTGATTTAGACACAAGTTAGGTAGGTCGAGTCATCTTCAAAGTTAGGATGCGTTAAACAATAATGTTATCACTAGGTTTCATATCACAAAGATAGGTTTTAGATATGTCAACTAGACAAAGCCAATATTTAGAAAGTTAGACTGCATTAAATAGGTAGAAGTGTACTTAGGGCTCAAGATGAGTTGAGGTTGTATATATTCCTAGGGTGATAGGAGTAGAGTTAGAGTTCATCTAAGATTAGAATAACATTATAAGATTTTACTAACATAATCAATTAATTCAGAAAGGAATTCTTGATTTAGAGAGTATTTGAGTTAATTTATAGGTAATTGATAAATGAATTTGAATTAGTAAGTGGAGTTAAAACAGTTTGTGAGATTACTGGATTACAGGAGGAATTGTCTGGTTTATCAATATTCTTACTTAAAATCACATTGAAAAATCATAGATGGTGTTATATGTTGAACATACAAGTAACAAAACGTACTTTGCTGTCACTGATATGAATAGAAAAGCATTATACAACGATTCTTCAAATTGTTACAACTTAAAACATCTCTTGCGTATTTCATTACTTACAAAGAATGGAATTATATTTTATAGATAGATTGGACGTTCCACTGAACTTTAGTAATACACCAGGGTTATTGTGAAAGTGAATTAACTAAGTGTAACTGTTGTGAATTGTGAAAATAAGTGAAATCAAAAACCTGTAAGTTGACAAAGTATCTATAATTGAGTGAATAATTTTATTTTACATTTCTAAAAAAAAAATAGTAAACTTGACATTTTATGTGAAATATCTTCATAATCAATTAGTCGAGCCAATACTATTATAATCTAAAGATTATTTAAATGAATCTGGATGAATATTCCTAAACCTGGGATGATTTGAACTTAATGAGAAAGGAAAAAATATAGTTCAAGGCTAGACTGAAGGAACTATTAGTTTCATGTTTAGAACTAATAAATGAAACAATCTTGCGAGTTTAATGAATTTTATTGCTAGAGAACTTATAAGGTTCATAAGATTTTAAAGAGAAATTCTATAAACGTCTCAAGTAATAAAAAGAATATAATGTAATAATATGTAGTTTCAGTAAATAAAAGATTGAGCATATCAATTGATCTAAAGTTAAGCTAGAATCACCAAGGGTATTTAGATTAATAAATGTTAGAATAAACCTTAAAGGTAGAAGCGGCCTCTAGTTATTTGATACTTGAGAAGTAAGGTGATTCTGTACCGTAAATTCTGTTCAATCTGAAGTGGCGGGAGGATTACATTATGGTTGAATCCTATGAGATCTAGCGAGCGATGGAGCTAATCTTTTACCATTATAAATTAATGTTTAATATATTTATGCTAAAGAAGTGTTTTCGTTAACATAAATTTCATATTAACTTGTTATCATAACAAGTTTTAACACTAAAGATAATATCTATTAGTTTCATTATTGTTATCCCATGATTAGTATAATCCTAATTGATATTTAGGTCATATAATTAATATAATTGCAAACATAAGGCTCCTTTATAGTATCTTTATAGTGAATTTTAGGTAAGTTAGATATTTTAGAAGTGTATGTAGGGATCAAGGTATTTAGAGTTTTAATCAGTCATTATTCTGCGCGAAAAGAATCTGGGTAATTACGAAGCAATAAGGGTACTAGACCGATCATGTGGCCATGTGCAGTATTTAAGGTTTACCATCAGGCAAGTTTATATTATTCCAACAACATTAGTTACTTATATATTAGGTCTAAGATAATTGAGATATATAGGTAAATATATATGTGGTTTAAGTGCGAATGTAGTATATGTTCATAGGCAGGGTATGTATGATAGATTTATGTTATCTGATTAGGTTATATGTAGTATGATTGATTGAATTATGTATGTGACACAAAAGGGTAAGAGAAGGTGAGAAAATAGGAGTATAAAGAGTGTTGATGATGATGATAATAGATAAGTAAATAGATAAATATATATAGAGAGGTAGGTAGGCAAAACGTTTAACAGGGGGGGGGGGGGGGTACATACCCCGGATGTGATCTGCAATGAATTCAACATGTCATAATAAACCTTGTAAGATATGATGGTAGGGAACGGCTCAAATTTCTCACTCGATTCGGAGCAGCTAGTGTGGTAAATTACCATTAATTTACAGGAGACCGTAACCAAATGATTTTGAAGAGTTCGGTGGTCGAATGGTTAGCAATGGCCACTTTGACTCCGAGGTCGCGGGTTCGATTCCCGCACAAGACAAACATTTGTGTGCATGAACATGTTTGTTTGTCTTGGTATTTAAGTACATTTATCAGTTGTCTAGTACCCATAACACAAGCATTGCGCTTAATTTGAGACTAGATGGCGCTGTGTAAATTGTCCAGAAATATCTATCTATATAAATATCTATATAAATAAATTCTTTGGGAGCGTTACTTCTGGGAGTGAGTAAGTCACTAGAAAACTCCTGAGAAGACGTCACGTTATCGGAACCGATGCACAAGATTCTTAATTTTAGACTAGTTGTAACACAACATAAGTAATTAAATAACGGCAGAAGGCCGTGTGATTTCCGGCAGAAGGCGGTGTGGTCTCCGGCAGACTAGAATAGAATCACTCCATTTCTTCCCGTGGATGTCGTACAAGGCGACTAAGTGAAATACATTATCAAATATCGATCAGGTCTCCCCAACCCGTTTGGCCAGCGTGGGGAGTGTAGGCCAAATCCTCCTTCCGTCTAGGACGGACGAGAGAGGGTCGTGCTCCTGTAGTGGAGACTAAAATGGACCTGATGATGATGATGATGATAAGTAAGTACCAACTGCAATAGATAGCGTGATCAGGAGCCCTACCGCCGAAGCTGAAGCCGATTACCATCGCATTTTATGAATGCGAAAATCAAAGGTTAGCTTAGATTGGCGTTTGTGTTTAGCTTAGCTGGTTGAAAACATATACCTCTACCGGGTAAGCTGAAGATGTTTATCATTAATATAAATCTAAGATCTATTTTAGCGATCAAAGAATCAGATGGTAATCGTCATCAGCTTCGGCGTTATGGCCCTCGATCTTAATATGGATCACATCAAGGAGTGCTCGAGTCAGGTGGTATACGGTTCGAACAATAGTGGTAAGCATTCTAGTGGATAATCACCTAATGTTCCTGTCTCGCTTAGAGACTCCTACTCCTATTTCTAGTTGTATGATGTAGGAGGTTCTACTTCTTTGTCAGTATACCGAAGTCCGCCGTTGGGCATACGTCTCTCCGCTAAATTTCCAGCTCCTGTCTACAGCTGGTCTTGTACTTCCATGTCGGGCCCAAATTGTCTCTGATGTTGTCAGAGCATCTGGCTGGTGGTCTGCTATCTTTAACAATGACAACAGCAGCGACCGACGGCTTAACTTGCCCTCCAAAGCACGAAGGAACTCGAGATAAATAAACTCATCCATGGACAGGCTGCGGTCGACGTTGCTTAACTTGCATGTTCGATTAGACTGACACGCGCAACGACGCCATCGAGCACGTCTTTTTTGGAATAGATTAATAATAATAGATAGCATGATGCAATTAATGTGTCAATGTGCCAAAGCTGGCAAACGTAGGAATGGTAATCCTTGGAAAGGCGTACCCAGTCCTGGGGCCCTACCGCAGAAGCTGAAGCCGATTACCATTGATTATTTTGATCCCCAAAATATGTGTTAGGAATGAGTTGTTGACAAATATTTTTAGCATGTGTTGGTAGAGCTTCATGGTGTCTACCAGCTAAGATAAACACAGTTGCCACTAATGTAAGGTGCAGTTTGATTTTTGCGATCAGAAAAAGGAGTGGTAATCGGTTTCAGCTTAGGCGATAGACCCCCTGGAGGACTACACGCTCTTCCCAATTAAAGGTGTGCTGAAGTACATGAAAAATGACTCTAGACAGTCAAGGGAGAGTAAGAGGAGAAAGAGACTTTAGTAATAAAGAACAGGGAGTGCTACCTCACCTCTTCTCCGATTTCAATTACTACCCAACGACGCCATCTAAATCTAAATCTAAATTGTTAAGTAAAGACACAGGTAAAACTAATCAAAAATTACATCCAAATCCCGTAGCTACGATCAAGAAGATTCACGTCCATTACGTAATATTTAACTTCCAACTGCGTCACGAAATGAAGCATCGATACCATTTAAACTGCCCCAACATAATTAAACACACCTTACGGCAGTGGTTCCCAACCTTTTTTTTTTCGCGGGCCACTACGAGGAATTTGTTGTGTGTAGGGTCCCCAACTGTCATATAAATCCATTATTCCATAACTCGAGATTTGAGTACTTTGTATCATCATCAGGTCATTTTAGTCTCCACTAAGGAGCACCCTCTCGTCCGTCCCAGACAGAAGGAGGATTTGGCCTACACTCCCCACGCTGATCAGACGGTTTGGGGAGGCATGATCGATGTTTTAAAATGTCCCTTAGTCGCCTTGTACGACATCCACGGGAATTGGCCGTGTGGTTTCCGGCAGAATAGAATAGAATCACTCCGTGAGTACTTTGTATAATAGTGGTCAATCTCTTTCATTATAAGTTTATAACATGGACCATAATTTACCTCTCAAGGACCACTGGTGGTCCGCAGACCACCCGTTGGGAACCGCTGCCTTGAAAGGAATCGAAGGTCGTTGAGCATTGGACAAATCTTACCGAAATAGAGTCCAAATAATAAGTGTCGACTGAAAAGAAACACAGATAAGTTTCAGGCAAAGTTACCATCTTATCGTGAAACTGAAGTTTTTAAAGTGTTACATTAGAAAATTCTTTGCATATTTTTTTTGTTATTTTTTTACCATTTTACACAGCTCCGTCTAGTCTCAATCTAAGCAAAGTTTAGTTGTAGTGCTATGGGTACTTGATAAATAATAAATAAATAATTATAAATATTTCTGGATAATTAACACAGCGCCATCTAGTCCCAAATTAAGCGCAAAGCTTGTGCTATGGGTATTAAACAACTGATAAATGTACTTAAATACATTCATTTTTGTAAATACATACTGTTAAAATGCCCAGATCAAGATAAATAGACATGTTCATGCACACAAATATTTGTCTTGTGCAGGGATCGAACCCGCTCCCTCGGAGTCAAAGTGGTCATTTCTAGCCATTCGACCACCGGACATGTCTTAAATTAGATACATGGGTTCGAGCTTTTTTTATACTACGTCGGGTCGCAGATACGCATACGACCCGCCCGATGTGAAGCGGTTATCGTAGCCATATTAATGCTCGTAACTTGAATTATCGCTCGTGCGCCGTCACTTCCTCTGCCAACACAGCAACTCCTTCATTTCTGATGTCCTCACTCGCAGGAATAAAAGGACCCGTCAAGGGAATTGTTATTTGGCTGCGGTATTCTGTGAGGTGGTGGTACTTCCCCAGCCGGGCAGCTTACAAATACGCTGTATCCAACCTCTCTTTTGCCAGAGCCTGTTTCGGTAGTCGGTACCACGTGCAAGTGAGGTTGGCTTTGGCTCTAAAGATCGTGTTGAACCACATACACCCCAAGCTGCACGTTGATGTCTACCCTCCGACCCAATAATATATAAAAAGAAAACGTTTACTAACTAGCCTCGCTCTACCGGCATCGGCAGCTCCACACTGTAGTTTTTTTAATTAAGAGAGGGGGGGGGGGGGGGGGGGAGGCAAACGAGCATGTGGATAATCCGATGGAAAGCAATCACCACCGCCATGGAGATCAGCGACACCTATGGGTCGCTAATCCGTTGCCAGCCTATACTCCTTCCTTCTTCTTTCTGGTGACCTCACTCACTCGCAGAAACACAACAACCCTCAAGGGTATTGTTATTTCGCTGCGGTATTCTGTGAGGTGGAGGTACTTCCCCAGTCGGGTAGCTTAAAAAATACACTATGCCCTACCTGTCTTTTCGCCAGAGCCTCGTTAGTCAGTCAGCATGGTACACCACGTGCAGGTGTGGTTGGTTGGCTTTGATTCAAAGATGTTGATGAACCGCTTACACCTCAAGGTTTACGTGTTTTTCTTCCATTTGTATTTTATACTTGTCAGTTATTTTATTTTGTCGTTGTTATCTTTTGTTTTTGATCCTTGAACATTCGGGATGATTGATGATTTGTTTATCAAATAAGTGCAATATGTAATAAACAAAACATCAATCATTGTTATTCGAAGTATTCTAAGTCTATGTCAGATAGACCATGCTTTTTCGGGAAGAATTTGAATCCTGCCGAAACACTTAACATCAAGCACCCACCCACGCTGATACTCTTAAAACCATTGATGCATTATATCAGTAGATATCGCAATTCTTGTAAAAATCTAATCAAAAAGCAATATTTTTAACGCCTGATAAAAAAAAATTAAGTGTTATGAGTTTATCTGTGGATCTGTCTGTATGTCTGGCTTGACTTGAGAGTGCCCAAGTAGTCTGCTTGCAGGCGAAAGGGGAGTACGGCTTGCTAACAATCCGCTTGAGTGCTTAGTTGGTTTACTGCATGGGCGCGACAGCGGAGCGCCAGGTAAAAAAATGTGCAAGTTGTAATAAATAAAAATAATCAAATATTTACTTACCTAGTTGAATCCTTGGGATAGTTAAAATACGAAATATTTTTACTTTTTAGGGTTCCGTACCCAAAGGGTAAAAAGGAACCCTATTACTAAGGCTCCGCTGTCCGTCCGTCCGTCCGTATGTCACCAGGTATCTCATGAACCGTGATAGTTAGACAGTTGAAATTTTCACAGATGATGTGTTTCTGTTGCCGCTATAACAACAAATACTAAAAAATAGAATAAAATAAATATATAAGGGGGCTCCCATACAACAAACGTGATTTTTTGCTCGTTTTGCTCACAATTGATAACGGCAACATGTAGACGTTTGAAATACTCACATAATATTGAGTTATATATTCACTTTAAAAATAAATAATTAAATAAAAATAAAACAAACATTTAAGGGGGGCTCCCATACAACAAACGTGATTTTTTTTTTGCCGTTTTTATAGATAATGGTACGGAACCCTTCGTGCGCGAGTCCGACTCGCACTTGGCCGATTTTTTTTTTCTATTACTGTTCATACCCACAGTACAGTAAATAACCATTTTGTCACACTTTTTTTATTTTTAACATTTGTTCAATACCTTTATTCTCATACCTACACGTAAACAACGTGGAGCGAACACAAACACCTATACGTGCAACACGCAGGCCTAGAGCTTGTCCACTGGCGGAGTCAGTTTGATCCAGTTTTTTCCAACCGCGGCGTGTACGCGACGAGCGGTCAGTGGACACGCACACAAGGCCACGCATGCTTATAGTGGTTGAATGAAGCTTTATCTCCATTCCGTTTCTTTATTCATGTGCTTAAGGTAACGAATTTGTGCATGGAGTGGGCAGGATTCGCAAATATTTTTTTCAGGTCACATTAATTTAATCTACGCATGTTTGGCTAGACTAGTATGCTCTAGACATCCCAAATCAAACATCGATCATAATTTTTACTATCATCATATAAGTATATTTTTGAGAAAACCTGTGTTTTAATCACTTTTTGGTTTGAGTTTCACTATCGTACAACTCGCCATAAATTAAAATTCCATCCACAACATCTTGATATTTGGCGATCTACTACAGTATGCTTTTTAAGACATTTTCTACCACGAACTGTGAAGTTGTGGAATCAACTTACCTCAGCAGTATTCCCAAACAAATACGACGTGGGGGCCTTCAAGAACAGAGTCAATATTTCCCTTAAAAGGGTGGCAACGGATCGGCGACCCCTTGGTGTTGCTGATTTCTATGGGCGGTGGTGTTTTGCATCAAGTGACCCACATGCTCGCTTGCTCCCCTCTATATATAAAAAAAAACTTGTTTTAAAACAACTTGTTTTAATCATACCATCCCTGGTTACTTACACTATTGGCTCTACAAATTTTGCGTAACGAAGCTCAGTATGATGTGAAACTACACTTACGCATTATGTCACATTACGCCATTCGCCATAAACGGGATTCGTCATAAACGCTGTTCGTCATAAACGCTATTCGTCACACACGCAGTTTGCCACCTACGCAGTTCGCTACAGACGCAAGTCGTCACATACGCAGTTCACCAAATTTGCAATTTGTCACATACCCAATTTGGATCCTATTGTACATGTTACATAATTGGCACATTCCCTCTTGGGGGCGAGTTTGGTACACTAAAAAAAAACTACTTTTTGTACAAAACAGCAGTATTTTTTTCGTGATCTGACAATCGTCCTTATAGGTAAAGTTACGACGAACCGCGTCTGTGACGAATCGCGTATATGATCAGTCGCATATGTGACGAACTGCTTGTGAGACGAATCGCGAAAGTGACAAATTACGTAAATAAGATCGCCGATGACAAACTGCGTTAATGACGTGTAATCCCTTGGAAACTACTTAATTACATTCGTAAAATGGACCCGAAAGTTAGTGTACGAATAATATCATCGCAAATGCTTCTTAACATTGCTCTGGCTTTTCTTGAAGGTAAAATTAAATCAAGGGCGCCAGAGCCCTCATCTCTGCGAGGACATGAGTGTCAAGTTAGATTTACTTCTCAATATCTCTCCATTCTCACGTCTCGCATCGTTTCGTATCGGTACAGTTAGGAACACTTCAACCTTGTATGACATTTATACCGTTCTTATGCCGTATGTAATAAGAGCTAGAATAATATAACTGTCTAGCATGATCAGTTCTGAGGCTTCTTTATTTTCATATTGTATTATTTTAATACACTAAGAGCACACTCAACAACATACAGAAAATTAAAAATAAATGTTTGTTCCGAGAACTACTAATGTGATTACTCCATTTTTTTATATGAGACGGGGTGACTTGATGGAAAGCAATTACCACCGCCCATGGAGATCAGCAACATCAAGAGGACGCCGATACGTGGCCAGCCTATACTCCTTCTTTTCTTTCAAGGCAATTGTTATTTGGCTGCGGTATTCTGTGAGGTGACAGTACTTCCCCAGTCGGGCAGCTTAAAAAAATACGCTATGCCCTACCTCTCTTTTCGACAGAGCCTCGTTTGTCAGTCAACAGGGGGCAACACGTGAGGTGAGGTTGGATTTGGTTTAAGATGTCATCAGTTAACTCAATAAAGACATTATTGAAATCTCACTAATAGATTCTCATAATTTATTTAGTAGTAATGCATAAGGCTAACAAATATTCTCGGCGTCGAGATCTCTGGTGATGTTCAGTTCCAAAGTCACTTGGAGGAGAAGGTCAGGCGTCCAAGAAGAATATTTTAATTCCTCGCAAAGACTTCTATTGTACAAGTCGCAAGTTCGACCTCGTATGGAGTACTGCCCCCTTACTACCATCTATTATTGCGATTCAATAACTGAATAGATTGCTTATTCATACCAATCAATAAGCGACTCTATTCCGTTTGAAATAGAGTCGCTTATTCATTGGCATGAATAAGCAATCTATCCAGTTATTGAATCGCAATAAGAGATGGTGGTAAGGGGGCTGTTTTCAACAATGGCCCGGATACCGGGTTACCGGCTTAGGCCTTAGACCTCATCCTCATATATTGGAGACAAGATGGTCGCGAACTATGCGGCACCAGAGTGGTTTTCTTCAACGAACTGTCAGCTTGTCCCAAGAGATTGCAGCATGGGGTTTTACAGGGTCAGCAACGCGAGAGTGATACCTCTGGTATAGCAAACGTCCATAAGCTGCGAGGACTGCTTACCATCAGGTGGGTCATGTACTTGTTTCCCATATTCAGTTTACAACTAAACTTTACTGTATAAAAAAAAATGACAGCAAAATGCCTTAATGCTAATATGTATGTCACATAAGACGACGCATTGACGATTTGACGGCAGGGATCTGGAACCCAGATGCTCGTTTGTCCCCCCCCCCCCCCTTCCCCTCTCATATATATAAAGCTTATAGCTAAAGTTCTGGCCGTGTGGTTTCCGGCAGACTAGAATAGAATCATTCCGTTTCTTCCCATGGATGTCGTACAAGGCGACTAAGGGAAATACATTATCAAATATCGATCAGGCCTCCCCAACCCGTTTGGCCAGCGTGGGGAGTGTAGGCCAAATCCTCCTTCCGTCTAGTAAAATGGACCTGATGATGATGATGAAAGGTTATAGATTTTTTTTAAGCGGAAAAAACCAAGAGCAATCCATTAAATAACAGGTACCTAGTATATGCATAAAAGATCTGGAAGGGTCGACATGCCACCGGTGCTGCAGCACTGGACCTATTCTAAGATAAGATAGGTGTAACCTGTGTGGGTATACTTCGTGCATCAATGCGTTTTATTGTATTTAACACTAAATGGAATAAGGAAATGGAGAGCAGTAGTGGGCGACGGTACACGTGTGTGTGGGTGGCGCTGTTTACGTTGCGACGTAACGATTTTAATTATCTGTGACAACTTTCTTAACGTTTGCACGTGACATTTCTTTTTTAGGCCATCAGTACACGAGACTCTGGCGAAAAGAAAGGGTATTTTTTAAGTTGCCCGACTGGGGAAGTACCTTCACCTCACAGAATACCGCAGCCGAATAACAATTCCCTTGAGGGTTGTTGTGTTCCTGCGAGTGAGTGAGGTCATTAGAAAAAAAGGAAGGAGTATAGGCTGGCAACGGATCGGCGACCCCTCGGCGGTAGCGATTGCTTTCCATCAGGTGACCCAAAAAAGCATTAGAACAACAATATCGTTTTTTCGGAACGTAAAACTAGTTCTAACTAGGGAACACGCGTTCTATCTAAAATCGGGTTCTATCTGTTATATGTATATATATATATATATATGTTTTTTCGGGTATATATATATAAATATATATATATATATATATATATACCTATACCCGAAAAAACGACACATGTTTTACGTTCCGAAAAAACGACACATATATTGCAACGCACCCTAATAGGGGATGATGGTCAAGTTAGCCACGTTGAAGTTTAAAATCGTTCTTGTTTTAGTAATCAGCGACCCGTTAAACCATAAAAACAATACTGATGACGATTGGTTGATTTTTGAAAAATCCTGTAACAAGTTTTTACTCATTTATCTATAGAAGTACTCGTGTAAAGTTTGGGATAAAATAGTCCAAGTAATCTTGTTTCCTCATACAAACTTTGTACCCCCGTTTCACCCCCTTAGGGGTTGAATTTTCTAAATTCCCGTCTTAGTGAGCACCTACGTCCTAAAAGGAACCCCCATGCACAGTTTGAGACTCCTAGCACTTGTAGTTTCTGAGATTTGGTGATGAGTGAGTGAGTGAGTGAGTCAGTGGTTTTCTCTTTTATATATATACTAGCTGCCCGCCCCGGCTTCGCACGGGTAGAAAGTGTTGTTTTCTTTTCCTCGCAATTTTTATGTCTTTTCTCTCCATAAGATCCTTCCTTATACCTTAACGAAAATATTAAAATAAAAATTAGCAGAATTGGTCGAGTCGTTCTCGAGTTTTGCGCTTAGCATCATTCATTTTAATGTGGGGCCACCTGGAGAGTGTACCCTCTCAAACAAATAAGAATTGTTAAAATTGCTGAACAATTGACGGAGAAATAATTGAATTAAAAAAAAAAAATACATACAGTCGAACATAGAACCGCCCTACAGGTACAATAAACGTACCACGTCCCAGACAGGAGGATTTGGCCTACACTCCCCACGCTGGCCAGACGAGTTGGGCAGGCCTGATCGATGTTTTGTAATGTACGAGTATTTCCCTTAGTCGCCTTGTACGACATCCACGGGAAGAGACACAGTGATTCTATTCTAGTCTGCCGGAAACCACACGGCCGTAAGAAGGAAGAGGGGTATACGTGGAATAAATTCAGTTTCATCGGTACCACTCCCAGTGAGAATCTCAGCTTCAATTATACATAATTCGCTGCTAAACATTGATTTTACTTCAGGAAGGAGATCTTCCCCAAATTTTAATAATATTTTTGAAAACTTGGGCACGTAAAGTTCTATCTACAGCTTCTACTGCGTTATTGTTGGCGATTTCGCATTCATCTGAAACGATTAGACAGCAATCCTGAAACATTTTCGCCTTGTCACAGTTTCGTGTCACAAAGCATGTCGGTGTTTCCGTTCTGTATAAATCGAGTATAATATTGAACATTGTATTTGCGTCCTTCCGTCTAGAAGTAATATGGCTGCAATACCTGGCGATGCTGCTGTGTGATATTATTTTGGCGCCTGATTTCATCGAGGATTGCTCTCGTCAGGTATGTCGTCTTCCGGTCTGAAGCATCTAAGAAAAACAGTTTCCCCTCGTAGTTTAAAAGACTTTTCATAACAAAATCTTGCTACATAGCGTCCCGCAAATGCACGCATTCTTCTGGTTTGTGCGAGTATATACCAATCGTTCCATTTCAATTTTAGCGTACACGTCTATAATAAACTGACTAAATCGACCACGTTACCTTTGTAAATAAATAAAACGATTGCGTCTAACTTGTAGAAGGTAAGAATAAAAGTAGCACTGCGCGGTTATTTTTTTATAATACAATCAATATTTTGTTAAACTATTTATTGTTTTTACTGCTACTTAAATAGCTTTTTTAGTTCTGTTTGCTATTATAGCGTGTTTTTTAGTATTTTTTTTTAAACTATAATTTATTGTAAACACCATGTTGTTTATGCAAATAAATTTAGCTTTGTTCTGCATCGGGTGTTACAATCTTGGATTTATATACCTCAACAAAATATGCTCATCAGGCTGAACAACTTTTGCTAAGGCGTCATTTTTATATTTCTTATAGTTTAGCTGAACCTTTATGGTGGTGCATCAGGTGTTCCAAATCTTGGATTACTATACCTCAACAAATAATGCTCATCAGGCTGAACAACTTTTGCTAAGGCGTCATTTTTATATCTCTTATAGTTTAGCTGAACCATTATGGTTCTGCATCAGATGTTCTAAATCTTGGATTTTTATACCTCAACAAAAAATGCTCATCAGGCTGAACAACTTTTGCTAAGGCGTCATTTTTATATTTCTTATAGTTTAGCTGAACCATTATGGTTCTGCATCAGGTGTTCCAAATCTTGGATTTTTATACCAATATGGAAATTCCGTGTCCACGTTTTCAAATCGATGTCATTTTCGTAATTGACGTCTCAGAAAACCATAGAATCAACACCCATATTGATATTATGACATTTTAACCCCATCGCACCCCCACAGGAGTGCTCTTGTGTCACGTCGGTTATGTTAGATTATAAAATAGCTGTTGTTTTCGGAATCAGCGACCCGATAAACCCTAAAAACAATACCCATAACGATTTTCAGACGTTTGTACCTCATTTCACCCCTTTAGGGGTTGAATTTGGAAAAATCCTGAAACACGAGTTTACTCATTTATCTACAGAAGTGCTCGTGTAAAGTTTCGTATACAATAGTCCAACTAATCTTAGTTCCCCATACAAACTTTGAACCCCTGTTTCATCCCCTTAAAGGTTGAATTTTCCAAATTCCCGTCTTAGTGAGCACCTACGTCCTAAAAGGAACCCCCTTGCAAAATTTGAGACTCCTAGCACTTGTAGTTTCTGAGATTTCGTGATGAGTGAGTGAGTGATTTTCTCTTTTATATATATAGATATATATATATATTTTGAGACATATTTTTTACGTGCATTTTGTACGTGCAACAGTAGAAACAAAAGGGGCGTAGCTGAGTGTATAAAATTGCTCAAGATGATCAAAACACTGGTTTTCTGCTGCATGACTGACCTTTGCAGTCGCAAACTCACAACATACTATGTACTTTTGTTTGCGTCATCCTGAGAGCGCTGAGCTCGTGAAACTCTTTATCAATTCTGCGCACAACTCGTCTCGGCGTGCAGCAAATAAAACACGTACCTATGCTACGAATTACGTAGGCGACGAAACGTGTGCTGAAGCCCTTTTAGGCCACGAACGACACGACACACGACCCGCTACAGCTTCGCCTATGTGGGATCATATATAAATATAAAACTTCCGGAAGACATTCATTGATTTTGACGAGCTCGGTGGCGTAGTGGTCAATGACGCGGCTTCGACACCAACGCTCGTGGGTTCGATTCCCACATAGGACAAACATTTGTGTGCATGAACATGTCTGTTTGTCTTAGTCTGGGTAATTTCTATGTATCATAAGTATGTATTTACAAAAAAAAATGTATTTACGTATGTTTATCAGTTGTCTAGTACCCATAACACAAGCTTCACTTACTTTGGGGCTAGATGGCGCTGTGTAATTTGTCTGACAATATTTATTTATATTTATTTATTTATAGTGAAAATTGCATATACTCAATACTCAATATCTTTATTGCATTTCATATGTAGTACATAGTTATGTTTATACAGTATACAGATTATTACATACATATGAACCCTGTTGGGCATTGCAAAGATGTGTTAGCGGTTTTTGAGGTACGGCGTACTATTACTTATACTGTGGTACGGCAGATGGATTTAGGCGTTCCTCTGGTTATTAATTTTTATTTAAAAAAAAATTATGACAATTAATCTTATATATATTTAAAGAATGGGTTTGTTAAAAAAAATACATTTAGAACAAAATTAAATGTTTAAATAAGTTTTGATGTCAATCATTGTCTATTCATTGTTAATATCAATATTTTGTCTATTTATGTAGGTATTATATGAAAATCCGTTGTGTAGTTTAGACAGACTTTTGAGAGGAATTTTGAACTGAGTAGGTACTTTATTTTATACTACTTTGGAGTGTGGATAAAGCGAGAAAAAAGTTGTCGTGAATTTACTGTTTCTCTGGAGGACAGTGTTGGCAACTTTAATTAGAGCCGGGACTCTGAACTTTGAATTAGAGCTGTGATAATAAATAGCTAACTTATTGCGTAAAAAGGAGTTAATTAAAAAAGTGCAAGAATTTAATTTTTTTTTAAATAACCATCGGCACGTTTTGTTATAAATAAATAGTGAATTATCTGATTCATGTATTTGTAAAATTTACTTGCAATTTAATATACATTACTTCGAGTCCTTCCGCCACGAATAAATATTGAATAATGGAAACATTGAATTGTTCTTTCTACTTGCTACAAGATGTTTTGAATGTGAAAGTTTGTGAGGATGGACGAATAAATCTTCAAATGGGGTTTATTTATTTAAAACTTTATTCACCACAGAAAAATGGTACAAAAGGCCGACTTAATGCTATTGCATTCGCTACCAGTCAACCATTGGGAGTGGAGAGTAACACGTAGGGATTGCAATCCGGAAAACCGGATCCGGTAATCCGGCGGATCCGGCATTATTAAACGGTTACCGGATCCGGTACTAATATACCGGATCCGTACTACGGATCCGGTGCTAGCAATTTTTGGCAAAATAATAGATCTCTGCATGAGTAGGTACTTTAAATGCATTGCGCGTGGTGTCACAATTAACACTAATTATTTTCTACGATGCTTTTTTCAAAATAAAAATGATTTTCGTATAATATACCTATAATGAATATTAAGACAATTATTACTTAAAATTCTACTTAAAATAATTATTTATCGTAAGCTGATTAAACTAAAGAGTTGTAATTATAAAACAAACTCATTATTGTGATAATTGTGCCATTGTTTAGACAGATTCATCAAATCATGATGGTGTATGCCATAAATATAAGACTTGTTTGTTAGCATTCTCAAATACTTTAATGTTTATTGTGAACTCATCTCAGTATATTACGTAAGGTTAATTATATTCGATTTTATAAAGTTACTTACTAAAATATCTGTGAAAGTGAAATCTAGGAAGACTGAGCTATTCGTTAGTCGTTACATCGTTAAAATTTTACTGGTTACCTATACTACTAGATTTTAATTGTTTGCTCGTTGTCTAATCTTACCATCAGATTAGAAATAAAATTGATTTTATATATTTTTTATAAACTACCTATATAAAGTATGTACATGACACTTGATTCACTTACTAACAGTTCATTTTGAATTGAATAGCGAAAATCATTCTGATTTGATCAATCCGGCCGGATCCGGTCGGATCCAGCCGGATCGATGGGAATCGGGTCGGATCCGGCCGGACTGAAAATGATGCCGGATTGCAATCCCTAGTAACACGATTGCGGCTATTCCAAACAAATAACTTAATACGTACTGTAAAAATAACATTAATATACATGCACAGTTATATACAAATATACATACCTACAAATATATGCATATACATAAATATAAGGACATACATAAAATAAAGTGACGATATTAATGTCAATTGGCCGTGTGGTTTCCGGCAGACTAGAATAGAATCACTCAGTTTCTTCCCGTGGATGTCGTACAAGGCAACTAAGGGAAATACATTATCAAATATCGATCATGACCTCCCCAACCCAGTTTGGTCAGCGTGGGGAGTGTAGGCCAAATCCTCCTTCCGTCTAGGACGGACCAGAGACGGTCATGCTCCTGTAGTGGAGACTAAAATGGACCTGATGATGATTAATATCAGATGACTATAGCTTTAATAGACCCTGTAATAGATAGGCGCGCACCTTCTTTTTGAAAGTAATTTTTTTTTTTTTTTTTTTTTATACTACGTCGGGTGGCAGACAAGCATACGGCCCACCTGATGTGAAGCGGTTACCGTAGCCATATGAACGCTCGCAACATACAGTGTCGCTTGCGCGCCGCCACCCCCGCTGCCAACGCAGCATCTCCTTCCTTTCTAGTGGAAACTCACTCGCAGGAACACAACAATCCTCAAGGGAATTGTTATTTGGCGGCGGTATTCTGTGAGGTGGAGGTACATTCCCCAGTCGGGTAGCTTACAATTACGCTCCCTACCTCTCTTTTCGCCAGAGCTTCGTTTGTCAGTCAGCAGGGTGCACCGCGTGCAGGTGAAGTTGGCTTTGGTTCAAAGATGTTGATGAACCCTTACACCCCAAAAATTTACTGGGAGAGCTACTAATAGCTTCTGGTAATGCATTCATGAGACCTGAAGCTTGTAGACTAAAGGAGTTGGACATAAAGCCGGAATGGAAAAATGGGATTGAGAGTAAGTAAGAATTGTTAAAGCGAAGTTCAAGTTTATGAGAGTCGCAAGATACTGAAACATGCATTTCATGTATTCTGGAGAATGAGGATTGAAAAGAATTGGGTTCTCTTAGGCTTAGTTCTTGTTCTTATGCTGCCGTATTTGCCGTAAGCTACCGTTTATTTACATATATGCTTTGGCAACTTACAGTTGCAGCACTATTGAGAAATTGACTCATCGTAATCCTTGTCGTAAACTCGTCGTAACTTGATAGTGAGCACGGCATTGTAGCGGTGGAAAACTAGTTGTGCCATATTTTTTTCACTATTGCGGTTTTTTTTATACGACTATGGTGACAAACAAGCGTACGACCTGCGTGGTAAGTAGTCATCGCAGCTTATGGACAGTTGCGACACCAGAAGCATCACTCACGCGTTGCCGACCCTGTAAAAACCCTTTAAGCCTTTCCTGCACCCCATGTAGTAGTCTCTTAAAATATGCAGTAGTAAATAATGTCTAATAATGTCTAATCGAAGTTGCCCCACAACTTCGATTAGACATTATTTCGGACGGGGATTTATAGATAGTAATTTGGCAAGGTGAGCATATTGTACTCCACTTAAAACGGTTACAGTTGAGTTGTCGACTAATTTTACAGTCTCTCAGTCAAGTTTGTCGAAAGTTGACAAACACATCGCGCGTAGACTCTCCATTGTATTGACCCCCCCCCCCCCCCCCCCCCCGTGTAGATTAGGCGTCATAAAAAATATCAGTGACATAATCAAATCTGATATATTGTACTGAATCTTTTATGTATGAGTTTGTTTAGCCACTTTGATGTATGAGTGCAATGAAGGAGTGACTTGAGTGATTCTGGGGTGTAGTAGGTCATTATTATCATCGAGCCTGTGCGTAGTGTATCCTATTGCATAACAAACCAAGCTCTGACAAAATAAATGCGTAATTATGAGCTACCGGGGAGGGGGGAAGTACTTTATCCTCACAGAAAACTGCTGTATTTTTGTTTTGTGAGTGAGTAAGGGCACAAGAAGAGAGGCTACGTTGGCAGCCCCTGCTGCCTCTACCTAGTTCCTTTTTAGGGTTCCGTACCTCCAAATGAAAAAAGACGTAACCCTTATAGGATCAAGTCATTGTCCGTCCGCCTGTCCGTCAGTCAAGACCCTTTTTCTTAGGAACGCGTGGAGGTATCAAGTTGAAATTAATATCATTTGTCAGGTAAAGGAAAAGATTCTAATACTTCTAACTTGTTAGTATGAACTAACGAGTTAGATTAGAGCCTTGAAATTTCTCAGTACCTCGCACTAACAAGACGAAGATATACTCGTTAGTCAACAACTTGCGCAAGTTTTCTAACTTTGCATTAACTTCATAAAATTATTTAATTCTGACATGAATATAAATTATAACATAGAATGTTTTTGTTGTGATGAATTTACGTTTAGTTTGCGCGAGTTAACAATCATACCATAGAATAAATCTCATTAATATATACGCTGCATTGTCTAGGGCAGTGGTCCGCAAGTGTGTGCTGCGGCACACTGGTGTACCGTGGCCATTAGTTGGTGTGCCTCGGACAAAAAAAAGTTAACATATAAAGTTAAATAGACGGATGAAAGAAAAATACTTACATTAATAAAAAGTGATTTTACATTTTGGTGTACCTCCAAAAAAATTTTCTAAAGTCCAAAAGATTTACCTTAAACACACCTTAAACACAAAAAGTTTGTGGAACACTGGTCTAGGGCATAGGGCAGTGTTTTTCAAACTGTGGGTCGCGACCTCATAGGGGGTGCCCTAGCCACTTCTACAAGGGAGTCGCGGAAGGTCGCGAAACTGTAAAAGGGATCGTCAAAAAGATATATTTATTAAGAAAATGTTAATTGTGGAACGTAATCGACGGCTGAGTTACATACTTCGATATTTATTATATTAACCGGTAACCGATAACTATGAAAATAAATAAAAAATGCACGGATTTGATATTTATAATTTAATAAAATACATTAGTTAAGAACCTTGGATGGTAAAGGGTCGCGAAAGATTTCTACAAATTAAGGGGTCGCGCCATGAAAAAGTTTGAAAAGGAATCCTGCAAATCCTGCAATAGATATATTTAATTGTTGTAGAAACGAATTTCGCATAACGGCTACCAAGTTTACTGAGAATATTTAATTTGTATGTCTTTTTAATACCTTGTATCTGAATAGTGTTTGTTGAGCGCATTCGACTTTTTTTTCTTAATCTGTAATGTTCACCAATGTATATAAGTAAATAAATAAATGAATCTTGTTTTCCAGTCTGCATAACATTATTTTAATTATATAAGTATGTAAGGGGTGTAAGTGGTTCATCAACATCTTTCAACCAAAGTTAACCTCACCTGCACCTTTTGCCCCTGCTGACAAACGAAGCTAGCGTATTTTTTAAGCTGCCCGACTGGGGAAGTACCTCCACCTCACAGGATATCGCAGCCAAATAACAATTCCCTTGAGGGTTGTTGTGTTCCTGCGAGTCAGTGAGGTAACCAGAAAGAAAGGAAGGAGTATAGGCTGGCAACGGATCGGCGACCCCTTGGTGTTGCTGATATCCATGGGCGGTGGTGATTGCTTTCAATCAGGTGACCCACATGCTCGTTTGCTCCCCTCTCATATAAAGAAATGATAATATATTTTTCTAAATATTTTAAAGGTATATTTTTTTGCACATGCCTACGTAGTTGTTGTTACATCCCCGGTGTGCCTATATACTTGACGATATTTCCTAATAGGTATGTGCTTAAAAATAATGACTATTTATTGTGTGAAGTGGATTTTCTTGGTGACATTTTTTTTCTATATGAGTCGCTGGCAAACGATAGGCAACGCTTCCGCCCCTGTTCATTTGACTACCGCGAAATAACAAATAAATAACATGATTTTGATATCATTCAGTAGAGGATGATAAATTTAATGTGAATAAAATAATTCGATTGATTAATTATATTCTCAAACAATAATAATTATAAATATATGATATGGGATCATATATTTCCCTAATAGCAATATATTATAAATATATTGCTATTAGGGAAATATATGATCCTAAACAAGATATTAATATTTCAGGAAATGTAGGCAAAACTAAGATAAATATCTGCAGAGCAGTAAATAAATCGACGTCAACCCTTATTCATCGCACTGCTGGATACGGGCCTCCCCTCGATCGAAGAGGCTTAGAGCATACTCCACTATGCTGCTCAACTGCGGGTAGGCGGAGACCAGTGTTTTCAAGCCGCCTAAAGGCCACTGACTTGGCTTAACGACTGTCATCTAATGACAACAGCCGGGACCGACAGCTCAACGTGCCCAAAAATAACTTGCTGATGCCGAAGCACGGAGGAGCTCGAGATAAATAATCCATCCGTGGGCTACGGCCGACGTTGCTTAACTTGCGTGTTCGATTAGAGCGACACGCGCAACGACGTCACTGAGCTTATCTGATTCTTATAAAATAACTAGCGACCCGCCCCGGCTTCGCACGGGTGCAATGCTGATACTAAATATCCTACAGAAGGTCTTTGCGCATTGTCCTATATAGAGCTTCCACAGTTATAGGCACGCGCCGCCCCGTCCAATACCGCCTCACCGTTATGTCCCTGCATTTTGAATCTGTAATATCTTCGAAAATATTCGTTCAAATTACATGCTGTAAAGGGCCATTGATCTATATTAAATGAACAATGTTTTTAGAGAACTTAATTAGATGAGGATTAATGCTGTATTGCTTAAAATCGCTTCGTAAATAAGCCATTACTTCTCGTAAAAAATAGAGTATAATAAACGGTTACTGTGGGTTATCCCTAAGAGATAGACATATACCGTCGCGGACTTTTTTGTAGACCATTTTAAGGTGAATAATATTGTACTACATTATTTTGATCTATCTCGTAGGGTTCAGCCAGCGTTTGCAATGTAAGCGCAAAAAAATATGTTTATTTACGACATCACATTGGAAACCTCTAAAATTATCAGTGTTTCTCTACTAAATTATGTATGTTTTATAAATATAAACCTTCCATAATAAACTCTCTATCTATTAAAGAAAACTGCATCAAAATCCGTTTCGTAGTTTTAAAGAACTAAGCATACAAAGGGACATAGGGACAGAGAAAGCGACTTTGTTTTATACTATGTAGTGATATACTAAACTAATTACACGTCGCCGACTAAATTAGTTTAGTATATTATTTTATATGTATGTTAGTTTTAAGGTATTTATCTATGGACTTATGTTTATTATTAATAATTGTAAACATGTTGGTCTGAAATAAATGATTTTTACTTAATTTTATTTATTTATCAACGAAAATTCGATGGTTTGAAAAGTCGAAATAAAACGATCTTAAAATTAGTTATCTGACTTATAATTTTTGTTTGCAGGATGATGACACAGATGCGGGACATGGGAGTAGTGGCTTTCTTCGGCCCCGACAGTACTTGCCACACTGAGGCCAAGTTGGCAGCAGCTTGGAACCTCCCTCTAATATCACATGTAAGTTTTTTATTGCTTTCTTTATTAATCGGTAACTTCTTCACATACAAACAATGACGTCTTTAAAAGTATTTAAAGTATTTAAAAAGCTTAAATTATTGACATTACCATCTATCTATATCTTCGACATGTGTGTTTTTATAAAGAAAAAAATAAATTTATACAAAAGAAAACAGGACGTTTTGAAGTTCTTAACTAGATATCCAAACCATCTAGTTGGGTCCTCCCATAGTACCACTTGCTATGCCAGAAGCTATGATATGTTCGTGAAGCTTTACAATGTCTTGCCTGAAGCGTTGACAAATCTTCCATTAAATGTTTTTAAAAAAGCTTTGTTTAGATTACTCTGCGACAACTGTGTCTATAGCGTAGAGGAGTTAAAAAAGATTAAATTTAAGGACATTTTATAATTTATTATTTATTGTAATATTATAATGTTTAAATCATTTGACTATTGTTTATAACTTTTAATTAATGTTGACAACTAATATTTTTTTTTTATTGGTAATTTATTTTGACATTTTAATTTTTATTATCTTTTGCATGCCAATGTTTGGTGCAACACGCTTGCACTTTTATAGTTGTACCACCTTTGTACCGTGTTTGCTCGCAAATAAAATGATTTGATTTGATTTGTCTGTGGAGAGCGGGTTAAGCGTGTATGCGTACCTACGTACGCCATACAAACTATTCCTGATTTGTCACAGAGGAGAGGGGAGGTCGACACGAGAGAGCGGCAGGGTGTGGCCATACTATAAGTAGTACTATTACTTATACAGTGCTTTGGGGGTAGTTCGAAAACCAATGCCGCCGTCTTAGAATTCAAATTACATACTCAAATTTTGATTAGGCCTTACAATCAATTGATGAACTATAAAGTTTAATAATGTTTGGAGATAGGTAAAAATGCAATGTTTATTTTTGTTATAAACAACTGCACCGATTTGTACACCCAACGATTAGGTATATGCCCAATATCGAGACTAGGCCCACCACACATTCCCATCACTTTAACAATTTAAAACAACAAAAAAGGTTAACAATGGCCCCTTTGACTCCGAGGTCGCGGGTTCGAACCCCGCACATGACAAACATTTGTGTGCATGAACATGTCTGTTTGTCTTGGTCTGGTTATTTTCTATGTATTATAAGTATGTATTTACAAAAAAAAATGTATTTAAGTACATTTATCAGTTGTCTAGTACCCTTAACACAAGCTTAAGCTTAATTTGGGACTAGATGGCGCTGTGTAAAATTGTCCAGAAATATTTATTTTTTATTTATATAGCACTCTATCTATGTGTAGCCAGGGGCCCTACCGCCGAAGCTGTAGCCGATTACCATCGGAGTTTTTGTTCGCCAAAATAGATCTTAGATTTAAGTTAATCACAAACATCTTCAGCTTCAGCCCTACCAACTGGGCTCTATGGTTTCTACCAGCTAAACTAAACACAATTACCGCCAAACAAAACTAAACTTTGATATTCGTAATTAAAAAATCCGGTGGTAATCGGCTTCAGCTTCGGCGGTAGGCCCCCAGGATTAACAGCGGTGACTACCAAAAAAGGCAATAAACAGTGAAGTCCATTGCAGTAGTAGTACGGGGGTAAGACTACTGCTGCCTTGGAACTCACAACGAATTTAATCAAAGGAAATAATTAGGAGTAAGAGGCTTTTGAAATTTGATTTCCCTTCTTGGCAATGTGAGACACATCATAATGGCAAATAAGGCATTAAAAGCCTAAAATATTCTTAATATATTAAGTGTACGTTCAAAGGCTTTTCAATGGGAAAAGTACATATCTTATAAAATTTTACAAATGGAGAGTACCTACGTCATCATGTCAGCCCGTTTTCGTCATCTGCTTTTTGTTATGCCGGGTGGCAAAGAAGGCGCTGACTTCCGTATAATTCGCCATAAATTAAAATCCATTACTATCATCTTGATAAAAGGCAATCTCACAGTGCTATTTTTAAAACATTGTCTACCACGAATTATGAAATTGTTTCAGACATTAAAAAAATGGTGTTCTGTAATGTCGGTTTACAGACGATAATTTTACGTGATAACATCATAAGAAAATATTGGCCGATGGAGTGAAAGAGAGATTGATGCGTCACAAGCCGAAAGCCTAGGCCGATCGTGCCTCTCTATCGCTTGTTCCGCGCACTCGCTTGCACGCCCTCAGGCGGAACGTGACAATGAGTCATGTTATTTCGTGCGTGCGCCGGCGTTCATCTATTTATAAGACGTTATCACGTCCAAAAAAAAATCGTTCCTACTACCCTACTACTTTCTTTGATCGTTTTATACAATGCCTATTGAAAGCTAGAGCCAACCGGCTAAGCTAAAGCCCATTCCACTCGGATTTTTAGATTGCGAAAATCAAACTTCAACTTAGATTTATGATACTTGTGTTTAGCTTAGTTGGTAACCCTGGAGCTCTACCGACTTAGCTAAATATGTTTGTCAATACAAACAAAAACATTTTCTCGTTGTTGTTATCTAATTTATATACGTAGGTCACACTAAAAGTTTTGCACTTCTAGCTAATCGGAACTATTTTAATTTCGAATGTTATAATTTTGAAACGATTTGCAACGTTTTAGTATTAAAAAAAAATTGGCGGGAAATCATTTGTCAATTGTTTTTTTATCACACATCAAAGTTCTACGTACGCAACGAAAATGGAATTAAGTTGAAAAGATTTTAGAGCGATGATTTTTTATGATTTTAAAAGTTCTCTCTCTCCGCAAGACTGTGTCTCTCGTCTTCAAAATGCTTTTGGGAGAGAAGTACGTTGTTTAAGGCTTAAGCACTGTGATGTGATGGTTGGCTGAATTTGAGAGAGATCGGCGGAGGAGGCTTTAATGATTATAGGACATATACAAAGGTGAGCTTATGTCTACAAGAGATCTCCTCCAGCTAACCTAGTGATGGTAATAGCAAAAGTTATTGGACGGGAGACTAAACAAACTAGTGCAACGAATATTAAATGGTTACCTAGATAAAACATAATACCATAGATTAACAATTAGTCGCCGCTCCGCTTCGACTAGATGCCGCACTATCTAAAAACAACAGCTCCGTGAAAGCGGCAACTCAATATTGTAGTGTGCGTAAAACAATGTGCAGAGATGCTAGTGTGCGTGAAGAATATTGTATTGCAACAGGGACGGGTACGCCGAGTTCGGCGTAGTATTTGTTGCCGCATTTTACAAGTGCGCCGCGGCATTTAGTCGAAGCGGAGCGGAGACCAATTGATAATCTAAGCATAATACTTTAATAATTATAAAAGATGTTCTGTGGTGAAACCTAATATATATTTATATATAGTCATATACTTACATAAACTTATTAAAACACAATATATATAAATACATTAATATGCATATATATATAAACCGGATAAATATAGATAATATTATTCCAGTGTATGAGTTAAATAATACTCTTTTAATCTATTTTTAAAGGATGTGTCGGACAGGCTATCTCTGATCTCCGGTGGCAGTTTATTCCACATTTGCGCTGCATAAACAGTGAAAGAGTTAAAGAAGAATTTAGTATTAGAAGTGGGATAATCCAATGTTTTTATAAGGCACGTGCGCTGAGATCGGGTTGGAGGTGGTAATAATGGGAAACGGGTAAGGAGGTATTGAGGAGAGTTAGGGTTTTTAAATAATTTGTATAAAAACATGATTATACAATTTAATGAGAATAACTTAAATAACTTAAACATAGGACATTTTTTCGCAAACTATAATATTCGATGGTAAGCAGTTTCAATATCAGCGATACCCTGGGCATTCTATATAATGAGTAGTTATTATGTAAATTAACTAGACGTAAAACGCTGTTAAATGCGGCCTCGCTCGCGAGGTCATTCTTTTAACAAAACTTCTTTCTTTCCCGTGAGAAAGAGTAACTCTCCTAAAAAGTAGCCTAAGCCTTATGTCATTTTCGAGACCCTGAAACTATCCCCGTAAAAATATCTTCTCAATCCATGGGCTCCTTTCGACGTGAAAAAAGAAAAAAAAAATACAAATAGACACACTTTCACGTTATGATATCAGCCCCCTTACCACCAACTTTTTTTGCGATTCAATAAATGAATAAAATGCTTATTCATACCAATGAATAAGCGACTCTATATAGTTTGAAATAGAGTCACTTATTCATTGGTATGAAATAGCATTCTATTCAGTTATTGAATCGCAATAAGAGTTGGTGGTAAGGGGGCAGTATGGTTACATTGTCATTTTGTGAGCAAGTTCAATATTAATTATTTTTTTTATTGATTTCGTTCATCTTGCCAGAATATCCCATCTCGGCGGGGAGGTGCATTTTTCCATTTTTAAAATATTTATAAAGTTAAATATTTTTATTATCTAGACATTCTATTACATTGAGTTAAATACTTTATTGGTAATAGTACGAGTATATGTGTCGCAGCCAACTAATTAAAAAAGCCATACATTTAAATGGCTCGCTGTTTAATTAATAAATGTCATTCAACAATATATCTAAACTTCGTTTAGGCGAGTGGCTGAACATATCGTTCAACGGAAGTAAACATACTAATTCACTGATACAGCGGTGTTTAAATCAGCTGTGATGTTGAACGTTTAAACTGCCATAATGATTCTATTATAAAACTAAGTGTGTGGTTGAATGGCCTTGTTCAATGAAATAACTAGCCGTTCAGTTAAATGGCTATTTTAACCAACAGGCTGCGACATATAAATTACACACAATATTGCAAATCTACTGTTTGTATATTCTGACGAGGTTTTAGTAGCGCGAACGTGATGGAAATATAAAATAAGGTCAGAAGGTTTAGAATTCAAGGCTTCAAGGCAATTATTTCCTAAGTTGAAATGTTATTTAGGAAGCTAAATACACAGTAGACCTCCAAAGCAGTAATTTAACTCTATGTAAACGTTCCAAATCGACATACGAGCATTGAGGCATTTGTCTCACCGTGTCATTGTGTCAAGACGAAAGCAAGGTAAATGCCTAGCATTCATTTAGTCCCCCGCCATTTACGGTCGCGGTAAAACGACAGCGCTAATCAGAAACAATTATTGAAAAGTTGTAGATAAAGTGCTTTTCCGGGTGTTCAGTTTCTTTGCGTGCGTTGAGTAAGCGTTATGTAGCCAATATTTACTGTCGTTATGTTCGCCTATTGTCTATATAATATCACAGACCTAGAATGCATGTATTATGACTATTTGAGAGATGCCAGCAAGACTTTTACTTACTGGTTGTACTCGTTTCTCGCTAGTAGAACATTGGTGTATGTACTTGTATATCCTTGAGGGCGTTGATTTCAGATATTTTATGTATTTATACGGAGTCTGAATACTGTGTTATTATCTACTATGCTAAAGATCACGTCGAGCAATATACCCTTATCTCCATAATTATATTATTTACGAGAGAATTCTCGTAGTAAATAAATAAATAAATAAATATTCCTGGACAAATTACACACTACCCGTCCCAAATTAAGCAAAGCGTGTAACAACATAATGGGTGATAGGTACATAATTGATATTATACATAACTAATCTTCGAATTTTATTCAAATAAACATAAGCTATAAACAATACATATAATTAAACTATAAAACTAAAGTACCTAAAATTAAATAACACTAAAATAAAACTAAAATAACTGTAAAAAGTTTGGCCCATGTGGCATCGTTCCCAAGATGCTAGCAGCATTACCTCGCTGGAGGAAGTGATCCTTTGGGCGAGGAATGTGCCAAATCTGGGGTCACCGGTTACGTCGACCAATCTTTTTCCTAATTCTCTTATAAAGTTTTTGGTGCTGGGACCCCATGGACCAAGTGTTTCGACCCCGAGTGGAACAAATGAGTATTCGGGGCCGATAACACTGTATTACTTGATTTTAAGCCGCTCAACCGTGTCAGCCGCCACACCAGCTCGATTTTTCGTTCCTGCAAGATGAGAAGGAGCCAAGGTGTCTACGCATGTGGCGTCCCACACCAAGGCTCTACCCATCTTCCAGGTAACGAGAGACATACCGTCAGGCCTCTTGCCATCGTCACGTACGATACCTTGCGCCTCTAAGATAGCCGGTACATTGACGCTGGCAAGAGAGCGACGGATAATGTCGTTGAGAGTGGCGTGACGGGAGAGACGACCGGCACTCCTGATACAAGACAGTCCATGGTGTCCCAGTTGGTCGACGTCAGTGCCACATGGGCATTTGTGTGGAGTACACACCTTGGCTCCGAGTCTTAAACTAATTGCAACGCGTAGGGTATCAGGATCATGGCAGTTTCCTATATTGGGACATGGGTACGCATTGAGCCAATACCCAGATACCCTTTGTGAAACTGCCTTGAGCCTGGCGTGCTCGGAGCCTGTGCTATTATTGAAAAGACTATTGAGTGTGGCACCGCAAATTACTTCATCCCAGCTCCGTTGTCGAGAGACACTTGAATTTGGCCTCGGCCAGGCCACTTGCCAAGCTTCCTTTGCTTCGTCCAGAAAGGATATATTACAATTTCTTAAAAATATTTTATATTATTTTATATTATATTATTTTTTAAAAAATATTTACCGAAAGAGCAGATGTGCTATGGACCGAAGAAAGAAGAGCTGGCAAGGATACACTAGAAATTTTTCGAATACCTAAACCGCCAAACCTGATAGGGAGAGATGCCTGTAACCAAGAAATTTCAGATAACTGAATGTTTAATATGGATTCCAAACAAGTTTTTAATAGATTATCTATGGAACACAAATAATTTTTATGTAACCAAAGAGGAGAAGAGCGTAAAGCGTAAGTAAATTTAGGAACAAAAAGGCAGAATTTCAAAATAAAAAGAGCCGAATGGGAATCCCCATTCGGCTCTTTTTATTTTTCCAATAGACGATGAGAATGCTTTTTAAATTTTTTAATTGAATTTTCTATATTATAAGGGATGGCCGAATCAGGGAAAATAGGGGACCCTAGAAGGCAAAGTGATTTTTTGTCAACAATTTTGATATCGTGGGCTACACTGTTAAATTTTTGAATTATTTCATTTTTATTCATTACATTTTCGCCTAAATACATTTTCCATAATTTAATTTCAAACCTATAGAAGAAAATTTGGAAATTATATTTTTAAGGTCAGAAAGGACAGCGTCTACATCGCCTCCTAAGGTCCCGTCGTCTAAATACCAGACATTAAATTTGGAATGTAAAATTTGTATGATTGATATATAAAATATGTGTTATACATAACCACACATTTTTTTTTGTAAATACATGCTTGCATATTAAATGTAGAAAATACCCAGATCAAGACACACTTAACAAGAACTGAACGAAAAATTTTTTTTTGCATGTTCGTGTGACCAGCTGACGTATTATAATCCACCACGGTACGGCCAGCTGACTTTTTTTTATCTTCGAATAATTGCGTTAACTATCATTTAACAAATTTTCAGTCGGGAGGAAATGAGTGAAAACATTTTTTTTTTACGTGATTAAGAGGCTGCCGCTGCCCAACCCACCCACGGAGCGGCAGCTGACGTTTACCATACCGCATAATACTAATCTCTGAAGTATTTGCCGAGTTATCGCTTGAGAGGAAATTGGTCAGGAAAATCTGTTGCTGGCTCACGGACTTTTATTTACTTTATCGACATAAATTGTGCATTTTCGCATTTCAATCAAATTGTCACAAACGTCAGTTTCGTCGGCTTGCTTGTGCGAACTAATTGAGAGATAAGACAATTACGAGTATCTCAATTTGCGGGTGTACGTTTGTGACTCTTGTGGCGTATCTATAGTATTTATTTACTATGCCGGATTCTAGCCCACAGGACCGAAATCGAGGTTGAATGGAGCGAGTAGATTCGCTGACTGTATGAAAATGTATTTGATATCATTCCTCAAGGACATGATCGACCTCAATTTTTTTTTCGACACAAATCTCAAGCATATCGAGGTCTTTAATTGTGACAAGTTTCATCAAAATCGGTTCCGTGATTTTGGAGCTTATTCATTTCCAAAAGTGACTTTTCGTCGTATATAAGCGTTGCGCTCGGACCGCTCGCCTCACTCAATAACATCCTATAGGTTATTCTGTGCTATAGGCTTAGAGTATATTATTCTGTGCTATAGGCTCCTACTGCTTTCGATTGTGATTATTGGTGTAATCACAATGGAGCCTAGTATCGCGGCGCCGAGTCGCCTGCTGCGGTGTTTTTTTTTCTTTTTTTTTTATACTACGTCGGGTGGCAAACAAGCTTACGGCCCGCCTGATGTGAAGCGGTTACCGTAACCGTATTAACGCTCGCAACATAATATATCACTTGCGCGCCGCCACCCCCGCTGCCAACGCAGCATCTCCTTCTTTTCTGGTGACCTCACACAACACAGCAACCCTCAAGGGAATTGTTATTTAGCTGCGGTATTCTGTGAGGTGGAGGTACATTCCCCAGTCGGGTAGCTTACAATTACTCTCCCTAACTCTCTTTTCGCCAGAGCTTCGTTTGTCAGTCAGCAGGGTGCACCACGAGCAGATGAAGTTGGCTTTGGTTCAAAGATGTTGATAAACTACTTACACCCCAAATACCTTAACCAAGGACGCACACACAACCATAATACCCGAGATAATAATATGGATGAGACTATTCTCCTAATGGATTTACAGGATATTTGTCATTTGTCGAAAAGATTGATGAGATATCTATTGATGATTGAAAGATTACATTTACTTGAAGAAAATAAACAGGTAAGTTACTAAGATCTAATAAATTGGACTTTTCAAAACGTCGTTTTATGGTTCCATAATGTACAATGCCTCCCCAACCCGTCTGGCCAGCGTGGGGAGTGTAGGCCAAATCCTCCGTCTGTATGGGACGGACGAGAGAGGGTCGTGCTCCTGTAGTGGAGACAAAAATGACCTGATGATGATGATGATGAATGTACAATTAATCAATTGGCGAGCCCGGTGGTCGAATGGCTAGCAATGGCTACTTTGACTCCATGGTTGCGGGTTCGATCTCCGTACAACACAAATATTTATGTGCACGAACCTGGCCTGAACATGGCCTGCGTGTTTTCTAAGTATCGTATGTATGTATTTACAAAAAAAATGTATTTAAGTATAATATCAGTTATACTAGTACAAACTTTGCTTAGTTTGGGACTAGCTGGCTGTATGTAATTTGTCCAGGAATGTTTAAATTTATTTATTTATTTCCATACAAATATATACATGTTGAACTTTTTATGACGGCTGAACTGAATGCCAATTCTCGTAATTATGTTATGATCCCAAAATGAAAGTTGACCGAATCGAGATTGAATTGTGAATTGACTAAAAATTATAAGATAAATTTATTTGCGAAAATACGGTACAATAGATGTTACAATTACATAGGTATCCAACTTATTCTACCGTCGTAGGGGCGTGCAAATTTTTCATTGGTCATTTTTATCTAGATCACATTCAAAAAACATTCTTATATTTTAATAATTAATTAACAACAAATTGGTAAATCTGTCCTTCATATATTCCGTTATGAAATTAATGACGTTACTGACTTTGGCTTCTTAAATAATGAAGATAAACTTGATTTAATTCATTAATTATTATCAATTATTATTGTTGGCAAAATAATATTCTTAGTTTGTTTAATTTTTGGCCATAATTCGATATAATACCACTTAAATTAGACTTTGAAGTTTCATATTGCGATACGAGATTTCCATATTTGACATTTGTGAGATCGAGACTGGATCGAGAGTGAATTTTGACTACATTTTAATTACGAGAATTGCCTCGATTTGAATGAAATTTGGCATGAACATACTTATTTCGATTATATTTCGAGGATGGACGTCCTTTGCGACAACCGACATGTACGGTACGACGTTAAGAAAACAGACAGACAGACACACTTTCGTGTTTTTATTATATATTTTTTTTTTATTGATAATACATAATTACAATCTACAGACCTCGGGGTCCGTGCCTCCTATTAACAATCTTCTATGTTTATCTTACATATTCTTACAATTTATTAATTGCACGTCGCTATTATGCTAATAATCATATTATTGTCTATAACTACTTAACCTAAATCCTCCTATTGTACCTTGCAACCATGACATCCACGGCAGACCAGTCCCCGCTGGCAACACCCGTTCACGAGTTGATGAATGGGGCAGCCATCGCCGTATTCAACCATTTTATTGGGAATGCGGCGACCCGCCACACGACACCACCTCCAGTTTGAACACTTTAGTGAGCATGACTACCTGGGCTGTCAAGGCGGCACAGTAAAATCTCTATTTATTTCCCTATTTCCCTATGGCCTTTCTCTTTCTCTCCCCCTCACCCATCAGATACTTACATTTTTTGACCCTGCATATTCCATCTGTCGCTGTCACTGATATTACACTGGCAACCATCTCGTTTCTGTGTCATCAGTTCCTTACGGAGCTGAGTAGTCGCGTTCCTATTTTTAACACACTTTTATTAGGTCGACCTGTATGTAACTAACTATGTAATGCAATCTAAGGTAAGTAATTTAACCATCTTCCAAGGATCGCAGCGTAATGAAAATTGGCAGCTGTATGTAGTTCTGATGACAATACAATAATATGGTACTCTCGAACTGATCTGATGATGGAGCCGGAAGATATGAACTGGAACTTCATGATGGAACATCGTATCATAGCTGTTTTTGGATTTCTTAGAAAAGTCTTGTAATGAACTTTGACCACGATTAGATTTCAAGGTCTGATGATGAAGCCGGAAGATAGGCACTGGCATTCCATGACGGAATATCGTATCATAGTCGTGTTTGCGCTTGTGAGAAAGGCCACGTAATGGACTTTGAACAAGATCAGGTTTCAAGGTTATAACAAATATATCGGGAACAATACAACCTCACCTGGACGTGGTGCACCCTGCTGACTCACAAACGAGGCGAAAAAAGAGGTATGGCATAGCGTATTTTTTAAGGTGCTCGACTGGGGAAGTACCTCCACTTCACAGAATTTCACACCCAAATAACAGTTCCTTGAGGGTTGTTGTGTTCCTGCGAGTGAGTTTCATGTGCTTTAAAAGCGTGTTGTATTAGTTTTTTTTTAATTATATTTATTTATTTCATTTCCTATTGCTTTGCCAATTCTTTCACGATGGGTGTATCCCGACTACAGATCGCCATTTGCAAATTGTAGTCCCGAAATGCTTCCGTGGGCTACCACGGTTTCCGCACGTTTTATGAAGCTAGCAGTTGCGTCGAAGTGCTCGCTGCAGTCTGTGTAATATACACAGCTACAGGTGTGTCGCGAAACTGCCACCACTGCATGGGGGACGCTACTATGCAGTTGAAGGTTTTTCATCGATGTCCTGATGATTACCACTGACTCGTATGTCAGTCCCTGTACTTCATGAATGGTCAAGGTACGAGACCCTTCGCTATTGCCGTAGTATGTATATTAATTGCCGCTCCATAAATCATTACAGAGTTTGCTATCCTAAAGACCTGCCTTCGGAATACGGAACCTTTATTGTGAACATTTAAACCGGGCTAGCAATAAAAAGTGGCTCTGCGCGGATGTTGATTAATTGAAAAACTTTATTACCTGCCAAACAAAAAATACGTAAATAAACTTTTAATTACGATTTTCAGAACATTAAATTGCTATCAAGGTATGGACTGTAGTATATCTTACATTAATTTTGGACAAAGTACATAAACAAACAAAAAAATATTAATTAACCGACAAAAACCCGATTGAAAACTCTAGTATTTTCTTTTCACTATTCTATATTTTTTTTTCGCGAACGCCAATTTTGATTAATATAATAATACCATACTCTCACAGTTGCGACGAATTGAATGACACCTCATTATGTTGAGTGGATAAGTATGTATATGGATTTCTTTGGCATGCTCTATATGAGGTGTCATTGTCATTCAAAATTAAATTTAAGCGGGATTGTATCGAAATATGAGTGAAAATTAAACAAACTAAGAATGTTACTTTGCCAATAACAAGAATTGATAATAATTAATTAATGAAATCAAGTATATAATTTTAGTCAATTCACAATTCAATCTTGATTCGGTCAACTTTCAATCTGCGTTCGTAGAAAAATTACGAGAATTGGCCTTCTGATTGTGTAAAATGTTTATAAGGACATTTACAATACAATGCAATGTGCAAGCAGACGCGGTTCTAGAATTTCGTTCGAGCCGACGAGGAACGGTTAAGAGTTAGGCAATAATGTTGAATTTTCTTAAAAGTTACTAATGTATTTTCGTCTAGAAGGCACTATGTCACATTATTATAATAAATAATTTAAAAAAATATTCACTAAAAAATAAATAAACTTAAAAAAAAAAACAACTGAAAAATACTGACACGAAATAGCCAAAAATAATACTACCTGAGATTTTTGAAGTCGGTGTAATTATTTTAAAGTTTGAATTATCCTTTTTAAGCTGATGGGATAAGATTTGTATTATCATAATAGATTTTTAAATTTGTATTTGGCGTCTTTTAGTGCTTATGCGATCGCGGGCGGCGCGGCGGGAACGGGACGAGTGTAATAGTTATCGGGAAAGTTCTTGCATCCATATTTAGTACAATTAATGGTGCTATATGAAGGTGGTTGCGTTGCGTGTAAGACTTGGCTTGGGTAATATAAAGTGCCCGAATTTTATGCGAGAGAAGCCGCGGGCAACAGCTATAATTGAATGTTGCTAAGCGCAAAACTCGAGAACGGCTCGACCAATTCTGCAATTTTTTTTTTTATATTTTCGTTAAGGTATAATAAAGGTTCTTATGGAGAGAAAAGACGTAAAATTTGCGAGGAAAATATAATACCACTTTCTACCCGTGCGAAGATGGGGCGGGCAGCTTTGTTTTATAATATGTAGTGATAAAATATAACCAAAACATTTGTCTCCCAATGTTTTCTTAACGTTGTCAAGATATCCATTTCACCGAATGTCCTCTCGCCAAAAGCAAGAAATTAGGTACTGAAAGCTTTTAAGAAACTTGATATTGGTCTCTATCTACTATTTTTCTAAGAAGGTAAAAGTTACATATTTTGTACATCAGCTTGCAAACAAACATTCAAAATAATTATGATGCACTAGCAGACCCGTGCCTACTTCTTTGGGGAGTATGTGGCTCACCACTACCTTAGAGCCAAAGCCAACCTCACCTGCACGTGATCACCCTGCTGTTGCACAGACGAGACTCTGGCGAAAGAGAGGTAGGGCTCAGTGCCCGGCTGAGGAAGTACCTCCGCCTCACGGAAGATTGCAGCCAAATAACATTCCCTGTGGACATCGACCACTAATAAATATTAATGAAAGATGTTATAATAGAGCACTTGTACTGTTCCACGTAATTGCATTTATTTTTATTTTTACCGACCGGTTTCGCCACTAAGGCATTATCAAGGTAAGTAGATGGTGTTTGTGTCAGAGCGGCAAAACTGGTCGGTCAAAATAAAAATAAATGTAATTACGTGGAACAGTACAAGTGCTTTATTATAACATTATGATAATAATATTCCACCAAGTGCCAACAATAAAAAAAAAGGTTCCACTTTTTAATGGTGCGACATAGATAGGAGTTGCCAAACTTTTGCGTTGCCGGCATATGTATTTCCTCATTCATACAATATGGGATCCTTCAAGCGAAGCGTGAAGAAGCATCTTGTAGGCCAGCATGGCAGCGTCAACTGACATAAGACATCAAGCCTCTTGTCCGTTGCCGATGTGATTGGGGCTCCTCTTATCGCTTACCATCAGGACTCGTGTTTGACTTAATAGGAGGGCAATTATCGTAATGAAAATGTGGTCAAAATTTAGTTGAGATCTTGATCTCACAAATGTCACATTTGGTATTCTCGTATCGTATGAAACTTCAAAATCAAGAAGGATTATTATGGATATATAACCAAAAATTACACAAACTAACAATGTTACTTTGCTAACAATAATATTGACAATAATTAATAAATGAAATCAAGTATATAATTTTAGTCAATTCATAATTCAATCTCGATTCTATCAACTTTTGTTCAGCAATCGTAAAATAATTACGAGAATTGGTAATCAGATATCAGTTAAAGGATTCGTAAAAAATAAAAAAAATATGTGCGTGCTATGGGTGAGAATGTGGCTCCTCACCATTTTTAGGGCCAAAGCAAACCTCGCCTGTACGTGGTGCACCCTGTTAATAAACAGAAGAGACTAGCGAAAAGGCATGTTGCTCCTGAACGTCGACTGGGGAAGTACCTCCACTTCACAGAAGACCGCAGCTAAATCAATAAATAATGCTAAAGAAATCTAATGTACCTACCATAACTGCAAGAAATAAAGCTTATTATTAACTGCAAAATCCTTATTTTTGGTATTTCTGCGAGTGAATGGGGTCACTAGTTGTAAGCAGATGCAGCGGGGGTAATAGTACGCGAGCCATTTCTTACCCGTTTCTTTCCTGCGTGTATAGGCTACTGTAACCGCTTAACATCCGGCGGTCCGTATGCTTATTTTGTACCCGGCGAAGTATAAAAAAAAACGATACAATGTCACGAAATGCTACATTGTGTCAAATTCCCCCGGTAAATTTAATTCACCTGGATAAATGAAGTACGAGTGAATTTAGATATGTCTAAGCTTTAATCCGGTAGACTTTGACACCTGACTCGATAATTTAGGATAGTTTTGTTTGTTTGTATAACTTTATTGTACAAAGACATAAAATTACACGCACAGAATATTATAAACAATGGCGCACTTAAGCACTTATCCCAGAAGGGATCTCTTTCAGTCAAACAAAGAATGCCTGAAATTTAGGCCAAGGTTAGGTTACATTGTGTACAATAGGTTATGGACTTATGATGCTTTTTACCTTCTTCATATTTCTAGGAGCAAATCGAACAAAATGGCGTCTCTTTAACACGGAAATGAAAACGAACGGAAATGGAAAAAAATACATTTGTATGGCACTAAGCGTGTCAAACTTACACAATGACAGGCAAGCAATATGAGTATACTACTAATAACTTATACTTTTTACTTATATAATTATTATACTTGAGGAGCTCGATGGGGTCGTTGCACGTGTCAGTGTAATCGAACACGCAAGTTAAGCAACGTCGACCGCAGCGAGTCCATGGATGGGTTCATTTATCTCGAGCTCCTCCGTGCTTCAGAGGTCATGTTAAGCGATAGGTCCTGGCTGTTGTCAACAGATGACAGTCGTTAAGCCAAGTCAGTGATCTTTAGGCGGGTTGAAAACACTGGCCACCACCAACCCGCAGTTGAGCAGCGTGGTGGAGTATGGTCTAAACCCTTTCGATTGAGGGGAGACCCGTATCCCAGCAGTGGGATGAATAAGGGTTGTCGACGACTAATAACTTCGGAACCTGACTCCCTGCGGGAAAGATTCACGTTTCGCGTTTTAAATGACCGACTACGGTCGAGCAAAAATCTTTTATTAAATATTCCAGTCCCCAACTCCTATTCCTACACTAAATCCTTCACTGTGCAACGCATCTTTGGAACTCGCTCCCAGTGGATGTCAAAATGTCACAAACTCTTTCAGGATTCAAATCGCGCGTAAGGAAGCACTTGATTAGCACTCCTGATATTTTGCGTTAATAATGCTTTCGTATTTATTTATACAACGTGTAACTTCAAGTACGCAAAACCTAAAAATAGTTTGTTCAGAATCATGAGTTGAATCAATTCCATAATTTTCATCCATTTTTAAAGTACCTAACTGGTTTTGAAAAATAATTATTATTATTTTTAAGTGCCGTGTCTTGGCACTCATTTAGATCTCCATTATTTTTGCGGCTAAGCCCTCAGCCAAGTATAATTTTTGTATTGAACTTGGTTCTCCTTTTTTACATTTATGTTTTTGGTGAGATAATAATATAACTCAGTTAGGGGTGTTTGAGGTTTTGCGTACTTGGAGTTACACGTTGTATAACCTGGATCTTATAGTATGTCTTTTAAAGTTTGTGATATTTATATATTTATATCTATTTTGGAATTCTAAACCACTTCTGTTTACGTAGTCGTATATACATATTATTCTTCATAGTATCTGTTATCTCATTTATTTAATTTAAATCTTATTAAATACATTTTTTAAATATATAATATAAAAAAATACATTAAAAAATATTTATAACAGAATCTCCCGATAGAGGGAACAAAATCCAAACTATCGGTGGTTAAGGTCACAAAGACAGAAACCTCCTCACAATACGTGCCGTGCAAAGGAGGACAGCTGTATCTGGCCCTTGATCCAGCTCCCCGACGCGAGCTTCTTCAGATATAGGTCGAAGCTCTTGGCGATTAATCTATTGGCCGTCACAACTATCGGAACAATCACTGTTGAATCGACGTCCCACATGGCGGTAATCTCATGAACTAAATCAAGATACTTAGATAATTTGTCTTTTTCAGTTTTCACAAGATTAACGTCATGTGGGACAGCGACATCATCTGTTTATTATTATGTTTTCTTTTTTTTTCCTTCAATGAATACCTATTCACATTATACCCCACTATGATATCGCCAAATTATAATCCTTCTAGGTTTCCTACGGTTGACTGGAGGAAATTCCTAATAGTTTAAGTCTGCCATTATAAATAAATAAATAAATATTGTCAGACAAATTACACAGCGCCATTTAGCCCCAAAGTAAGCGAAGCTTGTGTTATGGTTACTAGACAACTGATAAACATACGTAATTTTTTTTTTCTTTTTTTTACGATAAATTCTCTTTTTTAGGGTTCCGTACCCAAAGGGTAAAAAGGAACCCTATTACTAAGGCTCCGCTGTCCGTCCGTTCGTCCGTCCGTCCGTCCGTCCGTCCGTCTGTCACCAGGCTGTATCTCATGAACCGTGATAGTTAGACAGTTGAAATTTTCACAGATGATGTATTTCTGTTGCCGCTATAACAACAAATACTAAAAAATAGAATAAAGTAACTATTTAAGGGGGCAACCATACAACAAACGTGATTTGTTGCTCGTTTTTGCTCGCAATTGATAACGGCAATAGGTAGACATATATATATTCACTTTAAAAATAAATAATTAAATAAAAATAAAACAAATATTTAAGGGGGGCGCCCATACAACAAACGTGATATTTTTTTTGCCGTTTTTATAGATAATGGTACGGAACCTTTCGTGCGCGAGTCCTACTCGCACCTGGCCGGTTATTTATCAATAACATTCTAATATCAATGGCGGATTTGCCTTAAGGCACAGAATAATATACTCTCTTAAGGTCAACTAGGCCCGTGCCTAGGGCGCCAAATGTTAGGGACGGTCGAAGTAGGGTAGTAACGAAGGGTAATTCTTACAAATAACAAACTGCCATGGCGGTTTTACGGAGAAGTATTGTAAAAATCAGGGTTCGAAAAAATCAGATTTTTATAATAAATATCAAAAATCCGATTTTTTTTATATATTATCCGATATATATCGGATATATATCCAGGCTAAGAAAACGAAGCCAATTTTATTCTATATGGGGATTAAACACTTAAAAATATGGAATTTGTAAAATAATATAAGTGTCAAATTACCACTTTTAATGAACACTTAAAAAAACAAGTACCTATTATTATAATAATCGTCATTTTTTATTACCTCGTAAAATAAACCATAAATGACATGAAGTTAAGAATTTCAATATAAAGCTAGCCCGTACTGGTAAGTTAAAGGGGATTTACCCAACTTTAAATGAGGTTATCATTTTGGAAAGCAATCCATAGTATTCTGAATTGTAGTTTTTCGCTACGTGTTGCCAGGGTAAACATTAATCTCTAAAGAATTTAGTTCAGAAGGCAGGAAAAAATCAATTGATATACGTCAAGATAAAAATCCATTGATATATATCGTGATATATATCCGTTGATATATATCGGCGAACCCTGGTAAAAATAGATATGAAGCTGATAAATAAGAACCAAGATACTACATAATATGGAATAAGGAGTCAGCTAATGAGAATCAAGATACGACCTAAGGCGACCACGATACTACCTAGGGCGGCGAAGACACGGCCTAGGGCGGGCAAGACTACAAATCCGCCTCTGTCTAATACACGTGTGTATTACAATTATTATGTATTTATGTTCCTTTATTGTACAACTAGCCGACCCGACAGACATTGTCTTGTCTTTTTAACAATGAATATTGAATTCCAATTGGTTTCAAGTATCAATTTGTCAAATGCCTTACAGTTCTGTCAAACGACAAAGTTATATTAGAAAAATTAATTATGGTCGTTCAGTTTTCATAAATTTTAAAATTTTCTACGCAACTTTCTTATTTTATTCTTTGATAAGAACATTCTCTTCTCCTGATAATAATTAATAACAAATACTTACAACAAAAAAGAAAAATAGGGATTAATATTATCCTACTCACTTAAAATGGAGGTTCTCATGTATTTATATATATATTGTTAGCCCTTCAACGAGCTAGGAGGGGTGGTACGTCGGCCGCGCTTATAAAATGGCGGCCTGTCCACCCGACAAGGCATTTGCTTGGCAGACTTCGAACAGTGCACTCGGTGTGTGTGACGTGTTTTGTTGCGATTGGGTTCGTTATATTTTGTTTAAACAATATTTGGTGTTTTGTTTTCTCTATAGTTGTAATAATGTAAACGAATTACATGTATTGATTGGTACGGTCGTTTTTTTTTTTAATAATTTTCGTCTGACATTCCTAAAATCAGAAGTGGGATTAAAAATCTTCGCCCACTACTTTCAAATTGCTAAATAGCGTTCATTATTTTATAAGAACAAGACACCAACATATTTGTTGATTTATTTCGTAATTTCGTGTTGTGGTTTATCATTTTTCGGGTGCACCTATAATTTTGATGTGATTACCTTCGTTTGTTACCATGTCTGATAAACCTCGTGATTCACGTAGCAGGACACGTCGACACGATTATCATAGGTCGCGTGATAGGTCTCTTGATAGATCGCGTAACAGACGGTCACGTACGCCACCTTATATGCCTCGCGAATATGATAATTCGATGCAGCATACGTTGAATTCTATCTTAAAACGTTTGAATACGTTAGAAACTAATCGTTCCATAACTACCGCGGAAAATCGTGATCTACCTGCTGCAATTTCCAATGCGACCGCGCGTGATAATAATAGCCCGGTTCGATCGAATTTATTGTCAACTACGAACGTCATATCATTAGAAAGCGAGGTACATCGCGACAAAGTACCCACTGTGCCTATTCACGTTGACCTCGATCGTGCTATTCCATTAACAACACCCAGTATATGCGTAGAAACGGAACCCTCGATTGCTGCCTCAAACAAACCACGGGCCGTAGCCAATGACGTTTTTTCTACCTCTAATGGGGAGGGAATAGCGGGTACCGCCCGAATTATCGCAGATGCCATTAGATCAATTAGTGTTCAACAATCACATTCGTATTTTGTATCTTGTTTTGATCCATCACTGCATGACATAAACACATGGTGTTCAGAGGTCGAACGAGCTAAAATGACAAATGGATGGAGCGATTCAGAATGTTTATCGCGAGTATCAAAGTGCCTTAGGGGTGACGCGCGTACTTGGCTCGACGAATGGGTAACTAGTGATAGGACATGGGCAAATTTCATACGGGAATTTAAACCCCTTTGCCCGCGTAAACTTGATTATGCAAATATATTGTTTGAGGTTATGAACAGTACCTCCGATAAATTTAGTACTTATGCTGAATATGCTCGTCGATCCCTATTGCGTTTGCGTGTAGTTAAAGGGCTGAGCGAAGAACTTATGGTGTTAATCATTATACGCGGTATTACCGACCCTCAAATCCGAGCCACAGCTGCAAATGCTGATCTGACTTGCGACAACATCGTCTCCTTCTTGGCTATCTACAGCAAAGCTAGTAACAGTAGTTCCGTTAAAAGAGATTTTAAACATTTTCCAAATAAGAAGCGATTTCTACCCTCACTGCATACTAACAGTAAATGTTTTAATTGTGGTCAAGTCGGACATAAAAAGCATTTATGCCCTAAGAAAACGAAAGAACAGTCCACCGCTACATCCTCCTCGACCTTAGAAAATAAAGTACCCATCTGTGGCTTTTGCAAAAAGACAGGGCATCAAGAGAGTAATTGTTTTGCAAAAGATAGATCAAATCCTCGAAATAAACGAAACATAAATCTATGTACCGAGCTGTCACTGCGCGATCCGTTTCGGTCTAATGATGTGACGACCGCGGTAATACAAGGTATCCCCGTTGATGTTTTAATTGATAGTGGTGCTTTAAATGTTTCGCTCATTTCTGAAGGTGTTTTAAAATATTTTACACATGAACTTAAACCAATCAGTTGTGCATTGAGGGGAATAAGTTAAAATATTATTCAAGCCGATTATTACGTAACACTGACTATTGAATTTAATGAAATTACTCTCGAGGCTGATTTAATCGTTGTCCCAAAACCCTGTATTGCATTTCCAGTAATAGTGGGTACGGACATACTCAACCGAGATGGCGTCGTTTATGTACGGTCAAAAAATAGTCAATACTTAACTCGTGCTCCTTTGGGTCAAGCTCTCGTGAATACAGTTGTACCTAATATAAAAGATGAAGTTAATACACCTCTTCAAGGTGAACAGCAAGAATTGTTAACGTCGGTTATTGACGAGTTTTCAAATTATTTAATATCGGGAACAGCGTCGACGACTGTAACTACAGGTAAAATGAGTATCACCGTTAAGGATGACACTCCTGTTGTTTACCGACCATACAAGTTATCTCACCAAGAGAAACTCAAAGTGCGTGAAATAATACGTGACCTTAAAGAGAAGGGTATCGTTCGTGACTCAAATTCGGAATACGCAAGCCCCATCCTCCTCGTAAAAAAGAAGGATGGAAGCGACCGTATGTGCGTCGATTACCGGGCGCTTAATCGAGTGACAGTTAGGAACCGGTATCCAATGCCTCTTATAGATGATCACATTGATCGTTTAGGAAATTTTAAATACTTTTCGAGTTTGGACATGGCTACCGGATTCCACCAAATACCACTTGAGGAGGAGTCAGTACACCGCACGGCATTTGTTACCCCTGAGGGACATTTTGAATATATAAAAATGCCGTACGGATTGACAATTAATTCTCCGATTGTGTATCAGCGTATCATTAACGATACCCTTCGGAAGCACATCGAGGCTGGTAATGTGTTAGTTTACGTAGATGACGTATTGTTGATGAGTAATACGGTTGAAGAAGGCATAAATTTATTACGGGATGTACTGCGTACTCTTACCAGTGCCGGATTTTCAATAAATTAAAAAAAATGCTCGTTCATTTCAAGGGAAATTGAATATTTGGGACGTGTAGTGAGCCAAGGTCAGGTTAAGCCGAGCCCACGTAAAGTAGAAGCGCTTGTAAATGCACCGATTCCAACAAACGTCAAACAAGTCAGGCAATTTTTAGGCCTAGCAGGTTATTTTAGGCGCTATATTAAAAATTATGCCACCAGAACAGCTTGCATATCGCGTTTGACTAAAAAGAACGTTGACTTTTGATGGGGAGCGGAGCAGGAGCGCGCCCGTCAAGACATTATAGCTTGCCTTATTAGCGAACCGGTACTAGCTATATTTGACCCCGCGCTTGGCACGGAAATTCATACCGATGCTAGTAGCATGGGATACGGTGCGATACTATTGCAAACAGGGCCTGATGGTAAAAGGCATGTGGTATCGTATTACAGCAAAAAGACTCTGGACGCAGAAAGCAGGTACCACTCATACGAGTTGGAAACCTTGGCGGTCGTGAAGGCATTGCAGCACTATCGTCATTACCTAATTGGAATAAAGTTTAAAGTTGTCACCGACTGCAATGCTCTCAAGGCCACTGAGAAGAAAAAGGACCTGCTTCCTCGCGTTGCCAGATGGTGGGTTTACCTCCAAGATTTTAACTTTGATATCGAATATAGAAAGGGGGAAATGATGCCACATGCTGATTACCTCAGCAGAAACCCATCAGTTGTAGAGGTAAATCTGATTTCTAAACCTCGTAATTGGGCTGAAATTGCGCAATCAGCTGATGAAGAGACGCAGGGTCTCATTCAAAAGCTACAAGAGGGGGAACTAGACTCTAGTCGTTATGTCCATCAAAACGGTCTGCTTTATTACCGTTATACACAGGTGGGTCATGAACCGAGACTACTATGTTATATCCCTAAGGGGCATCGTCTAAGCTTATTGCGAATCTTTCATGACGAACATGAACATATAGGCGGGGATAAGACTTTAGACTTAATACTTAAGCATTTTTGGTTTCCCGGCCTTAGGCAATTCGTTGCAAAATATGTTGCTCATTGTTTAGTGTGCATATCTAAGAAACGCGTACCAAGAGCAACTCACCAGCCCATTACGTCATGGGAAAAGCCGAACGTTCCTTTTGATACATTGCACATAGACGCCCTTGGGCCCTTGCCCGAGTCCAATGGCTACAAATTCGTACTGTTAATGGTAGATGCTTTTACTAAATTTTGCATGTTATATGCAATACACCGGCAAGACGCAGGTGAACTTATACGCACACTAACCAATGCAGTATCGTTATTTGGGGTACCAAAATTACTGATAACTGATCGAGGGCGGATGTTTGAGTCCTCTAACTTTGTTAAATTCATTTCGGAACTCGGTTGCACAATCCACTACATAACACCCGAGATGCATCACTCTAATGGGCAGATAGAAAGATACGTGAGAACCGTACTAAATATGATTAGAATCGAAGTGAATCATAAAGGAGCGTCCTGGTCCGATCAATTGTGGAAGCTTCAACTTGTCTTAAATATCACCAAGCAAAAGACAACACAAACTTCAGCTCTAAACTTACTGGTCGGAACTGAAGGTACTACACCTGTTATTCGCTCACTCGTACGAGATGTAGCTGTAGAAAATTCACAGCCCAACCGCGAAGCATGGCGGGAGATGTGTAGAACAAGAGCCAGTGAGTTACTAAAAAGAAACCAGGAGAAGCAAGATGACTACGTTAACCGAGGGCGACGTGCACCTCGTGTTTTTAAGATTGACGAATTGGTATTCGTCGTCAAATATTCACAATCTACTGGCAAACTCGACCCAGGAATGAGGGGACCATACAAAGTTATAAAATTACTACCAAGCGACCGCTATGAGTTGAGACTGTTAAGTGGCTCGTATGGGAAAACTACACAAGCGGCTGCCGAGTATATGGTTCCATGGCACGGAGAATGGTGTCCAGAGACGTGTGCATCATTTTTCGAGAGTAAGTTGACGGTTGCTAACTTTCTCCTTCTTTCGTTTACCAGGTACATGTTTGTGTTTTATCTGGCCAAAATTTCTCATAACTCATAAAATAGCATTCCCTTGGTAACTGACATACTGACTCATCTAACGCGACTATTTTCTCTTAATTAATCCAAAGTCTATGATGTTAGGTGTAGGTGGCCGGCTAAATTATAAGCATAGTGCTAGGTAGTTTGTAAAGGCAACCGGCTGGACAGATGATAATTATGAGACGTCCAGGTCTATAAGGGGAGGTGTGACATCTAGAGTCAGTAAGAGCGTGCGATTCAGCGATGCCTCCGTCTTACTGGTGGAATAAGGCTTTACAATGGCGTGTAATGTCCTTATCGGTAAGCGATTCAGTGATGCCTCTGCCGGCAGGCTTTGGGGACGCCCTCTGCCTGAATCTGTTCACAGGTACTGGAGCTCCACCGGCCGCACGTCTGGGGGAGACTGGAAGTCTCCGTCATCATGTGGTAACAATGACAGAGCTCTGTACACGGTTTTACAACATTACACATATGTAACGTGTTAGAATTTTCTGAATGGTATATGTGTGCTTAAAGTAATATTCTATGGCCAAGTCTTTATTTAGTGTGAAAGCTTGAAGGATGGATGAGTTATGAAATAAACCATTTGCGTGACGTATAAAATGTTTCCAGATGACGAAAATATTGACAGTGGTGATACTGGTGCTGGACCATCAGGATTGCAGACAGGTGCCCGAACTCCTCAAGGCACCATTGCAGATGATCTTCGCTTATCTTCGGACGACTCCGACGAAGATACAGGAGTCGGGGACGCCTCCAGTCAGGGTAGGCCGTGTTAGCCCTTCAACGAGCTAGGAGGGGTGGTACGTCGGCCGCGCTTATAAAATGGCGGCCTGTCCACCCGACAAGGCATTTGCTTGGCAGACTTCGAACAGTGCACTCGGTGTGTGTGACGTGTTTTGCTGCGATTGGGTTCGTTATATTTTGTTTAAACAATATTTGGTGTTTTGTTTTCTCTATAGTTGTAATAATGTAAACGAATTACATGTATTGATTGGTACGGTCGTTTTTTTTTTAATAATTTTCGTCTGACATTCCTAAAAATATATATATCTATATTCGGATGCTTACTGTTTTTACACGCGAACCACTCATAAATCCCATGTTTACTATATACTTGCTTACTATATATAAATAATTTTTGACGTGATACGTCTTATAAATCGCTGAACGCCGGCTGCACGCACGAAAAAGCATGACTCATTGTCACGTTCCGCCTGAGCCGAGCGTGCAAGCGCGGAACAAGCGATAAGGCACGATCACCCTAAGCATTCGGCTTGTGACGCATCTATCTCTCTTCCACTCCATCGGCCGATGTTTTCTTATCACGTTATATTATCGTCCGTAAACCTATACAGACAACCATTTTTGAAGTGAAAACTCCTTTAGCTGCATTGTGCACTTTTTGGGATGGTTAAAAATGTTACCGCCGAATCTGTAGTCGATTACCATCGGATTTTTCTTTTTGCGAAAATCAAACTTAAACTTAGATTTATGCTCCTTGTGTTTAGCTTAGCTGGTAGAAACGATGGAGCTCTACCGTAAATTTTATTTACATATCCTGGATCTTATAGGATCTCTTTTAAAGTTTGTGATATTTATACATATACTAGATGTCCCGGTGAACTTTGTTTCACCTACATTTATCTATGTCGCTCAAGTATTGGCGATCCTTTACTAACTTATAAAATGGCCTAATCTTGTATTTATAGATTTGTCCTTTCAACTTGGCGGAATTTTGGAGTCATAGATGACACTGGTTACCTCAAGCCACTTAGTCCAAGCTACTGAAATCTCGCAGTCGATGCTATCCGATGATCGAAGAAGAGACCCCGAGTACTTAAACCGTCAGTGCATTCGACCATATCCTTATGTGCACGGTCGTGGGATCTGTTGTTTTGCAGCCCAAGTACTCGATCTTTCCCGTATTCGGATTCAGGCCATAGTTCTCAAGTGACTTCTTCCATTAATTCACTCATCGCACCAACTGCACTCCGTATCCGCCAGTGCAATTATATCAGCCTACATGAACACCCACCCGTCAACCCACCGCACAGAGCTGGTCCATGTGGATCCATGATACTACTTGACAATTCGTCTAAAGTAGTGTACAATTGGGGGTTCAAAAACAATAAATCGTTTTTGAACCCCCAATTGTAACCCCCAAAATCAAAAACTTTTTCTCTTTAGTCTCAAAACACATTATACAGAACAAAGAGTGATTGGAATGTGTTCCCTTAAATGTTAAAACTTACCTAGGTCTGCAGCGATGCACTTAACACACGCGTTAGTCACAGAATGTGTTTCCTTAAATGTTAAAACTAATAGTAACAGTTGTAATGTACGGTGTGTGCATGTTATCGATATATAAGAGGTCGTTTACGTAACTTGAATCATTTTGTTTAAACCATCAGCGATATTCACAACTGCAATGAAATTTGTTAGACAGCCGCAAACTTTACGATTAAACAAAATTTGTCCTGACGTCGAAGTCGTTGCTGGACGACATGGTGACCTCCTACCTAATACAATTCGTTGCATAATTTCAGGGCCTTCAAATTGTGGGAAAACAAACGTCGTTATCGGTCTTTTGTTGCACGAGAATGGATTACGTTTTAAAAACATATATCTTTATTCTAAAACATTATACCAACCTAAATATAAATATTTAGAAAGTGTTTTTAGTCTAGTACCGGATGTATCATTTGCTAAATATCAAGACAATGAACTTATATTGAGTCCTCACGATGCGAAACCGAATTCTATAATCATATTTGATGATGTTGCGTGCGAGAATCAATCAAACATGCGCGATTATTTTGCTATGGGCAGACATAAACATATTGATTGTTTTTATTTAAATCAAACTTATAGCAAAATTCCTAAACAGCTTATAAGAGATAATACAAACCTTTTAGTATTATTTAAACAAGATGATGTAAACTTACGTCATGTTTATGATGAACATGTTAACACTGATATGTCGTGGGTTGAGTTCCGAGAGATGTGTTCCAGAATATGGTATAAACCATATAATTACTTAGTAATTAATAAAGACTGTGACAAAAACAAAGGTTGTTATAGAATGAACTTTGATACTTTTGTAACATTTGATTCAGGTTAACTATAAAAAGACTGTGGTTGTTACATACTTTCATTTCAACTTCATTATTGCTACATCGCGAACGCTAATAATTAATTTTATAATGGAAAAACAATTAAAAACCCAAATCGTTCAAGTAGCTGAAGCAGTTAAAAGAAAAATAAAATGTATGCGGTCTATGGAATCTCATAATGAAAATATATTAGAAACAGTTTTTAAACCTATTACCAATCCATTACAACAAATAATAAAAGAAAACAAACCTAAAGCATATTTCGATACATCGTCGGGTTTTCCTCAAATGAATCAATATTCACCAGCGGAATCGCATTTCAATAGAACACTTAAAATAGACAAAATGGATGATAATTCTGAACAAGATATTTCTGATGAAGATAATGACATAAATGATTTTGAAAGCGACAGTAAAACGCATAATAAAAGCAACGTCTCATTTAAAACAATTGAGTCTATGCCTAGTCCTACTCAAAATACATCATCTTGGTCACTTTCTTCAGATATGTTTGAAGATGTGCCTTTTGGTATCAGAAGAGAACGCGGAAAATTTATGATGGGTGCATTGCGCGTGGACATAAATGACGAGTCAATATCAGTAGGAAAACATACTTTTAAAAAAACACCTGGCTTGAATGAGTTATTATTTAAAAAAGTACCTGACATAGACCTGATAACAGATACAGATCGCGAGAATTTCAAAACAATGCTATTATTAACGAATGCTCATCGCCGAGATTTTGATCCTAAAAAGGGTATTAAGACCAATAAAGGCCGAACCTATTTGAATATTATAAAACCACTTTTCAAGTTACGTAAACCATCCTCGTCTTCTATATCATCGTCTGCTAGTAATAAAGCTAATATTAGCGAAGGAGAAGGGTTATTTCTCAAAAAACAATTTAAAAAAAATACAGATTATATTTACTGGGACAACCCTAATGAACTAGTTGAAAGATTAAAATTATTAATAGCATCCAAAGATGCTGGCAATACTGGTTTAGATAACGAAATTATATCGATTATAGAAGAGTTACGCGAAAGCGGTATTATAAATTGAGGAGCAGCGTCTAATTTTTATTATTTGTTGCTTCATCGACAACCACAACTGATCTTGGTGTAAAATGAATATAGATAAATTTGGTCATCATGTGCATAAAAGATTGCGGTTATCAGAGGTAATTGATTGTACAGAAAACTATTTAGTTAGAACAGCGACTGGAGATTTTAATTTACACTCCTCACGATTAACTGGAGTTAAAGTACCTGTAGCTTCCGATGATGCTGTAAACAAAGATTATGTAGATACACAGATTGCTAGTTGCATTACAAAAAAGGAATATGCTACTTTTATAGATGCAATAAAAGTAGATTTGATAAATGCAATAAAAGCAGATATTTCTATGAACTTAAAACAATTTGAAAAGAAGTTCTGTACTAAAGATTACATCGACACACTTAATATAAACGCTCGAAATGTCGAAACAGCAAGTGGTAAATGAAATTCATAGACCAGCACGCAGAAATTTTGTACGACGTTCAGTTATATTAAAAGGAATAGATGACTTATGGCAAGCGGATCTGATCGACCTACAATCTTTAAAAACTTTTAACAATGGGTTCTCATACATTTTAGCAATTATTGATTGCTTCACTAAATATGCATGGGCTATTCCATTAAAAACTAAATCGAAAAAAGAAGTTACTAAAGCGTTTGTTAATGTGGTGAGTAAAAGTAATCGGATTCCTAACAATTTACAAACAGACATGGGAACAGAATTTTATAATTCAGAGTTTCAAAACCTCATGCATTTACATAAAATAAACCACTACTCATCATATTCAACAAAGAAAGCATCAATTGTAGAAAGATTCATAAAGACGTTGAAGAATAAGTTGCATAAATGTTTTAATTTCAATGGCACCTATAAATGGCAAGGAAAAAACTTAGACGAAACTTTAAAAACGTACAATGGTAACATTCACAGTGTTACCAAATTCAGACCAGTGGACGTCATTAAGGAAAATGAAAACGAAATAAAACTCAATATAATAAAATTTCATGAAAGGACCAAAAAACCATTCAAAATTAAATTTAAAAAAGGAGACTCCGTACGAATTAGTAAGTATAAGAGTTGCTTTGAAAAAGGTTATACACCGAACTGGTCAACTGAAATTTTCACTATTAAAGCTGTCAATAATACCAATCCAGTCACGTATCTTTTACAAGACCAAAGAAATCAAGATATACTAGGTTCATTTTACCAAGAAGAGTTGCAAAGAACCGATTATCCTAATGTATACTTGATAGAAAAGGTTATAAAAAAAAAAAGAAATAAACTTTTCGTAAAATGGTTAGGACTGCATGATCGTGAAAATAGTTGGGTAAACAATACATCACTGGTGCAATAATATAAGTACTTATTACTGTACATTCTAATCATTATATTTCGAGAAATGCATGGAGGAGGACTTGTTAATAGTTTAATAAATAATCTACCGTTCGAGCTACACCTACCTGGATATAATTATTGTGGTCCGGGCACGAAATTAAAAGAAAGATTATTGAGAGGTGATAAGGGAGTCAATCAATTGGACGAAGCCTGCAAATATCACGATATCGCTTACTCAAACTTCACCAACATATCGGATCGTCATAACGCGGATTTGCAATTGTTTAAAATGGCTAAGAAACGATTACATTCAAGAGACGCAGGCAAAGGAGAAAAGCTGGCTTCCTGGTTGGTCAGTAAAGTTATGAAAGCTAAATTAAAGACCGGATCAGGGATTAAAAAGTTCCAAACCGTGATATCGAAGATAAAAAAACATATGAAAAAAAATAAATGTAAAGATAATACATCGCTCATAAAACATGCATATAAGGTTGCTAAAAAAATGATTCCTAAAAAATGCCACGTTCGTTTGCCTAGGATAATACCAATTCCTAAGACAGGCGGAGTTTTACCATTGATACCGATTTTTGCTGGCCTTTCAGCATTAGGTGCATTAGCTGGAGGAGCAGCGGGTGTTGCAAAAACAATAAATGAATATAAAACAGCGCAACAAAATTTGCGAGAATCTGAACGTCATAACAAAACCATGGAGGCTATTGCGATAGGGAAAGGTCTTTACATTAAACCATATAAAAAAGGCAATGGATTACTTGTAAGATCTTCAAAAAACTAATTAATAGGCTACCCTTACGTGCTCTTACTAATATCGATATTATGAAGTATTCTAAAAGTATACCCTACTTCCGAGGAGTTTATATGAGAGATAGATTGCCTTTTAAACCTAAACCTTTGGAGTGTGGTGTTATTAATTTAGACAGCCATGAAAATAATGGAACTCATTGGGTAGCCTATGCAAAACTATGGAATGATTGTGAATATTTTGACAGCTTCGGGGATCTGAAACCACCTAAAGAATTAATAAAATATTTACATGGCTGCAGTATTTCCTATAATTATACTCGCTTCCAGGAATTCGATTCTGTGAATTGTGGTCATTTATGTTTAGAATTTTTGCTTAACTTTTGGAATAGTTATTTATAATAGTCTTAAAACTCGTTGATTTAGTCATTTACATCATGTCTTTCACGCTGTCTATAACTGGTAACAGCTCAGTATTATCAACAAACCATTCTCCTACATTAGATCTCGATGGTGACTATGAATGTGCACTGTTGCATTTCTCTACGTTTAATTCTATACCCAATATTACAAGACATAATAATAAATTTTATTACGATTCTAACAACGTTATTGAAATTCCAGTAGGAGCTTATGAGCTTCAAGACATTTGTGATTTTTTACAATCTAAAATAAAAGGATGCATTTTAAAATTATATTGTAATAACAACACTCTTAGAACCACAATATTCTGCACTAAAGATATTCATTTTGAGAAGGAAAATTCTATTGGAGTTTTATTGGGTTATGGCAATGTATACCTAAAACGTAATATATTACACGAGTCGCTTCTTCCAGTTAACATTTTATCAACAACCGTGGTGAGAATTGAATGTGATATTATTAGTGGCTCCTACATAAACGGAAAACCTAGTCATATCATTTATGAATTTTCACCGAATGTGCCTCCAGGTTACAGAATAATAGAAATACCTAAAAACACGATTTATTTCCCAGTGAACAGGAACACAATCAGTACAATAAATATAAGGATATTGGATATACACAATACACCGATTGACTTTCGCGGGGAAGAAATTCAGTTGTATTTTCATATTAAAAAGATAATATGATAAACCATAATATAAACAAATCACCGCTTAACCAGAAGGTTAGTGTTAATCGAGCTATTCAGAAGGCAATACATCCTCGTTGGAAACGAAACAAATTATCTGTAGCAAATAAAAACTTTTTAAAATCTATTGGACTATTAAAATGAACATTTTAAACATAGCCAATTCACCCTCTTATGACAACTCTGTAGAGGGTATTGAAATTCATTCATATAAACCGTATGTTACGAGTTTCAATAGAAATGATGAAATTCGGATACCTATAAATCAACAAGACCTATATTTACTTCCCTGTGCCAGTTACTTGTACATCGAAGCTCATGTTAGTGTGACTAAAGGCGATACTAAGGAAAGGATACCACTTATTTATTTATCAAACAATCCTTTTCTATTTCTTTTCCAAGATATCCGTTATGAGTTGAATGGTATTGAAATAGATAAAGTAAAAAATGCTGGGATAACAACTACAATGAAATCGTTCATATCAATGAATGAAATTGATGCTAAGATGTCTAAAACTTGGGGATGGGATATACACGGACACAAGGATAACCACGGCGGATGGATTAGCGTCTCTATTCCTCTTAGTAATATTTTAGGATTTGCAGAAGATTATAGAAAAGTAATAGTTAATTGTAAACATGAACTTGTTTTGTTGAGAAGTAACACAGATCTTAATTCCGTTATACTTAATACGGGTGAAGTGGTAAATATTGAAATAGGTAAAATGAGTTGGCGCATGCCTCATGTTAAAGTATCTGACAAGGAAAAAATTAACTTGCTTAAAATTCTCGAAAAAGACAGATCTATCCAAATGGCATTTAGAAATTGGGATTTATATGAATATCCGATGTTGCCAAAAACTACTAAACATACTTGGTCAATAAAGACTTCGTCACAGATTGAAAAACCGAGATACGTTATTTTAGCATTGCAAACTAATCGTAAAAATAAGGCTTTAAAAGATGTCTCTAAATTCGATCACTGCGACCTACGCGACGTTAAGGTTTATTTAAACTCCACGTATTATCCGTACGAAAATTACAACACAAAGTTTGTAAATAACGACTTTGCATTAATATATGAACAATTCGTGAACTTTCAGCAGTCTTATTACGGTCGTAGAGGATGCCTGTTGACTGCTACAGAGTTCAAAGAAATAGCACCTTTTTTTGTCATTGACTGCTCTAGACAAAACGATAATATAAAATCAGGTCCTGTCGTAAACATTCGCATGGAAATAGAATGTGCTGCAGAGATACCAGATCATACTTCTGCGTACTGTCTAATTTTAAATGATTGTTTAGTTGAATATAAACCTTTAAGTAATATTGTGCGCAAACTATCATGACAGTCTTTGTAGACGTTCAAGGCTTTAAAGATCGTTATAATCAGTTTATAATAAAAGAATTAGCATTGGCTACAGAGAACTTCACTCAAGTTTTTCTAATAAAACCACCATATAATTATACAAAGCTATCTCCAGAAGAAAAAAAGACCGTGAGGTGGATTGAAAATAAGAGAGGTATCACTTGGTCCCAAGGATACGTAGATTTTGAAGAATTTCACAGGCTGATTACCCCGCTTTTAAAAAAGAAGTTGATTATAATGAAGGGCCTTGAAAAACAGAAGTGGATACGAGAATTATGCGAAGATTGTGTTTTGATAAACATTGAAGATAAAGGCTGTCCTAATTTTTTCACGTTATACGAAATGTACTGTAAAAATACAATTGATTTTAATTGTTTAATTCATAAGAATTTTTGTGCACTCAAAAACGTTTTATGTATAAAAAAGTGGTATTTGAGTAACTGTATTACCTTATAAAATAGTTAATGTGGTATCCAGAGGCATAACTAGATATCAACCTATCCTATATTCCTAATATTTTTTGTTAATATAGAGTGGTTTACGAAAGTTTAATGTTATTTTTTATTTCTTAATGAATGTGTAATAAAAATATGTTCTTTGTAATAATAAAAATTATAAATGCATAATTGTGCCTCTGTGTGTGTTATGTTCTATGTTAGTTTGTATATTTTCTCTAATGTTATAATAATACTTAAGCTATATTGTTGAATAAATGAAATAGCAATATAATCAAATAAGTCTTTTATTTTTCAGTACAACTATTTATTAAACAAACTGCATGTATTTTGTATTATTTACATATATCTACTATACTTATTTCTTATTTTATTCTATTACAGTGATTGTTACATTACATTATCTACCAAAGCTTGCACCAGAAGGGCATTTTAACAATTATTGTCACTCAAAGTAAATTATAGACAACTAAGCATTTTATTAATTATTGCTAATGACATAAAATTATTCATAACGATAATAATATAAGTAATAATTCAATAAAAAATATTATTATTATTACATAGTTTTTTAGATATTTTTCGTATTAAATTTTCGCTTTCGTCCATAATTTCATCAATGGTATCTTTAACAATGTATTGAGCACTTAACACTTCATTATCTTCGTCACCTTCACCGTCCAGTGTTTGAGATTCACACAAATCGATTATTTTTATTTTTATCATTTTAAGACCTCTTCGAGTTTCCTTATTTATTACGTAAGATGTCCCGTAGAACTTTGCTTTCTTTTCATTATCAACATTCAACGGCTGTTTATTGTTCCTTGCTCTGGGACGCCTTGATTTATTTGAACGCGATAGTGCAGCTACTGTCGCTGGAACGACTCTATTGTTACACATTTGTTCAAAGGCATCATCAAAAGCCATCGGATCTTGTCCACATTGGCTGAAATCGAATCCGGTTTCAGTGTTGTCAATCATTTTCTGTAACAATAGAAAACATCATCAACACAAGTTAACAAAAAAAGATTAAGTACATAAGTAAAATAAATCATACCTAATAAAAATATACTTACATAAAAACGATGCACAGTTATTTAAAGGGCTCTGTAGACGATGTATCACGTCGACTATCAACGTCGTAATGCCCATGTGTATAAAATTAATAATATTGAGTTTGCTGCATTGCAAATCATATAACAAAACAGGTATAAACATGTTGACATTCTGCTTATAGCTATCGGGTATCAATTACTGGTATTATAAACAAGTATGAACTTGTTTTTCGTCGTCTTATGCCTGTAGTACATATATTAAAACCATAGGTATATTATACCATGAGAAATGTTTTGTACTAAATCTGTTTAAATATCAGGATTATTCTGAAAATGATGGTTTTGTGAACTGAAAATTATACAAGGTTTTTGCTATATAATACCTTTATTAAAGAAAAAACTAAATTTACAGGGTGCGTAACAGTTACTATTAACAACTTCTATTACTAAATCTCCTTACAAAACTATGGTACAATTATAATATTTCTTAATTACACACTTATTGTAATACAAAAATATGTTAATATATTAGCGACATATGACATATGACGCAATTTCTAAATTACTTAATTACAACTTCTCACAAGTTTTTCTCATAATTGACACACAAACCATATCCATTTTTATGTTCATAATGAAAATGAAAAATTTTTGCGTTATATTATACTTACTTATAATTTATAAAATTGTTAATACAAACATGATTTATGACCCCATGACATCGTAGATATATTATCTTTTAGTACAATACGTTTATCATCATTAGACGATAGAGCAACTTTATTTACAGCTTGAGTAAATATTTCATGTTTTAGAGAACGAAATACTATATTTATTTTTCGTAACAAATTATTTCGCAACAATACTTTTTCATAATCTTTAAAACTAATGTTTTTAATTACAGCTGTCTTTACTCCCTTTGCTTTTTTTAACTCATTATCTTGAGTTTTCACACAATATAGCTTAGATCTTAGCCCTACAAATTCACTTATAACTTGTCCTCCTAGTTCATCTTTAAATAGCCCAGGAATCTTTTTGTTTCGACATACAATATTATAATTATTATTTTCCACATAATTGCTTGTATCGAAATAAGATTGAAAGTTTAATTTTATATCTTCGTATATATCTGGTGTCTCTATGGCGTACAACAAACTATCTGTGTCTGTATAGCACAGTTTTAAACCAGGTCCATAGAAAGGTTTCATAACGGAGTAATGAAAATCATACATATGATTTTTAGCTATTTCAAGAACAGTAAACCCTATGTAGATCGGTTTATCTAAAATTACTGATTCTGTTTTCATTTGAACTGCAACAAAATTTTCTGTAAAAACAGTAGAACTGTGATAATTTAATCTTGATATTAACCCTTCTGCAGTGTATTTTTTATTAGTTTTGTTTTTAGTATCATTCCATTGGTTCACTAAATGAATATTCAACCTATTTTCAGTGTTTTCTAATGTTTTACCAAAAATGCTATTGTTCAATAATTTGAAGAAGTCCTGTTCAAACGGGGATTTAGCTTTTTGACGTAATTCTGTGTTTAAGTCTATGTATTTCTTTAAATATGGATGTTGTTTGAATTTTATAACCCTGTGAACTTTTTTTAATTGTAAACCATGTCGTAAACATGTTTTTAAATGCACATAATGAATCACATACCTGTATTTGTCATATAAATTTGGAATTAATTTAGAATTTTTAGACCCTGGCGGTGTAAATTTTTGAGGACAAAACGGTAGGTCGTTATGCAAGTCATGTAAATTTTCCGGATAGATTAAATCCACTTCCAAAATATAGCCGTATTCTGCATCATTGGGTATATTAAGAATATTCAGGTTACTGATTTCTCTTTCAGTGATTAACTCAAAATGCGAATGCGGTAGATATGAACACATTGCATAACCATATAAGTTATTACAATCGATATATAACAAATGATTATCAGGGACGGATGAATTATAACTCGGTAGGTACTTATTATTTGCCTTTGAGTATCTAGTAGAGCATAGACATACCCCACCGCGAATACCGCTTTGAATCATACGTATCATTTCCAAGTCCTCTATAAGTTGCAGTCGCACTTTTGTTTTAAGTAACATTGCATCAAAGCTTAGGCTAGGAGCTGTTAAATAAAATGCTGGATCTAATTTATAATTAATTTTACATGTTTGACGGAAGTTTTCAAAAATATCTGCTAGTAAGAGAACATCTGTTTTGAGATAAAGATCTGTATATTCTCCTAAGTTATTTAAGAGAAATGTTTTCCAGATGCATTTTGCATGAGAATACTCGGATTTAGAGATCATATCATCGTTTATAGTACTATAGAAACTATGCCTCGCCGGTAACTTATCTTCCTCGTAACAATTCCAATTCGTCATGTATTCATAAGGATATACGCCTTTGCGGGTTAATAGATCAAAGTGCTCTCTTTGCGGGTAAAAGTAAGATAAATGGACAAAGTCATTTTTATTTAAATTTCCTACCAATTTTTCCAAGCTAGTAGATAAAAATTTGAATGAGTCAACAAATCGGACAGGCATGTATTTTTGACGACCTACATTAAAAAATTTTGTAAATGATACATAGTTTTCCTTATTTTTTGCTATAACTTTTATTTTACCTGACGTTTCTCCTAACTGACGAATAAACAAATGCGTGTCATACCCTGATAAATTATGAAAAAATATGGGAACAAACTTTGGTAAACGAAATTGTATGTTACAAAAACTATGAGTAACACCGCGGTATAAGCCAGTTAAATGTGAGTGGTCCCTTACTTTATCATCTAGTAACAATTCCTCACATAGGTAACAAATTTTCGACTCATAGAATTTTTTCTGCTCATCGCTTGTTAACGGTAACATTGGAACAGATTTATTCAAAATTTTATGTATTTTAATCACGTCTGCGTGTAGATATTCGATGAATTTTTGAACACAGTCTTGGCCACGATATGACACATATTTGTTGAGAGATCTATCATACGAACATACAATATAATAACCGAATGCTGCAGGTAAATGTTTTTGTAAAGCAGTTGTGTAATTTGAATTAATTCTGGTATTATCCGATATTGGTTGTAATAAAGACTCGAAATCAGCATAGATTACGAAAGGCATATCTTGCATTCTTTCATAATGCTTAAATTGAATTACAGCACCTGGATGAGGTAGCATGGTTCTAATGCCGCTGCAAATATGAGAGGTTAATTTGTCTATTTTGTGGAAAAAAATCATACACTCATCACAAAAATATATTTTTTCATTATGCTTTGTTAGCTGGCTTCTAAGCAATCTGCTCATTGTTTTTATTAGACAGTAATGTTTCCTTCCGTTTTTTTCTATTAGCAATAAATTAATATGGTGTTTTTTTCTATGTTTTGTTTTGTACAGGGGTCCAACAATATTAGGCTTGTTTGCAAGACCGTATACATTAACACTTACATCGTTATTATTTTTTTCGAAGATTTTAATGTCAGAAAATCCGACCGGAAATGACATACCCTGAGTATTAAGTATATTTTCAAAATGCGGATATGAGGAAACCCGATGAGAATTATTTTTAGCTGGAAATAAAGCTGCGACTATACTCCATAAAAAACAGTACAAGTCATTATTTTGTATATTTATGCATGCGCGTTTCGATTTAATCCATTTAGGCAATTCTATAAATTGAGCGGCTTTAATAGGATTATACTTATTGATATTGACTTCCAAGTATAAGTTACGTAAAAAAGCCCAACCACTGTCTCTTTCCTGAAATTCATCGATCTTTGATGTAATACTGTCAATCACTCTTGAAAATATTTCATTGAAATCGTAATTTTGATGGAGAATTATATTCTCAGTAGCAAACGATTTAACTGCACTTGTATCATTTTTCGGTAACGTAAACTCTGCGTAAAGTTCAAAGTTAGCTTTAATAGACTGATAAGTTAATTGCCTTGCAGTAAGCAATTGCCGTACGCGTGTGCTTAATTCATGCAGAAATTTGCTTGGTGGATCTACACTATCGTTATTATTCTCCGACGTTCCTACTTTACGGACTCTGTATGATGCTATGCGATTTCGGAATGCACTACTTATTTTATCAATGCCATTACTCACTTCAATAACATTATTATTTTTATGTATTCTAGTCCGTAAATGCGATGAAAAAGCGTTACTTTTAACAGATATATCGCAAACTGTACAATAAACTGTTCGTTTTGACATTGTCAATAATCATAGAAATAGAGAATAACAAAATATAATAAGGATACCACAGTCTACCCTCTGTAGGGACAATAAATCAAACTGCAAATTATAAGCGGTAACTATTAAAAAATAACATAATAAGTATCGTCCTGATATTTCACGAAACGACTGCTGCTACCCAACGGTATTTTGGTTCAATATTTATTATGTTCGTGATATTGTAACTTCTTAGTACTAATAGGGACTAAAATAGTGCAGTAAAATAGTGAAAAAAGTTCTGATCTACATTTATTTTATTATTAAATTATTTAAATATAAATTATCTCATTATATAAAAAATTTAATAACTCGCTATTATTTTATTATTAAATTAATTGAATATAAATTATTACATTATATTAAAAATTTAATGACGCGCTTAGCGCTCGTTCATAGGCTAGTTGTTTAATGAGACTACTCTACCGGACCGGAAGCCAAGCCAGATGTGCTAACCAGCAATAACGCTCTTACAATTTCTTATTAGCAAAGAAAGTGCCTTCACCAGTGAACTGGCTACGGCACTCTGTTAATACAGTTTTCAACGGTGCTAGTTCTGGGGAGTCTGCCTCACCCTGATACTTAAGGGAAACGACCGCTCGTTCCCAGCGGTCTTTCGGTTCTATATTAATAATGTCACGGACATTATAGATTTTTAATTCAACAAATACATCGCCCTTTAAACTGGCGGTGCGACGTAGCACTCCGTTAGCAACACGTCTTGACAATACGGACTGCAGAGCTGGAGCGCGTTTAGGGTTCGTCTCCTCCTCCTCGCTGTCGGAGAGCTGCCAGCCGGCTCCCCCTGCTTTAGACACCGTCGGTCTACTTTTCTTCGACGCCTGCGCTTTCGACGTCGCTAGCTTTCGTTTGACCTTATTGTCCTTATTCTTAGGCCTGAAAAGAATAGTATATTTTATTAGACATGAGTTTAGCTAAGTCGTTAAACCAACATATCGTGGTGTAAGTGGCTCAAAATATATTTGTATCCTTGTATCCTAAATACACCAGCCGAACGACTTATGTGACTCTGCCGCAAGCGAAGCCTGTCTCACCCTTACTCGCTTACATTCAATAGCGAATAAATAATAATTCCTTCGAGATCTTGTGTTTCTGTCAGCGAGTTAGGTCTTTAATTATATACTATTATATACTACGTCAATAGGTTACGGTAACCGCTTAACATTATTATTAACCTGTATAACGTCACGTGTGGTTACGGGTGCGCATAAGATTTTATGCGGGTAACATCCCGTGTGGTTACGGGTGTGCATAAGAAATTGCGCAGAATGAATGGTTCATAGGGTTGTTCTGTAACGACTATTAGTTAATATTAATAGCGTGAAAGAAATAAATTAACAGGTCTGTGTATATATGTACATATACAACATATTGGTGGTAGGTAATCGCTTACAATCGGGTGAACCGCAGGCTTGTTTACAACTTTTTTTTTTTTTTTTTTTTTTTTTTTTTGCACTAAAAAATAGAAGTAGCAACATTCACCAAAAGTTTTTCACTAAGTTTATGAACGAGCGCTAGTCATGCTAACGCCATGGGTACGAGAGGGATCATTAATGAATGCTTACCCTTTCCTAGAAGTAACAGCTTCTTCAACGTCGGAATCAAACTGCTCCAGGAGCTGTTTCTTCTCGGCTTTAGACAGGCGCTTATTCTGCTGGATCTCCGAATACTCTGACTCAGACCTGTAAATAATAACATGATGATGATGGTTATGATGAAGGAGAGCTCAGCAATAATTGTTGCAACATGCAATAATTGTCACAACATGATTGACGAAATACCTTACAGTAAGACGTATCCGAATAGCCGCCAATGAAGGTTGCTGTGTCGGGCGAGTGAGTAAGGTAACCAGTAAGTTTCAAAGCACTGCTCCGTTTATAGCAGAGGTGGAAATATGCAAACCTGCTTTTTATATTGCGAACATTCATATAATGCGGTACCCACTTTAAATCAGGCGGATCGTATGCTCGATTGTCACCTGCGTGCTTTATTAAAATTATTTATTAGTATGTAAACTTACGAACATGATTGAAACACAGTTGATTCTCGTGATGCTAGTAGCCTGAAGCTCGTAGTCAATAACTGGCAGTGCTGGCTGTGGGCAGCTAGTCCGCTTCAGTAGCTGGCTGGAGGCAGCTGGGCAGATTCAGTGGCTGGCTATGGGCGGCTGGCGGCGACAGCTAGCGGATGCTGGCTAGCACGGCTGGCTTGGCTTCCGGTCCGGCAGAGTGGTCTCACAAAGAGAGTTGTCTGGGTAGGTGAGGTCTGGTGTAGTCCGAAACTGATGTAACCAGGTTTGATTGTCAAGCAGTATAAATACTGATTTTTTGCTGATTCGAAATATTAATCAGGTATTGTAAACCACATGGTTTATTTACTAATGTATTGAAGAAAATATGTTTTCAATATCCAACGGTTTAGAACCACTATTTTAACGAAACGTCATCAATATTAAATTATTACAACATTTTATTGGAAAAACAAAGTTTCATATTGTCAGCAATCCTTTGATATATTTAACTTGATACCATTAAGTTACCTAACCTTGTGCAATTAAGGTACCGTACACACTGTTGCCTATTGCTGGGTACATCGTGAACTTAATTTTCATTTGCCTTAATACAATGTAATTAAAATACATCGAATGTATTATAATTTTAAATGAATAGAACCTTATTGTTAATAATTGTGGGGTGTAAGTGGTTCATCAACATCTTTGAACCTAAACCAACTTTAATTGTACGCGGTACACCTTGTTGACTGACCAACGAAGTTCTGGGTCTGGCGACAAGAGAGGTAGGGAGCATAATTGTGGGGAATGTACCTCCACCTCACAGAATACCGCAGCCAAATAACAAAATAACAATTCCCTTGATGTTGTGTTCCCGCGAGTGAGTGAGGTTACCAGAAACAGTGACTTTGATCAGTTGTTGGCAGCAATTTTAAAACATATCACATTGCGAGCGTTTATGTGGTGTTTTACATCAGGCGAGCCGTATGTTTGTTTTCCGCCTGACGCAGTGTAAAAAACACAATGTTGTTTAATGTCCTATATGTATTGTTTATTGCTTTAATTTACGTTTGTATGGATATGGTAACTGCTTCACATAAGGCGGATCATATACTTGTTTGCCGCCAAAAACACAATGTTGTTTAATGTACTATTTGTATTGTTTATTGCTTTAATTTACGTTTATATGGATACGGTAACTGCTTCACATAAGGCTGACCGTATGCTTGTTTGCCACCCAACATAGCATAATAAACACCATCTTTTTGTTTAAAGTACATTATATAATAATAATATTACGCTATATAATATTTTAACTAAAAAAAAAAAAATATATAAAAAAAAAAATTGGTAAGTAAACCCACAGCACAACTCTTGTTTCATACGAACTTGACCTTATAATAATTTTCCCACGATGATTCATTGCATCATTCGCAGTCCGGAAGGTCTTCTTTGACGAGCTGGGTGGTCGAGTGGTTGGCAATGGCCACTTTGACTCAGAGGTTGCAGGTTCGATTCCCGCACAAGACAAATATTTGTATGCATGAACATGTCTGTTTGTCTTGGTTTGGGTGTTTACTATGTATTATATGTATGTATTTAGAAAAAAAAAAAAAAAAAAAAAAAATGTTTTTAAGTATAGTATCAGTTATCTAGTAACCATAGAACAAGCTTTGCTTAGTTTGGGACTAGATGGCAGTGTGTGATTTGTCCAGGAATCATCATCATCATAATCATCATCATCATCATCATCATCATCATCATCATCATCAGGTCATTTTGGTCTCCACTATAGGAGCATGACCCTCTCTCGTCCGTCCCAGGGAGAAGGAGGATTCAGCCAACAGGAATATTCATTCTATATGTGGTAACTGCTTTACATCAGGCAAGCCGTATGTTTGTTTGACGTCGGACGCAGTAATACGATGTTATTTAATGTACTATATGTATTATTTATTGCTTTAATTTACGTTTATATGGATATGGTAACTGCTTCACATAAGGCGGACCGTATGCTTGTTTGCCACCCAACATAGCATAAAATCACCATGTTTTTGTTTAAAGTACATTATATAATAATAATATTACGCTATATAATAAAATAAACTAAAAAAATATATATATATATATATATATAAAAAATAAAAATAAAAAATAGGTAAGTAAACCTACAGCATAACTCTTGTTTCATACGAACTTGACCTTATCATAATTTTCCCACGATTGGATTCATTGCATCATTCTTCTTTGACGATCTGGGTGGTCGAATGGTCGAATGTCGGTCGGTTAGCAATGACCACTTTGACTCAGAGGATGAGGGTTTGATTCCAGCACAAGACAAATATTTGTATGCATGAACATGTCTGTTTGTCGTGGTCTGGGTGTTTACTATGTATTATATCCACTCGCGTGTCCAGGTTCGCAACCCAAGGAGGCCTCGCGTGTCCGCCGAACGGCATAGGTCCCAAAATACGGACGATACAAACAAAAATCGTTATAACTGGCGTAATACTACAGCTATATTGAAATAAAAAATACCTATGGATAGCTTATAATATACAGAATGAGACTACATTGTCACAAATTGCTATAATTGAAGCTAAAGTAAAAAATAAACAAAGTAAAAGTCAAGTATATCAACATTTTGCTCGAAAATTTTTTTTCGAACAAGTTTTTATCAATAAACTTTTCATTTCGAAGCAATCAGACTTATATTGAAATAAACTACACTATTTCAGCTTTAAAATGACATATTAATATCTTTCGTAGGTTTACACAGTGTGGAGAAATAAAATAAATAGTATCAGTACTACTCACCAGTCACGGATTCGTCCCCATACAAAAATCACGATCGTAACCCTGCGGGCGCGCTGACATAAAATGTCATTATTTACACATACCACTATATTTCTGTTAAAAACTATTTTTTATATGTTTACAATACACTATTATTCACTTATCTTGCTTTTAAAACACTAAAATAGCATATTAATTATTGTAAACAAACAAACACAACACCGCCATATTTCCGTGATCCGCGCGCGCCCACTTTTCGTGTTCATAAATAAACATGAGTGTTTCGAAACTCATTTAACTAAACACACACACGAAGTACACATCACAACGATTCTTTTGATATATAATAACCGTAGAAAGAAACACTTTAATCACAATAAATAGCTAAAATACCCGTGCCGCCCGCTAACCGTAATGCCGGCGCGCAAAAAACTTGACATTAATAGACAAAACTTTTGGTTTCTTAAAAATTTTGTATTGCCAGTGTCACTTTTTAAATTTTTGACGCGTAATACACTATATCCATCTTATTCTTAATAAAAGTTTCAAGGTTCTGGATAATGAGAAGTTGGAAAAATAAATTTTTGAAATAGGGTCGGCGCGCTGGGATAGGGGACTATACCCAGATCATGCGGGTCTACTTTTTTCTCGGGATAGACTGGAATCCCAGTACACGCGAGTGGTTAAGTATGTATTTACAAAAAAAAAAAAAAAAAAAAAAGTATTTAAGTATAGTATCAGTTATCTAGTATCCATAGGACAAGCTTTGCTTAGTTTAGGACTAGATGACAGTGTGTGATTTGTTCAGGAATCATCATCATCATCATCATCAGGTCATTTTAGTCTCCACTACAGGAGCACGACCCTCTCTCGTCCGTCCCATGCAGAAGGAGGATTTGGCCTACAAGAATATTTATTTATATTTATTCTATATGTGGTAACTGCTTTGCATCAGGCGGGCTGTATGTTTGTTTGCCACCGGATGCAGTGTAAAAATCACGATGTTGGTTAATGTACTATATGTATTGTTTATTGCTTTAATTTACGTTTATATGGATATAGTAACTGCTTCACATAAGGCGGGCCGTATACTTGTTTGCCACCAAACGTAGCATAAAATAACACAATGTTTTGTTTAAAGTACATTATTTAATAATAATATTACACTATATTTATAAACTTAACTTATTATAAAAAAAAAAAAAAAAATAAAAAAAAAAAAATGGTAAGTAAACCCACAGCAAAATTCTTGTTTCATACGAACTTGACCTTATAATAATTTTCTCACGATTGATTCACGGTCTTGCAACATTCTATATGATAAGCTGAATGGACACAAATATGCAAAATTAACATTGCGTTGTATAAAACGTTTAATATACGAAAATAGACTTTATGTTGTAAGCACTTTGAATTTATTTTATATTAAAGAAAGCGCATTATGTAAGTTGGTACTGCTACGACAAAAGCAAAATTATCATTTCATTGCTTGAAATGTTGGTTACACAATAATAGTCTTTGTGTCTTAAGCACGTAATGTGAATTTATCGTATAATGTTTGTAACTAAAGTGTTTAAGTAAATTTGTCATAACCAGACCACGCGATATATGGTCAGACCGATTCAATAGTTCGCGGCGTGAGCAGGTAGATTAATTTTGTGATACTGGTTTTAATCCCAATGACTTTGCGACGGAAATTATCGCTTTCGGATATCAATAGCTGCATCTCAGTCATCAGTGTGACCAAACGGGTTAGATCAGTGATGGAACCATTTCTACTAGACACTAATAGCTAAGATGTGCATACCATAACCGTTCTTAGTCAACAGTGTGAGCAAACGGCCTAGTCAGAAATGGGGAAATCCTTTCTAAACACTACCAGCTGCGATGTATGTCACCGATATGACCAATCAGGCTGAATAGCGAGACGTTTCTTAGCATAGACATATGGGTTTCAAAAACATTACGTTATTTATTAGAGAACATGTAAGTGTATTTTTCGGTGAAAGAAGTGACGTGTGTGTTAAGTGCATCGCTTCAGACCTAGGTAAGTTTTGACATTTAAGGGAACACATTCCAATCACTCTTTGTTCTGTATAATGTGTTTTGAGACTAAAGAGAAAAAGTTTTTGAATTTGAGGGTTACAATTGGAGGGTTCAAAAACGATTTATTGTTTTTGAACCCCCAATTGTACACTACTGTCTAATACCACGAATGTCTAATATATATAAGAATAAGCCTAATATGATCGCTGGTAGACACCGACTTAATGGGAATTTTGTCTCTCCGACAGAGGGTTAAACCAGTTAAACTTTGGATTTGGAATTTCCCCTTTCAGTTCTTTAGACTACACTAAAGAAAGTTCTCGCCAAATAAATCTCGAAAAAGCATGACTCATTGTCACGTTCCGCCTGAGCCGAGCGTGCAAGCGCGGAACAAGCGATAAGGCACGATCACCCTAAGCATTCGGCTTGTGACGCATCTATCTCTCTTCCACTCCATCGGCCGATGTTTTCTTATCACGTTAAATTATCGTCCGTAAACCTATACAGACAACCATTTTTGAAGTGAAAACTCCTTTAGCTGCATTGTGCACTTTTTGGGATGGTTAAAAATGTTACCGCCGAATCTGTAGTCGATTACCATCGGATTTTTCTTTTTGCGAAAATCAAACTTAAACTTAGATTTATGGTCCTTGTGTTTAGCTTAGCTGGTAGAAACGATGGAGCTCTACCGTATAGGGGGTGTAAGTGGTTCATTAACATCTTCGAATCAAAGCCAACTTCACCTGCACGCGGTGCACCCTGCTGACTGACAATACTCCGGCGATAAGAGATAGGGAGCGTAATTGTAAGCTACCCGACTGGGGAATGTAGGTACCTACCTCCATCTCACAGAATACCAAATATCAATTCCCTTGAGGGTTGTTGTGTTCCTGTGAGTGAGTGAGGTCACCATAACGGAAGGAGATGCTGCGTTGGCAGCGGGGGTGGCGGCGCGCGAGCGATATTTTATATTGCGAGCGTTAGTATGGCTACGGTAACCGCTTTCCATCAGGCGGGCCGTATGCTTGTCTGCTACCTGACGTAGTATAAAAAAAAAGCTCTACGGACTAAGCTGAAGGTGTTTGGCAATAACTTAAACGTAAGACCTATTTTTTGAATCAAGATATTCGGTGGTATCGGCTTCAGCTTCGGCGGTAGGGGCCCGGGTTAAGACAATTTTTATCCACTTCTCTCCTGTAGATAGACTTAGGGGATTTTCTTCGCTCAGGGCACTAACCCTTACCCTTACGGCCTTAAGAAAAATTGCTTTTCGGTTCACTGCACGATGTAATTGGTTGACTTATAAGTAATGTTTATTTTATTTTGGAGTTTAGCGTGCGGTACGAGTAATGGCTAGCTTTGCTGCTCTGGAATGTCGGTACGATGGCCAGGGAGAGTTTGTTAACCTACGTCATCGACAGGGGGTCAAGTTATCAATACTTCTATTAATATTTAGTATATCGCAACTACGTATTTTGAACTCTTATATTTAATACTAGCTGATGCCCGCGACTTCGTTCGCGTGGATTTTATGATTCCGGCATATTAATACAAATACGAACTAATATAGATACATAAGAAACTATTTGTTATACGTTAAAAGTCAATTTTTTTTTTGTTTAACATTGTAACCATAGTTTAAAAAAAATTAAGGGAGTCTTTCCTTCGGGAGTTAATATGAAGAGACCTGAAGCGTCACTAACTCTCGAGAAAGCCACGTAAAGTTGGCCAAGCGAAAAACAACCAGTCGCTTGTCACCAGCGAATTTTAGTCATTTTTTTATTGTCATAGCAAAGCAAGTAGTCACAGAAAACTGCGTACGTTTAAAATTAAAATGGTTTTTTTTATGGGAGAAGAGTGATATACGCGGAATAAATACAGTTTCACCGGCACCACTCCCAGTGAGAATCTCAGCTTCAATTATTATTGCGCTGCCATTGACTTTACTTCAGAAAGGAGATCTTCCCCAAATTTTAATAATATTCTTGAAAACTCTTGGGCACGTAAAGTTCTACATACAGCTTCTAGTGCCTTACTGTTAGCCATTTCGCATTCATCTCCACCAATTAAGGTTCTGCATCAGGTGTTCCAAATCTTGGATTTTTATACCTCAACAGAAAATGCTCATCAGGCTGAACAACTTTTGCTAAGGCGTCATTTTTATATTTCTTATAGTTTACCTGAACCATTATTGTTCTGCATCAGGTGTTCCAAATCTTGGATTTTCCAAATCTCAACAAAAATGCTCGTCAGGTTGAACAACTTTTGCTAAGGCGTCATTTTTATATTTCTTATAGTTTACCTGAACCATTAAAGTTCTGCATCAGGTGTTCCAAATCTTGGATTTTTATACCTCAACAGAAAATGCTCATCAGGCTGAACAACTTTTGCTAAGGCGTCATTTTTATATTTCTTATAGTTTACCTGAACCATTATTGTTCTGCATCAGGTGTTCCAAATCTTGGATTTTTATATCTCAACAGAAAATGCTCATCAAGCTGAACAACTTTTGCTAAGGTGCCATTTTTATATTTCTTATAGTATACCTGAACCATTAAGGTTCTGCATCAGGTGTTCCAAATCTTAGATTTTTATACCTCAACAGAAAATGCTCATCAGGCTGAACAACTTTTGCTAAGGCGTCATTTTTATATTTCTTATAGTTTACCTGAACCATTATTGTTCTGCATCAGGTGTTCCAAATCTTGGATTTTTATATCTCAACAGAAAATGCTCATCAAGCTGAACAACTTTTGCTAAGGCGTCATTTTTATATTTCTTATAGTTTACCTGAACCATTATGGTGCTGCATCAGGTGTTCCACTTTCCAAAATCAATTATACCCTATATTTTGCCCAGGCTTAACAGCTATATAACAAAAAAGTTTTATTCGAATCCGTCCAGTACTTCCAGAGATTAGCGTGTACAAACAGACATACAGACAAACAGACAAACAGACAGACATTTTTTTTTTAATTCTTACTCTCTTACTATATCTCCATCGCCTCCAATTGTTTTTTTGTAAATATATTCAATGTACAGACACATTATTTTTACTGTTTTATTATATGTATAGATTATTTTTTTATATAAAAACTTTAGTGGGTGTTTGGCGAGTGGCTTTGCTTAGGAGCAGTTAATTGTTTTTTTTTTTTTTTTTTTTTTATACTACTTCGGGTGGCAGACAAGCATACGGCCCGCCTGATGTGAAGCGGTTACCGTAGCCATATTAACGCTCACAACATAAAATATTGCTCGCGCGCCACCACCCCCGCTGCCAACGCAGCATCTCCTTCCTTTCTGGTGACCCCACTCACTCGGAGGAACACAACAACCCTCAAGGGAATTGTTATTTGGCTGCGGTATTCTGTGAGGTGGAGGTACATTCCCCAGTCGGGTAGCTTACAATTACGCTCCCTACCTCTCTTTTCGCCAGAGCTTCGTTTGTCAGTCAGCAGGGTGCACCGCGTGCAGGTGAAGTTGGCTTTGGTTTAAAGATGTTGATAAACCACTTACACCCCAAGTATGTAATCTTATTGTAAATAGATTATGAAATAACTTATAAAGATCAACTGACTTCATTAAAAAATACATTGTTCGAAGTTAATTAAATACTACTTCATGCACAAATTCGTTACCTTAAGGTTGCCTTGAAAAGATTGCTCTCAGCAATAAGGCCGCCTTGTTGCATATATACAAGTCAACTGTCTGTAATAATTTATTGATTCACTGTACTTTAAATTTGTATTATGCAAATAAAGCATATTCTATCTATCTATCTATCTATCTATCTATCTATCTATCTATCTATCTATCTTAAATACGTATTATTAAGGACTACGGGTCAGATTTGGATCAAATTGAAATGAATCAAATTGACATTTGAAATAAAGAATCGATCGTGCGCCGCGGCGCGTGTCACGTGCGAGTGATGTTGCCAGTGCATATTTGGGTATGATAACCGTTTTATATCAGGTGGGCTGTATGCTTCTTCACCACGCGACGTTGTATATAATACTAGCGTTTGCCCGCGGCTTCGCTCGTATGAAATTCGGGGGTTTTAGATTATACATGAATATCACTTCCCCCTACCGCCCCTGTGCGAGACGATGGAACTAATCTGTCTGTGCGATTTCATATTGCAAACTAAATAAATATCATAATTTGTGTCGTAAAGTGTGTGGGCATTTCGGTGAATTTTGTTCATCTGATCTGAATTTATCATTTTCGCTATAAATTTCGATCTTATTAGGGTTTTATTTGTAAATAAATAGATACAGGGATTATTGTTCGCAAACTAGTAGGTATACAAAAAAAAAATGTGCTTCTTGAATACAGCTGCCTCAATCGTTGTAAAACAGGTTTGGCCCGTAAAAGGTACGTAATAATTTCATATTTTGTTATTCTATTAGTGTTTTTATTGGTGATAATAAATATTAGTACAATGAATACGTTAATCTCTCAGTGTCGTCCCTTTATAAATTTACCCCTGAATCGGGGAAAAAAAATATTTTGATAGGTAATTTTATTTTTATTCCTGTTAACTGGTTACATAAACAAAATGTCAAGTAATACCGATGATCCTGGTGGCACGACACCAATTTTTGGCCGTAGTAATTTGACGCCGCGATCACCGCCGGCAACTAATGCTAAGCGAACATTAGGTGATATATCACCAAGCCATTTATCACCCGATGAAAAGCGATTGCAGCGGTCAGCAAGCACAGAGAATATAGACAATTTACACAACTTAAGTCTTAGCACCTCAGCTGAAATTGTTGATCCAAATATTGATTATGTAGAATTTGTTCGCGAATCCTCTGAATGTTTGGCAAAAATTAATGAAATAATTATCGGGCAGACCTCGCGAATTGGAGTTGCAAATAAATCAACGATAATGGGCATGACCCAACGAGTTACCTCACTGATATCTATGCTAGCCATAAAGTCAGCCACGGCGGAAAAACACCTCGCTATTTCGGAAAAAAAGCTCGCGGTTGTCGAACGAGATTTATTAGCCTTAAAATTAGATTAAAAAAATAACCCCGTTGCGCCTGTAACTAAGGCTAGCGAGTCGTAAGCCGATAAATTGAAACTTAAGCCGGTTCAAACTCGCGAGCCAGTGCCTTGCATCGTAGCCTATCCAACTGAGGAACGATCCTCGGAATTAACAACATCCGAAGCAACCAAAGAGGCACTTGTGAAAGCAATTAAGCCATCCGATGATGGATTTCAAATTGTAGGGGTCAAGAAAACTGCGAAATCCGGTGTAGTAGTACGCGTTTCTAATGACGTTCAAATTAAAAAGCTGCAGTCAATTGAAAGCATAAAAGCGGCTGGACTTAAGCTCGAAAAGCCTAAAGGACGCCGCCCGCGTATTATTATAAAAGACATTCCAGACACAATGGACGACACTAAATTTTTAGCTAAATTATATAATCAAAATATAAAAGACGAATTAAAAATTACATTTTCGGAATACCTAAAAGACATTAAAATCGTACGTCGTCGCCCTACAGCCTACGGCAGGAAGTGGATGGGAGTCGAAATCTCCCCGGAAATACGTAAACACCTTATTTCGACAAAAGATAAGATTTTTATAGATTTTGCCACATGTAGATTCGTGGACGATATAGAAGTCGTGCGTTGCTTGAAATGTTAGCAGTATGGGCATGTCAGCAAATACTGCTCGGCAAATAACCCCACCTGTGCCCACTGTGCCGAAGCACATGACTCCCGGGAATGTCTGAAGAAGTCTGAAGCAGACTTCAAACCTACATGCGCAGCATGTAGGCGTCAAAAAAAGACTGCTGACCACAAGATCGGGTCAGAGTCTTGCCCCACATACGCAACACGGTTAAAGTTTAATATTTTAAACACCACCTATGGATAACGTCGTAATTGCACAACTAAATCTACACAACGATAAAATTGCAACATCTGAGTTGGATAAGCTCGTTGCGGACTATAAGCTCGACCTTGTTTTAGTTCAGGAGCAGTACAAAGATCTCAATTAAATAGTAAATTTATACAACTTAATTACAAATCGCGCGCGGGTATATATGCGCCAAGGGGGCGTTTTACTATAACATCAATCAATCACCTAATGTCCACTCACTGTGCGGTAGCTGAAGTAACATCTCCTTATTTAACAGTATTTGTAGTCAGTTGTTATTTTCAATTTTCTGACCCTGTGGGTTCGCATTTGTATCGTCTACGAAGAGTATTGCATGCTCGTACTGGTCATAAGGTTATTATAGGAGCAGACGTAAATGCATCATCACCATTATGGCACGGCAAGTTGAGAGCGACCGATGCCGACAGACGCTCTGCTGTTGAAGAGTTCATTGCTGAAATGCATCTTCATATTCACAATGAAGCACCACCTACTTTTAGTAGCCCAATGGGCGAGTCTTTTATTGACGTCACACTTTCTAGTGCAGACGTCCGAATACAAAACTGGCGCGTTCTTTCTGAAGCTTCTTGTAGTGATCACCGCCTGATTGTGTGCGAGTTCTCCCCAGTTGTTGATAACTTACATCCGCAACAGTTAATAGGTTTTCAATATAAAACTAGGAACGCCGACTGGGTAAGCTTTGCTTCACTTTTCGCTTCCCGCGCCAAAGATTTTACTCGTAGTGAACTTACAGTCACGGAAAGTGTTGAAATTATGACTGACGCATTCGTATATTGCGCTGACGTTGCATTAGGTCGAAAACCTATAGTTAATAACAGACGATGCGACTGGTGGAATGATACCCTTATTAGGTTGCGTAGGCATTTCCGTGCCGCTAGACGTAAAATCTCAAAGTTAAAGAAACGTAACATCGAAGGCGAAATTTATCAAACCGCTTTAAGTGACTTGCGTATTGCTAGATCTCACTATCGCGCTGCTGTTGAAAAATCGAAAGGTAATTTACTAAAACGTATTGTAGAAAGATTAAATAGTGAGGGCCCGTGGTCTCCCCTATATCACAAATTTAAAGCAAATAGGCGGATTGATCAGGCGTACGTATCCAATATAAAATTTAATAATTTACATACCCTTGGTGTAGAAGAGACTGCTGAGACAATTCTGCATGCGTTAATTCCTGATGATTGCGCCGATAGTGACAATGACTACCATCGTGAGGTTAGGAGCGCGGCGGATTTGTGCCCATCCACTCCAATATCAAATGTACTGTCGATGGATGAGTTTATGTCTATTGTTAAAGCTTTGCCTACAAATAAAGCCTCCGGTGATGATTAGATTTCGAATAGAATGATTAAAGAAGCTTGTAAAGTAGCCGCTGAACCTATCCTAACAATACTTACTTGGGGTATTATAGAAGGTCATTTCCCTGGCATTTTGCGAAGTGGCGTTATAAAAATAATACCAAAAGGCGGTGATAAACCACCGGACGATCCGAAGTCCTACCGTCCTATTACTCTGCTTGAGCGCTTGGTTGTGCCACGGTTGCTGCCCGGTGGCCCGCAATTTCAAAAATCAGTACGGCTTCACCATTGGCAAGTCCACTGTTGATGCTGCGCTCGCAGTGCGCAAAGTTGTTGAGCTCTCGGAGAGCAAGTATGTTGTAGCTATTTCCTTAGATATCTCAGGTGCCTTTGATAATGCTTGGTGGCCAATGTTGTTGCTGAAACTTAAGGTGAGAGGTTGCCCTAGCAATATCTACTCTCTCATTCGATCGTACTTTTTGAATGGTACAACTAAATTAAAACTTGGCCATTATGTTGCTTCAAAGGTGCTCACGCAGGGCTGCCCTCAGGGATCAGTGTTGGGACCGTATCTCTGGAATATCGGTTTTGATGATTTTTTTAGCCTACCCTTACCGGAAGGGTGCTCGTTAACTGGTTACGCTGACGATGGTCTCTTATTAATCAATGCTAATTCAAGATCTAGCTAGCTATTGTAACATATAACTAGCCAACACTAGCCTAGGCTTAATTTCAGATTGGGGTTATCGTAATCGTCTCGATTTTGCGCCACATAAAACATATCAACTCTTGCTTAAGGGAAATTTACAGGTTTCACCGCGATTTCATTTTAATGGAGTATCAGTTGCTAATAGAAGTTCGGTTTGTTACTTAGGTTTGCTTTTGGATAGAAATTTTAATTATATCGAGCACATGAAGCAAGTAGGTGAAAAAGCAAAAAAGAATTTCTATGCCTTAACACGAATTTCTACCTCTACGTGGGGATTAACTTTCAAAACGTTAAAAATTATTTATACCGCCACATACTTAGGATGTGTTACGCAGATAGGGCTACTATAGGTGCAGCACGTCGTAAATTGCTTCAAAGCCAGCGCCTTGCTCTGATATTTTTATGTAAGTCGTATAGAACTGTAAGCACCGAGGCACTACCCGTGCTAGCAGGTGTGTTACCAGTAGACTTAGAAGTACAACGCCGCGCTTCAATGTACTATACATCTAAAAATATGGTCCCTGATTTCTTGAAAACGCGTTATCGTGAAAAAATATTTAGACTGTTCAAACCTATTAATGAAGTATTTGAAACATTGCTGTCTGAATGGCAGGAAAGGTGGGAAACTTCTACCAAAGGACGCCACTTGTATCTGTTCTTTCAATCGGTAAGAGATAGATTAAAGAAAAAGTGGTTAGAAGTCGACCACCCCGTTGCGCAATATTTAACTGGACATGGCAATTTTAAGGCTAAACTCTTTTCGTTTAAATTAGTGCCGTCGCCCTTATGCGAATGTTCCACTGCTTATTCTGAATTCGATCAAACAGCACACCATGTTCTCTGGGAGTGCGATCTTTGGCGGCGGGAGTGGGATGACATGTTGAATTCATTGCAAGTTGCATCCGGGGTAGTATACTATTCAGATTTGGTAGCAACAAGGGAGAATTACCAAGCGTTCAGACGATTTTGCAATTCATATTATTGGAATCGATGTGTTAGGTAACAACTCAATGTTTTAGGTCCCCAATAGTGTTAGAAACTTAAAATCCTTGGTGCACGGCAGTTGAGCTTCACTTGACTAGCCATCTCTTTAGGCTTTTAATGGCTTATTTGCCATATTGCTGTCTCTCACATTGCTAAGAGGGGAAGTCAAATTCCAAAAGCTTCCTACTCCTACTAATTTCTTCTGATTAAATTCGTTGTGAGTTCCAAGGCAGCCGTAGTTTTTACCCCCGGGACTGCAATGGACTTCAATGTTCATTGCCTTTTTTGGCGGTCGCCGCTGTTAATCCTGGCTACACAGGAGACACAGTGGTGGGAATGTGTGGTGGGCCCCCGTTTATTATCCAAGCCATCGACAATTGTGAATCTAAGCGACTATTATACTGACTTGGCGGCTAAAGTTGATTTAGAACATACCAAACCTAACCGAACATAGTATTTCTGTGGCTTATTTTATTATTTTCCGAAGTTATATATATAGTATACTCATATTGCTTGTCTGTCGTTGTGTAAGTTTAACACGCTTCGTGCCATACAAATGTAATTGCATACCATTTCCATTTGATTTAATTTCCCTCGTACACTCCAATAGATTTCGCATAGCACCTACATAAAGCAATTTACTGTCAATAATACATATTTTAGTATAGCAACACACATCCATTACGTTAAAGAAAAGTACTGATGTTTATGTAAATGTGTTTGTTCACCTTTATTTGTTTTCAGGATTTCGTAGATTTGAATGAATGAGTTAACCCTTATGGATCAGTTATTTGTCTGCACGGAAAAAAAACATATACGCAAATTAAATTTAATATAGAATTACAATTTATAAATGTTGTAATAATTAATAATAACAGGTACCACCGCTCCGTTTCTCGATCCATACGATCGACTGTTAAATTTTAATATTTTCTAGTGTTTCTCAATGTAAGTGAATACTGTATACTGTTTTTGAGAAATAAATGTCTTAAACCATATTAGATTTGTATAGAACCAAGCGTGCCAAACTCAAACAACGACAGGCAAGAGTATACTACTAATCGTAATCGTCATCATCATCATCATCAGGTCCATTTTAGTCTCCACTACAGGAGCACGACCCTCACTCGTCCGTCCTAGACGGAAGGAGGATTTGGCCTACGCTCCCAACGCTGGCCAAACGGGTTGTGGAGGCCTGATCGATATTTGATAATGTATTTCCCTTAGACGCCTTGTACGACATCCACGGGAAGAAACGGAGTGATTCTATTCTAGTCTGCAGGAAACCACACGGCCAAATCGTAATCGTAATCATATTATATAACTTCGTAGCGCCGTGCACGACAGTGGCGCTATCTCACAAACACAACTTTAGGTGTAATATGTGAAATAGTGAATGTCAATTGCTTATTATTTTATCTAAAATAAAAGATACATAGAAAAATAATAAAAAGTATTTTTAGAGACATTTGTTTAAAACAGTATAAGGAAAAATGGATGTTATCATAAAAACTGGTTTTGAAACTTAGAGTAAAACACAAAATACGTTTCAGCCCTGGCATCTGCAACTTTTGTGGTTCTCCGTTTTATCAGGTGTGAACGAACATCTAGCTAGAATATGTAATAATAATAATGAATAATATTTTTTTATCAAAAATATTTTTTTATTATTAATAAATTTTGATTAAATAGCGATACATGAATAATAATAAAAGTTCACCCAGATCTCATCTCCATAGCCCATTTATTTTCCATCACACTTTGTAATAATTTCAACACCTGCCAAGACCTGCTCATGGGTATATCATTCCATTGATATACCCTGGAGCGAGTCACGGCGGGTGTACAACATTACATCAAACTTCATCATCAAAGGGCCTCTACGCGTTGGATCTATATCACCGCTCTTTTTTATCACGGGTCAAGCCTGGTCATTTGATAGGCATTTGAATCGCAGAGGAAATGAAGTTAGACTTCATCATGGTACAGGAGCATTACCCTGACCAGGGAATACTGGATGTCGGCGAAGGAGCTAAAGCCGGTATATTTGTGGGGAACAACAGGACCCCTGCAACCATTGTTACACATCTCTGCTCCACACATTGCTTCGTGGTCAACATACACCCAGGCCTGCACATAGTCTCAGCATACTTCCAGTATTCCCAGGACATCGACAGCCATCTACACAACATGGAATCCGTGCTCCAAGGCATTAAGGACACCCCTATAATAATAGGAGTGGACAGTAACTGCCATTCCCCCAATTGGTTCAGTGATCGTAGACACTATGTGGGAAGAGGACATGAAACTGAACACCGTAGAAGTCAAAAGGAGTCATTTATAAGTACACTCAGACTCAGAATATGCAACATCGCCGGCAACCATGCACATTCAGTGGCCCAAACGGGGACAGTAATATAGACCTTACGCTGATATCTGGAAACGTAGGAGTTAACAGCTGGCAAGTACACCCGGAAGCGAGTAGCTCAGACCATTGCCTTATAACGTTCGTAGCTGATACTGAAAACGTCGTTGGTGTAAGTGAGCGAATCATAGCGATCGAGGAGCCGCCCCGGTACCGGGACCGTGGGGTTAACTGGTCCTGCTTTGAAGCGCTGGTGGAAATTAGGATGGGGAACTTAAACTACCGTCAGTCAACAGGGGAGGTATTCGGGGATTTTATTAAAATTATAGAGAGAACGGCTGAAGAATGATTGGGACGTAAGCGTGTCAGAAGTAAGATAGGATATGAATGGTGGACTGACGAATTAAATTCACTGCGTAGGGAGTGTTCTAGGTTGAGACATGTATGGCAGCATCGAAGAAAGTAAGGCGGGAATGCAGAGGAGGTAGCACGGGAAGAATTCCATATTGCTCGCAACAGGTACCGTCGGGCAATGGAGAGGACGCAGCTTGAGCATTTCCGAAAAATTGCTGAGGCTGGCAACGAATGTGCGTTAGGACCACGGGTGTACATCACAGAATTGAATTGTTTGTCTACAGAAAGATGGTACCTACAGTGTACCTCAGTGTACCCTTAATGATATCCAGTGTACCTCTTTTGATAAAAAGATATATAATAAAATATGTACACCCGCCATTCTAACGTTAGAACTGCGGGTGTACATTTTTTTTCGCTAAGGAGATGCTTATTTAAAAATTTTCTTTTAGTTGTTATGCGTACCTACTGTGTACCTTAGTACACTCTTAATGAAATTCGCTGTATTTTTTCTGATAAAAAGATATGTAATAAAACATGTACACCCGCCATTCTAACGTTAGAACTGCGGGTGTACATTTTTTTTTCGCTAAGGAGATGCTTATTTAAAAAAAATATTTTAGTTAATACGTGTACCTACTGTGTACCTTAGTATACCCTTAATGAAATCCGCTGTATTTTTTCTGATAAAAAGATATGTAATAAAACTTGTACACCCGCCATTCTAACAATACAATACAATACAATACATTACTCTTTATTGCACCAAATACAGGATGACAAAGTAGTAACAATTATTATAAAGTACAACGGGCGGCCTTATCGCTATAAGCAATCTCTTCCAGGCAACCTTTGGGTATAGGAAAAAAGAAATACATATAAGTGGTAGGTGGTGCTGTAAACAAAGTAAAGACACAATGAAAAACTAAAAACATACTCACATACACATATGTAGATATATAAACATTAAACTTTACTGATAACCTTAAACAATAACATTAAAAATTAAATAAATTATGCATTATACATGGAAGGGGAACAAGGAAAAATATATATACGCTATACTGAGACCATTGAAAGGTAGTAATCTTTGACTTGCTTCTTAAAATTATCAATTGTTTGAGCTTGTCGTATAGCAAGCGGAAGAGAGTTCCATAGTAGGACAGCCTGAATACAAAAGGATTTGGAGAGGAATTGAGTGGAATGAGAGGGAGTTACAAGACGAAGTTGAAGAGCACTACGAACATTAACGCCTCGGATGTCAGAGTGGTATGTGAAGGAATCTTTAAGATATAAAGGCGTGAAGGGATTAAAAAGGATGGAATACAACAAGGCGAGAATATGCAATTTCCTGCGAAAACGGATTGGGAGCCACTTGAGCTGAGAACGAAAGTGAGAAACATGGTCATACTTACGAAGCCCATAAATGAAGCGAATACAGAGATTTTGAAGACGCTCAAGTTTACAAAGTTGCTCCTCCGTGATGTCGATATAACATGAATCTGCATAATCAAGGATCGGGAGGATTATGGACTGTGCAAGCGCAATTCTGGTGCCAATCGGTAAGAAATTTCTAAGCCTCCTGAGTGAGCAGGTGGCTGCAAACATTCTCCTACTAACCTCGGCCACTTGAGGAATCCAAGAAAAAGTTTTATCGAAATAGATTCCCAAATTTTTAACCCGGTCGCTGTATGGAATGTGTACCCCATTAAAAATCACAGGCGTAAGGTTATCCCAATCAATTCTGGCGATGAATCGACAACTGCCAATGATAATAGTCTGAGTCTTAAGGGGATTAACAACAAGACCATGAGCTTTGCTCCAATCGGATATAACAGTCAAGTCATTGTTTACAATATCTATTGCTTCGGAAAGATTATCTATATGTGCCTGATGATAAATCTGAAGATCGTCGGCGTAAAGATGGTAGGAAGAACGAAGTTGCAAGGTGATTGTGTTAATAAACAACGCGAATAACAAAGGAGATAGCACGCCACCCTGGGGAACGCCGGATGTTGTGTTACACCAACTGGATATATTATTCTCAATCCGTATACGTTGCCGACGCCCGCACAGGTAACTACGGAACCAGTCAATTGCTGCTGGAGATATGTTAAGGGAACGTAACAAGCTCAAAAGTACCTCAAAATCAACAGTATTAAAGGCGTTACTAAAATCTAAAAGCGTTAAAACTGTGACTTTAGAGTTCTCCATACCGAAACGAATGTCATCAGTGATTTTGACGAGTGCGGTTGTTGTACTGTGACCTTGGCGAAAGCCAGATTGAAAAGGGTTAAGCAATTTATTTTTGGAAAGGAAATTATTTAACTGCTGCTGGACTAGACGTTCAAGAACTTTAGAAAGAAAAGGAAGAATAGAAATAGGACGATAGTCGGAAAAAAAAGAGGGATTATTTTTTTTTGGCAACGGAATAATGTCAGCATCTTTCCATAATACAGGAAAAGTGGCCGTTGAAATGGAGTTATTTAATATTATGGTAATAATGGGAACAAGGATATCAAGAATGGGTAGGAGCATGAAACGGCTAATATCGTCAGTCCCAACAGCATTTGAAACAATGGCTTGTACGTTCTTCTTGACATCACATTCAGCAAATTGACTAAAAGAAAACGACGGATAGTCGGGTGTGGGTAGAGATGAAAGATGAGTTAATGTACTTTTTTTAATGTTGTCATCATATGTGACTGAAGATGTGAAGTGTCTGTTAAGACTATCAATGTCAATGTTATTATTATTAGAATTATTGTTGCTATTTCTACCAACTCCCAATGACTTGAGGAATTTCCAAACTTTTGCCGGATTTCCATTTTCCACTGAAGCGTGAAAGTGGCGTCGTTGAGCTTCTCTACACATCTTGTTACAGTTATTGCGTGCACGAATATAACGATCACGAAATTTCTCTGGCTCGAGTTTGTATTTGGATCTAAAAAAATTTTTCTTTCTTATGAAAACTTTGATATCCTCAGTAAGCCAAGGAGCAGGCAAATGCTTCACGCGCACTGGACGAATTGGCGCATGTCGATCATACAGTTGCCTAAGGGTGGTATTAAATAAATTGATCTGTTCATCAACCGAAACTAAGCTAGTAACAGCTGCCCAATCACAGTTTAAGGCGTCTTCACGCAGCTTATCATTATCGACCGCACCAAAATTGCGCTGCATGAGAATTTTAGGCTTGGATTTTGGGGGACGGAGTTTAAACGAAAGGAATATAAGGTCGTGGAAGGAGAAAGCGTCTGCAGTACATTGACCATGCTTGGCAACAAGGTGAGGAGAGGAAACTAAAATTAAGTCAAGTAATGAGGGCTTGCAATTGGGAAAGTAATGCGTAGCTTGAAGAGGAAGGATAGTAAGGTTACAGGAATCAGTTACAGAAGAAAGAGATTTGGAACGATAGTCATTTTTGATAAGACATGTATTAAAGTCACCCATAATAATGGTGTGACTGAAAGAAGGGACAAGATTTTCTAGAAGGCTTTCCAAAGTGGAGAAATAGTTGACCGTGGGAGTAGGCGAGTAGAAGACGCCGAGAAGAACTTTAGAGTGAGATAGGTAAAGTTCAAGAAAGAGATATTCAGCTTCATAGGAAGGATCAGAAACGTTAGAAGAAGAAATAATGTTAAAAGGTATGTGAGAACGAAGGTATATGGCAACCCCTCCTCCACCCTTTCCCGTACGGTCATTGCGAATAAGACGATAGCCTGGTAAGGAATATGATGTAGAAGGCAGGCAAGGTTTTAACCAAGATTCGGACACTAGTATGGCGTCAATATTTTTGTTGGTTAATGAAGTTAACATGTCATTGTAATGTGCAGGTATACTCTGCGCATTTATATGAATAACATTAAAATTTTTAGGCACAACCGCAAATTTGCCATCCAGTACCTCATCAAGAGGAGTAGGCAGACTTAAGAAGCTTTCGTCACTCGATGAAGACATAGATAAGAAACTTTCACCTATATCGTCAGACATTTAAGTGCACGACTCAGTATGTGTTGTGTATATGTAAGTACTTTAAATAAATAAAATTACTAAAATAGAAAACCAAAGAACCCTAAACTTATAAGATTCTTTAGTCTACCCATACCCGCCAGCAGAATTCAAGCATTCGAATATAATAAACTGAACAATAAAAAATAAAAAAAAACAACTAATAAAAAGAAAATAACAATCAACATCAGACGAAATGGTAACTTACAAACATCAATATTAAGCAATAAAGTTAACCGGCAAAAGCACAAAAAAAATAATAGCAGAATGACATAAAATAATAATAAGAAAAGATAAATAGTTGTGTACTTTTATCAAAAAAGAAAAAAAAAAACTTTAAAAAGGTAATAAAAGTCTACAACTATGAAGTGATTGCCAACAATGAAATGAAGACAAGAACTTTCATTCACTCAGTGTCATACGGACAAATGGCAATTTCATGTTCAAAAACAAAAAAAAAATGTCGTTCTCTCTCAGTGATTCATAATTTTATTGTGAAACTTTTAATATCTTTTTAATGTGCCTTTACCCAACATTAAAAATTATTATAAAGCAATAGTACCTACATTAAAGTGCACAAAAACTAAAATTAGAATATAAGGAATGTTTGCCTATTATAACGAAACAAAGACAGAAATACCAGATTATTTCTTCGGGTGTCGTTTGGAACGCGTTGCTGTTACACTCGGGATCTTCTTAGGAGCATCGCCAATTGGGGAGGATACCGTTGCCGGCTCTACAGCAATTGAAGATGATTCTAGTAGTTCATTCACCTCGGAAACAGTAGAAACACGATGTCTCGTACCATCTTGATCGGCAATGACTACCAATCCATCCGTAGTCCAACACTTCGACTGCCCAACGCGTTGGCGTGCAAGCACAAAAGCGTCATGACGAGCCTTTGTCAGGAATTCAGATAGTGTGTGTAAGTGGGGTGTAAGTGGTTCATCAATATCTTTGAACCAAAGCCAACTTCACCTGCACGCGGTGCACCCTGCTGACTGACAAACGAAGCTCTGGCGAAAAGAGAGGTAGGGAGCGTAATTGTAAGCTACCCGACTGGGGAATGTACCTCCACCTCACAGAATACCGCAGCCAAATAACGGTTCCCTTGAGGGCTGTTGTGTTCCTGCGAGTGAGTGAGGTCACCAGAAAGGAAGGAGATGCTGCGATGGCAGCGGGGGTGGCGGCGCGCGAGCGATATTTTCTGTTGCGAGCGTTAATATGGCTACGGTAACCGCTTTACATCGGGCGGGCCGTATGCTTGTCTGCCACCCGACGTAGTATAAAAAAAAAAAAAAAAAAAAAAAAAAATAGTGTGATACCGCTACCTTTCAACGCTGTTTTAGAGTACCACATCTTCCCACGCAAAGCAACATCATGGAGCTTCATTAAAATAGGTCTCGGCTTGTCACCAGAAGCACGTCCCATCCGGTGGCAACGTTTAATGTCCCCTGCAGTGAAATCCAGTATGTTTAGTTTCTCTGTAACCACCCTGACAGTCGTAACACAAGTATCTTCCTCTTTATCCTCTGGGACTCCATGGATCAGTAGGATTTTACGCCGTGTACGCATCTCAAAACTATCCAGCTGATTAGCTAAGTATTCAACTTGTTGCTGCAAATTGTTAAGTGCGGATGTGATGAACAATTTAAAAGTGTTGAACTCAGCAGATATTGAGGTGACTGTGGGTGTTGGCGTAGATGCTGTAGCCTTCACGAGATCTTGCTGAAAGCTCTCCATCTTGCTAGTAAAAAGCTGCATCAGCTCATTGATGGACTGCTGTACTGAAGTGTCCGATGCCATTGTTGCAAGTAAGATTTGAAAGGAAATAACTGCTAGCAGGTAACTCAAACAACCGACATGAAAGTTACATAAAATTTTTTTGGTAAAAACTGTAAATAGATAATAAAATTGATTTTATTTATGGAGCACTCTTTTTTTGTGTCTACTCTGTTCCACAGCTACCCACAAAAAAACGCGGTGCACCCTGCTGACTATCTAACGATGCTCTGGCGAAAAGAAGGGTAGGAAGCGTAATTGTAAGCTACTCGACTGGGGAATGTACCTCCATCTCACAGAATATCGCAGTAATATAATAATTCCCTTGAGGGATGTTGTGTTCCTGCGAGTGAGTGAGGTCGCCAGAAAGGAAGGAGATGGCTGCATTTACAGCGGGGCGGGGGTGGCGGCGCGCAAGTGGTATTTTATGATGCGAGCGTTAACCATATTAATATGGCTACGATAACCGCTTCACATCAGGCGGGCTGTATACTTGTCTGCCACCCGACGTAATAAAAAAAAATGTTAAACGTTCGTCTACTAGAAATAAGCAAATTCGCAAAATCTCGCAAGTATTTTATATGACCTACCTATCGTATCTTCGATCGGATCTTGATACTACTGAACCTATTGCATTTTCTCTGTTCTTTGAAACTTCTAATGCAGTTTCAATCAATTCTCTTAAATAGGTAATGATAGGTAAAGTAATAATAAAATAAAATACATATTAATGAGGATAAAGCCATCGCAGAAACCAAATCTACCTACCTAATTAGAATTTTAGTTTCTTGAAGCGCGTTAGCTTTTATTTTAACTATATACAATTGACTTTAATTAATTAATATGTATATGCATAATATATAATTACTAGTATTTGTCATTTTATTTAAATTAAATGTATAAAGTAGTATCCAGGAGAAATAAAAATGGTACTTAAAGTGATAGCTGCAATACGCTGTGGTATTGACGTTTTTTACTCGTATTTGTCAACATTTTGCTTATTTTATATTTTTATATAAAGGTACACAGCAGGTACGCATAATAACAAAAAAAAAACAATTTAAATAAGCATCTCCTTAGCGAAAAAAAAATGTACACCCGCAGTTCTAACGTTAGAATGGCGGGTGTACAAGTTTTATTACATATCTTTTTATCAGAAAAAATACAGCGGATTTCATTAAGGGTATACTAAGGTACACAGTAGGTACACGTATTAACTAAAATAATTTTTTTAAATAAGCATCTCCTTAGAGAAAAAAAAATGTACACCCGCAGTTCTAACGTTAGAATGGCGGGTGTACATGTTTTATTACATATCTTTTTATCAGAAAAAATACAGCGAATTTGCATTCGCATAATAACAAAAAAAAAACAATTTAAATAAGCATCTCCTTAGCGAAAAAAAATGTACACCCGCAGTTCTAACGTTAGAATGGCGGGTGTACATATTTTATTATATATCTTTTTATCAAAAGAGGTACACTGGATATCATTAAGGGTACACTGAGGTACACTGTAGGTACCATCTTTCTGTAGACAGACAATTCAATTCTGTGATGTACACCCGTGGTCCTAACGCACATGGCAACGACGACCCTTGGGGCCAGGCCTACCGAGTTGCTAGTGGGAGGGTTCGTCCCCCCCCCCCCCCCCCAACATAATCAACGGGGCCAGATTTATATAATAATATAATAATAATAATCATTTATTTCAGACCATTTTGCAGTGTAAACACAACAAGTCCATATAACAAATACCTTAAACTAAAATATATATTTATATAAATCTATAATTAAACGCGCATAGTCGGCACTGTCACCTTACTCCGGACGATGTCCTGTAACCGACCACGAAAGCGTCGGAACAAAACACCTTTCGGCCAGAACTCCTCCTTTGTGAAGGTCGACAAATGTTCTGTTGGAACCCTCACCACGAAGGAATTGAAGTTCACTCGGTGGCGCGATTCCAACCTTTCGACTCTACAATTGAAGTTGGTCTTCACTCGGATGTACTCTACAATCTCCTCGTCCTTTGTAGAGTAATGCAGGCGGGACACATACAGCAACGTCGTCGGCACGGCCGGACGCAGCAGGTGTTTGGGTCCTATCGGTGCGGTGCCGCACTTGTTGCGGCTGGTGGGCTTTTTATTTTATTTATTTATTTATTTAAAACTTTATTGACCATAGAATAAGGGTACAAAAGGCGGACTTAATGCTAAGAGCATTCTCTACCAGTCAACCTTTGGGCAAAGCAGATAAAACTCGAATGCGGTTCACAATATAATAGTAACAACATACACAGAATAAATACCTATGAAAACATAAAATTATATATGATACATAGACATATACTAATTATACACATATACACAATCATACACATATACATAACTATACACATATACGTAATCATACACATATACATAATCATACACATATACATAATCATACACATATACATGATTATACACGGAAACGCATAGGAAAAGCAGTAACTAGGACAATGATGATTATTGCTTGGATAAATTCTCAAGTAAATAAGCTTGAACATTCTTTTTGAAAGTGAACTTACTGGAAGATTCTCTAATGGAATCAGGTAACGTATTCCATAAACGCGATGATTGTAAAGTAAAGGAGTCTGACATGAAGCCAGAACGAAAAAGTGGAGTATAGAGCACAAGAGAGTTGTTAGAACGGAGTTCGCGATCATGGGTGTCTCGGAGATACTGAAACTTACATTTTAAGTATTCAGGAGAAAGAGGGTTAAAAAGAATAGAGAAAAGAGTGCAGAGTAACCTCTGTTGTCTACGCTGGCGGATAGGAAGCCATCTAAGTTGGGATCGATACTGCGTTATATGATCAAATTTTCGAAGGCAAAAGATGAAGCGGATAGCATTATTGATAAGCCGGTCCAACTTATTGAGAAGGTCTTCATTCAAATCAGGATAACAGACATCAGCATAATCAATGAGCGGAAAAATAAGAGATATGACCAGTGTGACCTTAGTATAGATAGGTAGAAAATTCCTAAACCGATTAAGAAATCGTAACGTAGAAGTAACTGCACGGCTAACTTCCGCAATTTGTGTTGTCCAGCTCAACGTAGAGTCAATGTGGAGACCAAGGTTTTTGACACTAAGACTTAACGGAATGACTGAATTATCAAACAAGATAGGCGATAAATTATCAGTATCAATGTTAGCAACCTGCTTAGAACTACCCACTAAGATAGCCTGACATTTTACAGGATTTACTGGTACCCCAAAATCTTTAGACCAAGAGCTAATGATATTCAAGTCAGTATTCAACTGTGCAATCGCCGTATTTACTTGCTCTACAGGTGTTTGAACGTAAATTTGTAAATCATCAGCGTACAAATGGTAAGAGCAACTAAGCAAGAAAGACAAGAAATTTATAAATATCGAAAATAATAAGGGTGACAAAATCCCACCCTGGGGTACGCCAGCAGTGAGATCATTCCAGTCAGATAGGTCACGACCGACACGCACAGCCTGCTGACGACCACGAAGATAAGAGGTAAACCAGTCCAGAGTGAGGGATGAGAAATTCAGCGACTCGAGGATAGCAAGGAGAATGTCGTGATCAACCATGTTAAACGCGTTGGAAAAATCAATAAGCACAATAATGGTGACCAGCCTGTTCTCCATGCCCATTCTGATATCCTCGGTGACTTTAAGAAGGGCAGTAGTTGTACTGTGTCCAGGACGAAAGCCAGATTGAAATGGAGTGAGAAGAGAGTTCGAGTGAACAAAAGAAGATAATTGCTTATGTGCAGCAGCCTCTAAGATTTTGGAAAGGAAAGGTAAAATAGAAATGGGTCTGAAATTATTCAATTGAAGAGGGACAGGAATTTTAGGAAGAGGAAAAACGTAAGCTTTGCCCCAAGGAGTTGGAAAATTACCTGTCAAGAAGGAAAAGTTTATGATGTGGGCAATGACAGGAAGGATTTGTTCTAAAATATATATAACCATTTGTCTACTCACGTCATCACAACCGACTGCTTTGGATTTGATAGATAGGATAATCTTGCGTATCTCATCCATGGACACTGGGGAAAATAAGAAGGGACTAGTAGTGTGAGATTGAGCCTTGGAAGAAATTTTTAAGATGGTTTTAGATTTGATCGACGGATCAATGGATGGAGTGATAGAGAAGTGATTGTTAAAGTCATTTAGAGAAAAGGGGGAACTAAGAGGTTGAGTGGGACACTTGCCCACACCGAGAGAATGGAGAAACTTCCATACATTGGCTGACGACGCATTCGCAATATTGTTATGAAAATGTTGCCGCTTAGCTGCTCTTACCACTTGGTTACAGCGATTTCGCGCGATCTTGTAAAGATTCCAGTTGGCATCCGTCCTATCCCGTTTGAAATTACGAAAGGCTCTATCGCGTCGTGTCATGGCCATCCGAACATCCCTGCCGATCCAAGGAGCAGGTGGCCGTTTTACTTTTATGGCTTTTAACGGTGCATGTGCATCAAACAGTTCGAGTAATAACTGATTGAAGTGAGAGACTTTCTCATCAACTGTTGACGCCGCAAATACTGAAGAAAAGTCTATGTCGGCAGCATCGTTCTTTAATTTAGTTTGGTCAACACGTGCAAAGTTACGCATCCAAATTGTCGTAGGTTTACCCTTGGGAGGCCTCAATTTATATTGAAGGAAAATAAGGTCATGTTTCGAGAAGCCTGGGGCAAGTAATTGACCATAGTTTGTAACATGTTCCGGAGAAGTTATTATTAAGTCAAGCCACGTGTCGCAGGAAGTGGAGTTATGGTGCGTCGGCTCCAAAGGCAAAATTGATAAATTGACTGACTTGACTATGTTCTGAAGTTTTAGAGAACGAGTAGTATTACTCAAGAGATCGGTGTTGAAGTCGCCCATGATTATGAGATGCCTGTAATCAGCGCAGAGCGGTTCCAGAATTGATTCAAGTTGGGAGAAATAATCTATAGTTGGTGGACAATAGATGACTCCGAGAACAGCTTTTGAACCCCGAACAGAGATTTCAATTAAGAGATACTCAGCAGATCCAGTATACGAAGAAGGAGACGAGCATAAATGCACATAGGGTATATCACTACGTAAGTAGATGGCTACACCACCGCCACCCTTACCAATACGATCGTTACGTATCAAAACATACCCAGGAAGTGTATAAGATAAGGAGGAGAGACATGGCTTAAGCCAGCTTTCCGAAATGAGTATAGATTGAAAAGTAGTGGTGGAGAAGGTATCAAGAAGTTCGGAATAGTGTGAGGGTATGCTTTGAGCGTTAAGATGACAAACATTAAAAGAGTGAGGTGCGCCAACGACTGCTTCATTTAATAGAGTGCCTAGGGTCTCCGGTGCAGCTAATGAGTCCATACTAGTGTTTGAGGAAACACTGAGATCCAAGGCGGAATGAAAAGAATCATCATTATCAGACATAACAATAATACAAATACAAAAAAAATATATATAAATAAATAAATAAAGAATTTAAAATATTTATAACAAAAAAAAAAATATAAATTATAATACCTGCATGTCCTGCCGGTTGACAAGCAAAGTAATAATATAACAAAAACGTCTACCACAAAAAAAATAGGAAGCCAGGGCAAGAATAGAAATAAAAAAATAAAAAAAACAAAATGTAAGACAATGTCCAAAGTGGTTGCCAAAGAAAAACAAAGAAGGGGAACAAGACATTGACAGCACATCAACGTAAATGAGTTGTAATCAAGATTCGACAGAGAAAATAGAGAAATATAAACAAAACAAAATAATTCTAAATCAATACAAGGTAGATTACTAAAAGTAAATGTTTTTACTACCTGCTAATAAACAGTGTATCCAATAATGTTATATAATCGGTAAAACTACTCATTTCTTTACCCTGGCTGCCCGAAGTGGCCTATTTTGTGATTCCTGAGACGCTGAAGATGCCGCTGGTGATGACGTACTCGGTGCAATCGTCTGGGGCTCATCCTCCGAGTCAGCGAGCGCAGAGAGGTCGCTTTCTGTGTACAGCCGTTGTCTTGTGCCATCCTTCAATTTGACAATAACGTTGCCCTCCATCGTCCAGCAACGCCGCATACCAAATCTCTTACGAGCCTGTTGAAACACAGACTGCCTCTGGCGAGTGAGGAATTCGAAAATAGTATGAGGTGATCCTTTAAAGGCAGTCTTCTTACCCCACACAGCAGATCTAAGCTGCATGTCGGCAAAGCGCACCAACACTGGTCTGCACTTACCCTCTGAGGGGCCACCCAAACGATGACACGCAGTTATGTTCTCTGAAGAAATATCCAGCCCCAGTCTGCTACGGAAGAGACCACATGTAAATTCAGAGAGATTGTCATTGTTACTCTCCGGAATGCCACCAACTAGCAGGTACTTCCTCCTGTGCCTCATTTCCAATGCATCAAACGATTTGGATAATGCAGATATTTGCTGTCGCAGTAATGACAAGATTGAGCACACTTGGGACTTAAATTCACAGAATTCTTCGTGTACTCTGTTCACTGTGATGTTTGTCGGTGGTATGGCAGCACCCAGCCTAGACTCGAATTCTGCAATCTTTTGCAATAGTGTAGCCTCCACAGCATGCTGCGTCTTCAGAACATCATCAAAATTAGACATTGTGGTTGTCTATTACAAGTAGATGTTGTGTATATTGTGTGTGAAAACGGCCGACAGGACAGTGCAGTTGTAAACACTATTTAGTGCATATGTATAGTGATACTAACACTTATGAGTGATATTTGGACTGAATTCTCACTAATTAATATATAAAAACTCATGTAAGTACTATAAATTATTTAAAATAAAATTTTGATACAGAAATGCACTGATACTTTTTTATACGCCTACCGCCGAAAAAAAGCTTCTTCCTTCTTTCCACTTTTATGAAGCCCTCGGGGTCGCACTGGTCCTTTCGTGAGCCCTGGAGCGCATTTATACAGGGCTTGTGAGGACTTCGTTTCTCCCTTTGTGTTGTGAGCCGCTTAGGTGGCTTAGCGGCGGCGGCGGCGTAAGCACGATCGGGAGTGTCGTGCCGATTGTTGACCTTTCCGACGGCGGGGCCGAAGTACGGGGTGCGGGACGCGGTGTCACCGGCGAAGTGACGGCCGACGCAAAACTGCTGACAGCCGCAGGTTGCGCCTCGTGTCGTACATCGTTTATCGATGGGCACCCCGGGGGGCTGGAGGAGGCCATGTACAACCTTCTGTATGGTCTGTGTCCGGACGACGACATGTCCAAGGATACGGAGCATCAGAGGCGAGTGCGCTTATTGGCAACCTTCATCCCCTCGGGAAAGGCTGCGTCCCCTCCGACCCGCGGGGACCTGGGAGAGATAATAAAGGCTTTGCCTAACACCGCACCGGGAATTGATGGAGTTACCTCTACTATCATTAGGCACGTTTGGCACGCGGTTCCGAATGATTTTGTACGCGTCGTTGCGCTCTGTGTAACGGAAGGGGTTTTCCCCACTGTCTGTAAAGAGGGTAGACTCCTGATACTCCCAAAAGGGAACGATAAGCCGCTCAGCGACCCGAAGGCGTATCGCCCAATCACACTCCTCCCTATCTTTGGTAAAATACTAGAACGGGTCATGCTTAGATGTGCTTCGCAGATAGTTTTTGGGATCTCCGAGCATCAGCACGGCTTTTCTTCGGGCAAGTCGACCGTCACTGCGTTGGAGGATATATTGAGCACAGTATCTGTATCGTCCTGTAAGTATGTGCAGCTTATCTTCTTGGACATCTCTGGTGCCTTCGATAATGCTTGGTGGCCCATGATGTTGCTCAAGGCGAAGAGGGGAGGATGTCCACCGAACATATACCGTATGTTGATGGACTATTTCTCCGCACGCCGTGTGGGCCTCATCGTGGGTGTTCGGGTCTTGTGGAAGGAGTCCACCATGGGATGTCCGCAAGGCTCTGTGCTCGGGCCGATGTTGTGGAACGTCCTCATGGACGATCTACTGCATCCCTACCGGAGGGGGGGGGGGGGTTAAGATGGTCGCCTATGCAGATGATGTGACGGTCATCGTAGAGTCAAACTCGCGTGCTGCAATTGAGTCAACCGCTTCGCTGGTGCTATCACTAATTGGAGCTTGGGGTGCCCGGAATAGGGAAAATTTCAGCGGCCCCCAGTCATTAAGTTCGGTCAAGACTCTGTGAAGACTGTCGCGTCCGCTACGATCCTCGGCGTGGAATTGGACCCGGGCTTATTGTTTGTCAGGCATGCCACTAGGATAGGGGAGCGCGCTGCGGCGTGCTTCGGGAAAATGTCGAGGGTCTCTGCGTCATCTTGGGGGGGTTAGATATCCGGCACTCAAAGTGATATATAAGGGAACGTTCGTAGCTACGATCACGTATGCTGCCGCTATATGGTGCCACCGCATATGTACGTATGTTTGTCGCAGTGTAGTGTTGAGAAGCCAGCGTCAGGCACTATATGAGTGCCTGACGCTGGCTTCTCAATACTACACTACACTATTATTGACCAAGGCTTACTGATCCACCAGCACGGCAGCCTTGCCCGTGCTGGCTGGGATCTTACCAGCGGACCTGGAGATAAGTCGTGCTGGTCGTCTGGAAGGAGCACGTAGAGTCGCGGTAGATAGGGAGTTGAGTCGGCTAAAGCGCGGTATTTGGGTCGCTGTAGTGCAGGAATGGGAAGATCGGTGGGCAGGAGAGTCTAAGGGAAGCGAGCTCCATCAATTTTTCCCGGAGGTGGCCGGTCGGCTCAGGGCAACCTGGGTTGAGCCGGATTATCCGACCTCCCAGATCCTCGTGGGTCATGGGATCTTTAGGAGAAGGCTGAATGAGATGGGCTTGCATGAGAGTAGCATGTGTGACTGTGGAGAGAGTGAGGAGGACAGAGACCACGTCCTGTGGTCCTGTCCTTTGTATGGCGACTTAAGGGAAGATATGATGGATGCCATCCAGCGCCGAGAGGACGCGCCAGGGCCAGTGTATCACACGGACCTTGTGTCGACGGCGGCGAACTTCTAGGAGTGATTGTCGCCGCCCCAGAATGGGGAGAGGGCGAAGGGACAAAGGAGAGTGATTAAATAATTTGTAGGGAGTGAAGACGTGCCACGGCACCGCGAAGCCAAAGTGCAGTGTGCCGTGAGCATCTCCCGCGATTCGGCTCATGGATGGTCGATGGAGCCATGGGAAGGTGGTGGGTTTGGTCATTTGATAGGCGTGCCTATCAAATGACCAGGCTTGACCCGTGAATTTATATATATAGGCGTGCCTATCAAATGACCAGGCTTGACCCGTGAATTAAGAGAGATACATAATAATAAAATACAACATTACATCAAACTTCTTAAAGGGACTTCTACGTGTTGGATCCATATTCCCGCGCACGCCTATCAAATGACCGGGTTTAAGCCCGTTAGTCCGCAGTGGCGCATGGGAGCCAGGCGTGAGCGCCGATCGCTTATTTAAGTTTTTCTCAATTTGGTCGGCGAATGTGATGATGTGACCAAAAAACTGGCACTAAACTGAATGTCTGTGCACTAAACACTCAGATGAGTTGATATGACGCCCACGGGCGGCGGTGGCGTCCTTGTACAGTCGCACCGCGTGTCATCAATAGAGAATTCATCCTCACACATTACAACCTAAATAGGCTATTTTCCAATGTTTAAAATTTGTATAAATTATTTAACAATATCGTAAAATACACAAAACTATTAAGATCTGCAAACTTTCATTCTAATATCTTCACTCAGACTTTTTTTAGCGTCGATCAAAGTTTGGCGGGAAAGTCTATTTTAAAAGTATGAAATTATTAAAAAATTGGAGAAGCAATAAAATATTTCCATTGGAGAAGCAATAAAAATGCTATAACTTTTATTATGATACTAATCACATAAACGTAATATTTAACATAGCTATCGTACAAATTTCTGATTTGATGCATACAAAATACAAACCTGTGACGTCATAATTCGGTAGTCTTTTGTATGGAGCGTTTTGGGGCAGTCTAAAAATTGTGATTTTCAAATTAACATATCTCGAGAGATTTTTGTGCTATCGAAGTAATTCTTTCACCGATGGTTATATTATGGAGACGTCCCTACATATTAAACCGAAAAAAATGTTAGTCAAATAGCCAATTGTAATAATTTGCATGTAAGTACTAGGGGCCTGCGTAGGCAGTCCAGAAAATGTCAAAACTCTCGTCACAGTTTCGTGAGAATGCTTTCGTTTGATTAATAAGCAAACAATCTACAATTTAAATTTTCCACAATTATTTAGCCTTACATTATGAAACAAACAGCATTGCCCCATCATTGGAATACATTAAGATGGTGGAGCCAAGATAGTCGCTAACGGTGCAATTCCAGAGAGCTTTTCTGCCATGTACTATTAAGTTGTGAAATTAAATGCCTGTCAACGCTTTCACATTGAATTACAGCTTGTGGTTCCTCAAAAAGGGCGTGAAGAAGTTACAGGGTTGTAAATTCTCTGTAGGCTCAGTGTAAGTAATAGTATGCTGTAGGTATTCCTGTTTGATACTTGAAGGAAACTTGCTTTCATGTGATAGTCACTATAGCAGAGTATTTTTTTTTAAATGTTTGTTATATGTTAATTACTCCTTGATTTATAAAACCGATTTGAAACAAACGTTTTTTATTTGATAGAGTATACTTCCAGATCATATTTTTTCATCATCATCATCATCATCATCAGCCTGTATCTATATACATAAATTAATGTAGAGTAATGTTAGGAGTCGGTTTTTTTTTATTATTATTGCATATTATGAAAAGTTTTCCATATGAGATAGAAACTCATCGGCATTCCTGACATAAAACGTGTGTGATCCATTTAATTAAATTAAATAATTGACTATGATTTCTCACATGAGTTTTAATAATATCATTATTATTATTAGCCAAACATTATTATTATTATAAAACAAGCATACGGGCCCGCCTGATGGGAAGCAGTTACATGTACCTGTACCTTCCTATCAACGCCTGTAACACCGGGGGCATCACACGCGCGTCTACGACCGTGTAAAAACGTCTCCACGCCCTTTCAGACGTAGACTCCCATGCTGTAGTTTCCTGAGAAAACCTCGATAGGCATTTCATTCTATAGCCTGACAGTACGCAGGAGAAAACTTCTCTGGAACCACACAGTACGCGACCACTTAGGCTCCAATGTGTGAGGATGAATTCCCTGTCGATGGCGAGCGGTGAGACTGTAGAATGAGGCCGTGGGCATCATTTCAAAAAACTCCTTTGAACACACCCCATTGTACAATCGATAGAACACGCTTTATTTTCATCGGTAAATGCGGTAGCTAACATTCATAGCCACATATGACATAGCTTTATCAAAGTAGCTTTAGCTCGTGAATACTAATTTAGCTGTTGTAATAACGTGATGATAAGGTTTGCTGGTGGAGGGTGCTCCGAGGAGCACCAATGAAGTAGACACTTCTAATTGTATATGAATAGAGCCTTTATTATAATGCTATTATGCGTCTATGTCGCAGTAAACCATGAAGTTACGGTAAAACATACAAATTAGCCATTGTGCTCTACATACTACTGTATACGTTCGATGTGAAATTACAATTGGTTGTTGCATGCTTTAACCTAAAAGAACTACCTAGTGTTCTTTTAGGTTAAAGCATGCAACAAGCAAACGAAGCATGAAAATAAGTATTGACCAGCACAAATATGAAACAATCGATATTGTTTACTTTTCAATTTTCAATTTAATTGATATTTGGCGGCACAAATTGGTGTAACTTCCCAGTTCGGCTGAAGGGTCGTCAATATATTAATGAACAAGTCGTCTGACAATGCTTCAACCCCCGGAGATTACTTAGACGATAGAACACTGTTCTCACTTAGGACATTGTTCGGAAGAAATTTAATCTGCCGGCATTCCGCCCATTTACTATTCTCAAGATTTACGCTAACAAATAGGTTTCTATTATTAATATTGATTGAACCATTAACAATTTCGATAAGATCCTAGAGAACTAATATTAAAGTTCTAAATTTGGATAGTCTATAGAACTTTGGGTTGTCAGTGGTTCGTCAATGTTGTAACTGTAGATTTTCTCTATAAACCACTGTTGGAGTTAGTTATAACTGTAAACTCTGACTATCGAAGGTGCTATTGTTGTGAAAGAATAACAGTTATTTTCCCAAAATTGACTTCGTTTATTATGCCACCACTGTTACACTTTCCACAATTTCCAAAGTATCGTATTATTCAAGATTATTGGTTCAAATTAATAGTTTTATCATGTTTTATGCATGATAAAACTATTAATTTGAACCAATAATCTTGAATAATACGATTGTGTCCTATTTAGCACGGATACCCCGGGGACGACTAGCGCGTTATGGTTGTGCCTCGGATCGCTACGGCAAAAACGCTGATCCGGCATAATGTGTCCCTACAATCAACAACTTTGACCCCTAAGCCAACTTCACCTGCACGCGGTGCACCCTGCTGACTGACAAACGAAGCTCTGGCGAAAAGAGAGGTAGGGAGCGTAATTGTAAGCTACCCGACTGGGGAATGTACCTCCACCTTACAGAATACCGCAACCAAATAACAATTCCCTTGAGGGTTGTTGCGTTCCTGCGAGTGAGTGAGGTCACCAGAAAGGAAGGAGATGCTGCGTTGGCAGCGGGGGTGGCGGCGCGCGAGCGATATCTTATGTTGCGAGCGTTAATATGGCTACGGCAACCGCTTCACATCAGGCGGGCCGTATGCTTGTCTGCCACCCGACGTAGTATAAAAAAATAAAAAAAAAAAAAAAAGGTCGCAGGTTCGATCCCCGCACAAGACAAATATTTGTTACCATGTAGATATCTGTTTGTCTTGGTCGGGGTGTTTTTTTATGTATTATATGTATGTATCTACAAAAAAGAAATGTATTTAAGTATAAATAATCAAAAGTGCTGGTAGCTCTACCGGTGTTGTTGATAAACCAACTTGTACAAAAAAGGGAACTATACCCTACTATTTTCCCATTTTAAAACAGAATAATTTTTTTCGGGCCTAGACAAGAATCAGTATCAGTATCCGTACCTTGTTTAAAAATTCTTCACCAAAATATTGCCAGTATTCTATCTAAAAAAGATTTACTAGAATTGACACTACTCGAACTGGAAAAAAATAATAATGATCCAGACATAATATGTTTATCGGAAACTTTTATAAAGTCGGGTTCTGATAACTACGTAAAACTGCATAATTATGAAATGGCATCAAATTTTTGTAGAGATAAGCAGAGAGGTGGAACATGTATTTTGGTCAAAAGAAAATTGTTATATAAAAATCTGTCATTTATAAAATCACATGCGGTGGAAAAATCTTTTGAATGTTGTGGAATAGAAATTTTATCAAATCAGTCAAAAAAAATAATTATTGTCAGCCTCTATAGAACACCCTCATCAAATCCCAACACGTTTCTCAAAAAATTAGACTGCTTATTGCATGACATATTTAAAAAATACAAAAATAATGTCAACATTGTCCTAGCTGGTGATATCAATATAAATACGCTGCAATCTGGAACAGCTACGGAATACTTAAAAGACTTAGCTCAGATTTATGACCTGAAAATCCACATAAACGAGCCTACCAGAAAACGATCTTGCATAGATCATATATTGAGCAATATTAAAGACGCAACTGCAACAGTATTGCCTCTACACTTGTCCGACCATGAAACTGCTCAAATGCTTAGTATCCCTATCAAAAACAAAATGTTAAAACCCTCATTTTATTACATTTTCAAGAGGGACTATAGCGAAGAAAACATAACAAAATTTAGGAATTGTATAAGAAGCTTATCATGGTCTGAGATATACTACGAAACAAATCTTAATGAGGCTTTTGGTATGTTTCATGAATTAGTAAGTTTATTCTATAAACTGTGTTTTCCTAAATTAAAAATCAAAATAAACACAGCACAAAGAATCAAGCAGAATTGGATTAGTGAAGGTATAAAAGTAAGCTCTAAAACTAAAAGATTATTAAGATATAAATGTTATAAAGAAAAAACGTTGGCAAATAAAAACAAGTATAATAAATATTCGAAAGTATTCAAGAAATGTATATATAATTTAAAAAAAAATGCTAATATAAAATTTATCAATCGAAGTAGAAACAAGTGCAAAGCATCTTGGTCTATCATAAAAAATGAAATTTGTAATATGACATGTGATAATAATGTAGCCAACATAAAAATTGACAATACAATACTGACAGATCCTATAGACATAGCGACGACATTTAATAATTATTTTATCGATTCAACCAATACTAAACATGACATTAATAATAATAATAGTAATCCAAAAATAAGGTATAATAATAATACAGGACATTCAATGTTTTTAAGACCCATGTCAGAATCTGAAGTAAAAAAAGAAGTCATGTCATTAAAAAACACAAATTCAGAAGGGTATGATGAAATTTGTACTAAAGTAATAAAGTCAAGCATCGATGAATTATTACCCATTTTAACCCACTTGATTAACTTATCTTTTTCTACAGGTTCTTTTCCGGAACTGCTAAAATTATCAGTTGTGAAACCGCTGTTCAAGAAAGGTAGCAAAGATGATATAAAAAACTATCGACCCATAACGTTGATACCAATCTTTTCAAAAATTTTTGAAAAGTGTATGCTTAAGAGGTTAATGGAATTTTGCAATAAATTTGGAATAATTGCAGAAGACCAGTACGGATTTCAAAAGCATAAATCTACAACACTTGCTACTTACGCACTCATGACAGCTATTTTAACAAATATAAATAATAGAAATTTCCCTACTGCAGTATTTTTTGACTTATCAAAAGCTTTCGATGTTGTTTCACATAAAATACTTTTAAACAAATTAGAATTAATTGGAATTAGAGGACCTACACTTGATTGGATAGCATCTTACTTAAATAACAGATGTCAACGTGTTGTGATTACAAAATTAGATAAAAATAGCGAAATAACGACATACTCATCTAATTTTAGACATAATAAATATGGAGTTCCACAAGGGAGCGTATTAGGCCCTATTCTATTCCTTTTATATATAAATAATTTGCCTTATATTACAACTCATAAATGCACACTTTTCGCTGATGACATATCAGTTGTTGTTGCGACAAATAAAATAAATATGACCATTAAAGACCATGAAGATGACGTAAATAAAACTATTAGTGACATAATTCAATGGCTTGACATAAATAATTTAAAAATAAATGTAATTAAAACTAACTGGATTTACTTTAATAATTATAAAAATGAAATGTTTAATCTGAATATTCATTACAACAATGTACCAATTGACATGGTAAAAGAGACAAAATTTCTAGGACTAACGATAGATCAGCAAATGAACTGGAAATCACAAATTGAAAAAGTATGTTCTAAAATAAATAAATTCGTTTATGCTCTTAAACAAGTGAGCAATGTTACAGACAAAAAGACAGCACTTACAGCTTATCACGCGTATGTTGAGTCTACCTTGCGCTATGGCTTATTAATTTGGGGCAATGGTACCAACATCGGTAGAGCTTTTATTGCGCAAAAAAAGTGCATTAGATCGATGTATGGTCTTCCACCAGATGTGTCGTGTCGATCACGATTTAAGGAACTTGGATTATTAACCCTTCCATCTCTTTATATATATGTCATGGGCGTATTTATAAAAGAAAATAGCAAACTTTTTAAGAAAGCTAGTGCTTTATATGCTACAAACCATAGAAACCCTAACAGACTAGTATTTGACATAACTCCAACTATGAGTCAATATACCAAAAGCTGTTTAGGTATGTCTATTAAAATCTATAATAAAATTCCGGATGACATAAAATGTAGTAATAATAATGTATTCAAAAAAAATTTATATAAATGGTTGTTAGATAAAGAGTATTACACTATACAAGACTTTTTGACATGAAATGATTATTTGTAGCTATTGGACATTTGCTGTTAATGAATACTATTTACTTGACATTACAACCTATTATTCTAATATTAATATTGACATTGTATTTCTATCGAATAGACCTAATGGATAATTATTTTAATAATTTAGTACACTATATTTTGCCTCTAATTTAAAATCACAAACAATGTATTTGCATGCCACTGACTTGGCAAAACATGTATGCTCTACTAATTATTTGTCAACTTTCACACCGTGTTTTGTGCAAATAAATTATTATTATTATTATTTGTATCTCTCTTAAATCACGGGTCAAGCCCGGTCATTTGATAGGCGTGCGCGGGGATATGGATCCAACGCGCAGAGGCCCCTTTGAGAAGTTTGATGTAATGTTGTACGCCCGCCGTGACCCGCTCCAGGATATGTCAATGGAACGATATACCCATGAGCAGGTCTCGGCAGGCGTTGAGACTATTGCGAAGTGTGATGGAAAATGAATGGGCTATGGAGATGAGATCTGGGTGAAATTAATACCGGGCTATTACAGAAGAGGGTCGGACGCCTGCCATAACTGCTTTTATTGCTAGTTATTTCCGGCAGGCGGTGGCTTGCCACTCACTAGATGGGCCCCCGAAATGCCAGGAAATCGGCCGGGGGCAACACCGGTGTGAGTGACTCAGGGATGTCGAGAGGTGTGCTGCGCTTTCTCCGAAGTTACTCGCGGCGTGATGCCCTTTAACACTTCCACCCCTGGAGCATATAGCTCTAGCGGCTCCTCTCTGGACGGCCAATGAAGGCAAGCCAGAGCTGAGAGTCCTGCGGGCCTTCTTGTGTTTACACTCCGACCGATGAAGACACGTCGGAGACGAAGGCCCTGACCGACTCTCTGGAGACTCGGGTCCGTGGTGTCGCTACTCACACAACAGCTCGCCACACAAGCTGCCCTGCGGACTTATTATTATTATTATTATTATTATAATATCACTTATCTAGCACAAGCTTTGCTTTTTTGGAACTAGATGGCGCTGTAATGGCGATGTAAACTGTCCATAAATATTTATTATTTATATATTTTTAAGGCTGGCAACAGATCAGTGACCCCTTGTTGTTGCTGATTTCCATCGGCGATGGAGATTGCTTTCCATCAGGTGACCTACATGGTCGTTTGTCTACCCTTTCATATAAAAAAAACGCTCAGCTCAACTTAGACATCATTGTTTATAACGAATCGTGTTACTGGTCGCGTAGTGCGCGGTGTCCAATATAATATAATGAAATAATGAAATGAAATGAAATAAATTTATTGCGAAACACACCCAAGTAATAACTTAACAATAAAAAACATCACTTAAATAGATACAGACAAGTTTGTGTTGCAAAAAGGCATTGACTCAGCTGTATGTGGACCAGTGTCTAACAGGCTGCCGACACTAACCAACGCCGGTTTTCAGTCAGCCTTGTACAAATAAAATTGCCTATAATGCGGGTTTACACAAGCAATATTCTGTTTTACCTTAGCGTCGCCAAAGATTCAACAACTGTTGAGCTAACATATACGGTTATATATGTCAACTCAACAGCCGCCGAATCCCCGGCGACACCAAGGGTCAGCCAGTATAATAAGAACAAACGCAAATATAGAGACATTTGTTATCATTCTACAATTTTTCTATGAGTTCAGAAATTGACATTACAATTACAATAGAAATCATGTGAAGAGTCTATACTATGTAAAGTTTCGGCATTTCTAGTGCATATGTATAATATGCACTAAAAATGGCATATGCACTAATAATGTTAAGGCGCTGTCTCCACGAGCGAGAGAATCGCGGCGAGTCCGCGCTTCTATCGTCGGGTAATTTCCACGAACGAGCGATTATTCCGCCAGCATATCGTCACGACTCGTGACGGAATCACAGCGTGTCTGCGACGACTCGTAACGGAATCGTCGCATTTCCTTGTCGATGCGTTGTGCTTTTATTTGTTGAAAGAGTTCAGTTAGGTGCAAGAGCGCCACGTTCTGCGGCGGGTGCGCCACCAGTAGCGACGATACGACGACGTTACGCGCACACATTGCCACTCGTTGCATCGCCGCCGCGCCGTGTGGAGACGCATTCATAGAGTTATATAGAAATACATGGCACGGCACGACGATAATATCGTCGCGATTCTCTCGCTCGTGGAGACAGCGCCTTATGGTTGGTCGCCGCTACCAATGGTCGCGCTCGCGGTCGGCTAAAACTCGAAGGCCATATACGTAGTTAATTTTATTTTTATTTATTTTATTTTGGTACATACAGCCATGACACTAGCAAATTTCACAGAAATCTTAACATTAACGGACAAAGAGTACCGAGACAATACCACAATGCAGCCACAATATAAACACTAAATACATTAATGACGCGCTTTTCGTTCGATACCCGCACACGACAATCGTGTGCATGAACATGTCTGTTTATCTTGGTCTGGGTGTTTTCTATGTATTATATATGTATTTACAAAAAAAATGTATTTAAGTATTGAATAGAATAGAATAGAATACACTTTATTGCACCAATATGACAAATACATACAAGAAAGTTGCAAATTAAATAGTACAAAAGGCGGTCTTATCGCTAAAAGCAATCTCTTCCAGACAACCTTAACAAAAGAGAAATCATGATATAATTAGGTAGGTGGCGCATCACTAGTTGTAATAAAAATTATACAATAGGTATAATACAAATAGATATATAACTATAAATAAATATATATATATATGATCAAACATATCCTGTATCCATACACATGTACACCCATACACATATATACACACATATACATATATATATACATACACACATACATAAATATATCAAATATAATATATACATATATATACAAAGCAATAAAGAATCATTAAGGTACCTAACACATAGCAAAGACAGGATCCACGTAGAAAATAAATTAAACACAGAGAGAGAGGTAATGGGTTTTTAAAAGTATTTTAAATGATTGTAAAGATTGTGCATTTCGAATATCCATAGGCAGCACAGTATTATCAGTTATCTAGTACCCGTAGTACAGGATTTGCTTAATTTGGGACTACATGTCGATGTGTAGTAAGTCCATGAATATTTATTTATTTGAATGCAGTAACTGCATCTTTGTGACTGTAGTTTGGTATATATTATAGATTTGGTATACATTAAATTAATTTGTACACAAAATATTTTATATACTACACCGGGTGGCAGACAAGCATACGGCCCGCCTGATATGACGTGGTTTCCGTAGGCATAATAACGCTCGTAACATGAAATATCGCTCGCACGCTCTCACCACCGCTGTTAACGCAGCAACTTCTTCCTATTTGGTGACCTCATTTACTCGCAGGCTCATAGCAACCCTCAAAGGAATCGTTATTTGGCAGCGGTATTTTGTGAAGTGGAGGTACTTCCACTGTTGGGCAGCTTACAAAATATGCTATTCTCTACCTCTCTTTTCGTCAGAGCCACGTTTGTCAGTAAGCAGCGTGCACCACGTGCAGGTGAGGCTGGATCTGTTTCAAATATATTAATGAACCACTACACCCCACACAGATCGCAGCTAAAAGCGTCACAGAAAGTTTATTTGGACATAACCCAATTTCACAAAGTAGTGGAGTAGGCGGGAAGTAAACAACCTACGTTTGCCCACATTATCGTGTCCAACTTAGAGATACGGGGTATTAACTAACACCAGCTGGAACTTTATAACCTTTGTTTAACTATACAACGGTTAACTGGTCGTAAACAATCATGTATGTGACAAAGTAACACCACCTCCCCCCCCCCCTCCTTAAAAATAATACAATACTCTTTTTAACACCAAATATAAATCAAACATAAAAAATATAAATCAAAACCAGGACCAAAGCATAATAAAGTACAACAGGTGACTTTTTAGAGACTTTATATTATTTATTAGGCAATATCAAAGTGTTTGTTTGTTTGTAGTATCATTATTGTACATAAAGAACATATATATATTTATACACAATATAACTAGCAGAAATTCACGAACATGTACACGAATATGTAGTGCTTACGTAGTTACAAACCAGTCCCCGATAGATACGTAAATACATATTTTTTTTTGTAAATACATACTTATGATACATATAAAACACCCAGACTAAGACAAACAGACATGTTCATGCACACAAATGTTTGTCCTATGCGGGAATCGAACCCACGAGCGTTGGTGTCGAAGCCGCGTCATTGACCGCTACGCCACCGAGCTCGTCAATGTCAATGTAGACTTAATGCTACACAAGCATTCTCTACCAGTCGATGCAGGCTCAGGCGCTAATAATCGAGAATTTAAAATGTTTTAAATAGCCATAGCTAGCACAGTTAGTGGTAAAAATATCAGCCCCCTTACCACCATTTCTTATTGCGATTCAATAATTGAACAGATTGCTTATTCATACCAATGAATAAGCGACTCTATTCGTTTTGAAATAGAGTCGCTTATTCATTGGTATGAATAAGCATTCCTTTCTGTTATTGAATCGCAATAAGAGATGGTGGTAAGGGGGCAGTACATTTTTTTCAAACACTTGTTTGCCTACGTAAAATTTCTTTCAATTTTTCTTGGGGTTAAATAAATATTTCTGGACAAATTAAATAGCGCCACCTAGTCACAAATTAAGCGCAAAGCTTGTGTTATGGGTACTAGACAACTGATAAATGTACTTAAATACATTTTTTTTTTGTAAATACATACTTATTATAATACATAGAAAACACCCAGACCAAGACAAACAAAGATGTTCATGCACACAAGCGTTTGTATTGTGCGGGAATCGAACCCACGACCTCGGAGTCAAAGTGGCCATTGCATGCCATTCGATCACTGAGGTCGTCGGGTTGCGGGGGAGATGCTCTACAGCAAGCCATGATTCCATTGGCTGTGCCTGTTAATCTGTTAAGGTACATATTTTTTAAGCATGTACTATTTCTGTACACATTGCGTACAATTGTGATATGAATTTATAAACAACAAAAAAGGTGATGGGGTTTCTGGGGAGCACCGGAGCACAACGTTTAGGGGTGTAAGTCGTTCATCAACATCTTTGAACCAAAGCCAACTTCACCTGCACGCGGTGCACCCTGCTGACTGATAAACGAAGCTCTGGCGAAAAGAGAGGTAGGGAGCGTATTTGTAAGCTACCCGACTGGGAAATGTACGTCCACCTCACAGAATACCGCAGCCAAATAACAATTCCCTTGAGGGTTATTGTGTTCCTGCGAGTGAGTTAGGGCACCAGAAAGGAAGGAGATGCTGCGTTGGCAGCGCGGGTGGCGGCGCGCGAGCGATATTATATGTTGCGAGCATTAATACGGCTACGGTAACCGCTTCACATCAGGGGCCGTAAGCTTGTCTACCCGACGTAGTATAAAAAAAACGTGAATAGGCTTGTATCCCATTTTTTTTTCGATTTGTATTTAAAGACGTCACAATAATATAAATATAGTTGAAATAATTACTTCGATTGCATAAAAACTTCTCGAGATATGATAACTTGAAGATCACAATTTTGGACTATCCCGAAAACGCTCCATACAAAAGGCCACCACGTTATGACGTCGTGCATTAAATCAGAAATTTGTACGACAGCTATGTTAAATATTGCGTTTATGTAGCCTGTGCCGTAACAAAAGTTATAGTATTTTTTATTGTTTCTACAATGGTAATATTTATTTTTTATATTTTCATACCTTTAAAATGGACTTTCCCACCAAACTTTGACCGAACATTAAACACGTCGTACATAAGTTATTAAAATTTTAAGATCGCAGATTGTTCTATTTTTATGTATTTTACGTTACTGATAGAGAGTTTTTATAATTTTGTGACATGGGCAACAAGCCTATTACAACCCGATTCGTACAGTGATTTCAGCTGTACGTTAATAGTCAGTACCAGTTGCTTTTTATACATACAAATGAATAGTTACGTAAATAAGATTAAATAACATTCTATCAGAAAATTGTAATTTCTAGTTTTTCAGTAAACTATTGTGGTAGAGGCTTCAACTTGTATGGGCTATGTTTTGTACACTCTCGGGTGTAGGGTTACCAGACGTTAGGATTTGTCCTGACATGTCAGGATTTTTGGATCCCTGTCAGGATTCCGGCCGGACTTGGCAAATGTCAGGATTTTTGACATTAGAGCAAAACAAACATTAAATTCTCATTAAATTCTATTTATAATTATTTTCTTTGGTAACAATCAACACTAAGCAACAGGTACAATAATTGGTAAATAATCAACACAACTTAAACTATAAAACTTAAACTTTCTTTCTTGCACTCATTAAACTTAAAATTTAAAAATATGCAATAATAAGTATAATATAAATCTAATCAACATTGAAAATTATAGTTATATAGGTTACCTATAATACCTAAAAATATATTTAAAAAAAACTAGACTATCATGTATCGCACCGTGCGGGTGCGGGCGATCTTAGCATAATGTCAGGACTTTTTGTTAGGAATCCGGCTTTTTGTCAGGATTTTATTGGCATACCATCTGGTAACCCTACTCGGGTGAAGCTCAGCAATACAATACACAATACAATACTGTTTATTACACCAACAATATAAATATTACAAAGGACTAAGGCGTATTAAAGTACAACAGCCCCCTTACCACCATCTCTTATTGCGATTCAATAATTGAGTAGATTGCTTATTCATACCAATGAATAAGCGACTCTATAACATTTGAAATAGAGTCGCTTATTCATTGGTATGAATAAGCATTCTATTCAGTTATTGAATCGCAATAAGAGATGGTGGTAAGGGGGCAGGCTGCTTTATCCCAGGCAACCTTCGTATGAGTATTAGTGCTTACGTAGTTACAATATATAACAGTAATATATAACAGTACTCCATATGCGGCCGAACTTGAGCTTTGTAAAGCATAAGTCTTTGCCGCGGGTTGAAGTACTGCTTTGCCCTGTTGAGCACACCTAGTTTCTTCGACGCCAGTGTCGCTGACAAGTCCCTGAAAGAACCACGGTACATAGCAGATCTTTACTGAATAACCATCTCTTTAGATTTTTAATACCTCATCTTTTTAGGGTTCCGTACCCAAAGGGTAAAACGGACTCTATTACTGAGACTGCGCTGTCCGTGCGTCCGTCAGTCACCAGGTGTATCTCATTAACACCTGCGCGCGTGCACACTAATCCGCTTGACATAGCACACTGTTGACGGTAGACTTGTGTAGTTCCTGAGTGAGTAGTTCAATTATACCAGTTCATCCTGTTCATCATACAAGCCGGTTCTTGTCACTCACTCTTTCTTGTCCCATATAGTTCAATGCGTCATTTAGTTCAATCGAGTGACAAAGAGTAAAAAGAACGGAAATACATAAAGCGTACGTGCTAGAATGAGAGAGATACGTTGTAATGCCAAAATTGCTAGCGATAGAGAGCGAAAAGGACGGAAGATTCTGAAATTGATCGAGATAAAACGAGACAGATAGTTTCGTGCGTGGTTAACTGACCGAATTAGAACTCGAAGGCTAAGGACATAAGAACCATTATAGCTGTTAGCGAAAATAGGCTCATTTTATATTAATTATTATTTTAAACACAAAATAATTTCTTTTTACTCAAGGTTGACATTCCTAAGCCTGTGAAAAGTTTGAAGGAAAATCAATATTTGTAAGGGAATTTATAAAATATTTAATTGTTATACTTATTTAATACAAAAATACAATGTCATCAAAATGATGCAATAGAACTGAGAAAATGTAGAAGGAGTCAGTCAAAGTAGAACTACTGAGTCGATTGAATCAAAGATACATTGAACTAAACTGAAATAGTGAATCAAAAGAACTACAGAAGTGATTGAACTAAATGAAGTAATTGAACTAAATGAACTAGATGAGTGATATAGTTCATTTGCGTCAAAAGAACTCTCTTTTCAGTTCAGTGAACTGTTTTGCGCAAGTCTAGTTGACGGGGCGCAGCGGGGCGGGGCGGGTCGCATCGCAGGCGCTAAAATCCGCCGCTCAAAATCCGACACGCTGCGCCCCGACTTAGTCTGCGATAGTGCATATAAAATACATACAAGCGATTTGAGAGGATTTTTGTGCTCCGCCCCGACACGCTGCGACCCGACACAATGTGCGCGTACCTTATTTTTTTTTATACCACTAGAGTGGAAAACAAGCTTACGGCACGCCTGATGGAAAGCTGCTACCGCAGCCTATGAACGCCTGTAACACCAGGGGCATCACACGCGCGTTGCCGACCCTGTAAAAACCTCTTCACGCCCTTTTTGAAGAACCCCATGCTGTAGTCTCCTGGGAAAACCTCGACAGGCAGTTCATTCCACAGCTTGACAGTACGCGGGAGGAAACTTCTCTGGGACCGCACAGTACGCGACCACTTAGGCTCCAATGTGTGGGAATGAATTCCCTGTCGATGGCGAGCGGTGCGACTGTAGAAGGAGGCCGTGGGCATCATGTCAAACAACTCCTCTGAACACACCCCATTGTACAATCGGTAGAACACACAAAGGGACGCAGAATCTCGTCTCAGACTTAACGGTTCTAAACCGTCTGTAAGTTTGAGATCCTCAACAATCCTCACAGCACGCCTTTGAATCGAGTCGCAAGGTGCAAGCTGGTATCTAGGCGCTCCCGCCCATAGATGGCAACGGTACTCCATATGCGGCCGAACTTGAGCTTTGTAAAGCATAAGTCTTTGCCGCGGGTTGAAGTACTGCTTTGCCCTGTTGAGCACACCTAGTTTCTTCGACGCCAGCTTGACCTTTCCCTGGAGATTTCAACTCCGAGAATCCCCTTCCCTTAGCCGTCGGTTCCGGTTGTTGTCATTAGGCGGTTTGAAAACACCGGCCTCCTACAACCCGCAGTTAAGCAGCGTGGTAGGGTATACTCTAAACCCCTTCGATTGAGGGGAGGCCCAAATCCCAGCAGTGTAATGAATAAGAGTTGACGACGAGAATTGTTGAATAACACTATTCCGTACCGTGTTGAAACAAAACATCTGCAATTTTCCATCAACCACCAACTATAAAAGCATTAATAAAGGAACAAACTAGTATACTTACTAAGGCGGTAGTTCTCCTGTCCTGGCCCGTCAATAGTGTGCGATATCAATTTGACTGACATCGAGGTTTGTGTGCACATACTATACCTACTGTAAATATATCTAGCAGAATATATTAACTATATGTACTCGTAACCCCTATTTAAACCGGGAATTGTTCTACATAGGTAACAATAAAAGCATTAGCAAATTAACAAACTATGCTAATAATAAGTTAGTGCACTATTGGAATTTTCGCGTAAAAGTTAGTAGGGTCGTCAAGAAGGTATTCATCGATATTGCCAATTTCTTTCCCTCAATAAATCGGTGTTGGTTTATCGTTGTTATGTACTACTCCTGAAGAACGATAACGTAGCTTTAGTGTTTGCGATAACGTGAAAATACCTTTATATTGACTCTATTATGAAGTTACCGTATAAATACATAGTGTTGTGACGAAAGACGTATAAATAAGAATCTGGTAAAAAACTATTCATTCGGACTTTCAACAACGCGTCCATATCGGTTCACCTAAAGTTTTTTTTTACCCGAAATTGTTTCCTCATACCGATTTGTAATCCGAATGATCACTCTTCCTAAAATTTTTCTTTAATAATGTCATCTCTATGTATTATCTGTGGCAATTATCATAGACTTAGGATTCTTTTTTTATATGAGAGGGGGGCAAACGAGCATGTGGGTCACCTGGTGGAAACTAATCACCACCACCCATAGAGATCAGCAACACCAAGAGGTCGCCGATCCGTTGCCAGCCTCGCTACTACACTACACTACACTATAACATCACACATCGGATCGGATTTGTATGACGTCACCTCTAGTTTGTACTCCTCAAGCCCTTTTATTTGATGTCCATACTAAAAGGGTTGTAAAAAACTAATTCCACGTCTTGGAAAGGCGACTTACAGACATAACATTTCACACCATGTGAACTGTACTGTTTTAGTCACAGAACTAATAAGTTATTATTAGTTCTGTGGTTTTGGTACTGCGGTGTAGCTCTATGGCGTCATGTCAATCGATCACGCATGTTAAGCAAGTGCGGATCCACCGTTGTGGGCACGGTGGGCATGCCCATAATCCTAATATACTTGTAACGTCGCACTTTCACGGTCTATTGAGATCGATAAGCTGATGATAATAAACGCTATGACTTAATAAAATTTAATAATTTTAACAAAAAATAACCGACTCCAAACATTACTGTACTCTTATGTACTCGACTTATTATATATGTAGATACAGCCTGATGATGATGGTAATGAAAAAAATATGGGACCAATATGGAAGTATACTCTTTGAAATAATAATCTATCATCTAGCCCCAAAGTAAGCGAAGCATGTGTTAACATACGTTAATACATTTTTTTTGTAAATACATACTTATGATAGGTACATAGAAAACACCCAGACCAAGACAAACAGACATGTTCACGCACACAAATGTTTGTCCTGTGTGGGAATCGAACCCACGAGTGTTGGTGTCGAAGCCGCGTCATTGACCGCTACGCCACCGAGCTCGTCGAAATAAAAAAAGTTTTTTTCAAATCGGTTTATAAATCACGGAGTAACTAATTAAGTAACAAACTTTAAAAAAAAATATAGTCAAATTGAGAACCTCCTCCTTTTTTGGAGTCGGTTCATCATCGTCATCATCATCAGGTCATTTTAGTCTCCACTACAGGAGTACGACCCTCTCTCGTCCGTCTCAGACAGAAGGAGGTTTTGGCCTACACTCCCCACGCTGGCCAGACGGTTTGGAGAGACCTGATCGACGTTTAAAAACGTATTTCCCTTAGTCGCCTTGTACGACATCCACGGGAAGAGACGGAGTGATTCTATTCTAGTCTGCCGGAAACCACACGGCTTGGAGTCGGTTAAAAAAACACAATTTCGAGTTTTCAGGTGGCTGTGACCAAAACCTTTTTCGAGGGCTGGATCCGCGCCTGATGTTAAGCAACTTCGATTAGTAGCCTGTATGTGGATTTAGTTTCTGGGACAGTTTGAGTAATGTGTGTATGTATTGTTACGAGCTAGGATTTCTAGAATTGACAACTTCCAAGGATTTATTCAAGCAGGGTCTGGTCTGCAAGTCTTCACAACACGAAGTCCACACGAAGATTCAGTAGACATACGGGTCATTATTGATTGCAGCGAAGTATGCGGTCACTATTCTAGAAGGTTTCATCATGTTTCATTCTATATGATTCGCGACAGGACCGCGACAGTATTATAGGTCTATAGGTGGCACGTTAAGTTGTCATTAGTTGACAGTTGTTAATCCAAGTCAGTGGCCTTTGGGCGGTTAGAAAACACTGGCTTCCTCCAACCCGCAGCTGAGCAACCTGATGAAGTACTCTCCAAGGTCCCTTCGATTGATGAGAGAGGGGCCATTCATAAATTACGTCACACGAATTTCATGATTTTTTGACCCCTCTCCCTGTCCTTGTCACAGCTGGTCACATCTGTGAGACTCCCCCCTCCCTAGTGTGACGTCAAATATTTTGCAATTTTACATCTCGAGTTGCAAATCATTTTTAGTTTTTCGTTAATAGTTCAGTTTGTTTTCTAATACTTAGATTATAAAATTTTGAATTTTTATAAAATTTTTTCGTCGACCCCCTCCCTCCCACCTAACGTGTGACGTAATTTATGGATGGCCCCAGACCCCATATCTCAGTAGTGGGATGAATATGCCCTACCGCCGAAGCTCAAGCCGATTACCATCAGATTTTTAGATTGTAAAAATCAAATTTCAGCTTAGAATGGCGGTAATTTTGTTTAGCTAGGGTTGCCATCTCCAAACGCTACTTACCAGGACAAAATGCGGGAAAACTCCGGGTTTTGAATCTTAAAAGCCGGACAGCCGGTGTCTTTTATTACTAGTACTATTTTTTTATTTGTGACAGGACTAGGGTTGCCAACCGTCCCGCTATACGCGGGATGTCCCGTTTCTGAGACCCGTAACAAGACGTCCTCAGCGTGGTAGCGGGACGCTAAATATCTCGCTTTACGATATTAGCACAGTATAAGTAATAGTACTAACGTACAGTATGGACACTCTCTGCCGCTCTCACTAGTCGACCTCACCTCCCCTATGAGACCGATTTGGAACCGTTCGCAATGGATGCAACGTCCTACAAATTGACGTCGCTCGTATTTTATTCTCCATGCAGTTTAAAAGATGGGAGTTACTTGTGCAGTGGATGGATGTCTCAACACATGGAAAATCAAAAAAAGAAATTTATTCGATGCCTTTGGATGAAATAAAGTACTGATTTTTTTATAAATTACCTAAAAAGCATGCCGCAGCCATAGTTTCATCATAACTAATTCGTGTCTGTCAAAGTAGGATACAAGTTACAATTAATACGAGATGAGAAAAGGATAGCATTATATGTCTCAAAGAAAAGTGAGTGCGCAGACGCGGAAGTGACATTGCTGTCACTTGAGTTATGGTGGTTTATTGTTGTAAGGGTGTTTTCCCTTACGTTGATCAGTGACTTGTTTGCTTGCTGTGGAGTGCAGAAAGGAAAGATCACCAAAAGTTGAAGTTAGTATAATTAGGTGATTACAAACAAGTCAGATGCTGGCAATTCCTTTCTCCAATGTGTATTGGTTCGATGTTATGATTGCACTCACCGATATTAGTGACAATATTTACTTTTATAGTAATCAAATATGACGCGTGCGCGCGGAGTCGCCGCATCAGCAAAATATAAAATTTACATGTGTGGTGTAAACCGTACATTTTGGGAACACCAGAAAAGAGATAAAAAGTTAAAATGAAAATGCTCAACACAAAGAGATAAGGAAATGCCATTACAAAATAAATTTAAATCATTCGAAGTTAAACGCGAGGTTCTTAATTCCACCGGTGACGTTCTGACGTGACGTCTCTGCTGGCGGGACCTCAATGTGGATGCTCCGTTGCTGGGGCTCGTCCGGTCGCCGTATTACTTGAAGTTCGATATCTTCAGAGTGTCGACAAGCTGGTGCCCGTGGTCGGTTTCTTGCACAGTAGTGACAGCGCTTCCTCCCAACCAGCACCAGCACAGTAAAAATGATTGCTATCAGTAGAGTATAGCAAATGGCGTATTGATGTACGTCATGAGTAGATAGAGTTGGTAATCTGGCTTCTTGTTTCTTTTGATGGGCGATATCCTCTTCAATCTTCGCAAAGTCGGAGTTTGTTGTCTGTAGCAATCGTGGGAAATCGTGGTAAGTTGTCAAGTTAACTATCTTGTTGATAGACGTGTTGAAAGCTGGGACCGAAAAATCATAATCCATCTTCATGCGGCTGTTATAGTGGCGATGAGAGTGGATCATCAGTCCCTTAGATTGCACCACGCATCCTTGCGGCAGGGTGATTATCCCGGATGACGTTATAGTATAAGAGGTAACGTCATTACCACATATAATACGTAGTGGACAAGTTTCACAACATATGATCAACCAGCTGTTCTGTGTATGTAATTCAATCCACGAGTCGTAGCACGCTCGGCGCTCGACTTCACAAGGCTGAATGTTTTGATGCGACAGCAGTTTCGCTTCGCAAGGTGCCTTGTTATTGTGTAAATCGAATATAGGTGGATTCAATTTGCAGGTAAACTTGTTCGATTTCTGTAGTGAGCAATGTTTGAAGTCATCATCACTCATCAACATGTAGATATTCTTTTCAAAGTTAACAGCTATGTACTTCGAAGTCACTCGTATATAAACCGCTTCTGAGTCTCCTTTTATGGGCAGTGCAGTAGGTTTATAGAGTGTGAAGTCCTCGTTCGATATGAGTGGAATGTTCATTTCGAAAAGAAAGTAGTTTTCAGTTACTCGTGCTTTGACATGTATCTGCTTGTAAATGTCTTGGATTTCTTCCTTATAGTTATCTGCCGGTAAAGATAATGTTTTCGGGATGATTCCAGATATCTCATTGAGTTGCTGAATGAGATGAGCAGGCGTTATCAAATGAACGTCGACATGTCCTTGATAGACGTTAGTCAGTGTGTCAAAGAGCATCTCTTGAAAAGTTTTCAGGCTGTTCATCAGGAGATACAAAGTTAGTGAAGCTGAGTTGATGTAAGTTGTAGCTGACAGGACTTGTATTTCTGTCTCTAGTGCACCAATATTCTGGTTATTTTGATTCACGAATTGATCGATCATAGTGAATTGGCGCTGAATGTTATCTTCACTTTTCTTTAGAATCTTATTCTCAAGTTCCACAATAGTTGTTTGGTTTTTGATAAGTTCCAATAGATAGTTGTCATTGTTTCGAAGAGATTCAATATCTTCTTCGTATTTGTCAGCAAATCGTTGGTCTAAAATGCCAAATAAGCTATTAGCGAGGTATCCCACTCCGTCCACTAATCCTCGTTTCTTTCGGCTTGCAGTTAGATGTTTGTGTGGGTTTATTAAAATGTCGTTACAATGTTGTAAAAGATCCATCTTGTGACTTAATTGTTCCATTGTAGTGTTGCATTGTAGTAAGTTGGAGTTATGACACAAGTTTTTCAAGTTATTGAAATAGTCGTTGATACGGCGAGTTCCTTCCCAATAAGTTGATAAGTTGTAATACATAATAAGCGTCCACTCATTATGCACCGTATGCAGTTTGCCCACCGTGTCATAATAAATAGGTCGGCTGTTTTCTAAGGCCGTAACCCGAGCTCCAGACGACCCGGCGTCGAGGGAGCCATATGATGGCGATAACAATGTAAACATTGTCAGCATTGTTATTAATAGATTGGAATTAATAAGTTTATTTCCTTTCCGTTTTTTCTGTTCTGAGTTCTTTTTTTTGTTTATTTTCAGTTTCCGGTTCTGATTCACTTTCAGAGCTCAATGGGAGAGGCGACAGTTTGACGATAGGACGTGTGATGACTCCAGTCTGAGTTTTGATGGTAGTCACGCGAACATATCCGTCGGATCCAGGATGTGTCTCCAGGATGCGACCCATAGCCCATTTTCCTGGCGGCAAGTTATTGTCTTTAACCAGTACAATGTCACCAATCCGAATGTTTTTGGTAGGCTGGTTCCATTTGCTCCGTGTTTGTAGCTGAGATAGATAGTCAAAGGACCAGGTTTTCCAATATCGTTGGAACATTTGTTCAACCATCTGCCATCGGCGACGTATATCGATGTTGTCGTCAGTGTAGTTTGAGAGTGGCAGGGTCATTATCGAGCTGCCGGTGAGGAAGTGTCCGGGAGTCATACAGTTATAAAACTCCTCCGGGTCTTCGGTCAACGGGCACAGTGGCCTCGAGTTCAAGCATGCCTCGATTTTGGTAAGAAGTGTGGTAAACTCCTCATAGGTTAATTTCTGGTCGCCCAGCACTCGGCGTAGATGACGCTTCATCGACTTTACTGCGGCTTCCCATAGGCCTCCTGCACTAGGCCAGGCAGGCGCGTTAAAGTGCCATTGGACTTCCAGCTTCGTAAGTTCGTTGAAAAAGTCTGTGTTTATAATTTTCTTGAATTCATCGAATTCCTGTCGAAGTACTTTTGCTGCTCCGACAAAGTTAGTTCCGCAATCCGAGTACATATGTTTAGGGGTGCCGCGCCTCGCGCACAAGCGTTGAAAAGCTGCTATAAAGGTTTCTGTAGTGAGGTCGGAAACCAGTTCGATATGCACGGCTTTGGTACTCATGCATATGAATATTGCGATATAACCCTTCGTAGTTTTGACGCCTCTGCCTTTGTTGATTTTCACATCCACGAATCCAGAGAAATCCACCCCTGTGTGTGTGAACGGTCTACTTGGAGTCACTCGTGATGTTGGAAGATCTGCCATCAGCTGACTGTTATTAGTTTGGTTGAAGCGGTGACAACGCACACACTTTTGTAGCTGGGCTTTGACAGCCCTATTGCCGCCGACTATCCAGTATCGCTGCCTTAGATGAGTCAACGTTAGCCGAGCTCCTCCATGCAAAGTGCTTAAGTGTGCATTTTCGATTAATAGTTGTGTGTATCGACCAGAGTATGGTATTATGATGGGGTTTTTCATGTTCATAGGCAAGTCGGAGTTCTTGAGACGTCCGCCGACACGTATCAGCTGGTTCTTATCGATTTGAGGGTTCAGTTTCAATAGTGTACTCTTCTTAGATAAAGCTTCATTATTAATCAGTTGTTTATAATCTTCCGTAAATTGTGTTTTTTGTACGTGACTTATAATAAGTATGTTAGCTTCATTTAATTCGCTTGTTGTTAGGTATTCCGGTTCGGATTTCTGTTTGTTGCGTAATATAGAAATATAGCGTAGTATCCATGCAGTAATTCGTATCACTCGTGTTAATGAACTACATTTATTTAATAATGTAGTTGTAAAATGTTCTTCGTTCTCAGGCGAGGCTGTTTTCCGAACGTGATGAGTTATGGAGCCGAAGTTAGTTTGAAAGTTACAGAGTTGTTTCTTGTTTTCTTCAGTCTCCCGTTCTTTCAGAAATTCAGGTCCTTGCCACCATAAGTTGTGACTCATGAGTTTGCTTGGCAACATGCCTCTCGAGGCGCAGTCAGCGGCGTTATGCTCTGATCTGACATAACGCCAGTTAGTCGCGGGGATGACGCGCTTGATTTTGACGACTCTGTTAGCAACATACGCCTCTCTGTTTGACGTATCGCCTTGAATCCATGCTAATACCACCTGGGAATCACACCAGGCAGTTATTGTTGTTTTGTAATCGGAGAGAGCGTCTTTTATCTTCTCCATAAGTTCGGCTAAGAGTTGAGCGCCACAAAGCTCAAGCCTCGGCAATGTAGTCTTCTGCGTCACTACCCGTGTACGTGACGCTAGTAGGGAAATCTTTAGTGATCCCTGTCCATCCATGATGCGGCTGTATACGACACAAGCATATGCTTTTTCGCTTGCGTCGCAGAAACCGAGCAATTCCACGCATTGTTCGGTGTCGCCGATCCATCGGTTTAAGTTTATGTTTTTGATTAACGAGAGTTCGGTCTTGAGTTTCATCCATTCTCCCTCAATGTCCTCGGGTACGTTGTCATCCCAGTTGAGTTTAGATATCCAAAGTTTCTGGAATAATAGCTTAGCTTTGACTGTTACAGGAGACAGCCAGCCCAAAGGATCATATAGTTTGGATATTTCCGAGAGTAAGGATCGCTTTGTTATGTGCTTCGAGTTTTCTGTCGTAGGCCAGTTGAAGTTAAATGTATCGCTCGTGGGGTTCCAGCGTAGTCCCAGTGTTTTCGACGGTTCATCGGTTTTGAAGTTGTAAGTATTGTTGGAGGAAATCTGATCTTCTGGCAAATCTTGTAATAGTGGAAGATGATTGCTTGACCACTTGCGGAGGTTCATTCCGCCACCCTTTAGCAACTCGATGAGTGATTGTTGTAGTTGTTTCGCATCATCGTACGAGTTATGACCGCTGATAAGGTCATCGACATAAAATGCGTGTTTCAATGCGTTTGCGGCTTCGGGAAACTTGTGCCCGTCGTCGTCCGCTAGCTGTTTTAAAGTTCGCAGGGCAATCCATGGGGCGCATTTCAGGCCATATGTAAGGGTGCAAAGTTGGTATTCCCTGAGGGGTTCGTTTGGTGTATCCCTCCAGATTATTTTTTGCAGGGGTTGTTGTTCTGCTGTGATCCATATACAACGGTACATTTTCTCAATGTCCGCAGTAAAGGCGTATTTGTATGATCTCCACTTCAAAATGAGCGCTTGAATATCCTTTTGAAGTTTGGGGCCTTTCTCAAGGAGGCTGTTGAGACTGTGGCCGTTGCTATTTTTTTGAGATGCGTTAAACACAACTCTTAGTTTGCTAGTTGTAGAGCTTTCTTTCAAGACTCCGTGGTGCGGTAAATAGCACATAGTAGTTGATATAGGAGACGATGGCTTCATATGTCCTAGTTCTTTGTATTCCTTAATAAAATCTTTGTACATAGTAGATAGTTGTTTATTTTTATTAAGGCGTTTCTCTAGTTGTAGAAATTGGGAAACAGCGATGGGTCTTGATGTTCCCAGTTTTTCCTCGTAATCGGAGCAAAGTGGCATCTTGACGATGTATTTTCCGTCCGAGGCTCGTTGTACTGTTTCCTTGTAAAAAAGTTCACATTGGTCGTCCTTAGAAATATCCTTAGAGTTCTGGATTTCTTCGGTCTCCCAAAATTTTGTTAGTTCCTCCAAATTGATCAGTGTCATATGACAGTTAAATGTTTTCATTTTCCCGCATAATATCCACCCTAGGTGTGTCTGTTGGGCAACAGGGGATTGTTGGCTTCCCTTTAGTACCCCGTCCAGAATTATTTCAGAATACACGTCTGCTCCCAATAGAAGGTCAACAGGGCGAGACTTGTTGAATTCTGGATCTGCAAGTTTCAGATTTTCCAGGTGTGGCCAGTTAGATTTTTCAAAAGTTGAGCTGGGTAAGTTATTAGTTAGTTTCTTCATAATAAGTGCTTGAGTTTCAAAGGTGAAGTCAGAGTGTATCGACTTGCAAGATAAGTTGAGTTGTCCCTTGCAATCCTCGGACACCGATGCGATGCCAGTGACAGTAGCTGAGAATTTGTTTCGGGGAAGACGTAGCAGTTGTGCTGCGTTTTCAGTGATTAAGTTGACTTGCGAGCCTTGATCCAGAAGGGCTCGAAGTGTAAGATAACTTCCATCCATAGTTTTAATTTGTAGTTGAATTGTTGTAAGTAATATCTCCGTATTGCAGTTAGCTAAGTGATTCGAAGTTGGAAGTCGTGAAGATGTTGAAGGATGTTGCTCCATATAATTTGGTTTATTCGAAAATTGATTTTTCCAGTTGGGATTGTGCAATAGCGTGTGGTGTTTCAAATTACATTCCCTGCACGTTTTCTGCGACTTGCATACTTCGTTATGTCGAAATAGACAGTTTTTGCAAAGTTTCAGTTTTGCAATTGTGTTACTGCGTTGAGCTATGTCCATGTTATTGAAATTAGGACAATGCATCAGCACATGATTTCCGGTGCAATGTGGGCAATTTCCGTAAGTAGTATGATAGTTGTATGACTTCTTGAATTCCAATTTTTTTGATGTTTGTTTCGGCGAAGGTTTCCATTGAGATGATTTTTCAGACGGTGTATTTCCCTTTTTAGTTGATCTGGCGGTCTCGTATGCCATGAACTTGCATTCCAGGAAGTATAAAAAATCAGATAAATTTTGAAGTTCTCGATGATCTCTGATCTCGTTCATGTATTCGTTCAAAGTGGTTTGATCCAAATTTGGCAACATTAATTGCACCACCATCGGGTCCCAAGTAGATGTATCGATACCGATGTTAGCTATTCCGCTCATGCATTCCTTTATGGTGTCATGCATTTTTCTCAAGTTGTTGGCATCTGGATGTTGTATGACTGGAAGATTCATCATTGTGTTGAAAAATGATGTAAATTGTAAGCGATGGTTGTCGTAACGCTGTGTTAATATTTCCCAGCAGGAAGAGTAGTTTTCAGCGCTGACAGATAAATGCTGTACCAAGGTCTCAGCTTCGCCCTTGAGTTTGGTCTTGAGGTGCTTCATTTTCTGAGCCTTGTTGATAGTTGGGTTGTTGTGGATAGTCTCAAGGAACAAATCCTTGAAAGAAATCCACTTGCTATAATTCCCAAAAAAATCCGGGAGTTCCACTTTCGGTGCAGATTGTTGGTAGTGTGCGTTCGCCCAAATTTCGGAGTTGAGCTTCTTACGTAGTTCGTCGTACTGTGCTTCAATTTCCGAAAATGTTTGGTTGTAATAGTTATTCGATCCCTTTAGACGGAAATCTATTTGCCAGTGTAGATTGTCAATGGGTTCCCATTTAGATTTCAAAATAGCTAAGTTTTCCTCCAGTTCCCATTTCTCCGAAACAATTGGTAAGTTAATTTTTGCCATAGCACGCTGAATGGCGTTAAAGTTGCATTCTTGTTTGTTGAGAAGGCTCCGGACAGAGCTGTCGTCCGTCTCTTGAACGTCGCCCTCAAAAGTTCCCGCTAAGTCAAACTTGATGCGTTGTTGTTTGCCGATATCGTTAAGGCGATTGTTCATATCAGTTTTAGTTGTAAGGTACATCTCCTTAGTTTTTCCGTAGATGTCCTCAGTGAAATAGTTGATAGTTTTGTCTTCAAATTCCAGCATCAAAAGGGCATGTCGCTTATCGAAGTCTATCCATTGCTCTTCGAGTGACGCTAGACGTAAGTTAAGATAATCTTCAGTTTTCCGAGACGAAGAGTCCTTGCGATAGTTGACACACAAGGACTTGATGTTCTCAAAACAGGTTTGTTGAAGTTCCAGCTTCTCCATGTTGTTGCGTTTGTGTTGTTATAACTTACAATATCTGGCACGGATTGATGACAGATATAGTGTTGCTTCAGTTAGTTGTGTAAATATCTGGCACGGATTAATGACAGATACAGTGTTGCTTCAGTTAGTTGTGTAAATATCTGGCACGGATTAATGACAGATATAGTGTTGCTTCAGTTAGTTGTGTAAATATCTGGCACGGATTAATGACAGATATAGTGTTGCTTCAGTTAGTTGTGTATCTCGAGATGAAGAATCCTTGCGATGGTTGACACGCACGGTCTTTACGTTCCCGAGACAAGCTTGTTGAAGTTATAGCTCCGGATATCTGGCACGTAGTTGACGGTGACAGGCGTAGAGCGTTGGGTTGGTTCGTTGTAGATCTCAGTGTCCTTGCACTCTATACGCAGTGTGTGCGCCTTCTCAATCCAGCTGGTGATTCTCGCTTGTGAGAGGCCAGCCGAACCGATTCGCCACTGTCGTTTAGAGACACAAAAAAACACCAAGTTCTTGATAGCTTGAAGGACCAAATGTAAGGGTGTTTTCCCTTACGTTGATCAGTGACTTGTTTGCTTGCTGTGGAGTGCAGAAAGGAAAGATCACCAAAAGTTGAAGTTAGTATAATTAGGTGATTACAAACAAGTCAGATGCTGGCAATTCCTTTCTCCAATGTGTATTGGTTCGATGTTATGATTGCACTCACCGATATTAGTGACAATATTTACTTTTATAGTAATCAAATATGACGCGTGCGCGCGGAGTCGCCGCATCAGCAAAATATAAAATTTACATGTGTGGTGTAAACCGTACAATTGTTATTGTTTACAATTTTCTTATTTACATTTCAATGTTTATTGTGCGTGATGTCATGTGTGTGTGGTATTAGTTTTAAATTACGTTTGTTCCATGTGAATATGAAAATGAATCAAATCATTGCGCATGCATTTATATGAATAGTAAAAAGCTACAATTAGTAAGAATGAAATGGGTTTGACCATTACAATGAACCGGTGTTCGGAAGGCGAACGTTTGATTTAGTGGTGATTAGAAAATACAAAATTTTGGATAAGTTAGCAATGGCAATTATACAAGGCGTTTTGTAAATATTGGCTGAAGTCAGTGTAATGTATTTACTATGTTTTTTTTTCTTCACTACGCCCACCTGATGTGAAGCGGTTACCGTAACCATATTAACGGACGTAACATTAAATATCGCTCACGCGCTGCCATCCTTGCTGCCAACGCAGCAACTCCATCGTCTCTGGTGACCTCACTCACTCGCTGGAACACAACAACCCTCAAGAAAATTGTTATTTGACTGCGGTATTCTGTGAGATGGTGGTACTTCGTCAGTCGGGCTTAAAAAAGCTTAAAAAATACGCTATGTCCTACCTCTCTTTTCGTCAGAGCCTCGTCTGTCAGTCAGCAGGGTGTACCCCGTGCAGGTAAGATTGACTTTGGTTCAAAGATGTTGATGAACCACATACACCCCCTTACATGTCCGACTAATAATTAAATAATGCCAGCCCTAGAGAACGTCACTCAAACCTACGCACGTGTACAGACGTCATTTGGTTACTACATGCAAAAGCGCCATTTTTGTATGGAGTGGCCGGGGTTTGATATTAGCGTGCGTAGCTAATATCGTAAAGCGAGATATTTAGCGTACATACATCAAATGCTCAATCTCAAGACAAATACTCGTTTAAAAAGTAACTTATAGTTTTCACGATAAAGTGTAAATTATACATATGTATAATTAGTCTATAACTGTGTTTTTTTTTTTAATAAATCTTGACAATTATTTAACTAACAAGGTGTCTTATTTACTTCTCATCCTGATTTGCAAAGAAAAGTTCACGTTTTTTGTATTCTAAACAAAATTCATTAGATCACGCTTTTTAAATCCTTGTCCCGCATTTGAAAGTAACATTTTCCGCAAATTTGTATTTTGAAGTTAGCAAGACAGGATGGTTATTCGCAGCATGGAGCGGGCGGTAGTGATTTAAAACTTTTTACCATAGACTACAAATGAAACCCCGGACGCCCTGCAAACTAGGTTCAAATACGGTGAAACCCGGACGGGTATCAACCCTAAGCTTAGTTGATAGAAACCCTACAGCTCTACCGACTAAGCTGAACATGATCGTTATTAACTGTAGCTTAAGAGCTATTTTTGGAAACAAACATTTTTGTGGGAATTGGCTTCAGTTTAGACCAGGGGTTCCCAACCAGTGGTCCGTGAGAGTTAAATTATGGTCCGTGATATAAACTTATAATGAAAGAGATTAAGTACCTATTATACAAAACACTAAAATCTCGAGTTATAGAATAATGGATTCATATGACATTCGGGGACCATACACCCAATAAAAACCTGGTAGTGGTCCGCGAATAAAAAAGGTTGGGAACCACTGGATTAGACGGTAGATCCCCAGAATTGTATGAAAATATTCTTTTTTATGTTACCAATACACAGTTTCCTTTCAGGGGCTCAAAGGTTTAAAATGGCCGTGTGGTTTCCGGCAGACTAGAATAGAATCACTCCGTTTCTTCCCGAGGATGTCGTACAAGGCGACTAAGGGAAATACATTATCAAATATCAATCAGGCCTCCCCAACCCGTTACCCGTTTGGCCAGCGTGGGGAGTGTAGGCCAAATCCTCCTTCCGTCTAGGACGGACGAGAGAGGGTCGTGCTCCTGTAGTGGAGACTAAAATGGACCTGATGATGATGATACAAAATTAAAAAGAAAAGTAACAATATATAGTAGTCACACTTGTTTATGTGTATATATTTTACGTCATAAGCATAACAGTGTAATAAAATAAATATATATACTCGTACCTACCTATTTTTTTACGTTTTGTTCATCCATAAATAATTCTCAAATTATTTTGAATACTTATTGAGAAATATGAAATACACAACATAGCCTAATTAATTTAATAGTAGGTAGGAAAATAGGTATTGTAAACAAACCGTTGTTTTTTACCTAACAAACACAAATAATTACGTTTTCCTAAAGGTTTTTACTAGCTTAGTCTTATTTATTTCTTAATCATAATGTAAACATGGATTAAATTTAGATGAAACAAGTAATACTTAAACTAAACAAAGTAATATCTATTTTTACTGTTTACTTTACGTTTTGGCGCAATGATGTCCTACCTACCCGCTACTTCGTGTAAGTTCGATCCGTCCGTCGCATTTTCGCTCAATTACTTCGTTAAATTTCGACGTTTGTTTTATATGAAATGAACCGAAGCCGAAGCCGAAGCCGTAGCCGAAGCTTCGGTCGGACACTACATATAGGGATAACTCCACCCTTGTGCACTTTGTCTTATCACTACAATCTGTGTTAAGTAATATTTAATGCAATAAAGATTTTACAAACAAACAAACATAATTTTAACAAAAATAACCGACTCCAAACATTACTCTACATTTATGTATGTAGATACAAGCTGATGATGATGATGAAAAAAATATGGGACCAATCTGGAAGTATATTCTTTCAAATAAAAAAGATTTTTTCAAATCGGTTTATAAATCATGGAGTATTTAAGTAACAAACATTAAAAAAAAACAGCAGTATTGAGAACCTCCTTCTTTTTTAAAGTCGGTTAAAAACGGTGTATGCCGATTGCAGTACCCGTCCACGCTTGGTCCACGCATCGCAATCCGATTCTAATAAAAGTCGATATGAATACACTTTATTACCAGTCAGCATATAAAGTAGAATACTGTTACGGCCAATATCTCGTAAACGGCTCATCGTTTTAACTTTTATTTCAAAACGTATTTCTAACGATAAATATAAAAAAGACGAGAGTTAAAAGGTTAGGAGATTTTTAAAATGAAAAATAACGCTTCAACCGCCTAGGTGGGTTTTAAACCCACGACCTCTCAATAACCGATAAAGTGCTCTTTCGAACTGAGCTACTATAAGACAAGACAAGACAAAACAAGACGAGACGAGACGAGATGAGATGAGATAAATTTATATGCGAAAATATGGTACAAAAGATGTTACAATTATACTTATAGGTATCCAACTTATTCTACCCTCGTAGGGACGTGCAAATTTTTCATTAATTTTTCGTTTGACTTTGTTCGACATGACATACTGCTTGACAATGACAAATTACATAATTACGAAATTAGAGGACCAGCTTTATTATGGATTAAAACTTATTTAGAAAATAGACGACAATGTGTTGAAATTTGAAAAATAAAAAATTATAATATAATTGAATCAAGATATAAATATAATAAACTTGGAGTTCCTCAGGGAAGTGTATTCTTCTATTTCTAATATACATTAATGAACTGCCAAATATGATTGTGCATAAAAGTATATTATTTGCAGACGACATCTCCATTATAATCACAGACAAAGCAAAAAATATTGAACAGCATGAATTAGAAATCAATAAAACTGTTACTTCCGTGATAAAGTGGTTGTCATTAAATAATTTAAATGTAAATATTACTAAAACTAAATATATTAACTTCTATAATCCATCCAACAAACCATTAAATATTAGCTATAATGGGCAAGTAGTACAGACGTCTGAAACTGCGACTTTCTTGGGTATAGAAATAGACAAAAAATTAAAATGAGTGAACCACATCAATAAAACTTGCTCTAAAATAAACAGATTTGTCTATGCTCTTACTAGAGTGCGAAAAAAAGTGACACATAAAGCTGCTCTTTCAGCATACTATGGCTTCGTAGAATCTTAAGCCTTAAGTGTGGGAAGTACTCAGAACTGAGTACTTCCTTTATATTTAAGGCGTTCGGTGTAGATACGTTGGAACCGTGGGGGCCATCGGCACGAGATTTATTCAAGGAGGTTGCCAAGAAGCTGGTCTTGACTTCGGGTGACCAAAGGGCTGGCCAATATCTAGGCCAAAATATTTCCATCGCTATACAGCGTGGAAATGCGGCCAGCCTTTTGGCCACAATCCCCGAAAATTGTCGGGACAATTAATATGGTAATGATATTTTTTATTTTTCTGTGTATTTTATTACAATTTTAGTTTTTAATGTAGTTGTATTAATTTTATTATAAATTTAATTTTAAGATATTTATAAATAATTTTAGTTTTGTAATTTAATTAAGATTTCTATAATTAGATTGTATTTTATGAGTATTATTGATGTTTAGAAAATCAGGAGTTTTGTATATTTAGGACTTTCGATAGTTAACATTAAGCTATTTGGTGGTATTATATTGCATCCAATTACATCCGTTTGACATCTGTCGTTGGACAAGCCGAAAAAAAAAGTAAGAAATAAAGTTGTTAAAATAACTTCATACACACATATTATTAAATAAACTAAAAAATAAACAACACATATATTATATAAGTATTTGACGAGGTCGGTACTACGGGGCAACGAATGTACTTAGATAGGGTAACGCCCGCTGCGTTGGCGAAGGAGGCCTCGCAACACGCAGTGTGATTTTGCCTATATAATAAGATAGATAAATAGATTGGTGGGAAAAATATTAATTTTTTTTTCTTTTTCTTTCAACAGAAATGCACCGGTGCTCGTGGGTCTCAAGAATCAGGTGCTGGTCTCGGCTCCACATTCGCCAGAACCTTGCCGCCTGCGTACAAAGTCAGCAAGTCCGTGGTTGCTCTACTGAAAGCTTTTGGGTGGACCAAATTCGCCATCGTCGTTGGAGACGCTATTAAGTCTGCCGCTCAACAAATGGATGCTATCAAGGTACGCTGAATTATTCTGAAATATCGGTAGTAAATACAAGAATAAATGCAACATTCTATATGGTGGGACATATTATATCATATAAATGGAAATTTACTAATATTATATGAATCTTAAAATCAGTTTCATAGGGATTCAGCGAGGAAACTTTGCCAGTGTTCTTGTCTCTCTGCCGCATAGGACCGATATTTTTGAACCCTTGTTTTAATTACAATCCATTTATTTTATTTTTTGTTATTTTTATGTATGTCTATATTAAAAATGTATTAAACTCCTGACCCAAGAAGCAGATCTGTCTCCTGCTCCATCACCAGACCCTGATCACCATTACACACCTGATCATTGACATCATGATAATGAGCTCAAACAAGACACCTCTGCTGTAGGTTGATGAGGAGTTGGCTGTCCGGCAGTAGTCCGATAATGCTGCAGATTTCTGGTGATGCCGCAACACCTGATGAAGCTTATCATAACCTTTTTGCTTATTTCGAATTGAGCAGATAGGTATATGCAAGTTGCATGAGCAACTATCCCTTCATAAAATAGAAAAGAACACATGATTTTCTTGGATTGTAACTAAGAACTATGTCAATCACGAAGACTTTCAATAAAAAAAAGCATAAAAATAGGGCTATTCGTTTAAGAGCTGTGATTCTGATAGACGCACAGATACACAGACACGTCAAACTTACAACAACCCTCTTTCTGGGTTGGGGGTTAAAAAACATCAAGCAAGATGTCATTTTAACATCATGAGTCGTTAAGTGTTAAACTGTGGTTAAATTTAGTTGTCGTATGATTAAGTTTAACTGTTCCCAAGATGCAATATGAATATTTGACAAAATCTTCTTGTCTTTATATTATAAGCGACCTTAGAAGCGGCTACTGTTTTAAATCAGGAGCGGCAATACTGGTTCGACATCCGGAATGGTATAAAAAATACTGGCTTAATCAAGTGTTTTTTTCAGGAGCTGGCTCAATCTAACGGTATGGTTGTGACTGCCGAGCATAGGTTTGCAGATTACATCCCGCTGCACATCTCGGAGATGGAGAGAATAGTTGATCAGACTTACGAAAAGACCCGAAGTGAGTGTACTTACTTTATTTACTTTACTTTTCGCTGTTTTGACCCTTCTCGACTTTAGCAATGCCTTTAATGCTGTCGATTTGGATATCTTGCTTGGAGTCCTTTCTTTAACTTAAACATATCTCCATAACGGTTTGATTGATTCCATAATTGCCTGTACGGAAGTCGGCAGCGTGTTAAAGTTGATCACTCTCACTTAGACTGGTGTGATATAACAGCTGGCGTGCCACAGGGTGGTGTGCTTTCTCCTTTGCTGTTTGTTATTTTTGTACCTTTATGCAAATAATTTGCAAATATATTCGCAGTCTTTACGTGTCAATTTTTACAGGCTATTAATGAAACGAATACTGATTTAGAAGAGATGTCGTCAGGGAGTAGGCGATACGATAATAGGACTCAAAGTTAATCCACCGTAGACTCAAACAATTACTATAGGCAGCCCATCGTTTATTTCGAGGTTGGATGTATCGCAAATCCTGCCGGTTATATTCGATGGTATCTGCGTCCCTTTCAGTGGTACGGTCAAAAATCGTGGAAGCATTTTTTTCTCGGGGTAAAACTACGGCTGCCTTAGAACTCACAGCGAATTTAATCAGAATAAGTTAGTAGATTTTTGACTTCCGCTTTTGGTAATATATCGACGGCAATATGGCAAATAAAGCATTAAAAAGCCTAAACAGATGGCTAGTCAAGTGAAGCTCAACTGCCGTGAACTACGGATTTTTAATACCTAGTACTATAGGTACCTAAACAGTGAGTCGCCACCTAACACATCGATTCCAATGATATGAATCGTCTGAACTCCAATTCCATTAATAAAAATCATCTGAACTCTTGGTTCTTCCTTGTTGATACCAAATCAGAATAGTATACTACCATGGATTGACTAGCCATTTCTTTAGATTTATTTATTTATTTATTTATACTATAAAACTTCATATGTCTTCTGATTCTGACTCCTACTAATATTTTTTGATTGAATTCATTCTACGTTTCAAAGCCTAGGTAGTTTTACCTTCCGGACTGTTCTGAACTGCACTGTTTACCTTTTTAGTGATCGATGTTGGTAATCTACGCTAGACAAGAGACATAATGGTAGGAATTTGTGGTGGGTCTGTTGCGATATACATAGTATCGTATAGCATAAGGTGAAAAAGAATATACCCCATATCACTCCCACAGCTGAAACGAATTTGATGATACCTCGTAATATAAAGTAAATAATTGTTCTTACTCATATGTGGAAGTCGTCAAACGGTTTATGCTGTAATGCTGCGGCTACACTACCTTACCGTCTACCGGGCTGTTACCGCAATAATTATGGCATTGAATTACCGTTTAATTTACTGCGTGAAGTGGGGTGGGTGGTTACACTAGAGTTTACCTAGATATGTCAATGAATTAGTCGGTAAAAATATCATTTTTCAAAATGGAGGTTGAAGCTTCAGCTGTTATATTTATTTAGATCGTTTCGGTAATAAATAACTGATCGAGAATTATTTTTTCTTCTTCAGTTCATCTATTGTACACCGCGATTTTTATCGGAGGATACTTGACAGAAAGCCCATAAAAAGATACGGTTCGAATTGGAATAATTCAAAAACTCGATCGTTTTTTCATTTGACCACTCCATGTCGGTCGATACGTGCGTCGCCGTTGAGCTCATGTTGCACACTGGACAAACGGTAGTGTGGCCACAAACGCATTAATTACTGCGGTAATTCTCTTTGCTGTGCAAAAAAAGACCGCCGCCGAAGCTATTGTCTACCGCCATTTGCCATATCGATTGGCATTGTAAAATTATGGCCACATAGGCATTGTTGAAGTTATGGCAATAATTATAGGCATATCACGGTTGTGTGGCCGTAGCATAAGAGCGTATCAAAGAAGTAGACATAACATATACCTACGTAAATACAAAAAACATAACCCTACCTTATCCGGCAGTCGGATAAAAAGGAGTGAATAGGTTTTTACAGGGTCAGCAGAGCAAAGTACATAGCCTTTAGAAAGTCAAACTGACCTTAATAGGTTTAACCCAATAAATCTTTTATGTAACCTTTATATAAACATTTTGATGTGTCATGGTCTTAATGGGTTTAAAATGTTGTTAGTCAATATTAGCGGGTTCTGCTTAATTGTATTTCTCAGTTAGAGTTTTATTAAGTTATTTTTTATGAATATGAACAAGAAATCCATCTACTCTAATGATGTTATAAATACTATAGATATGGCAAACCCATATGTACTAAATTGCGTCAGATTGTCGCCTGACAGAGAGAGTATCGCTATCCTTATCATATTTAATATACTTGTTATCTCCTTCCCTCGCTGAGTACGTAATTGGCGCAACGGCCCTTTTTTCTTGCAAAAATATGAAATTAACCTGAAATACGAGTTAACACCAAATATTATTGTGTACTTAAGTGTCATCTACTTGGTCGTGTGGTTTCCGGCAGACTAGAATATAATCACTCCGTCTCTTCCCGTGGATGTCGTACAAGGCGATTAAGGGAAATACATTATAAAACAACGATCAGGCCTTCCGAACCTGTCTGGCCAGCGTGGGGAGTGTAGGCCAAATCCTCCATCTGTCTGGGACGGACGAGAGAGAGGGTCGTGCTCCTGTAGTGGAGACTAAAATGACCTGATGATGATGATGATGAAGTGTCATATATATATTAATACGTGAAGCAAAAACTTTGTACCCCTTTTTACTAAAATTGCGCGGACGGAAGAGTATGTAATTTCGCACACATAGTTTACATAGAGAAGGAGTGCAGTATGCTAATATTTTTTTGCATAAAAAAACATTAAATCAATAAATAAACATTACACAGCCTACCATGTATTTGGCACACACTCGCATATATATACTCTTGTGTTTATTGTTAAATTGTTAAAGTAATAATTTAAATTAATTATGGTCGAATTTTGACCACTTTTTTAACTTTTCGGGGGTACATTTTTAACGCTTGTGGTATATCTATAGTGTTTATATCATTGATCTACCTAGTTTCTATTATGCGTCGGCTTTGCGTGTCGCAGACTAGTAAAATCTTATGATTTGCTAAAATAAAATTTTAAAAATCATAAGATAAATTCGTGCCTACACTTTTATTCACAGTTCACTAGCATTGTACTCAAGGTGATCCTGTAATCTTCGTGAGGTGAACTTTAAAAGATTTTCAACAATAACAAAAATCTATTTTTTTGTCTTATAGCAGGGCTGTCCAAACCATATTAGATCCCGGGCTAATACAAATTACTAAATAGAGTGGAGGGCCGCAAAAAAAAATGCTTAAGTACTTTAAATTTGTGAACAAACAACAATAAATACAGGTATGATAGTAATAGACCTACTGTTGCATAAGGTTAAGCTTATTATCAACTATTTTAAAAATAGATATATAAATAAATATTTCTCGATGTGTTTTACAAAAATTGTAGCAGTAGGTCGCGGACCGCATAAATATAGGTCGCGGGCCGCATAAATATAGGTCGCGGGCCGCATAAATATAGGTCGCGGGCCGCATAAATATAGGTCGCGGGCCGCATAAATATAGGTCGCGGGCCGCATAAATATAGGTCGCGGGCCGCATGAATATAGGTCGCGGGCCGCATAACTATAGATCGTGGGCTGCATAAATATATGTCGCGAGCCGCATAAATATAGGTCGCGGGCCGCATAAATATAGGTCGCGGGCCGCATGTTTCCCGCGGGCCATTCTTTAGACAGCCCTGTCCTATAGTATCGATCAATAGAATCTTATAAATAAACATTGCCAAATGACACCGGGTTATCTGTGCCCCTAGTGATCTGAAACTTTTACCTTACAATCGCTGAAAAAGAAATATTTCAATTGCTATGAGACTGAGACTGATATAAAATATACTGATAATATATGATATTAAATATACTGGTAAGGGACACAGTGATCAAGTTTTGTTTTATGAAAGAGATTTTCACTTGTGTCCTCAAGGAAATGAAATCAAATAGAAATGGTATGCAATTAGATTTGTTTGGGGTGTAAGTGGTCCATCAACATCTTTAAACCAAAGCCAACCACACCTGTACGTGGTGGTATTTCAGTGATTAGCGATTCATTTTCTGGCAATTTTTTAGATTTTTCTTTGCGTAAGAATCATCCTCGTACTTCAAGGAATATTCTAAAAAAAGAATTAGCGAAATCGGTTTAACTGTTCTCGAGAATTGCGCTTAGCAACAATTTCAGCGATTCATTTTTATATTATTGATGAGAGTGATAGAAGTCCATACTAAGTTAAGCGTTCGGACGCTTACTATTGACACGCTCCCCACATATACATATCATGTCTACTAAATACTTAGTGTGTGTATGCCCTACACTACCTACACGAGCTACAAAGTTAGTCTACGGACCCGAGTTATAGAGACCACAGGGCTTATTTCTGGGGCCCTACCGACTTATTTCTGGTGCCATGCCGGCTTATTCCTGGGGCCCTACCGGCTTATTTCTGAGGCCCTACCAGCTTATTTCTGGAGCCCTACCGGCTTATTTCTGGGGCCCTACCCGCTTATTTCTGAGGCCCTACCAGCTTATTTCGGGGGCACTACCGGCTTATTTCTGGGGCCCTACCGGCTTATTTCTGGGGCCCTACCCGCTTATTTCTGAGGCCCAACCGATTCCCATAGGATTTTATCGAATTTCGACCACTGGGCCCACTTGTATGTGACAATTACCTCACTTTTCGGGGGAACATTTTTGACGCTTGTGGTATATCTTTAGTGTTTATATCATTGATCTACCTAGTTTCTATTACGCGTCGGCTTTGCGTGTCGGAGACTAGTAAAATCTTATGATTTGCTAAAATAAAATTTTAAAAATCATAAGATAAATTCGTGCCTACACTTTTATTCACAGTTCACTAGCATTGTACTCAAGGTGATCCTGTAATCTTCGTGAGGTGAACTTTAAAAGATTTTCAACAATAACAAAAATCTATTTTTTGTCTTATAGCAGGGCTGTCCAAACCATTTAGATCCCTTTTTATATTATTGATGAGAGTGATAGAAGTCCATACTAAGTTAAGCGTTCGGACGCTTACTATTGACACGCTCCCCACATATACATATCATGTCTACTAAATACTTAGTGCCCTACACTACCTACACGAGCTACAAAGTTAGTCTACGGACCCGAGTTATAGAGACCACAGGGCTTATTTCTGGGGCCCTACCGACTTATTTCTAGTGCCATGCCGGCTTATTCCTGGGGCCCTACCGGCTTATTTCTGAGGCCCTACCAGCTTATTTCTGGAGCCCTACCGGCTTATTTCTGGGGCCCTACCCGCTTATTTCTGAGGCCCTACCAGCTTATTTCGGGGGCACTACCGGCTTATTTCTGGGGCCCTACCGGCTTATTTCTGGGGCCCTACCCGCTTATTTCTGAGGCCCAACCGATTCCCATAGGATTTTATCATTGTGAAAATCAAACTTCAGCTTAGGTTTCTGGTACTTGTGTTAGCCTAGCTGGTTGATACCCTGGAGCTCTATCGACTACGCTGAAAATGTTTGTCAATAACTAAAACGTAAGACCTATTTTAGATTCAAATTATTCGATGGCAATCGGCTTCAGTTTCGGCGGTCCAGAAATGAGAATTACAGAGACATAACTGCAGTCCGTAAACAACTCCCTCTCGACTACAGACCGATACGAAGTATACAGAGCGTCTCACGGCCATGCCACATTGAGAGAAAGTACAATTAAATATTGAAGATAGAATATTTTACTGAAAGAAGACATCAATTTATTTTTTTTACAGATTTTTTGAAAATCGCCTTTCCGAAACCGGGAATCGAACTCGTGAAATGTAAAAAAAAACACATGTATTTTATTATAACCTTCGAAAGGGTTAATTATAAGGATTATTTTTTCCTAAATAACATAGCATCTTATATGAAAGGAAGATCATGAAATTTAAAATTTTATTTCAAATAAGTAAACACGAACTACAATAATAACGAAACGGTGCTAGAAAAAAAAATCCTCCTTCCTTCATCCCTTATGATTGACCCTATTGAAGATTATAATATTTACTTTTGAAGATTATAACATGTGGTTTATTTTTACATTTTACAAGTTCGATTACCGGTTGAGACAGGCGATTTAAAAAAAACTGTGAATGAAGTTCTACTTATTTATTTACTTAGTTATGACGAGCTCGGTGGCGTAGCGGTCAATGACGCGGCTTCGACACCAACGCTCGTGGGTTCGATTCCCACACAGGACAAACATTTGTGTGCATGAACATGTCTGTTTGTCTTGGTCTGGGTGTTTGTATGTATCATAAGTATGTATTTACAAAAAAAAATGTATTTACGTATGTTTATCAGCTGTCTAGTACACAAGCTTCGCTTACTTTGGGGCTAGATGGCGCTGTGTAATTTGTCTGACAATATTTATTTATTTAGGTATTTATTGTTAAAAATAAAATGATGTCTTCTTTCAGTAAAATATTCTGTCTTCAATATTTAATATACTTTCCCTCCATGTGGCATGACCGTGGGACACCCGGTATAGTAGACATGGTATGTATGCATGGCGCGTGTGTAAACAGTAAGCGTCCGTAAATATGGCTTTCTACCAGTCGCATACGTAATAAATCGTAGTAACGCACAGACAGACAAACTTTCGCATTTATAATATCAGTATGATTTGAGATTGACACTTTGACATGGAGTTTTTTATACTACGGTAGCAAAAAAGCCTACGACCCACCTGATGGAACGCAGTCAACGCAGCCTACGGACGCTTGTGACATCAGAGCATTACTCACGCGTTGCCGACCCTGAAAAAAGATCACTAGATATATTGGTTATTGAATTACAATGTGGTCAATCATGTCCGCTCTTCACCTTCCCAAGGGAAATTTTTTCACTGTTTTTTAGGGTTCCGTACCTCCAAAGGAAAGAACAGAACCTTTATAGGATCTATTTGTTGTCCGACCATCTGTCAAGACCCTTTTTCATAGGAACGCGTGGAGGTTTCAAGTTGAAATTAATATCACATGCTCAGGTCTGCAATCTCATAAAGCAATGAAAAAAAAATCAAGCTTCTAAATTGACGCAATCAAAAGATACGGCCGTTTATGTTCCATTTATATCGCATATTTAGGGTACTTCCCGTTGACCTAGTCATGAAATTTTATGAGAAGCAATGTTATGTAGCGCGAAAAATCCGAAAACCGTAAATTTCTAGTTAATGCACAAAAAAGAAAATTATGAATGTAGCAGCACTTCCCCATAAGTTTGTACGGAACCCTCATTTTTTTTCAAGTGTTGATTCGGTAAGTTATAATAATTAAGTTATAATAATGGGATCGAACCTGTAATTCGCGGTGCTAAAGCACATGTGTAGCCAAAGTAAAGTAACCTAGCTAACCATTTGGCTACTGGGTTAGCCAAACAAGCTTATCATCATAATATTAAACCCTTGTAGTCCAGTATAGGGTGTAAGCTCACTCAGTATGAACACATCACCACCTTTGAACCAAAGCCATTCTCACCTGCACGTGGTGCACCCTGCTGATTGATTAATCGCGGGGCTCTGACGAAAGAGAGGCAGGTCACAGTTTAATCTTAAGAATACCGCTGTCAAACAACAACTCCCTTGAGGGGTGTTTTCTTCCTACGAAAAAGTGAGGCCACCAGGCTGGAGTGCCAGCGCGCGAGCGATGCGTTGCGAGCGTTTGTATGGCTATGGCTGGCTATGGTAACCACTTTATATTACGCAGCCCGTATGTTGTTTTCCACCCGACGTATTATAAAAAAAACCGTACAAGTGCGAGTAGGACTTGCCCACCGAGGTTTCCGTACGTAGGATCGTTATAAATTTGATATTTTTAATTATAAATAGGAAATATTGCGTCGGAAAAAATAAATAAAATATACTTATTTTGCAATGTGCACATCAAGCCCTTTTATATGATACCCCATTTGAACTAGTAGCTTCAATTTGAAATTTCGACTCCTCATCTAAATCTATAAAAGAAGAAACTGACTGACTGACTGTCTTATATATCAACGCACAGCCCAAACCGCTGGGTCTAGAGATTCCAAATTTGGCAAGTAGGTTCCTTATAACGTCTAGGGGTGCTACGAAAGAATTTTACAAAATTCATCTCCTATGGGGGTGAAGCGGGGGTCCAAAGTTTGTATGGAAAAACGAAATTAGTTGGACTATTTTATCCGAAACTTTACACAAATACTTCTATAGATAAATAAGTAAATACGTGTTTTCTATAGATAAATAAGTAAATACGTGTTTCAGGATTTTTCAAAATTCAACCCCTTAAGGGGTAAAATGGGGTGGAAAAAGTCGGTCAGTGGGTATTACACACCCCTATGGGGATGTGATGGGGTTGAAATATATAAAAGAAGAAACTAAGTGACTGACTGATATATATCAACGCACAACCCAATTGCTGGGTCTAGAATTTCCAAATTTGGCATGTAGGTTCCTTATGATGTCTAGGGTGCATTAAGAAAGGCTTTTTCAAAATTCATCCTCTAAGGGAGTGAATCGGGGGTCCAAATTTTGTATGGGGAAACAAGATTAGTTGGACTATTTAATCCGAAACTTTACACGAGTACTTCTATAGATAAATGAGTAAACACGTGTTTCAGGATTTTTCAAAATTCAACACCAAAAGCGGTAAAACGGGATGAAATAGTCTGAAAATCGTCATGGGTATTGTTTTTATGGTTTATTGGGTCGCTGATTAGGAAAACAACGACTATATTATAATCCAACATAGTCCACGTGACATAAAATCACCCTTGTGGGGGTGCGATGGGGTTGAAATGTCATAATATTAATATGGGTGTTGATTCTATGGTTTTCTGGGACGTCAATTACGAAAATGGCATCGATTTGAAAATATAACATCATCATCATCATCATCAGCCTGTATCTATCCACTGCTGGATATTCATCCCTTAAACGTGAAACGGGGGTCTAAAGTTTGTATGGGGAAACAAGATTAGTTGGACTATTTTATTCGAAACTTTACACGAGTGCAGTTTATAGCTATAGGAGTAAACACGTGTTTCAGGATTTTTCAAAGTTCAATCGACCCTAAAATAAGTCGGACGGAAAATATTAGAATGACAGTTTGCAGATCGTTATAGTTTTGTGTATTTTAAGATATTGTTAAATAATTTACACAATTTTCGAGCTAGGAGTAATCCAAATATATATGTTACTAAGTAATCACAAGTATTTAATTATGAATAAAATTGTCCTTGATATCAGTCGATTTCAATCAATATCTTAGGAGATATCATATATATCTATACTTCTGTATAATATATATAAAATTATTATATACTATCTATACTAATATTAAAAAGCTAAAGAGTGTTCTTGGTTGAACGCACTAATCTCAATAACTTCTTATCCAAATTGAAAAATTCTTTTAGTACCTATTAGATAGCTTTTATTTCAAGGAAGGCTATAACATCACGCTACCACCAATAGGAGCTGAGCACAAATGAAAAATGGGAAAACAATATGTCTTTTGAGTTTTTGAGAATTTACGTAAAAATCATGTATGATGGAATTGTTCCTCTTTAAAAGTCCTAAAAAAAGTCCGCGACAGCGTATGTCTATCTACGATAACTGATATTCACGCGGACGAAGTCGCGGGCAACAGCTAGTAAAAATATATAGACCCCCAATTTTTTAAGATTTAATTACAAATGTATAGTTTTGAGATTTATTCTTGTACTTGTAGTCTATAACGATGTTACTTGTTTGGTACAAATTTCACAGTTCTAGGTTAACGGGAAGTACCCTATGAGTTTTGATTCCCTTGAGAATGTGTCGAAATATGCGTTTTTTGCTGAATAAACGGCCATATCTTTTTTTTACGTAAACTTAGCAGTTTGATTTTTTTACAATTTCATGGGACTGTAGACCCGAGTATACAGTTCAAATTTCAGCTTGATACCTCCACGCATTCTCGACATAGAGGGTCTTGACAGACAGACATACAGACAGACGGACAACAAAGTGATCATATAAGGGTTCCGTGTTTCCTTTTAAGGTACGGAACCCTAAAAAGGTAATATCGTCCACACAACGCAGGCAGTGGCCTCATCGCGCTCTCCATCTCTAAATCTCCATTCCACTCCAAAAAATTAAATTGTGGTAATTTTTCTGCAGTATACGTGTTCCTGGGAGAGCACATAGCCTTGGTGGACTTCGTGAACCTGCTCCAGCGGCGAGGACTCTTGAAAAACGGAGAGTACGCCGTGGTCGCCGTCGACGATGAGATCTACGACCCAAGCACCGCTGCCATCACTCATACTGGTAGGTACAGTTACCCCGAAATTGAAAGTCTTTTGATGCGAAAGCAATGGCTTTTCCGCACTCAGCGACCCCACCAGTTGTCTTTAGAGCTTGCGATACTCGCCTACTCTCTCTCTCTCCCTCTGCGGTGTAAGTTACTCACCATGATCTTTAGAACTAAAGCCAACGTCACCAGCACGTGGTGCAGCCTGCCGACTAGCGAAAAAGGCTCTGGTGAAAGAGAGGTAGGGTACATCGTATTTGAAAACTACCCGACTGGGGAAATACCTCCACCTCACAGAATACCGCAGCCAAATAACAATTCCCTTGAGGATTCTTGTGTTCCTGCGAGTGAGTGAGGTCACCAGGAAGGAAGGTGTTGCTGCATTGGCAGCGGGGGTGGTAGCGCACGAGCGATATTTTATATTGTGAGCGTTAATATGGCTACGGTAACGACTTCACATCAGGTGGGCCATGCAAACTAGAGTTTCGATGACGAGACGTATCTGTTGTCGAAATTCTGAAGATTTTAGGGTGTAAGTGGTTCATCAACATCTGTGAACCAAAGCCAACTTCACCTGCACGCGGCGCACCCTGCTGACTGACAAACGAAGCTCTGGCGAAATAAGAGGTAGGGAGCGTAATTGTAAGCTACCCGACTGGGGAATGTACCTCCACCTCACATAACACTGCAGCCAAATAACAATTCCCTTGAGGATTGTTGTGTTCCAGCGAATGAGTGAGGTCACCAGAAGGGAAGGAGATGCTGCATTGGCAGTGGGAGTGGCGGCGCGCGAGCGATATTTTATGTTGCCAGCGTTAATATGGCTACGGTAACCGCTTCACATCAGGCGGTCCGTATGCTTGTCTGCCACCCGATGTAGTATAAAAAAAAAGATTTTGTCATCTAGTAGATCTGTCTCCTATACCGAGATCTCTGGCATCGAGTTTCGAGAATTTACAAAGTTCCTTTGTTACCTATAATTTTACTTATACGTACCTGCAAGCTGAGAGTTCGCAATTACATTTTGAAATCGATGTTGATATTTCAAATAAGTACTACTGAATCGATTACAATGCCGCATGAATTGTTTACTGTTACATATGAATTGTTTGTTGACCTATTTATCGGCCAACTTCTAAACTTCTATAATAGGGTCTGCCGTTTCCGATTAACAGCGTGATATTTATTCTCACTGTATTCATTGCCAAGTTACTCGTTTAAGGTCAAAAATGTATGGCTTTTTTGTGGTTAGATAAAAGGAGCGTTTATCTATACATATAATAAATATTGTTGTAGTTTGTAGCATACAGCAGTATTTTAATACAAACGAAAAAATACGAAACTAAACAAATGTTAAATAGTTATATTTAAACTCGCATGAAAAAACAGCTGTCATATTCCAGAAAATTCAAAATCAAAATATCTTTATTCCTTGGACTTTATAAAGCACTTAGAAACGTCATACAAATTAAATATAAGAACATGTATAAATCATTAGTACTCTAAATCCGCAGAGCTTAGATTCACTTTCATCACACTATCTTGAATGTGAAAGTGAATTTAAATGTCAGTTCCGGCGACGGGGCTTCTTGAGAAGAACTGGCAAGAAACTCAAGGCTGAAATATAAGCAAGTGTATAAATTAGATCTAACTTATTACGTATTCATAATATATCATCTTGATAATTGGAAATCAACCACAGTGCGTTTCTTAAGACATTTTATACCACGAACGGTGAAATTGTGGATTCAACTTTCCTCAGCGGTGTTTCCGAACATTTACTTACGTCATGCGAGCCTTCAAGAACAGAGTCTACGTTTTCCTTAAAAGGCTGGCAACGGATCGGCGACCCATTGGTGTTGCTGATTTCCATGGGCGGAGGTGATTGCTTTCCGTCAGGAGAATGACATGCTCGTTTGCCCCTATCTCATGTAAAACAATACTGGTTAAGAATTGCAATCCGTTTAGTAGATAACTTGTATACTTTGCACGATTACTGCCCGATATATTTAAAGCCTTAATATGATCCACTGTATATTGCATGATGTTTTAATGACTGACTTTTTATTTAAAAAAAAAGCATTTTGCGACAAGTAATTTTTACATGTTTTGAATTGTAAGTAGTTGTTGACTTTAATTTTTATTTATTCATATAAAGGAATAATTTTAACAAAAAAAAACGACTCCAAAAATTACTTGGTTGGGCGCCCTCCTTCTAGATGGTCCGATGACCTTGTATATAAGCCGACCCGGCGAACTTCGTACCGCCTAACAGTCAATGAATGTCGTGTTTTTAATAGCTGAACTAAATTTATGAATTTATAGAAGTACCTAATACAACGAATATAAAATAAATATTAAGTTCAGTACTTTCTTAAGAGAACACAAAAAAAAATAGAAAATCAACTATGTATTAGGTTGGGGAAAAAGTCTTTTCGTATTTTATATGAAAATTCAAAACATTTTTTACTAAAGTTTATTTACATTTAACTAAAGTATGTAGGTGCCATTTTGTTCGATAACTTTTTGCCATCTTGTAGGTAGAGACATGATCCCATTACTATAGAAATTTTGGGACTTCTGTTCAAAAAACCACGACAAGTGGTTTTGGCAGTCTTCTCGTGATGTTAACCTGACATTGCCTAAAGAATTCTGAAGAGGCCGAAACAGGTGGAAATCAGAAGGTGCAAGGTCAGGACTATACGGCGGATGCATTAACACCTTCCAGTCAAACTCTCTTAATTTTTGCTGAGTGGCTAAAGATGTGTGAGGTCTAGCGTTATCATGATGAAAAATCACACCCCTTCTGTTAATTAATTCCGGCCGCTTTCTCTCAACTTTTTGCTTTAATCTCATCAGTTGTTCACAGTAGAGTTCAGAATCGATAGTCCTGCCTGGCGGTAACAGCTCATATTGAATAATGCCCTTCCAATCCCACCATACACACAGCATCACCTTATTGCGGGTTAACCCGGGTTTTGCCAGAGTCTGTGAAGCCTGACCGGCCTTTGACCACGACCTTTTTCGCACGTTCTTGTCGTACATGATCCACTTTTCATCACCAGTTATAAGCTTCTTCAAAAACGGTTCGCTTTCAATACGTCGTAGTAAAGAATCGCAAATGAGTACACGGTTTATTAAGTTTCTTTCAGTGAGATCGTGAGGCACCCAAATATCGAGCTTTTTAGTGTACCCAGCTTTTTTCAAATGCGCCAAAACTGTTTTGTGGTCAATTCCTAATTCTTCAGCTACGTCGTAACTACTGATATGCTGATCTTGCTCCACTTTTTAAAAAATGGCATCCATTTTATCCGTAACAGGGCGACCAGAGCGACGTGCATATTTCACATCAAAATTTCCTTATTGAAAACGCTTAAACCAAATTTGTGCTACTCTCACAGACACTGCACTAGATCCATAAACGTTACAAATTTTTTTCGCAGCTTGCGTTGCATTTTTACTTTTTTTGTAGTAAAATTTTAAAATGAATCGAATTTCTTCATTAGATTCACTCATCTTGACAGTAAAAAAAACAAATGAAAATCACACATTTACCTAATTTGAATTTGGAATTATCTTTTTTAAAATTTAAACTTTTTAAAGATATCAAAACCTGCCAGATACAAATGGTATAACCAAAGAGATTTTATTACAAGTTCATACATACTAAAATGCGAAAAGACTTTTTCCCCTACCTATTATATCGATCGGTTTAATTCTCTTCATTGAAGCACCTACGAGTATAAACAAAAAAAAAAAACAATAAATATCTCGGCCCACAAAACAATTTTCAAAACAAATCACATACAACTTTGGCGACGTAAAAGTGAGACCAATCGTTTTGACATTTTTGACAAATCCAAAAACGTCATACGTCACAACAAACGTCAAAAATGTCGTAAAAATCGGTCCAGCCGTTCTTGAGTTATAAATGGTGTAACTAACACGACTTTGTTTTATATATATAATATTGTTATAAATAAATATATATATAGATGGGGTCATTATGACTAGTCGTAACAAAATAATTGTGAATGTGTATCGTAGATCAGCTAGCAGTTTAACATGTACCTTTGTTTTATTAAAAAATGGGGTTTTAACTTTTATTACCAAACATGTTAATTGTATTAAATTACATTATAGTCAAGATTAGTCAAAAAAATATATATTTTGAAATAAGCTTTTATTAGTGGTTAATTAAACTTAAAGTTTTACCGTCTTTCGCTCATTTGATACCGTGTCGTGGAAATTATAAATAGCCATTGATCGCGCCATTGATGGCAGTCAGGATATTGAGTAAAAAAGTAAATAAAAAAGCGGCAGGTCGTCTTGTCGTGCATTGTCACGAGCACCAAATGAGTGTGTCAAATTCCAATCGAATGCCGAGAAGTGAGTCAAATTTAACTCGATTACGGACACCGCTGAGATACTAAACAAAAGCTTGTGAAATACTTGGATTTTTTTATTCTTGACAAATTATATCGACGCAAAAATCCGGGGAATCTCTAAGAGTTCCAGGAATTTCTAAATGTCGAGATTTTCTATATTTAAAATCTCTTTTGTATAAATAAGTGTATTTACTCATGCTGAAGTTGTAGGGACCATTGTCGAAAATCTCAACCATTGTTATGGAAATAAGTTGAAAAATATTTATACCTTTGTCACGCCCTTGGCCGAAACGGCAAGTGATAGTATAGTTTTTGATCTCTAGTGAAACCCTTAAGGCTTAATTTACACCACCGCGGAATAATAATAATAAATATTGTCAGACAAATTACACAGCGCCATTTAGCCCCAAAGTAAGCGAAGCTTGTGCTATGGGTACTAGACAACTGATAAACATACGTAAATACATTTTTTTGTAAATACATACTTATGATACATAGACAACACCCAGACCAAGACAAACAGACATGTTCATGCACACAAATGTTTGTCCTGTGTCTGTGTGTGTTGTGTGTGTGGAATCGAACCCACGAGCGTTGGTGTCGAAGCCGCGTCATTGACCGCTACGCCACCGAACTTGTCATAGAATTGAATGGAATGGAGGCGACTTTTTGCAACGAAATTGTACATGGCATAATGAACTTTATATCAATTGTATAACATATAAACTTAAATACGATCCGTAACTCGAGAATGCGCGAGTATTCCCCGGGAGACGCGCGACCTTTTTTGACTCGTACTTAGGTTTATATGTTATACAATTGACGAGCTCGGTGGTCGAATGGTTAGCAATGGCCACTTTGACTCCGAGGTCGCGGGTTCGATCCCCGCACAAGACAAATATTTGTGTGCATGAACATGTCTGTTTGTCTTGGTCTGGGCGTTTTCTATGTATTATATGTATATATTTACAAATATAAATGTATATATTATACCATACCAGTTATCTAGTACCCATAGTACAAGCTTTTCGCTTAATTTGGGAATAGATGGCGCTATGTAAATTGTCCAGAAATATTTATTTATTTATTTAATAGGCTAGTTGCCAATGTTACAAATTATAAAAACTCTCTATCAGTAACATAAAACTAGAATCTTCTGCGTTCTTAAAATTTTAATAACTTATGTCCGACGTGTTTTATTTTCGATCAAAGTTTGGTGGGAAAGTCCATTTTAAAGGTATGAAATTATAAAAAATAAATATTACCATTGTAGAAACAATAAAAAATACTATAACTTTTGTTACGGCACTGGCTACATAAACGCAATATTTAACATAGCTGTCGTACAAATTTCTGATTTAATGCATATAAAATAGCAAGGTGTGACGTCATAACGTGGTGGCCTACAAAGGTATGGAGCGAATCGAAAAAAAAATGGGATACAAGCCTATTGACATAAAGTTCATTATGCTATGAATAGTTTCGTTGCAAAAGGTCGCTTCCATTCCATTCCGCGGCGGTGTAAATTTAGTCTTAATGTACAAGTCACATAATCCCTAGTCTCACAGAAAAAATATTACAAGTAAAATCTTTTTTGTGATTGCCTGGATTCGCCTTTACACTAGCGGAACGCTATGATGGCCGCCTTGACATATTACAATAGTGATGTGAAATGACAATTTATTCTCGAAAAAAATATTATCAAATCTATAAGTTTTTGTTGCAAGTTACTATTTGCAATACTTGATTAGTATCTCTAATATAAAATGAATAATTAATATTTTAGTATATCTTTGTTCCAGTATAAGTTTTTCCAATGGTGCAAGAAAGCTGGTTGTCCTTCACACCAAAACATAGAAGGGGAATTATCTCATTGTCACGCTGTAGCAAAAGTCAACGTCACTTGAACGTGGTGCACTCTGCTTATCGACAAATTTTGGGGTGTAAGGGGTTCATCAACATCTTTGAACCAAAGCCAACTTCACCTGCACGCGGTGCACCCTGCTGACCGACAAACGAAGCTCTGGCGAAAAGAGAGGTAGGGAGCATAATTGTAAGCTACCCTACTGGAGAATGTACCTCCACCTCACAGAATACCGCAGCCAAATAACAATACCCTTGAGGGTTGTTGTGTCCCTGCGAGTGAGTGAGGTCACCAGAAAGGAAGGAGATGCTACGTTGGCAGCGGGGGTGATAGCACGCGAGCGATATTCTATGTTGCGAGCGTTAATATGGCTACGGTAACCGCTTCACATGAAGCGGGCCGTATGCTTGTCTGCCACTGCTATGGAGAAAAAGAGGCAGAGCACGACGTTAATTCCACTGGGGATGTACCTCCACCACCTTCCAGAAGACGGCAGCCAAATAACAACTCCCTGGAGGACTGGTGTATTCCTGCGAATGGCTAATTTAACCGCTTTACATAAAGCGGGCTGTATGCTTGTTTACAAGCCTTGTAGTATAAAAATAAAGATATAGGCACCTCATGTGGTACTCTACTCTCATATCTGGACCAGTGTATTCACTTCTTATTGGACGGGGGCCCACCACACATTCACACCACTGTGTCTCCTGTGTAGCCAAAAACGGCAATGAACAATGAAGTCCATTGCGATCCCGGGGGTAAAACCACGGCTGCCTTGGAACTCACAACGAATTTAATCAGAAGAAATTAGTAGGAGTAGGAAGCTTTTGGAATTTGACTTCCCCTCTTAGCAATGTGAGAGACAGCAATATGGCAAATAAGGCATTAAAAGCCTAAAGAGTGTATTCACGATTGCCTAAAGAGTGGATTGACGAGCTCGGTGGTCGAATGGTTAGCAATGGCCACTTTGACTCCGAGGTCGCGGGTGCGATTCCTGCACAAGACAAATATTTGTGTGCATGAACATGTCTGTTTGTCTTGGACTGGGTGTTTTCTATGTCGTATGTATGTATTTACAAAAAAAATGTATTTAAGTATAATATCAGTTATCTAGTACCCATAGTACAAGCTTTGATCTTAATTTGGGACTAGATGGCGCTGTGTAAATTGTCCAGAAATATTTATTTATTTATTTCTTCACTTGCCAACTTGACCCACTAGATGCCGTATTTTTTTTATATGAGTGGGGGGCAAACGGGCATGTGGGTCACCTGATGTAAAGCAAACACCACCGCCAATGGAGATCTGCAACACCAAGGCGTCGCAGATCCGTTGCCAGCTTTATATATTTATATCAAACTTTATATATTTATAGCTGTATACTCCCTCCTTTCTTTTCTGGTGACCTCACTCACTCGCAGGAACACAACAACCCTCAAGGGAGATGTTAGTTGGCTGCGGTGTTCTATGAGGAGGAGGTGCCCCAGTCGGGGCAGCTTAAAATATACGCTTTGTCCTACCTCTCTTTTCGCCAGAGCCTCGTTTGTCAGTCAGAAGGGAGCACCACACTGCAGGTGAAGTTGGTTTTGATTCAAAGATGTTGTGAACAAATTACACCCGAAATTGCACTGGATATCCCTGATTACAATCAGGTTATCAGCCTTTTAGCTATTTTAAGCCTATAAAAATAGAACAAAACTCTTGAAAACCTTTCCAATAATCATTCGATCACGACGGGAAATTGCGTCTGTCAAACTTTTGAAACCAGTAATCAGGCGATGATGTATTACTGAGAAATGATATTGTCCCACCAAACTTGAACGAAAACACGCACAATATAATGTCATGAAAATAGAACAATAAATAAATTAATAAATATTTCTAGACAATTTACACAGCGCCATCTAGTCCCAAATTAAGCACAAAGCTTGTGTTATGGGTACTAGACAACTGATAAATGTACTTAAATACTTTTTTTTAAATACATACTTATAATACATAGAAAACACCCGGACCAAGACAAACAGACATGTTCATGCCTACAAAATACGCAGGATTGAAAGGTCTTATACGGGAATCGAACCCGCAACCTCAAGAGTCAAAGTGGCCATTGCTAACCATTCGACCACCGAGCTGGTCAAAAGAATGAATGACAAAACTTCAACGCAGGATGTCAAGCGCAGAGTCTATATCGATAACCTAATCGACGTTAAAAGTACACAATACAAACATAATGTGTATTATACAATACAATACAATACAATATTCTTTATTGCACCAAAACAGTAAAAATAATGACAATAATGACTTATTAAGTACAAAAGGCGGCCTTATCGCTTAGCGATCTCTTCCAGGCAACCTTTGGGTAGAGGAGACATGAAATAAAGGTAGATAGGCGCAGCATATACTATATAGGTACATTATAAATATACTTATATATAACTATACTTAAACATACATATATGCATAAATATAAATAAATACATACATAAACTACGTAAATGTACTTATTATGGAAAAGCCGTCAGCGACAGATAAAATTACATAAATAAATAAGTTAAGTAGAAGTAAGTGAAATATAGTGATCTTTAACTAGATTTTTAAAAGTGGTAATAGTTTGCGCGTTGCGGATAGTTAACGGCAGAGCATTCCAAAGCCTTGTAGATTGCACAGTGAAGGATTTTGTATAATATTGAGAAGAGTGAGATGGTGTTACAAGGCGAAGGGCCAAGGTGCTGCGCATAGTACGATCCTGGACATCGCTGTGAAAGGCGAATCGCTCATTTAAATAACCAGGAGTGGCAGGATTGAAAAGAGTAGATTATGTGTAGTAGGTACTGTGTGTATATATTTATATACAATATGACATGTAATTATTTGAAATTGTTTATTTGACATACATAATATTGTAATATATACACACACTAAATAGTAATTGTTGTATTATATATATGATTATTTAAAAAAGACCCATATTGGCAAATTTCTTTCAAGCATTTCTTCTTCGCCAATGGTCAATACCAAAATGTTAGTAGATAAAAATCCGGACAAGTGCGAGTGGGAATCGCCCACCGAGGGTTCTGTACGTACGATCATTATAAATAGTTCAGGAATGTAATCGCGCAGTTTTTCCGAACTTTTCCTGAAATTCTATATTTTTCATTATAAATAAGAAATAATGCGTCGGAAAAAATGAATAAATATATTTTGCATTGTGTACATCAAGCCCTTTCATATGATACCCCATTTGAAATAGTAGCTTCAAATTGAAATTTCGCCCCCTATAAAAAATATAGACCCCCAATTTTTCAAGATTTAATTACAAATGTATAGTATTGAGATTTATTCTTGTACTTGTAGTCTATAACGATGTTACTTGCCAAATTTCATAGTTCTAGGTCAACGGGAAGTACCCTATGATTTTGATTCCCTTGAGAATGTGTCGAAATATGCGTTTTTTGCTGAAGCAACTTCATGGAACCATAGAATAATTTGAACTGTATACTCAGGAGTATACAGTTCAAATTTCAGCTTGATACCTCCACGCATTCTTGACAAAGAGGATCTTGACAGGACAGACGGACAACAAAGTGATCATAAAAGGGTTTCGTTTTTCCTTTTAACAATAAAATAAGAATATTATTAATAAAAATGTGTAAGACATGTCTTCAAGGGAATGACAGAATAAATTATTTCATTTCATTTCTCAATAATTCGATACTGTTTGGTATAGTACCGATTGTATATATACCAACCTATAGGGTAGAGATTGTGCCTCTGTGTTTGTCACAGCTATTTTTTTTCTGTATCTGGTAACTTTAGATTTATTCGAAATACTGAATTTCATTAGGGCGATCCATATCACCTTTTGAAATTATTTTATAAAATTTTTCACTTTTAATAGATTCAGATTTTAGAAGCTATATTCATTCCTTTAAGTTCGTTTACATAATTGTAGTTTATGAAACTGTTGCATAATAAGGGTTATTAAAATACGAGTGTGAGTTTATAACATGAGCCGAAGGCGAATGTTATAATAGACCACACGAGTATTTTAATACCTAATTATGTGCAGTTTCATACACTACTTTATATAATCTCATGAAATATATGATAATAATATTTTAAATACAACCATGAAGTTAATTTAACAGCTATAATTCTTACTTAAAAATCCATTTGCAGATCGAGCATGCGTAGCGCGCATGCGCGACGCGCCGCGCGGTGCCGCGTTCACAGATTATGTAGAAAAATTTTGCAAAGTTGCAATGTATTTGCATTGCAACCTGTTTAAAATACCTGTATCCAGGGCTGAAGCTGTACCGAAATGGTAAAAAAGTTATTTTACGATACAGTTGTCCATAGAAGAGCTGTATCGAAAAATAACTTTTTAAATTTATTTTGATAGCTTGTGCGTAAAGACTGTCATTACTGTGTTTAGTTTTTTAATGTGTAAATTTCAGTATGAGATTAGATAAAATCTATTATTAAATTTCTTTATACGATAATTATACAGATATTCCTCTCTGGAAGAGTTTGTGAAATATTTACGCCGAAAATATGCTTATAAAACGAATTGGTCATAAAGTGAAATGAGATGAAAAGAGGCCCGCCTGATGTGAAGCAGTTACCGTAGCGATATTAACGCTCGTTACATGAAATATCGCTCGCGTGCCGTCATCCCTGCTTCCAACGCACACGGCCCGCCTGATGTGAAGCAGTTACCGTAGCGATATTAACGCTCGTTACATGAAATATCGCTCGCGTGCCGTCATCCCTGCTTCCAACGCACACGGCCCGCCTGATGTGAAGCAGTTACCGTAGCGATAGAGCATATTTAAGCTGCCCGACTGGGGAAGTACCTCCACCTCACAGAATACCGCAGCCAAATAACAATTCCCTTGAGGGTTGTTGTGTTCCTGCGAGTGAGTGAAGTCACCAGAAACAAAGAAAGGAAGGAGAATATGCTGGCAACGGATCGGCGACCCCTTGGTGTTGCTGATCTCCATGGGCGGTGGTGATTGCTTTCCATCAGGTGACCCACATGATCGTTTGCTACCCTCTCATATAAAAAAAATTGCCTTTTTTTAAGAATTATAATTTGTGACTTTGACCGTCCGTGAGTCAAAGCAGGTTTCAGCTGAAAATCGGCGCTGCACGATAGTGTGGCATATGCCGAGATGAAGCCTTTTTACCTATATCTGTTGTAAAATTATTAGATTAAAATCTTTTAATTACTGTATTTTTCTTTATTGTGTGTATATATTTATTTTTGGGTTAATATATGCTTCTTCTTCTTTTTCCTTTTAGAAACTTCCTACGAGATAGTACAAAGTCGCGGGCGCAAGCTAGTGCTCTATAAGAATAGATAGGTAATCATAATTAAAGTCTACAAATGATTAACAACTTATTAAATATTCTAAGAATTTTCTTCAAAACGTAGTTAGGTATCTATTCTGACGATAATTAAGAGCCTTCACCAGGCAGCTAACCTTCGGATAAGTGGAAGCTAGCATTTCAATTTGGCCGCTTCAAAACACTTAGAGACGGAATTTCAGTTTCAATTTTATTGCTTAGGTGGCAGACAAGCATACGGCCCGCCTGATGTGAAGCGGTTACCGGAGCCATATTAACGCTCGCAACATAATATTTCACTTGCGCGCCGCCACCCCCGCTGCCAACGCAGCATCTCCTTCTTTTCTGGTGACCTCACTCATTCGCAGGAACACAGCAACCCTCAAGGGAATTATTATTTGGCTGCGGTATTCTGTGAGGTGGAGGTACATTCCCCAGTCCGGTGGCTTACAATTACGCTCCCTACCTCTCTTTTCGAGCCCTTTAAAACACAATCTGGAGTCCGACAGGGATGCATATTGTCACCTTTGCTATTCAATATTTATACTGAATACGTCATGCGAATTGTACTGGAAAGATGGGACAAGGGCATATCGATTGGGGGGAGATTAATATCCAACTTGCGTTACGCCGATGATACAACTATTCTTGCGTCATCTGAGGAAGATATCAGTGATCTGTTGCATATGCTGGAAACCACTAGCTTAGAATTCGGACTCGCCTTAAATCGCAATAAAACAAAAATGATGATAGTGGATAGACCAACTGACAATGCGCCAGGCACCACGACAATCGCGAACTGTGAAGTGGTTAGCAGTTACATTTACCTGGGCTCCACGATCACCAACTGCGGTGGCTGCGAAGACGAAATTAAACGGCGTTGTGCCATGACTCGCTCGGCTGCCCAAAAGCTTGACAAGATTTGGAAGGACCGACGTATTACAAAAAGCACTAAAATACGACTTATGAATAGCCTAGTCTTTCCGATCTTTTTGTATGCAGCAGAGACCTGGACACTGCGGATGCAGGACCGACGCAAAATCGATGCCCTGGAAATGTGGTGCTGGAGACGCCTCCTCAGAATTAGTTGGACTGCTCGACGAACTAACGTGTCCATCCTCAAAGAACTTGGTATAAGGCAGAGGCTTTCGTCGCTTGTACAACTACGCATCCTCAAGTTCTTTGGACACGTTAGCAGAAATCTTGACGCCATGGAAAGATTGGTAGTGCAGGGACGAGTCGAGGGCAAAAGAGCGCGAGGTCGATCGCCAACCAGATGGACCGACTTAATAAAATCTGTCACCAAAACGTCGGTGACAGAATGCGCTCATCAAGCCACCGACAGAGATCGATGGAGAAGGATTGCGAGAGCAGCAACCGTCATGGAGAGCGACAATAAGTGACCACGACCACTCTGTCAAGAGTGAACGACTAGGAAGAAGAAGAAGACCTCTCTTTTCGCCAGTCAGCAGGGCGTACCACGTGCAGGTGAAGTTGGCTTTGGTTCAAAGATGTTGATAAACCACTTACACCCCAATGCTTAATACAGATAATTCTTCCTACAGATGTTCAAAATACTTCAGAGATTCAAAATTTGTAACGACCTACTGTAATGCAAACGCAAGTTCAAGATAGCAACTGTCTTTATTATTAAAGTCCCCCACAACCTTATACAAGTCGACTTCCCACAACAGTTTGTATTTTGTATGTATGCATCAAATCAGAAATTTGTACGACAGCTATGTTAAATATTACGTTTATGTAATTAGTATCATAATAAAACTTATAGTATTTTTTATTGCTTCTCCAATGGAAATACTTACATATATTTTTTTAAATAATTTCATACTTTTATAAACCGACTTAAAAAAAAAAACGACTTCAAAAAACACAAACGACAAAAACTTCAACCAGACAAAAAACAGTAAGTACCTTACCTACTTCACTAAAAAGCGATAAATAACTTAACTAATTTACCTACGAGTATATACCTAATACTTATATGTCTATAATTACCGATTTCAATATTTACAACTTAATACCTAATACTTTATGATAGTAATTTTAACTTTTAAAATATTTACAATTATCACTTATTTTTGGAATCAGCCCCCTTACCACCATCTCTTATTGCGATTCAATAATTGAGTAGATTGCTTATTCATACCAATGAATAAGTGACTTTATTCCATTTGTAATAGAGTCGCTTATTCATTGGTATGAATAAGCAATCTATTCAGTTATTGAATCGCAATAAGAGATAGTGGTAAGGGGGCTGTGCCAGTATTGTAACGTAGTTTGTTGTGTTGTTTGCCGCGCGCGCGCCACAGAGTACTTTGTATGGCGCGCGCGGCCGGCAAAGCGACACACCCGGTACAATACAGCTTACCAATAACTCTTATTGCGATTCAATAACTGAATAGATTGCTTATTCATACCAATGAATAAGCGACTCTATTCAATTTGAAATCGAGTCGCTTTTTCATTGGTATGAATAAGCAATCTGTTCAGTTATTGAATCGCAATAAGAGTTGGTGGTAAGGGGGCAGGACGGTGTAGCACAATACACTGAGAACCAGTAGTTTGACTCCGACGTATTTTTGAGATGTATACCTACTGTTTGACGGAGCGTTAGGGCATAGTTAGGGTTGGCATCTACAATAACTAAAGCAGACGTGTGTAGATTTTTATTGTATGTATTTAGTTTATATGTACAAATGTTATGTAAGTTGTTTATCAGTTGTCTAGTACCCATAACACAAGCTTTGCGCTTAATTTGGGACTAGAAGCCGCTGTGTAAATTATCTAGATATATTTATTTATTATTATATTTATCTTTCTTAATTCACGGGTCAAGCCCGGTCATTTGATAGCCGTGCGCGGGGATATGGATCCAACGCGTAGAGGCCCCTTTGATAAGTTTGATGTAATGTTGTACGCCCGCTGTGACCGGCTCCAGGATATGTTATTATTATTAATTAACAACTAATAAAAGGTTGTTTCCAAATAAAATTTATTTCGCTTATACTTGTTATAAATTGAGTTTCACCTATATTTTTGTTCGCAGATTATCTGGGGCAAAATAGCAGTGCCGACATCTTAGCGTTTAGGGCTGTTCTCAGGCTGACACCGACTTACCCGAACAACCCTCACTATTCGTAAGTACTTACATTATTATCATCATCATCAGCCTGTATCTGCCCACTGCTGGATATAAACCTTCCCCAATGCTTTTCACAATACGATCCGCATTCACCCTCTTTCTTAGGGTGACACTCCACCAAAGCGGAGATGTGTGGGGATATCTGAGAGTGGGGATAGCGGAGACTGTGACTGAGAGAACTGGAACTGAGCGGAGACGAGATGTGTGAATAACGAAATTCTATTGGTTGTTAAAAAAACATCTCGTCTCCGCTCGCACATCTCCGCTTTGGTGGAGTCTACCCTTAAGGTTATCGAACCATCCAGAAGGAGGGCGTTCAACGCTTCGTCGTCCTACGCACGGCCTATTCTTCAGGCATAAGGGTAACTGTGCGGCGAAGATTGTGCTTTCCAACAGTTGCCCAACCCAACCGAATGCATTTATCGATCAGTTTGTTGAACTTACCGCGGCCAAGCTGCATGGAATGTCCGTGGTAGACATTATCTTTAACCACTTCAATAGCTGTGTTCTCTACGGTAACCGAGCTAACAGCTACTTCACCTTATATAAAAAAACCAGCCAAGTGCGAGTCGGACTCGCCCACCGAGGGTTCCATACGTAAGATCATTATAAATTTGATATTTTTCATTATAAATAAGAAAAAATGCGTCGGAAAAAATAAATAAAATATATTTTGCAATGTTCACATCAAGCCCTTTCATATAACCCCTATAAAAAATATAGACCCCCTATTTTCTAAGATTTAATTACATTTTTATAGTTTTGAGATTTATTGTTGTACTTGTAGTCTATAATGATGTTACGTGCCAAATTTCATAGTTCTAGGTCAACGGGAAGTACCCTATGGGTTTTGATTCCCTTGAGAATGTGTCGAAATATGCGTTTTTTGCTCAATAAACGGCCTTAACTTTTTTTTACGTAAACTTAGCAGTTTGATTTTTTTACAACCTTATGGGACCGTAGACCTGAGTATACAGTTTCAGCTTGATACCTCTGTCCGTCTGTCTGTCTGTCTTGACAGACAGACAGACAGACGGACAACAAAGTGATCTTTTAAGGGTTCCGTTTTTCCTTTCAAGGTACGGAACCCTAAAAACGGGTTACACTCCAGGAGGCACTCCTGAAAGCCAGAAGTGAAAACTTGAACATTAACGTTGTGCATTTTTGAATATTTAAGAATAGTTAGAGAATAACTTCGCACGAATTGCTTTATTTTTCAGTATAAAAGTACTATCATTTATGTGGTAAAATACAATATTCATTTATTGCGCTATCGTTCACAAACTTGACAATTTACATTACATTAAAAATAAACAGCAGGAGCAGGCATACATTTTCGCCGCGCGGTAGAAAGAGAGGGTGATATTACTTCCTCTCCTACGCGGCGCCGGTGGCGGTCTACTCTCCCTCCGTCTTACGAATTTTCGATTAGGTCATGTGTCCTGGCGCGAGTTTAACATTTTTTACCCATCCCAAAAATTCAAACGTGCTAAAGAAGTTTTCATTTCAAAAATCTAATTTTCATTCCTATTTACTAAAATATTTTTTTTATTCTTTACATTAGCTGCATTAGCGAATACTTTTTTTTATTTGCGGATATTAATTTGACTGTAAGTTAATTAATTAATTAAATTAAACGGATCGCTCGCGTATTTTTGTCGGAAAAGTGTACTAGTTTCGATCTCAAACGGAGATCTTCATCAGGGTGAATATCCAGACGCGGGCCCCCTATTTCTATCGCGACCAACACTCAATTATGTTGTCTCACGCGATATTTGGTAATATTGTTGACTGTAATAGTTTAGTATTATATTAAAATTTTAAAATTGAGCCACGGTAACGCTCGGCCAGGTCTGTTGGTTTTTTATATATTGAGGTGTAATTGGTTCATCAACATCTTTGAACCGAAGCTAACCTCACCTGCACGTGGTACATCCTGCTGAAAACAAGGCTCTGGCGAAAAGAGAGGTAGGGCATAGCGTATTTTTTAAGCTGCTCGACTGCAGAAGTACCTCCACCTCACAGAATACCGCAGCCAAATAACAATTCCCTTACGGGTGTACGGGGTGTACGGGTGTTCCTGCAAGTGAGTGAGGACATCAAAAAGAAAGGAAGAAGTATATGTACTCCTATAGGCAACGGATCAGAGATCCCTTGGTGTTGCTGATCTCCATGGGCGGTGGTAATTGCTTTCCATCAGGTAACCCACATGCTCGTTTGCCTCCTCTCATATAAAAAATCGGCCAAGTGCGAGTCGGACTCGCGCACTAAGGGTTCCGTACCATTATCTATAAAAACGGCAAAAAAATCACGTTTGTTGTATGGGAGCCCCCCTTAAATATTTGTTTTATTTTAAAACTAAATACTATGTGAGTATTTCAAACGTCTACCTATTGCCGTTATCATATGCGAGCAAAAACGAGCAAAAAAATCACGTTTGTTGTATGGGAGCCCCTTAAATATTTATTTTATTCTGTTTTTTAGTATTTGTTGTTATAGCGGCAATAGATATATATCATCTGTGAAAATTTCAACTGTCTAGCTATCACGGTTCATGAGATACAGCCTGGTGACAGACGGACGGACGGACAGCGGAGCCTTAGTAATAGGGTTCCTTTGTACCCTTTGGGTACGGAACCCTAAAAATAAACTCTATTGCTACTATGATTGCTCTCACGTCTCTCCACTCCAGAAAAGTATTGAAAAGGTCTTGAAATAACATACATTGAAATCGAATTACATAAATGTTTACTGAGTATTATTTAATTTTTCTTGGAATCCAATTTGTTAAATATTTCAGCGAAAACTTATTGCGTGAACTAACTTAACTAATTATGTAACTGTAAACTTATTTCATTTTAATCAATTCAGTTTCAGTATTCGTGATTAGCGCTAATTTATCAACAAAAAAAAATGTAACTTCTCCGTCGGCTGGCAGATAAGCGGCTCACCTGACTTGAAGCGGTCACCGTAGTCATATAAATCATGTTTTTCCACTATATAAAAGTATTAAATACCTATTAATAAATTAAACAAATCGTCGTTTTGAGAAAGTTTCAGAGATAGTGAAATTCACGCGCTCCGGCCGTAAAGTCGATGTTTAGAATCCACTAACTTCCTTAAGACTATTTATAAAAATAAATAGCCTGTAGTACAAATATTCTTCGCTTCACATCAGGCGGATCGTATGCTTGTCTGCCAACCGTCGTAGTATAAAAAAACCGGCCAAGTGCGAGTCGGACTCGCTCACGAAGGGTTCCGTACCATTATCTATAAAAACGGTAAAAAAATCACGTTTTTTTTATGGGAGCCCCCTTAAATATATGTTTTATTTTTATTTAATTATTTATTTTTAAAGTGAATATATATCTAAATATTATGTGAGTATTTCAAACGTCTAAATATTGCCGTTATCAATTGCGAGCAAAATCGAGCAAAAGATCACGTTTGTTGTATGGGAGCCCCCTTAAATATTTATTTTATTCTACTTTTTAGTATTTGTTGTTATAGCGGCAATAGAAATACATCATCTGTGAAAATTTCAACTGTCTAACTATCACGGTTTATGAGATACAGCCTGGTGACAGACGGACGGACGGACAGACGGACGGACGGACAGCGGAGCCTTAGTAATAGGGTTCCGTTTTGCCCTTTGGGTACGGAACCCTAAAAAAAGATCCTAGACGATTACCAGATCCTAGAGGAGAGTGTATTGTGTGAGAAATTTTGCCGATTACCATCGACTGTTTTGATTCGACGGTCTTACGTTTTAATTAGTTATTGACAAACATCTTCAGCTCCGTCGGTAAAGCTCTAGGCTTTCTATCAGCTGAAACAGAATCAAGTACCTACCATAAATCTCAATGTTGGCTTCGGCTTTAAATATCGTGGTGAGCCACTTATACCCAAAACGCTCACATGTATTATACATATATAAATTAGTAGATTATTGCATCGAGCACAAAGTAATTTATTATTGCACCGAGTGCCTGATTTAGAGCCCGAGCGTTAGCGAGGGCTCTAATCTAACAGGCACGAGGGCAATATAAATTACTTAAGGCGAGGTGCATAATCTGCTTTTCTTTCAACTAATACCTATAGGAATAGTAGATAAAAGAAACTCATATCAAACAGTTAAAATAGAAGTTTCTATAACACTGTCGGCTTCATTTAGAATGTTTTCCGGAGTTAATGTGTCGCTAGATGATTCCATTTTAATTCGAAGCCGAAGCACTCAAAATCAGATAGTATCACACTTTTATCGTTTCCAAAAATATTGCCAAGCAAAATTAACGTTCCCGCCAAATCACTTTTTTAAATTTCTTTCATTTTTAACTCAGAGTTAGCAGCAATCATTTTTTAAATTTGGAACAAGTAGGATAGAAACGAATAATACGTACGAAAAAAAAAGTATTGATATCGGCTGGCTGAATAGAGCTAATCCATTGAGATTGACACCTTTTGGTGCGATTAAAAAAAACTGTGCAATAATGAAATTTCATACATTTTTATTGCTCTAGAGCATTAAAGACTCGTTTTGTACTGAGTTTTTAGTGTGATTGTGATGAAATTAAAGCATAGTTGGAAGAAAACATATTTATAGTGAGATAACAAATTGATTATATGATCGGGTGCTAGGATTTCATCGACAAAATATTATCGATCATTTTGTCGATGAAATGAGTTAAGCCCTAGGGTAAATAATAAAGCATTTTTTAGAAAAAATACTTATTCTAAAGTTGGTATTTTAACTCCGCATTCCTCCGTTTTTTTTTGGCATTTACTTTTATTATTTAGTAAGTATGAGCATAGCTAAAATCTTCTTGCCGTTCTTATGCCGTACGTAATAAGAGTTACAATCGAATTGTAACTGTCAATCATGATCTACAGCTGCAAATACATAAATGCTATGTGACGCGGACTATCCGATTGTAGAATTAAGTTTTCTCCGGAGGCTACTGCATGGGGTTCTTCAAAAAGGCCGTGAAGAAGTTCTCATAGTGTTGTACTCTTCCATAGGCTATGGCAGTAACTGCTTACCATCAGGCGGACCGCGTACCCTTTTTGTCACCTTAGTAATAAAAAAAATTAAGTAAATAAATAAATATTCCCAGACAAATTACACACGACCCTCTAGTCCCAAACCACCCTAAACTAAGCAAAGCTTAGCAAATATTAGTACTATGGGTACTAGATAACTTATATTATACATACTTAAATACATATTTTTGGTAAATACATACATATAATACATAGAAAACACCCAGACCAAGACAGACAAGTTCATGCACACAAATATTTGTCATATGCGGGGATCGAACCCGCGACCTCGGAGTGAAAGTGAAAACTTATAAAAACCCAATAACTTTAGCTATATTCATTGTGTACTTCATATCCCCGAAGCATAGTAACCGAAGTTTCAAGGAATTATGAGCCGTCTATTTGTCTTTGCTACGTTTGATTTGCAAATTTCATGTCCTGACATACGAGCTCAGAGATAAATGGAAATGAATATGAATTATGAAAGAGTTTTAGAACTAATATGAATATTTGTTTATGAAAGACTGACTGGGAGTTGGCTGTGAGTTTGCTCTAGTGGAATTTAGATAGTCTTTTGTATTGGGGCATGTGACAACCAGCGTCTGCCTGATGGGCCTCACGACACTGGAGTCCAGGAAATACACAGCCATCATGTCATCTAGTCGCGTCCACTATGCCACCCTAGAAGGTTTCTTTTGAAGGACCCAATATCGGACACATGTGGAGCAGGAAATATCTAGTCGGTAGTCTATTCGACTAGACAGCGGTTCGGCACAGAAAAGATTGTCGGAACCTTTTTGTGGCAACCCTGCTTCCAAACTATCTATGTGTAAAATGTCATATCACGTCAATGGGCTTGTATCCCATTTTTTTTTTCGATTTGTTATTTAAAGACGTCACAATAATATAAATGTAGGTGAAATAATTACTTCGATTGCATAAAAACTTCTCGAGATATGAAAACTTGAAGATAACAATTTTGGACTATCCAGAAACGCTCCATACAAACGGCCACCACTTTATGACGTCACACCGTGCTATTTTATATGCATTAAATCAGAAATTTGTACGACAGCTATGTTAAATATTGCGTTTAGGTAGCCAGTGCCATAACAAAAGTTATAGCATTTTTATTGTTTCTACAATGGTAAAATTATTTTTTATACCTTTAATACCTTTAAAATGGACTTTCCCACCAAACTTTGACCGAACATAAAACACGTCGGACATAAGTTATTAAAATTTTAAGATCGCAGATCGTTCTAGTTTTGTGTATTTTACGTTACTGATAGAGAGTTTTTATAATTTTGTAACATGGGCAACAAGCCTATTCGCTTCTATAGCAGACCATAGAAACGAATAATTGACTTGGTTACTTAACACATAGATATACGTTATTAATTCTTTTGTATCAATTCTCTGTGAACAGACTTTACAAGTATTGAAAGTGAAATAAGGACAAATATTTTAAAATGACATTAAACAGATGGAAACAGTCACCTCCCTCACCTAGGTGGGATCCGAACCCACGACCTCTCGATTACCGACCGAGTACTCTTTCCAACTGACCTACCAGGAAGGTTTGTGATGGTGGCGAACTTTTGCATTATATATTTTACTGCTGTGAAGTCGCAGTGTCGCGTCATCTACCTATTAAGTATTAGGCGTAGCAGCCCATCGTTGCAGATGAAATTCCGCTATTTTTTGATAACACCAAACTTAATAAATAAGTATTATTTAAATAGTTGATTTCGGCCAACTTGCCAGAGTATTATAAATAATTTTAAAAACCGGACGAGTGTGAGTCGGACTCTCCCACCGAGGGTTCCTTACGTAGGATCATTATAAGTTAGATATTTTTCATTATAAATAAGAAATAATGCGTCGGAAAAAATAAATAAAATATATTTTGCAATGTGCACATCAAGCCCTTTCATATGATACCCCATTTGAACTAGTAGCTTCAATTTAAAATTTTGACCCCCTATTTTTTAAGATTTAATTACAAATGTATAGTTTTGTGATTTATTCTTGTATTTATCGTCTATAACGATGTTACTTGCCAAATTTCATAGTTCTAGGTCAACGGGAAGTACCCTATAGGTTTTGATTTCCTTGAGAGAGAATGTGTCGAAATATGCGTTTTTTTGCTGAATTTACGGTCGTATCTTTTTTTTACGTAAATTTAGCAGTTTGATTTTTTTACAACTTCATGGGATCGTAGACCTGAGTATACAGTTCAAATTTCAGCTTGATACCTCCACGCATTCTCGACATAGAGGGTCTTGACAGACAGACAGACAGACAGACAGACAGACAGACGGATGGACAGACAGACAGACAGACAGACGGACAACAAAGCGATGTTATAAGGGTTCGGTTTTTCTTTTGAGGTACGGAACCCTAAATATTGAAAAAACCACATCCCTTGCCTAGGTGGGATTTGAACCCATGACCTCTCCAATAATTCCATACATAAGCACTATTTAATAAGTATTTATTATGAAATTTTCCCAAGTACACAGTACTAAATTATTTTAATATAAATTAGTTTTCAATAATGTTTCGTAGTAAAACTAATGAGGCTTGAAATAACATATATTGAAATCGAATTACATATGTTTACTAATTATAATTTAACTTTTCTTGGAATCCAATTTGTTAAATATTTCAGCGAAAATTTATTGCTTGAACTAAGTTAACTAATTGTGTAAACTTATTTCATTTCAATCAATTCAGTTTCAGTATTCGTGAATTTAATTAGTGCAAATTTATCAAAAAACATTTAGTAACTTCTACGTCGGCTGGCACATAAGCATACGGCTCGCCTGACTTGAAGCGGTTACCGTAGTCATATAAACGCTCGCAAATCGCAATATGACATGGATTGATGAATTTTGAGGAGTCCGGTGGTCGTATGGTTAGCAATGGCCACTTTGACTCCGAGGTCGCGGGTTCGATCACCGCACAAGACAAATATTTGTGTGCATGAACATGTCTATTTGTCTTGATCTGGGTGTTTTCTCTGTATTATATGTATGTATTTACAAACAAAATGTAAATAAGTATAATAATAGTTATCTAGTACCCATAAAATAAATAAATAAATATTGTCACACAAATTACACAGCGCCATCTAGCCCCAAAGTAAGCGAAGCTTGTGTTATGGGTACTAGACAACTGATAAACATACGTAAATACACTGTTTTTTTGTAAATACATACTTACGATACATAGAAAACACCCAGACCAAGACAAACAGACATGTTCATGCACACAAATATTTGTCCCGTGTGGGAATCGAACCCACGAGCGTTGGTGTCGAAGCCGCGTCATTGACCGCTACGCCACCGAGCTCGTCAGGTACAAGTACATAGTACAAGCTTTGCGTTTAATTTGGGACTAGATGACGCTGTGTAAATTATCAAGCAACATAAATATTTAAAAAAAAATGAACTATGGCAAATATCGTTCGTAAGCCGCTAACCCCGCTGCCAACGCAGCAACTCAGCAACACAATTTACAATTACGCTCACCCTACTTCTTTTTCGCATGGATCGTTTTAGTCAGTCAGGGTGCACCACGTGCAGGTGAGTTTTTGGCTCAAAGATGAAGTGGTGAAATTTGTTTGGTTGTTGTGTTCCTGCGAGTGAGTGAGGTCGCCAGAAAGGAAGGAGATGCTGCGTTGGCAGCGGGGGTGGCGGCGGCGCGCTAGCGATATTTTTATGTTGCGAGCGTTAATATGGCTACGGTCACCGCTTCACATTAAGCGGGTCATATGCTTGTCTGCCACCCGACGTAGTATAAAAAAAATGTGAACCTTGAAATATTAATACGATCAAAGACTCCCAAAATACGTTATGGTAAAGTAGGCTTGACTTACAAAAGACGATACAATATTCTTAAACATGTTATATTTTTTACATAACGCTATAAGCTAGGGCTGCCAAACTTCCCGATACCCCGGGACATGTTTTAAGCGCTGTGTATAAGGTGTCCCAGTTAGCAAGACAGTTGTCCCAATATTCATACAATTCGGTTCCGCTGCAGCAGTCGCGGCAAACCAGTAAATATTTTTTTTTTTTATACTATGTCGGGTGGCAGACAAGCATACGGCCCGCCTGATGTGAAGAGGTTACCTTAGCCATATTAACGCTCTCAACGTAAAATATCGCTCGCGCGCCACCACCCCCACTGCCAACGTTTCTGGTGACCGTTACCACTCGCAGGAACACAACAACCCTCAAGGGAATTGTTATTTGGCTGCGGTATTCTGTGAGGTGGAGGTCCATTCCACAGTCGGGTAGCTTACAATTACGTTCCCTACCTCTCTTTTCGCCAGAGTTTCGTTTGTCAGTCAGCAGGATGCACCACGTGCAGGTAAAGTTGGCTTTGGTTCAAAGATCTTGATGAACCACTTACACCCCAAATTATTTATGTGTTTAAACAAACAAACACTTATTTATGTGGCCAAGGTAAGAATAATGCAGCGCGTGGTACAATGCCACTAAGAGCGTCCTTTTGAACTTCTATTGTAACGTTTTCAATATAAGCAGGTCTTACGTGACCATGTATATAGCATTCGAAGCACTATGTGGTACTCTTAGGCATCTTGTACACGCTAATACTGCGGCTACACTACCTTACCGTCTACCGGGCTGTTACCGCAATAATTGTGGCATTAAATTACCGTTTAAATTACTGCGTGAAGTGGTGTGGTCACACTAGAGTTTATCATTTTTCACGATGGAGGTTGAAGCTGCAGCTGTTATATTTATTTAGATGGTTTCGGTCTTTTTAGGGTTCCGAACCTCAAAAGAAAAACGGAACCCTTATAAGATCACTTTGTTGTCCGTCTGTCTGTGTGTCTGTCTGTCTGTCTGTCTGTCTGTCTGTCAAGAATTTCTATGTCGAGAATGCGTGGAGGTATCAAGCTGAAATTTGAACTGTATACTCAGGTCTACGGTCCCATGAAGTTAAAAAAAAATCAAACTGCTAAGTTTACGTAGCAAAAAGTTACGGCCGTTTATTCAGCAAAAAACGCATATTTCGACACACTCAAGGGAATCAAAACCTATAGGGTACTTCCCGTTGACCTAGAACTATGAAATTTGGCAAGTAACATCGTTATAGACTACAAGTACAGGAATAAATCTCAAAACTATACATTTGTAAATAGATCTTAAAAAATAGGGGGTCTATATTTCTTAAGGTGTCGAAATTTCAAATTGAAACTACTAGTTCAAATGGGGTATCATATGAAAGGGCTTGATGTACACATTGCAAAATATATTCTATTTATTTTTTTCGACGCATTATTTCTTATATAAAATGAAAAATATCAAATTTAATAATGATACTACGTACCTACGGAACCCTAGGTGGGCGAGTCCGACTCGCACTTGTCCGGTTTTTTTCTTCTTCAAATCATCATTGTACACCGCGATTTTTATCGGGGGATACCCGACTGAAAGCCCATAAAAAGATACGGTTCGCATTGGAATAATTCCAAAACTCAAGCTTTTTTCATTTGACCACTCCATGTCGATCGATACGTGCGTCGCCGTTGAGCTCATGTTGCACACTGGACAAACGGTAGTGTGGCCACAAACGCATTAATTACTGCGGTAATTCTCTTTGATGTGCGAAAAAAGACCGCCGCCGGAGCTATTGTCTACCGTCATTTGCCATATTGATTGGCATTGTAAAATTATGGCCATACATCGTGGTTACACCTAAGCGTTGTTGAAATTATGGCATAATTATTGGCATATCACGGTATTGTAGCCGCAGCATAAGAAATTTCACCGTGTCTACTGCAGATAGCACAACCAGTTGAGCATAGTAGTTGTGCCGTGGGTCTGGAACGCCAATTCATCATACACAACAAGAATTTTGTCGGATCTAGGCACGAAAACCCCACCGCGCCGCCGCAGCAAAACGTCGCGCGTCATTTGTAGCGCAGTCAAGATGTTTTTCTTGGTCTGCGCGGAAGCAGTGTACACAGTTCGTGTGTAGAAACGACACGAATTCTTGCATAGGCCCGGCGACTTTTCTTAGCGTGTACAAGAGGCCTTATAAGGTTGAATCGATATTATGTACATTATTTCGACTCTGAATCGTAATGGCGCCGCCTTAGATTATCAATTGGTCTCCGCTCCGCTTCGACTAGATGCCGCGGCGCACTTGTAAAATGCGGCAACAAATACTACGCCGAACTCGGCGTACCCTAGCCTGTTGCAATACAATTCTTCACTCACACTAGCATCTCGGTACATCAGTTGCAATACAATTCTTCATGCACACTAGCATCTCTGCACATTGTTTTACGCACACTACAATATTGAGTTGCCGCATTCACAGAGCTGTTGTTTTTAGATAGTGCGGCATCTAGTCGAAGGTTTCGACGGAGCGGCGACCAATTGTTAATCTATGGGCGCCGCCTTAAATCGGGTCGTTCAATATGTTTTGTATGAAACTCCTTAGTGCAACGCATACTAATCAGAATCGTAACGGAAGCACTTCGCCCCCGGATTAGTTCTAGAACTGAGTTCTTAGTGAGAGTTTTTTGGTCACATTATAAATTATAAATATATGACTGTAGAAGGAAAAAGACCTAGAGGCCGAAGTTCCAAACGGTGGTGAGACCAAATATCCGAACAACTGGATATCCCAATAAGTGCCGCACTACATCAGGCGAACGACCGTAATCGATGGCGACAGCTCATTGACAAAATGAAAAGGAGTCACGATCCTCAGCAATGAGGGAGCGATATGGAAGTAGATAAATTATAAATATTCCTGAAAAAATTACGCACGGCCATCTAGTCCCAAATTAAGCAAAGCTTGTTCTATGGATAACTGATATAATACGTAAATACATTTTTTTTTGTAAATAAATACATATAATACATAGAACATACTCAAACCAAGACAAACAAACATGTTCATGCACACAAATGTTTGTCTTATTGCTAACCATTGGACCAACCGAGCTAAGTTCATTCGAACGTGCTAACGTTTACAAGCCAAATAAATTGAGAAAAAGTTTCATATTATGAATTTATCAGACGCGTGTTACATATCCAAATTAGTCGGGTTGGTCACTTCAAAATGGGAGCAACTAAACCATATAATTTTGATATGTAACACGCGTCTTTTAAATTAGTCAACATGAGCGTTCTTTTCTATTTTGCTGATTTGTTTACGTTGTCATGATCGAACTCGAACATAAAATTCGCACTAAGCACTCTGCAAGCTACGCGTGGTCAACTCGGCTGTCCCTGCGTTTATGGGAATGGTGGATTCACAAGAAAACATCGCGCGGACCGCGCGCTGATTTCTTGACGCTCACCGAAATGGGATGTTTGATATTTTTTCTAACATTAGATGTCGCTAGGTAGGCGTCGGGTCCAGATTGTCAAAATGTACAGAATTTTTTGACAGTGAAACTTTAAGACGACAAGACAACACAAGACGTCAACAAGACATTTGACAAGATGCTATGAATTGACAAATGATTGGACCCCAGGCTGCAGTGCTGCTAAAAGACCCTCATTGACTGAAAGTAGGTGACGTCAAAGTCGTCGTTCAGTTGGCGTAGACGGGGTGATCCGTTCCGATGCTTCGGTTAGGCTATCGCCTAGTAGTAGTAGAGCCGATGAGGTGAGGCAATGTTGATCCGTTCCCGAGTCGAGATGTGCTTTTAACCTACAGTGGAACTGTTACTGTGTACAAGCGGTTGTCTGTACATGTCGTTTATTGCTTTTTTATCTTTTTTTTATATTTATAACGTCTACTACTACATAATTTTTCTACTACATAATCATATTTTACTACTACATAAACAACGACATCTGTGCAGTGCGTGAATGAGAGTGAGTGAGTGCGGCGCCATACAAACTGTTCCAGATTAGTGTCAGAGGGAGGTGAGGTCGATACGAGAGAGCGGCAGGGAGTGGACATACTGTAGTATTACTTATACTGTGATGTTACTTGATTTTTGATTTCATACCAGATTTGGCTGGGCAGGGAGAGAAACACAAGTAGTGAAGGTGAGTGTTGATGTACGTCGGAAAGGGGCCCCTTAAACCTACACCCGTGTCACAAGTCTCGGGATCTGCTTGGGTTTCTCTCTCTGCCACACGATGGACCCGGCACCCGCACGGTGAATCCATGGAAGCTAAGAAGTTCGTCTCTAATCAATGATTTACTCTAATTCTGTTCTAAGCGTCCCGCCGGTCGGTGTTTTTACATTTATGCCAGCCCTAAAATGAGCCCAGTTTTCATTACGTAATAAGGAATTATTACTAAAAAAATCTTCAGAATTTCTTTTACCTGCCGTATTATGATACTGATATATTGCGTATCATAGAACGTGTTTAGGCAAAAAGTACAATATTATTTCCATTCACATTGGCTTATTGAACGAAATAAACACGTACGTCGTAACTGTGGCTATTTATATACCCTTTATCGTGAGACGTGTAGTTGACAGTTTTATAAGTTTGCGTAGGAGTACGTCTTTTTTAACCGACTCCAAAAAAGGAGGAGGTTCTCTATTCGGTTGTATTTTTTTTTTAATGTTTGTTACTTAATTACTCCGTGACTTTTAAAAATATTTGAAAAAAACTTTTTTTATTTGAAAGAGTATATTTCCAAATTGGTCCCATATTTTTTTCATCATCATCATCAGCCTGTATCTACCCACTTTAAATGATGTTCTGGATTAACACCTGTCGGTTAATCAGTGAAACAGTGTCACCGGGAATAAAGTGATATAGTCGTCGGACATTTGGAGTCCGTAACGAGAGAGATTGGGCGCTTCGGTAAACGTGATTCATTCCAATTCCTCAATCCAAACCTTATAACGCTTGGCCGGTGCGGACGTCGGAAGGCACGGAAACCATAAACTACTTAGAAGTAATCTTCGTTAGTTTTTAAGGTTATTGTTGGGTTAGATCTGTTACTTGTGACGAGGTAAAAGTTGTTTATTTTATTACCATGGGCTCAGCATGCCTCGACACAGTGCAATTATTAACATACTGTACGGCGTCGTAAATTGCTTCAAAGCCAGCGCCTTGCTCTGATATTTTTATGTAAATCGTATAGAACTGTAAGCACCGAGGCACTACCCGTGCTAGCAGGTGTGTTACCTACTGGTAACACTTAGAAGTGACTTAGAAGTACAACGCCGTGCTTCAATGCACTATACATGTAAAAATATATTCCCTGATTTCTTGAAAATGCGTGATCGTGAACAAATACTTAGACTGTTCAAACCTATTAATGAGGTACTTGAAACATTGCTATCTGAATGGCAGGAAAGGTGGGAAACTTCTACCAAAGGACGCCACTTGTATCTGTTCTTTCTATCGGTAAGAGATAGATTAAAGAACATTGGTTAGAAGTCGACCACCCCGTTGCGCAATTTTTAACTGGACATGGCAATTTTAAGGCTAAACTCTTTTCGTTTAAATTAGTGCTATCGCCCTTATGCGAATGTTCTACTGCTAATTATGAATTCGATCAAACAGCACAAAATGTGTCTGGAATAGGCTATTTTCCAATGTTTAAAAATTGTATAAATTATTTAACAATATCGTAAAATACACAAAACTATAAAGATCTACAAACTTTCATTCTAATATCTTCAGTCAGTCTTTTTTTAGCGTCGATCAAAGTTTGGCGGGAAAGTCCATTTTAAAAGTATGAAATTATTAAAAAATAATAGTTCCATTGGAGAAGCAATAAAAAATGCTATAACTTTTATTATGATACTAATCACATAAACGTAATATTTAACATAGCTGTCGTACAAATTTCTGATTTGATGCATACAAAATACAAACCTGTGACTTCATAATTCGGTAGTCTTTTGTATGGAGCGTTTTGGGGCAGTCTAAAAATTGTGATTTTCAAATTACCATATCTCGAGAGATTTTTGTGCTATCGAAATAATTCTTTCACCTATGGTTATATTATGGCGACGTCCCTACATATCAAACAGAAAAAAATGTTAGTCAAATAGCCTATTGTGATCTTTAGCGGCGGGAACGGGATGACATGTTTAATTCATTGCAAGTTGCATCCGGGGTAGTATACTATTCAGATTTGGTAGCAACAAGGGAGAATTACCAAGCGTTCAGACGATTTTGCAATTCATATTATTGGAATCCAATGATCCCACATCACCCACGATCAAAGTAAACCAGACAGTCGTTGAAAAGGTTGAGAAATATGTGTATCTGGGTCAAGAAATAAAGATGGGAAAAGATAATCAGGTGAACGAAATCGATAGACGCATACGTCTCATGTGGGCTGCCTACTCTAAACTCGACTTTGCCTTCAAAATGAATATAACAGCTGAACAGAAAGCCAGATTGTTTAATCAGTGTATTCTACCAGTACTTACCTACGGAGCAGAAACTTGGGTTCTGACAAGGGAGTATATTAATAAAATACAAGTCGCCCAAAGGAAACTGGAGCGGAAGCTCGTGGGAGTGACGCTGAGGGACCGTAAGACAAACACCTGGCTTAGACAAAAAAGCAAAGTTGCTGACGCCTTCAAACGCGTCGCTAGTTTGAAATGGCAGTGGGCAGGACACATAGCCCGTAAACATGGCTCATGGGGCAAGGCGGTCTTAGAATGGAGACCCTGGGAGGAAAAACGACCCAGAGACAGACCACAAATGCGATGGAAAGACGACATCAAGGAAATTGCAGGAACAAATTGGATGGAAGTAGCGCAAGACCGAGAGAGATGGAGAAATCTGAAGGAGGCCTACACCAAATTGGTTGAGAATGGCTAAGAAGAAGAAGAAGAAATTATTGGAATCGATGTGTTAGGTAACAACTCAATGTTTTAGGTTCCCGATAGTGTTAGAAACTTAAAATCCGTGGTGCATGGCAGTTGAGCTTCACTTGACTAGCCATCTCTTTAGGCTTTTAATGCCTTATTTGCCATATTGCTGTCTCTCACATTGCTAAGAGGGGAAGTCAAATTCCAAAAGCTACCTACTCCTACTAATTTCTTCTGATTAAATTCGTTGTGAGTTCCAAGGCAGCCGTAGTTTTACCCCTGGGACTGCAATGGACTTCATTGTTCATTGCCTTTTTTGGCGATCGCCGCTGTTAATCCTGGCTACACAGAAGACAAAGTGGTGGGAATGTGTAGTGGGTTCCCCGTCCCGAATTTTAATACTGAACGGCTGAATCGAATTAGATTGCTCTTTGGTAAAAAAAAAAAATGTAACAAGTAACACTGCTACATAAATTTATGTGTTCAACAAAATGGGACTCGTTTATATCCGACACAGTCAGACCACGGCATAATGCTGAGTTGGGTCCAATTTGTGGCATCGTGCAGCACTATTTCGTTTCGTCTTTCTGTCTTACTTTATACAGCTGACATATAATAGTGTCTTTGGGGTATAAGTGATTCATCAACATCTTTGAACTAAAGTCAACCTCACCTGCACGTGGTGCACCCTGCTGACTCTGGCGAAAAGAGAGGTACGGCATAGCTTATTTTTTTAAGCTGCCCGACTGGGGAAGTACATACCTCCTCATCACAGAATACCGCAGCCATTTTTTTTATACTACGACGGGTGGCATACAAGCATTCCCTCGAGGCTTGTTGTGTTCCTGCGAGTGAGTGAGGTCATCAGAAAGGAAGGAGCGTTGCCAACGGGGGTGGCAGCGCGCGAGCGATATTATGGCTACGGTAACCGCTTAGCATCAGGTGGGCCGTATGCTTGCCTGCCACCCGACGTAGTATAAGAAAAAAGTCTTGTGTTATGTTACAATTTCTTCTTCTTCTTATAACAACATTTTTTTTCCTTCCAGTTACAATATGTTTAGATTTCACTGTTTTCCTTACATTTCATTTGTTAATGAGATGCGATTCTTATAAGTAGATTGTGAACCTTATCGATTAATGGCGTAAAGGTACAGTAACTGTTTTTTTTATTTAAACCGCTCATTGAATATAGTTTTGTTTCAAAAATAAATTAATGTTTTCTTTCAGTGAAATTTACTATCTCCATTGTTTGAAGTAAGTACTTTGCCTCCAAATGGCATTAAAAAAATATCGGAGAAAATTGCGCCTTTTTACCACATCAATCAGAATTTTGTATGCTTTCAGTGATATTTATTATTCACTAGCCGCCCGCCCACGCTTTGCTGTGCAATCTTCCCGTTGACATATATTTTATTTCAGTGGATTACCCATACAAACCTCGCCCGGACAATAAGGAATATAACAAATAATGAATTATCCAATTTCATGCAGCTGTTCGAAAATTATGCGTACACATACATTTCTGAGATTTTTATTATATATAATAAAAATCTCAGAAATGTATATATGTTACAATTAAAACGCGTTTGCCGTTAGAAGGCGTTTTCCCTTGTTAAATAAAACTAGAAATAACAATAAAAACTAGAATTTAACAGTGTTGTACTTGATTTTCAGATAAAACTAGTCACTCCGAGCTTTAGTTAAAACTCGAACTAGAGAACTAAATTGGGACGAAAACGAACTGCGCCAAAGTTCACCAAAATTTTCAACTCCGATAACTCCCCCTTACCACCATCTCTTATTGCGATTCAATAACTGAATAGAATGCTTATTCATACCAATGCATAAGCGACTCTATTTCAAATGGAATAGAGTCGCTTATTCATTGGTATGAATAAGCATTCTATTCAATTATTGAATCGCAATAAGAGATGGTGGTAAGGGGGCTGAACAGTGTCGCTTATAATCTCGCTTAGGTTAGCGACGAGCGAAGCGACGAGCGAAGCGACGAGCGAAGCGACGAGCGAAGCGACGAGCGGGTTAAGTTGACATAAACACAGCGCACGAACCGAGACAGCATAGCGAGCATGCCGCAGCAGCGGCTGGCGAGTGCCAGAAGCGACTAAAATAATCAAACACCTCATGTTTTGTTGTATTTCTAGTTTTAACAACGGCGTTTAGTAAAAACTAGTTTTAACTAGGGAAAACGGGTTTTAACTGTAACATATATATGAGTAAGCAACAGGTATATGTCAGATTTATTTTGAGAATTAATAAATGTCATCTTAGGAATGTTACCACCAAAGACGTCCAATATTTCTAGGTATAGACGGGACCACGGGAACAAAATCATATTCTATTACTAGTTTACATATAGACTATTTCTTATTCTGTGCCTATAATGTACTAAGTCGCTCAGTTTGGCGTGGCAAGTCCACACTGTAGCACACTCCGTCCACTCCATACAAATGTCGTGTCGTTCACTACATAAACAATGACGTCTGTGCATGCGGCGCCATACAAACAGTTCCAGATTTATCTCAGAGCGGAGGTGAGGTCGACACAAGAGAACGGCAGGGAATTGCCATTATGTACGTAGTACTATTACTTATATTGTGACTACTATATGCCAAAGCGACACCGAAGTTCAACCGCTCGAGTTCAAAGTCTTTCTATGAAAATATTCTCAATGGCCGCTTTATCCCTTTGATATATTAAATCCCTTTGGGTACAACTTATTTGGCCGACCTTACTGTCCATTTTTATGATATGTCGTAAGTCAATTAGGCAATGGCGCGTGATATTCGTGTGATCGATAAGCTCACAACATCCAATTTCATGGTCCACATATCTTAATTTTTGTCTCCAAACGTCGCTTATTATAATAAAAGTAGTACATACTGTTACAACCTCGATTTTCCACCTATGGATGGAGGTTATATGAAAATCGAGACTGCAAAGGGGTAGTATTAAAACGTGGGATTTGATTTAAAAAAATCCTATATGCACGCTAGCTCTTTTTTATTCGATACACATAAGCGAGTAAATACAGTTAACCTTAAATTTATCTCCTTTAGATTACAGCCGGGTCCGCTGCGACGTATTTTCGTGTTTGCGAACACGACAACATTGTTAGCTAACCGAATAGGGGCGTGGTCTAACGTGTTTTGGTAATTTGTTTTGATAACATGTTTTGTTAGAAAATTGGCGCTGCGGACCCGCCTTTACATAGGCAGATAGAGAAGCTTGATGACGTCGTTTGCACGTGCCAGTCTAATTGAACACGCAAGTTAAGCAACGTCGGTCGTAGCCTGTCCATGGATGGGTTTATTTATCTCGAGCTCCTCCATGCTTCGGAGGGCACTGTTAAGTCGGTTAAGCCGTCGGTCCCGGCTGTTGTCATTCGATAACAGTCTCTAAGCTAAGTCAGTGGCCGTTAGGTGGTTAGAAGACACTGGCCTCCTCCAACCCGCATTTGAGCAGCATGGTATTGAGCAGTACGCTCTAAACCCCTTCGATTGAGGGGAGACCCATATCCCAGCAGTGTGCTGAATAAGGGTTGACAAAGAAGAAGAAAAAGAAGATAGGGAGATAGAAATTTTGTAGAAATTTATTAAAAGATTTTCTGAGAAGCTTGGATAACTGCACTTAAAATCATCATCATCAGGACATTTTAGTCTCCACTACAGGAGCACGACCCTCTCTCGTCCGTGCAAGACAGAAGGAGGATTTGGCCTACACTCCCCACGCTGGCCAAACGGGTTTGGGGAGGCCTGATCGATGTTTAGTAATGTTTTTTTTTCCTTAGTCGCCTTGTACGACATTCACGGGAAGAGACGGAGTGATTCTATTCTAGTCTGCCGGAAACTTAAAATTATGCAAAAATTAAGATTCGCAGTTTCTGAAAAAATAAGTCTATTGATATTTTACAGTTTCTGAATGAAATATAAAGTTAGGTTGGGTTTTACGTTCAAACCACAGAGATAAAAGCTTACCTTTATGTCTCTGTGGTAAAAACCCATGTCATCATTTTTTTTATATTACATGAAATCTGAAACAATTTACATTTACTTAAATACAAAACCTAATGAGGTTGGAACTTAAGCAAGCGTACGCACAGGTCTTTGCTTGGGGTAATAAGCTGGCTAATCTTTAACAAAACAAAGAGATCGATAGACGCATTCGATTGGGCTGAGCAGCTTTTGGCAGGCTTCGGCACATCTTCGCCGCACAGATACCCCAATGTGTCCTCCCTGCAATGATCTGTCTGTCTCCCTGCAGAGACTTGGACACTGACCATCGGACTGATCCATAGGCTAAAGGTCGCGCAGCGAACGATGGAGAGGGGTATGCTCGGGATTTCTCTGAGGGATCGAATCCGGAACGAAAAAATTCAGCTACTATCTGTACATAATCCTATATTTTGTCTATTATCTCGGAAACATCTCGTCAATCATTAGCAAAATGATTGACGAGCTGTTAGCTGAGCTGGCCATTTGTACGTTGTACGTTGATGACACTTTGTTTCACAAGTTTATTTATACCTAGCGGTCGCCAGCGATTTCGTCCGCCTGGACGAAAATCTACAAACTTACATCCTTTATTTTAACTTCTTATGGGTTGAATTAGATAAAAAAAATGGTTGTCTGTAAAGTCGGTTTACGGACGATAATTTTACGTGATAAAAGTCATAAGAAGGCCGATGTAGTGGAAGAGAGATTGATGCGCCACAAGCCGAAAGCTTAAGCCGATCGTGCCTCTCTATCGCTCCGCGCTCTCGCTTGCACGCTCGTCTCAGGTGGAACGTAACAATGAGTCATGTTTTTTCGTGCGTGTAGCCGGCGTACATTGATTTATAAGACGCTATTATGTCAAAAACTATCCTGTCTCTCAAGAGGGATCAAATTACACATAATGGCCAATCACTTGAGTAGTTTCGGAGTATAACGCGGAGAAACATGACTTTGTATTTTTATAATATAAAGGTTTCTACTCGAGCAAGACGAACTCGGTGGTCGAATGGCTAGCAATGGTTACTTTAACTCCGAGGATACGAGGTCCATCCCCGCACAAGGCAACCATTTGTGTGCATGTACATGTCTGTTTGTCTTGGTCTGGTTGTTTTATATGTATTAAAAGAAATGTATTTAAAGGGAAATAACAACATGAGCCACAAAAAATACAAAATGAGCCACAGAAATACTAGGTTAAGTTTAGGTTGGTTATTGATACCAATGAATAAGCGACTCTATTGAAATAGAGTCGCTTATTCGTTCAATGAATAAGCGACTCCATTGAAATAGAGTCGCTTATTCATTGGTATGAATAAGCATACTATTCAGTTATTGAATCGCAATACGAGTTGGTGGTAAGGGGGCTGTCCGAACGCTTAACTTATATCTGTCGCATACGTGATAAATTGATTTTATATGCTTTAATCTGCTATAGGCTTTTATGACACAAAACTATACAACCAAATTCAACCAATTAGTACAATACCAAGTTATTTTGTTTTACTCGGCAAACGAGAATGTGGGTCACCTGATGGAAAGCAATCACCACCGCCCATGGATATCAGCGACACCAGGGGGTCGCCGATCCGATGCCAGCTTATACTACTTTCTTTCTCTCTTTCAGTTCAACTCACTCACTCGCAGGAACACAACAACCCTCAAGGGAATTGTTATTTGGCAGCGGTATTCTGTGAGGTAGAGGTACTTCCCCAATCGGGCAGCTTACAAAATATGCTCTACGTCTCTTTTTGCCAGAGCCTCGTTTATCAATATAAGCAGGGTACACCACGTGCAAGTGAGGTTGGTTTTGGTTCAAAGATGTTAATGAACCACCTTACACCCCAAAATTATTAGTAGTATACTCCTATTGCTTGCCTGTCTTGCAGTTTGACTGGCTTGATTCCCTCTACTAATCTAATGGCCTACTATTTCCGTGTGATCTAATTTCCGTGGTGTCCAATATTGTCTAGACTCCTCAAGACGAGATTGTCTGTAACCATGTAACTAATCTGTGTTGTTATTTGCAGACGCCTGTGTCAGATGATACGAGAGCTCTCGGCGGCGCCGCCATTCTGCGTGCCCAATTATCACAAGTTGTTTGACGACGCCTCGGTGAGTTTAATTTTCTATTCAGTTGATATTTTTATACCACGTCGGGTACCAAACAAGCATACGGCCCCCCTCATGTCTTAACATGAGGGGGGCCGTACCATCATGTCTTTACATGAGGCCGTACGGTACGTGCGTACGTACGTGCGGTAAACACTTTTGGTTACCGCAGCCTAGTGCTCGCGTGCTGGCACCCCGCTGTGCTGACGCAGCATCTCCTCACGTCTGGCGACCTCATTCACTCGCAGGATCACAACAATCCCCACTAACTGGTACTGATATTTGGCTGCGGTCTTCTATGAGGTGGAGGTACTTCTCCAGTCGGATGAAACATGCCTCACCTCTCTTGTGACTTTGACTGTCTTATGACTCTTTATGATTCTCTTGTGACTCTCTATGACTCTCTTGGGACTGTATATAACTCTCTTGTGACTGTATATGACTCTCTTGTGACTCCCTATGACTCTCTTGTGACTCCCTATGACTCTCTTGTGACTCTCTATGACTGTCTTGTAACTCTCTATAACTTTCTATGGATTGTTATCCCAAATTCTTAAGTTCTCCAAGCCTTTTTAAAACTGTATGCAACCGGTACATGGATTAAGTTGTTATATATTATTGTTGTAAATTTAGATAGCTTTAGTTATTTTCTAAAAAACTGAAAAAATTGGCGAATTGTTCCCTTTTGAAAAAGTTACCACCTTTGACGGACCTTTAAAGGATCTACTGTACTCGGGTTAGCTTCAAACTGTAGCAAATTTCATTAGCTTTACAGAAGTATAACCACAAAAGTAAACAAAGATACCTGAAAAAGCATTCCTAAAGGTTTACAATACAATACAATAACTCTTCATTGCACCAAATAAATTACAGAAACAAAAAATGAAACAATTTAATTTATTTATTTTTATTTATTATTGTTTAGGCGACTTACAGCGAAATAGGTGTAAATATATAACACTTATGAGTAAAACTATGCTAATTACAAGTCTCCGCCATATGACAATATAATAGGCAATACAATAGTCGGTCGTGTCGCTAAGAGCAATCTCTTCCAGACAACCTTGGGGTAGAAGGTGACAAAATGTATGTTTAAACAGATGGGTGGCGCAGTAAAAATAGAATATTATTAATTATGTACAAATACACATACATACTACTACACAAACCTATCTATATATATAAAAGCGAAATACCACTCACTGATTAATGACATCTCAGAAACTATAACACCTATAAACTTGAAACTTTGCAGGTAGTCCTTATAGGGTGTAGACATCCGCTAAGAACGGATTTTACGAAACTCCACCCCTAAAGGGGTAAAAGGGCGGTTAGAAGTTTGTATGAAAGTCCTATGTTTTTGAAGCAAGAGACTTGAAATTTAAAATGTATGCTCTATAGATGATGTAGAGGTGTACTGATTATGTATCTTTAGAAATCAACCCCTTTTTGGGGTTAAAACGGAGCATGGTAGTTTATATGAAAGTCCAATGTTATTGAAGTTAAAGTAATTATGGCAGAAGGATTTTAAATGGTATTTGAGTGTATAAGAGTTATTGAAAACAACAACTTACTATTATAAGGAGGCTTTTAGCTTTTTCGAATATATTTAAAAATTATGTGCAAATAAATAACTCCACGCGTACGAAGTCGCGGGCGGGCGCTAGTATAATATAAGTCATTCTGTGTTCGCGGAGCGTAACTTTGGAACAAATTGCACATTATGCAAAAACTTAAAAAAACACGGTCAAGTGCGAGTCGGACTCGCGCAACGAGGGACCGTAAAATGTGCAGCTACATTCACCAATATCTTTTTTGTGAAACAACTACAAATTTACGGTTTTTGGATTTTTTCCTTTACTTGACATTTACATGACATGCTTCATGCCAAATTTCATGATTCTAGGTCAACTGAAAGTGCCCTATATGCGAATGTCAAAATATGCGATAAAATGGAACATAAACGCCCGTATCTTTTGATTGGGTCGATTTAGAAGCTTGATTTTTTCACTGCTTTAACAGATTATAGACCTGAGTAAGTGATATTAATTTCAACTTGATACCTCCACGCGTTCCTGAGAAAAGAGTATTGACAGACAGATGGACGGAAGGACAACGAAGCGATCCTATAAGAGTTCCGTTTCTTTTCCTTTGGAGGTACGGAACCCTAAAACAGGCTAAAAGAGCACTATTTGACTTACATAGAGTAATATACTAATTTTATGTATGTTTATGTAGGTATATAGGTATTTATTGATGTAGTTATAGATATGTTCATATATGTACATCTATGTATTTATTTTTTAATGTAGTACCTATAAGTAGATAGATGGGTGGTTCAAAAACAACAATTAGGGCATTGAAAAAGTAATGGAACTGCAATTCTTTTTACAAATTATTGATATAAAAATGATGCCGGGCAAACGGTTCCCGAGCGCGGGTGCATAACAAAAAAAAACATACAATACTTGCTTTTCACACTAGTGTAAAGAGATTTTTTTTTTGTGGGGTTGTAGATATATTTTTGACGTGATAATAATAATAATAAATAATCTTTGGCCGCCTGAGAAAAGTACTTAATAGTCTTTTATCAGGGGGCAATAAAGTGCGTGCTTACAATGGTTGGGTCATGCCGGTCTTGATATATTCCTTTGGCATACTCAAGTGGACTCAAACTGAACTTGACGCCGTTGACCGGAAAGTCCGAACGATATTAACCACTTACCGTATGCATCATCCACGATCATCAGTAATGAGGTTGTATATCCCTCGGAAATGTGGTGGTCAAAGCTTTTTAAATGCTAAGACTCTACATAATCGGGAGATATGCAACCTCAGGGAATATTTCCTACATGCTGACGTGGAAATGCATAGGGATGTGGTTGGTATCGATCGTGGATTAACCCCTTTGTCTTTAGCTAACGAGAACTAGCGTCAACCTGTAGTATTAAGTATTGATGATCGCAGAACCATATGGCTAGGCAAAGAACTGCATGGACGGTTCTACCAGGCTCTACATGGACCTGATGTAGATCCCGTTGCATCCGTAGCCTGGCTACGTTTCGGGGACCTCTTTGGGGAAACCGAAGGTTTTGTCTGTGGAATTATGGACGAAGTTATCAAGACGAATAACTACCGGAAATATATCATGAAGGATGGCACGCTTGATATCTGTCGGGCGTGTCATCTACATGGGGAATCCCTCGGACATGTAATTTCCGGTTGTTCTCATCTTGCTAACGGCGAGTATTTGCACAGACATAATCAAGTAGCCAGGATTATCCATCAGCAGCTTGCCTTGAGATATGGTCTTGTGGTCACCGATGTACCGTATTACAGGTATATGCGGAAGCAGTTCTCGAAAATGACCATGTCACATTATACTGGGATCGATCTATTATCACTGACAGGACTATTGTAGCCAATAAACCTGACATCGTGATAATAGATCGATTAACGCGCCAAGCAGTCATTGTTGACGTCGCTATCCCACATGACGTTAATCTTGTGAAAGCTGAAAAAGATAAATTATCTAAGTATCTTAATTTAGCTCATGAGATTACCGCCATGTGGGACGTCGATTCAACAGTGATTGTCCCGATAGTTGTGACGGTCAATGGCTTAATCGCCAAGAGCTTCGACCAATATCTGAAGAAGCTCACGTTGGGGAGCTGGATCAGGGGCCAGATACAGAAAGCTGTCCTCCTATGCACGGCACGTATTGTGAGGAGGTTTTTGTCTTTGCGACCTTAACCACCGATAGTTTGGATTTTGTTCCCGCTATCGGGGGGATTCTGTTTTATATATATTTTAATGTATTTTTTTATATTTTATATTAAAAAATGTATTGAATAAGACTTAAAATAAATAAATGAGATAATCTATACATATAATAAAACAGTAAAAATAATGTGTCTGTACATTGAATATATTTACAAAAAAACAATTGGAGGCGATGGAGATACAGTAATAGAGTATGAATTAAAAAAAAAAGTCTGTCTGTTTGTCTGTTTGTCTGTTTGTCTGTTTGTCTGTATGTCTGTTTGTCTGTTTGTACACGCTAATCTCTGGAAGTACTGGACGAATTCTAATGAAACTTTTTTTGTTATATAGCTGTTAAGCCTGGGCAAAATATAGGGTATAATTGATTTTGGAAAGTGGAACACCTGATGCAGCACCATAATGGTTCAGGTAAACTATAAGAAATATAAAAATGACGCCTTAGCAAAAGTTGTTCAGCCTGATCAGCATTTTCTGTTGAGGTATAAACTTCCAAGGTTTGTAACACCTGATGCAGAACCTTACTGGTTCAGGTAAACTATAAGAAATATAAAAATGATGCCTTAGCAAAAGTTGTTCAATCTGATGAGCATTTTTTGTTAAGGTATAAAAATCCAAGATTTGGAACACCTGATGCAGAACCATAATGGTTCAGGTAAACTATAAGAAATATAAAAATGACGAATTAGCAAAAGTTGTTCAGCCTGATGAGCATTTTCTGTTGAGATATAAAAATCCAAGATTTGGAACACCTGATGCAGATCAATAATGGTTCAGGTAAACTATAAGAAATATAAAAATGACGAATTAGCAAAAGTTGTTCAGCCTGATGAGCATTTTCTGTTGAGATATAAAAATCCAAGATTGGGAACACCTGATGCAGAACCTTAATGGTTCAGGTAAACTATAAGAAATATAAAAATGACGCCTTAGCAAAAGTTGTTCAACCTGAATGGCATTTTTTGTTGAAATTTGGAAAATCCAAGATTTGGAACACCTGATGCAGAACCATAATGGTTCAGGTAAACTATAAGAAATATAAAAATGACGGCTTAGCAAAGTTGTTCAATCTGAAGACCATTTTTTGTTGAGATATAAAAATCCAAGATTTGGAACACCTGATGCAGAACCATAATGGTTCAGGTAAACTATAAGAAATTTAAAAATGACTCCTTAGCAAAAGTTGTTCAGCCTGATGAGCATTTTTTGTTGAGGTATAAAAATCCAAGATTTGGAACACCTGATGCAGAACAAAGTTAAATTTATTTGCATAAACAACACGTGTTTACAATAAATTATAGTTTTCAAAAAAGGAAAAAATAAACACGTTATAATAGCCAATAGAACTACAAAAAATTTTAAGTAACTTTTTTAGTTCTATTTGCTATTATAGCGTGTTTTTTTTTTATCTATTTATTATAACAATAAATAGATTAACAAAATATTGAATGTATTGTAAAAATAAAACCGCGTGGCGCTACTTTTATTCTTACCTGCTACAAGTTAAACGCAATCGTTTTATTTTATTTACAAAGGTAACGTGGTCTATTAGTCAGTTTATTATAGACGTGTACGCTGAAATTGAAATGGAACGATTGGTATATATTCGCACAAACCAGAAGAATACGTGCATTTGCGGGACGCTATGTAGCAAGATCAGAGTTTATTTGATTTGGTGGTGGAAAGTGTTTTAAGCGACGAGAGGAAACTTTCTTAGATGCTCCAGGAGGGACTGGAAAAACATACCTGACGAGATCTTATTTTGGCGCCTGATTTCAGCGTGGATTACGCTGAAATCAGGTGCCAAAATAAGATCTCGCAGCAGCATCGCCAGGTATTGCAGCCACATTACTACTAGGCGGAAGGACGCAAATACAATGTTCAATATCCTACTCGATTTAAACAGAATTGAAACACCGACATGCTCTGTGACACGAAACTGTGACAAAGCAAAGGTGCTTCAGGATTGCTGTCTAATCGTTTGAGATGAATGCGAAATGGCCAACAGTAAGGCACTAGAAGCTGTAGATAGAACTTTACGTGCCCAAGAGTTTTCAAGAATATTATTAAAATTTGGGGAAGATCTCCTTCCTGAAGTAAAGTCAATGGCAGCGCAATATAATTGAAGCTGAGATTCTCACTGGTAGTGGTGCCGGTGAAACTGTATTTTTTCCGCGTATACCACTCTTCTCCAAAAAAAAATCCATTTTAATTTTAAACGTACGCAGTTGTCTGTGACCACTTGCTTTGCCATGACAATAAAAAAATCACTAAAATTCGCTGGTGTCAAGCTTAGGACTGGTCTTTTCATATTAGCTCCCGAAGGAAAGACTCCCTTATTTTTTTTAAACTATGGTTACAATGTTAAACAAAAAAAAAAATTTTTGGCTTTTAACGTATAACAAATATTTTCTTATGTAACAACATTAGTTCGTATTTGTATTAATACGGCGGAATCATAAAGTCCACGCGAACGAAGTCGCGGGCATCAGCTAGTAAATATAATAATTCAATAAAAAAAATCACAAAGTGAAGACTAAAAACTGTGTTTTCTATTTAAATCTTGCGTTTATTTTGGGACACGTTGAGAACCTATGCGGTAAATATTTTGTGACCTACATAACTTAACATTGGGCTAGTATGTCACAGTAAGTGTTATTTGTGTTTACCCTTTCTCGCAAATTCCAAATTACTTGTGATCTTCCTAGCTTACAAATTCAAGGTCGTCGAAGGTAAAGTCGGGAGCTCATGAAGCTTTTCACTTGTAGTACGAGCGTAATCCGTGTAAATAGAATCTCTGGGGAGGTGGGGGGGGAGGGGCAGCTGCCTCTCCCTGCCCCCCTTGCCGACGCCCTTGCTGACAATACTATTTCTGTCGCGATAGTGTTGACATTTGGATTCGTTTCGTCTAGCCGTTTGAGTCAATATGAACAGAGATTTGGTGAAATGTACATAAATAATATCTACGTAGAAAATTTTACACAATGTTTTCTGGGATCGTCCTTCGGTCAAGTATAAGCAACTATACTTGATCGAAGGATCGGTCAGAATAAAATAATGGAAATGTTATATTAATAGTGTTTATATTACTGCTAACTTGTACTCAATTTTTTATCGACTCCAAAAAAAGGAGGAGGTTCTCAATTCGGCTGTATTTTTTTTAATGTTATAATATTATTAAAACTCACGTGAGACATTATACTAAATTAATTAGATAAATTAAACGGGTCACTCACGTCTTTTTGTTGGGAAAGCCGACTAGTTTCGATCTCAAAAGGAGATCTTCTTCAGGGCGAATGTCCAGACACGTCCACCCTTTGTTTCTCTTGGAACTAGTCGGCTTTCCCGACAAAAAGACGTGAGTGACCCGTTTAATTTATCTAATTCATTTTTTTAATTTTTGTTATTTAATTACCTACTCCGTGGTTTATAACGATTTGAAAAAAACTTTTTTATTTTAAAGAGTATACTGCCAGATTGGTCCCATATTTTTTTCATCATCATCATCATCAGCCTGTATCTATCCACTGTTAGGTTTGTTATTTCATTACTCCGTCATTTCTGAACCGATTTGAAAAAAACTTTTTTTATTTGAAAAAGTATACTTCCAGATTGGTTCCATATTTTTTTCATCATCATCATCAGCTTGTATCTACATACGTAAATGTAGAGTAATGTTTGGAGTCGGTTTTTTTTTTGTTAAAATTATTGCTTATTCTAAGAGAGGTAGGCCATGGTAATAGGCTATTTGACTAACTTTTTTTTCGGTTTTATATAAAAGAACGTCACAATAATAAAACCACACGTGAAAGAATTACTGTGACAGCACAAAAATCTCTCAAGATACGTTAATTTGAAAAATACATTTTTGGACTTTCCCGAAAACGCTCCATACAAAAGGCTACTAGATTATGACGTCACAGGTTTGTATTATGTATGGATTAAATCAGAAATTTGTACGACCGCTATGTTAAATATTACGTTTATGTAATTGGTATCATAATAACAGTTATAGTATTTTTTATAGCTTCTCCAATGGAAATATTATTTTTTAACTAGCTTTTGCCCGCGGCTTCGCTCGCGTGAAATTCGGGCATTTTAGATTATCCAAGCCAAGTCTAACACGCAACGCAACCACCTTCATGTCACCTTTAATTATACTACATACGGATGCAAGAACTTTTTCGAAACCTACTACAGCCGTCCCGCTCCCGCCGGTAATTTCATGTCCAATAGGAATGTTATATTTTCAAATCGATGCCATTTTCGTAATTGACGTCCAAGAAAACCATGGAATCCCACCATAGAACCCATATTGATATTATGACATTTCAACCCCATTTCACCCCCACCAACATAGCCGACGTGACATAAAATCACCCCCTTAAATTTTGAAAAATCCTTTCTTAATGCACCCCTAGAAGTCATAATACTCAAAGATTTATTTATACTCAAAGATTTATTTATTTCATACAATTATTAGCGTTACAGTTTCCCAATTCGCTTAATAATGTCATAAATCATAATAATAACAAAAATTCAAATCAAAATAACAAACAAAATAATTAGATACATATACAAAAAAAAAAAAATATTAGAATTACATTAAAAAATACACAAGAGAATTTCACGAACTCACCCTGACCCCGAGGTCGCGAGTTCGATCCCTGCACGAGACTAACTATATACTTAATTAGAATTAAAAAACAATTTTAAAAAAAAATTAAGAAAAATCTTAATCCACAAACAATTGAAATCAAAATTGTAATCAAAATTCAAATTTAAATAAAACAATTAAAGTCAAAATTAAAATCATAATTAAAAAATAATAATATAAGAATAATAATAATTACATTACTTATTACTAATAATAATTAATTATATAAGATGTTCGGCATAATCTATTGCTGCTTTGTGAAACTGCTCCTTAGAGCAGTTAAACAGGTCTAGCGTCGGGTTCGTTGCAATCATGACATGATAAGTCGCACCGCTCGAGTAAGTGGAGCATTATACGCTGCAGTCGTTCTACTGCTAGGCGGCAAAAACAAGTTACGTGCACGGGCACGAATATAATTGTCAGGCACATGAAACCCAATCAATTTCAATACAGCCGGATCGCTCGTAAAACCCCTGAGAAGTCTGAATACAAACCCCATCAGCGAGACAGTGCGCCTCACTTCCAGAGTGTTATACCCAGTCATTCCCAACAAAAAATCACTAGGGTATATAGTTGGGAACCCGACATGATACCCATACTGCTTATGGAATAACCACCTAATAAACTTTTTCTGCAGTTTTTCAATCATAGAAATATACTTGACCTCGTACGGATTCCAGATAATTGCATTACTCTCAAGTTTACTTCTAACATATGAATTATATAAGATTTTTACACATGAAATGCAATCCAGGTGACGTGCCTGCCGCAGTACAAATCCTAATGCCCTGTATGCACCCTTACAGATCTTATCAATGTGTTCTCGAAATGTCAAATCGCTACTCATCAATACGCCTAGGTCAATTATAGACGACACCCGAGGCGTACAGTCATTTCCCACACGATAGCTGGCCAGATATGGATTTTGCGATCTAGTATACGACATAACAAAGCACTTGTCGGTATTAAACTTCAGTTTATTACGATTACTCCATGCGACAACATTGTCGATATCTCGCTGTAGGCGCACGCTATCTATCTCACTATCGATCTTAAGGAATAATTTCAAATCATCCGCAAATAACAGACACTGTGCTGCACCAACTACCTCCGGCAGGTCATTAATAAGGATAAGAAATTCTAAAGGACCTAAGTTGGAACCTTGACTTACACCGGAGTAGGTACAATATAAGTCAGACTTGCAGCCCCAATGTTGTACATACTGCGTTCGATTACCTAAATACGATGAAAAAAATTTAAGCAATGCAGAAGTAAACCCAAATGCCGCAAACTTTCTTAAAAGCACATCATTATCGACCAAGTCGAAGGCTTTCCGTACATCCAAATAAACTGTATCAACCTGCGACCCCGCATCGACGTTATTGTTTACATACGTCCAAAAATACATGAGATTGGTAGTTGTAGACCGACCGAGTCGGAATCCGTGTTGAGCATTACTTAATCGACCTTCTATCTGGCTACTAATACGAAAATGTAAGATCGATTCAAAAAGTTTTCCAAAAACTGACAGGATAGCTATAGGTCTATGGTCCCCTACCTCACTACTAGAATGGTGTTTAGGAACCGGTACTACGCGCGACACCTTCCACTCGTCTGGGTAAAAATTATTTTTGAGACACAAGTTATATAAGTGCAATAGTGGGTAATCAAATATCGACCTACAGTCTTTAACGATATAAGGTGGAATACCGTCCGGTCCTGCGGATTTTTTCGGCTTCAGGTAACGGAGTGCGCGCTTGACATCACCCGGCAGTATGCAAGTTATATGCACCCCACTGCTGTCTACGCTGCCCGATGCCAATGCCTCTTGAACGTCTAGCTTTGGAGGATTCTGATCATATACGGAACTAAAATAATTTGCAAACGATTGTGCCAGTTCCTGCAAGGGCACCGCCTGCCCATTATTTAAAATTCGTTTAAACGTATGCTTTCCGGTTTTTTTGGAATGAACATAACGCCAAAATGAGGACGGATCTTTTTTTATTTCCCGTTCCATTTTCCAATATTGGGAAAAGTCATTTTTAATGCATAACTTAACGTGAGCTCTCTGACGAGTAAAGGCCATACGATCATTTTGAGATTTCGTTTTTTTATAACGTGTATGATAATAATGTTTTGTTTTAATCATACGTCTCGTTTCAGGCGAATACTACTCTGGATAGACATATTTAGGACGAACTGGATTATATTTCTTTTTTGGTACACAGTTGTCAATGCAGGTAGTAAGCAATTGATAAAAAACCGATACCGCAGTTTTTGGATCTGTAATTTTGTAAAGCGGCTCCCAGTCTATATATTCTAATTGCGAATACAATTTGAATAAGTCAGCCTTCGCAAAATCCCATTCCTCAACAGTACTAGAACTGATTTCCGGCAGGTTATCACTAGAACAATCGAATTGTTTATTTAATAGGTGGGGAAAAAGTCTTTTCGCATTATAGTATGTATGAACTTGTAATAAAATCTCTTTGGTTATACCATTTGTGTCTGGCAGGTTTTGATATCTTTAAAAAGTTTATATTTTAAAAAAGATAATTCCAAATTCAAATTAGGTAAATGTGTGATTTTCATTTGTTTTTTTTACTGTCAAGATGAGTGAATCTAATGAAGAAATTCGATTCATTTTAAAATTTTACTACAAAAATGGTAAAAATGCAACGCAAGCTGCGAATAAAATTTGTGACGTTTATGGACCTAGTGCAGTATCTGTGAGAGTAGCACAAATTTGGTTTAAGCGTTTTCAATCAGGAAATTTTGATGTGAAAGATGCACGTCGCTCTGGTCGCCCTGTTACGGATAAAATGGATGCCATTTTTGAAAAAGTGGAGCAAGAGCGGCATATCAGTAGTTACGACGTAGCTGAAGAATTAGGAATTGACCACAAAACAGTTTTGGCGCAATTGAAAAAAGCTGGGTACACTAAAAAGCTCGATATTTGGGTGCCTCACGATCTCACTGAAAGAAACCTAATGAACCGTGTACTCATTTGCGATTCTTTACTACGACGTAATGAAAGCGAACAGTTTTTGAAGAAGCTTATAACTGGTGATGAAAAGTGGATCACGTACGACAAGAACGTGCGAAAAAGGTGGTGGTCAAAGGCCGGTCAGGCTTCACAGACTCTGGCAAAACCCGGGTTAACCCGCAACAAGGTGATGCTGTCTGTATGGTGGGATTGGAAGGGTATTATTCATTATGAGCTGTTACCGCCAGGCAGGACTATCGATTCTGAACTCTACTGTGAACAACTAATGAGATTAAAGCAAAAAGTTGAGAGAAAGCGGCCGGAATTAATTAACAGAAGGGGTGTGATTTTTCATCATGATAACGCTAGACCTCACACATCTTTAGCCACTCAGCAAAAATTAAGAGAGTTTGACTGGGAAGTGTTAATGCATCCGCCGTATAGTCCTGACCTTGCACCTTCTGATTTCCACCTGTTTCGGTCTCTTCAGAATTATTTAGGCAATGTCAGGTTACCATCACGAGAAGACTGCCAAAACCACTTGTCGTGGTTTTTTGAACAGAAGTCCCAAAATTTCTATAGTAATGGGATCATGTCTCTACCTACAAGATGGCCAAAAGTTATCGAACAAAATGGCACCTACATACTTTAGTTAAATGTAAATAAACTTTATTAAAAAATGTTTTGAATTTTCATATAAAATACGAAAAGACTTTTTCCCCAACCTAATATAACAACACTAAGCGGGGGATGGTATGCATCCACGGGCACTAAACTATCAATATCACATTGCACCGAAATTTGCTCTAACGACGAACTACACAAAACCATATCTAACATTGATCCATAGCCATTTACAACACTATTTACCTGGTTTAGGTCACACAGCGACAATAAACATTCAAATCTAGCATTCACTGCAGCTGATGCCGAATTTAAATTAAAATCCCCACAAACTAACAAACTATTATATCGAACACAAATTTGTTCGATCGTCTCAAAAATAACTGCATAATCTTCTTCTACCGTACCCGGCGGAACATACGCACATACCCCAACGAATAGCAAATTGTTATTGAGGTATAACGCACCGCATACTACTTCAAAACCTGTTTCGCTGGTGGAGCCGACGTCGATACGGCGCAATTCATAGGCGGGAGCGGCTATTAGAGCAACTCCGCCTCCGCGCCTTGTTCCTGGTCGGTCAGATCTCAGTATTGAGTATCGTGGCGGTACCACTTCAGTATCTTGAATGCTGTCATGAAGTCACGTTTCGGTGATGAAAAATAGCTGCGATGCCGACGTTGGTATTGCAGAAGAAAACTGATGCAGCTTAGTTCGAAGACCTCTAACATTTTGGTAGTATATTCTCAGCTGCCTACCACTACTATGACGCCTTGATGTCTTCACTTGCACTCTGATTTCTTCGCCGGTCATTTCCCCTTCGAAAGCTTCGAAACCACTCATTAAACTCCGTGTTTGGTGGCCAGCTACTTGGAGTCATAAAGAAGCTGAACGCACTTTCGGGCACGGTAACTACGAACGAGGCATAATTCTGATGCCTAAGTTTTAATTTCTCGACGCTGTACGGGGGCATATTCAGGTTTTTTTTTAGACATATAAGTCAGAACATTATCTGATGTGACATCACTTTTCAGCGACCACAAATGAATTTTTCTTAGCTTTTCCGCACCAGTAATGTCATTATCTATATTACCTGTGCCACGATTCACCGGTCGACGATGTTTCCTGGAACGTACTGTTGTCCATTCATCGTCACTATTTCCGCTACCTCCTATGGCTGGGACCATTTCCCTATGCATCGCCGTTTGATGCGACTGAAATGAGTCATCTGTTGCTACTGGTCTAGTTGATGACGTAGACGGAACGAGGTGCGCGGGTGTTGAAGCACTCGTATTACAAAGATCGAGCGGGGCGGCGGTGCGGGGGGCATTAGCCGCTCTCTGCCTCCGTGTTTGTACCTTTGGTGGGCCTTGCGGTGTAGCGGTCCGCTGAGGTGGGGGGTGATCTGCAACAGTTGTTATTGTCGCGGGTGGTGTCACAGCTGGTGTTTTTAGGGTACCCTCTGATACTATTTGTTGAGAAGCTTGCAGTTTATCAATTTTGGCTTCCAGAGAGTTAACCGTCTCCACGATGGTGTTCAATTTTAGCTCGATAGGTAGTATTAATCCCTGGATAGTTTTGATGAACTGTTCAATCGTCTTCTGATCCATTTTTCTGCACTTTATATTTTTTTACTTATGAAGTAACACAAACACGTCTACACGCACCGAGATCCGCGCGGGGGATTCTACTATATACTATAATGAACCTACGTGCCAAATTTGGAATCTCTAGACCTAGCGGTTTGGGCTGTGTGTTGATATATAGGTCAGTCAGTTTCTTCTTTTATATATTTAGAAGATAATTTCATACTTTTTAAAATAAACTTTCACGTCAAACTTTGATCGACCTTAAAATAAGTCGAACGGAAGATATTAGAATGAAAGTATGCAGATCTTTATAGTTTTGTGTATTTTACAATATTGTTAAATAATTTATACAATTTTTAAACATTGTCAAATAGCCCATATAATAAGCTGCCCGACTGGGGAAGTACGAGTACTAGTCTCGTTCTGTAACGCTGGTTCGCTCAAAGTCGGCAAGGAGGGATCGAGAAATTAAGTATTCACTTATCATATGCCAAGAACACGCCGGTTATTTTTAAGAAAAACAGTATTTAAGGTCGGAGAAGCAAAACAGACAGAAGAGAAAATGAACAGTATTTTTTTACTTTAATAAAAAGATATATCTTTAGAACTCATTCACTGAACAATTAGGTGAGTATTATTTAAAAACAACTATCTGAATTAATATACAATTAAATTTAAAAAAAAGAATAAAACCCTTAAACATATCGATGCCTTACAGCCGAAAAGGGATAAGCGACATATTTCAAACTTTACAGGAGAGTGATTTAAAGTTAAAATTTTATGAAAAAAATTCATAAAAACTATAGTTTAGTTCCCGAGAGGCTGGAAATGTGTTTATGTTGTATTTAACATACTATCTATTGAATTACAGTGTTATTTTTTTATAATTCAACTTGCAACCCCTATTTACTGTCGGTAATCCTCAAATGACCTCATTTCACAAACAGGCAAAATGTCGTAAATGAAAATACAAGAATTATTCGCTTCTTATTATTTTATTTATTTATTTATTTGCAACATTTACAGCTATTTATACAGGTATCAAACCTAATGAAATAGTGTAACAACCTTTTTTTTATATGTAACTTAATTGTAACTTATTACAAACAGCGCTACGTTTGTGAATTCATTCAGAGAACACGAAAACAAATCAATTCTTTCCGCTACTTCGTTCAGAGTGCGAAGTGCACGCGTAAGCGGTGCTTTGCCGAGAAGGTCGGTGCGGCCTCGGGGCACTGCCAGCAGCTGCGGCCGGCGACGACGCCACACGTATCTGTCTGGGACACATAGACCGGTAACACTCAACAATTGAGTATTGCTCGTTTTACACCTAATTAATTTAAACATGTAAGATGTTAAATACAACTCCCTGCGTACCCGCAGCTCGTTATACCCCACCATACCCAGTACAAATAAATTAGGGTACATGAGGGGATAAAAAGGATATACCCCATACTTCCTTAAATATATATATTTAATGAATTTATTTTGAATACGCTCCAACATAAGGCTATATTTAGCTTCATGCGGAGCCCAAATGACTGCATTGCATTCCAGTTTGCTTCTAACGAGCGCATTGTACAAAGCGACGATCGCTCCAATATTTGCAAAACCATGCGCCCAACGAAGTATTTATATATTTAAAAATATATAGACCCCCTATTTTTTAAGATTTAATTACAAATGTATAATTTTGAGATTTATTCTTGTACTTGTAGTCTTTAACGACGTTACTTGCCAAACTTCATAGTTCTAGGTCAACGGAAAGTACCCTATGAGTTTTGATTTCCTTGAGAATGTGTCGAAATATGCGTTTTTTGATGAATAAACGGCCGTATCTTTTTTTACGTAAACTTAGCAGTTTGATTTTTTTACAACTTCATGGGACCGAAGACCTGAGTATACAGTTCAAATTTCAACTTGATACCTCCACGCATTCTCGACGTAGAGGGTCTTGACAGACAGAAAGACAAACGGACAACAAAGTGATCTTATAAGGGTTCCGTTTTTCCTTTTGAGGTACGGAACCCTAAAAACAGTACAATATTGTTTTTATCTACACGTTTGGCAACTCTACTCATCGTTATTACAAAAGTAGTAGAGAAGGTTGTCTCCCGGAAGAAAATATGCCGCTACGGCAGCAGGGGTAGCAGCTCGCGAATGATATTCTTTGAATTGCAAGCGTATATATTACAGTAGCTGCTTTACATAAGTCAGCTGACGGGACAAAAAGACCAGAACAGGATTAGTTTTTATAGTGCAATGTTAAATTTAAAGTCATTAACAACCAACCGTTAAAGCTCGTCTCCTGTCCCAAGGTAACAAAACTAACTTTGGGGTGTTAGTGGTCCATCAACATCTTTGAACCAAAGCCAACTTCACCTGCACGCGGTGCACCCTGCTGACTGACAAACGAAGCTCTGGCGAAAATAGAGGTAGGGAGCGTAATTGTAAGCTACCCGAATGGGGAAGTACCTCCACCTCACGGAATACCGCAGCCAAATAACAAATCCCTTGAGGCACAGTATTACTTGAGGGTTGTTGTGTTCCTGCGAGTGAGTGAGGTCACCAGAAAGGAAGGAGATGCTGGATTGGCAGCGTAGGTGGCGGCGTGCGAGCGATATTTTATGTTGCGAGCTTTAATATGGCTACGGTAACCGCTTCACATCAGGCGGGCCGTATGCTTGTCTGCCACCCGACGTAGTATAAAAAAATAAACTACCTGTTAAAATATGTTTACATCAAAACATTGGAATCTTCAAGCTAATAAAAAGAGTAAACCAACTTCTAATATAAGCTCTGAATAAAATAAATAAATATTCCTCGACAAATTACACACGGCCATCTAGCCCTAAACTAAGCAAAACTTGTACTATGGGTACTAGATAACTGATGTTATACTTAAATACTTTTTTTTGTTGTACTTAAATACATACCTACATATAATACGAGAACACCCAGACCAAGGCAAACATACATGTTCATGCACACAAATATTTGTCTTGGATCGAACCCGCACTCTCGGAGTCAAAATGGCCATCGCTAGCCATTCGACCACTGCCCCCTTACCACCACCTCTTATTGCGATTCAATAACTGAATAGATTGTTTATTCATACCAATAAATAAGCGACTCTATTTCAAATTAAGCGACTTTATTTCAAATTGAATAGAGTCGGTTATTCATTGGTATGAATAAGCAACGATGAGCAACTTTGACGAGCTCGGTGATCGAATGGTTAGTAATGGCCACTTTGACTCCGAGGTCGCGGGTTCGATTCCCGCACATGACAAACATTTGTGTGCATGAACATGTCTGTTTGTCTTGGTCTGGGTATTTTCTATGTATTATAAGTATGTATTTACAAAAATAAATGTATTTAAGTACATTTAGCAGTTGTGTAGTACCCATAACATAAGCTTAGCGCTTAATTTGGGACTAGATGGCGCTGTGTTAATTGTCCAGAAATAGTTATTTATTTATTTTTATTTAGTTATTATTCAGTTATTGAATCGCAATAAGAGGTGGTGGTAAGAGGCTGAGCTTGTTAAAGTTCAAAAATATATCCGCGCAGGCGATCGTGAGGATGTTTCTTGTCCGCCGTGGATAATATGTTTGTTTTGCCAAAAGTTAGGCCCTGCTCACATTTTATTATAATGTTTTATGTTAGGTGATACAAAATACAAAATAGAGCGGCTATTCTCTTAACTAAAATGCAGCCAATATTCAGTTCCGATCCAGTCAAATTTTAGTATTCCCGTATCACAATACGAAATTACAGAGTTTATTATTGTCGAAATATGACCGAACTTTTAACAAACTAAGAATCTGCTCGCAATAACAATTGATAATAATTAATGTTTGAAATCAAGTATACAATTTTCGATTAATTCACAATTCAATCTCGATTCGGTCAACTTTCATTCTGCGATGTAAAATAATTACGAGAATTCGACCCTGTTGAGTGTATCAAACTCCGTCCACTCCATACTGTTAGCTTCTATTCGGTAATCTATTTTATTGCCACGTTCTTCCTTTTTAAAGTACTTAACTTGACTTAATATTGTAAGACTTTATTCTCCTTTTTAAAAAGTACTGAATTTGACTACACCTTGTAAGTTGCTAAAGTGGGGACGGTGCCAACGCCATGCGGTCGGCCATTCTTGTTCGAGACTTCAAGCCGGTAACACTTGTGAAACGCTGATTAGTTGAGTGAGATTGTGATACTTGTGCTGATGTAAGTAAAAGCTGATTTATGATAATATACAGCTGTTCTGATAGGAAATTGTTTCTCAATCATGATTAGTGGACACAACAATAAAATAAGGATATTTATATAATGTGTGATTTTGATTTCTTTCCTGGTGACACCCCTGTGAATTGAACAGAGTGCTTACAATACAAATATGCGTCGTTTACTACTACATAACCAATGACGTCTGTGCAGAGCGCGAATGAGCGTGTTTGCGTGCGGCGCCATACAAACTGTTCCATATTTGTCTCAGAGGGGAGGTGAGGTCGATACGAGAGAGCGGCAGGGAGTGGCCATACTGTACGTAGTATTATTACTTATACTGTGCTGTTATAAATAAAATAATAAATAATAGACTCTAGCAGTTTGATGACATGATTTTTTTTTATGTGAGAGGGGGACAAACGAGCATGTGGGTCACCTGGTGGAAAGCAATCACCACTGCCCATGGAGACCAGCGACACCAAGGGGTCCCCGATCCGTTGCCAGCCTTTAATATTTTCACAAAACTTATACTGCGTGATATTTTTATTCCTATTAAACTTTAAATAGCATTAACTTAAAAGTAACACAATGATGGTTGGATATATTCTGCATAACATGGTCCAATTCTCGTAATTATCACAATGTTATATTTTCTCGCAATTATTTTACGATCGCAGAATGAAAGTTGACCGAATCGATATTGATTTGTGAATTGATCGAGAATTGTACTCGTATAATTGATTTCATACATTAATTAATATCAATTGTTATTGCGAACAAACAACAGTTAAATTAATTCTTAGTATGTTTAATGGCCTTCATCGCAGACAGGAGAACCGATTGTACTGAGGTAGTTAAATGACACATTTTGGAGTGCACCGTAATCCTTTGCACAAGGGGGCGTGCAAAATAAATACGCGCTATTTACTTTTAACCGACTAAAAAAGGAGGAGGTTCTCAATTCGGCTGTATTTTTTTAATGTTTGTTACTTAATTACTTCGTGATTTATAAACCGATTTGAAAAAAACTTTTTTATTTGACAGAGTATCACCAGCAGCCTGTATCTACCCATTGTTAGGTTTGTTATTTCATTACTCCGTTATTTATAAACCGATTTGAAAAAAAACTTTTTTTTATTTGAAACCATACTTTCAGATTTACTTCCAGATTGATCCCATATTTTTTTTTATCATCGTCATCATCAGCCTGTATCTACATATGTACGTAAATGTAATGTTTAGAGACGGTTTTTTTTTTTAATTAAAATATGGTATATTACAAGTCCGATACGATTTGATCCCTTTTTAGGCTTCCGTACCCAAAGGGTAAAAAGGAATCCTATTACTAAGCCTCCGCTGTCCGTCCGTCCGACTGTCACCAGGCATGAATGTCTCATGAACCGTGATAGTTAGAGAGTTGAAATTTTCACAGATGATGTATTTCTGTTGCCGCTATAACAAACAAATACTAAAAAACAGAATAAAATAAAGATATAATGGGGTTCCCATACAACAAACGTGACATTTTTGCTTGTTTTTGCTCGATATTGATAACGGCCACAGGTAGACGCTTGAAATATTCACAGAATATTTAGTTATTATATTCACTTTAAAAATAATTAATTTAAATAAAATAAAACAAATATTTAAGGGGGCTCTCATACAACAGACATGAAATTTTTGCCGTTTTTATTGATAATGGTACGGAACCTATCGTGTGCGAGTCCGACTCGCACTTGGCCGGTTTTTATTATTCGAGTTGCCAATAATGTCATCTGTCACAGCTCCATGTGTCTCAAGGCTGCTCTATTGTGAAGGACGTCTAGGGGACGTCTGGACAAGAGTTTTTCACTCGTAGGATTTAAATGTTTCCACGTCATTAATCCACATTCAAATAACAAATATTATTAAGAATATATTTTTGCTTTTATTTTAGTTTTAGTTATCAAGAATACATTCTCAATCTTCTATTAATATTCATAAAATTCTTGTTGCAATAAATATTTATTATTAACTCTCATTTCATCATCACAGGTCAAGCCCGGTCATTTGATAGGCATACGCCCCCTATATCCAACGCGTAGAGGCCTTTGTAAGAAGTTTGATGTATTATAAGAAGTTTGAGGATTTTTGTGTTCCTGCGAGTGAGTGAGGATACCAGAAATAAAGAAAGAAAGGAATGTTGACCCCTTGTTGCTGCTGGCGTCCATGTGCATTGGTGGTGCTTTTCATCAGGTGACCCACATTCTCGTTTGCCCCACTCATATAAAAAAATAAAATGACATATCTTTCTATTGCCTTGAATGTGAATTCACCACGTACAAAGTAATAGATAGATAGATAATGATATATTTGCACAATACAGACTACAGAGAACAAAAATAGATGTCATTAAATGCATTATATATAATAACTTATTGCAGAAAGCATTATTTTCAAGGCAAGCTTAAACGGTAACGAATTAATGCATCAATGTATTATTATTTATTTCATTTTAACTCTAATCTTTATTTAAATATAGATGTACATATAAAGCATATATGTACATATATGCTTTACATCTATCTTTATAAAAAATAATATTATTATGTCTAATAAAATATAATTTTATAAATAATAATTTTAGTTTTGTAATTTAATTAGGTTTTCTATAGTTAGATTGTATTTAAATATACCACCATTACCACAAACATACCATTAAAATATACCACCCTAAAGAGACAGGCTACTCTAATGTTATAAGTCTGAAATAGAACGTATTTGCATAAGACATCTTTATATAAATTTAATATGATTTGTTTTATCCTCGGCCCTCTTCTACATATTAGGTTGGGGAAAAAGTCTTTTCGTATTTTTTAAGAAAATTCAAAACATTTTTTAATAAAGTTTATTTACATTTAACTAAAGTATGTAGGTGCCATTTTGTTCGATACTTTTTGCCATCTTGTAGGTAGAGACATGATCCCATTACTATAGAAATTTTGGGACTTTTGTTCAAAAAACCACGACAAGTGGTTTTGGCAGTCTTCTCGTGATGTTAACCTAACATTGCATAAAGAATTCTGATGAGACCGAAACAGGTGGAAATCAGAAGGTGCAAGGTCAGCACTATACGGCGGATGCATTAACACCTCCCAGTCAAACTCTCTTAATTTTTGCTGAGTGGCTAAAGATGTGTGAGGTCTAGCGTTATCATGATGAAAAATCACACCCCTTCTGTTAATTAATTCCGGCCGCTTTCTCTCAACTTTTTGCTTTAATCTCATTAGTTGTTCACAGTAGAGTTCAGAATCGATAGTCCTGCCTGGCGGTAACAGCTCATGATGAATAATGCCCTTCCAATCCCACCATACACACAGCGTCACCTTGTTGCGGGTTAACCCGGGTTTTGCCAGAGTCTGTGAAGCCTGACCGGCCTTTGACCACGACCTTTTTCGCACGTTCTTGTCGTACGTGATCCACTTTTCATCACCAGTTATAAGCTTCTTCAAAAACGGTTCGTTTTCATTACGTCGTAGTAAAGAATCGCAAATGAGTACACGGTTCATTAGGTTTCTTTCAGTGAGATCGTGAGGCACCCAAATATCGAGCTTTTTAGTGTACCCAGCTTTTTTCAAATGCGCCATAACTGTTTTGTTGTCAATTCTTAATTCTTCAGCTACGTCGTAACTACTGATATGCCGATCTTGCTCCACTTTTTCAAAAATGGCATCCATTTTATCCGTAACAGGGCGACCAGAGCGACGTGCATCTTTCACATCAAAATTTCCTGATTGAAAACGCTTAAACCAAATTTGTGCTACTCTCACAGACACTGCACTAGGTCCATAAACGTCACAAATTTTTTTCGCAGCTTGCGTTGAATTTTTACCTTTTTTGTAGTAAAATTTTAAAATGAATCGAATTTCTTCATTATATTCACTCATCTTAACAGTAAAAAAAACAAATGAAAATCACACATTTACCTAATTTGAATTTGGAATTATCTTTTTTAAAATTTAAACTTTTTAAAGATATCAAAACCTGCCAGATACGAATGGTGTAACCGAAGAGGTTCTATTAAATATTCATACATACTATAATGCGAAAAGACTTTTTCCCCTACCTATTATTAAAACACAATAAGAAACTCAAAAAGAGGTTATTGTGAAACGAAATCCGCTTACAAAGTTAAAGGGCTTTACGAAAAAGTTGAGTACAATTGGGCTGCTACAGTTTCACAATAATATTTATTATATTTACTTGGATTCTTCATTGAATGAAAATAGAGAGAGCTGTACCACAGTATGAGTAATAGGTAGTACTATCACTCCCTGCCGCTCTCTCGTATCGACCTCACCTCCCCTCTGACACCAATCTGGAACAGTATGTATGGCGCCGCACTCACACACTCTCATTCACGCTCTGCACAGACGTCGTTGTTTATGTAGTATTAGATTAGAGGACCTACCCGTAAATGGTTAACGTCTTACCTAGAAAATAGGCAGTAATGTGTAGCTATTAACAAAATTGACAATAATAATGAAATGACAACCCATTCATCTGAGTTTAAGTGTAACAAACATGGAGTACCACAGGGAAATATACTGGGACCAATGCTGTTTGTACTATAATATATAAATGACATTATTGACATTACAAATTTTAAGAGCCCTATTACATTTGCACGCTGACGAGCTCTCGCGCAGTACTAAACCCGCGAAGGCCGCCGGTGCATCGTTTTTTGTAGTAATTTTGAAGTTATATTTATCGTTTTTATTGAAATTAGATAATAAATTCATGCTACAAAGTTTATTCATCATGAAGAAACAATTATTCTGGTATAAATTTTGCTCAATAATATTATCGTTTTTTCGAGAAATTAACAGTTTACTTAAAGCGATTTTCGAAGTTTTTTTGGTTAAGAGAATGTTTTTTTTCTATATTAAATCAATGATATTTCAAAATTCCGAGGCCGCTATGTACTATACGACTATATAACAAATAACATTCTTTTTTTTTATTTCAATTGTTTGGAACAGTAGTACAATACAATCCAGGAGCTCAAAATAGTGAATGCGCGCATTTTATGAAAATCTTTCTCTGCAATTTTGGGTTTATTTAAAAAGTTAAGCAAAATTTACAAAAAGCGAGGCCTCTATGTACTATGCGAATAGCTATTCTGTACTATTCAATAAGTCAACATTGTTAATGTATTTTTGTTTCCGAGATCAAGAACGCCAAAATTGGCCATTTTACGCTAAATTCATAGTCAAAATGTAATATGGCTCTTAAATGTACCTTATTCGCTGCGATATTGCTAATTTGCGGTATGTCATTGCTGCCATGGAAGATGGGTAGACCTTTGGTGTGGGACGCAACATGCGTCGACACCCTCGCGCCTTCCCATCTTCCATATACGTCGTGTTCTGCGGGGGCTGCTGCAGCATCAGCGGAGACCCTCAAACGGCGCAAATATTCAAACCTCATCGGTAATTATGTTTTTGAGCCGTTTGGGGTGGAAACACTTGGCCCATGGGGTCCGAGCGCAAGAATTTTATTTCGAGATATCTCCAAACGTTTGGTCGACTCTTCCCGTGACCAGAGGGCCGGTGAGCAGAGAGAAGCATTGCCATCTAGCGTGGCAATGCTGCTAGCCTTCTGGCCACTTTACCTTTTGACGGCGATGCGGAAGAATATTTTGACGCCATTTAGTTTATTATATTTTATTACTTTTAATTAGTTTTTGTCATTTCCGTTTTGTTTGTATATATAGTTAGCCATATTTAGTTTTTAATTTAATTGTATATTTTTAATTATTGGTAAGTAGTTTATATAGATTATTATGTAAAATTTCTATAACTTAAATTATCATTCAATAAATAAATAATTCACATTTGAAAATTAATTTGGATAAGTCTAAATACATGCAATTTAATAGATTGGAGTGTAAGTGGTTCATCAACATCTTTGAACCAAAGCCAACTTCACCTGCACGCGGTGCACCCTGCTGACTGACAAACGAAGCTCTGGCGAAAAGAGAGGTAGGGAGCGTAGTTGTAAGCTACCCGACTGGGGATCCACCTCACAAAATACCGCTGCCAAATAACGGTTCCCTTGAGGGCTGTTGTGTTCCTGCGAGTGAGTGAAGTGAGGTCACCAGAAAGGAAGGAGATGCTGCGATGGCAGCGGGGGTGGCGGCGCGCGAGCGATATTTTATGTTGCGAGCGTTAATATGGCTACGTAACCGCTTCACATCAGGCGGACCGTATGCTTGTCTGCCACCCGACGTAGTATAAAAAAAATAAATCACAAATAAAATCGTATGCAACTAAATATCCAAAAAATTCAAAATACAACCCAAATTAAATTCTTGGGAGTGAACATAGACCAAAATTTAGATTGGAAATCGCATGTTGAAATTGTAGCTAACAAAATTACCAATTTGTGTATGCTTTAAGAAGGGTGAGAAATACGTAACAAATCTTAAGACGGCTATTACGAGTACTTGTTCTCACGCCTATGCTGAGTCTGTATTACGGTACGGACTCATCCTGTGGAGTAACAGTACTGACAGGCAAAGAGCATTTGTTTCTAAAAAAAATGTATAAGAGCATTATGTGGTCTTCCGCCAGACGATTCTTGTGAACCAATATTAAAAAGCTTGGTTTATTACCACTTCCATCATTGTACATTATATGAAGTTTGTATATATGTCATCATCATCATCATCATCTCAGCCATTGGAAGTCCACTGCTGGACATAGACCTCCCCTCTAGATCTCCAATAAGACCGGTTGGAAGCGGCTTGCATCCAGCGCGATCCTACGGTCTTAATGAGGTCGTCTGTCCACCTTGTGGGTGGACGTCCTACGCTGTATATATGTACACAAGCATAAATATTTGTGCAGAAATGTTTCTGATAATGTGCACTCAAGAACTAGACGTAACCCATGTAAACTTGTACTGGACGATAATCCAAGACTATCAAAATATAATAAAAATTGTATAGCTATGTGTGTAAAGGTCTATAACAACATACCAAATGACATAAAAATATTAAATATAAAATTTTTCAAGACAAAATTACAAGGATGGCTAAAGGAAAAAAAAATACAATTTAAATAATTTTCTTGACATGAGAAGTAATTTACTTATTATTTGTATGCGTTAACAAAACATGAATGTTCACAGATTAAATTTAAGACCTATGTCACAGAATAATCCTATGTATACCATGTTTTAAGCAATAAAGATTATTATTATTATAGTAGTAAACGACGCGACATTTGTATGGAGTAGCCAAGGTGTGGCTGTACTGTCGCTACTTTTAAAAAGAAGCTAAAGGAGCACTACCTTCCTTACTCATGAGCACTACTATACTACATTACTCACGAGTGTTAAGTTTAAATTATATTTTTAAAAAGATACTAAAATGTTATGCATAGTATTGCATAGCATGCTTGACTCCCAACCATGTAAAATTTCTTTATGCACAGTTGTGTCGGCTGAAAGAAGTCTCTTGAAGAGATAAGCTCACCTTTGTATAATTGTCTGTTCACTAATTTGTTATGTAATAAAGATGAATATTGCATGATGATGTCACGAATTTCATATTTGAGAATTAATTTTCATGTTGATTCGATTTCAATTTTTTTTTTATAAGTTTTTATAAGTAAGTATAAGATAAAGCACAATGGTCGGGTACAGTAGGAGGTAGAGGAGAGATAGCGGGTGTTAGAGAATAGCGGGAGATAGAGTTAGAGAATAAAGAAAACAAAAAGCTAGAAACACAAAACTTGATCAGCAGGATGGGAGGAGAGATGGTATCTGGAAGGTATATGGATCAATGACACGGTGTAAAAAAATATTGAACTTCTCGAAACTGATGTGGGAATAAGTTCAATAGTATGCATTTTATATAAAGGTTAATTTTGTTATTCTGGTTAGGTTAGGTTACTCTTGTGACCCGCAGTACTTTTGTCAAATACAATACATTTTTATTAAACTATAGTAGTTTTAGGTGGTTTAGGTTTACCAATGAATGCAGGTTACTAAAAATATAAAAATATTTTTTTTACAAAATAACCAACTTCATAAATCCAAAGGCAACCAGTATGAAAAGTATCAAAATTTTGGATTATTATTTAATAATAATTAATAATTAAATGTGATGTAATAACTGTTTCATTCCGTTGCGTTGCGTTTCTTTTCGCCTTATTTGCCATATTGCTGTCTCACACATAGCTAAGAGCGGAAGTTAAAGTGCAAAATTCCTACTAATTTCTTCTGTTTAAATTCATTGTGAGTTCCAAGGCAGTCGTAGTTTTACCCCCGGGACTGTAACGAACGTCACTGTTCATTTCCTTTTTTGGCGGTCGCCGCTGACATTGTGTTTAAGTAATCGCGACACTAATCTCGAGATTATCACCTTAATGATCTGAATTCCCAAACTTTGATCATTTACTGTTTACAAAGTCTGTGTTGTTTTCCTTTCAATGTTTTCGTAAAGTCTAAATGTTTAAATTTCTCATCCGCACGCAAATAGAACTGATTTGTAGAAAATTATTTAATCTTGTAACAGATAGATAAACACTGCTCTATCAAAATGGTAATTCTGTATATTTTGGGAAACTAAGAGACTAGGTGCGGAATTTAGCACAGCGTAATATGCAAATGATCTCAGAATTCGCATCAACTATTACATATTATTACGTGGTGCATAATATATGAAATAATATTGCATAATAGAATTTAATTTGGCATATTTTTTATGTCTTAGAAAGTGGTATTTTATTTTTTGAAGTGAAAACTTCTTTAGCGGCGTTGTGCACTTTTTGGGATGGATAAAAAATGTTAAACTCGGGTCAGGATCACGTGTTCTGATCGAAAATTTGTAAGACAAAGCTGCGAAACTACAACATCCAACTTTAAGCAAAGACGATACGATTGAGATTGCTTTGAATAGTTTGTGTACGATAGCGCAATAAATGTATATTGTATTTTACCTCATAAATGATAGTACTGTTATACTGATAAATAAAGCAATTAGTGCGAAATTATTTCCTAACCATTCCAAAATATTCAAAAATGCACAACATTAATGTTCAAGTTTTCACTTCTACCGGCACTCCCGTTGTTTTTTTTTAATCATTTTTTTTCATAAGAACCTTCATTATACCTTAACGAAAATAAGAAAACCAAAATTAGCAGAATTCGTCATGCCGATATTTATATAGATAATTTGATATACTTTATAGGCTAGGTTTGATTTTTTAGTCCATTGCAAACCAGCATGCATTTAAAAATAAAGCAAATGAAGATATATTAATTGAATATTATAACATATTTTATAATAACGAATATTACATGTCCATTATTACGATATTGTTTAGTAATTTTAAATAAATAAATATGCCTTGACAAATTACACAACGCCATCTGGTCTCAAATTAAGCAAAGCTTGTACTATGGGTACTATACAACTGATAAATGTACTTAAATACATTTTTTTTTTGTGAATACATGCTTGTAATACGTAGAAAACACCCAGACCAAGACAAACAGACATGTTCATGCATACAAATGTTTGACTTGTGCGGGGATCGAACCCGCGACCTCGGAGTCAAAGTAGCCAAGGCTAGCCAATTGACCGACTTGGCTCGTCTATTTCCAATAATTTGATATCCTTTGTAGGTTAGGTTAGGTTTGATTTTTTAGTCCATTGCAAGCTAGCATGTATTGAATATTATAATAACGTGTTTTATAATAACGAATATTACACACCCACTAAGACGATATTGTTTTGTAATTTTAATTCATCACCATCATCATTTCTCCCGAAAGACATCCACTGCTAAACATTAGGGCTCTTTCACACAGAAGATTCGTATTTATACAATCATTTAATAATAACAACAATAAACAATAAAGAGTCGGTCAGGGCCTTCGTATCCGACGTGTCTTCATCGGTCGGAGTGTAAACACAAGAAGGCCCGCAGGACTCTCAGCTCTGGCTTGCCTCCATTGGCCGTCCAGAGAGGAGCCGCTAGAGCTATATGCTCCAGGGGTGGAAGTGTTAAAGGGCATCACGCCGCGAGTAACTTCGAAGAAAGCGCAGCACACCTCTCGACATCCCTGAGTCACTGACACCGGTGTTGCCCCCGGCCGTTTTCCTGGCATTTCTGGGGCCCATCTAGTGAGTGGCAAGCCACCGCCTGCCGCGAATAACTAGCAATAAAAGCAGTTATGGCAGGCGTCCGTCCCTCTTCTGTAATAGCCCGGTATTAAGTTCACCCAGATCTCATCTCCATAGCCCATTTATTTTCCATCACACTTCGCAATAGTCTCAACGCCTGCCGAGACCTGCTCATGGGTATGTCGTTCCATTGACATATCCTGGAGCGGGTCACGGCGGGCGTACAACATTTCATCAAACTTCTCAAAGGGGCCTCTACGCGTTGGATCCATATCCCCGCGCACGCCTATCAAATGACCGGGCTTGACCCGTGATTAAAAAGAGACAACAATAATAATAAGCTATTTGACAATGCTCAAAAATTGTATAAATTATTTAACAATATCGTAAAATACACAAAACTTTAAAGATCTGCAAACATTCATTCTGTAATATCTTCCGTCCGACTTATTTTAGGGTCGAATGGGAAAGTGCATTTTAAAAGTAAGAAATTATTAAAAAATTATATTTTAATTGGAGAAGCAACAAAAAATACTTTAACTTTAAATTTAACTGTTGGTTGAATAGCCTATTACAACACTACATCAAACTTTTCTAATGGGCCTTTACGCGTTGGATTCATATCCCCGGACACGCCTTTCAAATGACCGGGCTTGACTTGTGTAATTCAGAGAAAATAATGATAAATTAAAGTATTGGTGCACAATATTACATTAAACTTCTCTAAGGGCCTACGTGTTGGATCCATATCCCCGCGCACGCCTACCAAATAACGGCTTAAGACCGTGAATCTAAGAGAGATAAAAAAAAGCATTTATTGTCAGAAATAAAACATACAACAACATAAGTAGTTACACCGTCTCAACATAATGACCATTCTTGACAATTGGAGTATACTCAGCACTGCCCCCTTACCACCATCTCTTATTGCGATTCAATAACTGAATAGAATGCTTATTCATACCAATGAATAAGCGACTCTATTTCAAATGGAATAGAGTCGCTTATTCATTGGTATTAATATGCAATATATCCAATTATTGAATCGCAATAAGAGATGGTGGTAAGGGGGCTGTACTGTATAGACAGATAAATAAATAAATATTCCTGAACACACTTAATTTATACACCGCCATCTAGTCCGAAACTAAGCAAAGCTTGTACTATGGGTACTAGATAACTGATATAATACTTTAATACTTTTTTTTGTAAATACATACATATAATACATATAAAACACCCAGACCAAGATAAACAGGCATGTTCATGCACACAAATAATTGTCTTGTGCAGGGATCGAATCCACGTCCTCGGAGTCAAAGTTCGTTTCTAACTTGCTAACCATTCGTCTACCGGGCACGTCAAATGTCTACGCAGTCATTAAATGTCTACGCAGGGCTGATTTTCAGTACCTATACCTAGGGTTGCCCCCTTTTTTTTGGAATTAAAGTACATTGGTTATTATAGTAAGAAAAAAAAGTACATTGTATCTAAATAAAGTACAATTAATTTTTCTTTATTATTATGTTTAAAAACATATTTTTATTGCTTTTTGCATTTACTAATTTGTTACAAACTGACAAATTTGTACCTTTACTAAACAATTCCACAGCATCTTTACAGTTTATATTTAAATTATAGTTAATAAGTAATTCATTTTTTATCAAATTTAAAGATGCTCTATTTCTTTCGTCTCGCCATACGACTAAACTTTTCAAAATCTCAAAGAAATCAAATCAGCCGAAATAAAGTATTTTCGTGTACTTTATTATTCTCATAAAGTATAGAGTACATTTATCTGAAATAAAGTACAATATAAGAATATTACCGTGTGGTTTCCGGTAGACTAGAATAGAATCACTTCGTCTCTTCCCGTGGATGTCGTACAAGGCGACTAAGGAAATAAATTATAAAACATCGATCAGGCCTCCCCAACCCGTCTGGCCAGCGTGGGGAGTGTAGGCCAAATCCTCCTTCTGTCTGGTACGGACGAGAGGGTCGTGCTCCTGTAGTAGTGGAGACTAAAATGACTAGAAATACATCTTTTGTAGTATAGTATACCAAGTGCAAGTGACTTTGGTTTTACCTTTAAAAAATATGCTACGTTACTTATCTTATAAAATAAATACTTACCCTTAAAATAAATAAATATTTTGGGGTGTAAGTGGTTCATCAACATATTTCAACCAAAGTCAACCTCATCACACCCTGCTGACTGATAGAAGAGGCTCTGGCGAAAAGAGAGGTAGGGCCTAGCGTATTTCTTAAGCTGCCCGACTGGGGAAGTACTTCCACCTCACAGAATACCGCAGCCAAATAACAATTCCCTTGAGGATTGTTGTGTTCCTGCGAGTGAGTGAGGTCACCAGAAAGGAAGGAGTTGCTGGTTGCCAAGGGGGGTGGCAGCGCGCGAGCGATATTTCATGTTGCGAGCGTTAATATGGCTACGGTAACCGCTTCACATCAGGTGGACCGTATGCTTGTCTGCCATCCGACGTAGTATAAAAAAAATAACATCTGTATGTTTATGTATATTTAGCTATAAAAATATGTAGAACGGGTTGGTATTGTGCGCAGATGTTACTGTATCTCATTTGTATTATTGTCCTTTGTCAACAATATGTTGCGTACACAATATGTGGTATGAAGGTTGGAAATTAATGTCGGTATTTTGTTTTGAATCTTTTTGTATATATAAAAGTGTACTAGGCACAGAGAAGATTAAAAATCTATACTAATATTATGTATGAAGCTGAAGTTTGTTTTCTTTTTGTTTCAAAGCTTTATTGTATACTACCTTTTCCTGGTAATTCTCATTTCTTGCCGCCAAATCAAAATATCACCTATCTATTTAAATAAAAGCGAAATACCACTCACTGATTAACCATGATCTCAGAAACTATAACACCTACAAACTTGAAATTTGGCAGGTCGGTTTCTTATAGGGTGTAGACATCCGCTAAGAACGGATTTTACGAAACTTCACCCCTAAGGGTGTAAAACAGGGGTTGGGAGTTTGTATGAAAGTCCTCTGTTTTTGAAGTAAGAGACTTGAAATTTAAAATGTATGCTCTTTAGATGGTGTGGAGGTGAACTAATAATGTATCTTTAGAAATCAACCCCTTTTTGGTTAAAACGGGGGATGGCAGCTTGTATGAAAGTCCAATGTTATTGAAATTAAAGTAATTATGGCAGAATGATTTTAAATGGTGTTTAAGTATAAGAATTATTAAAAACAACTACTTAATATTATACGGAGATCCCTCCTTATAATATTAATCCCTCCTTATTTTTAACCGACTTCAAAAAAGGAGGAGGTTCTCAATTAGACTGATTTTTTTTTTTCGTATGTAGGTATGTTATTGAATATCTTCGCGAATTGTGAACCGATTTTCAAAATTCTTTTTTTATTTGAAAGGTTATGATTGCAAGGTGGTCCCATATTCACCAAGTCAGGATCTGATGATGGGATCCCAGGGAAATCAAGGGAAACCCTTAAATTTTATAAGCAGGTATGGTCAAATTCTGTTTTTTTTATTTGAAAGGGTATGATTGCGAGGTGGTCCCATATTCACCAAGTCAGAGTCTGTTGATGGGATCCCACAAAAATCGAGGAAAACTCTTCAATTTGCCATGTGGTTACCGGCAAAATAAAGTTGCGCCACTCCATTGCTCTGCGCTAGATGACAAAGCAACTAAGGAAGACAAAGCGACTAAGGAATCTTGTGTGATACAATAACTTTTTTCCCGGAAGACGGGCAGCAGTATCTCTAGGGGTATTTCACCAATAAGCTGCGCTCGCCAACTGAAGTCGGTTTATATATATTTTTTTAAATCATATTATAACAATAGAAAGTATTTTAGGTTTTACAGAGAGGTTTTGAAAAAATAATATCCGTCGACTTCATTGATTCTAAAAATCCGTCTAGAGTTATTGATTGTTTTTATCTTTCTTTTATTTTTTCTTAGGTATTTTCGAATATAATTAAAATATATGTGCAAATAACTAACTCCACGCGTACGAAGTGGCGGGCGGCCGCTAGTATAAATATAAATAATATAAATATATAAATAATAACGGGAATTAACGCGTTCATGCATAAGGGTATTTACATACATTTATAATCACCTGAGTCAGCCTGTGACCACGGCCGGTGCAACAAGAGGAGCAATTCTCGTAATTAAAATGTAGTCAACATTCCGTTCCGATCCAATCGCGATCGCACTAATGTCAAATTTGGTATTCTCGTATTATATAATAAACTTCAAAGTCTAATTTAAGTGGAATTATATCTTTTTTTTTTTTTATACTACGTCAGGTGGCAGACAAGCATACGGCCCGCCTGATGTGAAGCGGTTACCGTAGCCATATTAACGCTAGCACATAAAATATTGCTCGCGCGCCGCCACCCCCGCTGCCAACGCAGCATCTCCTTCCTTTCTTTCTGGTGACCTCACTCACTCGCAAGAACACAACAACCCTCAAGGGAATTGTTATTTGGCTGCGGTATTCTGTGAGGTGGAGGTACATTCCCCATTCGGGTAGCTTACAATTACGCTCCCTACCTCTCTTTTCGCCAGAGCTTCGTTTGTGAGTCAGCAGGGTGCACCACGTGCAGGTGAAGTTGGCTTTGGTTCAAAGATCTTTATGAACCACTTACATCCCAAAATGAAATCTTGACCGAATATCGAAATATGACCGAAAATTACATAAACTGAGAACGTTACTTTGTGAATTTTGGTAACAATTAGAATTGACAATAATTAATGAATGAAATCATGTATATAATTTTTAGTCAATTTGCAATTTAATCTCTATTCGGGCAAGTTTTGTTCTGCGTTCGTAAAATAATTACGAGAATTGGTCACCTAGTCGAAACTCGATCGAAACGTCAGGCAATAATAAAGATATGTAAATACCCTTATGCATATTACTAACATGTCGTACCGAACAGTACCAGTAAATATTTATTATCTTTATCTAGGTCCCTATCGAAGCAGCCCATCTCTACGATGCAGTGACTCTCTGGGCTCGGGCAGCTACGGCCATCATGAGAGCGGGCCTTCCGCCTACCGATGGAACTACGCTGATGAAGCTCCTCAGACCAACTACGTATCGGTCGGTGCAAGGATTTGATGTAAGTATACATTATCTCTATGATCTATGGTGCAGAGATTTGGACGCTGACCGTTCGCGTTGGGATGGTTCACAGACTAAAAGTCGTACAGCGAGCGATGGAGAGAGCAATGCTTGGAGTCTGTCTAAGGGATCAAATTCGACGGAGAATCAAAGTGGTCGACATAGCTCTCAGAGTCAGCGAGTTGAAGTGGGTGTGTGCTGGCCACATCTGTCTAGTCAGCGATGGCAGATGTGGGAGGAAGTGGTGAGACCACGTATGAGGCGATGAAGAATAGGGTGCCCCCTCTCTAGATGGACTGACGACCTCAAAAAAGTGCCTGGTAGCGGTCGGATGCGGAAAGCGGAGGATTGCATGTGGTGATGCATTGGGAAAGGACTATATCCAGCAGTGGGTAGATACAGGCTAATAATGATGATGATGATTCCCTGAGTAGTCATCTCTCGTGGGATACTGCGATACGTCCCAAATCTCAAAGCACATATTCAGAATAGCAACTATGCTTGCTTAACAATTGCTTTAAAATAAGATATTTGTTTAGTTCTTTTTTTTGTTAATAACATTTCTAGTCCCTGATAACATACAGATAAACATAGTAATAATGTATCTATATCAGTTTAGAGGTCGATGGCGTCGTTGCGCTTGTCAGTCTAATCGATCACGTAAGCAACGACCGGAGCCCGTCCATTGATGGGTTTATTTATCTCGAGCTCCTTCATGTTTCGGAGGGCACGTTAAACCGTCGGTCTTGGCTGTTGTCGTTAGATGACTGTCGTTACGCCAAGTCAGTGGCCTTTAGGCAGCTTGAACACACTGACCTCCACCAACCCTCAGTTGAGCAGCGTGGTGGAGTATGCTCTGAAACCCCTTCCATTGCGGGGAGACCCGTATCCGAACAGTGGGAAGATTATGGTTTAATATATATATTTTTTATACTACGTCGGGTGGCAAACAAGCATACGGGCTGCCTGATGTGAATCGGTTACCGTTGCCCTCTCAACGCTCGCAACATCAAACATCAGTCGCACTCCGCCACTCCCGCTGCCAACGCAGCAACTCCTTCCTTCCTGGTGACCTCACTCACTCGCAGGAACACGATATATATTTCAAAATAATTTCTAAACTAACGCTTATCTGTATTAATTTTATAACGTGCACGTGGAGTATCCTAACTAAAAATACTCCGGCAAAAGATGAAACCCAGCAGGGCAGCTTCTTGCAAATGAATTGAGTAGGGTAAGTACCTTCACCTCACAAAACATCGCAGCCATGGAACAATTCCCTTGAGAGTCATATTCCTGTGAGTAAGTGAGCTTGCCTTTAAAATGTGGTGCTGGAGGAGAATGTTGTGGATACCGTGGACGGCAAAAAGAACGAACAAATCTATTCTCGACCAGCTGAAGATTAAGACCAGACTCTCCACAATCTGCTATCAGTACATTCTAGGGTATTTCGGCCACATAGCTCGGAAGCAGCCAGATAGCCTTGATAAACTGGTTATTGTGGACAAGGTGGATGGGAAAAGACCTCAAGAACGATAACCAATCCGCTGGTCTGATTCTATAAAACAGATTATGGGCCTCACGGTAACTACGGCCTTCAGACAGGCTGAAGACAGGGTGGTGTGGAAACAGCTTGTCAACTTTTCTACCAAGGCATATCAGAACGGGCACTACCTTCAGTAATGAAGAATACGACGAAGAAGAAGAAGAAGAAAGTGAGCTTTCCTAGAAGGAACGAGTAGTAGTCGAGTAGGCAGCCGGGGTGGCAGCGGACATTCAGACGCTTAGGAATCTACGAGCTCGGTGGCGTAGCGGTCGAAGCCGACACCAACGCTCGTGGGTTCGATTCCCACATAGGACAAACATTTGTGTGCATGAACATGTTTGTATGTCTTAGTCTGGGTGTTTTCTATGTCATACTTATGATAAGTATGAATTTACAAAAAAAAATGTATTTACGTATGTTTTATCAGTTGTCTAGTACCCATAACACAAGCTTAGCTTACTTTGGGGCTAGACGGCGCTGTTTAATTTGTCTGACAATATTTAAAAAAAAAAAAACTTTATTCTTGGTTGTCTGTAAAGACGGTTTACTGACGATAATTTCACGTGATATAGTCATAAGAAAAAATCGACCGATGGAGTGGAAGAGAGATAGAAGTGTCACAAGCTTAGGCCGATCGTTCCTCTCTATCGCTTGTTTCGCTCAGGCTCAGGAAAAACGTGACAAGGAGTCGTGCTTTTTCGTGCGTGCAGCTAGCGTGCGTGCGTTATCACGCCAAAAGGATTAAAATTTTATTTAAAGACCCTTTTCATAACCTTCATCATAGATGAACATTGACCCTGAAACACGATGTAAATTCATACCTCAAGGCTCTGAAAGGTCAAAATCCTGAAAAATAATGACTGTAAATTTATTATATTTTTAGCGTCTAAAATGCTGTCCAATTATTTTTGAAGTTACAGAACCTTTAAAACCTTCTAACATTTCCAGGCACCGGACAAGCGTGCATCGAAACGCAAATAACAAATGACGATATTCTACAAAATAACTTTTGTTTTTAAGTTTTAAATTTATATACATATAAGTATGTATTTACAAAAAAAAAATGTATTTAAGTACATTTTTTGTTTAGTATTACATCAGTTGTCTAGTACTCATAACACAAGCTTTGCGCTTAATTTGGGACTAGATGGCGCTGTGTAAATTGTCCAGAAATATTTATTTATTTAAAAATATTTATATTTATTTATTTATTTATTAAGGAGTTAATTCTTTTTTTAAGAAAAATAATTAAATTAACATTTTCAAATAAAACATCTAGATATATAAAACAAAGTCGTGTTAGTTAAGTAGGTACACCATTTATAAATGAAGAACAGCTGGACCGATTTTTATGATCTTTGATTTGTTGGATTTGTCTCCATCCTGAACAGCAGAATAGCTATACACATATCAGAAAAATCCAACTTCACCTGCACGCCTTGCTGACTGACAAACGAAGCTCTGGCGAAAAGAGAGGTAGGGAGCGTAATTGTAAGCTTCCCGACTGGGGAATGTACATCCACCTCACAGAATACCGCAGCCAAATAACAATTCCCATGAGGGTTGTTGTGTTCCTGCGAGTGAGTGAGGTCACCAGAAAAGAAGGAGATGCTGCGTTGGCAGCGGGGGGTGGCAGCGCGCGAGCGATATTTTGTGTTGGGAGCGTTAATATGGCTACGGTAACCGCTTCACTTCAGGCGGGCCATATGCTTGTCTGCCACCCGACGTAGTATAAAAAAAAAAGCAAAAAAAATCATTTAATTTTATTGTAAGGACAAGGTTGTAGGGGAATTCCACTGGAATGATATGGGAACGAGAAGACTGACACTGCCAGGCGTGGGCGGGTCGGTAGTTTGTGATAAATCATTAAGTTATGTGTCATCAAGCTGTGGTGGTAACTGCCTGTCGAGGTTTTCCCAGGAGAGTACAGCATGGAATTCTTCAAAAAGGGCGCAATGTGCGTTTTACAGGGTCGGCAAAGCGCATGTGATGCATCTGACGTCACAGGCGTCCATAGCCTACGGTAACTGTTTTCCGTCAGTCGGACCGTATGCTTGTTTGTCACCTTTGTATATGTATATCTAATATATAAAATTCTCGTGTCATGGTGTTTGTAATTAAACTCCTCAGAAATGGCTCGACAGATTTTCGTGAAATTTTGTGTGCATATCAGTTAGGTCTGCGAATCGGGCAACATCTATTTTTCATCCCCCTAAATGTTAAGGGTCCACTCACACACACAAGGCTCCACCCTAATTTTTACTTTTTATTTTTTAGACAAAATTTTTTTGTTTTTTTATGACACAGCATATAAAAATACACACCCACTACACCCCTATACACCCCTCTACCATCAACCCCTAAATGTATATAGCAAAATAACGTTTGCGGGATCAGCTAGTATATACATATATTCTCTGTCTTCTTTGCCTTGTTGCTCCAATTGGAGAATCTTCTTCTTGAACTCTTCGTTCTGCGCTGTTACCATAGAAATTGACTTTTCTATATTTGTGTCACTACACTGGACGTCCTTGAGAGCAAGCGCAATTTTTTTGATTTCGTGATCATGGGCAGACAGCATTGACGTCATCATTTCCCTCATTTCTTCTTTGAATTTGTTTAATCCGCACTATCTATCGGTTTTGTGCGAGTGAACACGTAATTTGGTGGTGTTAAGTCAGTTTGCGAAGCACTCGTATCTTGATGTGAAAATGACATGTCAATCTCACTATCCATTCCAGACAGCAGCCCACTTACCACCATCTCATATTGCGATGCAATAACTGAATAAAATGCTTATTCATAACAATGAATAAACAACTCTATTTCAAATGGAATAGAATCGCTTATTCATTGGTATGAATAAGCAATCTATTCAGTTATTGAATCGCAATAAGAGATGGTGGTAAGGGGGCAGCACACAGATAAGTGCGTATATCGAGCGCCGCTTCTGCCGTGCAAGGCACTGTTGTAATTTTAAGCTGATTAAAATAAATATGTAGTTATGCACGGAGCACTTCCCGATGGTGCCGTATTTATCAACGCTAGTGCATGATTCTTCGTACAACCCAGGCATTATCATACGATGCATTTTGTCGGCTCAGCATTTATGCAAGTCTTTGTTTAATTCTTAATGATAGAATGTAAGTCAGTCTGTGTCGAACTCTCGTAAATAAAAGTACTTTCAAAATTATAATTGTATTTTTTAAAAACGCTCTTCAACCTCGTCGTAACTTAAGTATGTAGTGTTGTTGTTTACCGATGTCGTAGCACACGATGTGTCGCCGCTGCCGTAGCTGACTTTGTATGCGTAGCGCGTCCGCCCTCGCTGTAGCACCACCGTAGCCAGCGCGTCGAGTCGTCGCGTAGCTGTGGCGCGATGACGTTGATGCAGTTCGTAGCAACGTACCGGCAAGTAGTTGTAGATTGCGTTACGGCGGCAGTTTGCTTGGTCGATAGCTCAGCGATCAGCGAGCGGCCACTCAACACCTCAGCCTCGCGATCGATTCCAGTTCGCACCACAATTTTTGAGCACTTTATTTCTTTTTAAAATTTATTTAATTAATTTTCAAATAACACACGACAACAGTCAGTGGGCACGTCCACGCTTAACAGCGGTCCGGGGGAAGGGGAAGGTTCTCTGTTGAGACTGTACATGTTTCGAATAGTATCCTGCCTTTTAGACGAAAACTGTTTGGCCGATTATCACTTGCTTGTTTGCGGTCGGCGATGTGCCAGAATCGAATTCCTTTTTGTGCAAAAGTTAGTTTAGGTCACATTTAAGTTTAGGTGTGAAACGCTACTTAATACAACATTTGGTAAACAATAAACAACTAAATTAATATTACGCTAAGTCAAACATTTGCTACTTGAAAGTTAGCATTTTGAAAAGTGTCATTATTAAAAGCATATACACATACAGTTGGCAACTGGGAAATAAAACAAAATAATAAAAGTTGGCAAATGATTATTCCGCGAAATAAAATCCTTCGAAACGTCAGTTGGAAAGTGATAATCGGGCAAAAAATTTTCCGCGAAAAGGCAGTGATCCGTTTCCAATTTCTTACCGCTCCTCAAAACAATAACATGTTTTAAGAATAATGTGACATCTCATTACCTCTCATAAAACTTGTTATTCTGTAAATTTCTGGCATTTTATACTGTTTTGATATACATTTTATCATTATATTTTTTGTATGTATGTTTATGTGTACATATATATATGTATATAGGCTTAGATTATATAAGTATTATAGTATAATATTTGTGTAGTAGCATGTATGAGTGTTTATAAATAATATTTTACTATATATCTCTAATAATATTGTTCCATTTTCACTGCGCCACCCGCCTGTTTAAAAATACATGGTGTCCTTTCTACCCAAAGTGCTCTCTACTTTGCATGTCTTCTACAAGACAAAATCAATATGGGAAATTGTCTAACTCCATCTTTATATGTACCATCTTTATCTGGCGAAAAGAGAGGTAGGGAGCGTAATTGTAAGCTACCCGACTGGGGAATGTACCTCCACCTCACAGAATATCGCAGTCAAATAACAATTCCCCTGAGGGTTGTTATTTCCCTGCGAGTGAGTGAGGTAACCAGAAAGGAAGGAGATGATGCGATGGTAGCGGGTGTGGCCGCGCCAGCGATGTTTTTCTCTAACCTACACTCTTTCACATCATTATTCATTCATTCACACTCATGAGTCGAGTAGTTGTAAAGTTTATAACTATAATTTGTAACTAATTACTATACCTACCTGAATTGAATAGGTACGGCATTTTTTTTATTAAAATATTTAATAAAAATAAAAATATTTATTAAATATTTTAATTAAAAAATGTTGACGCAACGCGTGTGTGGTCGGCAATGTGCCAAAATGATTACGTCGTGACGGCGTAACGCGCCGCGTGTACGTGATCTATGTTTAATTCAAGTTCGGACAGGATTTAAAGAGGAACCTGTAAAATAAAGGTTTCGGTCCAGGTTCTACATTTAGGTTTCGGTTCCGGTTCGGGTTCTGGTATCAGAACCCCTAAGTACCGGTTCTTTACCGGTATTTTACAAACCTTTTCGATCCCTGCCAGAAAGAAAGAAGATGTTGCGTTGATATCGAGGTGGCGGCGCGCAAGCGATATTTTATGTAGCGACCATGTATGTTAATATGGCTACGGTAACCGCTTCACATCAGGCGGGCCGTATGCTTGTCTGCCACCCGTCGTAGTATAAAAAAAAATACCTACATTTTGTGCAAATAAATAATAAGTATTGATTGTTAGATTGATTGATTGGTTGATTGAAATTGGCTGCGAAATTAAGACAGACGGAAAGATAAACAAAACTATAAAGGTTTCTCGTTTACCATGGAACTCTAAAAAGAGTAGAGATAACAATTCACATTACAATAGATTTTATTTCACCCCTTTCATTTATGATATAATAGGAAGCCAATAGAAAAAATAACATCGTAATGTTAACAGTTCACCGTATTTACTGTCTCCCTAAATCGTTCGTATTTTACATGCCATAAAATATACGAATGGTGTTGTTTTATTAGGTAGAGAAAGTATTACTGTTCAATGATTTAGTAATGCCAAACCCCGGCCACTCCATACAAATATGCGTCGTTTACTTCTACATAAGCAATCACGTCTGTGTAGAGCGCGAATGAGCGTGTCTTCGTGCGGCGCCATGCAAACTGTTCCAGATTTGTCTTAGAGGGGAGGTGAGGTCGACAAGAATAGAGCGGCAGGGAATGACCATACTGTACTACCGTACTGTACTTTTACTTATACTGTGGTAATGCTATGAATATTAATCACTAGTTCTCGCCGACGTTTTCGTACGCGTTTATTTCCAAAAAAAATGGGGCGTCGCTGTGTCATGGACACCGTGTCCATGTCGTGTGTAGTACGTATACGAATACCTTATATGCACTAAAATCATCTCAAAATCGCAGCGCTTCTCCTCCCCTGCACGCGATGTTCCATAGTCGTTATTTAGCGTATACATTTTTTGATCCTTCATCTATCCGTAGACGAGCTCGGTGGCGGTCAATGACGCGGCTTACCAACACTCGTGGGTTCGATTCCCACATAGGACAAACATTTGTGTGCATGAACATGTCTGTCTGTCTTGGTCTGGGTGTTTTCTAAGTATCATAAGTATGTATTTACAAAAAAAAAATGTATTTACGTATGTTTATCAGTTGTCTAGTACCCATAACACAAGCTTCGCTTACTTTGGGGCTAGATGGCGCTGTGTAATTTGTCTGACAATATTTATTTATCCAGTGGTGGTGTTGAATTTGACGGAGATCGATATTCTGTAAGGTGGAGGTACATTCCCCAGTCGGGTAGCTTACAATTACGCTCCCTACCTCTCTTTTCGCCAGAGCTTCGTTTGTCAGTCAGCAGGGTGCACCGCGTGCAGGTGAAGTTGGCTTTGGTTCAAAAGTGTTGATGAACCGCTTACACCCCAAAATGTGTATCTGGATGTGTATGTTTTGAGTCGGCGTAGTGTTCATTGGAGGTATCGAGATGATAGATTTGTAGTTGCAACATCAAACTGTATCCCCCGATTGTGTTATCATTCGTTTTTTTTAATTGCCTCCCTTTGGAAGGGATTTTAAAAACGTATTCAAGTCAAACTCGACCGTATTCAAGTCAAAATCGACCGTATTCCTCCCTTATTCATTGAAAATATTGTGCAATACAGCTTTTACTTTTAGGGTATATCTCATCCAAGCTCATATTGGATGGTCACATAGTTATATTTCCTAAACGTTAGAGTTAAACGTTAAAAGTTAGAGCCAAAATTTATGAATTAAAGAATGAAACATCTGTTAATTCACAAAATAAATAAAGCTTGTCATAAATACATATTATATACTAACACGAAAGGTCATAAAGGTTGCCTTTTATATAGATACAGATTGGACATAGACGAAGTCGTAGATATCAATTAGTATCACACTAAAATTCGGTATTTGTTTCGGCAGTGAAAATCAATAAATTTAAACTGCACAAAACAAGCAAATACACCGGTGAGCGTTGCGAAATCTCCTTCAACTGACTGTGTATTTGTAGACAGTAATCTAAATGTATTCACTCTACGGTGTCATGTATAAAATTGATAAACATAATAATTTTTCGAAACATTACACAATAACATCGATAAAAGGCTCGACCTCTGCAAAGACAATATTTTTCTTTTCCGCGACTACTGATGGAAAACATCCTACGCGCGGGTCAAGAGGGGAAAGGTTGTTTCATTTTTAACAGTCGTATATAACGCTTTGTTATTTTATACCACGAACGGTGAAATTGTGGAATCAACTTTCCTCAACGGTATTTCCGAACAATTACGACATGGGAGCCTTCAACAATAGAGTATTTAATTCCCTTAAAAGGCTGGCAACGGATCGGCGACACCTCGGTGTTGCTGATCTCCATGGACGGTGGTGATTGCTTTCCATCAGGTGACCCAGATGCTCGTTTGCCCCCTACTCATATATACATATATAAAAAGTGTAAAGCTTGTGTTATGGGTACTAGACAACTGATAAATGTACTTAAATACATACTTATAATACATAGAAAACACCCAGACCAACACAAACAGACATGTTCAGGCACACAAATGTATGTATTGTGCGAGAATCGAACCTCGACCTCGGAGTCAAAGTGGCCATTGCTAACCATTCGACCACCGAGCTCGTCAATTCGTTTTCTGATGCAATTTAGTGTAGGTATGCCATATATGCCATACCTTCACTAAATTGCATCAGAAAACGGCCGTGTGGTTTCCGGCAGACTAGAATAGAATCACTCCGTCTCTTCCCGTGGATGTCGTACAAAGCGACTAAGGGAAATACATTATCAAACACGATCAGGCCTCCCCAACCCGTCTGGCCAGCGTGGGGAGTGTAGGCCAAATCCTCCTTCTGTCTGGGACGGAAGAGAGAGGGTCGTGCCCCTGTAGTGGAGACTAAAATGACCTGATGATGATGATATAACGCTTTGTGTGTGCATTGAAGAGAACGCTTTATAGAATGGGCTATGCTCGGATTTCTCTGCGGGATCGAATCCAGAACGAAGAAATTCGACGGAGAACCAAAGTTGTCGACATAGCCTTCAGAGTTTGCAAGCTCAAATGGCAATGGTCCGGTGACATCTGCCGAGTAAGTGATGGCAGATCGCGGAGGAAGGTATTAGAGTGGATGCCGCGAGTAGGACGATGAAGTAGAAGGAGGGCCCTTCTAGATGGTCCGATGACCTTAAGAAAGCGGCTGGGAGCTGCTGGATGCGGAAGGCGGAGGATCGTATCAGGTGGGAAGCATTGGGGAAAGCTTATATCCAGCAGTGGGTAGATACAGGCTGATGATGATGATGATATACTCGTAACACTTTGTCAATTAAAAATAATTTAATTCCATAGACAGAGAAAGCTATAGACAAATTGATAGTTTCCACCGCATCCACACTAGAAAAAGAGCAACTTAGGTCCCGGAATTCAGAAACTTAATTTAAGAATCTGTATTCTGGTGTGAGTGTTCGCTGTTTAGAAATACAAAAGATTCTGAAATTTTCTGTAATCGTCAGTATTTATTGACGTAATAACGTCTCATAAATCGATGAACGCCGGCTGCATGCACGAAAAAGCGTGACTCATTGTCACGTTCCGCCTAAGCCGAGCGTGTAGTCGAAAGCGCGGCTTGTGAGGCATCTATCTGTCTTCCACTCCATCAGCCAATGATTTCTTATGACGTTATAAAGTATATTTGGATAGATCCTATCCTCGTCGCCACTAAAGTATATTTGGATAGGTAGGTGAATGACAACAACTGTATCGTATTAGAGCTAGTTTAATACTGGTTCAAAAGGCGGGCGGAGCGTCGTTACAAACGACATGAAGGGAGATACATAAATATACTACACGTTATCACGTAAAATCGTCCGTAAACCGTCTAACAGTCCGTAACCGTACAGACAACCAATTTATTTTGTCAGATCGATCTGAAGTTTAAAGTGAATTTGATAAAATCAGCATGTGTGTGGCGAATAGGTGTTTTAAGTCTCGACCGAGATCTCGGTCTCGGTCTCGGCATTCTCGGCTACAAATCCAACCGAGAACTCTGTCTCGGTTCTCGGCTAAAAATCGCCAAGATTCTCGGCCACAACCGAGACAGTTTCGTCGCTTTGTTTGTGTCAGCAGACAGTGCGTGCGTAGCGTGAGAGAGCGAATATCACGGAATTGTATACAAAACACTGTTTTGTATACAATTCCGTGATACGGAATTGAAATACTTAATTTTGTTACTAAATTCCGACACGGATCCCGTACGCCATCATCACGAAAGAAAATCAGACAGGTTTACATGATTTTTTGTTTCGCGTCACGTGCTGGATGTTTCTATGGAATGCAATTTAATTGCTAAAGAGTTATAATAGGCCGGGGAAAAAGTCTTTTCGCATTATAGTATGTATGAACTTGTAATAAAATCTCTTTGGTTATACCATTTGTATCTAGCAGGTTTTGATATCTTTAAAAAGTTTAAATTTTAAAAAAGATAATTCAAATTAGGTAAATGTGTGATTTTCATTTGTTTTTTTTACTGTCAAGATGAGTGAATCTAATGAAGAAATTCGATACATTTTAAAATTTTACTACAAAAAAGGTAAAAATTCAACGCAAGCTGCGAAAAAAATTTGTGACGTTTATGGACCTAGTGCAGTGTCTGTGAGAGTAGCACAAATTTGGTTTAAGCGTTTTCAATCCGGAAATTTTGATTTCAAAGATGCACGTCGCTCTGGTTGCCCTGTTACGGATAAAATGGATGCCATTTCTGAAAAAGTGGAGCAAGATCGGCATATCAGTAGTTACGACGTAGCTGAAGAACTAGGAATTGACCACAAAACTGTTTTGGCGCATAATAAGGTCGTGGTCAAAGGCCGGCCAGGCTTCACAGACTCTGGCGAAACCCGGGTTAACCCGCAACAAGGTGATGCTGTGTGTATGGTGGGATTGGAAGGGAAGATATTCATTATGAGCTGTTACCGCCAGGCAGGACTATCGATTCTGAACTCTACTGTGAACAACTGATGAGATTAAAGCAAAAAGTTGAGAGAAAGCGGCCGGAATTAATTAATAGAAGGGGTGTGATTTTTCATCATGATAACGCTAGACCTCACACATCTTTAGCCACTCAGCAAGAATTAAGAGAGTTTGACTGGGAGGTGTTAATGCATCCGCCGTATAGTCCTGACCTTGCACCTTCTGATTTCCACCTGTTTCGGTCTCTTAAGAATTCTTTAGGCAATGTCAGGTTAACATCACGAGAAGACTGCCAAAACCACTTGGCGCGGTTTTTTGAACAGAAGTCCCAAAATTTCTATAGTAATGGGATCATGTCTCTACCTACAAGATGGCAAAAGGTTATCGAACGTAATGGCACCTACATACTTTAGTTAAATGTAAATAAACTTTATTAAAAAATGTTTTGAATTTTCATATAAAATACGAAAAGACTTTTTCCCCAACCTAATATGACAGCATTATATCTCTAACATATTCTCTTGCGACAGGCGTCTATAAAACGTATCACGTAGGGGTATAAAAAATAGATAACAACCTATTCTCAGACCTACTGAATGTACATATAAATTGTGCGAGATGCTGGGATTGTTGGAGAGAGAGTGAGATCGAGTAAAAATCTCTGATGTCAAATTACTAGGTGCACAGCGTGAATTTATTTGCCACAAGTCTTCACAAAATCTTCTTACAGACTATCATCATCATCATCATCAGGTCATTTCAGTCTCCACTACAGGAGCACGACCCTCTCTCGTCCGTCCTAGACGGAAGGAAGATTTGACCTACACCCCCACGCTGGCCAAACGGGTTGGGGAGGCCTGATCGATGTTTGCTATTTGCTTAATATCTATTTCCCTTAGTCGCCTTGTACGACATCCACGGTAAGAGACGGAGTGATTCTATTCTAGTCTGCCGGAAACCACACGGCCAAGTCAAGTCACACAAGTCTTACAGACTAACTATCTTCTAATTTCAATTCAGGAGCGCTTCAGTATTCACTATCTTCTATTTTCTATTTCAGGAGCGCTTGAGTATTTCCTTTCTTGTTTTCCCGTCGTCTTGCTGTGTCGAAGCTGGAACTGTTGAATGCAGGACATGCTTCGACTATTAAACAAAATTGAAAGTAGGTCAACCTATGAGTCCACGAAGACGGCCGACCAATCAGGGCTCTTTAAATTGTTCATAGTTGACTCTACCTCTAAATCTTCTAAAATTTGTTATCTCTTTCTATCAGCATGTCCTGACATTCGCGAGTTTACAAATATTTATTAAATCTATTTTTCTAATACAAAGGGCTTATTTTAAGTAACATATTGTAGCAAAAATCATCCTAATACAATCATAATTAACAAAGTTATAAGCATGTTTAACAAAATGTTTACGCTGTGGTAACGCCTCTTCAGGGCGACCTAGTGGGATATTGAAAAGGCGTCGATTTTTATTCTTTATTGTTTAAACTGACATTCTAAGGTTATACACATAAAAATATACATATTCATCTATTAGCTGACCCGTGAAACGTTGTTTTGCTATAAAAAATATATAACAACGTATTCTCAGACCTACTGAATGTATCGGAGCGTCAGGGTAACAGGGCTATACAATATCAGACGGTTCCATTTTGGGCGTAACTAAAAGGTGCACACACACACGAGTATTATAGTAGTTTATGAAACTGTTGCATAATAAGGATTATTAAAATACGAGTGTGAGTTTATAACATGAGCCGAAGGCGAATGTTATAATAGACCACACGAGTATTTTAATACCTAATTATGTGCAGTTTCATACACTACTTTATCTAATCTCATGAAATATATGATAATCATATTTTAAATACAACCATGAAGTTAATTTAACAGCTTTATTTCTTACTTATAAATCCTATTGCAGATCGAGCATGCGTAGTGCGCGGCGCCGAGTTACACACAGCACAGATTATGTAGAAAAATTTTGCAAAGTTGCAATGTATTTGCATTGCAACCTGTTTAAAATACCTGTATCCAGGGCTGAAGCAGTATAGAAATGGAAAAAAAGTTATTTTTCGATACACTTGTTCATACGACAACTGTATCGAAAAATAACTTTTTAAATTTATTTTGATAGCTTGTGCGTGAAGACTGTCATTAACATACTGTGTTTTGTTTTTTAATGTGTAAATTTCAGTATGAGGTTAGATAAAGTTTATTTATACACACGTTATAAACTTATTAAAAGCTTACGTTAGTTCATAAAAGTCACTTAAGATAAGTAATAAATAACTATGAGAACATAAAATCTTATTAATAGTCTGTAAAGTTCCCCACACTTAGAACTAAATCACTGTAGTTCAAAGAACATGTAAAACGGTAACGAATACGCGGGTCGCAAGCAGTTACACTCAACGTGTCAACCGGCCAACGATACTCATTCGAATAAAGTACTCTGTGTTCGAATGCGTGCACTCAGCACCCAAACCCAAGCTTAGAACCGAAGAAACAATAATAATCGAATGATTATTATTGTTTCTTAAGTTAATATTTATTAATATTTATTACTTCGACCCACGGCTACGTTCGACAGTACTAGTTACTGCCCCGTTTTTTTATGTATTATAAACAAAGACTCCCATAAGTCGAAACTCCGATAAGACTTGATGTTGTAAATGTAAACATTCGCCTAGCAATGCGTGTCGGTCGCGCGGGCACCGGTTGCTGTACATTTAAAGATACCCCGCGCCGACATAGTTCATCAAAATCGGTCAAGCCGTTTAGGAGGAGTATGGTAACTAAAACTGTGACACGAGAATTTATATATTAGGAGATAGACCATACTCCACCACGCTGCTCAACTGCGGCTTGCAATTTATGAAACTCGCTAATAACCAACTACGTTTGTTTGTTTGTTTGCAGTATATCTTTATTGTACATAAAGAGAACATATCGATGCCTTACAGCCGAAAAGGGATAAGCGGCATATTTCAAACTTTACAGGAGAGTGATTTAAAGTTAAAATTTTATGAAAAAAATTCATAAAAACTATAGTTTAGTTCCCGAGAGGCTGGAAATGTGTTTATGTTGTATTTAACATACTATTTATTGAATTACAGTGTTATTTTTTTATAATTCAACTTGCAACCCCTATTTACTGTCGGTAATCCTCAAATGATCTCATTTCACAAACAGGCAAAATGTCGTAAATGAAAATACAAGAATTATTCGCTTCCAGCAAAAATGATATAACTACACCTCATGTTTCATTATAATTGAACTAAAATAGCACAAGTGTGTGATTATTGAAAATAAATTTGAGGAAATATGGTATAACCAGCTATCAAATGAAAATTTACTGAATGCGAAATTGTATAAGTAGATTTTTTTAATAGGAATAATTTGCTTATTAGAATACTCTTTCGATGTGTTTCTTCTTAAAATATATTTTTTCGAGAAGAAAAGATTTCAGGTTCGCCCTAGGGGTACTAAAAATGAAAAAAAAAAATGAATCAAATCAGTCTATAATTGACACAGAAATGAATGCCATATACTAAAATGTAATAGGTAATACTTAATAACAATTGTTTGTAATAAACGCTCTTTTTACGGTCATAAGTACCCGAGATCAAATCAACTTAGAATTATCACAATTGAAATATCTCGTCGAAATCAATTTTCATTTATCTATCTAAATCTATAAAAGAAGCAACTGACTGACTGACTTATATATCAACGCACAGCCCAAAGCGCTGGGTCTAGAGATTCCAAATTTGGCAAGTAACCCTACTTGCCAAATTTGGAATCTCTAGACCCAGCGCTTATTACAATTACCCCAATTACCCCCTTATGACGTCTAGGGGTGCACTAAGAAAGGATTTTTCAAAATTCTACCCCTAAGGGGGTGAAACGAGGTTCCAAAGCTTGTATGGGGAAACAAGATTAGTTGGACTATTTTATCCGAAACTTTACATGAGTACTTCTATTGAGAAATGAGTAAATACGTGTTTCAAGATTTTTCAAAATTCAACCCCTAAAAGGGTAAAAAAGGTTGTATGAGTCTGAAAATCGTCATGGGTATTGTTTTTATGGTTTATCGGGTCGCTGATTACGAAAACAACAACTATTTTATGATGTAACATAGCCGACGTGACATAAAATCACCCCTGTGGGGATGCGATGGGGTTGAAATATATAAAAGAAGAAACAGAGTGACTGATGATATATATCAACGCACAGCCCAAACTGCTGGGTCTAGAGCTTCCAAATTTGGCACGTAGGTTCCTTATGATGTCTAGGGGTGCACTAAGAAAAGATTTTTCAAAATTCATCCCCTAAGGGGGTGAAACGGGGGTCCAAAGTTTGTATGGGGAAACAAGATAAGTTGGACTATTTTATCCGAAACTTTACACGAGTACTTCTATAGATAAGTTAGTAAACACATGTTTCAGGATTTTTCAAAATTCAACCCCTAAAGCGGTAAAACAGGGTGAAAAAGTCTGAAAATCGTCATGGGTATTGTTTTTATGGTTTATCGCAGTTTTTATATGTATTATAAAGGATCGCTGATTACGAAAACAACAACTATTTTATAATCCAACATATCCGACATGACTTAAAATCACCCCTGTACGGTGGGGTAAAAATGTCATAATTATATTGATATACCCATATTGATGGGTATTGATTCTATGGTTTTCTGGGAAGTCAATTACAAAAAGGGCATCGATTTGAAAATATCAACCCCTAAAAGGGTAAAATGGGGGTCAAAAAGTCTGAAAATTATCATGGGTATTGTATGGTTTATCGGGTCGCTGATTACGAAAATAACAACGATTTTAAAATTCAACGTGGCTAACGTGTCCATCATCTTCTATTGAGGTGCGATGAGGTTGAAATGTCTATATATCAATATATGTGTAGTATTTACGGGTTTTCGGAACGCCAATCCATACTAATATTATAAATGCGATAGAATGTCTGTTACCTCTTCACGCTTAAATCTCTGGACCAATTTAGATGAAATTTGGTTGAGAGATACCTGGAGTCCCGGGAAAGGACATACCTAATATAGTTTTTATCCCAGAAATTACCTATTATTGTTATTTATTGTAACCGTAGGGCGGTAACGTGACTAATATCTCCTATTGGGGTGCGATCGCGTTGAAATGTCTAAAATGTGGTGAAAAAGTCTGAAAATCGTCATAGGTATTGTTTTTATGGTATATGGATTACGAAAAAAACAACTATTTCAACATACTCGACGTGACAACTCTGTAGGGGTGCAATGGGGTTGAAATGTTATAATATCAATATGGGTGTTGATTTTATGGTTTTCTGGGATTTACGACAATGGCATCGATTTGAAAATATAACGTAGTGGACACGAATTACTTAAAAAAATTTTTTAAATTTTATCTCTAAGAGGGTGAAACGGTGGTCCAAAGTTTGTATGGGAAAACGAGATTAGTTGGACTATTTTATCCTAAATTTTACACGATTACTTCTATTGATTAATGAGTAAACATGTGTTTGCCCCGAATGTCACGCGAGCGAAGTCGCGGGCGAAAGCTAGTTAATTATGAAATTGAAGTTTACAACGTTCATTTAAGCATATACAAGTATTCTTAGGATTAGTACACTGTTAATATCACAATTGTTTGTCTCAAGTCTTTGTTTTATTCATAAAATATTTTAAAGTATCAACTATAGGAGTGTAACAAAAATATTACTTATTCTTTAAAGAATTATCATAATTGAAGGTTCGTCTTGTTGTCGCTTGGACCCGTAGTTTCAATAGAACGATACTGACAACTGACATTTGAAAATTATTATTGAACAGGTAAACGACAAAGACGTTGAGAATGGACTGGTATAAGCATAACTTTTAGTTCTACCTTTTTATCTTACCGCCGGAATCGTTTAATTATTGGGAGGGAAAAAAAAGGATAAGCGACAAACTAATTCTAAATATTTACAGGGGCTATATGTAATAACCTCCTTTTTGCTTTCTATTTATGAAACGGGAAAAATATACTAAACGCCAAATAAAGTCTCAAAAATGTGGCCTAACTACAATAAACGACCAATATAATTTATAAAGGAACAGGCATAAAATACTAACCCGAATTTAACAAATAATTATTTATAAGCAAAATATCATAAACGTATGTTTCTGAATGTTTGCTTCCAGCAAAAATAGGTTAACGTTCTAATGATTGAATATTACAGAGTGCCCAAAAAGCATAAGTTATTTTGTTTTCAAATATTCTTTGATCAGACAACAATCAGAAATTGACGATGTAAACAATGCTCTTTCAAAATTAGTAAACTGGTTTAGTTCTAATAACCTGCTTTTAAATGGTAATAAAACCAAATATGTTAGATTTTTTACAAAAAATGTTAAACAAGTGAAAACCAGTGTGGTGATGGACAATGAGAGATTGGAATTGGTCAATAAGGTTGTTTTCCTTGGTATAACATTAGACTCTAAATTACAATGGGGCCCACATATAGAAACGTTATCGGCTAGACTCAGCTCAGCAGCTTACGCCGTAAGGAAAATACGTCAACTAACTGATGTTGACACTGCGCGTTTAGTTTATTTTAGCTATTTTCACAGCATTATGTCATATGGTTTATTGCTTTGGGGTAGTGCCGCGGATGTAGACTCAATTTTTGTGCTCCAGAAGCGAGCTATCTGTGCTATTTATATGATGAGTCCCAGGGAGACACTGAGAAATAAATTTAAAGAGATAAATATTATGACATTACATTCTCAATATATTTATGAAAATCTTATTTACGTTCATAAAAATCAAACCAAATTTAGGAAAAACAGTGATCTCCATCAATTAAATTTAAGAAATAAAAACAAACTCGCTATGCATATTACTAGGCTCCATAAAATCTCTAACTCGTTCCCAGGTCAATGTATACGCTTCTACAATAAACTTCCAAACGACGCGTTTAAATTATCCATGGATAAATTTAAGAAATATATCAAAACTAGACTATGTCAAAAGGCTTACTATTGTATCTCGGATTACATAAATGATAAAAGTATTTGGAAATGAATTGCTCTTGTTATGTTATGTTAATGATTGTATTTGTATTTAATGTAACGATATTGGCAATTAAAAGAGTCGGCCTTGAGTTTCTTGCCAGTTCTTCTCAAGAAGCCCCGTCGCCGGAACTGGCACTTAAATTCACTTTCACATTCAAGATAGTGTGATGAAAGTGAATCTAAGCTCTGCGGATTTAGAGTAGTAATGATTTATACATATTCTTATATTTAATTTGTATGACGTTTCTAAGTGCTTTATAAAGTCCAAGGAATAAAGATATTTTGAATTTTGAATTTTTTTGATCAACAACCAAAAAAAAAAACTTCAAAATTTCTGTCGTTTACAGCGAATAAATTTAGCTCATGACCCTATTATTACTACCGCCTAAGCGACATAAAGTGTCACTTAGAAACATGTAACCCAGACCAAACGACGCAGAAAAAAAAGACGATTTTTATTTTATTTATTTATTTAAACTTTATTGACCATAGAGTAAAGGTACAAAAGGCGGACTTAATGCTAAGAGCATTCTCTACCAGTCAACCTTTGGGAAATTCAGATAACACACGAATGCGGTTTACAAAATAACAGCTATGAACGTACACACAATACATATATACGATTCTGGCCATATATATAAGTCCATTCTCCAAAAAATGGCGCTTATCCCTTTTCGGCTGCAAAGCATCGATATATACATTTATACACAATATAACTAGCAGAATTTCACGAACATGTACAAAGGCGGGCTTATCTCTATAAGAGATCTCTACCAGTCAACCTTCAAGTGTTGGATAAGAGAATAAAGAGTGGCAAGGGCGTCGAAAAGTCGAAAGCATTTGTGAGGGACAAAAGAAGAATGCAATATAAATCTTTTGAAAAAGAAGATGAATAATAATATAATATATATACACACAAATAAGAAATTAGCAAAAAAAGATCTTTTGATCTATTTTTGCAAATTTGCATACTTAAACACTTTACGGGACAGAAGGCTGAATTCAAATTTCAGAGGTTGTCACTACGACTTTCCATACAAAAAACCACTGCATCTATAGCCGTCATCATCATCAGGTCCATTTTAGTCTCCACTACAGGAGCACGATCCTCTCACGTCCGTCCTAGACGGAAGGGGAATTTGGCTTACACTTCCCACGCTGGCCAAACGGGTTCGGGAGGTGGTGGCCCATGATCTATAGCCGTACTTATCAAAATAAATAGTATCATACCAAACTACATCAGTAACCACGGGCATTACCGCTGTCTGTACGGATACAACGGCACTGTTATTATAAGTGCCGTCAAGATCAAGATGGTCTTTTCAAGTCGGCGCGACACTGACTTGGTGATTCTATGAATTCTCTAGGCAAACTAAGTCACTATATCACTCACTTTTTTGTGTTTATGCGATGTAGAAATGCATATATTTTAAATCTTAGATTTGAAAGTACAAAGAATTGATTAACTTGTAGGTAGACAGTAAATCTGGTTCTTTACAATGATAGTATTGAGCATAGCACGGTAAGTACCGGTATGCATTATACACTATTTTTTGTAGTTACTGCGCTGCCCGTACTGTCAAACTACAGTTTTGTCAGAGCACTGGTATCGCCGTTACTCGATAGATAGATACTCGATTTTTTTATTAGTAAAGTTTTTTAATTAATAATTGTAAGGGAAACCATCCTTCCGTGATGGTTTCCCTTACAATTATTAAGTGGACAAATACTTTGAGCATGATCATCAATCAGTGCTGCGCTCTACTCTCTGAGAATGTTTTGTTCTGTGCCTGTTTACATAATTTCCTTCTGCGTATCATATCTTTGGCGACTTCCAAAGTTAAGAATACATTAATTATTCGTACACAATATTACAAGAGTTTGTTAAACGAGACGTAAACAAACTTTGTAATAATGAGAATAAATTGGAATCTGTTTTGTTAATATAACTTTTAAATTTCTAATTAGGTACGTACTCACTATGTCCTCTCCTCAATTTATACGATACGCTCCTTAGAACTTATATAACTTTTAGCTCTTACTTTGGGTATCTATCTATCATAATCATTTTTGTTTTTTTTTATACTACGTCGGGTGGCAGACTAGCATACGGCCTGATGTGAAGCGGTTACCGTAGCCATATTAACGCTCGCAACTTAACCGGTACCACTAGGATGACAAATAAGCGTACGACCTGCATGATGATACGCAGTCATCGAAACATATGGAGGCTTGCGATATCAGTGATATCAGTCATTGTCGACCCTGTAAAAACCACCTTCGTGGAAAATCATATACTGTGATCTCCTGGAACCAACACCTTGGCAGGAATCTATTTACTCTATATACACGAAAGAAAGAAGAAAAAAAATATGTTTATTAATATCACAACATGAGACAATAACTTGATATAATACACAATAACATATAACATTTCAAATATCAACATATACATAATTATGATGTTAATTTGGCCATCGTTCGGCATTAATGCTGTGTAATACACACAGCGCCGGTAATCTGCGACAGCCAACTGGTGCCGACACGAACCTCGTCGGCCGAAGTATGTTTTAAAAAAATCGATGTATCCAGGGTTTAAGGTAAAATAAATAAGGAAAAATGTCATCGAAGGTTGATGGAAAACATCCTCGTGTTTTCCTGCGCGGGTAACTGTCGTACATTGAGAGCGTGAAGCAGAACTTTTTGGGGTGTAAGTGGTTCATCAACATCTTTGAACCAAAGCCAACTTCACCTGCACGCGGTGCACCCTGCTGACTGACAAACGAAGCTCTGGCGAAAAGAGAGATAGGGACTGTAATTGTAAGCTACCCGACTGGGACCTCCACCTCACAGAATACCGCAGCCAAATAACAATTCTCTCGAGGCTTGTTGTATTCCTGCGAATGAGTGAGGTAGCGAAGGTGGCGGCGCGCGAGCGATATTTTATGTTGCGAGCGTAAATATGGCTACGGTAACCGCTTCACACCAGGCGGGCCGTATGCTTGTCTGCCACCCGACGTAGTATTAAAAAAAACCTTTGTTGGTTTTTAAAAGTCGCAAGAGAGAGACCACAATATTTTATTAATCCATCCGTACATCTTCATAAACTTTAAAATTTTTAATATAAGTAGGATTAAATTACTATTTGCTTTCTGTACCAGATAAACATGGACAGCGCTGGTGATGCTGAGGGTAACTTCACCGTGATCGGCCTGGTGGCCAATCAGTCCGTTCCTGGAGGCTGGAGTGCGATGCCTGTTGCTACGTTCCGTTATACTAATTCCTCTGATTTAATTTTGGTAAGTGAAAATGACAAAAGTTTGACCAAAAAGTTTGATCTATTCATCTCATGTAAAAGAGACACAGCTGTGTAACTTTTATATTTTTCCCGACGTATCGGGAAAATATAAAAATCGATCCAATCCAGCGGCATTTTTGCTGGATTAGACAGCGCGGATCCAGCACTTATCGATTGTTTTTAAATGTAGAAATTTGGATAACTAAGTTATTTAATAATATCTATCCACTATGATTGCCTCTCATGAAAACATAATATAATTGCCAATCATGAAAACACCTTGTCAGGTTGATTTACTACTCGTTGGACCGAAAGTTATCTGAAGTAGAAATCAAACTAAAAAAATTGGTTGCCTGTAAAGTCGGTATACGGGCGAAAGTTTTACGTGACAACGACTTTGAGTGGTAAAATGTTTTCGAGTGGAAGGGACGCATGCCTTTCACTTTTTATGTCTGTCTCTCTCGCTCTTAGGCGGGCTAACCATGCCCGAGTGAAAGGGACGCGTGCCTCTCACTCGCTCTCATTGTAAGCGCATAACGTGAGCGCGTTTCTTGAAGTGTCACCCGGCTAACCAATTTATAAGACGTTGTCACGTCAAAAGTAGGCCGTGCGGTGTAGAGATGAGAGTAGCAGATGTCACAAAAGTGACAGTTCGGATTAATAGGTTGGCAACGGATTGGCGACTCCATGGTGTTACTGATTTCTATGGGCGGTGCAAGGATCGTAGCGTAATGAAAATTGGCAGCTGTATGTAGTTCTGATGACAATACAATAATATGGTACTGTCGAACTGATCTGATGATGGAGCCGGAAGATATGAACTGGAACTTCATGATGGAACATCGTATCATAGCTGTTTTTGGATTTCTTAGAAAAGTCTTGTAATGAACTTTGACCACGATTAGGTTTCAAGGTCTGATGATGAAGCCAGAAGATAGGCACTGGCATTCCATGATGGAATATCATATCATAGTCGTGTCAGCACTTATGAGAAAGGTCACGTAATGGACTTTGAACACTGATGATATCGAGAACAATACAACCTCACTTGCACGTGGTGCACACTTGGTAGGGCATAGCGTATTTTTAAGGTGCTCGACTGGGGAAGTACCTCTACTTCACAGAATTCCGCACCCAAATAACAGTTCCCTTAAGGGTTGTTGTGTTCCTGCGAGTGAGTGAGGTCACCACCAGAAAGAAAGCAAGGAAGGAGTATAGGCTGGCAATGAATCGGCGACCTTTTGGGGGCTTTCATAGCACATCAAACTAGAAAGTGAAAAATAATCCACGCTCCACGCTATTTTCACAATAATGCTACTATTTTTTACTCATTCATTTTTTCAGCTTGTATTAAGAATTAGTGTTCACTTTTTAGTTTGATGTGCAGTAAAAGCGTGTTTTTTTTAGTTTTTTTAAAACTATATTTATTAACAATTAATATTCTAGAATTGATTTCGCGCAATCTGTCAAAGGACTGACAGTTCTGTAAACCTCATGAAATTATCGTTCAGTTTTCTTAAATTTTCTAATTTTTTTCTTTCATAAGAACCTTCTCGTGAGAATAACAAATACAATATAAAAAAATATAAAAAAAAGACGTGTGGCATTCGGGGACTGCCGCGGTAAAGCTATTGCATAGCATTTTGTATCAACTTATGCAATTATAATTTTATTTATTTATTTTATTCATGCAGTATTGCTTTTTCTTTGATATTAATTCAAGTTACACTTTTTGAGCGTGGTGACCGATAAGAAAACAAATTTTTCTATTATTAAATAAATAAAACGAGTTTCGTAGAGTCGTACAATACGTCTAATCGCACGCACACAACGCCGTGTCGAAGACTGCCGAACTGAAACGACGTTAGACGATGCACGGCCTTCAAGCCACACCTCCTTGCCCGTCGGAGTGGGGAGCGTGAGATTTTTTCGTTACGGAATTTCTGGATTCGGTCCCCGCGCTCAAGGCCCGCGATAGAAGCTATGCAATAGCTTAAAAATATCAACTCTTGCTTAAAGGAAATTTACAGGTTTCACCGCGATTTCACTTTAATGGAGTATCAGTAGCAAATAGAAGTTCGGTTTTAATTCGCGCCGGCCCTAGCAGTATCCTGAAGACATTTACAGCTAGATTTGACTGTTAGTATGTGAACCATCTAGCAATGACAATAATGTAATGATGGATTATTTTATAATTTGATTGTATTGTAATGATAATGGATTATTTTATAATTTTATTCGTATGTAATTAGTTATAAATCAATCCCATTGTTTTGAATATTTTTATTTCTCTACTGACATTCTAATATAATTCACTCATATTGTATGATCCAATGATGGTCGAAATAAAGGTATTATTATTATTAATTATATCAAGCACATGAAGCAAGTAGGTGAAAAAGCAAAAAAGAATTTCTATCCTATAACACGAATTTCTACCTCTACGTGGGGATTAACTTTCTAAACGTTAAAAAATATTTATACCGCCACTTAAGTTATGTTACGTACGGTTCACCTGCATGGGCAGATAGAGCTACTATAGGTGCAGTACGTCGTAAATTGCTTCAAAGCTAGCGTCTTGCTCTAATATTTTTATGTAAATCGTATAGAACTGTAAGCACAGAGGCACAGTTAATAGTAATACTGTGATAGAGGCTTACTTAGAGTACAACAAAAAGACGCCGCGCTTCAATGTACTATATATACATCTAAAAATATGGTCCCTGATTTTTTGAAAATGCGTGATCGTGAGAAAATTCTTAGACTATTCAATATTTTAGGTCCCAATAGTGTTAGATAGTAAAAATCCGCGTTGCACGACAGTTGAGTTTCACTTGACTAGCCATCTCTTTAGGCTTTTAATGCCTTTTTTGCCATATTGCTGTCTCTCACATTGCTAAGAAGGGAAGTTAAATTCCAAAAGCTTCCTACTCCTACTAATTTCTTCTGATTAAATTCGTTGTGAGTTCCAAGGCAGCCATAGTTTTACCCCCGGGACTGCAATGGACTTCACTGTTCATTGCCTTTTTTGGCGGTCGCCGCTGTTAATCCTAGCTACACAGGAGACACAGTGGTGGAAATGTGTGGTGGGCCCCCCGTCCCGCAATTTTGTTTGTAACTTATACAGTTTAGGAAATATAACAGTGGGGCCAATAGTCAGTACCGAAATGCTAGTAGATAAAAAAATAACAAAAAAATATATTGATTAGTTTGAGATAAGAAGAAATTTCAAAAACTAAAAAACAGTGAAGGTATCTGGATATATGGAATAATTACCCCAAATATGGACACTATCAAAAATTTACCTTAATTTAGAAGAGACTCTTTGGAAACTTTGGTATAATATAGAAAGAAACATAAATTATTTACAAAAATCGCAAATCCAGGTATCAAACTCTGGTCCAGCGCAATCATTCCATGCCCAGAGCTCACACTTGCGGCACTTGATCCATGTTTCGTCATGGATGTCATTCGAAAACAGCATACCTACCACAGAAAATACACTCAGAATCTTCAGAGTCTGAAGCTGTATATTCTTACATTATCGAAACAAGGTAGATCTTGGCACATCAAAGTGTTTTGCGGCTCTCAAGTAACCCATTTTTTTCTTTCTTACAAATTTTATAGCTTCCACTTTTATTTATTTATCTATTTATTATTAAAGTTCCAAACTATTTTATCGCAGAGTTTCAAATGTCTTAAAGACTACAGAAGCCATACAATGGCTTATACGCAGCCAGTAGTTCGACGTTCACAATATTTTTTTAAATTATGCATGCATGCGAAATACTACATTACAACAGCGCTTACAACGCATATTCAAAGCTATTATTATAATCGGTTATTTAATAATTATTTTATTCTCTTAATTGAATTAGGGTTGGAAAGGTATATTTCTTGTATGTCTTTTGGAAGGCTATTTATAATTTTTGTTAACATAATAGGTAGGGGAAAAAGTCTTTTCGCATTATAGTATGTATGAACTTGTAATAAAATCTCTTTGGTTATACCATTTGTATCTGAAACGTTTAGATATCTTTAAAAAGTTTAAATTTTAAAAAAGATAATTCCAAATTCAAATTAGATAAATGTGTGATTTTCATTTGTTTTTTTTTACTGTCAACATGAGTGAATTTAATGAAAAAATTCGATGCATTTTAAAATTTTACTACAAAAAAGGTAAAAATGCAACGCAAGCTGCGAAAAAAATTGTGACGTTTATGGACCTAGTGCAGTGTCTGTGAGAGTAGCACAAATTTGGTTTAGGCGTTTTCAATCCGGAAATTTTGATGTCAAAGATGCACGTCGCTCTGGTCGCCCTGTTACGGATAAAATGGATGCCATTTTTGATAAAGTGGAGCAAGATCGGCATATCAGTAGTTACGACGTAGCTGAAGAACTAGGAATTGACCACAAAACAGTTTTGGCGCATAAAAAGGTCGTGGTCAAAGGCCGGCCAGGCTTCACAGACTCTGGCGAAACCCGGGTTAACCCGCAACAAGGTGATGCTGTGTGTATGGTGGTATTGGAAGGACATTATTCATTATGAGCTGTTACCGCCAGGCAGGACTATCGATTCTGAACTCTACTGTGAACAACTGATGAGATTAAAGCAAAAACTTGAGAGAAAGCTGCCGGAATTAATTAACAGAAGGGGTGTGATTTTTCATCATGATAACGCTAGACCTCACACATCTTTAGCCACTCAGCAAAAATTAAGAGAGTTTGACTGGGAGGTGTTAATGCATCCGCCGTATAGTCCTGACCTTGCACCTTCCGATTTCCACCTGTTTCAGTCTCTTCAGCATTCTTTAGGTAATGTCAGGTTAACATCACGAGAAGACTGCCAAAACCACTTATCGCGGTTTTTTGAACAGAAGTTCCAAAATTTCTATAGTAATGGGATCATGTCTATACCTACAAGATGGCAAAAAGTTATCGAACAAAATGGCACCTACATACTTTAGTTAAATGTAAATAAACTTTATTAAAAAATGTTTTGAATTTTCATATAAAATACGAAAAGACTTTTTCCCCAACCTAATATATTGATGTTCTCATACAATATTGGTTGTTATAGGTTGGTACCGCAAAAGTATTCATTTTTATCAATACTCTTAGGTCATTATTACGACGTTTCTTCTGTAATTTGACAGTATTATGAGATTCTTCTTTGAGTACAGACAATTTGATCATGCTTTGCACGGGAAGCACATTACAAAATCTGAACAACTGGGAGTAGTCATCGCGGTGTTGTGTTTTAATATATATAGGTACTATGTTTTTAAGTATCCTTTCGCTTACGCTCTGAATTCCATTCTTTTCGCTTTGTTTTCGAGTTGACGCTCGCCATTCTGATAAGACATGAAAAAAAAAACACATTTAAAAAATCATCAAGTCCGAAAAACAATTATGGAATAGTCCATAATTGGATACTGCGATCCTGGACGGATATTTGCTATTTCAAACTGATATTCACAGTTTTAAATTTAAGAACATAATACCATCCAATGCTAAAACATACAAACGAACATCTAAACGGTCTGTAAAAGCTATAATAACAATACTGTATGCACTTTCTGTACGAAAAATACTTCTTTTTACATACCTTAGAAAGTTATGCGGTAGCGATAAAACAAAACATTGTCACAACAACGAAAGTGCTCACTCGACTGACATGCTACAACTTATACGCGTAAATGGGAGTAGAAACAGACAGAAAATCACTATTTATTGCGTGTGTGAGTTTGCATTTGAGCGAAATGGGGATATTCCATATTAGGGATAGTATCCCATATTTGGTCACTTTCCTCTATTTATAAAAATTGTAAGACATGTCTAAGAAATGCCCATATGGGTCCAATGGTGGAATAAATAATTTCATTTCATCAAATTTGGGTTCGATGAGATACACCCATCAGCGCAAGCATCTACATGCACATCGAGTCCCGTATGCTTATTTGCCACCCGATATAGTATAAAGAAAACACTTATACCCTGCCTGACATTAAAATTACTTCACAGGAATTAGTAAATGGCATTGACATCGCGTGGATCGGTGGCAAGCCACCAGTAGCAGAGCCTGCGTGTGGATTCAACGGTGCCAAATGCTCGCTACCCCACGACCCTATGGTGATATCTGCGGCAGCCGCGGTAGCTGCTGCAGCTATCTTGGCTGCTGCTCTGCTCTTCCGTCACTACAGATATGAACAAAAACTTGCTTCGGTGCTGTGGAGGATTGAAGCTAAGGATCTGAAGTTTATATCAGGGTGTGATAAGGTGAGTGAATGTAAATTATTGTTTTTATGGTTTCTGTTTTGGAACCCTCATAAGATCATTTTGTCCGTCCGCCATTTTATGCAAACCGCAAAAAATCCTACATACAACCTGCTCGATTGTTGTTCAACTAAAAACTCAATGATCCACGTCAGAGTCATGTGGATTTAATAGTTTTTTTTTCGGTAGGTATATACTTACGCTTAACTTGTCAAAATTCTACCTTGGTAAATCTTGCTAAAACTAAGATGGTTTTATATCGTAATAGAGTATGTATGGCTTTTTCTGTCAATGGTAATCGTATTATAACTTTGAAATGGCAAATGTAACAGATATAACAAATAGCTAAAGTTATCACTCGCCGACAAAAACCAACTATTCCAATACCCGTGGGGCAAAACTTTGAAACACAGTATGGATCCTCGGTTCCCAGCAATTTTATTACTTGCTATCGCTTGCGAATTCGTACACAAGCATCCCGTGTTTTTGTTATACTTCGTCGGATGCCGTTCATCGGAAATAAGCCTGGTGGCTTATTTGGTTGGGTTTTTCTGTAAGTTGGATGTACTATCCAAAAGGAGGTACCCATTTACAGCAACCTAATGTACGCAGTCTCTAGAGATCACGACATTATCATTTACTATGCCAAAGCACAGAATAAGAAATTGGCCAAGGGTAGGAGTACTCAAGAAAAGAATCTAAGTATATTTACTCAGTTCATACTTTTCAGCTCGTTGCTAAGACCTTAAGTTTGCATCGGGGTGGGGCAGGGCGGCGGGGGAGAGCATTGCGTAGATTCGACTCGCTGATAGACGTTTCACGTTAACTAAGTTAACGGCCGTATGCATCAACACAGCCCCACCAGATTTTTTTTAGTAAAAACTTATAAGAGATGAAAGTTTTTTTAGTGTAAAATAATATAAAAATAAATAAATATTGTCAGACAAATTACACAGCGCCATCTAGCCCCAAAGTAAGCGAAGCTTGTGTTATGGGTACTAGACAACTGATAAACATACGTAAATACTTTTTTTTTTTAATACATACTTAGGATACATAGAAAACACTCAGACTAAGACAAACAGACATGTTCATGCACAAAAATGTTTGTCCTATGTGGGAATCGAACCCACGAGCGTTGGTGTCGAAGCCGCGTCATTGACCGCTACGCCACCGAGCTCGTCAAATGTTTAAAAAAATGTTTATTTCCTTGCACATCTGACCTTGCATTCAAACTAATATTAATAATATTATTGCAGCAAGCAGCTAAACTAGTTTGCTAAATCAATTTAACTACAAAGAAAAGGAAGACTGTGAATACTAGTTGACGGAGGGAAAAAAGAGGACCTTTTCCGTATAAAAATAGAAGCTTCAAATCTGACGTAACTGGGTACAGAGCCCGATTTATGATGGAAATTTCTCGCGAGCGAGCAAAATGTAATCTAAAAACTATTTACTGCATAGAAATGTTTCAACATTTTTGTTATTACAAAACTAGTATCTCATACATTCTAGCTGACACGACAGACGTCCTGTTTTCCTAACTATGAATATTGAATTCGAATTTGTTTTGTGCACACGTTCAATGCATAGCATAAACGGGAGTTGGAAGTTTGTATGAAAGTCGTATGTTTTTGAAGTAAGAGACTTGAAATTTAAAATTTATATAATAGGCTATTTTCCAATGTTTAAAAATTGTACAAATTATATAACAATATCGTAAAATACACAAAACTATAAAGATCTGCAAACTTTCATTCTAATATCTTCAGTCAGACTTTTTTTAGCGTCGATCAAAGTTTGGCGGGAAAGTCCATTTTAAAAGTATGAAATTATTAAAAAATAATATTTCCATTGGAGAAGCAATAAAAAATGCTATAACTTTTATTATGATACTAATCACATAAACGTAATATTTAACATAGCTGTCGTACAAATTTCTGATTTGATGCATACAAAATACAAACATGTGACGTCATAATTCGGTAGTCTTTTGAATGGAGCGGGCAAACGAGCGAGTCAAAGATTTATTAGAATTAGAAAGAATCACTCAGAATTTTAACTACATCATTCATGTTAAACAACCACGCGACTTAAAACTTGCTTAGATTAAATTTTGAGTAACTGTCCTGAAGCGAATTGTGAAATCATCACCTAGGCCTATCAGATCACGATACGGGACAATTTCTCAATATACCCGTGGCAAATAAAAGTGTTCCTCCAAAATACTGGTATGTAGAACAAAGAGATTACAGTGATGAAAATATAACAAAGTTCTGTAATTACCTAAATACCTTATCGTGGTCTGAAGTATGTAATGAAAACGATACAGACGCAGCTATTAATACTTTTCACGATCTATTCATCTTTTTTTTCGATCAGTGTTTTCCAATGATAAAAATGAACAAATCTGTAATATAAAACACACTCCTTGGATTACAAAGGGTGTAAAATTATCTGCTGATACCAAACGACAATATAGATTTCAATATTATACGAACAAAAATAAAGAAAATAAAGCGAATTATCGGAAATACAACTCAGTTTTTTCACTTCTACCACTTCAGAATTCGGTTGTAACAGATCGCCCATTAATGTCTCAGAAACAATGTATCAGGGCATTATGCTATGCTACTCCACTCACTAGCTGTAGGCCTCTCTTCAAGCACTTCTTAGTTTACTGATTTTACCAAGCATATACATCTACGAAACTTGTATGTTCGTTAGGAAGAATTTAGACTTATTCACATTGCGAAGAGATGTCTGCAAACATGAGCATGTTAGATATCCAGCGGGCTTACGACCAACTCTTATTGCAATTCAATCATTTACAGAATTCAGTTATTGAATCGCAATAAGAGTTGGTGGTAAGGGGGCTGATCGCCTAATGATGCCGCAAAGTAAAACCTTTGATTGTTCCAAGAATACTGATTTCATGGGTGTCAAAATTTACAATCGATTGTCTGAAACTATAAAAACTTTGCCAGATAATATATTTAAAAGAGCATAGCGTGAATGGCTAATTTAGCAAAGTATTTTATAATGACCATGAATATTTATAAACTAAATTATAAATATTTGTTTAATTAAGTATGTATTTAATTTGAGATAATCTTTATAGTAATCTTAATGTATATAAAAATATAATATATATAAGTAATTCATAAAAAAATCCCTGACATATAATTGACATTCAACATTGATGTAAAGTGCCACAAACTTATCTGGCCCGGTGGCGGGGGCGCTACGATCGATTTAAGTGTTGCCATTAAACCTAATACCGCCCGTTTTAGAGGAAACATAAAAATCAAAGAAATATATACACTGTTAAAAAAATAGCATTGATATACTTATTAATTGTGTTGTGTGGTGTTTCAATTAAATATCAATTGCCTTCTATTTTTTGTTGATTAGTTTTAAAAATGCACCACGTTAAGTCGCGATCATAGCTATTATTATAAGAGAGTTGTAATATTGCACAGAAACAACTCGTTGGCGATTTTTTTTTGTAAGAAATGAAATATGTGTAGAAAAAGATAATATGTATTTAAAAAAATACACCCCAATGGAATGTGCATACGCGGTAAATAAATAAATTGTACCTGGCAATACTACATTTCAAGATGGCGGCTTTAGTTCTAAATTTGGCCACCGGGTCAGATAAGTTTGTAGCACTGTAAATTGTATCGTATTGACATATAGAAGAAGAAACAGAAGAAGAAACATTTATTAACCCATAAATAACACACAATAAAGTAAAAAAAACACGTTCACAATAACAATAATTAAACTTATTCTAATTAATACATGAAATATGGGTTAAAAGGCCTCAGCTCGACATATGCCACACTAGCGCCGATTTTCAGCTGAAAGAAGAAGAAGAAGAAGAAGAAGAAGAATATCTTGTACCATAATGAATTTCTGACATAATTATCCTTATACATACTATACAATTTGCTTGACATAAAATATATTTTATTGTACTGGAATTTTGACAATTTAAATTGACATAGCATTATCGTGTAATTTAATTTGTTTGATATAATTTGTTATTTAAATTTAATTTTGCATGCCGAAACCGGTTAAGTGTGCGATCAATTATTGTATTACGTGTTCCATCTTTGTAACCACAACTTAATCTATATTAGAGTTGTAACGGAGGCCTACTTAGTGGAGGCGGAGGCGGATGCGAAGGCGACCTGTATCACCTCCGCGGATGCGGAGGTTAACGGAGGCAGAGGCGAAGGTGGAGGTGGATGTAGAAAAAATTGTAATTTATGGTGCATTATTGATTAAAACTAAGTACAAAATTTTCATTTCAAATCACTTATGTAAACATATACTCGTAAATAAACATTACCTTCTAGTCAATCAAAATTAACACAAAATCTGGAATTGATGTCTTCTAATAGTTTTTATCGCGCGTTATTGTTCTATGATTACGTAAATAAACCACCGTTACAACTCCGCAAAAATTGTACGGATGCGGAGGCGGAGGCGAAGATACGATTTCTTGCGGAACTTCCGCAATAACGGAGGCGGAAGCGACGATCCGTTACAACCCTAATCTATATATTCTTCTTCTTTCTATATTTTTTTACCTATAAAAGAGAAAGTATGTATGTATGTTCCGTATAGACTCCGAAACGGCTGGCCCGATTTCAACGAAATTTTCAAACAATCTTTAGATTGACTCAGCGGATAATCCTGCACCTCTGGACTATGCGGGCGAATAATAATAAATAAATATTTCTAGACAATTAACACAGCGCCATCTAGTCCCAAATTAAGCGCAATGCTTGTACTATGGGTACTAGACAACTGATAAATGTACTTAAATATTTTTTTTGTAAATATATACATATAATACATAGAAAATACCCAGACCAAGACAAACAGACATGTTTATGCACACAAATGTTTGTCATGTGCGGTGATCGAACCCGCGACCTCGGAGTCAAAGTGGCCATTACTAACCATTCGACCAACGAGCTCGTCGCAAGCCGCGGGTAACAGCTAGTGTGAAATAAATATCATTCATTCATTCATATAAAAAGAAACTTAATCAGTGATTCTACTACGATCCTGACGATCCTGGCACAGATCCTAGTGGATTCTATTGCCGAAAACGTAAAAATGTAAGCTATAAAAACATCCATAACTGGCGAGTTACGACATACTTTAAATTGGAAGGGTGTAATCCAGAAGCTATAAAGTTTTGGACGTGTTTGAAATCGTTACAATGCTTTGACGAGCCCGGTGATCGAATGGATGGCAATGGCTACTTTCGCTCCGAGGCCGCGGGTTCGATCCCCGCACAAGAGAAACATTTGTGTGCATGAACATGTCTGTTTGTCTTGGTCTGGGTGTTTCCTCTATGTTATAAGTATGTATTTACAAAAAAAAATGTATTTAAGTACATTTATCAGTTGTCTAGTACCCATAGCTTTGCGCCTCATTTGGGACTAGATGACGTTGTGTCAAATGTTCAGAAAAGAAAAACATGCTAGCATTTAAATAATAGGTTTAAGCATAGTAAAACAACAACAGGTATGTTCTTCCCGTATATAGCAAAGTCTACGTCACGAGTTTGGTTGACAAAATCTGTCATTTTACACACTAAATACAGCTGATGGCGTAGGCAAGTTCAAATCACGTGACCACATTCACAGTCGCTAAAGAATGTACCTTGTGTTTTTGTATGATACAGGATTTAGGGTGACTTATATAAAATGGCACAAGGCTGATTGACATTTGACCTTCGCTTATTTTGTTATCTCCACAAACTACGTGACTTAAATACAAACTATAGGTTGCCTGTAGATAGACTTCATAATATATCACTCGAGCAAAGTCGACAGTAATCGCTCAGCATCATTAAATCTATATTTAACAAAGTCGGGTTAGTTACTCGTACATCAAAAACTCAAGAGCAGCTGCACCGATTTTTATGATCTTTGATTTGTTAGATTTGTCTCCATCCCGAATAGTAGAATAGCTATTCATATATCAGAAAAATTGGAATTGAAATTGTCAGGACAAGGTTTGTATGGAAAATCCACTGAAGTGAGATGGGAACGGGAAGTTTGAGCCACAGCAAAGCGTGAGCGGGCCGCTAGTTACTAATAAAATATACATTTTAAAACAAATTACACAACACCAATTCATCTAACTGAGCATTGGTATATTAGATAACTGATAAATATAAATAAATAATTTATCAATGTAACTTAATTACATACTTATAATCAAAGCCACAAAATACCCAGACCACAAACATGTTTATACACACAAATGGTTTTGTATTTGATAGTACAGTTGGGAAGTAGCTATTGCAAACCATTCGACCATCGGGCTCCTCATATCTCCAAGGTACCTTGATCCTAAGATACCCCTAGTTCCAGCTGCGAAAACTCCCCACCGCCGGGTACTCAGTAGGGAGTACTAATTCATTAGGTGGACAAAGACCTTATGCCAACAGCTAATGCTCCCCTGTGCTTGAACCTTACGGTTATATCACAGCATTGCTAGTCTCTTGTATCCTGATCCAAACAGCTAGACTCGTAGTACCAGCTGCGAAACCAGGTCCTCGTCGGGGAGTAATTCAAAGTCATTAGACGGACACGTACCCTATACTAACTGCTAATGCGCCCCTGTGTGCCAACCTTCCGGTTATATCACAGTATTGCAAGTCTCTCGTCCTAAACCAACCAGACGATAGGACCTTTACCCGCTCCGCTCTTGCGCTTGGTAAACCAACCGAGCAAGCAAGCGGAACGTTAGTAGGTCTTAATCCCCTTTCACCTGCATGTAGGCTACTTAGGTAATTTTAAGTCGAGTTGCTCGTGGCGAACCGACGCTCGGCGAACCAAGCATCGGGGCCCTACTACCACTCCCCAATCTCCATGATGGGTACCAGAGCTGTATAAGGCACGATCACTTCCCGATACCACTTCATTAGACAGACAGTCGTTAAGTCAAGTCAGTGAACTTCATCCGGATTGAATACACTGGCCTCCCCTGTCTCGCAGTTGAGCAGTATGTTGGGGCACGCTCTAGACCTCTTCGATTGAGGGGAGAACTATATTACAACAGAACTAGCATAGTTGGTGACTAACAATCGGAGCTGCATTGGACATTTATTAAATAAAACTGGACTCATATAACTGACTGGAAACATAAATGGATAGTATTAGTTAAGCTATATCAGAGAAATACATGATTGGTTGGCGAACGACATCAATGTGTATTCCTTGATGGCTTCTGAAATTTTATTCCTTTATTTGTTGTTGTTGGAAAGTTACAGCCATTAATAACAAAATAATAATAAAAGCCAATATTATTTAAAAATAAGCCAATTACGAGTTTTCGCATTATTATTAAAAAGTTTGTGTATAACGAATTTTTATAATATGAAACAACGTACAAAGCAAACAAACGAACATAGATGATAAAGTAAAAATTTCAGTTTAATTACCCGACCTCGCCAACAACGCCAACAACCCAACGATGAAAAACTCTAGTACGATAAAGTCAAAAGGAAAGGCAAAGGCTTTTTAACAATAACGAAGTAAGTATTTACTTTAGTCTACTTTCTTTGTAACTACTCACAAAAAAAATATTATAAAAAACTTTTAAGTCGTTTCACCGTACCTAATCAAATCCTGCAAGTTAAATTTGTCCTAGTTCCCAGTGTCCAAATGACCTGATATTTGGCGCACCCGTTTAGTTCTTGTAACAATGCATTACATGCGGCCATTTTTCGTCCACAAAATGGCGATTTGTAATTTCCAATTTATCAAATAAAAGGTCTTGATAGTGAAACAGTAAGCAAAGTTTTTAGTTTTTTTTAATAATATTAAAAAAAACATGTTTCAAAAATATATATTTTTATTTATTCTTATCTTATTGTTTATTATGAATGAAAAAAACCGCGTTTTTCGTTAGAAAATTACTATATCTTTTGCCCAAATTTTTTAGGAATTCAACTGATCCTTAATATCGGTCCGATCGCATCCGTATCCCAACGTCCTTGTCTTGCAAAAACCACGGGTTAACCGCTTTTGATCATTAGACCTTTTTCATTTCTTTTGCTATCTGGAATAAACTGTCGGCATTAGAGACAGCTATACCTTTTATTTTATGTGTGGGGCCCACCACACATTCCCATAGGGTTGCCAGATCGAAAAATCGAAATATCTGGATAATATTTCAAAATGTCGGGATTTTGGGGTTGTTGTCTAGAGAAATGAAAATTTATGAGTCAAAATTTTAAGACCGCTACTAGTCGCGCGAGGTTGTAGCACTGCATGTGCCATTTTCAAATTATTATTGCGGTAGAATATGATGATAAGATACGTATATTTGTCGGGAGATTTTGTTATTTGTCGGGAGTCAGAACATCACATGAAATGTCGGGAGAATGCAGACGATTCCCGGCCATCTGGCAACACCACTGTATCTCCTGTGTAGCCAGGATTAACAGCGGCGACCGCCAAAATAGGCAATGAACAGTATAGCTATACCTTTAGAAAAAGGATGAATTATGCGCTATTTGATTAATGGCGGCTAATAATAGCTAAAAGTCATTGTTGTATATACCGGACTTCCTCGATCTATTTTTGTATTTTCCCGATATTTGCGACGTTGCAGACGCCATGGACGTGGGATGACATGTCGGGAAAATACAAAAATCGATCGCAGTAGTCCCGAGTACTTAGTGCCAGTTTATTGTTCGCGTTCGATCCTGTGAACGTAAACAAACTGACCAAATAGAGAAGAACTCGCATGTTGTGAATTTATAAGACGCGCGTTGCATATTAAAATTATGTGGGTTACTTGCTCTGATTTTGAGCAACACTGCTAATTTGGATATGTAACACGCGTCTGGTAAATTCACAACAAGAAACATTTACTCAATTTGGTCGGCTTGTAAACGTTGACACGTTTGAATGTGACCAAAAACCGTGCACTAAGCACTGCGTGTATATAATAGTGATGTAAACAACCGTGAAAGTTTAAAATTATAGATACCTGGTTAAAAGTAAGTTTTTTAACGTCTGTATTTTTGGTCGATCGTCTTAATTCGTACGTATGGGCAAAAAAACGTTTCGAAAGTCAAAATATAAAATGTTTTATTTGCAAAATAGGATGAGAATACTGTAGGAACAATTCAACCTTGCAGCAAAGTTGCCTTTGCTGATAATATTTTATTATCTTATCGCTAATAATTTATCTATTTGTGAATTTCAGCATCCCTATCAACCTACTTTAGCGTTAAGTTCGCCGTTTTGTAATCTGTAAGATCACGTGCAATAACTAAATAACTAAATAGTTTACTGTATGCAATTCCATATAAAATTTAAAAATATTCGCAAGCAGCTCTAATGATTTCTATGAAATTTGCAATATAAAGGTTCATAAGCGTAAAATATCGACATAGTCTATAATTCTGAGAAAATTCGTTCTCTCTTATAAAACGTAGCAAAACGGTCGGTTAATGTTCATTACTCCCGATCAATGCGCTCTACCGCCGAAGCTCAGGTCGATTACCATCGGTTTATTTGATTACAAAAATTTTATTTTGAAATTAGCTGTTAGCTCTGGAGCGCGAGCGGGCGACTTAGGCGGCGATGGAAGAAAAACAAAATGAAATTTATTTTAAACTAATTGTAATTCGATTGCAATACGGTAAAAAGGGCCCGTCTCGTCCATACTTAAATAGGCTGCCGCTCTAGTGGCAGAAAGTAGAACTATACTTAAAAAAATCTTAGTAATTTAAATCTATCATAGAGGGCGCTATATAAAAATCTATTAATTAATAATTGTGTTAGCCAAAGAAAAGCATGCAGCAACATTTAATTTAACTTAGCTTGCTGGTAGAAACCCTGCCCGCCTAGCCAAGTGTAATTCGTAGCGTAACGAACGTTAGATAGATCACGTGACATTTGTCAATTCGAACATTTTAGTATGAGCTCTTCTACTTCGCAAACTGCCATTTGGCTAGCCCCCCTGGAGTTCTACCGACTAAGCTGAACATGTTTGTCATTACTTACTTTAACCGCAGTGCTATAGGAACTACGCATAGTATGGCCACTCCCTGCCGCTCTATCGTATCGACCTCACCTCCCCTCTAAGACGGATCTGGAACAGATTGTATGGCGCCGCACGCAAACACGCTTATTCACGCTCTACACAGACGCCATTGTTTATGTAGAAGTAAACGTTGTATGGAGTGGCCGGGGTTTGCTAGACTATTTTTAGAATCAAAAAATTAGGTGGGAAACGGCTTCGCACGATTGCAACAAGATAATGCCTATATTATAAGAAAACATCGATCGATGGAGTGGAAGAGAGATAGATGCGTCACAAACCGCGCTCTCGCTTGTACACTCGGCTCAGGCAAAACGTGACAATAAGTCATGCTTTTTCGTGCATGCAGCCGGCGCTCATCGATTTTCAAGAAGTTATCACGTTAAAAAAAGGAGAGGCTTTATCATACAATGGCGGAATTATCCCCTTAGGGATTTCTTTCATTCTATTTTTTTACTGTTATAAATTTTAATAAAACTTACCTGTGTGGAGATATTTTCTCAAACGGCGTAGTAACTCTACGCGTGTTTGACTTTCTCTAGCCTGCTTGCGAAAATAAACAGATCCTATGTAATCTACTGGAATGGATTGTATTTCTCGCAATTTAGAAATATAGATAGCATCTGCTAGGGGTTGCGACCCACAAACAACATGGATTAGTTTCTATGCGTACCTTCGTATGCATTACGATATGGTACCCGAGTCGCTAGGAATTGCATTTTTGCAGACAATAAATAATAATAATAATAAATTTTAATACAAAAGGGTAGCAGACCAAACATTATACACTTAGAAGCATTTTATTTTCGAATAGCTTATTTTTAAGTGCTGGTTTTAAGGGCGTGAAGAGGTTTTTACAGGGTCAACAGCGCGCCCGTTATGCATCTGGTATTATAGGCGTCCATAGGCTACAGTAACTGCTTTCCATCAGGTGGGCCGTAAAGCCGTATGCTTTTTTTTCTACCTAGTATAAAAAAAACGATTGATCCAATTTTGATGAACATTGGTAGAATATTGGACTATTTATATATGTACTTAGACATTCAAATCATATGGTCATGGAGTCTTGTATGGTAGTAGTTTTTGAAATATTTATTTATTTGATTTGAAAAAATCAAGAGGTCTCAATCCGAACACGAAGGAAACAACAAACGAGTAGTTCATTTATTACTTAGAAGTATTATTGAGTGTGAATGGTTCAGTACCACCTTTAGAGGCAAAACCTACGTCAACTTGTACGTGGTACATTGTGCATTTAAGCAAATAAAGCTTTTGGAAAACAGAGTTAGAGGCCAACGAAGAAAGTCTAAGAATATCGCAGTCAAATATCAATGCTATTGAAGATTGTTATATTAGGTTCCAGCGAGGGTTTGAGGTCACCTGACCCCTTACCACCAACTCTTATTGCGATTCAATAACTGCATAGAATGCTTGTTCATACCAATAAATAAGGGACTCTATTCAATTTGAAATAGAGTAGCTTATTCATTGGTATGAATAAGCATTCTATTCAGTTATTGATGGTGGTTTTGAAAATATGAGCAAACATCGATCAGGTCTCCCCAACCCGTCTGGCCAGCGTGGGGAGTGTAGGCCAAATCCTCCTTCCGTCTGGGACGGACGAGAGAGGGACGTGGTCGTGCTCCTGTAGTGGAGACTAAAACGACCTGATGATGATGATGATGATCAGTGATCTGCGTTGGTAGTGCCATTACGCGGGATTTGTGACCGTTGTCTTAATATGAATATGCCTCCCAAATCCCGGCATTTTCATTAAACAATTTTATTTAACTTTGAATTATTTTCGTACTATGTATTTGTATTTTACGTACCTATTTATATGTTTTACCATGCTTTTATTTAACTAAATTTAACTTATATTTTATTATTTTTCTTCTGGAGAATTTTTTGTTCGTCTGGAGAACCTTTTTTCTAATTTCTATATAATCAAATTTTCACGTATTACACTTAACGATGCAGCGACAACTGGAAAAATATAATGTACTACTAAACTAGAATAAACGTAATCCCGGAATCCCGTGATCTTATCCATATTAACATCAACATTCAAGTCCATTGACCCCGAATGGCACTATTACGCCGATCACTGATGATGATACACAAATATGGTTCTGATAGCTGCTTTAAATCAAACGTGCCGTATGCTTATCAGGCGCCCGCCGTCGTATAAATAAAAATAATCTAACGGCGCGGCGTCGTGTCCTAGGAATTTCGATGGGCACCAACAATAGATTAGTTTGTAAGTTTACACAATATATTATTGTTTACGAGAAAAAATACTAAGTCGTCTTCACTTAATTATGAACGTCCCCCGCAAGGGTCAGGACGTCCTTTTTAGTGCCTGTAAAAATACGCAAGTTTCTTCGTGGGCGTATAGAAACATAGTTGATTATATTGGTAAAGTTTTAAAATTATTGATACTCTCATCATCATCATCAGGTCCATTTTAGTCTCTACTACAGGAGCACGACCCTCTCTCGTCCGTCCTGGACGGAAGGAGGATTTGTCCTACACTCCCCACGCTGGCCAAACGAATTGGGGAGGCCTGATCGATATTTGACAATGTATTTCTCTTAGTCGCCTTGTACGACATCCACGGGAAGAAACGAAGTGATTCTATTCTAGTCTGCCCGAAACCACACGGTCAGGCCATGACACCATAATGGCATTGTTTTTGAACGTACTACTTACTAGCTTCTGCCCCTGGCTGTCCCCGTCGTAATCACAGTAGCGGAATGTAAATCGTTCTATATATACAGGGCTCCCACCGAAGCTAAAGCTGATATTTTGATTCCAAAAATGGGCCTTGGTTTTTTTTATATACTACATCGGGTGGCAGACAAGCATACCTCCCGCCTGATGTGAAGCGGTGACCGTAGCCATATTAACGCTCGCAAAAATTAAAATGTCGCTCGCGCTCCGCCACCTCCTTCCTTTCTGGTGAACTCACTCACTCGCAGGAACATAACAACCCTCAAGTTATACCGCGTGCAGGTGAAGTTGGTTTTGGTTCAAAGATGTTGATGAACCACTTACACCCCAAAAACGTACACTTTGGGTAAAAGTTAATGCTAAACATCTTTACACCATCATACACCGCCGGTGGCGACAGGGAATTTGTATTCCTACGATAATTATACGATACGATTCACTACGATAGAGCAAGCAATGTACAGCGAAACTGAAGTGGGGGCAAGGACTTCCCAGTCGCCACCGGCGGCGACTGGGAATTTTTATTCCCATTTGCTTCCGGTGGCAGTCCCGGCGGGGGTGACTGGGAATAAAGGGATTAGAAGCCGCTGAAGTCGATTCAGAGCGGATATTTTTATTCAAAAATAGGCATTTGGTAAAAGTTAATGTTAAACATCTTCAACTTACTCGATAGAGATCCAGGGTTTCTACTAGCTAGGCTGAACAACATTACCATTAATCTTAGCTGAAGTTCGATTTCAGCAATGAAATACTGCGATGGGAATCGGCTTCAGCTTAGGCGGTAGGGCCCCAGATTATAAATTAAATAAATAAATATTTCTGGACAATTTACACAGCGCCATCTAGTCCCAAATTAAGCGCAAAGCTTGTGTTATGGGTACTAGATAACTAATAAATGTACCTAAATACATTTTTTTTGACGTGACAACGTCTTATAAATTGGTTAGCCGGGTGACACTTCAAGAAACTGGGTCACGTTATGCGCTTACAATGAGAGCGAGTGAAAGGCGCGTGCCTTTCACTCGCTCTCATTGTAAGCGTGTCGTGGACGCGTGTCCCTTCTAAGAGCGAGAGAGACAGACATAAAAAGTGAAAGGCATGCGTCCCTTCCACTCGAAAACATTTTACCACTCAAAGTCGTTGTCACGTAAAACTTTCGCCCGTATACCGACTTTACAGGCAACCAATTTTTTTTTTATTTGGCATATATTATTGAAGTACCTAGAACACTGAACAAAGCTCCATGTTTTTTTCTTTTCAGGGGAAATATTTTTTCCCAAATTAAATAAATAAATATTTCTGGATAATTTACACAGCACCATCTAGTCCCAAATTAAGCGCAAAGCTTGTGTTATGAGTACTAGATAACTAATAAATGTTCTTAAATACATTAACTTTTTTGTAAATACATACTTATAATACATAGAAAACACCCAGACCAAGGCAAACAGACATGTTCATGCACACAAATGTTTGTCTTATGCGGAAATCGAACCCGCGACCTCGGAGTCAAAGTAGCCATTGCTAACCACCGAGCTCGTCAGAATATACTCTCTACTATTAAACAATTCTTGTATATGTATATGCCACGATGACCTGTCACAACCGCACCAGCGGAATGATATTGATAGCAGTTACAATACGGGATTAGTAGCGAAAAATTAATATAGTAGATATAGAGAGGCAAGTTACACTGTGATTGTAAGCTGCCCAACTCAGAAAGTACCTCCACCTCAGAAAATACCGCAGCCAAATAAAAGTTCCTTTGAGGGTTGATGTGTTCCTGCGAGTAGTGAGGTCATCCGGAAGGAAGAATTTGCTGCGTTGGCAGTGTGGGCAGCGGACCGGGAGAGATATTTCATGTTGCGAGCGTTATTATTCCCACAATAACCATTTCACATCACGCGGGCCAAACGGACCGTCTGCCACCTATAGACTGCTAGTATAAAAAAAAGTTGGGCCTCAATTCCGGAAAAAAATGTTTATTTTCTAAAAATGCTAAGAAAATCTGGGCCGGTATTCATTATAACGCAATCTGATAACAATGTCTATGGCAAATACGTTAGTAACTCGTCAATAGACGACAATACATGCACTTTGGGAAAATTTATTTCCCCTGAAAAAAAAAACATGAAGCTTTGTTCAGTCATCTAGGTACTTCAATAATATATGCCAAAATCATTTCATTTTATTGTATTTAATTTAACATTTAAACACTGTAATCCCTCAATAAATCCGTAAAAATCCCATCCACGGACAGGCTACTGTCAACATTGCTTGACTTCTGTGATCGATTAGATTACATACTCTATAACGTCATCAAGCTCGTTAGAATTACGCTATAGGTGGTATTGGAAGTGAAAAAATCTTGAAATTGAAACTAGAATTTTGTTTCAGACTTCGACCCAAGACCCTGAGACGCGACGGGCACACACCACCATCGCCATGTATAGGGGAAATATTGTAGCTGCCAAGCGACTGCAGAAGAAGAGCATCGATGTCACAAGAGCTATAAGAAAAGAGCTGAAACAGGTAAACCTTAGATTATCAATTGGTCTCTGCTCCGCTTCGACTAGATGCCGCGGCGCACTTGTAAAATGCGGCAACAAATACTACGCCGAACTCGGCGTACCCGAGCCTGTTGCAATACACTTCTTCACGCACACTAGCATCTCTCTCTGCACATCAGTTGCAATCAATTCTTCACGCACACTAGCATCTCTGCACATTGTTTTACGCACACTATAATATTGAGTTGCCGCTTTCACGGAGCTGTTGTTTTTAGAGAGTGCGGCATCTAGTCGAAGTGGAGCGGCGACCAATTGTTAATCTATGAGGTAAACGATTTTCGCACACACACATTCGGAATTCCGTTTCGAAGTTCCAATTCGAAATTTCGAACCAGGATTCCGTAAAGACACCATACACTACGTTCAATTCCGCTCGGAATAACAAGATTTTATAGATTTGGACTTTTCTCTATTCAGAATTTCGAACGCACATGCTGCTATTCGGTATTCCGAATGAATAAAAAAATCGAATGGAAAACTACTGTACGTGTGTTGTAAGTCCTGTTTTTATATGAAATTACTGCGTTCGGAATTCCGAATTGCGAAAATCGATATATTTGCCGGCCTTATGCGACCTCAGGTTACAAACATAAGAATGTAATCCTTCATGCACTTTTGTTACGAAAGAGATTTTATATTCACTTTTTTATAAGCACTTTTATTGTAAAAGATTATTTTAGTAACTTGATTATAAACCAGTTGTGAAACGAGATAAACTTTATAGGAAGTTACCGTTTTAGAACGTTGTCCTTTTAGGAAGTTGTCATTCTCAGCCTGAAGGCTAAATCCATGTTCGTGTCTATGTTTCTGTACCAAACAAACTGACATACAACCCGTCTGATATGTAGCGGTTACCGTAGGCTATGCATACCCCCCGCTGCCTACTCAACACCTCGTCAACTTGCACGTTTAATACTGAGAGTTATGAAAAGCAGTTACAAAAATAGTAATTTAAAAAAATTACCCGACTTCAAAACCAGACAAATTACCCGACTTCAAAACCAGAGCCGGCTAAGCTGTACCCGATTTTTTGATAGCGAAAATGAAATTTCAACTTAGTGATTGTAATTTTTGGGTAAAATGGCTAATTTTGGCGTTCTTGATCTCGGAAACAAAAATACATTAACAATGTTGACTTATTGAATAGTACAGAATAGCTATTGGCATAGTTCGTAGCGGCCTCGCTTTTTGGAAATTTTGCTTAACTTTTTAATTAAACCCAAAATTGCAGAGAAAGATTTTCATTAAATGCGCGCATTCACTTTTTTAAACTCTTGGAATGTACTACAGCCCCCTTACCACCATCTCTTATTGCGATTCAATAATTGAGTAGATTGCTTTTTTATACCAATGAATAAGCGACTCTAACTTATTTGAAATAGAGTCGCTTATTCATTGGTATGAAAAAGCATTCTATTCAGTTATTGAATCGCAATAAGAGATGGTGGTAAGGGGGCTGTTCCAAACAAATGAAATAAAAAAAAATTGAATGTGATTTCTTATATAGTCGTATAGTTCGTAGCGGCCTCGGAATTTTGAAATATCATTGATTTAATATAGAAAAAAAACATTATTTTAACGCTAAATTTGCTTTAGGTAAACTGTGAATTTCTCGAATCATCATCATCATCTAAGCCTTTCTTCAACCGTGTTGGTATAGGCCTTCTTCAGTCTTCTCCACTCTGATCTGTTTTGGGCCACATTTATCCAGTTCGTGCCCACCAACTCCACGATGTCGTCATTCCATCGCATCTGTGGTCGCCCGACAGGTCTTTTTCTGTCCCAGGGTCTCCATTCCAGAACCGTTTTGCATCACGAGTCCGACTTTCTGGCTATATACCCAGCCCGTTGCCATTTGAGCTTTGCTACGCGGCGTGCGATATCAATGACCAGACTTCTTTTCCGGAGCCACTTGTTGGTTTTCTTATCCCGGAGTGTCACTCCTACCAGTTTAATTTCCATTGCTCTCTGTGCAACCCTTAGTTTGTGGACAATGGCCTTGGTTGTCACCCATGTCTCATCACCATACGTAAGAACTGGTAGGACGCATTGGTTAAAATCCTCGCTTTCTGTTTTTTTATGATTGTCATAAAAAAGCAGAAAGCGAGGATTTTTAACCAATGCGTCCTACCAGTTCAAATGCTGCCCAGCCTAAACGAATTCTCCTGTCTATTTCGTTCTCCTGGTTCTCTTTACCCATCTTCAACTCTAGGCCCAGATAGACATATTTGCTGACGGTCTCTAATGGCGTACCACCTACTGTTATAATATAGTTGTTGTCGGTTTCGGTAGTAATTATTTTGGTCTTATCCAAGTTCATCTCTAAACCAACTCTCCGCGAGGAATTATAGAGATCTTACGTCCTGTCTTGAAGTTAGGCGAAACCTTCGAAAAAAGCTTGTATATCTGCGGTAACAGACTGATTGGTGTGTAGTTATTCAAGTCAGCCTTACAACTCTTTTTGTACAATAGAATTACTATTGCATTTTCCCAGTTTTTCGGGATTTTTCCATGTACCAAACATTTGTTGAATAAAACAGCGAGATTGTCCAAAAGTGTATTACTTCCTTTTACTAGCATTTCTGATATAACCCTATCTTCTCCTCCAGCCTTGCCGCATTTTAATTGTTTTAGAGCCTGCCTTATTTCGTCGCGCGTTATATCTTCAACGTCTTCAGAGATATTTTGTTACGGTTGGTGTTATCAGATCAGCTACAGGTGAGTATAGGTTTTGATAATACTCTTCCACTACCTGAAGCAACTTAGCGCGATCTGAAACAAGATTACCCTCACGGTCTTTTAACTTTGTCTTTCAATTTTCTGGCAGCCCTATTTGAGGATCTTTGAGGCCACTTTTGGGCCTAGGTGCTTACCGCAGCTCTAACATCTCTACAAAGTCGCCTGAACTCATCAGTGTCTCTCAACCCGTCGTTGATCATAGCTCGTCTCTTTTCTAAAAGGTTCTTGATTTCGAAAGTCAGTTTCTCCCTTTTCCCTTTAGTTTTCTTTACTATCGTCAGTGCTGTTGATGATGTAGCTTTGTAGAGGTGATCACTTAGTTCGTCAAGCGTAAGTGATTCAGGATCGACTTTTAAGAGTTCCCCTTCCAGTGCGCCCTGAAAAATGTCGGTATTTATCTTCAGACAGAGCTTGTCAATTTTGTCAGAGTTCCTTTTCACAATCGAGGTGAATCGTTCCAGGTTTGCATTGATGGCAAATTTAGCTCTATCAATTTTCTAATTTCTCGAATACACGATAAAATTATTGAGCAAAATTTATACCATAATAATTGTTACTTCATGAGGAATAAACTTATTTCAATAAAAACGATAAATGTAACTTCAAAATTACTACAAAATACGGTTACGGTATTTATGTTACCCATAATCTGTTTCTTCCCATACTAGATCCATGGCACTCTAAAAATGTGTGGGTACAGCTATAACAAATTACTCCAAAGAAATTCTAAAAAAATTACAAGAAAAAGTATCAAGATCGCTTGTTCGTAATTTAAACAGTAATGAGGACTCGTGACCTTCAATGAGCTGTCGGGACGCTTCAATACCGAATCTCGCAGAGTGTAAATAGGGCTTTTAATAACTCTGTGACTTATAAACCGATTTGAAAAAAACATTTTTTATTTGAAAGAGCATACTTCCAGATTGGTCCCATATTTTTTTCATCATCATCATCAGCCTGTGACACCCACTGTTAGGTTTGTTATTTCATTACTCCGTCATTTATAAACCGATTTGAAAAAAAACTTTTTTTATTTGAAAGAGCATACTTCCAGATTGGTCCCATGTTTTTTTCATTATCATCATCAGCTTGTAGCTTGAACATAAATAAATGTAGAGTAATGTTTGGCGTCTTTTTTTGTCGTTAAAATTATTTTAATTTATGACCTACGTTAATTAATATAGATGAAAACATTAATATTTCTGGAAATTGGTTCTTGACTCATCAAATTATACACAATATAGTAATGTTTATATAGTTCGATGTAATATCATAAATCAAAACTTGTTCCCTAACATAAATTGGTTTTTAGTAATAATTAAAATTTGCGGCCCCGTCCATACCAATTTTCTGACGCGTAAACACCATCCGCCCTATAAAACTTTATTAGCGAGATTTACAGGATTTATAGGGTCCAGCTTACTGAAATTTTAGGTAAATATTAATGTCATGTCCAGTTGCCGCATATGCAAATCGATGTATAAATTTATTAAATACAGAACCATTGGCATCAACCCTCACTGTTGAGATACGGGTCTTCCTTCAATCGAAGGGGATCAGAGCATACTGCACCACGCTGTTTAACTACAGGTTGGCGGAGTCTAGTGTTTCCAAGCTGCCCATAGGCCACTGACTTGGCTTAACGACTGTAATTTAATGACAACAACCAGGACCGACAGCTTAACGTGCCCTCGAAGCACGGACGAGCTCGTGATAAATAAAACCATCCATAGACAGGCTACGGTCACACAGGGTACGTTGCTTAACTTGCGTGATCGATTAGACTAACACGCGCAACGACTCCATCGAACTCCTACTTTGTACAAGCTCGATGGTGTGATAGCTCGAGATACTGTAGCAATATTCCTGGCATCGAGCCCAACCCCTTGTCCTCCTTGGCATTCGCGCGGCCTACAAGAAGGACATTAAATCAGCGGCTGCCGAATTAGTTTACGGCGAACCGCTTCGTGCTCCTGGTGAATTAATAGGTCCTCCCTTGATTCCCCGATGTCCTACGATGTGGACGACTGCGTCTCTCAGTTGAGACGACATCTGGAGACTTTACACTTAACGCTCACGTCCCGTCATTGCAAGGTCTCCACATTCGTCTTCAAGGGTTTAGCCGTTGCGTCTCAAGTTCTCCTTATGCGGGCTCTACATCTGTGCCGCGAAGCTCCGCGAAAAGGCGTGAACGTAGATGTGGATGGTTTTCTCTAGGTTCACGGGCGTTCACGCCTGTTCCCCGATCGGAGTCGGTATTTTGTCCCGCGACAAAGGCGACGCGAACGAAACGCGAACGTTCGCGCGGTGTTAACGCGTACACATCCATAAAACATTACGCGGTGGTGCACGCACCACCGGAGACTGCCCGGGCAAAGAGCCACTCGCTCAAGGCCCGTACGTACCCCCTTGAGGGTACATGTTCTCAGGTCAGGTCAAACATCCACATTCACGGCGCGGCGCCAGTTTACTCCTGACTACCGATGCGTATGGACGGGCGCAGCTTCCACGTCCATTTCGCGGCAGGTTTCACTAACGAATGTGTGATCCGTGAATGTAGATGGGCACAAGTTCTGCGGTGAAATTACGGCATAATTTCATGGCACTGATGTAGAGCCCGCATTAGAGATGACACCGGTCGCCCTCCCTTTCAACGGTCACATATGTACCCCTATCAAGTACAAAAGAGCACACAAAACAATGACACTGGCGACAAGGAAGTTATTGTCAGCGTCGATTGACTTAATATATAATTCTTATTTGTTCATAAACATGGGTAGAAATACATTGGTGTTAAATATGAATAAAACAGTAGGAACAACCATGATTCGCCTTATTGGCATATGAACATAAACATTTGGATCAAATCAACATTCAAGATAAATAAATATGAATATGGATATAAGATTTTATATTAATTAGGTAATGAGTGTCATTTGCATATCAAAATTTAATTTGAATACTAAACAATGAGAATGAGATTGAAAGAATGTCAATAAATATAAAGAATGCCATGAAATCATAAGATTTTTTTTTTTAAGGGACCGGGACCCACTACATATTCCCGCCACTGTGTCTCCTGTGTAGCCAAAATTAACAGCGGCGACCGCCAAAAAAGGCAATGAACAATGAAGTCCATTGCTGTCCCGGGGATAAAACTACGGCTGCCTTGGAACTGACAACGAATTTATTCAAAATAAATTAGTAGGAGTAGGAAGCTTTTGGAATTTGACTTCCCCTCTTAGCAATGTGAGAGACAGAAATAAGGCATTAAAAGCCTAAAGAGATGGCTAGTCAAGTGAAGCTCAACTGCCGTGCACCACGGATTTTAAGTTTCTAACACTATTGGGGACCTAAAACATTGAGTTGTTACCTAACACATATACACTATTCCAATAATATGAATTGCAAAATCGTCTGAACGCTTGGTAATTCTCCCTAATAATAATCATGAATATGTGAAACAGGCGTACTTAGACGTTTGCGATCGCTTTGGTTCCATCAGTACCCCCACGCTCGTTAGTGCACCACCTGTACCGACGTCTGCTGTCCCTGCCGCTGCCACCCCAGTACCGGTCATCACCTGATATGGCCGTTATATAAAGTTTCGAGACCTACTCGATTTGTAGGTTTTGACAATTACCAAAAAAATAAAATCATTCGGGTATTACAAGCAAAGCTTTTATTAGGGTTCCGTAGCCAAATGGCAAAAAACGGAACCCTTATGGATTCGTCATGTCTGTCTGTCTGTCCGTCCGTATGTCACAGCCACTTTTTTCATAAGAACTATAGTGTTGAAACCTGGTAAGTAGGATGGGCATCGATACGACTACAAATATAACTATCGGAAGTAATACCATCGAACGAGTTGATGAATATATCTACCTCGGTTATAAGATCAAGCTCGGCAGAGAGTCGCAAAAAGGAGAGATAGACCGACGAATACAGCTTACGTGGGCCGCCTTTGGCAAGGTCGAACACGTCTTCCGATCGAGGGTCCCACAATGTCTCAAAACAAGGTTATACAACCAGAGTGTGTACTTCCCATCATGACATATGCTTGTGAAACAAGGACGTTTACCGAGGGGTTGCTAGATCGCCATAAAGTAACCCAGAGGGCAATGGAACGCAGAATGCTCGGTATCTCGGTGCGAGACAGGATCCACAACTCAGTTATCCGCCAGCGCACCAAGGTTGGGTAACGAAATTCAATTGGCAATGGGCTGGAGACTTGTGTCGTAGAGACGACGAGAGGTGTAGCCAAAAGGTCCTTCACTGGAGACCCAGAACCGGTAAACGTCATGTAGGCAGACCACCAGCCAGATGGTCGGATGATATAAAAAACCGGACAAGTGCGAGTCTGACTCGCCCACCGAGGGTTCCGTAGGTACGTAGTATCATTATTAAATTTGATATTTTTCATTATGAATAAGAAATAATGCGCCGAAAAAAATAAATAAAATATATTTTGCAATGTGTACATCAATCCCTTTCATATGATACCCTATTTGAACTAGTAGTTTCAATTTGAAATTTCGACACCCTATAAAAAATATAGACCCCCTATTTTTTAAGATCTATTTACAAATGTATAGTTTTGACATTTATTCCTGTACTTGTAGTCTATAACGATGTTACTTGCCAAATTTCATAGTTCTAGTTCAACGGGAAGTACCCTATAGGTTTTGATTCCCTTGAGTGTGTCGAAATATGCGTTTTTTGCTGAATAAACGGCCGTAACTTTTTTCTACGTAAACTTAGCAGTTTGATTTTTTTTTAACTTCATGGGACCGTAGACTTGTGTATACAGTTCAAATTTCAGCTTGATACCTCCACGCATTCTCGACATAGAAATTCTTGACAGACAGACAGACAGACAGACAGACAGACAGACAGACAGACTGACAGACAGACAGACAGACAGACAGACAGACAGACAGACAGACGGACAACAAAGTGATCTTAGAAGGGTTCCGTTTTTCCTTTTGAGGTTCGGAACCCTAAAAAGACGGCAGGGCCGACCTGGAAAAGAATCGCCGCAATATGAGAGGAATGGAGATCCAATCAAGAGGTATAATGTCCAGCAGTGGACGAAATAGATGCTGAAAAGAAAGAAGAAGAAAGTATCTGGATTAACATTTAGAATACTCTTAGGCTAAAAAGTTTAAGTTTAAGAATTCACCTTTCACGACACCTTTTCTCTATTACAGAGAGCAGCAAAAGTATTTTTGAAAATTTTGTTGTGCTTTTATTCTGATTTTTATTCATCCTACAGCTATTTTTACAGGTGTCGATACTAATACAATAGTTTAACTAAAGTACCTTATATCAGATTCTTGTAAGTAATTAGCTGTAACTTATTAGTTTTAACTGTATTATTTCCACCACAGTGTTCCTTCAGAATTCACAAAAGAAGCACTGTAGCGCATAATTAAATTAAGCCAAAAGCCAGATTCAAACTCTCAGGTATCGTTAGATAAAGTCCAAGTCAAGTTCTTAATCAAAGTTAAATTTATCCGAAATTCCGACCTGACCTGACTTCGATAGGAACATAATGTTTTCAAGTTACATAAAAGGATGTCTTTCCGATCGAGTGTCTTCCACCGCCAACCAAGATATTTTTTTATAGCAGAGTACGGCCTTAAATGTAGATATATTAGGTTGGGGAAAAAGTCTTTTCGTATTTTATATGAAAATTCAAAACATTTTTTAATAAAGTTTATTTACATTTAACTAAAGTATGTAGGTGCCATTTTGTTCGATAACTTTTTGCCATCTTGTAGGTAGAGACATGATCCCATTACTATAGAAATTTTGGGACTTCTGTTCAAAAAACCGCGACAAGTGGTTTTGGCAGTCTACTCGTGATGTTAACCTGACATTGCCTAAAGAATTCTGAAGAGACCGAAACAGGTGGAAATCAGAAGGTGCAAGGTCAGGACTATACGGCGGATGCATTAACACCTCCTAGTCAAACTCTCTTAATTTTTGCTGAGTGGCTAAAGATGTGTGAGGTCTAGCGTTATCATGATGAAAAATCACACCCCTTCTATTAATTAATTCCGGCCGCTTTCTCTCAACTTTTTGCTTTAATCTCATCAGTTGTTCACAGTAGAGTACAGAATCGATAGTCCTGCCTGGCGGTAACAGCTCATAATGAATATCTTCCCTTCCAATCCCACCATACACACAGCATCACCTTGTTGCGGGTTAACCCGGGTTTCGCCAGAGTCTGAGAAGCCTGGCCGGCCTTTGACCACGACCTTTTTATGCGACAAAACTGTTTTGTGGTCAATTCCTAGTTCTTCAGCTACGTCGTAACTACCGATATGCCGATCTTGCTCCACTTTTTCAGAAATGGCATCCATTTTATCCGTAACAGGGCGACCAGAGCGACGTGCATCTTTGACATCAAAATTTCCGGAATGAAAACGCTTAAACCAAATTTGTGCTACTCTCACAGACACTGCACTAGGTCCATAAACGTCACAAATTTTTTTCGCAGCTTGCGTTGCATTTTTACCTTTTTTGTAGTAACATTTTAAAATGTATCGAATTTCTTCATTAGATTCACTCATCTTGACAGTAAAAAAAACAAATGAAAATCACACATTTACCTAATTTGAATTTGGAATTATCTTTTTTAAAATTTAAACTTTTTAAAGATATCAAAACCTGCCAGATACAAATGGTATAGCCAAAGAGATTTTATTACAAGTTCATACATACTATAATGCGAAAAGACTTTTGCCCCTACCTATTATTACACTGGTCAACAATGGTTTTGTTGCCCTTGATGTGAAAGTGGTTTCGAATAATTTTATGCGTACAATTTATAAAACTATGAATGATTTTGGAATATTGGCTCTGGTTTTTTTTTTAATCTTAATTTTCATATTACACTACAAAACACAGAATGAAATAGTTAGTATATTTTTTAAATGTCATTAATTTATTACAAAGTTTTACTAATGTTTTGTTTTAGTTTTTAATTAATGTGCATAGAAATAAAAAGAGAAAAAAATCTTTAAAGCTTTTGTTATACTTCAAAGAAACACCTTTTATAAGCTTTTCGTCTATATTTAATTTGGGGACAATTTCATGTTAAGTACCAGGAGTAATCTGCCATCACGTGACGATCCCATCTACCCTGATACCTTTCTTCCATCACTTTTAGGTCTTGGTGGAAGCGTTCTCCCTGTTCCTCATTGTAATATCCCAGATTATCTGGAAATCTATCCAGGTGACTGTGGAGAAAGTGTAGCTTTATGCTCATATTTGCTCCTAAAGTCTTGAAGCTTTCCAACATCTGTTGCACAAATTCTATATAATTTGGTGCTTTATAGTTAGCTAAAAATTTATTTACTACCAACACAAAACTTCTCCATGCTTCTCGTTCAGCATCAGTCATAGCTTTTGTGAAATTTATATCTTTTATCAATGTTCGAATTTGACCGCCATCGAATATTCTTTTCCATACTCAGCTTAGGAAATGTTTTACAAATATATTTAAAAGCTTCTCCTTCCTTGTCCAACGCTTTGACGAAATGTTTCATCATACCTAACTTGATATGTAGTGGCGGAAGGACGATTTTTTTCTCTACTTAACAGTGCCTCATTTATTATATTGGCTTTGGCAACTTAAAGGATCCTCGCAAAGACCAAACATTTTGTTCCTAGTGAACTGGCTTTGCTCTGCTGTCTCATAAACAAATAAAGCAAGGGTATTTGATGTATCCACTTTGCTGACCAAATAAAAAGTTCATCAACTTCAAAATCAACACAAACCCACCATTGATGTTCAGAGTAATTAATTTTTTGCAGAAGCAATTCAATATTCTGATATTCTTCATTAAGTTTTGTTGAATGGGTAACAGGGATTAAAAACGCATTTTAAACTCCTTTTATCAATAAAAAGTCGCCAATCAGTAGATTTGTATTCACTTAAACCTATGTTTAATAATAAACACTTTTTAATAACTCGTGTTCTAAAGAGAGAAGACTACTTAACTGTTTGGTGTTTTAAATTTATAATAAACCAAATTAAAAAAAAAAAACTAGAGCCAATTAAATAATTTTCATGACTTTATTCGTAAACTGGGTACTTGAGATATATAAATCTGCAGAGATATCCAGGGCAACAAAAAAAAAATGATTTTTTGTTGACCTGTGTTATTGATGCTGTTGATTGTTGGCACTTGGTATAACATTATTCAAATTTATATCTCGAATCCAGAGGGAGATTCCTCTCAACTATGGACGTATCGTTGTCCATATTGAATAACAAGGGTCTATAAGAAAAGACACGTTGCACGAATGGACTCATCTGTTTTGCACGCTATTTAAGGTAACTTTCTTATCTGGTCAAAATAAGATAATAATAAATAATGGGGTCCGAGCGCAAGAATTTTATTTCGAGATATCTCCAAACGTTTGATCGACTCTTCCAGTGACCAGAGGGCTGGCCTATTTCTCGCTCAGCGAATAAGCATTGCCATCCAGCGTGGCAATGCTGCTAGCCTTCTGGCCACTTTACTATTTGACGGCGATGCGGAAGAATATTTTGACGCCATTTAGTTTATTATATTTCATTAATTTTTATTAGTTTTTGTCATTTCCGTTTTATTTGTATATATAGTTAGCCATATTTAGTTTTTAATTTAATTGTATATTTTTAATTATTGGTAAGTAGTTTGTATAGATTATTATGTAAAAATTCTATAACTATAATAAATTCTGAGTTCAATTGATTTTGAAATACGCCATAATAAATAATAAATAATAAATGACATTACTACATCTATCTCCTCTTCTTATCATATGTATGCCGATGACCTTCAAATTTATACCGCTGCCCCTCTGGATAACTTTGCACAAGCTATTAAAATTATCAATGCTGACCTTGCTGCAATTGCAAATTGGTCCCTAAATTTCGGTTTAAAAATTAACCCTGCAAAATCCCAGGCCATTATAATAGGAAGTCCTTATTTTATTTCCAAACTGGTAACCAGGACAATACCTAGCATTGTTTTCTCAGGTACCATTATTCCTTTCTCTTCATCTGTTCGCAATCTAGGTATTGTCATGGATCAAACATTGTCATGGGCGCCTCAGATCAGCGAGGTTAGTCGTAAATTATTTGCGTCGCTTCATTCTTTGAGACGGCTGCAAGATTTTCTACCTTTCAGTACTAAAGTGATGTTGGCACGCTCCCTTCTACTTCCCTTATTGGATTATGGTGATGTGGCCTATCTGGACCCGACTGAAGAGCTGTTTGATAAATTGGAGCGTCTACAGAACCTTTGTATCAGATACGTTTTCGGTTTGCGTAAATATGACCATGTCTCACGTTTTCGCAAGCAGCTCGGTTTGCTTCCCATTAGGCTTCGGAGAAACTTCCACATACTCACTCTTCTTTTTAACGTGCTATTTAATCCATCTGCTCCTCTATATCTAAGGGAACGATTTCGGTTTCGTGAGGTTGATTGCCATCTGCGTTGTTCAGGGACTCGGATTTTGGACATACCTACTCAAAACACCAATGCGTACACAAATTCTTTCACAGTAAGATCGACAAAAATGTGGAACGCATTGCCTATTGATGTTCGGATGGCTCCTACGTTATTGTCCTTCAAAAGTGGATTAAGAGGATTTTTTACTGATGAGACTTGAAGTTACTTAATATTTTTATTGCCTATGTACTATTGTTTCATAATTTAGTTATTTGTGTATTTTATTTATTTATTTGTTTGCAAATTACCTTTTCTAATTTATTACTCGATGTTCTACTGACTTGCCAATCACTGTAGTATCCACTCCACGCAGTTACTCTAAGGTTGACTGGAAGAGATCCCCATGTGGGATAAGTCCGCCTTTGTATCCCTTTATTTTACATGTACTCATTTGTTGTAATCTGAACAATAAAGATAATACAAACAAACAAACAAACAAATATTCCTAGACAGATTACACACGCCCATCTAATCCCAAACTAAGCAAAGCTTACACTGTTACATGGGTATTATACTTAAATACATTTTTTTTTCTAAATACATACATATTATAATACATAGAAAACACCCAGACCAAGACAAACAGACATGTTCATGCACGCAAATGTTTGTCTTGTGCGGGGATCGGACCCGCTACGTCGTAGTCAAAGTGGCCATTGCTAACCATTCGACCACCGAGCTCTGAGAAATATTGTTATTAAAATAATATTGTTGTTATCATGGTCAGCAAATCTTTATTACTGTACATCTTTTTCTGTTAATATTTCATATATTTCATTTGTGGTAGTTAACAACAATAATTATTATTTTAATTACAATATTTTGAACATTGTAATAACATACATGTATTATTTGCTTAGGACTACAGCTTAAAACCAATAAACATGGATGTGCTCTACAAATAATAATATAAAACTTTCTTTTTCCAACCAGATCCGTGAGCTTCGACATGAAAACCTGACCACCTTCGTGGGTGTCTGCATAGACAACGGCTCCAGCTTTATTGTCTCCGCTTACTGCTCAAGAGGATCCTTAGCTAGAGTCCTCGCTGACCGGGACCTGCACTTAGATGATATGTTCGTGGCCAGCCTCGTGGCAGACCTGCTCCGCGGCCTCACATACCTTCACGACTCTCCGCTGATCTCCCATGGGAATCTGACGTCAAGTAATTGCCTGGTCGACAGCCGCTGGGTACTTCAGATTGCTGATTATGGACTGCATAATTTGAAAAGTAAGTACATTTTTAACTTTCATATTATGAGTTATTTGTTCAGTTCTTACACTACCTGGCGATTTTCTGAATCACTTTTGTAGCGATTCTGTCGCTGATCATCTTTCCAGATATTCGTTACATTTAGAATAGAATAGAATAGACTTTATAAATAAATAAATATATCTGGACAACTTACATAGCGTCATCTAGTCCCAAATTAAGCGCAAAGCTTGTACTATGGGTACTAGACAACTGATAAATGTACTTAAATACATTTTTTTTTGTAAATACATACTTATATATATATATAAAAATCAATGCCAATTTTCGATGTAATTTTATAACTTAAGAACGGGCTCACCTATCCAAACCAAATGTTTAGGCTTTGTTTGGACTATTTAGTAGATTTATGTGAACTTTGCACAAAATCGGTAGAGCGGTTCTTCATTTATCACATTTTTTGTAACAAATGAATTCAATAAATGGCGGATCATTTTGTTAATGGGGATTTTGCTTTTTTTTTTTTTTTTTTCTCAATCTTGCGATCGGCTTATCAAGCCCTTAGCAGATATGTTTTAGGAGTTTAGTGACAGGAGAGACTATTCCTCCAGTGAGAAAACTGTCTCATATTGCGGTAGAGACTTAGTCAACAAGATCCCATATGTGTTGTCTCTTGAGCCTTCTACAGTTCATTGGTTCACACAGTGCTGTCGCTAGGGCGTTGGTATGGGCTTTTATGCGATGGTTGTATGCTCTTGCTCTGCTTTCTACTTCCTCCCTGACCATTTTCATTTCTGTGTGCTCATGTAGTTCACTTGTTCTGATGAATAGGGGTGCGATATAATTCTGAGCGCTTTATTTTGAAACCTTTGTAAAATTTCTACATTCGAGTTTTTTGCTGATCCCCACAACTCAATACCATACGTCCAGATTGGCTTGATTACAGTTTTGTAAATAAGTATCTTGTTTTCCATGGTGACGCGCGATCCTCTGCCTACCAGCCAGTTTAGGTTTCTAAGCCGAATATTTAACTCTTCGCGTTTTTTTTTAATGTGTAGTCTCCATGTTTGTTTCCTATCAAGGTGCATACCCAAGTACTTTGCTGAGTCTTGATGGGGTAAAACATCTCGTCCAAGTTTGATTGGGGGACAATTGTCTTTTCTCAAAGTAAAAGTGACATGCACTGACTTGCTGGAGCTTGCTTTGATGCGCCACTTTTCCATCCAGTTGTTGACTTTGTTCAAGTGGCTCTGTAGAACTTGAGACGCCATATTAGGATTTTCATGGTTGTAAAGTGCAGCAGTGTCATCAGCGAAGGTGGCAGAAAGGATCCGTTGTGGGTATATTGTATTTGCTGTCAAATTGAAACTTTTTTCAGATGGGGATTGTGCTGTCAAATTGAAACTTTTTTCAGTGTTGACAGTACAAGCATGTTGTTATGTCATTCATGCGGTCATTTCATTTTGGACGTGCTTCGACTTTATGTTGCCTGTTCCAGAGTCGGTAGAGTCGGTCGCTCCCCAGCCGTTTGTTAATTCATGCTCAAAATGGAAAAACAAAAAATATTGTTTATCTAATTTTTTTGGATTAAGTATTAAAATAGCTAGCAATTAATAAAATATTTTTGAATTAATGAATTTGATGTTCCAATTTTTTTTTTAGTATTTCACGAAGCACGTACAGGGCAGCTAGTAATATATATAAAACACCCAGACCAAGACAAACAGACATGTTCATACACACAAATGTTTGTCCTGCCCCCTTAACACCAACTCTTATTGCGATTCAATAACTGAATAGAATGCTTATTCATACCAATGAATAAGCGACTCTATTTCAAATTGGATAGAATCGCTTATTCATTGGTGTGAATAAGCATTCTATTCAGTTATTGAATTGCAATAAGAGTTGGTGGTAAGGGGGCTGTGCGGGGATCGAACCCACGACCTCGGAGTCAAAGTAGCGATTGGTAGCTATTCGACCACCGGGTTCGTCAGCATCATTAGCAGCAGTCTTTATTGCACCAATATGACAAATATACTCGTACATACAAGAAACTTGCAAAAATGAAATGCAACTTCCATGCAACCTTTATTTTTGGGGTGTCAGTGGTTCATCAACATCTTTGAACCAAAGCCAACTTCACCTGCACGCGGTGCACCCTGCTGACTGACAAACGAAGCTCTGGCGAAAAGAGAGGTAGGGAGCGTAATTGTAAGCTACCCGACTGGCGAATGTACCTCCACCTCACATAATACCACAGCCAAATAACAATTCCCTTGAGGGTTGTTGTGTTCCTGCGAGTGAGTGAGGTCACCAGAAAGGAAGGAGATGCTGCGTTGGCAGCGGGGGTGGCGGCGCGCGAGCGATATTTTATGTTGCGAGCGTTAATATGGCTACGGTAACCGCTTCACATCAGGTATGTCTGCCACCCGACGCAGTAAAAAAAAAAAAAAAAAAAACCTTTAGACGAGAAACAATGATAGAATTAGTTAAATGGCGCATCATTAATTGTTAAAAATTATACACTAGGTATAATTCAAATAGATATATCAATATAGATTTACTGTCACGACACAATCACGCGATATACAATCAGATAGGTATTTCTAACGCGAAATAAGTTGCTGTGTGTAACACAAGTGATGTCTATCAAGTTTGATTATATGTTTTAGTACCATTTTATAAAGATCAAAATGGATTAGGCCTTCGCATGCAGCGAATTTATGCACTGTACCTACCAAGCGCCGTACCATGCTGTACCCACCATGGGACCTTGGCAGGCGATCGGTTAAAAGCCTGAACAATTACTCAAAACTTAGTTATACTAACTAATTGATGATTAATTAATATAAGTTATACTAACAAATTTTTGAGTAAATTTCTATATATTTTTAAGTATACATACTTGGAGATATAAATCATATCACGGTGACTGAACGAAATGAAACGGCTTGACCGATTTTTATTAATTAATTTATGAGAATAGGTCGTAAAGCATAGTTATATATATAAAAGCGAAATACCACTCACTGATTAATCACGAAATCTCAGAAACTATAACACCTACAAACTTGAAATTTGGCAGATAGGTTCCTTACAGGGTGTAGACATCCGCTAAGAACGGATTTTACGAAACCACCCCTAAGGGGGTAAAACGGGGGTTGGAAGTTTGTCTGAAAGTCCTATGTTTTTAAAACAAGTGATTTGAAATTTAAAACGTATGCTCTATAAATGGTGTGGAGGTGTACTAATAATGTATCTTTAGAAATCAACCCCTGTTTGTGGTTAAAACGGGGGTTGGAAGTTTGTATGAAAGTTCAATGTCATTGAAATTAAATTGAAATCTAAGGAACAAATTTTGGATTTTAAATTATTGCAAACAACTACATAAGGAGGGATGTTTTATTATAACAATAAAAAGTATTTTAGGTTTTATAGAGGTTTTGAAAAAATAATATCCGTCGACTTATTGATTCTAAAAATTCGTCTAGATATTGATTGTTTACATCTTAGTTATATTATTTAAAAAAAAAAAAAAAAAAAAAAAAAAAAAAAAAAAAAAAAACGTCGAGGCGTTCCTTCAAGATGGCCTTATGACCTTAAGAAAGCGGCTGGAAGCGGAAGGCGGAGGATCGTATTTGGTGGAGCATTGGGAAATCCTATATCCAGCAGTGGGTAGATTAGATACAGGCTGACGATGATGATTCACTTATAGCAAGTAAAATCTTTTTTTTTATACTAAGTCGGGTGGCAGACAAACATACGGCCCGCCTGATGTTGCCCGCAGCATCTCCTTCCTTTCTGGTGACCTCAATCACTCGCAGGAACACAACAACCCTCAAAGGAATTGTTATTTGGCTGCGGTATTCTGTGGTTCAGAGCTTCGTTTGTCTGTCAGCAGGGTGCACCGCGTGGAGGTGAAGTTGGCTTTGGTTCAAAGATGTTGATGAACCACTTACACCCCATTACCATTACAAAGTCTCTTTCATTTGAGTAAACTTAACATAGATTATTTCTCATCGGAATTTCAAATAATATGACAACTTTCTACAATTCTCATCGCATTCGAGTGTCAAACTCTCAGGAATACTAATAATTTGGAAATCAATAAAACCTGCCAGAAATCTAAATTAAATTTACATAATTTATATTCGAGGGATGTATTGATTTACATAAATCATTGAGTCGTTTCAACGGAAAGCCGGTGTCGGATGAACGGGCTGGGGGGTGTAAGATTAATATTACCTTGTAATTTGAAATGACTGGTTTCAACTTCAAGTTTAAATATATATAAGAAATTTTTTGTCGTTAATTTTTCTTATTGTCTTGTTTTCTCAATTTTTTATTTCGTATCAACTTTCATTTTTTTTTTTTTTTATTCTTGGGCGAATTACACACAGCTATCTACTCCGAAACTAAGCAAAGCTTGTACTATGGTTACTAGATAACTGATATTATTATACTTAAATCCATTTTTTTACATAGAAAACAACCAGACTAATACAAACAGACATGTTCATGTCACATGTCTGTTTGTCTTGGTCTGGGCGTTTCTATGTATAATATGTATGTATTTCCAAAAAAAAATGTATTTAAGTGCATTTATCAGTTGTCTAGTACCCATAACACAAGCTTTGCGCTTAATTTGGGACTAGATAGCCCTGTGTAAATTGTCCAGAAATATTTATTATTAAGAGGAACACCCTTTTAGAAATTAATATTATTAAAACTCACGTGAGACATTATACTAAATTAATTAAATAAAATTAAACGGGTCACTCACGTCTTTTTGTCGGGAAAGCCGACTAGTTTCGATCTCAAAAGGAGACCTTCATCAGGGCGAATGTCCAGACACGTCCACCCTTTGTCTCTCGCGCCGGACACTGAGAGTCAGTGTCAGTGTCCGGCGCGAGAGACAAAGGGTGGACGTGTCTGTCCAGACACGTCCACCCTTTGTCTCTCGCGCCCTGATGAAGGTCTCCTTTTAGAAATTGTTATTTTGCAGTGGGCTGCACTTTTCTGTGAGTTGGAGGCCAAAGTTAGACAGCTTAGTTACGCTGTGTCTTACGTCTCTTTTGTTAGATCCTCGTTAGTTAATCAGCAGGGTGCACCACGTGCGAAATAGGGTTGGCTCTAACGAGGCATATTCAAAAAGTTTGTGACATACAAACAAACATACATCCAAAAAGATCTGTGAGACAACAAGGCAACTTGGAAACTAAAATGACCGTAGAGAACTGCCGCCTTACCACCATCTCTTATTGCGATTCAATAATTGAATAGATTGCTATTCATACCAATGAATAAGCGACTATATTCCATTTGAAATAGAGTTGCTTATTCATTGGCATGAATAAGTATGGTCGTTGTAACACTTGTAATAGTGGTTTTATACCACTAAAGCGACAAACAAGTATACGACCTGTCTAATGGTAAGCTGTAATCGAAGCTTTGGGGTGTAAGTGGTTTATCAAGATCTTTGAACCAAAGCCAACTTCACCTTGCACCCTGCTGACTGACGAACGAAGCTCTGGCGAAAAGATAGGTAGGGAGCGTAATTGTAAGCTACCCGACTGGGGAATGTACCTCTACCTCACAGAATACCGCAGCCAAATAACAATTCCCTTGAGGGTTGTTGTGTTCCTGCGAGTGAGTGAGGTCACCAGAAAGAAAAGAAGGAGATGCTGCGTTGGCGGCGCTCGAGCGATATTTTATGTTGCGGACGTTAATATGGCTACGGTAATCGCGCAACATCAGGCGGGCCGTATGCTTGTCTGCCACTTGACGTAGAAGGGTGAGGCATCTCTTTTTGTATATCGACGGTCCCTACGTATAAAGCGACATGTCATTTCAGACATGTCTGCTTATACTACGATATTATTATTGGACAAATGAGTTAATTTCTTACTTTTTAATTATATACAATCAATAAAATAAAAAAGAAAATGTTTTTTACGGGCTCTATAGCAATTTATGCAACAAAAAAAATTGCCATTTTTGACATGTCGCTTTATACGTAGGGACCGTCGATATTTTCACTAGTCTGTACAATTATGGACGAGATAATAGTTTAATTCAGCCCTAAAAATACCGCATCAATCCTGTGAATCCCCATTTGTCTTGTTTCGACAGTGATATATGGGCCACGATGAGTGTAACCAAATTGTCGAGAGAAAATTGCAAATAGTGAAATCACAGCTTTTTACACCCACGCGCAATCATCGACAATACAAATTAAAGTGATCTATAATATAAAAATGAATCGCTGAATGTGTTGCTAAGCGCAAATCTCGAGAACAACTGAACCTATTTCGCTAATTCTCTTTTTAGAATATTCCTTGAAGTACGATGGTTCTTAAGCATAGAAAAATTTAAAAAATTGTCTGGAAAAAGTCTAAAAACAACACTTTTCTATCTCACATACAAACGATTCGTAATAATACTTAAAAATGAATTTGAACTTTAATACCATACCGTTCAAGTGTTAGTGGAGAGGTTCCGGGAAGGCAAAACAATTGAGTCACACGGAGTTCGCCGGGTCAGCTAGTTCATAATATTTTTAAAATTGAAAAATTCACTTCCTAGGTGAGACTTGAAGCCACGACCTCTCCATTACCGGTCGAGTGCTCTTTCCAATCGAGCTGCCAGGAAGGTTTGTGATGTCAGGGTGGTGAATTTTTCCATTTTAAAAATGTTAATAATATACGAGGTATAAAGAAAATAATTATTCGGGTATACATTTTTTATAATGATTTTTCTATCGATAAAAAAATTATAAAAACAAAACAAGTAAAAAACGAATAAAACGAATAGAAACAAAAAAAAATAAAAGCAAACTGCAGTAATAATTGCAGTCATCACGTAAGCTTATATCACATTAGACACTGTATAGCCATCATACATAGCAACGACTATCCATTCTCTTTGTACATAGACTGTACATAAAAATCTTACGGTTTCTATTTAACGTTACGGACGTTTTTTGCCGGCAAGGGTACCCCTCCGCAACGCTCCATAAGGAACTTCGTTCCAATGATTAATTCACAATACTTCAGGGACGCATATCGGTACTAAAGTGAAAATAAGCCGAACTGATACTTCGGAAATAAATAGTTATGTATTTAACCCATTCATTGCTGGCATACGTATTATGAAGTTATACTCTCATGTCCTCATACATTTCTGTGCCTACACATTGAAGTATTCTAACTACTAATAGCGTTCGGATGCTTACTGTTGACATATTGTGGGCAACGCATATGACCCCTGTGTCTGTGGCAGGGATGTTATGGATATGAAATTTCGGATTCGGATACGGTTACGGATATGTACATAATATTACATCGGTTTCGGTTACTGTTACGGATTTGAAATTATTTCAGATTATCCGATAGTTACGGATAGTTTCAGATACAGATATTTTTAGAAATTTTAAAAGGAAAATTTTAATACAATACAATACATGTCTTTTTTAGGTAATTTTAATCTCACAAGAATGGATGACAGATATGGAGAAGTATGTAATTATTATGTAGATAAACGATGCAAGCGTCGAGCGACGCAGTTATTATGTCGTCTTGGCCGGTGAAAACCTATCAAAATGTGTCTCATTTAGATTCCGCCTCTATCCGAATTTATCCGAAACTTTTATATCGGTTTTGTTTACGGTTTCGGATAGTTTTTTATTTCGGATATCCGATAGTTTCGGTTTCGGAGCTCCAAAACATCTCTAGTCCGTGGTATGTTATATATTTTACAAAGCGACAGACAGACTAGCTCCATCTACTCAGCTAATTGCGCAAAATTTATCTAACGTTGCGATATCTTGATGCTACATTTTATTCAGCTCTCTGCTGCACTGTGGCTAAAGTAGAAACCTATGTATCTTCAAATTAATGTAGGTAGTGTTCAAAGCATTCATGGCTTGGTTTGCTGGTTTTTCAAAAATTTTATTACATAAAAGTTATAGTATTGTTGTTGGCCGGGTGGTTTCCGGCAGACTAGAATAGAATCACTCCGTTTCTTCCCGTGGATGTCGTACAAGGCGACTAAGGGAAATACATTATCAAACATCGATCAGGCCTCAACCCGTTTGGCCAGCGTGGGGAGTGTAGGCCAAATCCTCCTTCCGTCTAGGACGGACTTAAGAGGGTCGTGCTCCTGTATTGGAGATTAAAATGGACCTGATGATGATGATGATGATGATGATGATAGTATTGTTTCTAAGTTAACAATTAATAAAAGGTATTTATAGCTGGCCCGGCGAACTTCGTATCGCCTTTAAATATTTTTATGTTAATTTTCCCGATTTTTAAATAGTTATTCTGCTATTCGGGGCGGAAAAAAATCCAACAAATTAAAGATCAATTATTACCAAATCTTTATGATTACACCCAGTATGGGCTCGACGTGTCCTATTTCTCTTTCACCAAAGCCGTTTTTGCTAGCCGGTGGGATGCACCATGTGCAAGTGAGGTTGGTTTTGGCTCTAAAGATATCCTCAATCAATCTGAATTTCAATCAATAAAAAAAATGAGCCACACTCAATTAAAAATAACTTTATGTTGAAGAGAACTATAAGTGTTTTTGTTTTATAATTGAGTTAAAAACTATCCCATATCTCAAGTTGGATCAAACTGCACACGTGCGCAAAATTTGATTTAAATCGATTCAGTAGTTTCGGTTTACATCGTGGACAAACAACGTGACACGAAATTTTTCTATATTAAAGATTATTTAAAACGTAGCACCAATTATAAATTATAAATTAAAACCAATTCGCGTCAAAATGTTCCTCTGCTTACCATTGAAAAGGCTGATAGCATTGCCACACTGAATGACAATGCTTATACATTGTGCCAAATAAAACCCAGCCTTCTAATCACGAGAATCAACAGGTCAAATGATTTGCTACTCTATCTCTAAAAAGAAGCCGTTCACTCGGACTTATGGGCTAAGCATTTCGATCCGCAAACGGTTCGAATATGTAACTACCAATTGATTAATATTTTCACCGTTTAAGGATTTCTGCTGATACAGCAGCAGCTCTCGCAGATCCCACGTATATGACAGATAAGAAGGCGCATGGTGCTGACGAAGTACTTCCATCTTCCCATTCCATAGTAGCAATGACATCCATTACGCTGGGGTCACCAATTTGAAGACTGAGGACAACTCTGATGACCTGTTGATACGAAATAAAAGTCGTGTTTGTAATACCCTAATTAAAGTTCTCGGTGCATTATCTCGTATGAAGGAACCATTAGTCTTGTCTTCGAGACGGGGGCTCACCACACATTCCCACCACTGTGTAACCAGGATTAACAGCAGTAACCGCCAAAAAAGGGCAATAAATACTACGGCTGCCTTGGAACTCACAACGAATTTAATCAGAAGAAATTAGTATGAGTAAGAAGCTTTTGGAATTTCAGGGCAACGCTTGTATTTGGTACATTATTAGGTTTATATATATTACAAAGTTTTAGTCGATTTGTTTGAACTATCAAACTATTTATGCCGTACGTTATCCTCTTTAATCATGTCAGCAGCTTTTTCACCAATCATCATGATTGGTGCGTTAGTGTTACCACTAGTGATTGTTGGCATGATGCTTCCATCAACAACGCGAAGTCGATTCACGCCGTAAACACGAAGTCGGGAGTCTACAACTGTACCCATTGCACAAGTGCCAACGTAATGATAGATCGAGGTCACCATAGATGAAGTATGGCACACCCAATATTCATGACTATCAGGCTCCAGCCCAAGACACTGTGGTGGAATTAACAATTTTGAATTTTCTCTTTGAAATAATAAAGATCCAGTTATTCGATTGAAATCTCGCACGTAGGTAATTATATCATCCAAATCACTTTTATTGGAATATATTCCGAGATAAACCAGTGGGTCTTCTAATGGGTCAGTGCTGCGTAAAAGAACACGTCCTCGAGATTGCCGATGTAATGGAGCGATATAAGCAAAAAAAACTTCCTTGCCTTTGCACTCATCGTAAAATTTTTGGCAAATATTGTCAGCAAATGCATAAGTAAATCCACATAACTCCAAAAGAGAATCGGTATCACCTATAACAGCAATTGGTTGATAATCAGGATATGTTTGGGATTTATTAATAGCAAGGAATCCATATATTATAGGTATTACTGAATGAGGATTTGTAGGTATTGGAGGTACTGCCGGTACGCTTGGGTACACCATTACAACCGGATTATGATCTTGAAGATTTTCACCAACAGGTAAATCTGCTATTACCTTGATCCCCATACATTTCAAATGTTTTCTAGGTCCTATACCAGATAACATGAGAAGTTGTGGAGTGTTTATGGCCCCTGCAGATAAAATGATTTCTATATTTGCTCTTAGTCTAATTTTCCGACCATTCTCTTTCAAAACATCTATCGCAATAGCGTTTCATCAAATATGATCTTTGTAGCTAAAGTATATTTAGCCACATAAAAATTTGGTCGGTCCTTAGCTGGTCCTAAATAAGAATAAGCAGTACTTTGTCTAACTCCTTGAGCTACATTGAGCATTGGTTCTTGGTAACCTAACGTTTCAATTCCATTGGTGTCTAGTACAACATTATATCCTGTCTCTCTAATAGCATCTAAATATTTGTGCGTAATACTAGAATTTTGTCTTGTGACGCCTATATTGTCTTTAGTTCCATGGAATACTCCGCTCGGGGAATTGAGAACGACTAGGTCTTGAAGATTTTCGTTTTTCTTGAAATATGCTAAAACATTATTATAATTCCATGATTCATCTTGTACTAAACGGGCCCATGTATTAAAATCTTCAGGACTTCCTCGCACGTAATCCATGTAATTCATACTGCTACTGCCACCCAGCATTTTTCCTCTCGTTAAATCAGTGACTTTATCCCTATGATATTCCTGAGTACCATCTCTCACGGAAGTGTAGTTCCAATCGACTCTTGTATTTTTTAGATATGCCATGAAAGCTGGAAGCTGAAAAATTTATTATATGATTAATTTTTCTTATAATCACAAATATATAGGGTATACATTAAAGTATGTAATATATTGTAATTAGTAATCAAATTAAATTAAAATTATATATAATGGAAATATAAATAAAGACGATGCGATTTCAGCCGAACTACACTCGCGAGCAAAAGTTTGGAATCACCTACTTGCGATTTGCTACGAGCGATTTTAAGAACTAAACAACTAATGAAGATTAATAAATATGGTATAATTTTAAAGGTTATTCTGTAAACTTTAAATTGATACCATATTCATTTCAATTGGACCCGTATTTTAGGAGCAATCCTGGTTTAATCAAGGAGTAACGAAAAGGTCTCAATTTATTCGTTACGAGTTGCGCGCCTATGAATCCTATAAAAGCGCAGGGCATCGAAATTTTCATAACAGTCGGCTGTTACACGTTGACTGGTACACCCCTCCATTGAATTTGACCCTGACATTGGACGATAATGGAGACCACGCCAACAGAAGCAGCCCAAATTGTTGCTCTACTACAACAAGGGCTAAGCCAGCGGGCTGTCGCACGTCAGCTCCACATAAGCCAGTCCTGTGTCTCGAAAGTTTATAAACGCTTTCTGGAGACTGGAGGCTTCATCCCGAGGCCAAGATCTGGACGGCGCCGGTGCACTTCGGAGAGAGATGACCGTTTTATCGTGTCAACTTCTCTTCGAAATCGTCACCTGACCGGTGTCGACGTCCAGCTGGAGCTCAGGGAAGTTCGTGGGACAACTGCCAGTGAGTGGACAGTTCGGCGAAGACTCAAGCAGGCGAACTTGACTCCAAAAAGGCCTGCCACAGGCCCAAAACTGACGGCAGCTCACTGTCAAGCACGCCTTCAATTTGCTCGCGCCCATCTTAATTGGGAAATCGAGCAATGGAGGCAAGTTCTGTTCTCAGACGAGTGCAGAATGTGCTTACACGGTAGCAACCGAAGGGGCCGGGTCTACAGGCGACCTGGAGAGCGATTTGCTCAGTGCTGTTTCGCTGAAACAGTAGCTTATGGAGGCGGTTCCTGCATGATGTGGGCCGGCATTTCATTCGACGCAAAAACGGAGCTTGTTTTCGTGCCTGGCGGGGGACGAGGGGGTGGTCTAACTTCGGACCGGTACATTACCGATATTCTGCTGGAACATGTTGTTCCTTATGAGGGATATGTCGGCGATAACTTCGTCCTAATGCACGATAACGCCCGATGTCACACTTCACGTGCCACAATTGACTTCCTGGGTCAAGTTGGAATCGCCACATTAGACTGGCCAGCGCTCAGCCCTGACTTGAATTCCATTGAGCACTTGTGGGATGAGTTGAAAAGAAGGGTTCGATCCAGAAATCCAGCTCCCTCAAGTGTTCATGAGTTGAAATCGGCTTTGACAGAGGAGTGGGAAGGCATCCCACAAGATTCTGTCAAGAAGCTGATTAGGTCCATGAAGAATCGTCTTCGTGCTGTAATTAGGGCTAGGGGAGGTAACACTAAATATTGAACAAAAATGTTTTATCCCAAATAAAGATTTTCCTCTAAATTTTGTTTTTTTTAATGGTTCCCGTTTCCTCATTCCTTCATTTTTCCTTACTCTTTCACTTAAACAAGGACTCCTGAAATAGGGGTCCGATTGAAATGAAAATGGTATCAATTTAAAGTTTACAGAATAACCTTTAAAATGATACCATATTCATTAATCTTCATTAGTTATTTAGTTCTTAAAATCGCTCGTAGCAAATCGCAAGTAGGTGATTCCAAACTTTTGCTCGCGAGTGTATAAATAACTAAATCTATTACATCTTGATTCAAGATAACAGGTGATATTTTCTACTATTATTGACATGAATGGAACAAAAGACAACACCAAATTAACATGTTATCGTACTACCTTATTACTATTACTTATACTGTAGTAAGTACTACAGTGCATATATTAACATATCTACATATACTACATCAATAAATATGTACTTATATTAACATACATAAAATTATTATTACTCTATTAATTGTTTTAAGTTTTTTTTTTTAATTTTAATGTCCATATCTGTGATATTTTATATTATACTAACTTCTACCCGTGGCCACGTGGCTTCTAATAAACATTATTAGTAAACGGATAATAGTACATTATGGTACAAGTGTGTAATGTTGGTGATTACCGCTGAGGCGCCAAGGTCTTAAGAGAGCCGAGGACGGTAATCATAAATACACACGTGTATCATACGACGTTTTTCAACACACTTGTGAAGAAAATAATACTAAAAAACCGGCCAAGTGCGAGTCGGACTCGCGCACGAAGGGTTCCGTACCATTATCAATAAAAACGGCAAAAAAAATCACGTTTGTTGTATGGGAGCCCCCCTTAAATATTTGTTTTATTTTTATTTAATTATTTATTTTTAAAGTGTATATATAACTAAATATTATGTGAGTATTTCAAGCGTCTATTACGTTATCAATTGCAAGCAAAAACGAGCAAAAAAAAATCACGTTTGTTGTATGGGAGCCCCCTTAAATATTTATTTTAATCTGTTTTTTAGTTATAGCGGCTACTGAAATACATCATCTGTGAAAATTTCAAATGTCAAACTATCACGGTTCATGAGATATAGCCTGGTGACAGACGGACGGACGGACGGACAGACGGACGGACGGACGGACAGACGGACGGACAGACAGCGGAGCCTTAGTAATAGGGTTCCTTTTTACCCTTCGGGTACGGAATCCTAAAAACTATAAAACGAGTTATGAAAAAAATTTCGCAATGGCGGGAAAAAATAATCAGGTTTTCCTATGCACGCGCATCTAACTTGGCGATCGGCCATAGACTAAAAGAATGAGGTTTCTTTTTTTGGCTTTTCGTGGATAGCGTTTTAGCCACGTACAAAATGGGGAATTTAAAGTATTCTTTATTACAGAGAAAACAAACGCTATATTTGAGTGAAAGTTTTATTTATTAAACACATTTAAGTTGAAATTTGCAGGTAACTTAAATATAAAATTTAAATACGAAGTTGCATGAAATGAGCAAGCAATTGGTACATTAATTTATTTGTACTAATTAACACGATCTTTTTTGTATCGAAACTTTTTTAAGTAAAAAGCAACTCAACCAATAAAATAAAAAAAGAACTTTATAACTCACTTGTGAGAATAATAAGGAATGAAAAAGTCACAGTTTAATTATAGGTGTCATTATGTGCCTAATAGGCTATTTGACTAACATTTTTTTCGGTTTGATATGTAGGGACGTCTCCATAATATAACCATAGGTGAAAGAATTACTTCGATAGCATAAAAATCACAATTTTTAGACTGCCCCAAAACGCTCCATACAAAAGACTACCGAATTATGACGTCTCAGGATTGTATTTTGTATGCATCAAATCAGAAATTTGTACGAGAGTTATGTTAAATATTACGTTTATGTGATTAGTACCATAATAAAAGTTATAGCATATTTTATTGCTTCTCCAATGGAAATATTATTTTTGAATAATTTCATACTTTTAAAATGGTATTTCCCGCCAAACTTTGATCGACGCAAAAAAAAAGTCTGACTGAAGATATTACAATGAAAGTTTGCAGATGTTTATAGTTTTGTGTATTTTACGATATTGTTAAATAATTTATACAATTTTTAAACATTGGAAAATAGCCTATTGCGGTGAAATTAGAGCCACTCTATGAGCAAGTGTGTTGAAAAAAGTATTATATGTTAATCGTATTCTATATTTGCGTGCTATTTTTTTTCCAATACCAGTCAGCCGTTACATGACATAACACATGGGTAGCTAGTACATACATCTTAACAAATAAGTGTGAAACATTATAATGTTAGTCGGAGTATGAATATAACTGTAGATATTTTGTTATGGAGTCACTTTCCAACGTCCAAAAAGGATTCGAGAAATAAAATACTGTATACTGGATATTACTTTTTTTCTGCTGCAATATCATTCTATTTTACAGTATAATGACATTCCAATTTCACGTCCGTTATCCACGGTGGTTAGAGTGTGAATGCGCCGATTGTGAAGAAATAGTCTTATCGACGACGACGTAAACTAGTCGAAAATTAGATTGTTTTTTAAGCTATTGCATAGCTTTTATCGCGGGCTTTGAGCGCGGCGACCGAATCAAGAAATTCCGTAACGAAAATAAAACCTAACACGATTTGACAACCAATGTCAAATATGACTTTCAAACGGCCAAACAGGCAAACGGCCAAACGGCCAAACGAGCAAACGGCCAAACGGGCAAACGGGCAAACGAGCAAACGGCCAAACAAGCAAACGGCCAAACAGGCAAACGACCAAACGGCCAAACGAGCAAACGGCCAAACGGGCAAACGGCCAAACAGGCAAACGAGCAAACGGCCAAACGGCCAAACGAGCAAACATCCAAACGGCCAAACGGCCAAACGAGCAAACGGCCAAACGAGCAAACGAGCAAACGGCCAAACGAGCAAACGGCCAAATGAGCAAACGGGCAAACGGCCAAACGAGCAAACGGCCAAACGGGCAAACGAGCAAACAAGCTAAATAAATAAATAAACAAATAAATAATTAAATAAATAAATAATTCTAATTGCATAAGTTGATAAATAATGCAATAGCTTTACCGCGACAGTCCTCGAGTGCCACACTTTTTTTTTTAAACTAGTTCTAGCCGCTGAATTGCCCGTGTCGACCTACGGTCGACAAGTGACGTCACGACCTTGAAACGCTTGAATTGCCCGTGTCGACCTACGGTCGACATTTGCAGTTTGGCGTTCAGTTTTGGGCAGATTGAACAATACTCATCTGTCATACATTCAGGCCCATTTGTTTATGTTTTTTTCGTTTCTCCGCCATATTAGTTATCGGATTAAGGCCAAAGAATCATAAACTCAATGGAAAAAAAAATAAAAAAAGGGGTTTAAGAGACTCGCCTTAACGGCGCCAGATGTTCGGGCCGGTGTCAAGTGCTATAAAAACTTATTTTGTTTAGGTAAGTGTAGGTTTTTGTTTATTAACATCGGGTTTTATCTCCCTAGCGTATTTTTAAATAAAAAACTATACGTTATCGCCTTAGTTCATAAGGTATTTTTTTTAATACAAGTAGGGCTATGAAACACCACTTGAGAATGTTTAGACCATCGTAATTCTACACTATAGTCGAGTGTTGAACAACAAAAGACGGCATTGTATAGTGCTGTTCTTAGTAAACGTAAAAAACACCACTTGTAGGCACTCAATAACAAAGTTGCGTCTCAATGACCGTTTTTATGGGGCCCCGACCACCCGCGGCGCCGGGCAGGTAGGAACAAAAAACAAATGGGCATAGTTCCGCCGCGTTTTTGCGCGGGGGGGGCGCGGGGGGCTCAACGTGGGGGGCAAAAGAGCGGCTAGGTCTCTTTGCGTCGACTGTAAAATCGTCGACGACCCACCCACCACTAGTCGACGACGTAAACTAGTCGAAAATTAGACTGTTTTTTAAACTAGTTTAACGTTGTGGATAAACGGTCTCGTTTCGTTGACGGCAAACCCGTCGACGACACATCACTAGCGCCGAGAACTCCCCGCCATTACCAAGGCATGGTCTAGCAAATTCTAGTCAAACGTTGTCCTTTAATATTCAAAACGGAAGTTGGTATCATAAATTCAAATACTCACCAAAATTGGTGTTAAAAAATGTTTGTTTTTTTGTTAGTTTGTAAAAACTTTTTTAAAGTAATTATAGCATAACAAATAGGTAGGTATGTGCAAAAAAAATATGTTGTACAATGGCGGACTTATCCCACCAGGGATCTCTTCCAGTCAACCATGGAATGCTCACAGGAGTTTACTGATTTTGCAAGGCAGATACGTGAAAGCACTGTACAATACCTCTTTACAAATATTTTTGTTATTAACGATTCAAGTATCCTTGAACATTCGCCGCAGTCGTTCAAAATCCCATTTGAGTAACGAGTCCTGCCCCCTTACCACCACCTCTTATTGCGACTCAATAACTGAATAGCATGCTTATTCATACCAATGAATAAGCAACTCTATTCAATTTGAAATAGAGTCGTTTATTCATTGGTATGAATAAGTATTCTATTCAGTTATTGAGTCGCAATAAGAGGTGGTGGTAAGGGGGCTGCTCCGCCAATCACGGCATACGCAATGTAATTCCTGAGTTACAAATGATACATGTATGACTAAAATATTCAATGAAGTTACATGATTGACGACACCGGGACACGCCTCTGTGGAAAATATAAGAAGTAATAAAACATCGATCACAATCTACATACAGGCCATAACTCAGCAAGTTATCAGTTATCTTTTATATCATTCAACTGTAACACATAATTGCAAGTACCTAATATCAAAATCAAATCAAATCAAAAAATTCTTTATTCCTTGGACTTTATAAAGCACTTAGAAACGTTATACAAATTAAATATAAGAACATGTATAAATCATTACTACTCTAAATCCGCAGAGCTTAGATTCACTTTCATCACACTATCTTGAATGTGAAAGTGAATTTAAGTGCCAGTTCCGGCGACGGGGCTTCTTGAGAAGAACTGGCAAGAAACTCAAGGCCGACTCTTTTAATTGCCAATATCATTACATTAAATACAATTACAATCATTAACATAACATAACAAGAGCAATTCATTTCCAAATACTTTTATCATTTATGTAATCTGAGATACAATAGTAAGCCTTTTGACATAGTCTAGTTTTGATATATTTCTTAAATTTACCCATGGATAATTTAAACGCGTCGTTTGGAAGTTTATTGTAGAAGCGTATACATTGACCTGGGAACGAGTTAGAGATTTTATGGAGCCTCGTAATATGCATAGCGAGTTTGTTTTTATTTCTTAAATTTAATTGATGGAGATCACTGTTTTTCCTAAATTTTGTTTGATTTTTATGAACGTAAATAGCGGACGTAAATAAGCGGACTAAATTATGAAGGAAAGAATATAAATACAAGATACACAATAACAAATATGTACAGCATGACAGCAACACTAGCAACAGAACAATTTTATATTTTTTTATGCTGTGGTACCTTTCATAATATGCGACAATTGATTGACAGTCGACTTTCCCAAATTTTTAATTTAATATTTGGATAAGGATTTAGGTGTCTAGAAAAGTTGGTGCCATTAAATTCAAGGTCCCTCTCACTATTTATATATATTTTAGGGATGTAAGTGATTCATCAACGCGGTGCACCCTGCTGATTGACAAACGAAGCTCTGGCGAAAAGAGTGGTAGGGAGCGTCATTTGTGAGCTATCCGACTGGGGAATGTACATCCACCTCACAGAATACCGCAGCCAAATAACAATTGCCTTGAGGGTTGTTATATTCCTGCGAGTGAGTGAGATCACCAGAAAGAAAGGAGATGCGGCGATGGCAGCGGGGCTGGCGGCGCGCGAGTGATATTTATCTTGCGAGCGTTAATATGGCTTCGGTAACCGTTTCACATCAGGCGGGCCGTATGCTTGTCTGCCACCCGACGTAGTAGTATACACTATACAAATCCACGTGGCATTAGAGACCACCAGAGATCGACAGAAAAGGTATGGCTCCAGGCTCTGTAGTTAAGATTTTAAAACTCACCCCGAGGAAAACAACACATATAGGAGTATCATCATCATCATCAGGTCATTTTAGTCTCCACTACAGTAGCACGACCCTCTCTCGTCCGTCCCAGACATAAGGAGGATGTGGCCTACACTCCCCACGCTGGCCAGACGGGTTGGGGAGGCCTGATCGTTGTTTGATAATGTATTTCCCTTAGTCGCCTTGTACGACATCCACGGGAAGAGACGGACTGATTATATTCTAGTCTGCCGGAAACCACTACGGACACGACAGACGTTGTCCTGTATTCTTAGCTAATATTAAAATCTGTCTGTCAAATGACTGACAGTTCTGTCAAACGCCATAATGTTACATTAGAAAAGTTAATATGATCATTCAGTTTTCGTATATTTTCTAGTTTACCATGCAACTTTCTTATTTTTATAATAACATATACAACATAATAGCTAAATCGGTCCAGCTTCACGCGTAATGGCGTGGCGTGACCAAGTGAAATAGGGATTCATTTTTTTTTTATTATATTAGAGGGGGCAAGCGAGCATGTGACCTGATGGAAAGCAATCACCACCGCCCATAGAAATCAGCAACACCAAGGGGTCGCCGATCCGTTTGACTCTATTCTTGAAGGCTCCTATGTCGTACTTATTTGGGAATACCGCTGAGGGAAGTTGATTCCACAACTTTACAGTTCGTGGTAGAAAATGTCTTAAAAAGCGTACTGTAATAGATCGCCAAATATCAAGATGATGTGGATGGAAAAAATGTTTATGTATGTAGATTATCTTTTAATCTCTGGCATATTTAAGAACCTTCCAGTTTACTGAACAGAAAACTCGAAACCCAATTATAATTTGAAATTAGAGTCATTTAGAGTAATACACTTTAATTGTACGAAATCCCGGTAATTTAGAAATCTAATTAATACCTAATTTGATTTCTTTATTACTGGGATTTGGTTCAATTAAAGTATTTACGGTAATTGGATCTTTTGATCAGATCGTCGTCAACCCACTGATGGGATACAGGTCTCCCCTTTAATTGAAGGAGTTTCAAGCCGGCTCAACGCCACTGACTTGGCTTAACACTGTCATCTAATGACAACGGCCGTGACCGACGGATTAACGTGCCCTCCGAAGCACGGAGGAGCTCGAGAATCATAATTAAATTCCATCTATGGACAGGCTACGGTTGACGTTGCTTACCTTATGTGTTCGATTAGACTGACACGTGCAACGACGCCAACGAGCTCCACAAGCAGATTTTTTTATATAATCGGTCTTTACCTATGAAATTGCCGTTCTGCAGTACTGGCCATTTCAAATCAAAATAATTTTTGTTTGGCTAAGAATTCTAATTTCAAATTAATTTTACTTATAAACATGGAATTCTTTTTCCAAAAATTAGTCATTTGTTTATTGATTAGTGTTACATTTTCATCGCATTTCAATCTTTTTCGTCATCATGGATACGTTAAAAATTCGAGTAATTATGGAATATGAGTACCGTCGTGGCAGCAACGCGGCACAAGCGGCACGCAACATCAACGACGTTTACGGAGCTAACACTAAAAACCAACGCACCACCTGTTATTGGTTTGCTCGCTTCCGTTCTGGAAATTTCGACCTGAAAAATGAACCTCGCGGTTGTCCGAAGACTTTGGTCGACAATGACGAATTAAAGGCGATTGTGGAAGCTGATGATACACAATCTACGGCTGAATTAGCAGCAGCTTTCGACGTTAGCGTCAAAACAATATTGGTCCATTTGCGTCATAATTGGCAAGGTAAAAAAGCTTGACAAATGGGTGCCCCACGAAATCAATGATCGCCAGCGCGAAGTACGCGTCGAGACGTGCCTTGCACTGCTCAACGGACACACAAATGCAGGAATTTTGAACCGCATTGTTACCTGCGATGAAAAATGGATTCTGTTTGATAACCGCAAGCGCTCAGCAAGTTGGTTGGATCCTGGTTCAGCACCTAAACAATGCCCTAAACGAAAACTTACCCCTAGAAAAGATATGGTCACTGTTTGGTGGTCTAGCGCCGGTGTGATTCATCACAGCTTCTTACCAAACGGGGTGAGCATTACTGCAGATGTGTACTGTGAAGAACTGAACACAATGATGGAGAAGCTGGCACGTCTCCAACCAGCATTGGTCAATCGCTCCGCTCGTCTCCGCTGCTCCTGCACGACAACGCGCGACCTCATACTGCACAGCAGACGGTCTCCAAGTTGCAAGAACTGGGGTTGGAAGCTCTCCGTCATCCGCCCTACTCGCCAGACCTTGCGCCTACAGACTACTACTTTTTCCAGAATTTGGATAACTTCTTGGCGGGAAAAAATTTAATACCCGAAACGCAGTACAAAATGCCTTTGAAGAATTTGTTGCCTCCCGTCCAGCTGATTTCTTTAAGAAGGGCATCAACAAACTGCTACTGCGTTGGCAAAGATGCATTGATTGCATGGGTGATTACTTCGATTAATAAAATAAAAAGTAAATGAAAAAAAATTGTTTAAATTTTTTCATACAAAACGGCAATTTCATAGGTAAAGACCTAATATATATATATCTATATATATAAAAGAGTAAATCACTCACTCATCACGAAATCTCAGAAACTATAACACCTACAAACTTAAAATTTGGCAGGTAGGTTCCTTATAGGGTGTAGACGTCCGCTAAGAACGGATTTGACGATACTCCACCCCTAAGGGGGTAGAATGGGGGTTGGAAGTTTGTATGAAAGTCCTATGTTTTTGAAGCAAGAGACTTGAAATTTAAAATGTATGCTCTATAGATGGTGTGGAGGTGTACTAATAATGTATCTTTGGAAATCAACCCCTTTTTGGGGTTAAAACGGAGGTTGGAAGTTTGTATGAAAGTTCTATGTTTTTAAAGTAAATGACTTGAAATTTAAAATGCATGCTCTATAGATGGTGTGGAGGTGTACTAATAATGTATCTTTAGATATCAATCCCTTTTTGGGGTTAAAATGGGGATTGGAAGTTTGTATGAAAGTTCTATGTTTTTAAAGTAAGAAACTTGAAATTTAAAATGTATGCTCTATAGATAGTGTGGAGGTGTACTAATAATTTATCTTTAGAAATCAACCCCTTTTTGGGGTTAAAACGGGGGTTGGAAATTTGTATCAAAGTTCTATGTTTTTAAAGTAAAAGACTTGAATTTTAAAATGTATGCTCTATACATGGTGTGGAGGTGTACTAATAATGTATCTTTAGAAATCAACCCCTTTTTGGAGTTAAAACGGGGGTTTGAAATTTGTATGAAAACCAATGTTATTGAAGTTAAAGTAATTATGGCAGAAGGATTTTAAATTATATTTAAATATAAAAAATATTGAAAACAATTACATACTTACTGTTATAAGGAGGGATGTTTTATTATAGCAATAAAAAGTACGTTAGGTTTTACAAAGAGGTTTTAAAAAATAATATCCGTCGACTTCATTAATTCTAAAAATTTGTCTAGATATTGATTGTTTTTAACTTTTTTTATTTTTTTCCTTCCATTAGGTATTTAGCTTTTTCGAATGTAATTAAAAATTATTTGCAAATAACTAACTCCACGCGTACGAAGTTGCGGGGGGCCGCTAGTATATATATATATGTAAAGAAAAATATAATTTCTTTCTTCTTCTTTTTTTTTAAATAATTGATCGCATCAACAATGTCATTGTTACGTGTCATACAAGTGGCGACCTTTAACCTTGATAATCTGTGGATACGTCATGAGAAAGCAATTTTTCAAATAAAATAGTCTTCGTTGTTAGTTATTTAGAAGTTGAGAATATATTAAGAAAATTGTGATTCGGATCGACATTGGGATTAAAAACATTAAATGTCGTTTCTTTTTATTACAGGTAGGGTTTGTTTTCCATACTGTTTATTTTGTAGTCTAAAATAAGCAAATGAGTGTATGTTACACTTAGATTAACAAAATAAATCTTTTTATTACAGAGAAACTCAGTTGTGTTTGACTCCGTCGCCCAAATCACTAATTTAGTATTATAAAACGACATTTATTGTCAGAAAATGGAAAAGTTAAAATTTACGTTTCAAGTCAAATCAACAATAGACGGAAAGTCTAATTACATTGCCATAACCTCTATCACCACACAAGATGACAAAATTTACCTGATTCCTGAGGAATATCAAGCAGTATCACAATACCACAAACATGTCCAGACCTCAAAAGCTTTCGCTACAGTGAGAAATACATTGAAGAAAAGACATCAAAGTAGAGGCGTGTGGATTAAAGTGACAAAAGATCTATTACAAACATATTGTGATGAGGATGAAAACATGATTTTCCAAGACCAATTTCTTGAGGAAATTACCCAAGAACAGGCAGCTATTGTCAACAAAAAAAATTTGGAAGAACCTTTGGTGAAAATTTTGGAAAAGTTAATTGAAAGTCAACAAAACAAAGAAAAACAAAGTTTAAAGAGGTTAGCCGATAGATTTGTGATTGAAAAATTTGATGGAAAAGGTATAAGTGCATGTAACTGGATGGAAACGTTTGAAAAGGAGTGTGATAGATTTGATATAGGAAAAGAGGAAGAAAAAATTGAAATTATGAGGCTATTTCTGGAAAAATCCTGCGCTGATTGGTACTCTTCAATGATGATCAAGCATAGTTTACAATCGGAGTGGTCCGAGTGGAAATCAAACTTTTTGCAAACCTACGCTAATAAAGGTTGGACTACAAGCAAGTATGCTTTATTTTTCAAGTATCAATCAGGATCTTTATTAGAATATGCTATTAAAAAAGAAAAACTGCTACTGGAAGTCAGAAAAACAATAGACCAAGGAACCCTAATTGATATAATTGCTGCCGGCTTACCAGATTTTATAACGGATAGAATTATCAAAGAGGAAATTGTAGAAACAAAAGATTTATTTAGTGAACTCGGCAAGCTAGAACATTTGGTTGCAAGGAAGAAATTTATAAAAAAAAAAAGAGAAGATATAAATCCAATGAAAGAAAAGTGTAGTATTTGTGAAAGTTTACAAAAAGGTGTGCGCTATCATTCAGAAGATTCTTGTTGGTTCAAAACAAAAACAAATAGCGCAAGAGAAAGAAATAATAAACAAATCAAACACATTAACAATTCGGAATTAGAATGTGAACTGCAGTGTGAAGAGCCAAAAAACTAATAGTGCCGCCATTAATCAAGGTAAAATTAGTATTGAACAAAAATATTGAAGTGTTTGGAATTTATGACTCTGGCTCTAACGTGTCATTGATAAATTCAAAATTATTGAAGATAACCAAAAACCAATTGAGTTATTCTAACAATACTAATTTAAAGACAATTAATGGCGTCAAAAAGGCAAATGGCATAATAACACTCGATATAACCATTTTTAATGTGAAAAAGAAAATGAATATTTTTGTCATTGATAAGGAAAACTTTGATTATGATTTTTTAATCGGATTAGATTGCATCAAAGAGTTTTTCTTAATTCAAAATGAAAACTTAGAAATCATTCAGAAAGTTCCTACACAAAGAAGTGAAGAAGTTTCTAAGGAAATAAATAAGTCAGATGTTGCTATTTCTAAGGAAATACAATCTAATAATTTAATAAACTTCAATGAGAACTTTAGTGAGGAAAACTTCGAAATTTGGATAAATCATCTAGACTATCAAAAACAAACAGTTATTGATGACTTGATATTGAATAATAAATCTGCATTTGCAAAGGACAAATATGACATCGGAATGGTAACGGATTATGAAGCACAGATCGATCTGTCAGTAGAAAAATATTGCAGTAAAAGGCCATATCGTTGTACAATTGAAGACAAGAAGGAAATTGAGAATCAAATTGCAAAATTGCTGGAGAAAAATATAATAGAAGAATCATATAGTCCTTTCGCAGCCCCAGTTACATTAGCTTATAAAAGAGATGAAAATAAAAAGTCAAGATTGTGCATAGATTTCCGAGAGCTAAATAAGATTGTTGTACCCCAATCCCAACCATTCCCACTTATTGAGGACCTAATAGTAAAGACCAGAGATTGCAAGTTTTTCTCTACCCTGGACCTAAATTCAGCTTTTTGGTCAATACCTCTGCGTATTACAGACAGACAAAAAACTGCATTTGTCACCCAAGAGGGCCATTATCAATGGACTTGTTTACCGTTTGGTCTGAAGACCTCGCCGGCTATTTTCCAGAGAATAATGTGTAATATAATACGGAAACACAAGCTTGGAGACTTCACGGTATGTTACATTGATGACATTTTATTATTCTCAAAATCATTCTCAGACCATGTCAGACACCTGGAACAGCTATTTCAAGCAATTAAAAGTGAAGGCTTAAGACTTAAATTTTCTAAATGTATGTTTGCAGCTGACTCAGTTAAGTACTTAGGTCACATAATACAGAATAACTCAGTTAGGCCACTGAAAGATAACTTAATATCGATCAAAAACTTCCCTACTCCAAAAACGAGGAAAAACGTGAGACAATTTTTGGGGAAAATAAACTTTTATCATAAGTATGTGCCACAAATAGCAATAAAATTGGAACCATTACACAACCTTTTAAGGAAAGGACAAACTTTTAACTGGACCAAGACATGCCAAGAGTCATTTGATGAAATGAAGCAAATATTATGTTCTCATCCAATATTGACAATTTTTGATCCAAAATTACCTATCCACATATATACAGATGCCAGTATTCTGGGAATAGGAGCAGTCCTAAAACAGCCACAAGAAAACAATGAAGAGAAACCAGTTGCATACTTCTCAAAAAAAATAAATGAAGTTCAAAAACGAAAGAAAGCTGTATATCTTGAATGCTTAGCAATTAAAGAATGTGTGAAGTATTGGCAACATCTGTTGATAGGTAGGAAATTTATTGTGTTTTCAGATCACAAGCCCCTGGAGAACATGAATATAAAGTCAAGAACGGACGAAGAATTAGGAGACCTAACATACTATCTATCACAATATGATTTCCAAATTAAATATTCTCCAGGAAAATACAACATTGAAGCTGATTGCCTAAGTAGAAACCCAGTTATAGAAGCGAATGAAAACCTGGATGAACAATTAAAAATAGTCAACATAATAACATTAGAAGATATCTTAAAAGACCAAGTCAATAATGAAAAGATTCAGAATATAAAAGCCAAGTTAATAACAAAAAACAATGTTTATTACAAGAAAGTTAAGGAAAAAGAAAAAATAATCCTTTCAGAGCAATTCAGTATACTATTCATGAAAAATGTACATGCCGACCTGGGTCACATAGGAATTAAGCAAATGCAAAGAATGATCAGCCCATGGTATACAGCAGAAAACATGATAAAAAATATAAAAAGAATCTGTGAAAGTTGTATAGTGTGTATAAAAAACAAATCAAGGGGAAAAAACAAATATGGATTGATGTCCCACTTGGGTCCCGCCACAGAACCTTTTGAGATATGTTCCATTGATACAATTGGAGGATTTGGTGGTTCAAGGTCAACAAAGAGGTACTTGCACCTGCTAACAGATCATTTCACAAGGTATGCATACATTTTGACCTCAAGTACACAAAATGCAAATGATTTCATTAAACTAGTCAAAATCTGTGCGGAAACTAACAATATTGGCATGATTCTCTCGGACCAATACCCGGGTATCAATTCAAAGGAATTCAAAAATTTTTTGGATGAAAAGAATATCCCAATAATTTTTACAGCTGTGGACTCGCCTTTCTCAAACGGACTCAACGAGAGACTAAACCAAACACTAGTTAATAAAATCAGATGCGGAATAAACACGAATAATGCTAAAATAGCGTGGACAACCTTAGCACAAAATTGTGTAAAAAGCTATAATGAAACTGAGCACACTGTTACTGGATATGCTCCAAAATATCTCCTAAACGGCACTGATGTTACAATTTTGCCAAATGAGCTGAAACTTAAAAAGACAAAGAATGAATTGATCCGAGACAGGGAAAAGGCTTTGGAGAATACATTAAGATCACATAATTACAACAAGACAATTTATGATAAAAATCGAAGACATATAGACTTCAAAGTTGGTGATACTGTTTTTATAGAAAACGGAAACAAGCTGAATAGGAAAAAGCTGGATGAATTGAGAATCGGACCTTATAAGATCATAGAAAAAATATCAAACTCAATTTACAAGATAAACACTGACCATAGGAAATCAGAGTCAAATTTTTTCCACATTTCGAAGCTAACTCCAGCCCCTGCGCTTGGTGATCATGAAAAGGATGAGTAAGTTGTCAGACTATTATATCTTCTGTGGGAGGGGGAGATGTAAAGAAAAATATAATTTCTTTCTTCTTCTTTTTTTTTAAATAATTGATCGCATCAACAATGTCATTGTTACGTGTCATACAAGTGGCGACCTTTAACCTTGATAATCTGTGGATACGTCATGAGAAAGCAATTTTTCAAATAAAATAGTCTTCGTTGTTAGTTATTTAGAAGTTGAGAATATATTAAGAAAATTGTGATTCGGATCGACATTGGGATTAAAAACATTAAATGTCGTTTCTTTTTATTACAGGTAGGGTTTGTTTTCCATACTGTTTATTTTGTAGTCTAAAATAAGCAAATGAGTGTATGTTACACTTAGATTAACAAAATAAATCTTTTTATTACAGAGAAACTCAGTTGTGTTTGACTCCGTCGCCCAAATCACTAATTTAGTATTATATATATATATATATATATATATATATATATATATATATATATATATATATATATATATATATATATATATATATATATATATATATATATATATATATATATATATATATATATAATAGTATAGTTTGTGTAAATACTTACCACTGAATCTACTGGTGGATCTCCTCCTGCTTCTACTAGTAAGACTCTTATGTTAGGGTCCTCAGAGAGTCTGCTGGTTACTACACCACCTCCTGAACCAGACCCCACCACTATGTAGTCGAAGGTGTCGCCATCTGTTAACAGTAGGGATTTTTCGTCGTCAACCCTTATTCATCTTACTGCTGGATGTATGCTCCAAACCCCTTCTATTGAATGGAAACCCCCTTCAATAGAAGGGGTTTAGAGCATACTCCACCATTCTGCTCAACTGCGGGTTGACCTCCAGTGATTTCAAGCCGCCTAAAGGCGGGACTTAACGTGACCTTCGAAGCACAGTGGACCTCAAGATAAATAAACCCATCCATTGACGGGGTAAGACTGACGTTGCTTAACTCGCGTGTTCGATTAGACTTACACACGCAACGCCGTCGAGCTCCTCGGAGGATAGTGTTTAATAGAGCCAAAAGAAAGAACAAACCAAACAGTATCGGATCCTTTAAGAGAAATGTGATGAAGCAGGGCCAGCACGGCAATGTCAACTGACAGGACAATAAGGTCTATTGTCCATTGCCAATGCGATTTGGGCTCCTCCTCAAGATCTAGCGAAGTGGAGGTACTATGCTGAGCTATTATAAAAATAGAAAAGGGGGTGTCAGTGGTCACTACGACCTTTAGAACCAAAGCCACCTTGCCTGCACGTAGTGCACCTTGCCAACTAGCGAAAGAGGCTCTGGCAAAAGAGAGGTAGTGTATAGCGTATTTGTAAACTGCCCGACTGGGGAAGTACCTCTACCTCACAGAACACCGCAGCCGCAAAGCGGCATAAAAATCATGTCTGTTGTATGGGAGCCCCTTTAAATATTTATTTTATTTTCATTGAATTATTTATTTTTAAAGTGAACATATAACTAAATATTCTGTGAATATTTCAAGCGTCTACCTGTTGCCGTTATCGATAACGAGCAAAAATATCACGTTTGTTGTATGGGAGGCCTCCCATACAACAAACGTGATTGATTGATGATTTTTTTTTTGCTTAAATTTTTATTTAATTCTGTTTTTTAGTATTTGCTGTTATAGCGGCAATAGAAATACATCATCTGTGAAAATTTCAACTGTCTAACTATCACGGTTCATGAGATACAGCCTGGTGATAGACGGACGGCTTCCGCGAAGTCTCAGTAATAGGGTCCCGTTTTACCCTTTGGGTACGGAACCCTAAAAAGGAAAATTCGATGCGTCCTTGATCACACCACAGAAGTGAAAACTTTATCTTCCGTCATCTCTCACTTTGTCCCGCTCCTGCCCTGCCAACTTTATAGTGGAGCGCCCAGAGGTTTTGAAAATGGTTACAGTGAATGAATTTTTTTGGTTGAGGTGGCATTTTTTTTTTTTATACTATAACTTGTAAAGTTTAAATTTTTTTGTGCTTTCAATTTTTTCGTTATGTAGGTAATTGAAAAAAGATAAAAAAATGATATTCCAGCATATAATTTAATTTCAAATAGCATTTTTTTGATTTTTTTATGTATACGTCGAATTTGACTCGAATAGGTATAGAAATTTGCCGTGTGGTTTCCAGCAGACTAGAATAGAATCACTCCGTCTCTTCCCATGGATGTCGTACAAGGCGACTAAGGTAAAACATTATCAAACATCGATCTGCCCCCTTACCACCAACTCTTATTGCGATTCAATAACTGAATAGAATGCTTATTCATACCAATGAATAAGCGACTCCATTTCCATTTGAATACCAGTTCATACCAATGAATTAGCGACTCCATTTCCATTTGAAATGGAGTCGCTTATTCATTGGTATGAATAAGCATTCTATTCAGTTATTGAATCGCAATAAGAGTTGGTGGTAAGGGGGCAGGCCTCCCCAACCCATCTGGCCAGCGTGGGGAGTGTAGGCCAAATCCTCCTTCTGTCTGGGACGGACGAGAGAGCGTTTATTACCAGAACGAGCGTTACAGAGCCGAGTGTGACGGCTCTTAGCCTCTTACGGCTCAGTCTCATTCATTACCACAAAATTTGTGTACAGTGCGCCTTATATGATGTACAATGTTACAAATAAATGTTTCTTCTTCTTCTTCTTCTTCTTCTACACTCGAAAAAAATGCGGTGTGGCTGTATCATGGACACGGACGTGTGTTGAATACGTTATATGCACTAAAATTATCTCAAAGTAGCAACGCTTCCCCCTCCCCCGCACGCGATGTTCCATAGTCCTTACTTAGCGTAATAAATTCTTTGATCCTTCATCTATCCAGTGGTGTGATTGAATTTTGAATGGAGATGATAGATTTGTAGCTGCAACACCAAACTGTATCCCCAGATTTTGTAATCATTCGTTTTTTAGGGTTCCGTACCCAAAGGGTAAAAAGGAACCCTATTACTAAGGCTCCGCTGTCCGTTCGTCCGTCCGTCTGTCACCAGGCTGTATCTCATGAACTGTGACAGTTAGACAGTTGAAATTTTCACAGAAATGATGTATTTCTATTGCCGCTGTAACAACAAATATTAAAAAACAGAATATTATTGTATGTATCGTAGCTCCCGATGATGAACCGATTTTGATTTTTTTTTATTTGATAGGTGAATTCGTCGGGAGTGTTCTTAGCTAGCTTATAACATTAAAACATCTTATATCTACACTAATTGAGTGGAACGAGCGCAACGCTTTATCCACCGAAAACTCATTCTTGGAAATGAATAGGCTCCAAAACAACTGAGCCGATTTTGATGAAAGTTGTCACAAAGACGTCACACGTTAAGGGGGAGGGGGTCAACGAAGTGTGATATTGTGTGACAAGGGGGTGGGAGGGGTCCTAAATTTCGTGACGTGACATTTCAAAATCTTTTATTATCTAAGTGCTGAAAACACGAACTTAAAGTATTAACGAAAAACTCAAAAACATTTGCAAATCTAGATGTAAAATTGCAAAATATGTGACGTCACATCATGAAATTCGTGTGACGTAATTTCTGGATAGCACCTTTGTGTCAAATTTAGATCGATCATGTCCTTGACGAATGATCATCAAATACATTTACCATTGAAATCAATGGAAAACGTATGTACCTACAGTCAGCAAATCTACTCGCTCCACTCAACCTCGATTTTGGCCCCGTGGGCTAGAATCCGGCCTAGTAAGTATTATGATGCTGTAGAGTTTGTTTGTTTGGTTGAACTACTAATGTGTACGGGTGGGGTGGGTGTAATTACTCCAAGCTCTCCGAAAGTCCGAACTACATAGAGCACGCTACGACGGCTTAGCGGCCCGTCTTAGCGGCCCGTCTTAGCGGCCCGTCTTAGCGTCCTGGCTTAGCGGTCCGTCTTAGCGTCCCGGCTTAGCGGCCCGTCTTAGCGTCCCGGTTAAGCGGCTCGTATTAGCGGCCCGTCTTAGCGGCCCGTCTTAGCGGTCCGTCTTAGCGTCCCGGCTTAGCAGCCCGTCTTAGCGTCCCGGCTAAGCGGCCCGTCTTAGCGGCCCGTCTTAGCGGCCCGTCTTAGCGTCCCGGCTTAGCGGCCCGTCTTAGCGGCCCGTCTTAGCGGCCCGTCTTAGCGTCCCGGCTTAGCGCCCAGGCTGTTGTCATTAGAAATCAAGGACCCTATGCCTACAGCAAAAATTTTAAACCGCTGCTTTATAGATAACCTAAATACCCTAGGAAAGGGCATAAATATTCCCGAATTCCACGAGAGCAAAACCGTTGGTGAAACTTAGTATTAAATACAAATATCTAAAAATGTGGTACATAATATTGATATTAAAAATGTCAAGAATAACATCTGGTTTCATACAATTTACCAGACACTAGCACGCAAAAGTGCTGCAAAACAACAAATAAAATTATTAAATAAATGTCTTGTGCTTAAATAAAGTTGATTTAAAAAAAAAAATCCGGACAAGTGCGAGTCGGACTCGCCCACCGAGGGTTCCGTAGGTACGTAGTATCATTATTAAATTTGATATTTTTCATTATAAATAAGAAATAATGCGTCGAAAAAATTAAATAAAATATATTTTGCAATGTGTACATCAAGCCCTTTCATATGATACCCCATTTGAACTAGTAGTTTCAATTTGAAATTTCAACACCCTATAAAAAATATAGACCCCCTATTTTTTAAGCTCTATTTACAAATGTATAGTTTTGAGATTTATTCCTGTACTTGTCTATAACGATGTTACTTGACAAATTTCATAGTTCTAGGTCAACGGGAAGTACCCTATAGGTTTTGATTCCCTTGAGTGTGTCGAAATATGCGTTTTTTGCTGAAAACGGCCGTAACTTTTTTCTACGTAAACTTAGCAGTTTGATTTTTTTACAACTTCATGGGACCGTAGACCTGAGTATACAGTTCAAATTTCAGCTTGATACCTCCACGCATTCTCGACATAGAAATTCTTGACAGACAGACAGACAGACAGACAGACAGACAGACAGACAGACAGACAGACAGACAGACAGACAAACAGACAGACGGACAACAAAGTGATCTTATAAGGGTTCCGTTTTTCCTTTTGAGGTACGGAACCCTAAAAATGAAACCGACTTCAGTTGGCGAGCGCAGCTTTTTGGTGGAAATAATCCGGCAGACGCTGCTGCCCGTCTTCCGGGACAAAGACACAATATTCCTTAGTCGCCTTGTACGACAACCAGCTCAGAGCAATGGAGTGGCACAATTTTATTCTGCCGGCTACCATAGGGCAAATTTAAGGGTTTCCCCTCGATTTTTCTGGGATCCCATCATCAGACCCTGACTTGGTGAATATGGAACCACATCGCAATTACCGTTTCAAATAAAATTATGAATTATAAATAAATATAAATATATAAATTGAATTTGACCATACGTGCTTATAAAATTTATGGGTTTCCCTTGATTTCCCTGGCATCCCATCATCAGATCCTGACTTGGTGAATATGGGACCACCTTGCAATCATACCCTTTCAAATAAAAAAAGAATTATTAAAATCGGTTCATAATTCGCAAAGATATCGAATAACATACATATATATAAAAAAAATATTCAGTCGATTTGAGAACCTCCTCCTTTTTTGAAGTCGGTTTTACTAGCCAGTTAAAATTTTTGTAATATTATATTTAAATGAAGGTATAAAGTATATAATTCTATATAAACTTCTCTGGGACGAACCGCACAGTACGTGACTAGTTAGGCTTCAACGTGTGAGGATGAATTTCGTGTTATTATTGAATCGCAATAAGAGTTGGTGGTAAGGGGGCAGGCCTCCCCAACCCATCTGGCCAGCGTGGGGAGTGTAGGCCAAATCCTCCTTCTGTCTGGGACGGACGAGAGAGCGTTTATTACCAGAACGAACGTTACAGAGCCGAGTGTGACGGCTCTTAGCCTCTTACGGCTCAGTCTCATTCATTACCACAAAATTTGTGTACAGTGCGCCTTATATGATGTACAATGTTACAAATAAATGTTTCTTCTTCTTCTTCTTCTACACTCGAAAAAAATGCGGTGTGGCTGTATCATGGACACGGACGTGTGTTGAATACGTTATATGCACTAAAATTATCTCAAAGTAGCAACGCTTCCCTCTCCCCCGCACGCGATGTTCCATAGTCCTTACTTAGCGTAATAAATTCTTTGATCCTTCATCTATCCAGTGGTGTGATTGAATTTTGAATGGAGATGATAGATTTGTAGCTGCAACACCAAACTGTATCCCCAGATTTTGTAATCATTCGTTTTTTAGGGTTCCGTACCCAAAGGGTAAAAAGGAACCCTATTACTAAGGCTCCGCTGTCCGTTCGTCCGTCCGTCTGTCACCAGGCTGTATCTCATGAACAGTGACAGTTAGACAGTTGAAATTTTCACAGAAATGATGTATTTCTATTGCCGCTGTAACAACAAATATTAAAAAACAGAATATTATTGTATGTATCGTAGCTCCCGATGATGAACCGATTTTGATTTTTTTTTATTTGATAGGTGAATTCGTCGGGAGTGTTCTTAGCTATGTTTGATGAAAATCGGTACGGCCGCCGCCACAAAATGACGGTATACATATTGTTTCATAACTCCTTCATTATGGATATCAAATGAAAGAGTATGGTAAATTTCAAATCCAAGATGGCCGCCACCACAAAACGGCGAATTTTTTTTTTTTTTTTTTCAAACTCCTTCATTATGACTTTCTTGAAAGGGCTTGACTAGACTAGGAGGTCGAGGGTCTTTTTTTTAAATCTAATTGTCTTGTTAGTTCCGCAATTTATAATAAAAAATTACGAGAAACGACGTTCCGTTGTTTGACGCACGTATCCGCACACATATTATTCCAGGTGTCACGCACTCTATTGTATTCGACTGTTTTCATGACATGCAAATATGCATATGTTAATAAAATAATTTATATTCTAATATGGTGTTAATAAATACTATATTTTTAATGAGATCTGGAATTCTTAAAATGCCATAATACTTATAATTATTAATTTGAATGTACATAATCATGTTTATTGAATTATGTACAAGCTTTTATTAGCGGTTTTGCCCACTTAACAAAGTACTATAATAATCACAGGTCGGAAAGTAGGTAGGAACCAGATCGATAGTAAAGATTGACAATCGACAGAACAAAATGAAACCAAAAATAATGTGCACTATAGGGCCGGGTACTATGGGGCCGTCCATTAATCACGTGAGGGGATTCGTTAAAAATCACGAAATATCTCAAGTGGGAGGTGGGGGGGATGTAGTAAGATATCACGTGTATTTATTTTTGTGGTTGTTCAGAGGAGTTATTAATGAAACCAAAAATAAAGTGCACTATAGGGCCGGGTACTATGGGGCCGTCCATTAATCACGTGAGGGGATTCGGTAAAAATCACGAAATATCTCAAGGGGGAGAGTAAGATATCACGTGTATTTATTTTTTGTGGTTGTTCAGAGGAGTTATTTGACTTAATGGCCTTCTACTGTTGCACCGCTCGCCATAGACACGAAATTCATCCTCACACGTTTGGAGCCTAACTAGTCACGTACTGTGCGGTTCGTCCCAGAGAAGTTTACATAGAATTATATACTTTATACCTTCATTTAAATATAATATTACAAAAATTTTTACTGGCTAGTAAAACCTACTTCAAAAAAGGAGGAGGTTCTCAATTCGACTGAATATTTTTTTATATATATGTATGTTATTCGATATCTTTGCGAATTGTGAACCGATTTTAATAATTCTTTTTTTATTTGAAAGGGTATGATTGCAAGGTGGTCCCATATTCACCAAGTCAGGATCTGATGATGGGATGCCAGGGAAATCAAGGGAAACCCTTAAATTTTATAAGCACGTATGGTCAAATTAAATTTTTTTATTTGAAAGGGTAATTGCGAGGTGGTTCCATATTCACCAAGTCAGGGTCTGATGATGGAATCCTCAGAAAAATCGAGGGAAACCCAAATTTGCCGGCAGAATAAAATTGTGCCACTCCATTGCTCCGAGCTGGTTGTCGTACAAGGCGACTAAGGAATATTGTGTCTTTGTCCCGGAAGACGGGCAGCAGCGTCTGCCGGGGTATTCCACCAAAAAGCTGCGCTCGCCAACTGAAGTCGGTTTCATTTTTAGGGTTCCGTACCTCAAAAGGAAAAACGGAACCCTTATAAGATCGCTTTGTTGTCCGTCTATCTGTCTGTCTGTCTGTCTGTCAAGAATTTCTATGTCGAGAATTCGTGGAGGTATCAAGCTGAAATTTGAACTGTATACTCAGGTCTACGGTCCCATGAAGTTGTAAAAAAATCAAACTGCTAAGTTTACGTAGAAAAAAGTTACGGCCGTTTATTCAGCAAAAAACGCATATTTCGACACACTCAAGGGAATCAAAACCTATAGGGTACTTCCCGTTGACCTAGAACTATGAAATTTGTCAAGTAACATCGTTATAGACTACAAGTACAGGAATAAATCTCAAAACTATACATTTGTAAATAGATCTTAAAAAATAGGGGGTCTATATTTTTTATAGGGTGTTGAAATTTCAAATTGAAACTACTAGTTCAAATGGGGTATCATATGAAAGGGCTTGATGGACACATTGCAAAAATATTTTACTAGCGGCCCGGTACGTGCTTCGCTACGTATAAAGTGAAATAATAAAAAATAAAAAAATTGGAACATCAAATTCATTTATTCAAACAAAAAAATATTTTATTAATTGCTAGCTATTTTGAAACTTAATCCAAAACATTTGGATAAACAATATTTTTGGTTTTTCCATTTTCAGCATGAATAAACAAACGTATGGGAGTACAGAGTCTCGAACAAGCAACATAAAGTCGAAGTACGTCCAAAATGAAATGACCGCATGAATGACATAACAACATGCTTGTACTGACAACACTGAAAACAGTTTGAATTTGACAGCACAATCCCCATCTGAAAAAAGTTTCAATTTGACAGCAAAATCCCCATTAACAAAATGATCCGCCATTTATTGAATTTATTTGTTACAAAAAATGTGATAAATATAGAACCGCTCTACCGATTTTGTGCAAACTTCACCTAAACCATCCACTAAATAGTCCGAACAAAGCCTAAACATTTGGTTTCGATAGGTGAGCCCGTTCTTGAGTTATAAAATTACAACGAAAAGTGGCATTGATTTTTATATATATAGATTTAATTATTTCGACGCATTATTTCTTATTTATAATGAAAAATATCAAATTTAATAATGATACTACGTACCTACGGAACCCTCGGTGGGCGAGTCCGACTCGCACTTGTCCGGTTTTTTTTTTTTAAATCAACTTTATTTAAGCACAAAACATTTATTTAATAATTTTATTTGTTATTTTGCAGCACTTTTGCGTGCTAGTGTCTGGTAAAATGTATGAAACCAGATGTTATTCTTGACATTTTTAATATCAATATTATGTACCACATTTCTAGATATTTGTATTTAATACTAAGTTTCACCAACGGTTTTGCTCTCGTGGAATTCGGAAATATTTATGCCCTTTCCTAGGGTATTTAGGTTATCTAATAGGTTGGGGAAAAAGTCTTTTCGTATTTTATATGAAAATTCAAAACATTTTTTAATAAAGTTTATTTACATTTAACTAAAGTATGTAGGTGCCATTTTGTTCGATAACTTTTTGCCATCTTGTAGGTATAGACATGATCCCATTACTATAGAAATTTTGGGACTTCTGTTCAAAAAACCGCGATAAGTGGTTTTGGCAGTCTTCTCGTGATGTTAACCTGACATTGCCTAAAGAATTCTGAAGAGACCGAAACAGGTGGAAATCAGAAGGTGCAAGGTCAGGACTATACGGCGGATGCATTAACACCTCCCAGTCAAACTCTCTTAATTTTTGCTGAGTGGCTAAAGATGTGTGAGGTCTAGCGTTATCATGATGAAAAATCACACCCCTTCTGTTAATTAATTCCGGCCGCTTTCTCTCAAGTTTTTGCTTTAATCTCATCAGTTGTTCACAGTAGAGTTCAGAATCGATAGTCCTGCCTGGCGGTAACAGCTCATAATGAATAATGTCCTTCCAATCCCACCATACACACAGCATCACCTTAGCCTTACCGGCCTTTGACCACGACCTTTTAATGCGCCAAAACTGTTTTGTGGTCAATTCCTAGTTCTTCAGCTACGTCGTAACTACTGATATGCCGATCTTGCTCCACTTTTTCAAAAATGGCATCCATTTTATCCGTAACAGGGCGACCAGAGCGACGTGCATCTTTGACATCAAAATTTCCGGGTTGAAAACGCCTAAACCAAATTTGTGCTACTCTCACAGACACTGCACTAGGTCCATAAACGTCACAAATTTTTTCGCAGCTTGCGTTGCATTTTTACCTTTTTTGTAGTAAAATTTTAAAATGTATCGAATTTCTTCATTAGATTCACTCATCTTGACAGTAAAAAAAAACATGAAAATCACACATTTACCTAATTTGAATTTGGAATTATCTTTTTTAAAATTTAAACTTTTTAAAGATATCAAAACCTTTCAGATACAAATGGTATAACCAAAGAGATTTTATTACAAGTTCATACATACTATAATGCGAAAAGACTTTTTCCCCTACCTAATATAAAGCAGCGGTTTAAAATTTTTGCTGTAGGCATAGGGTCCTTGATTTCTAATGACAACAGCCTGGGCGCTAAGCCGGGACGCTAAGACGGGCCGCTAAGACGGGCCGCTAAGACGGGCCGCTAAGACGGGCCGCTAAGCCGGGACGCTAAGACGGGCCGCTAAGACGGGCCGCTAAGACGGGCCGCTAAGACGGGCCGCTTAGCCGGGACGCTAAGACGGGCCGCTAAGCCGGGACGCTAAGACGGACCGCTAAGACGGGCCGCTAAGACGGGCCACTAATACGAGCCGCTTAGCCGGGACGCTAAGACGGGCCGCTAAGCCGGGACGCTAAGACGGGCCGCTAAGCCAGGACGCTAAGACGGGCCGCTAAGACGGGCCGCTAAACCGGGACGCAAAGACGGGCCGCTAAGACGGGCCGCTAAGACGGGCCGCTAAGCCGTCGTAGCGTGCTCTATGTAGTTCGGACTTTCGGAGAGCTTGGAGTAATTACACCCACCCCACCCGTACACATTAGTAGTTCAACCAAACAAACAAACTCTACAGCATCATAATACTTACTAGGCCGGATTCTAGCCCACGGGGCCAAAATCGAGGTTGAGTGGAGCGAGTAGATTTGCTGACTGTAGGTACATACGTTTTCCATTGATTTCAATGGTAAATGTATTTGATGATCATTCGTCAAGGACATGATCGATCTAAATTTGACACAAAGGTGCTATCCATAAATTACGTCACACGAATTTCATGATGTGACGTCACATATTTTGCAATTTTACATCTAGAGTTGCAAATGTTTTTGAGTTTTTCGTTAATACTTTAAGTTCGTGTTTTCAGCACTTAGATAATAAAAGATTTTGAAATGTCACGTCACGAAATTTAGGACCCCTCCCACCCCCTTGTCACACAATGTCACACTTCGTTGACCCCCTCCCCCTTAACGTGTGACGTCTTTGTGACAAGTTTCATCAAAATCGGCTCAGTTGTTTTGGAGCCTATTCATTGAGATCCAAGAATGAGTTTTCGGTGGATAAAGCGTTGCGCTCGTTCCACTCAATTAGTGTAGATCTAAGATGTTTTAATGTCATAGATGTAGATATCACAATATTAATATTGTCAGACAAATTACACAGCGCCATCTAGGCCCTAATTAAGCGAAGCTTGTGTTATAGGTACTAGACAACTGATAAACATACGTAAATACATTTTTTTTTTGTAAATACATACTTATGATACATAGAAAACACCCAGATCAAGACAAACAGACATGTTCATGCACACAAATGTTTGTCCTGTGTGGGAATCGAACCCACGAGCGTTGGCGTCGAAGGTGCCTCATTGACCGCTACACCACCGAGCTCGTCAGATAGATCGGCATCAATCCACTGCACTGTTGGGATATAGATCTCTCCTCAATCGAAGGGGTTTAAATCATACTCCACCACGCTGCTCAACTGCAGGTTGGCGGAGGCCAGTGTTTTCAAGCCGCCCTAAGGCCACTCACTTTTTTTTATACTACTGAAGTGGCAAACAATCATACGGCCCGCCTGATGACAAGCAGTTACCGCAGCCTATGAACGCCTGTAACACCAGGGGCATCACACACGCGTTGCCGACCATGTAGAAATCTCTTTACACCCTTTTTGAAGAATTCCAAGCTGTAGTCTTCCGGGAAAACCACGACAGGCAGTTTATTTGGCGCAGCCGAGTATTGTCTGAATAATAAAGAAACTATATAGTTTAAACTTACCAGAAATATTAGCCGCCGGCGGGAACAAGTAAGCTGTCATAGCTAACGTTGTGGCCATAGCTTGGAAGACATTTTGTGTGTTGTGTATGCTCGAGATTTTAGCGGTGACGTCCATCGTTTTCGAACGCTTTGAGGATTCTGAAGGCAATAACCTAATGTTACTTATCTGTTGCATGACCACAGTGTAAACATTGTACCTATATTAATTTTATGAGTAGTATATTGTGTAGGTAATTAGTGTAATGTGTGTAGTTGTAACGGCGTATCCACACATGGCCGCTGGAAAAAACAATAAAAAGTACTATAACTTTTGTTACGGCACTAGCTACATAAACGCAATATATGAAAAAAAAACCAGTCCCGTAGGTTTTTAAGCCACGAGTGTCGCCTTCTTCCCACGCTGCTTTTGCCGGCAATCTTTCCCTGCTTAATGAGCTTAAGAACTCTGTATTTCTCATTTCGCAACACGGGTCCAAAGTAACATAAGCGTTGGTACATAGAGCGAAAATACTGAATATCTGACAAACCTGGTTTCTAGTGTTTGACAATAAAACTTGATTAGGTAATTTTAACCTTGCAAAGTCAGTGATGGCAGATAGGGTAGCAAGGTTCTAGAGCAGAAGCCGCGTGTGGAGGTCTTTATAATAATAAATAATATAAATATTTCTGGACAATTTACACAGCGCCATCTAGTCCCAAATTAAACGCAAAGCTTGTGTTATGGGTACTAGACAACTGATAAATGTACTTAAATACATTTCTTTTTGTAAATACATACATGTTCACAGACATGTTCTTGCACACTAATATTTGTCTTGGAATCGAACCCGCGACCTCGGAGTCAAAGTGGCCATTGCTAAACATTCGACCACCGAACTCGTCAAAGACGTTGGGAATGGTATTAAACGTTGGGCATGGCGGCGTCCAAGTTTTAATGACCGAAAATGAATCAGAGCCATCAAAAAAGCGTCTTCTAGTGGCTAGATGAGAAAGGCGAATGATCGCATTTGGTGGAAGACATTGGCGAAGATCTATACACGCCAGAGGGTAGAATATATAAATACAAATATAGGGCAGACACAGATTGATGATGATGAAGGTAATTCTAATTATATCTAGCTGTGGCCGCGACTTCGTCCGCGCGGAATAGTTGTTTTTTTTTTATTATTTATTTATATTAATAAAAATAAATGAAATTTCTAAAATAAAATCCTAAGGTACTCCAACTTTAATATACAACAAATAACCGAATTCTTGTGCTCCAACGACAGATGACTAAATAGTTAAATACTTTGTAACACTAACTGCAACCTAGCAGGGTTTTCAAGTGTAAGTCGGTAGGTATATGTATTCTTTACGGCGCATGCTCTTTCTTGCCCAAAGTGTAATTATTATGTTTACAACTTATTATTGGAGTAGTTGGGATGTCGGACACAGAAGGAGTAGGTATTTGTCTAATATCCAACTGTTATTATTTTATTTAAAGTATTTAAACCGACAGAAAAACACGAGGTTCTATATTTTCCTATATTTTAGGGTTTATAGTCAAGATTTCTGGGCAAAGATATTAATTACTACATAAGGATGTGCTATTTCTAAGATAAAATTTGTCTCTGCGACTATATGCACGTGCTGTGTGTGGGCGTACGATACCTCCCGTGATTTCTTTGGTGGACTACAGGTACCTCCAGATGATTTAGTTAAATACTGTAATGAGCTAGAAGCGCAATCTAGGCAGAATTTTTTGTCATTTGTAGGAAACAATATTTTAGATAAATTATTACATGTATTATTAAAACAAGTACTATTTATATCACAGCCATACTTATGTTTCCCCCATATATTCATGACAAATTGTTTATCCGAATGCGAATTCATTATATTGTTAAATTTAATAATAGAAAATTGAAATCTAAAAATAAACCTTCACGTAAATATTTAGCAGTGCAACATTTGTAAATATGTATATTTTATTCTTGTTAATAAATGATTATTATATAAATATTAAAGATTATTTGATTTCGAATTTTGTGACAACCCTTGCATATCGGCGAACGACCGCGTGGATACCTACGCAAGCGGCGGCATTGTCCCACATCAAAGGCGATGCGCTACTGTATGAAAAATAGTAATACTGTGCCAGTGTGCACTGCGGTCACATGAGTAAAGAAACGGAACAGAGAGAAAGCTGTCTAAGATCCGCAAAATTTGTGCCTATTCTGATAGGGTTGACACTTTTTGCTCGTACAAAAGGATTAGGGGAAAAAATAAAAATAAATGTATATTAATAAAATGTATTCACACGTACACTTAATATCTAAAATACAACGTACTTATTCCAAAAACTAAAAGTAAATTAATAATATTAATAGCCCGACTGGGAAATTACCACACCTCACAGAAGACCGCAGTCAAATAACATCTCTCTGGAGTGTTATTGTGTTCCTGCGTCAAGTCAACAAAAAGAAGGATTAGCAGCAATAGCAGCCGGGGTTGCAACGCGCGAGTGGCATTTACTGTGTTGCAAGCAGTGGCGGCTGTACCTTAAGTGCGCTCGTGCGCTGAACCACCATTTCGAAAGATTAAAAGTTACATAATATTATTTCATCTTTATTTTTAAATTACCATTTTAATACCTATTTATTTTTTAAACATACAAAAACATATAACTAATAAAATATTTCATAATGACGAAACAATTTCAAAGCTCTTTGCTAAACTATTAAGAGTTATTTTCCCTGTAAACAAAAATCGCCGCTCGCCGAAGCACACGAGAGCTGCTAATGTAACTTAAATGGGCGACGAGCTAATATGCCTGACGCGTGAAACAAAAGATAGTTCATAGAAATGTACCGAGTATTGGGTTTGTTTCCGTGCGCGCCGCACAGGCGAATCGAAGACATTTTGCTATGCCGAAGATTACCGAGAGCAGCCGACGATGTTTGACGAAATTCGCGGGCGGCCATGTCTAGGGATCGCTAAAATGCACTTTCTATGCTCAATATTGAAAAAATAAAAATATACAAACAATACCACCGGGTATTGCTTGTATAATTTTTTAATTTTAATAAAAAGGTGATTGAACGATTCGCTTCATAAAAATGGCGTCCCATAGATTTAATGTATAAAAACTAATAAAAAAAATAACATGTTTTATGTAAATTGTTGTTTTGTTACAATTTTTAATCTTAATACTTATTAGTGAGCAAGTAAAGTGTGATAGTCAAAATACGAAATATTTTAACTTTTTCTATTATATTTCATACACACAGTACAGTAAATAACCATTTTGTCACACTTTTTTTATTTTTAACTTTTATTCGTAAACAACGTGGAGCGCACACAAACACCTATACGTGCAACGCGCAGGCCCTGAGCTTGTCCACTGGCGGAGTCAGTTTGAACCGGTTATTTCTAACCGCGGCGTGTACGCGACGAGCGGCCAGTGGACACGCACACAAGGCCACGCATGCTTGTAGTAGTGTACCTAAACACCGCGGTTGAATGAAGCTTTATCTCTGTTCGTTTCTTTACTCATGTGCTGCGGTCGCAAAATCTCATCTAACTGGGTCTCTAATATCTTCGTCTATTAATTGCCCTAAATCTATACTAATATTATAAAGCTGAAGAGTTTGTTTGTTTGTTTGAACGCGCTAATCTCAGAAAGTACTGGGTCGAATTGAAAAATTATTTTAGTGTTACTCGTAGATAGCCTATATTTCAAGGAAGGGTATATAGGCTATATAACATCACGCTAACCACCAATAGGAGCGGAACACCAATGAAAAATGGCAAAAAAATATTCCTTCAGGAAATGTTCCTCGTTAAAAGTTCTAAAAAAAACCGCGACAGCATATGTCTATCTTTTAAGATTAACTCACTATAACCTTTATTATGGTAATCAAATTTGTTTGTAATTAATGCATTATTTGCAAACAAATTTGAAAGCAGCTATAAAATTAGTAGGTACCTACATAAATTATTCACCATAAGTTTTTTTTTTCTTAATAGGCTATTTTCCAATGTTTAAAAATTGTATAAATTGTTTAACAATATCGTAAAATACACAAAACTATAAAGATCTGCAAACTTTCATTCTAATATCTTCAGTCAGACTTTTTTTAGCGTTGATAAAAGTTTGGCGGGAAAGTCCATTTTAAAAGTATGAAATTATTAAAAAATAATATTTCCATTGGAGAAGCAATAAAAAATGCTATAACTTTTATTATGATACTAATCACATAAACGTAATATTTAACATAGCTGTCGTACAAATTTCTGATTTGATGCATACAAAATACAAACCTGTGACGTCATAATTCGGTAGTCTTTTGTATGGAGCGTTTTGGGGCAGTCTAAAAATTGTGATTTTCAAATTACTATATCTCGAGAGATTTTTGTGCTATCGAAGTAATTCTTTCACATATGGTTATATTATAGAGACGTCCTTACATATCAAACCGAAAAAAAATATAGTCAAATAGCCTATTATACAACTTGATTTCCTATGGTCTTACCACGATACCTGATATTCACGCGGACGAAGTCGCGGGCAACAGCTAGTATTTAGATAAACTAGCACACAATCTTTTTAAAGACCCAAAAAAAGATGAGCAATTTATGTGAAACACTTAATGCTGGTTAGGCCGTCTGTTGCCGTGGTGACGCGTCGCCTTGCGCTTGTAAAGATAGCGACGAGTCTCCTTATCCTAATTTAACTTTTTTATTTTTATTTATTTAAACTTTTAGTTTTTTGAAAGGCGGACTTAATGCTAAAAGCATTCTCTACATCAAGTCAACCTTTGGGAAAAGCAGATAAGATTCGAAAGCGGTTCATAAAATAACAGTAATGAACATACACACAATACATAGCTATGAAAACATAAAATTACATCCGATACATAAATATATATTGACGAGCTCGGTGGACGAATAGTTACTTTGAGCAATAGCCACTTTGACTCCGAGGTTGCGGGTCCGATTCCCGCACAAGACAAACATTTGTGTGCATGAACATGTCTGTTTGAACATGTTGGTCTGGGTATTTTCTATATATTTAAAATAAAATGTATTTAAGTACATTTATCAGTTGTCTAGTACTCATAACACAAGCTTTGCGCTTAATTTGGGACCACATGGCGCTGTGTAAATTGTCCAGAAATATTTATTTATTATTATTATTTATATTGTACACATATACACGAAAACGCAAAGGAAAACAATAGGACAATGATGATTATTGCTTGGACAAATTCTCAAATAAATAAGCGTGAACATCCTTTTTGAAAATGAACTTACTGGACGATTCTCTGATGGGGCCAGGTAACGTGTTCCTGATGCCTGGACGCTAAAGAGTCTGACATGAAGCCAGATACAGAGTGGAGTATAGAGTACAAGCTCGTTACTTCGAACTCCTTATGAAACACACACCATAATTTTATGTTAATTTATTCAGCAGTTCAGCACGTGTAAATAGCATGTATTTAGACAGTTTACAAAATTTTCAAAGAATTTTGTTACGAAAAGAATTACGCTTCAGTTGGTTAACTAATTATCTTTATTTAACATCGAAATAAATATAATATAGATTATAATTTTGTTATGATTTGAATTATTCCGATTCTAACTTATTTAATTTTGACATTGATATTAATCTTATTCTATTTATTATACACCTGTTGACGAATTTTCGATTACCTATTTGTAAAGAATATGGAAGAGCAGAGTCCTCTAACACGAGTAAAATTTTCTCAAAGGAGGACTCACGCCACGAAACTCTGTATCAGCATGGTGAGAAAATGAAATAATAGTACATTACGATATTAGTGCGTTATGATGGTTATAACATGCGAGGCGGAATTTCAGCCCGAGCCGAAGGCGAGGGCGTAATTGAGCCGAGCATGTTATAACCAATACGCACGTATATCGTACGACGTTTTTCAACACATTTGCGAGGAAACAGAAAAAAAAAATATATTTTGTTCATTTTTAATTATTGAAACAGTTAGTGAAATTACAATTATTAAAATGATACGTAGTTGTAGTTGGTTTTTTAATTATGTTTTTATTATTATTATTACTATTCATAATGTCATAGCTGCGTGAAAATGTTGGCAAAGACTTTAGAGCATGCAGCCAAGTTTTTAAATTACCGAATAAACTGATTTTTTTTATTTTAAATAAACTCAATCTGTGAATGCACACTGTTGCTTTCCCGCCATTTTAACAGCGCGCTAGAGCTGCCTACTGATTGGCGCCGTGCGGCGATTAGTTCGAAATTTGAATAGCAACAGCGCGCGTAATGGCAAATAATACTGTTATGGAATTTGTATGGACTATAACTGTGCTATAACTTAACTATTTGCTTTGGTAACACACGCGTTTTTTATGACCCGCTTTACATATTTAAAACCGGTGGGATTACATCAGCTTTACGAGCAAAGGTGTTGAAAATTATTATTATGTATCTCTTTTTAATCACGGGTCAAGCCCGGTCATTTGATAGGCGTGCGCGGGGATATAGATCCAACGCATAGAGGCCCCTTTGAGAAATTTGGTAATGTTGTATCTCTTTTTAATCACGGGTCAAACCCGGTCATTTGATAGGCGTGCGCGGGGATATGGATCCAACGCGTAGAGGCCCCTTTGAGAAATTTGATGTAATGTTGTACGCCCGCCGTGACCCGCTCCAGGATATGTCAATGGAACAACATATCCATGAACAGGTCTCGGCAGGCGTTGAGATTATTGCAAAGTGTGATGGAAAATAAATGGGCTATGGAGATGAGATCTGGGTGGACTTAATACCGGGCTAATTTTGTATTATTATTATAATTTTTTTGAGGATGGTGTTATCACTTCAGACAAAATATTTACTTTTATTATCTACTACCTGATACCCCGACTTTGTCCACGTGTAATTTTAACTAATTTTTTTACTTTTACTACGCATTTTTAACAGGCAAATTTTAACTACTTTGACAGTATCTTTTTTCACTGAGATCAGATTTGAATATAATAAAACCTAACTATATGTTACTCTTAGGTAAGTAAACCTAAACCGAAAAAAAACGTTTTGTAGTTTTGGAGATAAGCTTAGATATACAGACATACAAAAATTAAAATAAATACTCAATAGTTATCATCATCTGTGAATAGGAATAGGATAAGATTGTATGGACGAACTGAAGAGAGGTCATTTATTTAAATATTCTTTATTGCACATTACAAAAAAAGTTACAAGAGTATACGTAAGTGGTATGCAAAGGCGGGCTTATCTCTAATAGAGGTCTCTTCCAGCCATCCTTCAGCAATGGGACATATAGTATGTTAAGTAATTATGTTATATACACTCTAAGAATATATACATATTCATATATAGTTCACATTATACACATACTAAACTTTTTTTTTCTTTTTTACGCCCTACGCGCGCGATGGACAACCTTCCGGAGGTAACTACGCGAAGGAGGTGGTGAATCCTCATGGATACCAATGTAGCGTAAGGCTACGTTGATTATGTCGGACTCTTACCGACTAAACACCACCTAGGGACTGCTTTTAGCCTTGCGGGGCCTTAAAACCTTCATCTAAGCGATCGCTCGTAGGGAACGGGCGACGCAAACGCCGCTCACGAATGAGCGTGCGTTAAGTGAAAATGGCAGCCCCATGAAGTGGGGTGAGCCATAAGAGATGTAACGGCACATACTAAACATATAAATACATTAATATTCCTGGACAAATTACACACGGCCATCTAATCCCAAACTAAGCAAAGCTTGTACTATGGGTACTAGATAACTGATAATATACTTAAATACATTTTTTTTTGTAAATTTATACATACATACAATACATAGAAATCGCCCAGACCAAGACAAACAGACATGTTCATGCACACAAATATTTATCTTGTATCGAACCCGCAACCTCAATGTGGCAATTGCTAACCATTCGACAACCGAGCTACTATCTAGACATATTAGATAAATAATAGTCTTAATTTTTTTTCTTAAAGGAATCAAGGGCAATCTATTCCATAACTGAGCAGCGCTGTAGGTGAATGAATTGTAAAAAAAAATATATATGCGCAGTAGGGATCAGCAGCATTTTGGTGTGGCACGGACGACGAGGGCGCGAGGTAGGGGAAGGAGATTAAAACGGAAGCGGAGGTAGACTGGAGCAGAAAAAATATGAAGGATCTTGTAAATAAAAGTCAGGATATGGAAATTTATATACATTGACAACAAAAAAAACAACCCAAGATGCTTCCTGTAGCATCGATAATGACACGATTTCTCGGTAGAGTTCAATCGCTTTATGTCTCTACTAAAATTATCATAATGAGTAGAAATTACTCATTTGGACAAATAGTTTTCTGTCTTTTAGGTATGAAGTAAGCCATTTACTCACTCTCCCCCGCATCACACCCCGACGACTCCATACAAATGTCGCGTCGTTTACTGCTGCATAAACAATGACGTATGTGCAGAGCGGGAATGGGTGTGTGTGTATGCGGTGCCATACAAACTCTTCCAGATTTGTCTCAGAGGGGAGGTGAGACAGAGAATTGTTACTTTCCTGCGATATTCTGTGAGGTGGAGATACTTTCCCAGTCGAGTGGCTTACGAAATATATTATGCCCTACTTGTATTTTCGCTAGAGCTTGCGCCGCATGCACGTGAGGTTGGATTTGATTCAAAGATGTTAAAGAGCCACTTACACCCCAAAACCAAGACGTGTTTTATACTATAAATATTTAAAAAAATGGAATAATTCAATTCCTCTCCTAGGTGGGATTTGAACTCACGACCTCTCGATTACCGGTCGAGTGCTCTTCCAACTGAGCTACCAAGAAGGTTTGTGATGGCACAGGTGATGGTAGCGAATTTTTGCAATATATATTTTACTGCTGTGAAGTCGCAGTGTGGTGCAATCTACCTATTAAGTATTACACTGCTAAATAAGGCGTAGCAGTCCATCGTTGCAGATAAAACTCGTCTATTTTTTGATAACACCAAACTTATGAAATTATTTAAATACTTGATTTCGATCAACTTGTGTTTTATTAACCGACTTCAAAAAAGGAGAAGGTTCTCAATTCGACTGAATATTTTTTTTGTATGTATGTTATTCGATTTCTTTGCGAATTGTGAACCGATTTTCATGATTCTTTTTTTATTTGAATGGTTATGATTGCATGGTGGTCCCATATTCACCACGTCAGGATCTGATGATGGGATGCCAGGGAAATCAAGGGAAACCCTTAAATTTTATAAGCACGTATGGTCAAATTCAATTTTTTTATTTGAAAGGGTAATTGCGAGGTGGTTCCATATTCACCAAGTCAGGTTCTGATGATGGAATCCCAGAAAAATCGAGGGAATCCCTTAAATTTGCCCTATGGTAGCCGGCAGAATAAAATTGTGCCACTCCATTGCTCTGAGCTGGATGTCGTACAAGGCGACTAAGGAATCTTATATATATTCTTTATTGCATAAATATTACAAAGTGTTTCGTGTTATACAGGTAAATACAAAGGTGAGCTTATCTCTACGAGAGATCTCTTCCAGCCAACCTCAATGGTTGTACTCGAGACATTACATTGTTGGACGGGTAGACCAAATAAAAACGTCAAATATAACAAAAATGAAACTGAAATACATGACAAAATAAATCTACTTCTAGTTACTACATTGATAAACAAATACATAGACATACATATATTAACATATCTTACTATTTACATATACTACACCATACTATTTACTTATATATCAATCTTGTGTCACGTGAAAACTTTTCTCCCGGAAGACGGGCAGCAGCGTCTGCCGGGGTATTCCACCAATAAGCTGCGCTCGCCAACTGAAGTCGGTTTCAATTTTTAGGGTTCCGCACCTCAAAAGGAAAAACGGAACCCTTATAAGATCACTTTGTTGTCCGTCTGTCTGTCTGTCAAGAATTTATATGTCGAGAATGCGTGGAGGTATCAAGCTGAAATTTGAACTGTATACTCAGATCTACGGTCCCATGAAGTTGTAAAAAAATCAATCTGCTAAGTTTACGTAGAAAAAAGTTACGGCTGTTTATTCAGCAAAAAACGCATATTTCGACACACTCAAAGGAATTAAAACCTATAGGGTACTTCCCGTTGACCTAGAACTATGAAATTTGGCAAGTAACATCGTTATAGACTACGAGTACAGGAATAAAGCTCAAAACTATACATTTGTAAATAGATCTTAAAAAATAGGGGGTCTATATTTTTTATAGGGTGTCGAAATTTCAAATTGAAACTACTAGTTCAAATGGGGTATTATATGAAAGGGCTTGATTTCTTTTTCGACGCATTATTTCTTAATTATAATGAAAAATATCAAATTTAATAATGATACTACGTACCTACGGAACCCTCGGTGGGCGAGTCCGACTCGCACTTGTCCGGTTTTTTTTAAATATCACCTTTTACTATTTGTTTTAGCAAACATATTCAGTATTTTATTTTCATACTGTCGCATCCTTCATACGTAAACCTATAAAGTGTAGATATTCTAGTCCATCAATCAAAGCCAACGACGTTGTTATTACGTGCACATATTGGATGCACATATTGGTGCAGCTGACATTGAGTCCTTTATCGTACGATGCAGGCGTGCACATGCATTTGCCTGGAAATCCATTGCGATCTAAATTACTGAAGCTATAAGCTATCAACTAATTCTCTGTCAGTAATTGGGACTTGCCTACTACATACGAGTATTCCTATATGTCTCGTATAAGCAAGGAGTAGTTGTGGTAGCTATCTAGCTATATATATATATTATATATTATATAATAGGTAGGGGAAAAAGTCTTTTCGCATTATAGTATGTATGAACTTGTAATAAAATCTCTTTGGTTATACCATTTGTATCTAGCAGGTTTTGATATCTATAAAAAGTTTAAATTTCAAAAAAGATAATTCCAAATTCAAATTAGGTAAATGTGTGATTTTCATTTGTTTTTTTTACTGTCAAGATGAGTGAATCTAATGAAGAAATTCGATACATTTTAAAATTTTACTACAAAAAAGGTAAAAATTCAACGCAAGCTGCGAAAAAAATTTGTGATTATTATGGACCTAGTGCAGTGTCTGTGAGAGTAGCACAAATTTGGTTTAAGCGTTTTCAATCCGGAAATTTTGATGTCAAAGATGCACGTCGCTCTGGTCGCCCTGTTACGGATAAAATGGATGCCATTTCTGAAAAAGTGGAGCAAGATCGACATATCAGTAGTTACGACGTAGCTGAAGAACTAGGAATTGACCACATAACAGTTTTGGCGCATAAAAAGGTCGTGGTCAAAGACCGGCCAGGCTTCAGAGACTCTGGCGAAACCCGGGTTAACCCGCAACAAGGTGATGCTGTGTGTATGGTGGGATTGGAAGGGAAGATATTCATTATGAGCTGTTACCGCCAGGCAGGACTATCGATTCTGAACTCTACTGTGAACAACTGATGAGATTAAAGCAAAAAGTTGAGAGAAAACGGCCGGAATTAATTAATAGAAGGGGTGTGATTTTTCATCATGATAACGCTAAACCTCACACATCTTTAGCCACTCAGCAAAAATTAAGAGAGTTTGACTGGGAGGTGTTAATGCATCCGCCGTATAGTCCTGACCTTGCACCTTCTGATTTCCACCTGTTTCGGTCTCTTAAGAATTCTTTAGGCAATGTCAGGTTAACATCACGAGAAGACTGCCAAAACCACTTGTCGCGGTTTTTTGAACAGAAGTCCCAAAATTTCTATAGTAATGGGATCATGTCTCTACCTACAAGATGACAAAAAGTTATCGAACATAATGGCACCTACATACTTTAGTTAAATGTAAATAAACTTTATTAAAAAATGTTTTGAATTTTCATATAAAATACGAAAAGACTTTTTCCCCAACCTAATATATTAGCTCAGCATATTGGCTCCGCTTCGCCCGATGGTAAGCGAAAAGAGGAGCCCCAATCGCATCGGCAACGGACAAGAGGCAGTTGACGCTGCCATGCTGGCCTACAAGATGCTTCTTCACGCTTCGCTTGAAGGATCTCATATTGTATGTATGGCGAAATACATATTATTATGCTGGCAACGTGTTCCACTTTTTAATAGTGCGACATAGATAGAAGTTGCCAAACATTTTAGTACGCGAAGGAATGATCCAACCGTGAACTTGTGATATTGCAAGCCTGCACGTGACGTTCTGTGACGGAAAGGCGAGGAAGGGATAAGGGAAAACAATTCTTCAGAGCACTCACCATGGCATAGGCGGTTAAATACGCTTAGTGAGCTAAAAGCTCTGCGGAGCTGAAGAGGTTCAAGATTCTTGGTAACCTCTTCGCCACCAATTATGCGGACCGCTCGTCTTTGCAACCTATCGAGAGCCTCGAGGAGATACTGGGCGGAACCATCCCAGAGATGCAAGCAGTACTCCACGCAGGCCCAAACTTGAGTCTTATACAAAAGACAAAGCTGGTCCGGCGCGAAGAACCGCCGCACTCTGTTCAGGATCCCGAGTTTCTTTGAGGCCGTTAAAATGAGGCATTGCAGCGAATATCCATGCCTAGCATATGCAAGCTCTTATGCAAATTGAGCGAAGTGCTCTGAAGACTGGGGATAGGATGGAATGGAAATGTTTATGTGGTAAACGCGCACACTTGGATTTTCTTAGCATTGAAATCGACCAGATTGCTGGAACCCCATTTACTAATGAGATCCAACACCCGATCCAGTTCAACTACAAGAGTCTCTCGTTTCTCACCGATTTCTGCCCTACCAGCACCAGGCCGACCGAAATATCGGCCATGAACCATACTCTCGCCAGCATAGCAATGAATGTTTCCAAGAGGTAGCATGTCATTGATATGAAGCAGAAAGAGGATGGAAAATAGTTAATAGATTCAGATGTTATTTTGCGATAGTCAAATTTACAAGCAATTTGATCAGTGGCGTAGCTACCGTAGGGCTAGCTGGGGCAGTGCCCCGGGGCCCCCAAGCTCGCTCAGGGGGCCCCTCGGACTCTGACTTCCAAACTGCAAAATGTTTGTCTTCCGTGGGAAACGAACCCACGACCCCGAGATCAGCAGCCTAACACGTAAACCATTGATCTTTAGTGCCTGTCAAAATATATAAGTATTTGGTTTTTAATTTTATTATGGAGTCGACTGTATTACGACGAATCTATAGTACGACGAATCTGGATTACGACAAATCTGGAGTACGCCGAATACGGAACACGACGAATACGGAACAAACGATTTTAAATAGTTTAGTTGGGGCCCCAGTTTACTTTTTGCCCCAGGGCCTTTGGTTACCTAGCTACGCCACTGAATTTGATCTACACTACTTTGCGTACTTCCGACATATATATATATACTTAATATTATAAATGTGAATGTGAGTATTTTGCTACGCTTTCATGCCCAAACTTCTCAACCGGTCGTCATGAAACTTTGTACACATATTCTCAAAGGTATTAGGAAGGACATAGGATACCTACTTTTTATTAAAAAAAAGTGAACGCGGGCTAGGCCTCGGGTGGAAGCTAGTAGAATGGAAATAGAAAGCCGTGGCACACATAGAGTTGTAAGTACCCAAAACTTTTCGACAGTTTAATATATTATCTTTAAACTGTTTAATGTATTGTCTGAGGAGCTCGATGGCGTCGTTGCGCGTGTCAGCCTAATCGAACACGCAAGTTAAGTAACGTCCACCGTAGCCTGTCCGTTGATGGGTTCATATTATCCCGAGCTGCTCCGTGTTTCGGAGGGCACGTTAAGCCGTCGGTCCCGGCTGTTGTCATTAGATGACAGTTGTTGGCCGTGTGGTTTCCTGCAGACTAGAATAGAATCACTCCGTTTCTTCCCGTGGATGTCGTACAAGGCGACTAAGGGAAATACATTATCAAATATCGATCAGGCCTCCCCAACCCGTTTGGCCAGCGTGTAGGCCAAATCCTCCTTCCGTCTAGGATGGACGAGAGAAGGTCGTGCTCCTGTAGTGGAGACTAAAATGGACCTGATAATGATGATGTTAAAGCTAAGTCAGTTGCCTTTAAGCGACGAATGGTTCGGCAACGCGCGTGTGATGCCCCTGGTGTTACAGGCGTTCATAGGCTACGGTAACTGCTTTCCATCAGGCGGGCCGTATGCTTGTTTGCCAATCCAGTGGTATAAAAAAAAGAAGAATGTATTGTCTCAGGTCACGAAATAGAGAGCTGGTGGAACAGTCAACTGGTTTATAAAAATAACATTTTCTTTTAGGTGGATGTGCAGATTCAGAAGACGCTCTCCTTATGGAGAGACGCATGTTATGGCGTGCTCCAGAACTGCTGAGGGATCCAAACCCTCCATCCAGAGGCTCCCAAAAAGGAGACGTGTACTCCTTTGGGATCATCTTGTACGAGATACTCGGCCGCAATGGACCCTGGGGTGATACGAATTTAACACATGCAGGTAAGATAATCTGTGAGTTTTATCATTAAATTCCAGCACACATTGTGTAGACTTATTATGAAACATTTTATAGCTCGGTAACCGAAACCGAAACTATCGTATATCCGAAATAAAAATCTATCCGAAACCGTAACAAAAACCGATATGAAAGTTTCGGATAATTAAAATAAGATATAGAGACGGAATATAAATGAGACTAGGGATTGCAATCCGGAAAACCGGATCCGGTAATCCGGCGGATCCGGCATTATTAAACGGTTACCGGATCCGGTACTAATATACCGGATCCGTACTACGGATCCGGTGCTAGCAATTTTTGGCAAAATAATAGATCTCTGCATGAGTAGGTACTTTAAATGCATTGCGCGTGGTGTCACAATTAACACTATTTATTTTCTACTATCCTTTTTTCAAAATAAAAATGATTTTCGTATAATGTACCTATAATGAATATTAAGACAATTATTACTTAAAATAATTATTTATCGTAAGCTGATTAAACTAAAGAGTTGTATTTATAAAACAAACTCATTATTGTGATAATTGTGCCATTCTTTAGACAGATTCATCAAATCATGATGGTGTATGTCATAAATATAAGACTTGTTTGTTAGCATCCTCAAATACTTTAATGATTATTGTGAACTCATCTCAGTAAATTACGTAAGGTTAATTATATTAGATTTTATAAAGTTACTTACTAAAATAATGGATCTATCTGTGAAAGTGAAATCTAGGAAGACTGAGCTATTCGTTAGTCGTTACATCGTTAAAATTTTACTGGTTATCTATACTACTAGATTTTAATTGTTTGCTCGTTGTCTAATCTTACCATCAGATTAGAAATAAAATTGATTTTATATATTTTTTTATAAACTACCTATATAAAGTATGTACATGACACTTGATTCACTTACTAACAGTTCATTTTGAATTGAATAGCGAAAATCATTCTGATTTGATCAATCCGGCCGGATCCGGTCGGATCCGGCCGGATCGATGGGAATCGGGTCGGATCCGGCCGGACTGAAAATGATGCCGGATTGCAATCCCTAAATGAGACATGTTTTGATAAGTTCTCGCCGGTCAAGATGACATACTAACTGCGTCGCTCGACGCTTGCATCGTTTATTTGCATAATAATTACATACTTCTCCATATCTGTCATCCATTTTTTTTTTTATACTACTTCGGGTGGCAGACAAGCATACGGCCCGCCCGATGTGAAGCGGTTACCGTAGCCATATTAACGCTCGCAACATAAAATATCGCTCGCGCGCCGCCACCCCCGCTGCCACCGCAGCATCTCCTTCCTTTCTGGTGACCTCACTCACTCGCAGGAACACAACAGCCCTCAAGGGAACCGTTATTTGGCTGCGGTATTCTGTGAGGTGGAGATACATTCACCAGTCGGGTAGCTTACAATTACGCTCCCTACCTCTCTTTTCGCCAGAGCTTCGTTTGTCAGTCAGCAGGGTGTACCGCGTGCAGGTGAAGTTGGCTTTGGTTCAAAGATGTTGATGAACCACTTACACCCCATTCTTGTGAAATTAATATTACGAAAAAAAAATTAAGGCCCATTCTAATGACAGATGATTTCCACCACTTGTCATTGGAGGAGATATACTCGTAGATGATATGATTTTTCCTTAGTCCAGAAGAGAAAGAAGACTTGTAATTTGCTGATTTTAGATTCACTTGGACCAGGTTTCTATTCTTTGAAAGTACACCTTATATTAAAATTTTCCTATTACACTTTGGGGTGTAAGTGGTTTATCAACATCTTTGAACCAAAGCCAACTTCACCTGCACGTGGTGCACCCTGCTGACTGACACACGACGCTCTGGCGAAAAGAGAGGTAAGGAGCGTAATTGTAAGCTACCCGACTGGGGAATGTACCTCCACCTCACAGAATACCGCAGCCAAATAACAATTCCCTTGAGGGTTGTTGTGTTCCTGCGAGTGAGTGGGGTCACCAGAAAAGAAGGAGATGCTGCGTTGGCAGCGGGGGTGGCGGCGCGCAAGTGATATATTATGTTGCGAGCGTTAATACGGTTACGGTAACCGCATCACATCAAGCGGGCCGTATGCTTGTCTGCCACCCGACGTAGTATATAAAAAAAAACACTTCCTAAAAATTTACATCCGTATGAAACTATGCTTACGCATAGTTTCATACGCATAGTATACGGATGTAAACTTTTTAGGAAGGGTTTTTTTTTACTATCCAATAATCCAAAATAATTTCATACCCGTAACCGTATCCGAATCCAAAATTTCATATCCATGACATCCCTGATACATACCCCACACCCTCTGCCTACATACTCCACTCCAAATTCCTATTTCTCAGACTAAAAGTCACACAATCAGCGATGAAGAAAGCTATGCTTGGGGTTTGTCTAAGATATCGAATCCAGAACAAAGAAATTCCACGGAAAACCAAGTTTTTTGACATAATATTATTAAAACTCACGTGAGACATTATACTAAATAAATTAAATAAATTCCAACGGATCAATCACGTCTTTTTTTTGTCGGGAAAGCCGAGTAGTTTCGATCTCAAAAGGAGACCTGAGACAGACATTCGCCCTGATGAATCAGGGCGAATGTCCAGACACGTCCACCCTTTGCCTCTCGCGCCGGACACTGCGCGCCAATGCGCGCGCCTCCCGACTGGAAAGGGTGCTGGTGGGTTGGTGCGTTGATTTCGGCGCAGTGTCCGGCGCGAGAGACAAAGGGTGGACGTGTCTGGACATTCGCCCTGAGGAAGGTGTCCTTTTGAGATCGAAACTAGTCGGCTTTCCCGACAAAAAGACGTGAGTGAGTGGAATTTATTTTTTGACATAGTTCTTAGAGTCAGCAAATTGAAATAGACTGGCCACATCTGTCGGGTCACGTACACTATACCTAACAGCTAATGCGCCCCTGTGTGCCAACCAGACGAGAGAACCTTTCCCGCACCGCTCTTGAGCTCAGTATACCAACCGAGCACGCAAGCGGATTGGTAGAAGGTCTTACTCCCGTTTCACCTGCATGCAGGCTGATCAGGTACTTTTAAGTCGAACATTATCATAAATCTCTCAGTGGAAATAGATCGTGAAGGAAAGCCTCGAAAGCCCTAGAGGCTTTCCTTGGAAAACCGCGTAGGGCCGACGACAAAAAACAGCTGGAAGCGGCTAGATGCGGTAGGTAGATACAGGTTGATAATGATAATGATAAATAGTAATGGTTTAAGTGAGGTGAAAGTAGTTCATCAACATCTTTGAACCAAAGCCAACTTCACCTGCACGCGGTGCACCCTGCTGACTGACAAACGAAGCTCTGGAAAAGAGAGGTAGGGAGCGTAATTGTAAGCTACCCGACTGGGGAATGTACCTCCACCTCACAGAATACCGCAGCCAAAGTAAAACTGTAAAAGTAATACTGCGATGCGTTGCGTTAATATATTTTACTAGATGACCCGGTGAACTTTGTTTCACCTACATCTGTCTAATTAACAAATATATACGATCTAAGATCTGTGTCTCTTTAAGAAGTGCCTACCCTGTGTGCCCGAACCTGGAGGATGTGCCATTGCAAGACATTTGTTTCCTAACTTGCCACTTTCCACAAAATTTGACAATACCAGCTTAAATGACTCTCTTGCAGTTTGCTTGCCATGTCCGAGAATTCCTGACGCGGTCCTTCTACGAAACTTCGCGCATACTGCGCAGCATATTCAACTCCATGAAAGACAACACCTGTACGTGTCGCTCAAGTATTGACGATTTTTTACTAACTTATAAAATGGTCTAATCTTGGATTTATATATTTGTCCTTTCAACTTGACGAAATTTCGGAGTCACAGATGTCACTGGTTACCTCAAGCCACTTAGTCCAAGCTACTGAAATCTCGCAGTCGATTCTATCCGATGATCGAAGAACAGATCCCGAGTACTTAAACCGTCCGTGCATTCGATCATATCTTTAAGTGCACGGTCGTGGGATCTGTTGTTTTGCAGCCCAAGTCTTTCCCGTATTCGGATTCAGCCCATAGTTCTCAAGTGACCTCTTCCATTAATTCACTCATCGCATCAACTGCACTCTATCCGCATTCGCCAGTGCAATTATATCAGCATACATGAACACCCGTCGACCCACCGCACAGAGCTGGTCCATGTGGATACATGATACTACTTGACAATTCGTCTAATACCACCAATGTCAAATGAATGAAAAAGCCAGACAACAATGTCTGGTTTTTTCGTAAATATTTTTTTTCTTGTAGAAGCTTTTTTCTCATTCTTCTTTTAGCGTTAGAGTAGGATTTGTATCAGTAGCAGATGTTCTAGCTATAGGTGTATTTTCCAAGACGCCATCTGCATATATTTCATCGTCTTGAACTACGACTTTTTCTATAATTTTATTTATTTCTTGGCGTAAGTATTGGAACTTTTTTTGGCATGAAGAATGTATATGTACGATCTGTATTTTTGGTTTCTTCATCGTACTTTTTTGGATTTTGGAAATAAATAAAAATTTACTTAGTTTTAGCGCCAAATTCTTTATTTGCGGGATCCGCGGATCCGTCCTTTGAATGTGCGGGATCCCGCAGATTAATTAAAGCACCGTGATCCCGCGGGAATGCGGGATCCCGCTTTGCGGGTTTGCAATCCCTAGTCACAGATGACACTGGTTACCTCCAGCCACTTAGTCCAAGCAACTGAAATCTCGCAGTCGATGCTATCCGTTGATCGAAGAACAGAACCCAAGTACTTAAACTGTCCGTGCATTCGACCATATCCTTATGTGCACGGTCGTTCGGGGATCTGTTGTTTTGCAGCCCAAGTACTCGATCTTTCCCGTATTCGGATTGAGCCCATAGTTCTCAAGTGACCTCTTCCATTAATTCACTCATCGCACCAACTGCCTTCTATCTGCATCCGCCAGTGCAATTATATCAGCATACATGGACACCTACCGGCTAAGCTGAAGACGATCCCCACCGGTGTTTCTGATCACGAAAATCAAACTTCAACTTAGAAGTATGATACTTGTGTTTAGCTTAACTGACAGTAACTCTGGAGCTCTAAGGACTAAGTTGAATATGCTTGTCAATAACTTAAAGGTAAGACCTATTTTTGTAATCAAAATATTCGATGGTAATCGGCTTCAGCTTCGGCGGTAAGCCCCCTGGTCCATGTGGATCCATGATACTACTTGACAATTCGTCTAATATATACCTAAGAAACCACAAATGTCTAATATATAAGAATATGCCTAATATGAACAAAAACAGACTAAGACTGATCGCTGGAGGACACCGACGTTAATGGGAATTTTGTCTCTCCTCTCCGACAGAGGTCTAAACTATGGATTTGGAATTTCGGTACATGTCTCGGATGATGTCGATATAAAAACCTGGCAGCCCTTTAGACTTCAGTAAAGAAAGTTCTCGCCAAATAAATTTATGACTAAATGATAAAATATGATTATATAATAATGAGGTTCCATTTTATTTTGTAATAGGTATCACCTTGGTTAACATGATAGACCTACATAATGTGATGTAGGTCTTACCATATGCAAAGTTATACAACTCTATGTGAATCCACAAACCTCGTTCTGCGTTCAGCCCCCATTTTCTGGTCTATTCGCATTGCTGACACTGGTTACATTTTTTGCAATCATTTTTGTAATTTACAATCCAAGTGTTTATGAAATTTACAAATTTCTATTATTTATTCTTAAGTACTGTACAAAGCATGATTTACCATAAACAGTCACTACATATTTCAACTCCTTTCTTGATGTCTATTAGTATTGTGTCATTTCTATGTCACTTCTGAGAAAGTCATATTTGACAACCAACAAATATGACGTCGATTCTTATTGACAATGACACTATTGATACGTAGGTTCGCCATCTTTGCTGTTATGACATTCGACTATAGTAGGAACACTTTGTATGGGAAATTAAAATTGTTGTTTTCACTATTTTTCTTGAATTTTTTCCAAAATTTCTCACCGTTTAAACCTTCCCTGGGCTAAGACAAACATTTCAAAACCAAAATCAGCTAAATCGGCCTGGCCGTTCTCGAGTTTTAGCGAGACTAACAAAAAGCAATTCATTTTTATTCTCACCGTTTAAACCTTCCCTGGGCTAAGACAAACATTTCAAAACCAAAATCAGCTAAATCGGCCTGGCCGTTCTCGAGTTTTAGCGAGACTAACAAAAAGCAATTCATTTTTATATATAAGAAGATGTTGCGAGCGTTAATATGGCTACGGCAACCGCTTCACATCAGGCGGGCTGTATGCTTGTATGCCACCCGACGTAGTATAAAAAAATAAAAATATTTAATTAAATAAATAAATATTCCTGGACAATTTACACAGCGCCATCTAGCCCCAAATTATGCGAAAAACTTGTACCATAGGTACTAGATAACTGATATAATACTTAAATACATTTTTTTGTAAATATATACATATAATACATAGAAAACGCCCAGACCAAGACAAACAGATATGTTCATGCACACAAATGTTTGTCTTGTGCGGGGATCGAACCCGCGACCTCTGCAGTCAAAGTAGCCATTGCTAACCATTCAACCACCGAGCTCGTCAATTATAATTATAATTAAATTAATTCATTATTTACATTTAAATAGGTACTTAAGACAATAAACTGTACCTAAGTTAAATGGCCCATTGGTTACAGGGCGGAAAGTCGCGCAATTTTTACAAAATCGACGCGACTTCGACATTTTTGAAGGGATGGGAAGAATGGAAAATAGTTAAATGTATGACTATTGATTGGGACAGCTAGTTAGGATAGATGGAACAGGCTTATATAAATAAATAATAATAAATAAATATTGTCAGACAAATTACACAGCGCCATCTAGCCCCAAAGTAAGCGAGGCTTGTGTTATGGGTACTAGACAACTGATAAACATACGTAAATACATTTTTTTTTTTTTTTTTGTAAATACATACTTATTATACATAGAAAACACCCAGACCAAGACAAACAGACATGTTCATGCACACAAATGTTTGTCCTGTGTGGGAATCGAACCCACGAGCGTTGGTGTCGAAGCCGCGTCATTGACCGCTACGCCACCGAGCTCGTCAATTATTTATTTTATTATTACATTTTTTTTTATAAATATGAGAGAGGGGCAAACGAGCATGTGGGTCACCTGATGGAAAGCAATCACAACCACCCATGTAGATCAGCAACACCGAGGGGTCACCGATACGTAGCCAGCTACCAATGTACACTCTTTACTTTCTTTCTTTATGGTGACCTCACTCACTCAACACAACAGGAACAGCAGGAACACAACCCTCAAGAGAGTTGTTATTTGGCTGCGGTATTCTGTGAGGTGGAGGTACTTCCCCAGTCGGGCAACTTAAAAAATACGCTATGCCCTACCTCTCTTTTCGCCAGCGCCTCGTTTGTCAGTCAGAAGGATGCACCACGTGCAGGTGAGGTTAGCTTTGGTTCAAAGATGTTGATGAACCACTTACACCCCTATATACAAACAATGACTTTCATTACATAAACGTTAAAACGATAACTACATTCTTTAGGTAAATAACTTCCGTAACATTATTAATAAAGTTTCAGCTTCAATCGTTTTCCTTTCAAAAGCACTTAAGTTATGGCCACTTCTATTTGAAATTTCAGTTAAACTGAAATCTTCAAGTATTAGTAGGTAGGCATTTGTCGAACAAACTTTGATGTTTAATAACAAATACTTCCGAACAAATTACCATCTAGTCCCAAACTAAGCAAAGCTTGTACTATGGGTACTAGATAACTTTAGATAAGATTCTTATACTTAGTTACATTATTTTTGTAAATACGTATGTATTTTTACCCGACTGCGCCAGAAGGAGGGTTATGTTTTTCGAGAGTATGTATGTAGGTATGTATAATTGTTTGGCACGCTCTGCAGCCTGAACGGCTCGATGGATCTTAGCTTGAGAGGTGTCGTTAGATTTGTATTTACTGTGAGAGTGACACTGGGTATATCAAAATAAAAAAAAAACAAACGGTAATTTAAAAATCTATTAAACCCGACTGCTTTTCTGTGTAAGGGGCCATCCATAAATTACGTCACACGTTAAGGGGGAGAGAGGGGGTCGACGAAGTGTGACACTCTGTGACAAGGGGGTGAGGGGTTCTAAATTTTGTGACGTAACATATCAAAATCTATTATAATCTAAGAGTTAAAACACGAATTTTGAACTATTAACGAAAAACTTAACATTTGCAACTCGATGTAAAATTGCAAAATTTGTGACGTCACACTAGGGAGGGGGGGAGTCTCACAAATGTGACCAGCTGTGACAAGGACGGGGGGAGGGGTCAAAAAGTCATGAAATTCGTGTGACGTAATTTATGGATGGCCTCTAATTTGAAAATGAAAACCCCCTAAAACAAGAAAACATGTAGCAGTCGGGACCTTACATGTGCTCTAAATTCACTAAGCCTCCATTTCTAGAATGGGTCCCGACTGCTACATGTTTTCTTGTTTTAGGGGTTTTTCATTTCCAAATTACACAGAAAAGCAGTCGGGTATTTCGTTTTTTAAATTACCGTTTTTATCTCCTGAATACATACGTATTTACAAAAAGAATGTAACTACATTTAGGGGTGTAAGTAGCTCATCGACATCTTCCGAGCTAAAGCCAACCTCACCTGCACGTGGTGCACCCTGCCGACCAGCTAACGAGGCTATGGCGAAAGAGAGGTAGGACGCAGCGAAATATCATACTGTGCTCCCCTTTCACTGGTCAAATTGGGAGGGGGGGCACAGTGCGGTCGTTCGCTCCAGGCTTGGCCAGCATCCGACTGGGGAAGTGCCTCCACCTAGCAAAAAACCGCAGCCATAATGGCTATGCTGTGTTCCTGCGAGTGAGCTAGGTCACCAGGGCTTTTTTACAGAGAAGTTGTTATGCTGACGGCAGTGAGACCAGCGGCTGTCGAACCGCCGTTAGCGGTGTAGGCGCGATGTGTTGGCGCGGCGGTCAGGGAGACCCGGTGAAACGGCTGTCCGCTGGCCGCCCGCAGGTCAGTAGGGTTCCCGAACCCGGGGATCACTTAATCTCCGCCCCGGGAGGCTGAACCGCCAGCCTGTGTAAAGTCCCTGTTGTAGTAGTCGTGCCGGAGGAGGAGACCGGAGTGGACCCGGCTGCTGCAGCAGGGGGGGACCGGGGGCCCTTCCGCTCGCCGCGCCAGCAAACCGCACAACCTGCACTGTACTGCGGGGGTAGACACCGCGCTTTTTTGTCCCTCGCGTCGTCAGTGAAACAGCTTCTCATAATCCTCTGACACCTTTTTTATGGCCATGAAGAAAAAAAGAAAGAAGTTTTCTCCAGCGGCATCCCCTTCCACACTTAACGTGGATTTCTGTAATATTAGGGGACTTCACTCAAATATAAACGCAGTTCACCACCATCTTGAAACTGCAAAGCCGACCCTACTTTTTTTAACGGAGACGCAGATATCTTGCCCGGCCGATACTTCTTACTTATTATACCCCGGGTACAAACTTGAACATTCTTTTGTACGTCGAGCCGGGGTATGTATGTACGTCCGGGATGATATTTGCTGTCGACGTCTTCACGGCCTTGAAGACAGGGACCTGTCAGTGTTGTGGGTACGCGTGGATCAGGGCGGCCGCACCCGTATCTACGCGTGCCTTTACAGGTCTCATAGCGGTGATGCAGACACAACTCGATTGATCGAGCACCTGCAAATGACGTCTGACAAAGTCATTGAAAAGTACCCCTCCGCGGAGTTAGTGATTTTGGGAGACTTCAATGCCCACCATGCCGAGTGGCTCAGCTCTCGGTCCACTGACTTCGCGGGGAGGTCTGTTCATGATTTTGCTCTGGCCTATGGTTTCTCACAGCTGGTTCATTCTCCAACGAGAATACCAGATATAGAGGACCATACCAGCTCTCTACTGGACCTTCTGCTGACCACACACCCGGATGGGTATACAGTCTCGGTGGATGCGCCACTTGGCTCATCGGATCACTGTCTCATCCGGACACAAGTGCCATGCGCTAGCCCTGTCGCACCCCGGTCTACCGGTTGGCGTCGCATGTGGCACTATAAGTCAGCAGACTGGGATGGATTGCGTGAATTTTACGCATCGTACCCGTGGAGGCAGCTCTGTTTCGAGTCGGAACATATAGACATCTGTGCATCTGCTGTAGCTGAAGCCATTTTAGCTGGAATGGAATTATATATTCCAAACCGGCGGGTAGCTACTTCAGGTGCTAAGAAGCGGCCGTGGTTTAATCGGTCTTGTAGGGAAGCTAAACTCCGCAAGCAAGCTGCTTACGAGGCTTGGACCACGGCACGTATTAACGGAGCTCATAATGTTTCTGACTTGAAACGCGAGTTTAATGCTGCCTCGAGGTTCTGTAAGAGAGTAATTGCTAGGGCAAAATTCGAGTTCATCGGCAGGATTGGTGAGCGCCTAGCTAAGCACCCATCTGGGAGCCGTGCGTTTTGGTCGCTCGCTAAGGCTGCCGAGGGAAATTTTTGTCAGTCGTCCTTTCCACCACTTCGAAAACCGGATGGTAGTCTGGCCCACAGTGCTAAAGAGAAAGCCGATCTGTTGGGGAATCTCTTTGCCTCCAACTCGACTTTGAACGACGGGGGTGCTGCACCGCCCTCCATCCCGCGGTGTGGTGATTTAATGCCGGAAATCTCATTTTCTCAACAAGATGTTCGGCGGGCATTATTATCCCTCGACGTTCATAAGTCGAGTGGGCCAGATGGCATTCCGGCAGTGGTGCTAAAGTTGTGTGCTCCTGAGTTGTGTCCTGTACTTACGCGCCTTTTCGCGCTCTCTTATTCCACCAGGCAAGTTCCATCATCGTGGAAGACTGCGAACGTGCACCCTGTGCCCAAAAAGGGTGACAGATCAGACCCATCGAATTACAGGCCTATCGCTGTTACCTCCCTTCTCTCCAAGGTAATGGAGCGCATCATTAACATCCGGCTCCTGAAATACCTAGAAGAGCACGATTTAATCAGCGACCATCAATACGGCTTCCGTCATGGTCGCTCGACTGGTGATCTTCTAGTGTATCTTACACATCGCTGGGCTTCAGCCGTGGAGAGTCAAGGTGAGGCATTGGCTGTCAGTCTGGATATGGCGAAGGCGTTCGATCGGGTCTGGCACCGTAGTCTTCTTTCGAAGTTGCCTGCCTACGGTCTACCAGAGGTTTTATGCGAATGGGTCGCTAGCTTCTTGTCCAGCAGAAGCATTAGAGCCGTTGTTGATGGCAGTTGCTCCGATAGCATGGACATTAATGCTGGCGTCCCGCAAGGCTCTGTATTGTCCCCGACGCTGTTTTTGCTGCATATCAATGATATGTTGTCTATTGACAGCATTCATTGCTATGCGGATGATAGCACCAGGGACACATTTTATAGGGGCCGCGCTAATATTCCCCGCTCTCTGGTGGAGGAGAGCCGCGAACGACTTGTGTCGGAAATCGAGAGCACACTAAGTAAAGTGTCCGATTGGGGGCAACAGAACTTAGTGCGATTCAACCCCTCTAAGACACAAGTCTGCGCGTTCACCGCTAAGAAAACCCCTTTTGCTGTGGCTCCTCACTTCCAGAATACACCCCTTACTGTCGCCAAAAGTATTGGGATTCTAGGCGTTGAAATCTCCAGCGACGTCCAGTTTCGATGTCACCTGGAGGGGAAGGTCAAGCTGGCGTCGAAGAAACTAGGCGTGCTCAACAGGGCCAAACAGTACTTCAATCCGAGGCAAAGGCTTCTGCTCTACAAAGCTCAAGTACGGCCGCATATGGAGTACTGTTGCCATCTGTGGGCGGGAGCGCCTAGATACCAGCTTGCACCTTGTGACTCGATTCAGAGGCGTGCTGTGAGGATTGTTGACGATCCCAAACTGACAGACGGTTTAGAACCTTTAAGTCTGAGGAGAGATTTTGCGTCCCTTTGTGTGTTCTACCGTTTGTACAATGGGGTGTGTTCAGAGGAGTTGTTTGACATGATGCCCACGGCCTCCTTTTACAGTCGCACCGCTCGCCATCGACAGGGAATTCATCCTCACACATTGGAGCCGAAGTGGTCGCGTACCGTGCGGTTCCAGAGAAGTTTTCTCCCGCGTACGGTTAAGCTGTGGAATGAACTGCCTGTCGAGGTTTTCTCAGGAGACTACAGCATGGGGTTCTTCAAAAAGGGCGTGAAGAGGTTTTTACAGGGTCGGCAACGCGCGTATGATGCCCCTGGTGTTACAGGCGTTCATAGGCTACGGTAACTGCTTTCCATCAAGCGGGCCGTATGCTTGTTTGCCACTTTAGTGGTATAAAAAAAAAAAAAAAATACATATAATACATAGAAAACACACAGATCTAGACAAACAGGCATGTTTTATGCACACAAATGTTTGTCTTGTGCAGGGATCGAACATTCGACCACCGGGCTCGTCACTCTTCACTCGACAAACTTCGACAGATGGTCTACAAATGTTTCTACGGTCCCTACGTATAAAGCGACATGTCAAAAATGGTTTTTTTTTTTTATTGCATAAATTGCTATAGATTGCCCGTAATAGTACATTACGATATTAGTGCGTTATGATGGTTATAACATGCGAGGCGGAATTTCAGCCCGAGCCGAAGGCGAGGGCGTAATTGAGCCGAGCATGTTATAACCAATACGCACGTATACGTGTAGTACGATATATCGTACGACGTTTTTTAACACATTTGCGAGGAAACAGAAAATATATATATATATATTTTGTTCATTTTTAATTATTGAAACAGTTAGTGAAATTACAATTATTAAAAAGATACGTAGTTGTAGTTGGTTTTTTAATTATGTTTTTATTATTATTATTAACAACTAGATGGCCCGGTGAACTTCGTTTCACCTACATTTATCTACTTGATAAATATATACGATCTAAGATCTGTGTCTCTTAGAGAAGAGCCTACCCTGTGTGCCCGAACCTGGAGGATGCGCCATTGCAAGGCTTTGTTTCCTAACTTGCCGCTTTCCATAAAATTTGACAATACCAGCTTAAATGACTCTCTTGCATTTTGCTTGCCATGTCCGAGAATTCCTGACGCGGTTCTTCTACGAAACCTCGCGCATACTGCAGCATATTCAACTCCATGAAAGACAATACCTGTACGTGTCGCTCAAGTATTGGCGATCCTTTACTAACTTATAAAATGGTCTAATCTTGGATTTATAGATTTGTACTTTCAACTTGGTGGAATTTTGCAGTCACAGATGATACTGGTTACCTCAAGCCACTTAGTCCAAGTTACTGAAATCTCGCAGTCGATGCTATCCGATGATCGAAGAACAGATCCCAAGTACGTAAACTGTCCGTGCATTCGACCATATCCTTATGAGCACGGTCGTGGGATCTGTTGTTTTGCAGCCCAAGTACCTACTCGAACTTGACTGCATTCAGATTCAGGCCATAGTTCTGAAGTGATTTCTTCCATTATTTCACCCGTCGCACCAACTGCCCCCTATTCGCATCCGCCAGTGCAATATCATCAGCAGACATGAACATCCATGAACCCACCGCAGAGGTGGTCCATGTGGATCCATGATACTACTTGACAATTCGTCTAATATCACGAATGTCTAATATATAAGAATATGTTTAATATGTACAAAATCAGACTAACGACTGATCCTTGGTGGACTCCGACGTTAATGAGAATTTTGTCTCTCCGACAGAGGTCTAAACTATGGAATTGGAATTTTGGTACATGTTTCTGATGATGTCGACTAAAGCCCCTGGTAGCCCTTTAGACCTCAGTAAAGAAAGTTCTCGCCCAATAAATTTGTGACTAAACGACAAATGTGAATTACAGATTTAAGTAATTTAGATTAAATAATGAGGAATCTGTTTTATTTTGTAATATATGATATAATCTTGGTCTTTGGAACATGACAGATCTATATGATTTTGGTTTTACCATATGCGAAGTTATATAACTCTATGTAAATCCAAACCCCGTTCTGCTTTCAACCGACATTGTCTGGTACTATTCGCACTGCGGACGCTGATTACAATTGCAATCATTTTTGTAATTTCCAATGCAAGTGTTTATGAAATTTGCAGATTTCCATTATTTATTCTAAAGTACTGTACAAAGTATAATTTACCATAAACAGTCACTACATATTTCAACTCCTTTCTTGATGTCTATTAGTATTGTGTCATTTCTATGTCACTTCTGAGAAAGTCATATTTGACAACCAACAAATATGACGTCGATTCTTTGTGACAATGACACTATTGATAGGTAGGTTCGCCATCTTTGCTGTTATGACATTCGACTATAGTAGGAACACTTTGTATGGGAAATTAAAATTGTTGTTTTCACTATCTTTCTTGAATTTTTTCCAAAATTTCTCACCGTTTAAACCTTCCCTGGGCTAAGACAAACATTTCAAAACCAAAATCAGCTAAATCGGCCTGGCCGTTCTCGAGTTTTAGCGAGACTAACAAAAAGCAATTCATTTTTATATATTTTTTATATATAAGATACGCCAAAACTACATTTTCGGAAAATGACATGGCATTTTTCATATTTTTCCACTTCAAGAAATTTTCATACGTGGTTATGTATCTGTCCTTGGATATTGACGGCAGCAAGCTGTCGCATGCGGTTCGCGCTTCTGTTAGTATATCCGGTGGAGTTGAAGTAATATATTGCTCTTCCTCATTATTGAAAGTTGTCATTTTTAGATATTCACAATACAAGTACAAAGAAAAGAAAATTTGAGAAAAATGGCGCGAGGATTATTTTCTGCTGTATCTGCGTGAAAATGTTGGCAAATACTTTAGAGCATGCAGCCAAGTTTTTATTTACTTAAAAATTTAGTTTAAATTACCGAATAAACTGATTTTTTTTATTTTAAATAAACTCAATCTGTGAATGCACACTGTTGCTTTCCCGCCATTTTAACAGCGTGCTAGCGCTGCCTACTGATTGGCGCCGTGCGGCGATTAGTTCGAAATTTGAATAGCAACAGCGCGCGAAATGGCAAATAATACTGTTATGGAATTTGTATGGACTATAACTTAACTATTTGCTTTGGTAACACACGCGTTTTTTATGACCCGCTTTACATATTTAAAACCGGTGGAATTACATCAGCTTTACGAGCAAAGGTGTTGAAAAAATAATTAAGTTTATACCACATACTTATGTACTTTCTTCATACAACTGGGTAAGAAAGAAGCATACGACTTGCCTGTCTTTGTGTTCTGTTCACGCTTGCAAAATAAGAGATTTACGCGTTACCGATTCTGTAAAAATCCCTTCACCCCTTCTACCCCCTGTAGTCTCCAGGAAAAACCTCGACAGGCACTTGGTTTTACTTGGTGGAACCTGTGATCTGTCAGGAGAAAATTCCTCTGGACCCGTACAATACGCGACTATTTTGATAAAAGATGAATAGGCTAGACCAACGTTTTTTTCGGTTTTATATGTAAGGTCGTCACAATAATAAAACAACACGTGGAAGAATTACTTTGATAGTACAAAATCTCTCGAGACATGTTAATTTGAAAATTTCTATTTTTGACTTTCCCGAAAACGCTCCGTACAACAGGCTACTAGGTTATGACGTCACAGGTTTATATTATGTATGGATTAAATCAGAAATTTGTACGACAGCTATGTTAATATTACGTTTATGTAAATAGTATCATAATAAAAGTTACAGTGTTTGTATTGCTTCTCCAATGGAAAAATGGACTTTCCCGCCAAACTTTGATCGACCCTAAAATAAGTCGGACGGAAGATATTAGAATGATAGTTTGCAGATCTTTATAGTTTCGTGTATTTTACGATATTGTTAGATAATTTATACAATTTTTGAACATTGTCAAGTAGCCTATTTATTCCCATGCTTATGGCGAGTGGTATGACTATAGAAAGAATCCATAGGCATTATATTAATCAACCATTGTACTGTCTTGCTAGAACATATAAAGAGTACAATGACTGCCTAGGATCAGACAGTTCCTATAATATTCATATGTAATTTTTTTTCACAGAAATAATCGGTCGTGTTCGTCAGCCGATTGGCGGAGTGCTGTTCAGACCACCACTAGCTGGGTTGGTGGCTCGTCCGTCAGTTCTGGCAGCGCTCAATGCCTGTTGGAGCGAAAGACCAGACCGAAGACCAGACTTGAGACTCGTCAGGATACGACTGAAGGATATGCATGCTGGAATGTAGGTATTGAGTCCAAAATTGCGTGTCTGTTCTGAAATCTATTTGTATGTGGGTTTAATTCAATTCTGAGTGCTTTTGTTTTATATTATGCCGGGTGTCAAGCAAGCATAATGTATAACGGTTACCAGCACCCAGTTTGCTAAGGGTGCAACACGAGCAGGTGGGGTTGGCTTAGGCTTTAAATTCAGAGCCCTTGACATCCTAAACTGTCTGTACGTTTCTTTATTCTACAGCTTTTAATCACTATACAGGTGGATTTTTTTGATTTCCATTCCATTTGATTCCATTTGAAATGGAGTCGCTTATTCATTAATAATAATAATAATTCTAATAATTGGTATGAATAAGCAATCTATTCAGTTATTGAATCGCAATAAGAGATGGTGGTAAGGGGGCTGGACTACAATAAATTGCCTGAGGATTTAAGGCAGTTTAAAACTTTTAATTTTAGAGCTACTGTTAAGGAATGGTTGGCCAAAAAATGTTTTTTCTTCCAACTATGCTTTAATTTCATCACAATCACACTAAAAACTCAGTACAAAACGAGTCTTTAATGCTCTAGAGCAATAAAAATGTATGAAATTTCATTATTGCACAGTTTTTTTTAATCGCACCAAAAGGTGCCAATCTCAATGGATTAGCTCTATTCAGCCAGCCGATATCAATACTTTTTTTTTCGTACGTATTATTCGTTTCTATCCTACTTGTTCCAAATTTAAAAAATGATTGCTGCTAACTCTGAGTTAAAAATGAAAGAAATTTAAAAAAGTGATTTGGCGGGAACTTTAATTTTGCTTGACAATATTTTTGGAAACGATAAAAGTGTGATACTATCTGATTTTGAGTGCTTCGGCTTCGAATTAAAATGGAATCATCTAGCGACACATTAACTTAGAGTATATTATTCTGTGCATTAACTCCGGAAAACATTCTAAATGAAGCCGACAGTGTTATAGAAACTTCTATTTTAACTGTTTGATATGAGTTTCTTTTATCTACTATTCCTATAGGTATTAGTTGAAAGAAAAGCAGATTATGCACCTCGCCTTAAGTAATTTATATTGCCCTCGTGCCTGTTAGATTAGAGCCCTCGCTGACGCTCGGGCTCTAAATCAGGCACTCGGTGCAATAATAAATTACTTTGTGCTCGATGCAATAATCTACTATTATAGCATTGAAGAGTATTTAGATTATAAGTAGTGGTATAATAAATTTAGCGTTATTGTTTAATATGCATTTTTTTTAAATATTTAATTTAATTGTGAAATATTATGTAATTTAATTGTTGAACATGTAACGTAATTGTATTTAACATGTATTATGAGTGTGTATACGCCTGAAAAGGTAGGATCAAGTGATACCTTTTGTAATCAACAATAAGACCTGTTTTTTGTTACCTTGTTTTCCATACATAATAAAGTACTTACTTAGGATGGAAAGCACTCTAAACAATGGAGATAGCAAATTTCACGCAAAGGAAATGTTTCTTTGTTTTGAAAGCAACAAAACTGTGGTTACTTAGTTGCGACTTTATCGTATGTTTCGTGAAGACGGACCTACATTCTCAAGTAGTTTAGAAATGGTCAGATTGTATAAAAAATAGGGATATAATTAATTAAATACAATCTAATTATAGAAAACTTAATTAAGTTACAAAAAATAAATATATAAATAAATACAAATTTACTTACAAATAAAAAATATCCTCAAGATCGTTGTCTTTCGGCAGTGTCCCCAGAACACTGGCAGCATTACCTCGCTGGATAGCTATACTTATTCTCTGAGCAAGGTAATGGCCAGCCTTCTGGTTATAGGACGTGTCGACCAATTTTTGAGAAATATCTCTGAATAGTAATATAAAAAAATTGGTTGTCTGAAAAGTCAAATTACGGACGATAATTTTGCGTGATAACATCATAAGAAAACATCGGCCGATGGAGTGGAAGAGAGGTAGATGCGTCACAAGCCGAACGCTTAGGCCGATCGTGCCTCTCTATCGCTTGTTCCGCGCTCTTCCTGCTCAGGCGGAGCGTAACAATGAGTCATGCTTTTTTGTGCGTGCACCCCGCGTTCATCACGTCACGTCACAAACTATGTTATATATAATAAATAATCTTACAATAGTAAAGTTAATAGAATAACAGTTAATTTAGATCTAGTTTCATATTTTCGAAGATTAATTATTAAATCAGAATTCACTGAAAGAATAAAATTTATCGACTTTGCGTTAGTTAGCATCGCATCCCTAAGTTACATGTATCGCTTTGTAAGAGTGAGACGCAGCGGGTATTCATAACGTGATAAACAGAGACAAGAGACCAACTGATGTGGCAATAACCAGAATTACTTGAACTCTGCATGCTTTGATTAAAAATTATGTTAATAATTTTATATCTACCGGTGAAATACGATATCGCTGTACGGGTCCCGACTGCTACATGTTTTCTTGTTTTAGGGGTTTTTCATTTCCAAATTACACAGAAAAGCAGTCGGGTTTTGAGTTTTTTTGAAGTCATTCATACGACTCTAAATTCCATATCAATTTACTGCCCATTTCGGCTTTGTTTCCTATTTTTACATATTTATATTTGTTGACGCTAATACGTAAATTGCGTGTCTGTTAACTGGTACATACTAAAGAAGCGCGTCATCGCGTTCACCTTTATAGGTGCATTTGCACCTATGCCATACCCCGGCCACTCCATAAAAATGTCCTACTAAATGAGACAACAGTACTATTACTTATACCGTGCTACTACATAGACGGTGACGTCTGTGCAGCGCGTGTATGAGCATGTGTGCGTGCGGTGCCATACAAACTGTTCCAGAGTTGTCTCAGAGGGGAGGTGAGGTCGATACGAGTGAGCGGCAGGGAGTGGCCGTACTGTACGTAGTACTTATACTGTGCCTATGCTTTACAGTAAACGGCGCTACTATTTCACGTCTTAGGTGGTCTGTGAGGGTAGTAAACCTTAAATTAGGTTGAGCGCCAGGGTCGTGTTATTGTCCCATGGCCTCCAAACCCAGGTTCCCGCGGAATCTAGTCAGCATTCATACTAATCATATATTTAATTATTAACTTATTTTTGATTGTGTTTAGGAAAACGAACATATTCGACAACATGCTCGCTATGATGGAGAAGTATGCGTCTAACCTGGAAGCCCTGGTCGCCGCTAGAACTGAACAACTGATGCAGGAGAAACGAAGGACCGATGATCTACTCATTAGAATGCTTCCCAGGTATGTGTTTACATATTACACAACATTTTTATATTTAACAACAGCTACGAAGCAGTTTCCTGTAGCGGTAGAAGTCCTTGACTGGCCTATACGCCCGTACATATAATTTTTGACATTACATCTAGACGGAAGGCTCTAATTTAGGGATTAGCGATAATTTTATGAAACGAAATGATATTTATCTAATCTAATACTAAAATTTAGAGATTAAAAAACTAAACACAGAAACAACAAAAACTTTTACGCACAAACCATCAACATAAATTTAAAAAGTTACTTTTTAACCCCCGACGCAAAAATCTCTTTTTGAGTTATAAGTTTGACGTGTCAGTTTTTTAAGTTTGTGTTATAAGTTTGACGTGTCAGTGTGTGTGTCTGTCTGTCCGTGTCATCATAGCTCCCAAACGGATGAAGCGATTTCAATTTAGTTTCTTTTGTATTAAAGGTGACTTACGTGCGTGTGTTCTTAGACATGTTTGATGAAAATCAGTTGAGCCGTTTAAAAGTTGTGGGAAGTGTTAAGAGGTGTTGAAAGTGGGGAAGAATTACCGAATGTCTGCAAATATACTCGAGTGCGGTCTCAAATGAAAGCGCATCACGTGCACATGACAAATGACATGACATGAAATGACAAAATAATATGTTCAATGAAAATCGGTTGAGCTGTGAAAAAGCTCTGGGGGTAAAAGTGGGGAAAATACCCAATGTCTGCAAATATTATTGGTGGGGGGGTGAGTTTATCAAATGAGCCGACGGCGAATTTGATAATAGCATCACACGAGTATTTTAAGACCTAATTATGTGCAGTTTCATACACTACTTTATCTAATCTCATGAAATAGATGATAGTAATATTTTAAATCAAACCATGTAATTAATTTAACAGCTTTATTTCTTAATTAAAAATGTATTTGCAGATCGAGCATGCGTGGTGCGCATGCGCGACGCGCCGCGCGGTGCCGCGCTCACAGATTATGTAGAATTTTTTTGCAAAGTTGCAATGCATTTGCATTGCAACCTCCTTAATATACCCGAATCCAGGGCTGAACCTGTATCAAAATGGAAAAAAAGTTATTTTTCGATACAGTTGTCCCTGTATCGTGTAACTTTTTAAATTTATTTTGATGTCTTGTGCGTAAAAGACTGACATTGAGATTCTGTGTTTAGTTTTTTAATCTCTAAATTTAAGAATGAGATTAGATAAAATTAGAATAGGTTGCAATGCAAATGCAACCTAATCTAATTTTATGGATTTATAAGTAAGAAATGAAGCTGTTAAATTAACTTCATGGTTTTATTTAAAATATTACTATCATCTATTTCATGAGATTAGATAAAGTAGTGTATGAAACTGCACATAATTAGGTCTTAAAATATGTGATGCTATTATCAAATTCGCCTGCAGCTCATTTGATAAACTCACACTCGTATTTTCAGAACCCTTATTCTGCAACAGTATCATAAACTACTATATTTATTCAGCCATTGGCCCTTGTGGGCACTTAGATATATAATATCCTTATTTTTTGTCTTTTTGTAAAATGAAATATCGCTCGCGCCACCACCCCTGCTGCCAATGCAGCAACTCCTTTTTCTCTTTTGATCTCACTCGCAGGAACACGACATCCTTCAAGGGTATTCTGTGAGATGCAGGTACTTCCCCAGTCGGGCCGCTTACCATGCGCTGTAACCCACATCTCTTTCGCCAGACCCTCTTTCGCTTGCCGGCAGGGTGCACCACGTGCAGGTGAGGTAGGTTTTGGCTCTAAAGATCGTGGTGAACTACTTACACCTCAAAAATATCATTCGATTTTCTTTATTTTTTATTAATTTTCCAATTATTTTTTCTCTTGTATAGGATAGGTATATAATTGCCTAAAAATAAATAAACACAAGAACGAAACAACAAATTTATGGAAATAATGTCGAAAATAATTTATGAAAATCATTTGTTGCGGAAATTATTCAATCCGACGAGCCGCCCATTAAATTGCCGTTGAAATTATTCACCCATTCGGTTGGGACGTTATATTTGTATAACAAACATCTGGTTGTTATGGATTTGGCCATTCAGAGGATCATTATTCCGGAATGAATCTATTTCAGTACAATTTATAATAAAATGTCAGACATCTACCTATATACGAGACGAGCTTGGTGGTCAAATGGTTAGCAATGGCCACATTGACTCCGAGGTCGCGGGTTCGATTCCCGCACACGACAAACATTTGTGTGCATGAACATGTCTGTTTGTCTGGGTCTGGATGTTTTCTATGTATTATAAGTATGTATTTACAAAAAAAATGTATTTAAGTACATTTATCAGTTGTCTAGTACCCATAACACAAGCTTTGCGCTTAATTTGGGACTAGATGGCGCTGTGTAAATTGTCCAGAAATATTTATTTATATTAATACGTGAAGCACCTTTCTACCCTTTTTTAGGAAAATCGCGCGGACTGAGAAGTATGAAATTTCGCATTTATAATTTATAACAGTGTAGACAAGGAGTGCAGAATGATAATGTTTTTATTAAATTATGCATAAACAATACATTCACCATCATCAGCCAGTATCTACGCACTGCTGGATACAGGCCTTTCCCAATGCTTTCCACCATATGCGATCCTCCGCTTTCCGCATCCAACGACTACCAGACACTTTTTGAGGTCGTCGGTCCATCTAGAGAGGGGGCGTCCTACGCTTCGTCGCCTCATACGTGGCCTCCACTATAGGACTTTCCTCCCCCATCTCCCATCGGTGACTCCGCAGATGTGGCCAGCCCACCTCCACTCCAACTCGCTGACTTTGAGAGCTATGTCGACCACTTTGGTTCTCCCAACAATACATTAAATTAATAAAAAAATTTTTTTTATCATGTATTTGGCACATACCCGCTCTTTTGTTTATTGTTAGTCTGTGGTCAAATTGAGAATAGATTAATATAATTATGGTCGAATTTCGACCACTGTGCGACCATAGTGCGATTTAATTTAATTTCATCATCATCATCATCAGCCTGTATCTACCCACTGCTGGATATAGGCCTTTCCCAATGCTTTCCACCATATGCGAACCTCCGCTATCCGCATCCAACCGCTACCAGCCACTTTTTTGAGATCGTCGGTCCATCTAGAGAGGGGGCGCCCTACGCTTCGTCGTCCCATACGTGGCCACTCTAGGACTTTCCTCCCCCATCTGCCATCGCTGACTCGGCAGATGTGGCCAGCCCACCTCCACTTCAACTCGCTGACTTTGAGAGCTATGTCGACCACTTTGGTTCTCCGTCGAATTTCTTCGTTCCGGATTCGATCCCTTAGAGAAACTCCAAGCATTGCTCTCTCCATCGCTCGCTGTGCGACTTTTAGTCTGTGAAACAGCCCAACGGTCAGCGTCCAAGTCTCTGCACTAGTAGGCCATAGCGGGGAGGACGCACTGATTGAACACTTTGGTCTTCAAGCATTGGGGTATATCTGCGGGTGGGGATGTGCCGAAGCTTCCCAAAAGCTGCCCAGCCCAGTCGAATGCGTCAATCGATCTCTTTGTTGAAATTACCCCGGCCCAGCTGTATGGCCTGTCCGAGGTAGACGTAGTCTTTAACCACTTCAATAACTGCATTCTCTACGACAACCGGGCTAGGGATGATAAGATCGTTGTACATAACTTTCGTTTTGTCAAAATTCATCCCCAACCCCACGGATCGAGAAGCAGCATTGAGATCGTTTAACATTCGACTGAGATCCTCCAGCGATTTTAATTTAATTTAATGCATTCTGTAATGCATGATTGTCATTCACATTACTTTCTAAGACGCTCACCACTACGTAAAGCAAGCAAAGCTACGTACTGGTGGGCATCAACTGGATCAAAGTGGCCCAAAACAGAAAGAGATGAAGTAGGTTGAAGGAGGCCTATACCAATATGGTAGAGAGTGGGCTGAGATGATTGAGGTGTAAGTGGTTCATCGAGATCTTTGAACCAAAGACAACTTCACCTGCACGTGGTGCATCCTGCTGCCTGACAAACGAAGCTCAAACGAAGAAGGCGAAAAGACAGGTAGGGAGCGTAATTGCAAGCTGTACCCGACTGGGGAATGTACGGATGTACATTCCCCAGTCGGGTAGCTTGCAATTACTCTCAGAATACCGCAGCCAAATAACAATTCCCTTAAGGGTTGTTGTGTCCCTGCGAGTGAGTGAGGTCACCAGAAAGAAAGGATGGAGATGCTACGTTGGCAGCGGGGGTGGCGACGCGCGAGCAATATTTTATGTTGCGAGCGTTAATATGGCTACGGTAACCGCTTCACATCAGGCGGGCCGTATGCTTGTCTGCCACCCAACGTAGTAGGTATAAAAAAAAGAAGATGATGATGATGATGATGAATATTTAATCCGACATTTTTCTCTCTAAGCAGAACCGTAGCAGAGGCGCTGAAGAGAGGGGAAAGAGTGAAAGCAGAAAGCTACGAATGTGTCACCATATACTTCAGCGATATTGTTGGATTCACCAGACTAGCGGCCACCAACTCTCCTATGAAGGTATGGAATAATATACAGCTCCTCTGTAAGTCAACTCTAAGGGCTGGAACTGCGTTAAGCGGGCGACCGTAGCGGCTCTACGCGTGTGGGTGCGCGCGTGACGACATTTTAACGTGTTAACGAGTACCAAAATACTCGAACTCGACTCAGCACATCACTATAAACGAACGAACAACTCCGCGAATCCCTCGCAGGATTCGTCGCGGGAAGACGAGACCCATTGCACGGACGCGAGATCCACTTCCTCGGGACGGACGCCCGCATGGGTCCCTGTGACGGTCCACTTTTGTATGGGACCGCTTGGGCGTCCGCGTCACGCAGTTTCAGCCCTAAATCTTAATAAACTAAGTCTGCTCTTAAGGCTATGATATATTCATGAACATGTCTGCATGTATGCATATATGCATGAACATGTCTGTTAGTCTTGGTCTGGGTGTTTTCTATGTATTATAAGTATGTATTTACAAAAAAAAACGTGTTTAAGTACATTTATCAGTTGTCTAGTACCCATAACACAAGCTTTGCGCTTAATTTGGGACTAGATGGCGCTGTGTAAATTGTCCAGGAATATTTATTTATTTATTATTATTTATATTCACTCAGATGTTGATGCATCTGGGTCTACTGTGTGTGTACTTAATGCAAACTAAGTCTAAGGAGTTGTTTCATTCTATGAAACAACTCTTGGTGTATCTAGAGATATCCATAGAGAGGCTTATGAAGTCATCACGTAAAAATATCGTCCGTAAACCGACATTACAGACAACCAATTTTATTAATAATCAGTAGTAATAGTAATAGAATATGGCTATGATTTCAGCCCCCCTAGCCAAGTGTAATAGGCTTGTTGCCCATGTTACAAAATTATAAAAAACTCTATCAGTAATGTAAAATACATAAAACTAGAACGATCTGTGATCTTAAAATTTTAATAACTTATGTCCGACGTGTTTTATGTGCGGTCAAAGTTTGGTGGGAAAGTCCATTTTAAAGGTATGAAATTATAAAAAAAAAATATTACCATTGTAGAAACAATAAAAAATACTATAACTTTTGTTACGGCACTGGCTACATAAACGCAATATTTAACATAGCTGTCGTACAAATTTCTGATTTAATGCATATAAAATAGCACGGTGTGACGTCATAACGTGGTGGCCTTTTGTATGGAGCGTTTTCGGGATAGTCCAAAATTGTGATCTTCAAGTTATCATATCTCGAGAAGTTTTTTATGCAATCGAAGTAATTATTTCACCTATATTTATATTATTGTGACGTCTTTAAATAACTAATCGAAAAAAAAATGGGATACAAGCCTATTCGTAGCGTAACGATCGTTAGATAGATCACGTGACATTTGTCAATTCTCATACTAAAATGTTCGATTTTGACAAATGTCACGTGATCTATCTAACGTTCTTTACGCTACGAATTACACTTGGCTAGGGGGGCTGAAGCTTTAAGTAGCATGCTAGTGGTGACATAGTAAATATCATAGCTCGTAAAAGCTTACATAATATTGAAAGTCTTGCTATAAAGCTATAAAGTCAGTGAGCACTTAAAACTTTATTATTCACACATAATATGGCATATAACATAAAATGTTATAGAATAATATTCTATGACATTTTACATCACAGCAGTAAAAATCGGCTACAAAGAGCTTACTCAATACCTCTTAAAAGAAAACAATGTGAACAAACAGGAAAGCGTTATATCTAAAACTTTCGAATAATTGTTTTTGATTGACACTAACGTCTGGCCACGACCGCAAGTGGCGCGGGACTGAGTGAATGACCGTCAATTACCTTGCTTATTTCTTGTCACAATGGATGCAGGTAGAACGCATCTGTAGATAAAAATCTTCTGATAACTGTGATACAGCGTGCCGCGACATGTCAATTGTTTACCAAGCGCTGTACCAACGCCTGTCCCACCATGGTACCGCGGCACGCGAAAGGTTAATCCAATAATTATAAGAATTTTCTCAATAAAATCTATTCCCACAGGTCGTGGAGATACTGAACGACCTCTACACATGCTGCGATGCCATCATTTCTTATTACAACGTTTACAAGGTAAGAGACGACTTATTTACTTTACTTTCATTGTGACTCCCTGAGGCTTTTCTTTGACACAAAGAAAATAGAACTTACTAAAGAGACGCTTTTTAAGGTTATTTCTCATAAAATGAAAAATATAGAAGTATTTCTAGTGCCGCTACGTAAGTTTATTTGTTCACGGTTCCGTCGTGTTTAATTGTACCACAGTATAAGTAATAGTACTACGTACAGTATGGCCACTGCCTGCCGCTCTCTCGTGTCGATCTCACCTCTGCTCTGAGACAAATCTGGAACAGCAGTAATTTTTTATGCATGATTAACATTTGAGCTAAAAATATGGCTCAGTGATAATAACAGTTAAAAATATAATTAAAATATCAAACTCAAACTTTTGCCGTGATAACTTCTTATAAATCGCTGAACGCCGGCTGCACGCACGAAAAAGCATGACTCATTGTCACGTTCCGCCTGAGCCGAGCGTGCAAGCGATAGCGCGGAACAAGCGCTAGATAGGCACGATCGGCGTAAGCGTTCGGCTATAGATGCGTCACAGCATCTATTTCTCTTCCACTCCATCGGCCGATATTTTCTCATGACGTTGTTGCTAGGGTTGCCAACCGTACTATAATATATACTATTGTACTATATTTCGGGTCTGCGTACTATATACTGTTAAAGTAATAATATACAGTAAGTAGGTACGCAAAAATACTATATTTTTAACACCGAAATCTAACAAAGAAATCCTTTTGACGTGACAACGTCTTATAAATTGGTTAGCCGGGTGACACTTCAAGAAACTGGCTCACGTTATGCGCTTACAATGAGAGCGAGTGAAAGGCGCGTGCCTTTCACTCGCTCTCATTGTAAGAGCGTCCCTTCTAAGAGCGAGAGAGACAGACATAAAAAGTGAAAGGCATGCGTCCCTTCCACTCGAAAACATTTTACCACTCAAAGTCGTTGTCACGTAAAACTTTCGCCCGTATACCGACTTTACAGGCAACCAATTTTTTTTTTTAATTTATGAACGCGCTTTTACATTAACTTTTGAGTGAGACGTGCGTTTTTCCATAAAATACTATATTTTTTAGAAGTGTAAGTACCTACTATATTTTATGGCTTATTTTGAAAAATACTATATTTCGCCGAAGAAATGTTGGCAACCCATTATATATTTATTTATGTAATAATATTCATTTTATGATTAGTTTATTTTTAGTTAATTTAGTTTGTATTACTTGATATTAATGGCAACCCTAGTTGTTGCGGACTCTATAACGGGCAGCCACGCAACTGGCCACCGACAAAGAATGAACTGACAAGGGAAAAGGAAAGATAAAATAGGACAATCGACGAATGACTGGACTAGTTAACGAACATGTAAATAGACAAATAAATATATTAAATGTTTTATAACTCATACAAAGCCGTGACATAAAATAAGTAAATTATTACGAGCGTCTTTTAAATATATATTCTTCTAGCTGTCCCGGCGAACTTCGTACCGCCTAACAGTCAATGAATGTCGTGATGTACATATATATATGAACAAAATTTATGATTTCTTGAAATTAATACAATGAATAATAGAAAATAATAGAGAAGCACGATGGCGTGAGGCACGTGTCAGTCTAATTGTACACGCAAGTTAAGCAACGTCAACCGTAACCTGTTCATGGATGAGTTTATGTTTACCACACAGACCACATCAAATTTATCTCGAGCTCGTCCGTGCTTCGGAAGGCACGTTAAGCCGTCGGTCCTGGTTTTTTCATTAGATGGCAGTCCTTAAGCCAAGTTAGTGGCCCAACAATCACCGTAGTTGAGCAGCGTGTTGGAGTATGCTCTAAACATCTTCGGTTGAGGGAAGACCCGTATCCCAGCAGTGGGTAAATAATAAGTTCAGTACTTTACAAAGTCACAAAAAAAGTACCAATTGACAACAATAAATATTTCAATCCACAAAACAAATCACAGACAACATTCGCGACGTAAAAGTGAGACCAATCGATTTGACATTTACATAACAATCAATAAATATTCTAATCCTTTTTAACTGGCACTATTTGTATGGGAAAACGTTTTTTCTTTTATTTAATTCTTTCGTCAAATTTTCAATGTTTTTTATACTTTCCCGACCAAGACACGACATTATTTTATATATTATATAGATTTATGGAGCTTGATTTAAATTTCTGAACGCACGCATAAATATTTTAGAACCAATAAATCAGCCTGGCGCAACTCAAAGTAAATTAAAATAATAAGTCAAAGTAAAATAGAGTTAACATTTGTTTTTAATCTATGACATTTGTTCTATAATGAGCTTAATATACATTTCTGAACGCACGCATACATTTGGCGTACGCACGTACGACAACGTCACATTTGACAGCTACGACAACCACGAACATTTTGTATGGGAAAATGTTTTTTCTTTTATTTTATTTTTTCGAGAATTTTCCAATGTTTTTAAGAGTTATTCTGCTATTCGGGACGGAAACAAATCCAACAAATCAAAAACCATGGCAATCGGTCCAGCCGTTCTCGAGTTATAAGTGTTGTAACAAACACGACTTTCTTTTATATAAATAGATATCCGTAATCCGAGCGTGCAATCACTGTAGGGGTACCTTTAGTAACGAGAAGTTGGAAACCGTACACAACAGAGAGTTGTTAGTTCTTCTTATGTAATGTGAGCAGTAAAGACGCCGCCACCGAAGGAAGTTTGAGAAATTCAATGTTCCCGAATATACTCTATACTAAATCAGAGAAGTGGTTTAACGCCTAAAACAATGAATAGTGAGGACTGGAGACATTTGAACAATTTAATTCAAATACTAAACTAGTAGAAAAAAAATATTTCCCATAATTAAATAGCTTCCAAAAAATAAATAATAGCTACAGACAACTTTTACCTCAAATTGTCTTTATATTCTGATGATCACGACGATTAAATGAATGTACATCAAGCGACTAGTAATATAAGGAAATAGTTGGGTTTTTGTGTCAGAAAAGGTACGACAGACGTTAGCAGTATTAATATGTAAAACCATAAATCAGCATAATAGTGCTTATAGTTAATAAAGCGAGCTCACAAGTCCTAACGAGCAGAAAATACGCGACTATCGTACCTGTTTTGTTGATGAGACAACCTTAGATTCAACGTATGCGAAACACTGCCACTACACAAAATAGAGTTCATAAGAGTCGATAAGACGAGTAGTTGAAATTACATAAAGTCGAGTTGTCAGTGTGCGCGGAAGACCGTAGATCTACATAGTCTTGCGTATACCGAACTTGAGATACGTTCACACTAAGCAGAGAACGACATGTGTGTAAAAAAAATAATTTTATAAATTAAAAATGGTCACAAAACACAACTGTCGCACTCTGCTTCAACGTCGCGACATAGTTCGGTTCCGAACACCAAACTAGTACGTAAATTCCATACAACCTGAAACGCAATATTTTCCGTGTACATTATAAAATTTGTTGAATTTTCTCTAATAGGTATATAATTTTAAGTTGGGATCTCATTGTCGGCGATTTGACATGCGATAGCTATCAGGGGCCTTACCACAAGCTCTAAACGCAGGAATGGAACCATCATGATTGCGAAATTATGAATGAAATTCATTGATAAATTCGCAACCATCATAGTTCAATTCCTGCGTTTAGAGCTTGTGGTAAGGCCCCAGCTCATGTGAAACATGGTATTTGTGAATCTCTATATGCATAAGTAGTAATATTTCATATCGCTTTTTTTAGTTACAAATAATGTACTTTTAATGATGTTGCACTTTATTTTTCTAAATGTGCTTCATGGTTTCCAGTTTTACATTTCTAGAAACTTTAGATGTAGATATAATAACGGGCCTGAAATCGCTAACGTTTGTATAGCAGCTGCATATGGGACCCTACCCTTAGGGAATGAGGCAAGTGAATAATTCACCCGTTGAGTGAGGCACTGACACACACCGTGCGAATATTTTTTTTTTTTTTTTTTTTATGTGAGAGGGGGGCAGACAAGCATGTGGGTCACCTGGTGGAAAGCAATCACCAACGCCCATGGAGACCAGCGACACCAAGGGGTCGCCGATCCGTTGCCAGCCTTTTAAGGAAATGAAAACTCTGTTCTTGAAGGCACCCATGTCGTAGTTGTTCGGAAATACCGCTGAGGGAAGTTGATTCCACAGTTTCACTGTTCGTGGTATGAAATGTCTTAGGAAACGTACTGTAGTACTTCAGCCTGTGTAGTAGATCGCCAATTATCAAGATGATATGGATGGAATTTTAATTTATGGCGAGTTGTACGATAGTGGAATTCAGCGGCAGGTATCAAATCAAACAGCTCATCGGAATATAATATAAATCAGTTATATTAAATAGTGGAAATTATATGTATACATAATTTGCATTTGTATAACGAATAAATAAATAAATAAATATTTCTGGACAATTAAAAAAAAACAAGACAAAAAATACAACTAGATGGCGCTGTGTACAGCGCCATCTAGTCCCAAATTAAGCGCAATGCTTGTGTTATGGGTACTAGGCAACTGGTAAATGTACCTACTTAAATACATTTTTTTTGTAAATACAAACTTATAATACATAGTAAACACCCAGACCAAGACAAACAGACATGTTGATTCTGATGATCATTTGTGTGGTGCACACAAATGTTTGTCTTATGCGGGAATCGAACCCGCCGCATTAAAAAAAATAGTTACTATTAATTGGGTACTATTTAAACAGACTTCTTTTTAATAGCATTAATCGCCTCTAAAAATCTAAATTGCCGTCTAAATTACTAACTGAGCCACAATCAACGCGCGTCTGAATAATATTATCTTAGCCACTAGTTATCTTCTATGTAAGCCGCTCTAAATATAACTCAGCATGGTCACAGATTACATAATAGTTTGGCATGGTGGTTATTTTTTAGCATCTAAATTTGTAACATGCATTCAAGCAGTAAACTTCAAAAATATTAATATATGGCACCAGTACTTTTATTTGCTTCTAATTTTATAACTCAGTACGTTTAAAATATAACTCATCTTACATTAATTGTGCGTCAAATTTATCTAAAATTATCATCAAATAGTATATTAAAGCCACTAACATTACCTAGGAATTATTGAAGGCAGACAAAATAAAATACTTTATTACAAAAAAATCAACTGTGAATTGAAATACTATCATTTTTGTACCAATAAAAAAAAAGATATAGTAAGTAGGTTAAATATTATAATAACTAAACCTATTCTAACTACTTTCGATATAACTACGGTCGATTCATATATGTTTATAACGCATATTGGTCGACTGAAGTACTCTTTAACTCACCTAATATTGATTATACAAAAATTAAACGCACTAACGAACGATTAATATATATTTTTTTAAGTTATTGAATGTTAGAACTATGTATGAATACCTAATGGCCGACTCGCCTACGGGTTATCACTTATCAATACTGCGCGCCACCCTGGATTTTATTTATTTATGTATGTTGTTAGAATGAATTGAATGTGCTGTGCTATTCATTCATTTAGCTTTGTCGTAACAATTTCGTATCATGTACCTACCTAATAAGCAAGCGGAGTTCTGCGACGTCTCCGGCGCTGAGGGAAGTGCAGCCCCTTCGCCTTTGCGTAACGAAGGGCAGGCGGGGGCTGCATTCCCTCAGCGCCTCCGGGCTTACAAAAAAGACTCTAGTATCGATCCGATAAGTCTACGTGAAGTCGGGGTTGGCAATATTATTCATATAGGGCTTCACCCCCCGAGACCCCGGGAATGGGGGGCTGCGCCCCCCCCCCCCCCCACTTCCTACTTTTCTTAATAAAAACTGAGTTACTTAGCGCACTGTACAGTTATTGAGTAACGAAAATGAAAATTTATGAATATGTACAGTGGCTATTTTTACGATAAAAAAATATGATGTATAAATTTACATGCTAAGTTATAATATATGATGTTGTATATTGAAGCTTGAATGATATTTTTTGTGGAGCTTGTATTGAGGCTGTAAAACGTAAAATGGGGATAAGTTGTAAAATCCGTGGCTGAGTTAGTAAATTACGTGACAATGTATAAATCAGAATGACAATGAAAATAATTGTTGATATTCACTTGATGCTTTATTTACAATATTTAGAAGGCGTTATTAAAAAGACGAATTAGTTTATTAGAGGCTAACTCATTATCCCGTTGCTTAGTTATAAAAATAGAAGTTTCATCACGTAACAAAGTAAAAAAAAATTTGTGGCTAGACTTATAATTTCTCCTAGTTTTTAGTTTTAAGCTATTGCATAGCTTCTATCGCGGGCCTTGAGCGCGGGGACCGAATCCAGAAATTCCGTAACGAAAAAACCTCACGCTCCCCACTCCGACGGGCAAGGAGGTGTGGCTTGAAGGCCGTGCATCGTCTAACGTCGTTTCAAATCGGCAGTCTTCGACACGGCGTTGTGTGCGTGCGATTAGACGTATTGTACGACTCTACGAAACTCGCACGAATCGAGATGAGCTGCTCCGAAATCAGACGAATACATAAGCAGCTGTTTATGAGAAAGTATTAGTCTTGAGTAGTACATGTACGATGTACTAATAGGTGACGGTACTTGACACTGTACTAAAAGAAACGTTACCGAACGCGAACTCTTATTCGGACTAATCGGACTATTCGTACACTCGTACAGTGTACTAGGTTATCCAAGCCCGAAACACTTGTCTGTCTGTGGTCTGTCCGAGAGACAAAGAATAAAGCGTCTCGCAATGTTATCGTAAGAGTAAGCGAGATAGGAGGTAAGCGCCCTGCACTGGTATAAATCGCTTTCAGCGCCGTGTGTTTTATTTTATTCATTCATCTATAATCTTATACAGCGCTGTATAGTGCTTGTAATTACCAAATTTACATTGATCACGTGATTATTGTCGGCTAAATTTCTGAGTACTAATAGGTACTAATAGTACTAATTAATAAGGTGTACTAGTACATTAATCGGACTGTACTATTAGAGTGCGCACCTAAGAGTGTCCGATTAAGCACAAGACTAGAAAGTATATAGGTGTATAGGTATTTATGTACAACAGTGAATAGCTGTTGTACATAAATACCTATACAGTGTATTTTATTTTATATAGTAGCACAGTATAAGTAATAGTACTAACGTACAGTATGGACACTCTCTGCCGCTCTCACTAGTCGACCTCACCTCCCCTATGGAACCGATTTGGAACCGTTCGCAAGGAATGCCACAACGTACGAATTGACGTCCCTTGTATTTTATTCTCCATTCAGTTTAAAATAATATGCGAGTATGTAAAAGATGAGAGTTATTTGTGCAGTGGATGGATGTCTCAACACATGGATGGGTGGACGGACGGATTGATGGATGGATGGTTGGATGGATTGATGGATTGATGGATGGGTGGATGGGTGGATGGATGGATGGATGGATGGATTGATGGATGTGTGGATGAATGGATGGATGGGTGGATGGGTGGATGAATGGATGGAGGTGGATGGGTGGATGGATGGGTGGATAGATGGATGGATGGATGGATGGGTGGGTGGATGAATGGATGGGTGGATGGATGGATGGATGGGTGGATGGGCGGATGAATGGATGGATGGATGGATGGATGGATGGATGGATGGATGGACTGATGGATGGATGGATGGATGGATGGATGGCTGGATGGATGGATGGATGGATGGATGGATGGATGGATGGATGGATGGATGGATGGATGGATAGATGAATGGATATGGATGGATGGATGGATGAACGAGCAAACGAGCATTAGTTAAAAAATAAAAAAATGCTATGCAATAGCTTTACCGCGGCAGTCCCCGAGTGTCACACGTTTTTTTTTCTTCACTACGCCCACCTGATGTGAAGCGGTTACCGTAACCATATTAACACTCGCAACATTAAATATCGCTCGCGCGCTGCCATCCCCGCTGCCAACGCAGCAACTCCATCCTCTCTGGTGACCTCACTCACTCGCAGGAACACAACAACCCTCAAGGAAATTGTTATTTGACTGCGGTATTCTGTGAGGTGGGGGTACTTCGTCAGTCGGGCTGCTTAAAAAATACGCTATGTCCTACCTCTATTTTCGTCAGAGCCTCGTCTGTCAGTCAGCAGGGTGTACCCCGTGCAGGTAAGATTGACTTTGGTTCAAAGATGTTGATGAACCACTTACACCCCCTTACATGTCCGACTAATAATTGAATAATGTCAGCCCTAGAGAAGAGAACGTCACTCAAACATAGGCACGTGTACAGACGTCATTTGGTTACTACATGCAAAAGCGCCATTTTTGTATGGAGTGGCCGGGGTTTGATAGTAGTTGGAGTCGTTGTATTAATAAACTATTAAAATAACTTTGTTAGCGCGATTCAGAATCTGCACAGTGACATCAAGTGAATTTTTGAGGAACTATTCACGATGACAAACTGCGACCACGTCCACGTAAATGAACATTTTCGTGGACGTGTAACTTAAATTAATATCAAAGAAAAAAAAATACTGCATAAATAAATAAATAATTATAATTGCATAACTTGATAAAAAAAATGCTATGCAATAGCTTTACCGGCGGCAGTCCCCGAGTGCCACACGTTTTTTTACGGTCTTACGGTGGACTGAACGTCCACGAGTTGCCATTGCTGTTTAACTGAGTTCCGAAGTACACGGGAGGATGAGATTTATATTTTAATGTTTTATTCTATAAGTTATATTAACTACATATTATTTCACGTATCATGAAATAGTCCTACTGGTTGTAATAATGATTTTTTTTTTATTATTTTCTAATGTATAAACAATATGCTTTTAGTCGTTCAAAAAATGTAAATTTATACGATATTTGAACTCATAATAATAAAAGTTTTTTTTTTAAATCCTACAGACGTTATCACGTAAAATTATGGTCCGTAAGCCGTCTTTACTGACAACCAATTATTTTTTATTCAAAGAAGAGGCCTTCGGCTAAAGCACTTTTTCTTGTCAGAATTACAGTTTTACTTAAATTATAATTTCACATTTGCCAAAGACTCTTTCGCTAACCGGCAGGGTGCACCATGTGCAGATATTGTTACTATTCCGTTGGCTTTGGCTCAATAAATGTTTTTATAGACACGTCGTGTGGCACCCGACACCCCGATTTCGGTGTCAATTCCATTTTCGTTTAAAACTTCAATTGCGAATCCGGTTCCGCTTCCAGTTCCGATTTAGATTCTGATTCAGCTCTAGTTCCGTGAACAGTTCCAGTTCCGACTGCAATTCGGATTCCGGTTCCAGTTTTGATTATGAATCCGATTTTAATTTCGATTTAGTATTTGATTTAGATTCCGATTAATTTTCAGATTTCGGTTCGTGGTCCGTTTCGGATTCCAGTGCCGTTTATGATTCGGATTCGGATTTCGATTCCTGTTCCGATTACGATTTCAATTCTGATCCGATTCTGGTTCCGATTCCGATTGCGATTTGGATTACAATTCCGGCTCCGGTTTCGATTTAGATTCCGATTCAGATTACGATTCCAAGTTTTATTTCGATTTCTATTTTCATACGTCTTTGTTTCATTATGCAGTCATTCTTACAAAACCACGTACCTATCAGGGCCTAATTTCTTTACTCTATGTACGGAATATTCAATAGGTACTTATTGAATATTCCGAAACACGTATTAAGTTACGGCACGCTTAGTTCCCATACAGTTTTCATTTGATTTCATTTCCGTAACTGGAACAGGCCCTACCGCCAAAGCTGAAGCCGATTACCACCTTATTTTTTGATCGCCAAAATCAAAGTTTAGCTTAAATTGGCGGTAACTATGTTTAGCTTAGCTGATAGAAATCATAGAGCTCTACCGACTGACCCTATTTATTATGTTTGTCATTAACTTGAACCTAAGGTAAATTTTCGCGATCAAAAAATCCGGCTTCAGCTTCGGCGGTAGAGTCCCAGTTCCGTCGCACGCAGACACCACCATTCAAATTGTAATAGTTAAAGACGCCGGCGATGCGGTATTTATATGGACCACGGGCGTGACGAGATACTGGTTAAATATTATCAAGTTCCTTATATTTAAAAAAAAAACTTGAACGAAAAACGAAAGCCAAGAAATCCAATAGCAGTTTACATTTATCTTTATAGCGATCTTGGGTAAAGGCACAGTTAAGGTTCGTGTATTTGCAGAGCTTGAATATCACAGGCGGAATGAGAGAGGGCATTATAAAATACTCACTCATTCGTAGATAGAGAAAATGTAATGTATTTGAGTTAATGCACTCATTTATACCTTTTCTCAGCATTTTGATAGGCAACATCAGAATATTTTGTCTAATAATATCGATTCAACATTACTCGTTTGTCATTTAGATAAGTTGAAATTTCATCCTTTTAAAATTTAATTACCCGCTGCGAAGTCCCTTCAATTTTATATAAATATTAGCTTCTAATAACAGCTTCGCCCGCTTGAATGACGGCTATCGTGTAAACTTTTGGTCATCCGATAGTAACAGCACATTTTTTTACCGAAAAAACCGAAGCACATTTTTTCGGTACGAATACTTGCGACATAAATTGTAATTAACTTCAATAATAATGACATATACTTTGCGACTTAAACTGAATTTTAATTAATGATATCTAAGTTTAGTTCACACGCCCAAAACCGGACAGATTAAGTGAAACTCAGTTTATAAATCTGACATCGGTATCACCTTATTTTTGTGAATAAAGGAGTTTTATCTTTATACTGTTATTCATACTGGATTGGAGATTTCAAAAATAATCGAGATTCGTTTTTTATATACAATAAACAATCGTCCGATACAAACAAGCATACATCCATTTGTTGGGGTTTTTTTTATATGAGAGGGGGGCAAACGAGCATGTGAGTCACCTGATGGAAAGCAATCACCACCGCTCATGGAGATCAGCAACACCAAGAGGTCGCCGATCAGTTGCCTGCCTATTTCCTCCTCCTTCGTGTCTTTCTTCATTTCGTGGTACGTCAAAAGTACCGTAACCAATGGACGTATATTTATGAAGCGTACTTATTTTATGAATCCAAATATTTATATTTTACTCAAACATAAACACATATTTACAGTATTCGCGTTAAATGTAAATAATAATTAGATCGAGCCACATGAAAATGTTGTACTGATTGCTAGATAGATAGAAAGGCCTCCCCAACCCGTCTGGCCAGCGTGGGGAGTGTAGGCCAAATCCTCCTTCTGTCTGGGACGGACGAGAGAGGGTCGTCCATGACCTGATGATGATGATGATGATGATGAGATAGATAGAATATGCTTTATTTGCACCATAAATTACCATAAATTACAATTTAAATTTTTCTTAATAAAACTTTTATGTGCAACAAGGCGGCCATATTGCTGAAATCAATCTTTTTAAGGCAACCGAATAAGACATGAAGTAGGTAGGGTTCGTAAAAAAGAAAAAGGTAACTAAATTATAAATTAATTAACTATAAATACTAAATTATAAGTAACTGAATAAGACATGAAGTAGGTAGGGTTCGCAAAAAAGAATAAGGTAACTAAATTATAAATTAAATTCTTGTTACTGACTGAGTTAATTAAAATAAACTTTTACTTCTCTATTTGGTCGGTTTGTTTACGTTGACATTATCGAACGTGAATAAAAAACTCGCACTCGGCACTCTGATGCATCTCAGAGGGGAGGCGAGGTCGACACGAGAGAGCGGTATGGACTGTACGTAGTATTAATACTTATTCTGTGTGGTTACGTTAAAACAAAGTGCTACATTAATAAATAATAAATATTCCTTGACAAATTACACAGCGCCATCTAGACCCAAACTAAGCAAATCTTGTTCTATGGGTACTAGATAACTGATATAATGTACATTTTTTTTGTAAATAAATACATAAAAAAAATCTGTGCGTGTGTATGTGGTTGAGTGTGTGTGTGTGTGTGTGTATGTGGTTGTGTGTGTGTGTGTGTGTGTGTGTCTATGGCATTGTAGTTCCTGAACGGATGAACCGATTGTGATTTTTTTTATTATATTTGATAGGTGAATTAGTCGGGAGTGTTCTTAGCTATGTTTATGTTGACAATCAGTCCAAGATGGCCGCCGCCACGAAACGACGGATTACATATTTTTTCACAACCCCTTCTATATGGGTATGAAATGAAAGGGCTTAACTTGACTAGAAGGTCGAGTGTTTTTATTTTTTTAAATTTAATTATCTTGATATTAACGACTCACAAGCCCGGTGGTAAGTTTATCCTATGAGCTATATCGAACAAAAAAACGAAGTTACTTTGCGTTCGATAGAATCTCGCATATACAAAACAACAGAGTGGCTCGAGGACGAATTCTTTTACGCATCACTGATCCGTTACAAGATCTATTAATTTATCCAATACATATTCGAATAACAACGATTTGAATGATGCAATTTGATGCAGTACGCACCAGATTTCTATCGTATAACAGGATCTCCATTATTTCAAAGAGAAAATTCAAAATTGTTAATTCCACCACAGTGTCTTGGGCTGGAGCCTGATAGTCAGTAATATTGGGTGTGCCATACTTCATCTATGGTGACCTCGATCTATCATTACGTTGGCACTTGTGCAATGGGTACAGTTGTAGACTCCCGACTTCGTGTTTACGGCGTGAATCGACTTCGCGTTGTTGATGGAAGCATCATGCCAACAATCACTAGTGGTAACACTAACGCACCAATTATGATGATTGGTGAAAAAGCTGCTGACATGATTAAAGAGGATAACGTACGGCATAAATAGTTTGATAGTTCAAACAAATCGACTAAAACTTCGTAATATATATAAATTTGATAATGTAATACATGCATTGCAGTAGCCCAATGTAGATACGATGTAGGACGACGCCGGAACATTCCGTGTTGCAGCTTCCCTGTGTTTAGGCATCCCTTGTGTTGCACGATATCGTTGTCAAAGTGGAGAAGCTGTCGACCGTCTCGGACACCATGTAAAAGCAGAGGGGCAATTCTCGTAATTAAAATATAGTCAAAATTCAGTTTCGATCCAGTCTCGATCTCACAAATGTCACATTTGGTATTCTCGTAACACAATATGTAACTTCAAAATTAAATTTAAGCGAGATTATATCGAAATATGAGTTAAAATTAAACAAACTAAGAATGTTACTTTGCCAACAACAGGAATTGATAATAATTAATTAATGAAATCAAGTGTATAATTTTAGTCAATTCACAATTCAATCTCGATTCGGTCAACTTTCAATCTGCGTTCGTAGAAAAATTACGAGAATTGGCCTTCTGTAGTCTTTCTTTTGCTTAGGTGGAGACGATTGGTGATGCGTATATGGTGGTTGGTGGTCTGCCCGAGCGGTGCTCCCGTCACGCGGCTGAAGTGGCATCACTGGCGCTGCACGTGCTGGACGCTGTGCCCAAGATCCGCATAAGACACCTGCCGGCCGCTAGGCTGTATATAAGGATAGGTATGTTTATTATCTGGTGATAGCGAAAAGTAGATGATTCCAGGATTCTAGGCAGCTAATGTAGCATCCTTAGCGCTGTACGTACTAGACGCTGTGCCCAACATATGTTTGGGTGTAAGTAGTTCATCAACAGCTTTGAACCAAACGAAGACTGACAAACGAAGCTCTGGCGAAAAGAGAGGTAGGGAGCGTAATTGTAAGCTACCCGACTGGGGAAAGTACCTTCACTTCACAGAGTGCCGCAGCCAAATAACAATTCCCTTGAGGGTTGTTGTGTTCTTGCGAGTATGTTATTTGGCTGCGGTACTTCACAGAATATCGCAGCCAAATAACAATTCCCTTGAGGGTTGTTGTATACCTACGAGTGAGTGAGGTCACCAGAAAAGAAGGAGATGCTGCGTTAGCAGCGGGGGGTGAAGGCGCGCGAGCAATATTTTATGTTGCGAGCATTAATATGGCTACGGTAACCGCTTCACATCAGGCGGGCCGTATGCTTACCTGCCACCCGACGTAGTATAAAAAAAAATCGACTAGGTTGTCCATACAGAACTGTATATTCATATGTATCAACTTGTCTGACAGGTATCCACAGCGGTCAGTGCGCTGCCGGCGTGGTCGGCGTGAAGATGCCGAGGTACTGCCTCTTCGGAGACACTGTGAACACCGCCGCCAGGATGGAGTCCAGCGGGGAGCCGCAGAAGGTTCACGTCAGCAACGATACTTACTTGCTGCTGAAACAGCATGGCGGCTATCGATTTAAGGAAAGAGGGATAATTAATATTAAGGTATGTTAAATATATGTATACGTTAATAGGTACATGGCCCACACTGCGACTTCACAGCAGTAGAAATAAATGGAAAAATTCACTATCTTCACTAACATCCCTGATAGTTAAATTGGAAAAAGCACTCGACAGGTAATCAAGAGGTCGTGGGTCTGGGATTTGAACTAAAAGCGGGTGAGGTGAATTTTTCCATTTTTTAAAATATTTATAACTAGCGGCCCGTCCCGGCTTCGCACGGGTGGACTTATTTTTTTTATATTGTTACCTTTTATTTAGCTATAAATATGTTACTCAAGGTGAATGTAGCTTTCCAATGGTAAAAGAATTTTCGAAATCGGCACAGTAGTTTTTGAGTTTATTCATGACAAACATACACACACACAAAAATACAAATCTTTCCTCTTTATAATAGTAGTGTAGATGTAGATATTCCAGCAAGTTGCCCGAATTCAAGTATTTAAGTTGATCGTTGATTTGAATGTCAGTCTATTGTCCCAGTATAAGAAAAAAAATCTATATACTATATTTATTATTAAAGATTAATTATTGAAGTTAAATTGGTTTATAGGAAAAAAAACTGTGTCCCCCTCTCCAAATTTGCAACTCCCAACAGGGTCTTTAATGCTTCTGTATTTATGTTTATAAGACTTAATATATACATATACACACACAGTAACCCTGGTCTCCTGCAATTTTTTTTTTTTCGAAACATTCTGTAAAATATCGAAACATACAGCCGTGGCCTTATAAGGTACCTATCTCACTGAGGCATTGTCAAATCTGTCAGACTGCAAATGTTTATTTGCAATGGGCGGAATAACCGTACTAAGCGATTTAAAAAAATGAATGGAAAATAAAATTGATATTATAATAAAGCACTTGTACTGTTTCGCCGCTAAGGCATTATCAAGGTAAACAGATGGTGTTTGTGTTTCTACAAAACATTTTTATCTTTTATTTTTATTCTATAAAAATGTTTTGTAGAAACACAAACATCATCTGTTTACCTTCATAATGCCTTAGCGGCAAAACCGGTCGGTAATATTAAATATAATAACGTGGAACATTACAAGTGCTTTATTATAACATTATGATAATAATGTTCCACCAAGTGCCAACAATCAACAGTATCAACTTTATAAAATTGATATTTGTTTTCTTCAGGGCAAAGGTGAAATGAAAACGTGGTGGCTTGTTGGAGAGGATCACGAGAGGAGAAGAAACTCATTGTGTAGGATACGTAAGTATAGCGGTCCTACCCTTTTAGACATGCTTTTAAACGAGTTTAAAACTTTAATAAAAGTAGTAAGTAAATAAATTCAAAACAGAATTAAGGCAGCCACGGCTGGACGCATATGACAATTTTGTATAGAAAATAGAGCTGGGGTCATAGAGACCCCATACATGCGCCTCCTATGTTGGGCTGCCACCATTTTTTTAGAAAATAAAGTAAAGTATTTTGGTTTTTCAAGATAGTGAAAAGTATGATATGTCAAAATAAAGTATCATTTAGAACAAAGTTAGTAAAATGTTTTTGATTCTTGAATGTAAACCATTAATTTGTCTTAATTATGTTATTACGATCATGACGCATCACGCTTTGCAATTTGCATCTTTGTTTATGTGCGATCTGACTGGCATATAAAATGAAACCTAGAAGGTTATTGAGCTTATTAAATAAAGTACTTTCATGAACTGTATTATTCCTATAAAGTACAATTCTACCCATCTCGATTTTTTTATACAAAATTTTAACTGAACCAGAAGAACAAAAATACTAATTTGGGTCGATTTTGGTAAATATACCTAAATGAAATATTTACCATATTTTTTCTTATAGAACCAGGTATAACACCAGGAGATGAAGGCGGCAGCAGTAAAGACGAGCCGTGGTGGAGTCCGCAAAGGTCCATCTTAAACATAAGGGACAGGGCGCGGCTCTCCTGCGGAGGATCTCTAGGTCCGGGGTCAGCTCTGTCCTCTCCCGGGCCTCCAGCCTGCGCCTGCTTCGTTCCCCCCAGAGACCATCATTCTGCCCCAGCCGTGTCCTTCTGTGACGACTGACGCTAACTTAATCAGCGCTTATTTTTCTGGGTTAGCGACGGTGAAATCTTAGAAAATGATCTCAAAAAAGAAAAGAAACGAAACAAAATTAAGCCAAAGTTAAGCAACGAGTCGTCTAGATATTATTTTGAAGATGGCGCTAAATCTTATAAAATTATATACGAATGCGTTAAGGATGATGTCAAAGACGATGCAGCATCCAGGGCCCGGGATTTGGCGGCGATGCAAAGGTTGTATTCTATTGACTATGACTTATGGTTATAATTACAAATGTAATAGTTTTTGCCCATTTGAACCACGATAGTACGAAAATGAATAAAGAATCTGATGTAGGCATATCATTTCGTTCGTAACCCGCCATTGACTGACCAAAACTACCAGATTAACTGGTAGTAATGAAAAAAAAAAATAGTTAAATTTTAGGTAGTATTTTTTTTTATATAGTTTTATTCGTCATTTATTAGTTCAAAAACATACGAGTATATATAACTTTTATATTGATTGAATAGTTTAATAGAGATGTTTTGTCGATGAAAGATAGATAGATAATCGACAGCAACGAAAACGAAGGTGTGCAACCTTCGTTTTCGTTGCTGTTGATTATCTATCTCATACCAATTTCGTAGCTATATTGTGTAATTGACAATATGTGCATTTGATCGATACCTACCTACCATTAGGGTGTTATTCAAACGTCGATCAATTTCAATTTTTGATTTTAAGTAGAGCAACACTCAAGTGTGTATTCGCACTTTTATGCATTCCCATAGATTTTGTATCAAAAGTTGTATATACGCGCCTTGCCTAATTCGATAGTTAATGCCGTCGCCGTCCAACTCGGAAATAATTAAAAGGCTCTGTACGTCCCGTGTGTAACATAATAACAGATAATATAATTTCAGTTGCTATAAGTTAATATCCAATGTAGGTTAGGTTAGTTTTGATATTTTTTGGTCCATTGCAAGCCAGCAATGTATTTAACATTACGACAAATGAAATTATATTCATTGACTGCATACGAGTATGTTATAATACTACACACCCCTGTCCAGTCCTCGCTATATCGTCGAATCAATCTATACGACCAATTAACAACAACACTAATATTTTTGAAGAGTCTGACAACACCTTCAAAATATGATTTGCGTCAAATTGATTGACATTAATTTTTTTAACAACAAAACAATTTCATTCGCCAACTAAAATTTCACCGTCAATAGTTCACTTGTATAATATATTACTCAAATACTTAGAAAGAGTTTACTCATAAATCAACGTCAACAAAATTACATTATCATTATGTTAAATGTAGCGTGAAATTCAGATTATGTCCATAAGGCTGCCTGTACACCAGGAACGTGCGAAAAAGAAAAGCTTTATGTGAGATCAAAATAAAGGCAGAAATGTATTTATTTCTGTCAATTAAACGACAAATGGCGCAATTATACTTGGTCGTTAAGGCTTCTTTTCATTGGTCGATAGTGCCCGCTTTCGGGATGCGGGAGACTTTCTATTTACGCATGCCATAAGACCCGCATGTGGGAATCGTTTTCAGTAGTCGATGGGGTGTGGGGTGGGGTGCGAGAGACCCCATATGTGCCTCGCGATCTCGCTTAATCGAGTATAAACGTTGGCACGGGTTATTAATATTCTTCTAAATAACAATTATTTTCATTACACTATTAACAACTGTTATTATCACTTAGCCATACTTTAGCACAAATAAATAAAATAAATAAATATTCCTGGACAAGTTACACACTGCCTTCTAGCTTATTATGCATAGGAAATATCTGTACTAGCATCGTTTAAACTTCCATATTGCTCCACATATGCGAGTTAGACCAGACAACATATCTCTTATATCCATTATGTTTCAAATTTCGCAACCGTATGTTCAACGTGGTTCAACAGCAAGGGCCGAAGGACAAAAAGATCATTCTTTATTGCATAACTAGTTGCTAATACAAAACAATTTCATGTTATATATATTTTTTTTTATACTACGACGGGTGACAAACAAGCATATACAGCCCACTTAATGTGAAGTGGTTTCCGTCGCCAATAGACGCTTGCGACAATCGCAAAGTGTCGCACGCGCGTTGCCACCCCCGCTGCTAACGCAGCAACTCCTTCTTCTGGTGACCTCACTCACGCGCAGGAACTCAACACTCCAGGGAGTTGTTATTTGGCTGCGGTAATCTGTGAGGTGGAGGTCCTTCCCCAGTCGGGCTAACGTTGTGCCCTACCTCTCTTTCGCCAGAGCCTCGTTTGCTTATTGGCAGGGTGCACCTCGTGCAGGTGAGGTTGGCTTTCGCTCTTAAGGTGTTGGTGAGCCACTTACACCCCATAAATGTATTATCTGTACAGGCAAATACAAAGGTGAGCTTATGTCTACGACAGATCTCTTCCAGCCAACCTCAATGGTTGTACTCGAGACAATACTTTGTTGGAAGGAATACGTAAAAACGCAAAATATAACATAAATAAAACTGAATACATGACAAAATAAATTAATAAATAACGATTGAAGAGCTCGTCGGCAAAGCACTGAGAGATTAAAGAGAAAAGTGATTGATTGAAGAATGACATCACTATGTGGTATGCTTATACTGTGATATCACAGAACTCTCATCCGTTTAACGCATACTGAAATATTATTAGTTATTTTTTAAAGATTTACAAATTATTTTAGCAAAATAACGCTTATCGTGAAACGTAACATCATTTGCTTGACTTGAGTTAGAAGAATTCTTTCTATATTTTTTTATTTATTTAGGCAACTTTTATCTAGTTGCCTAAATAACAAAAATATTTAGTCTTTTTTTTAAAGTTCGTTTTATAGTAAATTCCTGCATCTATATCTACATAATAAATAAATATTAATAAATATTGTCAGACAAATTACACAGCGCCTTCTAGCCCCAAAGTAAGCGAAGCTTGTGTTATGTGTACTAGACAATTGATAAATGTATGTACTTAAATATACTTTTTTTTCGTAAATACATATTTATAAAACATAAAAAACACCCAGACCAAGACAAACAGACATGTTCACGCACATAAATGTTTGTCTTGTGCGGGGATCGAACCCGCGACCTCTGGAGTCAAAGTAGCCATTCTAGCCATTCGACCACCGGGCTCGCCTAAGTTGATGGTACTTGCTTCTTCTTTAAAAGGGTCTCTAATGTACTTAAATTGCCTACAGCTAATGGCTTTCAACGAAAAGTTACCCCATTTAACAAGTTAAACATACTTTCTTCATTAGAAGGTCACAAGGTACTCGTATTTTCATCAGATTCAAACCGTGAATTTGACTTATAAAGTAAGTATTGATAATACTGTTGCTCAACGAGTCATCTCGTATTCAGGTGCTGAGTGCGATTTTTTTTATTCACGTTCTTTAATGTCAACGTAAACAAACCGACCAAATGGAGAAGTACTCTCATGTTGTGAATTTACCAGACGCGTGTTACAAATCCAATTTAGCCGGGTTGCTCACTTCGAAATGTGAGCGGGTAAGCTATATAATTTTGATATGTAACACGCGTCATATAAATTCACAACATGAGAGTACTTATCTATTTGGTCGGCTTGTTTACGTTGACAATATCGAACGTGAATAAAAAACTTGCACTCGGCACTCTGGTGCTCGTGAATTTACAACGTATCAAAATACATACGTGTCAATTGTAACAGATGAGATTTTTTTTTTAATTAAGTGGGGCGAGCGGAATGTACGCCGTGTAATACACGCCGAAAAGTCACTTTTGGAATAGGTTCCAAAACTCTTTAACACACAAAATTATTATTATGATATTTGTTAAACAATCTATAGCAATGATAGAAGAGGGGAAGTAAAATTCTATAAACTTCTTACTCCTACTAATTTCTTCTGATTAAATTTGTTGTGATTTCCAAGGCAACCGTAGTCTTACCCCCGGGACTACAATGGACTTCACTGTTCATTGCCTTTTTTGGTGGGAATTACTGGTGTGTCCCCCGTCGCGTTAAAAAAAACAATCTATCAATAGCGAGATACATCACCGGTTATATTTTGGCATTTGCCATTTTTAAGTCGTAGTGAGGACGGTGGTACCTACAGACTTAGGGTTTTTCGCTACGCTACGGAAGACTGGCAAATAAAAACCGTCGGTTGAAGTTGGTAAACAAGCATACCGCCCGCCTGATGTGAAGCGATTACCGTAGCCATGTTAACGATCGCAACATGGAATACCGATGGCGCGCCGCCAACCCCGCTGCCAATGCAGCAACTCCTTTCTTTCCTTTCTGGTGACCCTCAAGGGAATTGTTGTTTGGCTGCGGTTTTCTGTAAAGCGGAGGTACTTCCCTATTCGGCCAGCTTACCATTACGTCCTGTCTTTTGCCAGAGCCTCTTTCACTAGTCGGCAGGGTGCACCACGTGCAAGTGAAGGTGGCTTTGGCACTAAAGATCGTGGTGAGCCACTTACACCCAACTTACAAATTCCAAAAACCAAAAACTTCCTACTCCTACAAATTTCCTAGAATAAATTCGTTGTGAATTCCAAGTCAGCCGTAGTTTTGCCCCCGGGATTTCAGTGGACTTCATTATTCATTGCCTTTTTAGTAAAGTAGGTCGCCGATGGATACACAGGACTACCGGAGATATAGTGGTTGGGATGTGTGGTGGGTCCCCGTCCCGTTTAATGTGACTTTTAATCAGGGCCTGATTAACCCTTAGGCTAATTAGGCTGCAGCCTAGGGCGCCAGGATCGGGGGGGCGCGGTGAAATCGTGTCTTCCCATGGACTATTAATCGAGCATCATTGCAACTACCCTAGATATTTCAACTAAACCGGGACAAAACACTGAAACTAAATGCGATGTGAACTGAAAAAGCTTGGGAGCCCCTGATTTTAACAATAAATTTAGACATACACACAAATAAAGATAATACAAACAAACAAATTTTAAAAAGCGCGCGTAAAATAAATACTGACTTGTCACTCGAATCAGTCGGTGGTCTCGTCCTCATAATTAGCCTAGGGCGCGGCGGTCAGAACTCTTGATCAGTCGCTACTTTTAATCTAAAAACAACTAAGCTTCTAATAATAACACTTGAAAACAAACTGGCACCATCGTAGTACTATTACCACAGAATAAAGGTGGTGATTGCTTTCCATCTGGTGACCCACATACTCGTTTGCCCCCTGGCATATAAAAAAAGTACTTACGTACTATTACGACAATTTATGGACTCTATCACTAGTACAGAGCATATATATAATATGATGTTTAACTTATCTCAGGTTTTGCTAATAAATCAAAGATACAAAATGTCCATTTTTAGAACATCATAAAATAAAGGGTATTTTCTTTTATTTAAATGAACAAATTAAAATTTCATAGAGACCTTTACTGTAGAGTCACAATTTACATAGTATCAGTGCAAACTATCGGAAAAAAATTGCGAATTGTGAAGTCCGTGTCTTCGCATTCGTCGGCGGGATTATGTCTGTTTTGAGATTGTATATTTTAACATAAAGGGGATGTTAAATTCAAGGATACATTAAACTGAAACTTGAAACGTAGTATCTGATGAAGAAATCCGAAGCATGCGAAAGTTATAAATTTAATTTTAAACCATCTTTTAACTCGTACTTACCCGTACAAAGTACTTCACGGCTCAGAATACGAATACAATTTGAGGAAGAGTTGGACGTACATTCGACTTCATCATACGGACTCTTTCGAGTTTATAAACTGATATTGGGGTAATAACTCTTACAATCAGTGGACACTACCGGTACCAAACCTGTTAACCACCGAGACATCCCTAAATATCCACCTCTCATCCGTTATGATGAAGTCGATCCCATTCTTAGTCACTTTGTCGAGAGCTTTGCCAGGTTTTCTGTCATTTGGGCTTCTTTTTAAAGAACTTATCATCATCATCATCATCTCAGCCATTGAAAGTCCACTGCTGGACATAGGCCTCCCCTCTAGATCTCCAATAAGACCGGTTGGAAGCGGCTTGCATCCAGCGCGATCCCACGGTCTTAATGAGGTCGTCTGTCCACCTTGTGGGTGGACGTCCTTCGCTGCGCTTGAACTTATCATACGTGAAGAAAAATCCTATAGTAATTACTATGTGTATCATAAATAACCACGTTAATTTTTCCCTATATACATAAATATATCTTATAAATGGGTGCAAAATTACAAAGGAAAATCAACATTATTATTATCATACAATTAAAAATATAAGCCCTCCTGATTGGAGAAAAAACCTTGACATGGCAATGAATTAATATTTTTGACTAATATTTTAATTTTATTTTGGCTTATTATTATTATTTTAACTATAATAGGACCTGAATAAAATGTAGCATTTATGTGTATTTGCTTACATTTACATGCCCGCAGCGACTTCTATTTTGGAGCAGTCCCCTGATTTCCTTAACTATTAATTCGTACTTATATTGAAAATGTACTTTATAAGACTGACTATTACTAGTCAACTTTTTATCTATGCATTGTATTATTGTAAAACGCTACTATTTATATTTTATTTAGAACTTTTTAGCAGATAAGTTATAATCTAGTTTAAATTTATTCGAAGTATTTTTGATTATTGGAGCAACGGCAGTTGCAATTATTAATAATGTTCAGAAAAAAATATGACATTACATTTTAATGTTTATCATTAATTAGAAATAGAATCAAACTTTATTTACATGTGGGTAGATACAGGCAAAATGTCGGGCATTTAAATTCCCAATTCCCAAAATGTACATATAAATACTGAATAAATGCCCAATTTTTGGATATGTATTTATTGAGAATTTATCGTACCTAAATTTCCAGCATTTTCCCCCATCTCTACATAGAGGGCGTTTCGACCACACTCTTTATGTCATTGATATTCATAGACTAAGGGCATTCTAGTCAATTGTTACGTCCATCAAACTCAATGAGTAATTAGATCTACTTTATAATCCATACTACTTACTGTACTTTGTATAACTTAAAATACCGTGTACGATAGGTACTTACTATAAATTAATTACAATAAAAAATGTATTATGGTACATTATTAATATGAAGGAAAGTCAAGAGTGAATGAGTTGCGACTACTGTTGATTTATATAACGTTTCCTGAGTTGTACTCAGTGGTCATAGATAAACATATATGTGTATAATCTAAGTCGAATAATATAAACTGGCTGACAGTCATATAAAAATAAAAGAGCTCAAAATGTTTTACAGCCCCCTTACCACCATCTCTTATTGCGATTCAATAATTGAGTAGATTGCTTATTCATACCAATGCATAAGCGACTCTATTTCAAACAGAATAGAGTCGCTAATTCAATGGTATGAATAAGCGTTCTATTCAGTTATTGAATCGCAATAAGAAATGGTGGTAAGGGGGCAGGGCGTTCCTCGGTCATGCCACATGGAGGGAAAGTATATTAAATATTAAAGATGGAATATTTTACTGAAAGAAGACATCGTTTCATTTTTAATAATAAGTATAACTGCTTTCACAGATTCTTTGAAAATCGCCTGTCTCAACCGGGAATCGAACTAGTAAAATGTGAAAAAAAAACATGTATTTTATTATAACCTTCGAAAGGGTTAATCATAAGAATTATTTTTTCCTAAATAACATAGTATCTTATATGAAAGGAAAAACGACTCGGTTCCCATGATGAGCTCACGCAAGCCATTTTGTGTTGTCACACCTTAAAAAGCACTACAATGTGTAAAGTGAAAGTAGTAAAATATCCATTGACAAATTGCGTGCAGGGTCATCAAAGTTGTAAAATGTCCATTGCCGTAATGGCGTCCATTCCTACCGCCTAAGCTTAATCCGATTCAATTCAGTAAATCAGAAAGTTCGGCTTATATTAATGGTGCTCCGGTTTACTTTATTTTACGTAATAAATAAATAATTTAATTAGCGGTCGTAAAAAAATTAAATATAAAATTTGCATAGTTAAATTTTATGAAATTTAGTAAGTTACGATTTCTCGTAACGGTATTTTAAGGACATTGTACTAGTTGCTCTCATATTATTCTTTTGCATTTTAATGTGTATTGAAATATGGACATTTTGCAACGTATTTCGGACATAAATCTTGGCACAAGTACAGTTATAGTTAAGTTAAATTTAAGCTTTTACCTATGGCCGCTAAGATATTTGTAAAAAATAATTATTATTTTTAAATGAGGTGTTCGAGACTGCATCTTAGTCTTGGAAGCCTCGGGACTAGAGACGGGAGTTTTAGGAAAAAAATTTAAGGATCGATTTTTCTCCTTCAATATAATTTCCATATTATATGGGCATCAACCCATTATCATCCCACTACTGGGATACGGCTCTCCCCTCAATAGATGGGGTTTAGATCATACTCCACCACGCTGCTCAACTGCGGGTTGGCGGAATATAATATAATCCATATATATAAATTGAACTAATTGATTGAAATAACATGGAATATTCCGGAAGGTACTCACCTTTCTACCCCTGACTCTCTAATCTACGTGTTTGATTGTATCAAAAATTATAGCTATTTTTTATACAAAATAAGGCCAAACAATCTAAGTTTTTTCTTGTTCTAGAAACTAAACCTACATGTACCTAGGTATATACATTATAATTATGTGCTATTGCAATGTAAGAAGACATAAGCAGATCTGCATATTTTATTAAATAATATTATTTAAGGAAAATTAGTGTAAGATGATCTGAACGTATATTTGTACCAATTAGAATAGAGTGGCGAAGGATACCCATACTAAAAAAAATATACTTGTATTGATGTAAAACTGTGAATGAAAATGTATTAAATATTGCTGTTAATTGTTGAAATAAATAAATTTTTTTATGTGAAGAAATTTTGTATTATTTCCATGCCGTAATTGGGTATTTGATTCTTTAATGAAGTCATGAAAATATTGTGGGTTTCATAACCATAATAATAACTTTACTATTTTTTCGTTGTAACTAAAAAACTTTACTAACTAAAAACTACAATGAATTTTTTTTTAATTGTTTTTTTTTTGGGTGTAAGTGGTTCATCAACATCTTTGAACCAAAGCCAACCTCACTTGCACGTGGTGAATCATACTGACTGACAAACGAGGCTTTGGCGAAAAGATAGGTAGAGCATAGCGTATTTTTTATGCTACCAGACTGGGTAAATAACAATTCCCTTGAGGGTTGTTGTGTTCCTGCGAGTGAGTGAGGTCACCAGAGAGAATGAAAGGAAGGAGTATAGGCTGGCAACGGATCGGCGACCCCTTGGTGCTGCTCATCTCCATGGGGGTGGCGATTGTTTTCAATCAGGGACCCAATGTGGCCAATTTTACAGTCTGATACTGTATAAGTATCTAAACCCACTATGATATGGGTATAGGACTATGCTTGCTTGTAAAAAAAACGCTGTCTACAAATTGATACATATTTATTACCATTGCACAGAAATGAACTCTTCTAATAATACGAAATGTATGCAACATTCTACATTTATTCAGTTATTTGAATTATTTTTAAATAATAATACTTATTACACTCTTATTTAGAGACATACATTACAAAAGTATTGATGATTCGTTTGATGTAACGAGAAACGAGCTATTTATATCGTAGAACATCCTCTTTGATCATATTTAACTGCTTTTACATGGTGTCCGAGACGGTCGACAGCTTCTCCACTTTGACAACGATATCGTGCAACAAAAGGGATGCCTAAACACAGGCAAGCTGCAACACGGAATGTTCCGGAGTCGTCCTACATCGTATGTACATTAGGCTACCGCAATGCATGTATTACATTATCAGGTTTATATTATACTAGCTGCCCGCCCCGGCTTCGCACGGGTAGAAAGTGTTGTTTTCTTTTCCTCGTAATTTTTATGTCCATAAGAACCTTCCTTATACCTTAACGAAAATATTAAAATAAAAATTTGCAGAATTGGTCGAGCCGTTCTCGAGTTTTGAGCTTAGAAGTCGAACATAGAACCGCCCGACAGGTACAATAAACAACAATAATAGGTAATTTCTGGGACAAAAACTATTCGCATAGTCGCCTTGTACGACATCCACGGGAAGAGACGGAGTGATTCTATTCTAGTCTGCCGGAAACCACACGACCGTAAGAAGGAAGAGTGGTATACGCGAAATAAATACAGTTTCATCGGCACCAATTCCAGTGAGAATCTCAGCTTCAATTATACATATTTCGCTGCTAAACATTGACTTTACTTCAGGAAGGAGATCTTCCCCAAATTTTAATAATATTTTTGAAAACTCTTGGGCACGTAAAGTTCTATCTACAGCTTCTACTGCCTTATTGTTTTTTTTTTTCGCATTCATCTGAAACGATTAAACAGCAATCCTGAAACATTTTCGCTTTGTCACAGTTTCGTGTCACAAAGCATGTCGGTGTTTCCGTTCAATTCGAGTATAATATTGAACATTGTATTTGCGTCCTTCCGCCTAGAAGCAATACCTGGCGATGCTGCTGTGAGATATTATTTTGGCGCCTGATTTCAGCGAGGATTGCTCTTGTCAGGTATGTTTTTCCAGTCCCTCCTGAAGCATCTAAGAAAAACAGTTTCCTCTCGTTGTTTAAAAGACTTTGCATCACAAAATCTTGCTACATAGCGTCCCGCAAATGCACGCATTCTTCTGGTTTGTGCGAATATATACCAATCGTTCTATTTCAATTTTAGCGTACACGTCTATAATAAACTGACTAAATAGACCACGTTACCTCTGTAAATAAATAAAACAATTGCCTCTAATTATTTCTTCTTTCTATTAAAAAAAAAGTCTAACTTGTAGCAGGTAAGAATAAAAGTAGCAATACGCGGTTATTTTTTTTACAATACAATCCATGTTTTGTTAAACTATTTATTGTTTTTTTAAGTAGCTTTTTTAGTTATTTTTTTAAACTATAATTTATTGTAAACACCATGTTGTTTATGCAAATAAATTTAGCTTTGTTCTGTTCAGATGTTCCAAATCTTGGATTTATATACCTCAACAAAAAATGCTCATCAGGTTGAACAACTTTTGCTAAGGCGTCATTTTTATATTCCTTATAGTTTAGCTGAACCATTATGGTTCTGCATCAGGTGTTCCAAATCTTGGATTTATATACCTCAACAAAAAATGCTCATCAGGCTGAACAACTTTTACTAAGGCGTCATTTTTATATTTCTTATAGTTTAGCTGAACCATAATTATTCTGCATCAGGTGTTCCAAATCTTCGATTTTTATACCTCAACAAAAAATACTCGTCAGGCTGAACAACTTTTGCTAAGGCGTCATTGTTATATTTCTTATAGTTTAGCTGAACCATAATGATTCTGCATCACGTGTTCCAAATCTTGGATTTTTATACCTCAACAAAAAATACTCGTCAGGCTGAACAACTTTTGCTAAGGCGTCATTTTTATATTTCTTATAGTTTAGCTGAACCATTATGATTCTGCATCACGTGTTCCAAATCTTGGATTTTTATACCTCAACAAAAAATACTCGTCAGGCTGAACAACTTTTGCTAAGGCGTCATTGTTATATTTCTTATAGTTTAGCTGAACCTTTATGGTTCTGCATCAGGTGTTCCAAATCTTGGATTTTTATACCTCAACAAAAAATGCTGATCAAGTTGAACAACTTTTGCTAAGGCGTCAATTTTATATTTCTTATAGTTTAGCTGAACCATTATGGTTCTGCATCAGGTGTTCCAAATCTAGGATTTTTATACCTCAACAAAAGATATTCATCAAGTTGAACAACTTTTGCAAAGGCGTCAATTTTTTAATTCTTATAGTTTAGCTGAACCATTATGGTTCTGCATCAGGTGTTCCAAATCTAGGATTTTTATACCTCAACAAAAAATACTCATCAGGCTGAACAACTTTTGCTAAGGCGTCAATTTTATATTTCTTATAGTTTAGCTGAACCTTTATGGTTCTACATCAGGTGTTCCAAATCTTGGATTTTTATACCTCAACAAAAATTGCTGATCAAGTTGAACAACTTTTGCAAAGACGTCAATTTTTTAATTCTTATAGTTTAGCTGAACCATTATGGTTCTGCATCAGGTGTTCCAAATCTAGGATTTTTATACCTCAACAAAAAATACTCATCAGGCTGAACAACTTTTGCTAAGGCGTCAATTTTATATTTCTTATAGTTTACCGGAACCATTATGATTCTGCATCAGGTGTACTAAATCTTGGATTTTTATACCTCAACAAAAAATACTCATCAGGCTGAACAACTTTTGATAAGGCGTCATTTTTATATTTCTTATAGTTTAGCTGAACCTTTATGGTTCTGCATCAGGGTGTTCCAAATCTTGGATTTTTATACCGAGATGGAAATTTCGTGTCAACATTTTCAAATCGATGCCATTTTCGTAATTGACGTCTCAGAAAACCATAGAATCAACACCCATATTGATATTATGACATTTCAACCCCATGGCACCCCCACAGGAGTGCTCTTGTGTCACGTCGGTTATGTTAGATTATAAAATAGCTGTTGTTTTCGGAATCAGCGACCCGATAAACCATAAAAACAATACCCATAACGATTTTCAGACGTTTGCACCTCATTTCACCCCTTTAGGGGGTTGAATTTTGAAAAATCCTGAAACACGTGTTTACTCATTTATCTACAGAAGTGCTCGTGTAAAGTTTCGTATAAAATAGTCCAACTAATCTTGGTTCCCCATACAAACTTTGGACCCCCGTTTCACCCCCTTAGGGGTTGAATTTTCCAAATTCCCGTCTTAGTGAGCACCTACGTCCTAAAAGGAACCCTTGCAAAATTTGAGACTCCTAGCACCTGTAGTTTCTGAGATTTCGTGATGAGTGAGTGATTTACTCTTTTATATATATAGATTACAAAGTTTTAGTCGATTTGTTTGAAATGCGAAACTATTTATGCCGTATGTTATGTCTCTTTAATCATGTCAGCAGCTTTTTCACCAATCATCATGATTGGTGCGTTAGTGTTACCACTAGTGATTGTTGGCATGATGCCTCCATCAACAACGCGAAGTCGATTCACGCCGTAAACACGAAGTCGGGAGTCTACTACTGTACCCATTGCACAACTGCCAACGTAATGATAGATCGTGGTCACCATAGATGAAGTATGGCACACCCAGTATTCCTGACTATCAGGCTCCAGCCCAAGGCACTGTGGTGGAATTAACAATTTTGAATTTTCTCTTTGAAATAATGGAGATCCTGTTACACGATTGAAATCTTGTATGCGTACGCAATCAACACATTTTTCGAAACCATTTTATTGGAATATACTCGTAAATTAAGATAAATTAATTGATCTTGTAACGGATCAGTGCTGCGTAAAAGAATTCGTCCTCGAGATTGCCGATGTAAGGGAGTGAGATGAACAAAGTGAACTTCTTTGCCTTTACATTTATTGTAAACTTTTTGGCAAATGTTATCAGTAAATGCATAGGTGAATGCACATAACACCAAAAGAACATCACTGTTACCTATAGCAGCAACTGCTTGATAATATGGATAAGTTGAGATTTATTCATAGCAACGAACCCAATTATCATAGGTAAATACTTCATTAGAATTGGTAGGTTTTGGGGGAGGTGCTGGTATGCTCGGATATACCATTAAAATAGGATCTTGAAGATTTTCACCAACAACTAGCTTTCAAATATTTTCTAGGTCCTATACCAGATAACATGAGAAGTTGTGGAGTGTTTATGGTCCCTGCAGATAAAATAATTTCTATATTTGCTCTTAGTCTAATTTTCTGACCATCCTCTTTCAAAACATCTATCGGAATAGCGTTATTATTTTTATCAAAAACAACCTTTGTAGCTAAAGTATATTTAGCCACGAATAAATTTGGCCTGTCCTTAGCTGGTCCCAAATAAGAATAAGCAGTACTTTGTCTAACACCATGAGCTACATTGAACATTGGTTCTTGGTAATTTCCATTTGTGTGTAATACAACATTAAATCCTATTTCTTTAAAAGCATCTAGATATTTGTGCGTAATGTTCAAATTTAGCCTTGTCACGTCTATATTGCCTTCAGTTCCGTGGAATACTCCCCTCGCCGAATTGAGAACAACCTGATCTTGAAGGTTTTCATTTTTCTTAAAATATGGTAAGATATTATTGTAACTCCATGATTCATCTTGGACTATACGTGCTCATGTATTACAATCTTCAGGGCTTCCTCTTACATATTCCATGTAATTCATACTACTGCTTCCACTCAGCATTATTCCTCTCGTTAAATCGGTGACTTTATCCCTGTGAAATTCCTGAGTACCATCCCTCACTGAAGCATAATTCCAATCAAGTCTTATGTTTTTGATATCCAACATGTAAGCTGGAAGCTGAACAATAAATTAAAATTTATTTCTCATCACGAATCACAAAAGCTATTACGGAAATATACAATTGAAGAGGTTGCGATATTCATATAGATAGGTAGGGTATTTCAATCCGGATCATACTGGAAATAGGGAACTTGAAGGAGTTTAAGGGGCCTATATGCGTTACAATTGTTTCATTTATATATTTATTTGGGTTTAGGCAATTTGATTAAAGTTTTAGATATAGCCTAGAAAAGTATTTTTTTTATCTGTATATTAATGTTATTTGAACTGTATGTTAATATTACTACTGACTCTACTGGTGGATCTCCTCCTGCTTCCACAAGTAGGACTCTAACTTTGGAGTCCTCAGAGAGTCTGCTAGCTAATACACCACCTCCTGAACCAGACCCCAGCACTATGTAGTTGAAAACGTCACCATCTGTTAACAAAAGAACAATATTTTAATATTACAAATCATCATCATCATCATCATCAGCCTGTATCTACCCACTGCTGGATATAAGCCTTCACCAATGCTTTCCACCAGATATGAGCCTCCGCCTTCCGCAGTTCGTCGTCCTACGCGCGGCCTCCACTCTAATACCTTCCTGCCTCTAATTAGATGCTGCGATGGCAGCGGGGGTGGCGGCGCGCAAGTGATATATTATGTTGCGAGCGTTAATACGGTTACGGTAACCGCTTCACATCAGGCGGGCCGTATGCTTGTCTGTTACCCGACGTAGTATAAAAATAATACCTTCCTCCCCCATCTGCCATCACTTACTCGGCAGATGTGACCGGCTCATTGTCACTTCAGCTTGCAAACTCTGAAAGCTATGTCGACAACTATGGCACAGTATTACTATTAATGCTTTTAAAACTGTGACTATGGTTCTCCGTCGAATTTCTTTGTTCCGGATTCGATCCCGCAGAGAAACCCCGAGCATAGCCCTCTCCATCGCTCGCTGCGCAACCGCCTGTAGACCAGTCCGATGGTCAGTGCCCAAGTCTCTGCACCACATGTCATTGCAGGGAGGACGCACTGGTTGAAGACTTTAGTCTTCAAGCATCTGTATCTGTGCGGCGAAGGTGTGCCGAAGCTTTCCAGTCGCCCAGTCGAATGCGTCTATCGATCTCTTTGTTGAAATTACCCCGGCCAAGCTGTATGGAATGTCCGAGGTAGACATAGTCTTTAACCACTTCAATAGCTGCATTCTCTTCGATAACCGGGCCAGGGATGAACAAATCGTTGTACATGACTTTCGTCTTGTCGAAATTCATCCCCAGCCCCACACGTCGAGATGCAGCATTGAGATCAACCAACATACGACCGAGATCCTCCAACGATTCAGCCATTATTACCACAAATCAAATCAAATCAAAATATCTTTATTCCTTGGACTTTATAAAGCACTTAGAAACGTCATACAAATTAAATATAAGAACATGTATCTAAATCATTACTACTCTAAATCCGCAGAGCTTAGATTCACTTTCATCACACTATCTTGAATGTGAAAGTGAATTTAAGTGCCAATTCCGGCGACGGGGCTTCTTGAGAAGAACTGACAAGAAACTCAAGGCCGACTCTTTTAATTGCCAATATCATTACATTAAATACAAATACAATCATTAACATATAACAAGAGCAATTCATTTCCAAATACTTTTATCATTTATGTAATCTGAGATACAATAGTAAGCCTTTTATACATTGTCTAGTTTTGATATATTTCTTAAATTTACCCATGGATAATTTAACGCGTCGTTTGGAAGTTTATTGTAGAAGCTTATACATTGACCTGGGTACGAGTTTTTATTTCTTAAATTTAATTGATGGCGAAAGAATGAGCCATTGCGAAGCGAAGAAGGGCAGCTAGTTATTACTAAAAATTCAATCAACGCTAGCCATCACTTTAGGCTTTTAATGCCTTATTTGCCACATTGCTGACTCTCACATTGCCAAGAGGGGAAATCAAATACCAAAAGCATCCAGCTCCTACTAACTTCTGATTGAATTCGTTGTGAGTTCCAAGTTCCAAGGCTGCTGTAGATTTACACCCGGAATTGCAATGGACTTCATTGTTCTTTGCATTTTTTGGCGGTCGCCGCTGTTAATCCTGGCTACACAGGAGACAGTGGTGGGAATGTGTGGTGGGCCGTCCCGTGAATATGCTCGGAATGTTATACTGTCTTTTTTTTTGGAAATTTACCTTACGAGCCCGGTTGTCGAATGGCTACTTTGACTACGTGGTCGCGGATTCGATCCCCGCACAATACAAACTTTTGTGTGCATGAACATGTCTGTTTGTCTTGGTGTGGGTGTTTTCTATGTATTATATGTAGGTATGTATTTACAAATAAAAATATTTAAGTACATTTTTATCTGTCGTTTAGTACCCACAGTACAAAGCTTTACGCTTAATTTGGGACTAGATGGCGCTGTGTAAATTGTCCAGAAATATTATTTATTTATTTGCCTATGTAAATAACTTGGTCATTAACCACTCATTTGCATATTCGATGACGAAGTAGTAAAAGTATAATTAACTATATCGTTTCAACATCGTAATAAAATTCCGTGATCTAAGATTATATTATGTAGGTAACTTATGTTATGCATCTTCCACTAATTACCACAATTAATTACCTACCTATTTATTATTGCTTCATAAGCAAACGCTATGTAATAGCTGTAGGTAACTTTGCGGAATTAATTAGTCAAACGTAACTTTCATATAAATATAAGTATAAATATTGTCAGACTAATTACACAGCGCCATCTTGCCCCAAAGTAAGCGAAGCTTGTGTTATGGGTACTATACAACTGATAAACATACGTAAATACATTTTTATTTTTTTGTAAATACATACTTATGATACAGAGAAAACACCCAGACCAAGACAAACAGACATGTTCATGCACACAAATGTTTGTCCTGTGTGGGAATCGAACCCACGAGCGTTGGTGTCGAAGCCGCGTCATTGACCGCTACGTCACCGAGCTCGTCAATAGGTAGAAATAGGAATAGACGTTTATATATATAGATAAAAAATAAAATAAAAAAGTAAAAATTCGTAGCCCCAGCTGCTAACGCGAAATGACACCCCAGTGCCAGCGGCCGAACAATACTAGTATTGCAAGCATTTATAGGTTATGGTAACCGCATTAGAAAGGCGGGTCGTATGCTTCTCTGGCGTACGGCACGGCCGACTTGGTATAAAATAAAATGTAGCGGAGAATCAAGTCTATGTATTCAAGTCAAATTACACAGCGCCATCTAGCCCCAAAGTAAGCGAAGCTTGTGTTATGGGTACTAGGCAACTGATAAACATACGTAAATACATTTTTTTTGTTAATACATACTTATGATACATAGAAAATACCCACACTAAGACAAACAGACATGTTCATACACACAAATGTTTGTCCTATGTGGGAATCGAACTCATGAGCGTTGGTGTCGAAGCCGCGTCATCGACCGCTACGCCACCGAGCCACAGATTACATAATAGTTACTACGTAAACCGAGCTCATCAATGACAATGAGTTTGTTACATATACATAACACATCGATTCCAAAAATATGAATTGCCAAATCGTCTGAACGATTGGTAATTCTCCCTAGTTGCTATCAAATCCGAATTTTGGGGTGTAAGTGGTTCATCAAAAGCTTTGAACCTAAGCCAACTTCACCTGCACGCGGTGCACCCTGCTGACTGACAAACGAAGCTCTGGCGAAGAGAGAGGTAGGGAGCGTAATGGTAAGCTACCCGACTGGGGAATGTACCTCCGCGTCACAGAATACCGCAGCCAAATAACAATTCCCTTGAGGATTGTTGTGTTCCTGTAAGTGACTGTCGTCACCAGAAAGAAAATCACCAGAAAGAAATAAAGTAAGGAGATGCTGCGTTGGCAGCGGAGGTGGCGGCGCGCGAGCGATATTTTATGTTGCGAGCGTTAATATGGTACGGTAACCGCTTCGCATCAGGCGGGCCGTATGCTTGTCTGCCACACGTCACAGTATAAAAAAAAGAATAGTATACTACCCCGCATGCAACATGCAAGGAATTCTATACTATTATTATAAAGGGGTAAAGTTTGTGAGGTTTTTGGGAGTAATCTCTGGATCTACTGAACCGATTTTGAAAATTCTTTTACCAATAGAAAGCCACGTTATTTGTAAGTGTCATAGGCTATATATTAACCCGAAAAATTAAGATTTCTTGATAAACGCGGGCGGAGTCGCGGTCGGAAGCTAGTGTGGTATAAAAATAAACTAGGTTGTAATTCCGCATACAGGGTTTCTTATCTCTTTGGCTGACTCTACATTAACTATTATTTTTCCACCAAGTTCCATAAAAATCGGATTAACTGATCCAAAGTTTGACATAGAGTGTAGTTAGCCAACCTCACCGATACATGGTGCATCGTGCTTTTTCGCAAACGAGGCCTTAGCGAGAGAGAGGTAGAGTATGTCGGGCCCGACTGGATATGATATGTTTGTGTTTCTACCTCAAAAGTGTTACAGTCATACAAATTATGTGACAAAGTTCCAATTTCGATATACCAATCATTGGAAACACAGAATACCACAGGTAAATAACAATTCCTTTGAAGGTTGTTGTTCCTGCGAGTGAGTGAGGTCACCAGAAAGGAAAGTGTTGATGCGTTGGCAGCGGCAGTGACGGCGAGCGAGTGATATTTCATTTTGCGAGCATTAATATGGCTACGGTAACAGGTTCACATTCAAGCGGGCCGTATGCTTGGCTGCCACCCGACATACTTAGTATAAAAAAAATTGGAGCACAGAAAGAATACTGACGAATTTCTTTTGGTAATCTTTTTTTTTATATTCGACAGTGATTTATACCGTGTTTTACATGGTACAACCACAATGCTGTAATGTTTTTACACTTAATCATATATACATATTTTTATATATACATATTTTTCGTCCCAAATCATTTAAACTTCAGTCGCTTTGCTAACTCGATCAACAAATCCTGTTATTATCATTACATTGTTTTTATGATATATTGACATATATACCTAGCACGATATAGTTATAAATGAGCGAGTTTATCGTGTGTTTGCAACCCGAGCGTACTTCCTGTAATGTTATCTGTTGAACGCTGTAACTACAGCATTGTCTTCATAATATATTTTATAACTAGCAGAACTACGAATGGTTTTAACTCGCTTTTCAATTACCGGCGATCAAGCAGCCCGTGATCAAGGCTATTGCCAAGAGAATAGAAATTAATATAGAGTATTAATCCCATACAAAATTTCGTGCACCGGAAGAAAGTCAAAATTCCGTATTATTTCTAGATGGCGCTGGCAATAAGACATGAAAACATTTAAATCCGAATATTTCTCAACGAAATTTCATAAATAATCATGAAATAAATTTAATAATTACATTCAATAGTTTTGGTCTGATAATAACACTAACAATAAAGTTAACAAATAATGATTTTCACTATTATCTTCCATTTTACTCTTACCAAAGTCGCTCTATATAATCTATCGTAAAAACAATGCTCTGATCGCTATATTTTTGGGGCTGTCAACGTACACCGTTATGTGAACCTTCCTGCGTAATCTGTGCCCACTAGGGTTTGGGAATTCCCGACAAGTTCAAAGTCCCGGGACACGAGACAGCCTACAGTCTAAGTCCCGGGAATTCCCGGGACTTGACTTTTTGTTTTTTTTTAGTGGGGCTTTCGTAAAATTGTTATTAAGATAGTTTTTTGTTTAAAATTGTACCTATTAAGAAAAGCCAATTCTTTGTAAAAAAATCAACATTTATTATACAGAAAATTAAATGTTAACTTAAAGTTATTAAACGAATTCCGTTAAAAGTGAGCTGATTGAGTAGTTGGGCATCAACAGTTGTGTACTAGCTTAAAACTTATAAACGAAATTAATATTTACAATTTTATTCTTATTAATAATGTTAATTTATTTGTAAGAATTGAAAATATATTTTGAGTATTATTTATGGGAGTAAATAATTTATAAAATAAGTAATTAATATTTTGGGGCTGTACTATATATTTGAGGTTATCAATTAGACAAATGTAAATGCTGAATTGAATATGTTTAGTACTATTTATCATAAAGGAAATGTTTAAAAGATTTATGATATTTACAGAGTCAAAAATGCAATTAAGAATAATGTGCCAGTGGACCAAACAGTTGACAAGGGGAAATGGCTAAATATCTTAAACACACCCAATGAAAGTTCAAATGTATTGCAGAGTCAAAAAGTCAATTATCTTAACATTCCTTTTTTTTCACTTTTTCCAAAAAATAAATCGGTTTCAATTAATATTTTAATTTTTGATACGGGTAGTGGGTACTTTAGTATGGTTGTTTACAAAAAACAGTACGAAAAAGATGGCTCATGCTAACGCATGCGCATAAAAAAAAATTGTGATGAAAAGGCCTATTAGTTAACCGGTAGTTACTTAGCAGACCACGTAGTTATTCAATAAACTTACAGATGTCGCTATGCTCCTACAATTATTTGAGAATAAAAATTAATTTCGATAATCTTGTCTCGTCTCGAGTCTCGAGTCTCAAGTCCCGGGACTCGAGACAACTAAAATTACGAAAAGTCCCGGGACTTCGAGACCCCGAGACGTCCCGGGACCCAAACCCTAGTGCCCACACACAAGGGCGTCGCCAAGGGAGGGCAGGGAGGGGCAGCTGCCCCCCAAGAGATTCTATTTATTTATAAGTTTTATTTATTGTACAGTCAAGAACTCGCGAAGCCTTACACGGTGGACTCTGAACCGTTATTATTACAATCGCTGTAAATGTAAGGCTCGTACTAAAGCTTCATGAGCTCTCGACTTTACCTACAATTCATAGTTTTCTCATTCTCCATATCAACTTGCCCACCCCTGGGCCATCGGCTGGCGACGACCTTGCCCCCACACAGGTACTAAGCAGACTGGTTGAGCACAGCGAGTAATGCAGGAAGAGAGCCCTGAAATCAGGCGCATATTTTTTTTTATACTACGTCCGCCTGATGTGAAGCGGTTACCGTAACCATATAAACGCTCGCAACATAAAATATAGCTCGCGCGCCGCCACCCCCGCTGCAACCGCAGCATCTCCTTCCTTTCTGGTGACTTCACTCGCAGGAACACAACAACCCTCAAGGGAATTGTTATTTGGCTGCGGTATTCTATGAGGTGGAGTACATTCCCCAGTCGGGGAGCTTACAATTACGCTCCCTACCTCTCTTTTCGCCAGAGCTTCGTTTGTCAGTCAGCAGGGTGCACCGCGTGCAGGTGAAGTTGGCTTTGGTTCAAAGATGTTGATGAGCCACTTACACCCCAACTTTATATTAGTGCCTGCCGGCAGCCAGGGATTCGTACCGCCTAGTTTGCGGGCTCCCGTACGCCGGTGAGCCCCTCGCATACTAGGTAGCCTAGCTGCGCGCAGCCAGTAGGCTGTCATGCGGGCTCCGAAGCTCGGTCATCCGAGTAGTAATAATTAGTCTAAGCTAATATTATGTTAATAAGAAAATATGAAGTGCTCCATGGTGTCATTCTAATCGATCACGCAAGTTAAGCAACGTTGACCGTAGCCTGTCTATGGATGAGTTTATTTATCTCGTGCTCCTTCGTGCTTCGGAGGGCATGTTAAGCCGTGGGTCCCGGCTGTTGAGCTCATCGGTTGATGACAGTTGTTAAGCCAAGTCAGTGGCCTTTACGCGGTTTGTGAACAATGGCCTCCGAAAACAGTTGAGGAGCGTGGGGGAGTATGCTCTAATCTAAACCCCTTCGATCTAGGGGAGACTCGTATCCCAGCCGTGGGATGAATAAGGGTTGACCACCAGTGTTAATATATGTTGCTCCATCGGCGGTGCAAACAAGTCAATCACTTAAAGTAGTTAAATGGAAATTATTTTAAATCTCGCATAACGACCTGGATTTTAAACCATTGCTTCTACAGTGTCAAAGAATTTTGTAAACTTAAGAATCTCGACTAATAGTAATTCATATATGCACGCTTACTTGACTTGTATAAATTTGTTAATTTTATTGTAATTAAATTATTCTTTTATTTATTTTTTAGTTATTTGTGACATCCTTAAATTATATTGTAATCAACTGTACTAGACATTAAATTAATAATTTAAAAATTTGTACGCCTGCATGCAGGCTCAATACAAGGAACAAAAATGTAATATACATAAGACCTGTATCTCGATGTACTGTATTGACAAATAAATGATTGATTGATTGATTGATTGAAGTAACTAGTCAACAGTGCATATGACTTGGCTAATAATTATACTTACTTGAATTTCTCTCTTAGCTATAATAAAAAGCTCGATTTAACGATGATGACTATGAGATATCGTTAGGTTATTTAAGGTCATAATTAACTTTAAAAATAAAAAAAATAATACACGAGGCAATTAGCATGTACAATTTTTATTCATGTCATTAAATAATCATTTGCAATCATCACATGTTCTCACCGCAATAACAAAAGGGTCACATTTCGCTTACGCATAAATAAATAACAATTAACAACTATACAATTTAACTACTTAATTAAGTATACTACCTAATTGCGAAACAATTGAAAAATCTTACAAAATCCCTGTTATGTACAAAATATTATCACTGGTCTTATATTACATTTGGTGTACAGTTGGTAACGAATTTATATCTTCGTTTAATTTAATTTCTTTCCCGTAGCGTTTTAAAAGTTCTAATACGACACCATTGGTCCATCCGAAGCCGTCTTGTACTATGTACTCTCCACCCGTACCCTGTTCCCCAGGGTGTATCGCGCTATATTTCTCAAACATTTTCTGCCAAGTTGTAAAACCTATATAATTCGCTCGTAACCACAACTTAGCTTGTTCTTTCGCTAAACGTTGAGCCTCAGCGTACCTACTCTTGTCCAAGCCGCCAATTAGGATGCTCTGCAGCGGCGGCCAGGCGTTAGGGTAGTCCCATTGTTCGCCAGAGTTCAATATCGATGTTGGCACGCCTCCAGGAAAGTCTAGCGCCCCAGACGAGAGGAGATATCTTACTACTCTTGACGCGTACTTCGGGAGCAAATTCGCATCGACAGCACCCGCCCATAAAGGTGTGACGCAGCTCGGGAAAAAATTCTTTCTTAACGTTTTGGCATCAATATCATAGTCATACCAAACTCCGTCGTCCTTATCCCATAACACTTTCGATATCGCATTACGCCAGTACTTCGCGAGGCTCCACCACTTTTCCGCTTCTCGTCTATCCTTCAAATGACTTCTGAAGTCCCCGACATGTTCAAGAGCGCCGGCGAATATAGCATTCAGATCTACGGGCAGGATAGACGTCGTGCGTAAGTCAGTCAAATTGCCAAGATTTCGATTGCTCGTAGAGAAAAACCATCGCGACGAAAAATCCCATCCGCTCTCCGCTGCACTTTTAAGTTGTAGGTAAAAGTTTTCACGATTTTCATTCGGCATAAATTTGGCATTCATATAATCTTCATAGTAGGACTCGGGTCGAGGGCCAATCATTTGCATATCAGCTATATACCTTAGTAGAACGAACATTTCCCCATTGATCTCTACATTATATTTTTTATTTTCGAGCCAATACTGCAGTTCTTTTTCGACAGTCCCGACGTGTTTCGCCAACCACTCAAGATCTCCTGTTGCGTCGAAATAACTTGCCACCATTGCTGTTAATAACGGGGGGTGACTCCTGCCAAAGTAGTATATCCGACTACCATTTGGAATGTAGCCAAATTTATCCACCAGATACAGAAGGTTTTCAATCATGCCTCTCGCAGTTTCAATCATATTACTTATAAGAAGTCCCCTCACCATCCAATAAGAATCCCAATAGTATAACTCTTTGAATCGTCCTCCAGGAATTATGAATCCGTTGGGCACATATAAAAGACTAGATCGTTCTGGATGCTCGGCCACATCTGGATCAACTTTTCTGCCCAGTTGCGACCATATATTAATCACATTTTTGGCAAACGATCGTAAATCAGGATCTACGATGTCTTCGAGAATCGGAGGTTCGGCGTCGAAATCAGGAGGGTTCCAGTGCAGCAGCTGATTCGCGCCCGTAAAATGCGAACTCACGAAGTTGATGAGTTGTTGGCGGGAAGGATTTTTGTTAGTTTTTTCCATCAATTTAGCAAAGTCTAGTAAGGTTTCGTTTTCTGTGTGCAGAAGTTTCAAATCGACGAATGTTTTGGAGTCCGCAAAAACGCGCGCAAGTTGAACTTTGTGGAGAAGTTCACCGGAGCAATAAATAGAGGAATTGCACACGGTTACCTTGGAGATCGCTTGCACGTACGCGCCGAGCAGCCCCAGGAATGGGTAGATGGAAAGGCGATGCATGTTAAGTTTTGTTTACTATGGCACTATAGTACGTAAAGTCGCCAACGCGATTACGGACGGGCGATAAACATAACCTTTGCGGGCGTGACGCGGCGGCCAGCGGCGCGGGACGAATGGCCGCGTGTCGGATCCGCGACCGATGATATGCACTGCATAATCCATTATAGCTGAGTGCGATGTCTCTCACCATTAGGTCCTCCCATGTCAATTGACTGTCAGAGAAAGCGCTGATATGAGACGGCGATGCATACGTAACTGGCCGCGTTCAAGGTCCCGACCTCATCTACATTCCCCGATATATTACTACGAAAACACTATTTGTATTCACTGAACACGTGGTTACTTAAAAGTTCGGAAGCTGACTGCATTACATAAAAATCATAAAATGACAAGATTTTGACCGATTTCAACCTTAACTATTATAATTTATAATGCACTATGGTCTGCAAACAGATGAGTAAATATAGTTGGACGCCAGAGAAAAGTATGACTAGCTCTATTTACACAGACTATGACACAGAGCGTCAGTAGATTCTGACACTTCGTGTTGCCAGTATCTATGGATAAGCTGAATGCGACCAGTGTAATTCGCGATGCGATATCGATGCGGCCTCGTGCCTCGTACACACTTGTATACACAACATACTTTGTGGTAGATAAACACACTGGAAACGATATCAATTACCTGATTCCATTCTTTTAATACTTATTAAGTTATATAACTTCACCGCATAACTTGATGTATATGTGCATACATTTTAGGAATATCACTTTGAAGTACTTTGCGATTCTAGAGAGGTTTACTTCAAACTTTTAAATTATGAATATATATAAGAATTCACAAGAGTGTAAGAAAATTTTGGGGTGTAAGTGGTTCATCAACATCTTTGAACCAAATCAAACTTCACCTGCACGCGGTGTACCCTGCTGTCAGACAAACGAAGCTCTGGCGAAAAGAAACAGTAGGGACCGTATTGTAACCTAACCAACTTGGCAATGTACCTCCACCTCACAGAAGGCCTCTTGTACCTAACACGCTAAGAAATTTCACCGTGTCTACTGCAGATAGGACCAATTCATCATGTACACAACAAGAATTTTGTCGGATCTAGGCACGAAAACCACCGCACCGCAGCAAAACGTCGCGCGTCATGTCTAGCGCAGACAAGATTTTTTCCTTGGTCAGCGCGGAAGCAGTGTACACAGTTCGTGTGTAGAAACGACACGAATTCTGGCATAGGCCCGGCGACTTTTCTTAGGCCTACCGCAGCCAAATAACAATTCCCTTGAGGATTATTGTGTTCCTGCGAGTAAGTGAGGTCAACAGAAAGGAAGGAGATGCTGCGTTGGCAGTGGGGGTGGTGGCGCGCGAGTGATATTTTCTGTTGATATGTTATTAATATGGCTACGGTAACCGCTTCACATCAGGCGGGCCGTATGCTTGTCTGCTACCCGACGTAGTATAAAAAAAAACAAGGCCATATCGAGCAAGCTACTGGTGGTTATCCTAGCTACGTGGTTGTATCTGTAGGTACACATACTCACCATTGGCAAGATAAGACCGGAAATAACATGCCCGATAAGATTCACCAGGGCGGTGACATGCCCGACAAATGTCCACCGTCCCATTTTTCATAATGTAGGTATTCCCGATAGTTATTAGTCTTGAAAACTTATTCAACAATAATGCGTCTATCGATTTCTTCGTTGGCCAGGCTGTATGGAATGTCCGAGGTAGAGATACACTTTGACCACTTCAATAGCAGCATTCTCTACCGGGCTAAGGATGACAAAATCGTTGTAACATGACTTTTGTTTTGTCGAAATTCATCCTCAGCCCCACGGATTCCCTTAGGATCAGTAGTACCATTGTCTAGTACCATTGAGAGGCAACATCGTCTCCTTATGTGATACGATAACCACAGCTCGTAGCTTTCACTTCCATCTGTACGCACGAGCTTTGATACTGGCAGTGATGCTTACAACACTATTAGATAGTGGTATGGTTTAAATTTAAAATACCCACCGTACGGTCAGGGGCAGGGGAACGGTGGGTCTGAAGTGGCTACTGCTACAACATCACCTCAAAATCTGATGATTTATGTATATTTGAACTCGTCGCACATGCAGTCGAGGTAGAGGGTTTGTTCGCGAAATCAACATCACAAATATATATACGGCTTTGCCGAGATACCGAGTCTCCAGCAACCCATATCCAGTTGCCGAGATAAGAGTTTCCTATATATTGAAGGGCATTTAGAGCATACTCCGTCACGCGGAGGCCAGTGTTTTCAAGCCGTACGTCCTTAACTTAGCCATGGTCATTTATAAATTACAACAGCCGATCAGGGGTGTAAGTGGTCACCACCAACTTTGAGCCAAAGCCAACCTCACCTGCACGTAGTGCACCCTGCTGATTTACAAACGAGGCTCTGGTGAAAGAGAGGTAGAGCGCAGCGTAATTTTAAACTGCCCGACTGGGGAAACACCTCCATCTCACAAGAGAATACCGCGGCCAAATAACAATTTCCTTGAGGGTTGTTATGTTCTTGCGAGTGAGTGAGGTCACCTGGATGGAAGGAGTTGCTGCGTTCCGCATCTGCGAAACCGCTTCACATCAGGCGGGCCGTATGCTTGTCTGACACCCAACGTAGTATAAAAAAAGGCCGTTCTCGGCGTTAACGAGAGTTATCACTATTATTAAGTGTGCTAATTGCCTTAAAAAAAAAATATTGACTTTCTGACTATTTGTTCATGTTACCTTTCATTTTATTGTTATTCACGACCTATAGGTACTTAACTTGTGAAATTGTGAATGAATGAAATTGTGTGAAATCAACTTTTCTCAGCAGTATTCCCAAACAAATGCTACAACGCAGCTCAGCTTGTGCTTACCACTAAAAAGGTTTATCTCATGTTGCGGGCGTTCAAATGGCTACAATAACCGCTTCACATTAGACGGGTCGTATTCTTGTTTTGTTTACCACACGACGTAGGTACTATAAAAAAATCAGAATAATTTCTTACACTAATATAAAAAACATGTAATAATGAAAATTTTATTGGTAAAACAGGTAATACTTTGCTTTAATACAGAATACACCTGAAAGGCTCTCGTGCAAAACAACAAACAGTCTTGCAACAACATATATTTAAAATATTAATACGTGAAGCAAAAACTTTGTACCCCTTATTACGAAAATTGCGCGGACGGACGAGTATGAAATTGCGCGGACGGACGAGTATGAAATTGCGCGGACGGAAGAGTATGAAATTGCGCGGACGGACGAGTATGAAATTGCGCGGACAGAAGAGTATGAAATTGCGCGGACGGACGAGTATGAAATTGCGCGGACGAAACAGTATGAAATTTCTCACACTTATAGTTTATATACAGAAGGAGTGCAGAATGCTAATATATATTTTTTAAATTATGCATAAAAAAATATATTAAATCAATAAAAAAAATTACACACACTACCATGTATTTGACACACACACACGCATACATCTCTTTTATTTATTGTTAAAGTTATAATTTAAATTAATTATGGTCGAATTTCGACCACTGGGCGATCACTAGTTACTTTAAAACTGCATTGTACTGTGTACATATTATAAATATTTCTAGGCAAATTAGACAACGCAGTAATAAGGCCGCCTTGTTGCTTACAAGTCTTGTATAATTTATTAGTTTATAGTACTTATTAATTAGAATTGTATAAAGCATATTCTACATCACCTAGCCACACTAAGTCACACAGAGCTTATATAATAAGTACTAAATAAGTGACGAACGAATGATGATGAGGAGCATGCCGAAAAAATATCACAGGAGCCAACAACCTGAAAGCCAACTTCAAAAATCCAAAATTTCTTCGGAGTTAGCAACAAATTTCATTAATTTGATTGATAGACATGACCTTTTCATTCAGCGTAATTTATTGTATATTGTATACATATCGCCATCTAATCCCAAACTAAGTAAAGCTTGTACTATGGCCACTAGATGACTGATATTATACTTAAATATTTTTTTTTATGTAAATGCATACATATTACATAAAAAACATCAAGACCAAGACAAATAGACATGTCAAGCACATACATATTTGTCTTGTGCGGGGATCGAACCCGCGACCCCGGAGTAACAGTGAACTGCTAGCCATTCGACCACCAGGCTCATCATTAAAACATGAAATAAATACATTAGTTTTCTCATAAACCCTAGAAAATTAGAAAAAATCTATCTTTCCGCTGAAACTTCGGATTATGATATTGGAGTACCCTGTTCCTTAAATTCTTGAAATAGATATAGTGCTATCAATAGAGCAATTTTACTCCTATATCCATTTACTAACATAAAGAGCCTGATTCCAGCTAGTACATGTGAATTCAAACCCAATTGTATTTCATTCCATATAATTATTTTGACCAGAGAACCGGTACTGGTAATCTGTTGATTTTTATAAGTACCCCAAGGCGTAAAGTATACAAAGATCGCGTACGGTGAAGATACGACGCAAGTGCGCCTGGCCAGTGGCGACGCGAAGCATACAAAAATATGCATGTACAAGTGGTTTATTAGACATTTTGTATACAATTTGCGTACAATAAAATTATGTTATACATTTTGTGTACAATAAAAAGTTTTGAGTGGGACTGTGCATCTTCACCGTACCTTCTCTTTATATGTACTTTACACCTTCCTTAAAAAAAATTTTAAGGAAGGAAAGATTTAAATTTAAATTTAACTAACTTTGGAATTTGAAATTAATTTTGCTTCAATTAAAACTACAACATAGAACTCCACTACTCCATTTAAATGAGAATATATTTTTGGTTGTAGTCTCCGTACTGTACCGCACAGATTAATCATATTCTGTGGTAACCGTGTCCCATCTGATAGGACATATACTTGGTTCTCAGTAGTATAAAAAAAATAATCCATCATTCATCTCTCTTTGCAGTATTCTTCAACTGCTAATTCCTGTTTGAATATTTTTGAAAACCGGTGCCTGGTTGTCATAGCCTAACTTCCGCAAGTCTTTGGAGATCATAGACAAGTTGAGCGTCACTGTTCCATATGAATCGGTTCTCAATACTGCAACAAATAAAGATACGAGTAAAAGCTTTATCAAAATATTGTGGTATACAAAAATATTGGCCGTGTGGTTTCCGGCAGACTAGAATAGAATCACTCCGTCTCTTCCCATGGAGGTGTAGGCCAAATCCTTCTGTCTGGGACTGACGAGGAGAGGGTCATGCTCCTGTAGTGGAGACTAAAATGACCTGATGATGAGATACAATTTTAAAAAACAAACTTTCTATCTAATACCCTACAGTCTAGAGAAAGAGATGAAAATAAAAAGAAAATTACTCACAATAATTCTCTTTTCCATTCGCTAGCATTTTTGGGTCAGCAAGTTCTGGATAACGACCTGTAAGCCAAGCAAGCCACTCCCCAAACAGAGTGGCTGCTTGTGGTCGGAGTAATGGCGCTGATGTGGTCCGGGATCCAGAACTTGGCGGCATCAACACCACTGCATACCCACGCAGTGAATCCCCGCTTAATGTGTTTTGTGCTCGTACTGTTATGATTATTTGTGGCCCTGGAAGAAATATAAAAGTGTGTTTAGAAAGTTATGAGTACAGTAAAGGATGATTGCCTCATAAGCAGGGGTGGACTAAGGTCTAGGCAGAGACGGGCCCCTTTCCGACTACACTACTAGGCGCGTGCCTAGGGCCCGTAATTTTAGGGGCTCGAAAATAAGGTTTATAATGTTTATTTTTGAAGTGAAAAACTTTTTTAGTAGTTCAGAAAGTACTTAGGCTTAGTCTGCCACTGCTCAGAAGCCATGACACATTTCTAATGATTTGTCAAATTGTACTTTGTATCAGTCACTTAGGTTAATTTGCTATGAAATATTTTACGACACGCAACAAACTGAAGTCACTTGCAGTCTCATCTGCAAAATATGTAATAATTTATGGGTCAATGAAAGACATAGACCACCACACCCACAATGACCCATGAAGTGGATAAATGCAGAAAGAACTTAATAAATAAAATGAACTAGCACCACCATTTAAATAAAAACCAAACTAAATAAACTAAGTTAAGATAGTAAATCACAAATCTACTTTTAGGTCACACAATAACCAAAATATTGTAATTTTATAATATTATTATCATGTAATATTGCTAAAAGTAGCATTTTTTTTAACACTAACAATGTTATTGTTCATATGTATAAACAACAAGATTTGAAATGTCTAAGTCTATGTAGGTAGGTATACTGATTACATTATGCTGCGGCTACACTACCTTACTGTCTACCGGGCTGTTACCGCAATAATTGTGGCATTAAATTACCGTCTAAATTACTGCGTGAAGTGGTGTGGTTACACTAGAGTTTACCTAGATATGTCAATATATTAGGCGGTAAAAATATCATTTTTCAAGATGGAGGTTGAAGCTGCAGTTGTTATATTTATTTAGATGGTTTCGGTCTTTTTTCTTCTTCAAATCATCATTGTACACTGCGATTTTTATCGGGGTATACCCGACTGAAATCCCATAAAAAGATACTGGAATGAAAGATACTTGGAATAATTCCAAAACTCAAGCTTTTTTCATTTGACCACTCCATGTCGGTCGATACGTGCGTCGCCGTTGAGCTCATGTTGCACACTGGAGAAACGGTAGTATGGCCACAAACGCATTAATTACTGCGGTAATTCTCTTTGATGTGCGAAAAAAGACCGCCGCCGGAGCTATTGTCTACCGCCATTTGCCATATTGATTGGCATTGTAAAATTATGGCCATAAATCGTGGTTACACCTAGGCATTGTTTAAATTATGGCAATAATTATTGGCATATCATGGTAGTGTAGCCGCAGCATTAGAGAAACTATATTAGAGATTATGAAAAAAAAATGTTATGTTATAAAAGTTACGTAATTTTGTTGTCAATAAAGTTAAAAAAATGATGCTTCTTTAAGAGAAATAAATAATGAGCCAATGATGTTGCAAGTAAACATTTTTATTTTTGATGCAAAGTACTTCGGTTGACCATATTAGCCAGCATTGCATAATTTCGAAATATATGAACAGTGCCAAATATAAACTAATTGAAGTATTTGATCAATCGTTAGTTTATCTCGTGGATGGCCATCCTACTCCATGTTTTCCAGAGCATAGGGTTGCCTCATAACGCTAATAACTAGGACAAGATGCGTGAAAACACCGGATTTTGAATCTTACAACCTGGAGATATCATTACATACTATTTTTAGTACTAGTATTATTTTTTTTCTGTGACAAGACGGTTATTCGCGATTGCGTGACGTTATATTTAAAACTGTTCACCCTAGACTACAAATAAAACCCAAACCGGTCGCTCCCCGCACGCCCTCCAAAACAGGGCAAAACTGGGGAAACCCAGACGGATGGCTACCCTAGTTATAATTATGAGTAAAAAAGTACTTACATCCAAATACATTAGTGCTTCCAAATACCATTTCCAAAGGTACATTAAAGACCACTTTCTCGGGATCATGACCGCAGCGAGCCATTTGACTCGTCCCCGAAATAAGTCCTGATACTGGCTCCCAATCAGGACCGCACACCACCTCATATTGGATGTATAACTGCTCGTCGAATATTCCCCCGGGAAAAGTTGTATATTCTATCTGACCACTAAATGACACTAGAAATTTAGTTATGTCACTACTTTTCATATTGCAGCTAAAATATTTTTCTTCAACCGAAACTATACCATTAGAACATTAATGGACGGTAAATAATTTTTTTTTTAAACTTTTCCTTTGGTTTGATTGATTGTTGACGAAGTCGGAAAAAGATTCAAATTGTCACCGAGGAATCAAAACAAAACATTTTTTTTTTGTCATTTTGACATTGACATGGTGAAATTTCCAAAACAAATACAATAAAACAGTATCTTTCTTCAAGAACGCCACAAAGAAGAATTGAATTGAACAGTATCTTTTTAGCTTTTTGGCAAGAAGTTGGTAAGCCCGGTTGTGCTTTTATATTGATATTGTTTGACATAGTGTATTATGGTGCAAGTGATTATTAGATTGCATTAAATGCAGTGGAATCTTTGATTAAAAGTCGCACTTTACTGTTTCAAAACGTCGCGCAGAACAGCAGTAAAATTGCACTATCGGTTTTGCTGTTGCATTATTGAGGAAGTAGTTGATGACCATATTTAAAAAGCCTGGATCATGAAATTATATAAAATAAAATAACTTGGCGAAATATTTTTTGATTGAAGAGTCATCGCCAATTAATTAAAGAATACATATAGAATACTAAATCTTTTTTAATAATTTTGCGCCCTGGTTACTGGCGTGTTAAATAATATAACAAAAAATCAAAAACATCATTACGGTTGCTTGATTGCTTGATGCTGACTCAGCTTACGCCGCGCCGTAAGGCAAATACATCAACTGACTGATGTTGACACTGCGCGTTTAGTTTATTTTAGCTATTTTACATTATGTCTTAGTGGTTTATTGCTTTGGGATAGTGCCGCGGATATAGACGTAGATTCAATTTTTGTGCTCCAGAAGCGAGCTATCCGTGTTATATAAATGATGAGTCCCAGGGAGACACTGAGAAATAAATTTAAAGAGATAAATATTATGACATTATATTCTCAATATATTTATGAAAATGTTATTTACGTTCATAAAAATCAAACTAAATTTAGTAAAAACAAACTCGCTGTGCATATTACTAGGCTCCATAAAATCTCTAACTCTTTTAATTATCCATGGTGGGTAATATGTCAAAAGGCTTATTATTGTATCTCAGATCAAAGGCGCCCATTAGACGCTCATTCAAACGTCAGTCAATTCCATCAGTCATGAATTGCGTTTGCTCGACGGTGACTGATGAAATTTTATCGACATTAGACGGTCACTCTGACTGATCGTCAGTCAAACCCAAAATTTCACAGGGAATACACGTGTTCAGGCGAGAACAAATATTTATTCCTATAATATTTATTCCCTATGTACGCTTTTTTTATTTATTTATATTCGCATGAAAGATGCGTGTTTTGATAACCTGTTGATCAGCTCGAAAAGCTCGGAGCAACTTCGCGATATCTTGTTACTAGTAGAAATATTGAAGACATGAAGTTTTTTCAGTATTTAATTATGTCATCTGATGCTATTTGTGAAGCAATTTTAAATACCTACATGTCGGGCACTTATATACGTTTTACAAGAGCTCGATGGCGTCGTTGCGCGTGTCACTCTATTCGATCACGCAGGTTAAGCAACATCTACCGTAGCCAGTCTATGGATGGGTTTATTTATTTCGAGCTCCTCTGTGCTTCAGAGCCCACGTGAAGCCGTCAATTCCGGCTGTTGTAATTAAATGACAGTCGTTAAGCCTGGTCAGTGGCCTTTGGGCGGCTTGAAAACACTGGCGTCTGCCAACCTGTTGTTGTTGAACGCAGTTGAGCGGCCGGCGTGGTGGAGTATGTTCTAAACCCCTTCTATTGATGCGAGACTCGTATCCCAACAGTTGGATGATTATAGGTTGATGCCGAAGTACAAAAACAACATTACAAGTTATTTATCTAACACTTCAATTTTAATAATACTTATTTCGGGATATAATTGTAATAAGATAAAAAAGTAGGGTATTTATAATTTTAAAATTCAGGCATCAATTGAGAAATGTGTGATGCAAGATGATTATTATTATTATTATCTTGTTAATGTGATGGGGTAGGAATATTTGGGATGCGTAGTATGGATTCATTTGAATTTAGAGCAGGTCTTTCAGATGGTTGATCGTAATGATAGTTAATACTTGAAATTATTTGGGAAGCCGTGCCTCTTTCTAAAGATGTAAAATTATTTGTACTTCTTCTAAAGATGTAACTCCAATGCATTCCATGCCCGACTCCATCGCTGTCCGCACGCTGACTGACGCTTGACTGATGAATTGCCATTACACGTTCACTCAAAAGTCATGACTGATGGTTGAATGATGCAAAAATCAAAATATTCAGATAATCGTCAATCAACTTCATTCAACCATCAGTCACTGCATTAGACGATAGGTAATCCGTCAGTCATAGCTGTGACTGTGGTAATACTGACAGCAAAACCTACCGTGTAATGGGCGCCAAAGAGAATGTAACCACTACGTTTTAAGAGACGGATGTGCCATACAAATAGCTTAAATTCTAAATGTATGAAATGGGAGCGAAAACAATCAGAATTTGTACCAAATTCGCTTCCGATTCATAGAGTCGTTTTTTTGCCTTGAGTTGCGCCAGGCTGTCTCAGATTACATTAAATGAACAAAGTATTTGGAAATTAGTTGCTCTTGATATGTTAATGTTTTTTTTTTTTAATGTAAAAAAGCCCTGTCACCGGAACTGGCACTTAAATTCACTTTCACATTCAAGATAGTGTGATGAAAGTGAATCTAAGCACTGCGGATTTAGAGTAGTAACGATTTAGATACATGTTCTTTCTTATATTTAATTTGTATGACGTTTGTAAGTGCTTTAAAAAGTCCAAGGAATAATGATATTTTGATTTGATTTGACATGAATTGTTATAGTTTCACTATAAATCGATATCATAGTGAATTAACAAAAAGTATATAATACTACATTCTTTTTCATATACAATACAAATTAAAAAAGGTACCATCACCTTCACGTAACTTTATATAATAAAAATTAACTTCTAATGCTTAGCTTTAAATCACTGAAACCGATTGTACCAGATGAAGTTACAAAGCAATTTCCTTGTGCATTTCGTTAATGCACTGACCCGCCCCCTCCCCCAGTTTGGTCAGGCAAGGAAAGCTGGTCGAATCTCTCGCAAAGTTTATTGAAATATTTCCGATGCACTCTAAATCAAGTGATGTTCTTGGCTGCCATTTGAACTGGAAGGCTTCTAGAAAGATTAGTGTCATACATAAAGCCAGGCGATATTTTACACTCCGAATTCGCCTTCAACTACATAAAGCCCAGGTTCGACGTTACACGGTATACTGTTCTGTTCGCACCTTTGGGCCAGTACACCCCAGTATTTGCTAGCTCTATTTGACCGCATACATCGAAGACCAGCAGAAGATGTAGCGTCTCTTTGCGTTCTAAATAAATTATATCACGAGGAGTGCGCGGATGAGCTGTTTGATTTGATACCTGCCGCTAAATTCCACTGTCGTGCAACTCGATATAAATTAAAATTTCATCCATATCATCTTGATAATTGTCGATCTATTATAGTACGTTTCAAGAAATTTTGCAACACGAGCGGTGAAACTGTGGAATTAACTTCACTCAGTGGTTTCTCCGAACAATTACGACATGGGAGCCTTCAACAACAGAGTCAATTTCCCTTCACTTTAAAAGGCTGGCAACGGATCAGCGACCCATGGTGTTAATGATCTTCATGGGCGGTGGTGAGTGCTTTCCAAGTGACCCACAAGCTCGTTTGTCCCCCTTCTCAAAAATTTTATCTGCCAAAAGGTATGATATGTTACAACAACATAAATCGATAAATTTATGTTATTATCTGATAATTTAACATTACAAAATCCATGTCTAACATCGAGCGTACTAAAAACAACGGCACGAAAATTGTTGTTCACTAGAAGTTGTGCTAGAAGTGAACAACAATTTTCTTGTTAACACTAATAGTCATGATTGAAGTGTTAACATTATCACTCGACGGAGATGGCTGGTGACTTGTAATAGATTGACTTTTAAAGTTTGATTTTTTAGACATCGCAGAACTGTCTGAAACAAAATACTTTTGCTGATATTAATGGCAGCATTGGTCCTCTCTCCGCTTTTCTGATTTATCGGATTGAGATCACCATACATACTTAGTTTGATTACAAATTTCACCTAAAGATGAACAAATGGCCTCCATTTTATGTTTAGTATAGTACGTTGCGACGTGCGACAAATTTCAACAGATGCGGCATGTGAAAGATCTTTCGACCTACCTAAGCAACCTTTGACTGTTGTACTTATCTAAAATTCCATACACAAACCAGTTTGTAATGAGACTCTCTGTAAAAGATCTGAAATCACATGTGGAACTCATATCTCGTAATTCGGCTACCATTACCATTGTATTCCATCAGTTGCCATTGCCAACGCCGTCAGGCGCCGGGCCGCCCCCAGTTCTTATAATAGCGACGAACTTGCAGTGCAACGAGTTTAGAAACCGGACCGGTACATTTACCGATTATGAAACTCCGGTATAACTCGGAGAACATTTTATGGGCATACGAAAAAGTAAGAAGTGCGTGTACGCAATGTAGAAAATGCGTGAAGGCGTCGCAATTTTCAAATGAAAATATTTGCTTTTCTTTTCAATATTTTTCGTTTATTTTTTTATCTCACATCATGGAAGTAATAAGTACATGATAAGTACCATGTCTCACAAAACTACACGTCAAATCAAAGACAATAGAGCACATGTTTCCGCCATGCTATTTTACCGACCTACTTTCAATGTTTGGTCACAAGATGGCGTTACGAGTGCTTTCAAAATCCAAATCGGCCACCATTGTTGAAGGCGATTCCATTCAATAGTTTGATGAATTTTCCATTTTTTGTGATAGTTTGTGAAGAAATATAAAGTTTTTCTTGGGTAACATACAGTGAGCAACATTCTACAAAGCGTTATCAAGACTAATAAGACCGCAGTAGTGCTTAATTTCAAAACCTAAATGCGTTCAAAATGTCACGCGAAGTGAGCATCAGATTCGAGAACACCATACCATGCACGAAATAAATGTAGTTTTCTTTCAAATAAGTGTTGGCTGAATGTGGAAAAATACTGTTTTTTGTTCGCGATACGTGTGGCGTGTTGTGTATACTCTGAAACATAACGTGTACCCATGAAAACGTTTCGGAAGTTTCTGTACACGTCGTAAGGGAGCGCAGTTACGCGGGCGAAGGCTTAAAAGTTGCCGGCATCATTATGGTGGATTGAGGGAGTGTTTGTTGACGGGTCTGTGTTGATTACATGTTGTAAACAGTGCCGCGACGGCTCCGCGCACGATGTCTGGCGGCTCGCAGCACAACCCCAACGGTCGGCAATCCCAACTGGGCCCCGGTTGGAGCCCCTTACAGGTGGTGCTTATTTTTCCGTTTCTGTTAACATATAATTGACAACCGTAACTTGGTGGAACTTCACAATACTCTTATTAATTATTGTGTTTTTGTGATGTCTCATTAATCTGCATATTTTAGCTTCCAGAGTAGCTAAATGCGTAAAAACATGACATCTAGGTTTAGGATAAATTTTATAAGACAAAATTTACAGTTTGTAATTAAAATAACAGTTGTCTAAAACTATTTGTTGTTTTTGTGTACTACATTGTATGGTGTTGTGATGCAAGCAAATCAGCTGTTTGCATTGATTGACTGACTTGTAACCCAAGTACAAACATTCATTGTATATCTACCAGTGTTTAGTAAATGTGTTAGTACATCACTATAAAAACACAATATTATTGTCTTTAATCTTTATTTAGATTGATATTATGTTAAAACAAAAAATAGTTTTATTCTAACAGCAACATTTAAATTAAGTTGGATATTTATCACTTTTTATGTGTATAAGAAATTATTTTTACAAATATAGTTACCATATAGGGTTGGTAAAAACAGTATTTTTTTTATTATTTTGTACATTTTTTTTTTTTTTTTTTTTTTTAGTGTAGACCTTTATTTCAAATGAAGGGTACAGGCAAATAACAGGGAACTTCAAAATTTTTCTTCTATTAGAATTAAATCTTTATCTATGCTAGTTTAATTTCCAATCACTTTTTAAAAAAGTAAACAGATGGCGCCAAAAAGGCAAAGTAAAAGTTACTACATATGCTAATCTCAATGTAAATAGTAATACCAACTTCTAAAATTTATGTGTTTTTCTCAAAATCTATTCATTTGGACATTCCCTGTAATTGTCTGTACTCTTTAAGTAAATTAGACCTATATTTAATTTCTAGACTATTTTCCAATTCATAATGGTAAATACCTATTTACAAAAATCAATCTATCTATAAACATTTTATGTAGCATATCTGTAATCAATACTGAATGCTTCACAGTCACCCTGTATGGTCTAATGCACATTTTTAATAAGAAACTTAACATACATATCATACTTAAACATATGCATATAGGTAACATAACATTAAGAAAAAATAATATAAACATTGGGGAATGTTTATATAATTTTTTTGTTTAAGTAATGGCAATCGAATACCTACTAGTTCATTGAAGTCATTGAAGTATCTTTGTTTTATTATATTGCCGTTTGCTAATATTTCATGACATTATTAACCTGGAAATAATAAAAACACTTCGTGTTTAAAACAATTTGTGTCAAACTGTATGTATGCCAACCCTACCTATTGCCACTGATATAAAATAAAAACTTCTAACTAGACTGAAATGAACCCATTATTTTTTCTAATACACAGATTTAAAATTACTAACCCTACATCAAGTATAACAAAGTTATTAAGTTTACTGTAATCTAAGATCAAATTGCTGAAAAATAATAGGATTTGTCTGCTGATAAGAGGTATTTATCAGCATAATGTTATAATAAAACACTTGTACTATTCCACTTAATTAAATTAAATTTTACCGACCGGTTTCGCCGCTAAGGCATTATCAAGGTAAACAGGTGGTATATGTTGGTATATGATTGATATACCATCTGTGTTACAATACAAGTGTTTTATTATAACATTATGATAATAATGTTCCACCAAGTGCCAACAATCTAGATTATCAACTGTATATATCAGCATTTTTCAACTTGGGGTCCACAAACCTACCCCTTGTGGTCTGCTAGCAACATAAAACTTATGAAGGCATAGTATTAAAAGTATGAATGAGCCCTTGATGGGATCTTATGGGGTCTGAAGTTGTAAAAGGTTGGGATAAACCAATCTATGTCATCTGTTATTACTATATTACGAATATGTCATCTGTTATTACGAATTAGGTAATGAAATTTAGATCAATACTTTCTTAATTCATGTAAAATATTTAATGTGCATAAACATTACTTCTAATCAATGTATTTCAACTTATGTTTCTTAAATGTATCATTATTTATTAAATAAATGTGTTAGATTTTACCACAAAGCAATACACTTCATTATCATTACTTGAGTGAACCTTACGAAATAGCTTTTTTGTTTTAAATTTAATAACCTTTTGCATGCCCCAAGTTTTAGTACTGTACCCACTATCTATAGGACCATAGGACTTATGTGAGGGGATATCCTATGTACAACACATGTACAAAGTCAATTTGTCATATTCAGAGACAAACAATTCTGAACCTTATGCAATTTAAATAAGAGTCACAATGAATTTCTCTACCATAATGAACCATTCATACATAATACTCAGTGCTAGGTGCCCTAGCAAAAGTATAATGAATGAACCTTTATAAAAAAAAATGACCTATATTAAATAAAAAATACACTGAATTCTTAAATAGCAACTGGGTGCAGTTAGATGTGGAAAGCGTAGTGGAGGGTGTTAAGAAAGGCCTATGACAATAGGTAGATACAGACTAAAAATGATGATATAAAACCACAAAAGACCTTAGAAGTTTAATTATAAACATTATAACAAATTTTGTAACTAAAATAACTTTCTATAGAGCAAAGTTGAATGTCACTTGCTGTGTCCTTGGTGTTAGGAAACTTTAGGCAATATTACCTGCATTTTTATATATGCTTACAGGTAGCCGTTAACTGAGAATTCAAACTGTAATTTATTTTTATGAGTTATTATAAAAATTGGTGAACAATTGTGTAACACTGTTTTCTGATTTGTCATATATTTAGCAAATAAATATTTATTCACTCGAATAGTGCTTAAACAAGCACCACTGTAGCAGAGATCGCTTTAAATTAGTAAACTGGAATATCATTTTAATAAAAAAAAATTGCTTGTCTATAAAGTCAGTTTACGGACGATAATTTTACGTAATAACGTCATAAGAAATCTATCTCTATCGCTTGTTCCAAGCTCTCGTTTGCACGCTCGGTTCAGGCGGAACGTGACAATGAGTCATGCTTTTTCGTGCGTGCAGCCGGCGTTCATCGATTTATAAGACGTTATCACGTTAAAATCTCTTCACTATACTTTATGAAAATATCTTTTAGTGAAACTTAGATATCTGTTTCATTGTAAAGGCTTGAAAATATCACTGTATCAGTTACAGGTCGCAAATTTACTGGGGCGCGCGCCCCAAGCTCACATGGCTTCGGACCGCGGAGTTACTTGGCACACGCCGACGCCTCCGCCCCATCTGTACCATGTGCCACAGCCTTCACCTCCGGACCCATTGCAGGTATTACTTATAGCCCAATCTGTTGGGACAATAGAATTGAAATTAAAATATTTTTGCTTAAGTCAGCATATCTACTCGTACCAACATAACCAGAGGGTTATGTTAGATATGCTAATTTAAGCAAAACTATTTAATTAAAATTAAGTCCTGTAATTTTGAAGCATTAAAATAAAGTCTTACTTTCTATTATCTATCGAACTTTCCTACTTCCAGACCTTATTACCTTTAGCCACCATACTGGCGACAACATTTCCTCATACAGATCATAATCTTATTTTATCATCAATGGAGTCAGACTGAAAATTAACAGCATTTTTTATATGTATCAGTATATTTACAGTTGTGGAATAAAATGCCGAAATAAGGTTCAGTAGCGAGATAGTATTGTCCTCTACATGTTCTCGTTGGAGAATTTACCATCTGAGAAAAACCATAAGCCGGGGAAAACTCTTGATCAGATCTCCCCGCGTCATTGGACTAAGAGTTGAGCTACTCGGCTTACTAAACACGGCGTTAAATTCGCCCAAAATCACTAACTCGACGAAGGGCTCACAGCTCAATCACTTTAAAAAAATATTTTGCTTCTTTGTACACATTTCTCAATAAAATGCTTGTAGGTCCGCGGACCCCTAGATAATCAAGCACAATTTCAAGGACCCTCTTTATAAAAAAACACAGGAATAAGTTTAGGACAATTAATTTTAGTACTGAAAACGAATTACATTTTTATAAAAATTAAAAATACTGAATAATTAAAAATAATGTGAAGGTTTATGCTGCTTTTTTGCAAGTCTTGCTGGCATTATATTTTATTAATTCAAATGTTCATAGATAAAACGGCGGACCCCCTTACACATACTCGCGGACCCCTAGGGGTCCGCGGACCACAGGTTAAGAAACACTGATCTAAACTGTTTAAGAAATCAAGTACCAACATTTTGGCGACAAAACAGAGCAATAGGACTCTCGAAACTCTCAGCTGTACGGCTTGCGTATATTCCATTTCACTGTAAGATTAGCGCTCATACTTCTTAAGCTTATAAAAAGGCAAGGATAAGTTTATTTGAATAAAACTTTTAATAGCTTTTTGTATTCCTTAACAATTGATTTGACTTAGAAAAATACTAAATATAAACACAGAAATCCTATAATATTGCAATAAATCGACTCACGGAGTAGCAGTCATTTTATTTTTCGTGTGTCCCATAGTATGTGTCACTACCGAATTAGGGATATTTTGGTGGCATTAGGTATATTTATATAATAATTAAGATGATTACAGTAATTAAGAAAAGAAAACAAATAATCCCTATAATTAAGTTTCATAGGAGCTAAATTTGGTAAAAGTTGTGTTCACTAGAATTCCTGTAATATGAGGTTGAAAGTTCTTAATCAATTTTCAAGGACCCTCTTTATAAAAAAACACAGGAATAAGTTTAGGACAATTAATTTTAGTACTGAAAACGAATTACATTTTTATAAAAATTAAAAATACTGAATAATTAAAAATAATGTGAAGGTTTATGCTCCTTTTTTGCAAGTCTTTCTGGCATTATATTTTATTAATTCAAATGTTCATAGATAAAACGGCGGACCCCCTTACACATACTTGCGCGGACCCCTAGGGGTCCGCGAGTATGTGTAAGGGACTTAACAATTGATTTGACTTAGAAAAATACTAAATATAAACACAGAAATCCTTTAATATAGCAATAAATCGACTCACGGAGTAGCAGTCATTTTATTTTTCGTGTGTCCCATAGTATGTGTCACTACCGAATTAGGGATATTTTAGTGGCTTGTATATTTATAAAATAACTAGCGACCCGCCCCGGCTTCGCACGGGTGCAATGCTGATACTAAATGTACTACAGAAGGTCTTTGCGCTTTGTCCTATCCAGTCCTTCCCCAGTTATAGGCACACGCCGCCGGCTCCGCGGCCGGTGCCGCCACAGCCGTTATGTCCCTGCATTTTAAATGTGTAATATCTTCTAAACTATTCATTTAAATTACATGCTGTGAAGGGCCATATTGATCTATATTAAATGCGCAATGTATTTAAGGTACTTAATTGGATAAGGATTAATTCTGTATTGCTTAAAATCGCTTCGTAAATAAGGCATTATTTCTTGTAAAAAGCAAAGGATAAAATAACGGTTATTGTGTGTTACCACTAAGAGATAGACATATACCATCGCGAACTTTTTTGTAGACCATTTTAAGGTGAACAATACTGTACTACATTATTTTGATCTATCTCGTTGGGTTCAGCCAGCGTTTGCAATGAAAGAGCAAAAAAATGTGTTTATTTACGACATCACATTAGAAACCTCTAAATTATCAGTGTTTTTCTACTATGTTATGCATATATTATACATATAAACTTTCCAGTTGAATCACTCTATCTATTAAAAAAAACCGCATCATAATCCGTTGCGTAGTTTCAAAGATTTAAGCATACAAAGGGACATAGGGACAGAGAAAGCGACTTTGTTTTATACTATGTAGTGATTAAGATGATTAAAGTAATTAAGAAAAGAAAACAAATAATCCCTATAATTAAGTTTCATAGGAGCTAAATTTGGTATAGGTTGTGTTCACTAGAATTCCTGTAGTACGAGGTTGAAAGCCTTTCGTAACGTATGGTCATTTAAGTAAAATCTATATAAGGACGTTTTGATGACATGTCCTTTAGCTTTTAGGACTGTTTGCTACTAGGTCATATTGCTTTTATGACGAGTTGCTTATAGGCCATTTTGCTTTTATGACGTTGTGCTCATAGGGCGTTTTACTTAAATGACCTTACGATACGAAAGGGTTGAAAGTTCTTAATCAATTTATTTTATTTATTATTGTACAATTTTTATTATATAGAAGGTATATAGTGAATGGTTAATTTACATTATTTAGAATTTTCAAAAATGGATAACACGAAATAAGGGTCTCTATTTTGTTACCTTTTCTCCAAGTTCCTGACAGATAAAACTATAGCGGTGGTAATTTATTATCCAATAGACATGAAATTAGTGCTTCTTGTTTAAAATACCTAAACTTCTCAAGACGAAAGTCTGACCAGCGTGTATTTTATTATATTATTATTGATACAATGACACGTAATATATTATTATATTACGTGTCATTGATTACATACGGCACAAAGACATGGTCTTACTATGGGCTTCATTCGAAATGTCAAGATTGCGATGGAGAGAGCATGCTCGGAGTAGATAAACTAAGGCTTGAAAGGATATAGAGTTACTCACATAACTAAGGATCAGCAGGCGGAAGTGGCAGTGGGCACTTAGTACGCAGAACTAATGGATAGGGCAAGAAAGTTCTGGAATGGGATCATGTACCAGAAAAGCCGTTACTGTAGCCTATAGATGCTTGCAATACAAGTTGTATCGCTCGCGCGCCGCCACCCTGCTGCCATCGCAGCATCTCCTTCCTTTCTGGTGACCTCACTCACTCGCAGAAACACAACAGCCCTCAAGGGAACCGTTATTTGGCTGCGGTATACTGTGAGGTGGTGGTACATTCCCCAATCGGGTAGCTTACAATTACGCTCCCTAACTCTCTTTTCGCCAGAGCTTCGTTTGCCAGTCAGCAGGGTGAACGGAGTGCAGGTGAAGTTCGCTTTGGTTCAAAGATGTTGATGAACCACTTACACCCCCGCTGCTAACACGTTTTACATTACCTTTGAGCCAACCTCATCTACACGTGATTCAACTTGTTGACTGACGGAGGCTCTGTCAAAATCTTTTAGGTAGGGCACTACGTATTTATAAGCTACCGAACTAGCGCAGTCCGTCTAACAGAATACCGCAGTTACTTAGAGGTTTGTTTTGTTACTATGAGTGAGTGAGATCAACTCAACTCAACTCCTTTTGCGTGGGGTATCTGCGCGCAAGCGATATTTAATGTTGTGAGATAATGGCTACCGTAACTGCTTCAAATCCGGCGAGTCGTATGCTTGTTACCGCCCGACGTATAAAAAAATATAAACATATATACCGATTTATTCATATCTGATCGATATCAGAGGATAGTATAGTAGTGACACAAAGCATGAAGTTAGATATGACTCTTAATCCTATGTAGGTATGCAACTGATTTATTGTATGCCTTTGTTATCGACTGATGTTGATTGCAGGATATAACAAATTTTCCTGGCAATTTTATTTACCGACCGAAATTAACCATAACGGCGCTATATTTACTCAGACCGACCTATATTTGATGCAATAAAGATTTTACAAACAGACACTATCATAATGTTATAATAAAGCATTTGTACTGTTCCACGTAATTATATTAAATTTTACCGACCGGTTTCGCCGCTAAGGCATTATCGAGTTAAATAGATGGTGTTTGTGTTTCTATAAAAAGAAGACGAACACCATCTGTAGAAACGCAAACTCACAAAGTGTTTTGTAGAAACACAAACACCATATGTTTACCTTGATAATGAGTGGCGAAACCGGTCGGTAAAATCTTATATATAAAAATGAATTGCTTTTTGTTAGTCTCGCTAAAACTCGAGAACGGCCAGGCCGATTTAGCTGATTTTGGTTTTGAAATGTTTGTCTTAGCCCAGGGAAGGTTTAAACGGTGAGAAATTTTGGAAAAAAATTCAAGAAAGATAGTGAAAACAACAATTTTAATTTCCCATACAAAGTGTTCCTACTATAGTCGAATGTCATAACAGCAAAGATGGCGAACCTACCTATCAATAGTGTCATTGTCACAAAGATTCGACGTCATATTTGTTGGTTGTCAAATATGACTTTCTCAGAAGTGACATAGAAATGACACAATACTAATAGACATCAAGAAAGGAGTTGAAATATGTAGTGACTGTTTATGGTAAATCATGCATTGTACAGTACTTAGGAATAAATAATAGAAATTTGTAAATTTCATAAACACTCGGATTGTAAATTACAAAAATGATTGCAAAAAATGTAACCAGTGTCAGCAATGCGAATAGACCAGAAAATGGGGGCTGAACGCAAAACGAGGTTTGTGGATTCACATAGAGTTGTATAACTTTGCATATGGTAAGACCTACATCACTATGTTAACCAAGGTGATACCTATTACAAAATAAAACGGATCCTCATTATTTTCTGAAGTACCTAAATCTGTAATTTTAATATAATCATATTTTATCATTTAGTCATAAATTTATTTGGCGAGGAACTTTCCTTACTGAAGTCTAAAGGGCTGCCAGGTTTTTATATCGACATCATCCGAGACATGTACCGAAATTCCAAATCCATAGTTTAGACCTCTGTCGGAGAGGAGAGACAAAATTCCCATTAACGTCGGTGTCCTCCAGCGATCAGTCTTACTCTGTTTTTGTTCATATTAGGCATATTCTTATATATTAGACATTTGTGGTTTCTTATATATTATATTAGACGAATTGTCAAGTAGTATCATGGATCCACATGGACCAGGGGGCTTACCGCCGAAGCTGAAGCCGATTACCATTGAATATTTTGATTCCAAAAATAGGTCTTACGTTTAAGTTATTGACAAGCATATTCTGTGGCGGGATTGCAATCCCGCAAAGCGGGATCCCGCATTCCCGCGGGATCACGATGCTTTAATTAATCTGCGGGATCCCGCACATTCAAAGGGCGGATCCGCGGATCCCGAAAATAAAGAATTTGGCGTTAAAACTAAGTAAATTTTTATTTATTTCCAAAAAAAAAGTACGATGAAGAAACCAAAAATACAGATCGTACATAAACCTACATTCTTCATGCCAAGAAAAGTTGCAATACTTACGACAAGAAATAAATAAAATTATAGAAAAAATCGTAGTTCAAGACGATGAAATATATGCAGATGACGTCTTGGAAAATACACCTATAGCTAGAACAGCTGCTACTGATACAAATCCTACTCTACGCTAAAAGAAGAATGAGAAAAAAGCTTCTACAAGAAAAAAAATATTTAAGCAAAAACCAGACATTTTTGTCTGGCTTTTTCATTCATTTGACATTCGTGGTATCAGACGAATTGTCAAGTAGTATCATGCATCCACATGGACCAGCTCTGTGCGGTGTGTCGACGGGTGTTCATGTATGCTGATATAATTGCACTGGCGGATGCGGATAGAGTGCAGTTGATGCGATGAGTGAATTAACAAGAGAGGTCACTTGAGAACTATGGGCTGAATCCGAATACGGGAAAGACTTGGGCTGCAAAACAACAGATCCCACGACGCACGGACGGTTTAAGTACTTGGGATCTGTTCTTCGAGGTAACCAGTGACATCTGTGACTCCGAAATTTCATCAAGTTGAAAGGACAAATATATAAATCCAAGATTAGACCATTTTATAAGTTAGTAAAAAATCGTCAATACTTGAGCGACACGTACAGGTGTTGTCTTTCATGGAGTTGAATATGCTGCGCAGTATGCGCGAAGTTTCGTAGAAGGACCGCGTCAGGAATTCTCGGACATGGCAAGCAAACTGCAAGAGAGTCATTTAAGCTGGTATTGTCAAATTTTATGGAAAGCGGCAAGTTAGGAAACAAATGTCTTGCAATGGCACATCCTCCAGGTTCAGGCACACAGGGTAGGCACTTCTTAAAGAGACACAGATCTTAGATCGTACATATTTGTTAAGTAGATAGATGTAGGTGAAACAAAGTTCACCGGGTCATCTAGTTAAATATAATTACGTGGAATATTACAAGCAAACCCCGGCCACTCCATACAAAAATGGCGCTTTTGCATGTAGGAACCAAATGACGTCTGTACACGTACCTATGTTTGAGTGACGTTCTCTAGGGCTGACATTATTCAATTATTAGTCATGTAAGGGGGTGTAAGTGGTTCATCAACATCTTTGAACCAAATGTCAATCTTACCTGCACGGGGTTCACCCTGCTGACTGACAGACGAGGCTCTGACGAAAAGAGAGGTAGGACAGCGGATTTTTTAAGCAGCCCGACTGACGAAGTACCACCGCCCCACAGAATATCGCAGTCAAATAACAATTTCCTTCAGGGTTGTTGTGTTCCTGCGAGTGAGTGAGGTCACCAGAGAGGATGGAGTTGCTGCGTTGGCAGCGGGGATGGCAGCACGCGAGCGATATTTAATGTTGCGAACGTTAATATTATTGCGGTAACTGCTTCACATCAGGTGGTACGCCCACGGTGAAGAAAAAAAACATAGTAAATACACTACACTGACTTCAGCCAATATTTACAAAACGCCTTGTATAATTGCCATTGCTAACTTACCCAAAATTGTATATTTTCTAATCACCACTAAATCGATTGTTCGCCTTCCGAACACCGGTTCATTGTAATGGTCAAACCATTTCATTCTCACTAATTGTAGCTTTTTACTATTCATATAAATGCATGCGTAATGATTTGATTCATTTTCATATTCACATGGAACAAACGTAATTTAAAAGTAATACCACACATGACATCACGCACAATAAACATTGAAATATAAATAAGAAAATTAAACATTAACAATAAACCACCATAACTCAAGTGACAGCAATGTCATATCCGCGTCTGCGCACTCACTTGCTCTTTGAGACATTTATATCTGCTATAATGCTATACTTTTCTCATCTCGTATTAATTGTATCTTGTATCCTACTTTGACAGACATGAATTAGTTATGATGAAACTATGGCTGCCGCATGCTTTTTAGGTAATTTATAAAAAAAATCTGCACTTGATTTCATCCAAAGGGATCGAATTAATTTCTTTTTTTTGACTTTCCATGTGTTGAGACATCCATCCACTGCACAAGTAACTCCTATCTTTTAAACTGAATGGAGAATAAAATACAAGCGACGTCAATTTGTAGGACGTTGCATCCATTGCGAACGGTTCCAAATCGGTCTCAGAGGGGAGGTTAGGTTGACTAATGAGAGCGGCAGAGAGTGTCCATCCTGTACGTTAGTACTATTACTTATACTGTGGTACAAGTGCTTTATTATAACTATGATAATAATGTTCCACCAAGTGTCAACAACAGTATCAACTTTAAAAGAAACTCAAATGACTGAACTGACTCGACAATTGGTATATCATTATAAATGTCGGTGCATGCGACTTGACGCAAACCGCCATCTTAACTCACCGGGAGCGACACCGCCAATCAACCCTTAGTGTCGCGACACATCTGCCAAATTCTGGAATCTGTGGAACGTTCGGTTGAACACGCTGGCAGTGTTTTTCAAGTTCCTTATGACACATCAGCCGAAATTACGTCGCGTTCAGCGTTGCGCCGAGCCTTCCTTCGGGCGTTTATTTCAGCAAAAACGCATTCAACGTATTTTGCATAGCAAGCGACTCATCACGCGTCGCGTTACGCGACTGAAAGTTCGGCGCGCGTAGTTTAACGTCCGGCGTGTGCTTCTCAAGGCCCGACGACAAGCGAAGATCGCCAATGTCGCTCTTCGCTTGTCGCCGTGCCGTTCTTGCGACATGGTATTCGCTAGTGTACAGGGGCTGGCTGGCTGGCGTACGTCACAACCGCACACCACATGCGCCGACACCGACTGACGACGACGCCACGTAATTTTCCGTCGCGTAGCGCGCTGAACATGACGCGCGTTCTTAGCGTTTGGTTTGTCATACCAACGGAATATTACGACTGAAACTTTAGCAGAGTTTATACGAAGCCAGTAATGCTGGCGCCAGTCCTGCAGACAAGCCAGCGTTGGCCTGGCCCTTGTTGTTTAGACGAGGCTATTCATTCACGGATTTTTCTAAGTGGCGTGAGGCGTCTACACGTGTCCGCAACGCTGGCGCGGGTGTCGAGGGGTATGCGGGCGGAGGTCACTGGCTTGTAAAATAGACGGGCGCTCTATTCTCGCCAGCGTTGGCAGCCAGCGCTGGCTTGGCTTGAAAAACTGTTTACACAAGGCAAATACCAAGCCATCGCTGGCTGCCAGTGAGACTGGCAGCCAGCGATGGCCTCGTGTAAACTTGCCTTTTAGCCGCTGAACCATCGGCGCCGTACGTTCCGCAGATCTGTCGCGACATTTAGAGTAAGAGCTCTATGCCAGAATTAAGTTCTCTCGAAACGCTGTCCGCATAGCGCTTTTCTCCTTGGACTAAATCTGTAAATGAATGGGCCGGATGGTATTCCAGCCAGTACATTACATACATTTAAAAAATTCGGAGTTAGCCCCAATTCTAACCCGCCTAATATGGTACTGCTACTCGCTTTGTGCAGTCCATTTAATATTTTACTTCACGAGGTCAAATCTATCAATATTATAATATTAAAATACTGACCCATTTACTACAGCCATATTGTTCAAAATAATGGAAACAAACAACAGCTGATAGCATACTTAGAGGATCACCAGCTGATAAATGATCGCCAATATGCAAAAGCTAAATAAACAGTACTATAGACAAATAAACAGTATTGTTAATTTTAAAAACACATTTTTGGAGTTCTCTACACAACTGAACAATTTAGTAATAATAAACAAAACATGGTCATCTAGACCTCACTACAACTAAAGGATATGATGGCAACCAATGTAAACCTAATTGTTACCTATTTCTTCACCCCCTCCCTCCCTACCGCCATACACAACCTGCCGCGCCTGCTTTAGTATTTTCATTCCTAAAGATTCAGTATTTTGATCTCTGCCTCTTATTTTTGTTTACGATTGTATTGATGTATAACCTCACTATTACGACCTGATTAGGGTCTATTTCAATTCCAGGCGATGAAGAGCGCCGGCAACTCGGTGTTCAGACACACGGCGACACCGCCGGAGCTCTACAGGCACACACCGACACCGCCAGACAAACATCACATGAGGTTAGTTTCCAGTGTGTCACTGAAATTTTATATTTGAGTGGAATTTTTTTTCTTCATCTAAGCGATCGCCTCGTAGGGGTCGGGGCGCTGCAAACTTAGGGGACGCACTATGGTTCGTGTGGAACAAGTTAGCTGGACAATATTATTTGCTTTGATTTTTATGTGTAAATGAGGTTATAAAGCATAGATGTAAAGTTGTCTGTACTTCTTGGAGGGCAATTTTTCATTTGAGTGAAAAAAGAACAAAGTTCAAGAATATGTACAGAATATCTATATTTTTATCAAGATTTTTATAAAATAATTTATCTCTAAATCTAACTTAATAACTAATACAGATACATAAAATACTCAGCAACAAAATCTATCTCTCATTATCATCACTATCCTCAGATGAATCATCCAATGAATTGTCATGATGATGATGATGAGTGGCAGAACTATGAAAACTATGAAAAACATTTTGTTCCTTACAGCTAGGCTGAACTATGAAATCTAAGACTTCACGTTCACTTCACATGTTCAGATGTCAATAACACATTAAGTAAATCTCTATTCGTAGTTATATCTATTCGTAGATTGTTTTTTCTTTGTTGTATTCATGAATTCTTCTGCAGTCCTTAGTCCGGCTCTTTAGGTGGTCGTCCAAGCCCCGGTTGGGTTTGTATCGATGTCCTTGGCATGGATAAATAAAAGGACACGGCGAAACATATGTCAACACCCTTTAGGTCTGCCGGCTTCTTCCGCAGCTGCTCCATTTTTCAGCCATTTTGATGAATATTTGGAGATGATAACCTTAACCTGAGATGGTGAAAACTGTTAAAAGAAAAAAAAAAAATTGTTGTGCAAATAATTCGCAATATTTTTTTTTACAAATAAGTACATAGATTCTTAGAGAATCATATATGATAGATTTTACGGAGTGGACATGTAATTTTTCGTCCATTGAACTAAAAAAGACTGTTAAAGAACATCACTTTTATCTAAACATTTAATTTAATAAAATTATCGAATGAAGTTCCTGTAATAAAACTAACTTAAACAAAACTACATACCTTTATGTACACAAGCCATCATAAAAACACTATCACAAACTTCTTTTAGTAACGTAGATAATGCTTTCAATTATGACGTAAAATTGCAAATGAATTATCAACATTTTGTATACTTACCTCAATGACGCACCTATTGACGAAAGTAAAGAAAATTCATAGGTGTATTCCTTAATGTATATATCTAATGAGTTCATCTTAATAAGTAATTACTAGAAATTTAAGGGTCGTTTTTGTCTAGCTAGCTTGTTCTACTCGAACCATAGTGGGACGGGGCGAAGCAAATTTCGCTGACATGTTTAAAAATCGCTTCGGAACGCATATAATATATGCCGAAAAGTCACTTTTGAAAATGCATAGGGTCCAAAACCACTGAACCGATTTTGATGAAACTTGTCACTATTAAATACCTAGACATGCTTGAGGCTTGTGTCGAAAAAAAATTGAGATCGATTATGTCCTTGAGGAATGATCATCAAATAAATTTTCAATTGAAATCAATGGAAAACATGCACTCGGCGAATCTACTCGCTCCACTAAACCTTGATTTCTGCCGCGTGGGCTAGAATCCTGCTGCCTAGTGTATTTTGTGCGTGTGGTTTGCTTCTCAGGTGTGTCAAAAGTTTTACCAATCGTGAGCGATTTAAACAATTTCAAAGTTCGGTATCCACTCTGCCTGATCAAGAGAAAAAAATGCAGGATCAAATTCCGCGCTGTAACGCCTCCGCACTTATCATTATGTCATAATGTGTGATACTTATATCTGAGAAGATACAGGCTTCCAGCCTAGTTCAGACACATACTACTAAGACTAAAAAAATTATAAACAAATCTGGTAAGATGTTATATTAATACATAAGTATTTTTTTATTATGTAATTGTATACAAAGAAAATGAAAATAAATATATTATTATATGTATCTCTTTTTTATCACGGGTAAAGCCCGGTCATTTCGGATCCAATGCGTAGAGGCCCCTTTGAGTTGTCTGATGTAATGTTGTATTATTAGGTATTGAATTATATTTAAATTATTATTAAATACACTACTACGCTAGGACGAATATGGGAAAGATTTTAAAATATAGCCACTCGCCTCCCCACAAAAGAATCTATAATTGTCTATTTTGCAATAGACGCTTTAGGAAATTGTCGTTCTCAGCCTGTGGGTCTATGACCATTGGTTCGACGATGCACGTACACACGCATTCACGATTTAGAAAAACATCATTTGTGTAATGGTAATAGGCATTATCGATATGGCATTTATACGAAGTGCCCGGATTATGCTTTGGGAAACAGCTGCTGTTTCCGTGGGGGGAATCTTTGTCATGACAAACTAATCTGTTTTTTGGAACGTGTTCAGGGGTCCTACCGCCGAAGCTGAATCCGATTACCATCGAGTACTTTGATCCCCAAAAATAGGTGTTATGTTTGAATTTTTGACAAATATTTTTGGCTTTGTCGGTAGAGCTTCATGCTTTCTACCAACTAAGCTAAGCACAATTGCCACTAATGTAAGGTGAAGTTTGATTTTCGCAATCAAAAAAGTCGGTGGAAATCGGCTTCAGCGTAGGCGGTAGCCGGTAGGGTAACCTGGTAGCCCTGGTCACTATGTTATACTATATACCATTTTTTTTTTTATTATACTATTTACTATAATTACCATTGGAGTTCTGAAAGAAACCATAAATTTTCAGACACACTCCATCTCCTGGCGATGTGAAAGCTGGATCAGCGCTGCCGCCCGCCGATCTATACCCACATCTGGGGCCAGGTAGAGGTGAGTTATTGTTGTCCAACCAGGGCTGGAAAAAAAGTGTTGAAAAGAAATAGTTCAAATTGTTTTAAGCATATAATTATATTTTTTTGTTTTTAATGTTTTTTCTTACTAGTTTAGCCTAATTCTGTCAAATTAAATATTTAATTTCTACATTCCAATTTCCCATAGCTAATTTTATTTTTTTTAATAATAATAATTTTTATTTAAATGTTTATTTTTATTAATATAATAGCAAATATATACAAAAATCGATCAATTGATAAACATTTTATGTTCTGCACATCTGTAATCAATACTGAACGCTTTACATTCACCCTGCATGCCATAATTCTCATTTTTACTAAGAAAATACCAATATTTACATAATTTTGTATTTAAACAACCATCACTTGTGAATATCTATTTTTTTTAAAGTGGACTGATAGATATTTTTTAGCATTAAGTCCGATTTTGTATCCTTTCAATTTGTGGTCAACAAAGTTTAAAATATAAATAACATAATTATTGATATAGTTAGGTGCATTACCTAATCTGTATAGCAGAGTGTATAGATCAGTGCATGAGTACAGTCTAATAAAATAGCTAATATTTTATATAACGTCTTTTTATTAATCTTTTCACATCAGACAACAATGACATAAACAAGTAGTGGTTACCTAGTAACACAAGGCATAGACCTTCACTAGTGTCAAACCAACCTCCTTTAACACTTTCCCTCACTAGTTGGAAGGTTCTAGCAGCCCCAATTCAGCTCTTAACTTCATTAGTGTGGGTTTTGGAACTGCCTTTGTTAAAAGATCCGCCAACTGATTTTTGGAACTAGTTTTCTGTACATCTATGAGTGCTTCTTGTACAGTCTCTCTGACAAAGAAGTGTCTCACTCTAATATGTTTCGTTCGCTTGTGAAACTCGGGATTTTTTGCAAGGCGTATTGAAGCTTCATTATCGACCTTTAGCGTAGGTATGCCATCAAGCGTTGTAAGTTCTTTATAAACTCTTTGTAGCCACACCAACTCTCGTGCGCCTTCGCTCGCTGCAACAATCTCGGCTTCAGTCGTTGAGATTGCAACTGATGCTTGTCGTTGGCTTAGCCAAGAAACTACTCCGTTAGCATAGAGACATGTGACTCCAGTAGTAGACCGACCAGTCAGCTCATCACCAGCATGATCTGCATCACTATAGCCTTCCAGTATGGATTTCGTACAGCTAGAGTCATATCTAATGCCATAGGACATTGTTCCCTTTAAATATCGAAATATTCTTTTGACTCTCTGCCAATCTGCTTCAGTTGGATTCTCCAACTTCCTGGAAACTACCCCAACAGCATAAGCTATATCAGGGCGCGTGCCTGTCATAAGGTACGCCAGAGTACCTACAGCCTCTCTATACGGGAACTGTATCTTTGCAGGATCTCTGTCTTCAACTTTCCCTGTCTCAGAAGTCTTCTTTTCAATAGGCGTTGAAACTGGATTGCAATCTGACATCCGGAAACGTTCTAGTATTTTCTTAGTATAAGCCTTCTGACTTATAAAAATAGAACCATCGTTGGATTGTGCAATTTCAAGTCCTAGGTAAAAAGATGCTCTTTTGGTCGTTATTTTCAGCGTATCCCCTAATTCCTTCAGGAATTGGTTCGCTAAAGCCTCATCTGTAGTGGCAACAAGACCATCGTCCACATACAGAGTAATTAATATCTTTTTCTGTCCTACATTTTTAGTAAAAAGGCAACTGTCAGCTTTATTCTGAGTGAAGCCTTTTTCCAGAAGAATCACAGCAAAACATTCGTTCCAACATCTAGGTGCTTGTTTTAAGCCGTACAGACTTCTTTTCAGACGATAAACTCTAGAAGTGCCATCACTGTAACCATCTGGCTGGTTCATGTAAATTTCTTCGCTGAGTTTTCCGTTTAAAAATGCAGTCGAAACATCAAATTGTGTTAGGAACAGTTTTTCTTTGGCAGCGACACTTAATAAAGCTCTTATAGTAGCCATTCGGGCCACTGGACTGAAGGTCTGCTCATAATCAACTCCTCTTCGTTGTTTGAATCCCTTCACTACCAGCCTAGCTTTATATTTATCTACTGTTCCGTCTGGATTACGCTTAATGGTAAAAACCCACTTGCATGGAAGTGCCTTTCTATTAGATGGTAACTCGCGAAGTGTCCATACTTCGTTGTCGCTAAGAGATTTGATTTCGCTTGCCATGGCCTTCCGCCATTCAGTACTATCACTTCTCTCAACAGCGTCTTTGTAAGTTTCGGGAAAATTTTCTGTACCTACGAAACATACATAGTCATCAAACCTTTTTGGACGAGCTATAGTTGACCTATCTCTCAAGTTATAATGAGACTCCGACTCCGTTTCTACCAGAGGCTCAACAACTTCAATGGGTTCTCCATCTGCATCAACGTAAACATCATCGCCATCTACGATATTTGGTTACCTGTCATAAGGTACGCCAGAGTACCTACAGAGAGGCTGTAGGTACTCTGGCGTACCTTATGACAGGCACGCGCCCTGATATAGCTTATGCTGTTGGGGTAGTTTCCAGGAAGTTGGAGAATCCAACTGAAGCAGATTGGCAGAGAGTCAAAAGAATATTTCGATATTTAAAGGGAACAATGTCCTATGGCATTAGATATGACTCAAGCTGTACGAGATCCATACTGGAAGGCTATAGTGATGCAGATCATGCTGGTGATGAGCTGACTGGTCGGTCTACTACTGGAGTCACATGTCTCTATGCTAACGGAGCAGTTTCTTGGCTAAGCCAACGACAATCATCAGTTGCAATCTCAACGACTGAAGCCGAGATTGTTGCAGCGAGCGAAGGCGCACGAGAGTTGGTGTGGCTACAAAGAGTTTATAAAGAACTTACAACGCTTGATGGCATACCTACGCTAAAGGTCGATAATGAAGCTTCAATACGCCTTGCAAATAATCCCGAGTTTCATAAGCGAACGAAACATATTAGAGTGAGACACTTCTTTGTCAGAGAGACTGTACAAGAAGCACTCATAGATGTACAGAAAACTAGTTCCAAAAATCAGTTGGCGGATCTTTTAACAAAGGCAGTTCCAAAACCCACACTAATGAAGTTAAGAGCTGAATTGGGGCTGCTAGAACCTTCCAACTAGTGAGGGAAAGTGTTAAAGGAGGTTGGTTTGACACTAGTGAAGGTCTATGCGTGTTACTAGGTAACCACTACTTGTTTTATGTCATTGTTGTCTGATGTGAAAAGAATTAATAAAAAGACGTTAAATATAATATTAGCTATTTTATTAGACTGTACTCATGCACTGATCTATACACTCTGCTATACAGATTAGGTAATCCACCTAACTATATCAGCCCATAACCTGATATAGTTAGGTGCATTACCTAATCTGTATAGCAGAGTGTATAGATCAGTGCATGAGTACAGTCTAATAAAATAGCTAATATTTTATATAACGTCTTTTTATTAATCTTTTCACATCAGACAACAATGACATAAAACAAGTAGTGGTTACCTAGTAACACGCATAGACCTTCACTAGTGTCAAACCAACCTCCTTTAACATTACGGTATGGTCAAACTCGAACTCATCAAAATCAACAAACATTTCTCTCTTTACTGCAATGTGTGTAGTTGCTCCGTTATCAACATACCAATTCTCTCGATCTTGCATGTGACCTAAAGAGCATGCCATCAAAGAAACATTTTGCACTTGTTTGGAATTAGATGATGAGGCTGCGGTGTTTGAAGTTGGTTTTGGTGGCCTCCCATCCTTAATCCACTTCTTACACTTTCTAACTCTATGTCCTTTCTTTAAACAATAGTTGCAAACAACCTGCTCATCATTCTTTCCCTTGCTTGAATGTGTAACTGGTGTCGTCACTAGTGCTACTTTTCGTAAGCTCTCTTGACTGCCCAAATTTCTCTCAAACGTGCAGAGATGACTCGTTAAACTATCTATAGTTTTCTCAGACTGTTTTAGCATTAGCCAGCTTGACTTAAAGTGGAAGTACTTATCGTCTAGTGTATCTAAGACTTTACAGATCAGGAATAATTCTGGGAGTTTGGCCGATGCATCAATTTTAGAAATTTCAACTTTCAAGTCATTCCATAAATTCTTCAGCTTTGACATGTGGCTAGGAATATCATTGTCCTTATTACGTCTTAGCCCGAAAAATTCTAGACACAAATTATAGGCCCTGTCCTCAGTTTTTCCATCAAATAGTCTATGTAGCTCTTGCCAAACCTCATGTGCCGTTCTATACCGCATTACTTTCTTAAGAGTTTCTTCTGTCATATTTGTTGTCAGCATAAGTAGAGCGCCACTTTCAGTCCTCTTATACTTCAGCATTTCTGCATTATAAGCGCTTAATTCGGCGTCACCTGCTCCTGCAGCAAGAACTGGTTTCTGAAGTCTTCCTTCAACTGCTTCTAAAGCACTTTCTGTGCCGTCTAGCAATATGGAAATATTATACTTCCAGGTAGGCCAGTTATCTTTGCCTTCAAGTTTTCCGACAACAATTTTAGTAGAGAAATCCATTTTATTACTTACGGTGGAGCCCTTAACCTGATATAGTTAGGTGCATTACCTAATCTGTATAGCAGAGTGTATAGATCAGTGCATGAGTACAGTCTAATAAAATAGCTAATATTTTATATAACGTCTTTTTATTAATCTTTTCACATCAGACAACAATGACATAAACAAGTAGTGGTTACCTAGTAACACAAGGCATAGACCTTCACTAGTGTCAAACCAACCTCCTTTAACAATTATGTCGGTATTGACAGATAAACTACGTCCGGAAGAGATACTGTCATACGCCCGCGGGGGCGTAGATCTCTCGCTGAGCGGGCGGTCGAGTGCCGCGGGGGCTCCGTCCGCGAACGGCGCGGGCGGCGCGGGCGCGCTGGGCCCGTCGCCCGCGCTGTCCGTGCGCGACGCGCCCACCATCAACAGCCTGATCGCGCGCGCCGCGCCGCGCCCGCCGCACGCGCGCGTCGACGCGCTGCTCGAGCGGCTGGCGCCGTCGCCCGCCGGCCCGGGCCCCGCGCCCGCCGCCGCCTCGCCGCACTCCGTCATCGTGCACTCGCGGCCCGCGCCCACGCCCTCGCCGACCTCCTCCAACGAGGTCAGCGCGTATACTCTTTCCCGTTTAATGAAAATTTCGCAAATGGCTCCTCCAGTAATAATACATTTTTAATTTTTTCATCGAGTTTGATATTGGGTACTTATGTTCATAATTAGTCCCTCACCCATTCGCGCGTTTCATTTTAGGACTCTACAGACTCGTGCGGCGCCCCGCCCGGCTCGAAGAGGAAACGGAAACCGGAGCGTACGATACGGGTCCCGGCGGCGGCGTGCCCCGGGCCGCCCCCCGCGGCCCCGGTGGCCGCGTCCCCCCCGCCGCCCGCGGCGCGCGTGTCGCCCCCGCCGGCCGCCGCGCCGGCCGCGCCCGCCGGCCGGCCGCTCGAGAACGGCGACGCGCCGCACGCGCGCCGCAACGGGCCCTCGCCGCCGCCCTCCCCGCCCGCCGCGCCGCCCCCGCAGCACCAGCAGCCGCCGCAGCCCGACCGCCCGCCCACCAGAAGAAAAACGCGCTCCGGCTCCGCGGAAACGATCGACGACATCGCCGCGATGATCGCCAGCACCACGGGGCCCGACGCGGCGCCCGGCCCGCCCGCGCCGCCCGAGCCCGTCGCCGCGGACCTCGACCCCGACGTGCCGGCGACGGTCGATAAATTAAAGAGCGTCCTCTCGAGCCCGGAGCCCCCGAAACCGGAACCGGAACCGGTCGAGCCCCCGGCGAAGACCGAGGAGAAGGTGGAGACGCCCGCGGTGGAAGCGGCCGCGGCGCCGCGCCGACGGAGCGCGCGGACGTCCAACTCGGAGGCCACGAACGTGCCCGTGGAGTCTCCGTCGGAAGCGAAGCCGGCCGAGCCCGAGAGCAGCGACGCGCCCAGCGCCGAGCCCACGGCCGCCAGCTTCGTGGAGGTCGAGAACCAGCTCGAGAAGATGTTCGCCGGCCTCGAGGAGGCGCCCGGCACTCACAGCGGCCCCGAGGAAACCAACGACAGGAAAACTGCCACCAGTAAAGCCAGGAAACGGAGAAAATCAGCGCCCACTACGAAGGGCGAAAGGAAAGCTGACAGGAAAACCTCGAGACGGTCCAGCCCGACCTTCGCGGGCGAGGACATACCGAGAAAAAAGATAGCGAGAAAAAAATCGGAAGCGGGAAAAGGAAAAAAGTCGAAGGAGGCATCCGTGAAGGACGCGTACGACTCGGGCAGCAATGCAAGCTCCAGTCGGTCGAGAGGACCGTACATACAGGTGAATAAAGTAACATATTCCTCACATCAATAGTGATCAGAGAATCTGGATAGAGTTCATACTAATATTACGTCAGTTATTATTCTTGTTAATAATGTTATATATTATCCCGAGAATATATTGTCAATGGCTCTCAACCGGTTCTTTAAATGAGCCTGTAACATGTAAAGATGTTTCGTGTGTTATAAATTTGGAAATTGTAATTTTTTATGCAGCAATTTAAATTTACATAATGTAAATATTGCAATTTAAAATTTTCCAGATACGCGGCCCTCGAGATTCGCCTCTGTCGGTGAGCGTGATAAACGCGTCGACGGGCGAAGAAGAAGGCGAAGCCACGACGCTCCGGCGTAAGACCGGCGATGAGTTCCGCAACGGGCTGCGCGCGCGCGGCCTGCACGCCAGCACGCTGGGCCTGCGCTACGACGCGTCCACGCCCGACGCCAGCTGGCTGTGCGGCTTCTGCGAGCGGGGCCCGCACGCGCAGGGGCTCGGGGACCTCTTCGGGCCCTACACCATCACTACCGACTGCGAGGAGTACAGGTCGCGATCATTTACTAAGTTCACTTATTTAAAAAATATAGCATACGGAATTCGGAGGAGCTCGGTGGCATCGTTGCGTGTCTTAGTCAAACGAATACGCAATTTAAGAAAAGTGGACCGTAGCCTGTTCATGAATGAGTTTGTTTATCTCAAGGTGCTCCGGAGTTTTACGGAGGGAGGGAGATCAGAGTTCACTCCAGAAACGACGTTAAGCCGTCGGTCCTGGCAGTTGTCATTTTAGATGACAGTCGTTAAGCGAAGTCAATGGCCTTTAGGCGGCTTGAAGACATTGCCCTGCGCATACCCACGGTCGAGCAGCGTGGTGGAGTATGCTCTAAACCTTTGGGATGAATAAGGGTCGACGATGAAATAATATATACATCTCTCAGCTGAAAAAATCGATTCAAAATTTGGACTGGCACCTGAACTAAGCCGAGGTCTGTATCAGTGCACCAATTCCCCTCTCAGCGAAATGTGGCACAAAAAAATGGTAAAGAAAATTGTGTACATGATAGTGATTCGGTAGGGTAATAAATAAATAAATATTTCTGGACAATATACACAACGCCATCTAGTCTCAAATTAAACGCAAAGCTTGTGTTATGGGTACTAGACAACTGATAAATAAATGTACTTAAATACATAGAAACGCCCAGACCAAGACAAACAGACATGTTCATGCACACAAATGTTTGCATTGTGCGGGGATCGAACCCGGACCACAGAATAATATACTCTAACAGAAGAATCACTTCCGACACAATAGGAAAAATCACAATTAAAATATCAACCTTCGATGCGCGCTAATACGGTCCATAATAATTCTGCAGCTGTACTCGTACCTGAGTCTTTCAGCGGCAGGGACAATCGAAAGTAACCCCTATATCTAACGCGTTACGAGCGACAGCCGCTGCTTTTACAAAATGGTTTGTCTCGGCCTTGACGTAACTTGGCAGCGTGTCGCTCATAGGGTTGAACCAAAACGCTCGCGACCGAGCCGCGTAGATAGGTATAAATACATACGCTTGTTTATTAACGTTCAATAAAATACATATACTTAAACTACCAAAAATTGTAGTAGGTTTACGTATGTGTACGTTTATTACTTTGTTGTACTTACTTATGTTACTATATCATACTCTGTGATTATTAAGTACATAGGTAGGTACTTAGTAACAATAATGTTAGGTAATGTTGACGCTGATAGAATGTATAATTTTAGTGTAAGTTTTAACAGGAATCATGACTGTACGTACTTACAGATCAGGTTTACTATTCACGTTGTCCCAATAATAGCTTGGATGTATCTTTAACATGGAAAGTATTTGTAACATTGGTGTAGGTATGTATTTTAAGTCTCTAATCTACTAAAGTCATAATGTCGGCAGAACTCACGCGTCGATAGATCAATTAGCGTACATTTTTTAACAGGTGCGAGTGATCGCCCGTGGCACTCACACACTGCTTAGGTATAACCATAAATCATTATCTATAAAATTTGTGTTCGTGCATCCAAATGCAGAATAGTAACGCTTTTGTTTAACCATCTTGGTCGCGTCGCATAGCGCGTGCGAGAGCGCGCGTGAGTGACACTCGACTAAATTGTGCTGCCGGCAGCGTCGGTCTTGTAGGTAAATAACTCGGCCGAATGGCGGAGTGACACAGGCCTGCCCGGACTTCGGAGTCAAAATGGCCATTGCTAACCATTCAACCACCGAGCTCGTCGAGGTAATGTTTATACTGATGAACGTGTGCGTTGACAGGTCGCTGGACGAGGCGACGCGGCGGCGGTACGCGTCGAGCACGGAGGTGTGGTTCCACGAGGCGTGCGGCGTGTGGGCGCCGGGGCTGGTGGCGGCGGGCGCGCGCCTGTGGGGGCTGGCGGGCGCGGTGTGGGCGGCGCGGGGCGCGCGCTGCGGCGCCTGCGGCCGCGCCGGCGCCGCGCTGGCCTGCCGCCGCCGCGCCTGCCGCGCGCGCGCGCACCTGCCCTGCGCGCGCCCCGCGCACTGGGCGCTCAGCGACGACACCTTCCAGGCGCACTGCCCGCGGCACACATAGCCTCCCGCCCACCGCCCCCACCCCCACCCCCGCCCCCGCCCCCGCCCGCGCTCCCGCCGCTAGCTACCCGACCGTCTTTGGATTATCGATTTGACCTGTGAATTTTTCATAATGACAGAACTAGTTCTCGCTTCGACTTCGTACGCACTGAAAGGGAACGCTTTTACCGAATTCAAGTTTCTTTGATCGGTTTAAACTGAAATGATGTACGACGCATCCGACATCGTTTCATAAATGTTATTCTTATAGAGAAGATATATTAAAACTATTTTTCAGGGGTTCATCCCTAATGCAGTCGGTTTACTCATTGAAGGCCTCTGTGCATTTTGGACACGACGCATATGTACGATGTACTTCAGCCTCCAAATTGTACAAGTTTTATACCTAAAACCAATTTTTACATGTTTTTTTAAATAGGTATGTGTATAAATCGAAGTAGGCTTTCGTAATATGTTAGCCAACGGTCAAATTGATGATGTGAGAACGGTTACGGTGTCTCGTGACATATAAATGTATCAGTGAGAATATAACAGTGAAGGACGTTTCGCCCCGCGCCGTGGACGTGAACTGAGCCGGCGAAGTGGCCCCGACGTGATGTGCGCTCCGCAGAGCTGGGACTCCTGGTCGCTCCGTGAGCGATGAACATATACTCGTGTCTATCTGATGACGGAATCTCTCGTTACCGCGGCCGCCGGCCGGTCATCGTAAATATTGTGTACAGTATGTATAACGGCGCTCAAGGATCGTGACACATTTTGCAGCGAACAACAGTGATTATCCCTAACATGTCATATAAATCTTTAGATATACTTCACATCCTTTTACAGTAGCCTATAGTATTTCTTCTAGTCTTTTTTTTTTTTTTTTTTTTATACTACGTAGTCTTAGGTTTGTTGGATGAAAATTATCTTTGTTTATATCAATCACTGTTTAAATATTTTTTAAAATGGAAAAATACACCTCCTGCCTAGGTGGGATTTGAACCCACGACCTCTCGATTACCGGTCGAGTGCTCTTCCAACTGAGCTACCAGGAAGGTTTGTGATTGTGGCGAATTTTTGCATTTTATATTTTACTCCTGTAAAGTCGCAGTGTGGCGCCCTCTACCAAGGTAATAATTAATAGGTAGAGGGCGCCACCATCGCAAACCTTCTTGGTAGTTCAGTTAAATTATATTATTCTCACAAAAATCAATTACGGAAACGCTAAACCCAATGGCCAATGCCTCTTCTTTCGTAAAATTGTTGGCAATCACTTTCAACAAATCACATATTACTCAAAATACTCAAAGCGATTTTCTCAACCTAAATTCGTAAATCAAATTACTCATTCTATTCACGAACGGAATTCTCCAGGCTTCTTGCCTATGATCACTCTACCGGTAATCGAAAGGTGGGTTCAAATCCTACGTAGTCAGGGAAGGTGAATTTTTCAATTTTTAAAAATATTTATAATATTCTGGCAAGTTGGCCGAAGTATATAGATAATAATTACTCAATCACTGTTGCCCAGTAGATATCCAATTGAGCTGAAATCATTTGACTTTCATGAGAACTCAATAGATTTTACTAGTGAAATAAACCATTGTCATTGGACTCATTCTTCTGTACATCTCCATAAATATTGCTTATTTCAATACTTTTTTTTTTTATTTTCGCTCTAGATTTAATGTTAGCTGTGAGAGAATGAAATGCAGCATACCCTAAGAAACAAAAAAAATGGGGTGTGACTGTGTTACGGACACGGCCGTGTGTTGTACTTGAATACGTTTTATGCACTAAAATTATCTCAAAATGGCAGCGTGTCCCTCCCCCGCACACAATGTTCCATAGTCCTTACTTAGCGTAATAAATTGTTTAATCCTTCATCTATCCAGTGGTGTGAAAAAAAAATGTGATTAAATTTTGGACGGAGATGATAGATATGTAGCTGCAACACCAAACTGTATCCCCCCTTTTTGTTATCATTCGTATTTTTGAATTGCCTCCATAAGGAAGCAATTTTGAAGAGTTTAATCACTGCTGGTTCACACGAAAATGTCGATGGTCCTTCAGACGCCGTATAAGCGACTCGTTTACTCATAAGTCGACGTTTAGAAGTTACGCGGCTCTAACGCTATATTTACAGTGGTCGGGTGTTCTGATGCGGCGCGCGAGGCGTGCACCTTCCTCTACCAGTGCGTGCGCTCCGCCCCGCGCGAATGTTTACCCTTATAATTACGCCTTTAGATGTTTACGTCTATAACATAGAAAAATGTAGATAAAACTCTTTGTTAACTTTGTAGATCTAATTTATTCAGCTGCCCGAAGTCTAAATAAGTGATTACATAATTATATGTACAGAATATTTTACATATACATTGATTAATTAGCGGTGAATAGTTTTAAACGATATGTGGTAATTTGGATTTTAGAATTTATGTAAATATTAATAGCAATAATGTAAATAGCAAGTGTTACGCATCAGAACACCATTTTATAAAATTAACAGGAAAGCGTATGAGACATGATTAATCAAAATAATTGCAGTATTCTGTAGCATATTGTATGCGATTGTACGAGCATTACATGGCTTCCGGGTCCGGATGAACTGGTTTTGTAACTTGCTATTTGTATTAGAGGATGGATATATTGAATATTTGCATTGCGGTGTTGCTGACATGTTAGAAATGTACTTATTGAAGTTAAACCTTTGCAGAACCAAGCGCATCCGAGCTTGCGACAAAAGTATACAATGAGTAATATGAGCAATGGATAAATAAATCTTTTTTACTATTTTATAGAATATCATTTTCCAATGTAATTTAAATAAGAATATAATCAAGTACATTCGTTTTATAATGTAGATATTGACATTGAAAAAAATAATATTTTTTAATAGTTTCTTTGTAAATACGTGCGGCGTTGCTTTACTCATTGTAAACTGACCTAATGGATGTAAATCTCGTTCTTAATAACATATTGTTTACATTATGTATGTAACAATGCAGTGATATTAAAAGTAATAATACTTGGACGTATTAATATATTATTATGTGACATTCAACGGTTTAGTTGCCATTTTAGAATGAAGACTAGTCTAATTAATAGTGTCTTGTGATTTTAAAATTTATCAAGCGTTTGGGGTCTATTGAAATTTACAATTATGTCATTTTTAGCTTCGTAAATATTGTATGTGGTTCATACTGCATTGTTATTGGTGGACAAATAATATTACACTTATGTGTAGCGATCTTACTTAATGGTATAATACCTGCAACTTTACGCTTAATATGTGAACAGGGTGCCCGGGACGCTGCAGACTGTGCAACTCAAATAAATCGAGGAAAATTCGATTTGATGCTTTTCAATGAAGTAGATTTAGAAAGTAAACATAATCTGATCGGAATAAGGAACTTCCAGATACCTAACTTATGAATAGCAATTGTATGTAATATGTAATGCTATGGCACAATTTTTATTTACTTACTTTAATATTTTCCATAAAATACTATTTTGGTTTGCATAATACTTCTCAGTGAATCTTTCTATTAGCAACACTTATTTTAGTATTGCACTACGTAAAAAAAACAAATGTCTACACTACTTTGCGTGCTTCCGCCACCAATTAGTTCATGTAAACTACTACCGGTCGGCATCCACCCACTACTGTTAGCTGTAATTAACCATCTGTTAGAGGCGAAACATATGTAGCAGGGACGACCACGGCAGTCGCACGTTTCTTGTTTCTGATGGTAAAGAGTCGCAGAGATTACCGCACCAGCTGGAGCAGAGACGACTAAAGCAACCACTGCAGTCGTATGCATCTACTAACGGTAGAACGGTAGTGGGTGGGTACCGACAGTCAGTTTGCATGAACTAATTGGTGGCGTAAGCAAGAGTCAACTTGCTTATAAATTTGACTTTCGCAAAATAACACCTGAATCAATTAACTATCTAATTAAATGTCTCGCTATTTCGTAATATTTGTTAGCGGTTTTATTCAAATTGTGCAATGCGGTATGTCGAACCATAAGCGGAACTGGATCGGAATACTCATAGATTACCGTCCTGAGAAAAATTGACTGATGAACAATGTATATACATTGTTAATCAGTCAATTTTTCTCAGGAATATCTACACAAATATGGACTTACTGACACACTCCTGAAAATAAATAAATACATATAAAATTAAACACATTACACTTATATTGAATTAGTCGCGCTTCTGCTAGTCTCAAAAACTTGCAAAGATAAAATCTGAAATTTTGTATTTTTTGCGTCTACTAGTAACCTACTAACTAACTTAAAACCGGTGTATATTTTATCTTGATACGATATCTTATTATTGATTGAAGAGGAGTTATCAACAATATTATTTTTTATTTTCTGAACTCCACGCGGACGAAGCAGCAGGCGGGTACTAATAGAAAATAAAAGTGAGAATATTTGAATTTGGTTGCACGGTCAATCATTGCCACTACCTTATAAGGGGTTTCCAGAACTGGCTACCTGAGGGTGGACTGGCTATGATGTGAAAATCCACTACGATCACAAATAAACTACACGTTCATTACATCCGCATGCCCATGAACCGACACCACCTGGGTGTCATCAAAATGACACCACCTAGGTGTCATGGGGAATAGCTATTATTAACCAACAACGGATTATACATACTTTGGCCATATTATATTCATACTAATAGCGGTTAAATATCAAGTTAATGTACAGAAAGCATACGCCATAAGCCTTTTAATAATATGCTTATATGACACCTTATTGTTGTTTATAAAGAGATAATGTCTCATACGGCATCTTAATAAAATGCATCACATTATGGATTCACAAGAATAGACAACACAAATATTTCTAAGTTTTAGTTTGCCAATATTAAACTTAACATTCTTATGTTACGTCTGGGTGTGCTGATAGCGAAGCGAGCCAAGATACGTAGTAGTCGGTCAGGGCTACAAAATAAGAACTCTTTACAAACACTAAAATGTTTTGTTTTACATTTCTCAGTCGCTAGCGGTAAATACGGTAAAGTTCGGCGATATATGTAGCTCGAATTCACGACTATTTGGTACAAATAATCTGCCTAACTGGGACATAATTTCGACTGCAATGTCACGGTGTTCCACGAGAATTATCAAAATCCTTTCTTAGTACATTGTCTGCTTATTCTTACCGACAAGGCAGCGGTCTGGAGTCTACTTATGTATATAGTAAGCTAACGACCCGGCCTGGCTTTGCCCAGTACAATTTAGTTTTTCCAGTGCCTCTCTATTAATATTGCTCAGCTCTAGTATTTGCAAGTATATTTTTTAACACATAAAAAAAATATGATTACAGAATATTACTTGTAGTTTAACGCGGTATGTTTTCTCATCTATTTATGTATAAAATTTTGATAATTACGTAACATTATTGTGTAAAAACAACAAAACATGAAATGTACTTTTGTAAAAAATGCATGATCTATATTTTTTGTATTAAAATGTATTGAATGAACATATAACTCATCATATTTATGGTCATAACACATAAATCTATGATAAATACCTTTTATTTAACACAAATTTGCACTAACATTCCATATTAAAAGTTACAAATAATTTAATATAATAGTTAAAATCAAAGACTTATGTAATGACAATGGCCGTGGGAAAAATGGTCTATCTTGCTCTAACAAACGTGGATAGGTACTCTTTCTTTCTCTTTTACATAGTCAGTCTTTTGTAAAGGTTAGCGAAGAAGCCTAAGAGCGGTAACGCACTGCATCCGGATCCAATCCGAAATCGGACGTATTTAATATCCCTTGCTTTTGCACTACTTTTGTGCTATGGAGCAGTATGTAACAGGTAAGCAAGGAATATATTGAATGCGTTCGAGTTCAGATCGGTGTCGGATGCAGTGCGTAACCGCTCTGACTCTATGAAGCAAACTGATCGCGTTCGCTTCTCGAAACTGCGCGCGCACCCCGCGTTCGCGTGCGTCTGGTCACGTAGGACACTTCAATTGGCGTGGACTGCACGAGTGCTTAGTTTTTAGTTTTTTGGTACACTCGAACGTGTTAACCAAACCAAATTGAGAAAAAGTTTGCATATTGTCAATTGACCAGACGCGTGTCACATATCCAAATTAGCCGGGTTGCTCACTTCAAAATGTGAGCAAGTAAGCCAGATAATTTTAATATGTAACACGCGTCTTATGAATTCACAACCTAAGAGTTCTTCTCTATTTGGTCAGTTTGTTTACGCGAACAAAATACTTCCACTACTCTTATTGCGATTCAATAACTGAATAGAATGCTTATTCTATTCAGTTATTGAATTAAAGTTACTTTTCGATACCAATGAATAAGCTACTCTATTTCAAATGGAATAGAGTCGCTTATTCATTGGTATGAATAAGCATGCTTATTACTATAAATAAAATGCTTATTCATACCAATGAATAAGCGACTCTATTTCAAATGGAATGGAGTCGCTTATTCATTGGTATGATAAGCATTCTATTCAGTTATTGAATCACAATAAGAGTTGGTGGTAAGGGGGCTGTTCTGTTTTCGCGCAGCGCCGCTTCGCGTTCTCGTCTCTATCCTACTTGTTTAGCCTACGCCAGACGTCATGTTACAGTCTATATTACTCAAAGGGGGCTACAGACGCGAGGAGCCCCGCTATAGAATTGACTAAGAGTCACATGCAAAGTTCTAGGCACCCTGCTATGTAAGATTTAGAAGCGCTGTCGTTTGTCTGCAGCGAGCGAGGGCTATGCGATGTGCAGCAGTAATTAATCGTGTACTTTAATCCCAATGAATAGAAAATAGAATTTATTTAGAGAATATAAGGTACAAATTTATAGTAGGGAGATTCGGGCCAGTTTAGTGTTTTAAAATTAATCGGAAGTCGGATCGCATATTTATGAACAAGACGAGCACAGCATCCCCAAAGCCTTCAAATTGTAAATGGTGTAAGAATTTTTTTTATCACTTACAGCAAATGATTACTTTATAAGTATGTAATTGTTATAAATTATATTTATCATGACATTATAAGCAAATTGAAATACAACATGTTTAAAATGAAAAGTGGTTTTATTTATATATTACTTTTATAATTACTTGGATTATAATGTTACTATTGGGGAAAATAAATTGAGGTTCACAATTATCTGTTTGTAATATTATAAAGGCCTATGATATGATAGAGCAACGTCCACCTCAGCCTGTCTATAGATGGGTTTACTTATCTCGAGGTCCTCCATGCTTCTGAAGGCACATTAAGTCGTCGGTCCCGGCTGTTGTCATTAGATGCCAGTCGTTAAGCCAAGTCAGTGGCCTTAGGACTGCTTGAAAACACTGGCCTTCGACAACCCGCAGTTGAGCAGCGTGGTGGAGTATGCTCTAAAACCCTTCGATTGAGGGGAGGCCCGTATCTCAGCAGTGGGATGATTATGGGTTCATGCCTATTATGATTATTGAAAAACAAATTATTACATAGCTTATAACTATACTTCATACAGTCACTAAAATATACTAGCGCCGCTATTGAAATAAATCGGCACGGAAAGTTGATGACATGGTCTTGATCGCCTCTCAAGAAGACAATAATAAATTACTTTTATCTACTCTCATACTGAAAATTAGAGATTAAAAAACTAAACAATCAAAATAAATTTAAAAAGTTACTTTTCGATACAGTAAAAGTCGCAATGCAAATACATTGCGACTTTGCAAAATTTTTCTACATAATCTGTGAACGCGGCGCCGCGCGGCGCGTCACGCATGCGCACCACGCATGCTCGATCTGCAAATGCATTTATAGGTAAGAAATAAAGGTGTAAAATTAATTACATGGTTTTTTTTAATTATTATCATCTATTTCATGAGATTAGATAAAGTAGTGTATGAAACTGCACATAATTAGGTCTTAAAATACTCGTGTGGTCTATTATCACCTTCGCCTTCGGTAAACTCACACTCGTATTTTAAGAACCCTTATTATGCAACAGTTTCATAAACTACTATTACGTCTCTTCGACGTATAATGTATTTCAGACTGCTTAATACGAGTTTTTTGGTCACATTCGAACGTTTACAAGCCGACCAAATTGAGAAAACTTTGCATATTGTGAGTGTCAAAATGTGAGCAAGTAAGCCACATAATTTTGATATGTAACACGCGTCTCTTAAATTCACATCATGAGAGAGTTCTCTATTTGGTCGGTTTGTTTACGTTGACATGATCGAATGCGAACAGAAAACTCACTAAGCACTCAGTCATATCGCGCGCTATTGCCAAAACTCTCGCCATGTTTTTTTTCAACAGCGGCTCTATACAGCTAACGCTTTCATAATGGCACAGTATACAATAAATTATCTTAAAACTAGTAGGGCGTGGGTGTTAAGACGTCTCCCTGTCGGCATGTCTAAACATTATATTCGCCTTAAATCAGACCATTTGAAATTTTATGGGCTCGAATAGGAAGCACCTCCACTGCACACGATGGAGTTACATTCTTCCTGGTGATACCACTTACTCGCTGAAACAGAACAACCCTCCAGGGAATTATTACGTCACACGTTAAGGGGGAGGGAGGGGGGTCGACGAAGTGTGATATTGTATGACAAGGGGGTGGGAGGGGTCCTAAATTTCGTGACGTGACATTTCATAAGTGTTAAAACACGAAAATTTTGGGGTGTAAGTAGTTCATCAACATCTTTGAACCAAAGCCACCTTCACCTGCACGCGGTGCACCCTGCTGACTGGCAAACGAAGCTCTGGCGAAAAGAGAGGTAGGGAGCGTAATTTGTAAGCTACCCGACTGGGGAATGTACCTCCACCTCACAGAATACAGCAGCCAAATAACAATTCCCTTGAGGGTTGTTGTGTTCCTGCGAGTGAGTGAGGTCACCAGAAAGGAAGGAGATGCTGCGATGGCAGCGGGGGTGGCGGCGCGCTAGCAATATTTTATGTTGCGAGCGTTAATATGGCTTCGGTAACCGCTTCACATCAGGCGGGCCGTATGCTTGTCTGCCACCCGACGTAGTATAAAAAAAAACGAATTTTGAACTATTAACGAAAAACTGAAAAAAATTGCAAAATATGTGACGTCGCACTAGGGAGGGGGGAGTCTCACAAATGTGACCAGCTGTGACAAGGACGGGGAGAGGGGTCAAAACATCGTAAAATTCGTGTGACGTAATTTATGGATGGCCCCTTCCTAGTCGAGGCCATAAAATTACCTTGCCAGTCGGGGAGCGTCTAGATGTTACGGTGGGTTGTATGTTTGTTTACCACTCTACTACTTCTGTGTTTAAAATTACATAGATATTTCACTGATATGCAATTTGCAGTCGTAAAACGAACATGTGGCTACTACAGACGTTTCATCGTTCTTCCAATCAGCGCCGTACGCAATGCTATCGTGTTCCAAGTACTCGCAAACGACTTCCACTTTCTCCTCCCCTACAATTAATATACGGAACCCGCCGTACATGCACGCCGCTAAAACTGTGTTCGGCCTGTAAGGGTGCCATTTTAGACGCCACACTCCCCCGTTTACGTCCTTCTCTGTGATACATTTTCTTAAGTTTCTGTCGTCCCAGAGTCGTACTTTTTCATCGTAACTGAAAATATATACATCAATATGTTGGTTATTTATCCGAGACACAAAATATACTTTTCCCTAAATTAATGTGTTAGGGAACTCTTTTTTTTTTTATTCTTTTTTTTTATATTAGCTCAGCATATTGGCTCCGCTTTGCCTGATGGTAAGCGAAAAGAGGAGCCCCAATCGCATCGGCAACGGACAAGAGACCGTGATGTCTTGTCAGTTGACGCTGCCATGCTGGCCTACAAGATGCTTCTTCACGCTTCTCTTGAAGGATCCCATATCGTATGAATGAGGAAATACGTATGCCGGCAACGCGTTCCACTTTTTAATGGTGCGACATAGTTATGAGTCGCCAAACTTTTTAGTACGCGAAGGAATGATCCCAACGGTAAACTCCTAATTCCAATGCGAGTTCCATCGGTAGTTGGTAACATAAACATCTCAATTACCACCACAGTATAAATAATAGCACTATGTCCAGTATGCTCACTTCCTGCCGCTCTCTCGTGTCCACCTCACGACCTCTATCAGACGAATCTGTTACAGTTAATATGGCGCCGCACGCCCATTCGCGCTCTGCACAGACGCCATTGTTTATGTAAGTATGTAGTAGTAAACGACGCGACATTTGTATGGAGCGTCCGGGGCGCGTGTTACCACAATAGAGAGAGTGGTACTAGGATATCGAATGGTTAACAATGTCTATTTTGGCATCGAGTCGCGGGTTAGGTTCCCGCACAATACAAACTATTCTAGGAACAAGTTTGTTTCTCTCGGTGTGGCTGTATGTTTTCAATGTACGGGTATTATAAGTAGATAGTATAGTAATTTTCCTGACTTATGTCACAGAATAATATACTCTAACAGAAGATCCACTTCCGACACAATTGGAATAAAAATTAATAAAATATCAACCTTCGTTACGCGCTAATACGGTCCAAAATAATTCTGCAGCTGTACTCGTACCTAAGTCTTTCAGCGGCAGGGACAATCGAAAGTAACCCCTATATCTAACGCGTTACGAGCGACCGCCGCAGCTTTTACAAAATGGTTTATCGCGGCCTTGACGAAACCCTGCTGCGTGTCGCTCATAGGGTAGAACCACGTTGAACATGAAGCGCTCGCGGTCGAGCCGCGTAGATAGGTATAAATACATACGCTTGTTTATTAATGATCAATAAAATAGATATACTAAAACTACCAAAAATTGTAGTAGGTTTACATATGTGTACATTCATTACTCTGCTGTACTTACTTATGTTACTATAGCATACTCTGTGATTATTAAGTACATAGGTAGGTACTTAGTAACAATAATGTTACGTAATGTTAAATTGACTTTTTATACGTAGTACTCGTACCTACCGTATAACCTAACCTACAACAGAACTATAACTGCATTGAATTTATCTACTTCTTAGTTAAACTAAAGTTATAATTACTACTAGTACGTGTTTACTTACCTTTCGAGATTATTCGGAAGTTTGCGCAAGGTTAAATCCTTATCTTTAAAATTTGTGTTCGTGCATCCGAATGCGGAACAGTAACGCTTTTGTTAAAAAACCATCTTGGTCGCATCGCATACCGCGTGCGTAAGAGAGTGCGCGTGACACTCTACTAATTATTGCTCTCGGGGGCGTCGGGCGTGTAGGCGTATATTATTCTGTAGTGTAGGTAAATAACTCGACCGAATGGCGGAGTGACACAGGCCTGCTTATGTTTGAATCCAGCGTTCAATAACTTGATAAAATTGTAACTAGCCGATGTTAGTCCCTAAGGGATATTAAGAAAAAAATATGCTGGGTTTTATAAGGATAATAAACACAGAAACAATTATTTGTTCCCTTGAGGGTTGTTGTGTTCCTGCTAGTTGCTGCGTTGGCAGCGGGGGTGTCGGCGCGCGAGCGATATTTCATGATGCGAGCATTAAAATGGCTACGGTAATAGCTTCAGATCAAGTGGACCGTATGCTTGTCTGGCACCGAACGTAATATAAAAAAGAAATCAACTTATTATTAAGGGCAATAGCGCGAAGTGGCCGTAAAATAAAATTTGTTTGACGCGTCAAGTATAAAACCAGTCTTGCTTGGTTAATTCTTTTTTAACGCACTTTTATTGGGTAGTATGTAACTAACTATGTAATGGAATCTAAGGTAACTAATTTAACCATCTTCCAAGGATCGTAGCGTAATGACAATTGGCAGCTGTATGTAGTTCTGATGACAATACAATAATATGGTACTGTCAAACTGATCTGATGATGAAGCCGAAAGATATGAACTGGAACTTCATGATGGAACATCGTATCATAGCTGTTTTTGGATTTCTTAGAAAAGTCTTGTAATGAACTTTGACCACGATTAGGTTTCAAGGTCTGATGATGAAGCGGGAAGATAGGCACTGGCATTCCATGATGGAATATAAAAGCGTGTTTTTCTAGTGTTTTTTAAACTATTAATTTATTTCGTCTGATAATGTTTGCTAACTTAGGCAGAGTCCAAAGTAACTCTATTCTTTACGGATAGACGTGCGTGCATGACATTTACTAGAGGTGCTAGAGAGGACAAGCAGCCACTAAAATGAATTGCTCTTGTTATGTTATGTTAATGATTGTATTTGTATTTAATGTAACGATATTGGCAATTAAAAGAGTCGGCCTTGAGTTTCTTGCCAGTTCTTCTCAAGAAGCCCCGTCGCCGGAACTGGCACTTAAATTCACTTTCACATTCAAGATAGTGTGATGAAAGTGAATCTAAGCTCTGCGGATTTAGAGTAGTAATGATTTATACATGTTCTTATATTTAATTTGTATGACGTTTCTAAGTGCTTTATAAAGTCCAAGGAATAAAGATTTTTTTATTTTTTTATTTTAAGGTTTTCTAAAAGCCGGCATCCTGCTCTCAGGACGGCTAACTCGGCTCGGTCGCTAATTATAATGTGCATGCACCTGCCAGTCAACATTTGGTGCTCCACGTCAGCGTGGCTCCTGATGGCCGTGACCCCAGCGTCGTGGCCTCTGTTCAGCAAGAACGGCGTGTCAGGCAGTCGCATGTCGTAACACTTGAATAGACTATCGTCACCACCTGGGAAACGTAATAAGAAGCGAAGCGTTTTATATAAGAACAGAGAGGGTTACCATTAAAAAGTTTTAGTTTAGAGGGTCAATCTTGAAATATAGACATATGCTATCGCGGACTTTTTTAGAACAATTTAAGAGGAAAAATTTTGCATTCTAAAATAGCTTATTTCATGAAGAAAAAAAAAAGACAACATATATTTTTACTTTTTCAAATATATTTTTTATCTATTTTCACCCCCTTTCAGAGTTACGCTTTATCACGGGACACACTGTAAAAAAATAAATCCATATTTGCCTTGGTCGGCAACCGGCAACCGGTAACGGCATCACGTATGAACGGCTGGACCGATTACGCTAATGCTTTGCTGTATTTGTTAAGAATAGGAGATCGTCTGTCGGGTCAGCTAGTACCTATATTATAAGAATAACTGTGTATTGTGGTAAAAATCTCTCGACATCCTCCAATATCCTTTTTCCTTTCTAACAATATCCTGAAATATCCCGTAGATTTCTCCTACATAACAATTATAATTTTTTAACAATATATTTAAATTAAATTATTAGCGATAAGTTTTATAATTCTATTTATTTCAAAATTTTGTATTTTGTAATGCTATTTCATTTTAATTTTTCGATGCCAAAATGAAATCATTTATTATTAAATGCTACACCCAAGCTGCTACGTACCTGAGTAAAATATATAGGGATTCCAATAATTAAATGCTACGATCCACGCTTCGTAGTCGTGCGCTTTCCAAACACCAACCCTTTGCAGGTTATTCTCCACGAGCTTCAAAACTGTAACATCCCCTGAAGAATCACTGACGACCAAACACACTTCATCAGCACGTTTATTCGAAGACCAGTCTAGAGATAGCGCCAAAAAGTCTTGGCTGATAGGATAACTAGTCCATAGTTTTAAACTTAATACTTCATCCTCTTTGACTAGTTTGTAAAGATGTAGGAATCCTTCGGAGGTGACTACGGCAAGGACGGGGTGATCTTGTATGAGATGATAACACCACTTTTGGTCTAGTATTCCCGCTGTGTTCACGGTTTGGATTGGTGATAACTCGGTGGTTTTATCGTCAATGATAAATAGATACATCTTGCCTAGCCTTTTTTGCTTTGATGTTTGTTCTGTAAAATAATAATGTAGGATATTTGGTTTAAAATTATAAGATCTAATTTCAAAGGCTGAACTTCTACTGATAATTTTTATTAGGCAGGCAATTTATTGCCTGTGTCCTTTCTCCTTGTGGCAGCATTACGGGCTGTGAGTGACCCACATCACATGGTACCTATCCACCCCTTTTTATATAAAAATTATATTATTAATTACCTACCTCCTTCATCCTTTTTCTCAAGTTGATAGGTCCCGCAGACTAATACATTCCTGTAGGGCTCCACTGGACACCATTCCACGGAGTCCGCACTGTAGCCCGTGTGCCATTTCCACTTCGTACCCCATGTCACTGACATCTGCCACTAAAAATAGAGTATTAAAATATTAATTAGACTAGTGTTAAGGGGGCGTTCATTAATTACGCGAGGCATTTATGAGGATATTTTTTGCCCGATTGGGGAAGTAAGTAGTGAAACTTGGAGGTCGTTGTATTCCTTCGTGTAGTAGCTGCGTTGGCAGCGGTGATGGCGGCGCGGGAGTGATACTTTATGTTGCGAATATTTATATGGCTACAATAACCACTTCACATCAGGCGGGCCGTATGCTTGTTTGGCACACAACGTAGTATTAAAAAAAGGTTGGGGCTGAATCAGGGCACACAGCCGTTGGTTTAACACGAAACATTTATCTATATCACCAAGATTTCGGCCATCTTGCGCGAAGCCTCTTCCGTGCCAGCTTCCCGACAGAAAGTCAATGTTGCAACAGCGAGTTGACTATAAATTTGAAAGTTTGTGACGATGTAGGTATGTACTTATGGATGACTCATCATCATAATCAGTCTTTATTTACCTACTGTTGGATATGGGTTTTCCCAATGGAAAGCATCAAATAGGATCATCCGCGGCTGCTGATGGGATTTATTGAGGGGAATGCATGTACGCGAGATGTGAATGCTGCGACGGATGTGTACCGTGACTAGAATGGATAATATAGGAAATGATTATATTAGAGCAGTGATTTTGAAACTGTGGTTCGCGACCCCTAGGGGGCGTGTCGCCATGTTATATTCGGGGGATCGCGGGGGAAATAAATGTTTGTAGATAAGCATAACATAAGCAGGCCTGATTATTGTTCAATAATTCATAAACTCAAATCTTTAAGCAAATCTTTTTCCAATGGAAGCCTATTTCTCTTCTTAATTTTTGTGTCAACATAAATCGACAGCAAATGGCACTAACAATTTTAAAGCTTTCATAGCCAGCTAGATTGTTGAAGTTAGGAGGAGGAGGCCTTCCTGCTCCTCCTCGGAGGGAGGAAAAATCACGTTTGTTGTATGGGAGCCCCCTTAAATATTAATTTTATTATGCTTTTTTAGTATTTGTTGTTATAGCGGCAACGGAAATACATCATCTGTGACAATTTCAACTGTTTAACTATCACGGTTCATGAGATACAGCCTGGTGACAGACGGACGGACGGACGGACGGACGGACAGCGGAGCCTTAGTAATAGGGTTCCTTTTTCCCCTTTGGGTACGGAACCCTAAAAATAGTAAGCCATTATTTTTCTTTTTCATTTACCTTTGGTATTATAATATGTTTTTTATTAAAATCTAAACAGCCTCTAAGGGAAACATTTGGAAATTCATTCGAACTGGACTTCAATACGAAAAACAAGTTCACATTATTCCACTCAGAAATCTATTGGTACTATGTATATCGAACGTGTTACTCTATAAGTACGTTCCCATGTGTATATAAAGAGTTGTATAATGTGATTTAGTTGAGTTATATTGTAGACATCGTGTGATCTAAATAAACAATACGGGCAAGTGTATACGATATTTAATTTCTACGGATAACTCCCCAGGATAACATCCATTGGCATTCAGTACGCGCAAGTGACCCCAACAAATCCAAAGGCAATGGTAGGTTGAAAGATATTCCTATAAAGAATAAACCCGACTTGTATACCATAATAACGAGCTCGGTGGTCAAATGGTTAGCAATGGACACTTTGACACCGAGGTTGCGGGTGCGATCCCCGCACAAGGCAAATATTTGTGTGCATGAACATGTCTTGATCTGGGTGTATTCTATATGTATTACATGTATTTACAAAAAAAAAATGTATTTAAATATAATGTCATCTAGTACACATAGTACAAGCTATGCTTAGTTTGGGACTAGATGGTCGCGTGTAATTTGTCCAGGAATATATAATATTGTTTCTTGTATAAAAGTAAGTAATAAATAAGCAACGTGTTGGACATACAAACATCGTCGTCAACCCTCATTCATCCCAATGGGATACGGGACTCCGCTCAATCAAAGGGGTTTAGAGCAAACTCCACTACGCTACTCAACTACGGGTTGGTGGAGAACAGTAACTGAAATATTCTGTCATACTTTGAGATTCAGGAAAACAAAATGTATACTAGTTTAAACCCATTTATTTATAATAAAAATATGTCCATACATGAATAAATACAGCAGACTAACTCTATCGTAAACCGCGATGAATTCAACATTTATTTCATCTTATAATCAACACACGTTACATGTAAACTTGCTAAAATTTGTACTGTCGTTATGGTTCTCACTTACTCATTAATTTGGGAAATTTAATCAACCCCAAATTCGCTCCAATTAATGGTCACATCAAATACCGATTGCATTCTTTTTAATAGTCACCCTACGCGTCAATATTGTCACTAAATACGTAATACCTTTTATCGATAGATGCCTTCTGCCTGCCTTCATTGTGACAAGAAGAAAGCAAGGTAATTACCCGGCATTCACTCAGTCCCGCGCCATTTAATGTCACGGTCTTGCCGTGACGATAAATGGTTGACGCAAATAAAAAACAATTTTGAAAAGTAATAGATGAAATGCCTCCCTGTGTATTGACATTCTTTTCCTATCTTTGCGTATTGTATGTAATATTATTGAGTAAGCACTTTGTAGCCAATTTTTAATGCAGTATAGGTCTATGTATAAAATGGCATGGCATGGACTATATTTATACTTCTTTGTTTATATATGCCTGAGAAACCAAACCTCATTCGCCCGTGATAATGTAAAAACCTTTTTTATCTGTACCATTTTTTATATTAGTTAAAGAGCTATTTTGAAGTAATGTCAATATGTATTGATTAGTACGGCTTTGAATAAATTATATGTAATATGACTTTTTTCAAAAGTTTTGACTCGGAAAGATCGATTCTAGATTCAATCCAAAAACAAATTTCGCTACGAATTATGGAAATTATGGGAAAAATCACCTAGTATCTTGGAAGAGATAAGCGATACAGAGTGAATAATTTTAAATTTAAGAGCTATGATTTTTTTCTATGGCTGCACTAGTATGCGCCATAAACATTCTTAATTTTTTTGCTCAATGTCTTTTGTATCTAACATAGGTATCTATAGCAAAAAAAATCCATAAAAATATAAAAATGACCGTCGAAAACGTATAGCTTCAATGCATTTCAACGATGTGCCATTGATCGTAATCTACATATAGCAAGCAGTATAATAGATAACCAGTTTTGATGTTAACGACATGGCGGCAATAATTGGGGTCGAATTTGAGTGGTAAGGAAGGTACCGTCGTAAAAAAGATACAATTTACAAATTAAATCAATAAGAAGCAACTGATTGTATGGTATTATAACTAACATGTCTTTGACAATAGTTCTCATTACTCGTATACATTCCAAGTTTTTAATTCGTTCAAAGTGTCAGTTGACATATAACAAAATTTCGATTAAGGACTTATTAAAAAGATTGTCTTATAAAGTTAGGAAGCTCCTATTGTTGAGCGCGCGAGATAATTTATTATTGTATAGACCACGATTTAGAACAATCGAATAGATAGCAAGTGCGAAATTTCATTGAAAATTTTTCGCTTTCGATTTTTGTTCAATTCGTGTTTTTGTTCAATTTCTATTCGACGTCGTGGTCTCAAAATGATTGCCAAATCATTTTGATTGTCATCTCTAAAAGTCTGTTTACTCTGACTAGTGTATATTATTCTGTGCTCTGACATCACATTTTTTATTCTTCCCTTAGACATTAAAATATAAGTCGATCTTTTTTATAGTCCATAGGTATTTTTTTTTTTAATGTATAGGAGAAATCTATTTAAATATGACAGATCTATGTTGGAGAATTAGTTTTATTGTTTATGGTTTTATTGATGGCTGAAAAATATAGTGACATTGTAGGAATTTGAATTTAAAATAAGAGAATGTATTTTGTTTGGGGTTTGACAAAATTTAGTTGAAAAGAAGTTGTCAAGAAGTATAAGGAAAAATATGTGGTAGATTGTGGTTTTATTGTTTTAAGTTTTATTTTGATGAAATATATTTTATTATGAGAAGATAAAGTTTTTAATAACATTTTAGATTGTGTGTTCCCAAAAGGTGATAGTGAATAAACCCTGCAGGAAACCCCTCTCAACACGTTGTGATTCCACAACAGGTCATGGGCCTTGCAAAAAATATTTTTTTTTATTACGAGTTTATATTAATAAATTAACATGGATTCCGAAAATATGGGTGAGAAATTTAAAACTGATTTTTATCCTAAACTAAACAGTGACTGTGATTATACCATATGGAAGAAAAAGATGCTTATTCTTTTACACGCTAAAGATTTGAATGATGTTTTGACTACGGAATCAAAAGAAAAGGTATGTACAAAGAAAGACAATAAAGCAAAATACCTAATTATTAATAGTTTGCACGACAAATATATTAATCATATTATAGAATGTGATACCGCTAAGGATATGATTACAAAATTTGATAATTTATTTTTGGGAGATAAAGAAACACAGATTTGCACTTTATTGGAAGAATTTTATAATTTCAAAATTACAGAAAACATCATGAATGACATTAGTAAACTACAAAATAAAGTAACAAAAATTAGGAGCCTTGATTTTCAAATGGAAGACCAGCAAGTCATATCAAAAATATTAAGCTGTTTACCTACAAAATTTCACTACTTTCGAACGGCGTGGCAATCAACTGGAAAACAAGATAGGAATTTAGATAATTTGATTTCAAGAATATTAGTGGAGGTGAATCATCAAGACAGAAAGGAGAATGATGAAAGTGAAACAACTGCCAACACATTTTATATTAAAGACTGTTACAACTGTGGCAAGAAAGGACATGTTGCTAAATTTTGCAGAAACAGAAATACACATAACAGGATGGAATACAAGGGAAATGCACTACAATGTTTTAAATGTTTAAAAATTGGACATAAACATACAGCTTGCAAAGAACAAAATAACTGTAGTATTTGTAAGAATGACTCACATTATACAAAATACTGCTTAGATAGAGGATCAAGTACTGTAAGTAATGTCAAATCTTTAACATTCAGTTCACATGAAATAGTTGAATTTATAATGGATTCTGGAGCAAGTAACCATATAATTAATAATGATAAATATTTACAAAATTTAAGCAATAAACAATATAGAATAGCAACAGCTGATGGTAACATACATACTGTTAATAAAGTAGGAAAACTGTACAGTAGAAATAACAATTGGACCTTCAGTGATGTTCTATATGTTCCAAAAATGATAAAAAATATTATTTCAATACCGAAGCTGACAGATTATAATTATGAAATTAAATTTTTCAGAAACCAATGTAAGGTCTACGATGATGGGGTCTGCTTTCTTACTGCGACCAGGGGCAGTGACGACCTGTACTACGTAAGAATTCCTATTGAATATGTTAACCACATAGGAAATTCAAGGTCAGTCAACTTTTCTAGAATATCAAAAGAGGAATTTTGGCATAGAGCATTAGGACATTCCTCGATTAATAATACTAAAGGCTTAGTACGTGGTATTAATGTTGATATTAAAGATAGTTTGGACATCTGCGAAGTCTGCACGCAATCCAAGTTATGTAGAAAACCTTTCAAAACAGAACGTCATAGGGCTACAAAGCCATTAGAAATTGTTCATAGCGACATCTGTGGGCCAATAGGGGTTCCAACTTTTGACGGATATAAATATTTTATCACATTTTTAGATGATTACACACACTTTATGAAAGTTTTTCTCATTAAAAGAAAAGATGAAGCATATTCTAAAATAATTAATTATATTAATGTGGCAGAAAATCATTTTAATACTAAAATTAAAACTTTTAGATGCGATAATGGGGGAGAATACTCTAGTAATAGATTAAAGAAATTTTTTGAAGAAAGGGGAATTCAAATAGATTATAATATACCATATACACCCCAACTTAATGGGAAATCTGAGCGATTAAATAGAACAATTATGGAAAAGACTAGAGCGTTACTATTTGATATGAGTTTACCAAAACAATTATGGGGTGAAGCGGTACTTACTGCAGCATATTTAACTAATAGGTGCTCGAATAGAATTAATAGTAGAACGCCGGCTGAAATGTGGTTCAACAGAATTCCAAATTTAGAACATTTAAATATTTTCGGTTCTTTGGCTTATTTTAAAAATAATAAACCTAATGTTAGTAAATTAGATTCAAGGTGCAATAAGGGTTTATTAATTGGTTATACGAATAACGGTTATAAGATTTGGGATCCAATTAATTTAAAAATACATTATTCTAGAGATGTTAAATTTGATAATAATAAAACAAAAGTTACTGAATTTTTAGAAGAATATAATTCGAGTGATAACATGATGGATTTATATAGAATTTTTTGTGATGAAAATGTTAATGAGTGTTCGGTGGATAGTGATTCTCACTTTGAGAGGGGAAATTATAGATATAGTCATGCAGGGTCGAATAGTGATGGGAATACACAAGTGATAGATATTGTCGATGATTATAATTTAGAAAATTGTGATGGAATTCGTGCGGTTAATAATGATGAAGAATTTTTAAATAATAATGAAGAAAGTTTGAAGAATAATGATGAGGTTTTAAATAATAATAATAGTGAAGAAGATAATGGTGTTTGTGTAAATGAAATAGTGGAGCCAGAGATTTTAAATGAAAATGTTCAAGAAAATGAAGATGAAGATGATGAATTATTTGAAGATGCAAATGAAATAATTAATGAACAAATTCCTAGAAGAATTTTGCCTAAAAGAGAGAGAAGATTACCAGAGAGATTGAAAGATTATGATTTAGAAAGTTCGTTTTTAACTTATGGTGAAGCAATTAAAGGTGATGAGAAGTTGTTATGGCAAAAGGCCATTGATGAAGAAAAAGATTCTTTGGAAAAGAATAAGACATGGGTTATTGTAAATAAGTCAGAAGCAGAAAATAGAAAAATAATTACAAGTAAATGGATTTTTACAATTAAACCAGGTGGAAAATATAAAGCTAGATTAGTAGCAAGAGGTTTCTTACAGAAATATAATACTGATTATAAAGAAACATATAGTCCAGTGGTTAATACTACAAGTATACGTTTACTGTTGGCAATTGCGGCTCAAAGAGGATACAAGATGAAGCAATTTGATGTGAAGACAGCATTTTTATATGGAGATTTGGAAGAAGAAATTTTTATGGAAATACCAACAGGCTATAATATTGAAAATAGTAAGAATAAAATTTGTAAATTAAAGAAGAGTTTATATGGACTGAAACAAGCACCACTTATGTGGAACAAGAGGATAACCGAATATTTGAAAAAGTTAGGTTTTATACAATTAAAATTAGATCCTTGTTTGTTTTTCTGTAAAGAGAAAGAAATATATTTAGCAATTTATGTTGATGACGGAGTTTTAATCGGAAATAATATTTTAGAATTAAATAATATAATAACAAAATTAGAAAAAGAATTTGAAATGAGAAAGTTTGATAAAGTTGAAAAGTTTCTTGGTATTGATATAGACGTTAGAGATAATTTTGTAAAAATATATCAAAAGACATATGTAGAATTATTAATTAATAAATATAATTATGAGAATTTGAAACCAAGTGTTTATCCGGATATTTTGATCGATACACATCAAGAGGGGAAAGGGAGTATTGATGATGTGCATCGTTATAGGACATTTATAGGTTCTTTATTATATTTAGTGAATAAAACTCGTTTAGATCTTGCTTTTCATGTTGGGTATTGTAGTCGATTTCAAGAGAATCCTAACTTAAATGATTTTCTAAATATCAAAAATTTGTTTAGGTATTTAAAAAGCTCTGTTTCGAATGGGATTACTTATTTGAGAGGGAGTGATTTAACTTTGAGAGCGTATTGTGATGCAGACTTTGCCGGTGATCCTGATACTAGGAAAAGTACGACTGGCTTTGTCATCCTGTACAGTGGTGGACCTATTCATTGGTGTTCGCGTAAACAGTCCGTGACTGCTCTGTCCAGTACAGAGGCAGAATACATCTCAGCTGCCGAATGCATTAAAGATCTATTATACGTTCAAAAATTAATTCATGAAATAACTGGTAAAATACCAAAAACGGAACTATTTGTTGATAATCAGTCGGCTATTGTATTAATTAAAAATGGAATCTTGAATAGAAGAAGTAAACATATAGACGTTAGATTTCACTTTATTAAAGAAAAAATTCAAGAAAATAAAATTGAGATATTTTACTGTCCAACAAATTCAAATTATGCAGACATATTGACAAAAGGATTAGACAGAACAAAGTTTTTAAGATTAAGGAAATATATAGTTAGTGACACTTAATTAAAAATGAACATAGTGAAGTGATTTAATGTAATGTTATAGATATAATGATAGGTTAAGGTTGTTTGGCTGATTAATTGGAAATTTAGTTTTAAGGTTGTTTTGATTGATTAATTTGAAATTTATATATTAAGGTTGTTTAGGTAGAATTATTTTAAATTAATATTTATGGGGTTATATTTATTTAGATAGATTTGTTAAGTGGGGAATATGTGTATGGGATTTAATAAGTTAGGTAATATTAATTTAAGAGGGGATGTTGGAGAATTAGTTTTATTGTTTATGGTTTTATTGATGGCTGAAAAATATAGTGACATTGTAGGAATTTGAATTTAAAATAAGAGAATGTATTTTGTTTGGGGTTTGACAAAATTTAGTTGAAAAGAAGTTGTCAAGAAGTATAAGGAAAAATATGTGGTAGATTGTGGTTTTATTGTTTTAAGTTTTATTTTGATGAAATATATTTTATTATGAGAAGATAAAGTTTTTAATAACATTTTAGATTGTGTGTTCCCAAAAGGTGATAGTGAATAAACCCTGCAGGAAACCCCTCTCAACACGTTGTGATTCCACAACAATCTATTAACTTTTCACTTATTTATATGATTGATTCTAGAGGTTTTTTCGTACCTACGTACAAAAGTAAGATTACTAATACTTCTTGAGAGGATAGGCTTAGTGCCACGGTGTTTGTAACAAAATTATATATTCTGCTATGGTACCACTATACAAATTACACGCACAAGCATCGTAGTGTATTCGACCTAAGAAACATGGATGTGACATTCTGAAACATTATGCCGAGCAAGTAATTAAAGAAGAATTTTTTTAACTAATGTTTTTTAGCCAAAGTTGTTCAATTTCTTAAGTCAAAAACCCTACGACGTTCACAGTCACTTCTGATTATACTTGTCTCAAATCATCCTTGTAGTTTCACTGTACAGGATTTTTCAACATGTACGAGCGATCGCGCATCAGTTGTAACTACGACGGTAGAACCCGTTATTAACACCGACGTGAGAATCGTCCTTTTAAAGCAGCGGTTCCCAACCGGTGAGAGGTAAATTATGGTCCGTAATACAACTTATAATGAAAGAGATTGAGCACTATTATACAAAGATTTTAGTATATCTCAAGTTATAGAATAATGGGTTTATATGACACTCGGGGACCCTACACCCAACAAAAACCTCGTAGTGGTCCGCGAATAAAAAAAGGTTGGGAACCACTGCTTTAAAGGGTTAATAAGTTACGTTTGATCTGCAATCGTATGTACATAAATGCGAAATATTTTAGAAACATGCTGTATATTTAAAAGTAATTGAACATTGTTTAAGTGAAATAAAGAATTAACTGCCTTCTTGAAATATTATTCTGAAAATATTATTATAATTAATGACGTATAAATACTATATATATATGCCACAAGCATCAAAAATGTATTTTCTCATTTCGCAATTAGTTCGTACAAGAAAGCCGACGAATCTGACGTTTGTAACAATTGATTGAAATAGGTAAAAATGCCGTCTTCTGTCTAACAAAAATGCACAATTTATGTTGATAAAGTGAATAAATCCCAAGGGATCCCATATCACACTAAAGTACACAATAATATTTAATGTTAACGCGTATTTTAGGTTAATTTCATATTTTTGCAAGAAAAAAAGACACCATTGCACCGCTTACACACTCAGCGAGGGAAAGGATAGCAAGTATATTGAAGCGCAGAGATGATAAGGATAGCGATAGTCTCTCTCGCACGGCGACGGGAACCTATATACTGTGATATAGACATGCCATATCTATAGTATTTATAACATCATTAATTAAAACTTGTTAAAATTGTCTATTTGAAATATAAATTGGCTCCCAAAATATTTCGCATTTTAACCTTTTAAACATTTGAAAATTGAACAAAAAGCAGCTTAAACAATCTTTCAAGAAAAAATGTGATAAATATTGTATATCAGAAAAATCTATTTATAATATAAAAATATCAATTGAAATGGACTTCAAAGAACTATAATATTAATATTTATGTAAGTACATTATTTATTAATGGTAACTTATTTGTTAATGTTAAAACTATTTCGTAATTTCTCCTTAGCTCTATCTACGCTACAAAGTATACGCGTCGGCAGTTGGACCAGTGTTAGAACATGGTTGCGAGTCGATTTGGGATCATGCAGATGAACAGACTAAAAAATATTGTACACATTGTCACCATTTTCAAGCCGCATAAAGGCTTGGCTTAATGACAACAACGGTCACAAAACCTATCAAAAACCTGAAATATACCCTTGATTTAAAATGATTCACAGATACATTGTGATACAAATAAAAAAGTTATATAAGTAACAATTATTTTTTCTGATCATCTGCCCAACCCCAACAATAAATTGATTTGTTGCATTTATTGTGGGCTTATATGGGGTAGTAACATTAAAAACTAAATTATATACAACTTAACACTACTCAAAATCAAATTATCAAAAATCAATGAGCATGTTTTGCCTTATAAACTATGTCATACACTTCTATAGTGAGGTCACGAGGTTGGTTTGAGTTTATATAGTCGCATAAACTAATAATATCAGATATATTGCTGTATTTTTCTTATATGTCAGCACTCACTGGCATAAAGAATATACTTACTAGCTCTCTAAGAAACTAATGAAGAGGAACATTGCAGACTCAAACCTACTTCCTGTGTTAGTTTCATCAACTATTCAGCTTACATAAAGGTATTGACACACATGCATATAACAAGCAAGAAAGAATGCTAAGCTACTTTTGGAGTACTATTAATCTTTCACGTGCCGCGGTCACATGGTGGGTACACAGTGCTTGATACAGAAGGTGACAGGTCGCGGCACGCGAGGGGTTAACATACTTTCATTGCTGGCATATGATTATGAGCCCCTGCCAAATCCAATCATGCTCATTATAGCATTTTTGTATAAGCTATTTTTGAGCATGTGTTGTTTTGAAACATTTACAGAAATATGTTGCAGATATTAATATATTTTATATTACAATTAACCCACTATTTTATGACGACATTAAAAATATATATTGTTTGTGTCTGAGGTAGATGTTCACAATAAATGTTGCAATCACAGCCTGTGTACATTCAGGACATACATCTGTTCATTGTTAGATAACTCTGTTTAAAACTATGCAATAATTGAATTCACAACTGCCAGATTTACTTAGATTACCACTTAAGACTATAAATATATGATTTGTGTCTTGGAATAATCCACATTATTTTGTAACAAATTGCTATAATCTTTGGGATTCTGTTAACAGTTCAATAGTATTCACGTATCGTAAGAAACGACAACTGACATGAGCAGATTATAAACCAGACGGAAATTTAAGAATTAAAATACAGTTTTGAATTCTTATATTTAAGTCTAAATACCCTGAATTATATATTTAAATTCTAATAATATGATGTTAATTCTCTTGAAAAACATTAAAATCTTTAGTTACACATTAAGTTATCAAATCATGACAATATCTAATATATCTATCAATAAAAATATATTGGTGGTATTCAAAAATTGAATATTTAAATGTAATATTTAGTGAACTCTAAATCCACATCTGTGGCTCATAGTGATGCGCCACAGATTTTATTAAACTGTAACAAATTTAACTGTCTATAGTATACTTTGTTTGTATGGCTCATGTGGACACAAACCAAGCTTCATGAAATTATACAGATTGTCTTATATGTAATGGTAACAGTTCACAACTGGCAGTCATTTGAACATTTCATGTAAAGCAATACCAAAATTGAGGTATTAATAAATTGACTGTGACAATAATGTATAAGACAAACTACTGCCGCGCCGACCGCTCTGTTTCGATAAGACATTCTCTCACAAGAATACGAGCATGCACAATACCCCTTTTGAGACGTTCAGCAGAGCTGCGGCTGCCTGAATAACTAGGTCGCACCTCTTTACCCATCTCTTCAATAACGGCCAGTAATTGCGCGTACTTGGAGGTCCCATTATCCTTATCCTTCCCGATAGAAGACGGAGACGACGCTGGCACCGTGGATATAGTCGCGTGACTGTTACCGCCGTGCCCGAGGTCTTTGTGAACATTCTTCCCGCTCATAGGGATGGCAGTCACCGTCACATCGCTAAGCTTCGATTCTACAGCTTGAATATCCATTGCCTCCATCGCTGAAACGATACATGCCATTTTAGCACAACAAAAGATGCCGAAAATAATTAACAATGAAACAGATGACTTACCGAGCTTAAAACTAACACTTAAACAATCACGCGAATAAAACCACGATAAAAGGATGTAAAAGCGCGACGCAAATGGTAAATGATAAATTAAATCTATTCAAAAAATACTTTGTAATGTAATGTGGGACATACCTAATTCGATCACCTTCTCGGTCTCAAGACAATGGACGTTAACTATTGATTATACGTAAAACTAATAGCGGTTGAAGCAGAAGACGCTGGAATGTGTTATGTTTTCTCTAAATGCAAATGTATTTCGTAAATAAAACCCGTATTTGATAATTTACTGTAATAACAAACAAGTCCACAAATCACCACATTGACAAGACTTTTTTTAATTAAAATTTAAATTACACAAGGCAACACATGGTATGTGTGGAGTTGCCAGATTTTTTAGAGTACCCTGTGAACCCTGTCAGAGGCTGTCAAAATGTCAAAAAAACGAGTTTACCCACCGATATAGACCACTGTTTTTCAATCATAGAATACGGGACCCCTTTACAAGTTAAAAATTTCTGGCGACCCCCTTCCCCTCCCCCTTCCTTCTCCTCCTCCAAACTTCAACAATTCAGCTGGATATGAAAGCTTTAAAATTTTATTGTTATAATTATAGTGCCATTTGCTTTCGACTTTGTTGACATAAAAATTAAGAAGAGAAATAGGCTTCCATTGGGAAAAGATTTGAAAGACTTGAGTTGATGAATTATTGAACAATAATAAGGCCTACTTACATGTTTTTGTTGTAGCTACCTACAAACATTTGCTATTTTTGCCCCGCGACCAGGGGCGCCGACTTTTAGAAAACCGCATGGGTGCTCATGCGCATTCAACTCGAAAATAATAAATTGAGACAACATCACATACATTGTCCTGGTCCCAAACTAAGATTTTCCCTTGTATTATGGAAACCAGGAACAACGAAGGTACCACGAACACTCAGACCCATCACAACATTTGCGCTAAACGGGAAAAATAAAATAAAAAACCGCCATCCCTAAAATCCAATTACTGATCAGTTTCTTGATATCTATTCTCATGGGTGCTCGAGCTCCCGAGCACCCACGGAGTCGGCGCCCCTGCCCGCGACCCCCCGAATATAACTTGGCGATCTCCCTGGGGAAGCCTGAAGTAAAACTTCTAACTCTAGTACCGTCACACCCGAGGTCACACCCCGGCCACTCCATACAAATGTCGCGTCGTTTACTACTACATAAACAATGACGTCTGTGCAGAGCGTAAATGAGCGTGTGTGCATGCGGCGTTACGCACGCAGGAGAGAACGACAGAGAGTGGCCGTACTGTACAACTACTACTATTACATATACTGTGGTACCATCCAAATTCTAACTGAAGTAAAAGACAGAAAGAAAATGTGTGCTCGAACCTCTCTCTTCCTCTACAGTAATACAAAACGCAAGATAGAAGGAGAGAGAGCTCTCTTTCTGTCTACACTAACTTATATCATCCTCTCAACTTTCGTTCGCCTCGTCCGATCACACTTTTCGTAACGCTCTCGTCACGTATTCACCAGTTTACTCCCCAAGTCAAGCATGTCTAAAAAAGTTTTACTTCAAAAAATCTTACGAGATCAATGACGTATAAACAAGTCATCCTATGTAAATACTGAACGTTGCCTATAATACTGCATCAATAAATAAAAAATGCAAATCATTATTTTTGGATTTTGAAATTTGATGTTGGCAACCCTAAGCTAGTATAGAATTACGTTCCATTACAAACATAAGGGTTTGAAATATTTATTTGTTTGTCTAATCTGTACTTGGCTCTTACTTATTGCGTAAAACGAATTTTAAATCGTCAAATGTCATTGTCAGTCAGTCAAGTCAAGAGAAATATTGTGTCTGGTTGATTGGTTTTCTTTCTGTCCAATTTTTGCTTTTTGTTCACCCAAACCCAATTAAAGTGTTCCAAACAACACAACTGTATGATAAGCTGACCATAATTAACTATATAAGTAAATTACATTCAGAAGCAATACGACAACAACGAGCCACCGATCGCGTGCCTGACTAAATTGATCAAATGAATCTAAATAATAAAACAATAGGAGCTCGGTATCAAGTGATTTCTCCTCCCACTGCGTATCATAGGATCGTTATGTTTTTAACGAGGCAGTGGTCACAGTGCGAGTTGTGAATAGTGGACGGTAGTTATTGTGTGTAGTGATGTGCGTGAGGATCTGATGGTGATGTCAGGTGAGGGCGAGCGGGCCTCTCGGCCCAACTCGCTACTCTTGGAGGTGCCTCCACCCGAGCGCGAGCCGTTGCGCTTTGATGTGCAGCTGGTCGGGGCACCGCCCGAAGTCGAGCAGCTTGTTAACAACATCAAACAAGTTGCTGAAGACTTTCTTTATCATTGGAAAACTTTCCCCATTGGTGAGAACATTTTTTCTGTTGTTATTGTAAGTTTAAGAAACTCACATTTCTATAGATCAAGTTTTTAAGTCAATAAGTAGTCTTGAAAACTACATTAATAACTCGATTTACCTACATACATATTTATTTTATTTTATTATATAAACTGAAAGTTTAAATTCTTTGCTATCTGTGATCTTATGTATGATGTTTTGATTCAATAATCAGGAGGCAGTTTGGCACACTTCATGAAAGATAACATTTTATATTGTAATAAATGTTTAATGGTGGTTTTTTGTAGTGCTTGTTTTGTAAATGTAAATCTAAATTGAGTATTACTTGTAACTGTTTTGTCACAGAATGTTCACACTGGATCTTTTATGTTTTATATCTTTTGTGTTTGTAAATTTGAGCTATTTATTTACTAGTAACCACCTGTTGGTTTTCCAAATAACAAAAATAATAATAATAATAATAAGAGGCAGGTAAATGGTGGAGGTAGGAAAGGACGACAGAGGTGGCTGAATTTCACCATGGTACAATAAAACATATTCTTCCCGGACAGACCATGTGTGGAGGTAACTACGTAATAAGCTATATTTTGTATGGAAGATGTAAAGTTTCACAATTCTTGATGTGGTCTTCAATATGGGGGAAGAGAATACGTAGTTTTACTGTATTATGGATTTTAGCACTCTTAAATCAGCAGGTCAATTCTAACTGTTCATAACTTGTTTTCTCACTTGTTTTTATTATATTCTATTACTTTTTTTTATTTTTAATTATTATTAGTATTGGTTGACTGGTAGAGAATGCAATAGCATTAAGTCCTCTTGTTCCAACTTACTTTGGCCAATAAAGTTTTAAACAGTAAAAGATCCTATTCAGAACAACATGACTTCACATTGTTCACAGTTATATTTGTTCTATACTACAGTGTTTTTATATAAAACTAGAATCAGAATAGCTTGCCATAGATGTTCTGGCAGCTGCAAAATTTATGAGAAAGTTAATTCTCAATCCCAAATATAGGATGTTCATTTTGCCCAATTTTCTTACAAGGGAAACAAGGGGTCTGAACTCTCTCATAGGTAGGTATTGAGGGTTTTCTCTTGCCATATTATTTGATTTAAAAAAAAAAACATCTATGAAACTTCTACACGTAGACTGCTTTTGTTAGTATCAGGCATTAAATTAAAGGCAAGGAAAGTCTGAGAAAATTGGAATTAATTGATGCAGGCTTTGCACTCATAGGGATCATAAAATCTGTCATAAAATTTAAACTTGACTTATTTATTAGGTCTTTAAATTTAAAATACCTAATAGTAATTTAAACACAAAAATGATAATAATATTTATGAAAATAGTTAAAAGACAATTCCTTCTCAGTTTAACAAACAGTTTTCAGTTTATTATAGGAAACTAGCGGCCCGCCCCGGCTTCGCACGGGTAATTAACAAAAATTTCAAAAATTCTCTCTGATTTGCAAGACGATTTTCAGTTTCTAATGAAGATTCTCCATGACGACGTATTTTTGATGCCTTCACTTGAGAACTATTTCTAGAAAGTTGAGATCTTGATCTTTTGGGCATTTTAAAATGTAAAAAAAATATTTGCAAAAAAATTTAATTTTTGTTCAAATAAAAAAAAAAAGGAATAATGGGGAAAATTATAGCAATGTTTAAATTAACTGTTGTACAGGAATTACCTATATGAAATGTACTTGAAATATTTAATAACTACTAAGTCACTAAGCTGTTTGGATAGATAATATAAATAATTATTATCAGGTATTACATATCTACTTACTGAATAAAATAGAAATAAATGGTTTAGTTCTGAAAAGACCTTTTAAAAAATGCAAATATTTATTATCAGGTAGGTACCACCTACGTATACGGTAGGTAGCACCTACTTATTGAAAAAAATATAAAGAAATGGGTTTAGTTATGAAAAGAACTTTTAAAATTACGTACTAAACAAATTAAAACAAATTCAATATATTTCCAAGCGAAAATTATTTGATTCCTCACACGACCGATTTATCTTTCAATAATATTCAAAAAGTTATATAAAGGTATTGAAGCAGTTGTGAATATGAAGCAATTTATTTTGATAAGGATTAATACCAAGATATAAATAAAGAGACTTTTTTAGCGGCGGCTTTCAATTAAATTTATAAAATAAGTAACTATAATAGTTAGACATATGCCGTCGCGAGACTTTTTGTAGATAATAATGGGTTCGGCAAAGTCGTAGTACATGATTTTGTTCTATAATCAATAGTTTTCGCTGCGCAAGCGGTGCAAGCAATTTTTTAGGTGTTTTTTTACATTATTGGAGTTTTAGTAAGGATCCCTAATCTTTTCTAGCAATAAAAATAGCCTATGTTACTCAGGGTGAATGTAACTTTCCAATGGTGAAAGAATTTTTTAAATCGGCACAGTCGTTTTTGAGCTTATTCATTACAAACATACACACAAAAATACAAATTTTTCCTCTTTATAATAGTAGTGTACACTACTATTCCTACTAGAATATTATATTTCCTACTAGAAAATCCTTAAAACTAAAGTATCATTGATACTTTAGTTTTAAGGATTTTCTGCATGTAATCTACACAAAAAGTATACTTCAGATTAGTATATATATTGATATATTTAGTTATTTAGATAACAGTTCGGATGACCAAGATTTGCTTGGTGTTTTTTCAGAGTAGATGAATTTCTCAGACTCACACAGACAGACCAGAACTCAGACTGTAAGGCTAGCCCTTGCATTTTGTCACTTTATTGACCACAACATCTTGTTACAATAGGCAGACTTAATGCTAACTGCATTCTCTACCACTGTATGCCACACCTGCGTTACGACGATACTCGACGTCGCAACGCAAAAGGGACACGCCGTCACAGCACAGCATTTAGTGTATATTTCACTCTTTATTCAGTAATGGATCAGAACAAACGTGTTCTAGAAGAGCAATGTAGTTCACAGAGTAACTGCGAGCTAAACTGAATGCTCCCGGTCGTAAACTATTGTACGCAAGACTAGAACACTTCGTCGAGACATCGGATCTACGACAGCGCAGCGCATCGATCGATCGATCTACTACTACTTCATTGAAACGTCGCGTGCGACGATGCACCATATAATGTGGCGTGTCACTAAAAATATAATGTGTGGAACGACGTAGCGTTAACGCTACGACAATGAAACGCAACACACTAATTAGGCCTCACTCTTAATCATAAAAGACTCATTAATTTCGGTTTTCAGTTAAATATTTATCATGGATAAGCATGAGATTTTTATGCATATATGTTAAGAAGAATATTTATAAGAAGATAGAAATATTAATGGTAACTAATCATAAACCATACTGTAACCTATGAACTCTTGCAACACCAGGAAAATAATGCTTGCATTGCGGATTCTGTGTAATCGGATTAATGATTTTATTGTTATTTGGCTACAATATTTTGTTAGGTGGACTTCCCCAGTGGTCCTTGTGCAAGTGAAGTGTGCTTTCGCTCTAATGATGTTTGTGAGCTCTTGCACCCCAAACTTTTATAATATTAGCATAACATAACCATTGTCTTTTCATCTGCGTAGTACTCCCGCCGTCCCGGTTCACGGGGCCAGGAAACCGTCCATCAGATATCATCACGGCTCCGCCATGCGACGAATTGGATGCGGCGGCGCTTGATGCTGGAATTGAACCCCACCCCCTTTCGCCTAAGCAGTTGCACGCCATCAGGGAAAAGGGGTAAGTGCTGTATGGTCTTTTCGAATAAGTTTGAAGTTTCGTAATCTGGTAAATCATTTCTGCCTTAATTTTAATTTCGATGTGTCTTTATTGATAGGATCATTCTTCTCGTTACTCATCATTACGACTATAGCAAAAAAAAGTTTGTTGTCTGTAAAGTCGGTTTACGGACGATAATTTTACGTGATAAGGATAACGTTATAAGAAACATGACCACTCGTGCCTCTATATCGCTTGTTCCGCGCTCTCGCTTGCACGCTCGGCTCAGGCGGAACGTGACAATGAGTCATGCTTTTTCATGCGTGCAGCCGGCGTTCATCGATTTATAAGACGTTATCACGTCAAAACAAAAATTTAGGATACTAAAGTTCTAGTAGAATAATTAAGCGGAGAAACAGACAGATGCGGTTAGGATAATGCGTTTATGAGTGGGGCCAATTTGTGATATAAATAAATAATAAATATTTCTGGACAATTTACACAGCGCCATCTAGTCCCAAATTAAGCGTAAAGCTTGTGTTATTATAATATTTAAGTACATTTATCAGTTAAAAATAAATTAAAGTTAAATACATTTTTTTTTGTAAATACATACTTATAATACATAGAAAACACCCAGACCAAGACAAACAGACATGTTCATGCACACAAATGTTTGTTTTGTGCGGGAATCGAACCCGCGACCTCGGAGTCAAAGTGACCATTGCTAAACATTCGACCACCTAGCTCGTCAATATCAGCACGACATAAATCAGCACTTCCTCTTCTTACTTATACAGCTTGTAATTTAATAGTGTTATGTTACAATAAATATGTCTTCTTCTTCTTCAAATGTTTGTCTTGTGCGGGGATTGAACCCGTGACCTCGGAGTCAAAGTGCCATTGCTAGCCATTCGACCAACGAGCTCGTCAAGTTTTACATTATGAATGCAAGCCACTTGTCACAATAAGTTGGCAAGTGGCGAATATCTTAACGACACCCCAACACGCAACCAATGCTCATGGATGTGGAAAGAATGTTATGATTGTTTTAAGCGCGGCTTTTATTTCAAGATACTACGAGTAACATTACAATTCGATGTAATACCAACTTCTACCCGCGTTTCGCCCCGCGTCAACACTGAACCTGGATGAAAAGTATCCTATCTATATGTATGCAAAAAATTTCATCCAAATCGTCACGTAACTAACATTCACACATCATCCTCACACACTTTTATATTTATATATTAGGCAGGAAAATAGGATATGATAGAATAAATAAATAAATATTCTTGGACAAATTACACATGGTCATCGCTAGTCCCAAACTAAGCAAAGTTTGTACTATGGGTACTAGATAACTGATATTATGCTTCAATGTATTTTTTTTGTAAATACATACGTAAATAATGTTTTCTATGTATTATATTATAATACATAGAAAACACCCAGTACAAGATAAACAGACATGTTGATACACACAAATATTTGTCTTGTGCGGGGATCGAGCCCGCGACCTCGGGTTCAAAGTGCCATTGTTAATCATTAGACCACCGAGCTAGTCACGTAGATGGTTCCTCATGGACCAAGGGTCTACAAATACGCCTCTGTATCGAAGTAACCTGATAAACTTTCATTTTTATAATGTTAGTAAGAAATATTCTGAGACAATCTTGAAAGATCCCACGATCCACGATCGGTAGTTGTGTTACATAAGTAGTACCATTTATTATGTGGCAGTGTCGTACTGTCCGAATAACAGGACACCCACAAGGTAGTAACACCCAGAAGACAGTAACAGTAAAGACAGTAACAGACACGCGACACAACAAAACACAAGAGCTATAATTATATTTTCTTCCAACTATGCTTTAATTTCATCACAATCACACTAAAAACTCAGTACAAAACGAGTCTTTAATGCTCTAGAGCAATAAAAATGTATGAAATTTCATTATTGCACAGTTTTTTTTAATCGCACCAAAAGGTGTCAATCTCAATGGATTAGCTCTATTCAGCCAGCCGATATCAATACTTTTTTTTTCGTACGTATTATTCGTTTCTATCCTACTTGTTCCAAATTTAATAGTAGATTAGTAGCCGAGGGCTGTAAGGCATCAATTGCAGCCCGAGATATTTAGGCGCACGAGCGCAGCGAGGGCGCCTATATTTCGAGGGTGCAATTGATGCTTACACCCGAGCTAACTACTCTGCTTTACATCTCGATTGTGAGGTAAGTAGAAAAAAACCGGGATTACAAGAATAAAAGACTTTACTTGTTTTTCTTTTCGCCACTTCATGAACTCGTCGTAAGTTTTCAAATATCTCTCTTTAGAACTTTCAGGCAAAATATTGTTAATTGCTGCTTCAGCTTCCATTTTCATTGAATCGGGAGTTTATTATATCTTCATCACTTGCAGAACTCATGTTTTTTTCCTAATTAGCACGTAATTATAAAAAAATCCCGAAAACAAACAATATTAAAAGTAAAAGTTTCTATTCCCGCCTTTTTTCATCTCTTTTTTTATTTTATTTTTTCTAGAAGGAAATTGAGCTTCGCCGTTCGATATTTAAAATTGATGACTATTATACTCATACGAAGACAAGGCTGAATAGCGAAGCGACCTCTTTTGTCATTGGGCTGAATGCATGATGTCTATTGCCAGTATGATGGTTAGATGTACGCGAACTTTTTGAAAGAGAAAAGTGCTAGAGCGCTAATTGGTCACCTACAAGCCCCATTTGGGGGTAATAAGGACCTACTTACCGAATATGAGAGATGTAAAAAATGATTGCTGCTAACTCCGAGTTAAAAATGAAAGAAATTTAAAAAAGTGATTTGGCGGGAACTTTGTTAATTTTGCTTTTGGAAACGATAAAAGTGTGATACTATCTGATTTTGAGTGCTTCGGCTTCGAATTAAAATGGAATCATCTAGCGACACATTAACTCCGGAAAACAATCTAAATGAAGCCGACAGTGTTATATAAATATAAATTTGCCCAACAAAACTCTTAACCTTACGTTTAATAATTGCTCAAACATAACTTTTAATTTCAATAATTAAACTTCTATTTTAACTGTTTGATATAAGTTTCTTTTATCTACTATTCCTATAGGTATTAGTTGAAAGAAAAGCAGATTATGCACCTCGCCTTAAGTAATTTATGTTGCCCTCGTGCCTGTTAGATTAGAGCCCTCGCTAACGCTCGGGCTCTAAATCAGGCACTCGGTGCAATAATAAATTACTTTGTGCTCGATGCAATAATCTACTATTTCTTCCAACTATGCTTTAATTTCATCACAATCACACTAAAAACTCAGTACAAAACGAGTCTTTAATGCTCTAGAGCAATAAAAATGTATGAAATTTCATTATTGCACAGTTTTTTTTAATCGCACCAAAAGGTGTCAATCTCAATGGATTAGCTCTATTCAGCCAGCCGATATCAATACTTTTTTTTTCGTACGTATTATTCGTTTCTATCCTACTTGTTCCAAATTTAATAGTAGATTAGTAGCCGAGGGCTGTAAGGCATCAATTGCAGCCCGAGATATTTAGGCGCACGAGCGCAGCGAGGGCGCCTATAGTTCGAGGGTGCAATTGATGCTTACACCCGAGCTAACTACTCTGCTTTACATCTCGATTGTGAGGTAAGTAGAAAAAAACCGGGATTACAAGAATAAAAGACTTTACTTGTTTTTCTTTTCGCCACTTCATGAACTCGTCGTAAGTTTTCAAATATCTCTCTTTAGAACTTTCAGGCAAAATATTGTTAATTGCGCTTCAGCTTCCATTTTCATTGAATCGGGAGTGCAGCTTATATCTTCATCACTTGCAGAACTCATGTTTTTTTCCTAATTAGCACGTAATTATAAAAAAATCCCGAAAACAAACAATATTAAAAGTAAAAGTTTCTATTCCCGCCTTTTTTCATCTCTTTTTTTATTTTATTTTTTCTAGAAGGAAATTGAGCTTCGCCGTTCGATATTTAAAATTGATGACTATTATACTCATACGAAGACAAGGCTGAATAGCGAAGCGACCTCTTTTGTCATTGGGCTGAATGCATGATGTCTATTGCCAGTATGATGGTTAGATGTACGCATAGCTGGGCACCGTTAATCAAATGGTTAACTTCGTTAATCGCTAATCCGTTACTGAAAAAGTTAACTTCGTTAAAAGTTAAAGCGTTACATTTCAGAAAATTTAACGGAAGTTAACGTTAATCGTTAATCCGTTAACACGTGATAAAAATTGCATCTTCTTATAAAAACTGTTGGTTCTGAAAGCTAACAGGTTAGAAACAAAAAAAGACGGGTATAATTATTAGAGTGTGTAATGTAGGCATGTTGACAAACAATGGTTTTTCATTCATTTGGATTAAGATTCGTCTGTTGTATGTGAAGAACGTTTCGGCTGTAGTATATCCTTGCCCGTGGAGAAAATACGATTCTGAAACTTAACTCCGTGAAGGATTTAAAAGACACTCGTTTGTGAACTTACTTTATTTCACGGCTTTTAATATTTATATTATATTTTTATTTATCTATTTACATTTCCTAGTCCCGTCAGTCGTCGATTCTCGATTGTCCTCCTTTTCCTACGTCATATCCTTTTCCGTCTTGTCAGTTGGTTCTTTGTCGGTGGCCAGTTGCGAGGCTGCCCGCTAAAGAGTCCGCAACATTCCCACCTACAGTATTGGTATACCAATACTCAAGGTTGAGAGCGGAAGTCCAGTCTACACAGCCTCGTCACTGGCCGTCGGTAAGTCCCTTGTCCAGTCTTAATGTCAGCCACTCGTACCTGTCCGTCGGTCCCTGCGTGTGTCGATGTCACGACACCTCGCAACCATAGGTGACGGGGCGCTTGATCGTCTACAATCACCACTACGTCACCTTCTGTCAAAGGTGTGGTAGGACGATTCCATTTGTCGCGTTTTGTCAGCGTCGGAAGATATTCTTTCCGCCACCGACGCCACACCAAATCGGCAAGCCGTTGGGACTCCCTCCAATTACGTCTTATCAAGTCACCGTCAGTAAAGTTACCTATATTCAAGTCAGTTTTGTAAGTATTAGTCAGTAAAAAGTCGTTAGGCGTCAGAGGAAGGTCATCGGCACTGAGTCAGTAAAGTCTGATCAGTCGGTACTCGTTCTTTCAATGTCACTTTCAAAGTCGTCTTTACGGACCGCACTAAACGCTCCCAGCACCCACCCATGTGTGGAGCATTTGGTGGGTTAAACTTCCAATCAATATGGCGTGTGCTGCCAAAACGAAGCAAATCTGAATTGTCGATCTTTCTAATCGCTTCCTTGAGTTCTTTTTCTGCTCCTTTAAAAGTGGTAGCATTGTCGCTCCAAATTTGTTTCGGACAGCCACGACGAGCGATGAATCTACGTAGCGCCATAATAGCACTACTCGTGGTCAAATCATGTACTACCTCTATGTGTATAGCTCTGACGGTCATACATGTAAACAGAGCTCCGTATCTTTTTTCATGGCGTCTGCCAACCTTAACTGTCATTGGCCCGAAGTAATCGAGACCAGTAAACCTGAAAGCTCTTCCTCCAGACTCGAGCCTGATGTGTGGTAATTGTGCCATTAGAGGTGGTTCCGGTCTAGAGCGATTATTTTTACAAAGTTGACAGTCATTCCAACTAGCCTTAACGGCGCTTCTCCCTTGCAGGATCCAAAAGCGCTGTCTCACATTATGTAAAACTGTCTCCCGTCCTACGTGGGCAGAGTCTTTGTGATACTGGTTCACCAAGAGTCGAGTGAATCTATCTTTCGGATTTAAGATAATTGGGTGTTTAGTATCGTAACTGACATCAGCTAATCCGATTCGTCCACCAACACGAAGTATGCCATCCGAATCAATGAACGGAAGAAGTTGTCGAATTCGGCTGGTCTTTTCTACAAAACCTGTACGTCGTAATGATATAATGTCATCAGAAAAGTAACGTTTTTGACTTTCTTTAATCCAGGACAGTTCTGCCGAAGTTATCTCTCTAGCAGTGAGTTCCGTTGTCTGTTTATCCTGTTTGTGTCTGACATTGTAAATAAATCTAAAAATCCATGCAGTACTACGAATAAGTCTCCAATATTGAGAAAATCTGGTGTCATCCGGTAGGCTCTCGTTTGCGTCTAGTACCAGAAGGGAAATTGTCTTGACTTCGATGTCATCGGGATCTAGTGTCATGTCATTAAAGTTTTCTGTTGGCCATGCATCTTCTGACATCTGGAGAAACTCGGGTCCATGTAGCCACCGATCATAATCTGCCGTGTCACGTGTGGCATCATCAGCCGCATTTAGTGAAGTGGGAACCCACCTCCAGTTTGAGAGATCAGTCAATTCTGACACTTCAGACACTCGGTGAGCGACGAAGGGCTTGAACCGTCCTGTGTCAGAACGAAGCCAACTCAAAACCGTCTTAGAGTCACTCCAATAAAAAATATTTGCAATTTTCGGTCGGACATATTGCACCAAACAGTGTGACAGTCGTGCGCCCATAAACACGGCAGCTCTAAACGCGGTATGCTCATGGTCTTTAAAGGTGCGACTCTCGCTTTAGCCATAAGTATGGAAACATGCCATGTTCCTGTATTGGTTCTACGTCTTAAGTAGGCGACGCTAGCAAATGCTCTTGCACTAGCATCGCAGAAAATGTGCATTTGAAGATCGTCTTCGTCATAACAATTGTCACTGTAAAGCCAGCGTGGAATTTTAACATTCTTCACTCGTTCCAAGTCCTTCATCCAGGTCTGCCATCTGTCAAAATGTGAAGATTCTACCTCGTCATCCCAGCCTATTTTAGATCTCCAGATGTCTTGTAGAAGAATGCGTCCTTTGACAATAACAAATAATAAAAATCCAAGAGGATCAAAAACTGACATTACTAATCTCAAAATATCACGCTTGGTCGGCCTCTTAAGTCCGGTTTTTATTTCATCCGAAATATTTTTGAGATGTAACAAAAATACAAAATTGTCTGTTTCCGGGTCCCAGTGGACCCCCAGTACTCGTTCGGTCTCCTACTGTTTGTTGTCAGTTAACATCTTAATACCCGTAGACGCTAACTTGTCTTGTGGTAAGTAGCTAAGTAGTTCCCCTGAATTTGACATGAAGTTCCGCATGTTAAATCCTCCCTGTGCATGAATATAATTTACAGCGTCAACAACTTCAACCGCTTCCGAAACACTGTCGTAAGAGTGTATGTAGTCGTCTACGTAATGATGGTCGATGATAGCTGCCACAGCCTTTGAATGAGTAGTTTCAAACCTGCGAGCATTAAGGTTCTTTACATATTGTGCGGAGGAAGGAGAACATACCGCGCCGAAGGTCATGACGTCCATCACATATTCATCCTTTCCCCACAGAAGTCGTTGGGCTTGCTTGTCCTCGTCGCGAATGAAAACTCGATGAAACATTTCCTGGATATCTCCAATTACTGCTATCTTCCCAGCACGGAAACCTAAAAGAATGCCCGGTAGGTACGTAAGCAAATCGGGTCCCCTTAGTAAAAAGTCATTTAGAGACTTGCCATGTGACTTGGCTGCACAGTCTAAAACCAGGCGAAGCTTAGGCTTGTTTGCGTTGCAGACACCAAAATGTGGGAGATACCAGGTCTTTCCTGTCTTGACTTGCCTTGCGTCCTCACTTAGTTTCGAGATATATCCCTTCTGTATATTATCTTCCATCTTGTTACGGTACTGAATGGCGAATTCGGGCATTTTCAGCATTTTACGCTCAATACCGTCAAGCCGTTTTCGAGCCATGGCGTAGCTATCGGGAAGATGGAGGTCGTCGTCTCTCCACAGAAGGCCAGTTGTCCACCTATTACCTACCAGTCTTGTTGTCTTCTCCATAATCTCCAACGCTCTCATATCCTCTCGAGAACGAGGAGTGTCAATGTTAGGTTTTATACCGAAACTTTCTGTCGAAAAAGATTGTTTGATTAAATTAGTTAATTCGTCGCACGGACATAAATGATGAATATTAGCTTCTGACGGTGTCAGTGATGAAATTTTGCCATGAATAATGTAACCAAGATATGTCTCTGACACGATAGGCCCACCTTTAGGTCCGACAAAGGCTTGTCTGGTAACTATCAAGTCGAGGTTGTCAGAACCAATCAGAATCAATGGTCGTTGGTTGTAGATTCGTATGTCGAGTCTGTCCACCCAGTCAGTCAAATACTTATATCTATGAACAAGTTTATCAAAATTCACACTATGTACAGGTAAGCATAAATTATTTACAGAACGAATATTTTTCAAAGAATATAAATGACTACAAAAATTACCTCTAATATCAAAAGAAACAATTTTAGAGTCCGTTTGAATCGTCGTCATACCGTTAATACCGCGTAGATTGAGTGAAGCGGCGGGGCCCGTAACTCCGATCTTCTCGATGACCGACGAGTCCACTAGAGTCACCGCTGCTCCCTCGTCTAGTAAAGCCAGCACTTCCATGTCACCTTTCGGCCCGTAGATAGTAACCGGTGCGACTTTGAACAATATAGACGGCGTTTTCTCTGCACAATGTAATGACACATCTGCAACAACTCTATCAATCTGTTCTGGACAGTTGCGTTCGCCGAGAGGGGCCGCATGTAAGAGCTGGTGGTGTACGCGATTACACTGCGGTACAGGACATGTCCGTTTAATCTTGCAGTTTTTGAGCTGATGCTTCGTCGACAAACATGCAAAACATAATTTATTTTTTGTCACAAATTTCCAACGATCGTCTAATGTCATGCGTTTGAAATTCATACAGTCGTCAAGTCTGTGGTTATCTTTACCGCATAAAGGGCACGTCTGTTGAAATTTTGGGTAAATAGTCGTAGTTGACATTACATTTTTCTTGTCATTTATTGCCTGTTCTTGGCGTTTCTGTTGACTCGGTAATGGCGCTACAGACGCCGCGGCATTAGCAATTTCCATCAACCACTCAGACACATCATTGAGAGTCATAGGCCTATGCTTGTTTGTCACTAGGTGCATACTCCATTGATATTTCAGTGTAGACGGCAGCTTGTCTAATATTTCTTTTATTAAATTTGGATTGTACAGATGTCCGACTTCATTTGTTCTTTCGATCATTGCGACGGTGTTTTGAACTGCAGTGGCATATTCTATCATCTGATTTATGTCATCATGTCGAATGTCACGCATTCTGCGGAGTTTTGTCAACATTATGTCGATGATGTACTCTGGTCGTCCGAATCGCAATTTTAATGTATCAATTATTTTATTACAACATGTCGCGGATATCAATAATGCCGATACTGCTTCACGTGCTCGTCCTTTCAGGCATTTTGCTAATCGGGCAATATTTTCTTGTTCCGAATAGCCACATAGTTTCGTGGTAGATATGTACATATTATAGAATAGGGGCCATTCGTCAGGCTCACCTGAATACACAGGAAGTTCCTTTATAGTCTGTCTAGCCATGAAATTTTTAAGCTCGGTTCCGATGTCTGTTGTAGGAGAAGTCGGTGGTGGTGCGTGCGAACAGCAACATTCCCCTACGGGTCTAGGTGTTAGTGGGGTAACCAGATCGTCGAATTTCTCTTTAGACATTGTTCGTCTTTCACTTTCGTCTATTATCGATGGCGCTCTGCTTGACCGGCGGCTTTTGTCCTCATTAAAAATAGAAGCAGTCTCTATGTCTAGCTCTCTCTGTACCAAGTCCTTTTGAATCTCCGCCATACGTCTGGCGGCCTCTAGGCGTACCTCAGTAAGTTTTTGTCGCCTTACTGTCGATGCGACTGAGTATGTCGAAGGAGTCGGTGAGGGAGCTCGTCGTAGGTCTGATTGTTGGTTACCTAATGGAGGATCGTGAGAGAGATCCATTTTCGTCTGATGTCTTGTACGTACCATATGCTGGATTATTTTTCACTCGAAGGACCACTTGAAGGATTTAAAAGACACTCGTTTGTGAACTTACTTTATTTCACGGCTTTTAATATTTATATTATATTTTTATTTATCTATTTACATTTCCTAGTCCCGTCAGTCGTCGATTCTCGATTGTCCTCCTTTTTTTACGTCATATCCTTTTCCGTCTTGTCAGTTGGTTCTTTGTCGGTGGCCAGTTGCGAGGCTGCCCGCTAAAGAGTCCGCAACACTCCGACAAACATTTCTCCACCGAATGAGCCTCCGACAGAATGTTTCGTTTATGAGTAGTTCAACGACATAACCTTTTAACTACGAACGATTCGCCGACAAAACTATTCATTCACGGGCGAATCGAAGAGAGAATCTTTCCACTACGAACTTTTGGCCGACAGAACGATTGATTCATGAGTGACTCGACGACAGAATCTTTCGCCAAAGAAGGATTCGTCGACAAATCATGCCTAAGCATGATATTTTTATATACTACGTCGGGTGGCAGACAAGCATACGGCCCACCTGATGTGAAGCGGTTACCGTAGCCATATTAACGCTTGCAACATAAAATATTGCTCGCGCGCCGCCAACCCCGCTGCCAACGCAGCATCTCCTTCCTTTCTTTTTGGTGACCTCACTCACTCGCAGGAACACAACAACCCTCAAGGGAATTGTTATTTGGCTGCGGTATTCTGTGAGGTGGAGGTACATTCCCCAGTCGGGAATCTCACAGACAGGCTACGGTCGACGCTGCTTAACTTGCGTGATCGATTAGAATGACACGCGCAACGACGCCATCGAGCTCCTCACTGTTAACATATGCTAAAGGCGTAATGGGTTGTAAAGGAGTCACCACGATCTTTAGAGCCAAAGCCAACCTCACCTGCATGTGATGCAAGCTGCCGACTAGCGAAAGAGATGTAGTCTGCCCGTCTGGCGAAATACCTCCACCTGCCAGAATATTTGGCTGCGGTATTCTGTGAGGTGGAGGTACATTCCCCAGTCGGGTAGCTTACAATTACGCTCCTTACCTCTCTTTTCGCCAGAGCTTCGTTTGTCAGTCAGCAGGGTGCACCACGTGCAGGTGAAGTTGGCTTTGGTTCAAAGATCTTGATGAACCATTTACACCCTCATTTAATTAATACAAAGTAATGTATTATATATGTCGTAGCCAACTAGTTAAATTAGCCAGTCAATTGGACGCCTAGGTCATTCATTGAATGCCGCTATTCAATTAAATGGCTAGGGTGATAGTTGATTGAACTCGAAACATTCAACGTTTTACAACTTGGCGTATTGAAAGTTAGCCCTTTGAAGATGGCTGACCAAGATTCAGCCAAGTGATTCAAATTTGATTCAGTTTTATTCCACTGCGGCGCTAGTAGTCACCAAAACAAATATGGCGTCAACAGTGTAACCCGCCAATGTTATTGTGCCGACTTGTGTGAAATTTAAATTGAAATTAAAATGTGACATTGACAAAATAGTGTACAACCATGGAGGTGCCAATTAAGTAAAACTTTTTTAACTTCATTCAAGTATTAATTGTAATAAATAATAAGTATAAAAAGGGTTATTGTGTAATTTAACTGCAAGCTGACAGTTTTGGTTTATTATTTTAATTTTTACGATTTCCTTAATAAAAATCTTCTTATATTAATTGTTTTTTTTTAATAATATACTTTCACATTTATTATCTAAACGTATTTATTTAACAATAATTCATTATTACCAATAACTTAGTGGTAGGTTCTATAAATTCAGTGATATAAGTAAAAACTGGTCCTCCATAATTTGTTAACTCATGGTCACCCTAACCAAACATCATAAATTCAACAATATCCAATGGCTAAACGACGTTCAGCCAACTGGTTAAACGTCACGTTTAACGACTTGGCTAGTTGTACTTTAGCCATTTAATTGAATGACGGCATTCAATGAATGGCCTAGGCGTCCAATTAGCTGTCTAATTTAACCAGTTGGCTACGACATATATAATACATTACATTACTTTGTATTAATTAAATAATAATTGTTGAATTGTTATTGTAAATCATACCTAGTTGATTTGTTGTTATTTTCATGTTATATAGTTAATGTTAATAAAAAATATTTTAATTTCAAAAATTTTTCATTTAACCTTTCAAAACGTGCATACACTTTAGATTTAGTTACTAGTATTGTCAAACCATGCTTAGGCATGGTTTGACGAATCCTTCTTTGGTGAAAGATTCTGTCGTCGAGTCACTCATGAATCAATCGTTCTGTCGGCCAAAAGTTCGTAGTGGAAAGGTTCTGAAAAGCATGTCAGTGGGGTATCTGTGCTGGATTAACGATTAACGGACTTTGGGAAATTTAACGGAAGTTAACGAGTCCGTTAACATATTTTTAAGTTAACTTAAAAGTTAATCCGTTACTCGAAATGTTAACTTCGTTAATTAACGATTAACGGATTAACGAGTTAATGCCCACCTATGGATGTACGCGAACTTTTTGAAAGAGAAAAGTGCTAGAGCGCTAATTGGTCACCTACAAGCCCCATTTGGGGGTAATAAGGACCTACTTACCGAATATGAGAGATGTAAAAAATGATTGCTGCTAACTCCGAGTTAAAAATGAAAGAAATTTAAAAAAGTGATTTGGCGGGAACTTTGTTAATTTTGCTTTTGGAAACGATAAAAGTGTGATACTATCTGATTTTGAGTGCTTCGGCTTCGAATTAAAATGGAATCATCTAGCGACACATTAACTCCGGAAAACATTCTAAATGAAGCCGACAGTGTTATAGAAATATAAATTTGCCCAACAAAACTCTTAACCTTACGTTTAATAATTGCTCAAACATAACTTTTAATTTCAATAATTAAACTTCTATTTTAACTGTTTGATATAAGTTTCTTTTATCTACTATTCCTATAGGTATTAGTTGAAAGAAAAGCAGATTATGCACCTCGCCTTAAGTAATTTATGTTGCCCTCGTGCCTGTTAGATTAGAGCCCTCGCTAACGCTCGGGCTCTAAATCAGGCACTCGGTGCAATAATAAATTACTTTGTGCTCGATGCAATAATCTACTATTATTATGTGGCAGTGTCGTACTGTCCGAATCACAGGACACCCACAAGGCAGTAACAGTAAAGACAGTAACAGACACGCGACACAACAAAACACAAGAGCTATAATTATATTTATTATGTGGCAGTGTCGTACTGTCCGAATCACAGGACACCTACAAGGCAGTAACAGTAAAGACAGTAACAGACACGCGACACAACAAAACACAAGAGCTATAATTATATTTATTATGTGGCAGTGTCGTACTGTCCGAATCACAGGACACCCACAAGGCAGTAACAGTAAAGACAGTAACAGACACGCGACACAACAAAACACAAGAGCTATAATTACATTTATTATGTGGCAGTGTCGTACTATCCGAATCACAGGACACCAACAAGGCAGTAACACCCAGAAGACAGTAACAGTAAAGACAGTAACAGACACGCGACACAACAAAACACAAGAGCTATAATTATATTGACTGCGATGCCTATTCATCTCTATCTATACAGTTAAATAAAATTGGAGTTTCTGTTTATAATATTAAAATAACCCTTTTTACTAAATGCATATGGATGTATAACATTAAATTACATTAAATATTGTCAGACAAAAATTACACAGCGCCATCTAGCCCCAAAGTAAGCGAAGTTTGTGTTATGAGTACTAGACAACTGATAAACATACGTAAATACATTTTTTTTGTAAATACATACTTATGATACATGTATACACGGTACATAAAACAAAAAAAAATTTTTTTACAATTTTTGTCTGTCTGCCTGTTTGTTCCGGCTAATCTCTGAAACGGTTAGACCGACTTTGAGGGGTCTTTCACTGGCAGATATCAGATGTAATAAGGAGTAACTTGGGCTACTTTTGTTTTAGAAATTTTGTCTATAATATAAATAAATAATTAAAAAAATACTATTCCGCGCGGATGAAGTCACGGGCACAGCTACTGTTCTCTATGTTATACTATCTACATAAATGATTTATGTCTAGACTGGACAATGCATCTAATAAACAAAGTACACAAAAGTAGTTTTCATCCTTGAAATTAAATGAGCGGGTCTATATATCAGGTGGAATGTGAGTCATTGGCTAGCGGCTATGTAGCACAGTCGCGTTGCCACTGAAAAATAACCTCAGTTGTGAACAAAGTTAGTAAATTGGGTCCCTCATGAAGATAATCAGATATTTTTAGACCTTATTAACATTTAAACAAATGTGTAATATAAAAGGCAACCGTTACTGAATGATCTATAAATGCACAGCTCAAACCACTGGGACGGTCGAGCACAGAATAAGAAGTAGTACTAGAATCGGGTTGAAATTTGGAATTTATTATAAATTTATTATAATATTCTATGTATTTAAGTGTGTATTTAAAAAAATGTATTTAAGTACATTTATCAGATGTCTAGTTTATGGGTACTAGATCTATAAATATAAAATTCAAAGTCCTGACTGACTGACTGACTGACTGACTGACTGATATATCAACGCACAGCCCAAACCGCTGGGTCTAGAGATTCGAAATTTGGCACGTAGGTTCTTTATCACGTCTAGGGGTACACTAAGAAAGGATTTTTCAAAATTCATCCCCTAAGGGGGTGAAACGGGGGTCCAAAGTTTGTATGGGGAAACGAGATTAGTTGGACTATTTTATCCGAAACTTTACACGAGTACTTCTATAGATAAATGAGTAAACACGTGTTTCAGGATTTTTCAATATTCAACCCCTAAAGGGGTGAAATGGGGTGAAAAAGTCTGAAAATCGTCATGGGTATTTTTTTTATAGTTTATTGGCTCGCTGATTGCGAAAATAACAACTATTATCTAATCAAACATAGCCGACGTGATAAAAAGTCGCCCCTGTGGGGGTGCGATGGGATGGAAATGTCTAAAATGGGGTAAAAAAGTCTGAAAATCATCATGGGTATTCTTTTTATGGTTTATCGGGTCGCTGATTACGAAAATAACAACTATTTTCTAATCAAACGTAGCCGACGTGACATAAAATCCCCCCTGTGGGGGTGTTATGGGGTTGAAATGTCGTAATATCAATATGGGTGTTGATTCTATGGTTTTCTGAGACGTCAATTACGAAAATGGCATCGATTTGAAAACGTAAACAAAAAATGACTTAAAAGGATTTTTCAAATTTTAACCCTAAGAGGGTGAAACGGAGATTCAAAGTTTGTATGGGGAAACGAGCTTAGTTGGACTATTTTATCCAAAATTTTACATGAGTACTTCTATAGATAATTGACTAAACACGTGTTTCAGAATTTTTCTAAATTCAACGCCTAAAAGGGTAAAATAGGTCCCAAAAGTCTGAAAAACGTCATGGGTATTGTTTTAATTGTTTATCGGGACGCTGATTACGAAAATAACAACTATTTTCTAATCAAACATAGCCGACGTGACAAAAAGTCGACCCTGTGGGGGTGCGATGGGATCGAAATGTCTAAAAGGGGATGAAAAAGTCTGAAAATCATCATAGGTATTCTTTTTATGGTTTATCGGGTCGCTGATTACGAAAATAACAAGTATTTTCTAATCAAACGTAGCCGACGTGACATAAAATCCCCCCTGTGGCGGTGCGATGGGGTTAAAATGTCATAATATCAATATGGGTGTTGATTCTATGGTTTTCTAGGACGTCAATTACGAAAATGGCATCGATTTGAAAATATAACATAGTCGACAAGAAATAATTTAAAAGGATATTTCAAATTTTACCCCTAAGAGGGTGGAACGGAGGTTCAAAGTTTGTATGGGGAAACGTGTTTAGTTGGGCTATTTTATTCTAACTTTTACACGAGTACTTCTATAGATAACTAAACACGTGTTTCATGATTTTTCAAAATTCAACCCTTAAAAGGGTAAAATGGGTCCCAATAGTCTGAATAATGTTATGGGTATTATTTTTATGGTTTATCGGGTCGGGTTACGAAAACGACAACGATTTTAAAATTCAACGTGGCTTACGTGACCATCATCTCCTATTAGGGTGCGATGAGATTGAATTGTCTAAAATGCGGTCAAAAAGTCTGAAAATCGTCATGGGTATTGTTTTATAGTTTACCGGGTCGCTGAATACGGAAAAAACAACTATTTCCTAATATAATCCAACATAGCCGACGTTACATAAAATCACCCCATGTGGGAGTGCGATCGGGTTGAAATGCCATAATAACAATATGGGTTGTTTCTATGGTTTTCTGGAACGTTAACTACGAAAATGGCATCGATTTGTAAATATAACATAAATATAGTGGACATGAATTTGTTAAAAGGACTTTTCAAATTTTACCCATAAGAGGGTGAAACGGAGGTCCAAAAATTTTATGGGGAAACGAGACTGGTTGACTATTTTATCTTAAACTTTACACGACTACTTCTATATATAAATGAGTAAACAAGTGTTTGTCCCGAATTTCACGCGAGCGAAGCCGCGGGCGAAAGCTAGTATCTGATAAATGTACAACTTTACACACAAGCTTTGCGCTTAATTTGGAACTAGATGGCGTTATCCAGAAATATTTATTTATTTAACCAAAATGATTCCCATGGGGTTTTTTGATTGCAATAATTGGACTACTGTTTAAATTTGTGATAAACATCTTCATTTTTGGTAGGCGCCTCCGTCGCTAACTCCTATGCAAATTATTAGTACAAATTCAAGGTGAAGGTAGATTTTCTACCTTCAACTTCAACTTTATTATTTTTATAAGTACTTTATAAGTACTTTATAAGTATTTTTTATTACTTCTCCAATGGAAATATTATTTTTTAATAATATCATACTTTTAAAATGGACTTTCCCGCCAAACTTTGATCGAATTTAAAATAAGTCGGACGGAAGATATTAGAATGAAAGTTTGCAGATCTTTATAGTTTTGTGTATTTTACGATATTGTTAAATAAATTATACAATTTTTGAACATTGTCAAATAGCCTATTTTGTTTCTAATATAATAGTGTAGCAGTCGGAACCCATTCTAAAAATGGAGGCTTAGTGAATTTAGAGCACATGTAAGGTCCCGACTGCTACATGTTTTCATGTTTTAGGGGTTTTTCATTTCCAAATTACACAGAAAAGCAGTCGGGTTTTTTAGTTTTTTAAATTATCGTTTTTATTCCGTCTATTTAGCTTTATGAGATAACCTTATTTTTCCGAGGCACACCAACTAATGACCACGGTACACCAGTGTGCCGCGGCACACACTTTGCGGAACACTGCTTTAGACCACACGACTGAAGTTAAACTTCTTTAGCTCTACTACTTACTATCATATAACTAACTTACATCTCCCTCTCAACTTCCGTTCGACGTTTCCGTAACGCTCTCGTCACGCATTCACCAGCTTACTCCCGCGTGCGTAAAGAAAAGCTCAGGCGCGAGAGACAAAGGGTGGACGTGTCTGGACATTCGCCCTGATGAAGGTCTCCTTTTGAGATCGAAACTAGTCGGCTTTCCCGACAAAAAGACGTGAGTGACCCGTTTAAGTTATTTAATTAATTTAGTATAATGTCTCACGTGAGTTTTAATAATAGTGCCTAAAGTAGTTTTATTTAAAAAAAAAGACACTAGTTTTGGTGATGTAGAGCCATAAAACGAAAGAGAAAGGTATAGATAGCATATAATAACACTAAAACAGGTGCAATTTACATAAATCTGCAATAATGTAGCTGGAAACCAACCGTAATATATTCACAATTGTATGCTGTAAACAGTCCTCGTATGTTGATAAAATATTTTATGTGGCATGCAACTCTACAACGATATTGTAGGTCACCATACTATGAATGTTTTCAGATTGGGCGTATTTTGACGTGAATATTTCTTAGACATCTCAGGTGCCTTTGATAATGCTTGGTGGCCAATGTTGTTGTTGAAACTTAAGGTGAGAGGTTGCCCTAGCAATATCTACTGTCTCATTCGATCGTACTTTTTGAATGGTACAACTAAATTAAAACTTGGCCATTATTTTGCTTCGAAGGTGCTTACAAAGCCTCAGGATTCAGTGTTGGGACCGTATCTCTGGAATATCGGTTTTGATGATTTTTTTTAGCCTACCCTTACCGGAAGGGTGCTCGTTAACTGGTTACGCTGACGATATAAATAAATAAATAAATATTGTCAGACAAATTACACAGCGCCATCTAGCCCCAAAGTAAGCCAAGCTTGTGTTATGGGTACTAGACAACTGATAAACATACGTAAATACATTTTTTTTGTAAATACATACTTATGTTAAATAGAAAACACCCAGACTAAGACAAATAGACATGTTCATGCACACAAATGTTTGTCCTATGTGGGAATCGAACCCACGAGCATTGGTGTCAAAGCCGCGTCATTGACCGCTACGCCACCGAGCTCGTCATTGACGATGACCTCTTATTAATCAATGCTAATTCATGATCTAGTATAGTGAAACTAGCCTACACTAGCCTAGGCTTAATTTCAGATTGGGGATATCGTAATCGCCTCGATTTTGCACCACATAAAACATATAAACTCTTGCTTAAGGGAAAGTTGCAAATAGAAGTTCCGTTTGTTACTTGGGTTTGCTTTTGGATAGAAGTTTTAATTATATCGAGCACATGAAACAAGTAGGCGAAAAAGCAAAAAATAATTTCTATGCCTTAACACGAATTTCTACCTCTACGTGGGGATTAACTTTCAAAACGTTAAAAAATATTTATACCGACACATACTTAGGTTGTGTTACGTACGGTTCACCTGCGTGGGCAGATAGGGCTACTATAGGTGCAGTACGTCGTAAATTGCCTCAAAGCCGGTGCCTTGCTTTGATATTTTTATGTAAATCGTACTGTAAGCACCGAGGCACTACCCGTGCTAGCAGGTGTGTTACCAGTAGACTTAGAAGTACAACGCCGCGCTTCAATGTACTATACATATAAAAATATGGTCCCCGATATCTTGAAAATGCGTGATCGTGAAAAAATGGGTTAGTATCATTATGACTTAGTCGAATACTTAGACTGTTCAAACTTATTAATGAAGTACTTGAAATATTGCTGTCTAAATGGCAGGAAAGGTGGGAAAATTCTACCAAAGGACGCCACTTGTATCTTTCAATCGGTAAGAGATAGATTAAGGGCCCAGATTGTCTAGGCGCGACGTCGGTTTCGAGCGACCGCAGCGCTACTGTTTACTGAAACAACCGACGGGGCGGGTGAATGACCCAAAGACAGCGCGTTTTTCAAAATGTTTTGCGACAAACGTTCCAATTGTTATTGAAGTTGAATATTTACAGCATAACAAAAATGTTGAATTATTGGAAATAAACGACGAGTGTAAAATATTCTAAGACTAGTTTTTCGTTATAAAATGATAATAAATATTAATTACTAGATTAATAAGAGTAGTTGAGACACAATTTTTATGTTTTTCTATTTATATTAAACAATCAAGAGCAGGTCCGGACTGACCTTTTTGTATTCTACTTACCAAAAATTCCAACTATGTATTTATTTGTAATTTTCCTACCAAAGTTTATTCTTATTTCGTAAAATATTCATTCAACAAAATAATTGCAAATTCAGTAGGAAGTACGGTCGAAATAACATCGAGCTTTCCTCGCTAGTGTATATCTCTACGCAAGGAAATGTGCCTATTGCGTAAACTCAAATAGGGTGGTGGCACCAATTATCGGCCATGTCAACTTTTTTTTCAACTTTGTTTGCTTGTAATTTTTGAGTTAATAACTTTTGCTACGCTAGTATACGAAAGTATAAAAATGATTCATATAATTAAAAGTAAGTAAACAATAACAAATATGAGTCGCCATCTAAAAAGCGTGCTAGGGTTGTACAAAAATAAATGAAACACAAGTTTATAAATTATTAATATACTAATTAAAAGTAAGTAAACAATAACAAAATATGAGTTCAAAATTCTAATGTTTTTTCATTTTAACGATTACTGATCAAATTTTGATTTCTGCTAATTTGATGATAAAATCAATTGCTATTGCAAAACTTATCAGAATGAGTACCAGCTGCCCGATTCACGTAATAAAAACCGTAGCGTAGGGACTTAAAAATGTCACTTCGTTTTTTGCAAATTAAGCCCTTTTAACCGACTTAAAAAAAGAAGAAGATTCTCAATTCGATGTATTTTTGAAACAATTTTGATGATTCTTTACACCAGGTAACTCTTCAAAATCGTATAGGAATTGTATAGTAATTGAGCTATTGAAAGATTTATGACAATCCAAGACTAGATAAGTAAGTGCGTTTAAAACAGAAAACCAAAAGGCGATTTCTAAGTTTCTAAGTTAAAACGACTTTTGGACTGGCGTGTTTACGTGAATCGACCGGCTGGATAGTTAAGTTACCTCAGTCTCTTTCAAAACCATTAGGCGTTCTTCTCTTTCAAAACACGTAAAGCTCTTTCTTTCCTCTCTTTCATAGCCTCTATGATACTGGGCGCGTCACGAATGGGCATGCTTCGTGACTGCCGAGGATCAACTAATTCTGGAAGTAGGCAATCGTAATAAAACCTAACTAATTTCATCTCCATTTTCTCCTTCCAAAATTTGTCGTCCTTTTCTAAAATATAAACTTTCATAGGTACAGTAGCACCAAACAAGATGCCAAGCATGCAAACGTTTCTTTTAGTAATATGTACCTGTCCCTGAATTTGGAAATACTAGTTATGATTTTTATTTATGACATAACTCTTGGAAGCCTTGCCCAAAAGGTATGTTTGGCCATTGCTTCATCAAGAGTCATGCCAGCTAAAGAATGTGGGCACTTAATTTCAATTAAACCGTTTGCATAAATGCCATCTGGTGTATTACCAAGAAATTCATATTGATCGTCGACGAACAAACCGCAACCTTGTATACTAATATTCTTTTGAATTTCTAACTGTCTAATTTCGGTTTCTTCGTTTTCGATACCGTACCGTACAGCAAGCAAACTGGAGATATTACTACCATAAACGATTTTACCAACAAAAGCAGCACAACTTGTGCTCTCTCGTTTTTTACAAACTTCCCCGAATGATGATGAGGTTAGTAATTTTCTCCTTGTACTCATCCACTCAGCACTACTTCTTTGCAAATGGGTCGACCTTTCAAGCTCCTCTCTTTCAGCACAAGACAACTTTAAATCGGCTAAAAAAGATGGCTTGGCTTTCTCATATAATTCTGGACTCAGATCAGGTTTTTCGCAGTTTGGTCCATAGTGAGCGTCTTTCGATACAGTGTTGTGGCTTTTTTTCAATCTTAATTTAGGTTTAGCAATTAAACGGTTTCTACGATTACAATTTTCCACTTTCGCGATCAAAGGAATCGGACTACATTTAAATATGACTTCATGAGTTTTACTATGAATCGATCCCGTATTAAAAGACACAACAGCAGCTGCGCATCGGCCCGCATAAGAACCACGGGAAGAATAATTTACACGCTTACCCCCAACTAATTTGGCAATTACTCCGTTAAAACTTTCAACTATATTACTTGTGCAATTATGAATTAAACTTCTAGAATGATATGACAGTCTTTTACTTAAAATTTCTACCGCGTCCATTAATCCGCATCCAACAATTGTTGGAAGTAATCCAACAGGTTCTATTCGACGAGTATCAGGTCTACAGAAATACTCCTTGCAATGTTGGTGATTACCAAATACGTGTTGTGGACCATTTAGGATATCTTCACTAAGATTTTTTATTTTTTCTTCGAGTGACTGATTTTGATCCGCCCAATATTTAATCGCGCATTTTACACCCGTTCTTAAACGCAAATACCTTTCTTTTAGGAATTTCCGCAATTCGCAAGGATACTTAGTGTCTTTTGACAGTTTCTCCAAGCTATTGCAGTAGTTTCGTAAAAGATGATTTTTGCATTCAATTTTCTCTACTATTAAATTATCGTACGGACGCGAATCTAATATTTTTTTATAAGTACTAGAATCGCCGTCTGCTACAAATTTATTATAAATTACACCGTGATCAACAATGGAACGTTTAAACCCCTCAACTATTATGGTCGATTCCATCCCGGTAGATGATCCTGAATAATTCTTGAAACAATGGTGTTCCGGGGGCTGACTGTTGTTCTTTGCGGCTCGTGCACAGACTACGCAGTATTTATTTTTAACTCCAAAAAACAATACTTTATTAGTTTTAATGCCAATTATCGCAGCTGCGCCGGATAAGGCGGAAAAATTCTTACCATAAGATCTCTTCCTCCAACAACCGTCAACAGCAACAGATATTAATGGTGTACCATTTTTATCAACACTACCTATAGACTGCGTACTCTGCTTCTTCCTTGACAGCTTCTGCCATGGAATGTGTTGCTGTCTTTTCCCACCAATCGAAAACCGTATTATTAATTTCATTGTATAATGAAGGTGACATGATTGGTAACGGTTACTGCGGCAGTTAATGTTTTTAACTGAGAGTAGCTCCCACCAGATGATATGATACCAGATACAATTTGATGATTCACTTCCATGCTATCTTCTTTCTTTTCAACCAAACACACAGTAAACTTCATACTACACATACTACATTTCATGATGAGTTTTGAGTCCAGACCAACTTTTACTTCACCTATTATACTGAGGTAACTTAACTTACAATCCATTGGACCGTGGTCCCCTATGGCCTGAAGAGCTTTATAAAAAAAAGAAATATCTATTACTCTACGCCCAACTTCCACTTCATCCACCTTTCCCTCTTGACTGTTTTCAATAACTAGTTCCTGTAAAGAAAGATAATGGCTTTATTTTTTTTTATAAAAAATAATTAAAAAAGAATGGGCCAAATTTCTTCAAACATAGCTAAGAACTCCCTTAGAATACATCTTTGAAACACATAACACTAGATCAAAATCTTGAACGTTTTATATAAATAAACGTAATAAAAACTGGTTGTTTGTAAAGTCGGTTCAGGACAATAATTTTAATAAAAAAAGCTGTTGTTTCATTTTTAACCTTATTAATATTCCTGTTAACATAAAAAATAGCTAAACATGTTGTTTAGCGTTTTCATGCATTTTCCTAATGTCGGCCGGGTGGCCGATATTGGGATTTATCAATAAATAAAGATCCCTAACCTCGACCCTGCGATTATTTCATAAAAAAGACAAGTAAATGTAAAAACCTTGGTTTTTCTTCAATAAAAAACAATATAAAATACCATAGGTATGTTTAATTCCATTTAAATACTAACTAACTCAATGCGCTCGCAACCGGGATTTGACTCGCCACTGCCACTAAACGACACAAGTCGGTACCGGCGCGTGCTCTATTGCCAACTGAACGTTCAAATATTGAAGCACCCGCACCAAAATATGGATTATTCGCATATAGAGTCGCTTTTTGAATAAAAACTATTATAATTTTAGGGTTATTTAATAGTTAGGGTAAGTGCTCCAGTGAATTAACACCCACCAGTGAATGAACAAAACACACATTTTTCAATATAATAAGAAATCTAAGCTTTTCTACTCAAGCCAGTATTTTTTTCTCAATCGAAACATTATATTACGTCAACTGAACACACAGGTATTTGCCTGTGACCTATAGTTTCAAAATCGCGACCGCCTAAAATGAAAGTATTCTGTCGTATTTTTGATTGTATGGAGCAGAATTTAGGGCATTGCTGAGACTTCGTGTTTTGATATTCACTTTGTAGACACTATAAGTGTGATAGTGTTAACAAAATTTGATAGTAGGATGTAAAAAGAACTGTTTTATCTTACAAAAAGCAGATTGCATAAATTTTAATTATCATAAATAAATTATAGGGGTGTTCGATAATTGGATCACGAAATTGAAGAAAATCTAGTTTTAAGCATTTGGCATCTTAGCCTTAATGCAGTTGGCTAATTTTTTGTACACAACTTTTATAAACGGTTGTCAATTTTTTGACCAATATTCGAACGAGGTGTTCTTTTATTATTACCAGTTTATCCTCCGTACCTAGCCTGATATCTTCAGTAACTTTTAGAAGTGCAGTAATAGTACTGTGCCCAGGACGAAAACCAGACGGAGTGAACTGATTAAATAAAATAAATAAAGATCTCCACATAGAAGTGCCTTTCAGCTAAAACGACCATGGAAAGACAGCAAAATGCAAGCTAAAAAGAAATTAATAAATAATGATGACATATAGAACCAATCTTCTATTATAGAAATATAATAGTTTAGAAGAGAAAGGAGAATCTAACATAGAAGTGATGAATAATAATATTAAATATTTTATGATAATAATCCAGTATTAATATTATGTTTTAAGCATTTGGCATCTTAGCCTTACGGTCTGCCCGAGGGGCTATGCGAATGGGTTGCTAGCTTCTTGTCCAGCAGAAGCATTAGAGCCGTTGTAGATGGCAGTTGCTCCGATAGCATGGACATCAATGCTGGCGTCCCGCAGGGTTCTGTATTGTCCCCGACGCTGTTTCTGCTGCATGTTAATGATATGTTGTATAATGACAGCATTCATTGTTATGCGGACGACAGCACCGGGGACACTTATTACACGGACCGCGCAAATATCCCTCGTTCTTTGGTGGAGGAGAGCCGCGAACAACTTGTGTCGCAAATTGAGAGCACACTAAGTAGAGTGTCCGACTGGGGGCGACAGAACTTAGTGCGATTTAACCCCTCTAAGACACAAGTCTGCGCGTTCACCGCTAAGAAAACCCCATTTGCTGTGGCTCCACACTTCGAAAACACACCCCTCACCATCGCCAATAGTATTGGTATTCTAGGAGTTGACATCTCCAGCGACGTCCAGTTTCGATGTCATCTGGAGGGGAAGGTCAAGCTGGCATCGAAGAAACTAGGTGTGCTCAACAGGGCGAAACATTACTTCAACCCGCGGCAAAGACTTATACAAAGCTCAAGTTCGGCCGCACTGTTGCCATCTATGGGCGGGAGCGCCTAGATACCAGCTTGCACCCTGTGACTCGATTCAAAGGCGTGCTGTGAGGATTGTTGACGATCCCAAACTGACAGACGGTTTAGAACCTTTAAGTCTGAGAAGAGATTTTGCGTCCCTTTGTGTGTTCTACCGTTTGTACAATGGGGTGTGTTCAGAGGAGTTGTTTGACATGATGCCCACGGCTTCCTTCTACAGTCGCACCGCTCGCCATCGACAGGGAATTCATCCTCACACTTTAGAACCGAAATGGTCACGTACTGTGCGGTTCCAGAGAAGTTTTCTTCCACGTACTATCAAGCTGTGGAATGAATTGCCTGTTGAGGTTTTCCCAGGAGACTACAGCATGGGGTTCTTCAAAAAGGGCTTGAAGAGGTCTTTACAGGGTCGGCAACGCGCATGTGATGCCTCCGGTGTTACAGGCGTCCATAGGCTGCGGTAACTGCTTTCCATCAGGCGGACCGTATGCTTGTTTGCCACCTTAGTGGTATAAAAAAAAAATGTTAGATAGTTCTCTTTAGGTTATAAAATATCAAGTAACACGCAATTATAATAGTAATCATATCGTCTATTTAATATAATAAAAATATATATATATTTACAATAACAAATACCCGAAATAAACTCTTACATAATAATTTATATATAGAACTGATATATAAAAGTGGTAGTTCATTCAATGGGTTTCAAAAGGTTTATTCACTGGATTTTTAGGGTTCCGAACCTCAAAAGGAAAAACGGAACCCTTATAAGATCACTTTGTTGTCCGTCTGTCTGTCTGTCTGTCTGTCTGTCTGTCAAGAATTTCTATGTCCAGAATGCGTGGAGGTATCAAGCTGAAATTTGAACTGTATACTCAGGTCTACGGTCCCATGAAGTTAAAAAAAAATCAAACTGCTAAGTTTACGTAGAAAAAAGTTACGGCCGTTTATTCATCAAAAAACGCATATTTCGACACACTCAAGGGAATCAAAACCTATAGGGTACTTCCCGTTGACCTAGAACTATGAAATTTGGCAAGTAACATCGTTATAGACTACAAGTACAGGAATAAATCTCAAAACTATACATTTGTAAATAGATCTTAAAAAATAGGGGGTCTATATTTTTTATAGGGTGTCGAAATTTCAAATTAAAACTACTAGTTCAAATGGGGTATCATATGAAAGGGCTTGATGTACAACATTGCAAAATATATTTTATTAATTTTTTTCGACGCATTATTTCTTATTTATAATAAAAATATCAAATTTAATAATGATACTACGTACCTACGGAACCCTCGGTGGGCGAGTCCGACTCGCACTTGTCCGGTTTTTTTTTGTTCATTCTCTGGTGATTTGTGTGTTCAATGCTGATAGTTATTGATCTCAATAACTATCAGCATTTTTGCTAAAATATGTATACTGTATCAGTCATGAATAAATTGTGAACATAATAAAATAAAATATTTTTTGGTTAGGATCTCATAAGTAGCTGGCTGTAATTTTCAAAGTTTGGAATGCCGGGTTCATTCAATGGAGCACTTACCCTATATTCCATTTTCTCGCAAAGGCCGATATTAGGAGGAGGCCGATACTAGAAGACTTCACCCTACTGAGATTTTGTCTTCGTCCATCACTAACTAGGTATTTTTTTTTTTATACTACGTCGGGTAGCAGACAAGCATACGGCCCGCCTGATCTGAAGATCCACAACCATAACAAATAAACAATTCTTGTTATGTAATGTATGTGAGAAACATTTCCATCTGAACTGTACTAACATATCGTTTCAACGTTTTAAAATAATGACACCGGAGAATAAAAAAGCTTTCAGGTGCCATTCATGCTCCTCATCCTCTCATACCAAAGTAACGCAATCTCATCCTACAAGTAGTCCGAACGAACGCAGCAACGTAACACATCGGAAAAAGTTTGAAATAAATATACACACTGAAAATTCATTTGACGCACTCACAGACGAAGACTCTGAAAATGATTATTCCTCCGTTACTTCAACGCCTAAAACTAATTTAAATAGGAGCTTTTCAGCTGTACGTTCAAATTTAAAAGAAACGATTTATGAATTAAAACAAAAAACACGAAAGTTGGAAGAAAAGCTGGAAATAGCTGACAATGAGATAACAAATTTAATATCAGAAAACCAGGCCTTAACACGACAAATCACTTCCTATGAACTAAAAATAAAACAATTAACTCATATCTGCAAGACTACTACGGGTACTGAGAGTATTAAAAAGAGAAGAAAGAGCCTTGGAGTGAAAAAACTTAACTACTCACACACTACACGACAAGATAATCTCAGTACAACGATATTCAGCGACTATTCGGGGCCACCATTACATGTCCAAACAAACACCGAAAGTACGAAAACAGATGGCGTTACCATCGCTCCAGTACAGGAACCCAGCACAGAAAACAAGAAAAAGTATAAACAAATACATATTATTGGTGATGAAAACCTGCGAGGATTATCCATGAAATTAATAAAATCTAGATACGGCAAATGGAATGACGTTTATAAACCCAATGCATTTATCATGTCTGATGCTACTAGTACAGAAATGTTAAATTATTGTAATAATTTATCTAAAAACTTATCTCAAGATGATATAGTGATCTTAGGGTTCGGTAATCATGATAGTGATATCCATAGGCTACATGCGAACATTTGTATAGCTATAAACACATTGAGTAAAGCGTCAATTATAATTTTACCTGTTATTTATAATCCGTATTTAAATGAATTGACATTAAATCATTATATAAAATTATGGATCAGACATTTTCACAATTGTACATTTATTAATATGTATACACTTGACAATTATGCTGACTGTATCAATTACCTCTGTAACAAAGTTAATTCATGCATCGATTTTATGGAATATAAAAAACTATATCTATCATTTGAGAACATCAGAAAGTACATTCAGGAATCAAATAAAAAATGTCAAATAAAAAATAAAGTTATATCTTACAAAAAAGGTACTATACCATACTTCTTTCATAGGCAATCAAATATGTTAGGAAAATCGATTAACTCAAAGCACGACTGTGAAAGAACACCCATTGCATCCACTAGTAAATTAAACTCTCAGTGCAATGATCAAAATAATGAAGCATTTTTTCGATCTTAACGAAAGTAATCAATTCACTATAATTCACCAAAACATTCACGGTTTGCTTTCAAAACGTGAAATAATTGAGTTAACCCTCTCAGATATAAAATCGGAGATTAACCCTGACGTGCTATGTTTTACGGAAACCTTTGTTAAACTCGGTGAAGAAAAAAACATAAATATTAGTAATTATGAACTGGCTGCTAACTATTCTCGACCGACAAAACGAGGTGGATCTTGCATTCTAATCAAGCAAGGACTAGACTATAAAAGACTATCTTGCCTCGATGGGTTAGTCATGGAACATCACTTTGAATGTTGCGGGGTGAATCTAACTCCTAATAATATTATTGTTGTCAACATATATCGAGTACCATCGAAAATAAAAAGGTATCTTGAATATTTTTTAGAAAGGATTGACATGCTGTTGCACATATGTTTATTGAAATTTTCGAAAAAAAAAATAATTATCACAGGTGACTTAAATATTAACATGCTTGACGAAATAAATCTATATACAAAAAAATTATGTGACATTATAAAGAAATATAATTTTATATTACATATAAATAATCCAACTAGGGGGAAAACTTGTATAGATCTAATAATAAGTAACATTTCCAATGCGGTGGGCTATGTTCTATCCTTGTGGTTATCTGATCATGACACGGCACAGGTCTTAAAATTTAAATTAGGCATTAAAAAGGAAACCCATAAATCAGTATTTATCCATAAAAGGTGTTACTCGAGGGAAAACATAGATAAATTCAAAGGACACCTTAGTAATCTATCTTTTTCTGAGGTTTATAAGCTTAACGATTTAAATGCAGCTTTCAGGGAATTTTATGATTTGTTTATCCTTCTTTATAATCTCTGTTTCCCTATAGTAAGAGTGAAACGTAGTACATCTACTAAGGTTAGATGGATCTCCAAGGGTTTAATTAAAAGCTGCATAACAAAAAGAAAACTACGCTATAAATATTATTCTAATAGAACTGATGCCAATCGTATAAAGTACATAAGATACAATAAACTACTAAAAAAATGTACAGATTGTTCTAAAAAAATAGCAAACCAGAAATATGTAATAAATAGTAAAAACATTTGTAAAGCAACCTGGAATATTATAAAAAGTGAAACTAGTAATACACAAACCCGGAATTACATTAATAAAATTACGCGTAGTGGTACTGAAATCACAGATCCAAATAATATTGCTTCCACATTTAACAACTACTTCATAGACATAACAAATGCATTAAATAACAATATTGAAAATACAGTTAAGACCAGTTTGCAGAACAGTATTTTCCTTGCTCCGGTCGATGCTCTGCAAATCAGACAAATAATAATGTCACTTAATAGTACACAATCCGAAGGCTATGATTCCATATGTACTAAGGTTGTGAAGGCATGTGCAGACCAAATATGTCATGTGTTGGCCTATCTGGTAAACCTCTCACTGTACTTGGGAGAGTTTCCGGAAAAGCTTAGAGTCTCAATAGTGAAACCATCGCATAAAAATGGTGACAAAACGGACATAAATAATTATCGACCCATTACTCTTATTCCTATTTTTTCGAAAATCTTTGAAAAGGTTATGTTTAAACAACTCGAATCATTTTTTAAGAGATTTCAAATACTAAAGCAAAATCAATATGGATTCCAGAAAAGTAAATCTACAACACATGCAACATTTGACTTAATTAATGAAGTACTACAAAATGTAAATAAAATGAATCACACGACGGTATTATTTCTCGATATGTCGAAAGCATTCGACACCGTTGCCCATGATCAATTATTAATTAAACTAGAACATAATGGTATAAGAGGTCCAGCACTGACGTGGTTAAAATCCTATCTAGAAAACAGATTACAATTTGTGGAGATAATGCAAGTGAACTCAAAGCGTACTGTTCAAATGTTTAGGTCAGAGCTTAAACATAATAAATTTGGTGTACCACAGGGCAGTGTCTTAGGTCCACTGCTGTTTCTATCATATATAAATGATCTACCAGATACAATACAATATAAAACAATTTTATTTGCTGACGACATATCGGTTATAGTTACATCCGATAAAACAACTACTATAACTCAGCATAAAAATGACATCACGCAAACATTGACTAGTGTAATGAATTGGCTAATAAAAAATAATCTTAAAATCAATCTCAGCAAGACTAAAATAATAAATTTTAATAATTTGAGAACACAATCCATAGACCTTAAGTTTTCTGGACAAGCTCTTAGTAGCGCAGCAAGTACGACATTTTTAGGACTAATAATAGACAATAGGTTAAGTTGGAAAAATCACATAGATAAATTGAACAACAAAATAAACGGGTTTTCTTTCGCTTTATATAGATTGACTAGAGTAGCTAATCAAAGTACAGCTATCACAGCTTATTTCGCGTACGTGGAATCAGTGCTGAGATACGGCTTGGTTGTCTGGGGCAATGGAACAGAAATAAATAAACTATTTATTGCTCAAAAAAGATGCATACGAGCTCTTGCCCACATTGCACCTGATGTATCTTGTTTGCCGTATTTCCGATCACTGAGCATATTACCATTACCCTGCCTTTATATATATGAGGTAGGTAAATTTGTAAGGCAAAACACTCATCTATTTATAACAGCCAGGGAAATGACAAACAGAAATAGACGCAACCCGAACAAACTGGTATTAAACACAGTCCCTAAGACACAACGTTTCATGAATAATAGTTATAATATGTGCAAGACAATTTATAATAAAATACCAAATTATTTTAAGGAACTCCCACTGAATGAATTCAAACCGTCATTGCGGAAGTGGCTTTTGCAGAAACTATTTTATTCCATTAAAGAGTTCTTAGAATATAAGGAATAGACATTCGTAATTGATGCATGGATTAAATTTCTTATGAATTATTGTTTGATATATAATGAAATGATATACGTAATTGTTATAAATTTATTGACATAGTAATTTATAGAATAAATACAATTGACATAGTAATTTATAGAATGAATATATTTGCCATTATTAATTTATAGTATTAAATATATTGGACATAGTAATTTATATTAATGACATTAGTAATATAAAAAGATAATATTATACTCAATTACCTACTCTCGTAAGATTTGCATGCTATTGAAAATGGCTAAATAGGTCTAAGCAACTTTGTTATACTATCTGACATCCTCATTTACTGTTACCCTATTTAATGCAAATAAAGATTATGATTATGATTATGATTATTATGAAGCGGTTACCGTAGCCATATTAACGCTCGCAACATAAAATATCGCTCGCGCGCCGCCACCCCCGCCACCCCCGCTGCCATCGCAGCATCTCCTTCCTTTCTGGTGACCTCACACACTCGCAGGAAGACAACAACCGCAAGGAAACCGTTATTTGGCTGCCGTATTCTGTGAGGTGGAGGTACATTCCCCAGTCGGGTAGCTTACAATTACGCTCCCTACCTCTCTTTTCGCCAGAGCTTCGTTTGTCAGTCAGCAGGGTGTACCGCATGCAGGTGAATTTGGCTTTGGTTTAAAGATCTTGATGAACCACTTACACCCCAAGGTAGTTTGTTTATTTATGTAATAAGTCTACAAGAATTACGTATAACAACTTACGTCTATAGTGTGTAGTCTAAGCATAGCAGTGTTGCTTGGAGTCTCGGCCTGAAGGTTTTCTTTATTTTCAATACTGGAAATATTATTCATCATTATTATCCACTTTATAATTATTTTGTAATTTTTGTACAACACCAGACCCTAGGCGCGTCGCGTCTCTTTGGCGGTAAGTATGTCGACAAAGCCGCGTGCCCGTGCTATTTCTGTTATGAAACATACCTACTTCCACAATCTGATATTTAGACAATAATGATGAACATGAAAACGAATACTAGGTAGAAATTGACTTTATTACTTATAATACAAACCAATATTTACATGCTATTGTATATGTCTGAATCAAGCGATCTAAATCATATGACATAGGTATTGTATTAGCTTTGTAATGTACCCTGTTCAAATGAAAATAAATTATATTATTATTACTACTTAGACAGGATAAGCACACAAATAAAACTAGGATTTTTACATGACACTTTCACAGAAATCTCGTAATTTTTTTCTAGGTAGGTATTTAGGACAAGACGTAGTAAAGTAGGCAGATAAATAAATAAGTAGGAAGGAACTTACATTTTTTCCGAGATCTTTTGGCTTTCATATTTTTATAATGCGTACTAAACTTTCTTTTCCCTGGCAAATTCAAATTCAATCAGTCCTGCGAAAAAAACCCTCGATTACCGACTAGATACGTTTATGATATCGGCTATAGCATGTTGAAATCATGTTTCAAGCCTGAATTGATACATATTTTACAAGGTTCATAAAATAACCTACTCAACAAAGTATCTAATTCATTCTTTGTATTTTTTACGATTTATATACATTCATTATATTGGTAAATTAGTTATACTTACAGTTTTTCACAAAAAACACAAATTCACAACACGTAATTGTGCTGGAGCATCCGACGCGCGTGGTGTCACCTTGACATATAAAAACACACTGGCGATTAGTGGCGACGCCAGGTACTAATTCGTAATATCGGAATGTGCGTCATTTTTCATACATTTTTCTATGGAGAATTTACGTAAAACATATCTAGATTTTAGGGCTTTAAAAGAGGAAGTCTTTGTTTGTAAAGGTACAAAAAAAAAGTATATGTTATATTTATTGGTTTCTTCAGTGTTCAAAAAGTGTTTCTTTTTATCAATTTGTGTTGATTTATTGGGTTAAATCTGAAAAATACGAAGGCATGTTTTTGCATTTTTTCTCAATTTTGTGCGTTTGTTGACCTTTATTATAAAACAACTATTAGATTTTAAGAGTTTAATATAATCATACAATAATTTTTGGTCTTTGATTGTAATATATACAAATTATCATTGATATCAATCATATCTAAATAGGTTAAATATGAAAAATCGTAACACTCTTTTCACAGTTTTCACGATCTGGCCCCTTAAAGAAAAAGTGGTTAGAAGTTGACCACCCCGTTGCGCAATTTTTAACTGGACATGACAATTTTAAGGCTAAACTCTTTTCGTTTAAATTAGTGCCGTCGCCCTTATGCGAATGTTCTACTGATAATTATGAATTCGGTCATACAGCACACCATGTTCTCTGGGAGTGTGATCTTTGGCGGCAGGGAGCGGGATGACATGTTGAATTCATTGCAAGTTGCATCCGGGGTAGTATACTATTGAGATTTGGTAGCAACAAGGGAGAATTATTAAGCGTTCAGACGAATTTGCAATTCATATTATTGGAATCGATGTGTTCGGTAACAACTCAATGTTTTAGGTCCTCAATAGTGTTAGAAACTTAAAATCCGTGGTGCACGGCAGTTGAGCTTCACTTGACTAGCCATCTCTTTAGGCTTTTAATGTCTTATTTGCCATATTACTGTCTCTCACATTGCTAAGAGGGGAAGTCAAATTCCAAAAGCTTCCTAATCCTATTAATTTCTTCTGATTAAATTCGTTGTGAGTTCCAAAGCAGCCGTAGTTTTACCCCTGGGACTGCAATGGACTTCATTGTTCATTGCCTTTTTTGGCGGTCGCCGCTGTTAATCCTGGCTACACAGGAGACACAGTGGTGGGAATGTGTGGTGGGCCCCCGTCCCAAATTAGCGATGTAACGACTCGACTTTTTAAACCGATTCAAACCGATTTGAGCATAAACCGAGTTGAGTCGATTAGCGCGTCTACTAAACCGATTTGGCCGAGTCGAAAGCAATGTAACGACTCGACTTTTTAAACCGATTAAAAAGTCGAGTCGTTACTTGACTTTGTAAACCGATTAAAAAGTCGAGTCGTTGCTCGACTTTTTAAACCGATTAAAAAGTCGAGTCGTTACTCGACTTTTTAAACCGATTCAAACCGATTTGAGCATAAACCGAGTTGCGTCGATTAGCGCCTTTACTAAACCGATTTGGCCGAGTCGAAAGCGATGTAACGACTCGACTTTTTAAACCGATTTGAGCATAAACCGAGTTGCGTCGATTAGCGCGTCAGCGCGTCTTGCGTCTACTAAACCGATTTGGCTGAGTCGAACTTACTTACGCATCTCGCTCGCGTCGCTCTGCGCGCATTCGCCCGTTTGGCCGTTTGCTCGTTTGGCCGTTTGACCGTTTGCTTGTTTGGCCGTTTGCCCGTTTGGCCGTTTGCCCGTTTGACCGTTTGGCTGTTTGCTCGTTTGGCCGTTTGCCCGTTTGGCTGTTTGCGCGTTTGCCCGTTTGGCCGTTTGCTCGTTGGCCGTTTGGCCGTTTGGTCATTTGCCCGTTTGGCCGTTTGCTCGTTTGCTCGTTTGGCCGTTTGCCCATTTGGCTGTTTGCGCGTTTGCCCGTTTGGCCGTTTGGCCGTTTGCCCGTTTGGCCGTTTGCTCGTTTGCCGTTTGGCCGTTTGCTCGTTTGCTCGTTTGGTCGTTTGCCCGTTTGGCCGTTTGCTCGTTTGGCCGTTTGGCTGTTTGCTAGTTTGCTCATTTGGCCGTTTGCCCGTTTGGCCGTTTGGCTGTTTGCTCGTTTGCCCGTTTGCCCGTTTGGCCGTTTGGCCGGTTGGCCGTTTGGCCGTTTGCTCGTTTGGCCGTTTGACGTTTGCTTGTTTGGCCGTTTGCCCGTTTGGCCGTTTGCCCGTTTGACCGTTTGGCTGTTTGCTCGTTTGGCCGTTTGCCCGTTTGGCTGTTTGCGCGTTTGCCCGTTTGGCCGTTTGCTCGTTGGCCGTTTGGCCGTTTGGTCATTTGCCCGTTTGGCCGTTTGCCCGTTTGACCGTTTGGCTGTTTGCTCGTTTGGCCGTTTGCCCGTTTGGCTGTTTGCGCGTTTGCCCGTTTGGCCGTTTGCTCGTTGGCCGTTTGGCCGTTTGGTCATTTGCCCGTTTGGCCGTTTGCTCGTTTGGCCGTTTGCCCATTTGGCTGTTTGCGCGTTTGCCCGTTTGCCCGTTTGACCGTTTGGCTGTTTGCTCGTTTGGCCGTTTGCCCGTTTGGCTGTTTGCGCGTTTGCCCGTTTGGCCGTTTGCTCGTTGGCCGTTTGGCCGTTTGGTCATTTGCCCGTTTGGCCGTTTGCTCGTTTGCTCGTTTGGCCGTTTGCCCATTTGGCTGTTTGCGCGTTTGCCCGTTTGGCCGTTTGGCCGTTTGCCCGTTTGCTCGTTTGCCGTTTGGCCGTTTGCCCGTTAGCCCGCTTGCTCGTTTGGCCGTTTGACCGTTTGGCCGGTTGGCCGTTTGGCAAACGAGCAAACAGCCAAACGGCCAAACGGGCAAACGGCCAAATGAGCAAACTAGCAAACAGCCAAACGGCCAAACGAGCAAACAGCCAAACGGGCAAACGACCAAACGAGCAAACGGCCAAACGGCAAACGAGCAAACGGTCAAACGGGCAAACGGCCAAACGGGCAAACGCGCAAACAGCCAAATGGGCAAACGGCCAAACGAGCAAACGAGCAAACGGGCAAATGACCAAACGGCCAACGAGCAAACGGCCAAACGGGCAAACGCGCAAACAGCCAAACGGGCAAACGGCCAAACGAGCAAACAGCCAAACGGTCAAACGGGCAAACGGGCAAACGGCCAAACAAGCAAACGGTCAAACGGCCAAACGGGCGAATGCGCGCAGAGCGGCGCGAGCGAGATGCGTAAGTAAGTTCGACTCAGCCAAATCGGTTCAGTAGACGCAAGACGCGCTGACGCGCTAATCGACGCAACTCGGTTTATGCTCAAATCGGTTTAAAAAGTCGAGTCGTTACATCGCTTTCGACTCGGCCAAATCTGTTTAGTAAAGGCGCTAATCGACACAACTCGGTTTATGCTCAAATCGGTTTGAATCGGTTTAAAAAGTCGAGTAACGACTCGACTTTTTAATCGGTTTAAAAAGTCGAGCAACGACTCGACTTTTTAATCGGTTTACAAAGTCAAGTAACGACTCGACTTTTTAATCGGTTTAAAAAGTCGAGCAACGACTCGACTTTTTAATCGGTTTAAAAAGTCGAGTAACGACTCGACTTTTTAATCGGTTTAAAAAGTCGAGTAACGACTCGACTTTTTAACCGATTCAACTAACTTTCTAACCGATTCAACTCGGTTTGACAAAATTCCAGATCGTAACATCACTATCCCAAATAACTCGTCCCGACTATAGTACCTACGCCTAGGCGGGTTAACACTAAATTGTGACATTATGGATACGCATCGTTACAAGGTCGCCAAAATATTATGGTCATGGGGAAAAATTTACAATTTAGTAACCCTATTAAAACTATTGTATGCCTGGGCGGGTCAGCACTAAATTGTATTTGTAATACAAATATATTTAATTTTGTAGTAGGTATACAAATTTTGTTTGGGACTAGGTGACCGTGTGTCCAGGAATATTTATTTATGTCAATCCATTGTGTCAACAAATTCGGACAAAGGAACGATCAAACTCACTTTCAGATTTATAACATTAGTATTGAAGGAAGTATCCACAAACAAGACTGTATCCTAACATAATACACTCGTGCAATACAAGTGAAGTTAAATGTTTGTAACAGACATGTAAAGCCGGCCATGCAGGCTTGTGGGAACTGATGCAGCGGAAACGGTTCATTGTCTGATCTGTCTCAATCTAATAATCTGTTCGCTTTATATGCAGCTGTTAATTTTAAACGCCGCGCCGGACATGTTTGAACCACAGATATTATACGGGTGCGAATGAATTAGACAGTATCTTAAAACTGTTCTTAATCTGTACATGCGTAATAAGCCTGGCGTCGATTATAGCAGAAACGCATCGAATCGAGCCGAATCGCATTTTTTCCTGTGCGTCCATCTAAGACCAATGGAATGGAATTTTTCATTCATCGCAACTCCTCGTCAAAGTTGGAGTTTTTTTCGTGGATAAAGAAATGTCGATGAAAGAAATGATTTAAACGATACCTACACAAATAATATAAATTCGCTGACGAGTTTCCGCTACCCCGTGCCGACTGGGTCGAATCGCATCGGCGAAGAAATTTGCTAGACAAGCAGTGCGTCGCCCGTGTGATTCGATTCGGAGCATTTCGGCGCGTCGCTGATGAATGCAGTTTCATGGTAAATGTAAGAGGCGAATTACTGCGATTCGATTCGGCTCGACTCAGCGCGCCTAATGGACGCGGGGCTTTACATATTCTCGCGCCGCGCCTACAGCGCAGCGGTGTATTGTGTTCGTGTGTAGCCACCATAGATGTACTGTCTAGCTTCTGCTCGCGGCTTCATCCCATGAAAATGAGTACCGGGAAAAAGTATTTTGTCTGAATCCGATCTGGATTGAGATCATGTCGTGCAAGTGTGACAAATATCTAATATCGTTCAGATGTTTACTGTGAGAGAGTAACAAACATCTATGATACATTATAACTTTTAAACTTTCGCGTTGCATGATTTATAAAATAAAAGAACGGGAATTAACGCGATCATGCATAAGGGTATTTACATACCTTTATTATTGCCTGACGTTTCGACCAGGTTGCACCGGCCGTCTGGTGACAAGCTGACATCTATACATTACATCCATTCTCACAAACTTTCACATTTATGCAAGTAAGTGCTAGCTGTAACCCGCGGCTTCGCCCGCGTGGTCATTGTTTTAAATAAAAAAAAATCCCCGAGGGAATAACATGTTTTTCCGGCTTTAACAGTATCCTACGTCACTCTCCAGAATCAAAAAATCATATCAATCCATTGATCCCTATCAACGTGAAAGAAATGCAAATAAACAGACTTTTACATTGATAATATTAATAGGAAATATGATTAAATAGATATATTTTTATAACACAAACATAATATCATACTGTGATCTGTAGATTATCTCAAGGCGTTAAAACAAACAAAAAAAAAATGCAATGTCTGTGCGTCAGTAAAAATGTGTTCTCCAAAGCTATTTATAGGAATTAAAACGCGTTGATGTATGTACAGGACAAAGGCCGCGAACTCCCGCTGAACTCGTTAAGTTCAATTAATGTTTTTATTGCGAACGGGACGTAATACAGTGAGCCAGGTCCATTTGTCAAGTTAATAGCTGTGCCCTTTTTAAGCGCAATGCGTGTAGCCTACTATTGTATATATCTCTGTAGAAGGATACTTCGATCATTGACGAGCTCGGTGGTCGAATGGTTAGCAATGGCCACTTTGACTACGAATTCGCGGGTTCCATCCCCGCACAAGACCATAATATTTGTATCCATGAACATGTCTGTTTGTCATGGTCTGGGTGTTTTCTATGTATGATATAGGTACTTAAAATGTATTTAAGATATGATATACTTAAAATGTATTTAAGTATATGAGTTATCTATTACCCATAGTACAAGTTTTGCTTTGTTTGGGACTAGATGGCCGTGTGTTTTTTCTCCAGAAATATCTATTTAAATTTAAATGTAGGAGGACTAGTTATTATTAAGTAGTTTGAGCTGTCCGTGTAGATCAGTCATCTTTCCCCTGTTCCCAGGCATAATGCCTTCAAGAAAATATTTGTTTATTATTGTCCAAGTCAAAAAAAGTCCAAGTTAGCCAGTACAGTAAAGACGTGTTATTCTTAGTTCCGCAAATATTAGTGTAAAATCTAGTAAAAAGTTATCGATCATGTTCGAACTAAACATATTTCTTTAGTAAAGAAGTTGATCTATCAAGTGGTGAAATTTGTTTTTTATAAACCAAACGGACTCACAAATTATAAGCAAATTAAATTTAAAAGTTTTAAATAACGACTGGCAACCATGACCTGCCCCAACCCGCAGCCGTCCCGCTGAGATGATTCATCGTGTCGCTGCAACTGCAATGTACGGTATCTATTGCCAGCGTTGTGCTTCGTTCGAGTTCTAGTGAGAAAGTACCTACACGCCGTGCTGCGTTCAAATTCAATCAATGCTACGTTACAACGGGCAAGTACACTCTTGTTTATTTACTGGACTAAGGAAATTCAATTCAGAATTTGTTCATAAATGAATGCATGTATTGAACCTTTTTGGCGGAAATAATTCAATCGAAGCAAAATTCTGAATAATAATAATAATATATATATATATATATATATATATATATATATATATATATATATATATATATATATATTTACACAATGGTACAAAAGAATACATGTGCTAAATGTCAAAAACCTATAATAGGTAAACATTTTCTGACCTGCTCAATATGCAAATTAACATTTGATCTAGCATGCACAAATACAGAAAAGCTTTATAACCTGATGGACAAAGACAGAAAATTGAAATGGTCATGTAGCAAATGTGTTGGTAATAAATTGCAGCACAATAAAAAAACCAGCACTCCAAAATTACGACAGAGTCAATCATCAACAGTAGCAGCGTCATCCAAGTCTACACAGGGACTAGTCTCTAAACTAAACCAAAAGGAAAATACCGCAGAAAATGACTCAAGACATCATCAAAACTCGTCAACAGATAACATTACGAAAAGAAAGTACAATGTACCTGTACGGAACTCGTTCAGTTCTCTATCAGAGATCGACTCCTTTGACAGCTGTGGATTACAAAATGACACGTTAAACAGAAGTTGCCCGGATCTACGAGGGGAGGTCAATAAGTTCGCGGAATGAGAGAGAAGGAGGTTGAAATTAAACACCAAATTATTTTTCCTTTTCAATATATTCTCCTTTAACCCTAATACATTTTTCGGATCTCTCAAATAGCTTGTTTATACCATCGAAAAAAAATGATTTGTCTTTGGTGTCAAAATAGGCCGAAATTGCCGACTTGACTTCATCATCGTCGTCAAATTTCTTTCCACGCAGCTCTTTCTTCATTTTTGGAAATAAATAATAGTCACTGGGGGCCAAGTCTGGACTGTATGGTGGGTGGTTTAATTGTTCAAAGCCGCATCGGTGAATGGCAGCCGTCGCAACATGGCACGTGTGGACGGGTGCATTGTCGTGCAAAAGGAGCACACCTTTTGACAGTTTTCCTCTTCTTTTTTTCTTAATGGCTTCTTTCAATCTTTCCAGTAAAGAAGCGTAGTACTGTCCCGTTATAGTCGCACCACGTTCTTTATAATCGATCAGTAAAATACCTTCTGTATCCCAAAAGATAGTCGCCATGATCTTTCCGGCCGATTGTGACACTTTGAACTTCTTTGGAGGAGGTGTGCCTTTTTTATGCCACTGCATCGACTCTTGCTTCGACTCAGGTTCATAGTGGTGAACCCAGGTTTCATCTCCAGTAACAATCCGGGCCATAACTTCTTCCTTTCTCTCTCCACAGAGCTCCAGAAACTGGTGAGAGCACTCGACACGCTCGCGTTTTTGAAGTGGCGTGAGCATTCTCGGAACCCATCTTGCACTGACTTTAGTCATCCCAAGATGATGATGTAGGATATTTAAAATACTTGATTCGGATACTCCAACCATTGCTGCAAGTTGCTTCTTCTTCAGTCGGGCATCTTCCAATACAAGTTTTTCTACTTTTTCGACGATTTCCGGTGTGGTGGCCTCAATTGGCCGTCCGGAGCGGGGGTCGTCTTCAATGGACTCCCTTCCTTGTTTGAAAAGACCATGCCACTTGTAAACCATGGTTTTACCAGGGGCAGAGTCCGCGTAAACCGCTAACAGCTCTTGAAAAATCGTCTGAGCGGATTTTCCTTGCTTGGTAAGAAACTTAATAACGGCACGGTGTTCAATTTTCTCCATACTGGCTGACTTCTTCCCGATTTAGTTGTTTGCAGGTCGATAACTCAAAAGTTAATGACACGATTAGGTTCAAACTTGGTATATATACTCTTAATGAGGTGCTTAACTAGTGCCTACCTGGACGGGTAAATTTATCCCCATCAACCCCTCCATTCCGCGAACTTATTGGCCTCCCCTCGTAAGAGTACGTAACAATAACGATGAACTGGTAGAGATAAAAATTAAATATGCAGACCTGGAGAAGAAACTTCAAGCAGCTGATAATGAAATTGAAAAATTACTTTTGGAAAACAGCAAAATTAAAAAACAGCTATCCGATAACGAAATTAAAATAAAACGTCTGGAATTTATATGTAAATCTACGCCTAATAGGAATAAAGTAAGAAAAAGCATCAACACAACTAACGCACATCAATCACTGATAGAAGAAGCAGATATTAAAGAACAAACCTCTGAACTCCAACTACTAGAATCATCTGTACAGCAGGCCGAAGAAAAAGAGACAAATACAAAACATGTTTCGGAACCCCAATCGATAGAATCTCGTGTACAAACAACCGCAGAAGAAGCAAACAATAAAACAACTTTCAATGATGAAAAGAAGGAACAAATAGAAAGGACAGAAGATGAATTACGTAATAATATATTTATTTACGGAGGACAACAATGCGTTGGCCTTGCTTTATCAATTATAAAAGCAAGGGAAAATTCTCAATATGCAAAATACAAAGTGACGTCTACCACGAAACCAGGTGCAAAATGCGACGAGATACTTAAAACAACTGAGATCTTGAACGCAAACGAGAATGATATAATCATAATCAACGTTGGTGATTGCGACAGCAATCCCATAAAGCTATGTGTAGAATTAAGTTATTATTTAAAATTACATTCGAAACCAACAGTAATTGTATTGGGAGTAAGAAATAATGCTTATCTAAGTAAGAATAAAATAAATAATATGTTAGCCATGTATTGCAAAAATTTTTAAAATTGTAAGTTTATTGATCCAACTGACTTAGACAGCTTTGATGGAGACATGATATCTAAATTAACATTTAAGATTAACATAATTATTGACACTATGTATTATTATAAAAAATACTTATGCTTTACTAAAAACAGAAAAATCAATACTAATGCAAAAAACAATAAGTTGAAAATAAAAAAAGCAACTTATACAAAAAACAATTACAGAATATTTCACTAAATGCGACATTGTGATATCTAGACTAGAAAATAATAAACAGCTTTTTCTTGACCAGTGATACAAATAATGTACAGAATAACAATAAATTAATACTTGAAAATACTAACATTGACATCTTAAATAATAATTACTATTCTAATAATAATTCAATTAATATTAAGGATTATAATAGAAATGACAAATTGAATACTAATGATAATGAATTTGCAGTATTTCACCAAAATATAGCCGGACTTCTAAACAAATCAGAATTAGTAGAACTTACTTTAAAAGAACTTTCGGAAAAAAGTCAACGTTTTGATGTACTCTGTTTCAGTGAGACTTTTATAAAATCTGGCAGCGAAGGTAATTTACACATCGCAGGCTATCGCCTAGCGGCGTCATACTCAAGACATCACGAGAAAAGAGGTGGTGTTTGCATTTTAATTAAACAGGGAATACAAACTCAAGAGTATAGCATAGCAAGTGAATTTGCAGAGGACTACGTATTTGAATGTTGTGCAACTCTTATACCTTCGATTAAATGTGTTATAGTCTGCTTATATAGAATACCTTCACCTTCAAACTTGTCATAATTTTTTGAGAAATTGGAAAAACTAATGAATAAACTAAAACATAAAACAAAATATAAAATTGTTATTACTGGTGATCTTAATATAGACACATTATGTGACACAAAAGCATCTAATGAACTTAGAAGAATTGTGTTAAATTATAATTTCAACTTCCATATAAGTAAGAAGAACTCTCGTAAGAAAACATGCATAGATCATATGATAAGTAATTTTTCAGTAGTTCAAAGCAGTACACATTCCCTATATCTATCTGATCATGATACAGCCCAATCTATAAAATTTATAACACTAAATAAAAATCAGGAACCAATATCTTGGTACTGTAAAAAAAGGGACTACAGTTTTGAAAATATAGCTAAATTTAGAGAGTGTCTAAGTAGCTTATCATGGAGTACAGTGTACAGTGAAAGTGACATGAACGTAGCATTCAAAGAGTTCTATGATAATTTTAAGTTATTTTACGATCTATGTTTCCCAATAAGAAACATAAAGGTAAAAACACAAAAACAAAGTACTGTGAATTGGTTTACTAAAGGTTTAAAGAGATCAACTATTACTAAACGACAATTACGGTTCAATTACTACAAAAACTCTAACTTCACTAATAAGGCGAAATATCAAAGCTACTCAAAACTATTAAAAAAATGTATAAACCAATCCCAAAAATTAGCAAACTCAAAGTATCTTATGAATTCTACAAACAAGTGTAAAGCCACATGGGAAGTCATAAAGAAAAAAACCGTAAATAATTCGACTCGTTCAAATATTGACAAACTAAAAATTAATAATGACATAATAGATAATCCAACTGACATTGCGAATAATTTTAATAGACATTTTACTAATTTGACGTATAATAATAATGACAATAAAAAAATCAATACTTCGACATTAAAATTTAATCAAGCCAGTTTATTCTTAACTCCTATAGATGAATATGAAGTAATGAAACTAATTAAATCATTAAAGTCGACTAATTCATGTGGATACGACGAAATACAAACTAAAGTAATAAAAGCTTGCGTCACGGAGATTACTCCCGTACTAACTTACTTAATTAATCTTTCGTTTACTACCGGGGTATTTCCTGAACAATTAAAAATTTCCAAGGTTAAGCCTCTCCATAAAAAAGGACCCCGAGACGTAGCAGATAACTATCGACCGATATCACTGATACCAGTAATATCAAAAATATTTGAAAAGGCAATGCACATACGTCTCACACATTTTCTCACTAAATATAATGTAATAAAACCACAACAACATGGTTTTCAAAAGGGAAAATCAACCACATTAGCAACTTTCCAGCTAATTAATAAGATATTGGGTTCAATGGATAAACGCGTACCGGTCACGACAATATTCTTCGACATGAGCACGGCTTTTGATCTGGTAGATCAGAATAGTTTACTTAACAAATGTGATATTTATGGCATAAGAGGTGTAGCCAATAAATGGATTGAAAGCTATATGTGTAATAGAACACAATATGTAGAAATAGCAAAATTAAATTCAAAAAATGAACTCAATCTATTCAGATCTTCGATGGAACCAAACAGATTTGGGGTCCCGCAAGGAAGCATTTTGGGGCCATTATTGTTTCTGATATATATTAATGATTTACCAGATGTTACAAACTACGACTGCACACTTTTTGCTGACGATGTATCTGTAATTATACCATGCAATAACGCTGAAACCTACAACAATGAAATTAATAATACTATTGTTGATATAATAAACTGGCTAACTGACAATAATCTAAAGGTAAACTTATCCAAAACAACATATATACAATTTATGAACAAAAATGCTAAAAAACGTAATTTAAATGTAATGTATGACGATAAAAAAATTCAAGAATCAATACAAACACGATTTTTAGGTATTATATTGGACGACAAATGTACATGGGATGCTCATATTACTAATATCTGTAAAAAAATTAATGCCTTCTCATATGCGCTTTGGCGGTTAACTAAGATCAGCAGTAAGAAGATTGCCATTCAAGCATATCACGGGTATATAGGTAGTTTACTTCGATATGGCATACTTCTTTGGGGAAACTCTTGTCATATGGATCGAGCGCTCAAAGCGCAGAAGCAATGCATCAGGGCCATCTGTAATGTTGATCAACTAACATCATGCAGACCTTTATTTAAGGAATTAAACATTTTGACAGTCCCCTGCATGTACATTTTTGAAATTTGTGTTTTCGTTAAAAACAATCAAACTTTATTTATAAAGCGCCACGAAATTAACAAATATAATCTCAGGCACCCTAACCGACTTAATATGCTCCCAATGACTACATCGGCATTTAGCAACAACAGTTACCAAATGGCTGTTAGAATATATAATATACTAAACGACGATATCAAGTCTCTGTCTTTACGTAATTTTAAAATAAATCTAAAAAACTGGCTAGTAAAACAATGTTTTTATACAATTGACGAATATTTTAAATTTAATAACCACAAGACATTCATTTAATAATTTTATTTGTTATTATGCAGCACTTATAAATTTTGCATGCCAGTGTCTGGTAAAATGTGTGAAACTAGTTGTTATTCTTGACATTTTTAACATCGATATTATGTACCACATTTTTAGCAAAATAAAGATATTGTATTGTATTGTATTGTCTTCTGAGCGCGGCTTCGTTCGCGTAGTAATGCTAGTTGATAAAAAAACAAAGAAAGAAAGAATAAATATGTTTGAGTGTCCAATGCTGCAAGACAACAACAGAAATTTGGAAACCAGAAGATATGTATATCAGATAAATAGTCGTAATAATTTCATGATCGCAGAATGCAAGTAGACCGAATCGAGATTGAATTGTGAATTAATTAAAAATTATATACTTGATTTCATTAATTCGTTATTATCATATCTTATTGACAGCAAAATAACATTCTTAGTTTCTTTAGTATTTGGTCGTATTTCGATACAATCCTAATTTAATTAAACTTTTAAGTTTAACGTTGTGCTACGAGAATATCAAATATGTCATTTGTGAGATCGAGACTGGATCGGAACTGCATATTGACTACATTTTAATTAGGTACAATATTGCCCCTCAGTTCTTTGAAGTAAGTGACGAGCTCGGTGGCGAAGCGGTCAAAAAACGCGGCTTCGACACCAACGCTCGTGGGTTCGATTCCCACATAGAACAAACATTTGTGTGCATGAACATGTCTGTTTGTCTTGGTCTGTTTGTTTTCTATGTATCATAAGTATGTATTTACAAAAAAAATGTATTTTCGTATGTTTATCAGTTGCCTAGTACCCATAACACAAGCTTCGCTTACTTCGGGGCTAGATGGCGCTGTGTAATTAGTCTGACAATATTTATTTATTTAAGTACACATTTGCGTACGCCTCCGTAAAGTTTAAATTCAAGTGACAATAAACCAAACTAAAAGGCAATTAGATCATAATACAAAAGTACAAATGCTTTATTTATTATATTATGCATTAGGCAAATATTTATACATTAGGCAAATATTTCCTATGTTATGTGTCAATAACCTGGATATAACCTACAAAAAACCGTGTTGATCTGACATGTAGATGTTAATTATACTCTTTCACAATTTTTGCAGTGAAAGTTTCTCAGTTTTCTTATTGCAGGTTACTGAGTCGCAAGTTCGCAACTCTATAAATATATTTCCTGTGTTATTAATATAACAACATTATCTCTAGTCTCGTGTAGTGTTACAATGCATATTAATTACAAATACGAGTAGTGCAGCGCACGTGTGGCCGGCCGTGACGTGACCGATCATAAATTAATTGGACGAGTTGTTACGGCGAGTGTTGATTTGCATAGATTTCATTTAAAGAAACTGAAACTGGTATTACATAAGATGTTGAGCTTCACTCGACTAGCTGTCTCTAGGTTGTTAATGTCTTTTTTGTCACTAGCGGACGCCTGCGACTTCTTCCGCGTGAACTTCGGAAAATAAACTATTACTACGTTAGTACTATTACTTATACTGTGCTATTACTGACGACGATGATGATAGATTACTTTGACGAGCCATGGTGTGCGTTGGCCGTGTGGAGAAACCACACGGCCAACACACAGACTAGAATAGAATCACTCCGTTTCTTCTCGTGGATGTCGTACAAGGAGACTAAGAAAAATACATTATCAAATATCGATCAGGCCTCCCCAACCCATTTGGCCACCGTGGGGAGTGTAGGCCAAATCGACGATAGAGGGTCTTGCTCCTGTAGTGGAGACTAAAATGGACCTGATGATGATGATGATGTATTTACAAAAGAAACTAAAATTATAAATGTATTTAAGTATAATCAGTTATCTAGTACCCATAGTATAAGCTTTGCTTAGTTTGGGACTAGATGGCCGTGTGTAATTTGTCCAGGAATATTTATTTATTTTTACAGATGAAACTCATCTTCTATTCGACGAATCAAAATAAAACTGTTAAAACCGCATCCGGATTTCGAGGAGTAGTTTTTGCGTGATGACCGAAATCATACAGACACAAAAATTCTAGAAATTATTGTGTTTTATTGCCCTTAGAAATACCCTCATATTTTGTTAAATATCTCGTTACAGACATCAATAAAACTTTTGTTATATGTATAGATATTGCTCATACGTTCTCAAGGGAGAAAGTGAAATTCCAAAGCTTCCTACTCCTACTACTTTCTTCTGATTGAATTCGTTGTGAGTTCCAATCCAAGGCAGCCGTTTTGGTGCCCCTGGGATGGCAGTACTCTGTTTATTGCCTTATTATTTGTCGCCACTCACAGGAGATGCAATGATGGGAACAGTGGTGGGTCTGTCTCTAAAATACTGCTAGCTATGTAACTTTTTCTTTTTGTATGAGAGGAGGGCAGGGTGTTTCAGGGTGTAAGTGGTTCATCAACATCTGTGAACCAAATCCAACTTCACCTGCACGCGGTGCACCCTGCTGACTGACAAACGAAGCTCTGGCGAAAAGAGAGGTAGGGAGCGTAATTGTAAGCTACCCGACTGGGGAATGTACCTCCACCTCACAGAATACCGCAGCTAAATAACAATTCCCTCGAGGATTGTTGTGCTCCTGCGAGTGAGTGAGGTCACCAGAAAGGAAGGAGATGCTGCATTGGCAGTGGGGGTGGCGGCGCGCGAGCGATATTTTTAATGTTGCGAGCGTTAATATGGCTGCGCGGTAACCGCTTCACATCAGGCGGGCCGTATGCTTGTCTGCCACCCGACATATTATAAAAAAAAGGGCAACCGAGCATGTGGGCCACCTGATGGAAAGCCCACCACCGCCCAGGAGATCAGCAACATGGGTCGCCGATCTGTTGCCAGCCTACATTCCTTTCTTATTATCTATACATATAATAAAACAGTAAAAATAATGTGTCTGTACATTGAAGATATTTACAAAAAAACAATTGGAGGCGATGGAGATATAGTAATAGAGTAAGAATTTAAAAAAAAATGTCTGTCTGTTTGTCTGTTTGTCTGTATGTCTGTATGTCTGTATGTCTGTTTGTCTGTTTGTACACGCTAATCTCTGGAAGTACTGGACGGATTCGAATGAAACTTTTTTTGTTATATAGCTGTTAAGCCTGGGCAAAATATAGGGTATAGTTGATTCTGGAAATTGGAACACCTGATGCAGCACCATAATGGTTCAGGTAAACTATAACAGATATAAAAATGACGCCTTAGCAAAAGTTGTTCAGCCTGATGAGTATTTTCTGTTGAGGTATAAAAATCAAAGATTTGGAACACCTGATGCAGAACCTTAATGGTTCAGGTAAACTATAAGAAATATAAAAATGACGCCTTAGCAAAAGTTGTTCAGCCTGATGAGCATTTTCTGTTGAGGTATAAAAATCCAAGATTTGGAACAAATGATGCAGAACCTTAATGGTTCAGGTAAAATATAAGAAATATAAAAATGACGCCTTAGCAAAAGTTGTTCAATCTGATGACCATTTTTTATTGAGGTATAAAAATCCAAGATATGGAACACCTGATGCAGAACCATAATGGTTCAGGTAAACTATAAAAAATTTAAAAATGACTCCTTAGCAAAAGTTGTTCAGCCTGATGAGGATTTTTTGTTGAGGTATAAAAATCCAAAATTTGGAACACATGATGCAGAACAAAGTTAAATTTATTTGCATAAACAACACGTGTTTACAATAAATTATAGTTTTAAAAAAAAGTAAAAAAAAACACGCTATAATAGCAAATAGAACTAAAAAAGTTACTTAAAATAACAATAAATAGATTAACAAAATATTGAATGTATCGTAAAAAAAAACCGCGAGCTGCTACTTTTATTCTTACCTGCTACAAGTTAGACGCAATCATTTTATTTTATTTACAAAGGTAACGTGGTCTATTTAGTCAGTTTATTATAGACGTGTACGCTAAAATTGAAATGGAACGATTGGTATATATTCGCACAAACCAGAAGAATATGTGCATTTGCGGGACGCTATGTAGCAAGATCAGAGTTTATTTGATTTGGTGGTGGAAAGTGTTTTAAGTAACGAGGGGAAACTGTTTTTCTTAGATGCTCCAGGAGGGACTGGAAAACATACCTGACGAGAGACAATCCACGCTGAAATCAGGCGCCAAAATAAGATCTCGCAGCAGCATCGCCAAGCATTGCAGCCACATTATTACTAGGCGGAAGGACGCAAATACAATGATCAATATCATACTCGATTTAAACAGAATTGAAACACCGACATGCTCTGTGAAACGAAACTGTGACAAAGCGAAGGTGTATCAGGATTTCTGTCTAATCGTTTGAGATGAATGCGAAATGGCCAACAGTAAGGCACTAGAAGCTGTAGATATAATTTTACGTGCCCAAGAGTTTCCAAGAATATTAAAAAAATTGGGGAAGATCTCCTTCCTGAAGTAAAGTCAATGCTTGGCAGCGAAATATAATTGAAGTTAAGATTCTCACTGGGAGTGGTGCCGGTGAAACTGTATTAATTCCGCGTATACCACTCTTCTAAAAAAAAAATCCATTTTAATTTTAAACGTACACAGTTCTCTGTGACCACTTGCTTTGCTATGACAATAAAGAAATCACTAAAATTCGCTGGTCAAGCTTAGGACTGGTCGTTTTTCGCATGGCCAACTTTACGTGGCTTTCTCGAGAGTTGTAACGCTTCAGATCTTTTTATATTAGCTCTCGAAGGAAAGACTCCCTTAATTTATTTTATATATATTTTTAAACTATGGTTACAATGTTAAATAAAAAAAAAAAATTCTTATGTATCTAGATTAGTTCGTATTTTTATTAATACGCCGGAATCATTAAATCCACGCGAACGAAGTCGCAGGCATCAGCTAGTAACAAAATAAAAAATATATTATGGAAGAAAATTGTTACGCCGATTATATGAAAAATCTTTACACCCGTTTCTAAGTAATCACGTATACCTAGCAGCAATTTACAGCGATGTTAAGATGCAGTTCGTCTGAGAAAGTACCCTATACAGCAGTGATTTTCAAGCTGTGGATCACGACCCCTGGGGGTCGCCAAGATATATTCGGGAGGTCGCGGGGGAAAAGACGCAAATATTTGTAGGTCATGCGCTACAATAAAAAAACGTAAGCAGGCCTGATTATTGTTCAGTAACTCATCAACTCAAATCTTTAAACAAATCTTTTTCCAATGGAAGCCTATTTCTCTTCTTAATTTTTATGTCAACAAAATCAAAAGCAAATGGCACTAACAATTTTAAAGCTTTTATAGCGAGCTGAATCGTTGAAGTTTGGAGGAGGAGGAGGAGGAAGGTGGAGGGGAGGGGGTCGCCAGAAACTTGTAAGGGGTTAACTTGTAAAAAAACTTGTAAAGGGGTCCCATATTCAAAAAGATTGAAAAACCCAGCTATAGAGGAACGCAGGCAAATAACAATCTTGAAGGGTTATTGTCAGAAAAACAATATAACTATACAACAATACAAGTACAGAAAATTTAAGGGCCCGATGAGATAAATAAATAATAAATAAATAAATAAATATTGTCAGACAAATCTAGCCCCAAAGTAAGTGAAGCTTGTGTTATGGGTACTAGACAACTGATAAACATACGTAAATACATTTTTTTTTTGTAAATTTATACATACTTATGATACATAGAAAACACCCAGATCAAGACAAACAGACATGTTCATGCACAGAAATGTTTGTCCTGTGTGGGAATCGAACCCACGAGCGTTGGTGTCGAAGCCACGTCATTGACCGCTACGCCACCGAGCTCGTCAATGAATGATGCTATGTTAACAGTGGAAGTGACAACGTGCGAGTCTTACCTTTTATGTTGCATGTGTTTATAGACTACAGTAACCACTCCACATGTGCTGGCATTACGTTTATCTGCCACTCGACGTGTTACAGTCAACTGCACGTGAATTCTTACACTTCTGATATAGGATGCTCTCGTGTCGCCACAAACAGGTACCACTACACGACCTTCTTATACTGGAAGTATGTGCGCTCTACGTGCACTTTATTAGGTAGACATAACTAAGTAGTATTTTAGATCGATGACGTTTTTCGATGAAAATATCACGCTGTTAGGTAACTAACATATAAGAATGACATTGACAAAGAATAGTCATATAGACTGTATATTCATATTAGTTTTGAAATATTTGTGGAAGTCCTGGGACGATTTATATCATGAATATTACATGTATGTGACACGAAATTCACCGTGTCTTCTAGTGCCTAATATTATTCATTATTCATGTGTATAAAAATCCGACTTAGTAGTATTCGTTACCTAGTAGACCGAATTCATACACATACTAGATTGACATACAGCTTGGTGCTTATAGAAAATAGTCGCGGCTGGCTGTCATTTTTATTTACACAGACCACTTATATCGATGTAGACATCGTAATTATAATTGAATTCGTAGACGCCATGGTTTGTTTATTATCAAATGATTGTGATTTTAATATACTTTTTTATTTTCTTGTATTATTACAAGAAAATACATAACAAAAGAATTTGTCTTAAAATCATTTATATTCAATTTAAATCGGAAAAATTAAGCATAAGGGAAAAACAAGAAAAGCTGTCCTCAATATAATGACTGCAGTAACTGCTTTCCATCAGGCAGGACGTATGCTTGTTATGCTTGTTAGCTACCTTAGTGGTTTATAAAAAACTGTCTGAAAGGTATTACACACTGCAATGTTTTGCTGCTGATATTCAGGACGGCAAAAACGACAACGAGTACTTAGAAAAAACAAATTGCTTATAGAACCAAAAATGTTCCGCTTCAGTGCACATTCTATTCTATATAGGTAATTGTATAAGTTATATAATAATAAGTATACAATGATAATACATTCGTTATTTTAGCATGTACCAGGACTTGAAGGCGGAATCTTCAATGCAATGTTTAATAGTGACCTTTTATTAATAAATAACAGAGGTCAGTGTCTACGACTAAGTTGTCTGTGGTTACTCCTTTCATGATAGTGTATTTTTATGTATTTTGAATGTATTGATAATATTGAACATATCGTAATGCAATATTGATATATTTTTGTTATGATCTTTAAAAGAGAATCAATAATTGAAGTTGTGTGTCAATGCTACATTTATTATTAAATATGTAGTACTCATATGCGATTAGCAAAGTAAAAAAAACAATATGTCAGTTGTTAAACAAAAATAAACCTAGTTGTGGAGTAAAAACAGTTGTTTTTTCCGTAAAGCTTGCACAAGGACAGAGTTTTTAAGCCGAAGAAACTAAGTGCTAAACAATTGGAATCGATTCGCGAATGGGGGTATGTCGCCCTATATCTATATGTTATATCTATTTATATTTATGTGTATCCAATATCATTACCAAACGTTGGTGCCAACATTTGTTCAATTAAACCAGCAAAGAAACAACACAGCCCAGACGTTGCGATCTAGAAGCGACATGTGACGCCCGATTTTTTACGTATGTCAATACCCTTAGTACAAATAAAACCACGTCCAACTGGGCACTTGGAGGTTTATTTTATTCCTATAGTTGGAAATTTGTGTAACATAAATGACTTTCATCAAAGTACATATTATTCCGTCCGAATTGTAACTTCTTACTTAAGAATTAAACTCGACAGTATTTATATTTTTCATAAATTTCATCGTGAAAGTCAAATTCAAAGTAGATGTAACTTATAAACATGTACTTATAAAAATGTACTTATAAACAAACTAATCACGTAATGTCGCGACTGCAAGTCTACTCCAAGAGTCTGAAGCCGGGACCCGCGTCGTTTCAATTCGCAGTCGATCTATTCGTCTGGACAGGCTCTTAGAATTCTAATTGTTAGCACCGACGTTCCTATCCCACACATAGCATGTTCGTATTCATGCATTAGAATGCTTCTATTATGTCTCTATCATCTCTCTTCAATTCGTCAAATATATTTCTGCATTGTTCCGTATCGTAGACCCATACCATTGTAGGTACGTTAGATATTATACAAACAAAGCATGACTGCATATTTGACTGTTCAATTGTGTATACGAAAATCGCCAAACCACGTTCGAATAGCTCATTGAATAGGTCACCATCATGATACGATATAGTTTTTGTAATAAATTTCCATAAGTTTCAACATTTTTCTTTGCAATTAAAGTTTTTACAAATATTCGCTAATGTTAGGTGAGGTCTTAGGGGTGTAAGAGACTCACCAATATCTTTAGAGTCTAAGGCAACCTCACCTGCATGTGGTGCAATACGCCGACTAGCTAATGAGGCTCTGGCGATAGTCGCCAACCCGCCTGTCCAGCGTTGCGTTAAAAGGACAACTCCCTAATTATTTACAACCACAGTATATGGCCCCCTTTACCCGACAGCCCTGCTATTCCGGGCTAAGGTGGCGCTTCTGATTACGGCAGGGCAGGGAGTGCTAAAAATCTCCGGTCGTCAGGCCATCACCATAAACTGTCCATAGGCAAGTTTAACACACGGACGTTGCGACGCGATGATGGTGTGGGGAAGCTGGAGGTAGAATTGAGGTCCATCAATTGTCAGATTCTAGGACTGTCGGAAATCCGACGTAGAGGTAATACCGAGGTAGAGGACACGGTGATCCTCTTCTCCTACTGCGAAGTAGACCGGCTCTTCCAGGGTGGTTAACAATGTAGTAGAGGTCTCCAGTGTGTCGTCGAGGGTAGCATATCTACATGTACAGGTATACGCTCCAACGATGACACAACCGGGTAAAGAGGGCGAGGCCATGTTTGAAAACATTTCAAAGACCTTCATAATACTACCAAGAACAGTTGTTGTCGGGGACTTCAATGCCAAAGTGGGAGTACAAAAAAGCGATGAGTTAGTAATCGGAGGGTTTGATTTGGTGTCGAGGAATCACTGGGGGCAAATGCTGGCTTTCTCAAGATGGAGGTACTCTTTTTGATGAACTTGTTCTTCAAAAAGAAGCCCCAGAGACATGGACCTGGCAAAGCCCCGACAAAGTGACAAAGCATGAGATCGACTTCATCTTAACGGATAAGAGGCGTTTATTTAGGGATGTCTCAGTGGTCAATAGGTTTAGCACCGGTAGCGGCCACCGACTTTTACGAGGCATCCTAAGAATTAGCTACACGCTCGAAAGAGGCTGTGTGATGAGGTCGAATCTACGTCCGACTCTTCTCCAAATCATCCAAAGTTCGGAAAAGTTCCAGTTGGAACTTTTTAACAGATTCAGCTCGCTAGAAACCACCGCGGACATAGACGAGTTACCACATAGCATAACGGAGGCAAAAAGTACTTGGGGCGAGAGCTTAAAGCCCGAGAAGAAAAGCTTTCTAGCGATACTCTGGCTCTGATGAAGAGGCGACGAGAGGCGACGTCTCTATCCATGGGGCTGGGGATGAATTTTGACAAATCGAAAGTCATTTACAATGACTACGTCGTCCCTAGCCCAGTAGGGGTAGAGAATACAGCAATTGAAGTGGTTAAAGACTATGACTTAGCCGTGTGGTTTCCGGCAGACTAGAATAGAATCACTCCGTCTCTTCCCGTGGATGTCGTACAAGGCGACTAAGGGAAATACATTATAAAACATCTTTCAGGCCTCCCCAACCCGTCTGGCCAACGTGGGGAGTGTAGGCCAAATCCTCCTTCTGTCTGGGACGGACGAGAGGGTCGTGCTCCTGTAGTGGAGACTAAAATGATCTGATGATGATGAAAGACTATGTCTACCTGGGGCAAGCTATTCAGCTTGGTCGGGGTAATTTCAACAAAGAGATAGATGCTTTCGACTGGGCTGGGCAGCTTTTGGTAAGCTTCGGTACATCTTCAACGCACGGATACCTCAATGCTTGAAGACTAATGTCTCCAACCAGTGCGTCCTCCCCGCTATGACCTACGGTGCAGAGACTTGTACACTGAAAGTGAACCAGCCCGGGTTCACAAGCTGAAAGTCGCACAGCTAGCAATGGAGAGAGCAATGCTCGGGATCTCTCTCAAGGATCGAATCCGAAATGAGGAAATCAGACGAAGAACCAAAGTTGCCAAGTGAGTGATGGCAGATGGGGGAGGAAAGTCCTGGAGTGTAGGACCAGTATGTCGCAACGAAGCTTTGCCCCCCCCCTCTACATGGAATAGTCGTTAGGGAAGGCCTATATATCCAGCAGTGGATAGATACTGGCTAATAATTAGCCATAAATGTACTTAAATTTATGAATATACATATCATTATCAAATTGAGCAGTCAACTATGTCTCCGAAAATATGTAAATTAGTTAGCGTATTGGAAAAAAAAATCGTTTCAATATATATTTATAAGTTTGAATGTTTACAGCGAGTTCGAAGTGCCGTCCCGCCACTTTCCTGGGCAGACGCACGTGTGGCAGGTAGCTGGATGGCTGCAGCGGGGGAGGGCGAGGGCTCGCGAGGAGTTGTACTGCCACGTGGCCCGAGCTGTAGCCCTGGTGGTCGTTGTGGCCCGGGACAGACTGCTAAGGGACGAACCGTTCTCGGTTATCGCCGGGGCGAAATCCATGGTTATGGGACTTCAGAGGTGAGTTTTATCTTGCGCTTAATTCGGGACTAGATGGTGCTGCGTAAATTGTCCAGAAATATTATTTATCTTGTAGTAACATTCTGATTTCGAAAAAAATATTCCTCAATTACTACAGGACGTTTGTAGTACAAATGATAAATTTACAACAAACGTCCTGAGGAAACTGAAACCTGCAGGGCAATTCTCATAAATAAAATGCAGTCAAAATTCAGTCCCGATCCAGTCTCGATCTCATGATTGTCACATTTGGTATTCTCTTATCACAATATGAAATTTCAAAGTTTAATGAAAGTGTAATTAAATCGAAATATGACTGCAAACAAAGAATGGTATTCTGCTAGTAACTAGAATTGATATTAATTATTTCATCAAATCAAGTATTTAATTTTTGGTCAATTTAATTAATTAATTTAGAATCTGACAATTCAATCTCGATTCGGTCATATTTCAATCTGCGATCGTAAAATAATTACGAGAATCGACCTGTTTCTGTTTGACCTGTTTTACAGAAAAATTCAATACTCTAAATTCTTTAATTGCACTTGATGGATACGAACAATTTGACACATTATAATTATATTTGTAAAATTAAATTCTCATATTTTAAAGGCTACTGGATCTCGCCATCGGTATGCCATCGCTGGAAGCACGTGATCTCGAGAAGAAAATACGCGAAGAACGATCTCGATATTTAGTTGCAGAACTTATTTGTAAGGTATGTGTATCTTTTAATACCTACTATTTATTACAAATAAACTAATGAAGTGCTGGCAACATATCTCATCTGGGGAAGAAAGATTCTCGAAATGCGATCTCTACTGGAAGGCCAATGTGAAATACCACTTCCATATCCGCATATTCTTTGACTCCGAGGTCGCGGGTTCGATTCCCCGCACAAGACAAACATTTGTGTACAAACATTTGTGAACATGTCTGTTTGTCTTGGGCTGGGTGTTTTCTATGTTTTATAAGTAGTTATATATTTACAAAAAAAATGCACTTAGTACATTTATCAGTTCTCTAGTACTCTTACTACAAGCTGTGCGCTTAATTTGGGACTAGATGGCGCTGTGTAAATTGTCCAGAAATATTATTTATTTATTTTATAGCCCGAACATCAAGAGGATATAGCTGCTTTGGCGGCGTGGGTCACGCGCGCCATGCGCCGCGCTGCCTCAGAAAAGACAGACGCGAGAGAGACGCCGCGGCCCGTGCCTCGGGTGCCTTGTCTGTACACAACACCACAGAGGACGCAGGTACTACACCATAAAATATAAAAAATCTGTGAACAAGCAAAGGGAGACATTTTGTACCACGAACGGTGAAACTGTGGAACCAACTTCCCTCAGCGGTATTTCCGAACAACTACGACATGGGGGCCTTCAAGAACAGAGTCTTTATTTCCCTTAAAAGGCTAGCAACGGATCGGCGACCCCTTGGTGTTGCTGATCTTCATGGGCGGTGGTGATTGCTTTCCACCAGGTGACCCACATGCTCGTTTGCCTCCCTCTCATTAAAAAAATAAGGGGAGGAGAGCCACCACATTTTTACGGGCGGGATGAAACTATGAGCGACATATTTGGGGTGTAAGTGGTTCAGCAACATCTTTGAACCAAAGCTAACTTCACCTGCACGCGGTGCACCCTGCTGACTGACAAACGAAGCTCTGGCGAAAAGAGAGGTAGGGAACGTAATTGTAAGCTACCCGACTGGTGAATTTACCTCCACCTCACAGAATACCGCAGCCAAATAACGGTTCCCTTGAGGGCTGGTGTGTTCCTCCGAGATGCTGCGGTGGCAGCGGGGGTGGCGGCGCGCGAGCGATATTTTATGTTGCGAGCGTTAATATGGCTACGGTAACCGCTTCACATCGGGCGGGCCGTGTGCTTGTCTGCCACCTGACGTAGTATAAAAAAAAAACAAAAAATTTAGGGGGGAGTGCACCGCTAATCGCAGAGTAAGAGACGGAGTAATTCTATTCTAGTCTGCCGGAAACCACACGGCCAAGCACCTCACAGAATACCGCAGCCAAATAACAATTCTCTTGATGGTTGTTGTGTTGGCTACTTTAACCGCTTCACATCAGGCGGGCCGTATGCTTGTCTGCCACAGGAAGTATGATGATTGTGTGTTTTGTGCAGGTGGACCTCCGCCTGTACCGTCGCGAGACGATGCGGCGCGCGGCGCCGGTGCTGCAGGCCATCCTGGAGCGCGAGGCTCGCGGCTGGTTCCTGCACTTCAGGGAGCGCCGCGCCGCGCACCTCGCCAGCCAGAAGATGCCCGCCAAGGACATCGAGGAGGTATGCGTGTGACGAATGTGTCTGTAGGTGCTCCTGCATTTAAGTATCGAGTTTTTAAAGGTTTTTTTTAAATGCTGGTCAAATTCTACGAGATGATTATTTTGTTAGTATCAATGACGAATCAATAAAAATCCCAAGAATGAATCAACCTCAAGGATATCGAAAGATTCCTTGTTTATCTCCCAGATTCAAGTTTACTATGCAGGTGGGAGAGGAGACATGTGGGGTTGTCGCGCATGCGCCCTCTGCGCGCTTTCCGTTGTGGCCGTTTTCAGCGGTTATCAACATTACAGTATACGTCAGGGGTCACCAAATGGCGGACCGCGGTCCGGATCCGGACCGCCGATCTATTTTGTGTGGACCCAGAATAGTCTGAGAATATCAGTATCAAAATGTGTATCATTGATAATAAAATGTATTCTGATTTCTTTTGCTTTTATTTATTCACTAGCGGCTGCCTGCGGTTTTACCCGTTCCCGTGGGAATAGCGGGATAACAAGTAGCCTGTTTTCTGTGAGCCTAATTTCATTCAAATCGGTTCAGTAGTTTTTGTGTGAAAAAGTAACAAACAAACTGACAAACTTCCCCATTTAGAATATTTGTAGGATTGACATTTTAAATCTTGGTTGCTAGTTATTACTATAAACCAAATGGACCGCGATAGAGTTATATTTGTTACAAACGGACCCGCAATGAAACTAATTGGTGACCCCTGGTATACGCTAAAGTGTCAGATACTACATATAGAAACTGATTTTGGTTATTTTTTTTATTGTTTTGTCATCTGATACAGCTATACAATCGCTTCTATCAATTTGACCAGTCTATAAAATTACAACCTGTATAACCGAATCATTAATTTTAATTTTACATACCTATAATACATAACAGAGCTTAACAGCATCTGAGAACAAGTAAAATTTTCCTAATAAAGGAAAATGTTGCGGGTGATAGATCACTTATTTGGTCCACTGTACTTACCAATTATAAACGTAGTTAATCTTACATCTTTGTTATAAATGTGAAAGTTTGGGTAGATGGATGTTTGTTATTCGATCACGGTAATTTTATTTTAGGTAGGTTATAGTCTGGAATAAGTACATAAGCTACATTCTATCCCAAGAAAATGTTCCCGCGGGATAGATTTCTTTTTCACAAAGTCGCCAGCAACCGCTCATTAAAAACTTTTTCGGTTCATGGCGCACTCACAGGTAAGTAGTGGATTGTCACAGCATATTCGTATTAAGATATGTATAAAATGACACTGAGTTTTTTAGTTTGGCCAGTAAGCGGGAGTGCTTTGCGGCACCCATTGTTACTCCGCACCATAGGACGCCGCGGCGTACAAGGTGACTGTGAAGTTGAATCTGTGAGTTATAGTGTTGTGGTGGCGCAGGAGGTGCGCGTGGCGGCGATGCGCGAGTACGTGTCGCGCGTGTGCACGGCCGTGCTGGCCAGCGAGCCGCTGTGCGCGCTCGGGCCCGACGTGCCCGACCTGCTGGCCGCGCAGCTGCGCGCGCACGCCATCCTCGACAGGTACTCGCTCTACTGGTCACGCTGCCTGCCGCGACATAAGTACCTTTGATTAAAGTTGAACGAAGTCCAACCCTACTATATGCTCGTAATACTATATTATACCGGCGAGTATGTGTTATAACAGATTATTGTATTGCCATATGCGAAAACTTAGATAGATGGAATATTTATTTATTATGTAACACTTGTACGTGATCTTCCTTGAGTTGTTTTAATTTGTAATATATCTGCCTGTGTTAAGAGAAAGTTTTCTGAAAACAAATATTATGTAATTATGTTTGCGTGTAGTTACAATGTCGTTTTGTATTTCGCAATCTGTTAAGAACAAATTCACTTTCCATGTCTCCATTCCATCTGTTTATTCGCTATCTCTCCCTCTTAAATGCTACGACGGATTGTGATGTTATTTTCACCGTCTGTTAGATACTTTGTCTTGCTGCAGGTTTATACGTGCAATATAACTTTATTATGTTGTTATATAGTAAAAATCAATATTTCGTATCTGGGTCCCCAAAAACTGCACCCGTGCGAAACCGGTGTGACGTTTGTAGCTATAACTTCTATCTATGTAAACGTATAATTATTATACTTAATAATTAATCATAGGATTACTATTAAATGAGACTTCGTGGAAGACAGTTGTTTCAATTAAACACCTTATTACATGGCGACCCTGCCGGGATCCTTGTAATGAGGTGTTTAATTGAAACAACTGTCTCATTTATTAATATTTCTATAGTAATTGAATAATAATCCTCTAATGTAATGAGCACACATCATAGCTACAAACATTGCATCGGATGGGAGCGGGTGGGGTCCAATAGTAGAGATGTGGAAGTTGTGTTGTCGTCGTTCAGGGCCGAGGAGGGCGTCCGGCGCAAGCTGGAGGCGGGGCTGTCGCTGGCGGAGGCGCGCGTGGCGGCGGCGCGGCCGGTGCTGGCGCGCGCGGCGGCGTGGCGGCGCGAGCGGCTGGCGGCGGCCGCGCGCCGGCTGGCCGCCGAGCTGCGCTGGGCGCCGCGCGAGGACGCCGCCGCCGCGCTGCTGCAGCACCAGCTGCTCCAGCACAGATACTTCCTGCTCCGGGACCTCACCTTCCTCAGGGACCGCGAGCCGCTGCTGCTCAAGGTACGGCTAAGGTGCACAAGGTGAATTGCGACTGTAAATAAAGACTAAAAAAAAAAAAAATTAAACCTACTTCAGTTGGCAGGCGCAGCTTATTGGTGGAATACCCCGGCAGACGCTGCTGCCCGTCTTCTGGGAGAAAAGTTATCGCGTGACACAAGATTCCTTAGTCGCCTTGTACGACATCCAGCGCAGAACAATGGAGTGGCACAATTTTATGCCGGCTACCATAGGGCAAATTTAAGGGTTTTCCTCGATTTTTCTGGGATCCCATCATCAGACCCTGACTTAGTGAATATGGAACCACCTCGCAATTACCCTTTCAAATAAAAAAAATGAATTTGACCATACGTGCTTATAAAATTTAAGAGTTTCCCTTGATTTCCCTGGCATCCCATCATCAGATCCTGACTTGGTGAATATGGGACCATCTTGCAATAATACCCTTTCAAATAAAAAAAGAATTATGAAATTCGGTTCACAGTTCGCAAAGATATCGAATAACATACATGCAAAAAAAATATTCAGTCGAATTGAGAACCTCCTTTTTTGAAGTCGGTTAAATAGTAGCCTTACTAATTAACTACAGATTGTTTTATATTACTAATGAGGAAAATATGAGCATACGATCGGTCTAATGGTTATATTAGATAGATTGAACTTTTTTCAGTACACAACACAGAGGTATCATGTATCGATGTAATCGTGAAAACCCCTCCTTGCCGAGCCCCATGTTCGAGTCTCTTTCTGAACTCAAGACCTCTATTTTCTAATAGGAATTTATTGTTTAACAGGAACTGCGCGCAGCAAAAACGCCGACTCGAGAGTTCACGTGGGCCACCCGTATCTGGCTGCCGCAGAACTGGGTAGTGGTCCGGCACTTCCGCGGGCGGTCGGAGCGAATCCCCACCGTGCTGAGCTCGCGGGCCACCTCCATCGTGACCCCCCGCTCGGACCCCTCGCAGCCCGTGTTCCTCGTGGACAAGGAGCGCGTGCGGACCACCAGCACGCGCTGGCCGGGCTGGCGGCTCGTCAACCTGGCGCACAGGTATCATTACACCTCATAGTGAACCCCGCTCGAACCCCTCGCAGCCCGTGTTCCTCGTGGACAAGGAGCGCGTGCGGATCACCTCATAGTGCCCCCGTGAGGACCTCTCGTAGCCCGTGTTCATCGTGGAAAAGGAGCGCGTGCGGTGCCCTAGAGAAAGTCTATGTAAAATTGTCTTTATCTCCTTTTTAGAATACAGCAACGGGATCACTTTGGCCGTCCGCCATTTTATGAAATTCGCAAAAACAAAAAATATAATGAAAAGTAGGAATTCTCGGCGTGTGAGTCCGGCCCGCACTTGCCTGGGGGTTTATTTTTCTTTGCATTTAATTTAATCTTCCCCATCCTCAATTGGCGAGGTGTAATAAAACATAAACATCGTCATTCATACATACATACAATGGTGCGAGTAAATCCAAATTTTGCGCATCCACTGCTTGTGTTATTTGTTATCATTGTGTGTCCAACATCATGCTCGATCAACGGAGGGTGACGTATGTGATTCGTCCGAATTATCATTACTGCTTTTCAATCTTGTCTGTACTAACCTTACAAACTTGCAACAACTTAATATGTAACGTACAAAAATGATGTTTATTACAATAACATAATAAATAAGGCATTGCATATACGGGATGGAGGCCCGCGATATATACCCACCATTGTATCTCCTGTGTAGCCAGGATTAACAGCGGATACCATAAAAAAATTACCAATGAAGTCCACTGCAGTCCCGGGGTAAAACTACGGCTGCCTTGGAACTCACAACGAATTTAATCAGAAGAAATTGTTAGCAATAGTAAGCGTTTGGAATTTGATTTCCCTCGTAGGAATGTGAGAGACAGCTATATGGCAAATAAGGCATTAAAATCATAATAGATGTCAAGTCAAGCTCATCTGTCACACTAATCAGGACCTAAAACAGTGAGTTTGGTACCTAACACATTGATTCCAATAATAAGGCATTGTATAAGCATCATTTTTGTGTGGGATTTACGCATATGTCATGTTAAATTGCTGCAAGTTGTGACATTTGTTAGCTACTAACAAATGACGTGTCAGCTCATGTTGGGTGGCAGGACGTGGTGTTGGAGCTGGAACATGATGTTCCTGCTGGGCGTGCTGATCCCCTGGTGTTCTCCCGTCTCGCTGCGGACGCTGCTCTGCGTCGCGCCCTTCGTGCCCGACTACGAACTCTCGCAGGTATACCCCCGATAGTTATTAGATAGATAGATAAAAAATTGGTAGGATTATGCTCAGTCATATTTTGTAATGTTTGGTTTATATAAGTGATGATATTTTTAGCCGTTAGTAAACATAGGTCTCACCCATAATCTTCGATAATGATACATTTTATTCGTTAGAACGAAATATGTACCTAGCTGAGCTATAGCTATTTTATGTTTTTTTAACACTATATTTATTTATTTTTTATACTACGTCGGGTGGCAGACAAGCATACGGCCCGCCTGACGGTCTTTTCGTCAGAGCCTCGTTTGTCAGTCAGCAAGGTGCACCACGTGCAGGTGAAGTTGGCTTTGGTTCAAAGATGTTGATGAACCACTTACACCCCAAAAATTATTTCACTTTTTTTTATACCACTAAGGTGGAAAACAAGCATACGGTCCGCCTGATGGAAAGCAGTTACCGCAGCCTATGGACGCCTGTAACACCGGAGGCATCACATGCGCGTTGCCGACCCTGTAAAAACCTCTTCACGCCCTTTTTGAAGAACCCCATGCTGTAGTCTCCTGGGAAAACCTCAACAGGCAATTCATTCCACAGCTTGATAGTACGTGGAAGAAAACTTCTCTGGAACCGCACAGTACGTGACCATTTCGGTTCTAAAGTGTGAGGATGAATTCCCTGTCGATGGCGAGCGGTGCGACTGTAGAAGGAGGCCGTGGGCATCATGTCAAACAACTCCTCTGAACACACCCCATTGTACAAACGGTAGAACACACAAAGGGACGCAAAATCTCTTCTCAGACTTAAAGGTTCTAAACCGTCTGTCAGTTTGGGATCGTCAACAATCCTCATAGCACGCCTTTGAATCGAATCACAAGGTGCAAGCTGGTATCTAGGCGCTCCCGCCCATAAAGTTTACAAGTAACTATCTGACCCGACAAACGTTGCCCTGTTTTCCTAACTATGAATATTTAATTCGAATTGGTTGCCCGCACGCTGTCAAATGACTGACAGTTCTGTCAAACACCATGAAGTCATATTAGAAAGTTAATATGGTGATTCAGTTTTCTTAAATTTTCTCATATTCCGCTCAACATTCTATGCTTTTTTTTTCTTTCTTATGAACCTTCTCCTGAAATTAACAAATGCAGCAAAAAACAGAATTTGCGAAATTGTTCCATCCGTTCACGCGTGATGCGATGACATAGGGTAATAGATATTAATTTTTATATATATAGATTATTATAAGACTGGAGAATTGGGACGGGGGCCCACCACACATTCCCACCACTGTATCTCCTGTGTAGCCAGGATTAACAGCGGCGACCGCCAAAAAAGACTATGAACAATGAAGTCCATTGCAGTCCCGTGGTAAAACTACGGCTGCCTTGGAACTCACAACGAATTTAATCAGAAGAAATTAGTAGGAGTAGGAAGCTTTTGGAATTTGACTTCCCCTCTTAGCAATGTGAGAGACAGCAATATGGCAAATAAGGCATTAAAAGCCTAAAGAGATGGCTAGTCAAGTGAAGCTCAACTGCCGTGCACCACGTATTTTAAGTTTCTAACACTATTATGGACCTAAAACATTGAGTTGTTACCTAACACATCGATTCCAATAATATGAATTGCAAAATCGTCTGAACGCTTGGTAATTCTCCCTTGTTGCTACCAAATCTGAATAGTATACTACTAGTAAGACTGGAGAAAACTAATTTTGTGTGTGCTGGAGATACAAATAAATGTTTAATTTATTCATTCATTTTGTACCGTTTGCATTCATCGGCTCGGCACCCCTTCCCCTAGGATCCATCTCGAGAGCCACATGTAGATCCTCGGATTCCCCTCCATTCCAGCTCCTTGCGATCTATAGCAATAGGAGGGACAACGTTTTCTGGAAGTGGAGGCGGGTTAATGTATCAAAATCTTTGCGTAATTTCTGAAAGCTACAAAAAAATTGGTTATCTGTAAAGGTTTACGGACGATAATTTTACGTGATACCGTCATAAGAAAACATCAGCTGATGCAGTGGAGGAGAGATAGATGCGTCACAAGCCACGCTTAGGCAGATCGTGCCTCTCTATGGCTTGTTCCGCGCTCTCGCTTGCACGCTCGGCTCAGGAGGAACGTGACAATGAGTCATGCTTTTTCGTGCGTGCATCGATTTATAAGACGTATCACGTCAAAAATCTACGATATCATTAAATGTATCAAGATGATCTAGTAACGATCACGAGGAAAACACAAAATAGATCGTTGTGGAATTAATTAATTAACTTAGTGAGCCTGTCTTTAGCAGACTTCCTTGGGTGAAAATGATGATGATATCGTCTACACATGAATTGTCAGTTCTTCGCCAGACCTAAACACGACATAATGGTTGATGCTCCTTAAAAGTGAATGTATGTTGGCAGGTGAATGGGACGCTGTTCCCGAAGCGCAGCAGCGAGACACAAACGGTGTGGTCGAGACTGTTGACTCTCTGGCGACACGTCTCCAAGGAGAGGACGCGCTTCGAAACGGAGCCTGACACAGGTATGAATCGGCCAACACATGTCCCACTGTTGGGATACGGATCTCTTTTTCAGTCGAAGATGGTTTAGAGTATACTCCACCAGGCTGCTCGACTGCGGTTTGGCGCAGAATGTTCTATATCAGGTATAAATAAATAATAATTACTCAATAAACCAATATACACAATTTTGTCTCTCGAGTACGGTACATTTATCCACTGTTTTTATATCTTCTCCGGCGTTATGACGGACCGAAGTAGCCTATATAGTAAGAGTCGTTTTTTTTTTCTGCTTGACATATTACACATCGCGTACTAGTCCCGAACTAAGTAAGGCTTGTACTGTGGGTACTAAATACATATAATATATAGGCAACACCCAGACCATGACAAACAGACATGATCATGCACACTAATATTTGTCATGTGACGATCAGAACCGCGACGTCGGAGTCAAAGTGGCCCATTGCTAGCCATTCGACCACCTGGGTCGTTTGTCGATCCGTCAAAAATTCGGATGACGGAACTCGGGAGCGTGGAAAAACGGTAATTAAAAACATATGGGTAGTTTCTGCGGTCCGTCATAACATTGAAGCCGTGACGGAATAAAAAACTGTTTTGTTATTCGTATCTCCCTAGGGCTACTAGGCAAAGGGTTGAGCAGGCAGGCGAACCGCGTGCTGAACTACGGCGTGGTGGGCGGGCTGGGGTCGCTGGCGCTGCTGCTGGTGTTCCCGTGGGCGGCGGCGGCGGCCAGCGCGCTGAGCCTGCTGGCCGCCGCCAGCGTGCCGCTGTGGACGCCGCCGCTGGCGCTGGCGCTGCACGCCGCGCACGCGCTGCTGCGGGACAACGACTGCCCCCACGACGGCCTCAACAGGTCACTACAACTACCACTGGATAGATGGATACATAGATCATATTTTTATTGGTTTGCTGTTACACATTTAACTTTAACTAAAGAAAAGACACATACTTGAACAAATGCAAACAAGGATTGACAGAATATGTGGGACATGTTTAAAGATGATAAAGATTTCTTGCTGACTTATGAGTATCATCTTATATTTAGATATGAAAGTTTTCTTTGAGTTCAGTTGTCTGAGCGGTGTTGGAATATTGTTCCAGCATTTGGTGGCTTGATGGCGAAAGCTACTACATCAACACATATTCATTCCACTACTGGGATACGAGTCTTCCTTGCAATCGAAGGGGTTTAGAGATGTTCAACTGCATGTTGGTGGAGGCCAGTGTTTTCAAGCCATTCAAAGGCCACTGACTTGGCTTAATGACTATTATCTAATGACAACAGCCGGAACCGACGTCTTAATGTAGCCTCCGAAGCACGGAAAAACTCGAGATAAACAAATCCATCCATAGACAGGCTGTGGTTGACGTTGCTTAACCTACGTGTTCGATTAGACTGACACGCGCAACGACTCAAGAAGAACCAAAATCAAGAAGCCCCTTCGCCGGAACTAGCACTTAAATTCACTTTCACATTCAAGATAGTGTGACGAAAGTGAATCTAAGCTCTGCGGATTTAGAGTAGTAATGATTTAGATACATGTTCTATATTTAATTTGTATGACGTTTCTAAGTGCTTTATAAAGTCCAAGGAATAAAGATATTTTGATTTGATTTGACGCCACCGAGCTCCTCGTAGTGTACAGATGTATGCAATAAAACATATCTGAGGGGCAATTCTCGTAATTAAAATGTAGTTAATATTCAGTTCCGATCCAGTGTCGGTCTCTTAAATGTCAAATTTGGTATTCTCGTAGCACAATATCAAATTTCAAAGTTTAATTAAATTAGAAAATTATCAAAATATGACCTAAAATTAAACAAATTAAGATTGGAATCATACTGTACTGACAGCATTATAACATTCTTGAATTTTATCAAATCTTATTATCAGATTTGATAAAAATGAATTAATGAAATCAAGTACATTCAGTCTCGATTCAGTCAACTTTCATTCTGTGATCGTTAAATAGTTACGAGAATTGGTGTTCTGAAGTTATAATACTGTTTCAGATGGTTCGTGTTGCTTGAAGTGCTAATATGGCGGATCGCCGTGCTGGGAATACTGCAGCCGATCGCCGCGTTCATCGTAGCCGTTGTATTGTGTCCCCTGTGTGCGCTATTACTGCTAGTCGGTAAGTTACTACTCAGTATTCCAGTTGTCCTGGTCTCGCGGTATATTTTGACATGAAACGTCTTTAAAATCACTCCAATACATACGGGTACCAGCCCCCTTACCACCAACTCTTATTGCGATTGAATAACTGAATAGAATGCTTATTCATACCAATGAATAAGCGACTCTATTCCATTTGAAACAGAGTAGCTTATTCATTGATATTATATTATGAATAAGCGACTCTATTTCAAATGGAATAGAGTCGCTTATTCATTGGTATGAAAAAGCATTTTATTCAGTTATTGAATCGCAATAAGAGTTGGTGGTAAGGGGGCTAGTCAGAAAACTGGACTGTAACGAATTGGGCTATATCGTCTTACCTTAATAATTACAAACTGTAAGTCCTGGAAACATGAATCGCATGTCATTATTTAGCGTATATAGTCAGCTCGCTGCTAAGACCTTAAGTTTGCATCGGGGACGGGGTGGAGCGGCGCGGCGGGGGAATTGTACATTAAATTATGAAAATTTGTTAAGAAGCACAACCACGCTCATTGAGTTCGCGCCAAAATGTGATTCCTCAACATCTTTGAACCAAAGCCAACTTCACCTGCACGCGGTGCACCCTGCTGACTGACAAACGAAGCTCTGGCGAAAAGAGAGGTAGGGAGCGTAATTGTAAGCTACCCGACTGGGGAATGTACCTCCACCTTACAGAATACCGCAGCCAAATAACGGTTCCCTTGAGAGCTGTTGTGTTCCTGCGAGTGAGTGAGGTCACCAGAAAGGAAGGAGATGCTGCGATGGCAGCGGGGGTGGCGGCGCGCGAGCGATATTTTATGTTGCGAGCGTTAATATGGCTACGGTAACCGTTTCACATCAGGCGGGCCGTATGCTTGTCTGTCACCCAACATAGTATAAAAAAAAAAAAAAAAAAAAGAGGCAAGGCATAACGTATTTTTTAAACTGCCCGATTGGGGAAGTACCTCCACCTCACAAAATACCGCAGCCAAATAACAATTCCCTTGAGGGTTGTTGCGTTCCTGTGAGTGAGTAAGGTAACCAGAAAGAAAGAAAGGAAGGAGTATAGGCTGGCAACGGATCGGTGACCCCTTGGTGTTGCTGATCTCCTTGGGCAGTGGTGATTGCTTTCATCAGGTGACCCACATCCACCACCCACCCAAACGGGTGTGCTTTAGACCATATGACGGAAGTAAAACTTCTTGAGCTCTACTTATTTCCCTCTCAACTTCCGTTCGCCGTTTCCGTTACGCCCTAGTCACGTATTCATCAGCTTACTCTCCAAGTCAAGCGTACGTGAAGAAGTTTACTTCAAATAAATAAAAGTGTGTCTCGGTACAAGTAATGGTGAGTAGTGTGACCTGTTAGGGTCCGTTCACACAAACCGGCTCACAGAGGAGAGCAGTTATTGGATGCGTTAAAAATAGAGCTTCGTTTCATTGGCATACGGTTTACTTTAAAAATACACATCGGCTCTCGAGCATTCTCATATAAGAAAATAAGTGAATTAAAAAAATACACCTTACACCAATGATCAAAAACGCTGTTTTAATTGCCACCAAAATCTGGTCTCCTCTACGAGCCTTTAGGGCCTTTTTAAATTCATGCGTTTTTCGCCCCGCATGCGGTATCGGTCATAATGAATTATCCGCATGCGTGTTTTTTACTATGACAAATCCGCATGCGGGGCGATAAACGCACGAGTCTAAAGAGACCCTTACTTACGGCGTGGTCGGTCGGTCCTTAGGCAGCGTGTCGTGGTGGGCGGCGCGCGGCGTGTGGGAGGCGGCGGCGTGGCGCGCGGTGATCGTGCGCGCGGCGCGCGTGCCCGCGCACGACTCCGCCTTCTGCCGGCGCGTGCGCGGGCCCGGCCTGCACGCAAGGACCTACTACCAGATCACGTGCGTACACACACACATCACAGCACATCACATCACACCCGATGATGAACATCGTGTTCACACGCACCATCCCAACTAGTACTAACGCAGCTTTCGAACGGAAGATGAAAAAAAATGCATAACAACAAATAGAGAAATTGGTGAACAGAGAAGTATACAAATGTGAGATTATCTCTTCAATAGATTTCGTCCAGTCAATCCTACTGTGCATAAAGAAATTTTAAGCCGGGTACAGACTTACGAAACGTAACATGCAATGTAATTAAATTAAATTAAATTAAATATTCATTTATTTCCGATTTGAGTATCCATATAAAACATTATTATTAGTAAGGAAGAATTAATTATTTAACATGTCAAAAACAACACTATTTTATTGTAATTTTGATAATAATCAAAATTACACACTTTTATTGTACTTTATTAATGTACAATAAAGATTAAATAAAAGCTACACTATTTGTGACAGGTCAGCGCAGGCGCTGGCGGCCGTGACGGCGCGCGCCGAGCTCGAGGTGTTAGCGTCGTGGGCGGCGGACATCGAGCTCGCTATAGAGCGGCCTCTACGGGACTATCGACACTTCGTCGACGCTTGCTTCGGCCCTTTTTCCGTTCAGATCGCTAAGGTAATAAAAACACTGAGGTTTTTGTATATTATTTGTTTACAATCGCAATTTATTTTAGGGTAGACAAATGGATTCAACACTTGTCTAAATGTGACATTAAATATATTTGGGTATATTTATATAAGTAGATCTTTAAGGATGTCAAATGAAACTACAATTCGTAGTTAGTAACTATCTATCTGCATGGACCATTGTTTCGGGCAACTATCTTCAATGGGCGGTACCTTTCAAATATATATAAACACATTTCCATGTGCTCGTAGGAATATATGTAACTAGTTAAATTATTGTATTTTGTTTGTCAGACTGGTTCGTACAAACAACTGGAGAAGGAATGCAGTGATCTGACAGCGTCCCTCCGCGAGAAAGTATCAGCTCGCCGCAGAGAGTTGGCGCTGGGGCTCAGCGACGCGGCGCGCGCCCGCGTGCGAATGACCACGCACGACCTGAGAGTGAGCATAATGGCTAATAGTCTTTTAACAAAGTAACAGGTTTTACACGTATTGTCGATAATCGCAAGTAGTTTTGAATTATTTAAATTGTATTTTCCTGTACAAATGCTCATTTTAGAATTAGATAAACCTCTCTTTTAAGCAAGAAAGCTTCCAATTTGTAGCTTTATGTCAATTTGTCTTGTAGCTTTATGAAACTTCAAATTGACTCAAACATTAGTATAATGCACGCTGAATTGTTGGCTATTGCTGAAGCCATATCTTATGTTAAGTCGATTAAAGCAGACAACTTTGTGATATTAACTGACTCAAAGAGCTCGCTCCAACACTTGGCTCGGTGTACCTCGACTTATCGAGGGCTCCCGATAGCCTACTCAGTCATTAAAGATATCATGAAGTTCAAATCTAGCTCAAAGGGTATTGTGCTCCAGTTTATACCTTCTCACGTCAACATCTGTGGCAATGAAGCAGCGGACGACCTAGCTAACAAAGCTATTGATGAAGGTCTACCAATTGGTATATCTCCATTCTATATGGACTGCATCCATTTAATTAAGAAAAAATGTAGGAGTATTTGGAAAGAATATTTTGACGAAAGATGTAAAATAAAAGGGATCTGGTACAAAACTATTCAATCGGAACCTTTGAACCACACTTGGTTTGATAACTGTGATCTTAACCGGTTTGATACTATAACTGCTATGAGGCTACGATCTGGACACATTCCATTGAACAAATTTGGGTTTATGATGGGTAAGGTACCATCCCCAAATTGCTCTGAATGTGATGTTATCGAAGACGCGTATCACATACTAATCGAGTGTGTTCGTAACGAACCATTCAGAAGACAAGTTTTTGACAATATACTTTTAATCCAGTCAGAAATAGGAGGTTGTAACAGTATTCTGGCGACTCCAATGTCGGAGTCAGCAAGGCTACTATATAAATTGGTTAGGTTAGGCCTCAAACACAGGCAGTAACTAACATAAGGATGCATAACGGAGCGACATAGTCACAAGTGTGACTAAGCTCCTTAAATAAAAGAAAAAAAAAAAAAAAAAAAAGCTTCCATTTTTTGTTGTCGATAGGCTTTATATGCATTGTTTGGTGCAGCGCGCAGTGCACGCGTGTGCGTCAGAGCTAACGCGGCTGTGGAGCAGCGCGGCGCGCAGCGAGGAGTGGTGGGCGGCGCGGGGGCTGCAGCCCGCCGACTGGCACGCGCTCGCCGCCAACACGCTGGTCGAGGTACGGAGCGGGGCGGGGCGGGGCAGGGGCGGGGGCGGGGGAGGAGTGTCACAGACTGATGACGTGGCGTGCCGCAGGTGTTCGACGCGGAGGTGCTGATGCCGCTGGAAGAGAACGAGGCGCGGCTGCCGCTCGACAGCGGCGAGGGCGCGCGGGCCTGGTGCGCGCGCTGCGGCCGGGACGAGGCGCCGCCCGACGTGCTGGCCGAGCGGGACGACTGGCGGCGGGACGCGCCCGGTGAGTGCCGGCCGAGCGGGACGACTGGCGGCGGGACGCGCCCGGTGAGTGCTGGCCGAGCGGGACGACTGGCGGCGGGACGCGCCCGGTGAGTGCCGGCCGAGCGGGACGACTGGCGGCGGGACGCGCCCGGTGAGTGCTGGCCGAGCGGGACGACTGGCGGCGGGACGCGCCCGGTGAGTGCCGGCCGAGCGGGACGACTGGCGGCGGGACGCGCCCGGTGAGTGCCGGCCGAGCGGGACGACTGGCGGCGGGACGCGCCCGGTGAGTGCTGGCCGAGCGGGACGACTGGCGGCGGGACGCGCCCGGTGAGTGCCGGCCGAGCGGGACGACTGGCGGCGGGACGCGCCCGGTGAGTGCCGGCCGAGCGGGACGACTGGCGGCGGGACGCGCCCGGTGAGTGCCGGCCGAGCGGGACGACTGGCGGCGGGACGCGCCCGGTGAGTGCCGGCCGAGCGGAACGACTGGCGGCGGGACGCGCCCGGTGAGTGCCGGCCGAGCGGGACGACTGGCGGCGGGACGCGCCCGGTGAGTGCTGGCCGAGCGGGACGACTGGCGGCGGGACGCGCCCGGTGAGTGCCGGCCGAGCGGGACGACTGGCGGCGGGACGCGCCCGGTGAGTGCCGGCCGAGCGGGACGACTGGCGGCGGGACGCGCCCGGTGAGTGCTGGCCGAGCGGGACGACTGGCGGCGGGACGCGCCCGGTGAGTGCCGGCCGAGCGGGACGACTGGCGGCGGGACGCGCCCGGTGAGTGCCGGCCGAGCGGGACGACTGGCGGCGGGACGCGCCCGGTGAGTGCCGGCCGAGCGGGACGACTGGCGGCGGGACGCGCCCGGTGAGTGCCGGCCGAGCGGAACGACTGGCGGCGGGACGCGCCCGGTGAGTGCCGGCCGAGCGGGACGACTGGCGGCGGGACGCGCCCGGTGAGTGCTGGCCGAGCGGGACGACTGGCGGCGGGACGCGCCCGGTGAGTGCCGGCCGAGCGGGACGACTGGCGGCGGGACGCGCCCGGTGAGTGCTGGCCGAGCGGGACGACTGGCGGCGGGACGCGCCCGGTGAGTGCTGGCCGAGCGGGACGACTGGCGGCGGGACGCGGCAGCTTGTACTAGCGGGGAGAAGTTGCCGTACGACCCGTCTACAGTACTAAACACATTTAAGTAAAACAACGAGAGTTATAAATAAATAAATAATAGTTTACCCAATTCAATGCTGTAACACTACGTTGTGTTGAGAGGTGTATAACGTGATATGTGTGTGGTGTGTGTGTGCAGGCGCGTGGGGCGAGTGGGGGTGCTCCGCGGCGCCGCGCGTGCCGCCGCCCGCGCTGGAGGCGGGCGCGTTCAACCCGCGCGCGCCGCTGCAGCCGCCCGTGCCGCCGCCCGCCCTCGTCGCGCTCGTGCTGCACAACCGGTGCGTACACGACACAACACTACGCAACACAACACAACGCAACACAACACACCGCCACTGCCGACCCTCCCCCGTCCGATTACATTTCCATACAAAAGAAAGAAAGGAAGGAGTATAGGCTGGCAACGGATTTGTGACCCCTTAGTGTTGCTGATCTCCATGGGCGGTGGTGATTGCTTTCCTTAAGGTGATCCACATGCTCATATGCCTCCCTCTCACATAAAAAAACATAGAAAGGGAATTACTGTGCTCTTTGATAATTACGTCTAATATTGTACGGTTCTACCATATTAGAGCCAAGCGTATGTCAGCAATTTACGCGGCAGCGCCTAATATATATATGAATTATCAAATACACACAGCAGTTCGCGTTCGGTAGTAGTTAACCGCGCGTGCTCACAGACCCAAAGCCGTCTCACCAGCATCTCGTCATCAGCAAGAATAAAATATTATCAAGTTTACATCAAGTTTCATTTAAAGGGTGTTCGAACCGTACATCCTTTTTGGTCCTTCGAGCCGGATCTCGCGAGTGCACATTCGGGACTTCGGACTGTGTACAGTGAGGTGAACCAGCCATCGTAGAGACATCCACTGTGCTTCGGGAATCATCATATCAAAACTATCAAGAAACCTGTCGTGGGCAAGCAAGGCTCGCGACAATAGCATCAAGTAAGATCTTTCCTTATTTTTATCATATAACTTAAGATGGAAGATCTCCTGTCTCAACAATCCCAATTAAATTTGGCGATCGAACAACTGTATTCCAACTTTAAAAAGGATAGCGCAGAGCGGAAAACTGCCGAATACATCAGCAGTCGCTTAGAAAAACTAGAGCGTTATTGGCAAGAATTTCAAGCCAATCACGTAAGTTTGTGTGGGTATGGGATCAAGGACCATACCTACTTTATAAACAAGCAATACGAGCAAACTAAAGCAAGACACGACAATATCAAGTGTGTCTTCTTAGCAACAACGGTGTCAAAGGAAAGTAAAACTTTGACGCCCCTTTTGAAGCCTGCTACCCTTCAAGGTGTAGGGGAGTCATCTCAGCAGTCTCCGGGAACTATTACAACTGCTTCCAAACCATCGACGCCGCACACAGGTAATATCAATGAGTACTCGTTGCAGTCAGCAGGTTCCCAGGGGAGAGGTACCGACAGCAAGACGGACGAAATGCTAAGGAGACAGGCCAGCAACTTTAGAGCATTCCAGAGAACGATAAACAGCATAGACTTAGATACGGTAACTGATAAGTGGGAATTCGATGACTTCCTACATACGATACAGGTACGTTGGTCGGCAATAGATTCACTTCATTTAGAGATCGATAGCGAATTAGAGGGTCGTAATCAAGAGTATGACCAAGCATTTTTTAGTTACGAAAGTACGTACAACGATATCAAGAAGACCATTAACAAAAAAATGTGGTCGGTGTGTCATAGGGATAAATCAACACCTCTTCTGGAGCTCCCTTATTTCAGTTCCAATTTTCACCAGTGGGAATCGTTCAAAAACCTCTTCACTGAGACTATTCACAACAACCCATCGTTATCAAGTTCCCAAAAGATGCAGTTTCTCAAAGCAAAACTTAAAGGGGAAGCCGAGCGATTAGTACAGCATCTCCACATTAGTTCCGAAAATTATTCTACTTGTTGGGAAATCCTTAACCACAGGTACAATAACAAAAAACTTATTTTTACATCGCACATCAATATTTTAACTAACTGTCCCGTAATGCAGCAGCAGTCATCTAGTCAGATCAAGAGACTACATGACACATCATTGGAGACCCTAAATGCTATTAAAAATTTAGGGGTGGATATAAGCACATGGGACCCATTATTAGTCCATATATTGTCTCAAAAGTTGGACCCCGATACTCATAATGAATATGTAGCATCGTTAAAGCAACCAAGGGAGCTGCCTTTGTTACAAGAATTTTTGGACTTTTTAGAAGCAAAATTTACAGCGTTAGAAAGCGGCCGGAAAAAGCAAGAAAATCCGACGCTAAAACCTAGCTATAATTACAATCAAGTTGCGAAATACAAAAAACCTAACTATGTCAAGCAAATACTTACGTCAAGTAGCCGAGTTACGCAAGCCTCGACCAGCAAGAATAGCAGAACCGCGAACCACACATGTCCGATTTGCGAAACTGCCGATCATGCCTTATACTACTGTGCAAAGTTCAAATCAATGTCCGATCAAGCAAAAATAAACGTAATTAATAACAAAAAAATATGTCAAAATTGCTTATATGATCATCAAGGAAAACCATGTATTTCCGAAAAACGTTGCCGGGAATGCAATGGGCATCACAATACCATCCTGCATGATGTTTATAGTAGGTTAGAAAACAGGAATCTATCAGTCTCAAGAAACAGCATATATTTTAGACAACCTGAGCAAGTACAGGGGAATACGCATGTTTCACTACAGGGCGACATGCCGGAAGTTTTGTTAGCTACAGCGATAATTAAGGTCCAAGCCCAAGATGGATCTCTACACAACATACGTGCCCTTTTAGACCAAGGCTCCCAAACATCACTGATATCGGAGAGGGCAGCCCAGACATTGGGTCTCCCCCGTAGACAGTGTCGCGGTGTCGTATCAGGTATCGGAGACCGTTCGAATAACTGTAAGGGAATTGTTACATTAAAATGTTTTTCTATTAATAGCGATTATACATTCGAGTGCGATGCCTTAATTATGAACACTTTAATAAAAAATTTACCAAGTCGGACATTTAAAATATCCAATTTAGCATTCTTAGACAATATCAAGTTGGCTGATAATTCCTTCAACATCAGCAGCCCTGTGGACCTGCTCCTGGGAGCAGACATCTACAGCAACATTCTTTTGGAAGGCATATATAGGGCAGGTCCCAATTTGCCTATCGCGCAGCAAACGCGTTTAGGTTTTATTTTAAGCGGGCCTGTACAGCAAACTTTGCATTGTAACGTCGTTATAAATGACATCAGCGAAATTCAAAAATTTTGGCAAATAGAGGACGTCGCGGAGAACTCGGAAGTTTCATCAAGCGATCAAAGGGTTATTGAGTTTTACAAAAATACCACAACGCGCCGCGAGGATGGACGGTATGAAGTAAGGCTACCGTTCAAACCTAACTATCAAGAGCACCTAGGATTGTCAAAAAATAAAGCTATAGCACAATTTCTCCAAGTGGAGAGGAAATTTAATAAACAACAAAATATAGCAAGGGAATACAAGTTATTTATAAATGAGTATATTAGACTAGGCCATATGATTCCAGCCAGCGGTAACGAGACATCAGAATACTTTCTCCCACACCATCATGTACTAAAGCCAGACTCATCAACTACAGCATTACGAGTCGTATTCAATGCATCATCAGAGACCTCTTCTGGTTACAGTTTAAACGATTTGATGGAGAGCGGTCCAAACCTACAACAGGATTTGCAGAGTCTCATTATCAAGTGGAGACAGTATAAGTACGCATTTACTGCTGATATAGAAAAAATGTTTCGACAAGTTTGGTTAAACAAGGAAGACCAAAAGTATCAGAAAATCATCTGGCGTGATTCCCCTTCGGACAGCTTGCAGCAGTACCAGTTGTCAACCGTAACTTACGGTCAAAACGCCGCACCGTTCCTCTCAATGATGACCCTCAGGCAGTTAGCAAGTGACGAAAAATGTAATTATAAAAACAGCTCAGCCCCGGATGTAGTTGAGACATCATTTTACATGGACGATTTACTACATGGATGCCATTCAATCGAGTCAGCAAGCCGGCTTGTATCGGATATTACTTCACTTTTAAAATCAGGGGGATTCAACTTGAGAAAATGGAAATCCAACTCTCCAGAAGTACTCAAATCAGTGAGCAGCGATATAGAACAATTAAACTACAATTTCACGCAAGCTGAGTCAACAAAAACATTGGGCCTCGGCTGGAACCCTAAGCAAGATGAGTTCCATTTTGAATCACGGATAGGGTCGTCTCAGCAAGTGGCGACGAAACGAACATTGTTATCAGACATCTCAAAATTATTTGATCCTCTCGGTTGGCTATCTCCTCTTACCATGAAATTAAAACTTCTGTTCCAAGAGGTTTGGCAGTCTGCTTTGCAATGGGATGATCAATTACCTACATCCATGCAGCTAGAATGGATACATCTACGGGAAGATATCAAGGTCATCAATCAATTACAAGTACCAAGATGGATTGGATCAACTGAGCATAACAAGATCGAGATTCACGGCTTCTCAGACGCGTGCATCAGAGGTTACAGCGCTGTAGCGTACTGTAGAACAACAAATAATGGAGTCTCTTCGGTAATAATTATCGCCGGCAAAACAAGACTAGTGCCTCTCAGCCAGAATATCTCACTGCCTAGATTAGAATTATGTGGAGCACTCCTGTTATCAAAACTTATAGCGAAAATCAAAGACTGCTTATCAAGTTACGATATCAAGATTTACGGGTGGGTTGACTCAATGGTGGTACTAGGTTGGCTAAATGGTGAACCCGAAAGGTGGAAACCATTTGTCGCGAACAGAATCAAGCAAATCACTCAAGTGATACCGCCAGAGAGGTGGCGCTATGTCAAGTCAGCGGAAAACCCAGCCGACTGCGCTAGCCGTGGGCTTACAGCAACCCAGTTAAAAAATCATTCACTGTGGTGGAAGGGTCCAACCTGGCTATTAACATTCGATGAATCAAAGACGACGCCAAATCAATCAAGTATGGTGTTTCTCACAGATCAAGAAGTGAGAAAAACTAAACAAATAACAGCAATTGCTTTAAATCAGGAAGAAAGCATTATCAAGCAATTATTAAGCAAGTATAGCTCTCTATCAAAAGCATCGAGAGTCTTAGCATGGATCTATCGTACCAAATCATCAAAACAAGCAAGCAAGCCTTCTTACCTTACTATCAAGGAATTACATCAAGCAAAAATAAAAATTATAATTTCCGTGCAAAATGAAGAATTCTATAAGGAAATTCAACACTTACAAAAGGGGGATACGATATCAAGTAGTAGCAAGCTTTGTATGTTCAACCCGTTCTTGGATGAAGAGCAAGTTCTCCGAGTGGGTGGACGGCTAAAAAATGCTCATATTAGCAAGGATATGAAGCACCCCATATTAATCCCCAAAAATTGTCGCTTAGCCGATTTAATCATAGATGAATGCCACGAGCTCACATATCATGGTGGAGCCCGTGTTACATTAGCATTTATGCGACAACGGTACTGGCTAATTGGTGGAATCAAGACTACCAAGCAGCGACTTAGCAAATGTGTAAAATGCAGGCGACACAGCCCCAACATCCAACCTCAGCTTATGGCGGATATGCCGCCATCACGTGTAACCAGTCCATCAAGATGCTGGCTACACACCGGTCTGGATTATACAGGCCATGTGTATATCAAGTCGAACAAGGGACGAGGAATCAAGACCTCAAAGGGATACATAGCAGTATTTGTGTGTATGGCGAGCAAGGCCATACATTTAGAATTAGTAACTGAATTAACTGCCACAGCATTTCTGTCCGCACTGCGCAGAATGGCAGCGAGACGGGGAGTACCAGCTCATATCTACAGTGATCAAGGTACCACGTTCATAGGAGCCAACCGAATACTCCAGCAGGAATATGAGGAAATTAAGCAGACCTTTAATCAAGAGTTTATGTCCGAGATAGCCCAAATGCAAATTAACTGGCACTTCAACGCACCATCATGGCCGTCAGCAGGAGGTCTGTGGGAAGCGGCAGTTAAAAGTCTAAAATATCACTTGAAAAGAGTAATAGGAGAACAGCGTCTCACGTTTGAAGAATATAGCACGTTACTCTGTCAGTTAGAGGCGTGTCTCAACCAAAGGCCTTTATGTCCATTGACAGAGGATCCAGACGACTTGGATTGCCTGACACCAGCACATTTTATAACTAATGGGCCATCATTGGCATTATATGACACAGAAATAGACTTAAGGATCTGACGCAAAAAATATTCGCAGACGTATGGAAACGTTGGCGATCTGAATATTTAACACAATTATCGACTCGCAGCAAGTGGAGACAATCGAGAGACAACATAAAACTAAACGACGTCGTTACGATTAACGACGCCAACCTCCCAGCAGGAAAATGGGCTCTTGGACGAGTGGTAGAACTACACCCGGGAAGTGACGGATACGTCAGGGTTGTTTCGTTGAAGACAAAAAACGGTATTATGAAACGTCCCGTAGTAAAGCTATCAGTATTGCCAGTTCATCCTGAACGGCGGGATCAAAAAACGGAATCAATATCAAATCAAGAAGCAAGTAACTCTAATCAAGCAACGGGATCTAAATCAAGAAGAACAAACTTTATTAAAATGGTATTCTCACTCATGCTGTTCATAATGACTCTTATTACCAGCACAGAAGGTGCATACAACATAACGCAACTGCAAGCAAATCAAGGCTTGTACTTCGACAAAATAAATAACATGTATTTAATTCGAGACGAGTGGCGCCTAATAGTCTATTATGACATGAATCCGTACCGCGAAGGGTCCCAAGTTCTAAATAAACATATTAATTATCTTGAAACCACTTGTAAAACGATAAGAGTGCAATCACAATGCGAAGCGATCATGTTACAATTACGGCACGGGTTCGAGGAACTACAATATTACGACAGTGTTTTAATGAATCAGCAGCAAGCCCGTACGCGATCAAGACGCGGTCTTATCAATGGGGTGGGATATATCGCTAACAGTTTGTTTGGCATTTTAGACAGTCAGTTTGCCGAAAAATACGAACAAGACATAGAGCTTGTCAAGAAAAATCAAGAACATCTGGCTACGTTATGGAAAAATCAAACTTCTGTGGTAGAAGCCGAGTTTAACTTATTGAAACGAACAGAAGATATAATGAATAAGGAACATAAAGCTATAAATCAAAGACTTTTCAATTTGGAAACCTCACTAAATAAGGTACAAAGTGAAACTTATAATACGTCTCAATAACATGCAGGAGACTTTATTGGACACCATGACTGATATTTATAATGGACAACTGAGTCTTCATCTATTGACACCCGACCAGCTACGTCATCAATTAAGCATTATCGCCGGGCAAATTCCAAGAGATTTGTTTTTACCTATTAACCTTATCGATTTAACTACGGTCTATCATCTCTTAAAAACAAAAGCAAGGATGTCGGCCAACTACCTTATATTCGAAACACGAATTCCCCTACAACAGAGATCATCATCATCATCACATCATACCTGTATCCAACTACGCAGCGATTAATATCAAAAAGGACGCTATGTTACCGATGTCCGAAAATGACATACCTACGACGTTTGTGTTTACAGCAAGATACAAATACAATATTATGCTCATTAAATACCCCAGTCTATAACATCAAGGATGACGACGGGTTTTGTCTGACAGATCAGGTAACCAGACGTTGTAAAACGACCAGCGAGCGATGTGAGTCACATGGACGGAATTACATGCCATTAATAATTATATTTATTTTTGTTGCGCTGATTGCCAACTAAAACTATTGTGCGAAGATCAAGTTACGCTATTACAGTTATCAAGCACTGGTCTATTGACGACTGCTGAAGGATGCATTCTAAAATCTAAGAACTTCACAGTTTATGCTCACAAGCAAGAGGCGAGCAACGTCTAAATTAAGGCTAACGTAAGCATTTCTTCTCTTATATTTTTAACCATATATTTAATATTCCTGTGCCGGTACCTCCCCCACAAGTTAATGAAACATTAGATAATTACGACAAGCAAATGGCGGATATCCAGCAAAAATTAGAGCAAATGGAGCAGACGATACCCTTATACAACGAAATATCCGCCCATGAATTCCGCTATATACAATGACGTATTGTATAGTTGGGGTGATCATCGTCGTTGGAATCACAATCGTGATGCGATGGAGATGTAGCAGAAAGCAGCCAGCACAACAACAAAGCAGTAAGCAGACAACCTCTCCGCTGGCCGCGGATGAGGTTCCGCGGGCGGCCGCTCGCCCACGAGAATCACAAGTTTCGTGTAGTGATAAACAGTGTAATGTGAACCCGGGTTGTACTAGTGTCCGCTATAGCAAAAGTGAGCAATACTTACAAAGTGGTGATAGTGTCAATGCCGGTCCACCCATTATCAAACAAAAAACAAACCGATCAACGTCTCCAGTGTTACGCTCAGTGTACATTGTGGACGATAGAGTTAGATTTAATTCCTTGTAGCATTTTATTATATAAATCAAATTTACTAACATATATTTAATATCTAGCATTGTTTTTCATCTTGTACCACCGTCATTACTAATCATTTTTTGTCATTTTTCGGCCTGGGAGCATGTACGGTTCTACCATATTAGAGCCAAGCGTATGTCAGCAATTTACGCGGCAGCGCCTAATATATATATGAATTATCAAATACACACAGCAGTTCGCGTTCGGTAGTAGTTAACCGCGCGTGCTCACAGACCCAAAGCCGTCTCACCAGCATCTCGTCATCAGCAAGAATAAAATATTATCAAGTTTACATCAAGTTTCATTTAAAGGGTGTTCGAACCGTACAAATATGATGGACGACATGGATTTGTCCCAACTTAATCTAGGCTCGTTGCTCATTATCACATATAAAAAAAAACATTCACCACCAATTTTGTATGTACATAAATATCATTACGAGTATAAAAACTCAAAAAATAAATAAACAATAATGCAACTTTATTATACGCGAATACATTGAGTAATTTTTCTGTAATAATTCCAGTTTTCCGTATCCATAGTTAATAACATTTGTGTATGAACTCTCTAATTGTATTGGAACTGTTTCTTTCTCTTACACCTACATGAAGTAACAGTTATTTTAAAAATACCTACTAACGACTTGGTCCAAACGTACTCTTAAAAGATCTCAAACTCACACGTAATAAAAGACGATCTTTCATGTGACGCATTTCAAGCGTAACTTTCTTATGTTTTATTAATACATATTAATAAAAAAAATCCCTATTGCTAATAGCGACACTGTAGTATATCAGTATATTTGTTCCTGCAGGGAGTCCGACAATCCGGTGCCGTTAGACTCTGAGCTGTGTGCGGAAATATTGAAGAGTCTCGAGGACGCGCCCGACTGCGATGACAGAAGAGGTAATTTATATGCTGTTAGTTAGACACATTTTACTTCAGTACAAACGAAAAGATCTTGAGTATCTGCTTGTAATACAGAAAAATATTTTTGGATCAAGCTGAAATATATTTTTTATCGACGAGCTCGGTGGCGTAGCGGTCAATGACGCGGCTTCGACACCAACGCTCATGGGTTCGATTCCCACACAGGACAAACATTTGTGTGCATGAACATGTCTGTTTGTCTTGGTCTGGGTGTTTTCTATGTATAATAAGTATGTATTTACAAAAAAAAATGTATTTAAGTATGTTTATCAGTTGTCTAGTACCCATAACTCAAGCTTCGCTTACTTTGGGGCTAGATTTTTTATAATTATTATTATATACTAAGTCTAGTGGAAAACAAACTTACAGCCCGCCTAATATGAAGCGGTTACCGTATCATAGAATCTTGAAATAAGATTTTCCAATGTCCGTAATAATTCGTCCATATTAATGTTTGTAATGCAGTCAAAATTTAAAAGTAAATACATTCATTTGATTCTTATTTTTGTTGTATTGACGAAATGTTAATTATAAGTATTTTAAAATGGAAAAGTTCACGTTAAAGCTTTGCAAACTTTTTTTATAATTTTTATAAGTGATTTCAGCCAACTTGCTATTGGATGCCTCCCCAAGGCATCCAATGCCTCCCCAATGTATAATTGTCCAATAGCGTAAATGTCATCTTGTTGAGTGATATCTCAAAAACAGTTGTGGATTATGTTTGCTGTATCGTAAATGCACTTAGTAGTGTTGATCGAAAAATGGTTGTTCGAGCAGAGTGCGTGGAGCGATATCGCGGCGGCGGCAGCGAGGCGGGCACGAGCGAAGCGACAAGCGACGCCTCGCCTGATGACGATGACCATGATCATCCGCCTGATCATCCGCCTCCAGAGGAACTCTGCAGGTAATGTTACTATAACTAAATAACAAAATGATATTTAAGATACAACCGATATTTTGTTACTTTTAAGTTAAAGCTAATTAAAGTTTAATAGGTATAAAAATATCACGCAGTATAAGTTTTCATCAAACTGCTAGATACAAATTCCAAAAGCTTCCTACTCCTACTAATTTCATCTGATTAAATTCGTTGTGAGTTCCAAGGCAGCCGTAGTTTTAGCACGGGACTGCAATGGACTTCATTGTTCATTGCCTTTTCTGGCGGTCGCCGCTGTTAATCCTGGCTACACAGAAGACAGGTGGGAATGTGTGGTGGGCCCCCGTCCCATTTTCAAACAGCTAGATTCTGTTGCGAATGTATAAAACTCGATTTGAAGTTTCTCGCTATGTAGATCTCTCAATTTGACGTAGTTGGTCGGTTGGATGTACTCTGCATAACAGGGTGCAATTTAACCTACTTCTAATCAAACCAAGAATTGCTCTCAACCAGGTGAACATAGTGGTGTTGTTTAGTTACTGACGCCTCGACAATGTTTTTCGAAGAAACTCCTTTATCTTGAATATTATTTAGATTTTTACATTTTCTGTTTTTAACATATATGATGGGGTCATATTAGGAGACCACTCGGATATTAATCGGTCGTTTTGAACGTGATCGTCAATTGGACCGATTTAAGGACCCCTGAAATAAACTGGTCATACATTTTATTTTTTATTTTGCATTTTGTACAAATATGAATGAACTAGCAAAGAGTCATTCGCCGAGAGAGAACGGTCGCCTCTGAACAAACATGCTTCTTGTCCACATAATATAAAAAAAATCGGGTGGGGCTGTGTCGGTGCTCACGGCCGTTGATTAACATGAAACATATCAGCGAGTCGTTTTTAGTGTTGTTTCCGTTATTTTACGCAATGCCCCTCCCCCGTCGCCCCGCCCGACCCCCATGCAAACTTAAGGTCTTAGCAGCGAGCTGACTATATACGCTAAATAATGACATGCGATTCATGTTTCTATGACTTATAATTTTTAATTATTTATTATTTAGGTAAGACAAATTCGTTACAGTCCAGTTCTCTGACTCCGTAGGTATTGGAGTGATTTTAAAGTCGTTTCATGTCAAAAGGATGTGATCGACAGACAGAAAGTCGTCACGAGGGTCTTTTGATCGGGTATCATAAAATATCGGAAGGTATCGTATTGCAGGATATCGGAGAGTGGTTCTCTAGCGGCGTGTCGCTGGACGTTGACGGGACGTGGCGTGCGGCTGCGGGCCGACCTCGCCAGCCCCGAGGATGTCACTCTGGATGCTGAGCGGCACCAGGGCACCTCCGTGTGAGTTACATACGACATCATACACAAAGATCGCTTCACACACAACTCCATAGCACACAAATTAAGCTGCACACCAGTAAAATAAAGTAGGCAAAGCAAAATATATATGAGACGCAGAAAAACTCTGAATAAAGTGCATCATAATTCATAATATTTCAAAAAAATTAAATTGTAAATTAATCCAAATTTTAATATCACGACATATGATTGTGTAGTTAACTGGGAGACGGAAACTTAGCGAAGCACAAATTGCGGGATTTATGAGCGCCTCTATATGAACTAGTAATCAGTACATTGAAAAATTGCATTTATTATTTTTTATTATTTCTTTTATTTATGTATAATTTTGTTCCAAACCAAGTTTAGACGTTAATACTATTTATAAACGCCTGTCAGGAATGGCAAACATGAGATATTATAAATAATAATATTTTAAATGTGACTGTGAGTTTGTTTGTTACGATTTAACGCCGAAACTACTCAACCGATCATCATGAAACTTTGTACACATATTCTCAAATGTAATAGGTAGGACATAGGATACTTTTTATTAAAAAAAAGTTGTCAGAGGCGAAGCCGCTGGTAGAAGCTAGTTATTTTATAAACAATCTTTTGTTACAGGTAAAGTTGGGAATTAGATAATGAAACAGCAGATATCCCTTCGTGAAAGGAAGTATGAAGATGAAGTTAGTACGCGGGCCGTCCGTTGACAACGAGTTTGTGAGGGAGGGGGCATGGGGGGGGGGGGGGGGGGGGGGGGGGAGGCCGGTGACGCCTGCACAGTCCTACGCAATCGAACGCTTACGTCATTGTGATGGTAGGGTAAAGGTGTAGTATCTTTGTAATATATGCGATGCTGAGCGTACACTGTGGCCTGCGAACAAATGATACGGAATCTGTGTGACAGACATCTGCGTCCTATATAAGAGGCCATATGATCATATAGTCGTATTGTCATGATGATTTCGACATATCTAAAATGAAAAAGAAGTGATTATAAATTATGAATTAAAATTCTCTTCCCATCGAATGAAATGAAAATCTTTTCAAAACTTTTAGACTTTTTGAATGCATGCACGAAAAAGCATGACTCATTGTCACGTTCCGCCTGAGCCGAGCGTGCAAGCGAGAGCGCGGAAAAAGCGATAGAGAGGCACGATCGGCGTAAGCGTTCAGCTTGTGACGCATCTATCTCTCTTCCACTCCATTGGCCAATGTTTTCGTATGACATTATTACGTAAAATTATCGTCCGTCACCCGACTTTACAGACAACCAATTTTTTATTTCAATATTTATGTAGAGACGTACCGTTCCCGGCTGTGTTGCCGAAATTGCCAGGAAAAATCCCAAGATCGGGAATGTTCCCAATATTGTCCATACAAAATTTTCGCCCCTAGCTATATTGCCGGGAACGTCATACTATATCTACATATATCAATGACTTAATAAGAACATTCAATTGACCAATCAAAGTTAATAAATAACAAACAATTTTAAACCTAATAGCGTTGATTATAAAGATACATTTTAAGCGACAGTGTCCCTGTATCTTCATAAATTACTCCGTATACTGATATTGTGCGAAATACCGATACGCCAATGTACGTCATCTCTTTAAAAGTATTAGTGGACTGCAGTGTACGTTCAACCTTGCGTCTTAGGCATTACGGTTCAATTCGCTATGTAATATGTTAGCTAAAGTTTACTCTTGCCTAGAACTTGATATTTGTATTGCCGTAAGTGATTTATTTATAGACTTTATTTATATGTAACATTGAGATTATATGGAATTTCCATTAATGGAGTTAGGTCACATTTTAATTGGTATTTCTTTGACAATAAGGTACAGAATGCTCGTCAAGTTTCAAAGTGTAGCTTGGGTTACATTGATGAATTAGGAAATAATAACGATATCGTACCCAGTGTTTCTCAAAGCGGGTCGTAGACGGAATATTGAATAATTTAATAGCTATGATTGCGTTTATAGCAAGCAGTTATTTATTTATATGAAAGCATACATTTTAATTAATATTCTCATACCTCTCTTTTTTTTCCTCCAATCCGCAGTTGAGCAGATTGATGGAGTACGCTTTAAACCCCTTCAATTAAGGGGAGACCCATATCCCAATAGTGGGATGAATAAAAGGTTGACGACAACGATCTCTCTTTTAACGGGTTCCAGTCTCCAGCGTCCACTAGGCAGTACAGTAGTACTACGACTTCTATGTACGCATAGTAATTACGCGATTTGTCTCGTCGAATCAAAAACAAATGTCCATAGCCTTGTCTTTCGTTTGAGCTCTATTAATCTCTTCCTCACTCTACCAAATTTAGGTTAGAAATCAGCGCATATTTACAATTTATTTTATTTCTGCAATATTTACGAAGACTTGAGAGTCTCTTGACATCTGCGAAATAATATACTGACTTATACACATTTGATTTGTACTATGTCGTAAGCGATCGCATGAGTTCGGAGCATTACCGTTGATAAAGATGGCAAAGGTATTTTTCGTGTTCACTCTTTCATTTATTTTTGTGAGTGATAAAAAAGACAATTGTTTCGAATATAAAAAAGAAAATAACACTGAGGATTTGAATATATGCCAAAAAGCTCTATGTCTTCAACAACTGTTTTTATTAAGGAGGGTCTAATGCTAGTTTAAGAAATAACAATATTGATTATGGTTTACTATATAGGTATGTGACGGATGTGGAACTAATCAAAGATGACAAATATTCCTTATACGTTTTTTTAATCAGTGTAACCCAAGTTTAAAGCTATTTTAGGTTGGTTTTATATTACTATAAGAAAGCTACTTTGACGCTTAAAGAGTAAGGTTTAAAATCGCGTAGTGGCGTACAAGCTAATTAGATTAGTGTGGAATTGAAAAGACTCGGTAATATACCTCGGATCAAGTGCACTTTGCCTCAAACAACGATAGTGCGTATGTGTAGATTGATAAGGTTGATATTCGTTTGTGTTAGCTGTGGACAGTTATTGTTTGCTGCCGTACGGTGCTATTCAACTGACGATATACTTACCGGGTCGAAGGGGAGGATTTAATAAAATAAGGGGACCATTGCTCAGACTCTGTAGCTTCTTATTGGTGATGCAGCCTGTATGATGCTGGGCATGCGAAACAAAATAACATATAATAAAAATATCTTCATTCAATCAGCCTGTATCTATCCACTGCTGCTGCCTTCTCCAATGCTTTCCACCAAACACGATCCTCCGTCTTCCGCTTCCAGCCGCTTTAAGGTCATCGGACCATCTAGAAGGAGGGCGTCCAACGCTTCGTCATCCTACGCGCGGCCGCCGCTCTAATACCTTCCTCCCCCATCTGCTATCACTTACTCGGCAGATGTGCCACTACAGCTCGCAAACTCTGAAGGCTATGTCGACAACTTTAGTTCTCCGTCGAATTTCTTCGTTCCGGATTCGATCCCTCAGAGAAACCCCGAACATAGCCCTCTCCATCAATCAATAAAAAAATCTCCATCAATAAAAATTAATTTTAAAATATATAGTTGAATATCGTCGTTGTTTCGAATGTAAAATATCCTTTGTGATCGTTGAATTTTAAAGAAATCAAGAAATATGCTGCTCAAATTGACAGTCAATTGTCATAAAAGGTGTCAGCATCAAGGAATTGTCCTGTCAAGCATCTTAACAGACCTGAATCTAGGAGGGGAGGGGGTAAACGGGCGGCAAATTTAGGGGGCTTCAAATTCATCGCGGGGGATGGGGCGTGTAGGGCCTTCTGGATTGCATATCAACAGTTCAGAAAAATAAATCTGATTACCGCAGTATATAGTAAGAGGAGAAGCACCGCACGCCAGCAAGTGAGGCAAGCCGGAAACGTATCGACGTTTCTCGATCGAGAATTTATAAAAAAAAAATATCTTGGCATTTATTTCGATATCTTCGTGACTTTTTTTATACCAAAATTTATTTCTACGTAATAGAGTTTCATCAATTTTTATATCATGAATTATACAAAAGTATTCTAGTTGAAATATATTATGCATCTACATTTTTGCGGCATTTATTTTTATACGTAAACGTTTCAAGTATCGATGAATTTGATTTTTATTTGTGCCATTTTTGTGTTGTGGTTTCTGTAGCGAATCTCTTATGCTAGCGCTAAAATATCACAGAGAAATAAATGTTTAATCTTTCGCTTGCCGCGAATTTTAGTGCTGTACCAAGCGCTGTATATACACTGTGCCCACTATGGGATAGCGGCACGCGAGTGGTTAAAGAACATTGTTACAAGTTTAAATTGCCGGTCCTTGAGACAAGCAACATTGCAAACTGATGCAATGAAATGATCTCTGTGACGATTATATGTTATGTAAAACATTTGTTTCATTGATATATCATTTTCCGTTGATAGAGCATGAATATAAACGTTTTAAAAGTGTACCGGAAACGATTATCTCGAGGGTTTATGATTGACGGACAAACCCAAAGTACAATCATGCCCAAGGGTACTTTAAGAAGCAGCCTAAGCATAGTTTAACACGGCTATAAAGTTTGGTATCTCATATACAATAATTGAATATATGTTATATGACAATGCGGATTAATTATAAATATTTATTGAGTATTGTTTATTTTAACTTTGTAATTTTTCAATTGAAACCCCCACAATAATTATTACATAATCATTTAAAACAGTAAGTTAAATAATGTTGTGATTGAAATTGTTACAAATAAAACACTAAGCATTGATTATAAATGCTATTATATTTAATTATATTATAGTTTGTATTATATTATAGTTTTCAAGTTGTATCTACGGAAAATGATATATGCTTTATTAAATCCATCCTGTCCCCAATAGCACCGAACTGTAAATTTGCGTTAGCTAGCATTTCGTGTGGAAAGTTAATAAAGCTAAATTAGTGATTAGAAATATCCCCGTAGTCTTATATTTCGATAGCGACCTCCTTTCCAGTTCAAAGTACAAGTGAGATACTATTGTTACTCAGTATACAAGAAGTCCGTTCCAATCTTTAGAGGAGAAATTATTTTGTGCTTACATTATGGCCTAAAATGGTGTAAATATGTATTAGAAAAAAAAAACAATGTGACAGAACTGGTGGATGAACGAATTATATTGTTATAATAATTTATTCTCGATTTTGTTTATGTTGAGAATAAACTAACAACAGTGCAACACAAAAAAGTCGACATAAATAGAGGCGCCACTTTCTTCGTAAGAATATTTCTCACATGGTAACCCTTGAACAATTTCGTGTTGCTATTATTAATAAATTTAATTCCCTTTCTACTCTTTTGTGTTCCACTGTACCAGTATCAGTATAACAATAAAACCGTAATCAGTTCAAAATCACTCCTTCATTGTAATTGAGAAAAAAATTGATTCATTTCTTTCAGTTTTTTTCTCAATACAGTAGGGTCAGAATTATTATTTATTTTAGGAATATACTTTTTTACGTTCAATTCTTGATATAATAGTGCCTACGCCGGGCGAGTGTGTGGCGTCGCCAACTCGCCGTGTAAATGAAGCAAATAATATGTACACTGCCTAAAATAATAGATTAGACCGATGTTCCCATAGCTCTTTATTATATGTACTGTCCTCATAATAATAATTATAGGTAATACGATTATTGAAGCGAATATCTTCGTGCGTTTAGGGGTAGGAGAATCTCTACTTTCGTGATTGAGGATAAGCGAATCTCTCGAAGAGATCAGCTCGGGAAAGCGTTTAATGTTTAAGGCTTTGGGTCAATACTTGTATTATACAATCGTGTTTCGAAGGTTGAAATGTTAACAAAACGATGTGAAAATCGCTATTATTGAGAACGCAATAGGAATAATGCAGTTTAATTATATATTTTCTGTTTTTGTGAAACTCAAATCTTTTGAATATCTAAATTTACGAATGTAATTACAATATCATTAAATAACAAAATGAGAATGCATTTGTAAAATAATTTAGAAAATCAGAGTCAAAGTCTATTGCGACTTGTCGATTGACTGAAATGTAGATTGAACTCTTTGTATGTACATACGTTGTCCAAAAACTCGCAAAAGATATAGATAACAGGTTAGTGAAGAAGTTTAAGTTAACAGCACTAAGGTATGGTAGTTTTAGAAAGCACTGAAATAATGCCTTGTTTGTATGTAACTATACGTCGCTCATGTAGTGTTAATCGCCCACGTAGAATATGTAGTACCACCGACACTAGTATTAGAAATAAGAGCACTATTCATGCGATACGCTTATATACTGAAACGGTGCAATATGCACCGCTGTATGTCAGTCATTTTGCTCACTAAATGGCATATAAATTACTATGACAGGACTTCCAATATTAGAAATTGTCCGAAATAAATTTACGCCCCACCTGTGTACTATGTAGATTTTCAAGCGTGGGACAGGCAACGCAAAGTTCCAAGATGACTCTCCACAGCTACAATAATGGGTGTCTCCTAGCATTAGTCTCATATGTCCTCGTCATACCGCATCTAGGTTTGTTCCCCTTTGTTATGCTCCACATGAAGCATACGCAACTTGCATTTCATATATTTCCCAAGGTTAAAGGGATTAAAAGAAGCATACGGAATTATTACATCCAAAGGGAGCAAACTAAATTCGCAGGAGCTCGATGGCGTCATTGCGCGTGTCAGTCTAATTGAACACGCAAATTATAAGGAAATTCGAGGGGAAATCCGTATCCAAGCCGGGGGATGGATCAGGGTTGACGACGATACGGAATTCACAAGGCTTAAGACCGGACGCCGATCACTTAAAAAATGCTCTTCCAGCGAACAATTTGTCCATGCAAGAATCATTATCGTCTTATATATTTTTTTGTTATTTCTATCACTTGTTTATGTACATATTATCTATGTATTTATTGTATATATGTTTAACTATGTAATAATTAACTTGTCCGTAGTATTATTTTGTAAACCTTTTGCAAAAAGATGAATGGTAGGGAACACTTTTAGTATCATGTCCGCCTAATGTACCCGTGTTTAGTGTTGGTAAAGTTTTAAAAAACAAATAAATTACGTCATATTAACATGTCTCGAAATACGACTGACCGATTGTCTGCGGGTTGCCTATCCCATGACAACATAATCACAAATGGAAGGGTGCATCATTTTCGTTCAGAATTTGTAGATGATCTCAACTAATAGTATCTTTTTTATAGCACAACCCGTTGCTAATACCCGCTGTTTATTAACAACGTCACTGGATACACCAAATCACAATTTTAGCTTCTTATAACAGTGTCGCTGCTTTAGGAAATAATTTTATGTTCTTGGAGTACATTGCACTGTACTGGGCATAAACGATTTTTATCTACACTTATGTCATAAATCTATAATGATTTTGATAGCAGTTAACATATGACATGCATTATGTCATCAATATCATACAAACTATTGTGTTATTTGTGGTTCCAATCACACCACTAAAAGGCAGATAAAATATATTTATAAAATTTAAATCGAGTTGCTGCTGTTTTATTACAAATACTTTTAATTTATTTCGAAACTACTTACTGCGTCATAATGATGGAGGTATATTGTTCCAACATTTCGTGGCTTGAAATCGAAAGCCGGGAAATAGTTAAATGGCGGTGGTTCTATGAGAATATCTGGCAAGCATTATCGCGATATTACTTAATTTAAAGTATTATATTTTATTTATACAGTAAGTGTAGATAAAGTTCTGTATGCGACTGTTCTAATTACGTATAGGTAGAGAACGCTCGTGTGATACTATTATGAAATTAGCCTTTGCTTCGCTCAGCTGGTTCCACAATCACACTGGAGTTCTAATATACCCATCATTTTATGACAATTGCATAAATAACTAATTATTTTTTATTTTCCAGTTCGTAGTAATATTGATATTAATGTGTTTATAGTCATCGAGGGTTTCTACAAGTTAATTGTAGAAAATCTGTTTCAAAAAGAGTTTTATTTGACAATAAGCGACATTGACTCATGAACTGTGTTCTTTATGCACTTGTCTGTAAGTTCTTTGTTCATTTATATAAGGTGCTTTTTTTGTATTAGCCAGGAATTTAATGGCAGATAGTATTAAGCCTACTTGTTACGTTAGTGAAGAAATATGGCGTCCCAATATCATTAATAAGCTTTGAAAAAATAAATAACGTAGTCAATGAACTGGTTTCATAGTGCTTAATACATTCCGCGCTATCAGATGAAGTCGATAATAACAATAACAGCTGTACGTAGGTAGCGTCGTCCCAATTGCATATTTCCTTTAAAATGCGTTGTAATCAAAATAGGATAGGTAAAAAAAATGTAATCAAATGTAAAACTGATAGGTAATAATAACATACACTTACAGGAGGGCAGATGATTGTCCTTATCAAGGTCATTGAACTTTTCATCACACTTATTATCACAGGTTTTGAACTGTCAAATTAATATCATAATAAATAAATAATAAATATTGTCAGACAAATTACACAGCGCCATCTAGCCCCAAAGTAAGCGAAGCTTGTGTTATGGGTACTAGACAACTGATAAACATACGTAAATACAGTTTTTTTTTGTAAATACATACTTATGATACATAGAAAATACCCAGACCAAGACAAACAGACATGTTCATGCACACAAATGTTTGTCCTATGTGGGAATCAACCCCACGAGCGTTGGTGTCGAAGCCGCGTCATTGACCGCTACGCCACCGAGCTCGTCGAATAATGTATGTGTTTGTTTATGGAAACATCATAAAAACACTTAGTTACGATGTTAGTTTTCAAAAATAACGCAGTCACATAACATGTTCTACAATAACTTGGCGTGTTTAAAAGCTCATTCAAATTATTTACACAAAATCACAATTAGCCACTAATTTATCCACGTTTACATACATGTTTTACCACTTTTTTGCCATGGAATGTCTGCGGAAAAAGTCCACTACCGCTTTCTGTAACTGATCGAGGTCTATCTGTACTGAATTTCGTACAGATATTCTGCGTGCGCATTTACACTCGCGACAAGAAACCATACCATACCATTTCGAGAAATTTGTACATTTCGTAAAACTGCGGCGTATAGGCATGATTAGGTCAACACACGGACGAATCACGGTTAACACTGTTTTCGTTTCCTTGGATCCTTTCTTCCTTCTTTCTCGCGGCGCGAGCGCTGTTGCCGCGCCGCCCGTGCGGGGGCGGGCGGCAGGAGATCAAGCGACAGACATCGCTGCGAAGCGGCGGCGTTTACAAAGGGCGGCCCAACGTTTGAGTAAACTTTGACTTTACCGCGGTTATCACCGTATTCGGAAAGCGTTTGGCAGCTCGTGACGTAGCCTTTCGGCACGGGTCATACCCGAGCGCATTGACCACGCCGTCTAGACTGCGACACAGAGGGATGGTTCATACAAAGTAAACTAATCTTTTCATGATGCGATTTTATTTCCTAAGAGAAAAAAAATAACACGTGGGGCACAAATTTCATTTACTATCGAAATCGGCATATGTAATACTACTACCCTTTTCAATCCTGGCAGATAAATCAAAAGCTCCCTGTATATAAATAAATAATTATTTGATTTAAGAAGGAATATTGTTAGCTCGCATAAATACTTGGATTTCGAGAAAGACGTGTATGTGCACAACATGAAATTGATATGATAGAATTAATTTTGATTGCTAACATTTTGGCTTGTAATTTCTGATAAAAAAAACTACATTGCATTTTTAACACGTTGTTCCGGTGAGACCGGTTCGATCGGGCATCGGTGTGTGAAAAATATCAATTATATTGCATTTTTAATATAGAGTTAATGTTGCAATATGTAAGAGACCACAATGGTAAGCTTTAGTTAGGTTATACTATATGTAGATATTTATGGTATGAAATTTCGCTTACTTGGTTTAACAGGGTAGTATATAAATCCTTGACCACAAGCATAAAAATCATATAGAAAGTTATTTATAATGCGGAGAAAAAGTAGAGAAACAGGGGTGGTACAATAACACCTTTTTGTCTGAAAAAATAAGTGTTGCATTGGTAACCCTAAACAGAAGGGTTTCGTACCTGTTTACATTTGTTCGCCATTAAGAACTATATGACTATAATATGTCTAATTCTTAGACGATCTGTATAGTTGCCATTTATTGCCCTACAGTGGATGAGTGGATATATTTACGAAGTATATGCACGTATACACCTTTCGTAATGTTTGACATTAAATATATACGGACTACGTAGTCAACCGGAGTGCATGAATAGACCAGAGTGGTTAGTGATAGTTTTTTCATCACATTCGGACGTGTTAACGTTTACAAGCCGACCAAATTGAGAAAAAGTTTCATATCGTAAGTTTAACAGACGCGTATTACATATCCAAATTAGCCGGGTTGCTCACTTCAAAATGTGAACAAGTAAGCCACATAAACATAAATTCACAACATGAGAGATCTTCTCTATTTGCTCGGTTTGTTTACGTTGACATGATCGAACGCGAATAAAAAAACTCGCACTAAGCACTCTGTCCGTGTTTTTTTTTTTTTTTTTTTTTATATAATTGCCCTGTTACAAGTAAGCGGTTATTACAGCGGATCGGCAGCTACGAAGTATACCGTCATTGAAATTATGCATTCTGTTTATTAAATGATAGACTTAGAGACCAAACATAATAATAACATTCTTGTTCTGAGCACAAATTTACGTAAAATCTTTCAACACCATACAATAAAAATAAAAATAAAGTTATAACTATAGAGTGCAACTACGATAACGTGGGATTCATTCAACATATTAAAATTTTGTGAAATACGCCTTAATCTACTCTAAATAGAGGCTAAAATTCTTCATTATTCAAATTTATCTGGACCAATGGTCTCTTTTGTGTTGTACTAAGGTTGTATTTCTCGTAAATCGCGTAGGTGACATGTTATTTATTGATCTTTAAAATTATTCCAATAAATATGTTGGTGTTATGCACTGCTCATAAAACGTCGACAGCTGCCCATCGCGCTAGGAGCATGCTATAAAAGTGAGATCAGTGTGAGTGACATCGCTAGTGTAGCATTGTACAAAACATTTGACGCTCTCTCGTAGATGTAAAGCCAAATACATATTGAGAAATAAATTATATAATAATTATAATAATATATACAAGATGTTTTAGCTGATTTATAGTGTTTACGGAACTATTCGGGCCTATTATGTTGAAAATATAGTTTGCCGCATCGTTAAAATTATCATTAAGTTCGTAATGTTACTTTCCTGATAATGTTCCTGGGGCCTTACCACAGGAATGGAACTATGAAGGTTGCGTATTTATCAATGAATTTCATTCATAAATTCGCAACCATGATGGTTCCATTCCTGCGTTTAGAGCTTGTGGTAAGGTCCCTGATCCAATGGCCCTATATATGGTCCGTTTTCCAAGCCTTCGCTTTGACAAATTTTGTCCACAGAATAAGTAATAGTACTACCGTGGTATAATATCTTGATACTCTTAGTTCGATAAAGCGATATTATCACAAATAAATATACTTCTTGAGTCAGGAACATTATGGATATTATGACTTTTGGGAAATTGACATTATGAACCGAAACCTTCATAGTGTAAGTCTACCGGTAAACTGCGTAAGTCACAGAAGGAACTTTATAATAACTCTTATTCTTTAAATTTCATTGAAATCTTTAGAGACGTTTGTAACGTCGTGGCATGTATGTCACGCACGATACGTTAGATTTAGTTGGTTCGATAGGAATATACTAGTTAACAAGGAAACATTATGTAACCTGTCGTGAATGGGTTTTTATTATTTCGAGCTCCTCCGAGATTTCACGTTAAGCTGTCAGTCCCGGCAGAGGCCTTTAGGTGGCTTGAAAGCACTGGCCTCCATCAAACATAGCTGAGCAGCGTAGCGGAGTATACTCTAAACCCCTTTGATTGAGGATTGACAAATATCCCAGCAGTGGAATGACTAAGGGTTTACGACGACGAAAATAAACCGATAGACTTACAGATGTGGAAAATACCATAGCTGTTAATGTACCGCGAAGTTTGTAACCACGCCCGAGTTATCATTAGTTAAGGTCATCATTTGCTCATATTAATTTAAAGTAGCTAGTCCTAAGACGTATCACAAATGTTCTATGTTTGTTAATTTTAATATTTAATGCACAAGCGAAACTAAATATTGTTTGAGATTTATTTTAACCGAGCCCGGCTTTAGAAGCATAATTTTGAATTATCTATATTCAATTGATAGATAATTTAACATTGTGGATTGGATTTCGACTCATCCGTAAAGCACAGTTCGATGCGATCATAGAACAAAAACGTATTAAGCCAGCTAGATTAGATGAGGAATATGAATTCTTCAGACTCACGTTTTTAGAATTCTTATCACATTTATTTTTCGATATTGATAATCAAATAATATTAATCAAATAATATCTGCCATTAGCTACCAAAGTGATACAGATCGGTCTTTATTCTACGGATGAGTCGATGTATACCTTAGGGATTGGATTAGGGAGTGTATAATAGAGTAGGTATCTACTCATAAAATAGGCGAGATCTAAAGCCTGAAACTGAATCGAAAGCATAGAATTGTTAAATTACATTTTAATCGAATCACCGCGCTCCTGATCTACCATTTTTACGGTGAAAGCTCTAACGGGGCGCATAAGACCGGCTGTTGGCGTGTCAACGTGTCGCCACGCGTTCGCTCGTAACATTGCTACTCACTCGGCGATCTCCCGTCTCGTTCAGTCATATTTTTATACGAAATAGTTTCGATGCTTTACATCTTCCAGGCGACGGGACAATTTTTACGTTACTGATTTCTCAAATAATCCGTGTAAGACTTCCGATGGCTGGTTATGTATGACTGAATATATGACAGTTTATTCGGGATCTCCGATAAACAAAAAATGAAAAAAATCTTTTTTAAGGTTTTGACGATTTTTGTTTTGTCTCGTTTTAGTTTATATACGTACACTATCTATTCCAATCTCTATAAATTGACTTCACTAAAAATTTATTCAACACGCTGAAGTATTAACAAATAAATCTATGATCACAACTCCGTTTGTCCTGTTTGTATTACCAAAGTCAACTAATAAGCTCTTAATATTTATGGCCAAGCACATAATGCTTTAACGCTCATTATTATAATAATTTACTGTGTTGTTGTTGTTGCAGCTTATTTTTGGACCGTTCCATAATGTCCGTCCTTCAAAACTACCCACCATTATAATGTAATAGCATTTAATGTAATGAATACAGAGATGTCAAATAAAAAGAAGTAGATAGGAATGTTTACATGTTGGTAGCTAGTTGTAAAATGTTAGTGTATAGATGTGCAAATAGGACTCCTAACGAGTTCCTAAGAATTCGAAACAGAGAAAAAGAGCTCTCCCATAATGAAGAATGTTAACTAATTATGATTATTAGCACTCCATATTCTCTGTCAAAAATAAAAAATACTAGTGAAAGAATTACTTCGATATGTCAATTAGTTTCCGATTTAGAAGTAAAACAAGTTGTAACCGGCTGCCGGTTACGGTGTGACGTCATCGCACAACACGCTTAGTCTGGCTCACTCAGTCCGCTCGCGGTCGCGCGCTCGTGCCGTTGAAATTATACCTAAATACTATAATTACAATTAAATAATTAATTAAATACTATAATAATAATAATTAATTATACATTTTATTTAAATTAATTTTATTATAGGTAATTACTATAATAATTAATTAAATACTATAATTAGAATGTCACATCCCTAATACTAAGCGAGTCGTGGCCGTGGCCCGCGCGACGCGTTGTGAAATGACGTCACAAGCGGTCACGTGACTGTTTGCGGTACTCGATATTTTTCGAAACTTTGAATGCCTATAAAATCAAAACTACTAGGTATTTTTGACTACAACAAAAACTAGTGTGTTTGTATACATATAGGCTTTACTAAGACAACATTTCAAGAGATTTGGCATACCTAGTAACATTCTTCATTGCTCTTAAGTTAAAAACACTGAAAAACAGTCGTATGTCGCCAACAGTTTCAGATGGCCCCGATTGATTCCGAGTTGCATAATCAAGGGCTAGCCTGCCACTTTGAGAGTATCGCCTATCTACTACTTTTTACTTCACATCTTTGAATAAAAACTCTCGATTAACAATTTATGACTAGATCATGTTATTAAAAATGATTTTTCAATTCTTGGCTACATTTTGCGTTTGAATAAAATTATGTATTTAGAAAATGGTTTGTGTGTTATCAATTGCGTATATTTGGTTTAATTGCCTTGAATCATTTTCATGACCCCAATGTAAACGATGCAATATTGTGAATCTTTTATTTATTAAACAGTTAAAATCACAGCAGTTATTTGTAATTTTATGAACCCACTTCTGAACGATTATACTTTCAACTACTATGGTTAGAGTTCTAGTTGACCTCCCATCGGAGTGCAGAGTTCCTGATAAGTGGTAAGGGGTGGTTGAGGGAGGAGGGTGATAGAGAGATTAAAAGATTTTACTCAGAATTAAATGTGATGTGTGAGGTAACGAATATCCCGTTGTCTATTGGTACGTTGACGTTACTATTGGTATTATTTATTTTGTGATAATGACTATAAATTACATCCAATGGTTGGAAAATGATGTTAGGCCTCTGTTTACGAACGTGGCAAACATGAGATGAGAGTTTGTCAGATCCGTTCTGATGATGGTGTAAGTTGCTCTTTTTCTAGTGTGAATGGAAACTACTCGTATCAAATTTTCTATAGCTTTCTGTTTTGCTTAGTTTGGGACTAGATGGCGATATGTAATTTGTCGATTAGAAGATACTTCCGATTTCTGAAAAGATATTTGTCTTAGTTCATAAGCTGTTTATTTTTCTTGGATGTGTTATTGAATGAGGGCTTCTTCCTAGTGTATGTAACCTCTTGACTGCGGGACTCTCCGTGTGACCACATCTGTTCTCTGTAGAGTCGCCCCAGTCTGTTCTTTAATTGACGGAGATTAGATATGCGGCAAGACTATCGTCACTCAACCTTGCCTGCTTTAGCCGTGTGCCCCCCGATCAGTACTACTGGTAGAACAAATGATACAACCTTGTGTCTCTAGTACTACCAGTAGTAGGTACTAGAGACCAATCCCATCATTGGTAGTACAATTGAACTCATCATGACTGTTGCTGAGGCACTGAATAAGTATATTTTACAAATTTATGGGACGGGCTGTATGCTTGTTTGGCACTTTCAACCCAATTGCATAAATATTTGATATCGACAAATATATAGAACTCGATCGATCTGTGATAATTTGGTAATTTTAATATTTTACCGCAGTCGTTGGTTTTCAGTTATTGTATTTGGACAGCTGTACTTGTATTCCTGAGAATTTATCGAGCTCGATGGCGTCGTTACGCGTAACTAATCGACCACGCAAGTTAAACAACGTCGCACGGTGAGAATCGGCTTTCATAGACTAGGGTTTCAACTTTTTAAGTGTCGATTTTTTTGCCAAATATTGCTTCCATTAGCTATTACTATACAAAAAAATAACATCTCTGTTAATTCAGAACAAAAACGAATGAATTATATTTTTTTATGAAAAATTTGTATGAAACTAGTATGAAAAATCCCTTTAAGTATCTCTGAAACTGCAAGGAAAATCGTAATATCCTTAGAGGTGGTTATAGTACTAAAGGGCTAATTATTTATGATTTTTTGATATACTTCACATAACGGTTACCGCTGAAAAAAAAAACAGTGGATTTTTAAAGTAAACCTTATGCCAAACATTGGCATAAGGTTTACTTTAAAAATCCACATCGACTCTCAACCATTCTCATACAGCAAAAGAAGTGAATTTAAAAAATAAACCTTATACCAATGATCTAAAACTCTGTTTTAAACACCACCAAAATCTGCTCTCCTCTCCGAGCCGGTCTGTACGAACGGACCCCCCCAGGGCTGACGACGACCACGAACTACTACTCGACATAGATACGAATACGTACCAAATGCATCGAGACCATAATAGAGCGTTCTGAATTCGACAAATTGACGACTAATTCTGGGAAAAATCATATCTTCGCTATGTTATGTAGTTTAATAGATCCCGAGTGGGCTGTGCCGAAATAAGTTTATTTCGGCACTGCCACAAAAAAAACCTTATAGCTCTTTAACGGGAGAGCGACAATTTTTATCCTTTGGTCGACAAATTAAAGACTAATTTTTTGTCTAGTTATAATCAAGATCTGAAACCTGGGCAGTGCCGAAATAAAGCACACCGTTCTGCTAGAGGTAATCAATATTACGATGTTGCAGTTCAAAGGACAACCTGTTATGCTAAATCTCAAGGGTTTAAGAAATAAAACACGTTTGTTATTGAATGGAATTTAAAATTTATTAAACCTACCTATCTAGTAATAATTATAATCTTCACATCTCTGTTACACGTTTAGATCACATGGATTTGAAAATTATTGTTTATAAAATACCTACTATGATATTAATATGTAGAAGCTTGAATGCATATTTCGTTACAATAAATATAAAAAAAAATTAAAAAACATAATTCATTTTGATCTCGAACGCGTAATTGGTTCCTACTAGAACATTATCTATTTCTAATTTAACAATAATAATTTGAAAGAATTTGTTGAACCTACCTACCTAAATATTAAATAAATTGAAACAAAATTATTATACTATATAATAAAATATTTAAAAAATATTATTATGCGTATGCTGTTACCTCGAAAGCTTTAATCAATATTGATTCTAATTGTAATAACGTAAAATGCATACGGTAAAATGGATTACAAATGTAAGAGTAAAATAATTGCTTAATCTATAATAATTGTAAATCATACTAAGTGACAACAAGAACCACATCGCGCCCATCGAATCAACACAGACGAACTAACAGATTTGCATTCAATATTATTATTAATCAATAATCATAGACAACTACTTTATTCGAGTGTGACATTTTGTATTTTGAACATTAATAACGTTAATCGAAATGACAGTTATCCACGACCATGAAATAACCGAATATTCTCTCATATAAGCTAATGTGTTCCAATATTTTTTTAGTAAGATCACGCGTCGAATAAAATTAAAGTTAAATGTCTATGAACTGTTATAATCCAATACATGTCGCATATTCACATAAATTTACCAACAAAACTACACTACTCTCCATGTGATAAAGACTCTATATAAAAATAAATATGTCTCTAATACACATCTAAATTTTAAATCATTAGAAACACTAGCAAGCTATATACTATAATGCAATGGCCACACAGTACATTTTGTTTCGACACTCTTAATATAAACAATTTTGAGACTACACACATACATACTCAATGTTTGTGACGTTCTAATACCTATCGCACACACTTACCTAACGTACGAAACGCATTTTTTTTTTGCTTTCTAGATTTTGCCAACATTTTGAGATTTCTACACCAGGGCAGCATACATATTGCCAGTACGTTGTGAATAATCAGCACAAGCCACACATGCAACGAACTGCCATTCTACGACGATGATATCTACATGTACTACCATACCAACGTCAATGGAGTTATAAACTCAAAAATCAATTGCTCACGTCCGATGTCGCACTTGGACTGGATACTGGCCACATTTTTTAAATTTCGTCATCTCTATTCTGGCTGAAACCGATACACAAGCATGTCGGATAATATTATGGGAAAGTATACTTTTCCTCAATGTCTTAAAATAGCTCAAACAAAGCTGATAGTGCAGTTTTGTCAGATTTTAGAAACAGCGCCAGTGCTGCCGCCTGTCACGAGCTCTCAGTTTATAACACCATTACTAGCACTGTGCCATCAGTACGCGAATCGAAACGAGTAATCAGTTTGGTACAGGCTGTAATAATTATAATTACTGCTGTGTTTAGTATCGAAATTACAAATATATAAATTTGTATAAACGCTCGGATGACCGCATCCCGATCGCGGGTGCTTGAGTTTAACAGAATAGTAAAAATTTGCGTCTCTAGAAAGATGTAGAATAAGAAATACAAATGTTCAAAATCGTCAGATGTAACCCTATTAATTACAATAAGGCCCAATTCACAAAGAGACCGCACCAACTCGTAGCACTATAAATTTCATATTCATAGTTGAATTTACATGGTATCGTTTGGATGATTCGAAAAGGGCGAGTAGGCGTTGGTCGTTAATCAATGTGAGATTGGCTTACCACTACAGGAGCCCTCGTGGAGCATTGTGGTGTCGCGGGTGATATGATACGTAACATGAATTACATAATCACGTCGTCACTCCTGAACGAGTTAGGTAATGCCGTCCGATGTCATCTCGGTGTGAACCGAGCCTTATATTCAATTCACAGGTGAATTTGTGTGGCCAGCGCGTAATTTCCTTTTGTATAATCTACCATTTCTCATTGATCCGTCTTATTGCTGTTTAACAACAAAAATCATGTCAAATTGTGTATTCAAATGAATTTTGCCACTGGGCCCTTGCGGGTACTAAGAAACGTCATTCGTTGTTTTTAACATTAATCATTATGTATATATCTTTTTCATTATAATATCTTTTTAAGAGGATACGTTCACGCTCCACACGTCCCTAAAACAAACAAGGTACTTATCCTAAATCCTTCTTACCACCAAATTGCACGCCTTTATTGCAACCGATGGATCAAAATGTTATCCAGAAACTAAAGTCCATATTATTTCTCAGAGTAGTGACATAACGAAGAGCCTCAAAGATTTAAATTTGAAGGATTGTTGTATTCTCGCTCGCTCATGCTTGGAGCTGTTTCACCTGAGTTAATTCAATCATCACGGAACAAGCTATGGTCTACAATGAATGCTGTATCAATAGAAACAGAAGAATGGAACCCTGAAGATAGTCTATCTATTGCTGATTTGTTGCACAATTTATCAGAAAGAGGATTAGTGAAGAAAAGACGAGAAGAAACAAGTGAAGAAAATTTCAATTCTTAGTTTGAAGGGTCCTTAGAAACAGCAAAATATGACAGATGAAGAAATATGTGAAGCAGTACAAGAGAGCCTTGTAGAAATATTAGAGTCAAGAACTACTACAACCGTAAAAGTAAAACCAGATACAGTATTTAGTTGTATCAATACCTGTATAACATTGGGCTGAAGAAAGCGGCATAGCTGCTGACTGAATGAAGATATTATAAATCTTCGAAACATACGAGAAAATGTTTTTAAACAAGAACTACAAGTTGCACAAAAACAGACTTCAATTAAAGATTGTCATAAAACTATGTAATTACAAATTAATTTCGAGACACTTATGTTACTGTTATAAAAACGTGTAGAACATGAACTCAAATACGTCGTATTTTCTATATAAAACACTTTTTGTTTATTACGTTTTTTCGATACAATCTAGTAATCCGAACATTCCACTAATCCGGCACCCTCTGGTTTTTAATAGTGCCGGATTAGTGAGATTCCACTGTATATACTTATACAGCCAGGTCTCCTGCGATACTATTTTGTTTTCTAATACCAAATATCGAACAAAATATGGGCGTGGCCTAAGTATTAATCATTTTATCCAACGCGGGCGGAAAAACATTCCCGCGTTCGACTGCGCAGAAGTTTGGTTGTTCATTTTTAAAAGTAGCAGAAGACTGCAAAGCTAACAAGTTTTATTTTTTGGAGCAGGAGACCCTGCTTTAAATGGCAATAGGACTGAATCAATAAGAATAGCGTCATATCAAAGTCCAGCCGTCATTATCTTCTACGTATCTAATACTTATTCACAAAACACTTACACACAATATTCGTTCCTATTCAAACAACACAAAATGTGCCGTGTAGACATGAACTGCTGTAGGGCGGCCGTCCACTGGATCGCGACATGCTCGCAAAAGTACGTACTAAGATACTGCAACTGCTGCAGGCAACAACATGATATATTTTTAATAGTGAAATTATTTTGTAACGATTGCTTATTTACAGTCAACAATGTCAGTTGAACAATTGCTTCTACAATTCTATAAAAAACAGCCCCCTTACCACCATCTCTTATTGCGATTCAATAACTGAATAAAATGAAATATTCATACCAATGAATAAGCGACTCTATTTCAAGTGGATTAGAGTAGTTTATTCATTGGTATGAATAAGCAATCTATTCAATTATTGAATCGCAATAAGAGATGGTGGTAAGGCCCCTGAACTAGATCAGAGATAGCCAAGAAGTCGGCCCAGTCAAGGAAGAAATTGCGAAAAGAAAACTCACTCCAGGGGCCTTACCACAAGCTCTAAACGCAGGAATGGAACCATCATGGTTGCGAATTTATGAATGAAATTCATTGATTCCTGCGTTTAGAGCTTGTGGTAAGGCCCCTGAACGAAATTTACTAAAAGAGGTACTTTCTCCACGTGATAATAACGTATAATATAGCTTTAATTTATGTGTATCTCTGTCACGCCCATACAAGTGCGGGTCCTATGTGCTTTATTTATGTAACAACTGTCCAGAGTCCCCAGGGACATCCACTAATTGATTTTGAACGCCGTGTAGAAATAGAAATCGCTGCCATCTCGCGGTTGGTTACTTTATACACTACACAATATGATTAACGATTATATAATGAACGAATTTCGTTCAGAGGAATAATATTTTATACCTCCGCAGTATGTAGTCGACACGAAACATATTATGTGTAGCTAGACATAGAACTAGAGGTTGTAAAAGTTTAGCTGCCTCTGTACTAACAAGAGACCAAAGACCATGTTGTAAAAGTTTGGCTACCTCTGTACTAGGCATGCATAAACATGCGAGTAAAAATACTTATTACTAATTCTAATTGGCGCCATACACAATCACCAATTCCTTACTGACAACCAATCAAAATTAAGTTTTGAACAAACGTTAACTTAAAAAAATATTTTGTTCGTCTCGCAATTATTATCTGTAACACCATTTAAAGAGTATTTCAAAGGAGATAATATAATATTAATTTAAATAGCGTATCGCGCCATGTTCAGTGGAGGGCCCTCCTAATAATACCAATCTGTATATTGAGTTAAAGGCGGCTGTGGTCATATTGCTTCTGATTACGATACATCGATGCCACTACACACTTAAAACAATGTCCATTACAATTTGAAAACACTACTTACACCTAGATCATATTATATCTAAAGTTAAATTTGTTATTACTATTTTATTAATATACCAATACAAAAAATTTCAAGATTTTCAAAATATATAAATATTATTTTTAAAGTAGTAAAATTGAAATAAAATTTATATAAAACGCTTTCGTATAGTATATTAAATGGTACATCTTACATAATCCCATAAATCTAATTGCGTGATTGATAGATTGTCAATGATTCTTAGTGATATTGACCCAAAAGACGTTACTCGTGAAGAGAATAAACACTATCGTCTCAACAAAATAATTATGTAAAACAAGAAGAGCATGCAACAATGCATGCAACACAACACGGGTCTACACTACGGGCAATATTAACAATGCCACATCTCGAACATCGCCGCATGTTGCAGATGGCGCTACTTTGAAGCATCGATTAGAAAGTCATTGATTTGACAATTAATTTGAATTTTAATCACGACTTTGTTAACGAAACCGAGTTAATTTCACGTAAACCAAAGATAATATCAAATAATTTCTAAAATCAAGTTATTTTATCTCTACTTACCTACATAAATCCACTTTTCACAATGTTAAACCAGTGATTTTGTTAATGAAAAATATCTTGATTGTACCAGGATTTTTTTATTCGTGTGATACGTCATATCCGATTGTACATCAAGCACATCACTCTGATGCCGCGCGTCGCTAATAAACTAGTCAAGGAGTACATTGAAAGTATTAAAATTAAATGCATTTTGTGTTATCCGCCCCACACCAGTGAAACAAAAAATATAAACATCGCTACAATAAATTGGGAATGTTAACTTAAAATGCTCTATAATCTAAGAAAACTAAACCAGTACCTTCGTTTGCATCAATAGTACAACAAAAACGTGCGCTTCGAGTCTACGCGGTTAATAACCGAGCATTACCAATAAGAGTAGTAAAAAAAACAAAACAATTCCAAAAATATAGCTTAAAATCCAATCAGAAGCGCCCAGAAGCGGGCGTACAGCACAGGATATTCCAGCGTCCTTACGATATTCGATATATTAATATTGGTCCTTAATAGTGGCTAAGTCGACGCAAACGGAAACAATATTGTGCTTAAAACAACAGAGTGAGGATTGCAGTCCCTAGATCCATTAAAAAATGTAAAAAACGTAACAAGTTCTGATTTAAAGATAACTCTAGTCGTCACGCCGGTTCAATATCCATACAAAACTAAAACTACGTTAATTATATCGCTAATGATATACCGTGGCGTTGCTTCCATCGACGTCCAGCTCACACATACACCGACAAAGACACGAACACCTAAGGCGGCCGGTGAAAGCACTACCACCCAATTAAGAATTCATAAATTTCATAAATAGCTATAATATGTTTAAATTGCATATCGGAAAAGCAACGAGTCCACTAACACGAGGCTAAACAAACCAAATTAGTCAACATCCAAAGCATAGTTATTCTCGTATGTCATAAACTTCTACAGCGTGTAACCATGCACTATATATATTTATTTTATGAAAATATCCAATACATATTTAAATACGTAATAATGTGTATATAATGTATGCATTTGTGTTGTCAACATTGTAGATTGCAGCTTTAGTGTTACAATCACAACTATATCGAGTTGGTATTGAAACTAACATCATTTTAGAAGCTTCACCGATGAAACATTCACTGCAATCTCTAACAAACAGTAGTTGTACACGAGCCTCCACTGCATGATAACGTTACGAGTGCGGGAGTACCAAGTCGATAGATCGTTACAGGAATATTTTTAGTATTTAATAAAATTTAAAATTATTAGTCATATTATTTATATTCATGCTGGAAGTCTGCAAACGTTTCTATCTTATTTATATATAAATGACAGTGGCAGTTAATTCGAAAATTCCTAGTCATGCTTTATAATTTCATCCAATAAATTTACCAGAATAAGTCTTGCTCTTTCACTAAAATTAAATATCCTATAATTATTATCGAGTTATATACCCCATTGTACCCCAGTTCACCCATATATAAAAATACCAAGGAAAGTATGTAACATTACTTTAGACCGACCGCACGAACGGCGCGATCGTCGGTTCTCGACAAGCGCACACCGGTAGAGAGCGGGTCACGAGTCGCGAGCGAGCCTACTGGTGGTGCTGCACCGGCATCTGGCAGTAGGGGCACTCCTTGGTGGTGGCCGCGCAGCCCTCGCACAGCACGTAGTGGTTGCAGGGCGCCAGCGTGACGCTGCGCGGCTGCTCCTCGCACACCATGCACTTGGTGGCCGTCTCCAGGTACAAGACCTTCTCGATCTCCTCGAGCTCGGCGCGCGTCTGCACCTGCAGCGCCTTGAGCGCGGTGAGCGGCAGGCCGCGCAGGTCGCGCTCGCGGCGCGCGGCCGCGGCGCCGGCGCGCGTCGACTCCAGCTCGCGCCGCAGCGTCATGGCGTGCGCCAGCGCGTCGTCGCGCTGCCGCTCCGCCAGCGCCGCCTTGCGCTGCGCCTCGTCCGACTCGCGCTGCCACGCCTCGCACGCCGAGCGCGCCTGCGCGATGCGCTCGTCCCAGCGCGCCGCGGCCGCGCGCGACGCCACCAGCTCCTCGCGCAGCCGCGACACCTCCGCCGGCGTCGACGACGGCGACGCCGCGAACTCGAACGGCCCGCCGCCGCCGCCGCCGCCCGCGCCGTAGCTGCCCGCCTTCATCGCGTGCGAGTTGAACAGCCGCTCGGTGTCGTTCTGCGCGTACCGCAGGAACGGCGCCATCGGGGACCCGCCGCCCGGCGGGCTGAAGCCGCGGATCGCCGTGCGCGACGGAATGTTGACCGGGGCGGAGCCGCCGAGGAGGCCCTCGCCGTCGGAGAGGTCGCGGTCCAGCGACGCCACGAGATTCAGGGGGTCCTCGAGCTGCAGGTCGTCGAGCGCGTTGCCGACCACCTCCTGCAGCACGGCGGCGTCGAAGGTGGCGGCGCGCTGCGCCCAGACGGAGTGCGGCGGCGGCGCCTTGCGCTCGTCGAGGTCGCGCGCGCCCACGGCGGCGGCGGCGGCGGCCAGCGGGCCCAGCGCGCGCGGCGCGGCGCCGGGCGCGCGCCCGCCGCTCGACCCGCCGCTCGACGTCGACGCGCACTCCGAGCCCTCGCCGCTGCCGTTGGTCTGCAGCATGCCCGACGGCGACAGCGGCCGCCCGCGGTCCAGGTTCAGCGCGTTCCCGAGCATGCTCACGCCGCTCTCGTTAGTTTTCTTGTCCGGCGGCAGTGCAGATGATAACAATTCGGCTAAATTCGTACCGCATTCTAGGGGTGCCGCCAACTCTCGAGCGGCGCTCAAGTCTTCGGCTGTAACGAATTAATAGGAATATAAGTAACTCGGAGAGCGTCGTATGCGAAGGTGGGACGTGCGAATCGATCTTACGTTCTACGTGCGCGAACGCGCAGAACAGCCCCCGAGGGCAGTAGCCGGCCTGCTGGACGTCGTTGCACTTGGTGGACTTGTATATCTCGGGGTGGAACTGCTGCTCGGTGCGCGTGTGGCAGTAGCCGCACGAGTCGCCGGCTTCGCAATTGCTAGGCTCGCCCCACTCTTCGCCGTGCTTCACATTGGGACACGGCGTGCTACGGTATTTATATTTTCTTGGTGACCTACGTTTATCCTAAAAATAAAATGTATTAATCATAATTTTGCTATATATCGTTTACACGACCATAAAATTTTCTGTTTCTTTACTTACTTTACTATTGTGATATTGTGGACAAGCATACCCTTGTCTACATAATCTAGGTGGTCTTTTACATGGCTCTGTTTTATATGATGATAATACATATGTTGTATCTGAAATTTTAAAAAAACATGTATTCAAAATGACAGTATGATTTATTATATAAACATAGAAACTATTTTAATTATATTTTCTTATTTCGTAATTATCTTATATATGACCAAGTCACTATTTATTGGTAAATACAACGTACCCAAGATATTTGTAGATATATACCTATACAATATATAGTATTGAATATTTTCCCTGTTGGACCAGCTAAATATATCAATCTATGTCAACATTAACATGACCTAATTGTATATGGGCTCATATGAATTAATTCCTCAAGGAAAAAATAGTTTTACTTATACTGTCAGATGACAGGCAAGCATACGGCCCGCCTGACGTGAAGTGATTACCATAGCCAATACACAAAACAAAACATTGCTTATAAACTCACTCATTTACAAAAAATACCTTTAATGGTGGAGGTACAGAATACTAGAAATGAAAGTTGTCAAGATTTTGGTATCTATGTTAATAAAGTGTCTATTCATAACAATGATACTAAGCCTTCCAGAACAACATGATGTTTTCAGTGTAGTTTGATGATGAGAAGCCTTTCTCTTTATAAATTCAACAAACTAAATAAAGAAACCAGGCGTCAAGTGCCCACCTTGCCACTTGGGGTCCTCCGTGGTGAGGTTGCGCTCTTTGTCGAGCGCGTTGGGCGCGGCAGCGTCGGGGTCATTGTCGTCGAGCGCGTGCAGCTCGCGCACGTCCAGCACGGGTGGGCGCAGATCGGGTGCGCCGTGTGCGAAGGCACAGTGCGCCCCGTTCTTGGTGCACAGTCCGCGCGCGTCCGTGTCGTGAACGCACATGCATGTCTTGTAGTACCGCAGGTGGTAACGACGCTCCGTGTCGCCCGCCGTACGGTGCAAGTACGGACACCTACACAATGTCATCTATTACTTGATGAGGCAATTGGAATGAAGATAATATTCCAATTGCCTCTAGTGCATATTATTTATTAATAACATTGAAAAAAAAACCAACTTATGGTTTTAGATAAACTTCACAAAGCAGGCAATAAGAACTGTATTGGAATATAGTGGCCACAATTAAAGCTTTTTTCTGAAAAAAAAAACCAAACTACTGTGTCAAACCAAAATTGTAACCATCAAATATTTGAAGAATGTATTATTACTTTCATTATTTAGAAGCTGAAAATATGTTAACAAAATTACTTAAAATACATTCATTAGAAATTCATGTAAAAATTGTGATTGATGCAGTAGTTTCCAAGTGTTTTTTTTTTCATAGTCACCATTTCTGGAATATAGTAGTCTATAGTACTCATACACTGAGAATGTGTTCATCAAAACACAATTATAATCATCTATCTGCATACTTGAGAATGAAAGCCTTCTGTGACACACCATGAATACGGGCATATTTGTAACCAAATTGTGTTATTCAGTTTATTAAAATGTTAATTTGTATTATGGTTATACCACACAAATGTCTACATTTCTAAATAATATTTAAAAGCAGAGTTTTTACTTTGGCACTTGGAAATGAAAAAAATATACATAAATAATCAAATAGTTCAGCCCCTGTCATTGAAGTTCAAAATGCAACATTTTCCAAAAGTTGGGGTTATTTGTAATATAAATCCCAAGATTACTTCGCCATACTGGTTTCCCCTGGAGCTTTGTCCACATGATTGCATTGCTGGGACAAAAATATCCTTCATATAATGCAAACAGTGTTGTAACTGTGGCAAGTTTTATACAAATCCATCCAATTATAATTTTCATTACTATAAATTATTACTTTTTGAATAGTGGTAATATATGTTTAATCATGCAATTCATCTGTACTTCACTTGTGTTATTCAAAACATAATACACTAATAGTACATTGTACCAAATAGATTTATTTATTACGCCATAAAAGTTTAATATATTTTAATAATCTTTGTGTCAGGTATGATAGTCATTCATAACTCAATATTTTTCTTTTTACATATGAGAGGGGGGCAAATGAGCATGTGGGTCATCTGATGGAAAGCAATCACCACCATCCATGGAGATCAGCAACATCGTCCATGCAGATCCATTGCCTTTTAATACTTGAAAGACAAATTTATAATTAGACTAGGAGAAAAGAAATGATTATATATCTACAGCTGACAATAAATCATGCAAAACAAATATTTGCTTTAACATTTACCATGTTTTTGTGAAAATACCAAGCTGTATACTACACAACAGTATCAGACACCAAACTAACACAGTGATACAAATTAGTGGAGATTCCTTGATTTGTGGGAAATGATAACTTGGAAATGCCTTCCAATATAGATATATATAACAAAGAAAAGCAGGTAAAGTGCTATTATTGTTCATCAAAAAGTGGACTGATAGGTGAAAAGTCTTCTTAGCATTAAGCCCACCTAACATACACATATGTCATTGTCAATAAGGTTTAAATATATTTAGTATATGCCTTACAAAAGAGTAAAATTAAGTTTTTTGCAATATTTTTTGAGGACATATAGATGTAAATTCAAAAATTTTAGCCTAATGTAATGGAAAATCTAGTTTTAAATGTTATTTTTTAATAGTAACTCTATTCCATTACTACTCTAGCTTTAGAGCTTTATCTGAATAAAGCCTGGCCTAGTATAGAGTAGAATACACTTCATTGCACCAATATAGTATAATATAAATATAAATATTTCTGGACAATTTTACACAGCGCCATCTAGTCCCAAATTAAGCACAAAGCTTGTGTTATGGGTACTAACTAGACAACTGATAAATGTACTTAAATACATTTTTTTTTTGTAAATACATACATATAATACCTAGAAAATACCCAGACCAAGACAAACAGACATGTTCATGCACACAAATGTTTGTCTTGTGCGGGAATCAAATCCGAGACCTCGGAGTCAAAGTGTCCATTCGACCACCGAGCTCGTAAAACCAATATGACACATACATACAATAAATTTGCAAATTAAATAATACAAACGGCGGTCTTATCGCTAAAAGCAATCTCTTCCGGACAAACTTTATAACAGAGAAATAATGATAAAATTAAAGTAGGTGGCGCATCATTAGTTGTTATAAAATGACTAAATTCATTTTCGCTGTAAGCAACTAGCAAATTCAAGAAATTAAACTGTAAACTAAATCTTGATATATTCAATACCAGTGTACTGGTGGTGAGATGGCTGCTAAGTAGTGAATTTTTCAAAAAATATACATAAACAATATTATGTAGTTAGTGACAAACTAATATGTATATAATCTTTAGGCTTCAACATAATGTAAATCTTTTATATATAATCGCTATATGGAGAAACGGTTGATAGATCAATGTTATCATGTTATTATTTTTTGTTTGTGTTAAGTGTCTCTAATCTAACTCATATATGTGAAGACTTGTTATTGGCTTCCAATTGTTTAACCTTTTTAATGTAATATGATTTAAAAGCTGTTACTCTTCCAAATAATAAATAAATAAATAAAAATAATAGCCTAGTAGACAGGAATCTCATAACTTTGTAAGAGAAAGGGGATCCAGTCTTCAAACTATACTACCTTCCAAATCTAACTATTATTATAAATGTGAAAGTTTGTGAGGGTATATGTATGGATGGATGGGTGTTTGGTACTCTTTAATGGGTAAATGGCTGAATAAATTTATAAGAAATTTGGCATAAGGTATAGAATGTTCTGGATTAACATATAGGATACCTTTTACTCATGTAATGTATTCACGCGGGGCAAAGTAGAAGCTAGTATGAAATTACACTTTAAAAATCATTAAAACTCTTGATATGAGAAGAAAAGATTGCAAATATTATCGTACCTGAATAAATAGGTAGCTATTATAATCAAAACAAGCAGTTAATCATCAAAAATAGATATAAATAACTGCCTCAACACAGTCAATAATACAGAACAATGGGCTACAACTGTGTTATGAAGACAAATTACAGGAGCAGTACCAAAACAAAACACCACATAGATTAAGATACAAACACAATTTGGCCGCGTTATAATCACCGTGATGGTAAACAAAATACTTTTTCCAAGCAGTAATCATAACTAGAGAGCAAATAAATCGTCTACTTGTAAAGATATTCATAACACGACGGTAATTGTTCCCAATTATCACGTAAATACGTGTTTATAGCTCGAGGAAAACAAAGCACTGACAGGCTAGATAAGTACTCACTCGTCCCCGTCCTCGCAAATGCCCGACGTTTCATTATATTTGGTACAATAGTTATCAGCGCTATAATTGAACGATCCATCTCTTTTTCTGACTGGTCTTCGTCTTCTTTGATTATTAAAATGCCAATGAAAACATGTGAAAGGTCTATGTTGGGTACATTTATGTTGTAGAAACGATGGACACTGCTCCACTCGAAATTCTTTCAGATATCTGTAACACAAGAACGCCCTGCTCGGTAAAAGGTACGCCACTATTTACGTCACATTACCACTGATATCACTTCACTAAAAAATTACGTTCAAATCAGTATTTACTTGTAATGATTTGGTTTTTCTGTCTGAGCTGCCAACAAAGGCTTAGATTCCGACGGCATTTTGGAAAACTATTATTGCGCCTCTTGCCTCGCGCAGGGCACGCTCACCGACGACCAATTAAAATTCAATATACGATCACGTGACACAAAATAATTTAGAAAGGTAAAAAATGTAAATAAAGTTCAAAAAGATATATTTTTATCGTAAACGCACACCACATTTTAGATTTAAATGTCCTTGAACTTAAAATGATCATGGCTTGAGTAGCTATCTCGGGCGGAACGGAAAGAAGAACAGAAAAATACCAATTGCAACCATTGACAGATCTGTCACATAGATGTTTTCTATCTATCTCGCTTTATTATGACATGACAACAATTTGTAAGATAAAGACAAAAAATGGGGCGTTTTTTTTTATAAACAACACTATTATTATATTTTTTATATTAATGGATCTTAGGCCCTGGATACGAGTTTTTCAAAGCAAGGCTTTTGTCGCAAGTAAGACAGGAATATTCTTGTAGTTTCAAAATTAATTGTAATAAAAAAAAAACTAACTCAACGGCAACTTTTTACCCTAAGTGGTTCATTATCATCTTGCAGTCAAAGCCAACCTAATCTGCACGTGATGCAGCCTGCTGACTGACAAACCGTGACAACTACAGGGGTTGACAACTCGTAAGTAATACCTAGTAGCAAGAGGCCAAGCGGCCAAGGTTATGATGACTGCTTACCTTCAGGCAGGTTCTATACTAATATAGCACCGTAGTTGATGAAAAAGGCTAATTATTTTCGAAGCGACTAACAACAAAAAGGGGTAATCGGCGGTGGTAAATATGCATTTTTGCATTTATTATGAGGGAATGTACTTTGAAAACACATAATGAATAGCAAATCTTATAACTAGTCATAGTTATCAGAATACAGAAACTTTCAGTATGCCCTAAATATATTATGCTACTTAGCGCCGATATTAAGTAGCAACAAAAAATTTCGAGTTAGCCTATCATTTATCACACAGTACCCCATTGTAGCCAAATTATTCAAATACCCATTTAGGTAATAAAATATTAACGCTCGCTACATAAAATATCGCTCGTGCGCTGCCACCCCCGCTGCCAACGCAGCATCTTCCTTTCTGGTGACCTCACTCCCTCGCAGGAACACAGCAACCCTCAAGGGAATTGTTATTTGGCTGCGGTATTCTGTGAGGTGGATGTACATTCCCCAATCGGGTAGCTTACAATTACCCTCCCTACCTCCTATCTGTGGCAAACGTGTTGCCAACTCTGGATTAGAGCTGTGAGTTGTGAAAAAAGAGTCAACTGTTTCCGTAAAAAAGTGTATGCACTCAACATTTTCAATATCATATCATTATCGCCATTTTATTAAAAATATTGAAATAATTGATTCAGGTATTATTTTGCGGTAGTATTAAGTCAAAACAGGCATTTTAAATTGGCAACACTGGTTACAGAATAATGAAATTCAAATTCAAAATTGTCAAAACTCTTTTTTTACAATTGAAGTGATTATTTTGTTGATAACAACACTGAAATAATCTCAAGACCATCAAGCCAATGGCATAAAAGGAACGAAGTTTTGTACACCAATCACAGTGCCTACTTTTCTACCAATAAGAGCAGGTTAAAGAATGAGTGTTTATCCAATCAACGCACAGTTCAGTAGCGTCAGTTATCGCCCGCCATTCTCTTCGACGCCATCTTGAGCATCTGATCATTGTTGTGTAGATTATACTCTGTAAGCAAATTGTGTTAAAAATCTAAAATTTTACATATTTTCACAAAAAAGGTGTGTAAATTTATTTTATTATTGTTGTATTTTCATTTTATATAGAAATTATCACCCACTTTGTTAGAATTTGTAGATTTTTTGTAAAAGTTTGTGGGGGACACTGTTGCAATCGTTATTTTATTGTGATGTTCTAATTGGCCTTTGTGGTTTTTGTTTCAGTAAATAATGGCACGTACAAAGCAAACTGCCCGTAAATCAACAGGAGGTAAAGCTCCTCGCAAACAGTTGGCCACCAAAGCGGCGCGAAAATCGGCGCCTAGCACTGGAGGTGTAAAGAAACCTCATCGTTACCGCCCTGGTACAGTGGCCCTCCGTGAAATTCGTCGTTACCAGAAATCCACTGAGTTGCTCATCCGTAAATTGCCGTTCCAACGGTTGGTGAGAGAAATTGCCCAAGATTTCAAAACTGATCTTCGATTCCAGTCTGCAGCCATTGGTGCCTTGCAGGTGTGTTTTTGAATCACGTGTTTGGATAATAATTGAGTATATGAGGTTATTTATAAATATTAATATAATGCTCTTTGCAGGAGGCGAGTGAAGCTTACTTGGTGGGTCTATTTGAAGACACCAACTTGTGTGCTATTCACGCTAAGCGTGTGACAATCATGCCCAAGGACATTCAGCTGGCTCGGCGAATTCGTGGAGAGCGTGCTTAATTTAGTTATAGTGTACTTTATAAATTATTGGTAACTGAAATAGACGTTAATTCCATAACATTTTTTTATAATGTCTCGCGTTTAATTCATATTAACATTGTAATCGTTATTATAAGGAGGCAGCAGAACTGAATTTTTTTTATAAATATGTTCTTAATGTAAGTTTTACTATGCATTTGCATAGGATACTGTAGACTATAATATGTTAGTTCGTTCAGTAATTTCTTGACATTTGTGACAGTGTCCCATGTAAGGACATAGTTTAGTACTATTCTCTAGTGATTGTGGTATAAAATAATGTCTTAAGTAGTATAATATAGGTTCTGGCAATGTTGTCGACCACATGTCTTGCGTGAGAATTCTGTGCTTGGAGTAATTTGATTATTTGAATTGAAATGCACTTTATTGTGTAATGAAAAATTTGGTGTTAAATAAATTTAATTAGAGTATAAAACATCTTTTTAATCTGTCCCATTTCCTACTTTTTTTTATAATAGATTGTAAATGAATATGTTTGTCACCTGATGGTAAGCAATCACCACAGCCCATGGGCATCAATATCATCAAAAGGTTGCTAATACATAGTTATATTAGTATTGCATAATGCACTTTTTATCTTAGATTTTTTGCACATTAGTTAAATACCTAATTGACTAATTCTTATTTGCAATTTCAGTTTTGACATTTATATCAAAATAGGAATTTGAGAAATTGTAATTAATGCAGTAGAATAGTTTTTTCTGTCGAAGCTTGACTACCCATGGGGTTAGGTGGAAAATTTTTGGCAACTCATGGATGTGAATGTAATGATTTAATAGAAATATAAAAAGGGAAATTACAGTCTTGATATTTTTCGGAGCAAGTATTTATTTAGTACTGTAGACTTAAAAATCTTTTGATTTTCGGTAAGTTTAATAGAGAATGTCAACTTTACAAATAATATCCCCTGTTTTCGTAGTCCTATTAGTAAGACCATGAAGGAGACCTATTTCTGTCTATCTTATATGTAGAATCAAAAAATCAACCTCTGCATAAAGGGGAAGTACAGTGACTCCTGTAGGAAAAACTTGCGGATTCCACAGAAGCCAAGTATTTTTCCTTACACAGGCTATACTTTTCATAGGAATTCTCAATGTATCTCAAGTCAACACACATATTTTTTTCTTGTCACACTGGATACCAAACAAGCATGGCACGCCTGATGTAAAGACATTAAGCCACTTGGGTTTAACATGTCCTCGCTTTTACCAGAGTCAGAGATTGAAACATTTTCAGCTTACAAATATGCTGTACCCTACCTCTATTTTGTCAGTCTCTTTCGTTAGTGCGTGGTGCGCCACGTGCAGGTGACGTTGACTTTGGCTCTAAAGATCGAGACGAGCCCCTTACACCCCATGTATTTTTCCCAGTATGATTTTTAGGGGAGATATCTGCTTTATATCTCCTCTAAAAACTATGCCTCATAGGGAATACTACATACTGGCATCAGGTCCTTGGCGATATTGTAGATTAGTCATTAATCTACTAACTCCTGCTGATTGCATACATATCTGCATTTTAATTCCTTTAGAAACCTGTGACATCTGTTACATATCAAGGCCCATGCATACGAGGGCAAGACAACCTGGACTTGTGTGCGTTCATTGTAGTTGCAAGCAATATATTTTGATGGACAAAAAAGTCACCTGTGCATGCCCATAATGTTGCATACATTTTATGTGAAGAGAGAATAAATTAAACATAAAGTTACAAATAAGGAGTCAAGTATTCTGTAATAATAATTTATTAACGAACTAGACTAAAACATATGACTTGAAACATTAAACTTATCCTACATGTTGTGCTTCACTTTCTGCAGCCTCTATTTCCTTCAGCCGTCTTTCAATATCTTCAACACTTTTGCCGTGTTCTTTATTGTATTTATAAGATTGTATGAGTTGTTCTTTCTCTAAGCCCTTTATTCTTTCATACAAGGTTCGGTTGAACTCCAAATCAACATCGTTCTCTTCTCTTAACACACAGAAATATAATAGAAATACAGTGAGACTTCCTACGATAGAATAAGGCTGGTACCAAGGTATTTCATCATTTGTTCTTCTTATTACAGGCACTGTTGTTTTACCTGACGCTCGACTTGTTGTAAATTTGACTGGGGTATTTTCATTGATTTCAACCTTATTGCAAAAATTTCTAGTGATAATTCCATATTTCCTGAAATCAGAAAACAAATATTTGTATTACGGGAATATTTACTTGCAACAAAAAGTGAGACAAACAATGACTCATATTTTATGATATCATCTAAAGGAATCCTGGTAATTCATGGATTCATGGTAATTTATTAAGGCTGATAATGACACATTTTATGATGTCATTATTATATGGTATTGCACAATAAATAGAGCCATGTTTCTTTTTCATTTTTGCTAAAAGCAGCACACCTGTCAGTAATGAGAAATAGTTTGTGTATGTTTAAGATACATTTTGGTATCATCATCATCATCAGGTCCATTTTGTTCTCCACTACAGGAGCACGACTCTCTCTTGTCCGTTCTAGACGGAAGGAGGATTTGGTCTACACTCCCCATGCTGGCCAAATGGGTTTGGGAGGCCTGATCCAAATTTGATAATGTATTACCCTTAGTCGCCTTGTACGACATCCACAAGAAGAAACGGAGTAATTCTATTCTAGTCTGCCGCAAACCACACTGCCATCACATGACACATTTTATGATGTCTTTATAATATTGCATTGCGCAATAAATAGAACCGTGTTTCTTTTTCATTTTTCAAGACAAAATAATAAGATTTTGATTCATAAAAGAGGGTAAGATGCCCAAAACAAGCTATAAGATCCCTTGTATTGATAAGTGCCTTTGTACTATTTAATGTCTATTAATTGTTCATAATAATTGTTAAATATGTTTAATAAAGATATTACAAATAAACAAGGTAAGTGCCCACAAAAGAGCAAATCAAAATTAAAGAATTTCATTCCAAGAGTTTGATTTTCATATCACTTTTTTTGCAAGACCTGCAATGTTTATTGAATAGAAACAGTGAACTTCGAATTCTATTCGCAAATCAAGTGGACTACACAAAAATAATAAATATTAAGTAGTTATTATGTACAACAAAAAGAGATTTGGGCTAAAATAAAATTTAATATTTTTACATCTAGTCATTGACAAAGATATTTTTTATCATTGATGTTAAAACTAATAATCGTATTATGAAATAAAAATCGTTTTACCTGAGTAAGTTTAGATTTCTATTCATTTTATTAATTAATTTTAATTATAGTGAAAAATAGAAAATTCAGAATTACATTCATAAATTTTTAAAATATTTATTTCCCCGGCTGTCAGATTGACAGCTATTGTCAAGTTCTACTTTTTATTTTCGTTAGGGGCAATCAAGAATTACTTCCCATTCCCATTAATCATTCATCGTCAACCTTTATTCATCTCACTGGGATACGGGCCTCCCCTCAATCAAAGAGGTTTAGAGCATACTCCACCAGGCTGCTCAACTGCGACTTGGCTTAACTTCATCTAATGACAACAGCCGGGACCGAAGGCTGCTGCGGAAGAACCAGAGATAAATAAACCCATCCATGGTTAGGTTGCGGTCGACGTTGCTTAACTTGCGTGTTCGATTAGACTGAGACGCGTAACGACGACATTATTCATTATGTAATGATAAAGTAAACTCATCGAAAATATTTATTATAAAACAAGTTGCAATACATGATTCTGACCTGGGATACTATTCCTTACTGTAACTTAAGTATGTATAGAATTTATAATTAAATACTTTTGTACAACGATGTACAAAAGTATTTTATATTAGATTTAGAGATTAAAATCTTTTGGTACAATGATGTACAAAAGTTTTTAATCACTTGCCAGCATAGATTTAAGCAGAGTCTCCTGCAATGCCGAAAACAATAACATCGAAAATGCGTGAGGCTTTTTCTTTTTGAAGAATGTTTCGAAAACACACTTGCAGGAAACGCAGCAAACTTACATACATAATACAAAAAAAAACATAATTTAGCACCTACAGTCCGATCACAGTTATTTTATCTCTGACATTTGCATATCTCGTTTATATTTAATTTAGAAGTGATACTGTTGAAAATATAAAGCTACTTAGTACTTACTGTCTTTTTTTTTCGAAACATTCTGTAAAATGTCGAAACAAACAGGCGTAGACCTGACAAGGCCTCTTTGTTCCGATACTTGTGCACAATATTTAGAAAAACATTTGCAGGAGACTCAGTTCAATAGATTAATCGATAATCATTCATATAATAGGCTTGTTGCCCATGTTACAAAATTATAAAAACTCTCTATCAGTAACGTAAAATACATAAAACTAGAACGATCTTAAAATTTTAATAACTTACGTCCGACGTGTTTTATGTTCGGTCAAAGTTTAGTGGGAAAGTCCATTTTAAAGGTATGAAATTATAAAAAAATAATATTACCATTGTAGAAACAATAAAAAATACTGTACCTTTTGTTACGGCACTGCTACATAAACGCTATATTTAACATAGCTGTCGTACAAATTTCTGATTTAATGCATATAAAATAGCACGATGTGACGTCATAACGTGGTGGTCTTTTGTATGGAGCGTTTTCGGGATAGTCCAAAATTTCTTCAAGTTATCATATCTCGAGAAGTTTTTATGCAATCGAAGTAATTATTTCACCTATATTTATATTACTGTGACGTCTTTAAATAACAAATCGAAAATAAAAATGGGATACAAGCCTATTGTTCTATTTTCAACCATAGCTTACCACGAAATATGGACACGATATTCAAATATAAAGAGATATAAATATAGAGGTAAATGGAGTAAGTACCTTTCCCTTCCCACCTTCACATGGAGACTTTTCACCAATGTTTTAAGTCCGTCCGTCTCTAAGTATAAATGGAGTGTAGTACTTATTAGTTCCATGCTCAGATGTCATATCAGAATTTGTTGGAAAGAAAAAAAAATACTTCCTCTAAATTCTAGTTAAATAATCATTATTTTTGAAGATTAGCAGTCATTTCCAATGAATAACGAAGTGCATTTTTTATTCTGTAACAAAGTACATAATATATTACATTTTTTTTCTAGGATTAATATTTTGCTACATATTTGCATTATCTACTATTCTGCATGGCTTTTGTAAACTACGAAAAATCTCTCTGCCTATCCTATAATCCTTACTTACAGGTACCTATATAATATAAGTTATCTAGTACCCATAGCACAAGCTTCGCTTAGTTTGGGACTATATATAGGTGAGTTATTTATTATAATTTAGTCGATATTCATATACAATATAAATATGTATTATACTGGGATGATTATGTATGGGCTAATGCTGAATATTATTACACTACGTACCGAATGAAATCTTCTCCTACATCAGGTTCAGCCTTTAACCGCTCTCGTTCAGCAACCATTTCTGCGCGTTTTTGAACAGCAAGTTTCAGCTTATCATCGTTGACCAATTTAAGTTCCATACATTCAGTTTTTTTTATTTGTTGACTCGGTAAATGTTCTGGGCACGTCGGCCTCATCAACAGGGCCCACACGTCACACTGGTCTGACACGTTTTGAACTGTTTCGCAGAAGGAAGAACGCATTTCCCATACCTTTGAAATGCCTTGATCCTGAAAAGGGTTATTCCAGTATGTACAGTCAAGGTTCATAAGTGCACAGCCACCTACTTTACATTTAAAATACGCATTTATTAAGATATTCAAATTACATATAATTTCTAGCACTATAAAATAAATTAAAGTTTTTTTTAATATCCTAATAAAAACCTTGTATGTGGCACTTGCAGGAGGCCCAGATAATTTAAACGAAAAGAGTGTAAATTACACGAGAATAATGGGCGGTAGTTATTGTTTTCCATCAGGTGACACACATGCTAGTTTGCCAATATAAAATATACCATCAGAACTAGCACATAAAACTTAAAAGCTGTGTGCAAGTGGCCTAAGACAGCCCCCTTACCACCATCTCTTATTGCGATTCAATAACTGAATAGAATGCTTATTCATACCAATGAATAAGCGATTCTATTTAAAATGGATAATAAACTCTATTTAAAACGCAATAAGAGATACTGCTGAGGGGGCTGTATTGTACAATAACTAGTAATTGTAGCACTAGCTGCTTCCTGTGGGAATAAGATGCTTTTCCGGGTTAAAAAATAGACTATGTCACTATCCAGAACTTAAACTTTCCTGTAAAAAATATCATGTCAATACAATGGTTTATTTATTCGTGAAAGAAGGACAAACAAAGAACGAAATATACGAACGTATTTTGACATTTATAAGTTTAAGTAGTATAGATACGAAAGCACAGTATATGTAAATAGTACTACGTACAATATGGCCATTCCCTGCCGCTCTCTCGTGTCGACCTCACCTCCCCTCTGAGACAAATCTGGAACAGTTTGTACGGCGCCGCACGCAAACACGCTCATTCGCGCTCTGCACAGACGTCATTGTTTATGTAGTAGTAAACGATGCGACATTCGTAGCTGGGGTGAGACAAAAGTATGGACTTACCGACATTATATTTAGTTGACTTATTTCTTTGCGACATGCATCTACTTGCGCAGCAAGGGCATCTCTGCGTATGCGCATCAATTCGAGCTGTGAGCGCAGAGTATCAGTTTTTATTAGCAAATCCTTTTCTTCCAGCTTGAGTTTTTCGATTTGTTGTGATGCGTCTCGGATAGCTCTGTTGTGCGATGCCAAAGTAGTATCGACTACGAGATATGTTAATAAAATAACTATGTATTAATAAATCAAGTAAGCTCCTAGAAGTTAGGCAAGGTCGTCGCCAGCCGATGGCCCAGGGGGAGGGGGGGGGGGGGGACAAGTTGATGGAAAAGTATGAATTGTAGGTAAAGTCGAGAACTAATGAAGCTTTCACATGTAGTATGAGCCTTACATCTACAGCGATTGTAATAATAACGGTAGAGAGTCCAACATGTAAAGCTTCACTAGTTCTGACTGTACAATAAATAAAACTTATAAATAAATAGAATCTCTAGGGCGGGGCGGGGGGGGGGGGGGACCTCCCTTCTTGCTGCTGCTGCTGCCTTGACCTAATGTAAATAAGTAAGTTTGCCAGAAAATATTAAGTTAAAGATTTGTTATTTAAGTACGTAATATTTTATAAGTCATTCTTATACTATATATTATATATACTATATATACTAGCTGATCCGGCAAACGACTATGGACTAAACAGCCGAACCGATTTGGATGAAATTTGGTATGCCCAAATTAAAATATGTTGATAAATGTGAATATGAGTTTGTTTGTGATGATTTCACGCCGAAACTACTCAACCGGTCGTCATGAAACCTATACATGATCTCAAAGGTATTAGGAAGGCCTTAGGATCCATTTCGTTATAAAAAAGGAAATGCGGGCGTAGCCGCGGGTCGAAGCTAGTAGATAATATCTCGAGTAAAGGCACAGTTACTTTTTGGCTCGGTGAGCAATATTCCGGCGAGCATGGCCGAGGGCACAGCTAGTATTATAACGTCTAAAATGTGTCTGTCTGTCGTTTTATTACCTTTTCGAGACTAAACGGCTGAATCGATTTAATTAACTTTGAGATTGGCATAGAATGCATAGATTATATCCTGTCGAATGACATACGCTAGCTTGCACCCTGGTGAGCTCGATTCCTCTCGATTGCATCGTTGCGCGTGGTAATCTAATACATAATAGTAATATTAACATTATAGTACGAGTATAATCGAACACTACACGTTGCTCAATTGCATCGATGCCGATTGATGACTGAAGAAACTGTTTTGTATGTAGTTGGGTCAAGAGTACTTATTAATTCCGAGAGTTCACACAATTAATTTGATGAAAATTTTCTTGTTATTTTTAACAAACAATACAAAAACAAGCTATGTAGCCAGTAGATGGTTTTTTTTTTATCTCGAGCTCCTCCGTTCCGATTGTATGTTAATCACTGTCGGTTCGGCTGTTGTCATCAGACAATCGTTAAGCCAAATCCGTTTGCGCGGTTTGAAAACTCTGAATGCTTAGGGCCTTTTTTAAAGTCATGCGTTTTTCGCCCCGCATGCGGGATCTGTCATAGTAAATTATCCGCATGCGTGTTTTTTACTATGACAAATCCATATGCGGGGATATAAACGCATGAGTTTAAAAAGACCATTTGTGCGAGTTTTTTGTTCGCGTTCGTTCATGTCAACGTAAACAAACAGACCAAATAGAAAAGAACTCTTATGTTATGACTTGCGCGTCTTACATATCAAGATTATGTGGCTTACTTGGTCACATTTTGAAGTGAGCAATTCGGCTAATTTGGATATGTAACACGCGTCTGGTAAATTCACAATATGAAACTTTTTCTCAATTTGGTCGGATTGTAAACGTTAACACGTTCGAATGTGACCAAAAAACTCGCATTAAGCACTCCTGCCTGCGCCTGCTGCAGTGGGAGCAATATGGGTTGAATGGTAGTGGCAGCAACACCGCGACTTCGCCCGCGTGGTCGTTTTAAATAAAAAATATGTAAATAAATCCGCTCCTAGCCTCCTATATTCGCCGCATCAAAATACAACATGTATTTGATAATATTATCAAATACATGTTGTATTTTGATGCGTAACATGTATTTGATAATATTTAATATTATCAAATACATGTTGTATTTTGATGCGTAAGACTATATTTTTGGGGTGTAGGTATGTAGTATATCAACATTTTTGAACCAGAAGCCAACCTCACTTGTACATGGTGCACGCTGCTGACTGACGAACGAGGCTCTGGCGAAAAGAGAGGAAGGGGAAAATGTATTTATAAGCAGCCCGATTGGGGAAGTACCTCCACCTCATAGGATACCGTAATGCCAAATAATAATTTCTTTGAGGGTTGTTCTGTTCCTGCCAGTGAGTGAGCTCACCAGGAATGTATGCGTTGCTACATTAACAGCGGGAGTGGATGATGACAATGGCCAGCTACAATTTTATTATAGTTCTATTTATACTCCTCACGTTCGCGCTGTTCTTTGAGCTTTGCTTCCTTTTCTTGTTCTTGAAGTTTAATCATTTCAATAGCTGAACCAAATGTATTTTCCATTTTGCAGTTAAAGTTGTATCTTTGCTTCCACACAGCGCCACACAGAATAATATGAAAGAGAACCCGCCAAAATCTACAGGTACCCAAGACAAGGCGTTTCGTAATCTCCATAGATACCATCACTTATTCTCGAAGTCTATGGTATCTAAACTTTTTGGCGCGAAATTGGTGAGCGCGGTTGTGCTTCTAAAAATCTAAACATTATGTAATTTAATGTCTGTGTTCTAAACCAATTTTCACAATATAATGTATAATAATGATATTGATTCGAGATAGTGTATTAGGGTCATATCACGTTTGTTGATGGGACCCCGCGTAAATATTTGTTTTATTTTTATTTAATTATTTATTTTTAAATTGATTAAATAACTAAATATTATGTGAGTATTTCTATCGTATACCTAGTACCGTTATATAAATATATAAATTAAACACCAGTCGGGATATGTCAAACTATTCACGGCCGTGAAACTATAAAAAAAAATATATTTTATCGATAGCGTTGCGCCGCGGCCGTTGCCCGGGTAATTTGAAAACATCACAATCACATCATATCTAGAAAAAAAATCCCAGTCTACTTATTTTTGTGAATTGAGTAACATTGTTTCCGATTTTTTTTATTTAGTGAATGTTGATGTATGATTTTCTATAAATATGGAAAAGCCCGATGCTGATGGCTATGTAAATATAACATGGCCCAGCAAAGCTATTCCTTTTGGTGGCATTTTCCATACTAGGATTGTAGAGAAATCGGCAGACCAGCAACAATTTCTAAAGGGTGAGTCTCGAAATATTCGAAAGAAATATCTAGAAGTGCAAGAAGTATTTGTATTAGAAATGTATCTGCTATTATGCTAGATCGATTGGTTGAAGTGGTAAAAAGTAATCAAATATCACAAGGGTGCCAATGCCTAAGTCTGCGATGTAAGAGGCTCACCATCGTGTTTAGAGCCAAAGTCAACTTGACCTGTACACTGTAACCTGCCGCTAACAAATGAGGTTCTGGTGAAAGAGTGGTAGGACTGGGTAAGTACGTCCACCTCAGATGACCGCAGCGCAAAAAAATAACAAATAGGGATCTTAGTGTTCCTGCAGTAAGCGAGGTCACCAGATGGGATTTGCGTTAGCAGCAGGAGTGGCAGCACGCGAGCAATATTAATGTTTTGCAAGCGTATATAGGCCGGCATTCGTTTTTTTATCCCTTCAAGGTGGCAAACGGTCTTATTGGAGATCTAGAGGGGAGGCCTATGTCCAGCAGTGGACTTTCAATGGCTGAGATGATGATGATGATGATGAAGGTGGCAAACAACCGCGCTTTACATCATCATAAAGTTGGTTGACATTTTTTAATGTGTCGGCACATTAAGAATGTCTATGATTGACATAAAATTAGTGTGTAGACATAGTATAAGTAAATCTGTAGATCTTCCTATATACACCAAAAGGGTTTAATGCAATTTAATGAAAAAATAAAAGCAAATGATAGCAAAATCTTTTTTTTATCCATATATGTAGTAGGTAGAACATCACGAGCTGCTCTGTGTTTCGGAGGGCACATTAAGACGGCGGTCCTGGCTGTTGTCGTTAGATGACAGTCGTAACTCTTTACGCGGCTTGAAAACACTGCCCTCAGACAACCCGCAGTAGCGTGGAGAGATATGCTCTAAACCCCTTCAGTTGAGGGGAGACCCGTATCCCGGCAGTGGGATGAATAAGGGTTGACGGAGAAGGTGGAACAAATAGAGCATATTGTAGACACAAGTATGTCTGGTTTATTTAGAAAATACTAGCATGAGCCACAAAAAATACTAAATGGGCGACTGAAATACGTTAGGTTTGGTATGTTTACATCATCTTTTGGCCGTGTGGTTTCCGGCAGACTAGAATAGAATCACTCCGTTTCTTCCCGTGGATGTCGTACAAGGCGACTAAGTGAAATACATTATCAAATATCGATCAGGCCTCCCCAACCCGTCTGGCCAGCGTAGGGAGTGTGGGCCAAATCCTCCTTCCGTCTGGGACGGACGAGAGAGGGTCGTGCTCCTGTAGTGGAGACTAAAATGGATCTGATGATGATGATGATGACGACATCATCTTTAGTAGCCAATTTAGTATATTAGACGCCCAGTTTTATAATTTTAGATGCTCGCTTCATTACAACCCTTATTTATTCTCCTTTGTCGAGTGTACAATATAGTACTTATTGCATTTCTTTTAGTTCTCTTGGAAGAATCTAAGCTCGATATTGCCCAACGGCGAAAGTCCGCGTTGGTTTTGCGCCAAGATGACAAGAAACCTGAACGGCCATACCGAGCACAGGTGCAGCTGGTAAGGCCGCGTACTTCCCGGCGCAGGTCACTCTCCGCGATCAGAGAATCTGGCGTATTCGAAATGGATCCGTGAGTTCGTTGTGACTATGTCTTTTTACCACGCTTTAAAAATCCCCATCGGACGGGCCATAAGTCGGGTCGCAAACAAGCATACAGCCTGCCTGATGTAAAGCGGTGTGTAAATGATAAAAGCTCGCAACGTGAAATATCGTTCGCGCACTGCCACACACACCCCTGCCAACGTAGCAACTCCTTCATTCCAGATGACTTCTAATCACTCGCAGAAACACAACAAACCTGAGGGGAATTGTTATTTGGTTGCAGTATTCTGTGAGGTTGATGTGTAAGTACACATCCCAGTCGGACAGTTTGCAAAATACGTTTTGCCCTACCTTTTGTCGCAGAGATTTCGTTTGCCAGTCAGCAGGGTGCAGTGAGGTTGGCTTTGGTTCAAAGATGTTGATGAACCCCAAATGTAGTCATCAGTAAAGTTGATCGTGGCCAGACAGCAAATATACATCGTCGGTAGTAGGTAGTTTGCATGAAATGGTGGCAGAAGCACGCAAAGTAGTAAATATAAATAAAACAAATTGCCTGCTACTGGATTAGTTAATTAATTCAAAATGGATAGATGTAGACGCACCTCCCTGAAAGTAGTCCTCCCATGACAGTATAAGGACCACCTGGTTCGTTGCCCCTTCCGCTGCCAATGCAGAAATGAGACTCTCTCGACCATATTTTTCGCGATAGTGCCGGACTTAATGAATCGATTTTCAAAATTATTTTTGTATTAGAAAGAGGGTGCCCCTGTTGTAATTACATAAATTGTCACTATATATATTACACTAGGAATATAGTACGGGATCTGGTAATATATAGGTATACTTATATCTATTTCTAATGAATGATACACATAATTAATTGCAACAAAAAAAGAAACACTTGCCTTTATTTGAAAATCTAGAAAGTAATTATTTTAAATCAAATTTTGTTTAGTAGTAGATATAAATATAACCTCACTAAGCTTTACCAGGGAATCTTCTGACATCTTAGACAAAGAAAGTTTCTGGAAGGTGAAATTTATCTGTTTGATTATTTTAAATGGAAAATAATTGCTTAAGCCACTAAAATATTATAAATGAGCCACAGAAATACTAGGTTAGATTTGGTATGTTAAATGTTTTATATCAACGTTAGACGCCGAGTCAGTATAATTGTCGCCCAGTTTCATAATTTAAGATACTCGGTTTATTAGTACCCATTTAAACAATACCTTTTGCAGTTACTGCCCATTGAAACGCGGTGAGGATCGTGAGAAACTGAAGGATAGATTAGCAAAATTTATGGAATGCGGAGACAGTCCAGAACAAGTCCTATGCCTGCCGCCGCCTCCTCAAATGAGAACTAAACCCAAACCCAAACTACCCACTTCGAAGGAAAGGTGGGATGATCGTAAGTTTCTATTCTTTTTCGACACCTATTCAAAACCCGTTGAAACAAGTAGGTATAAAAAATGTAGTACCTACTTGTAACAAGACTGTTTTCATTTAATAGTTAATTGTTTCAGGTGTTATTTTGCGGAAGTCAAATTTACAGGCAATTTGATCTACACAACGCAAAACGCAAAGTAGTGTAGATCAAATTGCTTGTTTTCATTTATCTTAAATGTATGGTTGGTTACGTAAATCAAACAGTATGAAGTTATTATAATTATTAATGTATCTTCCATATTATGCAGAATGTAGACAGCCCAGACAAACCCCTGTGGTTTATGGCCTGTTTTATGTTAATCAATGTTAAATAAATGTTTTAGAAAATACATAAATAAATAAAAAGTGTCAGCGTCGCAAACGATGGCTAATGCAAGAGTAATGTACCTAATTATGATACTATGCACAGTACCTAACTTATTTTCTTGAGAATACAATAAAGCCTTACTATTAAGGTCATTTATTTCAGACTAAGTATATTGCTATTTAGATATATCGCATATTCAATTACATTCCATTCCATCAGTTTAAGAGTCGATTACCACCATGCTTATTGATCACCAGCACAAGCTTGACTTTTTTTGGGGGATGTCAATGCAAGGCGGGCCAAAGAAGCTAGCCAGGATGAGCAGAGTGAGGTTATTTGGAATAGGACCAGTCACAAAGGGTCAGATGTTGGTTGACTTCATGGAGAAGGAGGGACTTTTTATGATATAGGTACTCTTTCTTCGAAAGACGTCATACAGAAAGAAAGTCCCTATGATTTCACGGGGAATGAGACTTCATCTTGACCCTTTCGTATCGTAAGGTCATTTAAGTAAAACGCCCTATGAGCACCACGTCCTAAAAGCAAAAGGGCCTATAAGCAATTCGTCTTATAAGCAACTAGCTGCCCGCGCCGGCTTCGCACGGGTAGAAAGTGTTGTTTTCTTTTCCTCGCAATTTTTATGTCCATAAGAACCTTCCTTATACCTTAACGAAAATATTAAAATAAAAATTAGCAGAATTGGTCGAGCCGTTCTCGAGTTATGCGCTTAGCAACATTCATTTTAATATGGGACCACCTGGAGAGTGTACCCTCTCAAACGAATAAGAATTATTAAAATTGCTGTACAATTGACGGAGAAATCATTGAATTAAAAAAAATACATACAGCCGAACATATAACCGCCCTACAGGTACAATAAACAACAATAATAATAGGTAATTTCTGGGACAAAAACTATTCCCATAGTCGCATTGTACGACATCCACGGGCAGAGACGGATTGATTCTATTCTAGTCTGCCGGAAACCACACGGCCGTAAGAAGGAAGAGTGGTATACGCGGAATAAATACAGTTTCATCGGCACCACTCCCAGTGAGAATCTCAGCTTCAATTATACATATTTCGCTGCTAAACATTAACTTTACTTCCCCAAATTTTAATAATATTTTTGAAAACTCTTGAACACGTAAAGTTCTATCTACAGCTTCTACTGCCTTATTTTTTTTTTTTTTTTGCATTTACTGAAACGATTAGACAGCAATCCTGAAACATTTTCGCTTTATCACAGTTTCGTGTCACAAAGCATGTCGGTGTTTCCGTTCTGTATAAATCGAGTATAATATTGAACATTGTATTTGCGTCCTTCCGCCTGGAAGTAATATATGGCTGCAATACCTGGCGATGCTGCTGTGAGATATTATTTTGGCGCCTGATTTCAGCGAGGATTGCTCTCGTCAGGTATGTTTTTCCAGTCCCTCCTGAAGCATCTAAGAAAAACAGTTTCCCCTCGTTGTTTAAAAGACTTTGCATCACAAAATCTTGCTACATAGCGTCCCGCAAATGCACGCATTCGTCTGGTTTGGGCGAATATATACCAATCATTCCATTTCAATTTTAGCGTACACATCTATAATAAACTGACTAAATAGACCACGTTACCTTTGTAAATAAATAAAACGATTGCGTCTAACTTGTAGCAGGTAAGAATAAAAGTAGCACTGCGCGGTTATTTTTTTACAATACAATCAATATTTTGTTAAACTATTTACTATTTTTTTATGTAGCTTTTTTAGTTATATTTGCTAGTATAGCGTGTTTTTTAGTTATTTTTTTAAACTATAATTTATTGTAAACACCATGTTGTTTATGCAAATAAATTTAGCTTTGTTCTGCATCAGGTGTTTCAAATCTTGGATTTATATACCTCAACAAAAAAGGCTCATCAGGCTGAACAACTTTTGCTAAGGCGTCATTTTTATATTACTTATAGTTTAGCTGAACTATTATGGTTCTGCATCAGGTGTTCCAAATCTTGGATTTTTATACCTCAACACAAAAAATACTCATCAAGTTGAACAACTTTTGCAAAGGCGTCAATTTTATATTTCTTATAGTTTACCGTAACCATTATGGTTCTGCATCATGTGTTCCAAATCTTGGATTTATATACCTCAACAAAAAATGCTCATCAGGCTGAACAACTTTTGCTAAGGCGTCATTTTTGTATTTCTTATAGTTTAGCTGAACCATTATGATTCTGCATCATGTGTTCCAAATCTTGGATTTTTATACCTCAACACAAAAAATACTCATCAGGCTGAACAACTTTTGCTAAGGCGTCATTTTTATATTTCTTATAGTTTAACTGAACTTTTATTGTTCTGCATCAGGTGTTCTAAATCTTGGATTTTTATACCTCAACAAAAAATACTCATCAGGCTGAACAACTTTTGCTAAGGCGTCATTTTTATATTTCTTATAGTTTAGCTGAACCATTATGGATCTGCATCAGGTGTTCCAAATATTGGATTTTTATACCTCAATAAAAAATGCTCAACAGGCTGAACAACTTTTGCTAAGGCGTCATTTTTATATTTCTTATAGTTTAGCTGAACCTTTATGGTTCTGCGTCAGGTGTTCCAAATCTTGGATTTTTATACCGAGATGGAAATTTCGTGTCAACGTTTTCAAATCGATGCCATTTTCGTAATTGACGTCTCAGAAAACCATAGAATCAACACCCATATTGATATTATGACGTTTCAACCCCATCGCGCCCCCACAGGAGTGGTCTTGTGTCACGTCGGTTATGTTAGAATATAAAATAGCTGTTGTTTTCGGAATCAGCGACCTGATAAACCATATAAACAATACCCATAACGATTTTCAGACGGTTGCACCTCATTTCACCCCTATAGGGGTTGAATTTTGAAAAATCCTGAAACACGTATTTACTCATTTATCTACAGAAGTGCTCATGTGAAGTTTCGTATAAAATAGTCCAACTAATCTTGGTTCCCCATACAAACTTTGGACCCCCGTTTTACCCCCTTAGGGGTTGTATATTCCAAATTCCCGTCTTAGTGAGCGCCTACGTCCTAAAAGGAACTCCCTTGCAAAATTTGAGACTCCTAGCACTTGTAGTTTCTGAGATTTCGTGATGAGTGAGTGAGTGATTTACTCTTTTATTTAAATAGATATGACCTAGTAGCAAATAGTCCTAAAAGCTAAAGGACGTTATCAAAAGGCATGTACAGTACAGTCTTATACACATCTCCCATGATACTGATACTATATTCTCTTTGTATGAATAGGCGAATGAGTAATTTTATTGTATGCATGCATACTAAAGTGGCCAGTACTGGAAAGAGATTAAAATCTCTTTCGAGTAATATTTTTTTCGCTTTATTGTGAATATCTCTAAAACATATTGCCCGATTTTATTGTCCAATGAACATTAAATCGGTGTTTTCTACATACCTATGAAATGTTGTCAAAATAGAAAGTTATCGACACACAAATACAAACAAAAAATAATATTTCGCTCCGACTCGATTTATAGACATCGCTTGTTTCGCTCGCTCGCTCGGTTAATCTAGGTAATATTAGAAAATATATTTTTTATCTTCAACTCGTTTGTTTGCAGTTGTGACCCAAATCAGAGAGAGAGCTGAATGGCTAGCTGAAATGGAATACCTTGGAGAAGCAGACCCACACAGAGACATAATTAATGGCCAAATAGCAGAAAGGATGAGGGCACTTGACGCTTTAGGAATCGACAGTCAGTGCTCAAGTGCCAGGTCCGCGCGCTCTGGATTTAGCACGACCAGAAGCAGGGAGGTGATGCAGAAAACTGGCAGAAGTGTTCAGAGTGATATCAAGTCTGGTGTGTATAGTTTCCCCCTTACTAAAATCCAAACTATCTTGGATAATATGAAATCAAAGGACTTATTCCATACTATGTATATTATTAGGCACCTACTTTATTGAAAATGTCCAACAGTGACATTTACATGGATGACACAATAAACACTCTTTTTTTTTAAACCACTAGAGGGTGGCACACAAGCATACGATTCGCCTGATATAAGCAGTCATCGCAGCCTGTGGATGCTTGCGACACTAGAGATAATAATCCCTCATGCGCCGTCGACCCTGTAAAAACCTTCCTTGAAGAACTCCTTTCTGTAGTCTCTGTGCGTGCACTTAATTTTATTACTTATAGTTTGTAATCGAGGAGCTCGATGGCGTCGTTGCGCGTGTCAGTCTAATTGAAAACGCAAGTTAAGCAACGTCAACCGCAGCCTGTCTATGGATGGGTTTATTTATCTCGAGCTCCTGCGTGCTTCGGAGGGCACGTTAAGCCGTCGGTCCCGGCTGTTGTCATTAGATCACAGTTGTTAAGCCACGTCAGTGGCCTTAGGGCGGCTTGAAAACACTGGCCTCCGCCAACCCACAGTTGAGCAGCGTGGTGGAGTATGCTCTAAACCCCTTCGATTGAGGGGACACCCATATCCCAACAGTGGGATGATTATGGGTTGATGCCGATAGTTTGTATTTAATGGACAAAATTTTATTTACAGTAAATTCAGCCGACTTGAAGAAGCATGTGGCGCGATCTCTAGTAAGAGATCGTAAAATGGAAGAGAATGTTGCAGCATACAGTCAAATGCACACCCCGCTGAAGTATTCACCAAGGAGACGGGTTTAATGGCTCTGATAAAGAATTATCATCAACCAAACTAGGGAGTTATTTCCTGAATCTTTTGATTGATCTTTGCTGTCTTTGTAATGCTGCTGCTACACTACCTTACCGTCTACCGGGCTGTTTACCGCAATAATTGTGGCAGTAATTACCGTTGAAATTACTGCGTGAAGTGGTGTGGTCACACTAGAGTTTACCTAGATATGCCAATAAATTAGGCGGTAAAAATATCATTTTTCAAGATGGCGGTTGAAGCTACAGCTGTTATATTTATTTAGATGGTTTCGGTCTTTTTTCTTCTTGAAATCATCATTGTACACCGCGATTTTTATCGGGGTATACCCGACCGAAAGCCCATAAAAAGATACGGTTCGCATTGGAATAATTCCAAAACTCAAGCTTTTTTCATTTGACCACTCCATGTCGGTCGATACGTGCGTCGCCGTTGAGCTCATGTTGCACACTGGACAAACGGTAGTGTGACTAGAGTTGAGCGCTTAAACGAAAAGCGCTTAAAAAAGTCTGCTTATCAGCGTAAGCAGATAAGCACGCTTATAAAAATAAGCCTTTTTCGTTTAAATTTTTTACAATGTTGTCTGATAATTTGACAAATTTAATATAGCGCCATCTATAATTGATACACATAATTACTGCCACGTCGTGTCGTGCTGTATTAGCTAGCCATATATGCAATAATAAACCTTACCATCAACAAGTTTAGGTTTACTATCGATTAACGTTCGTTTCATTTTCGTTTAAACAAATGCGTTTCGTTGAAAAAAGCGTCAGTAATCCTCATTCAATATTGAACCTTATTCGCAGGAGCCTTAGGATTAATGTTGTTTAATTTTCTTTCACTTTAATTTCAAAAATGATTTCCGTTTAAGTGAAGAACGCTTACGCTTTTTTAAGCAGTAGACTTTTTGTTGTCAACTAGTAAGTACGCGTGTGAATGTTTGCGCCAACGCTTTTGCTCTTGTCGTCGGTCGATTAATGCGATTTTTTTTTGCGTTGCTGTGGTATGTTCATGCGTATACGAAACTTTAAATAATTGTAAATACTTATAGAAAAGAAATCGGATGCAAATAGATACTGTCTGTGATCGTTAACCATTGCATTGTCTTAAAGCTGCGACTAAATGTTTAAACGTTTTCCATAAGAGTAGACGCCTCAAGAAGCATCAACGACAAAAAAAGCGTTTAAGTAAAAAGCGCGCTTAAAAAGCGCGCTTTTGATAAAAAGTACAACGTTTAAACGTTTATTAATTTTAAGCCGTTTTTTCCAACTCTAAGTGTGACCACAAACGCATTAATTACTGCGGTAAATCTCTTTGATGTGCGAAAAAAGACCGCCGCCGGAGCTATTGTCTACCGTCATTTGCCATATTGATTGGCATTGTAAAATTATGGCCATAAATCGTGGTTACACCTAGGCGTTGTTGAAATTATGGCAATAATTATTGGCATATCACGGTACTGTAGCCGCAGCATAAGTGGTTACTTGATGGAAATAAAATTATATAAATACCTATATCAATTTATTGGAGTTTAATCATCTAAAATTATTAACCTAGACTTTTTTACATTAATTTCCTGGCTAGATTCTTTTAACTTTCTTTTCTTTGTTTTAATGTGCTCTTTATCATCACTAGATCTTGAGTGTTTTGCTTTGTGATTGACTCCACGGCTTGAATTTGTTGTTTCACTTAACTTTGCTTTTACTTCACCTTCATTATCATCATCATCATCTATAATTATTGATCTAGACTTTGACATCTTAACAGATATCAATGGACTTGATTCCCTTGATATACTATGCTCAACTTCACTTATTTCTACATCTGGTGGTGCATAATGATTAGGTGCACGGGATTCTAATTCAAATGTTGAATACTTTCGTATTTGCATTTTCAATTTGAAATTTGGATCATTAAATAAATCCATATTAGGTCCATTTTTGATATAGCTAATTGTAGAGTATGCTGTATAGTGGAAATCTTCCACGAGGTAACTCTCCATAAGCAAGTAGGCGATCACATCTTCACCTACGATCCTAGAAATATTTGGTTCTTTACCTTTGTGCCTTAGATTTACTGGACCTTTTAAGAACCATGCATCAAGCAATTTCTGTGCAGTCAATTTTGTATCTTGTTTCCCTGCATTATCGATAATGCTTGCTAAAGTTCTACAGTACGATTCAATATTTATTTCTTTAACATTAAGGTTAGGATTAGAACAGACGTCACACATTTTATTACAGTCCGTAGTTCCCCAGTCTTCATCAAAATGCTCTGCTATCAGTTGTCTTCTACATAATGTCCCATTTAGGCAATATTTTACCATTCCATACAAGTGGTCTAAGCTTCCAACACTGGAGAAGACCATTGTGCTAACCTTGAAGATATCTTGCATTCTATATAAAGTCAAACATTCAGCCCTCTCGCCATCTCGACCGGCTCTACCACTTTCTTGATAGTAATTTTCCATAGATTTGCTAATTGTGTGATGTATTACAAATCGTACATCGGGTTTATCTATGCCCATGCCAAATGCCACTGTTGCTACGATAGCTTGGTAATATTTATCATGCCATTTTGTATGGACACTGGACCTGGTACTGGCTTCCAAGTTTGCATGGTAACATCCGACTTTCAAGCCTCTCTTACGCAAAGACTCAGCAATATCTTCAGAATCTTTGATGCTGTGCGTGTAAATTATACCAGTTTCACCTTTATATCTATATTTCAGCAATTTTTCTAAAATTGTTACACATTCTTCTTGTGATGTGGGTTTCTCCAATATTTTGTAATACAAGTTAGGTCTATTAAAAGTAGATTTAATTACTAGACAGCCTGGTATGTTGAGTATTTTTTGCACATCATTAAGTACATGAGCCGTAGCTGTGGCTGTTAACCCTAAAATGGGCACTTTGGGAAACATACCGGACAATATGCCTAGATATTTATAATCAGGTCTGAAATCGTGGCCCCACTGTGAACAACAATGTACTTCATCTATTGCAATTCGCTGTAGTCTGCCATCGGCATAACATTTTTGCAAATTAGCCATAAACCGCTTACTTTTAGCGAGTCTTTCGGGAGTCACATAAAGCAATTGCACTGGAGCATTCTTGTCTTTCAACATATTGAGTATCATAGAAGTTTCTTCCTTGGTACTTGTACTAGTCATAAATTTTGCTGGAATGTTTTTCTTCGCCAAGGATCGTACTTGATCTTCCATAAGAGAGACTAGAGGAGAAATAACAACAGTGAGACCTGGTTTTATCAGAGCCGGTAATTGATAACACAGACTTTTGCCTGCCCCAGTGGGCATGACAACAATCGCATGTTGACCAGATAATGTCGAATTTATTGCACTCAACTGTTTCGTTCTGAATGATTTAATATTGAATTTATTTTCTAAGATATTCTTCACTTTATCTGACCATTCATATTTGGTCCCAGCCCAATCTACACTTGCTAAATTATCAGACTTGAGTTTGTTAATTGAATTTTTTATTGTGGTTTTCTTTTCATGTAGTTCTTGTTGTTTTTTCTTCCATTTCGCAATTTCTGTACCAACTTTTGCTATTTCTCTGTCTACATTTTTCAGATCATTCTCTAATTCTTCGATTGTATTCATATTTTAATAACTGGAAATGAAAGCCAATCATGAGTAAAGAAAAACATCAACAAAACAAACGTCAATGTTTTTTTTTTTTTTTTTTTTTTTTCCCTTATGGCAATATGTTACTTTGCCAACGTCAAGTGAAAATTAGAGTAACCAATATAGAATTTTAGAATTTGGAAGATGCGTAACTTCAGACCTGAAACCAAAACAAAACTACTTACCAACTTAACTTGTTACTTACTTGGATGAGAATACTCTATACTATGATATTACCATCATCTATTGCTAGTTTTAGATTTTAATGTTATTTACAGAAATGAACTCTGAAATTATATTTACATAGAATGGATTTAAAGATGATATTATACATTCAATACTAGTCGGAAATGAATGTTTATATTCAATGAGGGAATTTATAAAAGCATGGCGATCATATTTGTTACAAGCAAAGAAGATATGGTTGATATTCTCTTCTTCAAGTCCACACTCACAGATGGAGGAGTCAAGGATTCTTAGACGTCTCAAATGTGTAGCAATACAACAGTGACCAAAACGAATGCGACATATTGTTGTGGTAGTCCGCCTAGATGTGACAATTTTATGGAACCAGGGTTTAGATGGAATCAAAGGTTGAATTGTAGAGTAACGCCGCCCCGTCACCCTTGAGCTCGATTTCCAGATATTGGCCCAGGATTTTAGTAAGTTCTGTTTAGGAAGTAAAAGTAAATCTGAACAGTAATTCTGAAATGGAAGTTTGTCTCCACACACCACAGCCTGCTTTGCTAGAGAGTCCGCTTTTTCATTTCCTGTTATGCCACAGTGGCTGGGGACCCATGCTATAGCTACTTCTAAATGTCGTTGTAAGCAAATAAGCGAAAATTTCTTTATCTCAAATATTAAATTAGAATCTTTTAACCTTTTTAACGTCAATGTTCAATTCAAACCCAATCACAGTACAGGTTAGAGATAGGGTTACCAACATCTAAAAAAATATTCCCAAGATCAAGATAAACTACCCCTATAGGCTATATTCTGTCCCAAAAAAGCCCTATATTGTATTCCTATTCTGTTATTTTTATTTATATGAGTTTCTCGTTTTACTAAGATAAATAAAGTATAATTTCTTCTTAATTACTTTTTCTTAGCACTACAATAATTTGTTAAATGTTGACATTCTGATGTTGACATTCAAATTAGTGTAAGTCTTTGAATATGGCCTATTTATCAGATTTGAAAAAACCGCCGCCATTTGACTCTTTAGTTACAGAACCGATCGCTTCCAAAATTGTTATCTGAGCGTCCGCGTGGTATGGGGAAATAGAGTTCTAAGATCAGTATGGATATATAATACGATATATAATACGATATATGATACGACTTATATAATACGACCCTGTCATGAGAATTATGGTCTCCATATCTCTAATCCATTTGATCTAATAATATTGAGAGATTCTACCACTAATTAGTTCATGTAAACTACTGCCGTCTGGTATCCTCTACTACCGTTAAAAAAATATTTGGCTATTGTCCTTCTTCGGGAGGAAGGTGGGTTTACGAGAATATGTAAGACTTGAGTCAATTTGTTTGTGAAATAAAGAATATACTTATTTCGAATATAAATATTATAATTGTTTGAAGTTTTTTTATATAAAACTTCACTTTACTTTACTTTCACTTACAAAACTTTACTTTCCAACACAAATAAAACTGTACTTTCCTACTTATTTTTCTTTACAATTAGTGAAAAGCCCGGACCATCGGCATGTGAGTTCGATTTGCATTTGGCCGGTATTTTTACTAGTTTTGGTTAGATTATGAGCATGAAATAAAATATTATTTGTGCCATTAAAAATAGCCCTAAATTTTTTTGGGTCCTAAAAACTCCATCAAGCATAATATAGCCCTAAATTTGGGGCTATATAAGCCTGTAGTTGGTAACCCTGCTTGGACGAGTTTTTTATCAAATAGTTTTACGGCTCTGAAGGCCAATTCTCCTAAATTTTCTACGATCGCAGAAAGTCGCAGATTGAAAGTTGACCGAATCGAGATTGAATTGTGAATTGACTAAAATTATACTCTTGATTTCATTAATTCATTAAAAGCAATTCTTATTGTTGACAAAGTAACATTCTTAATTTGCTTAATTTTCGGTCATAATTCGATATAATCCCACTTAAATTAAACTTTGAAGTTACATAATGTGATACGAGAATACCAAATTTGACATTTGTGAGATTGAGACTGGATCGAAACTGAATTTTGACTACATTTTAATTACGAGAATTGCCCCTCTGGAATCAATATCCTTATGCGGTTTCTGTCTGAGACTTTGCCGAAAAATCAGATTGCTTCTGAAACCAGGAATAAGATAATATGAGTAATGGAAGCAAAGATTCCTGACGATATTTTTATCTTCAGGAATCTTCTTGCTCCTCCATTACTTGTAATAAGACAACAGTAAAACTGATAATGGAATTTTTCTGCTGTTTTGCATGACTTCTTGGAATTACTCAGCAGCCCCTAATTAAAACAAAGTTAATTTTTTTTAAATCATAGATTGTACAAATTTTCTATTACGAATCAATATCATTATACATTAAATTATGAAAATTTGTTTAGAAGCATAACCGCGCTCACCAAGTTCGTGACAAGAACTCTCCGCCTCTAGAAGATTAAAGTTCAATCACTACGGCCTCCCCGCGATGACCTATTTGGTGTAGAGGCTTAGACACTGACCGTCGGGCTGGTTCACTAGCTAAAAGTCGCACAGCGACCTATGGAGAAAGCTATGCTCGGAATCTCTCTAAAGGACCGAATCCGGAACGAGGAAATCAGACGAAGGACCAAAGTTGTCGACATAGCTCTCAAAATCAGCAAGCTTAAGTGACAGTGGGCGGATCACATTTGCCGAGTCAGCGATGAACGATGGGGGTGGAAAGTCCGAGACTGAAACATGACGAAAGCGTCCCTCCTCTAGATGAACCGATGACGTCAAAAAAAGTGGCTGGAAGCGAGTGGATGTGGAAAGCACAGGATCGCATGTGGTGGAAAGCATTACGGAAGGCCTATCTCCAGCAGTTATAGCACGGCAGTTGAGCTTCTCTTGACTAGCCATCTCTTAATGCCTTATTTGCCATATTGCTGTCTCTCACATTGCTCAGAGGGGAAGTCAAATTCCAAACGCTTCTTACGCCTACTAATTTCTTCTGATTAAATTCTTTGTGAGTTCCAATGCAGCCGTAGTTTTACCCCCGGGACTGCAATGGACTGTGAAGTCCATAAAACTGTTTATTGCCTTTTTTGCCGGTCACCGCTGTTAATCCTGACTACGCAGGAGACACAGGGGTGGGAATGTGTGGTGGGCCCTCGTCCCATTTGCCTATTGTTACTTGTAGGTGACTATACTTTGTAATTTATACATTGTTCAATGTTCACTAACAAATATTTTTTAAACTTTATAAGTAATTTTTCAATTTTCGATAATGACAACGACATCTAATGATCATATATATGTAGATACCCACATAAGTATTATTTCTGCATTCGATGTAGAGTGCCGAACCCCGAGTACACTATATACAAAATACCCCGAGAATACAAAAGTTCCAAGACATTGCTCCCCAATATCATTGTACGTTAAAGGTCACAGTCCAATTGTGCCTGCTAAGTATTTGATTATCATATCCCCAACCTTATTAGGTTATTACCAAGCGGAAATAGCCATTGCCCACTGTAGTACTGCGTTCTTAGTACGGAGCTAAACATGTGGGCCACTCTCCTGGCGTTACTGATAATGTAAGTCTTATTTTAGTATTTATTGCATTTGATTTCATGGTACCTGGGGCGCTACCGCCGAAGCTTAAACCGATTACCACCGGATTTTTGAATTGCCAAAGTCAAAATTCGGCTTATACTGGTGGTATTTAGCTTACCTGGGGCCTTACCACAAGCTCTAAACGCAGGAATGGAACTATGATGGTTGCGTATTTATCAATGAACAATGAATTTCATTCATAAATTCGCAACCATGATGGTTCCATACCTGCGTTTAGAGCTTGTGGTAAGGCCCCTGGTAGTGGCACCAGTTGGCTGTCGCAGAATACCGGCGCTGTGTGTATAACACAGCATTAATGCCGAGCGATGGCAAAATTAACAACTTGATAATATACATTGTGTTTGACATGTCATATGTTATTGTGTATTGTTCCAATTATTGTCTCATATTGTGATATTAATAAACATATTGGGGTGTAAGTGGTTCATCAACATCTTTGAACCAAAGCCAACCTCATCTGCGCGTGGTGCACCCTGCTAACAGACAAACGAGGCTCTGGGGATAAGAGAGGTAGGGCATAGAGCGTATTTTGTAAGCTGCCCGACTGGGGAAGGACCTCCACCTCACAGAATACCGCAGCCAAATAACAATTCCCTTGAGGGTTGTTGTGTTCCTGCGAGTGAGTGAGGTCACCAGAAACGCAAGAGTTGCTGCGATGGCAGCGGGGGTGGCGGCGCGCGAGCGTAATTTTTTGTTGCGAGCGTTAATATGGCTACGGTAACCGCTTCACATCAGACGGGCCGTATGCTTGTCTGCCACCCGAGGTAGTATAAAAAAAAATTCTTTCTTTGTTCTTTCTTTCTGGTAGAACTCCTAGAGCTGTACCGGCTAAGCTGAAGATGTTTGTCATTAACCTAAATCAAAGATCTATTTTTGGAATCAAAATATTCCACCGGTAGCAGCATCAGCTTAGGCGGTTGAGTATTTTATGGGAAAACGAATTAAAATATCCTATTGACTGCGACTAGAGCCACATTTTAAGTATTCTGTGAAAACTATAACAAAGACTCTTCTTTTTTTTTCACTTTAATAATTTTATGTGCTGATAACATAAAATTATTAAAGTGAGCATAAACGAGTATTTACAGAAAAGCTAAAATTTTAATAAGAACAGTTTTGACCATTTAAACGATTTGAGTTTAATTTTTTCAATTTATTTTAAATGTAAAAGTTACTTAGCTTACTCCCGCTTGCGACTTCGTACGCCGTATCCCGGTATACCGTGTGAAATATCAAAAATCTTAGTGAATATCATATTAGCATAGAGTAAATAAAATAGTAATAGGGTTCCTTTTTACCCTTCGGGTACGGAACCCTAAAAAACGAATGATAACAAAATCGGAGGAAAAATTTTGATGTTGCATGCTACATCCAAAATTCAATCACACCATTGGATAGATAAAGGTTCAAAGAATTTATTACGCTAAGTAAGGACTATGGAACATCGCGTGCGGAGGAGATTGAAGCGCCGCCATTTTGAGTTAATTTTAGTGCATATAACGCATTCACGTGCAACACACGGCCGTGTCCATGACACAGACACAACCCGTTTTTTACAGCTTTTATGTATCCGGTGACACTCGCGTAATGGAGACAAATCTCGGACCACTAATCTCATCTTCGTCAAAATCAGTTCAGTTGTTTTTTAGGGTTCCGAACCTCAAAAGGAAAAACGGAACCCTTATAAGATCACTTTGTTGTCCGTCTGTCTGTCTGTCTGTCTGTCTGTCTGTCTGTCTGTCTGTCTGTCTGTCTGTCTGTCTGTCTGTCTGTCAAACATTTCTATGTCGAGAATGCGTGGAGGTATCAAGCTGAAATTTGAACTGTATACACAGGTCTACGGTCCCATGAAGTTAAAAAAAAATCAAACTGCTAAGTTTACGTAGAAAAAAGTTACGGTCGTTTATTCAGCAAAAAACGCATATTTCGACACACTCAAAGGAATCAAAACCTATAGGGTACTTCCCGTTGACCTGGAACTATGAAATTTGGCAAGTAACATCGTTATAGACTACAAGTACAGGAATAAATCTCAAAACTATACATTTGTAAATAGATCTAAAAAAATAGGGGGTCTATATTTTTTATAGGGTGTCGAAATTTCAAATTGAAACTACTAGTTCAAATGGGGTATCATATGAAAGGGCTTGATGTACACATTGCAAAATATATTTTATTTATTTTTTTCGACGCATTATTTCTTATTTATAATGAAAAATATCAAATTTAATAATGATACTACGTACCTACGGAACCCTCGGTGGGCGAGTCCGACTCGCACTTGTCCGGTTTTTTTTTTATACTACGTCGGGTGGTAGACAATCATACGGCCCGCCTGATGTGAAGCGGTTACTGTAGCCATATTAACGCTCGCAAAACATAAAATATCGCTCGCGCGCCGCCACCCCCACTGCCAATGCAGCATCTCCTCATCATTGTTGTGACCTCACTCACTCGCAGGAACACAACAACCCTCAAGGAATTGTTATTTGGCTGCGGTATTCTGTGAGGTGGAGGTACATTCCCCAGTCGGGTAGCTTACAATTACGCTTCCTACCTCTCTTAAAATCATCTTCGTCGAGATCAGTTCAGTTGTTCTAGTTATGAATGTTCATGCTATAGGAAAAGTTGTGTGTGGTTTTAGTTATACGATATGGTGCAATGGAGATACTGCTGTATTGATCCTCGCTAGGGGAGGATCAAAGGGAATTCATTTGAAGAACCTGCAGACTGTGGGTGGCGAGTCTTTGGTCCGTCGAGCGGTACAAACTGCACTGAGAGCCGATTTTAGTGACGTCACCGTCTCCACTGACCATCCATTAATAGCCCTTGAGGCTATAAGAAGTAAGTCTGGGGTGAAAGTAGCTTACTTACTTACTTATTATTATTATTTAAATAGTTGTCTTTGCCAACTTGCCAGATAAATATTTTTTGAAAAATGGTATAATTCACCTGCACCTCCTAGGTGGAATTTGAACCCACGACCTCTCGATGACCGGTCGAGTGCTCTTCCAACTGAGCTACCAGGAAGGTTTGTGTTGTTGACGAATTTTTATATCTCATATTTCTACTGTGCGAGTCACAGTGTGACGTCATCAACCTATTAAGTAATTACACTACTAAAGTAGGTAATTACCTACTTTAGTAAGTAAAAATACTTACTTATTTACGTATCACCACACCTGTATCTCGTTGGAGTAGGAGAAGAGACTATGGAACGCCAGATACCGATCTAAACATATCTCCTTTGCTTCTTCCACGATGGCGTCGTTGCGCGTGTCAGTCTTATCGAGACGCAAGTTAAGCAACGTCGGCCGCAGCCTGTCTATATCTCCCCTCAATCGAAGAGGTTTAGAGCATACTCCACCACGCTGTTCAACTGCGGGTTGGCGGAGGCCAGTGTTTTGAAGCCGCTCAAAGGCAACTGACTTTGGCTTAACGACTGTTATCGGGACCGACAACTTAACGTGCCCTCCGAAGCACGGAGGAATCGAGAAAAATAAACCAGGTCGGTGTTTTCAATACGTCTAAGACGTCTAATTAAGGCCATTTGACTTAACGATTGTCATCTAATGACAACAGCCGGGACTAACGGCTGAACGTGTCCTCCGAAGCACAAAGGAGCTCGAGATAAATGAACCTATCCATGGACAGGCTGCGGTCGACGTTGCTTAACTTGCGTGATCGATTAGAGTGACAAGTTAAGTAACAGTTAAGCACACATATTATTTTGGATATAACGACTTCCGGATATAGCGACGATATTAGAGTGGTCAAACAGTGGTGAAAACCAACTGTGTACCTTCTTAATTATCATAATTTGGCCGGCCTCTAACACCCGGAAATTGGAATTCTTACCTACATATCTACAATTCAATCTGAGTTTTCTAACACTCGCAAGAACACAACAACCTTCTCGAGAAAACATGTTTATGCGAATCCGATGGTCGAATGGCAAGCAATAACGAGCTCGGTGGCGTAGCGGTCAATGACGCGGCTTCGACACCAACGCTCGTGGGTTCGATTCCATTCACACAGGACAAACATTTGTGTGCATGAACATGTCTGTTTGTCTTGGTATGGGAGTTTTCTATGTATCATAAAGTATGTATTTACAAAAAGAAATGTATTTACTTATGTTTATCAGTTGTCTAGTACCCATAACACAAGCTTCGCTTACTTTGGGGCTAGATTGCGCTGTGTAATTTCTCTGACAATATTTATTTATTTATTTAAATTCCATTTTGACTCCGGGGTCGCGGGTTCGATCCCCGCACAAGTCTAAACGACCCTTCTCTATATGGACCGACGACGTCAAAAAAGTATCTGGTAGCGGTTGGATGCGGAAAGCGGAGAATCGCATAAGGTGGAAAGCATTGGGAAAGGCCTATATCCAGTGGGTAGATACTGGCTGATGATGATGATGTTGATGTGACTGAATAAATATTTGTGTGTATGAAATGAACATGTCTGTTTGTCTTGGACTAGGCCAGTGTTTCTTAACCTTTTCCGGTCTGCGGACCCCTAGAAAATCAAGCACATCTTCAAGGACCCCCTTAATAAAAAACACAGGAATAAATTTAAGACAATTAATTTTAGTACCTACTGAAAACGAATTACTTTTTTATAAAAATTAAAAATACTGAATTAATTTAAAGGTTGGTGTTGCCTTTTTGCAAGTTTAGCTGGCATTATTTATTAATTCAAAACTTCATAGATCAGTCGGCGGACCCCATACACATACTCGCGGACCCCCAGAGGTCCGCGGACCACAGGTTAAGAAACACTGGACTAGGTAAAACACCTACCTAGTCCATACATTTTTTTAAATATAATACATACCTAGGTATCATATTTTAAAAAATGTCATCATCAGGTCCATTTCAGTCTCCACCAGTCATAGTAAAATGGTTATATGTACAGTAACAAACAATAATGTATCAAGAATTTGCGAAAGCTTGCACCTTGTTGTCAACTAGTTTAAAACAACATTCATTGTTTTAAACCATACGATATTGCATTTATGTTACTATATATTTTATTTAGGCACACATTACTATTAAATCTAGTATCATCATCATCAGGTCATTTTAGTCTCCACTACAGGAGCACGACCCTCTCTCGTCCGTCCTAGACGGGAGGAGGGTTAGGCCCACACTCCCCTCGCTGGCCAGACGGGTTGGGGAGGCCTGATCGATATTTGATAATGTATTTCCCTTAGTCGCCTTGTACGACATCCACGGGAAGAAACGGAGTGATTCTATTCTAGTCTGCCGGAAACCACACGGCCAAAATGTATTTAAGTATAATACAAATTATTCAGTACCCATAATACCTACACACTTTGCTTAGTTTTGGAATAAACATCAGTGTGTAATTTGTCCAGGAAAATTTATTTATTTAACTGTAATTTAAGGAGTGTGAGATCTACATCTTTGAACCAAAGTCACCTGCACGTGGTGCACCCTGGTTACAGACAGAAGAGGCTCTGGCGAAAAGAGAAGTAGGCATAGCGTATATTTTAAGCTGCCCGACTGGGGAAGTACCTCCACCTCACAGAATACCGCAGCTAAATAATAATTCCCTTGAGAGTTGTTGTGTTCCTGCGAGTGAGTGAGGTCACCTGAAAGGAAGGAGTTGCTGCGTTGGCAGCGGGGGTGACAGCGCGCCAGTGATATTTCATGTTGCGAGTGCTAATATGGCTACGGTAACCACATCACATCAGGTGGGCCGTATGCTTGTCTGCCATCCGACGTAGTATAAAAAAAAATCTAATCATCAGGAAATGACTAAATCCTTATTATGATGTTCCTTGTAGGTGGTGCAGCTGTGTTCCGCAGGAGTCCAATTACCGCAACTGACTGGGCTCCGTCCATTTGGGGAGCTGCCGAATTCTTGGCGTCAAGACCTGGGATTGAAAAGCTTGTGTTGATTCAGGCCACATCTCCATTCATCCGGGCGGAGCACGTTAGACGTGCGATCAATAATTTAGATCATCCTATGGCGTATGATTGCGTATTTTCAGTTACAAGGTAATTTATGAAGTGGATGGACTCTTATAAGACAGTCCTTAAACAGCCGGAACCCAGAAAGAACTTAAAAAAATCGACCTTCCATTTTTAATTATTTTATTTTGGCTGCTTTCAACCAGCCCGATCTGTCCTTTGGGGTGTAAGTGGCTCATCATGATCTTTAGAGCCAAAATCAATCTCACCTGCACGTGGTGCACCATGCCAACTAGCGGAAGAGGCTCTGGCAAAAGAGAGGTAGGGCACAGCCTATTTGTAAGTTGCCCGACTGTGGAAGTAACTTCATCTCACAGAATACCGCGGCCAATTAACAATTCTCTTCAAGGTTGTTGTATTCCTGCAAGTGAGTGAGGTCACTAAAAAGGAAGGGGTTGCCGCGTTGGTAGCGAGGGTGGTGGCGCACAAGCAATATTTCATGTTGCGACCGTTGAAATGGCTACGCTACGGTAACCACTTCACATCAGGTGGCACGTAAGCATGTCTACCACCTGACGTACTTAGTATAAAAATTAATATAATATGTGATTTTTTAGGACATTCCATATGTTATCAACACCACAGATATTATGAAAAACACAATTATACTTATTTACCGAATGAAATTGAAAATCGTCTAAGGGAACTCCAAAACTTTTCAAATTTTACACTTTACAGTGCGCCTCCTCAGATTCAGGATTCTGGGTAATCAGACTAGCATTCAAGTCGTGTGGAGTTAGCTCTACATTTAAAAACTTCACGTTTAAAAGTTTTTTATTACTACTTATATACTATTACAGAAGCTACAAATTACGTTGGCAAAGAAAACACAACGGTAGTGTTACGCCAATCAATTTTCTAGTGAATGCCAGACCTCGGAGACAAGATTTTAAGGGAGAATTGATTGAAACTGGTGCCTTTTACATAGCACGGAGGAAGCTTATAGAAGAGGGTTATTTTCAAAATAATAAGTAAGTTAAAAGTACAAATGTTTGTAAAAAATAATTTTCTTTTATAATTACATACCTACTCTTAAATCGATTCATCTGTATCATCGATATACTTAATTATACGTATATGTACATGTTTTGGGGTGTAAGTGGTTCATCAACATATTTGAACCAAAACCTTACCTGCACGTGAGGCACCCTGCTGACTGACAAACGAGGCTCTGGCGAAAAGAGAGGTAGGGAATTGCGTATTTTGTAAGCTCAACCTCACAGAATAAATAAGGGTTGTTGTGTTCCGGCGAGTGAGTAAGGTCACCAGAAAGGAAGAAGATGCTGGGTTGGGGAGCGATATTTTATGTTGCGAGCGTTAATATGGCTACGGTAACCGCTTGACATCAGGCGGGCCGTATGCTTGTCTGCCACCCTGACGTAGTATGATAAAAAAAAAGTCCAATTGGCGACGGCGGCAGAGGGCCGCAAATAGCCCAATCGGTGACAAATCGCCCAATCTGGTAACCCTGGTAGTCGTAGTAATAAAAAAACTCTTTATCGAATAGTACCTACTTAATCGAGTTTTAAATCGATTAAATGTGAGAATGCGCGTGCGCAGCTTATTTAACATCAACAAAGAATTGCCACTACTGTCAGTGTAAAGGCATGTTGTCAGTTTGGTTTGATGACGCAAGTCGCAGAGGCAACGCAGTCAACGCAGTGCCAGCCAGTGTCAGTGCAGTGTTGTGTTGTGCGATGCCCGAGTGTGTACTGCGCTCGCGCTGGTTTCACTAGCTGCGAAAACAGGATACGGATTTGTGCCTCTATAAAAATAGTACAGCGACATTTTGAATAATTTAATACGTATTTAAATGTTGATTACTGAACGTTACAGCTGTACTGTTTATGAAACATCACAAGCGGAGAGTTTGGAAGTGGATTCACATTACGATCTTCAACTCGCAAATGTCCTACTTAACTTCAACTTAGTGTAAAACGAAACAACAACAAGATATAGTTCAGGTAAACACGTTTTTTTTTGCAATTTTAGACAGTGTTAAATAACGGGTTAAGTCAACACCTCAGTTAACTGAGTTGCGCAAGCGCACTATTGTTCTCCTCTCGCATAGAAAAGGTTTGCGAAATGAAATGATTTCAAATAAATCCTTTTTCCCATAAATGTTTAAGTTGAACCGGAAGTAGGAAGACCAACGAAATGATGTCTCTAATTCAATGAGGAAAACTGCGTACAATTAACTTCATTGCTTATATATCATTTATTATGCGTAATATTCATTCATATATTATCATTTAATATGCGAAAATAGTTACTGTGTTTAGATATTTTACTAGTTGTCATCCGGGATTTCGACCGCGTTATCATTATTTTAATAAAACTGATTTTCCTTCCCGTGGGTAAGATGTTTTTCCGGGATAAAAGCAGGTCTACGTTACTTTCCAGACCTTAAACTATTCCCGAAAAAAAAAACAATCCATTCGTAGGTACCTTTCGACGTGAAAAAAGGACAAACAAACAAACACTTTCACATTATAAGTACTATTATTATTATGAAAGTATGGATTATACTGTTGAAATGTTGCTGGGATGAGTCAAACTGGTCGCTCGTGTCGTGCGTTTGGCATACCTACTCGCGGTGTCAATGCCATGAAATAAAGTCCATTTACGTATGAATCGTGTGAATGTAGGCATATAAGTACATCTAGGTACATGTATTTATCGAGACGGGGGCCCACCACTCATTCCCACCACTGTGTCTCCTGTGTAGCCAGGATTAACAGCGGCGACCGCCAAAAAGGCAATGAACAGTGAAGTGCATTGCAGTTCCGGGGGTATGACTGCGGCTGCCTTGGGGGCCATCCATAAATTACGTCACACGTTAAGGGAGCGGGTCGATGAAGTGTGACATAGTGTGACTAGGGGGTGGGAGGGGTTCTAAATTTCGTACCGTCACATTTCAAAATCTATTATAATCTAAGTGTTAACACGAACTTTGAGCTATTAACGAAAAACTCAGAAACATTTGCAACTCTAGATGTAAATTTGCAAAATATGTGTCGTCACACTAGGGACGGGGGGAATCTCACAAATGTGACCAGCTGTGACAAGGACGGGGGGAGGGGTCAAAAAATCATGAAATTCGTGTGACGTAATTTATGGATGGCCGGAACTCACAACGAATTTAATCAGAAGAAATTAGTAGGAGAATAATCTTTTGGAATTTGACTTCCCCTCTTAGCAATGTGAGAGACAGCAATATGGCAAATAAGGCATTATAGGCCTAAAGACATGGCTAGCCAAGTGAAGCTCAACTGCCGTGCACCACGGATTTTATGAATAGTTTTCGTTACTAATTTCTGTACGCCTGCAATTTTTTCTCCATGAAACAAACTCGTATGCGTGATCCGTCAACGGTGTCTATAGCGCCGGCGTTTATCGATGTAGATTATAATAATGTAAACATAATGATTACTATCTTACGCTCAAGCTGTTTAAATATACTTTTACGTCGTTTATATCGCACAGTTAATTTATATTCATATATAAACGAGTGGAAAATGTGTACATAAATTATGTCAGTGATCAGGGGCCTTACCGCCGAAGCTAAAGCATTCGGATTTTTTTAATGCGATAATGAAACTACTGCTTAGATTGTTGGTAATTGTGCTTAGCTAAACAGCTGAGCTCAGCTGGAAGAAAATTTTATTTATTTTATTTTATTCATTCGGAAAACTTACAGCTATAAGTATCAAAATATACAGTACTGATTAACTTCAAAAAACCATTAAAAAGTTTTCACAGGTAACAAATACACTTCTGATATTAGTTCAAACTAAAACTTTAAAATTGTAGATTTAAAATATCCACATCCAAGAAATCACACAAGTCAATATACCCTTTGATATAAGCATTAAGTATCTTAATTAAATGAGAGAGAATCATTTGTCGCTGAAAAACCGACCGGACAAAGCTCACCTAATTACCGCAGGACTACTTGTAAAAATGTCGATTGTCGGGTAATCATACGATAATAAATCTAGAGCTTTATCGAGTAAGCTGAAGATGTTTGTTAATAACTTTAACCTAAGACCAATTTTTGGAATAAAAATCCGATGGTAATGGGCTTCAACTTCGGCGGTAGGGTTAGCGAAAGTGGGGAAGTCTTTCAGAAGTTCGCACTACCTAGTTCGCATGTTGATCGTAAATTCAGACCTCGCGATTGTTTCTTCAAGTCGATTACGATCCTGTCCATGGATTGGATATATTTCAACCTCTTCTGTGTTTCCGAGGGCACGTCCCGGGTGTTATCATTAGATGACAGTCGATGACAGCCCAGTCAGTATCATTTAGGCTTATAATTACGCTAACATACGCCTATCCGCAGTTGAGCAGCGTGGCGGAGTTTGCTTTAAACCTCGTCGATTGCGCGGAGACTTGTGGCTCAGCAGTGGGTATGAACAAGGGTTCTCGACGACTACGACTACTCGAAAACTCTCTCTCTATTCTTGTTTCTCAGCCTGTTGTGTTGTTGGGTATAGGCCTCTTCATGGGCTTTCCACTCTGGTCTTATTTTGGTTACAATCACGTCATGAGGTTGTCGTCCACCCAGCGCGTGGGTTGCCCCCCCATTGCCCGGCTAGTTCTCGCTTACCACTACGCAATCTTACTCGCCAAGCGACCATTGTCTCATGTGGCCTGCTCATCTTGACTTTAGGTTGGATACTAAGGCCAGTACCTACAACGTTGACTAAGGCAATGTCTGTAACTCCGCTGCGCTTCTGAATCGTTTTGTTCGGGATGCGGTCTACGTGAGAGATGCCTGGCATCTCCCGCTCCATGGCTCTTTCCGCTACCTGGAGTTTACTTTACTCACAAGTTTATTTGTGCGTGTCCTAGTCTCAGCTCTCTAGGTGCTATATATATAGCTGACTATCGGAAGAACTGCTCAAACCCGTCATTTGAAGAAGATTGGTACCAGTTTGCTCTCGAAAAGTGCTTTCCATTTAAACATTATTGGTTCGGAGTAGGTTCGGGATAAGAAATTTCATTTAACTAATAGTAAAAATGCTTTAAGAAACCGAACGATTTGGAACTAGGTAGGACGTTTATAATATAAGTATTAGGTTGGGGAAAAAGTCTTTTCGTATTTTATATGAAAATTCAAAACATTTTTTAATAAAGTTTATTTACATTTAACTAAAGTATGTAGGTGCCATTATGTTCGATAACTTTTTGTCATCTTGTAGGTAGAGACATGATCCCATTACTATAGAAATTTTGGGACTTCTGTTCAAAAAACCGCGACAAGTGGTTTTGGCAGTCTTCTCGTGATGTTAACCTGACATTGCCTAAAGAATTCTTAAGAGACCGAAACAGGTGGAAATCAGAAGGTGCAAGGTCAGGACTATACGGCGGATGCATTAACACCTCCCAGTCAAACTCTCTTAATTTTTGCTGAGTGGCTAAAGATGTGTGAGGTTTAGCGTTATCATGATGAAAAATCACACCCCTTCTATTAATTAATTCCGGCCGCTTTCTCTCAACTTTTTGCTTTAATCTCATCAGTTGTTCACAGTAGAGTTCAGAATCGATAGTCCTGCCTGGCGGTAACAGCTCATAATGAATATCTTCCCTTCCAATCCCACCATATACACAGCATCACCTTGTTGCGGGTTAACCCGGGTTTCGCCAGAGTCTCTGAAGCCTGGCCGGTCTTTGACCACGACCTTTTTATGCGCCAAAACTGTTATGTGGTCAATTGCTAGTTCTTCAGCTACGTCGTAACTACTGATATGCCGATCTTGCTCCACTTTTTCAGAAATGGCATCCATTTTATCCGTAACAGGGCGACCAGAGCGACGTGCATCTTTGACATCAAAATTTCCGGATTGAAAACGCTTAAACCAATTTTGTGCTACTCTCACAGATACTAGCACTAGGTCCATAATAATCACAAATTTTTTTCGCAGCCTGCGTTGAATTTTTACCTTTTTTGTAGTAAAATTTTAAAATGTATCGAATTTCTTCATTAGATTCACTCATCTTGACAGTAAAAAAAACAAATGAAAATCACACATTTACCTAATTTGAATTTGGAATTATCTTTTTTAAAATTTAAACTTTTTATAGATATCAAAACCTGCTAGATACAAATGGTATAACCAAAGAGATTTTATTACAAGTTCATACATACTATAATGCGAAAAGACTTTTTCCCCTACCTATTATATATTTTTTAATACTACGTCGGGTGGCAGACAAGCATACGGCCCGCCTGATGTACACATGATGACATAAAATATCGCTCGCGCGCCGCCACCCCCGCTGCTAATGCAGCATCTCCTTCTTTTCTGGTGACCTGACCTCACTCACTAGCAGGAACACAACAACCCTCAAGGGAATTGTTATTTGGCTGCGGTATTCTGTGAGGTGGAGGTACATGCCCCGTATCATGGTCGGGTAGCTTACAATTACGCTCCCTACCTCTCTTAAATTTATTAAATTGATATTATTTTATTAATCTTGAAATATTTTCTATCAATTTCAGTAAAACCCACAATGTCCAGCACAGATACCGTGACTTTTGAAGATCTAGAAGCGACAGACGTGATCACCGTCGAGCTGGTACCCGAACGAAAGGGGCTGATCCTGAAACACTGCGAATATTACGTGAGCTCCAGAAGGCACGGGACCACGGTCTCTCGGAGGTTCAACGAGTTTGTTCAACTACATGACGTGCTGTACGCCAAGTATCCATACCGGTGAGTATCTTTCTGAAGGATTATTTAAGGCGCGAGGAAGAACACGATTTTCCATTAGAAATTTGGGGTGTAAGTGGTTCATTAACATCTTTGAACCAAAGCCAACCTCACCTGCGCGTGGTGCACCCTGCTAACAGACAAACGAGGCTCTGGCGATAAGAGAGGTAGGGCATAGCGTATTTTGTAAGATGCCCGACTGGGGAAGGACCTCAACCTCACAGAATAACGCAGCCAAATAACAATTCCCTTGAGGGTTGTTGTGTTCCTGCGAGTGAGTGAGGTCACCAGAAACGCAAGAGTTGCTGCGATGGCAGCGGGGGTGGCGGCGCGCCAGCGATATTTTTTGTTGTGAGTGTTAATATGGCGACGGTAACCGCTTCACATCAGACGGGCCGTATGCTTGCCTGCCACCCGACGTAGTATAAAAAAAAAGAAATAAATCGCATAAAAGAAAATAAAGTTTCTAGCAAAACTTCTCTAATAAGATTTTTTTTAACTTCTTTATTCTATCTTCTCTTCTCTCTTCAGCGATAGGGCCCTGGTGTGAGAGTTACATAGGGCGTAGTGTTATTCCTACACGGCATCTTTTTGTATACACTATGTAGAAATAAATACAACGCAATGTGTACATTTAAAGTTGAAAGTGACGTAAGTGTCGGTGATGATAAGACTTGATACATAAAATACAAAGTGAAATTGCAATGTATCTCATCGAAAATAATATAATGAATGTTGAGCAACCAAACTTGAGGACATTTAAGTACATTGCATATTAATAACATAAGCGTAATCCTCACAAAGCAATCGCTGTACACAGCGGTTACGAAACATGAAAGATGTGGCAAACGAGGCGGATCATCCGACGATATTACCAAGCATTATGTATGTCGTTTTGGGTAATATCATATCTCTATACTATAGGAACCCATAGAGATATGATATTACTCAAAACAACAAACAAAGGGAATGAATATTTATTGCGACTACAAACGGGGAGGAATTTATTACATTATTGCAATATGGAGGGAAATTTTGCTGAGGAGAATGTACGATAGAATGAATGAATCAGAGATCGCATGATGCGAATGGATCTAAGAATGCATTCTTATATAGATGATATTGATGACATTCGACTTTCTTTACATGCGATGTTGCATGTCGTAGTAGCATTCCGCGACAGCAGCGACATTACATTTTCCCTTATCTCACCTTCTCCCTTTCGACACAAATACACGCGTGCAGTGTTGCGTAGTCATTGTTTCACTGTTGAGAACATTTTTTCGCGTAGTACTAAAACATTCGGGAACCTCTACCTCTGTCGCACCATTAAAAAGTGGAACGCATTGCCGGCATATGTGTTTCCTCCTTCCTGAAACATGGAATCCTTCAAATGAAGAAGCACCTCGCGGGCGAGCATGACAGTGTCAACTGGCACTGTTTTTGGTCGGTTGCCGCTGCAATTTGCGCTCCCCTTTACGCTTAATCTTTACTCATGTGCTTAAGGCGAGCGGAGCCACTGCGCTAATAATAAAACAGAGAAAGAACGAAACGTAGGGCTTCTTTTGGTCTGAAAAAAAGAAGAAACTTGATTTTTCTATTCCATCTTTGGGTCTGATGACTATGATCTGGTAGGCCTTCACGAGATCTAATGTGCTAACTATGTTCTGGCAAGAAAAAAGAATTGGATACAACTAATATCATAAATAAATCATTATACTATATCTATCTTCAGCTCTTTCAGTTTCGGGAACCTTACCGTCTAAGCTAAACATAAATTTATCACAAATCTAAGCTGAAGGTCTCGCAATCAAAAATATAGATCTGAATCGAATTTCCGGTTAGGCGGTAGGACCTCAGATACGTACGTATAATAATTAACGGCCCGAGATACGGTCTAAAATTAATAAAGAACGTGTTATTTTATTATACAATATTTGTTAGTATATAAATATTATTGGTGTTGTGTTCTTGCGAGTGAGTCAAGTCACCAGAAAGAGTTGCTGCTTGAGCGGGGGTGGTGGCACCCGAGCGATATTTCATATTGCGAGCGTTAGTATGGCTATGGTAACAGCTTCACATCAGGTGGCCGTATGCTTATCTGCCACCCAACGTAGTATAAAAAAATATATAAACAAAATTATACCACATAATCTACCCCCGGTAACAACGCAGCAGCTTCTTCCTTCCCGGTGACTTCACTCACTCGCAAGAACACAACAAGCTGATTTATAGCTACGGTATTCTGTAAGGGGAAGGTAGTTCCCCAGTTACGCAGCTTATAAATACGTTGCGCTCTACCTTTCTCACGCCAGAGCCTCGTTTGCAAGTCAGCAGTGTGCACCACGTGCAGGTGAGATTGGCTTTGGCACAAAGATGAGCTATTGGAACCATTTTCCACACCAACAACAGTACAAGTGTTTTATTATAACATTATGATTTTCCACACCGTTTATATTCAATATATGTATAGGCATGGCTATGTTATCTACATATCGTCGGGGATAATTCAAATCCGCGTAACTAACATTGAACAATTCCGCGTATCTGATAAAAGTAGCCAATTTAAAATTTCGCGGGCGATGTTCGGACGATCCTGATTGGCAGCCCTCCCTTCAATTTGAGTCTCATTCGACCTATAGAACGAAAGAAATCGTCCAATTACAATACCGCTTGTCTACGGCCGCCAAGTGTCGACACCGCGTATGTGAATGTCATCATCAGTTCGAGAGCGAAGTTTATGGTTTATATGTTTATTTAAAAATCTACAGTATCACGTGAGGTAAGTGATATGCAAAGCTAATTAAGTATTCTCTCTATAACATATCAGTAATAAGTGTCATTTTGTACGTTTTCATTCTAACTTCACTAATAACTAAACTTTTTTGTTTCAAATGTAACTGAACAAGGTGATCATGTTCAAGGTAACCCTGCCTTTATAAACACTTTTCATATTGAAGAATATTTACCACAAAAAATATTAATAATGTTACTGTTTTATTACCTAGGTTATTTTTTTTATTTATTGTTACCTAGGTTATGCATTTTCGTTGGTATGCGGTTTCGTTGTCTACAAAACTTTGATTTACGTGTTATGCTGAGTAAATTAACTAAATTATATTTTCTTTTCTTTCATAGGATCAAAATGGCTAATACAGACTCTTGCACAGATGAAGATACACGTAATGTTACGACATTAAGTGATTTAAAAAAAGGCGCGAAAAACTATTAAATATTAATTATTAAAAAAAATATTTTGTTTAAGCAATCAGCAGCTCATATAAATATTAATGAGTTCCCTGAAAATTCACCCAATATTTTTTTTCCTAAACGGGAAATAAAGAAGAGTTTACTGATGATATAGCTAACTGTGATACAACTTCTTTCAATACTTCAGCACTTTTTATGGAACCTGATTATCTAGATTATGTTTCTGACCTGAATATGACTTCAACTACCAATACGGTACAAACTTTTTCGGATGACAATTTACATACTGAAATCAATGCACCAAGTGAATTACAAGGTCTTGATTTTTCATCAGATGACTTCGTTGCTGATCCTAACAACGTTCCACTCTCTGAAATAACAAACCTTGCTCCGATAGCTTCTACATCAACCGATGGCAATAGTGATCTTATCACAGAAATAAACATGGAAGCTGTAGTGGCATTAGAGTCCAGAAAAAGGAAACGAAAAGCAGAACAATTGTCTTCGAAAAGGTTTAGGAATAAGCAATTAAGAATGCTGGGTCAACAATACATAGGCTTCAGAAAGACTGATGATGAAATAATTATTTTGTGTATAAGCTTTTGGGTAACTGAAAGTTCTCTTACTTTGTTATGTTTTTCTAATACTTTATTGAAAATGTTTAAGTAATACTTACTACTTAATGTTAATGACTGAAAAGATTTTTGTTAGACAGCTGAAGATGTTTGTTTTTATTTTGTTTATTCTTAAAAGACTTAAAATTTGTTATTCTCTTTCTAATAATAATGATAATAGCTGATTATACAGAATGAGGTTGATTGTAAGATTTGTTTTTGTTGTTATTATAGTATAGATGATGATAGAGAGATGATTATTATACGAAAAGTAAACGAAAAGATTTTAGAGGATTTTTTTTTACTTAGAGAAGGAAACTTTTGGACATTATTGTGTATTTTTTTAATTATTTGGATTATTAAAATTTCATTATAACATTCTCACTTGTTTCATTTCAATACCGCGTAACTTACTACTTACTACTTTTACTAGATACCATTTTGATGAGTTTGTGGCCAAATCAAAAGCGCGTAAATGTCCTAGAGACTATATTAGTAATTATAATAAATTTCTAATGTTAATAATATATATAACATATAAATTTTAACTTTGTATGTAAAAACGAGCTTAAAAGCTATTGTAATAAAAAAGTTACAAAATTATAACCTTCCCCTGTAAAACTACACGTAGTGCAGATACGCGGCCCTTACGTATGTTAGATTCGCGGATTTGCACTATCCCCGACGATATGTCATACATATTATAAAACGGGATGATAAGAAGTGCGTCCCACTGTGATTGACGATCAGTAATCTAATATGCTAGTATTAATTATATATAAGTATATTAATAGCTCATAATATTGTAAACAAATATGTAGTACAAAACTCTGGATGTTATTTAAATTTATATTTATTATACTAACTACGTGTCACCGACGACATAGACTAGACCGTTGGGCTGGTTCACCGACTAAAAGTCGCACAGCGAGCAATGGACAGAGCAAAGCTTGGAGTTTCTCTAAGGGATCGAATCCGGAACGAAGAAATCGGCGGGGAACCAAAGTGGTCGACATAGCTCTCAGAGTCAGCGAGTTGGAGTGACAGTGGGCTGGCCACATCTGCCGAGTCAGCGATAAGTCCTAGAGTGAAGGCCACGTATGACCGACGACCTTTAAAAGATGGCTGGTAGCGGTTGGATGTAGAAAGTGGAGGATTGCATAAGGTGGAAAGCATTGGCCTATATCCAGCAGTAGGTAGATGCAGGCTGATAATGATAATACTACTTGCTCTCCATGCACGTCACACTAGTATTTTACTACTCTATATGATACTTTTAACAAAATGGGACCCTGAAGGCCAATTCTCGTAATTTTTCTACGAACGCAGATTGAAAGTTGACCGAATCGACTTTGAATTGTGAATTGACTAAAATTATATACTACTTAATATATTTTTTATTTGTAAGTAAATTTGTATTTATTTATATTATTTTTTTTATCCCATAAGTTTTCCTTTGTTTTATAGATCAATTACATAGGCTTTCAGATTAGTTTTAGTTTAGTATTTTGTAATATATAATTAAAGTTAAAATAATTACATTAATTTAATTGTAAATTATATACTTGATTTCATTAATTAATTACTTATATTATCAATTCTTGTTGTTGGCAAAGTAACATTCTTAGTTTTCACTCATATATCGATATAATCCTGCTTAAATTTAATTTTGAAGTTACATATTGTGTTACGAGAATACCAAATGTGACATTTGTGAGATCGAGACTGGATCGAAACTGAATTTTGACTATATCTTAGTTTCGAGAATTGCCCCTCTGTTATTTAATGTCATTTTGAAAACATTTTTTACGTAGGTAATTATTTCGTTGGCGAGTTGTGGCGTGGCGTGAAGTTTTAGCAATAAAATTTTATCGCTTGTAATTATGCATTGCATTCTCTCTCACCGATTAGAAATAATCAGAATTCGTTCCTCTAATCACTACTACGTATTACTATTACTTATTCTGTGGTTTAGTGGCCGCAGTAACGGAGTGAGTGACCGATGGACCGTTACACAACCGTTTGTTAAATCATTTGTTAAACATTTATGACAAAGCTTGGAACACGCACTATTAAACTAAGAATTTCTTTAACTTAACCATAGTAAAATAACTGTCAGCTATCAATATATATAAATAAAACATTACGCATTTTTCCCCCGCCTGCCATGTATGTATATCGCTTATGTAATGGTGACTCTGTATGCGGAATTTATTATCGTATATTTAGTATCAATAATATAAAGATGATTTTGTAGCTGAATTTTATGTAATATGTCTACTCCTATTAAGTATAATGTCTTTCAAATATGTGGTATATTCATTGGTATGAATAAGCAATCTATTCAGTTATTGAATCGCAATAAGAGTTGGTGGTAAGGGGGCTGAAAATCAGTGTTTGGCTCTCTGAGCAAGTCCAACACTGAGTTGTTGCCTGTTTGTATCACTGCAACACACGCCGAACAACGGAGCGGGGGATGGGGCTTCGGTTTGTTTGTGAGCTCCTATATTAGATGATGGCTCGCGGTTGGACTGGAGTTGTGTTCCAAGTTCTGTTTTATTATTAGACTTATTTTAAGTTTCTGTATTTTGTGTGTTCAGTGTGCAAATAAAAAGTTATCTATCTATCTCCTAAGTTATCTATTTTTGGGATAGCAAATTTTGTTAAGTTAAGTTAAGGGATGTCATTCAAGTTAATTTGAGAAATCCTGACAAATGAATATACAAGAGTTCTCCAAAAGTAATATTATATGAGAAACAGTGTAATTATATGTAGGTATATAAAAATTTATGATGCTCTACCAAATGACATTAAAATTCTACTGAGTACATTATTTAAACGGAAACACTCTGACTTGGCCTAAGGAAAAACTTTTTAATCAATGACATTTTTAAGAAAAATTGACAATGGTTTTTTTAGTTATGTTATATTTTTAATTATTCTAAGTTTGTGATTATTTAAATACTTAAATTATTGACATTTTTATTTTAACATTTATTAATAAATTTAATTAAATTTCTGTATTATGAAGATCTATGATGGTATGCCTAATTGTCAAAACATGGTATGTACCACCTATTATGTTCATTGTATCATCGATATTCACCATGTGAATAAAATATGATTATGATTAAACTTTACGGGAATAAGAAAGGACATAGTATTCATAAACGTTGTTGGCCCTATAGTTAACATTACGTTACTTGTCTTGTAGTCAAGCTAAAGGGCAGCATGCCGCCTTATGGCATTTTTCAACTCCAAAAAGGCGCTCTACCACAGATAACTTATTAGTTACTTTGTGACCTTCTCCCGAAGTGAAAATGAAATACAGACGTAAGTTCGAAAAGTTTTATTCGGCTTAGTATAATAATTTGCCTAGATAAGCCCTCTTACCACCATCTCTTATCACCATTATTGTGGTGGGTGCAACCAAAAAATTAATACAGATGACGTCATGAATTGTTCAAAATGTGGAACAAGTTATGATTTACTATGCGCTGGACTAGCTGAGGACAAATATGCTTTATTAACTAAGGAAACTAAACGCTCTTGGTTATGTCTGTCTTGTCGGAGTAAAATGCCTAAAACAGGGAATTTGAGTACTCCCGTGCGTCTGCTAATGAGTACAAGTATTACTAGCGTTGGTAATGAGACTGTTACTGAAAGTGCAGAAAACTCAATGCTTGAATTCGACAACGTTACGATGCGCCGGGGAGCCAATCTAGAAAAGGTCCCCTGTGTTTGTGGAGATCCATCTATTCTTAGAAAAATAATTCGAGAGGAGTTGCAAAATGTATTAATGGGGCAATTATCTTTAATCCCTCAATTACACCTGGATTCGCAAAAAAAATACCACATCCATCCAAAACATCGAAGGTATTTTAATGTCCTTAATGACGAAGTTGGATAAAGGTACGTCGTTATTAAAAGAAAGTAGTCATACGACAGCAAATGAGTCTTTGAAACCTTCCATCCACGAGGCGTCTAAAGACAACGAAAATCGTGCCCAACATAAAAAGAAGACGAAAAACGTCGCCAATAAAAATTCACCACGACCTACACCCCTCTTCGTCTCAGAAAACCAACAACCAGTTTCGGTGGACAGTACTGGTATGTCAACAATCTCCTCGCCAATTTCCACACGAAACACCGATAATAATAATGATGATGAGTGGACTACAATAAAGCGCAGGACAGTGCGTTCGGCACGACCAGGTGTGCTCCGAGGTACTGCACCAGCTGGAGCTACAACACTTCGCGCTGCTGAACGGAGGAAATATCTACATTTATATTATGTTCAGGAAGGTACCACAGTAGATCAAGTGCGAGCACATTTAAATAATATTTGTGGTGGAGACTTCTGCACTATTGAGAGCCTAAAGGCACGTGGAAGCTACGCATCGTTCAAACTTGGTGTACCAACTAATCTAGCTGAACTTGCTATGTCTCCCTCTAATTGGGCCGAAGATATATGTATCAAACCCTGGCGCCAGAACTTTCGTGCCAGACAAGAGAAGAGTCAATAATCGATGTCGACACGAGAAACTTCAGTGTTTTTACCAAAATGTTCGAGGTTTGCGGTCTAAAACTGCAGAATTTAATAATAATATAACACAATGCGCTTATGATATTGTAGCTTTGACTGAGACTTTCCTGACAAGTTCCGTGTCTGATGGTGAGCTGTTCCCTGCGCAGTATACAGTGGTCCGTAAAGACCGTTCAGGTGATGCTGGCTGGGGAGGAGTCCTGCTAGCGGTACGTAATTGTTATTCTGTGCATGTGATAAGTGATGTCGACGGTCTTACTTCTGACATGGAACTGATATTTGCAATTTTAAAAAGAAGTAATCTAAAGTTCTTGTGCTGTGTCGCGTATTTACCGCCGAACTATAAAGATGAACAATATTTAAATGTTTTGACATGTATTGAGAATGCAATATGTGCATATCCTGATTTAAATGTACTAATTTTGGGTGACTTCAATTTAAACTCCTGTAGTACTAATGTAAAAACACATTTTAGTTGCTTTGAGGAATTCTGTAACTTGAATCAATATAATAATATACTAAATAGCCATGGTGGCTTATTAGATCTAGTACTGAGTGATCTTGCCTCTGAACAGATTACGGTTTCTATCGGTGAGGCCTTGGTTCCTACTGATGAATATCACCCTCCACTTGAGTTAACTATAAAACTTCCGCGAGACACCAAGCAGTGTCTCTCGCATCCTTATGTTCTTGAATCCAATGTTTGTTTGGAGTGGAACTGGCGTAAGGCGAACTTTATAGGGCTTTATGCTGCCTTAGCTAAAATAGATTGGTCAGAGCTGGTCACAACAGTTAACGTAGATTCAGCTGTTGAAATATTTTATTCCAAATTGTATACAGTCATTAATGAATTTGTACCACCCAAAAACCAGTCTCAGTGTGGTACAAAATATGTTTATCCAAAATGGTATACCGGTGAGATAATTTATAATTTAAAATGTAAACATTTTCATTTAAGGAAGTATAAAGCTGAGGGCAAAGAATTTAACAAAGAACTGTACAAATTTTATCGGTGGCGGGCTAAAAAATTAATTGACAACGCACATAGGCAGCACATTAGGAAAATTCAAGCTAGTATTATTGACGAACCGGCTAAGTTTTGGGAATATGTTAAAAGTAAGAAGAGCAGTAGACAACAAACAGACATATATAAATACGAAAATGAAGAAGTTTCAGGTCAAACCGCTGCTGAAGCTTTTGCCCAGTACTTTGCATCTGTATTCCGGGATAAAGAGCCGCACCTGGACTCAGAGGAGGCTGTGCGCTCTACTAATACTCACATAAGTACCGCTTCTACCGCTTCTATCTCTCTCAAGGTAGTGAACGAATGTGATCTTAGAACAGCCGTGAGACGCCTAAAATCGCAGTCATCAGTTGGGCCTGATGGCATCCCGGTCTTTTTAGTGAAGGATTGCTTGTCAATTTTCACCACGCCTTTATTATATATTTTCAATCTCTGCTTGGCTCAATCAAGGTATCCAGACCGTTGGAAAGTTTCTAAGGTAGTACCAGTGCCAAAAGGTGACTCCAATGAAGATGTGTCATCATACAGACCTATTGCTGTGCTCTCGGTATTTGCGAAGATCTTTGAAGCCATTATTAACCAACACCTTTGTAGGCAAATTGGTAATTCGCTCCATAATAGCCAACACGGTTTCCGTAAAGCTCGTTCAACTACTACTAACTTAATAACGCTTGCGGATTATGTGTTGGCTGAAATGGATGCCGGACGTCAAGTCGATGCTACGTATTTTGACTTTAGAAAGGCATTTGATCTTGTCGACAATGATGTTCTGCTAAGGAAACTGGCCATAGTGGGTTTTACACGCGACTTGCTAGAGTTTTTTGCAAATTATCTTCTCAATCGGCGCCAGTATGTGAAAATTGATGGGTTTGTATCACATGACTATTACACTAGATCAGGTGTGAGTCAAGGGAGTACTCTAGGGCCTACACTTTTTCTGATCATGATAAATGACCTACCCGACACAGTTCGTACTGCTGAGTGTCTCCTTTTTGCGGACGATCTGAAATTATATCTTGGAATAAGTAATGAGACTGACGTGCGAAATTTGCAATCGGATATTGATGCCGTAGCTAATTGGAGTCGTATCAATCATCTTCCATTTAATACATCCAAGTCCAAGTGTATTACTTTCTCGCGCAAACGTTGTCCATTGAAGACATCTTATACTTTATGTGACGTTCCACTGGATAGAGTAACTGACATCCGTGACCTTGGACTATTAATCGACAGCAAATTAGACTTTCATAAACACTTAACAGAAATCTGTAAAATAGGCAATAAAACTTTAGGATTCATTATTAGAACGTGTTCACAATTTACTAGCATGACAGTTGCGAAAGTGCTATATAACGCCTACGTCCGCAGCAAATTAGAATATGGCGCAAAAATTTGGGATCCTCATGAACTTAAATATAGCCTCTTAGTGGAGAAAGTACAGCGTAAGTTTGCTCGTTGGCTGTACAAAAGAACTTACGGTTACTACCCTTACTTATACCCGTCCCTATTTGTCACTGGTATGGTGGAACTTGAAACTCTTACATTTAGAAGGAAGTTACTCCTAATAAAACATTACATCTCTGTATTGCATCATAGAATCGATAGTCCTTCCATAATCGAAAAAATCGGCCTAATTATACCTTCACGTATCCCACGAGATGCTTTAGGAACCGTGGCCCCGCGCCGCCGGCCGCGCCTTCTTCACAGGCCCCTCACACGCACGGTATACGCAGACCAAGCACCAACAGTACGTGCTCTACGACTGATTGGAGACATGCTCACTCAGTACGATGAATTAGATCTATTTGCCGATAGTATCGAGAAACTTTACAGCGGAGCAGTTGAATTCCTCAGTAGGAATCATATTAGTTTGTGATATTATTTAATTCTATTTATTTAAAATTTCGACATTGTAATATTATTATTTTATTTTGGAGATTTTGACATTGTAATATTGGTATTTTATTCCTATTGATTATGACTTTGTAATATTATTAATTTATTTTTAGTGATTTTGACATCGTAATATTATTATTTTTATTGATTTTGACATTTTTGACAATTTTGAATTTATAATTGCTTAAATATTTTTTGTATTACTTCATAGTGACTGATAATGTTAATATTTCTAAAATCTGTAGGTATATTTTAACATGTGACTGTATTTTTGTATGACTTGCCAGTGTGTTGGAGTCAGTAGTACTCTGTGAACTGGCATGAAATGAAGTAAAAAAAAAAAAAAAAAAAAAAAAAAAAAAAATCTCTTATTGCGATTCAATAACTTACAATACAAATGAAATACTCTATTTTGCGATACAAATGAAATACTCTATTTCATTTGAAATAGAGTCGCGATGCAATAACAGATGGTGGTAAGGGCAGTAACCCATTTTTGATACAGTCACTATAGCCTTACCTATAAAGCAGGTTGTATTTTTTTTGAGGTGCCATTCTAAAACAAAATATTCATATGTACTCAGGCATTAAGATTTATTTTTAAAGTAATAAAATACAATACATTTAAGTAAATTATGCATAACGATAGATACCATGATTGAACTATAATCAATAAGACGGACCAGGGGTCCTACCGCCGAAGTTAAAGACGATTAGTTACCATTTTTTGAATACGAAAATCAAACTTCAGCTTAAGTTGGTGCCTTGGTGGTAATTGTGTTTAGCTTAGCTGGTAGAATCTTGTCTTATCTTATCTTAGAGTGGGTCCAGTGCTGCAGCACCGGTGACACGTCGACCCTCAAGGATCTTTTGTGTTAATCCTTTAGTCACTCTCACTCGCCCCTGACTCTCTGGAGACATGTATGCCGCTTGTTGGCTAAGCTGGTAGAAACCCTACCGATTAAGCTGCAGATGATTAGCTTAAGCCAAGATCTATTTTGGAATCGAAATATTCGATCGGCAAGACCCCTTCCCCCTTACCACCATCTCTTATTGCGATTCAATAACTGAATAGAATGCTTATTCAATTATTATTATTCATTGGTATGAATAAGCATTCTATTCAGTGAATCTCAATAAAAGTTGGAGGTAAGGGGGCTGGTCTAAATAATACGAGTACTTTATACAATAAACAATAGATGGTTGTTTTATCGTGATCACTATAAATTGAGTTAGGAAAAACCCGAATAGCACTAGGTACATACCACTAGTGAAAAATCTGTATATATTAGTGTGTATTAGTGATGACACTAATGACTTTGGCTCTAAATACAATGTGAACTTATGTCATCTTTCCATTGCAACATTTTAATCATTACTAATCATTTTCATTCATTTATATTTTCTGCCTATATTAAAAAATATTTTTGTTTTCTAGTTCGATTGATCATTAGAACGGGTTATTTAGTTTTTTTTTTAACTATAGATATTTATTTTCCACTTTTTAGTTCGATGTGATATGTGAGGACATTAATTTATCCTAGCGATCCTTACCACGATAATTAAATACACTTATCAAATTATTGTTTTGTCATCAGTCCTTGATAAGTATACAAAGTTTAAATTAAATCTGACCGTTCAAAGTGGGTCAAAATTCAAAGTGGGTCAAAATTGAAGTTCAAAGAAGTACAAACCGACAAACAAGCAAATATACAGGTGAAGTTAATAAAGAGTGTTAAAAATCATCACCTTTCAGATCGGCGTGATACATTCTATTATCTACTACAAAAATCTATTATAGCTTCGGAGCTCATGTACATAAAATAATGAAGTAATTTCAACAAAGGCAGCCGTCCAAAACGATTGTAATATTATTTTTAGCTTAAATGAAATGATTTCAGCGCTGTGTGCCGCTTACCCCCGAAGCGAGTAGTCGTTGGCGGTGGAAGTCCACGGTTTCTACAGCGGCGTCGTGCAGCGTTGCAGCGCTGGTTAACGCTCGTGGCCAGACACCCAGTATTGGCGCACGATGCTGACCTCCGTACATTTTTGTGTGAGACGACTACGAGGTTGAACAAACCGAAGCATGATGAGTTTGTGCTGGCTGGCAGTCAGGAGGACACCGCGGTTAGTGCCCTTTACATTACAATTGTCATTTACCATACGTATAAATACAACACTGCTGTATTAACCCATAATCATCACAGCAATACTTGACTCCCTTCAGTCGAAGGAGTTTAGAGCGTATTCTACTACGCTGCTCAACTGCAGGTTAACGGAGGACAGTGTTTTTAAGAGGCCCTGGCTACTGGCTAGACGATTGTCATCTAATGAATGCTCTCCGTAATAAGGAGCGCTAGATAAATAAACCCATCCTAATGGTGCATCCACATATGCCGCCGGCATTGCCGCCGGCTTTGCCGCCGACATTGCCGCCGACATGCAGACTGCTTTGGCGCTAGCTTACCGCGCAAGCCGCGTAAAGCCGGCTGTGCCGCCGGCCGTGCCGCCGGGTATGTGTGGATGCGCCATTAGACAGGGTACAGTTTTTTTTATACTACGTTGGGTGGAAGACAAGCCAAATTCCACCTTCAATTGGAATTAACTTCCCTCAGCGGTATTTCCGAACAATTACGACATGGGAGCCTTCAAGAATAGAGTATTTAATTCCCTTAAAAGGCTGGCAACGGATCGGCGATCCTTTGGTGTTGCTGATCTCCATGGGCGGTGGTGATTGCTTTCCATCAGGTGACCCACATGCTCGTTTGCCCCCCTCTCATATAAAAAAAAAAACATAGGGCCCGCCTGATGTGAAGAGTTACCTTAGCCTCTTTCACTAGCCGGCAGGGTGTACCACGTGCAGGTGAGGTTGGCTTTGGCTCTAAACATCGTGGTGAGACATGTGTAAATCTTCTGTGGACGCTATAAATAATCCATAAACGGTCTTATAATTATGTGTGTTTAGAAACATTGTTACAACGTGAAAATGGCCCCAATTTTAACACTTTAAGTGATAAGTCGGATACTTATTAGTAATATATTTGTTTTTTCATCTTTTCGGTGTTATATCAGTCAACTATATGAAAGAGGGGGGGGGGGGGAGCATGTGGGTCACTTATTAGAAAGCAATTTTGGGGTGTAAGTGGTTCATGAACCCTTTACACCCAAAACAGTTTTACTACCACTAGGTATACATGAGCGGCACGGTACAACTGAAAAAAGAAAATTGATGCCAAATTCTGCGGCTCATCCTGGATCCCCTTCTTTAATCTCTTTGTTATGAACATGTATGTATATTTTGGCATATGTTTGTTGCAGAGAAATATATCCACAGATGATATGCAGGCAGCTTTTGTGTGTGAGCAAGAGCAGCTACGACTTATACAATTGGGATTGGGGCGGCTGTTCCAGATATGTGAAAGAGGTTGGTACTTCGAGACACAGCTTTTCAATAAATTCTAAAAAAAATTTTGAATGGAGTGAACGGAACGTTTATATGCGCCGAAAAGTCACTCTTGGAAATTAATAGGCTCCGAAACCACTGAAACGATTTTGATGAAACTTGTCCCAAATAAAGACCTCGACATGCTTGAGGTTTGCGTTGAAAAATAATTGAGATCGATCATGTCCTTGAGGAATGATTATCAAATACATTTTCCATTGAAATCAATGGAAATCATACAGGTGCGAGAACTATTTTTCGCCGAAAAAAGTTGCTCCACTGTACCTCGATTTCGGCCCCGTGGGCTAGAATCCGGCCTAGTATAACTGTTATATGTTTCTTGCAGTGGAGAGCCGTAGTGAGGCTGAACGTGCAGACATACGTGAGCTGGGAGCTGGATTGAACTCTTTGTCGGCTCCAGCTGCTGCCGACACGGCGCGGTGGTCTAACGTCAAGGACGCTTTAAGAGCAGCTGCTGAGTAAGTAAGCAGTATAGAAGCGCTTCTGTATAGCGTAGTTGTGATCTTGGCTATCGGAGAATAAGCTGACAAGAACATCACCGTCATAGTTAATTTACGAGTCACGACATAGTATTTATTATTAACATAACATAATGGTGCAATGGTGCCAAGAGGTTTTGAGTTTTGATGTATTTTTTTTTTTTTGCTTTAACTGCACGTGGTGCATTCCGTTACGAAAAAGAGGTAGGATGGGCATTCAATTTATTCCTGAAAACCGTAAATGCCCAGAACAAATATATAAAATTTAATATTTGTTCTGAGAGTAGATTTATAAGAAAATATTAATAGTCCTGAATAAATGTCACACACAGTCCTCAAACATGACTTACTTCTTCACAAAATATTAAAATGCATGAATAAATAAGTGTAAGACGTGTTCAAATTTTCATACGTTGCGTGACTTGCGTGAGTCATGGGATCCGTTTCTTTTTGTTCAGGAAATTAGATCGAAGCATGATCGGATTTGAGATCTTAGTATATGGTATGACCGGAACATTCCTACCTCAAATAATTAGCAAGTCTAGATACGTTAGAATTTCCGCACCTAATACATACAGTATGGGGTTCTTCAAAAAGGGCGTAAAGAAGTTTTTACAGGGTCGGCAACGCGCGTGTGATGCCCCTGGTGTTACAGGCGTTCATAGGCTACGGTAACTGCTTTCCATCAGGTGATCCGTATGCTTCTTTGCAACTTAAGTGGTATAAAAAAATACACACTATCTGTCGTTTTTATTGGAGTATGCAGCGACTATGGAACGTCAGCCCCCCTAGCCAAATGTAATTCGTAGCGTAACATTTGTCAATTCGAACATTTTAGTATGAGTCCACGTTCAAATTAGCGATCGCTACGCTTTTCTACTTCGCAAACTGCCATTTGGCTAGCCCCCCTGGAGAGAATCTGGTCATAGACTTCTTCTGCAGTTAACAATACCCATATTTCCAGTTTAGCAATAGAAATGGGTGAATCACCTAGCGACGAGGACGACTTCACCGAAGAAGGGCCGGGCGGGCGGGTGCTGCTGGCGCTGGACGCGCTGGGGGCGTACCGGGAGCTGTGCTCGCGGCTCACGCGCGGGCTGCACGCCGAGCGCGCCGCCGCCGCCGCCGCCGCGCCGCACTCCGCCGCCTCGCAGGCGCTGAGGGAACGGCATCGGTACGCGATGAAGTGTTCGCTTGAGGTGGGTATCATGTTAAAGTGTACTTTGTATACCTTTCTGTCCTTCGTTCCCGTTGTTCTTCACCTGTTTGTCCACAGTAGACACATTTTTGAAAAACTTGTGCAACAGTCAGCGACATAATTCACTCCGAAATCGTTTTGTCAATTTACAAATCGGCCTGGGGCCCTACTCAAGGTCGTCGTCAGCCGACGGTCCAGGGGGGGCAAGTTGATATGGAAAAGTATGAATTGTAGGTAAAGCTAGAGCTAGAGCTCATGAAGCTTTTCACTTGTAGATAGAATCTCTGACGGGGGGGGGGGGGGGGGCTGCCACTCCCTACCCCCCCCTTGGCCATACTCCGATGCTGAGGCCGATTACCGTCGAATATTTTGATTCGAAGAAGAGGTCTTACGTTTTAGTTATTGATAAACATCTTCAGCTTAGTCGGCAGAGCTCCAGTGTTTCTACCAGCTAAGCTAAACACAAATACCATAAATGTAGTAAACAATAGAGTAATATCTCAAAATAAATAGCATGGTTTTCGGTATCTTATTAATTAGGTACTAAGATTTGTTAAACAAATAGATTGTCAACCAGATGTATTTTATGCACACATCTTTCGGTAGTTCCAACCACGCTGATCTTCCCAAGGATCTCTACTTGGTAGTTTAGTAGACATGGTACTTTTGTATAATAAACCCTATAACTATTTCAGGAAGCAAAAGTAGGTCGGGCGTATGGCCTGGCAGCACTAGAGAGTCTTCCAGAACTGTTCCGCCGCCACGGAACTACACACGCGCGGGAAGCAGCCTTGTGGGCGGACTTGCACACAGCCCTGCGGCATCCCAACACTACTCCGGTGCCTTCCAAACATCACGCCAAATGATCCTCTCTTATAATACTTAATTGAATTTTTTGTACTGACAAAAAATCTTTTGGTTTAGCGAGGTGCACATCAAGTTCATGAGTCTTTGGACTTTTTGACTTCAGATGTAATCGCATGCATGAAGCTTGAAAGCATGTTATAAGTATATATGAATCTAGGTATATATAAATTGCAAATTTTTGACTTGTTAAATATTTTATGTTGTTTATTATTAAAAAGAAATACCATATTTATCATACATTATAATTTTAATTCGAACCTTATGTACAGTCCGCGTCCGTGCTTTGAAAATCGGTCAAGACCGACTGCACATGTTGTCTACAACGGCACTCCACCAAACCGTGTTAGTCCTCGATTTCCACACGGCTCGGGAACGACTGGCACCAATGATGTTATAAATACTATAGTAATATAACACAGTGGCATTTTTACGGCATAAATCATCATTGTCAACAGCCCCCTAACCACCATCTCTTATTGCGATTCAATAAATATAGTAATGAATAAGCATTCTATTCAGTTATTGAATCGTAATAAGAGATGGTAGTAAGGAGGCTGGTCTAAAAGATTTCTTGAAGGTCGGACAGTGACTGTATTTATGGCAATGTGTATAATTCAGTAAATGTATAGAATGCCTAGTCATTCTATTTAATATCAAATTTATTAATAGTATCATTATAAGCTAAATACAATTATAATAATATACAGGGTGGAAACTTCTAATGCCACCTGGAGGGAAAGTACCTTTAATACTTTAGATAGAAAATTTTACTCAAAGAAGACATTCCTTTATTTTTGAAAAAAAAAAGGAAATTGCATTTAAAGATTTTCGAAAATTCGCTTGCCCTTGACTCGGAAATCGAACCGACTAAAATCTGTAAAAATATGCACTCTGTCTGTACTTTTATTACCTCGGCATTATATAAATCATTTTCACTTAGCCTGAAATATTATACCGGATTATACAGATTGTCGATGTTATGTAATTTTTGAATAGGTCTATGTCTCGATTGTTTTAGATCTTTTGATCGGATACACACAAGTGTCCTTACCAAACATAATATACTCTGTGATATGAAAAAAGATAAATAAACTTAGTATGTAATAGTTTATTGATAAGTTTTTTTATGCAGGCACAATATCTTACAAACAATCATTAATAAGGCGGAGGCTACATTGGAGTGCCGTACTTCTGCGATTAGAAGTTAGAACATAATTAAAAACGAAAGGAATTTTAATTTACATTGACACTTTCAACAGCTGTAACACTGTGTCGTAGTCTTGTTGTCTTATCATCGTACATTCAATCATCTACTAAAACCAGGTGATCTTTTTTGGCTTTTATCTTTATGCTTTGTGTTTTACAGAAGGAGGCCTTAAAAGATTGTAATTAAAGCACAGATTTAAAACCAAATTAGTATTACAAAAACAGTAGGTACCAAGAAGAAGTGTCGTTCCCGGTATTTTTTCCCTGGACAAACATTTATGGAAAGTTTTGGGAATATTTCTGGCAAATTTGGCAATATTTTGCTGAGTATGGCACATCACTGTCAATCGACTGTCTTTTACTTTATTTTACCCGCAATTTTATTCGTATTATTTTATAAAGTTGTTGTTTAACAACTTTTTATGACTTCGGTCATTAAAAGTCATTTTTGCTATTTTCGCGATTGTGTCAATAAACCGCTAATTATGTTTGTTAATGATGAAAAAATATTGGAGCAATGGAAAGCTAGAATAGAATTTTATTGTCTAAATTGTGTATCTAAACGGTGATTGTGTGCTTCAGTATACATATAATTTGTTTGAAGATCTGAGTTTCCGACACATTCAGTTAGAGGGGCTATTAAGTCGGCCAGCCGGTCTGCATTGGTTACAGTCTGAGTTGGAAGTGGGAGGGATTGACAGATGAGAGTGAAAAACCTAGAGTGGAAGCCGTGACGAAGCTTTGGACGCCTCTCTCTAGAATCTAGATGAACCCATGGTCTCAAAAAAAAAACGGCTGGATACGGAAAACGGAGGGTCGCGGATGATGGAAACATTGAGGAAGGTCTATATCCAACAGTGGTTAAGTAACAAGCTGATAATGATGATGATTGTGATTTCTTTCAATTATTTAATTGTTACGTACGACCAATGTAGCACCCGCCTTAGAAAATATGTAATTAGTTTTAAAATGACGAATATAATTTTATAATTCTTTGAATCTTTTGTCTAGCGTAATGTTGACTTTAAAAGTTTTATTTATATTTCTGATATGACCAGTAAAGTGCAATAATATTACCATGTTGTATTTATTTTCTTGTTCTAAAATGATGGCCACAATCAACCCTATCATCATATCTACTGCTGGAACTATTTCTTATGGTTTGGGCTGTAAATCGCCACACATGTTCACAGCGTTCAGATCCATGGAGGTTATATATTATGTGACCATATCCCTCTCAGACGAAAACTCATCAAATGCTTCAGTTCATTCCAGAACTTGATAGTACTTGACCACTTCAACTGTAATGTGTGAGTATGAATAAAAAAACCGGACAAGTGCGAGTCGGACTCGCCCACCGAGGGTTGCGTAGGTACGTAGTATCATTATTAAATTTGATATTTTTCATTATAAATAAGAAATAATGCGTCGAAAAAAATAAATAAAATATATTTTGCAATGTGTACATCAAGCCCTTTCATATGATACCCCATTTGAACTAGTAGTTTCAATTTGAAATTTCGACACGCTATAAAAAATATAGACCCCCTATTTTTTAAGATCTATTTACAAATGTATAGTTTTGAGATTTATTCCTGTACATAACGATGTTACAGTCTATAACGATGTTACTTGCCAAATTTCATAGTTCTAGATCAACGGGAAGTACCCTATAGGTTTTGATTCCTTTGAGTGTGTCGAAATTTGCGTTTTTTGCTGAATAAACGGCCGTAACTTTTTTCTACGTAAACTTAGCAGTTTGATTTTTTTTTTGACTTCATGGGACCGTAGACCTGAGTATACAGTTCAAATTTCAGCTTGATACCTCCACGCATTCTCGACATAGAAATTCTTGACAGACAGACAGACGGACAACAAAGTGATCTTATAAGGGTTCCGTTTTTCCTTTTGAGGTTCGGAACCCTAAAAATGAAGAAGGCCGTGGATATCCATCATTTCAAACAGCTTCCCTGAACACTGTTGTAGGTATAGCTAAAAGCAGGACATGCTTGACAGTCGCAAAGCATTATAACTCTTATTACGTACAGTATAAGAACGAAACAAAGATCGAAGTGACGCAAAGTCTACTCTTACATTTAAAGGTTCTAAACCATCTGTCAGTTTGACATCATGGAGATTGGGGCATGGTGGTAGGGCCCCGATACTTGGGAAACCGAGCGTCGGTCGCCACGAGCTACTCGACTTAAGAATGCCTAAGTAGTCTGCTTGCAGGCGAAAGAGGAGTAGGATCTGCTACCAATCCGCTTGTGTGCCTGGTTGGCTCACTGGGCGTGATATAACCGTAAGGTTAGTGTAGAGGGGAGCTGGAGAATTAGCTGTGGGGTCGTTGCTCGCCTCTGACTCGAGTCACAATCGAGACAAGGTGTAATCTGGTATCTAGGCGCTCCCGCCCATAGATGATAATTGTACTCCATAATTCCATATGCGGCTGCACTTGAGCTTTGTAAAACAAGAGCTGTTTGATTTCCGAGAGTTTTTCTCCCTCGAACTATCAAGTTATGGAATTAATTCCCTGTTGAGGTTTGCCTTCGCGAGGAGTCAACAAAAGGAGTTTTCTTAGCGGTGAACGCGCAGACTTGTATCTTAGTGGGATTGAATTAAAGTAAGTCCTGTTGGCCTCAATTAGACGCTGTATTCAGTGTGCTCTCGATTTCAGACACAAATTGTTCACGACGTACTATAATGCATTATTTAAAAAAAATCGATTACCATAAAAAAAGGTTATAGTGAGTTAATCTTAAAAGCTAAAATAAAAAAAATATGCTGTCGCGGACTTTATGTTAGAACTTTTAAAGAGGAACAATTCCATCATACTCGTATATGATTTTTGCGTAACTTCAACCGTTTACGCACGCAACGTAATAGACTACAAGCCCATGGAAAAAATTTACCTGTGAAATGAACCATCGTGAAAAACGAGCACTATGCCGTCATTTCTGAGCGGTACAGGTGAGTACGTGAGTAAATGGAATTTCCCAGGTACAAGTGTGGAATTATGATTAATTATTAATGTACGGCTTTTTTATAGTTTATAGATGATTAAAAATAAATGTCAAAAAACCTAGTGCCGTACTAAAGCGGTGGTGCAGGAAGTCAGTGCAAATTTTTAATTTTAAGAAGCAATATTCCGGTCATTTATTACTGTACGGCATTTGTGTAATTCCAAATATAAAATATAATATAAATTCCAAATATACAGATACTTTACCCATGAACGCCATACATATTTCCAGCGCTGGGGTCGAAAGCCAAGGATCGCAACCCTTTCTCTACACCCATATGATAAGGCAAGTTGTTGGAAATGAACGAATGCTTTTTTTTTTATTTTATTTTCTTATTGTAAATGGTTCTGGCTATCTTTAGAGTGGCACATTGTTAAATGTTACAGTTTATTTTTTATTTGTCTTTTTAAAATTTTAATATGTTTTTCTGTTTTTTTGAATTTGTAATGATTTCAGTTAACCGGCAGGACTTGCAGGTCGCGTATTTACTTGTATATTGTTATTATATTCGGATATTTATTTATTATATTTATATTTTTGTTATATATTATTTATATATTGTTATGTCTGATGATGATTCGTTCCATTCTGCCTTGAACTTAAGCTTCTCTTCAGGAGATGGCACGGGGTCGTTAAATGAACCAGAAACGTTAGGCACCCTTCTTGAGACTGCTTTAGTTGACACTCCCTACTGCTTCAACGCCTGCCACCTTAACGCTCAAAGTATACCCGCTCACTACACTGATCTTCTTGAAACTTTCTCTTCAACCTCTTTTCATGCTGTTCTCGTGTCGGAAAGCTGGCTTAAGCCATGCCTATCTTCTCTTTCTTACTCTCTTCCTGGATATATTTTGATCCGTAATGATCGTACTGGTAAAGGCGGTGGAGGTGTTGCTGTTTATTTACGTAGTGACATACCTTACACAATATTGACCTCGTCCCCGTCACTTTATTCAGGTTCTGCAGAGTATCTCTTTCTTGAAATCTCTATTAAGGGGACTAAAGCAGTTCTTGGAGTCGTATACTGTCCACCCTCCATTGATTACTTTTCTCACTTTGAATCCATCTTAGAGCCACTCTGTTCGGACTACAGGCATCACATAATCATGGGTGATTTCAATACCGATCTCTTAAGCAATACTGTGCATTCTCTTAAACTGTTGAATATTATTAAGTCAGTCAATCTCTCTATTCTGCCTCTAGAGCCTACTCATCATAACCTTATTTCAAGTGACACTTGGCTTGACTTAATTATTACTTCTTCTCTTGAACTTGTCACAAAACATGGTCAATTTTCTGCTCCTGGCTTCTCTAAACATGACCTTATCTTTCTCCAGTATAAATTGAGACCGCCGAAACTTAAACCCACAATCGTGTGGATGCGGAGTTACGTGCGAATAGATCACACAAAATTAAAGGAAGACGCATCTAAGTTAGATTTTTCCTCGGTTTTTGCAGCGTCGACAGTACATGAGAAAGTCTCACAACTTAATAACAAATTGCTCAAACTGTTTGATGCTCATGCTCCATTAAAAGCGGTTAAAGTTAAGAGGCCTCCTGCACCCTGGATTACTAGGGATGTTCGCTTGGCCATGACAAAGCGTGATCGCGCGTTTCGAATCTTCAAGCATGACAGGTCTGACGAAAATTGGAATTTATACAAAACTGCGCGTAATAGTTGTAACCACATGGTAAGAGCAGCTAAACGGCAATATTTCCATATAAATGTCGTTAATACTTCTTCAGCCAATATATGGAAGTTTCTGCACTCCCTAGGTATGGGTAAATGTCCTTCTCAACCGCAAGTTACTTTTTCTCCTAATGACTTCAATAATTACTTCGTAACTTCTCCGTCTTTTGACCCTTTACTTAAATCAGCTACTATTGCTAAAATATCTTCCATGGCTCATCCTGACACCGAATCTTTTGCTTTTTCTCCAGTATCAATGGATGAAATACGTAAAATAATCATGTCAATCAAGTCAAAGGCAGTTGGCTGCGACGATGTGAGTAGGGATATGATTATTTGCATTTTAGACTTAATTCTACCTATCATTACTCATATTGTTAATTTCTCATTTTTAGAAGGTGATTTTCCTATTTTATGGCTAAAAGCTTTTGTTATCCCTGTTCCTAAAATTCCCACTCCTACCCAGCTGAAAAATTACAGACCTATCTCAATTTTACCCTTCCTTTCGAAAATCTTAGAAGCAGCTGCTCATAAACAAGTATCTTCCTTTGTCTTCTATAACGCTCTGCTCACCCCTCATCAGTCTGGCTTTCGCTCAGGGCACAGCACTACTACTGCTCTTCTCAAAGTTACAGAAGATATTAGGTTGGGTATGGAGGAGAAAATGGTCACCATAGTCGTTCTTATTGATTTCTCAAACGCATTTAATATGGTTGACCATGACATTCTACTTGCCATCCTTAAAAATCTGAACTTCTCATCTATCGCGTTGGATTGGTTTTCCTCATATCTGCGTGGTCGCCAGCAAGCAGTGCGTCTGGGTCGTGAATTTTCTGCCTGGAAAGATCTGTCTTCGGGCGTGCCGCAGGGCGGGATCCTGTCGCCTTTAATGTTCTCTTTATTTATTAATTTCCTTTCCTTGTCGTTGTGCTGTTCTTACCATTTCTATGCGGATGACCTGCAGATTTATGTACAAACTACTGCAGACGATGTAAACATGGCAATTACTCAGCTAAATTGTGATTTGTACAGAATTAGCAATTGGTCTAAAGACTTTGGCATTTCTGTGAATCCTGCTAAATGCCAAGCTATTGTTGTGGGCAGTTATAAGCAAGTCGCAAAAGTGGATACCAGTTCTGTCTTACCTGTCATGTTTGAAAACTGTGTGATTCCTTTTAGTCATAGTGTGAAGAACCTTGGGCTACACGTTGATTCCACATTGAGTTGGACTACACAAATCGCAGAGGTAAGTCGTGCGGTCATATCCTCTTTGCGATATCTTAATCGGTTTCGGAATTTTCTCCCCATTAATATTAAGGTCACTCTTGTCACATCTCTCATATTCCCAATCATTGATTATGCTGATGTCTGCTATCCTGATCTAAATGAAGATCTTCTTAATAAGCTGGACCGGCTTATCAACAATGCTATTCGTTTTGTCTTCTGTCTTCGTAAATTTGATCATGTCTCTTCCTACCGGTCACAGCTCAAATGGCTTCCCATTCGTCAGCGCAGACAAAAGAGGTTGCTCTGTTCACTTCACACTATTCTTAATAATCCTCTCTCCCCTGAATATTTAAAATGCAAGTTTCAATATCTCTGTGACTCTCATGAAAGACAGCTTCGATCTGCCAATTCTCTTGCGCTCTCTACCCCACTTTTTCGTACTGGCTTTATGTCAAACTCCTTCACCTTACAAGCTTCACGACTCTGGAATGCACTACCTGATAGCCTCAGAAAAATCGTGAATAAATTTAATTTTAAAAAAAAAGTTCATGCGTACCTCTTGGACAATTTGCCAAAACTATGAATCATCCTCATATTCATATGTATATGTATGTATATAATTTTATATATATTATATATTTTGTTATTTATGTAATGTGTATGTATGTATATTTTCTGTTGTACTATATAATATCGTTGTTAATTTATTTTAGTATGCCGCATTCGTGTATATCTGCTCTTCCCGAAGGTTGTCTGGTAGAGAATGCTATTAGCATTAAGACCGCCTATGTACCCTTAAATTGTGGTAAATAAAGTTTAAATAAATAAGGTGGAGGATAAGAGAAGATATGAGGGAGGACGATTTGACTACTTGTATCGATTTCATACACAAGTCGTTCGGCTCTCCTCTACTTAGGACGCTGCCACGGCTCATATAATAATTGTAGCTAATGTTGGCATCTATTTCGCGAATAGGATAAGTTTCCAAGAGCGATATATTTTGAGAATAATTGTACCGTAATTAAACTTTTAAACGACATAAAATAAGGGTTTCTGATGGGGTCTGTTTCTCCCTCGTAAGTACCCAAATACTTTTTGAATGTCGTAGACTGCTATAAATTGGCAATCACAATTCTTTACCAATGAAACTCGTGCGTATTAGAAGAAAATAATGCTTATTAGATCATCCTAATTGTGAGTATATTACATCTGAAAGCGATTGTTTACAATTATTTATACTCTAGTGGACTGATGTAACTCTTTTATTAGCTGATATAGTTTATAAAACAATAATTCGTTTGGTTTAGTATCCCAATCAAATTTGGTCTTCTAGCCATCATTCGTCTATCGTGCTTCGAAGATGAACGTTCTAACATTAATAATAACGTGCGTATATTCAGCAACAGTTGGATTATCTCATGATCTTACTCAAGTCGAAAACTTCCTAGAACATAACACAGTGCTGCAATACAACTTAAAAAAGAGATTCCGTCCAATATACCACGTATCGTCTACAGTGGGATGGTTAAACAACCCCAGTGGCTTCACACACTACAAGGGACGATATCATCTATTCTATCAGTACCACCCTTACACCGGCGCGTGGGGAGCGCTGCATTGGGGCCACGTGGTTAGCGAGAATCTCGTCGATTGGTTCCATTACCCCCCGGCTCTGTTCCCCAAGGAGTACTACGACAGGCACGGTTGCCTAGCTGGGTCAGCTGTGGTCCACAATAGCTACCTAACCTTGTTCTACACGGGATTGGTACTGACTCAAAATACAACGCGACAGAGTCAAAACGTTGCAATCAGTGCGGATGCCATCACCTTTCAAAAATACGAGTATAATCCAGTGATAGACAAGCCGCCATTGGGCATCGGGGAGTTAAGGAACCCAAAGGTGTGGAGATTTCGAAACATGTGGTACATGATTGTTGGTAGTACCACCGACGAGGAAAGAGGACAACTAATTTTATACACATCGCTGGACTTGTTCAACTGGAAGATAAACGGTACACTAGCTCGGTCGCATGGAGATATGGGATATTTGTGGGAGAATCCAGAATTCTTCGAGTTGGATGGCCAGTACGTTTTAATATTCTCCGTTCAGGGGATCCAACCGGAGGCTACCAGATTCAGGAACCTGTACCAATCAGGGTACATCGTGGGAAGCTTCAACTACATATGGGCACAATTTGAGGATGTAGAAATTTCGACTGCTACATTCAACGAACTTGATTACGGACATGACTTCTATGGAGTACAAAGTATGCAAGACGTAGACGGCAGAAGGCTTCTAATCGGTTGGCTCGGGATGTGGGAGAGCGAGTACCGCGAATTGAAAGATGGTTGGGCTGGCATGTTAACAATAGTCAGGGAGTTACGGTTGACTCCTCGAGGTCGTATTTTGATGAGACCTATAAAAGAAATGGAGGAAGTCCGGGCAGAGGTTCTTGAAAGGGCTTGGTATAGTCCTGGGGAGTCATTTCAAGCTGGCACGAGGCATTTCGAGTTGATAGTGAACGGCAGTTCAGTGTTGTCTGATGCTGTCTTGTCTTTGGATTGGGGTGGGGACAGTCGCTTTACTATATCGTATTTATCTGACCGTGGCGAAATGAGGGTGGACCGGGGGGGAACTGACGGGGTCAGGCGTGCTGACTGGATGCCAATGCGACAGATATATTGGCGAATATTCGTCGACGGGAGTTCCATAGAAGTGTTTTGCGGAGATGGAGAAGTAGTATTCACTAGTCGCATTTATCCAAGGAAGTCCATTTTGATAAAGGTGGAGGGACAAACGCAGCTACACGTGCTGCAATATCGAATGCGGCGCACCATCGGTATCGACGAAAAGATGGGACAATATCGCAGAATGAAGAAACTTTCACGACAGCTATAAAATGTTTATAAACTCAATAAAGTAACAATACCAATTTCATATAGTTTTACGTATTATCATTTTAGGTCAGATGTGAATTTTGAGAATTTTTTTTTTAATAATCGTTGGTGTACTATAACTTATTGTGGTACTGTGTTTCTAGTACCTACTTTATTTCATTCTGTGTTAGGTACCTACAGCTGTGATATCTGAGGTAATATTAGTTTAACCAAAGATTATTGTTGTTCATTTTTTTTTTATATTACGTTGGGTGGCAGACAAGCATACCGCCTGATGTGAAGCGGTTGCGGTAGCCATATTAACGCTCGCAACATAAAGTATCGCTCGCGCGCCGCCACCCCCGCTGCCAACGCAGCATCTCCTTCCTTTCTGGTGTCCTCACTCACTCGCAGGAACACAACAATCCTCAAGGGAATTGTTATTTGGCTGCGCTATTCTGTGAGGTGGAGGATTCCCCAGTCGGGTAGCTTTCAATTACGCTCCCTACCTCTCTTTTCGCCAGAGCTTCGTTGTTGTTGTTGTTGTAAAATCTTTATTGTACTCAAAAAATACAAACATGATATAAAAATAGGATAGTTACATGTACAATGGCGGACTTATCCCACATGGGATTTCTTCCAGCCAACCATTTAATTTTTAAAAGGAAAACATTATGTAACATGGCGAACTTAGGTACAATACGCTTACATGGTAACGATAAAACAAAAAATAATAATGTAACATTAATTAAGAATAGACTTAACATACTAAAAACACGAAGCATCACTAATTAGATGCACCGTCCAGATGCTTCCTCAGGTGCAGCTTGAACGATGCGATACTTTGCGACATCATCACATTAAGCGGGAGCGAATTCCATAAACGAGCTGCTTGCACAGTAAAGGATTTAGTGTAGGAGTAGGAGTTTGGGACAGGAATATTCAATAAAGGAGTGTTGCAAGATCTAAGACGATCATCAATAGTGCGAAATTCAAAACGTTGACGTAGATAGTAAGGAGCCGTGGGATTAAATAGAAGATGATAAAGAAAGGAAAGGATATGAAGGATTCTCCGTTGTCTTACTGGTAGTATATCCAGTAGTATTCGTTTGTCAGTGAGCAGGGTGCATCGCGTGCAGGTGAAGTTGGCTTTGGTTCGAAGATGTTGATGAACCTCTTACACCCCTATCCTACACCCTAATTTATTTGGTTATAGGTTTATTAGTATCTTAAATTAGAAAGTAAGTATGTATATTAAGGTAGAAGATCGCAGATCGATTTTTATATATTTTAGAAAATATACATATACCTTATTCCCTAGAGCGAAGTTCTCATACTCATCAGGACGCCTCAGGGTGTCACTGCGACGCTATGTTGTGGGCGTCTCGAGACGGCATAGTACAAATAGATCTATTTATACTATGGAGACGGTGCGCACTCAACCACAGATTAATAAATAAGTAGTTAGGTACTACGTCATCAGCAATCAGCCTCAATTAGAGAAGTTATACTGAAAAAAATAAGCTCATATAAAATATATGTATTTGAGAGTTGAATTAAATAAACAAGCCAAAAGCAAAAAGTACAGAATATAACTACAAAAAAAACTTATCTAAATATAAATTAAATACACTAATAAACTTCGACCAGTAGGCAATGTTCACAATACACTGGCCCCGTTGCTTAGTTGAATCATGGATTGAATGTGCCAGGATTTGGTAACGAGTTGTTTCGACCAGACTCGATGAAATTTCCCATAAATTTATTTTTAGAACAAGGTCCACACGGCCCCGGCGCGTCTACCCCAAAAGGCACAAATATAATATCCGATGCCTGGATTGCTATATTTGCGCCTTTTGTGGAATTCTGCAGATTCATTCAAGTTCGTTGAATGTAGCAGTCGAAATTTCTACATCCTCAAATTGTGCCCATATGTAGTTGAAGCTTCCCACGATGTATCCTGATTGATACAGGTTCCTGAATCTGGTAGCCGCACTGTGCCAACTCTATTCTGTGTCCCGCGAAGACGAGACGGCGCAAAGATCTACTATCTACACAAGACTACGCAAATGGCGATCCAACTAAGGCCCACCTCATCCTCGAAGGTCCAAAACCCTACGTGCACACTTCGTGCAGGACTAACCCTGGTGGCCGAGCTGGGGCCCTACCGGCGAAGCTGAAGCCGATTTCCATCGGGCTTTTTGATTACGAATATCTTAATAACTTCAGCTTAGATTTATGGTAACTGCTGTTAGCTTATCTGGTAGAAACCCTGGAGCTCTGCCGACTGGGCTGAAGATGTTTGTCCATAAATAAAACGTAAGACCTATTTTTCGTATCAAAATATTCAATGGCAATCGGCTTCAGTTTCGTCGGTAGGGCGACCAGGGGGTCGAAAACAACGCCACACTAGCAGCATGGTGTACGTCTGACTAGCGGGCTCCAGTGAGATATTTTAACGGGTGATAAACTTTTCAAAAAGACTTTATTTAGTAGGTACTTAAAGAAAATATATACAATATCTTTTGTATCTCAACAGTATTTGGTTAAATGATGATTTCATGCAGTGTCTAGCTATTAAGCTCCTCATATAATCCGAATAATAAAAATCATCATAAGGAGCTCGCTAGCTACAACACTTCAAAATAAACGAACATAGTTAATATTATCTAGCTGTAGTTAGATAATAATTATGCTTGTTTGCCAGCCAGACGAGACGTGGACTAAAAAGATATTAAGTATGATTAAACCTACCTACTCTACACTTTATACACTATTCGACCTTTTCCCACGAGACATCCTACGAAAGTCATTTAACATGAGAAAAGGGACTGTGAAACAATTTTCACCCACGCCCGCTACGATTGGATGGAGAATGAAAAACTTTGTGATTTCAAACAATTTTAATCTTACGGCATAAGTCATAAGGTGCATTATTGGTTTAGCAAATTGTAGAATTAGCTTCCGTCTACGTCAAAATTGTGACGTCATTGCAGTTATGTCAAAGTATATTTAACAGACGGTTGCAGTGATAAAAGCCTCGCAAGTCGCCTACCTATTATACCTACCTACTACCTACCTACCTATTATAGTAACGCAATGACTGAATACTTAATGCGTATGGATCGCTGGACTCGGCGCGTAAGTACCATACACTTTCTTCTTTTTAGGGTTCCGAACCTCAAAAGGAAAAACGGAACCCTTATAAGATCACTTTGTTGTCCGTCTGTCTGTCTGTCTGTCTGTCTGTCTGTCTGTCAAGAATTTCAATGTCGAGAATGCGTGGAGGTATCAAGCTGAAATTTGAACTGTATACTCAGGTCTACGGTCCCATGAAGTTAAAAAAAAATCAAACTGCTAAGTTTACGTAGAAAAAAGTTACGGCCGTTTATTCAGCAAAAAACGCATATTTCGACACACTCATGGGAATCAAAACCTATAGGGTACTTCCCGTTGACCTAGAACAATAAAATTTGGCAAGTAACATCGTTATAGACTACAAGTACAGGAATAAATCTCAAAACTATACATTTGTAAATAGATCTTAAAAAATAGGGGGTCTATATTTTTTATAGGGTGTCGAAATTTCAAATTGAAACTACTAGTTCAAATGAGGTATCATATGAAAGGGCTTGATGTACACATTGCAAAATATATATTTTTTTTTTTTCGACGCATTGTTTCTTATTTATCTTGAAAAATATCAAATTTAATAATGATACTACGTACCTACGGAACCCTCGGTGGGCGAGTCCGACTCGCACTTGTCCGGTTTTTTTTATGTCACATCTTATTTTGGTCTACGAAGATCAAAGAAGTTAAAGATAATAATATACGTCTAGACTGAAATCGGCTTTAAACAAAGGACATCTCGACCGGCCACAGCCGCTAAGCAGCGTGGTATTGTTGAAGAAGAAGAGAATTTAGCCATGTTAGATACTTTGGAGATGTAGTGGTGAAGAAGATTGTATGAAATTAATGGGCGAATTGAAATGAAACACATGAATATCTCTATACTTGAAGAACTGAAATGTCGGTCACGCTCGGTCATCTCTCAAGACAAATAACTCTCTTTGAACTCGATCAAACGACGCGGCGGCGCCAAGTAGTTCAGAGTAGAGTCGAGAGTAGGTACAAGACAATGCGATAGATTACTAATGACATGGATTGACCAGATAAAGCCTATTGTGGCCGGCCCATTGTATAAGTGTCGCACATACAAAAACTCATTGCAGTCTAACAGCTGCTCACTTCAGTGAAAACTAGTAGACTCCGATCCCAAGATATATCGTAGGGCTGAGGACACACTGACATCACATTTTCTCTCTCATACTCTCACATAATTTAATTCAATCGCAATCTTGCTTTCTCCCCCACCCCCCCACACACACACACACGCACACACACTATTCACACATACACACACCACTCGACTAAACCAACTTACTAGGTTAATGAGCTATATTTATAATCCATAGTTTAGCCTTAATATGTACTAAGAATTTAGGAGGAAGAACAGCGGGACTCCTGCTAAAGGCTTTAATAAGTCTACTAGGTGGGTCTCAGTAACATGTATATTTAGCACAGTAAAACTGATAAATAAAGAATTTTGAATTTTTTTGAAGTACTAGAAGTGCGCAAGTCGTAAGGGGAGCTTTTCCGCCTCCTCATGACGATCATGACCGATCAAACGTATCGCTTAAAGGCGACGTACCTCAAAAGGAAAACAGAAACCCATATAGGTAGGACTACTCCGTTACTGATCTCGTCTACTCTTCTGTCTGACAATATTTATAGACATTTTTTACGGACGCTTGCTAAAGCTACTTTGATGTACCTAAATATGTATTATGATGAAACTAATAAATATAAACTAATAATATCCGCAGGGCAGCTTGTGTGGCGAGCTGTTGTGTGAGTAGCGACACCACGGACCCGAGTCTCCAGAGAGTCGGTCAGGGCCTTCGTATCCGACGTGTCTTCATCGGTTGGAGTGTAAACACAAGAAGGCCCGCAGGACTCTCAGCTCTGGCTTGCCTTCATTGGCCGTCCAGAGAGGAGCCGCTAGAGCTATATGCTCCAGGGGTGGAAGTGTTAAAGGGCATCACGCCGCGAGTAACTTCGGAGAAAGCGCAGCACACCTCTCGACATCCCTGAGTCACTCACACCGGTGTTGCCCCCGGCCGTTTTCATGGCATTTCGGGGGCCCATCTAGTGAGTGGCAAGCCACCGCCTGCCGCGAATAACTAGCAATAAAAGCAGTTATGGCAGGCGTCCGTCCCTCTTCTGTAATAGCCCGGTATTAAGTTCACCCAGATCTCATCTCCATAGCCCATTTATTTTCCATCACACTTCGCAATAGTCTCAACGCCTGCCGAGACCTGCTCATGGGTATATCGTTCCATTGATATATCCTGGAGCGGGTCACGGCGGGCGTACAACATTACATCAAACTTCTCAAAGGGGCCTCTACGTGTTGGATCTATATCCCCGTGTATGCCTATCAAATGACCGGGATTGACCCGTGAATTAAGAGAGATACATAGTCTGAGACCCTTTAAAAAATCTACTTTCTATGTCGACTAATTATCAAAATACGGTCATCTACGCTGTATATTTTTACACTCGTAAGTAAACCAATTCGTCTACGGTACAATGACCCATTAGGCCATTGACTTAAATTATATCAAAGCGCGTCACATGCGGCATTATAATAAATAACGTGGTAGGTATCTCTCAATTGTGTAATATGGAACATGTTGTAACTTACGATAACATAGCGCCGTGTCTGATGCGCGTTAGAATTTATTATGAAATTAGAATAGAAGTGAGATTTCATAGTATAAATAAAGTCATACATAAAATGAGTGACATAGAGGACGCCTGGGAGATGCGAAACAATGAAATTACAGAAAATATGCATCAGTGAGAAGAGAGATCACCAAGTGGGGGGAGTTATAGAGATACGAGTCTACGACGTTTTATTACGATAACAAGAAGCCTGAACCGTCTATCTTTCGTATTACATGTATCGCATCGCATCAAAAAATAAAAAAAAACTTCTGATAATCATGAAAGAATAATTTCAATGCAATTTCAAACAACACTTGAAATGCAGGAATTAATTAAGGTAATTCATTGTTCATAGTAGCTTGTTTATACATTATGTTTAGTTTGGAAGGAGCTTTCATTATAGAAATAGTTTTAGCTTAATGCGAATGAACTTATTTCTTATGCAGATTCTTGTCGCTAAATAACAATTAAATAAGTAATAATAGATAACGATCAGTATTAACTTGTTATATAGATGATCATTTTTATGTTATGTACCTAGATGAATTGTTGTAGCAAAATAACAATTACATAATGATTACTTAATACATATTTAATTGTTACTTTGCTACAATAATTTATCTAGGTACATGAAATAAGAATTAATTTTATTTGCTTTAAGCAGCCAAAATGTTTGTTTTAATGAAAGATTCTTCAAAACATAATGTATGAGCAAGCTACTAAGATCAATCACCATACGGCCTTTCTGTTGATTGTATAATCTTCCAATGTTGGATTGGATTGGCATGTGTCAAGCAAGTCAAGCATGACTCAAGGTTAGAAAAATTCTCCCATTATTTGAGGTATTCGAATACTTTTTGCAGTAATATTTTTAATATCATAACATTAACAAATTCAAATAAGTATTTATCTTTTAGACACAGCATTATGTACGTTACAGACTGAAAGAAATTGATTCAATGGATTAGAAATCTAAATGCTTATTAATTTTAAAAAAATGTACCTACGTGATTATGTTCAACGTTTCATTATATTTTTTTTTTATGAAATGGTCTATTTTATTAATAACTTTTTTATATATGTAATTAGAAGTAGATAAACAATCCGTGAAATATGGGAGTCGATCCGTTTTTGGCTGGCAACTTTTGAAAGTAATGTCAAGTCAAATCTGCCAAAAGTCGAATCGCAAGAAATAGTAGAAAAAAAAACAGTTTTGCGCCGTGGGAGAAAGGACTGCTTGTGTTGTGTGGTGTTATAATAAAACTATTTTAATTAATGTATACGTAAAGGAATGTTTGCATTCAGGACGTGATTTTATTAATACATATTTCTTTTAGTGGTTCCTGTAGAAATAAAACAGATTTATTACTTTTAAAGTGTATTAAAGTAATATAATGACAAAATATAGAAAGGCCAAAATGATCACCTATCTTATTGCCTTCATGTGTATTTCACTTGTAAATAGCAATGGAGAGTTAAAATTCTATCAGGAAAAGGTAAGTTCGTGTAAGTTTTTTGAAAGTTTCATGACGCGCAAAGTTTGACTGAAGGTCATTATCAATTTAGAAAGTAAAGTTTACTAACGGTTATGTACAATCATTACCTTCCTTACGTATCCGCATAATAATATTATGGTATTGGTAGCTACATGAATTATTTTAATGATCATTTCAGGCTATGTCAGACTGGTGTTTTTAATGCTGAGACTTACCTAGAGACAGCGGAGGATCGCATATGGTGGAAAACGTTAGGGAAAGGCTATATCTTGGGTTGCCATCCATCCGGGTTCCTCAGATTTGTCCTAATTTGGAGGACGTCCGGGGAGCATCCGGCCGGGGTTTCATTTATAGCCCAGGGTTAAAAGTTTTAAATCACTACTGCCCGCTCCAGGCTGCAAATAACCGTCTTGTCTCAGATTAATATATACCAGTAGTAATAAATACTGATAACATGTCCGGGTTTTAAGAATCAAAATCCAGAGTTTTCACGCTTCTTGTCCTGGTTGCTAGCATTTAGAGATAGCAACCCTAGCTGAGATATGTCTCATATGTATAGGTATGCCTAGAGACAGCGAGGATCACATACGGTGGAAAATGTTAGGGTAGGGCTATATCTAGCAGTGGATAGATACTAGCTGATAGCGATGATGAGAACACTTGGTCTACCTATTAATAGATTTTTTTTACAATAATGTAATTGATAAGAGGAAAAGTTTACACTTTAGCCTCTTGGACACAGGTAGAGTAAAATCGATAGAGTAGCGTCAAGGCCTCCCCTAAATCCTCCTTCTGTCAGGGACGGAAGAGAGAGGGTCGTGCTCCTGTAGTGGAGACTAAAATGACCTGATGATGATGAAATATTTCTAACTATTCACTCACTAAATATTTACATGTTACTATTCTGGTTCGCAAGTTTCCCAGTATTCCATGGGAATTTTTAAAAATTGTTTCTTAGCTAGCGTAGTGCTTTATGAATTAATAATTTGGAAAGTTTATTGGGCATATCTGCTAATTGCGAACATAGACAATTCTATTTGTCAATTTTATTTTTGATAATGAAAATGTTTCATACTGTTAATATTGCACTATACATCAGTCAATTGATGTAACAAATAACTTTAACTGCATTGTTATCTGTCATTCAGAAATATTTGAATTAATAATAATTTTATTTCAATAAAGTATTTCTTATGGTTCCATACCTCATATGGAACAATAGTTGAACAGATTATGATTTTGTTTCATTGGAGTATTTCGTAGAGGGTTTCATAGCCCTAAGGAACACTTAAAGTCACTTTTTTGTCCACCCACTGTATAGGATAAAATGTCCAAGATCCATTTTCTCAGTAATGTGTGTTGCTATCAAGCTGAAATTAACATCTGATACTTAGCGCTTCAATCCCTCGGAGCTATTATCAAACTTTTAAATCAATGCAGTCAAAAGATACAGCCAGTATTGCCATTTATTTTGACACTGCCAAAGATAAACTTAGACTAGGCTTTCTGTTGACCTGGAGTCATAAAATTTGGCAAGAAAGGTCTCATAGCATGAGTAAAGGAAAATCTTGCTTGTTTGCCACTTTCGTGGTATAAAAAAAAATCGATAATTTGCAGCATGGGGTGTAAGTGGTTCATCAACATCCTTGAACCAAAGCCAACTTCACCTGCACGCGGTACACCCTGCTGACTGACAAACGAGGCTCTGGCGAAAAGAGAGGTAGGGAGCGTAATTGTAAGCTACCCGACTGGGGAATGTACCTCCACCTCACAGAATACCGCAGCCAAATAGCAATTCCCTTGAGGGTTGGTGTGTTCCTGCGAGTGAGTGAGGTCACCAGAAAAGAAGGAGATGCTGCGTTGGCAGCGGGGGTGGCGGCGCGCGAGCGATATTTTATGTTGCGAGCGTTAATATGGCTACGGTAACTGCTTCACATCAGGCGGGCCGTATGCTTGTCTGCCATCCGACGTAGTATATAAAAAAAAAAAAAAAAAAAAGCAGGGGTCCGCCGCAACCAGACTGCGGATCACTAGTGGTGGAGACTTAAATTATGGTCATTTAATGACCCAATATAAAAAAGTTATAACGAAACCAATGAAGCATTATTATAAAACTAGGAGTATATAAATACATAATATCTTTCATCAAATAAAGAAGTAGTTGTCTCTGAATAAAAAAGTTTGGGAAACACTGCCGTGCAGAGTTTATTATAATCACAGTATAAGTAATGAACAGTATGGCCACTCCCTGCCGCTCTATGGTATCGACCTCACCTCCCCTCTGAGACAAATCTGGAACCGTTTCTATGGCGCCACACGCACTTACGCATATTCACGCTTCGCACAGACGTCCTTGTTTATGTAGTAGTAAACGACGCGACATTTGTATGGAGTGGCCGGGGTGTTGTATAATGCTAATATGTGCAATTGGTCTTCATGCACACCACGTTTTTTTCAGGCGCCGTCAAACCGCGTTTCGCGGTCCTACTTTACCAGCGCTTTTAATCTTGTGCAAAGATAAATAGATATAATATGGAGTTGTGATAATATCGCGTTCCGATCATGTGAAACATGCGTCGACGGCGCCGGCAAGTGGTGTGCGTGGGGTCTGAAGTTATTAAAAATAAAGAAATTGAAAACATTTCTTATACTATGTTAATTTTCCAGAATTTTCACGAAGCACAAGACCTCACAGACGACGATGTAAAAGCATTAGCTAATTTATCAGACGTGAAACATTTCAATGAAGTATTAGATGAGATTCTAATACCAAGAGTGGTAGGCACTCCAAACCATGAGAAGGTCGGTAACTACATAGCTAAACAGTTGCGAGACTTAGGGTGGGATATTACTGAAAATGTCTTCCCTGATGAAACGCCTGTGTTTGGGACGCTACACTTTAAGAACATTATCGCCAAGTTGAATCCTGATGCGGATAGATATTTAGTTCTTGCGTGTCATTATGATAGCAAATACACCAGGGAACATGTATTTATGGGTAAGTTATTTTACATTATATTCGAGAGGTCGTTTTTTTATGTACTACGTCGGGTGGCAGACAAGCATACGGCCCGCCTTATGTCAAGCGGTTACAATAGCCATATTAACGCTCGCAACATTAATTATCGTTCGCGTGCTGCCACCCACGGTGCCCGAAACACAACAACTCTCAAAGGAACTGTTGTTTGGCTGCGGTGTTCTGTGAGGTTCAGTAAATTATTATGTAAAGTACTATTCCCGGCTAGGCTAATAATAGGCTAAATGTGTCAGCACTAGAGCACATTATATCCCAAAATCATCCTTAACACATCGCAAAACCATCCTTTTGGGATGTATTACATCCCAAAACAATCCTTAACACATCCCAAAGCATTCCTTAACATACATATAAACTAATATCTTTGGTTACAAAAATGGAACTGATTTGATCTACGAAAGTGGAAAAATAATTCTTCTCTGACAACTAGTTATCAAAAAGCGAAAAATTATTCTTCTCTTGTAACTGGTTATGAAAGTTTTGTTACCTAAGTGGCAGGAGGGTTAGTAGGGACATAATAAAAATAGAGAAGTAGGAGAACTCAAGCCCCGAGCGGGAGATAATAGTCTAAACACGTAGGGCTGTCGCTTAATAGTTTATTCAACCGTCAAAACTTAGTCTATCTCTATTATACAAAATTAAGTAAGGTACAAAATACAAAATTAAGTAGGGTAAGTGTTAGGGATCTGTAACAAAAAGCCGGCCAAGTGCGAGTCGGACTCGGTCACGAAGGGTTCCGTACCAAAAACGACACACAATCACGTTTGTTGTATGGGAGCCCCCCTTAAATATTTATTTTATTCTGTTTTTATTATTTGTTGTTATAGCGCCAACAGAAATACATCATTTGTGAAAATTTTAACTATCTAGCTACCACGGTTCATGAGATACCTACAGCCCTTGTTGACAGACGGACAGACAGACGGACATCGGAGTCTTAGTAATAGGGTTCCGTTTTTACCCTTTGGGTGTGGAAATCTAAAAAGAATAAAAATAATTATTTTTGTACATACACCAGGAGTGACTGCAATTTTTTCATTACCTACATTTTAATGCATGTTTACTCAGTGACAAACGAGCAGACAGCCCACCTGATGGTGAGCGGTAACTGTCGCCCATAACATCCACGATTCACGCAAGCTGTTGGCAACAAAAATGCAGAATCGCAGATGCGTTGCCCTTCAAACCGGAACACAACACAATTATTTTTATACTACGTCGGGTGGCAGACAAGCGTACGGCCCGCCAGATGTGAAGCGGTTACCGTAGCCATATTAATGCTCGCAACATAAAATATCGTTCGCGCGCCGCCAGCTCCGCTGCCAACGCAGCATCTCCTTGCATTCTGGTGACCTCACTCACTCGCAGGAACACAACAACCCTCAAGAGAATTGTTATTTAGCTGCGGTATTCTGTGAGGTGGAGGTACATTCCCCAGTCGGGTAGCTTACAATTACGCTCCTTACCTCTCTTTTCGCCAGAGCTTCGTTTGTCAGTTAGCAGGGTGCACCGCGTGCAGGTGAAGTTGGCTTTGGTTCAAAGATGATGATGAACTACTACACCCCATTTGAAAAATTACGGTCTAAATAGGAATACGATTAATTAAAACGTAGCTTTACTGAATCATAATATTTATTCAAATAATCTAAATTATTATGAAAATATATTTTTATTAAGTACCTATTATATATTATTTATTATTTTTTATAATTTACACACTTATCATGTGATTATTAGGAGTGTCGGTGGCCGAATGGTTAGGGTATCCGACAAATTGTTATTGAGACATCCATGAACACTGCAATGTTTTTTATGGCTAGTCGACTTTGTAGCCATCTTTAACGAATTTGTTAGTTATATACGACGTAGGTAGGTACCTAAATGTTCAAATTATTAACGAACGTCAGCGCAGGCGCGAATCTTACGCGGTTTTACGTACGGCGCAGCTCCGACCCCGACTGGCGCTCCATATAACCTCCTATAAATGTTGTCACTGTGTGCGTGCGACGGCCATACGTACGGGCGTGCTCACATACAAACCGCGCTCGGTGCGTTTGTATGAAGTTACCTTACTTCTCTATTTATACTATGGTAGGGAGTAGCCAGGCTGTGCCTAAAGTATAACGTCTTACGTCACAGCGCAAGGTACGTACTTCGTTCTACAGTCAACCTCAACCCTAAGGCATTCACACAGACATTTGCGCGTATACAGACACGGAATTTGTATTGTCGTTTTTTGTATGGACTGCCAGGGCCACTCTCAGGAAGACAATATTCCTTACATAAAAACGGCGGAAAAAATCCAATATACCTATACCGAAAAAATATTCTCCTTTCGTCCCCTGTCTACTCCAAATGTTTGATTGAAATTAGATCGGCCAAATAATACTTTCCCGGTGGGGAGGCTGGTTTGGTAGAAAGCCACTAATGCGAGTAGGCCTGGAGTGCGACCCCTCGATACGACGATATCCTTAATATATATTTGTTTGTGACGACTAGCGACTGGATGAATCATTGTTGATTAATGTTATTAATTCAATATGTACTTATGTGTTACTAACGAGAATTATTTCAAAACTCCAATAGTCTAATTTTTTCGGTTTATTATGTAAGGACGTCACTATAATATAATTATAGGTGGAAGAATTACTTCTATAGCATAAATATTTCTCTAGATATGATAACTTGAAAATCTCAATTTTGGACTGTCCCAAAAATACTCCATACAAAGGGCAACCGACTTATGACGTCACACCTAGGTATTTTATGTGCACTAAAACGTGAAAAATTCTTAGTCTGTGATTAAGACAGAAATTTGTACGACAGCTATGTTAAATATTGCGTTTATGTAGCTAGTGTCGTAACAAAAGTTACAGTATTTTTTATTGTTTTTCCAACGTTAATATTTTTTTAAATAATTTTCTTCCCTTGATTCCACCAAACTTTGATCGAGCATACAATAAGTCGAACATAAGTTATTAAAATATCAAGATCACAGATCTAGTTTTGTGTATTTTACGATACTTATAAATATCTATTTATATATAAATGAATCCCTATTTCCCTTTGACGGCATCATCCAGCCGTTCCCGGATGATGCCGTGATCAAGGGAAATAGGGATTCATTTATTTATATGTTTGGGAACAGCTGGACCGATTGCGCTATTTCTTTTTATGTTGTATTTGTTATTGTCAGGATCAGGTCCTTATGAAGAAAAAAAAAATAAGAAAGGTGCGCGGAAAATTTGAAAATTTAAGAAAACTGGACTGCTATATAAAAACCTGCACTAAGTACTTTGATCCTTTGTATTACATGTTCCACATCAAAAAGTACTCACCACCGACAGACACTATCATCGTGTACCATCAACCTCGTCACAGATGTAATTGTGTCACTGCCACAATAAATTACGGACCATGCAATAGTTGCAAAGGCTTCAATAGATAATTACGCACAGTTCACATCAAACTAGCCCATCTATAAAATAATGATCGAAACTGTAAACATTATAGTTTCCAACATTATTTTATAGATGATTGATGATTTGATCTAGTTTAGAAAGAATGTATGCACGGGCGCCGACTCCGTGGGTGCTCGGGGGCTCGAGCACCCACGAGAAATAAACAGTGGGTGCCGAGCACCCCTGAGAATAGATATCTAGAAACAGATCAGTAATCGCCTCTTAGGGATGGGCGTTTTTCATTACTCGACAACCCGTTTTGCGCAGTGGTTTAGAACGCCGGTTGAGACGCAAGGGTCGCGGGTTCGATTCCCGCACGAACACAAATGTTTGTCGAAGAAACAGATATTTCTGTTGGGTCTTTGGTGTTTGTGGGTTTCACACTTTTTCCAGTCATCAAATGAGCATGAGCACCCATGAGGTTTTCTAAAAGCCGGTGCCCCTGAATGTATGTACTTAAATTTTTATAGTTCTATACCATATCCTTTCTAAACTAGATCAATAAGTATACATCATTATCAGCCTGTATCTATCCGCTGCTGAATATAGGCCTTTCCCAATGCTTTCCACTTTCATATGCGATCCTCCGCTTTCCGTATCAAACCGCTACCAGACACTTTGTTGAGGTCGTCATTCCATCTAGAGAAGGGGCGCCCTACGCTTTGTCGCCCCATACGTGGCCTCCACTCTAGGGCTTGCTCCCCCATCTGCCATCGCTGACTCGGCAGATGTGGCTAGCACACTGCCACTTCAACTTCAATAAATGTACCTATCTACGTAAAATCTATATTAAAATTCTAACTGGCCAAAGTCTATGTAAGATGTATTAAAATATATATGGCACGTATTTATGAGAGCAATAGAACCAAAAATAATAATTTTTAGATTTTTTTGTCTGTCTGTATGTTTGTACGCGCATCATGCAAAAACTACTGTACAAGATTGGATGCTGTGTTCACAGTTGTAAGACTGGAGGCCTAACTAAAAATCTGGTGTATGTTTTATCTTGATATGCCGAATAGGAGATGAGTTATCTGTACATATAACGATGTTATATACTGATTTCGGCTTAGAAGTGCTATTCTCAAGCTCTTTTGAAACGACTAAGCTACATTTGAGTACGTTTTTTAACATAATTCAATTTACAGGTGCCACAGACTCGGCAGTGCCATGCGCCATGATGATAAACCTAGCTAAGGTGATGTCGAAGCAGCTGGATAAGTTGAAGAAGGACCGGCTGAGCCTCATGTTCATATTCTTCGACGGCGAGGAGGCCTTCTTGGAGTGGGGCCCTCGAGACTCCATTTACGGAGCCCGCCATCTCGCCAACATGTGGGAGGGCACGCCCTACAAAGATGGTGCTAATAATCTGCAGAGAATGGTATAGATTTTGTTCTGATTTGGAACTATTAATCTAAGATCCGGCTGCGTGGTTACTACCCTCTAGTTTTTAATCAAAATCTATACTAATCCATACTAATATTATAAATGTGAAAGTGTGTTTTTTTGTCCTTCATTCACGTCGAAAGTAACCAACGAATTGACATTTTTTTTTTGAGATAGTTTATGGCCTGGAGAGTGACATAGGCTACTTTTTATCCCGGAAAAACATCTTAATCCCACGGGAAAAAATAAAGTTTATAATCATTTGTCCTTCGTTTACGTCGAAAGGAATCTACGTACGGACATGATTTTTTTAACGGGGATAGTTTACGGTCTGGAGAGTGACATAAGGTACTTTTTATCTCGGAAAAACATCTTATTTCCATGGGATAAAAAGTAAACTTTGTAATCATTTGTCCTTCTATCACGTCGAAAGGAACCTAAAAACCGATATGATTTTTTTAACGGGGATAGTTTACGGTCTGGAGAGTGACATAGGCTACTATATCAATGTCCCTGAACCACGCGGGCGAAGCCGCGGGTAACAGCTGAGCTGCCATTAATATAGTAGCCTATGTCACTCTGTAAACTATAAAAATATTTATTATTTTTATAATATATTTATGAATGAGAGAATACATTTGATGAAACTTTATATAGTAATCGGTTTACACACGGTTTGTACAATCGGTGTTTGGATAATCGAAATTGATTTGAAAAAGTAATCGCGAGGAGTTCACGGAGAACAACTAGTGCATATTTGAAATGTGAAAGTTTGTGAGAATGGATGTTCGTGGGTAAACGGCTCGAAGGATCTGGATGAAATTTGGCATACATATAGACGTTATCAGGGGCTCAACTGCCGAAGCTAACGCCGATTGCCATCTAGTTTTTTGATACCAAAAATTGGTCTTACGTTTTAGTTATTGACAAACATCTCCAGCTTGTCGATACAGCTCTAGGGTTTCTACCAGCTGTGCTAAATATAATTAGCAACAATCTAAGCAATAGTTTCGCATTTTGCATTCGAAAATTCCGATGGTAATAGGCTTCAGCTTCGGCGGTATGGCCGCTGATAACGTCTTTATGTATGCCAAATTTCATCCAGATCCTTCGAGCCGTTTACCCACGAACATCCATTCTCACAAACTTTCACATTTCAAATATGCACTGTTGATAAAGGGGCCCTTATTGACATATAGGGTTCTTTATACTTGATCGAAGCATATAGGGTTCTTTATATCCCGGTTCTCGTAAATGCGTGGCAAAATCGTGGGCAGTCGTTTGATCGCGATATAGTATCAAACACGGATTCTCACAAACTGTCGCTATTATTATTATTATTAGTCAGTAGGATCAATCTGCTACTGATATTCTGATAAACCACTTCCCGAAATACACGACAAGCCCAGTAAATATATTCATGAGCCAATAGTTATGAATATATGATGTGATACAGATAATATTTATTATTATTTATTGGTGATAGAATTCGCCGAGCTGATATCAGGCTAATCTTTGGATTTGATGATAAAGCACCGATATTGAAACGAAAGTGTATTAAGAAATTTTATCAAAACATTTGTTAAGAATCTTTAAAATGTATTTGTATTATATAAGAGATGATTGGACGGAGGAGTTCGATGGCGTCGTTACGCGTGTTAGTGTAATCGAACACGCAGGTTAAGCAACGTCGACCGCAGTCTGTCCATGGATGGGTTTATTTATCTGGAACTCCTCCGTGCCGTCCGAAGACGGCATATTAAGCCGTCGGTCCCGGCTGTTGTCATTAGATGATAGTCGTTAAACCAAGTCAGTGGCCTTTAGGCGGATTGGAAACACTGGCCTCTGCCAACCCACAGTTGAGTAGCGTGGTGGAGTACGCTCTAAACTCTTCGGTTGAGGGGAGACCAGTATCCCTGTAGTGGGATGGATAAGGGTTGTCGACGACCATGTGATTAGTTTATAGATCGTAGGAACTAAACAAGTCGGTGGTGTTTTTTAATTTACGTTTGTCCCCAGGACGTCCTAGTCCTTCTGGATCTTCTGGGTGCTCCAGACCCGGTGTTCTACAGCTACTTCAAGAACACAGAGAAGTGGTACGTGAGGTTAGCCAGCGCCGAGCAGAGGCTCGCCGAATTGAACCTTATGCAAGGGTACTCAAAGGGCAAAGCTGAACAAACCTACTTCAGGCTGAGGAGCTCTGGGGCGTACATCGAAGACGACCACATACCGTTTTGGAAGAGAAGTGAGTTATTGTTTTTGTTCATATTGGTCTTTAAGTTAGTCAATAGTAAAATGGTTATATGTACAGTAACAAGCAAAAATGTATAAAGAATTTGCGAAAGCTTGCACCTTGTTGTCAAGTAGTAATGAAAGTTGTTTTAAACCATACGATATTGCATTTATATTACTATATATTTTATTTAGGTACAGATTACAATTAAATCTAGTATACTTTATAAATAATAAATATTGTTTATTACATGGGCCTTACCACAAGCTCTAAACGCAGGAATGGAACCATCATGGTTGCGAATTTATGAATGAAATTCATTGATATTATATATTGATATTCAGTGGTAAGGCCCCTGAACTGTGATCCATTAACACGTGCACACAACAAATAATTTTAGCGCATATATACATACATACATATCGACGGTGGAAAGGCAAAACAAATGAAACGCCATTTTGACCGAAATTGAGTTTTATATGCAGTTCGATAGGATTTTTGATTCTCTATCGATCTGTCTGGGTTACAGTCTATTTGGAGGTACTTTTTGGCGTTTCATTTAATGTAAAAACAGGGCCATTTTAAAATTTCACTCCCTTCAAACGACAATTTTATGACATATATTATTAACATTGTCGTATGATGGGTTTCAAAAATACCATCGGCGTGTTTTAATTTATTGACTTAACTAACTTTTTTACGACGATGGCATATAATTAATTTTACCCGTCTGTGTATTTTTTACCTTTGGCTTTTTATTACTTTTTCCCTACTAACATATAAGAAAACGTGTCGCATAACTTATTGTTCCTTGCAAGAAAAACACAACTAGTGGCGTTTCAGTTGTTTTTCCTGTCATATTTTTAATTGTAAACGTCTTATCAGTTACTTTCACTAACTGTAATATATTTTATTTTGGTGAGTCAATTGTTTTTCCTTACGTGATTTTTTACGACGTAGGCGCTTCACATGTGTGTTTTTGAAATAATTGATAAATATCGTGTGATCAAATTGGCGTTTCACATCAATAAGGTACCAGTTGCAATGATAACTTGACAGTTGACGTGACTGCTCAATCAAGTGATTTCCGGATGCGATGTTCCATAATAGTAACTTACCGTAATAAATTCTTTCAGCCTTCATATATCGAGTGGTGTGACTGAATTTTGGATGGAAATGATAGATTTATAGCTGCAACACTAACTGTATCCCCCGATTTTGTTAATATAACTTGAATTGCCGGATAAGAGGCTCTTCATTACCTATTAAGAATAGAGATTGAGTGGGTTTTGGCTGGAATGGAATTATTTATTCCTAACAGTGCCGTGGTTTAATCGGTCTTGTGGGGAAGCAAACTCCGCAAGCAAGCTGTTTACGAGGCTTGGACTACGGCTCGTATTAATGGAGATCCTGGTGTTTCTGTCTTGAAACGCGAGTTCAATGCTGCCTCGAGGTTCAGTAAGAAAGTAATTGCCAGGGCGAAATTTGAGTGCATCATCAGGATTGGTGAGCGCCTAGCTAAGCAACCATCTGGTTGTTCTTTTTGGTCGCTTGCTAAGGGTGCCGAAGGAAACTGTTTCTTTCTATCACTCCGAATACAGGATGGTAGTCTGGCCCACAGTGCTAAGGAGAAAACCGATCTGCTGGGGAAACTCTTTGCCTCAAACTCGATTTTGAACGACAGAGACGCTTCACCATCTTCCATCCCGCGGTGTGCTATTTCCTAATGTGGCTAATTCAATGCCGAAAATATCGTTTACTCAACGAGATGTTCAGCGGGCATTGCTATCCCTCTACGTTTAGAAGTCAAGTGGGCCAGATGGCATTCCGGCTGTGGTGCTAAAGCAGTGTACTGCTGAGTTGTGTCCTGTTCTTACGCGCCTTGTTGCTCTCTCTTATTCTACCAGGCAAGATCCTTTCATTGTGTAAGACTGCGAACGTGCACCCAGTGCCCAAAAAGGGTGACAGATCAGACCCATCGAATTACAGTCCTTTCGCTGCTATCTCCCTTTTCTCCAAGGTATTGGAGCGCTTGATTAACAACCGGCTCCTGAATTGCCTAGAAGAGCACGACTTGATCAGCGACCATCACTACGGCTTTCGTCATGGTCGCTCGACTGGTGTAGTGTATCTTACACATTGTTGGGCTTCAGCCATGGAGAGTCAAAGTGAGACATTGGCTGTTAGTCTGGATATAACGAAGGCATTCGATCGGGTATGGCATCGTAGTCTTCTTTCGAAGTTGCCTGCATACGGTCTACCTGAGGGTTTTGCGAATGGGTCGCTAGCTTCTTGTCCAGCACAAGCATATTAGAGCCATTGTGGAAAGCAGTTGCTACGATGGCATAGACATTATTGCTGGTGTCCCGCATGGCTTTGTATTGTCCCCGACGCTGATTTTGCTGCATATCAATGATACGTTATCTATTGACAGCATTCATTGCTATGCCGACGACATCACTGGGGACACTTATTACACGGATCGAGCTAATATTGCCCGCTCTCTGGTAGAGGAGAGCCGCGAACAACTTGTAACACAAGTCAACACAAGAAATCGAGAGCATATTGAAAAATGTGTTCGATTGGGGGCGACAGAATTTCGTTCAATTCGGCCCTACTTAGACACATGTCTGCGTGTTCACCGCTAAGAAAACCTCCTTTGGTGTGGCTTCTCAATTCCAGAACACACCCCTTACCATCGCCAAAAATATTGGGAATCTCGGAGTTGAAGGAGAAGGTAAAGCTGTCGTCGAAGAAACTAGGTGTGCTCAACATGACTCAATTGAAAGGCGTGCTGTGAGGATTGTTGACGATACCAAACTGACAGACGGTCTAGAATCTTTAAGTCTGAGAAGAGATTTTGCGTCCCTTTGTGTGTTCTACCGATTGTACAATACAACGAGGTGTCTTCAGAGTTGATTGACATTATGGTACAGTCGCACCGCTCGCCATCGACAGGATGAAGTCTCATCCTCACACATTTGAGCCTAAGTGGTCGTGAACTGTGGAGTTCCAAAAAAGTTTTATCCCGCGTACTGTTAAGCTGTGGAATGAACTGTTTGTCGAGGTTTTCTAAGGAGACTACAGCATGGGAATCTTCAAAAAGGGCGTGAGAAGGTTTTTAGTAAAAACCTTCTCACGCCCTTTTTGATAAATCCCCAACCTAATATGTGCGTTGCCGATCCAGTAAAAACTTTTTACTGGATCGGCAACGCACATATTAGGTTGGGGAAAAAGTCTTTTCGTATTTTATATGAAAATTCAAAACATTTTTTACTAAAGTTTATTTACATTTAACTAAAGTATGTAGGTGCCATTTTGTTCGATAACTTTTTGCCATCTTGTAGGTAGAGACATGATCCCATTACTATAGAAATTTTGGGACTTCTGTTCAAAAAACCACGACAAGTGGTTTTGGCAGTCTTCTCGTGATGTTAACCTGACATTGCCTAAAGAATTCTGAAGAGACCGAAACTGGTGGAAATCATAAGGTGCAAGGTCAGGACTATACGGCGGATGCATTAACACCTTCCAGTCAAACTCTCTTAATTTTTGCTGAGTGGCTAAAGATGTGTGAGGTCTAGCGTTATCACGATGAAAAATCACACTCCTTCTGTTAATTAATTCCGGCCGCTTTCTCTCAACTTTTTGCTTTAATCTCATCAGTTGTTCACAGTAGAGTTCAGAATCGATAGTCCTGCCTGGCGGTAACAGCTCATAATGAATAATGCCCTTCCAATCCCACCATACACACAGCATCACCTTATTGCGGGTTAACCCGGGTTTTGCCAGAGTCTGTGAAGCCTGACCGGCCTTTGACCACGACCTTTTTCGCACGTTCTTGTCGTACGTGATCCACTTTTCATCACCAGTTATAAGCTTTTTCAAAAACGGTTCGCTTTCATTACGTCGTAGTAAAGAATCGCAAATGAGTACACGGTTCATTAAGTTTCTTTCAGTGAGATCGTGAGGCACCCAAATATCGAGCTTTTTAGTGTACCCAGCTTTTTTCAAATGCGCCAAAACTGTTTTGTGGTCAATTCCTAATTCTTCAGCTACGTCGTAACTACTGATATGCTGATCTTGCTCCACTTTTTCAAAAATGGCATCCATTTTATCCGTAACAGGGCGACCAGAGCGACGTGCATCTTTCACATCAAAATTTCCTGATTGAAAACGCTTAAACCAAATTTGTGCTACTCTCACAGACACTGCACTAGATCCATAAACGTCACAAATTTGCATTTTTACTTTTTTTGTAGTAAAATTTTAAAATGAATCGAATTTCTTCATTAGATTCACTCATCTTGACAGTAAAAAAAACAAATGAAAATCACACATTTACCTAATTTGAATTTGGAATTATCTTTTTTAAAATTTAAACTTTTTAAAGATATCAAAACCTCCCAGATACAAATGGTATAACCAAAGAGATTTTATTACAAGTTCATACATACTAAAATGCGAAAAGACTTTTTCCCCTACCTATTATAATGCCCCAGATGTTACAAGCGTTCATAGGCTACGGTAACTGCTTTCCATTAGGCGGGTCGTATGCTTGTTTGCTACTTTAGTGGTATAATAAAATCAAAGGAGGCTTTCAGAATGGACTGTTGATCGCCAGACACCAATATACTCAGAGGTTCAGCTGATCGTTCAGTGTGGATATCTTTGTGAGACCTTTATCCATGACTAGTTGACATGCATAAGCTGAAATTATAAAAACTTAACAATCTCTTGATCAGTTAATCAATCAGTTAAAATTTCATCATAGAAATTTTAACGATGATGAAAGGTAAGAGATATAAAATTGTATTGTAATCGAACTTGTACAAATGATCGTACAAGACCTAGGTATTACAATACAATTTTATATGAATGACGACATTTTCAAATTAGAAAAGTAACCAGATCAATCAAATCCCTGTCCCGACTATGGCAAAACAATAACATTTTAACATTGCTTGTGATCGATAAAGTGTTTTACCAATGTGTACTAATAAGGATACATAGTTTATAATACTTTTTTCTTATTCGTAATTTTTTCGTTAAAGTGTTATAAATTGTTTATCCCTATTTGTTTAAATTTTACTTTGATTTTTCATAGATTTTTCCCAGCAAACTTGTATAAAAAACGGCGCATAAATTAATTTACCCCATTAACCATTTTTCTTAGATGCCGTATAAAGTATTTTTCCCTACTCACTTGAAAAGTCATTTAAATGAAACGACACTATCTCTTAGAATATAGATTAAAATAGTTTTATTTTATATACTGTATATAGGTAATATCAAGTTTAATCCGCACGCAAAAAATTAAAAATATCCTCCAATAAATAAAAAAGTTATTATGATTTTTTCAATTTTAAAATCTTTAAACAGCTCTACTGAACAATTGGCCAAATGTCGCTTATTTTGTTTTGCCTTTCCACCGTCGATATAATGTATTCGTACGCACACATGTACCAATGTGCGCTTGCACTATTGATAGCTTACAATTGCGACTTTTGCACATGACTGTACGTCCGTATTCACTACGTGGTGCTTCTCTCGTGAACGAAATATCTTATTTTGCAGTGTAAGTGGTTTATCAACATCTTTGAACCAAAACCAACTTCACCTGCACGTGGTGCACCCTGCTGACTGACAAACGAAGGTCTGGCGAAAAGAGAGGTAGGGAGCGTAATTGTAAGCTACCCGACTGGGGAATGTACCTCCACCTCACAGAATACCGCAGCCAAATAACAATTCACTTGAGGGTTGTTGTGTTCCTGCGAGTGAGTGAGGTCACCAGAAAAGAAGGAGATGCTGCGTTGGCAGCGGGGGTGGCGGCGCGCAAGTGATATATTATGTTACGAACGTTAATACGGTTACGGTAACCGCTTCACATCAGGCGGGCCGTATGCTTGTCTGCCACTCGACGTAGTATAACAAAAGATATATATATATATCAAAAGTAGGATTTACATATTATGATAGTCTTTTTATCACAGTTGTATACATAAATGGGTCTGACGTATGTTGGGTTTCCCCGAGCTCAGCTCTCAATATATCGGAGACGTTATCGTTACGGGATGACTGCCTCCTCTGAGTAATCGCGTGTTCGACAAACCTGTTCTTATATAAACGATTTGAAATCCTTTCGTTTTCCCTATACGGTTGACTTTAATGTTGGTTTGTGTGTTCGTGATTTTTTCGAAACTACACCAGAGTAGAAGTAGAGTAGTGTGAAATCCTCGTATGTACATTTATGTTAGTTTTTTTTCTTTCAGTATCTGAAAAAAAATCTTAATTCAATTAGCATAAGAACAAAATTACTTCATAATCACATACGAGTTTTTCAGTCTCTGGCGACGATAAATATAAATTATAATAAAATAAATATTCATGGACAAATTACACACTGCCATCTAGTCCCAAACTAAGCAAAGCTTGTACTATGGGTACTAGACAACTTATATAATACTTAAATACATAAAAATGTATCTGGGTGTTCTAAGTATGTATTTAAAATTAAATACATACTTAGAACCCGCGACCTCGGAGTCAAAGTGGCCATTGCTAACTATTCGACCACCGAGCTCGTCAATTTATTAATTAAATGAAATGAAATTATTTTTTTCTGTCATTGGGCACTTAGACACGTCTTACACATTTTTATTAATAATACTCTTATTTTTTGTCATTATTTTTATCTACTAGCATTTCAGTATTGACCATTGGCGAAGAAGAAATGCTTGAAAGAAACTTGACAATATAGGTCTTTTTTTATTTTTATTTTTTATATAAGACGGAGGCAAGCGAGCATGTGGGTCACCTGATGGAAAGCAATCACCGCCGCCCATAGAAATCAGCAACACCAAAGGGTCTCCGATCCGTTGCCAGCCTTTTATGGGAAATATTGACTCTGTTCTTGGCCCCCATGTCGTATTTATTTGGGAATACCGCTGGAGGAAGTTGATTCCACAACTTCACAATTCGTGGTAGAAAATGTCTTAAAAAGCGTACTGTAAGTAGATCGCCAAATATCGAGATGGTGAGGATGGAATTTTAATTTATGGCGAGTTGTACGATAGTGGAACTCAGTGGCAGGTATCAAATCAAATAGCTCATCCGAGCACTCCCCGTTGTATAAATAATCAGATAATACAACAATTACTTACAACTTACTTTGTATATTATATTGGTGAAAGTTTGGATGCAAGTCTATCCACGCCTATATATATTAAGTACCTAAATTAGTTTCATGGTCATTTGTTTGTGTCGGCTTTGACACGACAAATTCATTATGTTGTATGCGACAAAATGCGTACTTACTATTCATTTCGCGCCCTTGACAAACGGAACTAATACAGCCTGTAAGTACCTACTTTATAATATAGATTGGCAGTGAGATATAATTGTCTAACTCGCATCTATTTATTTAATTTTATCTATAGATAGTACTAGGCTGGATTCTAGACCAAGGGGCCGAAATCGAGGTTAAGTGGAGCGAACAGATTCGCTGAGCGTATGTTTCCATTGATTTGTTGAAAAATTTTCCATTGGGAAAATTTATTTGATGATCATTCGTCAAGGACATGATCGATCTCAATTTTTTTTCGACAAAAACCATCAAGCATTTCGAGGTCTTTAGTTGTGACAAGTTTCATGTTTACAAACATGATGATTGTAAACATGTTTGATGTTTACTTGGATGGAGATGATAGATTTGTAGCTGCAATCCCCCGATTTTGTTATCATTCGTTTTTTTGAATTGCCTCCCTATGGAAGCAATTCTAAAGACATTAAGAAAGTATTCATGTCATAATGGTAAACAGGACATTATCGAATCATTCGATAATGTCCTTGGTTCCGAACCTAGGGGTAATTACCCCCGCAGGGGTAAAATAGCAATTCTGTGGGGGTAATCAAGCTAACAAATTAGTTCAGTCCAATAAGACCTAATCTAAGGATAAAATCAGTTTCCTTTATTGGTCATAGGGGTAACAATATTGAAAAGGTTAGGAAACGCTGATCGAATGGAACAAGAAACGCTACTGCGTTGGTACTCCATATTTTGTTCACTATCACAGTATAAGTAATAGTATCACGAACAGTATGGCCGCTCTCTGCCGCTCTCACGTGTCGACCTCACCTCATATAGGAGTCGAATTTGGAACCGATGGCAAGGGTTGCCACGTGGCACCACGAAATTTCGTTCGTAATATAATAAGTTGTCAATTAAAGTTTTAAGTAGTAAAATTATTTATTTTGTATCATGTAATCATTACTATTGAATATTAGTTTAGATTATTAGTAAATATTTATCTTTTCCAGTTTATAACTATACAAATTCTACCGTCGAAATCATTGACTTTTCAATTTTATGACATTGATTCCAGATTTTCAATAGAACTACTACTATTATAATTATAATACAATAAAACCCACGCGGTACAATTAGTGTACCACTGTAACAAATGGATTTTATTCAGTCATTCATAATCACAAACATTAAAAATAAACGTTTAAAGATATTTATTATTAAAATATTAGTTACAATATTTAAAGTGTAACTTTAACGTTTCTGTGCGAGGTACCTACTCGTATTGGTTGAACATTGCAGCCAACGTAGACTATTTATGAAGTAGTTTTTTGTATCGAGTGGCCAGAGTGTGCCAGTTTCATTAAAGTACTATGCCCTACTAATAATTTAATAATGTGCCAGCCCTATCACATTACGCACACATAGGCGCGTGTACGGACGTCATTCATTTTACTACATGCAAACGCGCGATTTTTGTATGGATTGGCGAGGGTGTTGTCTAGTACTCATAGCACAAGCTTTGCGCTTAGTTTGGGACTAAAAGGCCGTCTTTTTTTATACTACGTCGGGTGTCAGACAAGCATACGGCCCGCCTGATGTGAAGCGGTTACCGTAGCCATATTAACGCTCGCAACATAAAACATTGCTCGCCCCGCTGCCATCGCAGCGTCTCCTTCTCTTCTGGTGACCTCACTCGCTCGCAGGAATACAACAACCCTCAAGGGAATTATTTGGGTGCGGTATTCTGTGAGGTGGAGGTACATTTCCCAGTGGGGTAGCTTACAATTACGCTCCCTACCTCTCTTAGAATGTCCGTCTGTAATTAGTCTAGAAATATTTATTTATTTAGTAATATATTAATTCCATGTACAACATAATATACTCTCGAAAAACAATACCTCACTTCGGGCGTCGGGTAAAAACGTCTATGTCAAAAATATAATAACTCCGGGCGACCTTTGCTTCTTACGTCGAAGCTTTATTGAATTAATAAAATAAATGGAATGGGGAATAGGGATTTCATATGGTACTCGATTTTCTCTGCACAGTAAAATTAGATTATATAAATAAACTAACCATTGAGTATGCTACTAATGTTGTAAATATAAAAACGAAATTGGATGGATTATATGGATGGTTATTTATGTTTTGTTTTCATGAGTAAATAGCTGAATGGATTTGTATGAAATACGTATTGAACACCAGTGATCCGCCTCGGCACCCGGCTCCGCGCATGTATAAACGTCGTCAACCCTTATTCAATACGCTGTTGGGATATGGGTCTCCCCTCAATTGAAGGGGTTTAGAGCGTACTCCACCACAATGCTCAACTGCGGTTTGACGGAGGCCAGTGTTTTCAAGCCGAATAAGGGCCACTGACTTGACTTAACGACTGTCATCTATAATGACGACAGAAGGGTCCGACGGCTTAACGTGCCCTCCAAAGCACGACGTATATATAGCCTATTTTGTTGACTAATAATTTAGCCTGCTAGCTGGATTTGACGCCCGACGACTTTTAATATACGTTACGCCGTTTAATATCGATACCTCCAAGGAACACTACGCCAACTAAAATTTCGATAGTTTTCTTTTTTTATCTAAATCGATTCATTACTTCAGTAACATTATGCTATCTGAATTCTATTTATAAAAGACATACAGACACACAACAAAATCGACAAATACAAACCGCTAAGTAAATGTATAACTCATATTAGCGGTGTGTACTTATCTGGATGTGTATGTTTTGAGTTGGCGTAGTGTTCATTGGAGGCATCGATATAGAGATTCGTCATAAACGCTATTGGCCCAACTCGCGGTTATACAACCTTGGATTGTGGGAAGATCTGGGTCCCTACGGGCTAAGCTGAAGCCAATTCCCATCAGATTTTTTGGTTGCGAATATCAAACATAAGCTTAGATTTATGGTACTTGTAACTTAGGTGGTAGAAACCCTAGAGCTCTCCCGACTGCGCTGAAAATGTTATTATTATTATCACTCTGTAATACACACAACAAAAACAATTACACAAAATTGGGATATAGGACATATACAAAGGTGAGCTTATCTCTACAAGAGATCTCTTCCACCTAACCTAGTGATAGTGGTAGAATAAGTTATTGGACGGGAGACTAAACAAACTTTTGTCAATAACTAAAACGTAAGGACCTATTTTTCGAATCAAAATATTCGATAGTAATCGCCTTTAGATTCGGCGGTAGTGCCCCTGTATCCAGCTAGGGTTGCCAGGTCGCCAAACCTATTGGCCGGACAGACCAGCAAGTTTGGCCGGACATTTGGGTAAAAAAGCCGGACACCCTACATTATTGAGGATTTTGTGACTCAGTATTAATAGGTGCATGTATGTTATATATGTATAAAATCAACGCTCGACTCGCTCTGCGCTCGGCGCTTTCGCTCGTTGCGTAATGTAAAAGCCTAACAACGTTCATTTTGGCCGGTCACGCAATCAAGCCTAACTATATCCAGCTTTATCCAGACGCCTGGCAACCTAATCCCAACCGTGGAATCATCATGGGTTGATAGAGTAGTTTTAAACCATCAGCGGCTGTACGTAAATTTAAAATGAACGTGACATTCTTGAGACTGGGAACGTAACCAATCGGTCAGCGTATCGTGGCATAACACCTGATAAGTTTTACAATGCATCATGTACCGATTCATTATCGGTTGTAAATACTTGTGTATGAAATGTCCATGTTGCACACGTTATGTTAGGAAAGCTAGCAGCTATTTGTAACGTTATGGTAACGTTGACTTTAATATTGCATTATTGACGTAAATACGTTTTTAACTTTGCTACCATACGGGGCAATCCAAAAAATCTATTGGTAACAAAATCGGGGGATACAGTTTGGTGTTCTAGTTTCGAATACACATTATGCTCTACATCCAATATTCAACCACACAACTGGATAGATGAAGGATCAAAGAATTTATTACGCTAAGTAAGGACTATTGAACATCGTGTGCGGGGGAGGGGGAAACGCTGCCAGTTTGAGATAATTTTAGTGCATATAACGTATTCACGTACAACACACGGCCGTGTCCATGACACAGACACGTACACACCTTTTTTTTATTCCACTGAGGCGGTAGCGAAGCAGATATAGAATTTGAAATGAAATTAACTTTAAATAGTATCGTCGTCAACCCTTATTCATCCCACTGCTGGGATACGGGTCTCCCCTGAATTGAAGGGGTTTAGAGCATACTCTACTTCATCTCTGTCGGCTGGTCTCCGCCAACCGGCAGATTCTCATAGTGTTTTAAGCCGCCCAAAGGCCACTAAGTTGGCTTAACGACTGTCATCTAGTAACAACGGCCGGGACGGTGGCTTAACGTGCCGTGAGCTCGAGAATTCTAATCTTGCCCCTTTTGATTCGGCTTCACTTACGGAGACGCCACGGAATACGATCGCGATACGTTTACGAGACTTCCCTTCTTAGCAATGTGAGAGCAATATGGCAAATAAGGCATTAAAATCCTAAAGATATGGCTAGTCAAGTGACGCTCAACTGCCGTGCATCACAGATTTTAAATATCTAACACTATTGGGGACCTACCTAAGACATTCATTTGTTACCTAACACATCGATTTCAATAATTGCAAAATCGTCTGAACTTGCTGGCTTGGTAATTCTCTCTTGTTGCTACCAAATCAGAATAGATATTTTATGACAATAGATTTATAGGTTTTACAATGATAATAACTGTACGAAGCCAGGATATTTATAAATTGGTACCTGTTTTCACCAGACGTGGACGTCCTTCACCTGATCCCGTCGCCGTTCCCGCGCGTGTGGCACACTGCGCGCGACACACGCGACGCTCTCGACTTCAACACTATCGAGAACCTGAACAAGATCCTGAGGCTGTTCGTCGCCGAGTACCTGCACGTGAAGCCCTAGCGCCGGCGCCTGCGTTGGCGGCTCGAAGCCGTCCTCTTCAATGCGCGACCCTCAACATTCCACAGGCTTTAAGGAGATACTTATTGGGTTTATTCTTTATTTATTTTTTATTATTTTTGAGGAGTTCGTGGTCGAATGGGTAGCAATAGCCGCATAGAGTTAAAGCCATCGTTTTAACTCGGGCTTTACACCGGTATCGCCATCCATAACAATCGATAGTGGAATGAAAGTAGGTACACAATCAAGTAAATTGTAGTTAAGCATATGAATTGAGTTTTATTTTTTGCAATTTTAGAATTGGTCCATTTTTCAACTATCAATATAGTATTTAAACTTAAAAGGACCTAGTGGTCTCAACCACCATGTACATTCTGTGTACTTAATAATTTATTCATTTATAAATCACTTAGGAATGTATAATTAAATATGGACAAGGATGCATTTTACCAATTTAGTGTATCATGTATCTATCATAACTACGTATAGAGTTCCTAGCGTATAGGCCAGTGGTTTCCAATTAGTTTTTTCTGCATACCGCTTCGAGGAAGAGCCCAATCTTGTGTAATTCTCATTGAATTGTTATGTATTAGTTTTTTTATTATTTTAGTCAAGAGATTGCATACCCTTTGATGCATTTCATGTACCACCAGAAGGCCAATTCTCGTAATTTTTATACGATCGCAGAACGAAAGTAGACTGAATCGAGATTGAACTTAGAATTTACTAAAAATTATTTACTTGATTTCGATCATTAATTATATCAATTCTTATTGCTATTCGAATGCCATTACTGGTTTGTTTAATTTTCGGTCATAATTTGATATAATCACACTTTGGTATAAAATTTTTAAATTTCATATTGTGATACAAGAATACCAAATGTAACATTTGTTAGATCGAGACTGAATTTTGGCTACATTTGAAATATGAGAATTGCCCGCATACCACCAGTGGTACGCATAGCAATAATTGGGAAACACTGAGCTAAGCTATCTGCCTAATCTTCAGGTAGGCTATAAGTTTCAAAAAATCTTTGCATAAAAAAGTAGCAATTGAAGTCAGCAGAACAAGCGGTATTTGCTCGGTTTAAAACGTTACAAACAATGCATCTAAACATGTTTTAATCAAATAAACATTATGTATTCATTGCGTCGGCCTAAATACTCATAAAATAAAATAATTAAGTTCCCGAAAAACTGTCGAAAGGGCCTCTTTGTTTGCATATGAACAGATTCTTATAAAGGCAAATGGTACAGGCGTACACACCAACATCGCATCTAGATTCTCATAAATACAAAAATGGTACAGGCGCACACACCAACACTGGCCAGTGTTGGTGTGTTGTACCATTTTTCTTATATTATATGTAAAAAAAAAACTGTGTATCTTCAAGCATCCGTCACAGTAATTACTAAATATCTACGTATAAAACGTAATTAATTAATTTAAATTTTTACGGCCTGTATGTGCTAGAACTAGAATAATGACGCGCGATTTTAATTATTGTACCCAAAAAATCTATTATTTTTTGTAGTAAATATCTAGGTATTTTTGTATTGTATCTAATGGCTCTGAGCTTTTAATTATTTACAATGATGCAATGTTAATGTACACTCAAGTACGAAGGTTTTTATAGGGTCGAAAATTCGTAAGTGTCTGGTGTCACAAGTGTCTGTGATGACTGCTTTCCATCAGGCGAGTTGTGTGCTTGTTTTCTACCCTAGTGATATAAAAACATAACACACACACAAGAGCATATCAAGAGTGGAATAAGTAGTCAGTTTTAAAATGTTTTTTCCCAAGATCTATGTTCAATCGATGTTGATCGAGTAAGTGTTAAGTTTGACGTGCAATTTTTGTTTTATTGATGATTTTCTAAGCCTAATATGACGATAAAAAATATAAAGAAATCAATATTTATCTACTATTTATGTTATATAAATAAAATATATTTTACAAAAACAAAAGTTATTGTACAAAAAGTCGTATATTTTTTTATATATTTTTTTTGTCTACTACTTTGTACACAAATTATTTGCAGTAAGTAAAAGAAACTAGCGTGGTAGCGTTGTGCCTGCGAGAAACTTCATAATAATTTGAACCATAATGTTACTTACGTTTATGTTTGAGGCACTAATTATTTAGAAATAAATTACCAATTCATATATGTGTGCAATACGATATAATTATTTTAGTTATTAAAAAATTATAATACCCTGTGAGTAATGATAATAACTTATATGCAGAACAGGCACGAGGTGGTGATCAATCGGATATAAATTTTGTGCAGAGTTTGAGGCGCGAAACACCGGCTGGGCGGAGTAAGTAGTTTTTTTGACCGCAAAGTAGATCAGACGCGGTCTTTAAGACCGCGTCCGACCGTCGATGCCCGCGGCTGCCCTCCGATATGATATGCCGCGCCGTCGCCAGTGCCCTCCGTGTGCGTTGGTAGTATAGGATTCCCTTTGCACTATCGTTCGCGGTCAATTTGACCGGCCCGGCCCGCTCCGCGGTAACACGCGGTTCCATATTCAAATTAGCCACGTTGCTCATTTCAAAATATGAGCAAGTAAGCTATATAATTTTGATATGTAACACGCGTCTTATAACTTCACAACATGAGAGTTCTATTTGGTCCGTTTGTTTACGTTGATATGATCGAACGCCAACCAAAAACTCGCAGTAAGCACTCTGCATCCAATATAAGTTAGGGCTCGGATATATCGCTTTTTATTTAGATTGGTCCACAGAATGTTTTTATCTCTACGTTGGCCGTACAATACGTGAACCTATTGATAAGAAGACGGATGACGAAAAAACAGAACGAAAGATAATAATGGGCGAATCATAAAGTTAATTAGGTATGTTAACTTTATGGGGCGAATTTATAGCTCGACGCAACAGCACGGTGCGATAGCGAAAGAAAGAAAGAAAACCATTTATTTGCACATTACATAGCACTGTTTGTACAAACAAGTCTTAACAAACACAGACAATATATAAGAAAAAAAAATAAAGTACTGTTCAATGTCCCAACTCAGCATAGAAACCGTAATCTGTAACAGACTTGGCACTGATTTTCAGGGGCCATACCGCCGAAGCTCAAGCCGATTACCGTCGCAATTCTTGCATGCGAAAATGAAACTACTGCTTAGATTGTTGCTAATAGGCTATTTGACTAACATTTTTTTCGGTTTGCTATGTAGAGACGTCTCCTTAATATAACCATAGGTGAAAGAATTACTTCGATAGCACAAAAATCTCTCGAGATATGGTAATTTGAAAATCACAATTTTTAGACTGCCCCAAAACGCTCCATACAAAAGACTACCGAATTATGACGTCACAGGTTTGTATTTTGTATGCATCAAATCAGAAATTTGTACGACAGCTATGTTAAATATTACGTTTATGTGATTAGTATCATAATAAAAGTTATAGCATTTTTTATTGCTTCTCCAATGCAAATATTATTTTTTAATAATTTCATACTTTTAAAATGGACTTTCCCGCCAAACTTTGATCGACGCTAAAAAAAGTCTGACTGAAGATACTAGAATGAAAGTTTGCAGATCTTTATAGTTTTGTGTATTTTACGATATTGTTTAATAATTTATACAATTTTTAAACATTGGAAAATAGCCTATTAAGTATGTTTAACTCAGCTGGTAGAAACACTAGAGCTACCGACTAAGCTGAAGATGTTTGTCACTAACTTTAACCTAAGAGCAATTTCTGGAATCATAAAAATTGGTTGAAATCGGCTTCAGCTTCGGCGGTAGGGCCCCAATGTTAGAATTTATGTCCAATAATTTGTTTGTATTACCTTTATCGTTCAAATTATATAATAAGTAAGTAGATAAAAATAAAGCGGTACTAAGGCGGATTTATCCCACATGGGGACCTATTCCAGTTAACCGTGTGGAGTGGTGGATGTTACAGTAATTGAAAAGCACAACATCGAGTAATAAATTGAAGAAGGGACTTTGCATACATATAAATAAATACAGAAATAACTGAATTATAAAAATATAGTTCCGACAGTGCGCACTATTTCACCGCGGTGACGTATTGTCAGTGTATTGTGGTATTGTGTCCGAGCCCTTATCCATTTCAATGATATTATCACACCTCATAATCATGATTATTCCATATTGTTCCTAAAACGGTTGTGTAAATGACACATCGATTGTATTTTCTAACAATTTATTATTGAAAATGTTATTCGTGTAAATAATGTTAGTACTTAAATAATAAGTAATTGTACATTTTAAGATTCACATTCCGATAATTATGTTTATATTTGTTTTTTTTTATTATGAAAAGACAAAGCCGATCTACTGGGTAATGTCGTCGCCACTATCTGGATTGTGACGAGGCGAAGTTTCGCCTACCATACCGTGGTCAATCGTTAATATCACATATCGAGCAGTCCGGTGATATTTACTGTCAAAATCGTTTACAGTGGACATCAGCGATAGGTACTGTCATCTAAGTTGATCACAGGAATTAGCGAATACGAAATCAGACGTTTGACAGTTCATCTTTGAACACTTTGCTCAGTGATCATCACTATGAGCTGCCATCGGAGATACCAATAGTTTGAGTGAGCCAGACACCAGGGCGGCACATCGGCAGTGATGCTTAGATAACTGTATGCTACTGAGTTGTGTCATATATTGGTGCGCCTTTTCGCGGTGAGCGAGTTTCCCGTCGCCGTGGAAGATACCGCGATAGCCGAATAAGGCGATTCATCAGATCTTAGGCTAAGTTCACATGACCGCGCGGTACCGCGCGTCGCCGCGCGGTGGTGCGTTCGCATGACGGCATATATATATACGGAGCGCGCCGCGCGGTCATGTAAACGATAACCATCGTTTACTTTGATCTTGTACCGCGCGGCAAGCGTTCCGCGCGGTACCGCGCAGCCATCTGAACTTTAGAACGCGAGTTATATATTGATGTTTATTTTGACATTAGCGGTATTTCCACAAAACGCTGCGGGAATTATCCCGGCCTTATTGGTATATAATATTAAGTAGGTATAATATTCAAAATTGAAAAAAAAATGTATGAAATAAAATACTAAATAATAATATTTTATTATTATTTAGTATTTTGAAATAGGTACTTATTGTGAAAAGAAAAATATACACGATATTAAATGTATGAAATGGAAAATAAACATATGTAATAGAGTCATATCTTGTTTTATTATTATAAAAGATCCTCCGACTTGAAGTGACTGAGCTGTTTTTTTTATATGAGTGGGGGGGGGGGGGGGGGGGCAATCATCACCACCCATGGAAATCAGCAACACCAAGGGATCGCCGATCCGTCACCAGCCTATAGTTGCACAGTTTGCATATTTAATCAAATCTTACCGAAATTTTTTCTTTAGTACGAGCATTTATAAATCTATATATCTAAAATTCGAAAAATAAGATCTAAAGCCATCGCAACCATTTTTATCGGACACTAGCGAATAACAAACGAGTATACGGCCTTCCTGATGTGAAGCAGTCTATAGCTTGCTGCAATACCCGGAGTAATAGCTCACATGCACGCTTCCCTTCCCTGTCTGAAGTTGTAACTACACTAAAGCTTACTGGAACCTGTCTCTTACAGAAATAATCCTTCACGTTGGAGGCTTGGTCGTCTTAAAAACACGGCGATGGGGTTACGAGAATGAAAGTTTGTCATAAATAACTATGATTTTTTATAATAAAATTTATACCACTTCAGACACGATGATTGTCTTTATTGTAAATTTAAACTTGCAATCGCAATATTTAAAATAATAAGAACTTTACTGTGTTTTAAGATTTTATTAAAAACCAGATTCCGATAATTACTTATAACTAAACGGAATTAAACACAAATTATTCTAAAAGAAACTTAATTCACTAGAGAGGCTTATTTATGGAGACGTTTTCACTTCTTTATCAGTTTGTTTTATTTACATTATGTACTTTAGGTACATGATGAAAATTTTGACCAGTATTAAAACACTAAAATAGTACAACCAGTAAAAAATTACAAATATACGCTTAGGTTAGTTATATAAAGACCATATGGTAGGTCGAAATGGTAGATTAACATCTGACCATATGGTAGATCGAAATGGAAGCTTCATACATAACACTTTCCACAAGCACGGGCTTCACATACAATAGCATTCAAAGAAACATGTATCAAGTACACGAGTATATCCTCTCGCTTTCTCTCTCTCTCTCACTATCTATGTCTCTCTCTCTCTCTCTCTATGTCTCTCTTTCTCTGTCTCACACACACCATCGCCGTGCGAGAGAAGATAACGTTTTAAACCCCCCATACTGTGCAATTATGTAACTAATATTATTGAAAACGGTGTGTACAGCTCTGAATACGAGCTAGACACTGACGTTTGCTCCATCGCTATAATAGGAGCTAAAAAACCAAACTGCAGCGTCAAGTGCGATGTGCTCCTAATTGTACAGAAAACAAACCTGAAAAAATGTAGTAGGTACATTCCATAACATTATTTTATATACTGTAAAATCAACTTAACAAAAAATAAACTAATTTAACAGTCTCACAGTTCATTTCATTTTATACAGATTATAATACAGAATATTCGGAGCGCATATTTCAAAAATATAAAAAACCTATCACAATATATTTTTTATCTTGTTATTTTTACTGTAGATACTACGTGAAAAGGGGCCATCTATAAATTACGTCACACTTGGGGGTTTACAAAGTTTATGTAGGTTTAAGTAATCGGCGAGAAATATGTCACACCAGGACCCCCTCCTTGTCCTTGTCAATGGGTGTCACAAGTGTGACAACCAGTCACAAGGACAGGTTGCTGTGTAAAAAATACCATCAGATTTGTGTGACGTAATTTATGCATGGCCTGAAATAAAATAATGCACAGGAATAAAAATAATCTGCATCAATTCATCATCAGAACTAAAGGACAAACGAGATAAATGTAATATGTATTTCATGTAATTTCGTAACTATCGCTATAAAATAAACTTTGAATTCATTTGACTGAAATTCTCCCATCAACAACTTTTTCTATATAAATAAATTTATGTTAGGGTGCTTGTACATACACGGTGCATGTAGCTTGCTGCACGCTGTCGTGTACATGCACCCTTATGTAAAGTTATTACTTATGAAGTGTCGGATATCCGTATCTGTATGTATTTTCGACTATCCGGCACATGTCTAGTTATTACATACACGTTTTTGGAAAACATGATAATTCCTAGCAAATAAACAACGTTTCATCTCTTGTAAACGCTCAACAATTCCCTTTGTGCGGAACAGTTCCACTCTATCAGCAGACACATCCCAGACATTAGCATAACATCAAAATATGCAATACTGAATCAACCGCAAATAGCTAAATAAGTAGAGTTCGATGGTTTTAAACGAAACAGACCCACCACACATTCCCACCACTGAGTCTGCCGTGTAGACGAGATTAACAGTGGCGACAACCAAAAAAGGCAATGAACAATGTAAGTGTACTGCAATCCCGGGTGTAACACTATGAACTGCCTTAGAACTTATAACGAATTTAATCAAAAGAAATTAGAAAAAAGTAGTAGAAAACTTTTGGAATTTGACTTCCCATCTTGGCAATGTGTGGGACAGCAATATGGCAAATAACCCTGAAGAGAAATGGATAGTATGAAACAGGTAAATTATTTACATGTAATAATCATCTGCGTCTCAGCAAGGACTTGCAACTGGGACACGCGGCAGGGGGAGAAGCCCTGACGAGTTGCGTTCGTCAGGGCTTCTCTCATAATGATTTATATTTTTTACTTAACCTGTCTTCTTGACTTATTTTCGGTATCACTAGGTACTACTTGTCTTTGTTTTATACTTTAGACATTTAAGTTGTTGACATGAATAACTACCTAATGTTAAGGACCATTAATCCCATTAATTTATCCGTTAACACAGACCGGCTCGAAAAGGAGAGCCGTTTTTTGACGCGTTTAAAATAGAGTTTTGGAATATTGGCATAAGGTTTACTTTTTAAATTCATATTGGCTCCTGAACATTAAATAAAAGAAATGGATTTTAAAAATAAACTTTTTAACAATGATCTAAAACTCTATTTTAAACGCGACCAAAATCTGCTCTTCTCTCTGAGTCGGTCTATGTGAACGTATAAGGATACGGCGCTGATTCATAGATTATTATAATTTCTTGAACATTCAACACATATTATACCTTAATTTTAACAATTAAAATATGTAAATAACGTATATTATTTTTATAATAATTTGCGAAATATCGCTCACTTTAGCATTTCATCGAAATTAATTTTGCTTGCGAGTACCAGCACCATCTTTTCAACATTAGCCGGAACCAAAATCCTTCCACATCTTGTATTATAATTGTGAGACACATTCAATACCGCAACATGTGATTACTACAGCACGCCTAGTCTGCAGAATACTCTAATACATTGGGCTAAATACGTGGTTTACCATCTATGCACCTTTAGATTGGCATTTAGTTTTTAAATGGAAAATAATAAATTGAGCGACTATAAATACTAAATGAGCGACTGGAATACTAGGTTAGGTTTGTTTTTTATATCGTCTAGTCGCCAAGTTGGTATAATCGTTGCCCAGTTTTACAATTTTAGATGCTCGGTTTATTACTACTCATTTAAATTAGGCATATTATCGCTCTGAAAAATAGTAGAAGATCTACCTTAGCAACATTTTTGTTTCTTAGGAAGTTTTGTGACACGAGTAGGTCAATATTGGGATTCTGGAACACACATCGCTGCAGGCGACCTTTGATAGTAGTAATTATTCGTATCTTAAACAGATACTTATAAAAAAGAGTTCTAGTAACATTTTAATATACCTATAAGCACGTGAATTGAGCAACATTTATCTCTAGTAGTACATCTACTAGATCATTGAGTTCTTACGTTAATCTATGTATACTAGCGGCCCGACCACGCTTCGCTGTGGCTCAATCTTTTCGTTTCCATCCATTTCCTTAGAGATGGCGCTGTATGTGAAAAAAGATTTTCCCGCTTTTCTTTTCGAATTTTTCCAGAATTTTCTTTGCTATAAACCTCACGGAGCCCGAGACCTTTCCAACGAATGCAAAACCGTGGAAATCGGTTCGTGCGTTCTGGAGTTATAGCGTCAGGAAGGAAAACCCGACTTATTTTTATATAGTAGATAATGTATTGCAATATTAACATATTGCTTTAACTGTGGCATTAATATTGCGAGCAATAACGGTAGACATTTCATAGTAATAATACAATTTTATACTCATAAAACAAGCATGTAGAATGCATTAGATTATTTCGATGTAAGTTTGCTGTGCCCTACCAGGGTTATGTTTGAAACTAATCTACTATAATAAACTAATAAATAATGCAAATAAAAAACTTGAAATTTTGCTGTATAATACAAAAAAAAAATCTTATGCACGTGTGTGTTGTGCTGTTCGGTGTTGAAATTACAATGCGAGAAGTAAATGTACCACGCAAACAGATATGTATCGTCGACTGTCTAAATCGTATTTACCGATTTTTTAAACTACTATTAATGTTGATGAAATCTAAAGAGACATTAGGACAAGATTAACCACAATTAGAAAATACAATTATTAAACGACAAAAACATGTATGATTGTTTATCACGAGATGCTGATAGACGCAGCACTCTCTTAGACACCACTGAGAAGAGACCAAAAATTGTAGAAATGGTAGTAAATTTATTACCAATAGAAACATTCATTTTTTTGTATACAAAAGTGCTCAGGGGTACTATATGAAAACTGTTTTCACTGAAGAAAGTGTTTGTGAAAACTATTTTTTGACGTGATACCGTCTTATAAATCGATGAACGGCAGCTGCACGCACGAAAAAGCATGACTCATTGTCACGTTCCGCCTGAGCCGAGCATGCAAGCAAAAGCGCGGCTTGTGACTCATCTCTCTTCCACTCCATCTGCCGATGTTTTCTTATGATGTTATCACGTAAAATTATCGTCCGTAAACCGACTTTACAGACAACCAATTTTTTTTCTACCCTTTTTGGTCGCTTTATTAATAATAGTACAAAAACACAAGGTATGTTCTTTAGCGACAAATGATGTGAACTTTCCAACTGCTGTATCTTGTATCGAAAGTGACAAATTTTGACTACCAAACTCATCACATAGTCTTTGCAATATACGGGAACAACATAGCTGGTGTTTTTCGACCACGCACTCGACCTTCATCAATCCTTTGATAAAAAAGACACTATCTATTTGCCCAATAAAACTCCACTATGAGTTTCCCTTAATTCAAAAATTGTGTTATCTAGTATTCGGACTAGTCCTCGGTTACTCTACCGACCCAGGACCTATTATAGTAAAATTTATACTATAGAAACAGTCACACTCCATCGGCCGATGTTTTCTTATGACGTTATCGCGTAAAATTATCGTCCTTAAACAGACTTTTCAGTCAACCAATTTTTTTCTCTAGTTACAATATTAACTAATAGAGTAACATCTTAACATTATTTTGTTAAAAATTTTCACACAGAGCACAGCTGTCCAAGGTTAAAATCAAATGTTCACATTTTCTATCATTGTATAACAGTCACAATAGTTACTTTCACCGTAGTCTACCTAAAATATCCTATCTAACAAAGAGCCTTTAAATTTTTGCAATGTCTTTTCCTCCAATTCCCTCAATTTCGCATTCAAGTCTTTTACACCACCCGTAACTTTTAAATTGTCACCTGCCTCTTTATTATCAATAATTTCTTCTTCCGATTCAGATTCTAAAACTTTACTTTTATTTAAACTATTTCCAGTTACCAGCTCGTGTTCAATACTATTATTAGCGATATTATGAATTGGACTGCTTAATTCACTATTAGAGGTAACTTCATCGTTTTTCATTTCATCTAGATCAAACCTTTGTTCAGGGGAAGCATTTTCAATTTCAGCATTAGATTGTCTTGTAGGAGACCGGAATAGTAAATAATCGTCATCTTTCTCATTAGTATCAAGAACGTTTGTAACATCCTCAGAATAACGAAGATGCAGACTATTTTCCGGACTTCTTACTTTTTCATCATTACCATTAAATGATAAAGCAGACGAATCAGCTTTACGTTTCTCATCTTTTCCGATTTTCCCGTCTACATCACTGTTGTTTTCAAAATCGTCTTCCTCAATATCTTCAATTTTAGAGCTACATCGCGATATGTCATCATCGAAATCTGGTACAAAATCTCTGAATATATCTGATTGTATCGGTTCTTGGCTACGTATAAAGCTCTCTACATCCATAGCAGAGTTAACATCACAATTATCATCTAAAACTTCATTGTCATTATTGCTAGAATTATGAGAAGCAACGTGGTACCTGGAACCTGCCAGGTCTATTTCGCAACGAATTTTGCTATCTACATTAGGAACCTCTGTACTGTCATCCGCTTTTCTTTTGGAGCGTTTTATTTTGGTCCCAGTAACATCCTTGTTTTTCCTTGTCACTTTCTCTTCCGAGCTTGGATTCTGTGAGTGTGAAATTAATAAATTTAGAAATTGGCATATTTGACTAATCAATATCAGCATTGTTCATATGAAGAACTGTTCAATTGACAGACGGACAAAATTTTAACATTGAATCCTTTCGTATGTACGATATTGTACATACGAAAGGATTGCTGTCAATTTTGACTACAAAACTGTTGACACCGACAAAATAAGTCTATTCAGGGTCATAATAACGCAGAACAATGCGTAATTAGTTAATAAAATAACGCACTCAATTATTAGTACGACAAAAATGTACCTCGAATAGGCCCTAGTACAGCCGTACAGCGAGATGAGTGAGAGTGCGTGGATAAAAGACTTATTAGATTAAATATGCAAAGATGCCATACAAAAAATGAGCACCGAACAAGTTTCATCAAAATTAACATTTTAAAAATCTTTAACACACCGATTGTGCCAATATTTTTAAATAATTGTGTTAGATCTCATATTAGAATACCAAAATATTATCAACAGTGCAATACCATCGATCTGAGAGTTAATACGGCGCAATAAATACATACAATTTTTTTTTAGCTGTAATTCGATTTAAGTATGTTTGTACATCACAAATATACCTTAGATGTGTCAGGCGGTGCTAATATCTTGCTCCTCCTTAGGACAATATCTTCTACGAAAGCTTGAAATATAATACTTTTGGTTATAACATCTCTTAGATTGTTTGTGTTCGGCCTAAACTCGTCTACATTCAGTTGTCCCTTCGGATGAAACCACTTGAAAATCGCCGCGAATTTATCCAGGTTTTCCTGTAATTAAATAATCCGTTTTATTATTCAAACGTGTCACGACATAAATAAGAGGTCATTAACCAAATACTAATAATTCCCTTGAAGGTTGTTGTGTTTTAGCGAGTGAAAAATCCAGAAAGGAAGCAATTGCTGCGTTAGCAGCGGAGGTGGCGGGGCGCAAATATTTCATGTTAATATGACTACGGTAACCACTTTACATCAGTCAGGCTGTAATGCTTGTCTGCCACCTGAGGTAGTATAAAAAAAAACCGGACAAGTGCGAGTCGGACTCGCCCACCGAGGGTTCCGTAGGTACGTAGTATCATTATTAAATTTGATATTTTTCATTATGAAATAGAAAAAATGCGTCGAAAAAAATAAATAAAATATATTTTGCAATGTGTACATCAAGCCCTTTCATATGATACCCCATTTGAACTAGTAGTTTCAATTTGAAATTTCGACACCCTATAAAAAATATAGACCCCTATTTTTTAAGATCTATTTACAAATGTATAATTTTGAGATTTATTCCTGTACTTGTAGTCTATAACGATGTTACTTGCCAAATTTCATAGTTCTAGGTCAACGGGAAGTACCCTATAGGTTTTGATTCCCTTGAGTGTGTCGAAATATGCGTTTTTTGCTGAATAAACGGCCGTAACTTTTTTCTACGTAAACTTAGCAGTTTGATTTTTTTTTTAACTTCATGGGACCGTAGACCTGAGTATACAGTTCAAATTTCAGCTTGATACCTCCACGCATTCTCGACATAGAAATTCTTGACAGACAGACAGACAGACAGACAGACGGACAACAGAGTGATCTTATAAGGGTTCCGTTTTTCCTTTTGAGGTTCGGAACCCTAAAAAGACAATTTATAACATAACATTAGATTAGACCATCTAGTTTTACCATTTCTGAGCCTGTACTCAATGTTAATGTTATCGACAACCCTTATTCATCCCACTGCCGAGATACGGGTCTCCCCTCAATCAAAGGGGTTTAGAGCATATTCCACCACGCCAGTGTTTTCAAGCCGCCTAAAGGCCACTGACTTGGCCTGCCGACTGCCATCTAATGACAACAGCCGGGACCGACGGCTTAACGTGACCGCCGAAGCACGAATCAATGTTAATGTAATTAAATGAAGTATGGACGGGGTTGGCTGATAGAAAGCATTGTGAAAAACCTATAACCAGTGGGGTGGGGTGTACCTATTACAAGCAGATAATGGTGATGTGCATTTTTGGCCCACCACACATTCTCACCACTGTGTCACTCATTGTGTCATTCACCTGTCCTGTGTAGCCAGGATTAACAGCGGCGACCACCAAAAAAGGCAATGAACAGTGTAGTCCATTGCAGTCCCGGGGATAAGACTACGACTGCCTTGGAACTCACAACGAATGGTAATATGAATGTCACCTTGATCTGTATCAACATTCGAAATTAGCAGAGAATTAAAATACCTTCATATCATGTGGTGTTATATAAATCTTGTAATCCGCATTGAATTTAGCTGACTGTTGTTTGTATTGAAGAAAGTCGTCGTGGTCGACTACAATAATGCCCCAGTCGCGACGTGAGAACAACTCCATGTTGCCCATAGACGTTATAAATACGGACTTGCAGAGGAATTGGTTTGACACGTCTACTGCGAGTTCTAAAAAAAAAAACTCTACGTTAATATAGTCAAAGTGATTAAACAACAGTAGATTACAGAACAAAAATTCAGTTTTTTTATCGACCTTGCATAAAAAAAATAAACCAGGTCAAGGATTTCTATTCATTTTTACCTCTGTGATTTTGAGGGGACGCCAGGATTTTTAAACAAGAAACCAGACATTACAAAGTGTAGTACAAATAAAATTTATATTAGACTTGCTTTGTAATTTCAACTTACTACCCGAACAATAGGCAAGACAATAATTCTTTTTATTATACCACGTCGGGTGGTAGACAAGCGTAGTTTAATAAAGGTGAACGACGAAGTCTTCTAGGCTTGGTATTTAAGTTTTTATACTACGTGCAGTGGCAGACAAACATACGGCCCGTCTGATGTGAAGCGGTTACCATAGCCATATAAACCCTCGTAACGTGAACTATAGCTAGTGCGTCGTAACCCGCACTGCCAACATAGCAACTCCTTCCTGGTGACCTCACTCGCAGGAACACAAAATGGTGAGTGAGGTCACCAGGATTCCTTGATTAGAAAATTTGTATGAAATTCCACTAGGTACCTATCTGAAAATATTCAGTAAATCACATTAAATAATTATAGTGAATACATGCTTACCATCATAAATTTTTGTATAGTTCTTGAAGCATTCACTCCAGTCCGATACGTTGCTGTAGTGGCACAATATGAGCACAGCTCGGTTTAAGCGCGAAAGTACAGCATTTATGAATAAGACCACTTGTAGAGTGTGGCTGTACCCCAGTGGATCGTTAAGAATAACACCTGGGTTTTTCTGAAAAAATAAAATATTGTTGATATAATGCCCAAGACATAAACTTAGGGTGTAAGTGCTTCAACATCTTTGAACCAAAGCCAACTTCACCTGCACGCGATGCACGCTGCTGACTGACAAACGAAGCTCGGCGAAAAGAGGTAAATAGCGTAATTGTAAGCTACCCGACTGGGGAATGTACCTCCACCTCACAGAATACCGCAGCCAAATAACGATTCCCTTGAGGGTTGTTGTGTTTCTGCGAGTGAATGAGGACACCAGAAGGGAAGGAGATGCTGCATTGGCAGCCAAAGTGGTATGAAAAAAGGCCAATTCATAGTCATCTTCATCGTCATCAACCCTTATTCATCCCACTGCTGGGATACGGGTCTCCCCTCAATCGAAGAGGTTTAGATCATACTCCACCACGCTGCTCAACTGGGGGTTGGCTAGTGTTTTCAAGCCGCCCAAGAGGCACTTGGCTTAACGATTGTATTCTAATGACAACAGCCAGGACCGGCGGCGTAACGTGCCCTCTGAAGCACGGAGGAGCTCGAGATAAATAAACCCATCCATGGATAGGCTACGGTCGACGTATAGAAGATTCAATTCATAATGTAAGAGTGTATTCACTAAGTCAAGGGACACTACCAACTATATCAGATGTTAAGATGTTTTGATATTTGATTACCTTTCTAAATTGTTTGTAGAGAAATCTTATTCCGTCTATTTGATGCTGTTCTAGCTTGTCAGTGCTCACTTCTAGGTATACTGTTGGCTTTGTGGACAAGTACAGCCTATCGGCAGAGGACTGGAGATTTTGAGACATTGTCAAAGATTTCTCTCGAACTTTCTGTGGGTGTAATTTATATATTGTTTATTAATTATATATTCATAAATCATATATTAATAATGCAGAATATATTCTTTTGCCAAATCCGTTCAGCTATTTATGTGCCATCGAGTCAAGTCAAGCAAACATCTTCACAAACTATTATTATAAGGGTTCTGGGTTATGAAAGGAATCCTCCCGGTAAGTGTTCCAGAATCCCCAATAATTACCTACTACTGTGACTTAGGGATGGCTGATATTTGCTGATCATTATGAATATATTACCGCTATGGTGTATACGCAGATGCTCAGCTGCACTCGCGGCTATACGCACGACACGCGCGGTATGCCAGCGCCAAGGCGGTCTGCAAGCCGGCAGCATGGATACACCACTACATTGTGGATACAGTTCAACGTTGCAAGATTGCATAGTAATTATAATAAAAAAAAAAACAAAGTCATACAGTATGCATGTAAAGTTGTTTATTGTAATATAATATAAAGGTAGTGGTTCATGCTTTAGGTTTTAGTAATAGCACGTAATAGTTATGTTGTAACAAATAACAAAGCTTACAAAGGATGGCACAAATGCCTTGGTTTTTTTAATTTTCCTTTTAATATTAAAAATTTTGTAATATAAACTTATTATAAGTCTTCTTCTAGCGTCGTTATCCTCATTGCTGAGGGTCGTGACCTCAATGTATCCTTTTAAGGACGAACGCTCTCCACCTGTTACGGTCCTCTGCACAGCGCATAGCATCAGGCAAGTTGGTGTCACCAGGGTCGCGAATCTGATCGCTCCAGCGCATGGGGCTTCTTCAGTCCCAATATTGAAATGCTTCTCAGATTCTTCTTCGACAATAGTGAGCTTTCCTGTCTGCAGAATGCCACATACGTTCCAAGTTCCGATGCGTTGTTCGTCGTAGATAGAGATTTTTCTTCTTGTGGCGCCAGTAGCATTATCTCCATCCAAGGCCTGGTGCGTCGCCCTGTTGGAGGCTTTGGTAGCATATTTCACATCAGTCAGCCCGGGTACTGGCTGGCGCCGATGGTTAGTCAAGGGATATAACGAACTAACTTCTTCTATTTGTGTACGATATGTAGAGGTTTTCTTGGGATGCATCTCATGGTGGGTTCCCACGTCCTTCCATGGCAGTCTTTTCGAGGTGATTTAGTCCCTCGAGGCAGTGAAACCTACGGTTGAAACGGGTTACTTCACCGCCGCCCGTTGCTCGGTGTTGACTTTTATGGATAGGTTAGGTCTCCTCTATCCAACCCTCCTCTTTTTCCATCAGGGCTTGGGACCCGGCAAAGGCAGAGTATTATAAGTAGAGACCTGTAAATCCTATATCTAAAGCACAGGATAGAACACTTTGTAGGAGTATTATAAAGAATGACAAGAAAACAGCTAACGCCAATTACACTCTCTGATAAAATATTAAAATATATAAAATATTATCTACACGCATGGGGCAGTCTAAATTTATTGCAACTTGAATTTAACTCAAGACATAAAGATGTTTTGATAATGATTCGTCCATAAAACTTCCGTCTATAAAACATAAAAAAATAGACTAGATTTTAGGATTTTCCTTATTTCATTCATCTTCTGACACTTAGAATCAAATAATGGTCAATCTGACATTACCTTCCTATAAAAATAAACGAGAGTGAACCACCATACACAGATCAGACTCTATTCTATGGAAGCGTTGATAACAATTATAATTTTATTGTGCATCAGTATGCTTTTTAAGGTAAATAATAAATTGAGTGACCTTTGAGACATTTATATAGATGATGATAAAGTGTCATGTTTCGAGGCATAAATAAATAAAAAAAAGCATGTTGAAGTAATTGCAGAGCTGACAATGTTTCTGTTTACTATTTTTCAATCCAAGATGATTACAAAATTCAAGATCAAATCGCACTAGAATGCTAATTCACAAATATTTTAATATGAAATGTGAGTTCAAATGAACTCGCACTTCATATTAAAATACTTAACTTGGAAACTAAATAGTTGCAAATGCAAATCAAATCTCCCTCTCTCTTAAACGTGACTTCGCAATCAGGCAAATGGTGAATCCGACTTGTTGCTTTAGTCAAGTGGGAGGGACAAAACATAATATAGAAGCAAGGTTTCAGCAATCGTAACCAATTTTAAAATCTCGAATTCATCCTAAAGAACTAAAATGAGAGTCTCTCATGAAACATGTCAGTGAAAGTTGCAAATAATTTCATATGAAATGAATAAGATTTCCCATATTTATTTATCGTCGTTCAAACTTCCCGGTTGAACGTAGTACTTACTAATTCCATGGTCACCAAACTAATTAAATAACTTTGTGGGTAGGTACTTACTTTTGGGATCTAGGTTTTAGGACGGTATGTTCTGATTCAACCTGTTGAGGATAGACAGCGTCATTATCAATATGTACAACATTTCTAAGTAGAACAGAGCCACGAAGACTGAAACACTAGTCTTATGCACTTCTATGTCCTCAAACTCCTGCATAATATGCCTATTTCTATAAACATGATCCCAAAACATGGAAACAGATTTTGTGTATTTAACACGCGTTAAAAAAAATACCCGTGAATTTGTTGCCACTGCAAAGTAAATTACTTTGACTCGCTTCGCATGGTGGAATAGAGAGAATCTTCTGTATACATAAAGTACAAATAATTTACAAAATTTACAAAACGTAAAAACACAATGACAATATGATAAAATTTCCGATCCGACAGACAGTGTGTCTGGCAGTGTTGCACACATTTGAACTTATTTTTTCCCGTTCCCCTAGTTTTTCCGTTTTTCCCATCGAATAAAAGGAACAAAAATAGCTGATTTGACAATCCCCAAATCCCTCCAAAATTACTAAAACTATTATAGAAACCAAAATTGAATTACATCTATATGTGTAAATTTATTTACGTGACAGCTAATCTGTCTTAGCTAATGTATCTTAGTGCTACATATCGATATTCTTATTGACATCGAAAACTATCGATATATATATATATATATCTCGAAATCGATAATACAACTGTATATCGATATTTGTTCGATTGTAGATAATAATCGATCGAATCGATTGATACGCACTTTGAGATACGCAATATATTACATAGTCCAAAATCCAAATGTTTTTTTTTCATAAGAGTCCAATTCGGACGGTTGATTCGACTCTGAAATCATGTCACTCTGATTGATTTAGGCCCATGGATGACTGCTATCAGAATTAATAGGGAATCTGAAAGACGACATAAAAATACATGCGATCGCATACTAATCAGCGGAAACTACCTAATGTTCGGTTAGTTAAACCACAAGTGATGCTGTGGTTAAACTGTCATTTTAAGGTGTAACCAAACATGGCCGTAGACACGGCCTGCGGCACGCTCGGCTTTACGTGCGGCACGAGCCGTAAGCCAATGCTAAGGCAGTCCATAACCAGGCGGCATGTGTAAATACAACATTAAGGCATATGTACATAGGAATAGGTACCTATTCACCATTTTTCTGAAACACTATTGCACAAATTGAAACATTTTTTTATTTTCACCTTAAATTTCCAATTTTTCTAAAACTCCAGTTTTGCCGATAAGCGCAGACAAGCTTTCGAACCATGATCAATAACACTTCTACAAATATTTATCATGCATTTCTTTCTTTCATACAGTGACACTGCTAGTGACATCTCATTCGCACAGCCATTTGTTCCTCGATTCCGCCTATTTAAAATGTTTAAAAATAACACAAAAATAACACACTAAACTCTGCCATTGCCGGCCCCAAGCCCGGATGAGAAAAGAGGAGGGTTGGCTGAGAACGACGAATTTGTCATCAAGTCAGCCGTAAAAGTCGTCAACGCCGAGTCATGGGCGGCGGTTAACTAACCCATCAACCTGGTGATCGAAAACCAAGAGGAACTAAATAACCTCTAAAAGATCGAGGGCAGATGCTTGGGAAACGTCTGCTACTATGCTCCCACACCTTATATATATGGAAATATGGAAAAAAATGAGTGCGATTTGTCATGCGACCCGGCTAACCCCCGGCGCTCTCTGGTACCCGGGCCAGAGAGTGTGAAATTGGCTACCGAAGACTACGTGGATGTGAGTAACCAGGCGTCTGCGTCAGTAAATGTTACTGGAAAACGATATGTTCAACAAGCATTCCACCCTAGCTTGCTTATGAGTAGACCGAGAAGTCAGTCTGTTGGAAATAAACCACAGCTTGAAACTACTACTATCACCGCTCCCCCTACAAAAGAAAAGCATACTGAAACACCAACTAATAACACCAAATACACACCTTGTCCTCCTGAATGGCAACGAGTTCCAATACCTAGAGCTAACAAGCGAAAAAAGTTATCACAGTCGCCATCCCCTGAAACAGTTAAAACTAGTAACAGGTACAGTGGCCTGCAGTTCGACCTGACGGAAAATGAACTCGAACCCAAACAGAAACGCCCTAACAAACCTCCACCGATTATACTATACGGTATTGAAAACATAAATAAATTAATTCCATTAATCAATACAGTTGCAGATAAAAATTATTTCTTTATTAAAATTGTAAATAAAAACCAATTAAGAATCAACTCCACAGACATAGAAACATATAAGAAGATAATAACAATAATCCGAGAAAATGCACTTATAGGTCACACGTTTAATCAAAAAGATCAACGCTGCTGCCGCATTGTAATAAGAAAGCTCCATCACTCAACTCCGCATAGCGACATAATAAAGGAAATTGAAAAAACTGGAAACCAAGTCCAAGGAGAAATTATAAACGTTAAGTATGGTCCTGAAAAAAAACTCACATCGACATTCTTCGTTAATCTTACAGCAGGCCCGAACAATGATGCAGCTAAATCAATAAAATTTATTAATAACCAAACTGTTATAATTGAAGAGCCTAAGAAAAGGAATACTATACCTCAATGTCAAAGATGCCAACAATACGGTCACTCAAAGAATTACTGTATGCGGCCATTCCGATGCGTTAAGTGTGCACAAGATCACAAAACGTCCGATTGTCCAAAAAAGTGCATTATGTGAAGGAGCACACCCTGCTAACTATAAAGGGTGTGAAGTATATAAAGAAATATTGTCAAGAAAAACAAGCAGACCAAAACCATCAAAGACCCCGACATACCTGGCGGCCACACAAAACGAATTACATAATATAGGACTACCAAATATAACAACAGACCACCAACAAAAATATCAAAAGTCTGAGACAACAGGACATAAAAAAAAATATATTACAGAAAAACAATCATACGCCGATGTTTTGAAAACGCCACCTACAACTTACAACAATAATCTAGAAACATTACTCACACAACAAGCTGTAAAGCTAGATAAACTGCTAGACCAAATGTCAACAATGATGAGCCTTTTAACAACAGTAATTACCAAACTTGTCCATTGAAATGGCCACTCTAAAAGTAGCAACGTGGAACACAAATGGGCTGATCACACACAAATATGACGTACAAACATTCTTGGAATATGAAAATATCGACATTCTTCTTGTATCCGAAGCACACTTAATTCCAAGCCACAACATGATGTTGAAAAACTACAGCATATATTCAACATCTCATCCGGACGGAACGGCCCATGCAGGTACAGCTGTAATTGTTAAAACAAATATAAAACATGAGGTTCTACTGGAGTATAAAACAGAGCCAATACAAGCAACTACAATAATGGTGCAAGATGAACGAGGATCTATTGCATTATCGGCCGTATACTGCCCACCAAAACATAAGATAAAGGAAGAGACATTTACTAATTATTTCAAAACTCTCGGTGAAAGATTCATATGTGGAGGTGATTGGAACGCCAAAAACGTGCACTGGGGATCACGACTAACTTTACCTAGAGGCCGAGAAATGAAAAGAAGCTTAGACAAAAATAAACTATATGTCCTAAGTACAGGTGAACCTACATATTGGCCAACAGACCCAAATAAAATACCTGACCTTCTTGACTTCTTTGTTTATAAAGGTTTGTCGAACAACTACTTAAACATAGAGAGTTGTCTAGACAGCAGCTCAGACCACACACCTGTAATAGCTACAATAAGCACCACCATAATTGAAAGACCAGCAAAAGAGCGACTCTGCACCAAAAAAACTGACTGGAATGCATTCGCGGACTACATTGATGAAAACCTTAACCTAAAGGTGTCACTTAAAACGAAAGATGACATTGAGGAATATGCAACAACCCTAACCAGGCTAATACAAACAGCCGCGTGGAAATGCACACCAGATACCACATCAAAACAAGGCAGCAGGAATGTACCCAAAGATATAAAAATAAAGATACTGGAAAAAAGGCGACTCAGAAGGGTGTGGCATTGTAGTCGACATAGTCAAGACAAAAAGGCATTTAATAAAGCAGCCGCAGACTTAAAGCAGTACCTTAAAGATATCGAAGAGGAAACACTGCAGAACAAGTTGGAAAATTTGAATTCCGAAGCTAAGGACGAATACTCTCTCTGGAAGACAATAAAAACTAGCAGGGTAGCCCCTCAGATTCCACAACATCCTATTAAAAATAAAAGCAACACCTGGGCTCAAACTGGCAAAGAACGAGCTGAGGCGTTCGGACAATTCCTGCATGAAGTCTTCACTCCGAATGGAGGAGATGCAGAAACCGAAAGGGAATTGCAGGACTATCTGGAGACTGACTTGCAGCTGTGCCTTCCGATGCGGAGCTGCTCACCGCGTGAAATCCAAAGAGAGATTAAAGGCTTAGAACTAAATAAGGCTCCGGGCTTCTGTCTGATTACAGCTGAGATCCTGCGACACCTTCCCAGAAAGGCTGTGATCGGTATTACACAGCTTTTCAATAGTGTAATGAGGGTTGGGTATATCCCAAAAATATGGAAAATATCAGAGATCATCATGATACCGAAGCCTGGAAAGCCCCCACATCTTGTGTCTTCTTACAGACCAATTAGTCTGTTACCAACCTTGTCGAAACTGTTTGAGAAGATCATCTTGCGAAGGCTAACACGAGCATTAAAAGAAATCCAGCTTATCCCTCAACACCAATTTGGCTTTAGAATTGGCCATTCAACCATAGAACAAGTTCACCGAGTTGTCAACAAAATAAGGGAAGCACTCGAAAAAAGGCTATATTGTTCTGCTGTCTTTCTCGACGTACAACAAGCATTCGATAAGGTTTGGCACCTAGGCCTGCTTTTCAAATTGAAGAAACAACTTCCGCATAACTTCTACCTTCTCTTAAAGTCCTATTTAGAAGATAGAATATTTAGAGTTAAAGTAAATGACACCTACTCCACCTTTAAAGACATCAAAGCCGGGGTACCTCAGGGCTCCATATTGGGCCCTACTCTATATCTCATATATACTGCAGATATACCCACAACGGATAATATCCTTTCTGCCACCTACGCTGATGACACTGCTGCACTTTACAACCATGAAAATCCTAATATGGCGTCTCAAGTTCTACAGAGCCACTTGAACAAAGTCAACAACTGGATGGAAAAGTGGCGCATCAAAGCAAGCTCCAGCAAGTCAGTTCATGTCACTTTTGCTTTTTTTACCCCATCAAGACTCAGTAAAGTACTTGGGCATGCACCTTGATAGGAAACAAACATGGAGACTTCACATTAAAAAAAAACGCGAAGAGTTAAATATTCGGCTTAGAAACCTAAACTGGCTGGTAGGCAGAGGATCGCGCGTCACCATGGAAAACAAGATACTTATTTACAAAACTGTAATCAAGCCAATCTGGACGTATGGTATTGAGTTGTGGGGATCAGCAAAAAACTCGAATGTGGAGATTTTACAAAGATTTCAAAATAAAGCGCTCAGACTTATAACTAACGCACCCCTATTCATCAGAACAAGTGAACTACATGAGCACACAGAAATGAAAATGGTCAGGGAGGAAGTAGAAAGCAGAGCAAGAGCATACAACATCGCATAAAAGCCCATACCAACACCCTAGCTACAGCACTGTGTGAACCAATGAACTGTAGAAGGCTCAAGAGACAACACATATGGGATCTTGTTGACTAAGTCTCTAGCGCAATATGAGACAGTTTTCTCACTGGAGGAATAGTTCTCTCCTGTCACTAAACTCCTAGAACATATCTGTTAAGGGCTTGATAAGCCGATCGCAAGATTGAAAAAAAAAAAAAAAAAAAAAAAAAAAAATAACACTTGTAGGAGACCCAGCTTATGTAATACAAATATTGTACGTAATGCTCAAGGCAGATCTCCTGAAAGTGTTTTTGTAAAATGTTTCGAAAACACACTTGCAGGAGACCCGCATTCTACAAAAACACCGAGACAAAGCGGCGTGGCTAATATGCCTTTTAGCAAGGTATGGTCAAGCCTCTTTGTGTCGATGTTTTTGTAGAATGTCTCGAAAACACACTTGCAGGAGACCCGCCTTTAATATTCTTTCCATATTACTGTACATATACTGCCGTCAGAGCACATACGTCGATAACCTAGGATTTGAACTTTCAAGTCATATTTGGTTATCGATAGCACTCACAATAGTAGAGTTGGAAAAAACGGCTTAAAATTAATAAACGTTTAAACGTTGTACTTTTTATCAAAAGCGCGCTTAAATAAGCGCGCTTTTTACTTAAACGCTTTTTTTGTCGTTGATGCTACTTGAGGCGTCTACGCTTATGGAAAACGTTTAAACATTTAGTCGCAGCTTTAAGACAATGCAATGGTTAACGATCACAGACAGTATCTATTTGTAGCCGATTTCTTTTCTCTATGTATTTAAAGTTTCGCATACCTACGCATGAACATACTTAACACAGCAAAGCAAAAAAAATCGCATTAATCGACCGACGACAACAGCAAAAGCGTTAGCGCAAACATTCACACGCGCGCTTACCAGTTGACAACAAAATGCGTACTGCTTAAAAAAGCGTAAGCGTTGTTTATTTAAACGAAAATCATTTTTGAAAGAAAAGTGAAAGAAAATTAAACAACATTAATCCTAAGGCACCTGCGGATAAGGTTCAATATTGAATGAGGATTACTGACGCTTTTTTCAACGAAACGCATTTGTTTAAACGAAAATGAAACGAACGTTAATCGATAGTAAACCTAAACTTGTTGACGGTAAGGTTTATTATTGCATGTATGGCTAGCTAATACAGCACGACGCGACGTGGCAGTAATTATGTGTATCAATTATAGATGGCGCTATATCAAATTTGTCAAATTATCAGACAACAATGTAAAAAATTTCAACGAAAAAGGCTTATTTTTATAAGCGTGCTTATCTGCTTACGCTGATAAGCAGACTTTTTTAAGCGCTTTTCGTTTAAGCGCTCAACTCTACACAATAGTGGTATAATACCAGTAGCAAGAATTTATTCTACCCACTAGCAACACATTCACTGTACGCGTGCACCGACAGGCGCCGACTTTATTATGCCGACAGCTAAAACTTGATTTTAAAAAAGTTAAATTTGCACATTATTGCTTTCAGCGCTCTCATTTTAATAATTAAAAAAGAAATAATAATATTAAATACGTTACCAGTCCCATACAAAATTTATTTTCCATAAAAACACCGCAAATTAAATTATCTCTATATGTACCTACTACTAATTATCTAATAAATGTAGGATGTACCTAATGATTTACATATATTTTTTAATACTACGTCGGGTAGCAGACAAGCATACGGCGCGCCTGATGTGAAGCGGTCACGGTAGCCATATTAACGCTTGCAACATAAAATATCGCTCGCGCGCCGAAACCCCCGCTGCCAACGCAGCATCTCCGTCCTTTCTGTTGACCTGTTGACTGTGCAGTGTGTGCGTGCGGTGCTATATAAACTGTTTCAGATTCGTTGTTCTCGATTCGACACTCGGCTTAAGACTGCCCAAGTAGTCTGCTTGCAAGTGAAAGGGGGATAAAACCTGCTACCAATCCGCTCGAGTGACTGGTTGGTTTACTAGGCGCGATGGCGGGGCGGGTAAAGATCCTCTTGCCTGGTTGGGTTACTAGACGAGACTCGCGATTCTGTGATATAACCGAAAGGTTGGTGTACAGGGGCGCATTAGCTGTGGGTATAGCGTCGTTGTTCCATATTCGTCTCAGAAGGGAGGTGAGGTAGATATGAGAACGGCAGGGACTGTCTATACTGTACGTAGTACTATTAATTATACTGTGACCCTGTGCCGTCTAATCCTCTGTAATATTTCGGTAATTGACATAACTGATTATATTACATTCGATTTGTCCCCTCTAATATTTCAAGTTTCCATTTTGGCGCCAATGACTTTGGTACAATGGCGTACAAAAGGTGTCCCTAATTGGATAATGTTATGCAGAATAGATCCAACCGACAAACTATGCTAAATTGAGGGATATACATAACGAGAAACTTCAAATCGAGTCATACATTCGCAACAGATTCTAGCAGTTTGATGACATATGCTTCCCAAAACTCTTACTGCGTGATATTTTTTTTTATTTTGCGTCGGGTGGCAGACAAGCATACGGCCCGCCTGATGTGAAGCGGTTACCGTAGCCATATTAACGCTCACAACATAAAATATTGCTCGCGCGCCACCACCCTCACTCATTCGCAGGAACACAACAACCCTCAAGGGAATTGTTATTTGGCTGCGGTATTCTGTGAGGTGGAAGTACATTCCCCAGTCGGGTAGCTTACAATTACGCTCCCTACCTCTTTTCGCCGAGCTTCGTTTGTCAGTCAGCAGGGTGCACCGCGTGCATGTGAAGTTGGCTTTGGTTTAAAGATGTTGATAAACCATTTACACCCCTAAGATGGCATTTGTATTCCCATTAAACTTTAAATAGCTTTAACTTAAAAGTAACAGAATGTCGGTTGGATGTATTCTGGATAACGGGGTCCAATTAAATAAATGAAAAGACTTTACTGTAAAAATAACCTGCGGTATATTGGCAAACTTTAGTAAAACAATTTAACACTTTAGTAAAGCATTATTAAAATTATATAAAAATGGAATAGACCTGATTGCACTTTTCCTTAAAACTATGTAGTGAAAAATATGTAGAGACTGTTAAATTCGAACACTTTATTCATTCTTGAAGCTGGGAGGCCTCTTTTCAATAAATGCGGTCATGCCTTCTTTGCGATCCTCCTGCAAACGAGAAAAATTCATTGAGTTATTATAATTAACACCTAGAGCAAGGCAAACAGACATGTTCATGCACATGCACTGCCCCGTTCTCCACTTGCCGTCGCGCCGCCGCGTTAGGGGCGTTAGGGGACAATGAGTTTTGTATAAATGATAATTACATTAGTTAATTATTTTTTCAAGATATAATGCTATCACCTTTTTTTTTACTTATAACACGACTTACCCTACATTACCCTCAAATATTGCAGGTGATTAAATCGCCACCCTGTATAAAAAGAAAGTAAACGCGTTCGAAGCCGCGGGTGGAAGCTAGTTAGTATGTAAATAAACTTACAGTAGCAAAAGTGCCGTAGAAAATGGACTTCTCGTACTGCAGACCGGCCTTGAGTTGGGTCTCGTATGCCTGATTGACCGCCTGCTTGGCCATCTTCACGATCAGGGGGGAGTGGGTTCCGATTCTCTCCGCCAGTTTGATGGATTCCTCCAGCAGCTTGTCTACTGGGAACACTCGGCTGACAAGTCCTGTAAATAATAAGGGTAAATAAATATATAAGTAAATATTTCTGGACAATTTACTCAGCGCCATATACCAAATTCAGCGCATAGCTTGCACTATGGGTACTAGACACTACATTTTTTTTTGTAAATACACGGTTATAATACAAAGAAAACACCCAGACCAAGAGAAACAGACATGTTCATGCACACCAATTTTTGGCATGTGCGGGAATCGAACCCACGACCTCAAGTCAAAGTGCCATTGCTAACCATTCGACCACCGGGCTTGTCATAAAATAAAATACAATACTCTTTTTTGCGCCAACAATACAAGTATTACAAAGGACAGTAGCATATTAAAGTACAAAAGGCGGCCTTATCGCTACGCAATCTCTTCCAGGCAACCTTTGGGTACAGGAGAGTATCAAACTAGAAAGAGTAAGTGGCGCAGCAAATATAACGATCTATACCAACGCATACATAATAAGTAAACATACATGACAGAGTTTGGCAAACGAAAGTAAATATTCGATTTATTTTCTTACTTTTTACATGGCAATACCTAAGTGTTCCCACCTTTGCACATTGCTGCGGTATCCTGTGAGGTGGAGGTACGTTCCCCAGTCAGGCAGCCATACCTCTCTTTTCGCCAGAGCTTCGTTTCTCAGTCAGCAGGATGCACCGCGTGCAGGTGAAGTTGGCTTTAGATAATAAAAACTGAGGATCAAGTATCACAGCATTTATTAACTTACCCATCTTCTCAGCCTCGTGAGCATCGACGAAGTTGCCGGTGAGGACGATCTCCATGGCCTTAGACTTGCCGACGTAGCGCGGCAGGCGCTGGGTGCCGCCGGCGCCGGGGATGGTGCCGATGTTGATCTCCGGCTGCCCGAACTTAGCCTTCTCTCCGGCGTAGATGATGTCGCACAGCATGGCCAGTTCGCATCCACCGCCCAACTAATTTAAAAAAAAATGTACCTATATATTCTGGACAATTTACACAGCGCCATCTATATATGCCACTTAGGTGGTAAACAAGCGTACTACTTGCCTGATGGTAAGCAGTCATTTCCCCTCCGTATCAGAAGATCAATTTAGCAAACTAACCACTGGTAAAATAAATAAATAAATATTTCTGGACAATTTACAAAGCGCCATCTAGTCCCAAATTAAGCGCAAAGCTTGTGTTATGGGTACTAGATAACTGATGTTATACTTAAATACATTTTTTTTTTTGTAAATACATACTTATAATACATAGAAAACACCCAGACCAAGACAAACAGACATGTTCATGCACACAAATATTTGTCTTTTGCGAGAATCGAACCCGCAACCTCGGAGTCAAAGTGGCCATTGCTAACCTTTCGACCACCGATCTCGACTAAAAAAACATTAATTACATAAACCAAGTCATACACCAAGCCTAGTCAGTGATCTTTTGGCGGCTTGGAACACTGGCCTCTGTCAACCCGAAGTTGAGCAGCATGGTAGAGTATGCTCTAAACTCCTTTGATTGAGGGGAGACTATTATTTATGCCATTGCTGGGATAGGTGTCTGTTCTTAATCGAAGGGGTTTAAGAGCATATTCCACTATGCTGCTCAACTGCGGGTTAACGGAGGCCGGTGTTTTCAAGCCGCATAAAAGCCACTAATTTGGTTTAACGACTGTTATCTGATGACAACTGCCGGGATGGACGGCTTAACGTGCCCTCCGAAACACGGAGGAGCTCGAGATAAACAAACCTACCCATGGATAGGCTACGGTCGATGCTGCTTAACTTGCGTGTTCGATTAGACTCACACGCGCACAGACGCCAATGAGTTCCTCATGCCTTGTGATGTGGTGTGCAGAAAATAAAAACTAGTAGGTATTAGGGAATTCCAGAACAGTAAAGTGTAATTTCTGGATACGGGACAAGACGGGTGGGGGTTTCGGAGTGTAAGTGGTTCATCAAGATCTTTGAACCAAAGCCAACTTCACCTGCACGCGGTGCACCCTGCTGACTGACAAACGAAGCTCTGGCGAAAAGAGAGGTAGGGAGCGTAATTGTAAGCTACCCGACTGGGGAATGTACCTCCACCTCACAGAATACCGCAGCCAAATAACAATTTCCTTGAGGGTTGTTGTGTTCCTGCGAGTGAGTGAGGTCACCAGAAAGGAAGGAAGGAGATGCTGCGTTGGCAGCGGGGGTGCGGCGCGCGAGCAATATTTTATGTTGCAAGCGTTAATATGGCTACGGTAACCGCTTCACATCAGGCGGGCCGTATGCTTGTCTGCCACCCGAAGTAATATATAAAAAAAAAAAGACGGAAAATTACAGGACCATCCCGGATATCACGGCAATCTGGTAACTTTTTTTTTATACTAGGTACGTCGGGTAGCAGACAAGCATACGGCCCGCCTGATGAGAAACGGTTACCGTAGCCATATTAGCGCTCGCAACATAAATAATCGCTCGCGCGCCGCCACCCCCGCTGCCAACGCAGCATCTCCTTCCTTCCTGGCACACTCACTCGCAGGAACACAACAACCCTCAAGGGAATTGTTATTTGGCTGCGGTATTCTGTGAGGTTACAAAAAGGTACAAAAGCTCTATAAATGCAGCTATTAATTGCCGCAACTCACGAGGCCAGTTCGTTGCAGAGTCACCTACTAAGCATAGTTATATAGCCAGATATCTATGCAGAAGATAAAGAGCATAGGTATTGGCGAGAACATCACGATTGCCATGAAGAAGAATTGAATTGACTAACATCAAATAATACATTTTTAACGTGATAACGTCTTATAACTCGTTGAACGCCGGCTGCATGCACGAATAAGTATGACTCATTGTCCCGTTCCGCCTGAGCCGAGCGTACAAGCAAGAGTGCGGAACAAGCGATAGAGAGGCACGATCGGCCTAAGCGTTCGGCTTGTGACGCATCTATGTCTCTTCCACACCATCGGCGGATGTTTCCTTATGACGTTATCACGTAAATTTATCGTCCTGTAAACTGGCTATACCTACACACAACCAATTTTTTTTTTTAATATTACGTCGGGTGGCAAACAAGCAAAATTACGACTTAGAAGATTAACTTTTGAGATTTTGTATTTACTTAGCCCAAGTTCTGTTTATTATTATTAAAAATTTTAAGACAAAAAAGTGAAGGCCCACCGCAAAACCGTTGACAGCGGCGATGATGGGCTTTCCACAGTTGCTCACATCCTCCCACTCCTTGAGGAATCCTTGCTTCTGATTTATGCTGTATGTGTTGTTTTGCATTTCCTTGATGTCTGCACCAGCGGCGAATGCTTTCTCGTTACCTGTAATAATTTTAGGATACATATTATAATCGTTAAGTATGGGAGTCATAAAATATATAAAAATATTTAAAAAGAAGATCCTATTGTTTCTAAACAAAGTAGGGTAACTTGTACTAACTTTGGCATCCCCACAGTCATTGGCAATTTAACCTTTAAACGGAGATATTAAGAATTGTCATGGCAATACAATACGTACTCTGTTATTTTTAAAATCTAGCATTGCAACACTTTAACAATTTTATAATAGACTTTTTTACCAGATTATTATGGCAACACAGCATTAAAAAAAAAGAACGCTCGTAAGGCATGTTGTTTTTTTTCCGCAAATTTTAACGGATTCGACAAAGAAGAGGTATGTAAAAACCATTGTTTTTTTACAATTTTGACTTAGTAAAAGGTAGGAAATATTTTCATTATATTAATTCTAAGTAATGTTACCGTTTTTGTTCATATTTTCCTTATTTTTGGTAACACACCTCAATTTATTAGTGTGCCAACTATTGGTCAAGTAGCTTATATGGAAGTGCAATAATTTGGCACCTGTGCCAATCACTACATTTTACTTTTTTTTCTTATGTTTTTTATAGCCAATTAAATTCGATTTTAGAATATATTAATATCACAGTTCAAAAATGTTTTTCGTTTCTTTCTTCACAATTGTTAGCACTGCCAATCATTGTACTTTAGGGGGTGCTATTCACTACATTTTCGTGTGTGCCAATCATTGCAACGGTTAGCAGCAGTGCTAATTATTATATTATTTCCAATGCCAAACACTGGCGTATTTTATAAAATATCGAAACTAGTATAATTATTTTCATGCTATACTGGCAATACACACAATATTCACAAGAATGTAAGAATAATAAAGAAAATTTATTGAATCAAAATGTTCAATTTACTCAAGCCATATCCAACCAAACCAAACCAAACATTTTATTCTCCATAAGCCTATAAGGAAAGTGTAAGAATAATAAATAAAATTTATTGAATCAAAATGTTTAATTTACTCAAGCCATATCCAACCAAACCAAACCAAATATTTTATTCTCCCTAAGCCTATAAGGAAAGTAGCTGATAGGTGGGACACTTTTCGAAGTGAACTAGAATTGTTCAAATTTTTAAATGACGAGTCAGGAAAGGAGTATGGTTAGAACGTATCTACCAGTATTATATATTTTTAGATATTTTTTTACAGTTTTAATTAATACAAATGTGCCATAATTACTTAATAGGATGAGTGCCAATTACTAGTAAGTTAGTGCCAATAATTGTGCTGTAAGTGCCAATGACTGTACTTTTGGATATTTTTAAATGTTTTCTATTTTCTTTTAATAAAAATGTTTCCTTTTCGTACTAAATGTGTTTTTATTTTAATAACAATACATTAAAGAATACCTTTTATGTCGTAAATTACGTCTAAATATGTTACATAAATTATAATTAACAAATTTAGGGTAGATTTTTCTTAGAGTGCCAATCATTGTACAGTTTCCCCTATGATAGATACTATGGGCTTTCAGAGTAAGAGCACAGCATAGTAATACAACCAGTACTGTAAGTTTTGGTGCGCCGCGCACCAAAACTTCCTGAGCGGTCGTGTAAATGGTTTATTCCATGAATCCCCTGGCGTTGTCTCCTTTGAAGTGGATTTTTGGATATTTTGTTCTGTTGATTGAAGGTCTAGAGACGCTTGGCTGTGTGCGTGCGCCGATTTGGGCGCTAGTATGAAGTTAAAGTATTGGTTGTATTACTATGCTGTGGTAAGAGGGTGACGGCGCGAGCACTTATAATTCAAACATACTTACCTAGACGCCCCCATTGACTTTGTCTTTATTGCTAGGCGCCTGCACCCACACTCGTGTGTGCAGGCGCCTAGCTGCGAGGATTATTCCTGAATCCATCATAATGATTAAGCATCTGTTAGTTTATCCATCTCCCACCCCTGCCTATGCCCGTGTACTCATACATCTCACGGAGATTTTAAAATCTATTTGTAGTCTTCCTAAATACTACCTACACCTAAATTTGTCACAAAGTTTCTTTCAATAGTAGCACAATTTCCAACTCACAGCAGACTGTGTCTTATAACTCCTTACCAGTGATAATAATAGCAGAGATGCTGTTGTCATTGTCGAACTCTGTTACTGCTCTGCCGATTTCCACGAACAATGGCTTGCATAGTGCGTTTAAAGCTTTGGGTCTGTTCAACTGAATGAGACCTACATTTTTCTTTGTGCCAACCACATCGATAAGGATGTTCTCGTATTTGGGAGCTGTAAATAACAATAATTATTTTCAGTTAAACTTCTGACAACTGATATGAACCTTTGGACCCAAGGTTCATATCAGTTGTCAGCCGGCTTCATATCAGTTGTCGTGTCCCTAGCGCCTAGCTTATAAATCTACAAATAAATACCTCTGACAAACAAGCATGTTGATGCATGATTCTCACTATATTAAGTAGATTTAAAATATTGCAAACGTTTATTGTATGTTCAGTCTCTATTATATTTACTGTTTTAATGTAATTGGCAGCTGTATAAACGAAAAAACATAAACGAACGAACACAGGTTCGCTGTCGGATAAATACGATAGAGGCGATTCGGGCCCGAAAATATTTCTTGAGTAAATCAGACTAGGACTCTCAAGTTAAAAGAAATCACACCCATGATCTATTGAAGAGTGGGTGCTTGGCATAATTAGTAATACTATATATATGTAGGAAATAACAAAAGTAAAGTGAAGTGTAAGTACCTCACCACTAACTTTAGAGCCAAAGCTGACATGTCAAGCTTAACTGGAAAAGTAAGTCCACATCACAGCAATGCCCTAAAAGGTAATAAATTGTGTTCCTGCGAATGAGTGAGTTCAACAGACGTGAGATGATGCTACATTAGCAACTGGGGTACTGTCATTAGATGTAGTAAAAAAAAGACAGTGAAATTTTAGTAATTGACCATGACCATTGAATTGAATGTTACATAATAGCATCGTTTGCTATGTGTGTAAAGTACAAACTTCTTATCTGGATCAGAAAATGATGATAGCATTTACATTTAAAAAATGATAAGCAACAGTCAGTCTGTTATATAATAAACGTATTTCTTCTTATCAGAATACACGCAGATAAAATTTACACAGTTACACTATTAAATTTTTTCGGTAATAAATACTTTTTCGTAAAAGCAAACAAACAATTCAATAATATTTGCTACATCGGCAACATTAATTTTATTAAATATGTCCTAAGTTATACTATGTATTTAAATATTTACTTAGCTTTTGTAGGTACAGTAGAAACTCGATTAAACGGACTAAGTAAATAGTAAAGTTAAAACTAAGTTATGAAAAAAATGGGGTTTTTTTTTACTAGTTTATTAAATACAACAAGTACATATCAACGAAAATCAATGTCTATTAAGTAATTATTAAGAGATACATCTTCCAAAACATATATTATTATTTTCTTAAAATACTGCAGCCTTAATCACGTTGACTTTCTTAAATATGTAGATGTTGTCAACATCTACATATTTAAGAAGAATGGAGTAACAATTGCTAACTAAGTTAACTAAAACAATAACAAAACGCTTTGGGCCTCGGCGCGAGCGCGCCTCGGCGCGGGCGGGGTACAGTTCCGAGACAAGTTCTTCCTTGCATGAATTCGATTTTTAGGTATTTAATATAATTTTATTGGTGTCCGGATAATCGCGAATCCATATAACTGAGGGCCGGATAATCGAGTTTCTACTGTAACACTAACTTTATGTAGGAAAAACTAAATTATTATATTATATTGCAGATATATTTAAATATTGCTTTGCTATTCTTCTTTGAGTTCTTTTATTATCTGTATATAATTATACTTATAAAAATAAAGTTTAAAAAACTAAAACCCGACTACTAAAAACACACTCTAAAAAGTATGAAACAAGAAAATAGTCTCTGCTGAAATTATTATTACATATATATATATTATGTAATAATAATTTCTGTGGAGACTATTACGTGCTATTACTAAACAATTACCGACTTTTAAATAAACAACTTACATAGTTTTTATACATCATACTGATAGAGATATGTTTATAGGATAGTTGTTGTCGTATGCCACCTACTGTAGCAAAACAGATTCATTATAATAATGAAATTAAATCAAAGTGGGTTTTGCTTAATTTCCCTTGGTCATGTCATCACACCTGAACAGTTGGACCAATTTTGCTTATACTTTATTTGTTGTGTTTGTTATTGTCAGGAGAAGGTTCTTATGAAAGAACAAAAAAGAAAGTAGGGCAGTTACAGTGAGTCACAGCCTAAATTCCTTTAACTCGATTTGCTTCTAGGTACTGTTAAATATTTTTCGCTCAGTGGGTAGCTTTCGGTTCATTTAACGGAAGACATGAAATTATTGTCTATCTTGACTACCAAAGTCAAGATTTGCAATATATATATTCATTATAAAGACTGCAGGTGGAGCCTACCCAGAAGACTTGTGGAATTCCATTGGATTATACTGAGCATGACTATGGGTAACACTTTTAAGATAAGGTATTCGAAAGAAGGAGAAGGGAGAATTTATGATTTTTCTATTATTATACAAATATTCAAATTTTAAGTGTGTTCAATGGCAAAGTCATAGTATTCTTGGTTCTAAAGTATCCTGATAAATTTAAATTGTAAATATACTAAATCTACTTCAAACAAATGAAGATTTATAGATACTATTACCAAAGTTGGGCAAACCCAAGCCACAAAATTAAGTCTAGAACTAGTAGCTCACTTGGAGACTACAGCATGGGGTTCTTCAAAGAGGGCGTGTAGAGGTTTTTACAGGGTTGGCAAGCGAGCGTGTGATGCCCCTCGTGTTACAGGCGTACATAGGCTACGGTAACTGCTTAGCATGAAGCCTTACTCACTTTAGTGGTATAAAAATAAAATAAAAACTTTTTATTTGCAGGCAGGCAGGAAGTTTAAGTTGCCATATGTTTTAAATAATTAAACACTATTTCAATGTTATTTCTATGGGCATTTTGTAATTTAAATAATGTTAAAATATCAAATAATTAAAGCAACAAAAAGTTAAATGTATATGCTACATTACGTGTAAAGACGATGACCAGTTCGCCGGTCTAAAAATATGTTTTAATATATATACATTCCACGTGTGGCTGTTATGTAAATTATTGTAGCGCCGGTACATTATACATAAATACCTACCTATTTGTACTGTCTTTCGGTCTTTTCTAATAATTATATTGTTATAAATTGGTTATTATTACTAGAGATGATGAACCAATTATAGAAAAACCTTGAAGTGGAAGTTAAAATAAAGTTATTTACCAGCACTGTAGAACTTTATGAAGTTGTTGTTTGTAGCTGTTAACACACGGCTGTTATTTAATACATTGCCTACTAAAAAACGTGTTACAGATGTTACTGAAGCCATTTTAACTATATGTGAGGTAATTAGAAAATTTGCACACTACTTTCGGCACAAACAACTTCTGAAAAATGAACTTTGAAACTTCTGAATTCTGATGATAGGTAAGAAAGAGAGATAAGAAAAAAACAGATAGCTGTCAGTTTCATCAGTTTGACCATGAGTTTTTTTTTTTTTTTTTTTTTTTTTTTATATCTTTATGGCCTTGCACGGTTTGTGCTTTTTGGCCCAGGTGTCGAAGGTAAAACGGGGAAACGGAATAATTTTGAAAAGGACGATAGGAACGGAATTTGGAGAAAGGATAAAAGATCAGTTAATTTTACATATTATACAGGTTAATAGTCATCAATTAAATACTTAGATACTTATACATAATAACAAAAATATAATACAGACTGGTAATACATAAAACAATTACATAAACTAAAATTTACATTTTAATATCATTATAACGAATGAATTCAGATAGAATCTGGTATAAGGCGGGCTCAGACATAAAAAGTAAGCAGGGAACGGATGATGGGAAGGGAACTCGAAGTGAAATTAGACCATCCAGGAGACATGAACGGTCATGCAGGGAGCAGGCAAATATCACGTGGTTCATATCTCCGTCAGGTTCACCACATTCACATGCGGGGCTGTCAACAATTTTGAATTTTGATAAGTGAGCCGGAGTACAAACATGACCCAGTCGCATGCGGATTAAAATCGATGTCATTTTTTTGCCAAGCCTCCATTTAGAAAATAACGGTTTGGCGGGGATAGATGGTTGAATGGCACGATAATGTTTACCTTTCCTATTATTTGTTAACCAAAGTTCATTCCATGATGTCATGAGGTAACTCTTAGGCAGGTTTGCTAAGTCATGGGCATAGTTCTTATATGGGAAGAGATCCCCACTCTCCACCGCTTCATTGGCTAATTGATCTGCTTTCTCGTTGCCAGTTATACCACAATGACTAGGAACCCATGCAAATGACACGGTATAATTATTTAATGCACATTTCAATAGCAATTTTCTAATTTCAATGATCACTGGAAAAATATAGTGAGAGCCGAATGGGAAGCGAGCCAAACATTGGAGTGCACTTTTTGAGTCTGAGAAAATGACAGTTTTTTGAAGTTTAAATAGTAAAACATATTCTACTGCTTTTAATAGACCAAAACACTCTCCAGTAAACACGGAAGATTCAGGTGGGAGACGAATTTTTTGAACTATATTATTTTGGGAATGGAACACTCCAACGCCAACACAGCTATCTACAGAGAGTTTTGAAGCATCTGTGAATATTCGATGATATTGTGGCCATTTACCATCAACGACACAATTAAAAGTGAGATTCTGGTTTAAATCAGATTTACTAATATCTATATTGGTGTGTATGTCAGGAAGAAGAATAAGAGACTCATAGCTAGTCTGAAACAAAGGGTTGTAAATTGATTGTTGGACTGGGGCTTGTAGAGCGTTAAGTTTACTAAGACTTTTTAACAGGCAGGGAGGTCGTTTATTTTTCCAAAATTTAGAGGAGACGATTTGATTAGAAAGAGATGTAAGCTTTGAAATAAGTGGGTGATTATATCGTTCAGCACATCGAAATAAGAACCTGTCTGAAAGATATTGTCGTCTTAAATTCAATGGAGGCTCTACGCATTCCACTTGCATGCAGTTAATAGGGCTCGTCTTCATGGCGCCTAATATTATTCTCAATGCCTTAGACTGTATATTGTCAAATTTCATAATTGCAGAGACATTTCCCGGTTCTAACAAAAAGGCTCCATAATCTAAAACACTTCTTATTAATGCGTTGTAAAGCAGCTTCAAGGAGTATGGATGGGCGCCCCACCAAACTCCTGAAAGGCATCTAAGAATGTTCAAATTGCGTTCACATCTTGAAGCTATATATTCGCAGTGGGCTGATCCAGTAAGTTTAGAATCAAGGATCACTCCTAAGAACTTAACAGAGTCACTAGAGGGAATTATAACGTTGTCAAACTGGACAGTAAACTGAGGAGGTTTACGCATTCTGGAAAATAGTACTACTTTGCTTTTTGATGGCGACAATTCAAGACCATTACAATCTAGCCATGATTTAAGGTTAGAAAGGGAGTGTGTCAAGGAGTTACAGTTTCGTTCAACCGAGGGTCCAGATGTATATATTAAGAGGTCGTCAGCATATTGTAGTACATTAGCAGATCCTTTTAAGCACAATTCAAGGTCAAAAGTATAGATGTTATAAAGTAGTGGACTAAGTACCGATCCCTGAGGCAATCCTTTCCATACCGTTCTGGATAGTATAGAATCATCAATTGTGAGTTTAATATACCTCTCATTAAGAAGAGTTATAATGAAGTTCGTCAGAGTTATGGGAACTTCTAGCTTATTCAGTTTGCTTCGCAAAACAGGTATAAGGACGTTGTCATAAGCTGCAGAAATATCTAAGAATGCAGCCATAACAGATTCGTTATTTGAAAAGGCTAACCTTATATCTGTAGTGAATATTCCTAAACTGTCCATAGTGCTCTTACTTCTTCTAAATCCTATTTGTGAATCAGCTAACATGTTACCACTTTCTATAAACCATTCGAGGCGGTTTTTAACTAAATGTTCAGCCACTTTTACCAAGACCGATGAAAGTACTATTGGACGATAAGAGGCGGGGTCGTCTGGAGCTTTATTGGGTTTTAGAATAGGAATAATTATCTGAGTTTTCCAAAACCGTGGCATTTTTCCCGTTAACATTATGGAATTTATAATATTGAGATATATTATAAGTACGGAGTCATCTAGGTTCTTAATAAATGAATAGAGAATTCCATCTTCACCGGGAGTTGAGTCTTTCACACGGTTCAGGACTCCTTTAAGTTCTATCAGAGAAAAGGGAGAATTTAATTCGGAAAAGTTGTCATGTATAAAAGGAGGAATAGAATTTAAAATAAACTCTTGTTCAGGAGCAGAAGGCGGAGCAAGTCGGTCCATAAATTGATTGGCCAAAGATAGTGGCAGTTTAGAAGAGGACTTGATAAATACTGATCTAAATCTTCGTATGTTACGCCAGACCAATGATGGGTTGACATTTGGACTAATATTTGCACAGAAAGACTGCCAGCCTTCATATTTCTTTTTTTTGAACAATTTTTTACTATATCGGACTGACTCTAAATATATTTCAAAATTTTCAGACGTCATTTCTTTACAGTATTTTATTTCTGCATTTTTTCTTGCTCTAATTGCGAGTGTACACTCATGATCCCACCAAGGGGGGGATGGTATATGAGACCTATTTCCTGACTTAGTAGATAAGATTTCATCTGCTGCTTCAATTAAGGCTTTAGATAAAATGTCAGCAGGAGTTTCATCATTTCCTTGAGGAGGTGTGGATAGTTTCTGCTCAACTCTTTGACTGTACAAGCTCCAATCAACTTTATGTAAACGATACTTGAATCGCGGCGAGTAGTAGACTTTTTCAGGCCTACAGAAAGGAAAAGTTATTACAAGAGGAAAATGGTCGCTGCCATATGAAGATGTGAGGGGTTGCCAATGTAGAGATGAAGCCAGGTCCGGCGAACATAAAGACAAATCAGGGGCACTAATGCCCTCACTCGGCCCGGTATGTCGAGTTGGTAAGCCCGTGTTTAACACACATATATTATGAAAATCGATTATGTCCAGTAACTGTTCACCATAGTAATTTGAAACAGAACTTCCCCAAGATTGGTGTTGGCAATTAAAATCACCTAAAACTAGATAAGGCTTTGGTAGAATAGAAAATAGGTGGTTTAGCTGAGAAAAAATATTTACATTGGGGCGAGAAAAATAAATAGAAACTATACAAATATTATTTACAATAGCAGCGATGGCAGAAATATCGTTGCTAAAGGAAGGGAGAGGAAAAGAAGAATAGGTAACAGAATTTCTGATTACTATGGCAACACCGCCATAGCCGTCAGATCTGTCATTTCGGAGAATGACATATCCCGGAATCTTAAACGGCGATTCCGGCTTAAGCCATGTCTCGGATAGAGTGGAAACAAAAGGTTTTATTTTATTATGGAGGTGTAATAAATCATTTTTATTGCAGATTGCGCTTCTGCAATTCCACTGAATTATTTGGTCGTGGCTGTGATCCATAAGCGGATTTCAAATGTGTCAAAGAGTCGATAAGAGGGCATCGTTGTTCGGTACTACTTTTAGAGAGGGAATTTATTTCTGTTAAAAGTTGAATAATGTCTGAAATGGAGAACATAGTATCATTATTATTTGCATTGCGATTTAATACAACACCATTAGCAGACTCTGGAGCATCATAAGATGCAAGAAGTCGATTGTGTTCAATTTTATTATAGCCATAATTATTTGTTTTCGAGGGAACAGAAGGTTTAGCAAAGACTGTCTTTTTGTATGACCTAGAGTGTGAAGAAAGTTTACTAGGAGGTAAAGCTGAAGCTGGAGGTATGGGTGAAAGTGAAGTATCATAAGACTGAGTGGAAGCTTTTCTTATAGTGTCAGCATATGATTTGATAACTGGTTCAAGTACTTTATTTGCTTCTGCATAGGAAACACAGTTTTGGGCCATATAAGATTTTATTTTAGTTTGCCTTTCAAATTCTGGGCAATTTTTACTTATAGCAAGGTGATATCCAGAGCATAGACAGCAGATTACAGATTCCTCATCAATAGTACATGTACCTCCAGCATGACCCTGACCACACTTGTAACAACGAGGGAGCGAATTACATTTAGTTTGGGTATGGCCAAAACGGCAGCAGTTGTAACATTGAATGGTGGGATATGAATATAATTCAACTGGTAGGGCATTATAACACAGGAATATGCGTTTAGGTAGAACTTGACCATCAAAGGTCAACACAACTGTCTGGGATGGCTTCCATTCGGGTGGCTGACTGTTGCGTACTTTATAATTTAGCCTTCTCACGTTAATAATTTTCCCACAACCAATAGGCACACTAATATTTTCTATAATCTCCTCCGGTGTCCATTCGGAAGGGACACCACGTGTAAGACCCATTCTTGTCACGCTGAATGTAGGAATAAATGCTTTAAAGTTATTATTAATCAAGCAAGGGTTAGTTATAAATTCGTTCGCATCCTTGTAGTTAGAAAATGCCATTCCCAGTCTATTTCTGGCAATACGTTTCATACTGCCATTTACTATATTTTTGAAATTATTTTTTTTTACAAAATGGCCAAATTGTACCGGATGCAGTGAGGGGATGTCAGTATTTGTTGGAACTTTTTGGACATGTACCACAAATGGCTCTATATCATGGGGTTCATAGAAAGATCTCCCAGTCTGCCTGAATGTTTGTGGTTGGGTATTAGTGCTATTACTAGAACCTGTATTAATCAATTGTTGGCTCAAAGTATTATTAATTTGTGAGACGTCTGAAAGATTATGGTTTGATTTTATATGTACATTTGGTAATTCTATCTGTTTATCTTGTTGAAGAGATGCAGGTGGTTTAAAAATTAATTCAGAGTCATTGGAAGGTAGGCTAGGGTAATCATGATCGTGGCAAGCACAGTCGGAATCTTTAAATTCGCGCGTTGGGTCATGCTTTCTCCTTTTTTTATTACAGTGTTTACAAATCTTATGTGGGCGTGGAACTCGTGCTCTCTTTCGATCACTCCGTATAGACCCATCAGTGTCCATACCAGATTCGTTTTCCTTTGGAAGTTGTGAAAATTGGTTAGAAATTGTCACATTGTATCCAACAGATAGGTCAGTGCCCCCCGGAGGGGGCTCCTTATCCGGAGGATCATTCATTTCAGCTATTTACATGCCAATACAATAAAAAAATATAAAAAACTCACCAAATACTGCTACAATATACACAAATTACATTAAACTAACTAAAATAAAGTATTTTATACAGAACTATATCTACAAACCGATCTTCTAAACAAGTTAAAAATATTAATAAAATTTGTATCAAGAGAAACTCCCGCCTCGATCGACGTTTCCCGCGCTTTTTTCACCATGAGTTTTGACAAATGACAAATTTAATGTCGCGTTCACACTGTGTTAATTTGCGTTTACCAAACAACGGTTTGGCGATCAGTGTGTAGATGGGTGTTTGTTGTTTATGTATCTGATTGCAAAACACACGTGTACTGTTTGGCAAAAACACCAAGCGTGTGGAGCATTGTTTGTGCTGGGTGTTTAATAGTTGACATGTGTTTGGTGGTTGTTGAACAAGCGTGCGGGCGCGGCTATATCTCGTATTTACATTACTAGCTGTGTTTGTATTATATAAACTATCTGACTTTCTGTTCCTTCTAATCCGAATTATATGTCGGAAGTGTCAAAAAGTATCGATATATTTCATATCGATGTTGTTAAAATATATTTACATTGGTATTGAATTGATTTAGCGAAACAAATATATCGATATGTCGGCGTCCTTTTGTAATAAAATAATGCCAACTTTTATTTTATGAAAATCGATTGAATTTGTAGATACTAAGTTGGATATGTTCTGCTGAAAGATATACATAATGATCATGTCTTTACAAAGAGCATTATTTCCATGGGTCAAGGTAAATTCAACGCGGGAATATTTTCTTTCCAATATCGATATGGAAAAATATATCTATTTTGATACGTTTTCGATAGGTACTGGATATTTTATTTATCCAATATTGCTAAAAGAATATCGATATACATATAAATAAACACTTTTTCAACAACCCTAATCCGAACTACTAACCTAAAAATTTGTTATTATGTTGTGTTTAGCGCCTCTGCTCTTTGCATTTTCAGTTTTGATTTGATGATCATTAGGCAAATAACGATAAACTACGAAGATATGGCAAATACCACTTTCAAATATTTCATACTTACAGGGGAGCCTGGTTGGGTATCTCACCACTTAAACCTTTTGTTCCAAATGTTACATCAAACTTGTATTTGTAAACAGTTGTTTTTCAGGTGTAGGAAAGACAACTTTAATTAAAACGCTGTCTTCAGCCATAAGTGAAAAAGCTAAGGTCTCTGGTTTCTATACAGAGGAGGTTAAAAAAAATAGAGCTAGAGAAGGGTTTGATGTGGTAACTCTGGGAGGAGAAAGAGGCCGGTTGGCCAGGGAAGAAAGGCTTCTAAGCGGCCCTGTGAAATACAAAGTTGGCAAGTATGGAGTTTTGGTCCAGGAATTTGAAAATGTTGCATTACCGAGTTTGGCAAAGGTGACCATTTATGTATATTATAATATTAGCTACTACTAGATAATACATCTTATACGTCACATGACAAAAAAAAACACCATACTATACTGTTCGCTAGTTCCCTCTAGTTCAATTGGTCAGATAAATCGTTGAACTAGTTAGACTTTTTTTTCTCAGTAGTTCAACTTAGTACATTCCTCCCGAAAGTTGAACTATTGAGACAAAAAAGTTGTACTCATCACTTTTTAGATGCCAAAGTAAGGAAGTTAGGTAGGTATGTTTTGAACGCATCAAAAAGAGAATTGGATCACAACAACTGAACACACAGTTGTAACGGGTTAATCAAATACCTACTAGTAGTTGAAATTATCATAAATCACTTAAAATTTAACAATCATCAATTAAAATATTTGATGAATATGTTCATTCAAAAACAACAAAATCAAAATTGAAGTAATTTATTAATAAATTAATTTGAACAAATTGTTTGGTAGAATATAATTCAAAATATAATCTGTTTATTCAAAAACAGTATATAATTTGCTTATAATTAAAACATCATTTTTGAACATACAAAATGATGGAATACAGAGTTTATAAAATCATTTGAAATAATAAAATTTAATACAAATTTGTAGTGTCCGACCGAATGTTCGGTTTCGGTTTCGGTTTCGGTCGAGTTTCGGCAAAAATAACGAGTTTCGGTTTAGTTTCGGTTTCGGCGGCAAACCTGCCGAAACTACGACCGAAACCGAAACTTCATTCGGGAGTTCCCGCGCTGTGCTCGGTCATGTTCGGCGCAGTAAATTCCATCCAAGCGATGAAGACGTTTTGCCGCGTCCACGTGCCTAATCATGTCGTGACTTGTTTGCGTTTGCAGTGCGTTTTGTTTGTTGTTTGTGAGTTTTCGTATGATTTGTTTTGAATTTGGTAAGTTTTATCATGTGATATTGTATTGACGAGCTCGGTGGCGTAGCGGTCAATGACGCGGCTTCGACACTAACGCTCGTGGGTTCTATTCCCACATAGGACAAACATTTGTGTGCATGAACATGTCTGTTTGTCTTAGTCTGGGTGTTTTCTATGTATCATAAGTATGTATTTACAAAAAAAATGTATTTACGTATGTTTATCAGTTGTCTAGTACCCATAACACAAGCTTCGCTTACTTTGGGGCTAGATGGCGCTGTGTAATTTGTCTGACAATATTTATTTATTTTTGGGTAGGTAGTAAACATAATAATTTAGTTTTTTTTTTTATACTACGTCGGGTGGCAGTCAAGCATATGGCCCGCCTGATGTGAAGAGTTACCGTAGCCATATTAACGCTCGCAACTTAAAATATCGCTCGCGCGCCGATACCCCCGCTGCCAACGCAGCATCTCCTTCCTTTCTGGCGACCTCACTCACTCGCAGGAACACAACAACCCTCAAGTGAATTGTTATTTGGCTGCGGTATTCTGTGAGGTGGAGGTACATTCCCCAGTCGGGTAGCTTACAATTACGCTCCCTACCTCTCTTTTCGCCAGAGCTTCGTTTGTCAGTCAACAGGGTGCACCGCGTGCAGGTGAAGTTGGCTTTGGTTCAAAGATGTTGATGAACCACTTACACCCCAATATATAGTATATATAGTACAACAAACTAATGCATAGATTATAGTAGAATCAAGTCTAACATAACTATCTGAATATTTTGTGGTTAATTTAACTCATTCGCTAATGCTATACGTAAACAAATAATATAGTTAGGTACTTGGTACTTACTATAGTGCATTAGTAGTGATAATATTAAAGATTTAGACTTTCAACGTTCAATTTAATAATTATAACCAAGTATCTGGCAATTATAACGTAACGTAATTATTATTATTATAATACGTCGAGTGGAAGACAAGCATACGGCCCGCCTGATGTGAAGCGGTTACCGTAACCATATTAACGATCGCAACATAAAATATCGCTCGCGCGCTACCACCCCCGCTGCAGACGGAGCATCTCTTCCCTTTCTGGTGACCTCACTCACTCGCAGGAACACAACAACCCTCAAGGGATTTGATATTTGGCTGTGGTATTCTGTGAGGTGGAGGTACATTCCCCAGTTGGCTAGCTTACAATTAACATCTCTTTTCGCCAGAGCTTCGTTTGTCAGTTAGCAGGGTGCACCGCGTGCAGGTGAAGTTGGCTTTGATTCAGAGATGTTGATGAACCACTTACACCCCCAATTATAATAAAAGTACCTACAGTTAGATAATTGTTTCGTAAAAGTTTCGGTTTCGGTTTCGGTTTCGGCCGAAACTGAGACTGTTGCCGAAATTCGGTTTCGGTTTCGGTTTCGGTCGTAAAAACCAGTTTCGGTCGGACACTACAAATTTGTAAGTAAGTAAATTAAATAATGATTGTGATTTGAAATAAAAATGTAGTCATAAAAAAGTTAAAGTAAACAATATAAAATAAAATCATTATCTGTCAGTTTTAATCATCGGGGCTTCAAAACATACTTAATTAATTTCTTTATGCAGTCAAATCATACCTACTTAACTTTTTTACTTTGTGAATTGTGATTTATAAAGTGGTGAGTAGTAGGGAACAAAGAGAATGTAACCACTACGTTTTAGTAGGGAATGCAATCTCGTTCTCGCGAGATCTCGCGCGGGGTCTTACTTTTGGGAGGAATGTACTAAGTTGAACTACTGAGAAAAAAAAAGTCTCACTAGTTCAACGATTGAAGTGACCAATTGAACTAGAGGGAGTTAGGGATGTTTATATTATAGATTATAAGCAGTATTAATATGATTATTTGGTTTCTCAATCCAATCTTATCCCCGTCACTGACTGATTGTATAACAGTGTTGACAGTGGTGAAATACACGCACGCACGAAAAAGCATGACTCATTGTCACGTTCCTCCTGAGACGAGCGTGCAAGTGAGAGCGCGAAACAAATTATATAAATAACAGTGTTGACAGTGGTGAAATACACGCACGCACGAAAAAGCATGACTCATTGTCACGTTCCTCCTGAGACGAGCGTGCAAGTGAGAGCGCGAAACAAGCGTTCGGCTTGTGACGCATCTCTCTCTCTTCCACTCCATCGGCCGACGTGTTTTTATGACGTTATCACGTAAATTTAGTTTTCTTTAATGGTACTAGAGATACAAAATTGTATCATTAGTTCCATCAGTTATCACGGGGAATATCTTGACTTTTCTTTAATGGTACTAGAGATACAAAGTTGGGTCACTTGTACCATCAATGGTACTAGTCAATGGTACTACTGATCCTAAGGGAAATTATCGTCCGTAAACCGACTTTAGGGACAACCAATTACTTTTGTGTAATTAATGTTATTAGATAGACATAAATATTCACCTTTGTAATAACAAAAATATATTTTAATATTTTGCTCGAATTCTTTTTCAGATAGGATCCGGCAAACAACATTTATTAGTAATTGACGAAATAGGAAAAATGGAATTCTACAGTGAACCTTTCAAAAATAAAATAAAAGAAATCTTTAGTGAATTGGCAGATAATATCGTGTTGGCTACGATACCAGTTAGAAAGAGTGATATGCTTATTGAAGCTATAAGAAATAATAAGCGAGCCAAAGTTTGGACGGTAAGTCCCACTGACATAATTTTGGGGAATAAACGTCTCACCAAATCAAACAGAAAATGCGCCTCAATAATGTCTTTAGAGCCAGAGCCAATTGCACCTGCATGTGTTGCAAACTAGCATAATTATATATATATATTTTAAATGGAAAAATTCACCTCCTCTGTCTAGGTGGGAATTAAACCCACGACCTCTCGATGACCGGTCGAGCGCTCTTCCAACTGAGCTACCAGGAAGGTTTGTGTTGGTGACGAAATTTTGCATTTTATATTTTACTGCGATAGTCACAGTGTGACGCCATCTACCTATTAAGTAATTACACTACTAAACAAGGCATAGCAGTCCATCGTTGCAGATGAAATCTATTTTTTGATAACACTAAACTTATTAGAGTTATTATTATTTTAATACATAGTTGTTTCGGCCAATTTGCCAGAAATTAAATAATAATAAACTAGCAACTTGGCCGTGTGGTTTCCGGCAGACTAGAATAGAATCACTCCGTTTCTTCCCGTGGATGTCGTACAAGGCGACTAAGGGAAATACATTTATCAAATATTGATCAGGCCTCCCCAACCCGTTTGGCCAGCGTGGGGAGTGTAGGCCAAATCCTCCTTCCGTCTAGGACGGACGAGAGAGGGTCGTGCTCCTGTAGTGGAGACTAAAATGGACCTAATGATGATGATGAAACTAGCATAATACTATTGCTTATACTGCTGTATTACCTTATGAGATTGCAACTCAAACTTATCTTGATGTAATTACGTATCAGGGGTACTTCTTCCTTGCTTCGCTCTGTCAAGAAGTCGTGATGGAGGTATATCTCCTTCATGGCGCCCACAACCGCTTTGTATATAAGCTGTCTTTTTATAATGTGATGGTGTTTAGCATAGCTGGGCACCGTTAATCAAACGGTTAACTTCGTTAATCGCTAATCCGTTACTGTAAAAGTTAACTTCGTTAAAAGTTAAAGCGTTACATTTTAGAAAATGTAACGGAAGTTAACGTTAATCGTTAATCCGTTATCACGTGATAAAAATTGCATCTTCTTATAAAAACTGTTGGTTCTGGAAGCTAACAGGTTAGAAACAAAAAAAGACGGGTATAATTATTAGAGTGTGTAATGTAGGCATGTTGACAAACAATGGTTTTTCATTCATTTGGATTAAGATTCGTCTGTTGTATATGAAGAACGTTTCGGCTGTAGTATATCCTTGCCCGTGGAGAAAATACGCTCAACTGCAGCGCTTAAGGGTATAGCTGTATTATATATAATAAATAGATTTGCGAATATCTGTTCCCCGAGGAATGCCGCATCATAACGAGTCTTTCGACTTCATGTCTCTCTTTGTGGCTCTTAGGTTTTTATTTAGACTGAAAGACAGAATTACTCACGTTGCTGCCTCCGCCACTTAAACTATCTCCGTCCTTCTAACTTTCGACAGCAAAATAGTAACATTTCACTCGCGGCACGCGCCGAGCCGCTCTTGTCAATCGGGTCGAGCGTAGTACATGTCAGTGGGGTATCTGTACTGTATTAACGATTAACGGACTTTGGGAAATTTAACGGAAGTTAACGAGTCCGTTAACATATTTTTAAGTTAACTTAAAAGTTAATCCGTTACTCGAAATGTTAACTTCGTTAATTAACGATTAACGGATTAACGAGTTAATGCCCACCTATGGTGTTTAGTAAACGAGACTCTGGTGAAGACAGAAGATAGGACATATTGTATTACAAAGTACTCTGTGCATATTGGGATGAACTAAGTACTTGGGGGTGCCAGCATGTGCGCAATATCGCAAGTCTATATACTCGTAGCTACGAAAATCACTTTTCATCAGGCAGGCCATGTTTGTGGTTAGGCGTCAAACCCGATACTTAGAAATAGAAAAAAACCTTTTATTTTCTAGTAAATAAAAAACAAAACTAAGTACGGCTAAGAGCACTTCAACCTTGACACTTTGTATTATACCGTTCTTATGCCATATGAGAAATGGACCATAAGAAAAATAGCGGTGAAACCGGTCGGTAAAAATAAATGTAATTACGTGGCACCGTACAAGTGCTTTATTATAACATTATGAAATGGACGCTGTTATGCAGAATAGATCCAACCGACATTTTGTTAATTTTAAGTTAAAGCTATTTAAAGTTTAATAAGAATAAAAATATCACACAGTATTAGTTTTGGGAAACATATATCATCAAACTGCTAGAATCTGTCGCGAATAAAACTCGATTTAAATTTCCCACTATTGCTGCGGCTACACTACCTTACCATCTACCGGGCGGGCTGTTACCGCAATAATTATGGCATTGAATTACCATTTAAATTACTGCGTGAAGTGGGGTGGTTACACTAGAGTTTACCCAGTTAGGTCAATAAATTAGGCGGTAAAAATATCATTTTTCAAAATGGAGGTTGAAGCTTCAGCTGTTATATTTATTTAGATGGTTTCGGTCTTTTTTCTTCTTCAAATCATCTATTGTACACCGTGAATTTTATCGGGGGATACCCGACAGAAAGCCCATAAAAAGATACGGTTCCAATTGGAATAATTCCAAAACTCGAGCTTTTTTCATTTGACCACTCCATGTCGGTCGATACGTACGTCGCCGTTGAGCTCATGTTGCACACTTATATTACAAAGTTCTCTGTGACACTGGAGAAACGATAGTGTGGCCACAAACGCATCAATTACTGCGGTAATTCTCTTTGGTGTGCGAAAAAAGACCGCCGCCGGAGCTATTGTCTACCGCCATTTGCCATATTGATTGGCATTGTAAAACCGTTTACTACGGTAAGGTTACACCTAGGCGTTGTTGAAGTTATGGCAATAATTATTGACATATCACGGTAGTGTGGCCGTAGCATATATATCTTTAAATTTGGCATAGTTGGTCGGTTGGATCTATTCGGCGTAACATGGTCCAAATAAGAGTTACAATCGCATTGCGACTGTCAAGAATGGTCTGCTGTTACCTGTACAAAATAAAAGTTGAATTTTTTTTTAGGTAACCAGAGACAATAGGAATACTATCCATGAAGAAATACTGAAGGAAATAAACTCAAGTTTGAAGGTTTGATTGAAGGCACGCTTATTAAAAAGCTGATATAAATGTTGTAATAACTTTAATAGTAATATCTACAACCAAACTTGTCATGATAATATACAGAAGTCAATTCTCATAATTATTTGACGATCACAGAATGAAAGTTGAACGAATCGAGATTGAATTGTGAATTAACTAAAACTAAGTATGTATTTTCATTAATTAATTATTATCAATTTTTATTGTTGGCAGGGGCGGACCAAGGCCTAGGCAATTTAGGCACGGGACTAAGACCCGTAATTTTTGGGGCCCGAAAGTTAGGTCTTTAATTATTATTTTGGAAGTGAAAACTTCTTTAGTAAGTTCGGAAAATTTAAGGCAACATAGTATTTAATACAATGTTGCCTAGGGCCCGCTTTAGCCTTAATCCGTCACTGATTGTTTGCAAAATAACATTCTTAGTTTGTATACTTTTCGGTCATATTTCGATATAGAACAAGTTTTAAATTAAACTGAAATTTCATATTGTGCTAAGAGAATTACCAATGTTGACATTTGTGAGATCGATACTGGATCGGAACTGAATTTTGACTACATTTTAGTTACGAGTAGGGTTGCCAGGTCGTCAAACCTAATAGCCGGACAACCAGCAAGTTTGGTCGGACATTTGGGTAAAAAGCCGGACACCCTACATTATTGAGCATTTTGTGTCTCAGTTTTAATGTAAGTTGTATTTATATAAAATCAACACCCGGCTCGCTCTGTGCTCGGCGCTCTCGCTCGGTTGCGTAATGCATAAAGCCTAACAAAAGCCGGACACCGTTAATTTTGGCCGGAAACGCAATCATAAAGCCTATGTCCGGCTTTAACCGGATGCCTGGCAACCCTAGTTACGAGAATTGGACCTCTGGTAATTTGTTGGTGTCTAAACAATTTATATACACAAAATTCAGACATTACTAATACAATACAATCCAGATTTGTTGCAAACATCAAAACAAGCTACTATCGTTTGACTAAAAAAATATTATGAATATTTGTTATGCATCACAGTTCTTTATATTAAATGTTTACCATTTACTGCGGAACCTGCGGGCTGGTCTGGTACTAAGGTTATCAGACCAGCCCGCAGGGCCCCTTCAGCGCAACCCGCGCACTTTCTGAGGACGAAGTGAACATTAGTATACAGACTGCACAAAAGTGCTTAGAACCATTGACCAAACCATCCAAATGGACGACGGGTTCATTTGAAATTTCACAAAAAAAAAAACTGTCCCCTAGCCAGTGTAATTCGTAGCGTAACGAACGTTAGATAGATCACGTGACATTTGTCAATTCTCATACAAAAATGTTCGATATTGACAAATGTTACGTGATTTATCTAACGTTCGTTACGCTACGAATTACACTTGGCTAGGGGGGCTGATGTTAACTGTATAAACTTCGCTACATTAATACAAACTACACACCCAAGTATAAAGCAGAAATGGCATGTATATTCACACGTAGTAAATCATAATATTGAAATAATTAATATTTTCAATTTAATAAATTTAATTCCATATTTTTCAATGTATACAAATTTCCACGCAATCAATATGAGAAGTGTACCTCACGAAATAAGATCTGTGTAACCATATTTTATGCAAATAAATTATCTTTATCTTTAACGTACATAAGTAGTATGGATTTCTATTCTATCAATCGCGTACGTAATAAACGTATGCGACTGATAGAATAGAAATCCATTAAGTAAAAGTTTACCGTCTGTGAGTTTTAGAGTTTGCACGATACAGTACGGCATTAAGAATGACTAATTCATCAACCATTTAAGTAAACACTAGCGCTATTGTTTCTCATTTAACAATTTGTTTTATTTTGATTTGGACACTTGAACGAAGATCCGACGTGCATTGAATGATAGGTTAACGCTTAGAACCAAAATGGCTGTGAACTGTGTGGTTCCACTGTCTTTCTATCGAGATTTCACCGGAAACTACAGTATGTGGGTCTTAAACCTATCAAATGCCGATATGGGTACAGCGGAAAAACTATTTAATTGTCATGGCACAAATGGTGGGGAATCGTCAAATTTATACTGACCCTGCTCAAACTTATACCAAAACGATTAGGAAGGACAAGGCTACCAATAGTCGTCGTATACCTGTAATATCCCGCGGCAAATAAATGACAGCGTAATTCTGAGTGCAGCACCCGATTGGTTAAATAGGGCATGAAGAGGTTCTTCAGGGGTACAGAGGTTCGTAGGGTCAATAACGTGCGAGTGGTTACTATTGTAACAGGTATCCATATAAAAGTATTGAGGCATGCTGAATGGGTAGTGCGTGGACACCGAATGCAAGCGAGCATGGGGTCACCTGATGGAAAGTAATCACCACAACCTATAGAAATAAGCAAAATCATGGTGTTGCGGATGCGTTGTCAGCCTTTTAAGGGGAAGATTCATATTGATACTTCATGTTGAGAGCTTATATGATAATCGCTTCACATCAGGCGGCCCGTATAATCATCCTCTGGTATATCCGTATAGTCCACGTCTGACCACCTGAATGAATGAATTGAGTTGCAAATAAACTCATTCATTCAGTCATGAATGAGGTGCCGTTATAGTACATAAAAAAATGACTGTCTGGTTTAAGCGCGAAAGAGCTAAGTCTTGAATAATTTTGTACACACCTTGCCCGTCTGCCGTTACTTATATTTTTGTTATAGTAATGATTGATTACTATAAACTTCAGATCATGCTAAAACAAATATTAAGCGTGGTAAAACTCTTGAGGTAGATAAATAGTTCAAAAAACAGTAAAAGGTCAGCTGCTATCATCAGTTAAGTCATCAAACTGGCCTTCCACCTCACACCATTGCTTAGGGTTACATAGCTTCTCATATTTGACTTGTTCAGCTATGGGGACAGTATGGGCGTCGATAGGGCAGAAGTTACCTTCGGCCATCTTTTGTTTGACAAAGAATATCCAGTGGGATTGTGGTGATGAACGCGCTTGCTGGACGTTGCATGGCATCCAGTAGTCGTCAGAGTCCCAATCTTCTGGGGAGCTTGGTGGGTCAGGCGGTGGTGAGGGTAGAGCTGTGAAAGAAAAATAAACCCGAATATAATAAAGAAGTCAGCCAGACCCTAGACCTAGAACCTTTTCAACTAGGAGTATTTTATCGCCTCTACCATGGTGAGTGCTTTGAAGAACTGTTTTTTTTTATTTATAGTACGTTGGGTGACAGACAATCATACGGCCCGCTTGATATAAAGCGGTTACCGTAGCCATATTAATGCTTGCGACATGAAAAATCGCCCGCGCGCCGCCACCCCGCTGCCAACGCAGCAACTCCTTTCTTTCTGGTGACCTCACTCACTCGCAGGAACACAACAATCCTCAAAGTCAGCTTACAATTACGCTAGCGCTACCTAATTGTTTTCCCTTATCCCACCTTCTCCCTTCTGTCACATAACCACGCGTGCAGGGATGTGGTGCCATTGTTTTACTGTAGAGAATATCTCTTCGCCTACTAAAACGTTCGGCAACTTCTACCTTTGTCGCACCATTAAAAAGTGGAACGCTTTGCAGGTACATGTATTTCCTCCTTCTTACAACATAGTTAACCTTCAAACTAAGCGTGAAGCAGCACCTTGCGGGCAAGCATAGCAGCTAACCTCTGCCACTCCATATAAATGTCGCGTTGTTAACTACTACAATAAAATTATGTCTGTGCAGAGTATGAGCGTTCCAGATTCGTTTCAGAGGCCAGTCCCCTTACCACCATCTCTTATTGCGATTCAATAACTGAATAGATTGCTTATTCATACCGATGAATAAGCGACTCTATTTCAAATGGAATAGAGTCGCTTACTAGGTACTAGGTGCTAGGTACTCCCTGCCGCTCTCACGACTCGACCTCACCGGTCGAGTCGTGAGAGCGGCAGGGAGTACCTAGCCATACTGTACATGGTACTATTACTTATGCTGTGATAGCAGTGTCTACTGATAAACATTCTTGTCTAGTCATTAGTCAGTTGCCGCTGTAATTTGAGCTCGTCTTTTCGCTTACGACCAGGCGAAGCGGGGTCACTATGCTGAGCTAATAGTAAAAAAAAAAAAAACATCAACTGAACTTTTTAGTTTCTATTTGAGCAAGGAAGTAAACTTGTATTGCGAGATTCTGAAGGCTGAGACAAGCAGTGAAATTGTAGTCTTAACAGGTTCACAGTCCCGAAGCAAGTTGCCATAGTAATAATGACACCTACTGCTCATGAAGTTTCGTATTAAGTTACGTCATTCTCTTCAACCATTTTATGATACTTTATGTGTCACAGTGATTGAAATAATAATCTACATACATAATCTACATCACAGGCCATGAAGCACATATGCCTCATGGACGTACCAGCGAAGTCACCCATGAGGCACATGTCCCTCATTGGACTGCGAACCTGTTAAATTGATAGGTTTCCTTACCTTCATTGTATTTCTCACTGTTCAGAAGTTCTTCATTATCTATTGAGCGGGTTGAGCTCTCACTCGCTGGTCGTGCCGCTTCCACTCTCCTGAAATTATTACAAAGGTGTATTTTAAATTTACTTTTATTTGGCGTGTTGTAGATCATGTACCTATTTCCAGCACTCCGATTCGCAGCCGTAGGCAGCGTTTGTTCAACTGAATTACTTTTATTGAGAATGTCACAATAGCTGACTAGTTCATTCACTTTGTTTGTTTGTAACACAAAATAACAAATAGACAATGAAAAAGAAATAATCATTCTGAATTTTAAGACTGTTCAAAAGTGGGCTTGTGTCTTTAGAAATCTCTACCTGCCAAGCTTCGAGTGTTGGATACTAAAATTTGGAATGGCGAATGAGGGCATTGCAATAAAAAGATATTAATAATAAAAAAATAATAGCAATGGAGAAATTCGTTTTTACGTTTAAATGTAACTGTAATTGCATAATTAAGTTTTTATGTAGTTTCTGTACCAGGTAACACTGATGTTTTAACTTTTGTTGACATGTTTTTGTGGAAAGTAACTTTGAGTATTAAGCCCACTGTTGGCTTAATACTCAAAGGGAAAGTAATGGTACATATTTTTGAAAACGAAACGTGAACTACGTTTCGCACTGATGCCAACATGCATCTTTTTTTTACGGACAGCGAATTGTTGTAATCCACATAGTACAAGTTATTACTGTTTTTTTCGATAACTTACAGCCTTTTTGAATGCAGGTATTTAAGTTAAAACATATTCTTTCAAAATGTTAATTTTATACCAATTCATCGTAGAATTACGTGACCCGGACCATTTGAAGCAGTTTATTTTTCTGATTCGAACAGTCCAATAAAAAAAAATTTCATACTTTGTGGATTACGACGTTTTCGCTTTCCGCCGTCGATATTTTGACACTTCAAACGTTGGTGTCGAAAACAGCATAAACAGCTACCACACACATGTTTATCTATCACAATATAGTCCACTTAACAAAGGAGGTGTAGAGTGCGTGAGCTGGGACCTAAGCAATTTCTTTTGGAACTTGTTCAGGGTGCTTAGAGAGTAAACATACTAAAAGTCCCCGCCTCTAGGAGGTGAGCCGGAGTGAGGGGGGGAGGTTAAAGTTCCCACTTTTGAGTTTTTCGCTAATATCTTTAAAACGGTGCGTCGTAGAGAAAAAATACCTTCTACGTAATGAAAGCTAATAAAATTATCTACAACTTTTGTTTTATACACTTTTTCGAAATTCTCATCAGTTTTCGTGCATCACGCTCCGAAATAGTGAAAATTTATGTTATTCAGCGTGACGGGCATTACCTGATGTTGAAAATGAGCTAAAGTATAAATTAGGTATTTTATTGATAACATAAGCTGGGAGTACCTCCAACCGGTGAAGGCGGTAAAAGTTTAAGATCGCGTTTTCGACCAAAAGCGGGTAATGGAGCGAAAGCGGGTCGTCACTTTTCATTCCATATCTCCGATGTCCAGTGTCATAGAAAACGCGATCTTACTGGCTAAAACTCCCATTCCCATTTTAATCCATGCCTTCGGGCTTATGTTATTATCGTCTATCATTATTTCGACCTATTTGGCAGAAGCCTACCCGGTAACGCAGGGGAGCAGCCACAAGGCCACAAAGATTATTTTCTTTATACTTAAACGTTATTAGTTACGAATCGGATTATCAGCAATGAGCACTAATCCTGTCCAACCAAGAGATACAGCAACATCCTGTTCTTACATTCATTTACCGGGTGCGATACTACATCTGCAATTTTCAGAAGAAGCAAAGTGGGTTTCTCAAAACTGTACTTGAAGTCAGATATCGTCAAAGAAGCAGCAGCGATGTTTTACAACCCCGCCTCCACGCACCGTGAAATTGAAGAGGCTGGGAAGATGTGCTTTCTCAAATGGTATGGGGCGCCAACAAGACTGACCTCCCTCAACCAGTACCGCTTCCAGTTGTTCATGAGATCAGTGGAAATGATTAAGCCTGACTTCAGTTCCCTCCCACCAACTGAGAATGCAGCGAAACAGCATTCACGGCGCACCTACCACCAAGTGCAGCTGTGGCACGGGAATGAGCTGCCTCCCCAAGACTGGGGATGGAAACATGTAGGAGACAGCCTGGTGCCAATAACAACTGAAGACCCGCCAGCACCGGAGGTCCTTCTAAAAACAATATTTTGCCGCTGCACCAAGGATTGTGGTAGTGGAAAATGTGGATGTCGGAAAGCAATGCTCAAATGTTCTGCGGCGTGCCTCCACTGCCAAGGAAAATGTCTCAACGGCGTGTCTGTTGACGAAGACGATGGTGAAGACGATGTAGAGCCCCTTCAGCAAGAACCATCCACTGAAGATGAGGGTGCCTTGGAAGAAGAACCCTATTCAGGACCCTCACGGCCTAAACGGATGAAGATGTAAACATATATAAAATAAAATAATAAAAAAAGTAAAATGGTAAAAAAAATGTTTCGATAACTAAGTGGCTCAACAGATTTGTATAAAATTTGGTATGAAAATACATTAGGGCCTGGATTAACATAGAGGCTATTTTTTATCCAGAAATAACACGATTGAAGTAGCAGGCAACAGCTAGTGTTTGATAAGACGTCTTTTTTCGAAAATTTCACTTTTCTAGAATGTATAGTTCAAAAATGGGTAGAAATCCAAAAAAATGTATCAGACAAAAGTTGTAGATAATTTTATTAGCTTTTATTAAGTAGAAGATATTTTTTCTCTACGACGCACCGTTTTAAAGATATTAGCGAAAAACTCAAATGTGGTAACTTTAACCTCCCCCCCTCACTCCGGCTCACCTCCTAGAGGCGGGGACTTTTAGTATGTTTACTCTCTAAGCACCCTGAACAAATTCCTGAAGAAATTGCTTAGGTCCCAGCTCACGCACTCTATACCTCCTTTTGGATTATTCTTTGAGTGGACTAATAGCCGTGAGACAGTTGCAGTTTGATACATTATAAAGCCAATAATTAATGGTATTGTTAAAAAAATTAGGAAACTAAACTCAACATTATTTAAAAAATATTTCGCATACTATTTAGAGATTTTAAAAATGTTATTTTCTGCTGATGGTGTGTTTGTAAACTTATACTTATATACTTGACATAATCGTCGAGCTCGGTGGTCGAAAGGTTAGCAATGGCCACTTTGACTCCGAGGTCGCGGGTTCGATTCCCACACAAGACAAACATTTGTCTGCATGAACATGTCTTTGTCTTGGTCTGGGTATTTTCTACGTATTATAAGCATGTATTTAAAAAAAATGGAAATGTGGTGTTATTGCACATAATAGATTATTATTATTTGTAACTTTTACACTAAATTAATAAAGTTTAAACTACTTACAACTATAATTTTACTTAAATTACCTATTGATACATCTTGTATTAAATTTAAAAGTATATATGACATCTATTATGTGGGTTGAATACAAAATAATCTCCTTATAAATAATGTCCTTATGAGAAAAAGCTGACAGAGAAGAAGCTGCTGACGGGAGGTTTCTTTGCAGCTTATTGTGGCCGAAGTAAGGACGACTAGAAGAATGTTTTTGTTTTGGTGAACAGAACAATTACAGATCTAAAAGTTAAGACCAACTTTGACGAGCTTGGTGGTCGAATGGTTAGCAATGACCACATTGACTTCGAGGTCGCAGGTTCGATTCCCACACAAGACAAAGATTTGTGTGCATGAACATGTATGTTTGTCTTGGTCTGGGTGTTTTCTATGTATTATAAGTATGTATTTACAAAAAAAAATGTATTTAAGTACATTTATCAGTTGTCTAGTACCCATAACACAAGCTTTGCGCTTAATTTGGGACTAGATGGCGCTGTGTAAATTGTCCAGAAATATTTATTTATTTTACTTTATTTATAACTTATAGTTCATTAGACGTAACTTTCGAAAATATCCCGCTTGCTGGAGGTCAGTTAGAAATGTTTATATCTTTTTCGTTTTTTATATGGAACTAATTCTGCTTTTAGCATAATTCAGTAGAACTAATCCAGATCTAATTCTCTGCATCACTCATAAGTCTTCCAGAAATGGGATCCCACTGGGTGTAGGACATCTACGTGTCAGCAATTAGTTAAGTTAGTTACCCAACTATAGATGGCAGTACATGTCACAAGATATGATGTCACAAAAATTTGCTCATTCAGATACTGTATTGAAATAACATACCTTCCATCATAACGATTATGTAGATTGATCCGGAATTTTTCTTTTTTCTCCAAATATTCTAAATCTTCTGGCTCATCAAAATAATTCTGTGCCAAATCTAATTCTTTTATACTTCCCATTAGAACGGGTACTTCGTATAAACCATTGCTATATAAATCAAGAAACTGAAGGTTTTTCAATTCGCTTAAGCCATCTGGCAATGCACAAATTTCATTATTATCTATATGGAGACGAGTTAACTTCTTCAACTTATAAATATCATCAGGTAAATATAACAGATCGTTACTTGACAGCATGCATATTTCGAGATTTTCTAAATTGCAGAACTCTCTAGGCAGGTCCCGTATGTAGTTATGAGAGAGGTTTATTTCAACAATATTCTTAAATGTATCTATATTCACATTAACATTATATATCTGGGTATTACATACGTTCAGTCTTTCAATATCACAGCATTTATCTAAGCCTATAAACGGTATTTCTTCTAGTTTATTCGAGAAGCCGCTAAACGTTGTGGAACCTAATTCTAATGATTTGACTTTCACTAATGTACCCAACAGAGCTTTGTGATCCTGAAGACGGCAGATGGAGATATTGACATTTGTCATTGACGTCGGGTACTGCAATAACTCTCCGAAGTAAATATCATTTAATGCCTTTGTTAAGTTGATGTTATAGTAAAGATTGAGCACAGATAAGTTCTGTGGCGATTCCGACCATACCCAGTAAGGGGGCCCGGCTAAATGATTATAAGACAAGTCTAAAGTTTCAATGGTACGACAGAATTTAGGAGTGTCGTCAAAATAAACTATATTATTATATGATAGGTTTAAATACTTTAAATTCTGAAGATTTAACACAGCAGTCGGCACTTCACATAGTGAATTGTTGGATAAGTCCAAATCGTATAGATTAGCTGGGAGGTTCGTATTTTCATTGAAAAACGAGATATGCTTATTGCTTAAGTCAATTGTTGTGATATGCTCTGCCCAGTGTAGTAAGCTGGTGTCGATTGTCTGTGTGATTCCGGTTTTAAACCCATTTTTCTTTCGATTCCTTTTCTCACTATCTTTCTCCATTTATTATCTTTTCTATAAATAAGTTTTTGAAAGTACAATAAACGATTCATTTGATTATCGCCATAAGCATTATATAGTGCACTGATTTTATGTAAATTATTTTTCAAAACAAGCAAAATTTAAAAATAATTCATAACCTCACTTAACGATCTGTCTGTTTTGATTTTGGATCGTAGAAAACAAAGTACTCTGTGAATCTTCTTCTTTATTTCGTTGTGGCAAGAACTCTTCGGTAGAAGGTTATTATTTGTTTGTAAAATTTTATTGTGTAATAGCCCTGCCATACACTCGTCGAGTGGCGAGGGAAGTAGGCAAGAACGTAGTGTGGCCACGTTACTCGTCATGCCGCTCGTCTTGCTCTTCGTCTTGCCCATCATTCCCTGTTTTGTCGGTTTTTTGAGCGCGAGTCAAAGGACCGGCAATGTGAGCGCGAGTGGCCGGCCACACAATCGCCTCGGACGACGCATTCCGCATCGAGCGCTCGGGCGCGTAACACGCGTCATATTTTTTAAATCATTTTTTTAAAATCATGTCTGTCATGAACATTTCCCTATAAGAGCTGGTAGCAAAAAAGAAATGTTTGATGGCATCTTTTAGACCGTTAGTCCATAAAAAAAGCTTCCATAATAAAAATGCATATCGCGCATACTGCCACAGCTTCAACGTCCATTGTATGGCAAAGGCAAATGTCCAAGTGCGGAGCGTCGCGAATAATTGCGCGAGTAGAGCAGTGTGTGGGCAGAGAGGGCAACATCGCGGCAGCGCGAGGAGCAAGGCGATGAGCAGCGCGAGGAGCATAGTGTGGCGGCGGGGTAATAATTAATAAATAGTACAAATAGAAATACGCAACTTAATTATTACATTGGCAGATTTATTCCAATAGGGATATCTTACAGTCAACTATAGAATGGTTGAAAAGATACATATTACTTAATTGGTTTGTTGCAATAAGTACCCTCAACACATAAGGGCGAAGACAAATGAAAGCACAAAGACACACATACAAAACTTACAAGAATTACCAAGAAGATGTCCACAAGAATTATAGCAATGCACCCCTATAGTGGTTTAATCATATTGATTATTTTTGCCTGTACTGCTGAGTACTACGGATTTATTATGATAACTGCGGTTTTTGCAATTGAACGTTTTTAGCGTGTGCCCGCTACAGTGTGACCTGCGGGAATAAGAGTTGTGCGGGCTCAGCGGAATTTCATTAAGACCACGAAACGACTTAATGTAATATTGTATTTTTTTAAACTTGTCTTGCGTTTCTATTTATAATTACTTACGAATATGAGAGATGGCAGTATACAACTAACTATCATTCGGTTTCACAATATTACCCAGTAAGAATCGTTTGCTTGGACTTGATGTATCACACACAGCTAAGTAACCTGTTCCAGTTAAAATTGGCATAAAGGCAAATATAATAAATTATGTAGGATTTGATACGCTTGAGGATTATTTTTGAACTAGCCGCAGGATCGCAACCGTAAATTAAAAATGAGCTTATTTATATTTTTTTATATGAGCAAAAAAGGGGGGCAAAAGAGCATATGGATCACTGATGGAAAGCAATCACCACATAATCGTCCTTGGAGATCAGCAACACCAGGGTCGCCGATGAGCTGCCAACCTATATTACTTCCCTCAAGGGAATTGTTATTTGGCTGCGGTGTTCTGTGAGGTGGAGGTACTTCCCCAGTCGCGCAGTTTAAAAAATACACTATGCTCTACCTCTCTTTTCGCCAGAACCTCGTTGGTTAGTCAGCAGCATGTACCACGTGCTGGCCAAGTTGGCTTTGGTTCAAAGATGTTGATGAACCGCTTACACCCCAAATGTAAAAATTACGAATAAGTACTATTTTTGACTAGGTCGCGGGCCTTATGAAGGACTTCTGCGGAACCATGGTGGCCAGGGTATGTCGTGCGATCCTTGCGTAGTCGGTAGGCTTTTACATTTACTTGCAGTCATTATAACATAACATACTAATATTCAATAACACAAACAAACATACGACCGAAGTCGCCATGAAACCTAAATTGGAACCACTAATAATGTGCTAGAGTTACGTAAGGTTATCGCATCATCACAGGCGGATAGTCCTGGCCGCCCTAGGCCGTGTCTTTGCCGCCCTAGGTCGTATCGTGGCCGCCTAATGCCGAATATTGGTTCTCTTTGCCGACTCTTTATTCCTTACTATATAGTATCTTGGTACTTATTTATCAGCTTCATACTTATTTACATAATTCTTACCCGCAAAACCGCCTTGGCAGTCTGTAATTTGTAAGAATTTTCCCCTAGTAATACCTACCCTGGTCCGACCGCCCCTAACATTTGGTCGCCCTAGGCCCGGGCCTGTTTGGCCAAAAGGAAAAGCCGCCAGTGATCATCATCACCCTATGTCGGCACATTACTGGTAATTGGCCTTCCCAATTCGTTCCATCCGTCATATGTAATCCTCCACCTATAGCCTATATATAATCGGCCACTTCTAGCCGCATTTTTACGACCATTGTTTCATCTAGAAGGGGCCCTAACGCTTCGTCGTCCCTATAAGCAGCCTCCTCTCTAGAATTCCCTCCTCCATCTGCCATCACTGACTCGGAAAATGTGGCCGGCCAACTTCAGCTTGCTAATTCTCATATCATGTAAGTTACCATGTTATATTTATAAACATTCATGATGCAACGCTGCCCCCATCGTACACCATGAATATGTTTTGTAAACTTTCCGCTGAAACAGCCTACCACATAGTTCTCCTATGCCTAGTCCTAACCAGTAACGTCTAGAACCAGTCCAAAAATGATTATACCTAAGAATAGTAGATTTCAATCACTTTATATATTAGTCATTTTAATTGGAATTGCATGTGGTAGCAAAAATTCAGATGAAGGAGATAAGCCTGAAATTGCACGGATAGGCAAAACGAGAAAAGCAGAAATGGGTATGTTCTTTATTAATACTACGTCTATAGTAATACCAGTGGTAGTTTTGGCAGAGATTAATGTTATTACGTTGATCTAGCATACAACAATTTGGAGGCTGTTGTCCCCTCATTGTTGTGTGTTTGTGAATGGAGTCACCAAAACTTAAGGAGACGCTGCGGTTGCAGTGGAGATGTCAGCGCGAGAGAGAGAGAGATTACAGAATACTACTTGTAAGCATATACAGCTTTATATCAGGTGGACGGTACGCTTGTTTAGAAACCGACGTAGCTTAAAAAAATAAACCCTGTTGTTTGTATGGATGGATATATGGATGCTTGTCACTTTTCCGGTTGAACGCAATAATAATATTATTCCGTTATATATTATATAGCAAAAAAATAGTCAAACTTTGCTCCCAAAAAAAAATATTATTAGTAGCAAAGTTTCAGATATCAAGACTTAAACTCTAAGAAATCAAAATCCTTTGGTAATGTTATCGATGTTGCTGAATTTCATGACTTGTATGAGTGTGTTTATTGGGCCAAAGAAGAATTACTGTTACTTATGTGAAATATATGAGCAAGAGTCATTAGGCTACGGTAAAAATTTTAGTAGTCTTCCACGTAAGTATATACACTTCTGGACACATCTATTGGCCCACCTTGCATTTTTAGTTTCGTTTGGTCCTAGCTAAAATTTTATATTAGGTCGAGCAAAAAGTTTTTATGCAGTTTTGAACCTGGCACATTCATAATTTCATTCAATAGTCTTTTTTTGAATTTCGAACACAGAATTTAAAGAAACAAAAGACAATTTGGAGCCTGTTCGTTGATATCCAACAATCGAATACTAAGAAAACTTGATTTTATTGGTTTACTTGGATTTAATTCTTGAAAGTGTGATTTTTCTGTTTGGTTTTGCAACAAACATTACTTATTCTTAACATTAAAGTGAGGTTCTATCAATAATCTATGGATACTTCGCCTGAAGTCGCCGCCCAAGCTGTGGCACTTATCCAGGCCGGACACAGCCAAAGAAATGTGAGTGCTCAACTTAATTTAAGTCGATCTGCGGTCCGAAATGTTTATCGGAGGTACCTAGAGACTGGCGGCTTTGTTCGTCGCCAAGGAAAGCCACGATTTCGGGTCACAACTGAAAGGCAGGATCGATTCATCGTGACGACCAGCTTGAGAAATCGTCACCTTACCTCCATTGAGATACAAAAGCAACTTCGTGACTTCCACGGAGTATCTGTGAGCGCTCGAACTGTTCGGAGAAGGTTAAAAGAACGCGATATGGTACCACACAAGCCAGCTAATGGCCCCAAACTAACGCGAGCGCACCGAACAGCCCCCTTACCACCATCTCTTATTGCGATTCAATAATTGAGTAGATTGCTTATTCATACCAATGAATAAGCGACTCTATTCCATTTGAAATAGAATCGCTTATTCATTGGTATGAATAAGCAATCTATTCAGTTATTGAGTCGCAATAAGAAATGGTGGTAAGGGGGCAGCGCGCCTTCATTTCGCGCGCACTCATTTAAATTGGACTCAGCAGCATTGGAGCCGTGTACTCTTTTCTGATGAGTCTAAAATTGTGTTACATGGCAATGATGGAAGGAAGAAGGTCTACCGACGTAAGGGAGAGCGTTTCGCACAATGCTGCTTTGAAGAGAGGGTTGCTTATGGCGGTGGCTCATGGACTGTCTGGGGCGGTATATCCGCGAACGGCAAAACTCAACTTGAGGTTGTTACGGGACCACGGCTGCCAACATTAAATGCTGAAAGGTACATTCGTGAGTGCTTAGAACCTCACGTGATGCCATACGCGGACTATGTGGACCCAAATTTCCTTTTTATGCATGATAATGCAAGAGCCCATACGGCCGGCATCGTCAGGGAATATCTTCGGGATGTGAACATCACAGTTATGGACTGGCCAGCAAGAAGCCCAGACATGAACCCCATTGAGCACATGTTGGACGAGCTAAAAAGACGTGTTAGGGCTCGTCAGCCAGTTGCCCAGACGATGTAGGAGTTGAAAACTGCCATAGAAGAGGAATGGGGGAGGATCCCTCAAAATTTCATAGAGCGGTTGATAAACTCTATGCCTAATCGTATGAGAGCTGTGGTAGATGCACATGGAGGCAACACGCGTTATTAAATTAAACTTTTATTTGATAAATGTTTTTTATTCAAAAATCAACTGCCTTAATCAAGGCGCATACCCGACTTGTTAGGCGTAGCTCCATGTCGTGTGGTATTCTGAATTCATATTTAAAACAATATGATCGAAAAAGATGGTAAAATGTATCAGGTTTAAAACTGCATCAATAGTTTTTGTTCAATCTAGCAATCATATTTCGGTAGGGGCCATCGAAACCTAAACTCTAAGGTGGGCCAATAGATGTGTCCAGAAGTGTAGTATATAAAAAAGGTATTTTTTAAATAAATATCAAAAATTTATATAGGCGAGTTAATTCCATCAAACAGGTTGTATGCTTGTTTGCCTTAGTGATAGAAAAAATAATAAAAAAGAAGCTATCCGCGAGCCCTCAGTATTGGGGTTTATTTTCCATTGAAGTTTTCAATAACAACGAAAAAAATATTCGTAGCGACAGGTTTGCTATAAGAACAGACCACCTAATCTACCTAGGATAGTTGAGTCTGTGGATATTACTAGGCCGGATTCCGCTTCTGACCCGTGGTTACACTGATTTGTTACACCGGTGTAACCACTGAGCACACTTATGACCGATAGTTACACTAATGTAACTATCGAGCATATCTATTACCGGTGGTTACACTCAAAGTAAGTTTCGATGATAATAGGTGTCCACTCACGCACATGTTACAAAAAGGATAAAGTTTTATTTGTCACCCAAAATATGTAGAATAGCGTAGAATAAAAAATCAAACCGAAATGACAGATAAAAATGTCTTGTTGAAATTCACCCAAATTTAAATCCCTTCTTCCACTTAGGTAACTAAACTTTCGTAACCAGTTACAAGAGAAGATTTTTTTACGCTGTTTGGTAACTAGTTGTGAGAGAACTATTATTTTTTCCTCTTTTGTAACTTTTGATAGTTACGAACGTAAACTAGTCGCATTTCGTGAATCAGTCACATTTTTTTTATTCCACGTCGGATGGGAAACAAGCATACAGCCTACTTGATGTGTGTATAAATGCGCGCAACAAATGTTACTCGTGTGTTACTACCCCGGTTGCTGGCGCTCCTCAGGAGTATCAGAAAACTACCATTCTACAGGGATTTGTTATTTGGCTGCTGTAGAGGTACTTTTCCAGACGGGCTATCGTCATGGCCTATTTCTCACTAACCTTGCCTCCTTGTTATTTAGTAGGGAGTACCACGTATTTTTATATCACTAAGGTGACAAACAAGCATACGTTCCGCCTATCCGATAATGGAAAGCAGTTACCGTAGCCTATGGACGCCTGTAACACCAGAGGCATAACATACGCGTTGCTGACCCTGTAAAAACCTCTTTACGCCCTTTTTGAAGAACCCCATGCTGTAGTCTCCTACCTCCTCCTAATAGATATTGAGCCCCCTACACCACAAAATAAAAATACCACAGTATAACTAATAGTACTTACATACGAAATAGGCACTCTCCGCAACTGAAAGGAGTTTCCTCTCCCGCTCCCCCATTTAAATCCGCGGGCGCAAAATAGTTTCAACTCGCTTAACGCTATAGAACGCCTCGGGTCGCTATTCATTTGTTTTCTCACCTCCAGCTTAAGTGGCCAGGTTGTGATAGTGATATACATTATAATCACATAGGGTCTCTATGTGTCCCTATGATAGGGACTTAAAACCTTTTTGTTTGTAAAGTGTTAGTACAGTACGTTCTTCATCTACGTTTGAAGATACATAACGCATCTTTTTGAAACACGCGAGTGACTGCTTAATCTATTGGTTACAGGTAAAAGGTATTAATGAATGTTCATGTTTTGTTTGTTAACAAATTTTATCATATAAGTGTTTTTAATTGTATACACAGCCATTTTTATACTTAACACATCCCAAAACCATCCTTAACACATCCCAAAACAATCCTTAACACATCCCAAAACCATCCCTAACACATCCCAAAACCATCCTTAATACATCCCAAAGCCATCCTTAACACATCCCAAAACCATCCTTAACACATCCCAAAACCATCCTTAATACATCCCAAAACAATACTTAACACATCCCAAAACAATACTTAACACATCCCAATACAATCCTTAACACATCCCAAAACCATCCTTAATACATCCCAAAGCCATCCTTAACACATCCCAAAACCATCCTTAACACATCCCAAAACCATCCTTAATACATCCCAAAACAATACTTAACACATCCCAAAACAATACTTAGCACATCCCAAAACAATCCTTAACACATCCCAAAACCATCCTTAACACATCCCATACCCATCCTTAATACATCCCAAAACAATACTTAACACATCCCAAAACAATACTTAACACATCCCAAAACCATCCTTAACACATCCCATACCCATCCTTAATACATCCCAAAACAATACTTAACACATCCCAAAACCATCCTTAATACATCCCAAAAAATACTTAACACATCCCAAAACAATACTTAACACATCCCAAAACAATCCTTAACACATCCCAAAACCATCCTTAATACATCCCAAAACAATACTTAACACATCCCAAAACAATCCTTATCATATCCCAAAACCATCCTTAACACATCCCAGAAAAACTTTTTTACTAGCCCCATTAGGATCTTTTTAACTATCAACTATTTCTATTTTAAATGTGACCACTGGTAATAAGTGTGCTCAGTGGTTACACCGGTGTAACAAATCAGTGTAACCACGGGTCGGAAGCGCCGGATTCTAGCCCACGGGGCCGAAATCGAGGTTGAGTGGTGTGAGTAGATTCGCTGAGTGTATGTTTTCCATTGATTTCAATGGAAAATGTATTTGACGATCATTCCTCAAAGACATGATCGATCTCATTTTTTTTTCGACACAAACTTTAAGCATGTCGAGGTCTTTAATTGTGATAAGTTTCATCAAAATCTGTTCAGTGGTTTTGGAGTTTTCGACGTATATAAAGCGTTCCGCTCGCTCCAATCAATAAAACTTATATTATTAATCCTTCAGCCCCCTTACCACCATCTCTTATTGCGATTCAATAACTGAATAGAATGCTTATTCTTACCAATGAATAAGCGACTCTATTACAAATGGAATAGAGTCGCTTATTCACTGGTATGAATAAGCAATCGATGGTGGTAAGGGCTGGTTATTACATTTTTTCGAATACCTAATCTCTCTACACGCACTATTGTTTCTCCTTCACAAAGATAAAATAAAATATACACTATATTTACAATACCTTTCAGACTAAATGGTCTAAAAGGCATTGGAAATAAATTAATACCTTTTACCTTAACGTTGATACATTTTACCTACTAGATATATAAATAGATAGAACATTTTATAGCACACAACAACACAACAAGATACATTTGACATAATAGTGCTATTTAACTAACATTTTTTTCGGTTTGACATGTAGGGACGTCTCCATAATATAACCATAGGTGAAAGAACTACTTCGATAGCACAAAAATCTCTCGAGATATGGTAATTTGAAAATCACAATTTTTAGACAGCCCCAAAACGCTCCATACAAAAGACTACCGAATTATGACGTCACAGGTTTGTATTTTGTATGCATCAAATCAGAAATTTGTACGATAGCTATGTTAAATATTACGTTTATGTAATTAGTATCATAATGAAAGTTGTAGCATTTTTTTTTACTTCTCCATTGAAAATATTATTTTTTAATAATTTCATACTTTTAAAATGGACTTTCCCGCCAAACTTTGATCGACGCTAAAAAAAGTCTGACTGAAGATATTAGAATGAAAGTTTGCAGATCTTTATAGTTTTGTGTATTTTACGATATTGTTAAATAATTTATACAATTTTTAAACATTGGAAAATAGCCTATATGCACATAAAAATACACAATAGGCTATTTGACTAACATTTTTTTTCTGTTTGATATGTAGGGACGTCTCCATAATATAACCACAGGTGAAAGAATTACTTCGATAGCACAAAAATCTCTCGAGATATGTTAATTTGAAAATCACAATTTTTAGACTGCCCCAAAACGCTCCATACAAAAGACTACCGAATTATGACGTCACAGGTTTGTATTTTGTATGCATCAAATCAGAAATTTGTTCGACAGCTATGTTAAATATTACGTTTATGTTATTAGTATCATAATAAAAGTTATAGCATTTTTTATTGCTTCTCCAATGGAAATATTATTTTTTAATAATTTCATACTTTTAAAATGGACTTTCCCGCCAAACTTTGATCGACGCTAAAAAAAGTCTGACTGAAGATATTAGAATGAAAGTTTGCAGATCTTTATAGTTTTGTGTATTTTACGATATTGTTAAATAATTTATACAATTTTTAAACATTGGAAAATAGCCTAATAGGCTATTTTACAAAAAAAAAATGTTATTTGGTTGGATAATCATAAAAGTGATCTACGTGCAACAACGACACAAATGTATTGTGACCTTATTGCAGCGAATGAGCGATATGTCTGCTGTATTAAAAAAAGAATTATGAAAATCGGTTCACAATTCGCAAAGATATCGAATAACATACATACAAAAAAAATATTCAGTCGAATTGAGAACGTCCTCCTTTTTTAAAGTCGGTTAAAAATGCATGTCGACTTAAAATGTGTCGTTGTTGCACCGAATGAGCGATATGTATTAGGAATAATAGCAGTAGCCATCAATGCCAACCGTGTCGCAGTGCACAATATAAAAGGAACTCAACATTAGCCGTGATTACTAATACTGTTTGTGTTTGGTTTTAGCTAAGAAAACAGCCGTTGGATCTCTGTCCAATGTGATAACACAGATACAAAATTTGCCCAACATGGACCTCGGAAGGAAGTTCAGAACGCCGTGTAAAACTGGCAATAAATGTGGAAAGGTCAGTTCAAAGAAAGAAAACTCAATATTTCTATTGAGTTAGAGGTGTACTATTAATTTCTTCTGATTAAATTCGTTCTGAGTTCCAAGGCAGCCGTAGTTTTAACCCCGGTACTGCAGAGAACTTCATCGCCAATTAAATAAATAAATGTTCCTAGACAAATTACACACGACCATCTAGTCCCAAACTAAGCAAAGCTTGTACTATGGGTACCTACTAGATAACTGATATAATACTTGAATACATTTTTTTTTGTAAATACTTATATATTTATAATACATAGAAAACACCCAGACCAAGACAAACATGTTCATGCACACAAATGTTTGTCTTGTGCGGGGATGGAACCCGCGAGCTAGCGATTGCTAGCCTTTCGACTAACGGGCTAGTCATTGCCTTATTGGCGGTCACGGCTGTTAGTCTTGGTTACTTACTAGTACTTGGCTGTTAGTATAATATCTGTGTCTCTATTTTATCCGCCAACCCGCAGTTGAGCAGCGTGGTGATTGACCCGTATCCCAGCAGTGGGATGAATAAAGGTCGACGATGACGACGACGACTCTATATTACAGCACCAAGTGGTCATCGAGACTTCGAGGTATAGAAACGATATTGCTGCAGAATTTTTTTTTGTGTGATAGGAGGTAAAGTACATGTGCAATACATGTACTTTAACTCCTATCACACAAAAAAAAAATCAAACTCTACCTACTTACGAAGAGCAGTGTTTTTTAAAGTGTGGGTCGCGATCCCATAAAGGGATCCCTAGCCTTTACAAGGGGGTCGCGGAAGGTCGTGAAGCTAAAAAGTAAAAATAAGCGCTCAAAAAGATATTATTATTAAGAAAATTTTCATTTTAACGTAACCTACGGCTATGTTAGATACTTCATTATTCATTATATTAACCGATATTATTTATTATATTAACTATGAAAATAAATAAAAATGTACGGATTGATATTTGTAATTTAATAGAATACATACAACTTAGGAATCTGGGAGGGTAAAGGGTTGCAAAAGATTTTTACATACTACGGGGTTCGTGTCATGAAAAAGTATCAAAAACACTGACTTAGAAGATTGTTGTTCCCGCGAGTCACGATTTTCAGGATACGTTTCTTATTTTATACAGCCTAAAATGATGATATTATTTGTATTAATATAAAATACTTTTTTCACAATTTTCACAGGTAGTAAAAAGGCTGATGGTTCCGAAGTTAGCACAGCTTGAGAATACAATAATGGGTATAATGAAGGAGCTGGCTAAAATGTCGCCAGGCTCGCGGCTCCCCGACAAGTTCACGAAAACAGAGCCGATAAAACTATTGTTGGATCAGAATTACAAGTAAGTCAGCAATTACTCGTATTACACTTTTGAAGTGGAAACTTCTTTAGGCGCGCTGTTCACAAATTTAGTAATTTAGATTGTGCCTTAACGCTTGGCTCTGTAATGCTCCTCCGGGTAAAATGCGTAGCGAAACGGAGCGAGAGATGAAGTTTTCACTTTTGATGGTCCAACATATACCGTTTTTTTTTCAAGTAAAACCTTACATACGCCGGACTTGGGGGGTAAGCTGATGAATGCGTGACGAGAGCGTTACTGAAAGTGTGATCAGGCGAACGGAAGTTGAGAGGGAGATGTCAGTTAGTAGAGCTAAAGAAGTTTTACTCAGTCATGTGGTCTAAAGCACACTTCTTTCTTTAAGAAAATTTAATCAACTTCGGTGTCGAGTTTAAACATTCAATTTCAATTTGATATTATTTTTAGTTAAAATTTAAATACAGTAAACATAGAATCCTATAATTATGAAGAGTTTGTTTGTTTGGTCTCAGGAACAATTGGTTGGAATTTAAAATTATTTTAGTGTTGGATAGCTTATATATCATACAATGCTTTGTATCATGCTACGGCCAATAGGAGAATAGCGTCAATTAAAAATGTTGCAAAACGGTGGAAATCCCACACGGGCGAAGTCGGGCCGGGTAGCTAGTTGTTATATTCATATAACATAATATGTATTACTTTTATTAATACCATTATTTTTCAAATACCCAATTATGGCATGAATATTTGGATCGTGCATTGGCATGTGTAAATCAGACCCTGCGTAATCTATGATAAGCTATACTATAGGCTTGCGGAGAATGGAATGCCACCCAGACGATCTTAATACACAATCTAGCTGGTTAACAGGGTTCTGTTACAAAGTAGAGCCGGAGTAATGTATATTCCTGTCCTCGTAGATGCTGTTATGCAAAGATTGATGGGAACATCGCAACAGCATCAGTACTACGCTTTCAATATTATATTTATAGATATTTTATATCGCTGGGTTACGATGAATGCTAACTTAGGGCTTCTTGTACCAACCTTGAAGTATAGATTTAACTATAAACACAGATTGTATTTAGTAAAGTTGTGAAGGTACGTTTACACCACACGAACTCATTCTATTCTACAAAATTCTTTTATTATAAACTGATTTAGAGTTATTTTGTTGGTGTAAACGTTCAATTCTAGCTTTCATTTACACTAAAAGATCATGAAATCGCGTAGGCTTTTCAAATCTATTTTGATTTTTTAAAAATAACTGATCTGACTAAACAATGCGCAGTGAATATGTGATTTGTATATAAATTATATATTTATCTATCTTATTAGTTTCATCATAATTGGGCCAATCCAAAAGTTTATTGTGGAGTTAAAATTGGTGAAATAAAAAAAAAATTGAATCAATTTTCGAAATTGCTTCGATTTTTTTAATAAACTTTGGTATTTCAAAAAAGATTTTTCTAAAAATAAAAATTTCAGTCGCCCACTTAGTGTTTTTTAATCGCTCAATTTATTATTTTCCAAATTTTAGTTCTCATTATTTTAAACTAGATTTACTTCACTCCTCATAGACACAGTACCGGGATAAAAGGAATTCTTGTGTGAGTTAATCTGATTGTATACCATATTTCATACAAATCCGGCGGTATTTCCGAACAATTACGACATGGGAGCCTTCCAGAACAGAGTCTTTATTTCCATTAAAAGCAACAGATCGGCGATCCCTTGGTGATGCTGATCTCCATGGGCGGTGATGATTGCTTACCACCAGGTGACCCACAGGCTCGCTTGCGCCCTCTCAATAAAAAAAAAATCCATGCAGCCGTTTAAAAGAGGAACAAACATTCAGCTTCATAAATATTTACATTGAAATGCCAGTAGAATTAATTTAATTTTCCAATAATTTCAGGGAAGAAGTTTGCATGGACAAGTTGGAGTCTTGCCTGAAGGAGGACAAGCGTCGGAAGCGTATCCTGAAGAAGTTGTTCTTCAAGAAGTATAATTCTATAAGACAAGATTTGATAGGCTACGGGGGGAGGAGACTGTGGGGCGGGGAGGGTAACTTGTTTTACAGAAAGTGATTTGTATTGTATCGCTAATTAAATATATTAATAGTGTACCTACTTTTTCTTTTATTTCCTGTCTCTTGTTTTTTGACATGATAATGGCTTATAAATTTATTAACATCCGCTGCACGCACGAAAAAGCATGACTCTTTGTCACGTTCCGCCTGTGCCGAGCGTGCAAGCGAGAGCGGGGAACAAGAGGTGCGATCGGCCTAAGCGTTCGGCTTGTGACGCATCTACCCCTCTTCCACTCCACCGGTCGATGTTTTCATAAGACGTTATCATGTAAAATTATTTATCGTCAGACTTTATAGACAAGCATTTTTTTTGTTGATTGATTTACTTCTACTTACTTACTACTTACTTCTTCAAGGAAGATACTAATTAAAGATACTTACTCGGCTTATACTTAAGTCGGCTATTTCGCGTGAATTTATTAAAATACACGTGAAACAATTGAAATATTGGCGAACGGTCACTGGCACCAATCTAGATTTAAATATATTTTTATGTTGTGCTAGGTTTGTTGGTTTATATTATCTTTATTGTATATATATAGTGAACATATATATATATATTAGGTTGGGGAAAAAGTCTTTTCGTATTTTATATGAAAATTCAAAACATTTTTTAATAAAGTTTATTTACATTTAACTAAAGTATGTAGGTGCCATTATGTTCGATAACTTTTTGTCATCTTGTAGGTAGAGACATGATCCCATTACTATAGAAATTTTGGGACTTCTGTTCAAAAAACCGCGACAAGTGGTTTTGGCAGTCTTCTCGTGATGTTAACCTGACATTGCCTAAAGAATTCTTAAGAGACCGAAACAGGTGGAAATCAGAAGGTGCAAGGTCAGGACTATACGGCGGATGCATTAACACCTCCCAGTCAAACTCTCTTAATTTTTGCTGAGTGGCTAAAGATGTGTGAGGTTTAGCGTTATCATGATGAAAAATCACACCCCTTCTATTAATTAATTCCGGTCGCTTTCTCTCAACTTTTTGCTTTAATCTCATCAGTTGTTCACAGTAGAGTTCAGAATCGATAGTCCTGCCTGGCGGTAACAGCTCATAATGAATATCTTCCCTTCCAATCCCACCATACACACAGCATCACCTTGTTGCGGGTTAACCCGGGTTTCGCCAGAGTCTCTGAAGCCTGGCCGGTCTTTGACCACGACCTTTTTATGCGCCAAAACTGTTATGTGGTCAATTCCTAGTTCTTCAGCTACGTCGTAACTACTGATATGCCGATCTTGCTCCACTTTTTCAGAAATGGCATCCATTTTATCCGTAACAGGGCGACCAGAGCGACGTGCATCTTTGACATCAAAATTTCCGGATTGAAAACGCTTAAACCAAATTTGTGCTACTCTCACAGACACTGCAATAGGTCCATAATAATCACAAATTTTTTTCGCAGCTTGCGTTAATTTTTACCTTTTTTGTAGTAAAATTTTAAAATGTATCGAATTTCTTCATTAGATTCACTCATCTTGACAGTAAAAAAAACAAATGAAAATCACACATTTACCTAATTTGAATTTGGAATTATCTTTTTTAAAATTTAAACTTTTTATAGATATCAAAACCTGCTAGATACAAATGGTATAACCAAAGAGATTTTATTACAAGTTCATACATACTAAAATGCGAAAAGACTTTTTCCCCTACCTATTATATATGTATATAATATGTGTGTGTATATATATATATATATATATATATGTGTACAAAAGCGGGCTTATCTCTACGAGAGATCTCTACCAGCCAACCTCTGAGATAAAAAAGGGAAGAAGTAGAAATAAATAGAAAACAACAATTAATAATAAGTACTGAGGCTAAAAATACCTTTAAATATAATAATATCCAGATACATCTAAATTTATCTATGAAAAGAAAAAAATAACTAGTTATTTAAGGAGGAAGTAAATCATAATAATAAATTACTTTCTGAACGAATTACACAGCGCCATCTAGTGACAAACTATTGCCTGACTAGATAACTGATAAATGTAGTTATATACCTTTTTTGTAAATACATACCTACACATAGAAAATACACAGACCAAGCCAAACAAACAGTGTTCATGCACGAAAATGTTTGTCTTAGGCTGGATTGAAACCGCGACCTCGTAGTAAGTAGCTATTGCTAACTACGAGAACTGAGCTCGTAAATACGTAATAAGTTTCGTATAAATACAATATCCTGTGCCACAATGATTATCACTACGTCTCAATGCCAGGGTAATACGCTTTCTTCTGAAAACACTAAAAAAGCCTGACTAGAGTTAATATAACGCGATTTATTTATTTATTTATCCATGAACTGTTAAGTTATGGAATGTTCTTTATGCAAAGGTTTTTTCCGGAGACTATAGTATGGAGTTTTTCAAGGTTATAGAGAACCAACATAGCAACTCCTTACTTTCTGGTGACCTCACTCACTCGCAGGAACACAACAACCCTCAAGGGAATTGTTATTTGGCTGCGGTATTCTGTGAGGTGGAGGTACTACCCCAGATAGGCAGCTTACAAATACGCTGTACTATTACTGCATACTGCATAAGAGTGGTAATTTAAAGATAAGTAATCTTTAAATTACCATTCTTATGCAGTATGCAGTAATAGTTAACGCCCGGTGTTGCTGTTGTACTGTTACCAACACTGTAAGTCGGCGGTGGCTTGCTGTTATTAGTACGACTCTATCACAGAATCAATAACAGCAGGTACTAGACGTGTCTCTATCTGTGGAGTTAGATAATTATTACGAACCTAGCTTCAGATTGTCCCGGGACGGTGGGCCCACCACACATTCCCACCACTGTGTCTCCTGTGTAGCCAGGATTAAAAACGGCGACCACCAAAAAAGGCAATGAACAGTGAAGTCCATTGCAGTCCCGGGGGTAAGACTACAACTGCCTTGGAACTCAACGAATTTAATGAGAAGAAATTAGTAAGGGTAGGAAGCTTTTGGAATTTGACTGACTTCCTCTGTTAGCAATGTGAGAGATAGCAATATGACCATTGATGTACAAAAAAACTTTGATGTAAAAAATGGGTTTTTTGTACATCAATGAATATGACAAATAAGGCAGTAGAAGCCTATAGAGATGGGCAGTGAAGTGAAACTCAACTGCCGTGCACCACGAATTGTAAGTATCCAAGAATATCCGATAACTGTTTCTAAACCCATAAAACATACGGGTCTCCTCTCAATCGAGGGGGTTAAAGCATACTTCTCCACGCTGCTCAACTGTGGGTATTCGCCAATGTCAATGTTTTCAAGCCTTAGTCTGCCAGTCGTTAAGTGGCATAACGACTGTTTTCAAATGATAACAGGCCGGGTTAACGGCTTAACGTGCCCTTTCAGTAGGGACTCGCCTCTCTCCTAAATGAGGAAGAGAACCTTGCTACTTGATGGCAAATTTCAGGTTCGCGCGTTAGTGGATCAGTAAGGCAGGCATTTTTTCCTATAACATATTTATTTTTGTTATATTTTGAATTCTAAGAAAATTAAACTAATATACATATATGTATAGACGGTCATTGAAAAGTGAAAACAATAGAAAGAAAAAAAATATGTGTTAAATTAAAAATGGGAGCTGGTAGATTTATTTTTAATGAATTAATTTAAAAGTTAAGGCGAAAAAAATATCATGTTAAGGAAACCGTTAATTAACATTACCTACATGTTATTTATTCAGGCACTATCAAATTAACTGTCAATTTCGTTGTGTTGTCTATTAACATTCCATCCAATGGAGTTAATTTTAACCGTATTAACACTATGTTAATATAAAAAAATAGTGAGGCTGGTTTAAATAACCACCAATGAAATTTCCTTCATACTTAAGTTGATAGCTGTAATGAATGTAAAATTAATTATTATTAAGAGAACATTAAAAAACTTTCCGTCCTTAAAAGTTTGTTTATAAGTCACGTGCAGTTAAATCACGTGTAAATTACATCTTACACAACCCTATTGTATATTTCCTAACATTTATCGAACAATACGATGTTGTTTCTGTAAACATGTTAATAATTTTACAAACTGTAGTTAACGGAAGTTGGAAACCAAATTCTGAAATTCTACCAAAAACTTTTTAGAATTGTTAGTTGAACAACAGCTGCGTACAGATTTGGGGGTAGAAAATCAATTTATACAATAGAAGGTGCAATACACGTTTTGTTAAAGCTATGATAAAGTTAAGATAGTGTTCATAGGATATTGAAATATTTTTTCTGTTAAATCTAAGTTATCTAGAAAGAACTTTGACCACGATGTGTGAGACGAGACTGAAATTGCAGATGGTTATCATAGTATTAACTATAGTTTTAAAAGGGCTTTATGCAGTAGATGACTGTAAGTATTAAACATATTATTGATTACATTATATACTACCTACTTAGGTTAAGAGAAAAAAGCAAAAACGAACATCTATGCGTTAACACGAATTTCAACCTCTACGTGGCGATTAACTTTCAAAACGTAAAAATTATTTACACCGCTACATATTTAGGTTGTATTACATACGATTCACCAGTGCTGTGGGCTGACAGGGCTACTATAGGTGCCGCACATCTTAAATTGCTTCAAAGCCAGCGCCTTACTGTAAAATTCATTGTTTATTGCTTTTTTTGGTGGTCGCCGCTGTTACTCCTGGCTACACAGGAGACACTGTGGTGGGCCCCCCCTCCCGTTACCTACTTAGGTTGTAGGTATATTTTTCCTTGAACGCTTACGACTCCCGCGAGGCGGTTGTGTAAGAAGATTTGGCAAGAAGGCTATATGAGATTCTTGCCTAAGCATTGCGAGAACATTATGTAGCGTATTCTTTTCTCGCCCAAAAAAGTTTTGAAATCGCTTCAAAAAACATATCAGTACAGTATTTTTTTTTGTATTACGTCGAGTGACAAGCATTTCTTTCTTTCTGACAAGCCTCAAAGGATTTGTTATTTGGCTGAGATATTCTGTAAGGTGGAGGTAACTTCCGCAGTCGGGCTTACAAATACGGTGTACCCTGCCTCTCTTTCGCCAGAGCCTTTTTCGCTAGTCGGCAGGGTGCATCACGTGCAGGTGAGGTTGGCTTTGGCTCTAAATATCGTGGTGAGCCATTTACACCAGATATTCGTCGAGAACGAGAAAGCGAGGAATTATTCACGTTCAGGTTTGAGGGTGTAAGTTTATTTAGATTGAAGGAATGTAAAGTTAATGAGGTTTTTATTAATAAATAAATATTGTCAGACAAATTACACAGCGCCATCTAGCCCCAAAGTAAGCGAAGCTTGTGTTATGGGTACTAGACTAACTGATAAACATACGTAAATACATACTTATGATACATATAAAACACCCATACCAATTTAAATGTATTATAAAGCCCAAGGTATAAAATGAACGTAAGTACATTTAATTTATATTAACTAGATGGCGCTGTTTACACCTGTATACAGAGAGTATTTTATTTTGGTTACGAAAATCTATATTATGAACATGAATATTATGAAGTGTATTACGTAATTGCATAAAAGGCTTCCTCATCATCATTATCAGCAATGTATTATATTATATACAATGACAGAATAATTTTAAATATTTACCTCGTATAAGCAAGTTTACTTGTAGCAAGGCATGATATGAGCGTGCTTGCTCCATATCGGCATCAACCCATAATCCCTCAATCGAAGGCGTTTAGAGAATATTCTACCACGCTGCTCAACTGCGGGTTGATGGAGGCCAGTGTTCTCAAGCCGTCCTAAGGCCCCTGACTTGGCTTAACGACTCTCATCCCTCCGAAGCTCCGAGACAGGCTGCGGTCGACGTTGCTTAACTTGCGTGTTCGATTACACTGACGCGCGCAACGACGCCATCCACCTCTGCCATATAAACTAGCTAAAAAAAGGGCTATTCGTTTTCGAAATTCTAGTAGAATGATAGAGTATATGTTCGGACGGATTTCTTGATGCGTGGTTGATTGGTTGATTATACTTCCGTTATGTCATTTTTCAGCCCTTTTATTTTCTGTGACGAGAGCGCCTCGATTTTTCGGGATCTTGCAAGATCATCGCGGTCAGCCGCTTTCGGTAGAAGTGTCCGAGGAGTACATGGATCAGGACTACATAGCCACAAACAGGTATGTCACTAATAGCAACAATTTACATTTACACTTTTTTCATTTTGAGGTGTAAAGTTCTTCGTCAGAGCTATCCATAACGTACAGTTGCACGCAGCTTCTGGAAGTACACTGTATTTAAAATCCGTCAATGCGCTGCGACCCGGACCGTCACTAATATGCTAGGTCAGCATTTTGCTGTGCGCTGCGACCCGCTCCGCCCCGCTGCGGCCCAACATAATGTGCGCGTACCATAAGAGCTCTTTTATAATCTTTGAGCCAAAACTGACCACCTGCACGTCGTGCACTCTGTTGATTGACTAATGGCTTAAGAGCCGAAGCCTCAATTATTATTTATTTTCTTTGGGATAATATCAGAAATCACTTCATTCTTTGCCTGACCCCTGCCAGACAAACTTAAAATTTAATAAATTGTAAGCTTGAGCATGAGTTGGATGTGTTGTGTTTGACCGCTGGATGCCCAAATGAATTTTTCTTCGAGATATTTTGGCGATTAGTTAATTTTCAGCTTTTATAAAATGATGAAGGTCACAGAATCTAAAACTTTAATATATAATTTTCTTTTTCTAGGAAAAGACACAAGATCGATTGGAATAAGTAAGTATAATCAATGTGAATGTAAAACTATTATATTTATATATACAAGATGTATTCTCATGCTTTCATAATTTGTATTTATTTTATACTTCTAAGTGAGAAATAAGTATACGACATACCAGTTACCGTAGCCTATGGACGCTCGCAACACCAGAAGTGTCATCACCTCATGCCTTTATGACCCTGTAAAAACCTTTCTTGGAAAACCCCATGCTGTAGACTCCTGGTAAAATCATCTCCCACTAAACCTCGTCCTCTTCGCCAGTGTCCAAAACGCTAGTTCTTCCTACTGCGCGTACTATTTAGTTCTATAATTGTTTTTCTTATCGTGCTGCCTAATTATGGAACCAACTACCTTCTCATATCCGTGCCCATCTGTCACTTTCTAATGGAAATGACAGATGGGCTCTCTCGATAAATAGCTATCTATCTATGTTTATGAGTATATTAGTGTATAAGTATGTCCCTCACCCCCGTCCCGTTACCGACTTGATTTTAAAAGGTTAATATGTACTCCATTTCCAGGAATCCCTTGGACATGGACGACTTTGACGACGATGACACTGAAGAGATCATGGAGGACAAAGACAAAGATGTGAAGATTCCAAATAAATACAACTTGCAGGCAGGGCCGGTGTAGATACAAACTTTGTCACGAAGTCAAGAACCTATATAATAAATATATTTATGTTAGAGATGAGTGTGTCATTTCTTGCCTTATAAACTTGCTTATAAATCATTGTAACGCTACCGTAGTGGTAGAAATATTAACAAATTAATCTTCTTCTTCTTCCTCTCCTATCGGAGGTTGGACAACATCACAGCAATTCTGACTTTTGATGCCGCTGTTCTGAATAAGGAGGTGGTACTGCAGCCGAACCAGTCCCGTAAGTTTTTAAGCCATGAGTGTCGCCTTCTTCCCACGCTGCGTTTGCCTGCAATCTTTCCCTGCATAATGAGCTGAAGAACTCTGTATTTCTCATTTCGCATCACGTGTCCAAAGTAACAAAGCTTTCTTTGCTTTATAGAATTGAGGAATTCTAGTTTTTTCTTCATAAAAATTAATGTACATGACAAAAAACAGGAAATCAAAGAAAAAAATATAAGTAAAATATTAATTCTATTTGGGGTATAGTGTTCCATCAACATCTTTGAACCAAAGCCAAATCACCTGCACGTGGTACTCACTGCTGACTGACAAACAAAAAAAAACCTAAAATGTCTACTTACTATATTTCGTCTATCTTTTATAAATAAAAAATATGCATAGTGGATTAAAAATGGCGATATTAAGGTAATTGTGCACTGTCGTGAGAACTAAACGAGTGTGGAATTTTTCCGCTTAGCTTGGAAGATTTGATTATAGACACCGTGGTGAAACAAAATAAAAGCTTATAATAATAATAATTTATTTCAATAAAAAAATATAAGAATACAAAAATATTTTCACTCTCCTAACTCGTCATACATAGCGTCAAGACGATCCTCGACTGACGTCGGAATCGCGTCTGGTTCGGGGAAGAGAGGCATCCGCGCCATCTCGAGGGACTCCTCGGAATACTCCGTGGACTCATCAGAGTACTGATCATCCAGGTGATCCTGGTAGATCTTCTCGCATTCAGAGGGATGCTCACTCTTCGGTGTGCTGGGGTGGTAACCTATAGCTTCGATTGGTCCCACTGTTAGGTACGGCACTTGAGTCGTCACTTCGAAATGTTTACCTGAGAAGTAGAAATTGAATGAAAATTATTTATTTGCCTCTGGGCCCTTGTGAGCACTTAGACACGTCTTACATTCGTTGAATATTGTTTTGGGGTGTAAGTGGCTTACCACGATCTTTAGAGCCAAGGCCAACCTCACCTGCCGGGTAGCGAAAAAGGTTCATGCAAAAGAGAGGTAGGGTACAGCGTATTTGAAAGCTGCCCGACTGGGGAAGTACTGCGGTACCCTCATAGAATACAGCAGCCAAATAACAATTCCCTGGAAGGTTGTTGTGTTAGTGTGAGTGAGTGACGTCACCAAAAAGAAAGCAAGCAGTATAGGCTGGTTACGGATCGGCGACCCCTTGGTGTTGCTGGTCTCCATGGGCGGTGGTGATTGCTTTCCTTCAGGTTACCACAAGCTCGTTTGGTCCCCTCTCATAGAAGTTACATCGATGTATCTGACCAGTCTACCAATAGCAATCCTTATTTTCGCGCCCGTCACACGTCTCTAACGTTATTCGTTGCGTAACTGGCGCTCCTTTTATTGCGTCAGTTCTAGACTTGCGCAAAACAGTTCACTGAACTGAAAAGAGAGATGCAGTTCTTTTGACGCAAATGAACTACATCACTCATCTAGTTCATTTAGTTCAATTGCTTCATTTAGTTCAATTACTTCTGTAGTTCTTTTGACTCACTTAGTTCGTTCAGTTCAATGTATCTTTGATTCAATCTACTCAGTAGTTCTGTTGACTGTTTCCTTCTACATTCTTCTCAGTTCTATTGCATCATTTTGATGGCATTGTATTTTTGTATTAAGTAAGTACCTATAACTAATTAAATATTTTATAAATTCCCTTACAAATATTGATTTTCCTTCAAACTTTTCACAGGCTTAGGACTGTCAACCTTGAGTAAAAAGAAATTACTTAGTAGTTAAAATAATAATTAATATAAAAATTGAGCCTATTTTCGCTAACAGCTTATGGTTCTTATGTCCTTAGCCTTCGAGTTCTAATTCGGTCAGTCAACCACGCACGAAACTATCTGTCTCGTTTTATCTCGAACAATTTCGGAATCTTCCGTCCTTTTCGCTCTCTATTTGGCATTACAACATATCTCTCTCATTCTAGCTCGTACGCTTTATGTATTTCCGTTCTTTTTACTCTTTGTCACTCGATTGAACTAAATGACGCAGTGAACTACATGGGACAAGAAAGAGTGAGTGACAAGAACCGGCTTGTATGGTGAACTGGTACAATTGAACTACTCACTCAGGAACTACACAAGTCTAGTCAGTTCGTATCGAGACGGAATCGTGAGTGCACGTGAGTAGCTAATTCCGTGGATTGCAATTTTAGTTACACACACAGGAATATAAATATGGATATATTTTAGGCGTATTTTTTTTAATTTCGTTGAAAGTGGAAAGCCATTGTTTGATTAGAATTTCACGTGCAACGACACCATCGAGCTTCTAAAAAACACAAGCAATATATTAATCCTCAAGGGTCTTATTCGGTCTTCTGTGAAGTAGAGGTTCCTTAGTCGGACTCTACACGGCCTAGCTTTGCTAGAGTGTTTGTTAGTCGGTATAAAGCGTAGGTGAGGTTGACTTTGACTCTAAAGATGGTGAGTATTTTTCTATATTACGTGAGGTGGCAGACTAGCTATGGTCCGCTTGATATGAAGCAGTTACCGAAGGATAAGGACAGCTGCAACGCACAACTTCGGTCGTGTGCCGTTCTTCAGCTTCAGCTCGCTGCAACTCTCTTCATCATGGTAGCTTCACTCAAAACACTACAAGGTGTCCTTCCCTAGTGGAGCCGCTTATAAATTATGCTGTGCTCTACATTTTTTTTTTACCAGAGAAACGTTAGTTGTTGATACAGCTAGCACTTAGAGGAACTTTGTAGGCATTTATGAATTAAATTGTCGGGTGGGAGACAAGCATACAGCCCGTCTGATGTGAGCGATTACCGTACCATGTATAACGTTCGCACATGAAATATTCTTCGTGCGCCGCCACCTCCACTGCCAATGCATTAACTCTTTCTCGTACTTAATTAAACTTATTTTTACCGACCGGTTTCGCCTATTTTTATCAATGTAAAAAAACGTTAGTTAATTAGCAGGGTAAACCACGTGCAGGTGTCTGTTCTAAGATGATGGTGAGACATTTACATTCCTAGCATGTACCCCTGCGATGGTGAACTATTTATATTTGTACCCTAAATGTTTACTTGCAAATCTACATATTAAAAAAATGGTGTAACTGTGTCGTGGCCGCCGGCCACGTGTTGTACGTGAATACGTTATATACACTAAAATTATCTCAAAATGCCAACGCTTCCCCCTCCCACGCACGCGATATTCCATAGTCCTTATTTACCGTAATAAATTCTTTGATCCTTCATCTATCCAGTGGTGCCAGTGGTGTGATTGAATTTTGAATTGAGATAATAGATTTGTAGCAACACCAAACTATTTATATATAGATAGATCTAGATTTTGTTATCATTCGTTTTTTTTAATTGCCTCCCTATGGAAGCAATTTTAAAGACGTATTCACGTTTTTTTTTATACTACATCGGCTGGCAGACAAGCATACGGCCCGCCTGATGTGAAGCGGTTACCGTAGCCATATTAACGCTCGCAACATAAAATATTGCTCGCGCGCCGCCACCCCCGCTGCCAACGCAGCATCTCCTTCCTTTCTTTCTGTTGACCTCACAACAACCCTCAACGTAATTGTTATTTGGCTGCGGTATTCTCTGAGGTGGAAGTACATTACCCAGTCGGGTAGCTTACAATTACGCTCCCTACCTCTCTTTTCGCCAGAGCTTCGTTTGTCAGTCAGCAGGGTGCACCACGTGCAGGTGAAGTTGGCTTTGGTTCAAAGATCTTAATGAACCACTTACACGCCAAAATACGTAAAAACCCCACGTAAAAAAAACCTCAAAACAATTTTATAGTAGGTACTCACGATCAATGTGGTCTGGTATGATAACAGTGGCGACCGTCTTCGCCACCCTCTCGTCGTAGTACTCTCCCGCGAAGGCAACGTTCCCTCCCTCGTACACTATCTTCGAATCTTGCTTGGCGTGGCAGTCGCCTGTGTGCAGCTGGCGCCGACCGGAGAGCTCGTGTGGGACATGAGGGGGAGGTATCTCTGTGAGCGGCACGAAACTCTTGCCAATGTTGGCACCAACCGGTTTCACTTTGACCAACCTGCATTAAAATAAAATTTAATATATCCCCGAATGGTAATGAGTAGAGTGAGAAAGAAGATATGGCAACATTCAAGTTTAAGGATTATGTTCGTACCGCATCGCAAAAGGAGCAGAGTAGAGCTGCCTAGAGTTCTGAATCTTTGTATGTGCTAAATTAGGTTTTAACCCCTCACTTGCCACGGTCCAATGGTGGATACAGCGTTGGTAAAATTTGTGGCATGCCAAAGATTAATTGTATTTATTGACTCAATTAAAATTAGCTTAGAAATTTGGGACCTACGTTGCATTTGTGTTTTTAACCGACTCCAAAAAAGGAGGAGGTTCTCAATTCGGCTGTATTTTTGACGTGACAACGTCTTATAAATTGGTTAGCCGGGTGACACTTCAAGAAACTGGGTCACGTTATGCGCTTACAATGAGAGCGAGTGAAAGGCGCGTGCCTTTCACTCGCTCTCATTGTAAGCGTGTCGTGGACGCGTGTCCCTTCTAAGAGCGAGAGAGACAGACAAAAAAAGTGAAAGGCATGCGTCCCTTCCACTCGAAAACATTTTACCACTCAAAGTCGTTGTCACGTAAAACTTTCGCCCGTATACCGACTTTACAGGCAACCAATTTTTTTTTGTTTGTTACTTAATTACTCCGTGATTTATAAACCGATTTCAAAAAAAACTTTTTTATTTGAAAGAGTATACTTCCATATTGGTCCCATATTTTTTTCATCATCATCATCATCATCAGCCTGTATCTATATACGTAAATGTAGAGTAATGTTTGGAGTCGTTTTTTTTTTGTTAAAATTATTACTGCACGGGATAGATATGAAAATAAACTTTATTTCAAATAACTTGTTTTTACATAGAACATGGCCAGGGTATCCTTTTAAGTAAAACTATATACTTGAGCTAGAAAACTCTGCTCTTCCTTATTTGCAATAACTAAATAATTTGCAATGTTTATTAAAAATAGGAAAAAGAAAATAAACCTTGAACAAAGTAACAACATGGATACGTAATACTAATGACAAAAATAAAATATACAACCTTAGTGTAGATTATGATATAAATACTAGCTTCTGCCCGCGGCTTCGCCCGCGTTAATGTCAGTTATTGATAGATAGATATATAGATAGATCATTTAGGGGTATGAAAATTATATGATGGCTGATTCTCAGAACTACCCTATATGCACACAAAATTTCATAAAAATCGACACGAGAATTTTATATATTAGATAGTTTGCCAGAATCAATACGTGTATGCGTGAGATATACTTACATATTAACCAATGCACTGCCACTAATATTACAAGAGACATATCTCAAAATTTGCAACACGGCAACAATATTCAACAACATCTTGAACAATTCAGAATTTCAGCGTAATGACATAGTTGCGGCCACTTTCGTAATATCCAGCGGTGTTCGTGAGCAGGTCTTTTAAGCTAAACCAGCATATAATCGTATTATCTTGATAATTCTAACAATACTAGAAACGTTCATTGTTGTAGTACAATGAAACAGGTGGTATCGTGGTGCATACCTTTTTATTTCGTATTGCAATGCCGATGGTCGTGAACTCAGATCGTATGCTAATCACGTTTCGTTTTAATTCGATAGGTAGATTTAAGTTAAAACGTTTAGTGATTGCAAGATTGGGATATTTGTTTTGTTCAAAATACTCCTTTGTTCCTTTAGAAGTTCTTCTAAAACGACTCGAAATTTATATGATCAGAACTGCAGTCGCTATTAAATTATACGAGCAGACGGGCATTTATCAATTTACAGGCAATTTTATCGACACTACTCTGCATGCTTCCGCTACCAATTAGAGGATGCCTCGTGCAGAGGCGAAACACGTGTCGCAGAGATGACCACGGCAGTCGGGGCGGCAGCATTCACATGATTCAGATGTTGTAGATTCGCCGAGGCAACCATAGAGAAAAGACTAAGAAAGTAAAATAACGTAGAAGAAAGTCCTCCATCCTTAGTGGGAATGAGAAGATTTTAATGAAGATCTACGCAAACCTGGGACCCTACAGCCGAAGCTGAAGCCGATTACATCGGATTTTTTGGTTGCGAAAATCAACCTTCAACTTAGATTTATGCTACTTGTGTTTAGGTTAACTGGTAGAAACGATGGAGCTCTATCGACTAAGCCGAAGGTGTCTGGCAATAACTTAATCATAAGACCTTTCGAATCAAGATATTCAGTGGTTTCAGCTTCGACGGTAGGACCCCGGGGGTAGTATAAATTGCAATTATACTCGCGCCTCGTCCTCTAGATTAGTATTTACACAATGTAGTATCGCATACGTACCACCACTCAGCACTAAGTTTAGAGATGTAGTTTTATAGCTTTATTTTAAAAAAAAAATCTTTGTGGGTAGACTAACCTGATTTCTGACCAACATCGTACCCGTTTCTCATTCGCAATTTAGTGCTCAACCACTCAACACCTCTTCCGTTTTATTTCGTGTTTCAAAGTTATACAGTTATCTTCAGTGTATTTTATTAATAAAAATGCCGAAGCGTAAGCAATCCAATGAAGAAGATATGGATCGTATACAACGAAAAATAAAAAATAAAAATTTGAAAGAAAATTAAGTAAACGTATAAACAGTGTCAATTCCGATACTTCGCCAGATATGGAAGAGGTTTTACCTCTTACGGATTATGGCGCAGGTATTTACCTATATTTTTTATTACTTATTTTGAATTGACGCCGTATTGTGTGCAAACTGAGCAGTCATTGGGGCTGTCTCGCTGCATAAAAATACAGTTGGCGTTACCTCCGAAGTATTTTAACCTAACGCATTATTATTCGTTTTTTTGGCGTATTTACGTCACATAATCGTGCAACCTGAGCAGTCATTGGGGCTGTCTCGACGCACATACACACACATAAAAACTGTATTCACTGTATGTGTATACAGTATGTGTATACACTGTATACACATACAGTGAATACAGTTGGCGTGCATTTCTTTCGGGATCTAAAGCATTATATTTTCCTTTTTGGCGTATTGACGTCATGTGATTGTGCAACCTGAGTGGTCGGGGCTGTCTCGACGCACATAAATACAGGCTAACCTCATTATTCGTTTTTTGGCGTATTTACGTCACATAATCGTGCAACCTGAGCAGTCATTGGGGCTGTCTCGACGCACATACGAGTGAATACAGTTGGCGTGCATTTCTCTCGGGATCTAAAGCATTATATTTTTCTTTTTGGCGTATTGATGTCATGTGATATGCAACATGAGTGGTCGACGCACATAAATACAGGCTAACCTCGTTTTTAATTTTTGACGTGACAACGTCTTATAATTCGATGGAGCCGAAAAAACATGACTCATGCGGCGTTACCTCGCTCTAAGGCGTTCCATAAAAAAAAATATTTTGAAAAATGCAAACATTCCATCAGTTTTTTCTTACGACGTTGTCACGTTCAACTATCGTCAGTAAACCGACTTTACAGACAACCGATTTTTATTAAATAAATATGTATCATTTTTGCGTCTGCGTTAAGAAAATCATATTGATGGTTTTCAGTACATTATGACCGAGTGATTGGCTAATTGAATTACCTGAAGAGACCATCGATAATAACCAGACTGATATACCCGTCTCTGAAGCTCAACCAGACCCTATAACAATAATATCGTCACCACAACCAGGACCTAGTTATTCTATCCCTACTCCCTTCTGAAGAGAACATTGTTGCTCAAGAGAATATTTGTTTGGATGTGCTGAAAATCCTAGGCGAGGATCATAGTACGAGTAACGTTCAGAAATATGGATGTTAACAGAATATTATGCGACATACAGCATGCAGATTCAGTGACTTTATTCTGTTCGCACTTAAGAGCGACATGAAGGAACATCTTAAAAATACAAAAATCGATTCATTCTTTTTCGGTCAAGACCATTCGGAAACCTTAAAATCTGCCAATGCAGTGAACAAATCCAGCGCAGAGTTAAAACCTGAGCAAGTAAAGTCGACTGTTCTGAGACGTTACAACCCGGCAGGACAGAAGCCCATGCCTTTAAACCGCAGAGCGCCGGCTGAGGCACGCAGGGTGCCGGGGCCGGCGCCCCCGCCTCACCCGCCCCAAGCGACCTGGAGACGAGAGGCTGCCCCGCGCTACCATACGACGTATCCTCACCCACCGCTGCCCGCGCACACATCGAGGCCATCGCATCAGCCCCGGGGCCATCCCCCGCCGCCACAGCTCCGCTGGTACTAACAGTTAAGTACGCTGGCCGATTAACGTCATTTTATGAACAATGATCCCTCATTACTAGTGATCGCACCATTCTATCTTGGATAGATGGTTACAAAATTATTTTTTCGCGCCCTGTTGTACAACACACATTGCCATCGAAACGTGTTCACTCAGATACCGAAAAAGCTCACTTTATCGAGGCCATTAACAATTTATCAGAAATTGTTGCTATCTCGGAATCCCAGCCTTGTAAGGGGCAATTTGGATCTAATATTTGTCTGGTGTCAAAACCGAATGGCAAGAAACGGTTCATATTTTCGGTTCATATTACGGTTTATAAACGAATTCATACAAACTGACCACTTTAAATTTAGAAAATCGGAGAACTGCAATAAAATTAATCACACCAGATTGTTATATGGCTACATTTGACCTCAAAGATGCATATTTTTTAGTCAAAATTCATGAACATTCCAGAAAATACCTCCGGTTTATATTTGAAGATAAAATGTACGAGTTCAATGTTCTGTCATTTGGTCTTAACACTGCACCTTATGTATTCACTAAGATAACGAAACCTATAGCTAAACTTCTGCGTGCCGCACGGTTGGTTTCTACACTTTATCTGGATGACTAGCTTTTATTTGGTAATAATTATCAAGATTGTATGACAAACATTGACTTAACTAAAAGATTATTAATTTCACTAGGTTTTATTATAAACGAAGAAAAAAGATTTTTTTTTTCTACCATCAACGTCATGTAAATTCCTGGGAATTATATTAGACTCTCATAGGCTTATTATATATTTAACCAACAGAAAAAAGACAACGTATCAGAGCACATTTGGAACATTTCTTACATGTTAAACGATGCAAGATTAGAGATTTTGCACAATTGTTAGGTTTACTGGTTTCTACATGTCCAGCCATCGATTATGGCTGGCTACACACTAAAGAAATGGAAAGGTGCAAATATCTTAACCTTAGGAATAACGACGACTATAATAGATATATGAATGTACCCAATTCTCTTCACCCTGATATTTATGGTGGCTTGAAAGGATAGATCATTCGCATCGTATTCGATACAATGATTATCATAGACAGGTGTATTCTGACGCCTCAACTACGGGGTGGGGGGCCGCCTGTAATGGTGAAACTGCACGTGGCCAGTGGTCAATCGATGAAAGACAAAAGCATATAAATTATTTAGAACTTCTTGCCGCTTTTATTGCCCTAAAGATATTTGCGCGCTACCTATCTAACTGTTGAGGATCGACAACTCCACTGCCATCGCCTATATAAATAGGATGGGCGGAATACAGTACCCGCACCTAACCCAAATGTCCCAGGTAATTTGCGAATGGTGTGAGAACAGAAGGTTTTCATATTCGCATCATACATCAGATCTAGGGACAACTCTATTGCCGATTATGATTCGCGAAGGTGCCACCCTGATATAGAGTGGGGGGCTAGCAGATTGGGCTTTCGACATTTTAATCAACTTTTTTGGTACTCCAAGTATCTATATTTTTGCAAGCCGTGTTAACAACAAATGTGCATCATACATCTCCTGGCATAGAGATCCAGATGCCGTAGCGATAGATGCTTTCACAGTTTCCTGGAGTGGATTAAATTCTTATGCCTTTGAATCCTCCTATTTCCGTTATATTAATAGACAATGCTCAAGGCATAGTAGTTGTACCATTTTGGCCAACACAGCCTTGGTATCCGTTGTTTAGGTCCCTGCTTATTTCTGAAATGATAACATTTCCATCTTATTACGATGCATTATTATCTCTTTCCAGCTCCCGTCAAATACATAAGACAATTAATTACCCTGGTGGCAGGAAAATTATTTCCGTGCGCGTTGTTAAGACGGAGCATACCATCATCGTATATGGACATAATGTTGGCATCGTCGTCAGACAGCTCATACATCCACCATTTTTTCAAATAACTGTCATACTGCTTAGTATGACAGTTATTTGAAGTTTAGTTGGACACATTGTAAAAATAATTCAATTGACATTTATGATGCTTCTGTACCAAATATTCTTTATTTTCTCACGAAACTTTATAATGAAGGATGTCAATATTGAACCTTGAATTCATGCAGATCAGCACTATCTTTACTATTAGGACCATCATTAAGCAAAGACGATAGGCTGTTAAGATTCCTTAAGGGTGTTTTTCGGTTACGACCAACCCAACCAAAATATAATTTAACATGGGACACTAACCTTGTTGTAGACCACCTGAGTTCATGGTATCCTAACAATGAAATATCTTTTGAAAATGTAACGCTCAAAAGTGTAATTACCAGAGACCAATTACCTCTGATAGCGATGATTGAGCTTTAGCACGATCTGTATTTGTTTAAATTATAATGATTGTTATACGAGGGTAGGTAACCTGACTTAATTACGTTAATTTTCATGTTTTAAATAAATGACAATAGTTAGATTATATATATACCGTACAAAGTTTGTAACGATATGTAAGTATCTGACACAACTATTATAAGAATAGTTGACGTGCAGAAGGCCAATTCTCGTATTTTTTCTACGAACGCAGATCGAAAGTTGACCGAATCGAGATTGAATTGTGAATTGATTATAATAAATAATCGATTAAAATTTCATGAATTAATTATTATCAATTCTTGTTGTTGGCAAAGTAACATTCTTAGTTTGTTTAATTTTCACTCATATTTCGATATAATCCCGCTTAAATTTAATATTGAAGTTACATATTGTGTTACGAGAATACCAAATGTGACATATTTGAGATCGAGACTGGATCGAAACTGAATTTTGACTGTATTTTAATTACGAGAATTGCCCCTCAGGTTATTATTTAGAAGTAAATATATTTTAATAACACATTTATAAATTAATATACTTTTATATAAATTAATATAATTTAATTAAATAAATTAATAAAATAATTTCTGTTTATATAGATATTGGTTATTCATTGATGATATTCCCGCGTTAACTCTCAAAATCTACATTGTGTAAATACTAATCTAGAGGACGAGGCGCGAGTATAATTATGATAGAACTTCACTTACAGGTAAGTTCGTTTAATCATTAAATATCAGGCTAGGGTAGAATACAGAGGTATGTAATAAATTAAAACTAAAGATATGTATTCGTTTGGTAGTTGAATCGAGTATTCCTCTTCTTTTTATAGTCGACTGTATCGAGATGCCAAGTCTGGTTGCCGCCGCAGGAGATCAGCGTGAAACAGCCGCCAAAAACGATGGGAGGATCCGTGTCCGGCACACATATATTGTCTTGACAAAATGTTGCTGTACCTATAAAAATACAGAATTATCGGTTACAAATTTATAGGCCTTTTGATTTTAAGAAACAGATATTATGTCGACATTTCGTTCGATCGCCATGGCGTAGTATCTATGTTTTCACAGGGTTGTCTCTCTGTGTGTAGTATTTGATATTACATATTCCTGGACAAATTACACATGACCATCTAGTCCCAAACTAAGCAAAGCTTGTACTATGGGTACTAGATAATTGATATTATATTTAAATACTTCTTTTTGTTAATACATACATATAATACACAGAAAAATACCCAGACTAAGACAAGCAGACATGTTCATGCACACAAATACTTGACTTGTGCGGGGATCGAACCCGCAACCTCGGAGTCAAAGTGGCCTTTGCTAGTCATACGACCACCACCGAGGTCATCGAATTTTAGAACTTCCAAGAGATTTTCATCAATAATTTGGTATTTTATTACAGAATTCTTAGAGATACCCGAAAGACTAAATTACACATAGCACTGGGCACGCGTCATTAGCTTGTCCTTTTCTCACTATTTGGGGTCTGTGCAGTATGTCTTTTTCTTCAATTTCACAATTTATCATCATCATTATCAGCCTGTATGAAGTCGCTGCTGGATATAGGCTTTTCTCAATGCTTTCCACTATATCCGATCCTCCGCTTTCTTCATCGAACCGCTACCAGCCACCTTTTTGAGGTGGTCATTCACCTTTATTAGCCGTCATATCTACAGTTACCTCTTTCTTAGTCGTATAATTTCTCACACAATCCATCCACACAACACATCCACACACACAACTCGAACAAACGTCATGCGTATCCTATCCTCGTATATGTGTAGGATGGATATCGCTTCCGAGTTCCGACAATTATCAGTAAAGCTTTTTAAGATTCTCAATTTTTTTTTATACCACTAAAGTGGCAAACAAGCGTACGGCCCACCTGATGGAAAGCATTACCGTAGCCTATGAACGTCTGTAACACCACCCGACCCTGTAAAAAGCTCTTCACGCCCTTCTTGAAGTACTCCATGCTGTAGTCTCCTGAGAAAACCTCGACAGGCAGTTCACTCCACAGTTTGATAGTACGCGGGAGAAAAGATCTGCGACGAACTTCAATATCTTAACTTGTGGAATGAACTACCTGGCGAGTTTTACCCAGGAGTCTACACTATGGGGTTCTGCAAGAAAAGAGTGAAGGGGTTTTATCTATAGGCTGCGATAATTGTTTACATGTGCGTCGTATGCTTGTTTGTCACAATCAGTAGTAAAAAAATACTCCTTAATGAAACTGCTGTGAATCCTGACTAAATATAGGAGTGTTGTTCCATAAGCTGCGATAACTGCTTACCATTAGGCGCGTAGTATGCTTGTTTGTCACATCAGCAGTAAAAAAAATAGCTCTATAATGAAACTAGTGTGAATCCTGACTAAATACAGGAGGTACAGCAGTAGGACGTGTATGGCCTTTCCAATAATATTCTCATTTATCAGCCACATGATAATAAATATTTTTTTTTTTAATTTTTTTTTCTAATTTCTATTGGAAATCGATGCTAGTTCCAATCACTATCTATGCAAGTTTAATTTCCAATCACTAACTTTTTAAAAAGTAAACAGATGGCACCAAAAAGACAATGTAAATGTTACTACGTACGCTGATCTCAATGTAAATTAATAAATAAATATAAATATAATAATAAATATTGTCAGAGAAATTACACAGCGCCATCTAGCCCCAAAGTAAGCGAAGCTTGTGTTATGGGTACTAGACAACTGATAAATATACGTAAATGCATTTTTTTTTGTAAATATATACTTATGATACATAGAAAACACCCAGACCAAGACAAACAGACATGTTCATGCACACAAATGTTTTTCCTGTGTGGGAATCGAACCTACGAGCGTTGGTGTCGAAGCCGCGTCATTGACCGCTACGCCACCGAGCTCGTCACCATAGTGTAATACTTCTAAACTATTAACTGTGTTTTAGTCATTATCTATTAATTTGGACGTTCCCTGATCTTTGCCTGTACCCGTCAATTTAGGGTAGATGTTTGCGATTTATCTGATCTTACCAACGTATCCAGTGGGCCTCGCTTGTCGCTTATTCTTCACGTAGTCCACAACGGCTTTGGCCAGCGCGTAGAAATGCTTGCTGGCCTTGTACCTCATCTTAGCGAGGGCAGCGTCGCAGTCGCTCTTGTCTGCCCGGCAGTGGTACACGAGGTTCCTAGTGTTAGCTTTGATCATCTCTTCTCTGAGGACTTGATATTTGCTGTCAGTGTGGAGCATTTGGGCGAAACGGACATTTACTGTAAAAAAATATTTTTCATTATAGATAATAATATGTAATCTATAGTATTTTCACTTTTTTTCTCATGGCGTTAATTTCTAATCTCTTAATATGCATTGACCTAAAATTTTAACTGGATGCAGATAAAATTTTTAATATTTCCCTTAAAAGGCTTGCAACAGATCGGCGACACCTTGATGTCGCTGATTTCTATTGGTGGTGGTTATTGCTTTCCATCAGTGATCTACTTATATGCTCATTTGCCGCTCTTTCCCATAAAAAATAAAACAGCTTGAACAGAGCAGTCTTCTCCCGCGTTTTTACAGGGTCGGCAACATGCGTGTGATAACCCTGGTTTTACAAGCATACATAGGCTACGGTAACTGAGTTCCATCAGGCAGGCCGTATGCTTGTTTTCCATATTAGTGGTATAAAATAAAGCCTGTAATAAGTTAGAAGTCCTAAATGAAATAATTCCAATAAAAGGAACAGCAAACTCATAGAAACACCGTGCAATGCCGTAAAGGCCGGTTCACACCTTACAAGTCATTCCGGCCGTTCCAGGACTCATTATCGCAATCAGCTAATCAATCAAGTAGGTTACGATGACCAATAATGATCACTAAAATACGACATTGACATCGAGCGCCTATTCTAGTTTTACGCGCCCATTTCGAGTGTACTTAAAGAGCTTTAGCTTAGAAAGCACTTAAGGAGCCAATTGAAACTGTGATCAGATCGGAATGCTAGCCCTTACTTGGTAGGTATTCATTTCTAAAGATTTAATCGTGAGGTCAGTACTATTTGAATTCACGACATTTAAAAACGCTGTTTGAAATAATGACATATAAAAGAGTATCCCCTTGTAATTGCAACATAGTTGTGAATTTATTTTTGATGTGTTTCTACCAGCCCCCTTACCACCATCTCTTATTGCGATTCAATAATTGAATAGATTGCTTATTCATACCAATGAATAAGCGACTCTATGCCATTTGAAATAGAGTCGCTTATTCATTGGTATGAATAGGCATTCTATTCAGTTGTTGAATCGCAATAAGAGATGGTGGTAAGGGGGCAGCTAAGCTAAATACAATTACCACCAATTTAAACAAAAATTTTATTGAGCTTATAAAATCGTCCGGTCGTTGTGTCCGCCCGTTGCCATGAAACTCAAAATTTCGAAATTCTGACTTCGGATTCGTGTAGAGCATCAAAAAGTAGTAATGTAAAGTGATTTGGGGTGTAAGTGGTTCCTCAACATCTATGAACCAAAGCCAACTTCACCTGCACGCGGTGCACCCTGCTGACTGACAAACGAAGCTCTGGCGAAAAGAGAGGTAGGGAGCGTAATTGTAAGCTACCCGACTGGGGAATGTACCTCCACCTCACAGAATACCGCAGCCAAATAACAATTGCCTTGAGGATTGTTGTGTTCCTGCGAGTGAGTGAGGTCACCAGAAATGAAGGAGATGCTGCGTTGGCAGCGGGGGTGGCGGCGCGCGAGCGATATTTTATGTTGCGAGCGTTAATATGGCTACGGTAACCGCTTCACATCAGGCGGGCCGTATGCTTGTCTGCCACACGACGTTGTATAAAAAAAAAAAAAAAAAAAAAAAAAAACTTGGTTTTCCAATATCAATTCGGAATTTCGAAACAAAAAAAAAATCTACTATTCTGTGGCAGGATGGTTATGCGCAGCATGGAGCGGGCGGTAGTGATTTAAAACTTTTAAGCTTGGACTACAAATGAAACCATGCCCGGACGCTCTCCGGACGTCCTCCAAACTAGAACAAATCCGGGGAAACCCGGACGGGTGGTAACCCTAATCTCAGGTCGGGTATTCCAGTAAAATTGTGTAACAAAGAATATCTATTTTTGGATGCTTCATACTGTTTAAGTTTGAAAGTGTTAAAACGTTATTAAATATAATTAATGAACATAGTACCTAACATAATTAGGTAATTGTGATAGTTAATTGTGAATAGTCAACTGACGGGAAGGTTTAGGTATATGTATACGAGAATATGTAATACATAAAGGTATTGACTATCATTGTTAAAAATGTCGAAAAAAAATGAGTTCCGAGAGAGAGAGAGAAACTAAAAGAACCCGCGGGAAGCCGGGACAGGTCGCTAGTGCAACAAATAAGTATCACTCGCGCGATGCCACTTCCTCTGCTGTCACAGCACTCCTTCCTGTTAATTTCACTTACGGAAAAAGACTTAGGCTTCTAAAAAATGTTATTTGGTTGGGGTCTTCTGAGAAGTGAACGTATTTCTCCAGTCGGGCAGGTTACCTCTCTTTTAGCCTGAGCCCCGCTCTCAGCAGCAGACTGTACCAAGTGTAGTGACGTTGATTATGGCACAATGATGACGGTGCTATAGTTACACCTCAAAACTACTTTACTTGAACTTTTCCTGCTAATTAACGTAAGTGGTAAACAATCTGGTACTCAATTGTTGTCTCATGTAATAGATTGGTCGTCATGGTCGTCGTCAGCCCTTATTCACCCACTGCTGGGATACGGGCCTCCCGTCAAACGAAGGGGTTTAGAGCATATTCCACCACGCTGCTCAATGATTGGTGGAGGCCAGCGTTTTCAAGCCGCCTAAAGGTCACTGACTTGGCTTAACGATTGTCATCTATTAACAACAGCCGGGACCGGCGGCTTAATATGCCCTCCATAGCACGGAGGAGCTTAAGGTAAATAAATCCATCCATGGACAGGCTACGGTAGACGTTGCTTAACTTGCGTGTTCGATTAGAGTGACACGCGCAACGACGCCTTCGAGCTCCTCAATAGGTAGATTCTATAGCTTTATTAGGATTATACTTACATCCAGCCCCGACGATATATCCATCTGTATAAAGAACATGAAGGAGAAACAGTAGGCCAGCGCACACCAGCACAGGTCCGTCCATGGCAGTTGTGATATTACTGCCATTTGCCAATCTAGTGCGCTTTCATAGCCCAATTAAGGTTGTTCTAACGAGCTGTAAATTGCCAATCGGAAACCGATCGCTCGTTTATTGCCGATATTTGAAATGTTGGAGCAAATAGGGTAATTCACAATGGGGTGTAAGTGGCTCACCACGATCTTTAGAGCCAACCTCACCTGCATATGCTGCATCCTGCCTATTAAACTAGCTAAAGGGGCTCTGTCAAAAGAGAGGTACGGCGTATTTGAAAGTTGCCCGATTGGGGGAGTACCTCCATCTCACAGAATACCGCAGCCTTCAATTCCCTTGAGGGTTATTGTGTTCCAGCGAGTGAGTGAGGTCACCAGAAATGAAGTAAGTAGTTGTGGAGAGGCGTTGGCAGCGTGGCGGTGTTAGTGGCGCGCGAGCGATATTTCCATGTTGCGAACGTTAATATAGCTACTGTAACCGTTTCACATCAGGTGGGCCGTATGTTTGTCTGCTACACGACGTAGTATAAAAAAAATGTATGTTTCAAGATTGACAGAAAATGTGGTAAACGAAGTTATTCTCCCTATGATAATAAGAGCGGAGCCTACTGGTACAAGTATTTTATATCTTAAAAGTGGGGTCCAACACCTGTTTATTAAGTGTAACATAATAATGACATTTTTCATTTCGGCTGAATGTATGTATCAGAAAAATCGTCTCCTGAACTTTATCTTAAACTACGTCGGTTTGCAGACTGATGTGAAGCGGTTACCATAGTCACATAAACGATCGTATCATGAAATTTCGTTCGCGCATCGCCCGCGCTGTGAACACAAGAACTCTTTCTTTCCTGGTAACCTCACTCACTCGCAGGAACATAACAACCCTTAAGGGAATCTTATTTAGATACTCGTTGATAGATACGTTTATTACAAACTACAGTCACACACATACAAAAATTAAATAAAAAAATAACAAGGAGAGTACTTATACAGCAGGAAACAGAACGCAGAATAACAAGATGCATGTGTGCGCTGCAGCAAGCAAATGGCCACAGCTTAGTGCGAATTTTTTAGGGTTCCGTACCCAAAGGGTAAAAAGGAACCCTATTACTAAGGCTCCGCTGTCCGTCCGTCCGTCTGTCACCAGGCTGTATCTCGTGAATCGTGATAGTTAGACAGTTGAAATTCGCAGATGATGTATTTCAGTTGCGGCTATAACAACAAATACTAAAAAACAGAATAAAATAAATATTTAAGGGGGCTCCCATATAACAAACGTGATTTTTTTTGCTCGTTTTTGCTCTCAATTGATAACGGTAATAGGTAGACACTTGAAATACTCACATAATATTTAGTTATATATTCACTTTAAAAATAAATAATTAAATAAAAATAAATCAATACAACAAATGTGATTTTTTGCCGTTTTTATAGATAATGGTACGGAACCCTTCGTGCGCGAGTCCGACTCGCACTTGGCCGGTTTTTGCACATTGCGCAAACCTGTAGCATAGTACAAATATATAAGTAAGACAACTCAAGCCCCGAGCGGATGATAATAGCCTAAACACGTAGGGCTGTCGCTTATAATAATAGTTTATTCAACCGTCAAAAATACTTAGTCAATCTCTATATAAAAAAATAAGTACGAGTAAGGTAGAAAATACAAAATTAAGTAGAGTAAGTATTAGGGATCTGTAACAAGAAACCGGCCAAATGCGAGTCGGACTCGGTCACGAAGGGTTCCGTGCCAAAAACGACAAACAATCATGTTTGTTGTATGGGAGCCACCCTTAAATATTTATTTTATTCTGTTTTTAGTATTTGTTGTTATAGCGCTAACAGAAATACATCATTTGTAAAAATTTTAACTGTCTAGCTATCACGGTTCATGAGATACCTACAGCCCCTGGTGACAGACGGACACCGGAGTCTTAGTAACAGGGTCCCGTGTCCGTTTTTACCCTTTGGGTGTGGAAATCTAAAAATCTCAAATGCAGTCGCTCCACTGTAATTTCCTGATATGCCGAAACTTGGATCATGGGAGAGCACAAACGGTATATACGCTAAGATGATTTACACACTTATCAGTACTATAATCTTTCAATTTAGATATGGAATAAATATTTTTACAAAGACCTCAAATAATAGATATTAAAAGTACTTCTTCTGTAGCTTTTTAAATATAATTACACATTGGATACAGAAAAAAATTTTCGCCTGTTTCGACAAGCACGAAAGGCCTTATTATTTGAGCTTAATGTAAAATATATTCTCATTCTTACAAATAATTTTTGCAAAAATGTCTTTGGAAAGCATGGGCACGGCGATGAAAATTCAGCATCTTGAAGTTTTTCATAAATTGACTTGCCAATTTTACAATTTATGTGTTCCTCTTCAAATGATTTCCGAAAAACCTGCTCCATCCTCTCAATGTTTTTAACAAAGTCATCAGGTGGGATCACTAAAGAATTTCGGCCCGTTGAATAATCTTTGTAGTGAAGATATCTGGATTCTGCACTGTAGTTGCACGCGCGCTGATTAGTATCCAAATATCCTGTTAATAATTCACAATTATGATGACGATCCAGGCATTTCTTTAACAAGGCTCCACATACGTAAAAAAAGGAATTTTGTTCAGGCATGTGTAATGAAAAGGCTTCATCAAGAGCAATCTAATGAGCCCAAACTCGAGGGGTTAACTATTAGCCACTGAAGAGTTCCAGTAGCGAGCTCATGGCTCCTACTGGCTCAAATTACGTTAACATAAACATGTACACAGCGGCTCACTATCGGCACTGAAACCTAACACCTCCTGGTTGCTAAGCTTGAAAGTTCTCACTCAATACATTAATGAGCCGTGGGGCCAGGACAAAGCAAGCAAATCGTTGTACACATAGAAACACAAATTACGATTTTATTTATAAATCTTATCTTTGTTAACAAAAGTCTGGCTCCCGGTGTATATAGGTAAGTACGTTTTATTTTTTCAACGGTCGTTACGATGTTACTACCTAATTTATAAATTTAAACCTACGTTTATTCCTGTGCCTACGTTATACATAATCAAATGAAATCAAGGATTCAAGTGATCTACATAAATAGGTAGGAATGAGATAACTTTACATCAAATCTGGACCAGAACTATTTCCCAACTAAGCAATTTCGATAGGTACTGGTAAATAGCTAACATAAAATTATGTATGTAGGTAGCTACGTATGATATAGGTAGTAATAGATCACATAGGTACTCACCGTTCTTGTTCGGTAGGTAGTGTGAAGAAAGATAATTTTGAATTTGACAAATTGCTGTTGAGACATCCATGAACACTGCAATATGTTTTATGGCTAGTCGACTTTGTAGCCATCTTTTACGTGCAGTTATATACGACGTAGATAGGTACCTCTATGTTAAAATTGTTAACGAACGTCAGCGCAGCAGGCGCGAATCTTGTGTGAGAGCGGGCGGTTTTGCGTACGGCGCAGCCTTGACTGGCGGTCCATTTAACCTCCCTAAATGTTGTCAGTATGTGCGTGCGACGGCCATACGTACGGGCGCGCTCACATACAAACCACGCTCGGTGCGTTTGTATGAAGTTACCTTACTTATATATTTGTACTATGCCTGTAGCCTGATGGGCGCACGTGCGCGTCCGACTAATAATAGAGAAAATGTGTGTATGTGTGTGTGTGTGTTAGTGTGTCTGTGTGTGTGTGTTTGTGTATGTGTGTTTGTGTGTAGTGTAAGTGGACAAAGTGTGAGTCAGTGATTTCCGATTGCATCAATAGTTCTCGTGAACAAGTAACGCATACAAGTGTAGTAAAATTTTGTCTGTGAAGTGGAAAACTAAACAAAGCTTATACTATGGTTACTAGATAACTGATTTAATACTTAAACACATCTTTTTCTGTAAATATATACATATATATTTTTCTATAAATACATATAATATTTTCTATAAATTAAGTGGCATCAACGTGTAATTACAACTTCATAATAATTATTTTTCAAAACCAGTTACTTTAAAAATAGATGAAATTGATTCTACTCATGATTCTGAACAAACTATTTTTAGGTTTTGCGTACTTGAAAATACACGTTGTATACAGAAATATAACATCATTGTTTGAAACTATCATCATATAAATAAGTAGTTCTAAATTTTCGAATTGCCTCCATTAATTACGACATATGTATACATGTCGAATATGGACTCTTATTCCTGTTCAGTTTCGGCTTTTTTTATCGGGTCGGGGGTCCACCACACATTCCCACCACTGTATCTCCTGTATAGCCAGGATTAACAGCGGCGGCCGCCAAAAAAGGCAATGAACAATGAAGTCCATTGCAGTTCCGAGGGTAAAACTACGGCTGCGAATTTAATCAGAAGAAATTAAGTAGTAGGAGCAGGAAGCTTTTGTGAATTTGACTCCCCCTCTTAAGCATTGTGAGAGACAGCAATATGGCAAATAAGGCATTAAAGTCTAAAGAGATGGCTAGTCAAGTGAAACTCAACTGCCGTGCACCACGGATTTTATAACACTATTGGGGACCTAAAACCTTGAGTTTTTACCTAACACATATGAATTGCAAAATTGTCTGAACGCTTTATAATTCTCCCTTGTTGCTACCAAATCAGAATAGTATACTACCCTGGATGTGGCATGCAATCCCCCTCCAGTTTCGGCTATAGAATCGTAATAAATTTTATCATAATCATATATAGTGCATAAAACATGGTGTAAAGACATTTTATGACTGTTTAGTTCATGCCAAACCATGAAGTCTCGAGTAGGGAGGAGGCGTTCCAAGTTGTTATCAGCAGATTTTTCTAATGAAAGGTGGAGAGGAGATAATGGTAGGTAACTGGGGGTATTTGGCTCCGCCCACCGTACATACATCTACTTTCTCTAACGACAATAATTCTCATGCTAACTAGAACGGCACACCACATTAAAAAAAACGGTGACGCCCACTGTGACGACGACGACGTGATGTTAACATATGTCTATCTTTACTAATATTATAAATAGCAAAGTGAGTGTGTTTGTTTGTTTCGAAAAATCAATTTAGTAGTTACGACGTAAATGCACGTGGTAACTACTAAATTGTTTTTTCTGAATTTTTTCATACATCATATTAGATAGAATAGATAGAATATGCTTTATTTGCATAATACAAATTAGAAGTACCTACAGTAACGAACGAACATAATTGGGTATTTGACTAACATTTTTTTCTGTTTGATATGTAGGGACGTCTCCATAATATAACCATAGGTGAAAGAATTACTTCGATAGCACAAAAATCTCTCGAGATATGGTAATTTGAAAATCACAATTTTTAGACTGCCCCAAAACGCTCCATACAAAAGACTACTGAATTATGACGTCACAGATCTGTATTTTGTATGCATCAAATCAGAAATTTGTACGACAGCTATGTTAAATATTACGTTTATGTGATTAGTATCATAATAAAAGTTATAGCATTTTTTATTGCTTCTCCAATGGAAATATTATTTTTTAATAATTTCATACTTTTAAAATGGACTTTCCCGCCAAACTTTGATCGACGCTAAAAAAAGTCTGACTGAAGATATTAGAATGAAAGTTTGCAGATCTTTATAGTTTTGTGTATTTTACTATATTGTTAATTTATTTGTACAATTTTTAAACATTGGAAACAACCCAATTGTCCATATTGTTCCCGCTGAGGTCAGGACATAGACTATTGCCATCCTTATCATATCAGCGATTTAATATACTTGCTATCTCTTTTCCTTGACTAACGTCTTGAAAAATAAAATGCTTACTAATAACTACAAATGATAAGTTAAGTGGAATATAAAATATGTTACCATCATGATTTTATAAATTTTAGTTTTTCGTTCAATATAGAATTCTTTTGGTTTCGTAAAGTTAAATATAGTCATGAAAAATGTAGCATCATAATTCATTTTGTTATTGATAAAACACTACTCATACTGTTCAGCGTTACTTAGTAAAGGTAGAATGTCAATAATATTTCACAAAATGCCAACAAACAATAATACCAATCAACACTGGCATTATCCATAACCACATTAATATAAAAATGTAAAATTATGTCTGTCTGTTTGTTACTTACGCATGACTAACCGGCTTAACCGATTTGAAAGAAATTTGGCATAGACATAAATTATATCCTTAAGAAGGACATAGCATACCTTGTGACGCGATAGATAACCGACATTCCTGCTCACAAAACTGCAGGCACTGGTAGTTACTTTAGAAAATGATTTCTTGTTATCAATTTCTAAACAACCGTAGCTTTATATACCATAAAAGGAGTAAGTAGCCGTATAAGGGCTTAACGCTAATAAAATTAATTGTAACTTTATTGTATTGTTCTGTTTAGATTTACGCCTGGGACACTTGTTCGCTTATAAATTATAATATTCTCTCCGATCATCTTACGTGTAAGGCTGCCCTTAAAAGGAGTTTTACTTGACAATTAGGCTTTGAGAGCAAAGTCATAAAACATGCTTTTATCATTCACCTTACAAAATATCAGTGATATCAGTTATTTATTATTGTTTCTAAATCCCGTTCGAAACATTGTCCGATCAAATAATACTTCGATGCCTAAAAAGGAGTTTCTATAAATCGGTGACAAATTCATTGTTTTGTTGCCTGGCAACTTGATAATTTCAACTAAAGTTCACAAAGTCGTTTGAGAAATCCTCACAAATTAGTTTCAAATTTAGTACAACGAACTAGTCGCCTGCAAAAAAATTCTTATATGATGTGTCAAAAAATTTACAATAACATACCAGATGATATAAAAGAGCTACCATTTAATAAGCTTAAAAAAACCTTTAGTAGATGGCTACTGGAGAAAACGTTTTATACAGTTGACGATTTGTTAAATTATTTTAATAAATAGTTAACTCATGTATTGTCGATGCATGGAGTAATTCCTTAAAATTGTAACTATAAATATTTACATGCTATTATGTAATATGGTTAAATAGGCATAAGGAACTTTATTTTAAAATTAATTGCATTTATGTGACCGAGTTAGAACTAAAATTACTTTAGTCATTTCTATATAATGTTAGGGCTATGTCTAAACGTAAAAGGAGTTCAGTAGATTATGTTTGAAGCGTGAAATGTGGTTATAATTTGGTGCTATCTATGTCAGATTACAATTGAACTCTGTTATGCAGAATAGATCCAACCGACAAACAATGCCAAATTGAGAGATATACATAGCGAGAAACTTCCAATCGAGTTTTATATATTCGCAACAGATTCTAGCAGTTTGACGACATATGCTTCCCAAAACTTATATTGGGTGATATTTTTATTCCTATTAAACTTTAACTTATAATTTTAACAAAAAATTAAAACCGACTAAACATTACTCTACATTTATGTACGTAGATACAGGCTGATGATGATGATGAAAAAAATATGGGACCAATCTGGAAAGTATACTCTTTCAAATAAAAAAGGTTTTTTTCAAATCGGTTTCTAAATGACGGAGTAATGAAATAACAAACCTAACAGTGGGTAGATACAGGCTGAAGATGATGATGAAAAAAAAAAAGTTTTTTTCAAATCGGTTTTTATATCACGGAGTAATTATGTAACAAACATTAAAAGAAAAACCGAATTGAGAACCTCCTTCTTTTTTTGAGTCGGTTAAAAAGTAACAAAATGTTGGTTGGATGTATTCTGCATAACTGGGTCCAATTAAATGCTTAGAAACACGAAAATCTGTATTATAGGCAACTTTTATGATCATTTTTTGGTTATATTCGTTTTAGAAACGTACTATTTTAATTAAACAGCAATGTATGGTATATAAAATGTTAATTTGCCTTTAATTTTCATATCGTTCGTGTTTCGTGGTAGATTTAATCTCGGATTATTAGCGTTCCATGTAGGATTGCCAGGTCGCTAAACTTAATAGCCGGACAGACCAGCAAAAGCCGGACACGATTTTTCTTTTTATACTACGTCGGATGGCAGACAAGCATACGGCCCACATGATGTAAAGCGGTTACCGTAGCCATATTAACGCTCGCAACATAAAATATCGCTCGCGCGCTGCCTCCCTCGCTGCCAACCAGCACCTCCTTCCTTTTTGGTGACTTCACTCACTCGCAGGAACACAACAACCCTCAAGGGAATTGTTATTTGGCTGCGGTATTCTGTGAGGTGGAGGAGTTTACTTCCCCAGTCGGGCAGCCTAAGAAATACGCTAGGCCCTACCTCTCTTTTCGCCAGAGCCTCTTCTGTCAGTCAGCAGGGTGCACCATGTGCAGGTGAGGTTGACTTTGGTTCAAAGATGTTGATGAACCCCTTACACCCCAAAACGCTACATTATTGAGGATTTTGTCTCAGTATTAATAGGTGTATGTATGTAAGTTGTATATAAAATCAACGCTTGACTCGCTTTGCGCTCGGCGCTCTCGCTCGTTTGCGTAATGTAAAAAGCCTAACAAACGCCTGAGAAGCCGGACACCGTTCATTTTGACCGGACACGCAATCAAAAAGCCTAACTATGTCCGGCTTTATCCGGACGCCTGGCAACCCTAGTTCCATGGATGGCTGCTATGAGTGACTCACGATTTGGAAACAGTTCCTATTGTCAATTGTACGTGTTTATCTTTCGCGTCTGTTACTTAATTATTTTGTATCGTGTTGTGAATAATTAACGCTTAGATTTGATTATTAGGCAATAAAACAATGTCCCGAAGTAGATATTAACTAAGTGATATTAACTAAAATAGCTAAGTTCTGTAATCTAGTTGGAATGTCTGTGTCACAACATAATTTACGCGCTTAATTAATTATTTGTTACACACTGGTGAAGCCGCGAATATCAGCTAGTTAAAAGTAATAGTAGAACCTAGGTGATAAATTATATAATTAGTATAAGGTATAATTAGTATAAGTAGCAGTCGCAAGCGACCAATAGCAATTAAATATCTGCGAAAAACTTTCTTTCAGTAATAGCTCCAAAACTGGTCGCCTCTGCGACACGTGTTTCGCCATCAACATCTACAGATCGCCTGAGGTTGCCTAGCGTAGAGGCGAAACATGTGTCGCAGAGACGACCACGGCAATCGGGGCGGCAGCAGTTGCACGTTTTTTCTGTTTCAGATGTTGGAGATTCGCCGAGACGACCGCAGCAGCTGGAGCAGAGACGACCAACGTTGCCACGGCAGTAGCATGCGTCTACTAACGGTAATGGGTTAGTGCAGGCCGACAGTAGTTTGCAGGAACTAATTGGTGGCGGAAGCACGCAAAGTACTCGTAGTGTAGATCAAATTGCCTATAAATTTGACCTCCGCAAAATAACACCTGAATCAATTAACGATATTTTTGAACCATAGTTACGTGTTTTTTTTTAACTAATTTTAAGATTAGTTTATTTTTAGTTACTTCGGTTTATACTTTGTTGTAGTGTCCGACCGAATGTTCGGTTTCGGTTTCGGTCGAGTTTCGGCAAAAAAAAGGAGTTTCGGTTTAGTTTCGGTTTCGGCGGCAAACCTGCCGAAACTACGACCGAAACCGAAACTTCATTCGGGAGTTCCCGCGCTGTGCTCGGTCATGTTCGGCGCAGTAAATTCCATCCAAGCGACGAAGACATTTTGCCACGTCCACGTGCCTAATCATGTCGTGACTTGTTTGGTTTGAGTGCATTTTGTTTGTTGTTTGTGAGTTTTCGGGTGATTTGTTTTGAATTCGGTAAGTTTTATCACGTGATATTGTATTAAGGGTAGGTAGTAAACATAATTTCGAAGATGGGCTGATGAAATAAGGGTTACAGCAGGTGTAGGGTGGACAACAACGGCAATGGATAGACAAAAATGAAAAAAGTTGGGGGAGGCCTTTGCTTATGAAAGGCAAACAGACATGGTTATCGATGGAAATAACAAGTGGACTTGATACTGCCGATTTAAATGGAAACATGTACCAAATGTGTCGTAGAAGTTATTTTTATTTTTATTAAGCTATTGCATAGCTTCTATCGCGGGCCTTGAGCGCGGGGACCGAATCCAGAAATTCCGTAACGAAAAAACCTCACGCTCCCCACTCCGACGGGCAAGGAGGTGTGGCTTGCAGGCCGTGCATCGTCTAACGTCGTTTCAGTTCGGCTGCCGAACTGAAACGACGAAGTGTCGAAGACTGCCGAACTTCGGCAGTCTTCGACACGGCGTTGTGTGCGTGCGATTAGACGTATTGTACGACTCTACGAAACTCGTTTTATTTATTTAATAATAGAAAAAATTGTTTTCTTATGTCACCACGCTCAAAAAGTGTAACTTGAATTAATATCAAAGAAAAAGCAATACTGCATGAATAAAATAAATAAATAAAATTATAATTGCATAAGTTGATACAAAATGCTATGCAATAGCTTTACCGCGGCAGTCCCCGAGTGCCACAGGTCTTTTTTTTATTTGATGTAATACCACATGTCTGAATAAAGTCTTTTATTATTATTATTAGTAAACATAATAATTTATTATAACAAACTAATGCATAGATTATAGTAGAATCAAGTCTAGCATAACTATCTGAATATTTTGTGGTTAATTTAACTCGTTCGGTAATGCTATACGTAAACAAACAGTAGTTAGGTACTTGGTACTTACTATAGTGCATTAGTGATGATAGTATTAAAGATTCAGAGTTTCAACGTTCAATTTAATAATTATAACCACGTATCAAGCAATTATAACGTAACATAACGTATTTTTTTTTTATAATACGTCGGGTGGTAGACAAGCATACGGCCCGCCTGATGTCAAGCGGTTACCGTAGCCATATTAACGAACGCAACATAAAATATCGCTCGCGCGCTACCACTACCGCTACAGACGGAGCATCTCCTCCTTTTCTAGTGACCTCACTCACTTGCAGGAACACAACAATCCTCAAGGGATTTGTTATTTGGCTGCGGTATTCTGTGAGGTGGAGGTACATTCCCCAGTTGGGTAGCTTACAATTACGCTCCCTACTTCTCTTTTCGCCAGAGCTTCGTTTGTCAGTTAGCAGGGTGCACCGCGTGCAGGTGAAGTTGGCTTTGATTCAGAGATGTTGATGAACCACTTACACCCCCAATTATAAGAAAAGTACCTACAGCCTACAGTTAGATAATTGTTCGTAAAAGTTTCGGTTTCGGTTTCGGTTTCGGCCGAAACTGAGACTGTTGCCGAAATTCGGTTTCGGTTTCGGTTTCGGTCGTAAAAACCAGTTTTGGTCGGACACTACTTTGTTGTAATTAATGTATCATTATATAATTAAACATATTTATATATATATATATATCGTCATCATCAGGTCGTTTTAGTCTCCTCTACAGGAGCACGACCTTCTCTCGTCCGTCCTAGACAGATGGAGGATTTGGTTGGCCTACATTCCCCACGCTGGCCAAACGGGTTGGGGAGGCCTGATCGATGTTTGGTAATGTATATCCCTTATTCGCCTTGTACGACATCCACGGGAAGAAACGGAGTGATTCTATTCTAGTCTGCCGGAAACCACACGGCCTTTGGTTTATACTTTGTTGTAATTAATGTAACATTATTTAATTAAACATATCATTGTATATTAAATATATTTGAATATTCATTTTGTCATAAAGGAGTCCCAGTAGCATCCTTATGAACCTTAAAAAAACGGGGTGTGGCTGTGTCATGATGATTTTAAATGCTCTAAAATTATCTCAAAATTGCAGCGCTTCCCCCTCGCCCGCACGCAATGTTCCATAGTCCTTACTTAGCGTAATTAATTCTTTCATCCTTTATCTATATCTATCCAGTGGTGTGATTGAATTTTGGATGTAGAGCATAGATTCGAAACTACAACGCCAAATTGTATCCCCGGATTTTGATATCATTAGATTTTTTTTGGATCGCCCCCGTATGCTAGCAAATTTAAAGACGTATGATCGCGTATTCAATTCGCGAATACGTCTTTAAATCAAGTGAAAAGATTTGTACCAAGTAATTTTAAAACTAACCGTTTCCATGTAGTAACTGTTATTCAGCGTACAAGAATAACATACAATACGACTGGCCAAGTATCCTATATTAACACTTGATACGCAAACCGTGACTTGACAATCGCGGCGCGTAGCGAACTCTATATTTATGCCCGCGTCGACTGGTTAGCTCACATTCTCACTGGGTGTCTCTTACAGAGTTATGACGGATGGACAGAAAGACGTACCATAGTTGTTGCAGGTGGATTTATACCCTGGATACCCATTAAGCTTGTTGCCTGTTAGCGTCTCGACAAAATAAATTTTGCATCAATAAAAACAATTTTATACGATTCTGAACTTTATCTTCAAGATAAAGAAACGAAAGTACAGTGTGTGAATTTCATTCTTATTCTTGTAATCGTCGTAGGATCTAAGTGGGGTGGTCACGTCTATAATTTGATTTTATTAGCGAATAATGCGATGCAAATTATACATATTGACAAATAATTTACAGCTGTTTTTCTGATAGTCTTGTAGATAATTTTGAAAATATAATAGACTAGCTGCCCGCCCCAGCTTCGCACGGGTAGAAAGTGGTGTTTTATTTTCCTCGCAAATTTTATTTTATGTCTTTTCTCTCCATAAGAACCTTTTATACCTTAACGAAAATATTAAAATAAAAATTTGCAGAATTGGTCGAGCCGTTCTCGAGTTTTGCGCTTAGCAACATTCAATTATATGTATACAGCTATTGCCCGCGGCTTCTCTCGCGTAAAATTCGGGCACTTTAGATTACCCAAGCCAAGTCTTACACGCAACGCAACCACCTTCATATAGCACCATTAATTGTACTAAATATGGATGCAAGAACTTTCCGGATAACTATTACACTCGTCCCGTTCCCGCCGCGTCGCCCGCGATCACGCACTAATAGATGCCAAATACAAATTTAAAAATCTATTATGATAAAACAAATCTTATCCCATCAGCTTAAAAAGGATAATTCAAACTTTAAAATAATTACACCGACTTCAAAAATCTCAGGTAGTATTATTTTTGGCTATTTCGTGTTTTTATAGATAACGGTACGGAACCCTTCATGCGCGAGTTCGACTCGCACTTAGCCGGTTTTTTTGTAAATACATACATATATAACACCCAGACCAAGACAAAAAAACATGTTCATGCACACAAATATTTGCCTTGGGATCGAACCCACGACCTCGGAGTACAAGTGGTCATTGCCAGTCATACGACCACCGATGTCGTCGCTATGAATATACTAGAATGGATATTCCTTTAGATATTGCTAACTTTATAGCAGTACGTGCTAGTTATTTAGTTTCCGCAAAACAAAAATACTTTATGCTTGTAGGTTGCTCTAATAAGGTGAGACGGTTATCTAGCTATTGTTGCAGCTATTAGTGAATGGAAGCCATCTTATAAACGCATTGTTCCTGAAGGCGCACGAGCGGTGCCGGGAACGCAGGCACGGCACGATTTCGGTGTTGCGGCACGCTAATAATTTATACTATGTAAGAAATAAGTGGGCAGGTGGGTAGGGTTACCATTTGTAAATTTAATATGTTTTGTAAAAAACCAATGGAGAAAAAAAATGATGACTGTAAAGTCGGTTTACAGACTCTACGTCATAAGAAAACATCGACCGATGGAGTGGAAGAGAGATAGATGCGTCACAAGCCGAACGCTTAGGCCGATCGTGCCTCTCTATCGCTTGTTCCGCGCTCTCGCTTGCAGTTCGGCTCAGGCGGAACGTGACAATGACTCGTGCTTTTTCGTGCGTGCAGCCGGCGTTCATCGATTTATAAGACGTTATCACTTCAAAAATGTTGCATGCAACTCCGTGCTAGGCAAGTCGATTACTGAGACTGAGTTGTTTCTTACTTTGTTTGCGCCTCTCTACGTTGTTGAGTTACAACTTTGACGCCGGCCAAACGCTGTTAGCCCAATCTACGCTACTCGAATTCGTGCTTCAGTATGCTTAAGTTTACCACCGTAGACTTCGAAAAGTCCGGATACAAAAAAAAAAAACTTACAAAGGTATACGAAAGTGTGATGACCCTATTATTTTGTGGTAGGTATAGTTTATATTTTGTATGTTTGGATTTGTGCATTTGGCTGGCACTCTACAGTGTCACAATTTTAGTTGGTCTCGATGTGGTGATGGATGGTGGGATGAGTGTTCTCCAGAGGATTTTTTTATATGACTAGGATGGCAAACAAGCCTTCGACCTGTCTAATGGTAAGCAGTCTATGGATGCTCGCGAACCAGATTCTCATTCAGGCATTGCTACGGTAAAAACCCCTTTACGACTTTCTTGAAGAACCCCATACTGTAGTTTCTTGGCAACTGGGTATACTGGAGTAACCTAGTTGTGGAGGTTATGCCATGGCATTTCCATTAGTCAGATGCTTCATGATTGCTCAGGAGAAAACTGTTATAAAATTTAACTATTGGGTAATCCTTATCTTGTATGTTCAGGAAACACTCAACAGCGTCAGAAAGAGTCGGAGAGCCACTGCGGTCGTTTAGGGCAGGGGTAGCTTCGGAGACGATGGTATTCTGACGTATCCTTGAGTATCTGATGTATTCTTGACGTATCATTGAGGAGATCGTACAATGGTGAATACAAATACGCAAGTATCTTTCAAGCATTTCTTCTTCACCAGTGGTTAATACCGAAATGCTAGAGGATAAAAATGACAATAAAGAAAAACATGTCATACAACATGTCTAAGTGTCTACAAGGGCCCAAAGGTAGAATAAATAATTTCATTTCGTTTCGTTTCATGCAGTCTGATGCTTCATGAGTGCTCAGGAGCTAAAACTTGGACGATTTTTTATTTATTTATTTTTATTTAAATAAATAAAAAAAATCGTCCAAGTTTTTTCGTTTTCGTTTCGGTGTTTCGTTGCTGGGTGGTTTTTATTCTTCTATGGGCAGTGAGAGAACACTTAACTATTTTTTTTATTTTTTAATAATTTTTCCACATATAAAAATCAGGTGTGGTTGTTGTATGGACACGGCCGTGTGTTGTATGTGAATACGTGATGTGCACTAAAATTATCTCAAATTGGCAGCGCTTTCGCTCCGCCGCACGCGATACTCCATACTCCTTACTTAGCGTAATAAATTCTTTGATCTTTCATCTATCCAGTGGTATAGAATTATGGATGGAGATGACAGATTTGTTGCTGCAACACCAAACTGTATCCCCCGATTTTGTTATCATTCGTTTTTTTAATTGTCTCCCTATGGAAGCAATTTTAAAGACTAAAGAAGTGTTTACGCCAAAAGGCTTAAAGATGATGGTAAGTTCTTACACACCTTAATATTAAGTAAGTTTAAAGTATTGAAAGTCAGCATCAATATTTACAATATCAATAGACGCAGACTAATAATAGCAAAACCACAGACGATAATAATATTCTCATAGCAGAACTAAAAACACGGCACGATTCCACTGTTGCAAACGATAATAAATTATGCAATGTTGGGAATGAAAAATGTTTCTAGAGATACAGTTAGACTTCATTTGGACTACCTTCATCGATTACTGTTGATGCACAGGTGTATCTGTTTATTGGATACGCCTTTTAACAATTTAATTGTGTCCGAGATGTTTTATGGGACGAGGACTGAAATTGTTAATAGAAGTGACGTTAAAATTTGTAAGGTCACGAGTTACAGATGCAAATAGATAATCAAAAGATACGAAAATATGTCCTTATTTTCGTATCTTTTGATTATCTATTTACATCTGTAACTCGTGACCTTACAAATGTTAACGGCACTTCTATTAACAATTTCAGCACATGAAGTAAATAATAAATAAAATAAATATTGTCAGACAAATTACACAGCGCCATCTAGCCCCAAAGTAAGCTTAAGCTTGTGTTATGTGTACTAGACAACTGATAAATATACGTAAATACATTTTTTTTTGTAAATACATACTTATGATACATAGAAAACACCCAGACCAAGACAAACAGACATGTTCATGCACACAAATGTTTGTCCTGTGTGGGAATCGAACCCACGAGCGTTGGTGTCGAAGCCGCGTCATTGACCGCTACGCCACCGAGCTCGTCATCAAGTGTATCTATTAATTAACGTACTACCAGACAAATTACTGAGAAACAAATAAAGTAAATCATAAACTAAACTATTACTATAGGGTTACCATCAGTTCACGTTTCCCCGGATTTGTCCTAGTTTGGAGGGCGCCCGGGGAGCGTCCGGGCGGGGTTTCATTTGTAGTCCTGGGTTAAAAGATTAGTTTACTACCGCCCGCACGTGCTATACATGCGAATAACCGTCTTGTCACAGAATAAAAAATAGTACTAGTACCACAGTATAAGTAATAGTACTTGCTTGTACTAAAAACACTGATGACATGCCCGGGTTTTAACTTACATAAACTTTTTATTTATTCATATGGTGTAAAGTATACATTCATGTATGCGTTGGAGAAGGCATTATCCAGCAGTCGATACTCGATACAGGCATTATTATGATGATATATATAAAATAAAAGATATTTATATAAATATTATGTAACAAAGGGGAAATGATTTAAATATTTAATACGTAAATGCAGTCTGGGGCTCACGGCGATTTATAGAACCGATATAAAATCAGACTGGGTCGTGAGTAATGGGCGAAAGATCAAAATATCAATTTCGAGCCGATCGCTGCTACCGCAAACAAATCATTGCCGCAATGATCTAGAACGGAGCCCCGGCCAGGTTAAAATATTACGGTGAACGAGAAAATTATTTAAAGTGGAATTAAATATGCTAAGAACATTGTTGGGCAACGACGACTTAAAACCTATATATTATTAGCTGACCCGGCGAACTTCGTACCACCGAACAGTCAATGAATGTCGTGTTACTTATTAGCTGAACTAAATTTATCATTTTATAGAAGTAATACAATGAATATAAATAAATATTAAGTTCAGTACTTTATGACAGTCTAAACAACATACAACGTTATGACAACCGATAAATATTTCAATCCTTTTTCAACTGACACTATTTGTATGGGAACATGTTTTTTCTTTTATTTTATTTTTCGTCAATTTTCCAATGTTTTTAAAAGTTAGTTTGCTTATCGGGACTAAGACAAATCCAACAAATAAAAAACTATGAAAATCGGTCCAGCCGTTCTCGAGTTATAAGTTCGAACAAATTCGACTTTGTTTTATATATATAGATTAGTAGCTGTGCCCGCGACTTCGTCCGCGTAGAATAGTGTCTTTGGGCAGCATTTTTAAATATTTCGGCTAATTATTTTACAAATAAGACACTTACGTATTAATACTTATATGAGTTATTTGCAGTGTTTGTTGCAAATAGCTTATTAAAGTCATCATCATTATCAGCCTGTATCTACCCACTATATAGATATAGGCCTTTCCCAATGCTTATCACCAGTGATCCTCCGCTTTCCGCATCCAAACGCTGCCCGCTACTTTTTTTTTTTTTTTTATAAAACATAAACTATCGCTCGCGCGCCGCCACCCCCGCTGCCACCGCAGCATCTCCTTCCTTTCTGGTGACCTCACTCACTCGCGGTATGCCTAGTTTTGGGCATAAATAGGGAATTTATAACTATTTTTGGGCATTTATTGTAAATGCCCGGCATTTTGCCCATCTCTAGTACGGCGCGATGCTTGGCAAGTTTTTTACTCGCGTTAATTTCAGTTTCTCATTTTGTAATGACTGCGTAAAAGTTATCTACATCAGGATAGCACTAATATTTTGTCTCTTGTCGCAAACTTATAAAACATTCACATAAACCTTGCATATTTCCATACAAACTATCATCCCCTATTCCCTATTGTTATTTTACCCCCGTGTGGGTAAAACATATTTATCATATAGCTGCATAGTCATATTTATTTATATCGAATCAACAGCCTAAAAAATAAGTTTCAAGCTTCTAGCTCTAAAAATAACGATACTTCCATACAACCTTTCACCCCCTCTTTTAACCCCTTACAACCCTTTTTTTGCATTAAAAAGTAGCCTATGTCCTTCCTCAGGCTCTAAACTATCTGTGTACCAAATTTCATTTAAATCGGTTCAGTAGTTTTGCCGTGAAAGCAGGACAGACAGACAGACAGACAGACAGAGTACTTTCGCATTTATAATACTACTAGCTGTGCCCGCGACTTCGTCCGCGTGGAATAGTGTCTTTGGGCAGCATTTTTAAATATTTCGGCTAATTATTTTACAAATAAGACACATACGTATTAATACTTATATGAGTTGCAGTGTGCCATCTAGTGTTTATATAGCTCTTTTGTGGAACATTGTACATTCATCCCAACCAACAGCTTACACTGCTGCAACTTTCTTCCGCGCTCACTGCTTTTGCTAATGTTACATACCGGCATGTCCTCATCAGCTAAGTTCAATGGTAGTTTTAGAACCGAGTGCGCTATACCCCTATAACTATTTTGCTTTTAACCGTAAACACAGAAAACAAAACTTCTTATTATGAAAATAACTTATTTAAGTATTTTATTTAATTGTATAAAAACCTATTTAAAAAAATATTATAAACCCAAATGAATTAAATTTAACTAATTTTATTGACCCAAATAAACAAAATCTCTATACTAAGTATAACTTACATACCGGCATGTCCTCATCAGCTAAGTTCAATGGTAGTTTTAGAACCGAGTGCGCTATACCCCTATAACTATTTTGCTTTTAACCGTAAACACAGAAAACAATACTTCTTATTATGAAAATAACTTATTTAAGTATTTTATTTAATTGTGTAAAAACCTATTTAAAAAAATATTATAAACCCAAATGAATTAAATTTAACTAATTTTATTGACCCAAATAAACAAAATCTCTATACTAAGTATAACTTTTTACACTTGTACTTAATAACTTGTTTTTATGAACCATTTGTAACCGATTCCTAGAAATCCCTTTCGGATATTGCGACTTCTGACTGAGTCGGCATGCAAAGGAATAAAGACTCATTCATAAAACTATTAAGCTTTCTTATCTTTTGTTTACATTCACAGATGGTCAAATGCTTTGTTTGTACAATGCCAGTTTCTCATTTTGTAATGACTGCGTAAATGTTATCTACATCAGGATAGCACTAATATTTTGTCTCGTGTCGCAAACTTATAAAACATTCACTTATACCTTACATATTTGCATACAAACTTTCATCCCCTATTCCCTATTGTTATTTTACCCCCGTGTGGGTAAAACTTTTACAAACTTTGAATGTCATATTTATTTATATCGAATCAACAGCCTAAAAAATAAGTTTCAAGCTTCTATCTCTAAAAATAACGATACTTCCATACAACCTTTCACCCCCCCTTTTAACCCCTTACAACCCTTTTTTTGCATTAAAAAGTAGCCTATGTCCTTCCTCAGGCTCTAAACTATCTGTGTACCAAATTTCATTTAAATCGGTTCAGTAGTTTTGCCGTGAAAGCAGGACAGACAGACAGACAGACAGACAGACAGAGTTACTTTCGCATTTATAATATTAGTAAAGTAATAAGTAATAAAGTAATAAGTAATATAGTAATAAGTAATAAAGTAATAATAATAAGTAATAAGTAATAAGTAAGGAAGTAAGGATTTTTAAAACCTATTAACTGCGCATGTTCTCGTCTGCCAAACGCTATGCTATGTGTAGCTTCTCGAAAAATGAATAAAAAAAAATTATGCCTGGCAGATATGAAACATCAAAACTATTCTGTATGAAAAATATGCCTGAGCGAGAGGAGAGATAATCGAGCTGAATGAGGAGAGTCACAGATATGAGTATGCGCGTGGCGACGCGTCGATACGCCCAGCTGGCCTAACCTGCCGCAAAGAGTTTGAGGGGTCTTTGTTACACTTGACGGTTTCTTAATTGCTTATAGTGGCGTGCGTGCTATTGCAATAGAAATTTGCTTGGTAAGCTGCCGATATGAGAACGCTTCGGCCACACTCGGGCCACTCCATACAAATGTCGCATCGTTAACTGTTACGTCAACCATGCCGTCTGTAGAGAGCATGAACGTGTGTGCGGCGCTATACAAACCGTTCCCGCTTCGTCTCAGAGGGAAAGTGAGGCCGATACGAGAGAGCGGCATGTGTACTGTACGTATGCTTCTGTAGAAGACTGTAACCACGTGCCTATTTTCCAAGAAATCATTCTTGGAAAATAGGCTCCAATCTATAAACTCATCGAGAGTAGGAACGATGTTTAACATTTTTAGGTCTTGTTTGTGGTTTTTTTAATGGTCCTTAGGTGATTTATCACACTTATGACTAGCAACATTAAATCTTTTGGGTATGGTTTAATCAGTTACATTAATAAATATATTTGCAAGAATGTAATAATAGTAGATCTGTCACTTAAAATGAATTACCAAGTATAAGAAATATAGAAGTGCCTTTAAAATTTAATCACCAAACAATATAAAAAAGTTTATTTAAAAAGTTAAATGTATTTATTATCACTGGAAAATAATATAACATATCAAATAATTCCCGAGGTGACAAGTAAACAAAATTACCGTATGTTTTACATGTGTTATAGTCAATACCTTAAAGTTAGACTAGTTAAACCTCAGGTACCTCACCTCTATCTCCAAAAGCAAGTCGAGCCTCGCTCGCTTCGCTAGCTTGAGTCACTTTGCTAGCTATTTAGCTAGGTAGCCATTGTTGATCACAAGCCAACCAACGTCGTCGGTCAAAAGGAGTTTTGACAAATTTGACTACACCCGTCATCATCATCAGGTCAGTTTAGTCTCCACTACAGGAGCACGACCCTCTCTCGTCCGTCACAGACAGACGGAGGATTTGGCCTACACTCCCCACGCTGGCCAGACGGGTTGGGGAGGCCTGATCGATGTTTTATAATGTATTTCCCTTAGTCGTCTTGTACGACATCCACCGGAAAAGACGGAGTGATTCTATTCTAGTCTGCCGGAAACCACACGGCCAACGACTACACCGACGGTGACTGGGTGTAGTCGCCGTCGGTGTAGTCGTTGGCCGTATATTAGGTATTTTTCATAATTATATAGAAATAATTAATTCATTTACTTTTTAAGTGACAGATGTAACATTCAGATAATTGAACGAATTACGTGATACTAATAGATTGTTGATTAGATTTGTAAGGTGAATATTTTAGTTATAATTATATTATTATTCATTGTGACTTATTCTTTTTTTGCATAGACCATATATTCAGGCTATAAAAAGAGTGTTCAAACTATAAGTTAAGATACTGTAATACTAACAAGCTTTACTTTAATGTTTCGAAATGTATGACAATTACTTTTTCCTGAGCTCGTAGTCCCGTTCATCATGACTATGAAGTTAATTCAACGAAACTGAAAAGAGTGACAGAAGTAAAAGACTTGGGGGTTAAATTCACATCTCAAATCAATCTGATCTGAAGTTTCGAGATCACGTTACCAGTATTTGTAAAATAGCTTATAAAAATCTGAGCTTTATACTTCGTTGGGCGCATGGTTTTGCAAATATTGGAGCGATCGTCGCTTTGTACAATGCGCTGGTTAGAAGCAATCTGGAATGCAACGCAGTCATTTGGGCTCCGCGTGAAGCTAAATATAGCCTTATGTTGTAGCGTATTCAAAATAAATTCATTAGATATATATATTTAAGGAAGTATGGGGTATATCCTTTTTATCCCCTCTTGTACCCTAATTTATTTGTACTGGGTATGGTGGGGTATAACGAGCTGCGGGTACGCAGGGAGTTGTATCTAACATCTTACATGTTTAAATTAATTAGGTGTAAAACGAGCAATACTCAATTGTTGAGTGTTACCGGTCTATGTGTCCCAGACAGATACGTGTGGCGTCGCCGCCGGCCGCAGCTGCTGGCAGTGCCTCGCGGCCGCACCGACCTCGGCAAAGCACCGCTTACGCGTGCACTGCGCACTCTGAACGAAATAGCGGAAAGAATTGATCTGTTTTCGTGTTCTCTGAATGAATTCACAAACGTAGCGCTGTTTGTAATAAGTTACAATTAAGTTACATATAATGAAAAAAGGTTGTTACACTATTGTATTAGGTTTGATACCTGTAAAAATAGCTGCAAATGTTCCAATAAATAAATAAATGTTTACAGCACTATGATGATTCATACTAAGAGATCGTGTTGTTTATTTAAATGACTAATTATAATAATATATTTCATGGGAATAGATATTATAAATTGCGGATTAGCGACAGATCTAAACTTAGGTGACAGAAAATACGGTTAGGTACCTTTTTAGTTGCAACTTTTGAGTATAACTTTTTTAGTTCCAGTTCATCAATAAAGCTTTATCATTCTATGTTATTATTAATTAGTTTCGTTCTCCAAATTTATGGTAAATAAATAACGGCGCTCTATTTAATAGCCATAAACGTAACACAATGATTTACTGCCAACGTTCAACTGTTCACGTAAACAATGCTTACAGATCCCTCGCTTTGTCGTGCCGAATCGGCACAGAGATGAGCAACTTTGTAAGTTGTAAGGCCATCGTAAGTAGGGTTGCCATCCTTCCGGGTTTCCCCGGATTTGTTGTCCCTAGTTTGGAGGGTGTCCGGGGAGCGTCCGGGGAGCGTCCGGGCGGGGTTTCATATGTAGTCCTGGGTTAAAAGTTTTAAATCACTACTGCTCGCTCCATGCAGCGAATAATCGTCATGCCACAGAATAAAAAAAAAACAGTACTAGTACTAAAAACACTGATAACATGTCCGGGTATTAAGATTAAAAATACGGAGTTTTCACGCATCTTGTCCTGGTTGCTAGCGTTTAGAGATGGCAAACCCTAATCGTAAAGCATATGTAATTGCCGTTATTTCATATACAAGTAGCAAGACATTTTTGATTGCTATGCTATCTACTATTTCAATGCAATTTTGAAATAGCTTAAGCTAATTTAGCTAGATTATTTTTAGTCGTAATTAATGTAATATTTAATTAAAAGTATGTATAGTATTTTATATCTGTTACATCAACAAACATTTGTGTTAGTGCGGGAATCGAACCTGCGACCCTTGCATCTCAACCGGCGCTTTAAACAACTGCGCTTTACGGGGCGTTGGGTAATGAAAAACGCCCATCCCTAAAAGTATTTTAGTGTTGCGATACAACGAGGCAACGGGGCCAGCATATTGGGAACTTTGCCTACGGGCAGCGGTTTATTAGATTAGTTTTGTTTTAGATTATTTTAATTAGCTTTAATTTAGATGTATTTATTTAATTTTATCTATTTTAAGTTTAGAATAAGTTTATTTTTTTAATAAATTCTGCAGTAATAAAATATATGTAATATAAACTGTTACGGAAGTTAATGATTATAATTCAGTATCATTGCAATATAATTATTCAAATCACTCACATTCTATATTGGGTCCTTCAAAAGGAATGTGAAGAGGCACCTTCTAAGCCGGAATAGTGGACGCGTCGAGATGACATGAAGTGTGTGACTTCGTCGCTTCCATTCCTGGCCTTCAGTGTCCTGCGGCCCATCAGGCAGGCGCTGGTTGCCACATGCTGTGCCCCAATAAAAAAACGGGGTATTGCTGTGTCATGGACACGATCGTACGTGTGTAGTACGTGAACACGTTATATGCACTAAAATGATCTCAAATGGCAGCGCTTCCCCCTCCACCGCTCGCGATGTTCCATAGTCCTTACTTAGCGTGATAAAATCTTTGATACTTCATCTATCCAGTGATTTGATTGAATTTTGGATGGAGATGATAGATTTGTAGCTGCAACACCAAACTGTATCCCGCGATTTTGTTATCAATAGTTTTTTCGAATAGCTTCCCTATGCAGGGGCGCAGGGTTTTAGTAAACCTTATGGGTGCTTATGCTCATTAGACGACTCGAAAAGGTGGCGAAGTGTGTCTCAACCGGCGCTCTAAACAACTGCGCTAAACGGTGCGTTGGGTAATGAAAAAACGCCCATCCCTAAAAGGCGATTACTGCCCCTACTGATATTAGAGTTGGTGGTAAGGAGGCTGATCTGTTTCTTGATGTCTATTCTAACTCCTTCACTCAGACTCATAAAATATGACTCTACAATACACACCATAAACCTACACCTTCCCAACCGCTTGTTAAACAATACCTTCAATTTCATTTATAATTTCCTTATTTATATATACATACATATTACTATATTCATTGCTGCATTTCTCCTTGCCTTATGTGTTTCAACGTTATGAAATTCATGTACTTCTCATCTCGGGGTGAGTCCTGGTGCCTTGAGATACAGGCTCTCCGCCTAGTTCAATGGCTCCAGTCTCACCCAATTTTACGCACTACCATGTTACTTAACCATTAGTTAATATTTAAGGCATCAGTGTAAAATTGGTTTGGGACAATCAATTATTTTTATTATTATATTATTCTCAGGGGTGCTCGAGCCCCCGAGCACCCACGGAGTCGGCGCCCCTGTCCCTATGGAAGCAATTTTGAAGACGTATTCACGTCTAAATGTAGGGACCTGGGGGCCAGACATTCCCAACACTGTGTCTCCTGTGTAGCCAGGATTAACAGCGGCGACCGCCAAAAAAGGCAATGAACAGTGAAGTCCATTGCAGTCTCGGGGTTGCAATTACGGCTGCCTTGGAACTCACAACGAATTTAATCAGAAGAAATTAGTAGGAGTAGGAAGCGTTTGGAATTTGACTTCCCCTCTTAGCAATGTGAGAGACAGCAATATGGCAAATTAAATGGTAAATGTAGGGTCATGAAAAGGTGATAATAACTATAGGTAGGTGGCGCAATGTAAACACAGTATACTAAATAAATTTCCCAACTCTTACATACCACTTACCAGTATTATTACATACATTATGTTCGACTTTAAACCGAGTTCATAATCAATTGTTTTTATTGATACTTTGAGCACTTAACATAATTTGCTTCGTGACATTCCCGCCGTGCCTTTTAATTATGCTGAAAGATACATAGAAATCCAATAAGGTGCCCGGTGGTCAGTTACTTCCTGGATTACTTGATCCAGGGTTGTACATATATGAAGTGGCTGTATTTGTAAAATGTCATCTAGATCTATTCGAATCTCTTAATTCCAAAAGATATAAAGATAACATCTGTCATATACCACACAATACGGAAATGTTTTCTCGTAGTATTTTGGGGATGGCTCCTAAGGTCTACAATAAGCTACCTAAAGCCATAAGACAACTTAGTAATATAATAGAATATAAGACGAGTTTAAAAAAAATCTTAATAGATAATAGTAGTTTATGAAACTGTTGCATAATAAGGGTTATTAAAATACGAGTGTGAGTTTATAACATGAGCCGAAGGCGGATGTTATAATAGACCACACGAGTATTTTAGTACCTAATTATGTGCAGTTTCATACACTACTTTATCTAATCTCATGAAATTTAAGATAATAATATTTTAAATACAACCATGAAGTTAATTTAACAGCTATAATTCTTACTTATAAATCCATTTGCAGATCGAGCATGCGTATTGCGCATGCGCGACGCGCCGCGCGGCGCCGCGTTCACAGATTATGTAGAAAAATTTTGCAAAGTTGCAATGTATTTGCATTGCAACCTGTTTAGAATACCTGTATCCAGGGCTGAAGCTGTATCGAAATGGTAAAAAAGTTATTTTACGATACAGTTGTCCCTAAAAGAGCTGTATCGAAAAATAACTTTTTAAATTCATTTTGATAGCTTGTGCGTAAAGACTGTCATTAAGATACTGTGTTTAGTTTTTTAATGTGTAAATTTCAGTATGAGATTAGATAAAACATATTACACTATCAATGATTTTTTATTGGTCAATTTATAAATATATGAATGAATTAGTGTATGAATGTAATCATAAATAATAATTATTATGTAAAAAGTATATTTAATGAATTATTTAATTGCGAGAATTTCAATATAGGTAGATTATTATTACTATTATTTTAAATTTAAGTATATGTGTTAACATTAAAAATATTGTAAGCCAAAACGGCAAGTTGTAGTAGCACAGTTATTAATTTTAAGATCATATGTACATTACCTATAACTATATAATAAATGAATTTGAATTTGAATTAGATTCTTATGAACTAGATTTATTTTAATAAAGTTTGCTTGTACTGCATTACTGTCTATGTTTGTTGTATATCTTCTAATATATCGAAGGGGTAGAGCGTACTCCACCACGCAGCTCAACTGCGGGTTGGCGGAGGCCAGTGTTTTCAAGCCACCCAAAGGCCACTGACTTGGCTTACCTACTATCGTCTAATGACAACAACTGGGATCGACGGCTTAACGTGCTCTCCGAAGTACGAAGGAGCTCAAGATAACTAAACCTATCCATAGACAGGCTACGTTCGATGTTTTTTTTTTTTTTTTTTTTATACAACGTTGGGTGGCAGACAAGCATACGGCCCGCCTGATGTGAAGCGGTTACCGTAGCCATATTAACGCTCGCAAAGTAAAATATCGCTCGCGCGCCGCCACCCCCGCTGCCATCGCAGCATCTCCTTCCTTTCTGGTGACCTCACTCACTCGCAGGAACACAACAGCCCTCAAGGGAACCGTTATTTGGCTGCGGTATTCTGTGAGGTGGAGGCACATTCCCCAGTCGGGTAGCTTACAAATTGCAAGCCTGCAAGCCGATGTTGCTTAACTTCTGTGATCGATTAGACTGACACACGCAACTTTCAACGACAAATAATCCAAGAAAAATAATAGCCGTTGCGTTAGCGAAAAAAACATATGAGGATCAACATATCTTACTGCTGTTTTATAGTTAGCAAATTTGAGTTCAGAACTATTAAAAGACGTAGTTTTCATAAAAATTTATATGTTTTTCAATCTTTTTGAATACAAGAGCTCTTTACAAGTTAAACCACAGTATAAGTGATACAGTACTACGTACTACGTACGTACTACGTACGTACTACGTACTACGTACAGTACTACGTACAGTATGGCCACTTCCTGCCGCTCTCTCGTGTCGACTTCACCTCCCCTCTGAGATCAATCTGTAACAATTTGTATGGCGCAGCACGCACACACGCTCATTCACGCTCTGCATGTTTATGTAGTGGTAGTAGTAAACGATGCCAAATTTGTATGGAGTGGCTGGGGTGTGGTTAAACATTCTGTCGGCCCCTCTCCCTCCATGAATTTATAAGAGAGGTAGGGAGCGTAATTGTAAGCTACACGACTGGGGAATGTACTACCTCCACCTCACAGAATACCGCAGCCAAATAACAATTCCCTTGAGGGTTGTTGTGTTCCTGCGAGTGAGTGAGGTCACCAGAAAGGAAGGAGTTGCTGCGTTGGCAGCGGGGGTGGCGGCGCGCTAGCGATATTTTATGTTGCGAGCGTTAATATGGCTACGGTAACCGCTTCACATCAGGCGGGCCGTATGCTTGTCTGCAACCCGACGTAGTATAAAAAAAAATAAGAAAAGAAATAGTCTTCAATTGCAAAAAGATTTTCTTAAAGATTTGATTTGATGAATTATTGAACAATAATCAATCCTGCTTTGTTTTTTTTACTGTAGTGTATGACCTATAAACATTTGCGTGTTTACCCCGCGACCTCTAGAATGTAACTTGGTGACCCCGCTGGGGTTCGAGACCCACAGTTTAACAATCACTGGTCTATAATATTAAAGTCATATAACGAGTCTGGGCTGTAACTATAGGCTGGTAATCTGAATAGGCCCGCGGGCTATGTTAGCACAATGCAGTGTTCTAACCGATACGGACAATTGACACAGAACTCACTTGGGGAATTTATGAGCCTTAATTGCTTTATGGTTTTCTAATTGTATTGTATTTGACTACTATTGTTTGTTATTTAAATCACTTTATCTCGGGCTATATTCATAAAATTTTCTAAATGCAAGCGTTTTGTTATACCCAGAAGGCCAATTTTCGTAATTTTTCTACGAACGCAGATTGAAAGTTGACCGATTGAATTGTGAATTGACTAAAATTATATACTTAATTTCATTAATTAATTATTATCAATTATTGTTGTTGGAAAAGTAACATTCTTAGTTTGTTTAATTTTCACTCATATTTCGATATAATCCCGCTTAAATTTAATTTTGAAGTTACATATTGTGTTACGAGAATACCAAATGTGACATTTGTGAGATCGATACTGGATCGAAACTGAATTGTGACCATATTTTAATTACGAGAATTGCCCCACTGTTCCGAACAAGAACGAAAAAATTTACCAACTTCATTTGCCAACCCATGCTAAAATGCGTCTAAAAACGGTTCCTCTAGCAAATGGATAAGTAGTTACGTCGCTTGTGAGATATACTATCGCTATCCTTATCATTTCAATATACTTGCTATCTCTTTTCCTCACTGAGTTTGTGCGAACTAATACGAGGTGAGACAATTAAGTCACTTTTCGAATGAAATTTTTGAAGCTTAATAACACATCTGATGAAACGAAAGGATGGAAGGTTTTTTGTTTTATACTACGACGCGTGGCAGACAAGCATGTACGGCTCGCCTGATGTGAAACGGTTACCGTAGCCATATTAACGTACCATGAAATATAGCTCGCGCGCCGCCACGCCCGCTACCAACGCAGCAACTGTACTGAAGTATTGAAACATGCTCGTATATTAAATAAAAAAAACTCGTTTGTTGTATGGGAGCCCCCCTTAAATATTTGTTTTATTTTTATTTAATTATTTATTTATAAAGTGAATATAAAACTAAATATTATGTGAGTATTTCAAGCGTCTACCTATTACCGTTATCAATTGCGAGCAAAACGAGCAAAAAAATCACGTTTGTTGTCTGGGAGCCCCCTTAAATATTAATTTTATTCTGTTTTTTAGTATTTGTTGTTATAGCGGCTAATGAAATACATCATCTGTGAAAATTTCAACTGTCTAACTATCACAGTTCATGAGATACAACCTGGTGACAGACGGACGGACGGACGGACGGGCGGACGGACAGCGGAGCCTTAGTAACAGGGTTCCTTTTTACCCTTTGGGTACGGAACCCTAAAAAAGCAAACAGCCCTTGGACCTGAGCCTTGGACGATGTCACACGGGTGCGCCTGGTACCGAGTTGATTATAAAATAAAATATAAGGAAGAATGATTTCAAAAATATGTTGGTCAACCCACCAACAATAGCTCAGCATTCAAGCCTGAAACTATTTATTGCATTTGTCCCAATAGGGAAATTTAACCTATGACCTTTTGCTAGGTAGCTAACAGGCTGGCTGTTCAGGCCAATCGGACCTTCTATTTGTTTTGTTTCTAATCATATTCTGTCCTACCTAGACATTGTGTAGCATTGGATTGCATTAGCTTTTATAGCGTAATAAAATGTGTGACAATGTTTATCATTTCTGGTAAAAAATGATAAATAAAAGCAATTTGCTGCACAAATTATGCAGATGAGTGGCATTAACTACCTTTAATTACTGGCGATATTTTTTCACACCACTAGAGTGGGAAAACAAGCATACGACCCGCCTAATGTATTGTTGAATGTATATCTTCTCGCATAGGATTAAGATCCTTACTTTTGCTATTTAAATTATTACTACTTATTAGTCATAACGATGCCAAACGACATAACGTTTATTTATATTTATTTGCTTTGTATATTTTTAATTAAGTTTCTTTAAGGAATCAAAATCAACGAAGAATAACAGAGAATAACCAAATTAGAGGTCAATGTAGTACGCTGAAGTAAAAATCGCTTAATACTTGATTTTAATGTTCTGTATTCACACTCAATGTCTACAGGATCTCGCAACATATAATAGTTATCCATGTAGTATATTAAGGCAAATGTCGTTAGCTTCTTTCTCGTATTAATTTTATTATTAATTATATACGCTAATTGTTTTGTATTTTGGTTTTGGTATATTTTAAACTTTAAGTAATTAGAATACGTTCACTCGACGTTTGTTTAGATCCTACTACACATATTGTTTGTACCTTAGATTTACATTCAGGATATTTTTGTGTACCTACGTGTGCTTTCTCGCCTTGATTGAGCTCCTTTCTATGATTGTAAAGTTGACTGGTAGAGATCTATATTAGGGATAAGTCCGCCTATGTATTACCCTATACTTTTAAGAATTCTATTACATATTGTTATTTCAGAACTTACAAACAAAACTTTTTATCCCTGTAACATAATTTCGCGGAAAAGTCGCAAGCGCAAGATAGTTAGTAATATTTTCATCATAAAGAATATTCTTAGTTTTAGTTTTAGTTTAGTCTGGTTTTTTGGTAATATACAATAATTTTGTTGTTTATGATAGAAAAAACAATAACAAATTTTGGTTTTGCTATATTTATTAACAGCACGCTATTATCTAACGCTTGAAGTAGCAGCGACAAACGCAATACATCGCAATCGCAACACATTGCCCTGCTAGGACATACTTTAACTTGAGCTATATCTGGCTCAGCTAATTTATCTACAAATACTGTTCGGATCCTTGTAGGTTCTATTTGGTTCCAATCACATTTGTTAGCTGTCCTAATTTAGATAGGGCATAATTCCATAACCATTTGAGGAATGAGAGTCTTACTAAACATGGGGACGTAGTTGTTACAGTGGCTTAAACAATAGATTAGATATCGTTTAGATTTCTGCTGTGATTTATTTTCTACGAGTAATAATAAAGCTCGATGACCATGAGCGACCTCTGTCTGTAAGAGGTCTCTTCTAGCCAATCTTTAACTACGTAGTACTATTATCTATACTGTGCTTTAACCTAAATTACGTGAGGCATTTTTGAGGATTTTGACCCCCCTTGGTGAGATGTTGTAAGATTTTCCTCGACCCCCTCCTCCCTACCCCAATCTTACGTGAGAGTTTTCAAAATTAATATTTTGGGAGTAAAAGAGTTGGACTTATTAAAAAAAAAGACGTGTGGCACTCGGGGACTGCCGCGGTAAAGCTATTGCATAGCATTTTGTATCAACTTATGCAATTATAATTTTATTTATTTATTTTATTCATGCAGTATTGCTTTTTCTTTGATATTAATTCAAGTTACACTTTTTGAGCGTGGTGACCGATAAGAAAACAATTTTTTCTATTATTAAATAAATAAAACGTGTTTCGTAGAGTCGTACAATACGTCTAATCGCACGCACACAACGCCGTGTCGAAGACTGCCGAACTGAAACGACGTTAGACGATGTACGGCCTTCAAGCCACACCTCCTTGCCCGTCGGAGTGGGGAGCGTGAGGTTTTTTCGTTACGGAATTTCTGGATTCGGTCCCTGCGCTCAAGGCCCGCGATAGAAGCTATGCAATAGCTTAAAAAAAATGCTCAAATTATTTTCATTTAAGACTAGTATTTTCGAATATTGCTGTAATCATAACAGAGATAAAATTAGATAATAAATACTTAAACGAAAATTAATAAAATATTTATTCTAATTCAGTCCCTGGAAACTAGTGCAAGGTCTCAAGAGTGAACTAATGGAACCAACATATCCAAAAAATTACGTGATATTTGCCAAGACCTGCCGTCTCCCCTAAGTGAGTAGTAAGATTCGGCTCGATCCCCCCCTAAACATCTCCCGTAATTTATGGACGCCCCCTTATAGCAGTGATTTATGTTAGTAAACATAATTCTCTCTTATGCTGAAGTTGTAATTTGATTACAATATATTAGTTATGTAATTATTGTCGATATCAACGGGCTATTATTGGTTATTCTGCGGTTTTCTACACGGCTATTATTTCTTATCGATATATTTTTTCTGTCTGTTTATTAGCAGCAGGACTAATACCGGATGCCGTCTGCGGGCTGTCGGGTACAAATGTTGCGCACGCGCGTAAACGTTCGCTATATTTTACGTTCGTGCCAGCGTAACGATGTGGTACAATTGAAAAAGGGACGCGAATAACCTTTGAATAGAAGTTTTGTGCCCGTTTTTTTAGATTTAAGAGTTTAAGACGCTAGGTGGTGGGAAAGTGGTGCTTTTTGGACAGGACATTGTATCGTAGCATAGAAGATAAATAATAAAAAGCTTATGTTCAGTATATTAGAACAAGACAATAGAGTATTTTTAAGTCATTTTACCAGCAGTATATATGTTACGTATTATAAGTTGTAGCGAAAAGTACCAAAAGCGGCCGTTTTTCCACAAAAGATTGGTATTGCGCGATCGCTGATGATAAGTATGGCGGGCTGGGACGAGTCAGGAGAGTGGCCACTTATTCATCTTCTGGTTAGCGCTGTGGAAGTTTAAAAAAATGGTACCATTATGATTTACAATTCGAATATCGCTCGCGTTTCATGAAATCTATTAGATCATTGAGGAACGCATTAGCAGTAGGGGTAACGTAACTTTTTTAGTATGAAATGATAAATCATAAATAGGTAATTTAAATTCATAAGTACCTACTAAAAGATTCCTATAACTGTGTGAATTTTCTTTTCTTGCTCTGCTACTGAAACTTCATTACTAGATTTAGCGGTTTTGGCTGTCTGTTGATAGATATCGGTGATGCAGTCAGTTTTTCGTCTAGTTTTATTAATTGATTTACGGATTGACTACAGTGACTCGCTAAGCAGTTATTATCAGTAAAAATAACCGCTTGTAGACATTAAACACCTCGGGTCAAAACACACTGAAATTTCAGAGCCCAGCAGACCAGTTTCAGTATGATCTGACGTAACCAAAAGACATACGTCTTATGTATGCATTCGTAGAACTACGCGGGACCTTTTTATACTGGAAGTGCTCTAGATACAAGTTGTTGTGTGTACGTTACCTTCTTTACTATTCGATTAGCATAAAATTTTAAACGTATAATTATACTGTCTATCGTTCATGACTTGTACCACAGAATTAGATCTAAACTGAAGTAGTAAATTGACCATCTGGGTGTTCCGACGCAGCCAATTCTTATTGCCCTTAATAACTTTTTAGTTTGGCTTGCCATTTAGTGAACTTATTGGGCAACTGCTCATTCGAAGAGATATACTGCAATATCATGGTTTATGTCACTGTACCCATTCATTGGCTTTTACTTTATTTTACCCTCATGCCGCCATGCATACTATTTAGCCTAGGCATTCTATACAAAACCTAGACGCCAATGGGCGGCTTTGGCAAATGATTAATGTTTTTTGGAACGCCGAAGGGCGTCCTCGGCACTGAATAGGTTAAATACAAAACTGGAAAAGGAGAGTTGGCCTCGCGCATTAAGATCTTCATATTAAATTCAATTCAGTAGTGTTTGTGTTAGGTATTAATAACAAGTATGTGGAAAAATTTAAAAAATGTTTCGAATAGAGTCAAGCTGGATGCAGCTTGATAACTTAAAAAAATAATTCATGTACAATGAGTGTTATGACGTTTATAGACGATACATATTTTTGTCGTAATATCCTTTCGTCTATTATATTCATCTGAGGTTTCATATTCCTGTTTTGTCTTAAAGCATGGAGTGTGCGATCAATATCCCATACAACAACTCCTAACTAAACCGAGACATATCTTCGAACATTTTTTTTAAATACTAAGAGAAACTTCCTTCATTAAAGTAGAGGTTTTTAGAAATAAACAACAATATGAATACTTGTCCATATCAATGAAGTTGATAATTATTTAATAAGTTTGGTATTATCAAAAAATAGCCGAATTTCATCTGCAACGATGGACTACTATGCGTTGTTTAGTAGTAATAACTTAATAGGTAGATGGCGCCACACTGCGACTTCACAGCAATAAAATATAAAATGCAATAATTCACCACCATCACAAACCTTCCTGGTAGCTCACTTGGAAGAGCACTCAATAGGTGATGGAGAGGTCGTGGGTTTACGTCCCATATAGGCGGGGCTAAAATATTAATAATATTCTGGCAAAGTTGTACGAAATCAATTATTTAAATAATAGTTATTCAATGAAGTTGGTTTAAAAAAATTCTAAGAATACTTATTATGAATGCATTACTATATGTAAACTAGTCCAGTCCGCACATTGCATATCGCATCAATAATAATTGACGCAAATAATACTTATATTAGTTATCAAAATTATCTGCTATATTTTACTTAAGTAATTAAATTGACGTCTGCATTGACCTATACTTTGAAAAAGGTCAGTCTAATCCAACTTATTGACTTGTGAAACAGGTGGGGTACGTCTCAGTGATAATTGGATGTATTTCCTACAATGTATATGTGTCCCTTAATATGCATAACATATGCTAAATAACTGCATATATCAGGAGTTCTCAATCTATCAGGTCATTTTATAGGTCGTAATTTCTTTGGGGCACACTTAAAGGTGAATCTTCTAAGTGTGTTGATCTAGCAGATGTTATGATTCAATATTTTTTACTTGTAACTATAAAGTATTAATCTTTATTACAATTACCTATTTACAATATTACACTAATCTTCTAATCTTTCATATTATTGGAGACGATGTGTTAGGTAACAAACTTAATGTTTTAAGTCCCCAATAGTTTTAGATATTAAAAATACGCGGTGCACGGCAGTTGAGCTTCAATTGACTAGCCATCTCTTTAGGATTTTTTTAATGCCTTACGTAGATGATTGTAAGTATTAAATATCTTATTTATTACATTATTTACTACCTACTTAGATTTTTATTTATGTTTTTTGGCTTAATATTTTAGGTCCACAATAGTGTTAGATACTTAACATCCGTGGTGCACAGCAGTTGAGCTTCACTTGATTAGCCATCTCTTTAAGTTTTTAAAGCCTTATTTGCCATGCTATCTCTCACATTGCCAAGAGGGGAAGTACTTTTCTTTCTTTCTTCTTTCATTCTAGTGCCTCAGCTTACTTTACCGAAAGCATTTTGATCCATTTAGCATGACTTCGCATAACATAAAACTAGAACTAAATTCTCTGTATCAATTTTTTGAAATAAATAGCAAGATCCTATCTAATCGATACTTGAATAGGAAAGACCAACTCTATGTTCAGCAGTAGACGTCCTTCATAAATATTGAACTATCGGAAGCGTCATCCAATCTTATCATTCTCAATATCGACTATTACAAGTCCACTTATATCTGGCATATATCTCTTAGCTCATAATTGGTACCGTCCACATCAATCTCAAACAAACAATCGGGAGATATATCTCGGTTTGGTCAATCTCGATACCCTCAGGTTGCGTGCCGTATACGTACAAAATGTTAATCTCTCAATCCGGGTATCCATCTGGGCGGGTTGCCGCAGCTCGCAGGTGAACCGAGACACCATCGCTACATTTGAATTCCCGGAGGCTGGATGTAAACAGCTGATCGCTGATTAAGGGCTCGTGGCTCGATATCGGCATCGGTCATTACTACATGTTCTCGATAACAAGTCATCTCTCGATTTTAGGTGTAAAGTAGCAAAATTAGCTACTCCAACAGCTAATCTAAGGCTGACTAGTTGACTGGACGAGATCTCTATAAGGAATCTGCCTATATATACGTGCTCTTTTATGTACATAGTATGATGTATTTCCTTTTGTATGCTATAAACTTATAATATAAAGTTTAAATTAAATAAAAATCTGTTTACATTTTTTTCACCTGAAACACATTAGATCGACGGGTCAGGCCGGCTAGTGGCGGCACTCCGCTCCCTTCTAGTTCAGACATCCTTTCTATACAAAATAGTTTTGATGTGACTTTTGCCAAGCGTTCCGCGACAGATATTTTTTTATTCCGATTAAATTGAATTTTTCACGAAAAATAATAAGCAGAGGAAAGTTTCTTTAGACGATAATCGTAATAATATCAAAGTGCAAGTTTGTGGGGATATATGTACGAAAATTATGTTTTTCCAAACATTGAGTAATTATATTTTATAACTCTATCATGGCGTCTAAAAAAATGTGAACAAAAAATTTAATACAATGTGAATCTATTAAACTATTTGCCATAAAATCGAATTACTTTATTGCACAGGATGTTTCATTATAAATTTTGTATAAAGTATCCCCCCAAATGTCCAGAACGAAATCAAACGTTTAAAGACGTTTGCCTCGTGGTAGTGGTTCGGAATCGTGTTGTCCCACAACCCGCCTTATCTCATCTACTCACGGCCAGGAAACCCAGAGCTGCATCTGTTTGTTTAAGAACACTGCCTATCTGTGGGAAATATAATGTAATAAAATATAATGTATACTATATATGCATATTAATTGTTGCTAAAATTAAATCGGTCAAAAACCATTCGAACGTTTAATTCGTAATTTATCAGAGCAGGACCACTAGCCAAGTGTAAAGCATATAGTATCCCAAATGCCCGGCATTTTGCCCATATGTAGCCAAGTGTAATTAGTCTCGTAACGAATGCTACGGAGTACTATTACTTATACTGTGCTTATGATAAAGAACACATACTAAAGTGTTAAATAGATCACGTGACATTTGTCAATTCGGACATTTTAGTATGAGTTCAGTTCAAATTAGCGATCGCTGCTTTTCTACTTCGCAAACTGCCCTTTGGCTAGCCCCCGAGTGCTTAGTGGAAGTGTCTTGTTCGCGTCCGATCATGTCAACGTAAACAAACCGACAAATACAGAATAAATCCCATGTTGTGAATTTATAAGACGCGTGTTACATATCAAAATGGTGTGGCTTACTTGCTCAAATTTTGAAGTGAGCAACCCGGCTAATTTCGTATATGTAACACGCGTCTGGTAAATTCACAATAGAAATAAATAAATATTGTCAGACAAATTACACAGCGCCACCTAGCCCCAAAGTAAGCGAAGCTTGTGTTATGGGTACTAGACAACTGATAAACATACGTAAATACATTTTTTTTTGTAAATGCATATTTATGATACATAGAAAACACCCAGGCTAAGACAAACTGACATGTTCATGCACACAAATGTTTGTACAATGTGGGAATCGAACCCACGAGCGTTGGTGTCGAAGCCGCGTCATTGACCGCTACGCCACCGAGCTCGTCTGTATGTAATATGAAACTTATACTCAATTTCGTCTTGTAAACTTTAGAACGTTCGAATGTGATCAAAGAAACTCGCACTGAGAATTCAGAAAAGAAGCAGGTGAGGCTACTCCATTGGACTAGCACTGGAACTGCCGGCAACGAAAAATTTAATGAACTTGCAAAGAGAACTTGCAAAGAGGTAGCCGAGCAAATAACTTGCTATAGTTACGGTGAAGTCACCATGAAAGAAATTCAGAGAAGAGATCAGCCTTCCTCTGATATCAAATGATCCATCCGACTCTACCGTCAAAATTTAAGCCCATTTACGTCGAAATTTTTGAATTCGAAAACGATGGTCAATTTTGATGGTCAACTGATGGAGTATAAATTAATAAATATTTCTGGACAATTTACACAGCGCCATTTAGTCCCAAACTAAGCAAAGCTTGTACTATGGGTACTAGATAACTGATATTATACTTAAATACATTTTTTTTGTAAATACATACTTGGTTACTTGGTCTGGGTATTGTCTATGTATTATATATACATAGACAATACCCAGACCAAGACAACCAGACACGTTCATGCACACAAATATTTGTCTTGCGCGGGAATCGAACCCGCGACCTCGGAGTCAAAGTGGCCATTGCTAACCATTCGATCTGTAGCCCAGCAGTACGATGCACATGAAAGGGTTCACGATGGGTAGAGTCTGCAATTCGTATCCTTTTTGTTAAGTACGGGTTACGATAGTGGTGCTCACCTATATATGAATCATCATCAACCTATAATCATCCCACTGTACGGGTCTCCTTTCAATCGAAGGGGTTTAGAGCATACTCCGCCACGCTACTCAACTGCGGGTAGGCGGAGGCCAGTGTTTTCAACCTGCCCTAAAACTTTTTTTTTTTATACTACGTTGGGTGGCAGACCAGCATACGGCCCGCCTGATTTGAAGCGGTTACCGTAGCCATATTTACGCTCGCAACATAAAATATCGCTCGCGCGCCGCCACCTCCGCTGCCAACTCAGCATCTCCTTCCTTTCTTGTGACCTCACTCACTCGCAGGAACACAACAACCCTCAAGGGAATTGTTATTTGGCTGCGGTATTCTGTGAGGTGGAGGTACATTACCGAGTTGGGTAGCTTACAATTAGGCTCCCTACCTCTCTTTTCGCCAGAGCTTCGTTTGTCAGTCAGCAGGGTGCACCGCGTGCAGGTGAAGTTGGCTTAGGTTCAAAGATGTTGATGAACCACTTACACCCCAAAAACTTGGCTTAACGACTGCCATCTAACGACAACAACCGGGACCGACGGCTTAACGTGCCTTCCGAAGCACGGAGGAGCTTGAGGTAAATAAACCCATCCATAGATAGGCTGCGGTCGACATTGCTTGACTTGCATGATCCATCGAGCTCCTCCTATATATAGTGCACTATAATGTTATTAAATCATTGTTAACGTACGCCACAGATAGAAGTTAAACGAGGTCTGTATGCATGTTTTGTAACGGGATCTTCAATAACTGCGAACAGTACCTAGGTATCCTTGTTGTAGAGTGACTATAGTTTGGGAAACCGAGGGGGAATTAATATTCAGCCATGCAATTTTCTAGAAGAAGTTAGTGCCTCTATAGATGGGTTCTAAAACATTATTAAAGCCTGCCTTAACATAGTTACTACCATATTTTTTTCAAGCTAAAGGAGATTGACCAGTGGCTCTTAGGTTATTTGCTATCGTCACTTTTATTCTTCAGCTTTCCAACATAATCATACAGTTACAGATCTAAGCTAAAAAGGGGTTCACACTTTTTTTGTTCACTACTTTTTTCCATACACGAATGGGCTATCTCCTATGTTGTTCTTAAGGACGTGTCAGCAGTGGAGATGACGTCTTATTTAACAAGACATTTAGCACACCCTTTAACGTCTAACGTCGAACTGTGGAATCAATTTACAAATTCATGATTTCGACGATACGACATGAAAACATTATTGTAATAACTGAAAAAGTTAAATTGATTTTATAATAAAAAAAACTAATAGTTTAATGGTAGTGATTAAATAATAACATAAATAATTTTACGATTTAATAGTTCAGTTGAGAATATATTATATACTACGAACGAACTTTTGTAATACGCGGCGCTGCGCGGGTGGAAACAAATATACGACCCGCGTGATGTGAAGCGGTTACCGTAGCCACACGCTAGCAACGTGAGTTTCCATGGTGACTTCACTGACTCGCAGGAACACAACAACCGTCAAGGGCTTCTATTGTTATTTCGCTGTGTTAGTCTATCAGAAAGGTGCACTACGTGTGGGTGAGGTTAGTTTTGGTTCAAAGAAGCTGATGTGCCACTTACACCCCATATAGGATAAGCCTGTCCACTGAACTTAGAAAGCAAATGGTACCCTATCAATCGGATATATCTACATATGATATGAAATTAATTCCTGCCATTTTATTTGCATGTCATTCATAACTGCAACGAGTAAGATAAAATAAAATCGTAAAATTTTTATGTTGTTATAAATTCTGTTCTATATACATATCTAAACTGTTCTATTATGTAGTAAAAGTTTAACTGTCGTGTGGTTAAAACAACGATATTATAAAATTACGTTACACCCACGTTTTGCGTCGTATCTACACGTATAATAATAAAACTGGTTAAGTGCCAATCGTGCGCAATGTGAGAACAGCTGTGGCCTACAGTTTAACGTGCCCTCCAAAGCTCGAAGGAACTTGAGATAAAAAACCGAAAATCCATCTTATCTTATCTTAGAGCGGGTCCAGTGCTGCAGCACCGGTGACACGTCGACCCTCATGGATCTTTAGGGAGAACCCCTAATCCTTTAGTCACTCTCCCCCGCCTGTCTGGAGACATGTTCCATGTACTTCAGTATGCCGCTTATTGGGAAGAGCCTGTAGTCCTCCAGGTCCGGGTATGCCTTTCTTAGGATTTCCATTCGTTTGCCCGCTAGGGCGTCACATTGACAACATTAATTGTTTCATGGTCTCGTTAGACTCCTTGCATGTTCTGCACTCTGGGCTTTCAACCAAACCCATCCATAGACAGGCTACGGTCAATGTTGCTTAACTTGCATGATCGATTAGACTGACAAGCACAACTACGACATCAAGCTCTTCATTACCTTAATACCGGCGAGTAATTGTAATATTCATGACGTCCACGCGGACGAAGTCGCGGGCGGCCGCAAGTAAGTTATTATAATGTAACACAATAAATAAAACTTTATGAAATAACAAAACTATTCTACTGAGTTTGAAAAGATTTGTGAAGTTAAATTTATTCCATAGACAATAGCATAAACAATACATTTCACAAACAGTTAAACAGATTTAGACGCGGTTAAATATGGATTCCCTTTCCTCATAGTCGGCTTTAACAATCAAAACGCCTAGTTTCTTTAACAATACAGCCCTATTACCAACCGGCCTTATCAAACGCCATCCTTTGCGGGTGGCATACCAGCACCAACTTCAGTTTACCATAGCAGAATATACCAAGAAACCCTCCAAACCTTTCGTTGTCTCACCTGACAAAACCCGATCATGTGTCAAATCTGATTGGTCACATTCTACATTTATTAAACAATCCAGTATATTGTGATCCATCCGCAGTGCACTCCTACGAAGATGGAAGACTTGCCTTAGGTTCAAATTCGTTTGAAACGAAATTTCCTCAGCCGCATAACTAACTTAGAATACTTTATAGCGATGCATACGATATTTGACCACAACGACTATTGGACATGTCAAACAATTGAAGAATTCCTTAAGCAGCTAAGACTAGGTTCCTGTGAATGTTTTTAGAGAATGTAAGGCAAGTTTGAAGTTGCAGTATCGTTAGTGCAGGGCATTACAGGCTTTATAGTGCGAACGATTCAGATAGAATGTGTTGGGCTAACGAAGTGGCGATAGTTGGGTAATGGACGGTCTTCACGCCACAGATGTCATCTTCGCACAAAGTGCTATGGAGTAGTATGACAAATATAAAAATAGCCAATTAAGAATAATGTGTAATAATATATATTCCAGGTATTGATAATAAATGCCACAGTGACTCAGATTTAAAGGATCCCGTACATTTTTAGTACCTACCACGTAAAGACTGTATGTCTGTTAAAAATAATGCATGCGTTTTATTAATGAGACTACGAGTAACAAAAAATATTATATTTTAGTGGTATATTTTAGAACTTCAGAATACGAAGTTATTAAAACAGTAAGCCTTATAAAATTATGAATCGGAACATTAGTTAATGTTGTTCGACGGACGTAATTCGGAACACCTATTCTGCATATTAGTAGTGACAGTTGGTATTGCCAGCCGACAGTGACAGCTGACAGATTTTCAGATAAAACAGAACATTCTTCTTCAATACTTTTTAGTTGTTGGCAACCAATTAACACGAATGTTTAAGTTATGTATTACATAAAAAAAACAAACGATTCTAAAAACAAGGATATGTGGATAGTGAAAACATCTTTAGGCAAGGTTTGTGAATAGCGAATATAGCACCAATGATCGATGGCCAAACGTTTCGTTCTTACATATTTCATTCTTTTAGATAAAAGATGATTTCCGTTCTGGACTCCTGGAAATGCTATTTTTTTGGCCAACATTACATATCATAATTTATTATGTCATAACAATTAACACAATTTAAGGCACCGACGTTTTACTTATATAAACAAAAAGTAAAGTGGTAGCCACAATATGCAATGCTTTAAGAAAGGGCTTTGCTTTTCTTTTTTTTACACGATCTCCTTTCTTCAGTGAAATAGCTTTTGAACAGTAGTAAACTCTTATAATCGAGAAAGTTCACTTATTGGATAATACCATTATTAAAAACTGTTCCCATTTCAGTATCAGATTTTTATCTTTAGAGAAAGGAGTTCGAAGGCGTTGTTGTACGTGTCAGTCTAATAGAACACGCAAGTTAAGCAACGTCGAACGTAGCCTGTCCACGGATGGGTTTATTTAGCTCCTCCGTGTTTTGGAGGGCACGTTAAGCCGTCGGTCCCGGCTGCTGTCCTTAAATGACAGTTGTTAAGACAATTAGTGACATTTAGGCGGCTTGAAAACATTGGCCTCCACCAATCCGCGGTTGAGCAGCGTGGTGGGGAGTATGCTCTAAAATCTCTTCGATTGAGGGGAGGACTATATCCCAGCAGTGAGATGAATAAGATTTGACGACGACGAAATTTGAAAACACTCTATATTTTTCTATATTCCATCGACAGAGAATGAATGCGAAGCTTCGCGGTAAAACCGTCGAGTTCATTACGCCACCAATTCGCATACAAATTGTACGTTAACTGCGTATCTCCCTCATTTGTCAATGTTACCTGACTGAGAATACAGAATTTTAAATGGTTCAGTAAGCGTCAATTCTGTCGTCAATTAGACTTTGAGAGGATAGATCACACTGAATTATGCGCGGAAAATGTCTGTATTACGGAAGATAAAGTGATCTAGAGGAAATATTAATTTAATTTCTTATTTGAGCCAAAGAACGTATTGTATCCAGCAAATTAACATATGAATTTTCTAGTTGTCTTGATAGCGAAGCCTTTTCTCGTCATTTACACATGAGGCAACACGCTCTGCAAAACTATGGTGATTATGCCGATCGAACGTAACGCATTTTTTGATTCTAGCATTTTCCCCGGCTACTCCATATAAGCATATGTAGCGTCGTTTACTACTATATGAAGTAATACGTCTGTGCATAGCGTGAATGAGCGTCTGTGCGTGCGGCGCCATACAAACTGTTCTAGATTTGTCTCAGAGGGGTCGACACGAGCGGCAGGGAGAGGCCATACTGTACGTAGTACTATTACTTATACTGTGATTTTGTAGACTAGGTTCCTTGTCGAAATACGTCTTCAGTTCTCAATTTTATTTTTATTAATAAATAGTTTTAAGGCTCTGGAGTCTTTCAGAGACCGTCTTTGTATAATTTCTTTATCTTTTTCCCAGCTTCAGGGACATGCCGAAAAATATCGTCAAAATTCTTCTTTTGAAACAGCAGTAAAATTGCACTATTTGTTTAACTGTTGAGTAAACATTGTGGAGTTAAGTAATTTCTATATTACTTTCTCACTACTTCTTGGAATAACTTGGCTATTATAACTAATAACTCTATTAACACCACAGGGGTAACGAGCAGGGACTAGGGTAACGCCTGCGGACGTGAGTAGCATCAACCTCCAATTTCCTTTCTTTGTGTACTGCGTGTATATGCATTAGGTATTGAGTAAACGCTTTGTAGCTATTTTTTGCTGCCGGAATGTTCGCCTATGGTCGTAGAGTAGAACAAGGTGTGTTATATTTTATAAAACAAGCAATTATTTTTTTATACTCCCCTGAGCTGCACGATGTCGTGTGGTACCGACGTTACCTTTAAGAACTCATCTATACGTTAATCAATTTCATAGAACGAAATAATTAACGTATAATTTTAGATACATTATTAGAAGCGGTTCCCTTTAAATTTATTAATATTACAAAGCTGCACGGTGAAATAATTAGCTGAATAATAGTCTGGACCTGGTAGCTAAATGAAAATTCATCTTGGGCTCTGAGAGAGAGATAATTAAAGTTAATAATTACTTATTGGTGTTTTGTAAGATGGAAATAACCTGGCTGTATGCGTTGCTGTATGTATAATAAAGATGATCTCAATATTGAAGCCTGTAATCTGATTTTAACTCGCAGTTTGATTTATACTATTACTAGCGACCCGCCCCGGCTTCGCACGGGTGCAATGCTGATACTAAATGTACTACAGAAGGTCTTTGCGCTTTGTCCTATCCAGTCCTTCCCCAGTTATAAGCACACGCCGCCGGCTCCGCGGCCGGTACCGCCACAGCCGTTATGTCCCTGCATTTTAAATGTGTAATATCTTCTAAACTATTCATTTAAATTACATGCTGTGAACGGCCATATTGATCTATATTAAATGCGCAATGTATTTAAGGTACTTAATTGGATAAGGATTAATTCTGTATTGCTTAAAATCGCTTCGTAAATAAGGCATTATTTCTTGTAAAAAGCAAAGGATAAAATAACGGTTATTGTGTGTTACCACTAAGAGATAGACATATACCATCGCGAACTTTTTTGTAGACCATTTTAAGGTGAACAATACTGTACTACATTATTTTGATCTATCTCGTTGGGTTCAGCCAGCGTTTGCAATGAAAGAGCAAAAAAATGTGTTTATTTACGACATCACATTAGAAACCTCTAAATTATCAGTGTTTTTCTACTATGTTATGCATATATTATACATATAAACTTTCCAGTTGAATCACTCTATCTATTAAAAAAAACCGCATCATAATCCGTTGCGTAGTTTCAAAGATTTAAGCATACATGGGGACATAGGGACAGAGAAAGCGACTTTGTTTTATACTATGTAGTGATATATAAAATTTTGCGCACAATTTCAAGTCGGCATCAACCCATAATTATCCCACTGTTGGGACACGGGTCTCCTCTCAATTGAAAGGGAGCATACTCCCTCACGCTGCTAAACTGCGAGTTGGCGGCGGTCAGTGTTTTCAAGCCGCTCAAAGGCCACTGACTTGGTTTAACGACTATCATCTAATGACAACAGCCGGGACCAACGTTTTAACATGCCCTCTGAAACACGGAGGAGCTCGAGATAAATAAACCCGTTCATAGACAGGTTACGGTCGACGTTGCTTAACTTGCGTGATCGAAAATAACATGTGAATTAATTGAATACTAGCCGATTTTAACTTAATCATTCGCGGCACTTTTTCACTACAGTCTAAAACGTTTAAATCATCGTTCATTTTGCTCAACGTGTCTAATGTAACTTACTAAATCGCCAAAACGTAAATAAATAATCACCTAAACTCACGCGACTCCCATATTTAACGATGGTTTAAATATATAAAAGAAAAAGGTGACTAACTGACCGATCTATTAATTCATAGCTCAAACTACTGAATAGTACCGTATGAAAGGCATAGTCGTTACAAAGACAAATGCAAAAAGCAGAGGATTTGAAAAAATACGACTTAATAAGAATAACCAATCGTGCTATATACTTGAAATCCGTGGTGCACAGCAGTTGAGCTTCACTTGACTAGCCATGCCTTATTTGCCATATTGCTGTCTCTCTAATTGCTAAGAGGGGTCAAATGGGGAAGTCAAATTCCAAAAGCTTCTAACTCCTACTAATTTCTTCTGATTAAATTCGTTCCGAGTTCCAAGGCAGCCGTAGTTTTACCCCCGGGACTGTAATGGACTTCACTATTAATTGCCTTTTTTGGTGTTCGTTGCTGTTAATCCTGGCTACACACAGGAGATACCAGTGGTGGGCATGTGATGTCCTGTCTCGATTACAGCACACCGAGGTCACTCCATACAAATGTCACGTCGTTTACTATTACATAAACATTGGCGTCTGTGCAGAGCGCGAATGAGCGTGTGTACGTGCGGCGCCATACAAACTGTTTCAGATTTGTCTCAGAGGGGAGGTGAGGTCGACACGAGAGAGCGGCAGGGAGTGGCCATACTGTACGTAGTACTATTACTTATACTGTGATTACAGTTAATATTACATAACTAGCTGTGCCCGCGAGTTAGTCCGCGTGGAATAGTTATTTTTCTATTATTTGTTTATAAATTTAAATAAAATTTCTAAAATAAAAGTAACCGAAGTTACTCCTTATTACATCTGCCTGTGAAAGTCCCGTCAAAATCGGTCCGGCCGGCTGTTTCAGAGATTAGCCGGAACAAACCGACAGATAAAAATTGTAAAAAATATTATCTAGTTATATGTACCGTATTTACATCCAATGTACATTTAGTAAAAAGCGGTTATTTTAATATTACGAACAGACACTCCAATTTTATTTATCTGTATAGATACGTCTTTTAAAAAGTAAATAGGTGTAAAAGAATTCACAGGCCTTCATAAAAAAGAAGTAGCCATATAGAAACCATCACAGGCTTACTGCATGTAGAAAGTAAAATATTTCTCTAAACTACTATCTTTAGTACTAGGCTTGCATACCATTGAAGAGTTACAGCTACCAGCTAAACGAATAATAATTGTGATAGATGCAGATCACAGCTACATCACTTGATTCTAATTCATTGCTGAGCGATGATTAACCGGCCACGAGTAAATACCACTACGTCGCTCGTAAATTGCTGGGTGCGTCGTAAAGATCTAGCGGTGATGCTGCTCATTCGTATTGTGTCGGGTAGTGAATGCAAGCTTACATTGTGAATGTTTGTAATTAATTTACTACCTTTTATGTTATTGGGTGGGCAAATGAGCATGGTTGGTTGATAGTGCATGCGTGTTGCAAAATGGTTCATAATGAAACTGTTACTTGCTCACGGAATGTTGCTTGTGTTGTATAACAGGGGCTTTCATTCTCCTTGCAAAGGAGACATTAATATTAGCTAGTGGTCGTCCAGTGGTCGAAATTGGATAATAATAAATTAAAATTATGATTTTAACATTAAATAAAACAGTATATATGCTAGCCGTGTGATTCCCGGCAGACTCACTCCGTTTCTTCCCGTCGATGGACTAAGGGAAATACATTATAAAACATCGATCAGGCCTCCCCAACCCGTTTGGCCAGCTGCAGCGTGGGGAGTGTAGGCCAAATCCTCCTTCCATCTATAAGACGGACGAGAGAGGGTCGTGCTCCTGTAGTGGAGACTAAAATAGAGCTGATGATGATAAGCGTGTCGTGTCAAATCCATGGTAGCGTGTGTAATATATTTTTTATTGATTTAATGTATATCTTAATAATAAAAAAAAGAATAACAATAGTATTCTGCACTCCTTCTTTAGATAAACTATAAGTGTGCGAAATTTGATACTCCTCCGTCCGCGGAATTTTCGTAAAAAGGGGTACAAAGTTTTTGCTTCACGTATTATAATATACAGATATTTTTGCTAACAATAAACGAGTGAAAAACTTTACTCATAAGCGTATCTCATTTTTCTTATTTAGTAGTCATATCACATAATACATAATTAAGTATGATGTGAATTGAATGAAAATATACCTACTACCTAATTGAAAAAAAAAAAAAAATGTTTGCGCTTGGTGTTACACTATAACTAAAATAATATATTTTAGCAGTCTTCTCACTATTAGCAGGGTATAGTTGTTTTCCTATACTTACTGTGTTATTAGCAAAGATATCCATATCCCCCGATGTTTTATGGACTTTGCCATTAGCATGAAACTGGACTAGTTACACAAAACTATTGCGCGGTTAAGCTTGTTACGATTACTTGACTAACACCTCCTTATTGCTTTTTTTATGCCACAAATACTTGCAATACTTGTGTATTAGGATACTCTCTAGTATCGCTCAAACGTCACTATTCTCACTGCTAATGCAGTACTTTACAGAAGCATCTATATTACATGCATTGATGAAATTTATATCTATATAAGGTAACTGTACCAGCAAAGGACAACTAAGTCATTTTACATGACTTTCCTCCTCCATGTTTCGTTATCCTCAGATTTGAGGGTCGTGACCACCACCAGGAAGCACCTTTTCTCTGATGATGTTGCGCCATTTATGTCGATCTCCGGCAGTCTTTAAAGCATCGTGGACTGACATGGTGAGGGAACCTCGAATTTGATCGGACCAACGAGTCGGGCTGCGGCCTCGTTCTCTCTTACCCTCCACCTTGCCAGTGACTATGAGTCTCTCGAGATTGTCCGCAGGTTTCCTGGCAATGTGACCAAAGTACTCGAGAATCTTGCGCAGGCAGATGGTGGAAAGTCTGGTAGTAACTTTTAATTCCTTCAGAATTGACTCATTAGTCCGATGTGCCGTCCACGGTATGGCGAGCATCTTCCGCCAACACCACATTTCAAAGGCGTCTATATCGGCCGATTTCACTGTCCAGGTTTCCGAGGCATACAGGAAGACTGAGTACACAGTTGTGTACACATGACTTTCGTTTGGTCAAAATTGGTCTCCAGCCCCACGGATTGACAGCCAGCATTGAGGTCGTTAAGCACCGACTGATATCCAGCGATTCAGCCATTATGACCAAAGGTGTGAGATGTAGTGTGGTGCTATTGCTATAAGTAATATAAAGACGATATCTCTAAATGGAGAGAACACTTTAAGTACCTACTTAATATAATTAGTTGGGTGTGTATTTTTTGAGTGGTTTTTTGGTTAATAATAATAAGTCCGCTGGGCAGCTTGTGTGGCGAGCTGTTGTGTGAGTAGCGACACCACGGACCCGAGTCTCCAGAGAGTCGGTCAGGGCCTTCGTATCCGACGTGTCTTCATCGGTCGGAGTGTAAACACAAGAAGGCCCGCAGGACTCTCAGCTCTGGCTTGCCTTCATTGGCCGTCCAGAGAGGAGCCGCTAGAGCTATATGCTCCAGGGGTGGAAGTGTTAAAGGGCATCACGCCGCGAGTAACTTCGGAGAAAGCGCAGCACACCTCTCGACATCCCTGAGTCACTCACACCGGTGTTGCCCCCGGCCGTTTTCCTGGCATTTCGGGTGCCCATCTAGTGAGTGGCAAGCCACCGCCTGCCGCAAATAACTAGCAATAAAAGCAGTTATGGCAGGCGTCCGTCCCTCTTCTGTAATAGCCCGGTATTAAGTTCACCCAGATCTCATCTCCATAGCCCATTTATTTTCCATCACACTTCGCAATAGTCTCAACGCCTGCCGAGACCTGCTCATGGGTATGTCGTTCCATTGACTTATCCTGGAGCGGGTCACGGCGGGCGTACAACATTACATCAAACTTCTCAAAGGGGCCTCTACGCGTTGGATCCATATCCCCGCGCACGCCTATCAAATGACCGGGCTTGACCCGTGATTGAAAAGAGATACATAATAATAATAAGGTTAGGTTACGGTTTTCTTGTGATCCGGTCATTTTGGGTGGTTAGATAACATAACAATCACTTCAATATCAAGATGTGGTCAACCACAACTCTTCATATCTAATAAACGATTTATCTCTCATTTAGAGAATGCCATCCCATAAAGATCCCTTATAGATCCCGTAAAGACCCAACCCCGGGTCGAGTTGCCAGTTTATGACAACACGACCACATTAGTAGGTACGTATAGTCACCATTATATATTTTATAGTTACTACTTACTACGGTGTAAATACAAGTTACTTATTTCCTATCCATATAAAATATATATTTAATTAATTTAAATAGTTAAGTATAGTAAGGAAATTACTAACACTTCACTGATTACATTTAAGTGTACGTATATAAAGCGTGGTGTTTAGACGCCATAGTGGTGACACGGAATGACGCGAGAGATACCACTATTTAACTAAACACGGCAGGTAAGTGGTATCCCCAGCTGTCTAATTAAGTCGTAAATATGCAAGTAGGTAGCCCATTATATTTACATAATGCAGGATCTTGGAATATTGACGTCATCATACCGTTAGATGGCAGAAATTTTATTTTAAATAGTTTTAAATTACTTAGATTGGCTTTGGCTCAAAGATATCATAATAAACCACAAAATGTTGTGTAGTGTATGAATCATTATCCTAGCAACGTTTCTGAAGTGGCGACAAATTTTGGTCTTAAAACGCCCAGTGTCTGATTGAGCTGTAATTTGGAACAGAGGTTTTTTTTGGCTTGATAATGCACGATTATGTAAATGTAGCTATATTTAATCCAAGATGGCGACCGCCACGAAATGGCAACTTATGAGTTCTAGGTGAGCAAAACACAGTAAACTAAATCTTTTAGTTAATTTTTTTTATCTATAGAAAAAATAATCCCTATTTCTCTCGGTCCCTTTTTATGTTATATTTGTTATTGTCGGGCTTGTCGGGAGAAGGTTTTTCTTTTATAAGATAAAAGAAAGAAATAAGAAAGTTGCTCGGAAAATTAGAAAATTTCAGCATTGCAGCATATAGCACATAAAAAATCATTTTAACTTTTCTAATGTAACTTTCTGTCGTTTGACAGAACTGTCAGTCAATTCAAAATTCATTGTTAAGTCAAGACAACGTCCTGTCGGGTCAGCTGGTCAAAAATGAATAAAAGCTTGTTGCATATTTTTTTTTATTTTACATATTTTTTTTTTGTTGTATTAATGGTGTTCTGCTTATTAATAGAAGCTTCTTATGTGCCGCCTTTTTAGACATGCAAACATGTTACACACATTAAAATATCATTATCATTATACTGTTCATACATATTTAATTTTTTTTTTATTTTTTTTATTTTTTATACTACGTCGGGTGGCAGACAAGCATACGGCCCGCCTGATGTGAAGCGGTTACCGTAGCCATATTAACGCTCGCAACATAAAATATCGCTCGCGCGCCGCCACCCCCGCTGCCATCGCAGCATCTCCTTCCTTTCTGGTGACCTCACTCACTCGCAGGAACACAACAGCCCTTAAGGAACCGTTATTTGGCTGCGGTATTCTGTGAGGTGGAGGTACATTCCCCAGTCGGGTAGCTTACAATTACGCTCCCTACCTCTCTTTTCGCCAGAGCTTCGTTTGTCAGTCAGCCGGTGCACCGCGTGCAGGTGAAGTTGGCTTAGGTTTAAAGATGTTGATGAACCACTTACACCCCAACTTGATAAATAGATGGGCAAATCATCGTCATCATGTTCGCAGCTGTATGTTGAATATAAATTTTAACATAATTACAGTTAAACCTTGTTAAGTGAGACTTTTAGGGACCTGTAAATTTGTTTCACTTGTAGAGGTATTCCACTTACCCAGTGTCTCAGATATCCAGGTACAAATAAATATATGTCTCATTTACAGAGGGTTCCATTAATAGAGGTCAGAATACAGGTTATTTCAGTTATAGAGGTGCGATTATTAAATAAAATAACGTATTATTTAATCATTATAGTTTTAATCTTTATTGGAAATAAAAAAATCAATATTAAAGGTAATAAATATAATAAACAAAAATATTCAACTACTTTTTTTTTCAAATAGTCTTCGATCATTGCAACATAGTACAAAAAATAAAAATTGGTCATTTTAGTTTATATTTTGGAAGTATCCGCCATCAGATGTTTTTCGATGTTATAAATTTTATCAAGTATGCTTTGGTCACCAATTGATCATTTCAAATAAGTAACAAATTTAAATGCAAAATAGCCCAAATTAGAGAGGTGATAAATTGATGTTGTCTCAGTTACAGAGGTTAATGCATATAAAATTCAATCGCTGTTCAGTTAGAGGTAACTATCACTATAAAATCGAAAGAGCGAATCCCAGATATAGAGGTTTGCTTCGTCCCACTAACAGAGGTAATTCAGTGCCAAAGTGTTGGGACCTCAGCATGAGTTCCAGTTATGGAGGTTTCTCACTTATCCAGGTTCCACTTAATCAAGTTTCACTGCTTTGAACATATTTTACATTTAGGTAATAAATCATTTCTCAAGGACATGATCGATCTCAATTTTTTTTCGACATAAACCTCAAGCAAGGTCTTTAATTCTGATAAGTTTTATGAAAATCGGTTTAGTGGTTTTGGAGCCTATTTATGTCCAAGAATGACTTTTCGGCGTATAAGCGTTCCGCACGCCCCGTTGCTCCACTCAATTTTGTTAGAGCGTTGTTTGCGACACCACTGGCGAGATCTTTGACTCCGAGGTCCGTGGGTTCGATCCTCGCACAAACATTTGTGTGGATTAACATGTGTCTCCGTATTGGTCAGAGTGTTTTCTGTATATTATATGTATGTATTAAAAAAAAACCGGCCCAGTGCGAGTCGGACTCACCCACCGAGAGTTCCGTACGTAGGATCATTATAAATTTGATGTTTTTCATCATAAATAAGAAATAATGCGTCGGAAAAATAAATAAAATATATTTTGCAATGTGCACATCAAGCCCTTTCTTATGATACCCCATTTGAACTAGTAGCTTCAATCTGAAATTTCGACCTCCTCTAAAAATATAGACACCCTATTTTTTAAGATTTAATTACAAATGTATAATTTAGAGATTTATTCCTGTACTTGTAGTCTATAACGATGTTACATGCCAAATTTCATAGTTCTAGGTCAACGGGAAGTACGCTATAGGTTTTGATTCCCTTGAGAATGTCGAAATATGCGTTTTTTGCTGAATAAACGGCCGTAACTTTTTTTTCCGTAAACTTAGCAGTTTGATTTTTTTACAACTTAATGGGACCGTAGACCTGTGTATACAGTTTAAATTTCAGCTTGATATCTCCACGCATCCTGGACATAGAGGGTCTTGACAGACAGACAGACAGACGGACAACAAAGTGATCATATAAGGGTTCCGTTTTTCCTTTTGAGGTACGGAACCCTAAAAATTATCTAAGTATAATATCAGTTATCCATAGTACAAGCTGTGTTCTTGCTAACTATATATAAATTTATTAGACGATTTGAGAAGATCATGCGTAATGCGCTTGTCCTGCCATACGTGGATACGAACAGGAAACAGTCCCTTCCCTTCACAGTTCACGTCTAGGCACTTCGTCACATCTACACCACACTCTCTGTCAATTAGCACACCATAGACTATGAATACTCAATTACAGAGTGCCATAAAGGGATTTTGCGTGAAGCTCCACAATCGCAATGGCCTCAACAATAGGCGATAGGGACCAATTTTAGCTTTAGTGTAAGTATTTCGAACCTTTTCTATTGTATATTGGGACAATTTAAAATAATAAGGTGTAATTGGTGCCAAATTTAATGCATTTATGTATTGGATTATTTATAATATAGTTATTCGATAGCGTTTATAGTACATATATTGTTGGAACAGCAGTTCATTTATTTTTCTTACGTACCGTCGGGCGGTAGACAAGCGTACGGCTCGCCTGATGTGAAACGGTTATCGTAGCCATATTATATATTAGCGAGCTCGGTGGTCGAATGGTTAGGAAGGGCCATTTTGACTCCGAGGTCGCGGGTTCGATTCCCGCACAAGACAAACATTTGTGTGCATGAACATGTCTGTTTGTCTTGGTCTGGGTGTTTTCTATGTATCACAAGTATGTATTTACAAAAAAAAAAATGTATTTACGTATGTTTAACAGTTGTCTAATACCCATAACACAAGCTTCGCTTACTTTACTTTTACTTTACTTGCGCTGTGTAATTTGTCTGACAATATTTATTTATTAATGCTCGCAACATGAAATCGCTCGCGCGTCGCGTCGGCCGCCACCCCTGCTGCCAAAGCAGCAACTCCTTCCTTTCTGGTGACCTCACTCACTCACAGGAACACAACGACCTTCAAGGGAAATGTTATTTGCGGTATTCTGTAAGGTGGAGGAACTTCCGAATCGGGCCGCGTAAATCCTTATGGGATCACTGTCCGTCCGCTATAAAACTATGGGGTTTTCTCTTCATTATCAATTACTATGCTATGTTTAATATAAAAGTCAAAAGAAATCATTCATCATTCATTCTTTATTGCACATACAAGTTTACAACATAGTGATATAGGACATATACAAAGGTGAGCTTATCTCTACAAGAGATCTCTTCCAGCTAACCTAGAGATAGTAACAATAGTAAGTTATTGGACGGGAGACTAAACAAACTAGTGCAACGAATATAAAATGGTTACTTAAAATAAAACATAGTACTTTGATAATTATAAAAGATACTCTCTACTAAACCTAATATATACATATATATATACATATACACATACATACATACGCATACATACACATATACACAATGAGTACATATATATTCATAAACTTATTAATACACAATATATATAAATACACAATATGCATACATAAATAAACCAGATAAATATACATAATATTATTCCAGAGTCTGAGTTAAATAGTACTCTTTTAATCTATTTTTAAAGGATGTGACGGACAGGCTATCTCTAATCTCCGGTGGCAGTTTATTCCACATTTGCGCTGCACGAACAGTGAAAGAGTTAAAGAAGAATTTAGTGTTAGAAGACGGAAAATCCAATGTTTTTATATGACAGGGTCGTTGTGATCGGGTTGGCGGTGGTAATAATGGGAAACGGGACAGGAGGTACTGTGGAGAGTTAGGGTTTTTAAATAATTTGTATAAAAACGATAGCAAGTGGACATTTCTGCGAAATCGAATAGGGAGCCACTTCAGTTGAGTTCGAAATTCAGACACGTGGTCAAATTTTCTGAGACCAAAAACAAATCGGATAGCAAGGTTTTGCAGGCGCTCCAACTTATTCAAAAGCTCCTCTGTCGCATCCAAATAGCAGATGTCGGCGTAATCGAGAATCGGAAGCAAAAGAGTCTGAGCAAGCGTAACTTTAGTTTTAAATGGCAAAAAGTTTTGGAGTCGCTTGAGTGAATGAAACGCGTAATGCATGCGCTTACTAACCTCGTTAATATGAGAAGACCATGACAGTGTTTCATCAATGATGAGACCTAGATTTTTTGTTTTATTTGTAAAAGCAATTTTGATACCATTGTATGAAATATCCGGTAAATCGTAAAACCTAAACCTATTTTTCATCTGGGCGCTGCCAACCACTATAGCCTGGGATTTGGTTGGATTTACTAATAACCCGTGTCTATCGGCCCACATCTTGATGGCCGCCATATCCCGATTTATGGCGCAGAAAACTTCAGATGCCTCAGAGCAGGTGAAATGGCTATAAATTTGCAGGTCGTCAGCGTATAGGTGGTACGAAGAAGTAAGAATTTTGGACAGCTCGTTATTAAAAATCGAAAAAAGTAGTGGAGATAAGACACCCCCCTGAGGCACGCCAGCTACTAAATCAGTCCAATCTGAAGATAACGAGTCGGTTTTGATACATTGTCGGCGGCCACGAAGATACGAGTCGAACCATGCAATTACAGGTGGAGAAAAGTTAATTGTACGAAGGATTCCTAGGAGTATGTCAAAATCGATAGAGTTAAATGCATTACTGAAATCTAATAAGACCATCAAAGTGAGTTTTTTGTTATCCATAGCATTACGTATGTCATCAGTGACATTCAGCAATGCGCTCACTGTACTGTGGTTGGGACGAAAGCCAGACTGAAAAGGGCAGAGAAGATTATTTCTAGATAAATACTCAAGAAGCTGATTATATACCAGACTTTCCAATACTTTAGAAAGTACAGGAAGAATAGAAATTGGGCGATACTGGGAAAAAGATACCGGATTCGAAATTTTAGGAAAGGGGATGACGTGAGCCAACTTCCATGCTGATGGAAACACGTTAGTCATGAGTGAGATGTTTAGCATATGAGTAATCACTGAAATGACACAGTCAAGTATTGGGAGCAACATGTCACGACTCACCTCATCACTACCAACAGCATTTGTAGAAATAGATAATATGATCTTTTTCACTTCCTCCTCTGTGACATTGCGGAAAGAAAAAGAATCACCTCTGGGAGCAGCCTGTTGGGAAAGAGACGACAGGGTAGAATTTTTAGTAGGAAGGTCCAAAGAAATTGGGGGCGTGCAAAAAAATTTGTTAAGAGAATCAAGATCAAGAGATTCGTTGGTAGAATCAGAAATCTATATAAAAGAAAGTCGTGTTTGTTACAACACTTATAACTCGAGAACGGCTGGACCGATTGCCATGGTTTTTGATTTGTTGGATTTGTTTCCGTCTCGAATAGCAGAATAACTCTTAAAAACATTGGAAAATTATCAAAAAAATAAAATAAAAGAAAAAACATTTTCCCATACAAAACGTTCGTGTGTTGTCAAATGTGACGTTGTCGTACGTGCGTACGCCAAATGTATGCGTGCGTTCAGAAATGTATATTAAGTTCATTATAGAACAAATGTCATAGATTAAAAACAAATGTTAACTCTATTGGTCTCATTTTTACGTCTTGAAAGTTGGCTGTGATTTGTTTTGAAAACAGTTTTGTGGATTTAAATATTTATTGCAAAGAGAATGTAACCACTACGTTTTAAGAGACGGATGTGCCATACAAATAGCGTAATTCTAATATGTATGAAATGGAAGCGAAAACAATCAGAATTTGTACCAAATTCGCTTCCGATTCATAGAGACGTTTTTTTACTTTGAGTTGCGCCAGGCTGATTTATTGGTTCTAAAATGTCGTGTCTTGGTCGGGAAAGTATTAAAAACATTGAAAAATTGACGAAAGAATTAAATAAAAGAAAAAACGTTTTCCCATACAAATAGTGCCAGTTAAAAAGGATTGGAATATTTATTGATTGTTATGTAAATGTCAAATCAATTGGTCTCACTTTTACGTCGCGAATGTTGTCTGTGATTTGTTTTGTGGATTGAAATATTTATTGTTGTCAATTGGTACTTTTTTGTGACTTTGTAAAGTACTGAACTTATTATTTACCCACTGCTGGGATACGGGTCTTCCCTCAACCGAAGATGTTTAGAGCATACTCCAACACGCTGCTCAACTACGGGTTGGGCCACTAACTTGGCTTAAGGACTGCCATCTAATGATAAACACCAGGACCGACAGCTTAACGTGCCTTCCGAAGCACGGACGAGCTCGAGATAACATAAACTCATCCATGAACAGGCTACGGTTGACGTTGCTTAACTTGCGTGTACTAATTACTACTACTAACGTGTCAGTCTAATTACTGACACGTGCCTCACGCCATCGTGCTTCTCTATTATTTTCTATTATTCATTGTATTAATTTCAAGAAATCATAAATTTTGTTCATATATATATGTACATCACGACATTCATTGACTGTTAGGCGGTAGGAAGTTCGCCGGGACAGCTAGTATTGTATATTTCTTTGGACCTTTTACAACGCCGTAGAGATTTAAGCTGAATTCTAATAAATTTCGCGCGAAATAATACATTATTTTAAAAATTTAACTACAGAAAATAAAATACAAATCATACTGTATTTTATTATACATATACCGGGATAATACATAGTAACTCGGTATTATACGGTATATTTACAACTCTAAATAGCTGGACAAAAATGCTGGTAAAAGCAATTCTCTAGTTTAGATTATCCAAATAAGTACAGTATGGCTGCTAGTTAAGCCATACTGATAAGAAGAGTGGCCTCGTTACAAATTCATTACCCGAGTTTGCATCCACTCTTCTTATTTGGGACTAGGCCACTGTTGCCTAGTATCAATATCCTGTGGGAATTTTCAAAAATTCTTTCATAACGGATGCCTAAGCCATAATAACTGTGTAATGAAAGTGATGAAATAATTTTACTAAAAAAAACAATATTGGAAAAAAGTCTTTTTAGGATTCCGTACCCAAAGGGTAAAAAGGAACCCTATTACTAAGGCTCCGCTGTCCGTCCGTCCGTCCGTCCGTCTGTCACCAGGCTGTATCTCATGAACCGTGATAGTTAGACAGTTGAAATTTTTACAGATGATGTATTTCTGTTGCCGCTATAACAGCAAATACTGAAATGCAGAATAAAATAAATATTTAAGAGGGCTCCTATACAACAAACGTGATTTTTTTTGCTCGTTTTTGCCCGCAATTGATAATGGCAACAGCTAGACGCTTGAAATAGTCATATAATATTTAGTTATATATTCAGTTCAAAAATAAATAATTAAATAAAAATAAAACAAATATTTAAGGGGGGCTCCCATACAACAAACGTGATTGTGACAACGACTCGCACTTGGCCGGTTTTTTTTCAATATTGACGAGCTCGGTGGTCGAATGGCTTACAACGGGTACTTTGATACCGAGGCCGCGGGTGCTACCCCGCACGAGACAAATATTTGTATGCATGAACATGTTTGTTGTATTAGTTTGGGTGTTTTCTATGTATGTATTTACAAAAAAAAGTATTTAAGTAATTAATCAGTAGTATAGTACCCATAGTACAAACTTTCCTTAGTTTGGGACTAGATGGTGCTGTGTAATATGATCAAGAATATTTATTTATATATATTTATTTAATATTTTAATTATTTCAATGAAACTGGAGGTCTCTTGGACAAACAGGATTAAAAATTTCACAGTAGTAGTTGATCAGATTTTAATCTACAGATAACACGTCCCAGTTAAGAATGCGACTGACTATTAACACTTGAATTGAAAAGGGAAGCTCTCACAATGCTCATTGTAATACGATTGATGTCCTTTTATACTTGCTTGTGATGAATATACACCATAATGTTGACTATTCACACTTCAATTTAAATATACGAGATGTATGGAGCAATACAACTACACATTGTTAGCAGTTCACGCTATGTGCGACTTTCATACATATTTCTCATTTTAAAAGTCAGTAATGGCAGTTGGGGGAGATGTCCAAGAGTGGAGACCTCGTATGGGGCGACAAAGCGTTAGGCGCCCCCCTCTAGATGCACCGATGACCTCGAGGGAACGGCCGGAAGCGGCTGGATGCGGAAGCGTGTGGTGGAGGAGGTGTAATGGTGGTAGTGCCCACCATTACACCTCCTCCACCACATGCAGATTAGTGAACGCCTATGTCCAGCAGTGGATAGATGCTGGACATAGGCTGCTGATGATTTTTAAGCGACGTCAAAAAAATCCTTTTTTTTCGAACCCTTTCCCTTTCACTTGAACCTCCTGGTTGAAGTGAAAGGGTTCGAAATCATTAAAACGACTTCTCATTAAAAAATATGTATTTGTGAAAATATCAAGGCGTGAAAATATAAGGCTGTATGGCTACGGTAATCGCTTTACATCAGGCGAGCCGTACGCTAGTTTAGCTAGTTAATAAAGGAATGTGTATAAACCATTGCACTTGTCGTCGTCAACCATGGGTATCCCCTCAATCGATGGGGTTTAGAGCATACTCCACCACGCTGCTCAACTGCGGGTTGGCGGAGGAGGAGTTGGAAGAACGATTGCACATGGACATCATTAATTATTCTGTAACTTTTAATATAATTTTATTAAAATTACTTCACCTTAAGAATGCGACCGTGTAACCGAGTTTTAACGCGTAAAATTAATATGATATTTTCTTTCGTGACCATAGATTATACACCCCGCTTGTCAATAGATAAATATCTCAGGATATTGCATGGCACATAGTAACTTAATCCACGGGCTGACAGCTTTAACCGCGGTTAATTTGCTGGACAAACCCTGGTGGGGCGTCTCTGTCCGATCGATCATTCGCGTTCACTTCGATTATTTAATAATCGATTGTGTGGTGCAAGTCAGTAGCGATATTCGAAAATGGACATTTTTTTTTATTTATTATGTACCCAATGTGTATAGCCGAAACAATAATTCGTTTCTCATTATTAATATTCCTTAATGAAAGCAACAAATTTTGGATTGCAATTAAATTTTTACCCATAGCTTTGCTCACGTGACCGACTTATGGGTTAAAAGTATCATCATCATAATCATCAGGTCCATTTTAGTCTCCACTACAGGAGCACGAGCCTCTCTCGTCCATCCTAGACGGAATGAGGATTTGGCCTACACTTCCCACGCTGGCCAAACGGGTTGGGGAGGCCTGATCGAAATTTGATAATGTATTTCCCTTAGTCGCTTTATACGACATCCACGGGAAGAAACGGAGTGATTCTATTCTAGTCTGCCGGAAACTACACGGCCATTAGTTAAAAGTATACTACCCTACATACACAAAAAAAGAGAGTGCAGTCTTTCCTGCTACCGGGTTTGTCCACGTAGTTAAATCATTTGATTAGTATCACGGGCTATATGTACATATATATGTATATGTATTAATCCGAGTTAAGTTTTTTTCGTAAACGCGGGCGGAAGCAAGTATGTATATAATAATATATTTATTTGTTATAGGGTATCATTTAAGCTATCGACAATTTAATTAGTTTTGTGTTTCTTAACTAATAGGGTTTGCCCGCAAAATAATAGATTTGTTACCAAAATGTAGTCACCAAACAATATAAAATCGATTCCACAATAAATCACCTAAAATCATGGAGATATAGGGTCTAGTACCAAATAAATGTTTTTGTATGTATTATATTATCAATTATTAATAATTAAGCCTACTTGGCACCACATCATTCATCATCTAGGTTGACGGAGCTTCGCTTCGCGGAGCTCCTGTTTCCGATGACAGGACACAAAAAACCCTAACCTAACCAAAAATCAACTCAAATCTAGCCAAACATGATTAATTATATTGACCAAAAATTGGTAAGACTCGTCAGTGAAAATGACGCCAATTTAACTTCGCCCCTATTAGCCATTTTTTCATTAAATTAAGGAGCTGATCTATTTATTTGGTGACAGATCTATTATTTTGATGATCAAACGAATTAAAATATACTAATAGTTTGTTATGCTGATGATTTATATTTAGAGACAGTTTTGATTAAAATGATGACTAATATATTTCTTGGGGATAGATATTATTATTAGGGTACTGCAGATTAGTGACACGTCTAAACTTAGGTGACAGAAAATATTGTTCCATTTGTTAGATAGTTACAGATTTGTATGTCCATGACATAGCCACACTCTTTTTTTTTTAATATTGTGATTTCAAGTCGCCTATGTTATGATTATGAATGACATACCTCCTCATACACACATAATAACTACTATTTTATGCTACAACCCCCTTACCACCATCTCTTATTGCGATTCAATAACTGAATAGAATGCTTATTCATACCAATGAATAAGCGACTTCATTTGGTCCGTGTATCAGTATATACATATATTTATACTACGTTGGGTGGCAGACAAGCATACGGCTCGCCTGATGTTAAGCGGCTACCGTAGCCATATTAACGCTCGCAACATAAAAAATCGCTCGCGCGCCGCCACCCCCGCTGCCACTGCAGCATCTCCTTCCTTTCTGGTGACCTCACTCACTCGCAGGAACACAACAACCCTCAAGAGAATTGTTATTTGGCTGCGTTATTCTGTGAGGTGGAGGTACATTCCCCAGGCGGGTAGCTTACAATTACGCTCCCTACCTCTCTTTTCGCCAGAGCTTGGTTTGTCAGTCAGCAGAGTTCACCGCGTGCAGGTGAAGTTGGCTTTGGTTCAAAGATGTTGATGAACCACTTACACCCCAAAATATAGTGTAAAAATCTTGAAATCTCAAAAAAAATGCACATAGCATTTGAAATGATAAATTAATTACAGTATGAACCACTTACACCCCAAAATATAGTGAAAAAATCTTGAAATATCAAAAAAAAATGCACATAGCATTTGAAATGATAAATGAATTACAGTGTTACACTACACTCATTATAGTATTCAGACTACATAATATGTTTGAGGAAGACTTTATGTCTCTACGCAATCTACGCTTATTCTTAACACCTGTACCACACTCGCTTAATCTCTCTGAAAGTGTTTGTCATTAAGTCCGATAATAAAATTAGCGCACTAGCCCGTGTCATTGATAAAGCAAACTCATTGGGATTAATGATTTTATTTATTGACTTAATTTTCGAGTCGTGCTTGAAATTATTCAAAATGAATTTTATTCATGCAACTAACTTTGCGGGTGGATGTCAAAAGCGGATGATCGCATACGGTGGCAAGCTTTGTGGAAGGCCTATATCCATGAGTGGATAGATATAAGCTGATAATGTTGATGATGAATTAACTTTAGACTATTGTGATACTATGTAAAGTTTGGAAAATTATCTTTTTTTTTATGAGAGAAGGGCAATCGAGCATGTGGGTCATCTGATGGAAAGCAATCACCACCGACAATGGAGATCACCAAGGGGTCGCTGATCCTCTGCCAGCCTATACTCTTTCCTTTCTTTCTTTGTGGTGACCTCACTCACTCGCAGGAACACAACAACCCTCAAGGGAATTGTTATTTGGCTGCGGTATTCGGCGAGGTGGAGGTATGTCCCTAATACAGCTTAAAAAATCAAAAGTTCAAAGATATTCATGATCCACTTACACCCCAAATCTATTTTCAATTTATCAAATTCTGAATCCAGTGGATGGCTCGACTTATAGAGTTGTTATACTTAATTGGATAGATACCTAGATAGAATTATACTATCTTCACGGCAGAGGCAAAATACGTGTCGCAAAGATGACTACAGATTGCGCGTTTTAAATGTCAAATCATAATTATATTGTTATACTATTCAATTCATATTTTATGATATCATTTGCTATAATTTTAAATACATTGTTGGCCTGCAATGAACAAAAAATATCAAACTTTAAACCTACAATGGAAGTCAACTGAACGTTCAATTGAAATTATATTATCTTTAATTAAATTATATTAATAGGAAAATTCTAAAATGTATGTTAAACTAAAACTAATCTAAAAACCTATATGTGGTATACGGAACCAAAATGATGGTATAGTGGTCTATATAAAAAATACACTAAATCCAAAGGTCAAGGAAATAAATTTAACACAGGCATCATGCCTCGAACTAGATGTACTTGGCAATATTATTTTATGTGTTTACCGCTCCCCATCTAACACAAACACTGAAAACTTTATAAATTCTCTTAGTACTCATTTGGAAACATTAAATACATACAAAAACGTTATAATAGCAGGAGATATAAACATTAATATTAAACATAAACTCTTGAACTCTTGCTGCTACAATAGAAATCAGGAATATTCCTAAAACCCAGACTGAAAAGAAACAGACTTTGCGTGATTTGATCAAAAAAGTTGGAACAGTACTTGGACAAACAATTCAAGACCATGAAATTCAAGACATATACCGAGTTAAAGCTACTAACAAGGAAAGTTCCCCTATAGTCGCGGTATTTAATACCACTTTCCTCAAAGAATCTCTTATTAGAAGTGTGAAATTATTCAACAAGCAAAATAACAACCACAAACTATGTTCCCAGCATCTGGAGTTGGAAGGACCTGTGCGCCCCGTGTACGTCAGCGAAGCCTTGACTGGCAGAGCTAAGCGCCTTTTCCATATGGCAAAGGAATTCGCAAAGAATAACAACTATGGTGGATGTTGGATATCATATGGTAAAGTTTATCTAAGTAAAGGATATGATAAGAACATTCCACCAATAAGGATTGATTCAGAGACAGACCTGGCCAAGCTTAAATGACTACAAATGGCATGCTTTTTTATTTATTTTAATATTATTTTCATAATTGTTTCAAAACTAATTTTTGTTTGTTTGTTGGCGCCACTGGCTAATAAGTACTTATTATATAAAAATAATCTACACTACACAAAACACATACACTACACAAATATCAAATACTATTCTAATTTCATTAAAATATTTACAAATCAAAATTATATATTTACAAACCTAAAAACTAAGTTCGAAAACACAGTAATATTAAAATTAAAAATAGTATACATGTCTATAATTCCTTTGTCGGCATACTGCAATATAGACAAATATAAACATTGCAGCTTTTTTAGTTTAGAAGTAATTTATGTACATTACTATATTTTCTGCTTGCCAAAATATATCTTATTACAGTTACATTTTATTACGAATACTTATATGAAACTTGAGACTTATTCTATGCAGGTTGGTTACTATAGCAACAAAATTCGATAATATAAATACATTAATACAGAATGTCGATAGTGTAAAAGTATCGGAAAGCTCTCGATGCGATGTTAACAATTTAGTCTCACTAAATATAAATCAGAATAAATGCTTTACAGTTATACAGCAAAATATTCGTAGTATTACACGGAATTTTGATGATTTTCTCATTTTACTTACTCAAATTAAGATCAAGTGTGATTTATTTATTCTAACGGAGTGTTGGCTTTCAAAAAATCCCGTTATACCCCAACTAGATGGTTACTCCCACTACAAATCCATCAAGACTTATAATCAAAATGATGGTATTGTGATTTATTATAAGAAGGACATGAAGGTCTCCATTTCGGAGCCTTCATTTGAAGAAGGCAACTGTTTACTAATTAAACATAATAATATAACAATAGTATCCATATATCGACCACCCTGTTTTCGAAATACAGACACGTTTTTACAATCTTTAAATAATGAACTATCAAAATTATCATCGCAAAAGAATGTAGCGATAATTGGCGATATTAATATTGATTTATTGAAAAATACAGAATTTAATAAAACATCCGAATATCTTAACCTAATTGCTTATCATGGACTGCTTCCGGCACATGAAATGCCTACTAGACTAGATGCCTGTTTAGACCATGTCATGTTACGAACCAATATGACAGCCAACACTATAGTCTTAAATTCTACCGTAACTGACCACCAAGCAGTGATGCTCTGTTTGGAGAATGATGACAAGAAGGTTAATATTAACATAATGCGTAAAAAATTAAATTACGATAAAATAAAGGCTGAATTAAAAAATACAAACTTTGAATTTGTTACTAAATGTACAGACGCTAATAATGCTGCTGATGTTTTTGTTTCCTTTCTTCAGCAACTAATAACTTCAAACACAGTTGAATATACCATCCCAATTAGGAAAAGAGTTTTAAAGCCCTGGATTACTCCTGGTCTTCTGCGCTGTATAAGAAATCGCGATAATCTATATAAAAAATATAAATCATCGATACATAATGAGACTTTAAAATTAACCTATACTAGATATCGCAACTATTGTAATGCGTTAATAAAAAAATGTAAATTAAAGTATCATAAAGAGCAAATTGTTAGAGCGGGTAAGGATAACAAAAAACTCTGGGATGTGGTTAAGGAAATCACTAACACTAAGAAGACAAATGCATCTTCAACAGAGTTACTCAATTGTGCATCTACTCCCGAAGAAGCGGTAAACATTGCTAATTCCTTTTTTACTGATGTTGGTAGGCAATTGGCAGAAAATACATTACAAGGCAAACAAATCTTGATTGGCGAATCATTAAAGTTCGTACCGGTCTGTACATCTTCATTTGTGTTATTGGATACTGATATAGAGGAAGTTGAAAGCCTGATCATGGGATTAAAAAATAAATGCGCTGAGGGATGGGATCGTATATCGAATCTTTTCATTAAAGATTTTAAGGAATATATTGTTCCTCCTCTAACGCATATATGTAACTTATGCCTCAGGGAAGGTGTATTCCCGAGAGTATTTAAGCGTTCCATTGTACATCCCATATATAAGGGTGGTGACAGGGACCGTGTCAATAACTACCGACCTATTTCAATATTACCAGCTTTCTCAAAAATAATTGAAAAAATAATTAACAAACAACTCATAAAATACTTCGAAAATAAGAATCTTTTTTCACCAAATCAGTTTGGATTTAGACAAAGCAAATCTACAGATACAGCGGTTAACGAGTTAATAGATTATGTAGTTAAAAATTTAGACAAATCAAACAAAGTCATTGGGATTTTTTTAGACCTCGCCAAAGCGTTTGACACGGTTTCTGTCCCCATTCTTATCAACAAATTGGAAGCTTATGGTGTTAGAGGCAAACAGCTAGAACTTTTCAAGGATTACCTTTCAGACAGAACGTATAGTACAAAAATTGAACAACAAGTTAGTAATAGAATGCCTATCAATTATGGTGTTCCGCAAGGTAGCATTTTGGGCCCAACTTTGTTTCTGGTGTATATTAATGACCTCTGTTCTCTTCAGCTCAATAGTGGTCGCATTATCACCTATGCAGATGATACATGTCTTCTTTTCTCTGAAAGTTCTTGGGAAAAGACGCACAGTGTTGCACAAGCAGGATTTGACGTAATCAGTAAGTGGTTATATAATAATATTCTAACTTTAAACTGTGATAAGACCAAGTATATTGCCTTCTCGATGCGCAAAATATCCTACGGGGGTTTACTAAAAAAACCGCTTATTTCACATAGTTGTCATGTTGACACTATGAATCAATCATGTACGTGTAAAAGTATAGGGTTGGTAACGTCTTTAAGGTACCTTGGAGTACTTATAGATAGTAATCTTTCTTTTAAAAAACATATAGAAGTGCTAGCCACGCGAGTAAGGAAGCTAATATATATTTTCAAAACATTGAGACTTGTTATGGATCTTGCTTCGTTAAAGCGTATATATTTTGCACTGGTCCAGAGTATTCTTTCATATTGTGTCGTCTCATGGGGAGGTGCGCCAAAAACTATCATGAAAGAAATTGAAGTTGCACAAAGGGCTATTTTAAAGGTAGGTGCCTTCTTCCCGTATCGGTATCCAACGGAACTTCTATATAAGCACTGGCGAGTACTATCAGTAAGGCAACTCTATATTTATAGTACGGTAAGAAAACAACACTCAATTACCCCTTATGATGATGAAAGACCAAGGGAGGCTAGACGAGTAAACAAGATCTGTGTAACATTTAATACTAAAAAAACCTATACAAGGAAATACTTCTGCTACTTGGGTGGCTTCTTATATAATAAAATAAATGAAATCTTATCTATTCATTCTGCGAATAAAACCAATTGTAAAAGAAAAATTCAGACCTGGTTAATGACTCTTAATTATGACAAAACGGAATCACTTCTCTCTAGATAATTCTAATCCAAAACTAAATAGTTAGAAAACAAAACTGTGAAATTATCAATGTAATTGTAATGTGCATACTTTGTATATTGTCTTCGGTTAGTAAGTCCAGTCAATGAAATTAATTTCTGATCCCAAGTCATAGGCGTAGGGTTGACTGGCTTACATATTTACTCATTTATGGGGGTTGGTAATGAAGTTAATATCTGAATACAGGCATGCCTGAATGTTATGATTTTGATTACAACAATCTGTAGTTTTATTAACTGAAATATAAAACACATACAATACACAACACACACACACACACACACACACAAACACACACGCACACAAACACACACACAACACATATACACATAAAAACTTCATACATACAACAGTTGTATATAAGTCACTTTATTGTACTTTATTGTATCGCAAACACCAGTACATTTCATAATATAAGGGATTTATGTTGATTTTTGTGCACTGAGAGGTGAGAACCTGGTGACCTGTAATACAGGCTTCTTAAAGCCTACATCAGGCACCAGCTTCTCACACAATATTAAACTGTTAAATGGCTATCTTACTTTGTAATACGAAGACTGTGTGAGATGAGAATAAATAAATTATTATTATTATTATTATAAAGCTATGGAGCCGCCTCATGAATATAAAAATAGAGTAAGCTATCTTAATATGTTATCTTTATATGGCATTCTTCCGGGCCACACGTTACCCACCAGAGACAAAAATTGCCTAGATCACTTTATGATGAAAATAAATAAAAAAAAGGTTACAGCAGCTATCGGTATTATACATACCACCATAACTGACCATTTTACAACTCTACTCTCTTTATCTAAATTAAAAACGAAAAATATTGAAAATAAAACTATTCAGAAAATCGATTTTGAAAAGGCTAGAGCATATTTACAAGAACATAATCTAAATGAATTATTAACCTGCGAGGATCCAAATATATTAACTAATAGTCTTATACAAAAACTCACTGACTCCATAAAAGCCAATACAAATACTTCTAAAATTCCAAACAGTAAACGAGTAATTAAGCCCTGGATTACTTCAGGAATTATTCGGTGCATAAATAATCGCAACAAACTGCAAAAAAACGTACGCAATGATCCACATAATAGTATATTGAAGATTACCTATACGAAATTATTGTAATAACCTTATCGAAAAGCTAAAAAGAAAATATGAACGGGAATTACTTGCCAAATCAGTTAATAACAATAAATCACTTTGGAAAAATATTAAAGCTATAACCTATTCAAATAAAACAAATAATGTTAATATCGAATTAAGTAATATCAAATCATCTCCTGTAGAATCAGCTAATTGTATTAATAATTATTTTGCTAATATTGGCAAACTACTAGCTGAACAGATTCAGCGGGATGACAAAAATGGTCCTAGAACTGCATATCAAAAACCACACACACGATTAAATTCATTTGTACTATTAGATACCGATCTTGATGAGGTGGATAGAACGCTAATGAGTTTAAAAACAGATAGTGCCCCCGGTTGGGACAATATCTCATCTGCGTACCTAAAGTATGTAAGAAAAGAAGTAGTACCTATTATAACACATCTTGCAAATTTATGCTTCCAAAAGGGTATTTTTCCGGGTCCACTAAAACAAGCTATCATTACCCCAGTATATAAGAGTGGGGATAGAGACGACGTCAATAACTATAGACCTATATCCGTATTACCAGCAATATCGAAAATACTTGAGAAACTACTGAACACACGACTTTTAAAATATCTAGAGAAGTTTGATGTGCTATCGCCTATGCAATTTGGCTTTAGGCAAGGCATGTCTACTGAGGATGCAGTCACTGCTCTGAGCTCCCTAGTTGTGAACCGACTTGATAGAGGCGATAAATGTTTGACAGTATTTTTGGACCTCAAAAAAGCGTTTGATACCGTCTCTGTCCCTATTCTGATTCGTAAGCTGGATGAAGTAGGAATAAGAGGAATCCCGCTGAATCTGTTCAGGAACTATCTTTCAGACAGAAAACAAAGGGTTAAGCTGGGTCAGTGCACCAGTGATGACGCGGAGGTATCATACGGTGTTCCTCAGGGAAGCGTATTAGGCCCCACACTATTTCTTATATACATTAATGATCTTAGTACATTAAATCTCAAAAATACAAAAATTTTCTCTTACGCCGATGATACTGCTGTTGTCTTTTCTGGAAAGCGCTGGGACGACGTTCAGAATAGTGCTGAGATAGGATTGGCTCAAATAGCTAACTGGTTAAAGCATAATCTTCTCACCCTGAACACAGCTAAGACTAATTATATATGTTTCGGTATAAACAATCGTACTCAACCCGGTCAAGGTTTTTATGTTTAATATTAAGGTTCACTTTTGTAACGAAGCCAATAATATTACCTGTAGTTGCCCTACGCTTAATAAAGTTAAAGAAATTAAATACTTGGGTATGATGGTGGATCAAAGGTTGTCTTGGTATAGCCATCTGGAACAGGTTTCTGGCAGGATCAGGAAGTTGAGTTGGATTTTCAAAACTCTGAGACATATTGTTCCAAAATGTACGACAAGTACTAAGGACTCTTCTAAAAGTCTCTTAAATGAAATATATATTGCTTTGGTACAATCTGTCTTGACTTACTGTATTCCAATTTGGGGAGGTGCGTCTAAAACGAAATTTATTGAGGTAGAACGAGCACAGCGATCTCTTTTAAAAATAATGTATTTTAAAAACATTAGATATCCCACACACAATCTTTATCTTACAAGTAATTTGCTCTCTGTTAGAAAATTGTACATATCAAGAACAGTACTTAAGTATCATATGTCCCTACCCTATGATACAGCAAATAAAAATAAAAGAAGGAAACATACTGTAGCACAAATTCCTCAATCAAAAACCATATTTGCAAGTTCACAATACAACATACGGTCAGCTCAATTATACAACAACGTAAATAGAGAGGTAAATATTTACAATAAACAACTTTATGAATGCAAAAAAATGATAACCGAATGGATAAAAATACTTACATATGAGGAGACGGAAACATTAATGCAATCATCTTATAAAAAAATAACAATTAGGAAATAATAAAAACAAATACAACATATATACGTACACCAAAACACGCGCACATACATGCATTGTATACACATACGCACTTTCAAACACACACTGACTCACACACGCGCGTACACACATTTACACATGCAAACACGTAAATAGACACACGTTCTACTATTTTAGCAAGAAAAGTCATGTAGCTATGGAAGAGGGTGGTCTCCTAATACAGGCATTTTCATGCTTAAAAGGAGACTTCAACCATGTATTTTGTAAAAAGAAACTTGTTAAAAGAAATAAATTATTATTATTATTATTATATGTTTTATCTATAAGCCAAAGAAAAAGTTATGGGATAAAAAACAAATAAATACAAATTTACTTACAGAAAGATCATTGTCTTTCGGCAATTTCCCCAGAACACAGGCAGCATTACCCCGCTTTATAGCTTATTCTCTGAGCAAGGTAATGACCGGCCTTCTGGTTATAGGACGTGTCGACAAATTTTTGAGAAATGTCTCTAAATAGTTTGTGGGCTGACGGGCCTCACGGCCCCAAGGTACCCCAAACAGCTCAAATGTCCTGTTGCTTAAATTACTATATTTGCGGCGGTTGAGGCATTTTGCAGAAGCCGCTGCGGCACCGGTCTTAGACTCTGTAGCCGTGAGGTGGGACGAGGCCAGGGTATCGACGCATGTAAGGTCCCACATGTCCGTTATTATAATAGTATATTAGATACAACATTGATGTACTCGTAGGTGCAGAGACGATCAAATCAGCTGTGAAAGCCGAATGCATCTAATAACGGTAGTTTGAAGGTGCTGACGTGCAGTAAATTATAATAATAATCAGAACCAGAACGCATCGTGAGAAGGTTCCTCACTCCGGAGCCCAGCCCCCTTACCACCAACTTTTATTGCGATTCAATAACTGAATAGAATGCTTATTCATGCCAATGTAGTTTGGGTCTATGCTCCACTACCGGCGTGTGCCACTGCTTTTTTATATCTATATATAATATATTTATAAAGTAAAGTAAAATGTGAAATAAAAAAAATAAAAAAATTGATAATAATCAAAGTGGCTTAAAATTCCATTCATGGCATAATCATTCATTATAAAAGGGCTAAATAATCACAACATTGTACCAACCTTTGAATAATCAGGTCAATCGAAAGCGTTAATTTTAACACTTTTGACTTTTAAACTGAATACTGCACAAATTGAAGCTTTGGAGCTGCACCAGGCATGTTATTTGAAGGCTCGCTGACGGCTGCTCTGTAATTTTGACACATAATTTTCGAAACTATCGAGGTATAGACTGACTTGGCATAAATACATACAATGAATTAAGTAACTTCTGGTTGCGATTTAGAGTAATTGACTTGTTAATCCTAAGAATATTGTAAATTGGACACTAGAATTATGAAGTAGTCATGAATGAGTCCACTACCGCTTAATCTAAAGCTGATCGCAATCAAAAAAATAAATGGGGTGTGGCTGCTTCATGGACACGGCCGTGTGTTATACATTATATGCACTAAAATTATCTCAAAATGGCAGCACTTTCCCCTCCTCCGCACGCGATGTTCAATAGTCCTTACTTGGCGTAAATTCCTTGATCCTACATCTATCCAATGGTGTGATAGAATTTTTAGATGTAGAGCATAGATTCGAAACTACAACGTCAAACTGATTTTGTTATCATAAGATTTTCAGCGAAATTTATTGAGCTTATAAAATCGTCCGGTCGTTCTGTCTGTCCGTCCGTTCCCATGAAACTCAAAATTTCGAAATTCTGACTTCGGATTCGTGTATTGCATCAAAAAGTAGTAATGTAAAGCGACCTTGGTTTTCCGATATCAATTCGGGAAAGTGGCCAAAATAAATAAAATAAATAAATTTCGTTATGGTGGCGCATGCTGCGCGTCCGATGTTATGGATTGTCCCCGTATGGTAACAAATTTTAAGATGTATTCACGTGAAAACCCATCGGCTTTTTTGATTTGTTAAAATCGGACTTCTGATGAAATTTGTGACAAACATCTTCAGTTAAATCGGTAGAGTGCTTCCGTCTCTACTGGAAATGCTTATTATATTTTTAAATGTAATGTGCAAAGAGCCTCTATAGCTCAAAAAAGGACTATTAGTATTATGGCAAGAATTCCGTCTTGGGAGTCCTGTGTACCTTATATCAAAAGTCTTGAAATTTTAACTGTACCTAGTTTATATATCCTGGTCCTTTTAAATAACTTTCCTAAGGAAAGGCATCTATATGAGTCTGAAGAGGAAATGATAGAAAGAGAAAAGACCCGCAGGAAGAATATTAAGAAAGGAATGCATTCTAATCTGAAAGTGATAAAGCAAGGTGTACGTTACCAAACAGTGGTTCTTTTTAACAGGCTGCCTATAGAGTTAAAAAGTGTACGTAGTCGAAAAATTTTTAATATAAAATAAAGAGCTCTTCTTGTGGAGAAATGTTGTTACTCATTGGAAGAATTTTAATGTATTAGTTTAAGTAGTATTAAGTTTTGTTTATAATATGTATTCGAACACAATATGTTTTGTTAACGAATAAATAAATACAAATATTATTTACGCTGCCAATCCTTATTCATCGCATTGCTGCGATATGGGTCTCCCATCTATTGGGGTCCCATTCCATATATAAGGAGTTTAGAGCATATTCCACCACGCTGCTTAACTGCGGGTTGGCGGAGGCCAGAGTTTTCAAACTGCCTGAAGGACACTGACTTGGCTTAACGACTGTCATCTATAATGACAACAGCCGGAACCGACAGCTTAACGTGCCCTCCGAAGCACGCTAAGCTTATTACTATTAGCACAAATTTAAGCTAAAGTTTGATATTCGCAATCAAAAAATCCGAACGTAATCGCTTCAGCTTAGGCGGTAGGGCTCCAGGTAGTTGAATTTTTAAAAAGTAATAGTACTGCATTCAAAGATAAAAAAAAAAAAAAAACCTGCACTCAAGACTCTTCTTCTTCTGCACCCTACTAATATTAAAAAAAAACAACATTACAATTTTTCTGTTACTCTGAGTCAAAAATTAGTTCTCAACAATCATATCTTTTATATAAACTTTTTCTCCGATTTCTAGATTACTATCCACTGCTCTTCTTTTCCTGTCAACATATTACTTCCCTTTCTCCTCCTTTTTTGTCTCCATCTTTTACATCTCGGTGATCGGTCGGCGACGAGCTCTGTGGTCGAAAGGTTAGCAATGGCCACTTTGACTCCGAGGTCGCGGGTTCGATTCCCGCACAAGACAAACATTTGTGTGCATGAACATGGCTGTTTGTCTTGGTCTGGGTGTTTTCTATGTATTATAAGTGTATGTATTTACAAAAAAAAAAAATTGTATTTAAGTACATTTATCAGTTGTCTAGTACCCATAACACAAGCCTTGCGCTTAATTTGGGACTAGATGGCGCTGTGTAAATTGTCCAGAAATATTTATTTATTTATAATTTATTTATTATAATCTAACTAAATTATTTTATTATATTCTCTCCAGGAGGCATAATTAAATCGTCCGTTATATAATGCTTGTGTGATTTGATATTTCGATGATGTTTACACTACTGATTGGCATTGCACGTCCATACCATAAATTTAGAATAATTTAGATAAAATAAAAATAAAAAATCAATTTTGATAGATAGATAGAAACATTTACTAATTAACGGATAATTATATAATAGATACGAATAACACGAATAAACATCTGCAACGAACTAGTGGTTGTCCAGCGGTCGAAATTCGACCATACTTAAATTAAGTTATTAGACTTTATGAATATACAAAAGAGAATATATGCATGTGTGTGTCAAATGGTAGTGTGCGTAATGTTTTTTTTATTGATTTAATGTATTTTTATTCATAATTAAAAACATCGGACGCGCAGCATGCGCCACCATAGCGGTTTGTTTTTTTGTTTTTCGAAATCCCGAATTGATATCGGAAAACCAAGGTCACTTTACATTACTACTTTTTGATGCTCTACCCGAATCCGAAGTCAGAATTCCTAAATTTTGAGTTTCACGGCAACGGACAGACAGAACGACCGGACGATTTCATAAGCTTAATGAATTTCGCTGAATATAACCTTCTCTATATAAACTATAAGTGTGCGAAATTTCATACTACTCCGTCCGCGCAATTATCGTAAAAAGGGCTACAAAGTTTTTGCTTCACGTATTAATATATAAATAAACAAACGTAGTGTGTTAAATAGCAATAGATACTGAAACTATAAACATTAGTAACCGACTAATAATATCTAAACTATCTATCTAATGTGTTGTTACCGGTGACTAATGAATGTGTCGAAGGGAAATCGTGTGTAGCGGACCACCGGCCACGTCTCCGTGTTCTGTTACTGTTTGGTAATGACTCTGTACAGTTATTTTTTATGAAACAAAATAACAAACAATTTGATAGACAATCTGACGGTGAGTAGCTACGGTTGCATTTGGTTTTTAATGATCTCTAATTGAAATTGAAACGGAACTCTCAAAGTGCATCTAAGTTATACGTCTATGAGACGTAAATAATCAAATTGTATTAGATGCCTATAGGAATCGTCATCCGCATTATTATCATCAGCCTGTATTTATCCACGGCTTGCCATATACCGTGGTATATGTTATTGTATATAACGTACAAAATAGGTTCAATGTCCATCATAATACGCGTTTATTCGCTTTAAGCATCCAGCCGAGTCCAGCCGTTCGTCTGAATCTGAGAGCTATGTCGACAACTTTGGCCCTCCGTCGAATTTCATCGTTCCAGATTCGGTTCCGTAAAGAAATTCCGAGCAAAGCTCTGTCCATCGCTCGCTGCGCGAGTTTCAATTTGTGATATGTAGGAACATCTATATTTTTATTTAAGAAAAACAATAATATAATATTTTTGTTGTTAAAAAAATAACCTAAAATTTAGTTATTATTTGATACCAATATGATATGGTTTAAAATGGCAATTATAAATCGCTATATTGTGGTAGCTGCCATATTCGATTAGCCAGATAGGATAGAATAGGATGGGATCGAATCGGATATGATGGAATGCGATGGGATGCGATGCGATGGGATGCGATCCGATGCGATTGACGCGAGGCGATGCGATGGGAAAGGAAAGGATAGGATAGGGTAGGACAGGATAAAATAGTAGTGTAGAATAGAATAGAATAACATTTATTAGCTAGAATATACAACTATTTAGTAAGATCGCATGTTACAGTCATGTCATGTCAATTATAGTCACTGAAATCAAATTAAAAAGCTTGTAATGAATACGAGGAGAATTTATAAGAGCAACAGAAGCCAACGATAACCTGTTAGCTCGTATACCTACTGAAACGTTTGTCTGTCTGTATGTTTATAAATACGCGCAACACGTAAAAACGAATGCCTGAAATTGAATAAAGTTTTCATAGTTCTATTGTTGCAGGTTTTTTTATTGGAACAGGGCATGTGAAAACCAGCGCCTGCCTGATGGGCCGCAGGATATTGGAGTCTAGAAATGGAAGCGACGACATCATACAGTCATGTCGTCTCGTTGCGTCCACTATGCCAGCCTAGAAGCTGCCTCCTCACATTCCTTTTGAAGGACCTATTTTGATGAGCTGGGTGGTCGAATGGCTAGGAATGGCACTTTGACTCCGAGGTCGCGAGTTCGATCCAAACACGACAAGACAAATATTTGTGTGCATGAACATGTCTCTTTGTCTTGGTCTGGGTGTTTTCTATATATATTATATGTATGTATTTACAAAAAAAAATGTATTTAAGTACAATATCAGTTATCTAGTACCCAAAGTACAAGCTTTGCTTAGTTTGAGACTAGATGGCAGTGCGTCATTTGTCCAGGAATATTTATTATTTATTTTAAATGTCGCAAATGTTTCATCTTGATACGTACAGTAGAAGCAGAAGCGGAGATATCAATAATAATGTTAGTTTTCTAAGTTTTATACGCAGACGTAGTCCTGGGCGCTTGCGACTTTCTAATAAAATCTTTTAATAAAAAAAGAGAAACACACTTTGAACCTTTAGTATGTAAGCAACGAGGTGAATACGCGGCAACTTTATTGAAATCGATTTCTCTTTATGTTGAATTTTACCCACTTCCCAGTGTTCTATTGAGCGAAAATTTGGAGCAGTGTACACTAATTTAAATCTCCTATGGCTACCGCCTCAAAGTGGCGATTTATAATTTCCAAATGAATCTCTATGGCAATGAACAGTCCACTGCAGTCCCGGGGGTAAAACTACGAATGCTTGGAACTCACAACGAATTTAATTAGTAGGAGTAGGAAGCTTTTCGAGTTTGACTTCCCCTCTTTGTTATGTGAGAGACAGCTATTATGACAAATATGGCATTAAAAGCCCAAATCAATGGTTAGTCAAGTGATGCTCAACTACCGTGCACCACGGATTTTAAATATCTAGCACTATTGGGGACCTAAAACAGTGACTTTGTTACCTAACAACACATCGATACCAATAATATGAATTGTAAAATCGTTTGAACGCCTGGTAACTCTCTTTTGTTGCTATCAAATCAAGCTACACTGCTTAGTGTAGCTTTCATCTCTTATCTTATCGAATTTAATGTATTGAATGGGGTTGGTAAATAAATAAATAATTATTCCAGGCACGTCGCCATCTAGCCCAAACTAACTAGCCAGCTTGTAGTGTGGTTACTAGATAACTAACAATTATACCAATTTAAATATTTCTTTTGTAATGTTCTGGGTGTCTTGTATAGAAAACACCCAGAACAGACAAACAGACATGTTCATGCATACAAACTTTTATTTTGTGCGGGGGTCGAATCCGCGACCACGGAGTCAAAGTATCCATTCGACCACGGCATTCGTTGAATGAAATGATAAATCGCAGATAGGTATTTTTATCCTACCTGTCTACGATTAAAGAGATGTAGGGTATAGCGTATTTGTAAGCTGCCCAACTGGGGAAGTACCTCCACCTTGCGGAAGATCGCAGCCAAGTAACAATTCCCTTGAAGGTTGTCGTGTTCCTGCGAGTGAGTGAGATAACCATAAAGAGATGGCGGCGGGTGAGTGATATTTTACGTTGCGAGCGTTCACATGGCTTCGGTAACCGCTTCTCATGAGGCGTGAATTTTGTATAATATAATAAAATAAAAATTGTTTTTTCTAAACAACTAGACAATGGCAGTAAGTCAAAGTGCTGGCATACATACCTATATCATAAATCATGTACCTCAACCTGTACCCGCCAAGTCTGACTTATATCTCCATTTACGAAAGATGAAACAATACTAGTGAATACTGAATTATTATTAAATACAATCTAAATAAACAAAGGAATACCTTCTCACTTCAATTTTGTTCGGTTTATAAGCTAACATGAATAATATTGCTGCAGTGTTAAAGGGTGCTACTTAGTGCAACTGTTTCTAGTTATAATTGAGATCATTAATTGTTATAGTCTAGTACAGAATGAAGACTTAATTATAAAAAGGCAGGTAATTTTTTTATGTAAATACTATAAGTCTCATTACTACGTTTTATGTTTCTAAAATAAAAGTACAAAACTTGGCAACTACAGGTCTTGGGACACTTTTCGTTTCAACAATCATTCTCAGCGTTACAGTACTTGTACTATTATTTATTCCTCTCTTAATTCACGAGTCAAGTCCGGTCATTTGATAGGCGTGCGCGGGGATATAGATCCAACACGTAGAGGCCTTTTTGCGAAGTTTGATGTAATGTTGTACGCCCATCGTGACCCGATCCAGGATATATTAATGGAACGATATACCCATGACCGGTCTCGGCAGGCATTGAAATATTCTATTATTATCGCGAACTACAGGGGCCTTACCACAAGCTCTAAACGCAGGAATGGAACCATCATGGTTGCGAATTTATGAATGAAATTCATTGATAAATACGCAACCATTAATTATAGTTCCATTCCTGCATTTAGAGCTTGTGGTAAGGCCCCAGGTACATAGTTGAGTTGGGGGTGAAATATTTTTTTTGTTATTATACGTTAAAGGAGAAAATTCTGTTTTAACGTATCACAACATTTGTTTCTTTTCCGTTTTTTTATACTTATATATAATAATAATATACCTACAAATATTAGGAATGATATGCAAAGGGGAAAATATTATTTTCATGGAACTTTACAGACGTGGCATCTCACGCGGGAATGTAAATTTTCCTTAGTAGGTAACTAATGAGTACCTACTTAATGCAATCTTACTTGAGACTTAGCTGAAACACTACCGCGCTTCCTGAATATCTCAAAGGTGGTTTCTATAATTACCAAACAGCCGTAAAACGCACAAGTGTAAAAGCGTCTACGAGTGATTGAAGTCTTGACTTTACTTTATATTGATTGATTCACTTCAATGTCTTCAAGTCTAATAGTACCTATCGGTAAGGGTGGCTTGTTTATTAGTGGTTTGGCGACTATGGGACACTCCGGACATTAGGTACTAAATTTTATAGCCGTAATAATACGGAAGGCGATTGTAGACAATTATAAAACGAAACGAAACATGACCGATCTCATATTCTATTTTTATAAGCGTTTATTTCGTTTCACCGGGGCATATCCCGGCCACTCCATACAAATGTCGCGTCGTGTATACGGTTAGCAGAACTTTAAATCGAAAAGTGTTAAAAAATCCTGATTTATGTAAAAAAAACCGGTCTTTGGCTGACAATAAAACACATAATTACTTACTTAAAATTCGGTCTAGACCGGATTTATCCGGTCCGATGGTAACCCTAGTATAAATGGTAATAACTATATAAACAAAGACGTTAGTGCAGAGAGTAACTAGGCGTGCGTCGCCATACAAACTGTTTCAGATTCGGCTCAGCGGTGACGTGAGGTTGATACGAGAGAGCGGCAGGGAGTGGCCATAGTGTACGTAGTACTATTATTTATACTGTGACCGGGGTGTCAGTATTCAATCTTTCAAGTTAAATTTCATTCAAATCCAAAGATCCATTTTCCCAGTGTCTGATTGAGCTAAATTTGCCACACTCGTTTGAATTTCATATTAATGCATGATTGCCCAGATGCCTTTGGGAAAATCAGATAAGACTCGAATGTGGTCCATAAAATAACATTAATGAACATACACACAATAAATACCAATGAAAACATAAAATTACATACGATACACATATACATAATCAAACACAAATATGTAACTATACACTAATAATTTTTACTGACAAAGTATGAATTAAATACGCGAGAAACTCAGCCAAGTGTCAGCCTTGCTCACGCCCCTTCGACATAGTTGGAAGAAATGTTTTTCAAACGATTTCGTGGAGTCTCTACTGAGTGAAAAAAAACATCCATTGTGTCCGCCATCTTGTAACAATGTCGTTGCAATCGAATGTTGATTAGAGACGTCATGGCGTGTAAAGATATAGGTAGTATGAATAATCGGTTACATTTTGCCTTGACATAGCAAGCTACAATAATCATCATCATCATCATCAGGTCATTTTAGTCTCCACTACAGGAGCACGACCCTCTCTCGTCCGTCCCTGACAGAAGGAGGATTTGGCCCACACTCCCCACGCTGGCCAGACGGGTTGGGGAGGCCTGATCGATGTTCTATAATGTATTTCCCTTAGTCGCTTTGTACGACATCCACGGGAAGAGACGGAGTGATTCTATTTCTTGGCCGTGTGGTTTCCGGCAGACTAGCTGCCGGAAACCACACGGCCAAGCTACAATAGCTACAATAATAATACGTGTGAATTATGTAGGGGAGGGGATATGAAACAAAGGTGATTTGAAACAGTACCCATTTCTCCAAACTTAAAACCGTTAGCAAGTTGGTAATGTCGCTTTTGAAGTGCTTTTGAACCACTTCGCTCCACCCGCTGACGGTCAGTTCAAGTCGGTGGCGTATGTCAAGCGGTTGTGGAGTTCTGCGTGCCATGTGACAAAAATCATGAAAAGTAATTTTTTTAACGCTTTTTACGATGCTACGGAATTTGTATTTTGGTTTATGTTACATATGTTTCGAAAGCTCATTAATTAAAGATTTATTATATATATTTGGTATAATTTATTGATTTCTGTGTATTTGTTTCTTGATTGTGGATTAAATAAAAATTGAGAGGCTTTTTCTTGCTGAGGATAATTGAAACAGCCTGTTTCAACTCTCCTATATTGATATTATGTCTATTTTGTTTCAGTTTGTTTAATTAATTTTATGAATAGGACATTATGGTATTTTTAGCTACTTTAGGATATGATTACGTGTATTAGATCTGTAGTTACCTACTTAACTGATATATCAAATTTTAAGAGAGGTAGGACGCAGTGAAAGATCACACTGTGCTTCTCTTTTACTTGTCAGATGGGGGAGGGGCATAGTGTGATCTTTCGCTCCAGGCTTGGCCAGCATCCGACTGGGGAAGTACCTCCACCTGGCAAAAAACCGCAGCCATAATGGCTATGCCGTGTTCCTGCGAGTTAGCTAGGTCACCAGGGCTATTTTAGAGGAGTTGTTATGCTGACGGCAGAGGGACCAGCGGCTGTCGAACCGCCGCTAGCGGTGTAGGCGCGGCGTGTTGGCGCGGCGGTCAGGGAGACCCGGTGAAACGGCTGTCCGCTGGCCGCCCGCAGGTTAGTAGGGTTCCCGAACCCGGGGATCACCTAATCTCCGCCCCGGGAGGCTGAACCGCCAGCCTGTGTAAAGTCCCTGTTGTAGTAGTCGTGCCGGAGGAGGAGACCGGAGTGGACCCGGCTGCTGCAGCAGGGGGGGACCGGGGGCCCTTCCGCCCGCCGCGCTAGCAAACCGCACTACCTGCACTGTGCTGCGGGGGTAGACACCGCGCTTTTCTTGTCCCTCGCGCCGTCAGTGAAACAACTTCTCTCATAATCCTCTTACCCCCTTTTAATGGCCAGGAACAAAAAAAAGAAGGTTTCTTCAGCGGCGTCCTCATCCACATTCGACGTGGACTTTTGTAATGTCAGAGGACTTCACACAAACATAAATGCAGTTCACCAGCACCTCGAAACTGCAAAGCCGACCCTCCTTTTTTTAACGGAGACGCAAATATCTTGCCCGGCCGATACTTCTTACTTATTATACCCCGGGTACAAACTTGAACATTCTTTTGTACGTCGAGCCGGGGTATGTATGTACGTCCGGATGATATTTGCTGTCGACGTCTTCACGGCCTTGAAGACAGGGACCTGTCAGTGTTGTGGGTACGCGTGGATCAGGGCGGCCGCACCCGTATCTACGCGTGCCTTTACAGGTCTCATAGCGGTGATGCAGACACAACTCGGTTGATCGAGCACCTGCAATTGGCGACTGACAAAGTCATTGAGAGGTACCCCTCCGCGGAGTTAGTGATTTTGGGAGACTTCAATGCCCACCATGCCGAGTGGCTCAGCTCTCGGTCCACTGACTTCGCGGGGAGGTCTGTTCATGATTTTGCTCTGGCCTATGGTCTCTCACAGCTGGTGCATTCTCCAACGAGAATACCAGATATAGAGGACCATACTAGCTCTCTACTGGACCTTCTGCTGACCACACATCCGGATGGGTATACAGTCTCGGTGGATGCGCCTCTTGGCTCGTCGGACCACTGCCTCATCCGGACCCAAGTGCCATGCGCAAGCCCTGACCCACCCCGGTATACCGGATGGCGTCGTATGTGGCACTATAAGTCAGCAGACTGGGATGGACTGCGTGAATTTTACGCATCGTACCCGTGGAGGCGGCTCTGTTTCGGGTCGGAAAATATAGACACCTGTGCATCTGCTGTAGCTGAGACGATTTTGGCCGGGATGGAATTATTTATTCCAAACCGGCGGGTGGCTACTTCAGGTGCTAAGAAGCGGCCGTGGTTTAATCGGTCTTGCAGAGAAGCTAAACTTCGCAAGCAAACTGCATATGAGGCTTGGACCACGGCTCGTATTAATGGAGATCCTGGTGTTTCCGACTTGAAACGGGAGTTCAATGCTGCCTCGAGGTTCAGTAAGAGAGTAATTGCCAGGGCAAAGTTTGAGTTCATCGGCAGGATTGGTGAGCGCCTAGCTAAGCACCCATCTGGGAGCCGTGCTTTTTGGTCGCTTGCCAAGGCTGCCGAGGGCAACTTTTGTCAGTCGTCCTTTCCACCACTCCGAAAACCAGATGGTAGTCTGGCCCACAGTGCTAAAGAGAAAGCCGATCTATTGGGGAATCTCTTTGCCTCAAACTCGACTTTGAACGACGGGGACGCCGCACCGCCTTCCATCCCGCGGTGTGGTAATTCCATGCCGGAAATCTCATTTACTCAACGAGATGTTCGGCGGGCATTGCTATCCCTTGACGTTCATAAGTCGAGTGGGCCAGATGGCATTCCGGCAGTGGTGTTAAAGCTGTGTGCTCCTGAGTTGTGTCCTGTTCTTACGCGCCTTTTTGCGCTCTCTTATTCCACCGGGCAGGTACCGTCGTCATGGAAGACTGCGAACGTGCACCCTGTGCCCAAAAAGGGTGACAGATCAGACCCATCGAATTACAGGCCTATCGCTGTTACCTCCCTTCTCTCCAAGGTAATGGAGCGCGTCATTAACATCCGGCTCCTGAAATACCTAGAAGAGCACGACTTAATCAGCGACCATCAATACGGCTTTCGCCATGGTCGCTCGACTGGTGATCTTCTAGTGTATCTTACACATCGCTGGGCTTCAGCCGTGGAGAGTCAAGGTGAGGCATTAGCTGTCAGTCTTGATATGGCGAAGGCGTTCGATCGGGTCTGGCACCGTGGTCTTCTTTCGAAGTTGCCTGCATACGGTCTACCAGAGGGTTTATGCGAATGGGTCGCTAGTTTCTTGTCCTGCAGAAGCATTAGAGCCGTTGTGGATGGCAGTTGCTCCGACAGCATGGACATTAATGCTGGCGTCCCGCAAGGCTCGGTGTTGTCCCCGACGCTGTTTTTGCTGCATATCAATGATATGTTGTCCATTGACAGCATTCATTGCTATGCTGACGACAGCACCGGGGATGCTTATTATACGGGCCGCGCTAATATTCCCCGCTCTCTGGTGGAGGAGAGCCGCGAACAGCTTGTGTCGAAGATCGAGAGCACACTGGATAGTGTGTCCGATTGGGGGCGAAAGAACCTGGTTCATTTCAATCCCACTAAGACACAAGTCTGCGCGTTCACCGCTAAGAAAACCCCTTTTGCTGTGGCTCCTCAATTCCTAAACACACCCCTTACCATCGCCAAAAACATTGGGATTCTTGGAGTTGAAATCTCCAGCGACGTCCAGTTTCGTTGTCACCTGGAGGGGAAGGTCAAGCTGGCGTCGAAGAAACTAGGTGTGCTCAACAGGGCGAAGCAGTACTTCACTCCGCGGCAGAGACTTATGCTTTACAAAGCTCAAGTACGGCCGCATATGGAGTACTGTTGCCATCTATGGGCGGGAGCGCCTAGATACCAGCTTGCACCTTGTGACTCGATTCAAAGGCGCGCTGTGAGGATTGTCGACGATCCCAAACTAACAGACGGTTTAGAACCTTTAAGTCTGAGAAGAGATTTTGCGTCCCTTTGTGTATTCTACCGTCTGTACAATGGGGTGTGTTCAGAGGAGTTGTTTGATATGATGCCAGCGGCCTCCTTCTACAGTCGCACCGCTCGCCATCGACAGGGAATTCATCCTCACACATTGGAGCCTAAGTGGTCACGTACCGTGCGGTTCCAGAGAAGTTTTCTCCCGCGTACTGTCAAGCTGTGGAATGAACTGCCTGTCGAGGTTTTCTCAGGGGACTACAGCATGGGGTTCTTCAAAAAGGGCGTGAAGAGGTTTTTACAGGGTCGGCAACGCGCGTGTGATGCCTCTGGTGTTACAGGCGTTCATAGGCTACGGTAACTGCTTTCCATCAGGCGGGCCGTATGCTTGTTTGCCACACTAGTGGTATAAAAAAAAAAAAAAAAAAAAAAAATATCAGTGCAAAATATTTATAAAAAGTTCGTTTCGTAGTCAAAAGTTTTATTTTAATGACCCTTATAGACCCTTATAGTATATTATTACTTTTATTTTACAACAATTAATACTTCTCAAAAATCATATGTTTCAACTCTCCTCGACCCCTGTTTCATCATACCTCGGTATGAGGGAAGTTGAAACAAGTTGACTTGTTACGGTTAAGTTGATTTTTCGCCACAATATTTAACGCTCACAATTTTTTTATGTTAGTCATTCGCAAGTGTAAAGAATGACCGCTATCGATCGGTACTAATATCATATGATTTCTGTCTATAGTGTTTGGTTTATGAAATAAAATGTCAAAATTGTTTCAACTCCCCTCGGTCTCCCCTACAGAGATAGAAAACAAAAAAGAAATTTGTTTCTTCACTACATAGTATAAAACAAAGTCGCTTTCTCTGTCCCTATGTCCCCATGTATGCTTAAATCTTTGAAACTACGCAACGGATTATGATGCGGTTTTTTTTAATAGATAGAGTGATTCAACTGGAAAGTTTATATGTATAATATATGCATAACATAGTAGAAAAACACTGATAATTTAGAGGTTTCTAATGTGATGTCGTAAATAAACACATTTTTTTGCTCTTTCATTGCAAACGCTGGCTGAACCCAACGAGATAGATCAAAATAATGTAGTACAGTATTGTTCACCTTAAAATGGTCTACAAAAAAGTTCGCGATGGTATATGTCTATCTCTTAGTGGTAACACACAATAACCGTTATTTTATCCTTTGCTTTCTACAAGAAATAATGCCTTATTTACGAAGCGATTTTAAGCAATACAGAATTAATCCTTATCCAATTAAGTACCTTAAATACATTGCGCATTTAATATAGATCAATATGGCCCTTCACAGCATGTAATTTAAATGAATAGTTTAGAAGATATTACACATTTAAAATGCAGGGACATAACGGCTGTGGCGGTACCGGCCGCGGAGCCGGCGGCGTGTGCTTATAACTGGGGAAGGACTGGATAGGACAAAGCGCAAAGACCTTCTGTAGTACATTTAGTATCAGCATTGCACCCGTGCGAAGCCGGGGCGGGTCGCTAGTTAATTATAAATAAAAAAATCCCCTAAATCGTTGCCCGTCGGTAGCGTACCAAGAATGCTGGCAGCATTACCTAGCTGAATAGTAATGCTAATCCTCTGTAAATGTCACCAATTCTTTTTTTTTCTCAAAATTGATTTCTTCAATTTTATTTTTATACTTTTATTTTAAACCAATATATAGGGACACTGCTCAACAACAACTGAATGCCTACTCACTCAGAGGGGCAATTCTCGTAATTATAATGTACCTAGTATAAATTCAGTTCCGATCCATCTCAATCTCAAAGGTCAAATATGGCATTATTCTCAAAGTTTAATTAAAGTGAGATAATGTCTAAATATGACGAAAAATTAAACAAATGAAGAATAATATTTTGTTAGCATAAGAATCGACAATAATTACTGAATGATATCAAGTGTATCAATTCAATTTCAATTCGGTCAACTTTCATTCTGCAATCGTAAAAATAATACAAGAATTTGACTTCTGATATTTATTCAAAATGCTCATATAACTTTTTATTTAAAGTGGCTTAATTTCATTTATTTATTCACAGAACAATATTACAATGGTATTCCAATATTATAGTCATTAATCTAAAACATAAAATAATTAAAAATGTCGCGATTACAAAATAAGTACCACCTTAGCTACTATCTGCAATACCTTGCTTTGGCCAGGCTATTCCTCACACAGAACGGCACATTTTTTGGGATGAAAAGCAACCCATATATACTACTACTACTATATCCATTACTGTAAAAGTCTCTTTTTTTTTTAGTTTTTATATGAGAAGGTGGCAAACGAGCATGTGGGTCACCTGATGGAAAGCAATCACCACCGCCCATGGAGTTCAGCAACACCAAGGGGTCGCCGATCCGTTGCCAGTCTAATTCTCCTTCCTTTCCTTCTTTCTGGTGACCTCACTCACTCGCAGGAACACAACAACCCTCAAGGGAATTGTTATTGGGCTGCGGTATTCTATGAGGTGGAGGTACTTCCCCAGTCGGGCAGCTTTAAAAATATGCTATGCCCTACCTCTCTTTTCGCCGGAGCCTCGTTTGTCTGTCAGCAGGGTGCACCACGTGCAGGTGAAGTTGGCTTTGGCTCAAAGATGTTGATGAACCCCTTACACCCCAAAAAAATAAAATACTGTAAAAGTCTTCAATTGAGTAACAACACTTCTTCAATAATAATGTTCTTAATTTTCTTTTAAATATTGAGAGTTTTCTTGATAATTTTAGTTCACTGGGTAATTTATTGTAAATTACTGTAGTTTGGTTACTTGGACAATGAATGGATTACGTGGACATTTTAGTAGTGGGTATCGCCTTAACAATCACTCCTTGTAATGATCCGTCTGTCACCGTGGGAACAAGGGCAACCGTCAAGCACCAAGATATGGCAGTGGACTGCCAGGGATCTGTGTATAGCTTTCAAAAAGGCCTGGGTTTGACAGCGGAGAGAATAATGACCTCATTGTCTATGACGTTGTACCTAATAGGTTGAAGTCTGATGTGAATCCTAAACAAGTCGGTTATTGTACTGTAACTGGATCGGTTCTTGGCCTAGCCGGGCCCTGGATAAAAACTCTTAAATAAACCTTGATAGATTGGGAAAGCAATGTTACCTAATGTTGTAAACCAATCTAAGCTGAAGTTTGATATTAAAATAAATAAATAAATATTCCTGGACAATTAACACAGCGCCATCGAGATCCATCCCAAATTAAGCGAAAAGCTTGTACTATGGGTACTAGACAACTGGTATAATACTTAAATACATTTTTTTTTGTAAATATATACCTACATTATAATACATAGAAAACACCCAGACCAAGACAAACAGACATGTTCATGCACACAAATGTTTGCCTTGTGCGGGAATCGAACCCGCGACCTCGGAGTCAAGGTGGCCATTGCTAACCATTCGACCACCGAGCTCGTCAATAATAAGGTGCAAGTACTTCTCTAGTTGCGCTCCACATGACATACCTCTCGTTAAAAGAAATGCAAAATATTTCCTTAATCGTATTATACACGGTTAATAAGACTGACATTACTGTTGTAGCAACAACACTGCGTATAACATATCATCATTATGTTGTTGTACGAGTTTGTAAAACCTCCTGTACATAACAAGTAAAATAAAAACCTTAATAAAAAATAGAACACAGCAGTTGTCATGTCAAAATTAATTATAAACACAAAGAATGTTCCAACGGTACACCTGATAACACTAGATTTATTATTTGCTAGGTATAAATGTCCATCAAATTCATCTCATTAAGATCTGGACATGCCATTGCAACATTTGCACCTGTCCAACGAGTAACGAAAGTGTACCGGCTATCTTGGTATTTTAATCTGTGCTCGAGGTAGCGGAGCGAATTGGCGGCAAAAAATTAACTGGGATGCATAGACAAATAAAGAATTATGTTAGGTGGCAGCTACATTAATAACTCAAGTATATAAATAGACTAGTAGTTTTTGATGCTAAACGTTTTGAACATTTTCTGGGACAACTTGTGCTAGGAGAGATGAAATATTCAAATATTTCTTCACATGAAAAGATGTGGCTATCTCTAGCATATTTTTTGATGTGTTATGTCTTTGAAATCACTCCAATTCATACGGGTCTTAGGGGGGCTAGCCAAATGGCAGTTTGCGAAGTAGAAAGCGTAGCGATCGCTAATTTGAGCTCATACTAAAATGTTCGAATTGACAAATTTTAATGTCACGTGATCTATCTAACATTCGTTACGCTACGAATTACACTTGGCTAGGGGGGCAGGGGCCGGCGAAGCTGAAGCCGATTACTATCCGATTTTTTGATTCCAAAAGATGATCTTAGGTTAAAGTTATTCACAAACACCTTCAGCTTACTCGGTAGAGCTGTAGGGTTTCTATCAGCTAAGCTAAACATAACAACAACCTAAGCAGTATTGTCATTTTCGCATTCAAAAAGTCCCATAGTAATCGGTTTCGGCTTCGGCGGTAGGGCCCAAGCCCCCTTATCACCATCTCTTATTGCTATTCAGTTATTGAATCGCAATAAGAGATGGTGGTAAGAGGGCTGGTCAGAAAACTGAACTGTAACGAATTGCTCTATATCGTCTTACCTTAATAATTATAAAACTATATGTCATAGAAACATGACTCGCCTATCATGTAGCGTCTATAGTCAGCTTGCTGCTAAGACCTTAAGGCGGGGTGGTACCAGTGGTACTGCAAAATCCATAATTTAGAATTCATCTCTGAAGTAATAAACAGAGAATTAAAATATAGGAAAATTATATTGATATTGTTGAGGATGTATACTAGGGAATATATCCGATGGAAACATGATTTGATTCACAAAGTTTTTCTCGTGTCATTTCTGCCTCTTTTTTCGTGTCATTTTATCTTCTATTTTCGGTTTTATTCATAAAATAAGTAATTTGACATTATAAGTCATTTACTAAAAAAAACTGGCCAAGTGCGAGTCGGACTCGGATTATCTATAAAAACGCCAAAAAAAAAAACACGTTTGTTGTATGGGAGCCCTCCTTAAATATTTGTTTGTTTGTTTGTTTGTATTATCTTTATTGTTCAAATTACGTATTGAATAAGTACATGAAAATAAAGTGGTACAAAGGCGGACTTATCCCACATGGGGATCTCTTCAGTCAACCTTAGAGTAACTGCGTGGAGTGGACATTACAGCGATTGGCAAGTAGAACATCAAGCAATAAATTAAAGAAGGAAATTTACAAAACAAATAACTATATAAATTACACAAATAATACAACTTTGTTTTATTTTTATTTAATTATTTATTTTTAAAGTGAAAATATAACTAAATATTATGTGAGTATTTCAAACGTCTACCTATTGCCGTTATCAATTGCGAGTAGAAACGAGCAAAAAATCACGTTTGTTGTATGGGAGCCCCCTTAAATATTTATTTTATAATATTTTTTAGTATTTGATGTTATAGCGGCAACAGAAATACATCATCTGTGAAAATTTCAAGTGTCTAACTATCACGGTTCATGAGATACAGCCTGGTGACAGACGGACGGACGGACGGACGGACGGACGGACAGCGGAGCCTTAGTAATTAGGTTCATTTTTATCCTTTGGTTACGGAACCCTAAAAAGGTCATAAATAACTGGAAGTATTATATGCGATAGATTTTTTTTATTATATCTTTAAAATTTTTAATCGATTATTAAATTGATTTTCGATCAGTAGGGCGCTAGTCTAGCGCTGGCTCACCTCTCCTTAAGTTTTCATCGGGGCCCGTCGTCGGAGCGGCCGCGGCGGGGGAGGACATTGCGTATCTAGTAGAATAACGGAAACAACACTAAAAACGACTCGCTTATAATTGTAAAAAATCTGCTTACGTAATACTTCAATGGCCCCAAAGCATCGGGGAAGGCTTGTATCCAGCAGTGGGCAGATAAAGCTGCTGATAATGATTTTTTTATCTACGTCGAGTGGCAGAGAGCCTGCCTGATGTGAAGCGATTACCGTAGCCATATAAAGGCTCGCTAAATGAAACATCGCTCGCGCGCCACCACCTCCACTGATAAATGCAGCAACTCCTTCCTTTCTGGTACCCTGAAATTGTTATTTGGCTGCGGTATTCTGTGAGGTGGAGGTACTCCAGTCGGGCAGCTTAAAAATACCATGTGCTCTAATCTCCCTTTCGCCACAGTCTCATTAGTAAATGAGCAGGGTGCACCACGTGGAGGTGAGGTTGGTTTTGGCACAAAGATGATGGTGAGCTTCTTACACCCTAAGATTATAATTACTTAAGTGAAGGGAAAATCACTTTCTCCTAAAAACACCGAGCTCGGTCATATAGGTAGGTACTACTTACATAAACATCTAGGTAACATCTAGGTAGGTTTTGTTCGATCATATAGGTACTACATAAACATCTAGGTAATACAAATAAAACAAATACTAATCATCTTCTTCTTCTTTTTTTAATTAAATGGCTCTATCGTTTTTAAATACTAATCAATTAAAAGACACGAACAGAAAAAAAAAAACAAATCGCTTCAACTGTCAAAGTGACAGTTATCTGCAGTGTTTCTTCAGCTACCTACGCGCGATTCGTATCTAGGTGAGCGCCCGAGTTCGTGCCGAATCCGTTTAAAAATAAAATTAGGGTATTGACATCCTTTTTGTGGAAATGCAAAAACTTTAATAGATTTTGTAGGAGCGTAGCTAAAGATTGCATGCTACATAGTTGCTTTGTTACTGCACCAGGGTTTTTACCGAATTTTACCTACTCTACGTACATGATTAGGTATTATTTTATTGCTTTAATAGATGCATAGAGTGCGACTAAAGTTCTATGGAACTAAATTTATTAGTAATAGAAATTTACTGGTTATTTTGCGAGCTTCCGAAACCAGATTTGTTAATCGGTCCCTAAGTGTAACTCCTATCAGTTTCTTTAATGCCCTCTGACTAGTTTACCTTTTATTCCGACCTAAATACAAAAACAATAGATTTATTTATGAGGAAGGTATTTATTACAATTAATTTGAGTTTCGTGTAGATTGGATGAATGAGGGTAATCGTTGAAGACCTCCAAAAAAAAAACCGGACAAGTGCGAGTCGGACTCGCCCACCGAGGGTTCCGTACGTATGTAGTATCATTATTAAATTTGATATTTTTCTTTGTAAATAAGAAATAATGCGTCGAAAAAAATAAACAAAATATATTTTGCAATGTGTACATCAAGCCCTTTCATATGATACCCCATTTGAACTAGTAGTTTCGATTTGAAATTTCGACACCCTATAAAAAATATAGACCCCTTATTTTTTAAGATCTATTTACAAATGTATTGTTTTGAGATTTATTCCTGTACTTGTAGTCCATAACGATGTTACTTGCCAAATTTCATAGTTCTAGGTCAATGGGAAGTACCCTATAAGGTTTTGATTCCCTTGAGAATGTCGAAATATGCGTTTTTTGCTGAATAAACGGCCGTAACTTTTTTTTACGTAAACTTAGCAGTTTGATTATTTTACAACTTCATGGGACCGTAGACGTGAATATACAGTTCAAATTTCAGCTTGATACCTCTACGCATTTTCGACATAGAAATTCTTGACAGACAGACAGACAGACAGACAGACAGACAGACGGACAACAAAGTGATCTTTTAAGGGTTCCGTTTTTCCTTTTGAGGTACGGAACCCTAAAAAACATGCCGACTTGGAGCTTTACTGGCGCGAGCTTCGTAAACAAATTGATTCTACACTAGCCAAGCCGGGGCGGGTCGCTAGTACATTATACGTATCACAGACAGACTATAAATAAATAAATATTCCTTGACATATTACACAGCGCCATCTAGTCCCAAACTAAGCAAAGCCTGTACTATGGGAACTAGATGACTGATAAATAATACTTAAATACATTTTTCTTTTGTAAATAAATACTTATAAAATACCCAGAAATCAAGACAAACAGTCATGTTCTTGCACATAAATGTTTGTCTTGTCCACCAAGCTGGTCCATGGAATAACTGAGACTTAATACACTGTTACTACATTTAGTAAAGGAAATCGGAATACCAAGGAGAACGAGTATACATATTATTGTATATTATACATAGAAAACACCCAGACCATGACTAACAGACATATCCATGATAAATATTTGTCACGTGCGGGGATCGAACCCGCGACCTCGGAATCAAAGTGGCCATTGCTAACCATTCGACAACTGGGCTCGTAAACTTAATTTTCCTAAGAAATGTATAATTTTAATACACATTACCTGGGCACGATATCACTGAAAGTTCAAAAATATTACATCTCACCTTAGTCCATTCGGTCAAAAATAATCTCACAACAGGAGACCACTCTATTTTATCTGCAATTGACAATTCCGATAAAAGCGTCCTTAGGCCATTACTATTCTTTATAGTCATAGTGTAGGACATAAATAACTAAAGACAATTTATAGTTTAATCGTTAATATAAGTTATGCAACTAAATGCAAGAGCACGCGATTCGGGAGCTAACAATACCAAACAATTTATTTTAATAGGCATTTATTAAGTTGGCTGTATAATATCTGTGGTCGCCCGGCGGGTGGCTTGAGATAATCTGTGCCATGCGCAGCCAAGGCAGATGCGTATCGCAGTTATTCGGGCTCATTCGGATTGTATCGGACGATGACAATGCCCGAACAAATGCGGTCACGTGCGATCGTAATTCTTTGCGCTATTTTCTTGTTGGTTCCGTGCGCGAATTGTTAGTGTGAGTATGTATGTATTTTCAAAGAGAGATAACATTAACAAATTATTAAGGAGTGCTATCTTGGTTCTCTCTATCCGAAATTAATTGAAGAGAAATGTTTCCCACACCTTGATCAAGCTCCATAGATTAGCAATAATAATAATAATGTCCGTACCTCTTAATAGCCCGGTATTAATTTCACCCAGATCTCATCTCCATAGCCCATTTATTTTCCATCACACTTCGCAATAGTCTCAACGCCTGCCGAGACCTGCTCATGGGTATGTCGTTCCATTGACATATCATGGAGCGGGTCACGGCGGGCGTACAACATTACATCAAACTTCTCAAAGGGGCCTCTACGCGTTGGATCCATATCCCCGCGCACGCCTATCAAATGACCGGGCTTGACCCGTGATTAAAAAGAAATAAATATTACTGGACAAATTACACACGGCCATCTAGTCCCAAACTAAGCAAAGCTTGTACTATGGGTACTAGATAACTGATATGATACTTATTTTTTTTTTGTAAATACATACATATCATATATAGAAAACACCCAGACCAAGACAAACAGACATGTTCATGTCTCATATGTTCAAACATTCACACAAATGTTTGTTTAGTGCGGGAATCGAACCCGCGACCTCGGAGTCAAAGTTGCTAGCCATTCGACCACCGGGTTTGTCAAAACTTACTTACTAATCGTAGTTAGGTGACTACGTCCCGACTTAGTTTAAAAAAATGTATCTGAGTACGTACTCAGATATACTTTGTTATACTGCGTCGGGTAGGCGACAAGGATACGGCCCGCCTGATGTGAAATGGTTAGCGTATATCATCATATTAATTCTTCGCTTACTTTGGGGCTAGATGGCGCTGTGTAATTTGTCTGACAATATTTATTTATTTATTATATCAACGCCCGCTACATTAAACTCGCTCGCACGCTGCTACCCCACGCTGCCAACACAGCAATTCCTTCCTTTGGTGACCTCACTCACTCGCAAGACCACAACAACAAGCTTCATTTCAACATATACCGAAATGAAGCATTGTCGGTCGACGGGTACACCAAGATCACCATGAAGAAGAATCTCAAGACATTTGTCACTACGTCTCTGAGGAGAAACTTTGCTTCCATTTGTGAATTCTATAGTGATAGTAAGTTCAGAAGAATTAATATGATGTCTATGGTCTGGTATTGCCCGAGAACTATTCATTAATTATCATGATTCTTTCATTCATTCATCATTCATACATCATTTATCCTCATAAATTAAAACCCAAATAGAGCCATGCTGATAGGTTCTAGGGAGGTCTTTTCCCACTTTCCATCAAATTGTGGAATAAACTGCTTATCAAAATGCTTTTCCTAAAACGGGAGCATAGAAGACAAAAGATAATATTAAGCCAAATAAAAATTTCCTAGTGGTCTAAAATGTTGTTGCTGTAAAATGTTGTTTCGTCGAGCCCGGTGGTCGAATGGTTAGCAATGGCCACTTTGACTCCAAGGTTGAGGGTTCGATTACCGCACAAGACCAATATTTGTGTGCATGAACATGTCTGTTTGTTTTGGTCTGGGTATTTTCTATGTTTTATATTGTATATTTACATTTACAAAACAAAAAAAATGTATTTAAGTATTATATCAGTTATCTAGTACCTATAGTACAAGCTTTGCTTAGTTTGGGACTGGATGGCCGTGTGTAATTTGTCCAGAAATATTTATTTATTATTTATTCCTGCGAATGCGTGAAGTTACTAGAAAAGAAAGCGTTGTTGCGATGGCAGCGGCAGTGGCGTGGGTGATACTTTATGATGTAATCATCTACAGCACACTTCCTATCCTGTGTCTATAGGATACACAACAGGTATGCTTGCCTACCGCTCGACGTATTAAGTATAAAAAAATATATGGGGAGTTTAAAAACCGGCATGAAGACATGTTTACAAAGTCGGCAAGACAATCTTGGTCTATGAATTATTAGTACGTATTTACAAAAAAAAAATATGTATTTAAGTACATTTATCCGTTGTCTAATACCCATAGTACAAGCTTCGCGCTTAATTTGGGACTAGATGGCGCTGTGTAAATTGTCCAGAAATATTTATTTATTTATTTACTCTGCGATGATGAAAAGGCTATGTGAGTGTAGGATCTAGGAATTTTCGTTGAGTGTAAACTTATCAAAATTTTGATTTGAAATAGTGAACATACACGTAGCTATTCGCAAAGTAAAAATGTTAATTTCTCATGACTATTAATAATCAGTTTCTCAATCAGTATGACAAAGTTTTTGCGCACCCAACTGTCATTTGACGGACTTTACTAACTATAACTAATTATATCAATGGCGAAAGGTATCGATGACAAGTAGCTAACAAACTTATCTGCCATCTTCCGTTTCTATTAAATGTAAATATACTAATTACGGAACATGTAACAAGTTGTATTGGAATATATTAATTAGTTGATTTAATTCGTATGTTATGGTCAATATAACAAATTCGGCATTATTCATAATATCCGAGAAATTTAATCAATTATCAATTATTAGTAATGTAGCTTACTTGGCACCACATTAATATGATGAATAACATAGAAATTACTATGATGAGAAACATTCATCATCTCGCTTCGCGAGCTCCTATTTCCAATGACAGGACACAATAAATCTCTAACCGAACCAAAAATCAACTCAAATCTAAGCAAAACATGTTTTATTACATTGACCAAGTATCGGGCAGTATGATTAATGCCCAATTTATCACATTGACCATAACACATACAACAATTTTAATTAGAACGTTTTCATTTCGTTAACTTTGTTGAAAAAAATATATTGAGAAATAACGAGAGCCACACTATTTGGGAATAATTCGTCATCAACCTTTTCGCATCCTACTGCTGGGGTACAGGCCTCCTCTCAATTGAAGGGCGGAGGCCAGCGTTTTCAAGCCGCCTAAAGGCCACATGGTCCCGGTTGTTCTTATTAGATGACAGTCGTTAAGCCAAGTCAGTAGCTTTTAGGTAGCTTGAATACACTGGCTTCCGCCAACCCGCAGTTGAGCAGCGTGGTGGCGTATGCTCTAAAACCCCTTTGTTTGAGGGGGACCGTATCCCAGCAGTGGGATGACCAATGGTTGAGGACGATATGAGAGGAAGAAAAGCGAAATAGTACATGATTAAAGAAAACAATAACCTACTATAATAAATATATTGATGCTCTCGAAGCTGTGCAGCGCAAATTCTTGCGCTGTATGCACTACAAATGCTTCCATAGTCGTTCTTCCTATGAACAGCTATTAGACAAATACAATATCCTAAACCTTAACCTTAGACGCACCCAACTGGAGGCAAGAATGCTCTATGATCTATGTCATAATAGATACGATTGCCCTTCTATAATTAATAGATTGTGTTACAGAGTTCCTACCAGGACACTTACCCGTAGACAATGTCAATTGTTTGCTCTTGTCCCCTGTCGTACCAACACCGGCAAACGCTCTCCTCTATACCGAATTACTCAATCTTACAACCAAAATTTTAATAATATAGATCAAAATTTCGATAGTTTCTTTTTTGAAGGTACAAGCACGTGTAACCATGATGGTTACACGTGCTAGTACCTTCAAAAAAGAAACTATCGAAATTTTGAATACAGCCTAACATTCTATTGGGTACATCATAAATAGGAATATTTATTTTGGACAGCAAATAAGATAGTTATCGTTAATATGTAGTTCTCAGTATTTGCTGAAGTTGTATGTCGATTTGTAATGTTCACTGCTCTTTCTAATTTGTGAAGTTATCTGCGGTAAACGGTGCTGATAACTCAATTACTGTTATCTTTTAAACTATGCCAGTTAGTAAAACCCATTGTGTGATTGTTTGTTTACCTAAATAAAGAAAAAAAAACAGACGAATTGATGGAGGGATGAGAAATAAGGCAGGAGAAAGTTAAAGATATAAAGGTAGTTAAACATAAAGATAGTTACAAACTTAAATTTATAATAAAAAATCTGGTAACAGAAGCACACAAAGTAGGGTAGATCTAATTGTCACTAATAAAATAATTTAATCAATTTTAATCAAAATATATTGTATTGTATCCCAACTAGTTATCGCGTCTCGAAATATCACACCAGAATCACATAGAGATACTAATCCAAATGGTTATATGACACAGTGTAAATATTCCAATAGAAAAGGGAAGAAGTACTCGCTAGATGGAAACCGTGAACGTCATACAATTACGTTAGTATAAGCGGCTGTTTAAATCTCAGCTGTGATTTCTAGCGACCCTACGGGCAGGTTCCTTTTCGGATTGCTGTGATAGCGTATGGTTTGTGTACAAAAGAAGAGCGATTTTTACTTATATCTTACTGGAAAGAGCGATTATTTAAATCAATTTATCAATCAAATTCTTTTATTGTATAGTTATTAAATCAAATCAAATGAAATCATTTTATTTGCATACAATAAGATAACAGATCTTAAAATAATATAATGTGAGTGCTCTATTCTGCTAACATACATAACCATGCAAAACTTTTAGGTTTAAGAATTTAAGAATTCATGCACACTATAAAATCAGGAAGTATTCTTACACATGAGTCTCGAAGGGCCTGTTTTATACATTTCTGGTATTTTATTGTAAATTCTAATGCACATATTGTAACAACTTTTAGTAAATAATTACGTTTTTGGAATAAAATCTAGTGTTAGAATTTCTAGTATTTCTAGGATGTACGTCTCTGGCCGTTTTAAAGGATGTTTTTTACAAATTTAAAGATTTCGAGTATGTCGAGTATTAACTTAGGTTTTCACCAAACCTACTTCAGGCAACAGTCTGTCAACTTATATGGTTTAGTACTGCCTCGGCACTAAAATTGTAAGTACTTATGTTTAAGACTCCTTTATGTGGAGAAAATAAAAAGTTCTATTATATAATAATATGTATGTAAGGACTTGAAAAAATATTTCTTAGCATAAAATATGAAATACTCGATACATGAAACCTCTATGCAAAATTTTAAGCCCATAGACAACGAGTTTTAATTAACATTTACAAATAAACTTAGAAACTTTATGCGTGTGTCATAGATAAATTTACATATACATAATACAAAGTAGTGTTCAAGAGAGAGAACAAAAACTAATAACATGCAAATGTTATATACCAATATATTATGCTAACATCTGCCAACAGTTTTAACCTGCATGAACAACGTGAATAAAAATTACGGAAAAATAAAAATGTACGGAAGAAAATTTATTTTCTCTAATATTTTGTATGGAATGGGTTTATGATATTTTATCGTCCTGGCCTTGATAGGCTTCGTTGCGCTTGAAATAGTAAGAATATCATACAAAAACATCAATGTAGAAGCCATACGATGGAAACAAAACAGCAATAAAAATTGATATGGCATTTTGTGATTTATCCATTTTTATTGATTTTAGGGCGGTACGAATTTCGCCGGATCAATCCTTGGTTCTTACTAATACTTATTATAAGTTATTTTTTGAAAAAAAATAAATAAAAAAAAACATCACCGACTTCAAAAGGCAAGCTAGCCATTATGCAAGCATACACAGAAAATCATAAAATAATAATCCAGTACGGTGTAATTTTTTATTATTACAATTATTGTCGTAAATGCGAAATTAATTGTTATAAAATTAGTTTTATATTACAAGCAAAAGTAAACCACTTGAATAATATAGGATATTCAACGTTACAAAAGTTATTTTATTATATTAGTAGAATTAGTAAAATCTTGTGTTAACCATTTGGACACCCCGCTATGGTGAAGTAGGAAGCAAATAATTATATATAAATAAATAAATATAGTTACAAAATTAATCATTGTCTTCAAGAACAGACTCTTTTTATATCTCTAAAAAGGATATGTGCCCTTCCACTCCAATATCAAATGTACCGTCGATGGATGAATTTATGTCTATTGTTAAAGCTTTGCCTACAAATAAAGCATCCGGTGATGATAAGATTTCGAATAGAATGATTAAAGAAGCTTGTAAAGTAGCCGCTGAACCTATCTTAACAATACTTACTCGGTGTATTGTAGAAGGTCATTTCCCTGGCATTTTGCGAAGTGGTGTTATAAAAATAATACCAAAAGGCGGTGATAAACCACCGGACGATCCGAAGTCCTACCGTCCTATTACTCTGCTACCGTCGTTGGGTAAGCTGCTTGAGCGCTTGGTTGTGCCACGGTTGCTGCCCGGTGGCCCGCAATTTCATAAAAATCAGTACGGCTTCACCATTGGCAAGTCTACTGTTGATGCTGCGCTCGCAGTGCGCAAAGTTGTTGAACTCTCGGAGAGCAAGTATGTTGTAGCTATTTTCTTAGATATCTCAGGTGCCTTTGATAATGCTTGGTGGCCAATGTTGTTGCTGAAACTTAAGGTGAGAGGTTGCCCTAGCAATATCTACTCTCTCATTCGATCGTACTTTTTGAATGGTACAACTAAATTAAAACTTGGCCATTATGTTGCTTCAAAGGTGCTCACGCAGGGCTGCCCCCAGGGTTCAGTGTTGGGACCGTATCTCTGGAATATCGGTTTTGATGATTTTTTTAGCCTACCCTTACCGGAAGGGTGCTCGTTAACTGGTTACGCTGACGATGGTCTCTTATTAATCAATGCTAATTCAAGATCTAGCATAGAGAAACTAGCCAACACTAGCCTAGGCTTAATTTCAGATTGGGGTTATCGTAATCGTCTCGATTTTGCGCCACATAAAACATATCAACTCTTGCTTAAGGGAAATTTACAGGTTTCACCGCGATTTCATTTTAATGGAGTATCTGTTGCTAATAGAAGTTCGGTTTGTTACTTAGGTTTGCTTTTGGATAGAAATTTTAATTATATTGAGCACATGAAGCAAGTAGGTGAAAAAGCAAAAAAGAATTTCTATGCCTTAACACGAATTTCTACCTCTACGTGGGGATTAACTTTCAAAACGTTAAAAACTATTTATACCGCCACATACTTGGGTTGTGTTACGTACGGTTCACCTGCGTGGGCAGATAGGGCTACTATAGGCGCAGCACGTCGTAAATTGCTTCAAAGCCAGCGCCTTGCTCTGATATTTTTATGCAAGTCGTATAGAACTGTAAGCACCGAGGCACTACCCGTGCTAGCAGGTGTGTTACCGGTAGACTTAGAAGTACAACGCCGCGCTTCAATGTACTATACATCTAAAAATATGGTCCCTGATTTCTTGAAAACGCGTGATCGTGAAAAAATAGTTAGACTGTTCAAACCTATTAATGAAGTATTTGAAACATTGCTGTCTGAATGGCAGGAAAGGTGGGAAACTTCTACCAAAGGACGCCACTTGTATCTGTTATTTCAATCGGTAAGAGATAGATTAAAGAAAAAGTGGTTAGAAGTCGACCACCCCGTTGCGCAATTTTTAACTGGACATGGCAATTTTAAAGCTAAACTCTTTTCGTTTAAATTAGTGCCGTCGCCCTTATGCGAATGTTCTACTGCTAATTCTGAATTCGATCAAACAGCACACCATGTTCTCTGGCAGTGTGATCTTTGGCAGCGGGAGCGGGATGACATGTTGAATTCATTGCAAGTTGCATCCGGGGTAGTATACTATTCAGATTTGGTAGCAACAAGGGAGAATTACCAAGCGTTCAGACGATTTTGCAATTCATATTATTGGAATCGATGTGTTAGGTAACAACTCAATGTTTTAGGTCCCTAATAGTGTTAGAAACTTAAAATCCGTGGTGCACGGCAGTTGAGCTTCACTTGACTAGCCATCTCTTTAGGCTTTTTAATGCCTTATTTGCCATATTGCTGTCTCTCACATTGCTAAGAGGGGAAGTCAAATTCCAAAAGCTTCCTACTCCTACTAATTTCTTCTGATTAAATTCGTTGTGAGTTCCAAGGCAGCCGTAGTTTTACCCCTGGGACTGCAATGGACTTCATTGTTCATTGCCTTTTTTGGCGGTCGCCGCTGTTAATCCTGGCTACACAGGAGATACAGTGGTGGGAATGTGTGGTGGGCCCCCGTCCCAATCTCTAAAAAGGCTGGCAACGGATCGGCGACCCCTTGGTTTTTCCGATCTCCATGGGCGTTGGTGATTGCTTTCAATCAGGTGACCCACATGCTCGTTTGCCCCCTCTCATACAAAAAAGGTCTTCTCAGTGGTCCGCTACTTCTATTCTCCACCACTGTATTTAAAAACTTAGACCATACACTAACAGCAATTTAGAGCCCTCGGGAAGCGTAACTCTGGCGAAGAGCGTATTCTAACTCATCCGAGTCGACTCAATAACGTTTGCATAACTCACGGGCATAAAGCGCGATCCCAGTTATATACGAAGTGGGACTTCATTCACGCGATCTAACGCAGCTGCCACACCATTGGTGGTCTTGGTAGCTTATAGTGACTCACTATAGTATACAAGGTTCAGTTTAGGAAAATGCTGACAATCATCTATGTCTATCATAGTATAGATGATCGAATGAAGTACTGTTCATTATTATATGAGATACCACCACCACTTAAACAATTTCAGATTTTTTTGAAAGTAGGTGGTAATCTTGACATATTTAAATGAAATTAGTATTTTGAATAACATTTTTGGGGTGTAAGTGGTTCATCAACATCTTTGAACCAAAGCCAACTTCACTTGCATGTGGCGCGCCCTGCTGACTGACAAACGAAGCTCTGGCGAAAAGAGAGTTAGGCAGCGTAATTGTAAGCTACCCGACTGGGAATATATCTCCACCTCACAGAATACCGCAGCCAAATAACAATTCCCTTGAGGGTTGTTGTGTTCCTGCGAGTGAGTGAGGTCACCAGAAAGGAGATGCTGAATTGGTAGCGGGGGTGGCGGCGCGCTAGCGATATTTTATGTTGCGAGCGTTAATACGGCTACGGTAACCGCTTCACATCAGGCGGGCCGTATGCTTGTCTGCCACCTGATGCAGTATAAAAAAATATGTCTGTATCTATAAAAGGCACCCGTTGATGACAGGATTTTCGAAAGATCCCACGGGATACCGGGATACACGCGTCCGAAGTCGAGGCGTAATTTTTTTAGTCACCATATATTTCACCAGGTGACCTACATGTTCGTTTGCCCCCCATCTCCTTCTCTAATAAATATAAAAAAAAAAGACGTGTGGCACTCGGGGACTGCCGCGGTAAAGCTATTGCATAGCATTTTGTATCAACTTATGCAATTATAATTTTATTTATTTATTTTATTCATGCAGTATTGCTTTTTCTTTGATATTAATTCAAGTTACACTTTTTGAGCGTGGTGACCGATAAGAAAACAATTTTTTCTATTATTAAATAAATAAAACGAGTTTCGTAGAGTCGTACAATACGTCTAATCGCACGCACACAACGCCGTGTCGAAGACTGCCGAACTGAAACGACGTTAGACGATGCACGGCCTTCAAGCGACACCTCCTTGCCCGTCGGAGTGGGGAGCGTGAGGTTTTTTCGTTACGGAATTTCTGGATTCGGTCCCCGCGCTCAAGGCCCGCGATAGAAGCTATGCAATAGCTTAAAAGACTAGTAACAAAGTGAAGTGAAGAATCATTGATGATGATGAAAGAAAAATCGGCCATGACAGATGTAACCTCAAGCCAGCCCTATCAAATACCTAGTTGATATTCTGCTCTGTGAGACAATGTCGGCTTTCCACTAAGTAGATTTATTTGAGTGGTCCGCATTTCCTTGAAGTCTGTTTTTCTTATAATTGTGCCCTTAACATGAGCTCGTAATTCAGTAGTAATGTCCTCTTTTAGAATGTCTTACCAATTATGGTATTTATTTGAAGAGGAAAATTTACGTTTTGTTCTGCAACTTACTGAAGTAGGTAAGTACTTATGGTAGGGACTCATTTGGAAACCCTCATAATCTGCCTTTTTATATGGGGATGGGTGGAAACGGGACGGGGGCCCCTACTCATTTTTTTTTAAATATTCCTGGTCGAATTACACACGGCCATCTAGTCCCAAACTAAGCAAAGCTTGTACTATCGGTACTAGATACTTAAATACATTTTTTTTGTAAATATATACATATAGATAACGCCCAGACCAAGACAAACAGACATGTTCATGCACACAAATGTTTGGCTTGTGCGGGGATTGAACCCGCGACCTCGGAGTCAAAGTGGCCATTGCTAACCATTCGACAATCGAGCTCGTCAACATTCCCACCACAGTGTCTACTGTGTAGCCAGGATTAACAACGGCGTCCACCAAAAAAGGCAACGAACAGTGAAGTCCATTGCAGCTCCAGGGGTAAGACTACAGCATGGAACTCATAACGAATTCAGTCAGAAGAAATTAGAATGAGTTGGAAGCTTTTGGAATTTGACTTCCCTTAGTAATGTGAGAGACAGCAATATGGTAAATAACTTTAAATAAGGCATTAATAGCCTAAAGACATGGCTAGTCAAGTGAAGCTCAACTGCCGTACACCACGGATTTTAAGTATCTAATGCTATTGGGGACCTAAAACACTGAAAAATTATAATTTAAGGTGAGGCTTTGATGAAACAAAATGTTCCATACTCGAGATACCTGTTATTTCATACGAAAACGCGCGTTACCTTTTCTCTGTCTTCTTAAAAAAATCTATAAGCTATTTGTAAAAATCCATGTGGTATTTTGAAGTGTGTGCATAGATTTTTAGTTAGCTTTGCTATATAGGAAATTTAGAGGAATTCCTGTGTCCCGTATGCTTATAAAGTGATTAAAAAGTACATAAAGAATTTGCGAAAGAAAATGTATATTCCTGTCAGTAATGAAAATTATTTTGAAACTTACGATGTTGCATTAGGATTCATATTACTATTGATAGCAGTCAATTACGAGCAAGCGATTTTAATCTTTAAGCTATATGTGGACATTTGCGTGTGGCTGTAACATTGGTTTTTACGTTTTAAAAATTAGTCATACGAATAGCACTTAATAGAAAAATCATCAAGTAATCGTAATTAAACCGAGCGTGTGGCGATCACAACGAAAACTGCCGGCCTATCCCGCCGTATTAGGAATTTCACATTAAAAGAATTGATTCCTCTCATGTCTGCAGGAGCAATGACAGTCATTGAATCATGATAGTTTTTATACTACGACGGGTGACAAACAAGCATACGGCTCGCCCTATGTGAAGCGGTTACAATAATAGGTATATAATTGCTCTCATCATAATATTTCGCTGCCTCCCCCCGGCACCCCGCTGCCGACGCAGCGACTCTTTCCTTCTTTGTGACCTCACACACTTACAGTAACATAACAACCCTCTAGGAACGATGAGTTTTTGTCTCTAATAGATATTTATTTATTGAAACAAAATCAAATCTGTTATGACAATATTACCTGTAATATCTATTTATTAAAATTAAAATTAAAATAACTAAATAGTTTGCTCTCTGTGCTCCTGGACATTCCGACGGAACTAAAGAAAATCTCAAATACAAACATCTTTTTATTACTATATTTCTACATACCTTTTTATAAATTATAGTTTTTACTAGGGTTGTAACGGAGGCCTACTTAGCGGAGGCGGAGGCGGATGCGAAGGCGACCTGTATCACCTCCGCGGATGCGGAGGTTAACGGAGGCGGAGGCGAAGGTGAAAATGGTTGTAGAAAAAAAAATAATTTATGGTGCATTTAAACTAAGTACAAAGTTTTCATTTCAAATCAATTAAGTAAACATATACTCGTAAATAAACATTACCTTCTAGTCAATCAAAATTAACACAAAATGTGGAATTGATTCCTTCTAATAGTCTTTACCGCGCGTTATTGTTCTATGATTACGTAAATAAACCTCCGTTACAACTCCGCAAAAATTGTACGGAGGAGGAGGCGGAGGCGAAGATACGATTTCTTGCGGAACTTCCGCAGTAACGGAGGCGGAAGCGAAGTTCCGTTACAACCCTAGTTTTTACATTTATACAACAAATATAAAGAATTGGGTAAAAAATTGTTTCGACAATAAATATTTAGGTGTACTTAATTGTTTCTTTCTTTATACCCAAAAGTAAATACCTAATATAAATCGTAAAGTAATTGTACAAATACAGATAAATAAATTATATTTGTTATCATATTTACATTAATTACTAGTCACAAACGTTTACAATCAAAACAAAAGTAGAAGAATTAAATATTCAAAGCATGTCGTTGACACTAGGAACAAATAAAGTAGTTTAGGTAGGAAAACGTTCACCTTCAAAACGCTGGCTTCGCCGAAGATTGTTAACTAGATAATATCCTCTTCTTCGTACATAACGAATTTAATTAACATAAGTAATAACTTAACATTAATTAATGTACATGTTTGTGTTTTCATCCTTTTAAGCTATTGATAACATAAATTGGACAAGAGCGTAGTTTGTTTTGGTTACTGCATGGAAAAAGTACCCTTATGGGGGTCAACCGTGACCTTTGTCGACTGTACATATATGAATTGTGACTAAACATGAACTTTAGTCACAATTCGGTTTGAAGACTTCGCACACCAAGATCCAAAAAGAATATTCATGTAGAGAAGTATATGTTTATATTTAAGAACAAAAAATAGCTACGCATTTTATTATTAGTTTCAGATAACTTTACGAATTATAATTTTAAATTTTTAAAAAGTTTTCTACATAGAACATGTTCCCAACACCAATCAACATAATCGTTGCAACATAACTTCCTAACACAGACCCCGGCTGCAGCGCAAGTGAACATAACAAAAACCTACTCACTGCGAAAGGTAACATTGTAAACATGTAACAATTTGCGAGCATTTACCTCTTTGCTACCCGCACGCCTCTCGAATACGAGGGAAGCCTCCGGGTCTGACCTTAAATAAGGTAGAGCACACGAGAGCGGACCGGTAGCGAGAGCGTAGAACAAGATGCAGCGTTGCGTTTCGCCAGGGCTGTCGTAATTTAAATTATTTCTTGCCTACATCGAAGCTTTATTCCCATGGGAAATTCTCCTTTTTTAACCGACTTCAAAAAAGGAGGAGGTTCTCAATTCGACTGTTTTTTTTTTGTATTTATGTTATTTGATATCTTCGTGAATTGTGAACCGATTTTCAAATTTCTTTTTTTATTTGAAAGGGTATGATTGTAAGGTGGTCCCATATTCACCAAGTCAGGATCTGATGATGGGATCCCAGGGAAATCAAGGGAAACTCTTAAATTTTATAAGCACGTATGGTCAAATTCTTTTTTTTTATTTAAAAGGGTATGATTGCGAGGTGGTTCCATATTCACCAAGTCAGGGTTTGGTGAGAGGATCCCAGAAAAAACGATGGAAACCCTTAAATTTGCCCTGTTGCCAGCTGAAGTCGGTTTTTATTTTTTCTTAAAAATCATTATTTACTTAAAAAATGTAAATGATCGCAAGGTAATACTGGTTTTTGAGGTTTAATTAAAACCAGGTTTCCGGGTTTTTCGGTGGTGTCGGGTTTCTTTTAAATAAAGCTTCATTCGGAGAAATTTTACTTTTGTAATAAATTTATTATCAGAACAATAAAAATAATGAAATGTTAATGATAAATAAATGGTGATCAGGATCTGATAAGAGAGGTAAAAAGAGACATTTTTTTGATCGAGGGTTTAGGTACTAAATTTAAATTTAAACTTGTACTTACTTATCAAACTTCGCACACTTAGATACAAAAATAATATTAATGTAGTGAAGTATATGCTAATATTTGATAATCAAAAATAGGTACGCATGAATTTATTAATTTAGTAATTAGATAACTTTACGAATTATAATTTTCAATTATTTGAAAATAATTTTACAACATAGAACATGTTCCAAACACCAATCAACTTAATAGTTGCAACATAACTTCCTGACACAGACACCGGCTGTGGCGCAAGGTGTGATCAGGGTCTGATAAGAGAGCAGAAAACAGACATTTTCTTGATAATATATACTTGCACTTACTTATCAAACCTACAGAGCGCGTTTTGTTTCCCATCGGACCCAAGAGCGAAATTGACACAATACTTTGCCGAAGATTTTCCGCGGTGTCAGGAGCGTTAAGAACTCTTTATAAGTGTTTGGGAAATTGCAAAAAGATCTTCTCGTCCGATATCCTTTAGTATCTCTTGACGAAAGTCTTGGACCAATGTATGTTGCCAGTGATTACTGATGGTATGGCACAGAAACATGGTCCCTTACCATTGATTGATCTGATACAAAAGTTTAAGGTTGAGAACAGTGTACGGTAAAAAGAGCTACTAGGCTGAAGAGGCAGTGGGCAGACCACACACATACCTCGTAGAATTGACGGCAGTTGGGGCAGAAAGGTTCTCGATTGGCGACCAAGGGCCGAAATACGCAGCGAAGGATGTCTCCCAGTTGAGCGAACGATCTGAAGCAGATCGCAGGGAACAGGAGGGAGAGGGGAAGTGAGGTGCCAGTAACAATTCCCTTGAAGATTGTTGAGTTAACAGTGAGTAAGTGAGTCACCAGACGTGGGATGGTGCGATAGCAACTTAGCAGTGTACCAGTACGTGAGCAATATTCCTTCATAAAACCATAAAAATATATGATGTCAATTTTTGTTTAGTTCTGCTAAAATGCACCGTTTAAATTATTGGATTATTTAAATCAGTCATCATCGCACATAGCTATTACCCGAAGTCCTTATTGAGACCAAGTGAATGTATTGAAAGGTTCACGATACGTGATGAACCCATTGTCCTAGCAGATGTCAATATGTAACAACCGCTGTCTCCAACGGGTCTTGCATACGTGTTTGCTCGCCTTTCGCACAAAAAATGGATAAAGTGGATCGTATTATAAAGTCATTTTGCCATAATTAATTTGCCATGTCTTTGCATAATAAACTAGATAAGACACGAAGATAAAGTGTTACATTTAGACCGCTATAACTATGTAATATTTCCCTTATATGTGCTACCATTAATTTTGGTTAGCATTTTACGCCTATAAATAAAAGATGAAATGGAATTAAGATCATAATCTATCGTAGCGTCTATTTATGCTAAAATATCTAAGTAAAATCTTATCCTTTAGAAACATCTCGAGTATGCGTTTGTTGGTACTTGAGTCAACTTTTGGGCCGACCTAACTAGGTTAAGGCGTAATTCTTTGCACTTCTGTAAACCATAGTGGCAAAGCCACGATGATTAAAATCTTTGGTTTTCAAGCATTGAAATATCTACGCAGTAGAGATGATCTGACTTTTCTGAAAGCCCAGATGAATGCGTCTATATATTGTTATCTGAGATAGACACCATCTGTGACTGCTCCATTTGTTAGTTTAATTTCGATTGCTGACTTAGAACAACCGTTACATTCTTGTGAAATTTAGTCCTATACATATTGTAATAGTATACTGCTTAGATAGCCAATAGACCTTGAAAAAGATCATTGCGGTAATATATCAGTTGAGAAACGCGTTCAGTTTTTGTTACAGTTTCGAATGGTGCGTAAGTACGATGGCACGATGTAAAAGGTAATGCCTTGTTGTAACTTAAATAACTTTTGTACACCTTGAGAATAAATAATGTCTTCGCAGGACTACTAATGGTGTTGTGACACTTCTTAGTATCGGACGGTTTATCAGAATCCAATTTACGCTGCTAACAAGAAAATTAACGCTGTATAAAATATGAAGTATTCAGAACTATGTATGCGTAATTACAATCACTAATATCAGTCAGGATCGGGGGCGCTACCGCCGAAGATGAAGCCAATTACGATCGCATTTTTTGATTACGAAAATCTAACTTCACCCTTAATTAGTGCTAATAATAATAAGCTTAGCAGGTAGGGATGGACGCGCGCTACTGATGAATCTGAAGCTGTTTATCACAAATTTAAACAAAGTAAAATTTTCGCAATGAAAAACCTAGATGGGAATCGGATTCAGTTTAGGCGGTAAGCCCTCAGCCCCCTTACCACCCTCTCTTATTATTATATGTATATTTCAAATGGAATAGAGTCGCTTATTGTATGAATAAGAAATCTATTCAATTATTGAATCGCAATAAGAGATGGTGGTAAGGGGGCTGGTCAAGTTAGTTTAAATCAGTTAATTTAAATCTAGTACGTTAGTAATTTTAAGATTTCCAATATATGATCGATTATATTACTACGTATCAACGTGTATGATCTGTAACATAAATTTCTCTATAATAATTAAAACACGTACGGAATGTTATATGCGTTAGGTATGTAACAAGTATTGAAAAAATCATAAACTACATGAATGCAATAAACATACAAATGACAGAACGTTACACCGTTATTGGTACATTTGAAGTAAGTCAAACATTTTATCACCTTATGTGTCGTTACACTCACTGAATATTATGTTCTTTGACTTCATTTTACACACGCGTTCAGAATCTTTAATTTTTACGGACGCATGAACTCACACTAATTAGCTATTTGTGGTAATGTTATAACGTCTTTTCGTAACATTGTTATACTTCAGTTGTTGTTGTGTGGTTGGTATTTTTTTTCCATTGAAACTTGCAACATTAATGGTTAATTATTTTAGTTACTAAATACAGACATAAATGCGCATCTGAAGTAAGCCAAACATTTTATCGATGTTCGCATCATTGTTTCCACTGAATATTATCTTTGCCTTCTTATTAGCTTAAAGTCCAGACCTTTAAACTCGAATTGACATAAGAACTGACGATAAGACATATAAGACAATTCACGATAAGACATACTCAGCTAAAATGCCACTACGACACGTTGTGTTACAAAGACATCGTACAATGTGTCGCAGTGGCATTTTCAAAATAGCTTTGTTGATATTTTCTATGTTATGTTTTAACAAAAACAAAAAAAAAAAAAATGATAATACCGAACGATTCTGGCAAATATAGAGTTCCATAGTCAGCTTAGCAAGCGCCTGAGGCCTATATTAGCAATTCAGCGCAGGAATGCTGCCTGCGTTACGAGCACACTGTCTAGGAGACCAAGTTGTTTACAGTCATTTCGCTTTAGTTTAAATTGAAATTACTATTATTATGTTTATTTTATTTTGTATTTTCACTAAGTTTAATTACTTGTTTATGCACAAATTAATACTACACATATAAATACTTTTTATCATTCTTATTTTCGTTGTATCTATTATTACAAACCAGTATAAATAATTATTAGGTATTTCCAACGTTACATGAAATGAAATATATTACGTAGAAATATCGCAGGTTTTACAACGACAGGCGTTGTAATCTTTCTTATGTATTCACGGTCACTGAAACTCGCACCTCAGCCCGCTCCTTTTGATTTAATGTAACCGCTACCCTACAAATGGTTCTTTATGTGTCTACTGTCCCTGTTCAGTTATTTAAATTAAGAATGATCAATGAAATTAAGCATCTGTGACGATTCTTAGATATTTTATTTTTAATTTATTTTATCAACGAGTCTACTGCTCTTTGACTTCTATTTCAGAAGATGGCAGCATTTTGAAATTCGAGCGATATAATAATTATGTATAAAGAAACGGCGATTTCTGGAAAGTTAATAACTGAGAGACAAAAGATGAGATCATAGTCGTAAAATTAGACGTACAGTCATGGTTTTTGGTTACATATATGGTATCTTTCGGTAGCGTTCATTTATTTATTTAACAGAAAAAAAAAATGGAAATGGAAAAGAAATGGAAATAAAAAAAATATGATTAAAAAATACCTCGTCTTGCAAACAAAAACATAGTGCAAATCCAAGCCCAATCGGAATCCATATCTCGAATACTAATCAAAAAGTTTATTATCAATATACCTAGTTGTACTCACGATTTTTTTCGACATCAAAAGCATTGGCGATATGTACGATATTTGCTCGAAAAAGCAAATTTTAGATTGTGCTGCTGAGTCTCCTATTTGAATCGACTTACTTCACTGCACTTTTTGCGTAAAATTTCTAGTCATTATTTCATATAAATTTATTATGGATTGTATATAACCGTTGTAGATAATGCCCATGTCTCACCAAAACTTTGAACTATCCCAATTCAAACTTTAGATAAACTTAAGATGTGCGTATAGCTGCACTGTAGCTATTTTTAAAAAGAGGTGAGAAGAGAAATTCCATACTCAAGGTCATAATGTCTGATATTTGTAGAATGTCATGGGATATTTTTTTCTAATGGGTATGTATGGGTATGTTTTAAGAAATTACTTTTTTATCTAACTTTTGTGTTAAAAGTAAAATTTCTGTATATCAATGGTAGAATAGGCTGAATAAAATCTCCTAAGGAGATATATGCTCGCCATTATATACCTTCGGTTTGTACACATATTATTTGTATTTGTTTGTTATGCAATAAAGCATAATAATAATAATTAATAAAATCGATATCCATTTTGGAGTATTTCTCATGGCATGAACGGCCGCACAAAATGGCTCGTATAGCATCGCGTCCCCACTACTGCTACTGAAAAAAAAATCGCTCGAGATATAAATAAATCGCTGCGCTTACTGTTCTAAATCACAGCCCTAATTTTATTACTATGTGTTCAGCATCAATATTACAGAAAGCGGTTGGTGAAGCTCTAACACATGACGATTTGTGACCATTTGTGCTGCTTGATTGTGGTAACATTTTTATGATATACCACTTTATGTGCCGCGATTAGCCTCATTATTGGTTACAAGATGTTATTAGGGAAGAAGGGATATCCTTAGAATTGCAGCGAATTGCGTGCGTCTCATGAGAAATGGATATAATGTTTATGAAAAGATTTTTAGACAATTTTGCGATTATGATATTCAATTACTTGCATATTGTAGTGCATTAATAATATTTATGCACTTCTAACACAGCTATAGAGTAAGTAAAATATTGATAAATGATAAAGATGCATCAAATTTGTGTGAATGAGGATAATATTTTTTTTATACTATGTTATGTGGCAGACAAGCATACGGCCTGCCTTATGTGAAGTGGTTATCGTTGCCATATTAACGCTCTCGACATGAAATATCACTCGCGTGCCGCCATCCCCGCTGCCAACGCAAGAACTCCTTTCTTTCTGGTGACCTCACTCATTCGCTGGAACAGAACAACCCTCAAGGGAATTATTTGGCTGCGGTATTCTGTGAGTTGGAGGTACTCCCCCAGTCGGGCGGCTTACGCTGTTACTTGGCAGCGGTCTTCTTTGACGTGAAAGTGTTATAGGCTTATTCAAGAAGCTCTGTTACGCCAGAATTTTCAGATACGAATTTCAGTCGAATACGTGGTTAATGTGGACTTTTTAATATATATTTTTTATTTATGCATTATCTATTACTCAGCACGGATTAATTTATTGTCTAAATAACACAACAAATATTTATATTTGAACTTTTTTTTTTATATACATGTATACATTTACATTTGTGTTTTCGAAAACACTACAATTTGTATGTTAAAATCGGTATTTTCGGCCAAAACGCCTGATATTAATTTCGGAGTAGCCCCAAGAATCCTATTGTCTAAGCTGAAGCCGATTCAAATCGAATTTTTCGATTCCGAAAAATCGGACTTAGTCTACTTTTTGTGAGGATTCCGCCATCGATTTCCGACAGTCGGACGTCCACTGAACTGTTCGCCGACAGGAAATAGTGCATAGGAAGGTTTCGTCTTCAGAATCTTTCACCTATTACATAGACGAGCCCGGTGGTCGAATGGCTACTTTGACCTCGTGGCCGCGGGTTCGATCCCCGCACAAGACAAACTTTTGCGTGCATGAAGATGTCTGTTTGTCTTGGTCTGGATGTTGCCTATGTAATATAAGTACGTATTTACAAAAAAAAATATATTTAAGTACATTTATCAGTTGTCTAGTACCCATAGACTAGCGTTTAATTTGCGATTAGACGGCTGTGTAAATTGTTCAGAAAAATATTATTTATTATTATTATTCAGCGACAGAATAAATTCACCAGTGACAGTTTTTGTTTGTCTGTTATTAATTCGACTTCCTACAGCCCGTCTGTAGGTTTGTCTGGCATCCGACGTAGGATAAATGTTAAAAATTTCATTGCAAACACTTTTGATCCCGTGTACATATTTTAATGCAAACATAGTTTGAAAATTACGTTTTCGTGTTGTTGCTAAAGCATGTTTACTCTGAAGGATAGGGTACTTGACAATATTCTAAAATTATAAAAAATATTTATCAGTGTTAGTTATTAAAATATTTATTAGTGTTAGTTAAATACACAAAACTAAAACAATCTGAGATTTTAAAATTTTAATGCGACACTCATGTACCACTTGTTTTATGGTCGATACGAGAGAGTCCATTTTTTAAAAAGATGATATTAAAAATCATATTAACATTGAAAAAATAAAAATATACAATAACTTTTGTTACGGCACGAGATACATACCTATCCCATCATACTTATTATAGCTGGGACGCAATATTTATCATAGCTGGAAAAGTACAAAATTGTGATTTTCAAGTTATTATATCTTGAGTAATTGTTATGCTATCAAAGTAATTCTTTCACTTATAGATATATTATTGCGGCGCTCTTACATAACAAATTTACGTTCAAGCATTCTTTGGTTGACTGGAAGAGATCCCTTCTCGGATAAGTCCGCCATTGTTTATGATATTCTGTACTTGTAATTTTATGTTTTTGTACAATAAAGTTTTATAAACAAACAAACAAATCGAATAAAAAATTTCTAGTAGCCTATTGCCTATTATGGTCTTCGACGCCTTGACTATTGGAACCACAGATCTACAAATGATTTATTTGCAATAAATAGGGTGGGTACAATAAACGGTTGGATCTTAAAATAAAGATGCTTATGCCTATTTAGCCATATTATATAATAGCATGTAAATATTTAGAGTCACAATTTATTTAGGAATTACTCCATGCATCGACAAAACCCTAGGATTTATGATTGAAACAGCATACGCGCGTTGCCATCTCTATAAAAAACCGTGTTCGGTTCGCGTAGGTGGAAGACCCCTCAACCCTGTCATGTTTGAGTAGAAGAGTCCAACACAAAATTATTTTATAGAGCCCGTCTTGTATCAGCTACATCACTGCACATTAATGCAACAGTTACGAAGACTAGGAACAAAATGCGTTTTTCTTGAGGGGGGCGGTGAGTTTATTTAGTAGCATATTTTTTGTCGTACTGCCATAAGCGTGTATTGATGTATTGTGATAACAATAGACTATTGACTATAATTGCTGATAGTGTCACACGCCCACTGTTTTTATTGCTTTAGACAAGAATACAAATTTATGCTGCCTTCACCTACTATAGAGCTGATGAATTGCAATGTACCCTCAATACATCGAGGACATGCTAGCTGTCATTACCTACACGAATACTTAATTTTTTTTATTAGATTTTATGATACTATTGTAGCCAACAAACTTATGGCTAGTTTGATAGAATTGCTTCTGAATGATTTAAAAAATAGCCGCTTTCCAAATCAGAATCAGAAAAGAAATGACTACACGACAGGAAACGGAACCCAGCAATTCGCAAGGAAATTGTTATTTGGCTGCGGTATTCTGTGAGGTGGAGGTTCTTCCCCAGTCGGGTAGCTTACAAAATACGCTATGCTCTACCTCTCTTTAATTTTAATTTATATCCGAGCTTAATATTGGTAGAACATTCTCCTCAGATCAGTCAGTAAAAGCTTGCAACAAGCTACCGATATCATTTATTTAATTTATTCAGTTAAAAATAAAAACATATTTAATAGAGAAAAAAATCCTTTCGGTTCACAACGTCTACTTCCTATGTATAGTCTCGTTGATTTTGCAATGACAGAAAAGGGAAAACAATTATTTTAATTATTTGTTATTTTATTATGGAAATATATTAAACTGATCCACTTCGTATCGTATTTGCACATCAAATTAATCTGATAGCACATCAAATACTGCATTTGATGGACAAAGTATTTTTTGATGTACAAAATAGGTTAGCAATGTATTTACTTGATGTCACGTTAAATAGTATCCATTTATTATTTATTAAGTGACTTGTTTTATTGATCACTAGCGTCCATCCGCGACTTCGCCCGCGTTTACTTTTTTTTGAGAATATGTGTTCATGATGATCGGTTGAGTAGTTTCGGCGTGAAAATGTAACAAACAAATTCACATTGATAATATTAGTAGGGATTTATTATTTTGTTATTATATTGTGACATTAATTATAATTAATTTTATTGTAAGAAACAGTGATTATGACATTGGAAATTTTAATACGCGTGCCGCTTCCCTAATGCTAATGCGGTAACTCCTTTATTCTAGGCGTTTTCTCTTTAATGAAATATAAACCTTTTTTGTTTATGGTCGGTCAAAATGTCTTCACCTTGCCTGATGGAAAGCACAAGTGAAGACTAAATGTGAGGACCGCTATCACTGCGATTAGCGCAGCGCTGGTGGTCCTCCCCTTGACGACCCATGTAAGTATTTCTCCACGCTTCGTCTAAACTATCCTGGGTTATTATAGGAAGAGGGAAATACGTGTATCAGCATCAACCCATAATCACCCTACTGTTGGGATACGGGAGTCCCCTCAATGAGGTCGAGTATGCTCTAAAGTTCTAAACCTTGCTTAACTTGCGTCATCGATTAGACTGACACGCGCAATGACGCCATTGAGATCCTCTACTCAAAATACGTCTGCTGGCAGTGAAATCCACAACATTGTGGCTTGGCAGAGAAATGAGTTGCCAATTTTTAGGGTTCCGTACCCAAAGGGTAAAAAGGAACCCTATTACTATGGCACCGCTGTCCGTCCGTCCGTCCGTCCGTCTGTCACCAGGCTCATGAACTGTGATAGTTAGACAGTTGAAATTTTCACAGATGATGCATTTCTATTGCCGATATAACAACAAATACTAAAAAATAGAATAAAATTAATATTTAAGGGGGCTCCCATACAACAAACGTGATTTTTTCGCTCGTTTTGCTCGCAATTGATAACGGTAATAGGTAGACGCTTGAAATACTCACATAATATTTAGTTTTATATTCACTTTGTAAATAAATAATTAAATAAAAATAAAACAAATATTTAAGGGGGGCTCCCATACAACAAACGTGATTTTTTTGCCGTTTTTATAGATAATGGTACGGAACCCTTAGTGCGCGAGTCCGACTCGCACTTGGCCGGTTTTATTTTGGTACGGGAAGGCAACACTGTATCCTATGTGGATGGGATAGGACTGCTTACAAAAACGTAATTAATATTATTGTCAGCGTTGCCAGACTTACGATTTTGGCTGGACGTTCAGCTTTTTTAGGCTAAAGTGTAACATCCCGCGCGGGGCATCACATGTCCCGCTTTTGGCAGTGGACGCCAAAAATTATGATTTCAACAACTGAAATTAATGGACGGAATACCCGAATTTTACTTTGGAATAATAGGTATTTAATATTTATATATATTTATATATATAGGTATTTAATTCAAAATCATTGAAATACGTTGCTCAGTATAATCTAAACCCTGCTTTATATGAAACAATAAGGCAGACAGTGGGTCTTGTAAGTGTAAATCTGCCTATAGACAGCTGGCGGGCATGGACGATCTAATGCATAGCATTATAAATACCATTACTCTATGGTTACGCTCGCTCTACCATAAATGTAGGGATTTGGTTCTATTAGAAATTAGTTTGTAGTTATTTATTCTTATTAGTGATGAACTAGATTCGCTAAAAAAAAGGTTTTATCCCAAATACAAGTAGGACAAAGAGTATTTTGTAAGTTGCTCGACTGGGGAAGTAGCCCCTCCTAACAGGATACTGCAGCCAAATAATCATTCCCTTGAGGGTTGTCGTGTTCCTGAGAGTGAGTGGTCACCAGGAAGGAAGAAGTTGCTGCGTTGGCAGCGGTAGCAGCGTGCGAACGATAATTCATGTTACGAGGGTTTATATAAGTATCCGCGGTAGCCGCTTCACATCAGGCGAGCCATGTGCTTGTTAGCAACTCGAAGCAGTATAATAAAATGTTTGGAAAAATAGCATATTCTAAATAATGTGGAGAAATATAATTTTAGGGTGTAAGTGGCACACTACGATCTTTAGAGCCAAAGCTAACCTCGCCTGCACGTAGTGCACCCTGGCGTACTTATGTCATATAATAAAAGCTGAGTGTTATTAATATTACTTGGATATGGTACATATATACATAAGCTGTGTACGTAGTTGCACGTTAGTATATTTAGCTATAATACTTGGGTAACTATTAAAAGATGTTTCCCTAGTAGTCACACAGTTTAGATAGGTATTTAAATATTTGTTTGGTTTTTTTATGGATAAAATTTTCTAAATAATTGTTACGCCAGTAAAGTATTGGATGTCGGATCCCTACCACATTGAAGATAAGGTTTTTTTTAATACTATTACGAGTGGTAGACATGCATACAGCCCGCCTGATGTGAAGCGGTTACCGTAGGCATATTAACGCTTGCAACATGAAATATCGCTCGCGCACCATCACCCTCGCTGCCAACGCAGCATCTCCTTCTTTTCTGGTAACCGCACTCACACGCAGGAACACAACAAACCTCAAAAGAATTGTTATTTGGAAGCGGTATTCTGTGAAGTGGAGGTACTTACCTAGTCGGGCCACTTACAAATACGTTGTACCCTACCTCTCTTTCGCCAATGCCTCTTTCGCTAGTTGGCAGGCTGCATCACGTGCGGGTGAGGTTGGTTTTGGCTCTAAAGATCGTGGTGGATTGTGTAGTCACTTTCATTATCTATTATCTGTATTGTACTCCATACTCGCTCATCATTCTTACCTATGTTAGGGACATGCACAAAGAAGCTTTTATAATATATCGAAAATATTGCATTCACGGGCTTCTAGATGAATAAGAAAAACTAAAGTTTATCACTCGTTGTTTTTCTTTATTACATTTTCGGTATATTTTGTATACGAAAATATCCATACTTTTAAACAGTTGGAAGGTTGATAGAGGGTGTCAAAGCCGCCGGAAATAACTTATAGAGGTGGAGGTAATGAGTGCAAAAAGTTAGATGCTAAACATTCCTCATTACTTTAATTATAAGTCGCATGACGGTTCCACTACGTGCTTAGAAGTAATTCTATTAGATATATCTATACAGGATTACAGGGTGACTGGTACTGAACCCGCCATAGCAAATTCGCATATCGTCGCCGTAGGGTGAAAACTTCGTATGTACATTTTTGTTTTATTTTTATTTTATTTCATATATTTGAAGGTTTTCACTTTACACAACGCGCTAAAAGGTTATGTGACAGCGCTATATAAATTCGGACATACTCGTACTTTCTATCTCAAATTTGCCACGCTTAGAGATGGGCAAAATGCGGGGCATTTACGATAAATGCCCAAAAAGTACTTAACTACTAAACTCCCTATTTATGCCCAAAACTTGGCATTTATTGGACATTTACAGGTACTTACCACCTGTAAATGTACCTGTTAGTACCTGTAAATGTCCAATAACATTTACAGGTACTTACTGGGCACTTATTGTTAATGCCTGGCATATTACCCATCTTTATTCACACTCAATAATGTTTAACTGTATACTATAATGGGTACTATAGATATGTCACAAGCATAAAACACGTACACCCGAAAAGTGACCCAATTGTCTTACCTCACATTTAGTTCGTACAAGCAAGCCGACGAATCTGACGTTTGTGACAATCGATTGAAATAGGTAAAAATAAATAAACAAACAAACAAACAGGGCAAGCTAAATAAAACCGCTTAAAAATGCCATATTCTGTAATACGAAAATGCACAATTTATGTTAATAAAGTAAATAGAGCCCAAGGGGTCACACTAAAGTACACAATAATACTTGATGTTAACGCGTATTATAGTTTAATTTCATATGTTTGGTCATGTTTGACATTTATTTCTAAAATGTTTGTACCGAGTTAACAAAGTGACTGATTACCAGCAAGGGTGTAGGTTTGAAATTGCAAATGGGCGAATCGGGAATCTCACGTTCTCCCGAGTGGTGATATATAATCTTAATAATAATAAATATTGTCAGACAAATTACACAGCGCCATCAAAGTAAGCGAAGCTTGTGTTTTGGGTACTAGACAACTGATAATACATTGTTTTTTGTAAATACATACTTATGATACATAGACAACACCCAGACTAAGACAAACACACATGTTCATGCAAACAAATGTTTGTCCTATGTGGGAATCGAACCCACGAGCGTTGGTGTCGAAGCCGCGTCATTGACCGCTACGCCACCGAGCTCGTCTTCGTGTCATGTTGTTTGTCTACGATGGAATCCTAAACTACTGAACCGATTTTAATAAAATTTTGTGTATATTGTATACAGTGTATGCAGTTTGATCCCACTTTAGAGATAGGATACTTTATAACTCATCGGAAAAATTAACGTAAAAATATTTAAAGGAGATACGGAGTTCACCGGGCGAGCTAGTTATTTATATATCTTCATACGAGGAAAATAATCATACGACGGTGCAATTTTCTTGCATTTTCATTGAGAAAACAACTCTATATACTTTGTTTTGTTTAAGCTATATGCCGCGCGACATAATCAAATATAATCAATGTCACTTCTAGAAGTACTCGATGACTTTTTGAGTTATTACATTTAGTTAATTACGGAAGTAATGAAAACATTGTAAATAAGTTCTTTGTTAAAAGCAATTTTTATGCGAAATGCTTTTTTTTTTACTGGCCAGAAACTACGAATCTTTGCCAACTTAGATGTCAATACTTTTTTGTTTATGATTTAATTTTGTTATCTACTTCAAACTTTCAGCAACTAGAATAACATTTGTAACCTTGGAAAACACCCGTGCCCTAGGGAGCCGATAGGATGGAAAGATGTGTGTGTGTCCAAGGCTTAGACGCTCTACAAATAAATCCACAAGTGGCGCAAGACAGAAGGAGGTGGCGCGTTTTTTGGTGTCGGAGGCCAGGATTATCATTGAGTCGTTGAGCCAGCGAAGTAAGTAAGAATTTTAAGCTGTCAAAAAATGGTGTGTGCCGTACCACGAAAACCTCACAGGGTAAAAGTAAAAAGCAGTAAAAAGCAGGTTATCAAATCGTTTAGTGTTAACTAAAGTTTTTAGAATATTGGTGTATTCCCGCATAATGTGATCAAGAGAAAGAGATTTAATATATTGAATGTTTTTGGCACAAGCTGATAGAAATTTTAAAATTGCTTCCCTATGGAGGCAATCCAAAAAAACGTATGATAACAAAATCGAGGGATTCAGTTTGGTGTTGCAGCTACATATCTATCATCTCCAGCCAAAATTCAATCACACCACTGAATAGGTGAAGGATCAAAGAATTAATTACGCTAAGTAAGGACTATGGAACATCGCGTGCGGGGGAGGAGGAAGCGCTGCCATTTTGAGATAATTTTAGTGTATATTATAACGTATTCACATACAACACACGGGCGTTTCCATGACACAGCCACACCCCATTTCTAGGGTTCCGTACCCAAAGGGTAAAAAGGAACCCTATTACTAAGGCTCCGCTGTCCGTCCGTCCGTCTGTCACCAGCCTGTATCTCATGAACCGTGATAGTTAGACAGTTGAAATTTTCACAGATGATGTATTTCTATTGCCGCTATAACAACAAATACTAAAAAACAGTATAAAATAAATATTTAAGTGTGCTCCCATACAACAAACGTGATTTTTTTCCTCGTTTTTGCTCGCCATTTATAACGGTAATAGGTAGACGCTTGAAATATTCACATAATATTTAGTTATAATTAGTTATATTTGGTTAAACAAATATTTAAGGGTGGCCCCCATAAAACAAACGTGATTTTTTTGCCGTTTTTAGGGTTCCGAACCTCAAAAGGAAAAACGGAACCCTTATAAGATCACTTTGTTGTCCGTCTGTCTGTCTGTCTGTCTGTCTGTCTGTCTGTCTGTCTGTCTGTCTGTCTGTCTGTCTGTCTGTCTGTCAAACATTTCTATGTCGAGAATGCGTGGAGGTATCAAGCTGAAATTTGAACTGTATACACAGGTCTACGGTCCCATGAAGTTAAAAAAAAATCAAACTGCTAAGTTTACGTAGAAAAAAGTTACGGCCGTTTATTCAGCAAAAAACGCATATTTCGACACACTCAAAGGAATCAAAACCTATAGGGTACTTCCCGTTGACCTAGAACTATGAAATTTGGCAAGTAACATCGTTATAGACTACAAGTACAGGAATAAATCTCAAAACTATACATTTGTAAATAGATCTAAAAAAATGGGGGGTCTATATTTTTTATAGGGTGTCGAAATTTCAAATTGAAACTACTAGTTCAAATGGGGTATCATATGAAAGGGCTTGATGTACACATTGCAAAATATATTTTATTTATTTTTTTCGACGCATTATTTCTTATTTATAATGAAAAATATCAAATTTAATAATGATACTACGTACCTACGGAACCCTCGGTGGGCGAGTCCGACTCGCACTTGTCCGGTTTTTATTTATTATTGTACGGAACCCTACGTGCGCGAGTGCGACTCGCACTTGGCCGGTTTTATTATCTTTTAAGTAGTTCTGGGTAGGTGCAGTAGAGATAGATATATTTTCAACATCATCCAACACAACGAACAGTTGTTGTAAAGCATAGTTATTTTATAGTGATGGGACGTTATTCTCTTTACGAGCGCACTGCTCTTACACGCCCTAATTATTGGCGAATCATAATCTTCAATCGATACACATCTAGCTCATGTTTGTGGACCACTTAAATAATGTTATAAGAACAGATGGGTATCGGGAGAGGCTGGGACGATCTCAACATTACCTTTGTAGTGCCGCGCTTTGATCTTAAGATAGGGTGACCATGATGTACCAATATAAACTACCTACTATTAGCCCTAAAGTTTCTGTTTCTTAGAGGGACTCAATGGCGGCGTTGTGCGTGCCAGTGTAATCGAACAAGCAAGGTAAGCAACGTCGACTGTAGCCTTTCAATGTATGGGTTTATATTATCTCGAGCTCCACCATGCTTCGGAGGGCACGTTAAGCCATCGGTCCCCGTGTTGTGATTAGATGACAGTCGTTAAGTCAAGTCAGTGATCTTTAGGCGGTTTGAAAACATTGGCCTCTGCCAACCCGCAGTTGCGCAGCGTAGTGGAGTATGCTCTAAAACCCCTTCGATTGAGGGGAGACCCATATCCTAGCAGTGGCGTGAATAAGGTTGATGAAGGACAAGAAAACATTTTTATTTGAAAAACTAAAACGTATAAAAAAAAATGTTCTCCCCGGGGTAAAATTCGGAGACTGAGAGTTTATAAAAGAAAATCCCACTGCAACCATAATTGTAGCTGTTTAGGAACTATGAGGCAGATACGCTTACACAGTTAAATGGCTTTATAATTCTAACACCACGGTTTTTGGTCGAATGTAAAAAATAATAAGGAATAAGAATTTTATAATTTTCTTTAATTAATTCTCTAATTAATGATTCATTTCTCTTACTTGACAAAAAAATAAAATTGGTAGCGTTATAACATAACGCAATGAGATTCGACCATTTTTGGTAACTGATAACAGCTATACACCATACACCGTTATCGCGCGGGCAGTTTGGGGAGCAGCAGGGTTGCCAACCATACTGTTAAAAACAGTATTATACTGTTTTCTATGCTTTAATACTGTTGAAAAAAACTTCATTTCACTATAGCACTGTTTATTGTACTGCTCCGCATGCACTGGGACTTTCTATACTGTTTGTTTTGCTACGCAGCTTTTAATATACTGTTTTTCTTGTAAATAAAAGTTGGCAACCCTGAGCAGCGAGCGATGGACAAGGTTACACGTAATTATGTAACTATTGTAAGAATATTCTAATTTTTATATTTATAGAAAATAAAAAACACGAGTAGCGATGGGCGGCGGGTAAATTCTTAATATAGGGTATTTATACATTAAAAACGAATTGCACTAGATTTACGGTGTATATCAAAGTATTGATAAGAAAATTCTACGCTGTAGTTGATTTAACATACGTATTGTATATTAAATTAAACATATTACTGTGAAGTTGGTACATTTTATTAGTAAATTCACATGCCATTGTATGCCAGGTGTAGGCATACGCCTACACGTATACACGTGTGTATCTGGATGTGTATGTTTTGAGTTGGCGTAGTGTTCATTGGAGGTATCGATATAATGCAAGATGTATTTAGTTCATTAAACACAGATCAATGATTATACAACATCAAATTAAATCTCCAATTAAATAGGTTAATAAATAAAAACTCATACTTGAGCATGTCGCATCGAATATTGTCACATATCAATAAATAACGTTTTTACCACGCGTGCCGAATCAGATAAAGTTCTCCGATTTCTCTATAAAGTCCACAATATTTCAATCAGATGGACACCGTTTGGTTTAAGGACATGATCAGTAATATTGCACTCACTATAAATATAGTTCGTAGCACGCACAACAATTAAATTATCATAGGGAAGTCACTGCACGCGACCGTTGAGTTATAGACGGACCGATACAGCCGCGTCGACAAAAACATGTAACTCATCTTTTAAATTATAATCGACTACGAGGTCCGGTAACGGTTTCATATTAAAATTAATTTGAAATATAATATTTTTTTGGAGTTATATTTTTAACAAATGTACGTAAATGTAATGTACAAATGGGGGGTGTAAGTGGTTCATCAACATCTTTGAACCAAAGCCAACTTCACCTGCACGCGGTGCACCCTGCTGACTGACAAACGAAGCTCTGGCGAAAAGAGAGGTAGGGAGCGTAGTTGTGGGCTGCCCGACTGGGGAATGTATCTCCACCTCACAGAATACCGCAGCCAAATAACAGTTCCCTTGAGGGTTGTTATGTTCTTGCGAGTGAGTGAGGTCACCAGAAAGGACGGAGATGCTGCGTTGACAGCGGGGGTGGCGGCGCGCGAGCAATATTTAATGTTGCGAGCGTTAATATGGCTACGGTAGCCGCTTCACATCAGGCGGGCCATATGCTTGTCTACCACCCAACGTAGTATAAAATATATATATATATATATTAAAAAACATATATTTTATTATGTCAAAAAATATTTTTATATACAAATCCTAACTTGAACACCTACGAGTATATGACTGATATCGTTCGGTTATAAATAATAAAGTTATATTTTGTTATGTTTCTTTACGCACAACTGAGTTGTGTACTTTTTTGAAAAAGAAATATTTGGTGCCTGCTTTTGGGATATTTACAAATTTTCATCGTCATCCTGCGTCTACCCACTGCTGGAGCTTTGCATTATATGCGGTCCTCTGACATCCACATCCAGTCACTTCCAGCCGATTTTTTAGGTTCTAAGTACTATTACATATACTGTGGTTCTAGTAAAAGAGGCCTGCCTAACACTTTGTCTCCTAATACGGAACTTACAATCTCTAATTCCTATAAATACTAAACTTTTATGCAACAAAGTTGTTATCGTTTTGTTTTATGGGCGACTTCTTTGACTGCGACTTTCCTTTCTTTTTCTCTGCATAAACTTCATATTATTATAATGAACGATTATTATAAGAAGATAAATCATGCACAAGATTTTAAGTAAGACATATTTAACTGAAAACCGTGGCAAATACGGTATGCGGTTTTGAAGATAAAAAATTTGATAAAAAATTCGGCCGTGTGGTTTCCGGCAGACTAGAATAGAATCACTCCGTCTCTTCCCGTGGATGTCGTACAAAGCGACTAAGGGAAATACATTGTAAAACATCGATCAGGCCTCCCCAACTCGTCAGGCCAGCGTGGGGAGTGTAGGCCAAATCCTCCTTCTGTCTGAGACGGAAGAGAGAGGGTCGTGCTCCTGTAGTGGAGACTAAAATAACCTGATGATGATAGGCCAATTACAATTTTATTGAATTCGTTTGCTTTGATCGATAAAAATATATATGAAGAATTGTAAGCTCGTTTGTCACCCTAGTCGTATAAAAACAATAAATAATAATATATGATAATTCCTAAGTTAGGTCGCTTTTTCGCGGTGCATCTCTCTGGGTGGCTGACGTCAATTATCAGAGTTATTGCAAGGACAGATCGTGCGCGGCGGTGTCGTCCATGGAATGTATGTAAGGTGCACGTTGCATCCAATGCGCTCGGGACCAAACATAGAATGCTGAACGACTCAAATATACCATCTCTTCAAATAAACATGTTTTTATGTCTATCCCAGTTACTGGAGAATTTAAATTTTAGTTCCGTTTCTCGCGTAATGATCTCAAGTCAAAGGGCTTGTAAAATCTTTACTGCATTAAATATTACATAACACAAATTGTAGTGCTAAGACATAGTGTACAGTGGCGGACTTATCCCTTTATGGGATCGCTTCCAGTTAACTTTTGAGTCCCTGAAAGAAAACTGAATTGTTCGTATTTTGGAAAATAATAAATTAAGCGATTAAAATACTAAATGGGCGATTGAAATACCAGGTTAGGTTTGGTATGCTTTATATCATTTTTAGTCAACAAGGAAATAAAATTAAATTTATCCAAAAAAAAAAAAAAACTAAATGGGGTGATGATGGGGTGCTGTGTCATGAACACGGCCGTGTGTTGTACGTTATATGCACTAAAATTATCTCAAAGTGGCAGCGTTTTCCCCTCCCCCGCACTCGATGTTCTTACTTAGCGTAATAAATTCTTTGATCCTTCATCTATCCAGTGGTGTGATTGAATTTTGAATGGAGATTATAAATGTTGTAACACCAAACCCTATCCCCCGATTTTGTTATCATTCGTTTTTTTGAATAGCCTCCCTATTGAAGTAATTTTAAAGAAGTAGTTACGTCAAAAAATAAATAAATAGTAAACTGAATATAACTAACTATTTTTCGAACTATCATCAGATACGCTCATGTGTATTGGAGGGGACCGAATTATGTCACGACGTTCACGACCATTTCACGACCGTCCATTGTTAACTACTGACGTACGACCTTTCTTCTAGTGGTTAGAATTTCGGTGCCTTCTATGAACAACGTACCCTATACCTAACAGCTAGTGCGCCCCGTGTGCCAAACTTCCAGTTATATTACGGGGATGCCAGTCTCTCGTCCAGTAAACCAACCAGACGAGAGGACCTTTACCTGCTCCGCTCTTGCGCTCGGCAAACCAACCGAGCACGCAAACGGTACAGTAGCAGGTCTTACTCCGCTTTCACCTGCATGTAGGCTACTTGCGTACTCTTAAGTCGAGTGATTTCTTAAAGTGCCTTCTATGAACAGGGTATCAACCCGAAATATCACCTGTTTCTTTAAAATGTTGTTTTCTTTTATACTACGTCATCGGGTGGCAGCCAGTCATACGGCCGCCTGATATGAACGTTCACACCATGAAATATTTATCGCGTGCGTCCACTCTCGTCACCATCGTAACAACTCTTTCCTTTCTGGTGACCTCACTCACTTACAGGAACACAACATCCCTCAAGGGAACTGTTATTTGGCTGCGGTATTCTGTGAGGTAGAGGTACATTCCCCAGTCGGGTAGCTTACAATTACGCTCCCTACCTCTCTTTTCGCCATATTCTGTAAGGTGGAGGTTCTTTCATAGTCGGGCAGTTTACAAACACGCAGTAACTTTCTTCCGCTAAAGCCTAGCCACGTTAAGTTTAAGTTATTAACAATCATCATCAGGTTAGTCGGCAGTTTTTTTTTATACCACTAGAGTGGCTAACAAGCATACGGCCCGCCTGATGGAAAGCAGTTACCGTAGCCTATGAACGCCTGTAACACCAGGGGCATCACACGCGCGTTGCCGACCCTGTAAAAACCTCTTCACGCCCTTTTTGAAGAACCCCATACTGTAGTCTCCTGCGAAAACCTCGACAGGCAGTTCATTCCACAGCTTGACCGTACGCGGGAGAAAACTTCTCTGGAACCGCACGGTACGCGACCACTTAGGCTCCAATGTGTGAGGATGAATTCCCTGTCGATGGCGAGCGGTGCGACTGTAGAAGGAGGCCGTGGGCATCATGTCAAACAACTCCTCTGAACACACCCCATTGTACAATCGGCAGAACACACAAAGGGACGCAAAATCTCTTCTCAGACTTAAAGGTTCTAAACCGTCTGTCAGTTTGGGATCGTCGACAATCCTCACAGCACGCCTCTAAATCGAGTCACAAGGTGCAAGCTGGTATCTAGGCCGCCCATAGATGACATAGATGACAGTACTCCATATGCGGCAGAACTTGAGCTTTGTAAAGCAGAAGCCTTTGCCGTGGATTGAAGTACTGCTTCGCCCTGTTGAGCACACCTAGTTTCTTCGACGCAAGCTTGACCTTCCCCTCCAGGTGACAATGAAACTGGACGTCGCTGGTGATTTCAACTTCTAGAATCCCAATACTTTTGGCGATGGTAAGGGGTGTATTCAGGAAGTGTGAAGCCACAGCAGTGCTCTAGGGTTACTACCAGCTAAGTTAAACACAAGTTCTACACATCTATATAGAAGTTTGAACATGGGAATCGGCTTCAGCTTAGCCGGTAGGGCTCCAGGGGGCCTACCGCCGAAGCTGAAGCCGATTACCATCGAATATTTTGATCCGAAAAATAGGTCCTACGTTTTACTTATTAACAAACATCTTCAGCTTAGTCGGTAGAACTCCAGGGTTTCTATCAGCTAATATAATGTGTTTACAAGGGGTGTAAGTAGTTTATCAACATCTTTGAACCAAAGCCAAATTCACCTGCACGTGTTGCACCCTGCTGACTGACAAACGAAGCTCTGGCGAAAAGACAGGTAGGGAGCGTAATTGTAAGCTACCCGACTGTGGAATGTACCTCCACCTCACAGAATACCGCATCCAAATAACAATTCCCTTGAGGGTTGTTGTGTTCCTGCGAGTTAGTGAGGTCACCAGAAAAGAAAGAGATGCTGTGTTGGCAGCGGGGGTGGCGGCGCGCAAGTGATATATTATGTTGCGAGCGTTAATACGGTTAAGTACGGTAACCGCTTCACATCAGGCGGGCCATATGCTTGTCTGCCACCCGACTGTACCATAAATGTAAGCTGAAGTTTGATTTTCGCCATCAAAAAATTCGGTGGGAATCGGCTTCAGCTTCGGCGGTAGGGCCCCAGGATTGTTTATGGGTATTTCGATGACGAGCTCGGTGCGTATGACGAGCTCGGTGGCGTAACGGTCAATGACGCCGCTTTGACACCAACGCTCGTGGGTTCGATTCCCACATAGGACAAACATTTGTGTGCATGAACATGTCTGTTTGTCTTAGTCTGGGTGTTTTCTATGTATCATAAGTATGTATTTACAAAAAAAAAATGTATTTACGTATGTTTCTCAGTTGTCTAGTACCCATAACACAAGCTTCGCTTACTTTGGGGCTAGATGGCGCTGTGTAATTTGTCTGTCAATATTTATTTATTATTTATTTATTTGTATGTCGCTGTACGAGTATTTGTACCAAACATTATCAAAAGTGAGCACAACATTTAGCTTTATGAAGTTTATGAGGGGTGACTGTACATAGCTAGAATTAATTATTCTGGTAGTGAGTACAGCAAAATGACATAATTGTTGACGTCCGCAATGGGCCCAATTACCCCGAGATCATAAATCATATGGACGTGACAAAAATGCTCATAAATTGCGGCCTCACTCGTTAAAGCAAAAATATTTCGCAAATTACAAGGCGATAGCTAAGTGCAAGCTATTCTCTGAAGGCATAAAACATATGCTCCTAGTGTTACATCCGGATGCAGTTGGATGCATTTTACATTTCCAAGAGATATGTGATGTTATTCGTATTTTAATAAAAAAACATTTATAGCGGCACGTAATTATAAGAAGTAGAGTGCAGAGTTATTTAGATCGCTTAATTTTGATCAGCTACACAGAAACAATAGGGATTACACAGAAATTTGGTGTGTAAGTGGCTCATCAACATCTTTGGACTAAAGCCAACCTCACCTGCACGTGGTGCACCCTGCTGACTGACAAACGAGGCTCCGACGACAAGAGAGATAGAGCATGGCATATTTTTTAATCTGCTCGACTTGGGGAAAACTGTGTTCCTGCGGGTGAGTGAGGTCACCAAAAAGAAAGAAAAGAAGGAGGCTGATCGGCGGTCCCTTGGTGCTGTTGATCTCAATGGGCGGTGGTGATTGCTTTCCATCAGGTGATCCGCATGCTCGATTAGCCCCTCTCTCATATATATATATATTTTATATATATATATGTTTGTCAAGAGCTAAAACATACCATACGTTTTAGCTCTTTACAAACATACCGACTTCAGCTTAGTCGGTAGAGGTCCAGAGTATCTACCAGATAAGCTAAACACTCGATGGCGTCGTTGTGTGAGTCAGTCTGATCGAACACGCAAGTTAAGCAACCTCCACCGCTGCCTGTCTATGGATGGTTTTGTATAATTAATATAGACAGGCTGCGAGATAACTCGAGCTCCTCCGTGCTTGGCAAGGCACGTTAAGCCGTCGGTGCCGGCTGTTGTCATTAGATGACAGTTGTTAAGTCAAGCCTTAGGGCGGCTGGAAAACTCTAGCCTCCGCCAGCTCGCAGTTGAGCAGCGTGGTGGAGTATACTCTAAACCCCTGCGATTGAGGGGAGACCCGTACCCCAACAGTAGGTTAATTATGAATTGATGCCGAAGTTTTTAACAATGGTCCCATAATTTTAAACTGAAATTAGATATTCGTAATCAAAAAATCTGATGGCAAAAAACGGCTTAGCCCAAAAATCCACTTAGCCGGCCCCTGAGCGATTTTTTTAAATCATAAAATCCGACTTCTGTGACAAATATTGTGATCTTAGTCGATAAAATTCCAAGGTCCCTACTGCCTAAACAGTCTAAACAGAACTAGGTATTACAAATTAAAGATTAAGTCTGATTATTCACAAAAAAATCAAATCTAAGTCGGCTTCAGTTTAGGACCTCCGTCTGATGGTAGCTATTTTTAGGGTTTGTTAGTTTCGGGTGGTTTCGTTATCATTTTGTAATTATTATTATATAAATAGTTGTCTTGGCCAACTTGCCCGATAAATATTTTTTGAAAAATGGAAAAATTCACCTGCCCCCCCTAGGTGGGATTTGAACCCACGACCTCTCGATGACCGGTCGAGTGCTCTTCCAACTGAGCTACCAGGATTTGTGTTGCTGACGAATTTTTGCATCATAAATTTGTACTGTGTGAGTCACAGTGTGGCGGCAGGTGAATTTTTCCATTTTTAAAAAAAAATATATATGATTTTGTAATGTTTAATTTAAATTACTTGCACTGGCAACACATTCTTTCAAGCTAATAACAGGCTAACATTTGGTAATTTCTGATTGATAAATAACTACCAATCAGAATACTTGATTTTTACCGCGAAAATCAGACGAAAAGTTGGAGCGAAAGCGGCCTTTTGAACATCTTTGTTCGACTGTTGATTTGGAAAGTTGTAACAGAAATTAAAAGTAATACATCTTTCTTCAGTGTTTTTCTTCGCATTTAATATTAGTCTGCATCGAGGTATAGTACATAACTATATTACATGGGAGATACAAGGAGGTCGTACAACACTATTTAGTACCTACTTTAAATTAGCAAAATTTGACTAATATTTTGAAAATTTCAAAGTAATAAATCTACGTTTATCACTAGTAATATGTATCGGTGCATAAACATAACTAGAGCTAGGATCGATTTTAGTTATTTATTTTATGAAATAAATTTACGGATCTGGAATCAATATCTATTTAAGCCCGTCTTTGTATTATTTCTTTATCTAATTCCAGTCTTCAGAGACAAATATTGTCAGAAAGCTTCTTGTTCCTCCATTACTTGCAATAAGTCAACAGTAAAACCTATATTGCAATTTTTTCTGCTGTTTTGCACGAATTCTTGGAATGAGTCGGCAGCCCCCATACAAACACTTTTAATCAAAGATTCTACTAATTGTATGCATTCAAATGGTTACTTGCACCGTAATATGCTAACTCCATTAAGAATCAATATCTTATTACATTATAAACTTTGTTTGTATGCACAACCGCGCTCACCAATTTCGCGCCAAAAAGTCTTTACAGAGTTGTTTTGATCGCTGTACCGTATACGTCACAATCCTACACCACAGAATCACAGACATTCAATTATATTGAATGTCTGTGGTTATATATATTCTTGTCTTGTCTTTGGCGACCACAACTCAATCGAAGATTATTCCGCATTCATTTCATCGTCTCAGCTTCAGGAATATGCCGAAAAATAGCGTCTATTAAGAATCAAAATCATTACCTATACATTAAATTTGTTAAAAAGCATAATTGCGCTTACCAAGTTGTTATTGTGTAGGTACAGAATACGATTGATACAAAATTGACTTGCTTTTATCTGTGTAACTAGAAGTGGGAGTTAAGTAAGTCGTTAGATTTTACAACGTTAATTATGAAGTTACATAAGAACACTCAGTGGTGTGTACAAGTCGGTGGGCGGGCTTACTTGACAGTTGACCTTTTTCTGTTAATGCTTATTGTTTACAAATACATGATAATGAATAATGAACTAAAACAATAATTACTTCCAAATAAGAATATATTAGCTCAAATACAACATGAATTGACACGCAGGTTAGATCACTTGACCTTTTTACAGTACAAAGTAGTAATTATTTATTCTGTGCTAATTGAAAGGAATATGCCGAAAAATAGCGTCTATTAAGAATCAAAATCATTATACATTAAATTTGTTAAAAAGCATAATTGCGCTTACCAAGTTGTTATTGTGTAGGTACAGAATACGATTGATACAAAATTGACTTGCTTTTATCTGTGTAACTAGAAGTGGGAGTTAAGTAAGTCGTTAGATTTTACAACGTTAATTATGACGTTACATAAGAACACTCAGTGGTGTGTACAAGTCGGTGGGCGGGCTTACTTGACAGTTGACCTTTTTCTGTTAATGCTTATTGTTTACAAATACATGATAATGAATAATGAACTAAAACAATAATTACTTCCAAATAAGAATATATTAGCTCAAATACAACATGAATTGACACGCAGGTTAGATCACTTGACCTTTTTACAGTACAAAGTAGTAATTATTTATTCTGTGCTAATTGGTGTCTACCAGTGATGTACCTATTAGACACTAATGAGTAATACTTATCTCAACTAGGTAACTCTATGAATGAATGTTTTATTTTATTTCTCAGTTAATATTGAAGCTACGTGAATACGTAGACAGATAAAACTACAGATAAAATTAATAGTTTCCATCACATTCGCACAAGAAAAGAGTAACATACGCAATCTAAGGAAACGAGACAGATTGATACGAGTTTTTGATTCGTATCATGTGATGGATTTTTCTAAGAAAAGCATAATAATGTGCGAAACAGTTATATAAGAGCGTTATAAATTTTCAACTCCGATAATTGGAACTTCACAAAATTTTCTTCCTTATATTTTTCATCTTAACAATCACAAATTCCTAACTACTCTGTTTCTAATGTTCATAATTCCGAATCGTTCAACTTCATAATGTCAGTAGCAATAAACATCTATTAGACTATTATTTGTTTTCTCAACATAACGGTCTTTTACATTATTATTCAAAGTCATATCTTTTTTATTTAGATTTGTTTTTATTATCAACAGCGTCGCTTATAAACTCGCTTAGGTTATCGAGGAGCGAAGCGACGAGCGGGTAGGTTGACATAAACACAGCGCACGAGCCGAGCGAGCGAAGCGAGCGTGCCGCCGCAGCGGCCGGCAGGTGCCAGATGCGACTTTGGGGCGTATACATCACTTTACATTTGTCTACAAATCTTCACTACAAATTATACTTTTCTTTCTGAACATGAGTAAAAATATTATTGAAATTATGTTTAAGGATAAAAGCGTTTTTAAATACAACTGTAGGAGTTTAAGTATATTTACTTAAGTCATAGTATTAATTACAATTTTCAGAAACATGACTTAGTTCGTTATGGACATCGTCGGTAGTACTACAAATTTTATGAATGGAAACTTTTGGAAAAAAAAAAAATATAAAGAGTGATCATTCGGATAACAAATCGGTAGGAAGAACAATTTCGGGTAAAGAACTTTAGATGAGCCAATATGGACCCAAAATTTCGATATTCTCTATCACACGTAGATGTAGGATGGTACAGATTAGCTAACGACAGGACAAAATGAGACCAAGCTTAGTTTTAGACGAAAATTTTGCTGAATTTATACAGAATTTCACGTATTTTTTATTATTTGTGGGTTAGTATCATTAAAAGGTATTATTTGTATTGAACGCAGTAAGATTTTCGTATCTATTTACGTGTAATACTTTTGTGATAATTACGTAACATTATGTAAAAAACAACTAATGTTAATGTATATAATAATAAATGTCATATTACTAAACTTATCGCATATATCAATGATAAATTAAATACTTTGTTTAAATTTAATTTATCATTGATATATGCGAGGATTCTTATAGGTCTTATGACGGAAAAAAATATATATCTATCTATATATATAAAACAAAGTCGGGTTTGTTCGAACACTTATAACTCGAGAACAGCTGGACCAATTTTCTTGGTTTTTGATTTGTTGAATTTGTCTCCGTCCCGAATAACAGAATAACTATTAAAACATTGGAAAATTGGCGAAAAAATTAAATAAAAGAAAAAACATTTTCCCAACAAATGAAAGTGTCAGTTGAAAAAGGATTGCGATATTTATTGGTTGTCAAATAACAAAATGTCAAATCGATTGGTGTCACTTCTAAGTCGCGAAAGTTGTCTGTGATTTGTTTTGAAAATTGAAAAATGTCAAATCTTTGGCCCATGGGGTCCGAGCGTTAGAATCAAATCAAAGTAAACATCAAAAGAAATGACAATTAGAAATCACCAAAACGATAAAACCGATTTCAAAACTAAACAATATAACAAAAAAATTTTTTTGAATTTTGATTAAACAATACGGAAATCTTCATTTTTATGATATCTTCTGTTTTATGGCTACGGGTCTTCCGTCAACCGAAGGGGTTAGAGCATACCGTCGTTGTCAAACCAAAATCTGCTATGTGCATTTTTAAAAATTTTTACATTTTAACAATTGCGACTGGTAAATGAACCAAACTAACGTATGAAAAAACTGCTATGTGCTTATAAGTACTACACGACGTACTGTGACAACTATTCAGCACATAGCAGTTTTTTCATACGATGATGGTTTGGTTCATTTACCAGTGGCAATTGTCAAAATGTAAAAAATATAAAAAATGCACATAGCAGATTTTGGTTTGATATCGACGATACTCCACCATGCTGCTCAACTGCGGGTTGGCGGAGGCTAGTGTTTTCGAGCCGCCTAAAGGCTTAACGACTGTCATTTAATGATAACAACCCTGACCGACGGCTTAAAGTGCCTTCCGAAGCACGGAGGAGCTCAAGATAATCTAATTGTAACAACCGGCACCGACAGCTTAATGTGTTATTCGAAGCACGGAGGAGCCCAAGCTAAGCTAAGCTAAGCGTCGGCTTAACGTATCTTTCGAAGCACGGAGGAGGTAATATAAGCCCATCCATGTACAGACTACGGTCGACGTTGCTTAACTTGTGTGTTCAATTAGACTGACACGCGCAATGACGCCATCGAGCTTCTCAATTATTTTCTATTATTCATTGTATTAATTCCATAAAATCATAAATTTAATTCAGCTAATATGTACCACGACAATCATTGACTGTTAGGCGGTACGAAGTTCGCCGGGACAGCTAGTATAATATACTAGCGGCCCGGTACGTGCTTCGCTACGTATAAAGTGAAATAATAAAAAAATTAATTGGAACACCAAATTCATTTATTCAAACAAAAAATATTTTATTAATTGCTAGCTATTTTAAAACTTAATCCAAAACATTTGGATAAATAAAATTTTTTGTTTTTCCATTTTGAGCATGAATAAACAAACGGGTCCGGAACAGGCAACATAAAGTCGAAGTTCTTCCAAAATGAAATGACCGCATGAATGACATAACATCATGCCTGAAAAGGGCGGGAAACTTCGAACGCGTCGGAGGCATTTTGCACTTTATGAAAATTGAAATTAATTTTCTCTGTAAATATAGTGATCAGTTGAGTCCATTTCTTGTAGTTAGCTTATTTCTTTGTATATAATTCTATTTGTGTATATTTTTCCTGTGAGTTGGTAAGTTTTACAAATATATCTAATGGTGTAGGGTCAGAGTAACTATACCCGGGTATAGTTACTCTGATGAACGATCCACCGGACATTTGCGCGGGGGATTTAAGCCAGGGCTTGAATCCCCCGGTTGCAAATTATGTTACAATTCCGGACGAGGAAACAGCTACCGACGGTTCTCAAACCGACAGCAGTCGCAAAAGAAAATGTTTGCATAAGTTATGTAAGCATTGTAACAAAAGAAGGAGAAGGAAACAAAAAAATTCAGATACTTTATTAAAAGCAATAGATACTGAATTAGACTGCATGTGTGATGTAATGACTACTTCCACGGAAGGGTCAGTGCCCCCAATAGCAAGTACGGAATCAGTCCCACAGCAAACAGGTCGTAGGGAATATGTTAGCACTGATGTTGCTCCATATGTTGTCCATGTACAGCGCATTCAAATTACTCCTAATGATGGTACTGTACTGCATCCTATCAGCTTCGGTAATTTCCTAAAAAAACAAAATTTTAAAAATATTGTATCTGGTAGTGTCAAACGAATTGGAAGGAACAGATGCACAGTTTCATTTTCTTTCTTTCAAAGTGCAAATGACTTTATAAATAACCCAAATTTAGAGAAAAACAATTTGAAAGCTTTTGTTCCTTCTTTCAATATTACTCGATTAGGTTTGATTCGTGGTGTGCCAGCAGAGTGGCTCCCGGAAGAGGTAGTTGCTAACATAACTGTACCCATTGGTTGTGGAAAAATTATAAAGGTAAGACGCTTAAATTATAAAGTTAATGTCAATGGTTCACCAACATGGAAACCATCTCAATCTGTAGTATTAACATTTGATGGGCAAGTACTACCAAAAAAGATTTTCATGTGTTATAACTCTCTGTCTGTCGATCTATACACATACCCAACAATTCAATGTTTCCAATGCTGTCGCTATGGGCATACCAAGACTTTGTGTAGATCTAAACCAAGGTGTTTCAAATGTGGCCAGGAACATACTGGTGATTCTTGCGATGTAGAAGAAGATTGTGCCTCCTGCATTATGTGTTCAGGCTACCACTATGCAATAAACAAAATCTGCCCTGAATTTAATCGTCAAAAGGATATTAAATTGACTATGGCCCGCAGCAGCATATCATATGCTGAAGCTAGTAAAATGCACCCACAAGTCTCTAAGTCATATGCAGATGTGGTAAATTCAAATCCACCACCACCACTTCAGCAACCTGTCTCGAGACCTCAGTTATCAAAGTCAAATACAACTTCATATAAGAAAACGGTTTTCCTGAAACCTCGTTCTCCTCCCAAACTAACCAAGGGTTATGATCGTGCAGGTCATAATGCCATTATAGCAGGCTTTCAAGGACCATTTGCTCAAGAAAATGGGTGCGCCCTTACACACGCACAGGCACAAATTTCTAAGGAAGCAGATTCAGTTGCTAATATCAACATTAATAATATCATTCTAGCCCTAATTAACTGTTTATTATCTAATAATAACACTTTGAAACCGACCCACGTTGCCGCGATCAATGATCTTATTGCAAACCTTAACAATAATATTACCAATAATGGGCTCGAAGGTAATTCAATGAAATTGCCGAAGCATTCTTTCTAAAAAATCTGACTTAATACATTTAATTAATAAATATAGTCCAATAATAATTGCTCTTTCTGAAACCTGGTTAAAACCAGGATTCAATTTTAAAATTTCAGGTTATACTTGTATCAGAGATGACAGATGTGATGGGTACGGTGGTGTGGCCATATTAATCAAAAATTCTACCCCGTTTTCTCATCTAAACTTACCTTCTCGCAATATTAATTCTAATTTGAATATTATAGGCATACGGGTAGAAAATATTACAATAGTTTCAATTTACTTACCTCGTCCTTCTCCTTCTGTTTTTAATGAAATCGACAACCTATTCAACAATTTACCGGAGCCGTTTTTAGTGTTAGGTGATTTTAATTCTCATCATCAATCTTGGGGTAGTTCAATCTCCAATAGTGATGGCGAGAATTTATTAGAAATATTAGATTCACATAATTTATGCTTACTAAACGTTGGTGTTCCAACTCGCCGCACTAACCCAAATGAAAACAGAAGTGCCGTAGATCTTTCAATTTGTTCACCTAGATTAGCTTCGATTATGCAATGGTCACCTCTCGAGTCAACATATGGCAGTGACCATTTTCCTATTATTATTTCTACTCCTATTACTTCTCCTCCTACTTTAAAAAAAAGACCTCGTCTAAAATATAATCTAAATAACGCTGATTGGCAAAAGTTTAAAAGTACAGTTGATGCCAAAATTACACATTTGCCTCAAGTTGTTCAAGGCAGTGAAAACGATTCCTCCTTGGCACTTGCTAAGCTATTGACCGAAGTTGCAGATCAATTATTTCCTGTCAAAAATGCAGTTTCTGGTAAAATTCCTTCTCCGCCTTGGTGGGATAAAGAATGCACGGAGGCAGTAAAAAAGAGAAAAGATATGGAACACAAATACAATCAAAATATGAGTATTGAGAATTTAAACACACTTAAAGATGTAATTGCATCAACGAAACGTTTACTTAAACAAAAGAAACAAGAAGGTTGGAGATCATTTTGTGCTTCTCTCTCGCCGGACACGTGTCCATCAGAAGTATGGCGGAATATCAGGCGATTTAGGTCTGCCTTTAGCAACACCTCTTTCTCATCTATATCTTCCTCTTTAGTCGACGAATTTGTAGACCGTTTAGCACCTTCTACTGTACCCGAACATCTTGTCCCCATACCGCCTACTATTAATAATCTAAACCCCATCATAAATTCTCCTTTCACTCTATCTGAACTCAGAGGTGTTTTATCCACTGTGAAGGATAGTGCTCCAGGCGAGGATGGCTTGCCTTACTCTTTTCTATATAATTTAGATGATACGGCTCTTGAATATTATTTAAACATTATAAATTCTATTGTCATATCCGGGAATGTTCCATCGTCATGGAAGGCACAAGAAGTAATACCGGTCCTTAAACCCAATAAGCCGTCATGCGATCCGTCTTCATTTAGGCCAATTGCTTTATCAACAGTGCTAGCTAAAGTTGCTGAACAGTTGGTCAAAAATCGTTTAGAGTGGCACATCGAAAGTGAGCGATTGCTATCTGATAGCCAATATGGATTTAGGAAAGGAAAAAGCACTCTAGATAGTATTGGTATATTCACTACAGACATACATTTGGCTCTTACAGATAAAAAACTTGTAATTGGCGCCTTTTTGGACATATCTGCTGCGTATGATAATGTAGTTCTAACGATTTTGCGCGAAAAACTATTGCTTCTAAAAGTTCCTGATATCTTGGTCAATTTTATAATTAACTTATTCACTGATAGACGTATTACTGTAGTTTTAGATGATGGCACTAAAGTCACTCGATCTGTTTCAAATGGTTTACCGCAGGGTTCTGTACTTAGTCCGATTTTGTACAATATTTATTCATATGACCTAGAGTCTTCACTAAAAGGAACGGTAAATGTTTTACAATATGCTGATGATTTACTCCTGTATAAAACCGATAAAACAATAGAAAAAGCATCGGCATCCATGAACGTTGCTCTTGAATATTTAAAAATGTGGCTTGATCAGAACGGCTTAGATCTTTCTGTCTCAAAAAGTAACGTAGTAGTTTTTTCAAAAATGCGCACCACACCGAATGTTAATATTACATATAACAATAGTTCATTGCCCGTTCAAAATCAAGCGAAATTCTTAGGTGTAGTGTTAGATAGTAAACTCACAGGACTAGCCCATTGTGAACATGTTGTTGCTAAATGTGAAAAGTTGTTGAATATAATGCGGTGTTTGTCAGGAGTATGGTGGGGTGCCCATCCATATTCTTTGAAGCTGCTTTACAATGCTATTATCAGAAGCGTCTTGGAATATGGGTCTTTTCTCATAGTCGGAGGAAGTGTAGCTGGAAGTAAAAAACTTGATGCTATACAATCTAAGGCATTGAGGATAATAATTGGGGCTATGCGCTCTAGTCCTATTAATGTTCTACAAATTGAATGCTGTGATCCGCCATTAGACTTAAGACGACAATATTTATCGGACAGATTTATTTTCCGTAACATTCAATTTTCTGAACACCCACTTTATGTAAAACTTAAAAGGTTGAATGAATATATCATATCATCGCCCTCTTGGACACATAAACCATTACCGTATATCATTCAAAGTTATAGAAAACTAATTTCCATGCCCACAACAATGCACAGTTCGCCCACATTACCATTATTTACAACTAATTTTGAATCATTAATTGAACATCCAGTCATACATTATTATATTGGTATAAATAAAAATGAAGTTCAGGCTAATATTATATTCAATAATAACATTGCAGATACTTATCCAAGTTACCATCATATTTTTACAGATGCCTCTAAATCATCTGAGTGTCAATGTGTTGGAGTAGGAGTTTATCACGCACAATATAATGTAGTGGAAAAAATTAAAATGCCACCTGAATCGTCAGTATTCACAAGAGAATGTTATGGATTGTTTAAAGCTTTAGAGTATATTTTAATTATGAGATTACATAAAACAGTCATTTTCACTGATTCCAAAAGCGTCCTACAAACGATGGATAAGTACCCCTTCAAAATGAAACCGTGTTATCCCGTGATTGTTGATATAAGGAACAAATTGATGCAATGCAAATTAAAAGGTTACTCAATAATTTTTGCGTGGGTACCTAGTCATAGCGGTATCAAAGGAAATGAAAGAGCTGACCTATTAGCGAAGGATGCAGTTCAGTGCGGCGACATGTTTCCTTACAAAAATTATAGTCATGATTTGTTGACTCTGCCCAGAGCCTATCTACTTGACTCATGGAGTGGGCGTTGGACAGAGAGCAGTAAAACCAAAGGGAGACATTATTATAATATTCAACCGAACATTCCATCTAAACCATGGTTCTTCAAAGTTAAATGCAGTAAAACAGTTACTTCTATCATATCACGTATGCGAATTGGTCACGCTTGTGTTCCTGTCCACCTTGCGAAACTACGTATCGTGGACAGTGATACCTGTGAATGTGGGACTGATGTTGGCGATTTTAATCACATTTTCTTCTCCTGTCCTTTGTTTGATCATACAACCTTATTCGACTCCCTAGTAACACACAAAGTTCCTTTACCTACCAACATTACTTACCTACTCATATATCCTATGTTGTACTATAAATTATTATCCAATTTTATTACAAGTAATGATATCAAACTTTAAATTATTTTATTCTATCCTATTAAATAACTCTACTGATCCTTTTCCAAATTCCGTTTCCGTCAAATTTTTTATATCCTTCCCTAAGTTTCCCAAACTTTGACACTGGCAAAAAGTAGCAACACTATTGCCATAAGAAAGAAAAAAAAAAAAAAAAAAAACATCATGCCTGTGCTGTCAACACTGAAAAAAGTTTCAATTTGACTGCAAAATCCCCATTAACAAAATTATCCGCCATTTATTGAATTCAATTGTTACAAAAAATGTGATAAATGAAGAACCGCTCCACCGATTTTGTGCAAACTTCACATAAACCATCTACTAAATAGTCCGAATAAACCCTAAACATTTGGTTTGGATAGGTGAGCCCGTTCTTGAGTTATAAAATTACAACGAAAAGTGGCATTGATTTTTATATATATAGATAAATAATGTAAATTATTGTAAATGATCACAAAGTAGAGATGCTACATTCTTTTAATATTTTTACTTCACAAAAAAGATTTATAAACATAAACTGATTTGTATGCAATTAAACTATGTATAGGTATATATACTAATTATTAATTACTATCTATTATATATGTATAATTAGTAATTAGACGCCTACCTATAAATGATAAAGTTAAAAATGCCACGTTTTGTGCCTTATTGTAGTTTTTAGATTCTTCATATTCTATTCATATCCTATTTTCGTCAAAACTTTTCCTAAGAAAATACAATCGGAGTACCTGCTTTAGTGTTAGAATTTCCACATGGTTTATAAGCTAACAAGTGGCAACACTGCCTTACTTGGGTTGAATTGGTAGGCGGGGCTCGGCTGACCTTTGACTCGTTTGAGTGTTGCCGGCATCCGCCGCCGCGCGCCGCTTTGCCGCCATTATCACCGATTGTATAAAGGATGTCGTATTAATTATAATGACTGCATATTTATGGGACGGTTTGAAGGCACGCGTGTTGGCTCGCTAAGTGGCTTAATTACCCTACATTCTTGGAAATACTTTTAGGTGCAAACAAATATGTAAGTTGTGCTGCTAAAAATGTGGCTGAATAAAGCAACAAAATTTTATTGACTGGCGCATGAAGGTAAAATATGCTGCAAAAAGGATTTCGAAATGCGAATGAAAATTACGTAATATTTTCTGAAATAGTAACGATTTCGACCGGAAAGTATAACAAAACTCATTATAAGTTAAGATGGCAACATCGATAAATTACGAGAAATATTAAGAGAGATATTACGAGAAATTAATAAATATAGCTCGACTTTTTGGCGGGAATTTGGTGAGCGCGGTTGTGCTTCTAAACAAATGTTAATAATTAATGTAATAATGATATTTATCCATAATAGAGATAGTGCGTTATGGTGCAAGTGATTGTTAGAGTGCATATTTAATTCAATTATTAGAATCATTGATTAAAAGTGTTTAGGTCGTACTGTCCTGTCGTACCAAAATGTCACGCAAAGCAGCAGCAAAATTGTACTATCGGTAATGCTGTTGAGTTATTGGGGATCTAGTGGATTCCTGACTATATTTTTCGGCACATCCTTGAAGCTGAGACGACGAAATTACACAAAAATTGATAATGGAGGAATAATTTTCGGGTTTTTCTTGAGAAGTGGTCGCCAGACGGAAAGACAAGACAATATATAACGCATGATGTGTGGGCAATGTGTACAATAGGTATGTGCGTGTACGGTCGATTTCATATGCTTATCTTTCGGGACCTCGGAGTCAAAGTGCCATTGCTAGCTATTCGACCACCGAGCTCGTCAAATATACTCTTATATTAAAACTTACGATAAACGTTCCAATACGACCCTGTCGAAAAATCTGTTCTATGCTAAAAACTTTTTTTTTAATTGTCAATATACTTAATAAGAACCATTTACCGCTACAGCTTAACGAGATTGACAAATTAAAATTGCATTACACGTTCGTCCGATTCAGTTACTGAAATATATCAAAAGTTTTCTCGAAAGTGCATTACCCCTACATTTGTCTATTTTGAATGCCTGCCCATCTTCCGCATCCGGGATCAGGCCCGAGGCGCATTTAAACTGTATTGTTACATCGGACTATAACATCTTTTATTACAACAGTATAAGTAAAATACTATGTACAGTATGGCGACTCCCTGCCGCTCTCTTGTATCGACCTCGCCTCCCATCTGAGACGAATCTGGAACAGTTTGTATGGCGCTGCACGCACACACGCTCATTCGAGCTCTGCAGTCAGCACTGACATTTTTCTTTATGTAGTAGTAAGTACACGATGCGACATTTGTATGGAGTAGCCGGGGTGTGACTATGGTAGAAAGACACAAAGGTCTTCCTCGAATGTTGCCAAGAATTCGTCACAAATTTAGTTGTAAAAATCTGTCATTTTACATACTAAATACAGCTGATGACGTAGGCTAGTCTAATCACGTGTCCACATTTGTCTCTAAAGAACATACCATACGTTTTTCTACCCTGTGTTTTTATTCAATATTTGGCAGAATTTTTCGGAAAAAAGACTGCAGGTGACCCGACTTAAGCTTTTGGAATGTTTGGTATCTAAATAAAGTAAAATACAGCGTGTTACCCTTTTACAAAAAAAGTATCATAAAAAAGTATCTACCATATAATTTGGGACCAGTAATGTGTCAGCAACAGTTAACCCGCATCGTGCTCCATAATTATATACCTAATGGCTTAATTGGTGATAATATAGTTATTACTTAACTGTTTTGAAACTAACTTTAACAAAAGTAACCTTTTCAAACAAACTTGTTTTGAGTAGTGGACGAGTTAAAGATCTGCTATGACATTTTTGTTATCAAATCTAATCGATTACTATATAATAATGATATTTGAAAAAAAAAAAACCGACTTCAGTTGGCAAGTGCAGCTTATTGGTGGAATACCCCGGGAGTCGCTGCTGCCCATCTTCGGGGAGAAAAGTTAATGCATTATACAAGATTCTTTAGTCGCCTTGTCCAGCGCAGAGCAATAGAGTGGCGCAATTCTATTCTGCCGGCAACCACATCCCATCATCAGACCCTGACTTGGTGAATATGGAACCACCTCGCAAACATACCCTTTAAAATAAAAAAAAGAGAATTTGACCATTCTTGCTTATAAAATTCAAGGGTTTCCCTTGATTTCTCTAGCATCCTATCATCAGATCCTGACTTGGTGAATATGGGACCACCTTGCAAGCATACCCTTTCAAATACAAAAAAAATTTGAAAATCGGTTTACAATTCGCGAAGATATCGAATAACATACATACAAAAAAAAATCAGTCGAATTGATAACCTCCTCCTTTTTTGAAGTCGGTTAAAAAATCTATAAGTATATCTATAAAGGAAAAACGGAACCCTTTAAAAGATCGCTTTGTTGTCCGTATGCCTGTCTGTCTGTCTGTCAAGACCCTCTATGTCGAAAATGCGTGGAGATATTAAGCTGAAATTTGAACTGTATACTCACGTCTACGGTCCAATGAAGTTGTATAAAAATCAAACTGCTAAGTTTACGTAAAAAAAAGATATAGCAAAGTCAAAGTCAAAGTCAAAATTCTTTATTCTGTGGGCCCTCGCGGGCACTTAGACACGTCTTTTACAATTAGGTATATTTTTTTATCTACCAGCATTTCGGAATGACCATTGACGAGAAGAAATGCCGAAAGAAACTCTGTCAATATAGGTCTTTTTTTTTTAAATAGCCATACAATATTTTCATAATACAATAAAAAGAATGTCAATGTACAATAAAAAAAATGGTATGTCAACCAAAATAAGAGAGAAAATAAAAAATAAGTAAAATAAAATAGTAAAAAAAATAAAAATATAAAAAATCATAGTATAGAGTGTATATACATATCGTATAAAGTCTAAATATGTATATCCACAATACCATAGTATAAATAGAGAAGTAGGAGAACTCAAGCCCCGAGCGGGAGATAATAGCCTAAACACGTAGGGCTGTCGCTTAATAGTTTATTCAACCGTCAAAAATACTTAGTCAATCTCTATTATACAAAATTAAGTAAGGTACAAAATACAAAATTAAGTAGGGTAAGTGTTAGGGATCTGTAACAAAAAGCCGGCCAAGTGCGAGTCGGACTCGGTCACGAAGGGTTCCGTACCAAAAACGACACACAATCACGTTTGTTGTATGGGAGCCCCCCTTAAATATTTATTTTATTCTGTTTTTAATATTTGTTGTTATAGCGCCAACAGAAATACATCATTTGTGAAAATTTTAACTGTCTAGCTACCACGGTTCATGAGATACCTACGGCCCTTGGTGACAGACGGACAGACAGACGGACACCGGAGTCTTAGTAATAGGGTCCCGTTTTTACCCTTTGGGTGTGGAAATCTAAAAATAAATAAATAAATAAATAATAAATAAATATTTCTGGACAATTTACACAGCGCCATCTAGTCCCAAATTAAGCGCAAAGCCTGTGTTATGGGTACTAGACAACTGATAAATGTACTTAAATACATTTTTTTTTTGTAAATAAATACTTATAATACATAGAAAACACCCAGACCAAGAAAAACAGACATGTTCATGCACACAAATGTTTGTCTTGTGCGGGAATCGAACCCGCGACCTCGGAGTCAAAGTGGCCATTGATAACCATTCGACCACCGAGGTCGTCAATAAGTCAATAAGTCAATAAAAAGAATAAAAATAATTATTTTTGTACATACACCAGGAGTGACTGCAATTTTTTCATTACCTACATTTTAATGCATGCTTACTCAGTGACAAACGAGCAGACAGCCCACCTGATGGTGAGCGGTAACTGTCGCCCATAACATCCACGATTCACATTCAAGCTGTTGGCAACAAAAATGCAGAATCGCAGGTGCGTTGTCCTTCAAACCGGAACACAAAACACAACAATGCAAGCATTGTTGCTTGGCGGCAGAAATAGATAAGGCAGTGGTCCTCACCCAGGCGGACTCCTACCATTTGATAAAACCTACTTCATGTTATCTGTTTAGCGATTTGAAAAATTACGGTCTAAATAGGAATAGGATTAATTAAAACGTAGCGCAGGCGCGAATCTTGCGCGGTTTTGCGTACGGCGCAGCTCCGACCCCGACTGGCGCTCCATATAACCTCCTATAAATGTTGTCAGTGTGTGCGTGCGACGGCCATACGTACGGGCGCGCTCACATACAAACCGCGCACGGTGCGTTTGTATGAAGTTACCTTACTTCTCTATTTATACTATGACAATACTACTTGTAAAGATAAGACGCCTGTGCTTCACATCCTGTGCCGAGAATTTGCCATACATTTTTATCATTAAGATAATCGTCGGTCCTGTAGTAAGCCTTTTTACATAAGGTGGTCTTAATAAGCTGTTTGAATTATGTGTCGGGTAAAATCAGGACCGACTCCGGCAACTTATTGTAGTAGCGGATGCAATTTACGACAAACGAATTATTGACCTTCCCCAGTCTATGTTTTGGAATAACCAATTTGTTTTTGTTCCGCAAGTTGACATTAGTTATATCACATACTTTTGTAAAATTCGAAATATTTTTACGGACGTACATAATATTTACATAAATATATTGAGAAGCGACAGTGAGGATGTTTATCTCCTTAAATAACTCACGGAGTGAATCCGTTTATTCAGCAAAAAACTCATATTTCGACACATTCTCAAGGGAATCAAAACTCATAGGGTACTTCCCGTTGACCTAGAACTATAAAATTTGGCAAGTGACAGCGTTGTAGACTACAAATACAATAATAAATCTCAAAACTATACATTTGTAATTAAATATTAAAAAATAAGGGGTCTACATTTCAAATTGAAGCTACTAGTTCAAATGGGTATCATATGAAAAGGCTTGATGTGCACATTGCAAAATATATTTTATTTATTTTTTCCGACGCATTATTTCTTATTTATAATGAAAAATATAGAATCTCAGGAAAAGTTCGGAAAAAACTGCTCGATTATATTCCTGAACTATTTATAATCTTCATACGTAACTATTTATAATCCCTCGGTGGGCGAGTCCGACTCGCACTTGTCCGGTTTGTTACTTTATAGTTTATTTAAAGAAGAAGTACAGAATGCTAATATTTTTTTACAATTCTGCATAAAAAGTACATTAAATCAATAAAAAAAAAACATTACACACACTACCATGTATTTGTGACACACACGCATATAAACTCTTATGTTTATTGTTAAAGTCATAATTTAAATTAAAAACTTTTTAACAAAAAATAAACCGACGAAAAAACTACAAAGGAAAAAATAATAAACTTTGTTTTTGTTGACCTTAATAACTAGTTCTTAAACTAATTTAAGTACACCTAAGTAATTTTGAATCGGCGCCAAACAAGCACATTGCACTGTTAATTTGATTTGGTTATTTCTTTAAATTTGAGGTAATTTTGTGATCATTGTCATTGATTTTTTGGCGCCGACTCAAAATTACTTAGGTGTACTTAAATTAGTTTAAGAACTTAGTTATTAAGGTCAATAAAAACAAAGTTTATTATTTTTTGCTTAGTAGTTTTATCGACGGTTTAATTTTTTTGTTAAAAAGTTTTTATTTTATAATTTTTTTGTGGCTATAATGTACTAATTAGCGTCATACATTACAATCAGTCCGTGAATAATCAATCATCCTCTGTTTTCCTACCCTTAGGGTTGATTTTTTTTCCAAATGTATATGGGACCAACTTCGGGGTATACCCTTTGCAATAAAAAAAGAATTATCAAAATCGGACTACTCTATAAAAAGTATTGCGGGGTCATACATAAAAAAAATATATACGCGGTGACTTGAGAACCTCTTCCGTTTTTTCGTCAGTTAAAAATGGTCGAATTTCGACCACTAGGCGACCATTAGTGTTATTAGAGCTGTTATTCTAATTAAGGATTTACCCTAGTAGCTTGCTCATGTATTATATTTAGAACGAGCTTTCATTAAACAAACATTTTGTTTTTGGCATTGATGCTATGTTTTAGCAAAATAACCAGTAAGAATAAGTAACGATCAGTAGTAACAAGTGGGTTAATCAGTCATCATCATTATCAGCTTGTACCTACCCGCTGCTGGATACAGGCCTTTGCCTTGGAACCCTTAAAAGACTGGCAACGGATCGGGGAACCCATGGTTTTGCTTATTTCTATGGGCGGTGATGATTACTTTGAGATGACCCCCATGCTCGCTTGCTACCCCTCTAATAAAAAAAACTTATATATATTTAGTATGGAAATGGTACAAACTTAGTCCCCTTAATACATAGATTATAAGTAGAAATTCAAGAGACTGGTATAAAACCTATTATGGGCATATTAATTACAAAGATCCCAGATTACTGCACTAGAGTTAGCACCGTGTGATTAATATAGCACTTAATTTTGCACCGACATCACAATTGCATTGGAGTAATCTCGTAATATCTAAATTAGCTGTTTATTAACTAATAAACTTTCGAGGTAAAAATAAATTGTGATCCATTGGTCCACAGATCACCTTCAGGTAGATACCGCATCTTGTACTAGTTCGACGTCATTAAAGTACATGGAAAATATGGGTAGTTTTTTATACTATATCGGGTGGCAGACAAGTATATGGCCCGCCTGATGTAAATCGGTGTGCCTGGTCTGGTATAATCAAATTTCACAGGGTCATCTAGGGTCAAACTAAGTAAAGATTGTACTATGGATAACTGATAAATATACTTATGTACATATTTTTCGTGAAAGCCCATTGGCGTCCTTACGCGTATCAGTATAATCAAACACGCAAGTTAAATAACGTCGGCTGTAGCCTGTATTTGGATGGGTTTATAATATCCGTGCTTCGGAGGGCACGTCACGGCTATTGTCATTAGATGACAGTCTTTAAGCCATGTCAGATGTTTTTAGGCGGCTTGCAAACTCTGACCTCCTCCAACCCGCAGTTTGTTTTGAGTTTATACTGAAAAAATGTAAAAAATATTGAAAAATAAACCTTATATGTTTCCCTGGTTTTTTTTTTCCATATTTTTAACATTTTTTCAATATAATTAAATAAACAAGCTTATTATGTTATAATATTTATTAATAAACTTAATACAAGAATAAACAATAAAAATATATAAATAAAAGAAGAATAGATAATACGAAAATAAATAAAGTGCAAGGACGCCATCGGGCTCCTCAATAATTTAATTTAATTGATCTAATTTAAGATATTTCATTTTTATAACTTGTCATATTACATGATATAGTATTATTACCATATGATATTATATGACCTGCTAGATTAAAATTCACAAGATAGAATAATACATATTAGGGACTTGTTTCTAGAAGTCAGGAAACAAAACCCCATAAGTAAGTGTATTTTTTATTTGCTCAGTAACTGTGAATAGGGTTGGCAGTAAGCAGTATTTTTAATCCAGTAGCAAACGCATTGGATCCTACCAAATGGAGGCAATCCAGCAAGATTCAACCTCATGCCGCACAGGCTTTTTGCAGTAGGTAATTGTTGTTTTTCACTTAAGTTGCATATAATTAACCACAATAAAATTCTTCTTTACACTCGATTTTCTTGCAATCTTTAGTATGAGAGAACGTGTGCTTAATTTTGGCTACGAGCCTCCAGAAGAGATATCGCGTTCTTACAAAATACCCCAGACAAATAGCAATTATATTTATGAAATATAAGAACAGGAATTAACGCGATCATGCATAAGGGTATTTACATACCTTTATTATTGCCTGACTGTGGAAACGTCAGGCAATAATAAAGGTATATAAATACCCTTATGCATGATCGCGTTAATTCTCGTTCTTATATTTCATAAATCATGCAACGCGAAAGTTTAAAAGTTAAAATAGCAATTATAGCTAAATAAATATTCTTGCACGAATTATGCACTGCCATCTAGTCCTAAACTACGCAAAGCTTATACTATGGTTACTAGATAACTGATACTATACTTAAATACATTTTTTTTTGTAAATACATACAAATAATATATAGAAAATACTCAGGCCAAGACAAACTGAAATGTTCATGCACACAAATATTTGTCTTGTGCGGGGTCGAATTCGCGACACCGGAGTCAAAGTGGACATGGTTAGTCATTGGACCACCGGGGTCGTCTGTTTCTCGAGTTTCAGTTTCAATTCTCGAGTTTGTTGTGTTCTTGTGAGCGAAAGGTGTAGAATTAATTAAGATTTATGTATAAATTAGATGAAATATGAGAATAAATAAATAAATATTGTCAGACAAATTACACAACGCCATCTAGCCCCAAAGTAAGCGAAGCTTGTGTTATGGGTACTAGACAACTGATAAACATACGTAAATACATTTTTTTTTTGTAAATACATACTTATGATACATTGAAAACACCCAGACTAAGACAAACATACATGTTCATGCACACAAATGTTTGTCGTATGTGGGAATCGAACCCACAAGCGTTGGTGTCGAAGCCGCGTCATTGACCGCTACGCCACTGAGCTCCTCAGATGTCGAAAATGATTGTCGAACATATCGGCAAAAAGATAAATGGAAGTTTTACTGGCGTGCATTGCGCATAAACAGCGGGGGCCTACAGCTTAAGCTGAAGCCGCTTCGCATCGGGTTTTTTGATTGCGATAATCGGACTTCTGTGTAAATTTGTGATAATCATCTGCTGTTTAATCGGTTTAATTTTTTTTTTTTTTAAATTGATAAATTCACCTGCCATTTAGGGGGCTAAATAAATAATAATAATTTAATTAGTTTGGTGTTATCAAAAAATAGCCGAATTTCATCTGCAACGATGGACTGCTTGTTTAGTAGTGTAATTACTTAATAGGACGATGACACCACACTGTGACTCACGCAGTTGAACATAAGATGCAAAAATTCGTCAGCAACACAAACCTTCCTGGTAGCTCAGTTGGAAGAGCACTCGCCCGGTCATTGAGAGGTCGTGGGTTCGAATACAACCGAGGGGGGGGCAGGTGAATTTTTCCATTTTTCAAAAAATATTTACAATATTCTGGCAACTTGGCCAAGACAACTATTTAAATAATAATTGTTCATCAACATCTTTGAAACAAAGCCAACCTCACATGCACATGCTGCACCCTGCTGTTTGACAAACGAGGCTCTGGCAAAAGAGTGGCAGGGCATAGCGTATTTGTTATGTTGCCCGACTGGGGAAGTACCTCCACCTCACAGACTGCAGCTAAATAACAATTCGCTTGAGGGTTTTTGTGTCCAAAAACCCTCAAGCGAATCTATACTTCTTCCTTTCTTTTTGGTGACAAAGCTTTTTGTCACCAAAAAGAAAGGAAGAAGTATAGACCCCTTAGGGTGGGCATCTATGGAGATGCCCATGGTGGTGATTACTTTCCATCAGGTGACACACATGTTCGTTTGCCTCCCTCTCATATAAAAAAAAAAACCTAGCTAGTGTGGGATCCTGTTATTCTACAAATGTGAAGGATCTTTTTATTGTGTTGTTGCCATCCCTAGCTGCATACTAATAATGAGACATCGTCATGAATATCGTTGTATAAATTATGCAAAATACTATTATGTAACGTTTTTAATACTATAATAGAAGTAGTGGGGAACTTTTTGTAATAAAAGCCAATAAAGTAACTTAAAGATTACATTTTTTTTTTCATCGGCGTAATATGTGTATTATGTAAAGTACTCAATACTTATGATACCATATCCGTAGGCATTATGGGAACTTTGCATACGGGCACCGGTTTATTAGGTTAGTTTTGTTTTTAGTTTATTTTAATTTAGATGTATTTTTTTTTTATTTTTTATTTCTCGGACGAGCTCGGTGGCGTAACGGTCAATGACGCGGCTTCGACACCAACGCTCGTGGGTTCGATTCCCACATTGGACAAACATTTTGTGTGCATGAACATGTCTGTTTGTCTTAGTCTGGGTGTTTTCTATGTATCATAAGTATGTAATTACAAAAAAAAAATGTATTTACGTATGTTTATCAGTTGTCTAGTACCCATAACACAAGCTTCGCTTACTTTGGGGCTAGATGGCGCTGTGTAATTTGTCTGACAATATTTATTTATTTTTATTTATTTTACTACATTTATTCTTCATGTATTGTCTAGCAACTGGCGCACCGCTCGTCATCTACAGGACATCCTCACACATTGGAGTACTGTCTCCCTGTGTACTCCCGTGTACTGTCAAGCTGTGGAATGAACTGCCTGTCGAGGTTTTCTCAGGAGACTATAGTGTGGGGTTCTTCAATAAGTTCGTGAAGAGCTTTTTACAGGGTCGGCAATACGCGTGTGATGCCCTTGGTGTTACAGGCATTCAAAGGCTACGGAAACTGCTTTCCATCAGGCGGGCCGTATGCTTGTTTGTCACAGCGAAAAATATTAGGTCTATAGGTGAGACAAGACAGGATAATATCGTCGTCTCTACACGCATATAGCAGGGTCTCCCTCTAAATATATGGTATTTAGACAGGAATCGTCGGGAGCTTACGAGATGTTTACCGATTGGTATATGAAATACGGTTTCTTGTACAATTTGTAACGCCAATTCCTTCGCTCTATTTAATGTCTAGCCCGCCTCCTCATCTCGAACCTGAGATTACCTTAAATCTGTACGTAGAACCAATAATTTGTGCCCATAAAACGAAGGTCGACTCAAGTCTAAACAAAGATGACTGAGAACAATCTTGCTGATATTGATTCGTAATTGTTTATGAAATTAAAGATTACGGTATTCCGTCTATATTCGAACCAAACAAGAAGTATGATATACAACACTGTGCACACTGTGTGTGTGTACAATACTGTGGGATCAACTTCCCTCAGCGGTATTTCCGAATAACTACGACATGGAAAATGAAAACTCTGTTCTCAAAGGCGCCCCCTTTAAGAAAAGAGTTTTCATTTTCCTTAAAAGGCTGGCAACGGAACGGCGACCCCTTGGTGTCGCTGATCTCCATGGGCGGTGGTGATTACCTTCCGCCAGATGACCCACATGCTCGTTTGCTCCCCCTCATAAAAAAAAATATATTATATTAATAATAAAATTTCTTTATTCGAGTAACATAGACTCACATTTTGTTAGTAGATAAAGGATACTTATAAATTACGTGTTAGTAAATTACATTATTATAATTCTTTGTTTATATTGCGAGCCATTTTTGCACCATTCCACCCGATATGTCACAGCAACGGCGCACGTACAAGCAGTCAAGTCTGCTGGCGATCATGTTCAAGGTGCTGTTGGAGCTTCCCCGCACCCCACGCACCAGGGGAGCGCACCTGTTGCGCATGGTAGCAAATGTTGATTTAATATTTAAAATATTTGTTTAATATTACTATATTTGAGGTGATTGATTGTGTGAGATATGGGTAAGAAAGTGGTATGACGGCTGATAAGGGCGAATGGAAAAAAGATATACTGCGCCGACCCCCAAGTAATGGGATATTGGTAGTATATCGGAAGTGTTACTTTGTAAGCACGGTCGCATATATAAGAGATGTGTAACGTAAAACGAACATTAAGCCCCCCTAGCCAAGTGTAATTCGTAGCGTAACGAACGTTTTAACGTTCGTTACGCTACGAATTACACTTGGCTATTATATATATATTTATTTATATTATTATATCAATCTATTTATAGATCACGTGACATTTGTCAATTCGAACATTTTAGTATGAGATCCACAGTTCAAATTAGCGATCGCTACGCTTTTCTACTTCGCAAACTGCCATTTGGCTAGCCCCCCAGGGACCCTACCGCCGAAGCTGAATACCATCGCATTTTTTGATTGCGAAAACTTCAACTTAGATTTATGCTAATTGTGTTTAGCTTAGCTGGTACAAACGACGGAGCTCTACCGACTAACCTGAAGGTGTTTGGCAATTACTTAAACGTAGGACCTATTTTTCGAATCAAGATATTCGGAGGCTTCAGTTTCGGTGGTAGGTCCCCGGTTATATTGTAGATCTCGTATTTATTTATTCGTTTGTTCGTAATAAACATAATTGCAGTGTATACGATATTCAATTTCTAGGGATAACTCCCAGTAACGACCCATCGGCATCTTATACGCAAGTGACCCCAACAGGGAAATAAACAAGCCAATGATAAGTACTAATTTAAGTTTCACGACGGTATCTGTAGCCAAATTTATATTTTTTATACCACTAAAGTGGGAAACAAGCATACGGTCCGCCTGATGAAAAGCAGTTACCGTAGCATGTGAACACCTGTAAGACCAGGGGCATTACACGCGCGTTGCCGACCCTGTAAAATCACGTCCTTTTTGAAGAACCCCATGCTTATGGTCTCCTGAGAAAACCTTATAGCCCTAATATAATAAGCTTACATTAAGGGATAATCGTTGATATCGCATACAAGTAATTATTGAAAAGGGCAAAATACCTAACTGCTTTAGAGAACACTACAAATCTATTGTATTTTTTTTAAATAATTAAGTTGCTGGCAAAAGTGAATTCGAGTCCGATTGGGCAAGTACAAAACAGAGTCATGTGTGCTGGTGGGCAGGGTGCACTAAGTGCTTGCAAGATTGAATTTTGTTCTAAAGATGGCTGTGAGTTACTTACACACTAAATGTTTGCTTTCCAAGTGGTATGAATAGAATCAACCATCAGTCTTATATTGTAAACATCCTTCCGCAGTCTTTTCACGCGTGAATGTCTGTTTTCGCGCCAAACTTTTGATTATTCCTCCCGAGGAATATCTACGTTTAAAAAATGAGCTTTTCCCGAACAGCGCATTTTTTCGAGATAAAAAGTATTCTATTCTTTATTCTGGACTTCTAGCATGATGTGTACAAAATTTCATGGCAATCAATTTAGTACTTACGGCATGAAGGCGGAACAAACAAACACACTCCGAACTATATACGCCGAAAAGTCACTCTTGGAAATGAATAGGCTCCAAAACCAATTAAACGATTTTGATGAAACTTGTCACAATTAAAGACCTCGACATGCTTGAGGTTTGTGTTGAAAAAAATTGAGATCTCATAATCATGTCCTTGAGCCCAAATACATACTTGAACCAAATACATTTTCCGTTGAAATCAATGGAAAACATACACTCAGCGAATCTATTCACTCCACTCAACATCAATTTAGGCCTCGTGGGCTAGAATCCGGTCTAGTAATATTATTAGTAAAGTTAGCACTATACTAGAAATATTTGTCAAAAAATATTATCGCAAATATTAGTAACGAAGTAAGCATAATTCACTCTAAAAATATTACGTAGATATTACGTACTTAAGCAATACCTAATCGATCATAGGTATGTTTAACAATAGATGCTATCGTGACAACTCTTCATTCAGCATCAATGAGATTCTCATAGCTTTTTATCTAAAAAAAACTTCATTGAGTCGTCCCATTCGCAACCCGCGGACATTCCAATAAGGTTGGCTAATTTATTAGCTCATTGTGGACGCGCTCGGCGCCATTCATGCGTTCGCACAGATAATATACAAGTGTAGTATGCGCACGAGTCGCCGAACAACGTATAAAACCTCCTCGGAGTTTTTGATGGTCCTTCGAGGATATAAATTGTCGATTTCTATTTATGCTACAAAACTGTGTGTGGGAACACCCTTTACATATATTTGAGTTATAAATGCTTTAAGCAGGTCCCAGACTTGTATAAATGTGAATAGATAACTATGTTTGTACATATGTTTATAGAAACATTTACTCTTTGCAAAGATAGATCTCCGAGACACTTTGCAAAAATGTTTCGGGAATTGGAAAGATTTACAATTTGCGAAGAGGGACATCTCCGACACTTTGCTAAAATATATTTCACGACTAAACTGTTGAAATTGATTAGAAATTCGGTATGGACATAGATTATATTCCGAGGCATAGGCTATCTTTTGGCGCGATTACCGACATTTATGCCGGTGAAGCCGCGAGTATAGTTAGAACGAAATATTTGTTCAAAATTGTTGTCGCAAATATTTGCAAATAGGTTCCCGTAGGCCTCATTAGTGCGTTGCGCTGCGTCGATGTATGACATCGTAACGCAAGAGATTGACGCAGGCCGTCGCAGCTCAGCTTTTTAAGACATTTTCTCCTACGGTTGTGAAATTGTGGAATCAACTTCCCTCAGCAGTATTCCCGAATAAATACGACATGGGCGCCTTCAAGACCAGAGTCAATTTTTCCCTAAAAAAACACTGCACTAATGAAGCATCACTCTTGCCTATTTCTTACACAGTTTTTGCGCATATATTCAAATATCTTGAGGTATGCCTGGGGTCGGCTTTAAGAAAATGTATTGCGTTACCATTTTCATAAAGCATCTAATTATGAAGAAGAATTGGCTAGAAGACAATGTATATATATATATTACCAAAGATATGCTCAAGATATTGCTTGAGTCTGTAACCTTTGTCATCAGAAATTTATAATTTTCTGATTTTTTTTTTTGCTTTTACCAAAAAAAGCGATAGAACTGAAGAACCTGATGGAGGCGGGGCGGTTTTAGAGTTTTTTTTGGTAAATCAGCGTTTGATCATAAATGCCTATGTAAGAGTATAAATTTAGGGCCTGCTATTATCAAAAGCATAGTATTATCGATAAGTATAAATGTGACCTATCTCAGTGTTTTTGGAGCAGAGAAATTTCTTCTTCCGCATCGATAACAGAGGACACCGTAGCAGTAACAGGGAGGACGCACTGGTGGAGGAACCACCAGTGCGTCCTCCCTGCAATGAGCTACGGTGTCCTCTGTTATCGATGTGGAAGAAGAAATTTCTCTGCTATAGTGCAGAGACTTGGACACTGACCATCGGACTGGTCCACAGGCTAAAGGTCGCGCAGCGAGCGATGAAGAGAATGGAGAGGCTATGCTCGGGGTTCCTCTCAGGGATCGAATCCGGAACGAAGAAAATCGATGGAGAACCTAAGTAGTCGACATAGCCTTCAGAGTTTGCAAGCTGATGCGGCAATGAGCCGGTCACATTTGCCGAGGAAGTGATAGCCGATGGGAGAGGAAGATATTAGAGCGGAGGCCGCGCGTAAGACGATGAACCGTTGGACGCCCTCCTTCTAGTAGATGGTCCGATGACCCTAAGAAAGCGGCTAGAAGCGGCTGGCTGCGGAAGGCGAAGGATCATATTTGGTGGAAAGCATTGGGGAAGGGTTATATGCAGTAGATACACCCTGATGATGATGATGATAACAGAGGAAGCATAGCATAGCATAAAATAAGTTAATCTAAAAATTGATTTTTTTTATACACAATCATTTCTTTATTATATTATTTAAATATTTAATACACTTCATTTACTAACCTATAATTTAGTACATAAAATCAATATAATTCGCTGGAAAAGTCTAAAAAGAAACAGCCATTAATTATGGAAAAATAATTATATGAAAAGTATATTGTGTGCTTTCTTAAGTAGTTGATACAAATTACGCACAACTGTCCCATGAACGCAAGTCTGTCACAAAATTTATACGGTTTTTTTTTATATGCGGTGTAACTTTTAGTGCGTTACGCCACATTCAGCTTCGTTTCATCTGTTTTAGCCGCGTAACGGCATTTTTCATTGCGTTACGCCAGGTTACAATTTTCTTATCGAAATGAAACGCCATGTACGGCTTCGTCGAGGTATACCGGTAACGCTGAATATCTTTTCGATTTTGTCTTCCTCTTCTTGCCATTGTCTTCTGGGAGGAAGTTCCAGATTATGAGGTCTTCGTCTGCTGTTGCTGTCGCTGAAAAAAATGTTTTATAATTGTGAAAAAAATATCTTTCATTTTGTTCATTATTTTTAGTTATCAAAAAGTATGATATTGATTACTATGAACTTTTTATTAGCATGAAATAGTAGTAATAGAATGGTAATGCATGGAGCTTCCAGTATGGTAAGATCTAATATAAACATGTATTTTTGATCTCGATTTGGTCGTACTCTTGATGCGATTTGACGTGCTATACCTGCTCAGAATTGATCATATCAATCTGCATTAAAGTTAATAAATTACTTTATTGACGAACTATGTACCGTAAACCCTGCAGCGGCTGCTTTTATATTAAACGAGACATCATTGGCTGCACTGCAGCCAATGATGTCTCGTTTAATATAAAAGTATTTCATTTCGTTTAATATAAAAGTTATGACTCCGATTTACGACTCCTTAGGACATACAAAATGTCATTATGGAATTCAAATAGGATATCATGATATACAAATATAGGTTGCGATAACTGCTTACCATCAGGCAGGCCGTATGCCACCTTAGTGATATGAAAAATATTAAAGCCGTCACAGAAGGCTGATTCTAAATAATCTGTTAGCTCAAGCTATAAGTAATAAGCTGTTAGTTAGAATCGAAGTATATTTTTTGGGTAGCAATAAACAGGGCATCTGAAAACATAAAACTTGGCGACTATTATACTAACTTGGCGACTAAAGATAATAAACCTACCAAACTTAACCTAATCTAGTGTTACTCATGGTCATTATCAGCATGTATCATATATATACTGGAGGTCTTGTCTAATGCTTTTCACCATATGCCATCTTCCGTTTTTCGCATCTTCACCGCTTCTGTCGCCCATTCATTATTTTTTGTCATTTAATTTATTATTTATATTTTCTTTTTTGATGAAATGCTGAGAGTATCCTCACCAAGTTTGGTTCCGTCTGGGCTGAACATCATCGTCCGCACGCAGTCCAGCCCGACGCGACCTTCACCCCATTGGTCCACCACCGTCTCCGGGTCACTCATCACCACCAAATGAGAATTTGCCGTCGCTGATAATACTGTTGAAAACCATACAAATAGGGCTGGAACGAAGAGCTAGTGGAAAGTTACAATACAATACAATAACTCTTTATTGCACCAAATAAATTACAGATACAAAAGAAAACAATTTAATGATAATATAATAGGCGGTCTTATCGCTATAGAGCAATCTCTTCCAGACAGCCTTAGGGTAGAAAGGGACAAATGCATGTTTGAACAGGTGGGTGGTGCAGTGAAAATAAAACAATATTATTAAATGTCTTCAGTCAAATATTAAAAAGATTCCAGACCATAAAATACTGACAGAATTCGGTGGAATTTCAACAACATTTGGGGTGAAAGTGGCTCGCCATCATCTTTTGAGCCAACCTCACCTGCGCGCGGTGCACCCTGCATATAGACCGATGAGTGAAAGAGAGGTCGGGCATAGCGTATTTATATGATGCCCGACTGGGGAAGTACTTTCACCTAACAATATATCGCAGCCAAAAACAAATGACACTGGAGTCCAGGAATGGAAATGATGAAATCTTGACTGCACGCCTTTATAATTGCCTTTTTTGGTGGTCGCCGCTGTTATTACTCGCTACATAACAGATACAGTAATGGGACTGTGTGGTGCCCCCTCGCCCGCCTCGTCCGTAAAAAAGTGGTCAGAACATTCAAACATACTTGAGTTTCGCAAGCTGAGTACCAGTTCCCCTGTCCTGTGGCTGAACAGCATGGCGTCGACAGTGTGGTGGCCGTGGCCAAGGTGCAAGGTCTTGACCTTGCTCGTGGGGGCATCACAGAGAATAATTTGCGTTTCTACGTCATTTGTCACAGCTCCAATGCCAAGGAGTGCACTCCGCCAGGGATGCCAAGCCATTGTCTGGAAAAATCATTATTTAATTACTACATCAACTCTTAATTTGTGAAACACGCATGTTAAGCAACGTTGACCGCAGCCTGTCCATAGATGGGTTTATTTATGAAGCTCATCCGTGCTTCGGAGGGCACGTTAAGCCGGTTCCGGCTGTTTTCTGTCATTAGATGACAGTCGTTAAGCCAAGTCAGTGGTATTAGGATAGCTTGAACTGGCCTCCGCCAATCCGCGGTTGAGCAGCATGGTAAACCATGCTCTAAACCCCTTCGATTGAGAGATTCGTATCCCAACAGTGGGATGATTATAGGTTGATGACGACATCAACTATTCCTTGGGTTTTATCGCCTAAGCTGCAGCTAATTCGGATAAAATATTTTGATTTTAAAAATAGGTCATAGATATTTGTATTCATCTGTGTATATTCAAATTGTTCTGTATTAGTTATGTAAGTAAATGATAAGTATCTTTAGCTCAGTCGGTAGAGCTCTAGGGTTTCTATCAGGTATACATATAAGTGTGACCAGGGCACCCCAATTGCATAAAATAAAAGCTAAACACAATTACCACAAATTGAACCTGAAGTTTGATTTTCGCGATATCTAAATTTATTATAATACAAAGATTTGTTAGTCTAGGATCTTTTACACTATTAGTTCACGATTGCTACTCATTCAAAACAGAGTAATAAAACAATATTATGTATGTTTATGCAGATATATAAGTATTTATTGATGTAGTAAATGTACACATATATAAATATTTGTCTGACATGTTAATGTAAGTCTATGTATTTATTTATTAAAGTAGTACCTAGAAGTAGTTCTATTTTGTCATGTATTCAGTTTTATTTATATTATATTTTGCATTTTTACGTTGTCTACCAATAATGTATTGAGTACAACCATTGAGGTTGGTTGAAAGAGATCTCTCGTAGATAAGCTCACCTTTGTATTCATCTGTGTATCTTCAAATTGTTCTGTATTAGTTATGTAAATAATTTTCGCCAAGATCTCATTTATTAGATGATGGTGTACGGTGTACACATAAACAGAACTACTTCTTAATACTCGTATCTAACATCTTCTTAATATATAAAAATATCGTGTCACGTTGTTTCAATCCTAAACTACTCAACTGATTTTTATAATCTTTGAATTGTTTGATTTATTTCCGCTGAAAAATTTACGTAAAGATATTTCAAGGCGATACGAAGTTCGCCGGAACAGCTAGTAGATATGTAACTCGGAATGCTTTCTATTTTTGGATTTCGCGGTCTATTTAAAAAGCGAATTAAGATTATGGAATCTGTGGTCCATTTGGACGTATATGGTTGAAGATATTTCTATTGTCCATATGCATCGAACGTACGCCCACTTCACTGGACTGCGGAAGAATTTGGATACATATTTTTGACCATTGTCCCACACAAAGGAAAAGAGCTACGATTATCCCGCGTACCTTAATATACCATTTAGAACTGACGTGCGTCAGTCTCTCCAGTGATGGCCACGACAACACCAGCACCATGTCAGTATGGACCAGGGTCGCGGCGACGTAGCGGGCGTCAGGAGATATTCGCACCATGAGGATAGAGTCACGAGTTGCACGGTACCAGTGCATGATGAGACAGCTTCGAGAGTAGGAGACCAGGGCACCACGGGAACAACCTCTGTATGAATAAATTTATTCATGTAATCCATACTTAATATTATAAAGGAAAAAGTTTGTTTATTTGTTCTTCTTTCACGTCTAAAGGAGTGAATTGCCATATTTTTTTACAAAGATAATGTAAATCCTATTCTCCAGGCTTTACATTATCTGTAAAAAAAAATTTAGGCTAGTTTTATCCTACGAAAAAATCAGTTTTATTAAAACAGTGACCACGCGGGCGAATCCCCGGGTAATAGTTAGTTGGTATCGGTTACTGGGTATTGACCAATGTTCCAGAGCAAATTGTTAAAGTTTGCTGGTATGTATACAAACAGTTACTTACTTTTACTATGATACAAGTTGCTGAGCAGGTATCGAAGGCGCGGAGGATTCTTTTGGTATTATGTATCTCTCTTAAATCACGAGTCTAGCCCGGTCATTTGATAGGCGTGCGCGGGGATATAGATCCAACACGTAGAGGCCTCTTTGAGAAGTTTAATGTAATGTTGTACGCCCGTCATGACCCGCTCCGGGATTTGTCAATGGAACGACATACCCATGAGCATGTCTCAGCAGGCGTTGAGACTATTGCGAAGTGTGATGGAAAATAAATGGGTTATGGAGATGAGATCTGGGTGAACTAAATACCGGGCTATTACAGAAGAGGGACGGACGCCTGCCATAACTGCTTTTATTGCTAGTTATTTGCGACAGGCGGTGGCTTGCCACTCACTAGATGGGCCCCCGAAATGCCAGGAAAACGGCCGGGGGCAACTTGGTATTATTATTATATTGGTATATTATTATGCATTGGAGGTAACCGCTTCACAACATGCCGTATACTTGTTTGCTACTCCATATAGTATAAAAAAATAGACCGACACGAAATTTCAATGAAAATATGTAGGAATATTTATAGGTGCCTGTCATACTGGACAGAATTTTTGCTAGTATTTTGGGTGTACGCTAAAATTCGTGCTGGAGCCTTCTCTGCCGGAGATTTGTGCTGCACGCACTTGTGTGATTTATTATTACGTATCGTATGTTTAGTTTGAACGCACGTTTAAATGAAAGTGGCATTTAAACGTGCGTTCGTGCGAGTTTGCGTACACTCTAAGACTGGACGCTTAATAACAGAAACTTACAATAGAAAAAAAATTTAAGCTGGACGAACAAGTTGTTCGCCAATTCCGTACACTATTATCATATTCTATTTGCAATCTTCAATATCACCTATTTTCGCCTGAATCGTACAGGTCAAACTATTTTAGTATCCAAAATATAAACGCAATAGGCTTTCGAGACAAAATTGTAATGTGGATCTCTGGTTTATATGAAGGCTTACGACACAAATGAATTGCTTACGACACAAATGAGTTTCCTGTGGGGCTCCAGTCCAGCGCTGTGATTTGGCAGAGGTCAAGTCCGCGTCTGCAACATCCACAGCGGTTGTCCATGAAAAGTTTGTTTCTCTCGTTGCTATGCATCTCTACACCACGCGTCCCAGCGCTCAACTGTAACACAAATTAAATTATGTTTATTCAAAAAAAAGTCAAACTGGGGCCTTACCACAAGCTCTAAACGCAGGAATGGAACTATGATGGTTGCGTATTTATCAATGAATTTCATTCATAAATTCGCAACCATGATGGTTCCATTCTGGAGTCGGTTCAAAATAAACGCGTTCTCATTACGCCTCAAAGCGCTATATAACACACAACTTATGTGCACATCAAGCTTGACAGTGTAGTTGGAATTTAGCTCCTGTTCGCTTACCACCAACAGTTCTCCTCGAGGGTCGAACTTGCAGCAGTGAATGCTGCCCATCGCCTCCCCCTGGCTGATGAGGCTCTGCGTGCGCCAACTCCATTTATGGTACTTGCAGTCCAGCGCAGCCACCAGGATGTTGTCATTACTCCAGTCGAGTAGTTCTGGAACTGATGTTAAAAAACAAAATGAACGTTTGAAAATCTCTATATACACTTATCTCGGCAGAGGAGGGTAAAATCCTCCTATACTATCCTATCCCTAATCCTAATATTACAAATGTGAAACTTTGATAGGATGTGTATGTATGTGTGTATATATGGATATATGTATATATGGTTGTTTGTAATTTTTTAACGTGTAAACGGATTAACATGGTAGCGTTCAATTCCATTTGAAATAGAGTCGCTTATTCATTGGTATGAATAAGCATTCTATTTAGTTATTGAATCGCATTAAGAGATGGTGGTAAGGGGGTAGAGTCTATATTTCCCTTAAAAGGATGGCAACGGATCGGCGACCAATTAGTGTTGTTGATTTCCATGGTGGTGATGGTTTTTTTTTATACTACGTCGGGTGGCAGACAAGCATACGGCCCACCTAATGTGAAGCGGTTACCGTAGCCATATTAACGCTCGCAATATAAAATATCGCTCGCGCGCTGCCACCCCCGCTGCCAACGCAGCATCTCCTTCATTTCTGGTGACCTCACTCACTCGCAGGAACACACCAACCCTTAAGGGAATTGTTATTTGGCTGCGGTATTCTGTGAGGTGGACGTACATTCCCCAGTCGGGTAGCTTACAATTACGCTCCCTACCTCTCTTTTCGCCAGAGCTTCGTTTGTCAGTCAGCAGGGTGCACCGCGTGCAGGTCAAGTTGGCTTTGGTTCATAGATGTTGAGGAACCACTTACACTCCTAAAATAATTGTTTTGCTTCAGGTGACCCGGGACATGATGACAGCAGGACAAATGAGCATGTCATTTGTCCCGCTGTCATATAAAAAAACATGAAATTTTATAGAATATATTCTGGGTAAAAGGCGTACGGTCAAATTGTGGAATCAACTTTACCCAACGGTGTTGCCGAACAAATACGACTAAATAAAAAAGCGCCTATATTTCTATAAGTAACGGTTCAGTGACCTTTTAGTGTTACTGATGTCCATGGGCTGTGGTGATTGACAAGTGACTCACATGGTCGTTTGATCCCCTCTATTATAAAAAAAAAACTATGTGTTACACACCTTTTATTTTGACGAGCTTGGTGGTCGAATGGTTAGCAATGGCCACTTTGACTCGAGGTCGCGGGTTCGATTCCCGCACAAGACAAACATTTGTGTGCATGAACATGTCTGTTTTTGGTCTGGGTGTTTTCTATGTATTATAAGTATGTATTTACAAAAAATAAATATTTAAATACATTTATTAGTTGTCTAGTACCCATAACACAAGCTTTGCGCTTAATTTGGGACAAGATGGCGTTGTGTAAATTGTCCAGAAATATTTATTATTTTATCTGCGTCGCGGGTATCTTATAAGTCGTAATGTGCGATTGCTATTGGATTTCTATGGATGGGCTATGAAAATGATATTGGAGCACTAAATACTGCGCTATTGCAGAAGATGAACAGACGCCTGCTATAACTATCGGTATTGCCTGTCATTTGCGGCAGGCGATGGCTCGCCCCTCACTAGATGAGCCTGCGAAATGCTAGGAAATCAGCCGAGTGCAACATCGGTGTGAGTGACTGAGGTGTGTCGAGAGGTGTGCTGCGCTTTCTCCGAAGTTACTATCGGCGTTATGTTCTTTAACAGTTCCACCTCTAGAGCATATAGCACTAACGATTCCTCTCTGGACAGCCAATAAACGCAGCTCTGGCAGCTGAGAGTCCTGCGGGCTGTCTTGTGTTTACACTCCGACCAACGAAGACAGGCCGGAGACGAAGGGCCTGACCGACTCTCTGGAGATACGGTATCCTTGGTAGTGTAACTCACCATAGCTCGTCACAAGCTGCCCTGCGGGCTTATTATTATTATTTTAAAATATGCTTACAAATAGCGTAACTAAAAGTAGGCAAGTCGAGTATGCTATCAGCTGAGGACAGGAAGCTCTTCTTGCGTGGTACACACGGCCACGGCTGGACGCTGTCATCGGCGGGGTCTCCCTTCGACTCCTGGCTCTTCGGCTCCAGGCCGAACGCTTCGTCTAAATAGCGGGTGTACTTCCTTTGTAGTCGGTTTTTGGCACACTGAAACAGGGATGTTATGGATATGAAATTTCGGTTTTGGCTACGGTTAGGACATGTCTTAACCGTTCTAGAATAGAATCACTCTGTCTCTTCCCGTGGATGTCGTACAAGGCGACTAAGGGATATACATTATCAAAAATTGATCAGGCCTCCCCAACCCGTTTGGCTAGCGTTGGGGTAAACTAGGTCGGATTCTAGCCCACGGTGCCGAAATCGAGATTAAGTGGAGCGAGTAGATTCGCAGAGTGTATCTTTTCCATTGATTTCAATGGAAAATGTATTTGATGATCATTCCTCATGGACATGGTCGATCTCATTATTTTTACAATTCTACACAAACCTCAAGCATGTCGATGTCTTTAATTATGACAAGTTTCATCAAAAAAGGTTCAGTGGTTTTGGAGCCTATTCATTTCCAAGAATGACATTTCGGTGTATATAAGCGTTCCGGTCGCTCCACTCAAGTATTACGTCGGTTTCGGTTGCGGTTACGAAATTATTTCGGATTATTCGAAGGTTACGGATTTTGTATAAAAGTTTCGGTAACCAAAATACATTTTCTATCGATTTTGGTTACCGAAACTTTTATATCGGTTTTGGTTACGGTTTCGGATAGATTTTTTTTTCGGATATCCGATAATTTCGGTTTCGGTTACGGAGCTCTAAAACATCCCTACACTGAAAGTTGGAAACGTGTTTCTAGTGGTTGCAATCTTGGAAGTTTGCTGCACAAAATATCACAGTTTTGTTATTATTTTTGACGAGTTCCGTGGTCGAATGACTAGTAATGACTACTTTAAATCCGAGGTCGCGGGTTTGATCCCCGTACAAGACAAATGCCTTTTGTGTGCATGAATGCGTCTATTTGTATTGCGCTGGGTGTTGTCTATGTATCATATGTAAGTATGTATTTTTTTTATACTACGTCGGGTGGCAGACGGCCCGCTAGATGTGAAGCGGTTATTGTAGCCATATTAACGCTCGCAATATAAAATACCGCTTGCGCGCCGCCACCCCCGCTGGCAACGTAGCATTACCTTCCTTTCTGGTGACCTCACTCACTCGAAGGAACACAACAACATCAAGGAAATCGTTATTTGGCTGCAGTATTCTGTGAGTGTCCTCTGTGGTGGAGGTACATATAAAAAAAATGTATTTTAATACCATAATGTTATAACAAAGCACTTGTACTATTCCACGTTTTTATATTTAATATTACCGACCGTAACCAAAACCGAATATAATAACGTGGAATAGTACAAGTGCTTTATTATAACATTATGATAATAATGTTCCACCAAGTGCCAACAATCAACAGTATTTTAATACATTTATCAGTTACCTGGGATCCTTAGTACAAGTTTTGTCTTGTTTGGGACTAGATGGCGCTGTGTAATTTAATCCAAGAATATTTATTTATTTATTACCAGTGGCCGCCCGCGACTTTGTCCGCGACTTCGTCCACTTGGACTTCAAAAAATAAACCATTCCTCTTATATTTGGCGTATCAAGATAAAACATATACCAGATGACCACTTCTCGTAATTATTTTACGATTGCAGAAAAAAAATTGACCGAATCGAGATTGAATTGTGAATTGAGTAAATATTATATACTTGATTTCATACAATAATTTGATTGTTTGTTTGTTATAACTTTATTGCACATCAAAAATAAAATTCAAAACAAAGCAGTACAAAGGCCTTATCCCTTAGAGGGATCTCTTCCAGTCAGTCAGTCCTTAGAGTATCAAAAGGATTGAAATTAAAGGTTACACACCTTTTATAACAAAGTACCGTAATCGCTGTGATGATAATAGAAAGGACGACAATTATAACATAGTTTAAATACGAAATCTTCGTAACACACATTTATATTATGATATATCGACGGTCCCTGCGTATAAAGCGACATGTCATTTCAGACATGTCTGCTTATACTACGATATAGTAATTAAATAATGTTATTATTGGACAAATGAGTTAATTTCTTGCTTTTTAATTATATACAAGCAATAAAATAAAAAAGAAAATGTATTTTACGGGCAATCTATAGCAACTTATGCAATAAAAAAAAAATGCCATTTTTGACATGTCGCTTTATACGGTATATTGTTTATTTTTAAGATTTATTAACATATACATATGTATATATTAATAAATCTTAAAAATAAACAATCAATTTGCAGTCAACATAACGTTATTGAGAGACCCCCTCAGAGCCGGTTTGAAGGAGACAAGAGTAGGAGATAACGTTATGTCTTAAGGAAGTGAGTTCCACAGTTTTGCCGCTTGAACGGAAAATGATTTGGTGTACGTTAAGCTATTATTTAGAGGAATTTTCAGCAAAGGATCCACGGAACAACGAAAACGGTTATTATGTCGCGAAATTGAAACCTTTCACTTAAATAACCTGGAGCAGATGGATTAAAGAGCACATTGAAAAGCAAGGGGAGGGTATGGAAGTTTCTTCGAAGTCTGACCTAATTATTGTTCATTCTAATTGTTAACTAGCTATAATTCTTAGTATTTGTAATTTTTGGTTATATATCCCACTTAAATTAGACTTTGAAGTTTGTTATTGTGAGATACGAGAATACTAGGTTAGTTCTCCAGTATTACAACTGTGAACACCGCATCTTTCGTGCTGTGTAAAAAGAAATTATTGGTTTGGCCTCTTTTGATAAGAAAAAAAATATATATGAGGGGCCTTTATATTAATATGCATAACCGGTCGAGTGCACTTTCACCTGAACTACTAGGTCGGTGTGTGATGTTTTTTATACCACTAGGGCGACAAATAAGCAAATGGGTAAACAGTGGGAAACTGATGGTAAACAGTCTTCTCAGCCTATGGACGATTACGAATCCAGGGGTATCACTCACGCGTTGGCGACCTTGTAAAGATCCCCTTTACACCACTTTGGAAGAAACCCATACTGTAGTCTCCTGGGAAAACCTTGGCAGGAAGTTCATTCCACAATGGGGATGTTTGATATTTTTTCGGACATTAGATGTCGCTAGGTAGGCATCGGGGCCAGATTGTCAAAATGTACTGATTTTTTTGATAGTGAAACTTTAAGACGACAAGACAACACAAGACGTCAACAAGACATTTGACAAGATGCTATGAATTGACAAATGATTGGACCCTACGCTACAGTGCTGCCAAAAGACCCTCATTGTTGGGGGTTTAGATGTTTACGAATGTCCATTTCTATTTACGGCTATAAAACTGCAGTGTGGCGCCATCTATCTATTAGGTATTGAACTATTTAGTAGTTATATTTTGTTACTATAGATGTCGCAGTTAGATTGTATAACCAGTTTTTTTACAAAACCACCAGTGCTTTATAAAATGGTTCCTTGAGGAGGTGTAAATAAAATGTGATTTTATCAAAAAATATATAATAATAGTAGCTGACCCGTCAAATGTTGTTTTGCCATAAAAAATAGATAAGAGCCTATTCTCAGACCTATTGAATATAATAAAATAAATAAATAAATATTTCTGGACAATTTACACAGCGCCATCTAGTCCCAAATTAAGTGTAAAGCTTGTGTTATGGGTACTAGACAACTGATAAATGTACTTAAATACATTTTTTTTTTGTAAATATATACTTATAATACATAGAAAACAAGCAGACCAAGACAAATAAACATGTTCATGCACACAAATGTTTGACTTGTGCGGGAATCGAACCCACGACCTCGGAGTCAAAGTGGCCATTGCTAACCATTCAACCACCGGGCTCGTCAATAAATACATATAAAATTTAATCAAAATCGGTCAAGCCGTTTCGGAGGAGTAACTACCACTGTGACACGACAACTTTATATATTAGAGATAATGTACATATATAATTTAGTTGCATACATTCACCCTGAAAAGATTTAGTACAATTTTGAAATCACAGATTACCCAACTGCGAATAAGGTGATTTTCAACAAAGAGATCGATAGACTTATTCGACTGGGCTGGGCAGCTTTTGGGAAGCTTCGGCACATCCTCACCGCAGATATACCCCAATGCTTGAAGACCAAAGTGTTCAATCAATGCGTCCTTCCCGCTATGACTTACGGTGCAGAGACTTGGACGGCGACCGTTGGGCTGGTTCACAGACTAAAAGTCGCACAGCGAGCGATGGAGAGAGCAATGCTCGGAGTTTCTCTAAGGGATAGAATCCGGAACGAAGACATTCGACGGAGAACCAAAGTGGTCGACATAGCTCTCAAAGTCAGCGAGTTGAAGTGGCGGTGGGCTGGCCACATCTGCAGAGTCAGCGATGGCAGATGGGGGAGGAAAGTCCTAGAGTGGAGGCCACGTATGGGGCGACGAAGCGTAGGGCGCCCCCTCTCTAGATGGACCGACGATCTCAAAAAGGTGGCTGGTAGCGGTTGGATGCGGAAAGCGGAGGATCGCATATGGTGGAAAGCATTGGGAAAGACCTATATCCAACAGTGGGTTGATGCAGACTGATGATGATGAATAAGGTGGTGGGTGTCAAGTTGAGTGCGAAACTGAAGACGTTTATATGGAGTTGATGTACTGAGTGTTTTGGTGACCACCAACAGGCCCCAACCAGGCCAGGCCAGGCCAGGCATCCTGGCTACACAGGAGACACAGTGGTGGGAATGTGTGGTGGGCCACCGCCCCGTCCCGAATTTGCTAAAATTAATGAATTATGAGATTTCACAAGGTCGTCAACGCTCGTGTAATACCCATGGCGTTGCAAGCGTCCAAAGGCTACGGCAACTGCTTAGCATAGAGCGGGCCGTATGCTTGTTTGTCAACTTAGAGGTTTTAAACAATATGTTATATTGCATTTATGCAGGCGCGATTCGGAATGATTTTACCAGACAAATTTGTTTTGGCCGCTAGCGCCCTCTTCAGCATGTTTCACCAAATTACTTGAGAAGGTTAAGAAGTTATTGATTTACTAAAAGTAAAAGTCTTAGTGTTCTTGAAATAATTGCCATATATTTATTTTTAATTATTTAACAATCTAATAAATATATTTCCAATTTTCACCATTTTCAATAGATACGTACTTCCAAATCAGTTGCGAATTTAAGATAATCTTTTTCATGTATACCTAACCCTGACAAATGTGCCAAAAATAAATAGTACATAGACACGAAAATTTATGTAAATTGATGTCATAGTTATAGCTCTAATGGACTACATTCAAAAAACGGCCCGACATTTGTTCTTCATTGTATATTTTTTTTTATATATAGGTAACTCCGGTAAATGTTACTATTATCTATGGCACATTCTTGTCCAGTCCGTTGAATGAACCAAACAAAAAATATGAAAAAAATGAGGTAAGCATACCCAGATGTCAACGGTTTGCTCGCCGCGCGCACCCCACACCCGACGCAATTCTTCGAAAGAGTGCCTCGATGCTACGAATCTATCCACCCTTGGCCGTTGTCCGCTCAACTGCAACAATATTTCTTTACACTCAAACACAAAAAACCACCAAAGAACTCAGTTACTATGAAAACGCACCACTTTTCTTCATAACACCATAAGAAATTCCACGAAAGACTTTGAATTAAACATCATCTATCATTTAAACTTCAACTTTTTCGAATAATATCACCGTAAATGTCAATAAAGTTCATTTCGATGAAAAACGTTCATTATTCTCGATATCAGTCGAATTTCCAAGAAACCATTTGAATTTAAACAGAAACAATCCTTAAAGCATTCTAAAAACTACCACCCTAATTCCTAGAAAATGCGCGATGGGCGAGTTCCAAGAAGTTGACTACTGAAGTGAGAAAAGCTTATTGGTCGTCCATACGTAATGGTGATCGTGCTTCATTAGTATAAAAAAACAATTATATACCATTTGACTGTCAATCATAAACAGTGGTCAGTTGCAGAACTTGTATTAAGTGTGATAATTTTTCAATTAGGTTTTTTCTTTATAAAACGAATAAGAATTAACATAATTAAAGATCTTGGAAAAGGCCAAATCGATTTTCATGTCTCTAAAAGAACTAACGCCATTTTGAAAAAAAAAAAAGAAAATATTCGCAAAATACACAACGCAGCTTGTTTAACCATATTATAGTTTTTTTGTAACTATTTTTAAAAAAAAGTCAATTATAAAAAGAATAACAATAAAAAAATTAAAGACATTTATTTATAAGAATTTTGGTAATACATAAAGATGATTGTAAAAATTGAGTTCTTTGACATACTTCGCCAAAACTTGCATATAAATCAAATTTATATATATAACTTAATATTTATTAAACTCGTTAATATTATAGAAAATGTACTAGCCACCAATAAAGTTTTGTCTTCATTTTTCTAATTGGTAACATTCGTATATCCTTAGGAATTTTATTCAATATTCTTACAGTCATTATGTACCATTTTTTTTATATAAACTGCAAGCAGGTGATTTAAATCTACACGGATCCCTTTCTTTATCTCTTGAAGTTTCTATCTCGTTAAAACTGTGAAATAAATTAGGTTATTATTTTTGCAAAAAGTTCAACTTGTGAATATACACACTGGTCAAGGTTAACAAATAATTCTTTTTTTGAACAAAAGTCTACAAGACGTATTTTGATTATTTGTGTGTTTTGCCAATAATTCGTTTATTTCAGCAGGAACCCTCTGAAATAATAAAAAAAAACAGATCGAACTCCATCAGCTCAAATTGTCACTTTATTTGATTTGCTACTGATGTCAAATCAAACATTATTTTTGTTAAAATAGAGGGGACAAACTATTGCCAATCTTAATTTGTTTTATTAGTTAACAAATTAACTATTAACTAGTGATACATGTGTGTGTGTATATACGTCTGTTCTTGATAATAAATTAATCAAATGGATAATAAATAAATCATAAATATGCAGATTCATACCTCAATCAAGATTAACTTTATTTATTAATTTAATTGTCAATACTCATTCAATACCATTTTCTAAAACAATCTCGAAATTCATGAAGTCTGTATGCCACTGCTAACAAAGCTGCAAATGACCGGAAGACATTATTTACACAATATTTAAAAATTAAAAAGGATTTACTTACAGCTTTTTTCTTAAACACAAACCTATCCATATTAAACCTTAAATTGTAACGAATTCATAAATCTACACAAATAATCCAATTTGTTTTGTATTAAATATTAACGATCTGTTTTTAACTAAGCGTGTCATGACTAATTTCTGAAGTACCCTATCATTTTTAGATTTATTAAACCTAGCATGGTAGAAAGGTGCATGGTCATTGCGTATCTGGCCAAGACTACGTCACGAATTTATTTGTAAAAATCTGCCACTTTCCAAACGAAATACAGCTGATGACGTGGGTGAGTTCAAATTACGTGACTACATTTGAAGCTAAAGAACATACCGTATGTCTTTCTACTATGTCACCTATTACTGATAATCGAAAAATTGACGATTAAACCTTTGCTTAACCGATATTTTTTCTGTCGTTTAATATTTGTTTCAAAGGAAATAAATATTATCTAGTTAACCGACTTCAAACAAATGAAGGATGAGAACCTCTTTCATTTGTTTGAAGTTCAGAAATTATGTGGGAATAATCCCACATAATTGAAATGTTATACATATTTTCGATACAGACGAATATGGGAATAATCCCACATAATTGAAATGTTATACACATTTTCGTAAGATTATCATAAGAGAGAGAAGACACATTATAATGATAATGAAAAATAATATGAATAAATAAAATAAAATAAATAAATAAAAAAATTATGAAAAATATAATGATAATAAAAAAGATAATGAAAAATGTTAACTAATTTTGATTATTAGCACTCCATATTCTCTGTCAAAAATAAAAAATACTAGTGAAAGAATTACTTCGATATGTCAATTAATTTCGGATTTAGAAGTAAAACAATTTGACGCGGGCTGCCGGTTACGGTGTGACGTCATCGCACAACACGCTTAGTCTGGCACACTCAGTTCGCTCGCGGTCGCGCGCCCGTGCCGTTGAAATTATACCTAAATGCTATAATTACAATTAAATAATTAATTAAATTTTATTTAATTTTATTATAAATTTACTTTAAATTTTAATTACTATAAGGAAATATAATATTTTATATTTATTATTATTAATTCATAAATAATATAATGCAGACAATAAAAACTAAACTAAACTGTGTAAACCTATCTTAACAAAAACTATCTAAAGTAGGTCCGTGAGGCAGCGTGCCTAAAACGCTAGCAGCGTTACCCCTTTGGATGGCGATGCTTAGCCTCTGACCCAAGTAAGCGCCGGCTCTTGGGTCCCCGGTGGCTTGAAAAAGTCTCTTTGAAATGTCTTCAAAAAGACTCAAGGCACAGGGGCCCCAAGGACCGAGGGTTTCGACTCCGAAAGGGCTGAATAGGTATTGGGAGCCGATACCTCGGTATTTTAAGATTTTGTTCTTCTCCGCCAGCTCAGCCGCCGCTCCAGCTCTCACCGTGGAAACCTGAAGATGTGACGGGGCAAGGGTGTCCACGCAAGTGGCGTCCCAAACCAGGCACCTTCCAGTCTTCCACGGCATGAGAGACATTCCGTCCGGCCTCTTGCCATCGTCACGCACGATACCATTCGGCTCTAAAATAGCCGGTACGTTGACGCTGGCAAGAGAACGGCGCAAAATGTCATTCAGAGCGGCGTGGCGGGAGAAACGTCCGGCGCTCCTTTGACAGGAAAGGCCGTGGTGGCCCAGGCGGTCGACAATAGCACCGCAAGGACAACTGTGGGTGGAATAGACATCGAGTCCCAAACGCAACGAAATTGATATGCGTAGAGTATCTGGTTCCAGAAAAGTACCCGTATTTACTGATGGGTATGCATGAAGCCAAAACCCAGATTCTTTTCTCGCGACCGCCTGCAACCTCGCACGGTCTTGTGAACCACCGTTATTCAGGAGTTTCTTATAAATATGTTCACAATTTATATTATCCCAGCTCCTTTGAATAGATAAATCGGTAGGGAAAACCGCGTTTGGAAATGCCTCCAGCCAAGCATTTCTGGCCTCTTCAAGCCCAGTGATATGATACAATAATTGCTAAGATACGGAGTCAGCATTTCCTGTGTGAGCTTAGCTGTGCTATAAATAGAGGATAGAAAGGCAGGCAAAGACACATCCGAAATTTTGCGGATACCCAAACCACCAAATCTAACTATTACTATACTATTACTATAATAAATAATTAGAATGTCACATCCCTAATACTAAGCAAGCCATGGCCGTGGCCCGCGCGACGCGTTGTGAAATGACGTCACAAGCGGTCACGTGACTGTTAGCGGGACTCGATATTTTTCGAAACTTTGAATGCCTATAAAATCAAAACTACCTACTAGGTATTTTTGACTACAACAAAAACTAGTGTGTTTGTATACATACAGGCTTTACTGAGACAACATTTCAAGCGATTTGGCATACCTAGTAACATTCTTCATTGAAATGAATATATACAGACGAATGATTCGACTGCATATATCCATTTCAATGATGCAGGCGTAATACGCAAAAAAACGTATTTTTCAGGGTTCCGTACCCAAAGGGAAAAAATGAACCCTATTACTAAAGCTCCGCTGTCCGTCCGTCCGTCCGTCCGTCTGTCCCCAGGCTGTATCTCATGAACCGTGATAGTTAGACAGTTGAAATTTTCGCAGATGATGTATTTCTGTTGCCGCTATAACAACAAATACTAAATAATAGGATAAAATAAATATTTAATGGGGCTCCCATACAACAAATGTGATTTTTTTTGCTCGTTTTTGCTCGGAATTGATAACGGTAATAGGTAGACGCTTGAATTTCTCACATAATATTTAGTTATATATTCACTTTAAAAATAAATAATTAAATATTTAAGGGGGGCTCCCATACAACAAACGTGATTTTTTGCCGTTTTAGATAATGGTAAACGCGAGTTCGACTCGCACTTGGCCGGTTTTTTTTATGATTGTTCGCGCCATAATCGACTGAGTATGATGAGAAATGACTATTTCTCCTTAGATTCAAACAAAAAGGGGAAGATACGGTATGTCCTATCATCGATTATTCGACAACTGTGCTAATTACAACTACATACAAAAAATTACCCCCACAGATACATTCAAATTGTCGTGTATATTGTAATCAATGAATGACAGGAATGCGTGCTCAAACTGTAGTGCGAACGAAATAACAATATCAATCACTGGTACGCACCCATGTGTAACACTCGTGTGCGTTTTCGTATATTCTATCTAGTTTTCACAAACCATTGCATAATATTTTTTAAAGATGGGGTGTAAGTGGTTCATTAACACCTTTGAACCAAAGCTAACTTCACCTGCACGCGGTGCACCCTGCTGACTGACAAACGAAGCTCTGGCAAAAGAGAGGTAGGGAGCGTAATTGTAAGCTACCCGACTGGGGAATGCACCTCCACCTCACAGAATACCGCAGCCAAATAACAATTCCCTTGAGGGTTGTTGTGTTCCTGCGAGTGAGTGAGGTCACCAGAAAGGAAGGATATGCTGCGTTGGCAGCAGAGGTGGCGGCGCGCGAGCGAATTTTTATGTTGCGAGCGTTAATATGGCTACGGCAACCGCTTCACATCAGGCGGGCCGTATGCTTGTCTGCCACCCGAAATAGTATAAAAAAAAAAAAAAAAAATACTTACGCATGAAAGGGAATTCCAGTAGACTTTTTTGTTTTCCTGAATGGTTGAGGCACTTCTGGCGATTGGAGACGCATTAAAAATGTTCCAACGCGCAGTGAAACGGGACGTGTTCACGAAACAAGGTTCCGATAATGACTGACGATAGTGCGTCAGCTAGACGCAGTTTTGTTGTCTCATGCGCTGTGACTATGTACCGTATCGTCCCCTTTTTGTTTTAATCAAGGCATTTCTCAACCAATTTTAATCAAGTCTTTCGACGTAGGAAAATGTATACTACTGCGGTGGTCCCATAAAAGTTTTTCAACGACAATATTTTTATTTTGGGTTGTTCGGTGATTTGTTTAGGCATAACGTCATTGTTTATTATTTGATTTCTTTGTTCTTTTTTCGTTGGAAAGAGTATATTCAAACGATTTGATGATTAATTACAAATATTTCAAATAAAATAATAGTTTTATGACTATTTCTTGAAGGCACGATTACTTAAAATTCGATTTTGATTACTAAGTATATTATTTTTGAAATAGTATCTCCACGGTGGTTTCAGATAAGGTTGGTGAGGATTTTATGAAAAAACTAAATTTGGTCGTGTTTTATGGTACAATTTTTATTTTTTTCTGTTTATTTTATATTGTTGGATTTAAAATCGACTCTGGAAATCAATCGATTTTTAGTTAGGGGTAATCGAGCTTGTTGACCGGCAACACTCGTTTCGCCGGTGCGCGCCGTCAGAGCTGTCGCCGTCGCTGGATGGCCGCTGCATAGACTGCCCGTTCTGGAAAGCGGTTGTTGTGTTGTGTTGCTTCGGGATAGGCCTCGCACGGGAGTCTCGCGAGCTGGAGTTCGCGTAGCAGTCGATAGTGGTCGCCCGTATTTCGCTGGATGGACTCGCGGGGCTGACAAAAATATAACCTAAGCAACGTGGCGTGCTCGGGGCGCTTATGGATCGCCGGGGTTGTGTTGCTGTGCTTAGCTTCCGGATAAGCTACAGCACATATTCGCGACCTGGAGTTCGCGGAACACTAGTGGAACCGCGCGGGACCGCGGATCGACGCCGGGAAGCGTCGAAAGTTTGGACAGTGTTAACAATGAGTGATTGATCGCTGGGCGACCTTGGAACTCTGGATTATTACTCTGGACTATGGTGAACGTACTCCCTATTATTATATACATTTTGATATATATATTAAGTTTTTCTTTGGTTTTTAGATTAATTAGATAGGTTTTTAGATTAGTTTTAGTTTAATGTGTTTTTATTTTAATAATGTTATTAGTATCATAATAATGTCTATACCGTAATGTTTTTATAATATATATATATATATATATATATATATATATTCCTGTCCTGAAACCCTTATTCCTGTCTGCGTGAACCCGTCTGGATTACGGTGAATCAGCGTCCGAAATCGGGTAAGTTTAGTATGTAAGTTATATTGTAGTTATTAGTGCTTGAGTAGGCAATTATTCAACAATATAATGCCACATATTCCGATGAAATACATTACATGTGAAGCCTTCATTTAAAAAAGAATTTAGAGAAACCAGACATTTTGATTTATTAGACCCATTTTATAATAAATCATTATTTCTTATTTCTTCCATAAGTAAGAACTCCGCGAAGCGAGACTCGGAGTCTCCAAGAAGATGATGTCACCTAAACGCGTATTACCAGTAAAATTATAGTGCCCTTCATAAATTTAAGGTTGTTTTTTCGTTAGGTAACGTTTGGCTTGTGACTCGCAGACAGAAGTAGGAGCCATGCGAAGCGCGGTTCTGTCGACCTAATAACCATAAATATGTAATTGGTTGTTTTGACTGATTACATTTTATACATTACAAACAAAAATGATTCAGGGGGAAGCTGTGTGATGATTGCTGACGATTTCAGGCTGACAGACAGTTTAGAACCTTTAAGTTTAAGTTTTATCGATTGTACAATGGGGTGTGTTCAACGGAGTTATTTGACATGATACCTTCAGCCTACTTACCACTACCACTACTACAGTCGCACCTATAGTTGTAAAAAACCCGTTAACTACCGTTAATTAACCAAATTTATGGTTAGCTATCGATAAAATGTAGTTATTAACGATTAATTATCCGACTGCGACACCTAAAAAGGGTATTTTTTTTTCTTTTCTTTTATAGTCTCTCGGTCGGTCAAGTGAAAAATCGATATCTAAAAGATAAAGATTTCGTTTTAGATGTTATAAATTATATTTAAAGCGACATACATACATAACCCAATTCTTTAATTATATATGGGTAATTTAACGTAAACGTAAATAAATGATGATACATCGATAGATATGTAGTACGCACTAGATTTATGTTAAATATTCGTTTGCTATATAATTATGGAATGACATCACGATGGTCAAGTTCTACACTATTTACTATATTCAACGAAGTACGTCGCGTCGGGTGCCTACTCGCTCCGTCTCGCTATACTGGCCGCGATATCACCCACCGTGTGTGTGTGGGGTGTAAGTGGTTCATCAACATCTTTGAACCAAAGCCAACTTCACCTGCACGCGGTGCACCCTGCTGACTGACAAACGAAGCTCTGGCGAAAAGAGAGGTAGGGAGCGTAATTGTAAGCTACCCGACTGGGGAATGTACCTCCACTTCACAGAATACCGCAGCCAAATAACAATTCCCTTGAGGGTTGTTGTGTTCCTGCAATTGAGTGAGGTCACCAGAAATTAAGGAGATGCTGCGTTGGCAGCGGGGGTGGCGGCGCGCGAGCGATATTTTATGTTGCGAGCGTTAATATGGCTACGGTAACCGCTTCACATCAGGCGGGTCGTATGCTTGACTGCTACCCGACGTAGTATAAAAAAAAATGTCAAACAACTCCTTTGAACACACCCAGTTGTGTTCTACCAATATTGTACAAGCGGTAGAACACACAAAGAGACAAAGGTAATATATGTACCTATTTAAATGCCATAAAAAAGATCTCCAGCCACGCACTAACGTAAGAAACTCCACTATTCAGTGTTAAATATGCATAAATAATGTTTCATAGTATGCAAATTGTAAGACCCTGTCATCGATACCATAATTAACATGTACTTCCTATCTAATTGAATTACAAAACGCTAGTGATAGATATGTTACTCATAGTAACGATTTATGAGGGCATGTGCTTGCCAGTACTAAATTACAAGTGCTTTTGTTTTAGATGATCCCAGTTGCATAGTTGTTTGTTTCCATTTTTTACCTTTTTTGACGTCAATACGAATTTGACGGCAATTCCAAAAAACGACTGATAACAAAATCGGGGGATACAGTTTGGTGTTGCAACTACATATCTTCTTTTTATTATATTAGCTCAGCATATTGGCTCCACTACGCCTGATAGTAAGCGAAAAGAGGAGCCCCAATCGCAACGGTAACGGACAAGAGACCTTGATGTCTTGTCAGTTGCCGCTGCCATGCTGGCCTACAAGATGCTTCTTCACGCTTCGCTTGAAGGATCCCATATTGTATGATTGAGGAAATACATATGCCGTCCACGCGTTCCACTTTTTAATAGTGCGACATAGATAGGAGTTGTCAAACTTTTTAGTACGCGACGGTATGATACCAACGGTGAATTTGTGGTATCGCAAGCCTGGTGTTGTTCGGTGACGGAAAGGGGAGGAAGGGATAAGAGAAAACATTTCTTCAGAGTAAAAATATGTCATTTATATCCAAAATTCAACCACACTACTGGATAGACGCAGGATTAAAGAATTTAATACGCTAAGTAAGGACTGCGGAACAACGCGTGCGGAGGAGGGGGCGCGCTGCCATTTTGAGATAATTTTAGTGCATATAACGTAATCACGTACAACACACGGCCGTGTCCATGACACAGCTACACCCCATTTTTTATGATAATGATGATGACATAATACTATGTCGGATAATTACGAAATGTGTATACAAATTAAATTGTAATTGTTGTACTATCTGATTATGTTGTAAATATAGGCTCCTTTATATTATTAAATACTGGCCTATATTAATTAATATTTTATAATTGAAATTCTATATTTACTTTTTGATACATTCCATGTCACTTTTTCTAAGGTTCACTTTTGTTCTCTCTGTGAAGCTTCCATATGTCTCTATTATACATTTTACGAGCGTACAATGTCGTTTCAATATTATTTCAACACGTTATCAGCACGAAAGCTCTAATGTACGCGGTGTTATAGTATATTGTGAAGTGCTAGTTTAGCTGCATGATTTTCACGATAAGTGGTCGTTGAATTTCGAAAAAGTAAGTTACGTATTTATTAGAAATGCATAGCAACGGGGATGGAGTATCCCCAAGTACGAGCAGCAGCGCAGTATCCATGGGTGCGATACGTATCCTTTCTGGACGTGAAGGATATAGTACCTGGAAATTCAAGATGCGTTTTATCTAGTACATGAACAGTTGTGGGAAGCTGTTGTGGGTTATCCATTGGATGATAAGACCCCGGAAGCAATGAAGAAGCGTAAAGATGAGTTAGCACTAGCCAAAATCTGTATGACTTTAGATGGAGGAGCTATCACTCATGTGAGGAGTGCAGATAGTACTAAAGCCGCTTGGATGTCATTGCAGAATGCCTATGAAGATAAAGGTATGGGTAGAAAGTTAGCTTTAGAGAGAAAGCTGTACCGTTTTTGTCTCGATCAGTTTAATAATATCGAAGAATATATTAATGCCGTTATAAGTACCGCTCAAGATCTCGCAGATATTGATAAGAAGATTGATGATTCTTCTTTAGCTGCAATACTTTTGGGAGGTCTAACGCCAAACTTCGACCCTCTGATTATGGGATTAGAAAATTGTAACATTGAAGTTACCACGGACATGGTAAAGACTAAACTTTTGAATGAGTTTTCAAAGACCAAGTCTAATAAAAATGAGTCTGCTTTGCGAACAGAAAAGAAAACTCAACCCAGACGAAATACGAATAAAAAGAAAGAGAAGAAAGAGGTGATTTGTTTTGATTGTCATGTACGAGGACATACTAAATACCAATGCCCTAAGAAGACCAAGATCCAGAATAGGAAAGACTCCACATCGATGACTGCTTTGGAAATGAATGGTAAATTGGATAACTGGTATATCGACTCGGGCGCTACTTCTCATATGACTTCAAGGTCTGATTGGTTGACAGATCTTAAACCGCTGGACTCTGGTAAGGTGACCGTTGCTAACGGAGAAGTGATAGATTCCGTAGGTATAGGAACAGTTTCAATTAGTACCACAAAAAATGTAATTAATAAGATTAATGATGTTGTGTATGTACCTAATTTGAATACAAACCTTATTTCAGTCAGGAAAGCCGTTGCTAAAGGCTTTACCATTGTGTTTGATAAATCTGGTTGTAATTTTTATAATAGCGATTATTTCTCTTATGAAGGTAATTCTCTTTTAATATGGTTCAGAACGTGGCGGTCTTTATACATTAGATCTAAACGCCAATCAAAACACTGCTTATGATGTGCATTCTGACTCTCATTGTCGTGTTCAAGATCCTAATGTTCAGACTAATGATGTACAAAATACGTCTATGTTTCAGCTATGTCACAAGCGATTGGGTCATCTTTGCAGGTTTGACATGAATCTACTGAAGAGTGGACGTGCAGTTGGAATAGATTATAAGGCGGTGGATAAACAACCATGTATACCATGTGTTGAGGGTAAACAAGCTAGAAAACCTTTCACAATGGCTGTAGATAAACCTAAGAGTTCGACGTCGTTATTAGAATTGATCCACAATGATATTTGTGGACCCATGTCTGAAAATTCATTTCAAGGTAAAAGATATGCTTTATTTTTATTAGATGATTTTTCACGACTAACGTTTGTTTATTTTTTGGCTTCTAAGACTGAGGTGAAAAGTAAATTTGTTGCTTTCCAGTCTTTAGTTGAACGCCAGATAGGAGGTAAAATTAAGACATTACGAACTGATTGCGGAACAGAGTATCTTAATGACGAATTCTCTAGTTATTTGCATTCCAATGGTATCATACATCAAACTACTGTGCCATACAGTCCTCAGCAGAACGGCGTTTCGGAGCGTTCTAATAGGACTATTATAGAAAAGGCGCGTTGTTTGCTGGCAGGTAGTTCACTTAGCAAAGCCTATTAGCAGGATGCTGTTGAAATAGCTACGTACCTAAAGAATAGGTCACCGCATAGAGCTATAAATCGTCTTACTCCTTATGAAAAATGCTACGGTTTTAAACCTAATTTGTGCCACTTACGAGTATTTGGTTGCAGAGCCTTAGTGCATATCCCGACTTGCCAAAGAAAGAAGTTTGATATGAAGGCTCAGCAGTATACTTTTATTGGATACACAGAAGATCCAGGAAATTACTACTTCCGTGATCCATATTATCCAAGAAAATTGATTAAAGCAAGGGATGTTGTGTTCTTTGAAGAAGCTTTTTCTGATTTGAAAAATAGTAATATTTGCAGTGTGAGTTAAACTCCTGAGGATTTACCTACTGTAATGATATTTTCAAATACTAGAAATGAAGCTGAAGCTCAAGATCCAGTTGCTGGTAGTTCTCGTGGTTCTTGTAATGTGAACATACAAATTGAACAAACTGTTGAACCTGAGTATATTACGGCTGATGAAGAAATTCCTGAAAATGAAGAGGATGTTTCTACTGAAGAGCAATTTTCAATTAAAGAACCTATCTTATCTGAAGAAAGGTATCCTCTGAGGAATCGCTTAGCTAAGGATAAAAATTTTATGACAGGGCTTATGAGTGAGTGTAGGAGCTCTGATGAACCTAAATTTTTTGGTGAAGCTATGCAGTCAGAAAACAAAGATAATTGGATTTCTGCTATGGAAGATGAGTATAAGTCTTTGATGGACAAGAAAACTTGGGTGCTTGTGGATAAACCTGTCGATAAGAAGGTAATACCCTGCAAGTGGATGTATAAACTCAAGAAAAATGCTCATGGTGACGTAGTCAAATATAAAGCTCGACTGGTAGCCAAGGGCTATAGCCAGACAGCTGGAGTTGATTATTACGAAACCTTTGCCCCAGTTATTCGTAATTCTTCCTTGCGTACGCTGTTTGCGCTCGCATCCAATTTAGGTCTAAAAATGAGACATTTGGATGTGGACACAGCGTTCCTCAATGGAGAATTAGAGGAGGAGGTATATATGAATCAACCGCAAGGTTTCGTAAAACCAAGCCAATGTGGCAAGGTTTGCATGTTGAAGAAATCGTTGTACGGGCTTAAACAAGCTCCACGTGCTTGGAACAATAAGCTCAACGAAACTCTTTCTTTACTAGGTTTCAAACGATCTCCTTCAGAGCCGTGTGTTTATACCAAACTATTTGGTGTAGAACTTGTTATACTGGCCATCTATGTCGATGACATAATTGTCTTTCATAAATATGACAAGTTGGCAGACTATGTCAAGTTTGATTTGCAAAAGTATTTTGGAATTAAAGATTTAGGTTTATTAACTTATTATTTAGGAATAAACGTAAATCAAAGCGATAATTCTATTAAGATAAACCAAAGGACGTTTATCATGGATGTACTTCGCAAAATTTAATATGACAGAGTGTAAAGGTATATCTACACCTTTACAAAAAGTGAAGCTGAAACCAAATCTGAGTGGTGAGGTAAGCTCATATCCTTATCAGTCCCTGATAGGAAGTTTGATGTTCATAGTTGTGAATACTCGTCCAGATATCGCCTATGCAACGAGCTATTTGAGTCAATTTCTCACTAACTTTGATAAGTCTCATTGGTTAGCTGCAAAAAGAGTGTTACAATATCTAAAAGGTACATTGGATTACTGTATAACATACACCAAGACTAATGTAGGTCTGATTGGTTTTGCCGATAGTGATTGGGCAAATGATCCTTGTGATCGTAGGTCTTATACGGATTTTTATTTTAGCTTTTCTAATGGACCGATCAGCTGGGAATCCAAGAAGCAATCTACAGTTGCCCTTTCTTCTACCGAAGCCGAATATATGGCGTTGACAGCTGCCTCTAAGGAAGCTACTTTCTTGCAGAGGCTAATACACGAGGTCAGTGGTATCACCGTAACTCCTGTTAACTTGTGTAACGATAGTCAGAGTGCACACGCAATTGTTATGAATCCTGTGCACCATAGTAGGACTAAGCACATTGATACGCGGTACCACTTCATTCGGGAAAAAGTTACTGACGGTACTATTACAATAAAGTATGTACCTACTTGTGATATGTATGCTGATATGCTTACTAAGCCATTGGGCAGAGTCTCACATTGTAAATGTACCTTAGGCTTAGGGCTGCTTTCAGCTAGTAAGTAAATTAGGAGTTTTCAATTAAGGACTGGTGTTGTAAATATAGGCTCCTTTATATTATTAAGTACTGGCCTATATTAATTAATATTTTATAATTGAAATTCTATATTTACTTTTTGATACATTCCATGTCACTTTTTCTAAGGTTCACTTTTGTTCTCTCTGTGAAGCTTCCATATGTCTCTATTATACATTTTACAAGCGTACAATGTCGTTTCAATATTATTTCAACAGATTATTTAAAATAATATAATTAAATTAAAAATTAAAAAAAAACCTGCATACATTCTGTTATTCTTCTCCACTTTTACCCCCCATAACTTTTAAACGACTCAACCGATTTTCATCAAACATATCTAAGAACACTCGCACATAAATCACCTTTAATACAAAAAAAAAAAAAAACTAAATTGAAATCGCTTCATCTGTTCCGGAGCTATGATACCACGGACAGATAGACACACACACAGACAAGTCAAACCTATAACACCCCTCTTTTAGCGTCGGGGGTTAAAAAAAGGACCCATATGGGCCCATTCATGTCGCTAGTGTTCATATTAATACTAGCGACATGAAATGAAACACATGTTTCACAAGTTTCACATCAGGCGGGCCGTATGCTTGTCTTCCACCCGACGTAGTATAAAAATAAACTCAATTTGTTAAAATTATGAAGGCGGCGCTAAATGCAACCACGCTCTTAACCGTCCGGTTATTCTCTAGAATAAACTGATGGTTAGTAAACTCCGATTAAAAAGTTAATAGTTGTAAACGCATGCAATGCAATCAATCAGGCCGCCCCACCTTCTCCCATCTCCCCTATGTTATGGTAGCCACCTCTTTCTGCGCTTGCGTGCGCTTGCGCAGCCATAGTTTCTAACCGCGCATGTGTGGTTATGGCCGACATGATCTGAGAGATACATACTACGCATATAGATGAGTCGTTCTATATTATGTTGTCTAATAAATTAATGCCAGTACATATGTGTATTGGGGTGTAAGTGGTTCACGAACATCTTTGAACCAAAGCCAACTTCATCTGCACGTGGTGCACCCTGCCGACTGACAAACGAAGCTCTGGCGAAAAGAGAGGTAGGGAGCATAATTGTAAGCTACCCGTCTGGGGAATGTACCTCCACCTCACAGAATACCGCAGCCAAATAACAATTCCCTTGAGGGTTATTGTGTTCCTGCGAGTGAGTGAGGTCACCAGAAAGGAAGGAGATGCTGCGTTGGCAGTGGGAGTGGCGACGCGCGAGCGATATTTTATGTTGCGAGCGTTAGTATGGCTACGGTAACCGCTTCAAATCAGGCGGGCCGTATGCTTGTCTGCCATCCGACGTAGTATAAAAAAAGAAAAATATATGTTGATTCACCTGTTCCAACTAGCTATTCTAATCAGATACGTAGATTTTTTCCACTTTTCCTAACATGTGAATTTTCTTTTGTTTTCATGCAGAAATGTTTTATTCTTTTTCAACACACTTGCTCATAAAGTGGTTCTAATTTCACTGCAATTAGGCAAATAATGACACCTATAATCAAACTGTGACTTTTTCACTGCTCTTATTCACAAGTGAGTTATAAAGTTTTTATTTTTTATTTTATTGGTTGAGTTGCTTTGTTCTTAAAAAAGTTTCGATACAAAAAAGATCGTGTTCAATAGTACAAATAAATTAAGGTATATTGCTTGCTCATTTCATGCAACTTCGTATTTAAATATATCTATTTAAATACGACGTTGCCTGAGAATTTCAACTTTTACGTGTTTAATAAATAAAACTTTCACTGAAATATAACTTTTGTTTTCTCTGTAATAAAGAAAACTTTAAATTTCCCATTTTGTACGTGGCTAATACGCTTTCCGCGAAAAGCCAAAAAAAGAAACCTTATTCTTTAAGTCTATGGCCGATCGCCATGTTAGATGCGCGCGCTTAGGAAAACCTTATTCATTTTGCCCGCTGTTACGAAAATTTTTTCACAATTCGTTTTATAGTTTTTTAGTATTATTTTCTTTACAAGTGTGTTGAAAAACGTCGTATGATACACGTGTGTATTGATGATTACCGTCCTCGGCTCTCTTAAGACCCTCGCCTAAAGTCTCGGGTCTCAATGGCGCCTCAGCGGTAATCACCAACATTACATACTTGTACCATAAGGTGCTATTACTGTAGAAGTAGTAAAATCGACGTTTCATATACATGTTTGCATATTTCGCCTACCAGCCAAATAATATTTCTTCGCTATTGTTTGGTTGGCTGGAAGAAATCTATTAAAGAGATAAGCTCGCCCTTGTACACCTTGTTTACACTGTTTTATGTAACCATGTCATATGCAATAAAGAATATATATAATGTTTTCACAACACACAAACATTTAAAAATATTTAATTATATTCTGTCCAGTATTACTTAAATATAGTCTGTTTTATTACAATTCAGAACTGTAAGAAATAGGAATTCGCGATTGCCTGAAGAAATTTTAAGAGGAATATTTTTTTTTAGTTGCGTCTTTTTACTGAGAAGTATTAGCAGCATTTCGTTATAGTGCTTCACATCAGGCGGGCCGTATGCTTATCGGACACCCAACGTGGTATAAAAAGAAATACAACTTAGATAGCAAAGAAGCTTCTAGCCTATCTAATGTAAATCAGCTTCTACATCTAAAAACGCCATATCATACTATTTATATAGCTTTCTTCCGCGATCTCTCAAATCATGGAATGAATTGTTGAGGTTGTATAAAAGACTGCAGCTTACGGCATGAAAAGGTTTTGTTTTAGAGCTCGGTGGTTGAATGGTTAGCAATGGCCACTTTGACTCCGAGGTTGCGGGTTCGCTCCATGCACAAGATAAATATTTGTGTACATGAACATGTCTGTTGTTTTTGTGTGTTTTCAATGTATTTTTCCAGATGTGCATGTGTGCTTCAACCACTCCTTATGACTTATGATTATTAAGACAGTTAGTTCTGAACATTTTTAATCCTTCAAATATTAACATACTTGTAGTCGTACCGCTGTATGGAAAAAAAGTATGTGGAGGTCACACCACCACATAATTAGTAATAATACTACTACAAGTACTACCACATAGAAATCTGGTTTCAGAAAATGCTACACTATTGTGGTGCCATGCTTTCGGGACGGGGGCCCACCATACGAGTACATTCCCACCACTGTGTCTTCTGTGTGGCCAGGATTAACAGCGGCGATCACCAAAAAAAAGCAATGAACAATGAAGTTCATTGCAGTCCCGGGGGCAAGACTACGACTGCCTTGGAACTCACAACGAATTTAATCATAAGAAATTTGTAGGAGTAAAAAGCTTTTGGAATTTGACTGACTTACGGTGCTCTGCTTGTCCAGTATCATGCACGTTTCCCTTTTTTCCACCGTGCACGTCCTTAGACCATTTGGGGGTACCGTGGTAAGTTTTTTTTGATAATTACTCACCTTTGTCTACTAGTATTTCGTTGGAAATATTAAATTTCCACCGACCATCAATGATTATCAAAACTCTTCAGAACTTATAATAATAAGAAGAATCAGATCAATGGCAAATTTTGAGGTGTAAGTGGCTCATTACGATCTTTAGAGCTAAAGCAAACCTCACCTGCAGGTGGTGCACCCTGCCGATATAGCGAAAGAGGCTATGGTGAAAGAGAGGTAGAGTATAGCGTACCTGTAACCTGCCCGACTGGGGAAGTACATCCACCTCAGAGAATACCGCAGCCAAATAACAATTCTCTTGATGGTTGTTGTGTTCCTGCGAGTGAGTGAGGTAAAAGAAAGAGTTGCTGCGTTGGCAGCGGGGGTGACGGCATGCGCGTATATTTCATTTTGGCATTCAGTTACTATGGCTACGGTAACCGCTTCACATCAGACCGTATGGTTGTCTGCCAGCCGACGTGGTATAAAAAAAACAAATTTATGTCAAAAGGACGAGCATCAGTGACCGACGACGTGATGCTCGACAGAACCGACGTATCTCCGCAATCCAGTCACGCGCTATTGGATAGGGAACTTAATGGTGACGGTGACGTTTTTGCTTGTTTTGAATGAATTTGAATACTTAGCTCCATTAACGGCGCCTTCACCCATGATTGCAAATGAACATTATAAAGTTCCGGTCAAGAAATAATTAAGCACTGACTTTGTTAATATTAAGTACATATAGTCTGATTGGATTTCCGCTGAATTTCTTCCTTCCGGATTCTATCCCTCAAAGAAACCCCGAGCATAACCTTCTCCATCACCATGGTACAGGTCTCTCCACCATAGGTCATTGCACTGGTTGATGACTTTAGTCTAATACTTTAGCTTAGTCTAGTTCAGGAGCTCAGAAGAGCGTCTGTACAAAATCGCCCCCCGCGACCGTTAATTTTGAAGGGTTTTACATAACCTCGTGACGGATATTTATTGGATTTAAAAATTGACGACCAGAGCTAAATAAGTACACTTGACATCGTATAAATAAATTTTGACATTAAATTCAATTATTAAATTTAATTATATATTATATGAATTTGACATGAATTAACTACCTAGTTACACTTGACATAGCACAAATTATTTTTTGACATTCAATCCCATTATTAAATTAAATTATAGATTTTAATAGAACTGAGCTGTGTACAAAATTTTATTCGATACAATATTTAAAAAATATATGTAATTATGAATTGGTTATGTATGGATTTTAATTATCTGAAATAAAGTTATTATTATTATTATTTTCGCATAGGTGATAATAATATTTTTTATATATTTTTAATTAAATTTAATATGTAAACAGCAGGAAAAAAACGATAATTTGTTTTGAAATCGACCTATGTTCGCAATTTTTTTCTATAGAGAAATAATATTTTCCAGGTCAATTATATATTTTTTCAATGCTTCTGTTCTGTATATATTTTCGAATAAACTGTATAATGTACGAGAAGTATACGTTTTTGTATTATCTACGACATAGTGCACAGTAAATCTCATGAGATTACTTATGAGGGCATTATCTATATATATTATTATATATACTCAGATACACAGAAGGTAAAACGAAAAACTTGAACGATATCTATTTCCGTCTAGATAAATTATTCAGCAAATGAGTTTGTACATTCGTCTTAAAAAGGAACTTACTGGAGGACTATCTTATGGAATCTGGTAATGCGTTTCAGAGACGTGTATCTTGAAACGTACAAGAGTTATACGTCATATAAAGCCATTACGGAAAAGTGAAATAGGAAGCAGTAGAGAACTTATTAGAATAAAATCATTATAACTAATGTGACAAGGCATATATTAAAATATATTTATCAAATAATTTTATCCTAATGTAATTTATAATTAAATAATAAGTATTTAATGTAATGTGTTTAAAAAATTTACTCTTCTGAAAGCATCTTTTGGTGTAAGTAGTTCATCACCATCTTTAGAGCTAAAGATAACCTTACCGGTACATGGTGCACCCTGTCGACTAGTTGGTGGAAAAGAGCCGTTGTTAGATCGATGCTACTATTTCCAATAAATATTTCATCATTTGTGACGATAAAGAGCATAACTTACTAACTTAATTACTTTTTAGTAGCTCTAATGTGCTCCATAAACTTAAAGAATAATCTAAACTCAATGTACGATCGTATTTAAAATATTCAACTAAAGTATTTTAATTGACATAACTTAAATAATATTTAAAGTATTCGCAAGCGAAGGAATTAAAACGTGTGGCCGTCATTTAAAAACTATAAGATGGATAACGTTAAGAAAGAGAAATTATAGGCTTATCAATGACGTTATCAGAGATGGGATCTTGGTAATAACTCACTTTGATTTAGTCGCGGTTGGCACGCGACCGCGCTTGGCCCGATACTCCAGGGTATGCAAAGACAAGTTTAAATTCATCACTCAATCTTGCAGGCTTGGGTATAAATACGTCTACAATCTATACATTTAATAAAATTGCAAGTAATCGATATCCGTTCGTAGGACATTTATAAGAAAAAATAGTAGAAGGGATCTTTCATGGCTTTAAAAGCTTTCTAACATTTGCACTCTGTAACAATTAGTTCATTTTGATACTTGGTCATTGTGACAATTCAGTTACATGACTAGAAATGTATATTGAATCATAATGTTATTTAGCATATTGCCAATCGATCCATTTCTACGTTCAGTCTTGGCTGTTCATATGAACAGCTATGTCCCGGAACAAAACAAAACATTCCACTGCACAAAAGTATTCACATTTATACTGTTGCATGTATAAAGTTATATCTTGTTTGTTTCTTTTTTATATGACAGGGGCGCAAACGAACAAGGGGGTCAGCAACACCAAGAGGACGCCGATCCGTTGCCAGCCAGGAAGATGTATATATGTATAGCCTTCCTTACTTTCTGGTAACCTCACTCACTCGCAGGAATACAAGAACCCTCAAGGAAATTGTTATTTGGCTGCGGTGTTCTATGAGGTGGGAAGTACTTCCTCAGTAGGACAGCTTAAAAAAATAGGCTTTGCTCTACCTCAGTTTTAGCCAGAGCTTCATTTGTCAGCCAGCAGGGTGTTGCTTGCAGGTGAAGTTGGCTTTGGTTCGAAAATGTTGATGAACCACTTACACCCCAAAATTTGTAATTGTAATAAAATAACATTTTCAACTTTACTTATAATATATTATAATTACTACTGTAATAATAATAATAATAAGCCCCCGTCGCCCCCGCCGCCGTCGAGACCTGTGCGACGTAGAGGGCGACCCCCACTGCCGGCCGGCTTGGGGTCTGCGAGGCACCCAGCCCCGCAACCGACTCCCGCTACCGGTGGACTTGTGCGTCGCATGCGCTGGACAGAAGAGTTAAATATAAGCGTCATGCGCGCATATTATAGGGCTACAGAGGGAGGAACACAGTGTACTGCATATCGAACACGAATGCTTTCTGAATTCCAAGCTCTTGAACCAGGTATCACCGTGACGGCTCAACGCCTTTCGGATCAGGTACGGGTTATTCAAAATCGTGAATTTATTGAAAAACCTGTACTTGAGCGACTGCGCCTAGAAGCACTTCCTTCCACTATCACTAGTTCCGCATTATCAGTAACATATTCGGTAAATAATAATAATACATCTGAGTTACCAACTGATATGGAACCAGCTGATACTGTGGACGAAAGTGTTGAACCCCACGTAGTAGAGTCACTGAGGAGAAATATGAACGGGTCGCTTCAGGAGTTTCGTACCCTAGCTATTCATTTGCGCCCTCGGCTGCCTCGTTTGCCCATGAACCGCCGTAACCTTGCCTTAATGGGAGCCATGGATCTTATTCTACCAGAATATTTGTCATCAAGTTCAAATCTCGCCGATACGCACACAATACTTTTTAGCGCTGCTGTGACGATTTGTCGCGAGGCTGGTGTCAAGTTTCCGACAGATGTACCGACCGAGCGACGAAGTCATACACCGCATAAACCAAAGTGGCAACAACGCATTGAGAGGCGTATCGACGAGGCCAGGGCTCTCATTGGGCGGTTGATTTGCTTCAAAAATGGCAACAGAAGACCGCGTATTATACGTTACGTCACATCTGCCTTAATAGGCACTGATTTGAATATTTTAAGAGTAGATATGTCACAATTAGACGAAAAAATTGACATTTTGAAGCAAAAGGTAGGTGTGTGGGCTAACCGTATCCGACGGTACAAAGAACGCGTCGATAGATTCTACCTGAATCGACTCTTTCAATCTGACCAAAAACGGGTCTATAGAAAATGGGAGGACACACAACATGTACCGACTGTCACTGACTTACCGACACCAAATGAAATGATAAATTTCTGGAGGGGTATCTGGTCAGTACCCGTCGAACATAATGAGGGTGACTGGATTGATACTGTCACACAGGCGTATAACTTTCTGCCAACAATGGGAGAAATAACTATTAATGCTTTGGACATAAGTTGTGCAATTCGTAGAACGTTGAATTGGAAATCTCCAGGTCCTGACGGATTGCACAATTTCTGGCTCAAGTGGTTCACTAAATGTCACGCCTGTCTTGCGGATCAATTCCAGGACGCTCTCGAGCAGTGTGCCCTCCCGGACTTTATGACAACTGGGATGACCCATTTAATTTATAAGTCAGGTAGTACCACGGAACCCAGAAATTATAGACCGATAACTTGTCTACCAACTATGTACAAGTTACTGACATCGGTTCTGAGAAACAAAATCTCAGATTTTATTTACTCAAATAAAATAATATCTGCGACTCAGAACGGATGTCGACCTGGGTCCCGGGGTACTAAGGAACTCCTCCTAGTTGACATGGCTGTTTGCCAACAGGTACGCCGTAGCAGAAAGAACCTCGCAGTGGCATGGATTGACTATAAAAAGGCGTACGACTCTGTGCCCCATGCATGGCTCAGGCGAGTTTTACAGTTGCATAAAATTAATGCAACTTTATGCAACTTTCTGAGCATGTGCATGGGTCGCTGGGCCACACGTCTTTGTCATCCATGTGGCGGGTCTTCTGCTACTGGCGATCTTGTAAAAATAGAGAGAGGTATTTTCCAGGGCGATAGTCTCAGTCCTCTATGGTTTTGCTTGGCACTAAACCCCCTCAGTACATTACTGAGCGAGTTAGGTCTAGGCTATCAGCTTCGGAGAGGTGGTTCACGGATCACTGATCTTCTCTACATGGATGATCTAAAACTCTTTGCTCGCACTGAAGCTCATCTGAGATCACTACTGGATATTACACAGAAGTTTAGTAATGACATCAGAATGGACTTTGGTGTGGAAAAATGTGCAATCATACGTGTAGAGAAGGGAACGGTGATAACATCAGATAATTTAAATTTGTCTGATGGGACAACCCTGCGCTCCCTCTCCGAAGGTGAAACATACAAATACTTGGGTATGTCAGAGTGTCTAGGAATTAATGATAGGGACATAAAACACACAATTACTCAGCGATTTTTTGCGCGCCTGAGGAAAGTACTTAACAGTCTTTTATCAGGCGCGAATAAGATTCGTGCGTATAATGGGTGGGTTATACCCCTATTAACCTACACTTTTGGGATACTCAAGTGGACACAGACTGAGCTAGACGCCCTGGATCGAAAGGTCCGGACGCTGATGACAGCGCATCGAATGCATCATCCTCGTTCATCTGTAATGAGATTATATATCCCGCGAAAGTTTGGCGGCCGTGGCATGTTAAATGCTAAGGACCTACACAATCGCGAGATATGTAATCTAAGGGATTATTTCATGCAGGTGGATGGGGAGATGCATCGAGAAGTTGTTATGAGTGATAAAGCCCTAACCCCTCTCTCAATGGCAACCAAGAATTGGCGAAAACCTGTAGTTATGAGCATTCAGGATCGCATTACGATATGGAAGGGCAAGGAATTGCATGGTCGATTCTACCGGGCTCTCACTGACCCGGATGTTGACCATGCAACTTCTGTACACTGGTTACGCTTCGGGGACCTCTTTGGGGAAACCGAAGGTTTTGTCTGTGCAATACAAGACGAGGTTATTAAGACGAACAACTATAGGAAATACATTCTGAAGGACGGTACGGTCGACATATGTCGGGCATGCCACCGTCCCGGAGAGTCACTCAGACATGTTATCTCCGGTTGTTCTATGCTTGCTAACTCCGAGTACTTGCACAGGCACAACCAAGTAGCCAAGATAGTACACCAACAGCTTGCCCTGAAATATGGTCTTGTCGAATCTGAGGTGCCATACTACAGGTACAATCCACTGCCAGTTCTTGAGAACAGCCGTGCCAGACTCTACTGGGACCGATCTATTATTACAGACAGGACTATTCTGGCGAATGAACCTGATATTGTAATAGTAGATTGGTCGGCGCGACGTGCAATAATTGTTGACATCACCGTTCCACATGACGGTAATCTTGTTAAGGCCGAAAATGAAAAGCTGATGAAATATCGCGATTTGGCCTTCGAGATTGCCGACGTGTGGCATGTGGATTCAGCGATTATTGTTCCGGTGGTGATCTCCGTTCACGGCTTAATAACGAAGAGCTTCGATCGTCACCTTAAGAAGCTCTCGCTTGGCACCTGGATCAAGAGTAAAATCCAGAAGGCCGTCGTACTCGATACAGCTCGTATTGTACGCCGGTTCCTTACTCTGGAGTCCTAGCCGATGCAGGAATAGGTTTAGACCTTTCCTGCCTCGGTTTTGTATGCCTTTTTTATATTGTTATTTTTAACATTGTTTTTTTTTTATATATGTAATTTTAATAATAACAATATAGAAAAAGATGTATTAAATTGAATAAAGAGAATAATAATAATAATAAGTCCGCAGGGCAGCTTGTGTGGCGAGCTGTTGTGTGAGTCCGCAGGGCAGCTTGTGTGGCGAGCTGTTGTGTGAGTAGCGACACCACGGACCCGAGTCTCCAGAGAGTCGGTCAGGGCCTTCGTCTCCGGCGTGTCTTCATCGGTCGGAGTGTAAACACAAGAAGGCCCGCAGGACTCTCAGCTCTGGCTTGCCTTCATTGGCCGTCCAGAGAGGAGCCGCTAGAGCTATATGCTCCAGGGGTGGAAGTGTTAAAGGGCATCACGCCGCGAGTAACTTCGGAGAAAGCGCAGCACACCTCTCGACACCCCTGAGTCACTCACACCGGTGTTGCCTCCGGCCGATTTCCTGGCATTTCGGAGGCCCATCTAGTGAGTGGCAAGCCACCGCCTGCCGCAAATAACTAGCAATAAAAGCAGTTATGGCAGGCGTCCGTCCCTCTTCTGTAATAGCCCGGTATTAAGTTCACCCAGATCTCATCTCCATAGCCCATTTATTTTCCATCACACTTCGCAATAGTCTCAACGCCTGCCGAGACCTGCTCATGGGTATATTGTTCCATTGATATATCCTGGAGCGGGTCACGGCGGGCATACAACATTACATCAAACTTCTCAAAGGGGCCTCTACGTGTTGGATCTATATCCCCGCGTATGCCTATCAAATGACCGGGCTTGACCCGTGAATTAAGAGAGATATAATAATAATAATAATAATAATAATAATTTTTATTTGCTTAAAATGTAGGTACATAGAAGGTCATAAATGTGTATAATGTCCCTTGTACATTTTGCTTAGTTTAAGCATGCAAAACTTAGACATGGTTGAATCTATTTAATTAAGCATCTACAACAAATATTTAACGATTGATAATTAACAAATAAGCTGCAAATAGAAATATATATTTAAAAGAAAAATTAAAATACAAAAACTGAGGAATTAATAGGTACAAGCATTAAAATTACAAAAATGTCATCTAAATTCCATTAAAACAATACTCAAATGTCACACTAAAAATTAATTAATAACAATTTATAAAATGTCATTCAGAAAATCATTTATGCTATAATAACATTTGTCAATCAAAAGTGTCGTCAATTGTCTTTTAAACATTTCAAATTTTAAAAGTTTTATACTGTCTGGAATTTTATTATAAACTATGGGCCCCATTCCGACAACACTTTTTTTTAGCATTGCAGTATTATATCCACCAACTGTCAACAGGTTTTGATATTGGGCTCGTACAGCTATTGTTCTCGTCCTAGTTTGTGTCAATTTCATAAAGAGATGCTGATTTGATTTTACAAAAATACTTATTTCCAATATATACAACGATGGCAACGTCAACAACTTGAGGGATCTAAACACAGGTTCACAACTATCGGTTGGTTTAAGTCCGCACATTGATCTTAAGCATCTTTTTTGAGCCTTAAATATGTTACTTCTTTCACTTGAGTTACCCCAAAATATTATACCATATCGTAGTGTTGATGCAACGATACCGTGATATGCTACCAATGTTGCCTGTAAGTTAACTTTATGTGACAGTCGATATAAAGCATATGCAGATTTGCTCAATTTTTTGCATATTTGTTCTGCTTGCGGCTTCCAAGTTAGCTGATTGTCAATTAGAAGTCCCAGGAATTTTGTTACTTGTTCAGTATCAATATTTTGACCATTATAATTTATATTTAATCTGGCCATTTGTTTCCTTTGATAGAAATGCATAATTTTAGTTTTTTGTAGATTGATTTTTAAATTGTTTATGTCCAACCATGTAATAATTTTATTCAATGTATTGTTTATGTCATTTTCATATTCATTAATATTGTTGCATTTTATTAAGGCTGTACTATCGTCAGCATATAATACCATATGTTGGTCTGTATATTTAGGTAAATCATTTATATAAATGAGAAATAACAATGGCCCAAGAACGCTACCCTGAGGAACTCCATATTTGATTGGTTTAGGGTTTGACAGATACGTTTTTTGATACCTAGTTTTGGGAGCTATTCTTGTTATTTCAACATATTGTAATCGCCCGTTTAGGTATGATTCTAGAAGATTCAAAATATTTCCTCTTATACCATATGCCTCAAGTTTATTTAAAAGTCGTTTATGGTCAACATAGTCAAAAGCTTTTGTCATGTCAGTGTATATTGCACAAATTGGTATCTTTTTATCTACATTTTTCATTACAATGTCAAGTAAATCATAAATAGCCTTATTTATTGATATATTTTTCCTGAATCCCTTTTGTTCGTCACATAGAATCTTATATTTGGTCAAATACAAATAAAGAGCGTCATATATAACCCTCTCAAATATTTTGGAGAAAATCGAACATAATGCTATAGGTCTATAATTATTCATATCGTCCTTGTCATCTTTTTTATGGAGAGGCTTTACAATTAATGGTTTCAGTTTTTCAGGATATACCCCATGACCTATACATAGGTTGATTATGTGACATAAAGGACCGGCAATACATTCACATACAAATTTAATAACTTTTGTAGCTCTTCCGTCGTAACCGGTACTATTTTTGTTTTTTAGTGTCTTAATTATAATTTTTATATCTTGGGGCACTACTGGAGTCATATACATAGACTGAGCTTCTTTCGGAATTTGAACTATGCTATTTAATGGCTTCGATGATTTTACAACTTGATCAACGAAGTGATCATTAAATGCATTGGCAATAGATACTGGATCTGTAACTATATTTTTATCGATTTTGATATTTGAAATATGTTGTTTTATTTTCGTGGTATTATTTATTACTTGCCAAGTAGCCATTGACTTGTTTTGTGACCCATTTATGTAATGTGTATTTTGTGCTTTTTGTGTTAAGTTGATAATTTTCTTAAGTTTCTTAGAATAATTTTTGAATATTTCTTTGTTCTGACTGGATGGTTTTTGTCTATATTTCCAGAAAAGTGACCGTTTTTTTCTGCTACAAATTCTTATGCCTCGGGATATCCATTTTGCCCTTTTGTTAAGATTTATTTTTATATTCTTAAAAGGAAAGCAAAGATCATATAGCATTTTAAAATGTTCCAAAAAAATGTCATATGCTGCGTTGGGGTCATCTATGTTATAAATATCATTAAAAGATAGACTATATAAATAATTCCTAAACATTTTTAAGTTCTCCTTTGATAGATCGCGTTTCTTGATACGCCAAAATTTAGGATTTTCATTATTATTTATTTTAATTTCTATTATTTGAGCAGTATGATCAGATAAAGCGAAGTCTATAACTTGAGTAGTACATTTAAAACGTAAATTGTGTGCAATATTATCCAAACATGTTTTGCTAATCAGTCTTGTCGGTTCATTTATAGTTAATTTAAGATTGAAACTCAAGAGAAAAGACTCAAATTCCAAAGTTACGTTATTTCTTTTTAAGATGTCTATGTTGAAATCCCCACAAATTACAAGTTGCTTATTATTATTAGAACATAATGCTTTTAGTATTACATCCAATTCATTATAAAAAATCTTCAGATTATTAGAGGATGGTGGCCTGTAAATGCATAATATTATTAACTGGTGCTGTGTTAACTCAATCGCACAACATTCGAGAGCACCATCAACTGAATAATCCGCAATATAGTTGAGTTCCTTATATTGATAGTCATTTTTGATTAGAATGCAGGCTCCTCCACGCTTTTTTTCTTTTCTGGCATAGCACGAAGCAAGTCTATAATTATGTAAATTCAAAAGTTTTTCATGTCCCATCATCATGAAGTGTTCTGTAATGCATACAACATCGATTTTTTTGTTTTTGCATCTCATTTCATCTAAATGCACAGCTAATAAATCCGATTTATTCAATAGCCCAGCAATATTTTGATGCAAAATATGTAAGGTATTTTTTACTTGTGTCAAACGATCGTCAGGATCGAAAGGAATCTGAGAGTTCTTCGGGTGTTTCGGTTTCATTAGCACCATTATTATCACAGGTCTGTATATCTGAAATAATTTGTTTTAAATTTTCAAATATATTTTTCATTCCATTAATGTTCAGCGTTCCTTTAAATTGATTGAACATATCCTTGTCATACGATAATTCCAAGTTTGAATCAAGTATATATGCGTAACCGTGTGTATGATTATCCAGATACAACAAGTTATTGAAACTTTCCACTCTACAGTTAAACATCATGGAATAGTTGTTAAATACATATGTAGGCAGACAAATTATGATATTTGTGTGCGCGACTGATAGCAGCGTGTCTCGTAGGTTCAATATTATGTCAAAATAATTATTAGTCTTCTTGAAGTCTTCCGGTCCAATGAAAATAACACAATAGTCATGTTGTGTGTAATCTTTAAGTTTTACTTGTATATCTTGAACAAGTAGTTTTATACCATTGTTAGGTTTTAGATAGTGGCATATATTGCAGTTTTCGAATGTATTTTCTGCTAATGACAACATCCTATTGTTTCTATCTGTACTTATCATACAAATTTTGATTCTTTCCTGTGAATTTAATTTCTTGACTGTCGGAATATCTTGTGTATTTTCCTGTGAAGTGTTATTATTTGTTGTTATAGAAGACTGTTTATTTTTTGCCTTTCGTGACCTTTTTTTAGTCGTATTCTTTGGAGACTTGTCAACATTCAATCCTTGAATACTTAATTTTAAGTCAGTATTTTCGATGGACAAATTGTGAATCTTTTCGTGCGCAGCTGCTAGTTCTACTTCAAGTTTATTTATTTTCTGTTTTAAGTGCTGTAACTGATCTTCATTTTCACTATCCGATAGGTTTGGTATGCTACTTGTGGTGCCATCTAGCGGCGAATCGTTTAACCTTTTATCTTCAATTGATGCTGATGATTGTGTCCGTTGGCTACGTAATGTGATATTTTCTAATAAGAAATTCATTTTTGTAGTTTACAATAAAACAATATTTGCAGAAAAACTACATGCACCAGTAACTAGATACATTTATAAGATGTTCCAGCAAGTCCATGAGAAAGTGGCATCCAAAAAGTCGCCGGAACAGGTGTAGAATCGAACTCGGAGATTTTGACGTAACAAGACAATGTGTTACGCGGTACGCCACCAACGAGTTAATCGAGTCGTTGAAATTTGCGTATTGATGATTTCTGATATGACGTATTTATAAGTCATTATATAGTTCGTTACATTTTATTTACATATCACCCGCACTTATTATTTACATATCACCCGCACTTTATTATTTATAAACACTATGTAAGTTATTATAATATAATAGACACTATTCACTTTTAATATAGTTCCTGTTATACAAAACTCTGTATGTTTGCGTGTTCATGTTAACATAATGCTAACGAATAACTGTTAAAAATATGACTTTGTAGAAATGTTATTATTATTTTGTAGTAATTATTAATAATTGTTCATATTTATTTTTACGTATTATTGTTGAATATTAAAACCTATTTAATGTTTTTGTTAGCACTGATATTTAAATATATAGTTTTTGTACTGTATATAATACTACTTCACAAAACTCAAATAAGCATACGGCTAGCCTGATATAAAGCTTTTACCACAGTCATATAAATGCTATATTGCTTGCGCGTTGTCACTTCTACTGCAAACGTAATACAACAATACACGTCTGGTGATGGTACTTATCCCGTTGTCAATGTGCATTCCCTCTCGTTCGTTTCAGCCTTGTTTACTTAACGGCAGGATGCACCACGTACAGGTGAAGTTGTCTTTGCCTATAAAGATAGTGATCAGCTACTTGCACCATATAATTGAGTAAAATAAATATTTAAATTTATTTTTTTAAATTAAAATTTATAGGAATTATTTGTTTATTTTGTTTGTTTAGAAAACTTTATTGCAATAAGAAACAATGGCAGTAAGCCGTATACATAAAATAATATTTGCAAGGATGGAATTATTCCGTGTGTTTGTTTGAACGCGCTTATCTCAGAAAAGTAGTTTCTGAGATAAGTTGCAAATTTAAATAATATTTTAGGGTTGTAAAATATTATAGAAGGCTGTATTGTTATTACTGTACTGTTATTCCTAGTATATATAAATGACCTGCCTGACATTACAAATAATAAAACTATATTATTCGCAGATGACTTATCCGTGATAGTTTACTTCTGACAAAGACTCGACATTATTGCAACATAAATCTGACATTAAAAACACATTGACATCTATTATTGAATGGTTACACAAAAATAACCTAGAAATTAATTTGGACAAGACAAAAATTATGAATTTTAATAACTTTAAAAATTATGACATTACGATAGATATTGATGGACAAATTCTACGGAATGCTACTGTAGTGACAGTCCTAGGTATAATGTTAAACTCTAAGTTAACTTGGAAAGAACAAATCGAGAAAGTGTGCTCTAAACTAAGTAGATTTCCCTTCGCACTCTACAAACTGACAAAAGTGGCTTCTAAACATATTGCACTCACAGCCTACCGTGCATATGTGGAATCCACAATCAGGTATGGGCTTTTGCTCTGGGGAAATGGTATTTATATAAACAGAGTTCTTGTGGCCCAAAAGAGGTGCATACGAGCCATGTGTGGTATAGCACCTGATGTTTCCTGTAGACCCTATTTTAAGTCTCTGAATGTACTACCTTTACCTTGTCTTTATATATGCGAAATTGGCAAGTTTGTTAAACAAAATAAACATATATTCTCACTAGCTAAAGAGCAATCACAAAGAAGTTTGAGAAATCCTAATAAATTAGTTTCAAGTTTAGTACCACGAAGTAGTAGCCTGTTAAAAAATTCTTACATGATGTGTCAAAAAATTTACAATAATATACCAAATGATATAAAAGAGCTACCATTTAACAAATTTAAAAAAACATTTAGTAAATGGCTACTAGAAAAAACGTTTTATACGGTTGACGAATTCTTAAATTATTTTAAAAAATAAGATCTCGGGTTATGTCGATGCATGGAGTAAAAACGTGAAAATTGTGACTATAAATATTTGCATGCTATATAATATGGCTAAATAGGCATAAGCAACTTTTAATTTAAGATCCAACCGCATTTATTGTACCCACCCTATTTATTGCAAATAAATCATTTGTATTTGTATTTGTAGGCTAAATAACATCACGTTACGACCAATAGGAACATGCCCTAGTTAATGACGAGCTCGGTGGCGTAGCGGTCAATGACGCGGCTTCGACACCAACGCTCGTGGGTTCGATTCCCACACAGGACAAACATTTGTGGAACATGTCTGTTTGTCTTGGTCTGGGTGTTTTCTATGAATCATAAGTATGTATTTACAAAAAAAAAGTGTATTTGCGTATGTTTATCAGTTGTCTAGTACCCATAACACAAGCTTCGCTTACTTTGGGGCTAGATGGCGCTGTGTAATTTGTGTGACAATATTTATTATTATTTTATTTAATGATATAATTTGTCTTAAAAGAAATACCAAATTTCTTTTAACAAATTATATTCTCATTTACCATTATTATCATCTCAAACCGCCTACCGACAAAACTGACGGCTTCAGTTCACGATTGGAGTTTTTTATTGCGAAAATCTAACGTCACTTTAAATTTGTGCTAATAGTAACTAAGCTTAGCCGGTATCGGGAGTCCCTAGGGACGGAAATGCTCTATTAAACTGAAGATGTATATCATAAATTTAAACAGAAGTCCGATTTTCACAATCATAAATCCGATGGGAATCAGCTTCAGGGTAGGCGGTAGACTTTCTGATACCAACCGCTATCACATGAATACTCTAGGCTATCTTGTTTCTCAAACCATTTTTACTTCTTTTTCATTGAAATATTTTAAATGAAAAATTGCAGTCGAACAAAAGACAGTCAAAGAAAAGAACAGAGAAGAAGTTAAACGCAGCAAAAACAGCTAAGTGTAATTACAATAAAAAAATGTCGCTATAAAAGACATCAACGCGCACTAGTTCGGCAAGGGAATCTATCTATGTTTAAAAAAAAATACAATAGTAACTACCGACATTTTTATCGATTTTACTTAATAGCAGGCTACATGCCCCGAACTGAATTGCATTGACATAATATTGAATTGCATTTTAATTGATTTGCATTGAATTGCATTGTCTTTTTTTTAAGTAACTAAATGAATGGCAGGTAATTGTTTACAGGCAACCAGGCAGGATTGCTTTACATTTTCATTAATAAATATTTTAATTTTATTTTATTAAACAAAAGAAACTTGCCGGATTTAGCTGCCGGATCTCGGAATATATGTAAAACATCGCATGCAGTCTCAGATCAAGAACTCGCTCCGAGTTCTTAATAGGGTGTTATCTCTAAATTCTCTCTAATATTTATAATTTATATCTAACATTTGCGGTGTAAGTGGCTCACCACGATCTAAAGCTAAAGCCAACCTTCCCTGCACGTGGTGCACCGGGCCGACTAGTAATCCTGCGGGTGAGTGACGTCACCAGAAAGAAAGGATTTGCTTTGTTGCCAGCGGGCATTGTGGCGCGTGAGCGTGGCTTCATACAAAAGATATCAACGCGTGCCCGTTTCATATTGAACCTTTAAAAGAAAATACAATACGAGTGTTATCGATAGTACGCCAAATCAGAACTCGAATGAAGTCAAATTTCAAAGGTTGAAACCTGAAATTTTCAATACAAAGGCGCCTGAATTGTGAACCAGTAACATAAATGGATTACATATATTTTTCACCACATAATTAAAAAAAGAAAATCAGTGGAAATAATGGTTAATTGTAACCTAACTGTAATACATTCATTGTTATTTAATTACTAATTAAGATTTTATTATTACAAAGACAGTCAAGCATATAACATTTTGATAGAAATCAGTTATAGTCCATTTGACTGATTTGATAAAAAAAAACCGCACAGTTCGCGACCATTTCGGTACTAACGTGAGGATGAATTGTCCGTCGATAGCGAGCGGTGCGACGACAAACATAGCAGTTTTCATACAAAAGACATCAACGCGCATTTATTTAATATGCAAGTTTTGTATGGAATGAAATTACATGAATGAAATTATATTAATATCATATTTAAATAGCCTATTAAGACAAATTGTTTTACCCAATCAAGTACAATGAAGAATAATAAAGTATTTCATTTCATATCTAAATCGTTTAATTATTACTCTTTCCTTTTTCGAGATTACATATAAATTTCTAAGGCAAAAGTTAAAAAAATGATCAAACTATAAACAATCGAGATTTTATTTTTATTTTTAGAGTATTGAGCGATTATTTTGTTTATTTCGCTATATGGGCCACTGTTATATTATATTTATCACTACTATAGTATACTACTTTTTCTTATCATATTTGTGATGATAACAATGAATCGTGGAAATTAAAACATATGAATAATCACAAAAAACCTATAAATTAAAATAAAACTAAACATTTATAAACTTAACATATTAAAGTAAGAGAAAATAAATAATAAAAGCAATGAGCTTCTAAAATATTGTGTGCATGTTGTATGTCGGCAAGAAACTTGCAACCTACTTATTTAATACAAACTTTTAATTTTAGTTGGGTAATATTTTCATATATTATTGTGTTTTGTGCGTGACTTTGCGCGTCCTACGAAATATGCATAAGTATGTTCCGTAACAATTTATTTCTATGTATTTTAATTAGAAATATTTGTTTCTACGTACAATATCATTTTTTTCAGCGCAAAACACGTTCATTGTACTTCCTCAAAATGATTTTGATTAAGTGTATTCTCGAGTATTAGTAATATAGTAAGCCACCATACAACAATGTATTGTAATACCGCGGAACAGCTCTGGCCATCACATTTTAGAACGAATGGTTTTAACATGTGATGGCCAGAGCTGTTAATTGTCTGTCTGTGAACTGTAAAAACTATTAATTGTTGGCTTAATGTGATCATGGATCACAGAATACCGATGTTACTAAGTATCTATCATAATATAAACCTATCTATCTATATGATATTAATAAACAGGCATTGCGTCAATCACTATTGCCCGAGACACCCAAGTGGGATCGTTTTATTTTCGTTAGTTTATTTTTGTTCCGGGCGTTGCCAACACTTTAACGTGCAAGATTCCAAATAACCTAATCTCTCGATCTACATAACAATACTATTAATAAGAATACTTGATATCTTTTAACGAAATAATAATAATAAATAATAATAATAATAAAAGCGCAGCACACCTCTCGACATCCCTGAGTCACTCACACCGGTGTTGCCCCCGGCCGTTTTCCTGGCATTTCGGGGGCCCATCTAGTGAGTGGCAAGCCACCGCCTGCCGCAAATAACTAGCAATAAAAGCAGTTATGGCAGGCGTCCGTCCCTCTTCTGTAATAGCCCGGTATTAAGTTCACCTAGATCTCATCTCCATAGCCCATTTATTTTCCATCACACTTCGCAATAGTCTCAACGCCTGCCGAGACCTGCTCATGGGTATGTCGTTCCATTGACATATCCTGGAGCGGGTCACGGCGGGCGTACAACATTACATCAAACTTCTCAAAGGGGCCTCTACGCGTTGGATCCATATCCCCGCGCACGCCTATCAAATGACCGGGCTTGACCCGTGATTGAAAAGAGATACATAATAATAATAAATATTTCTGGACAATTTACACATCGCCATCTAGTCCCAAATAAAGCGCAAAGCTTGTGTTATGAATACTAGACAACTGATAAACGTACTTAGATACATTTTTTTTGTAAATACATACTTATAATACATAGAAAACACCCAGACCAACACAAACAGACATGTTCATGCACACAAATGTTTGTCTTGAGCTGGAATCGAACCCGCGACCTCGGAGTCAAAGTGAGCATTGCTAACCATTCGACCACTGAGCTCGTGAAATGTATATACAAATTAAATAGTAATTGTTTTTTTATCCGATTATTAAATAAGAGACCCCCGTATTGGCGAGTTTTTTAAAGTATTTCTTCTTCGCCAATGGTCAATACCGAAATTCTAAAAGAAAAAAAAAGAAAAAAGTAAGAATATTATTTATTTGCCTCCCCGACCCGTCTGGCCAGCGTTGGGAGTGTAGGCCAAATCCTCCTTCTGTCTGGGACGGACGAGAGAGGGTCGTGCTCCTGTAGTGGAGACTAAAATGACCTGATGATGATTATTTATATAAAAGTGTAATACGTACTCACAAATGGGTCAATAGCAGAATAAATAATTTCATTATATTTCACTTCATTACTTTTTGATGATTTACTAAATAAAGTTGATACTGTTGATTGTTGGCACTTGGTGGAACATTATTATCATAACGTTATAAATAAAGCACTTGTACTGTTCCACGTTATTATATTTAATATTACCGTACCGATTGGTAGAAACACAAACACCATCTGTTTACCTTGATAATGCCTTAGCGGCGACGGTTTCGCCGCTAATATTAAATATAATAACGTGGAATAGTACAAGTGCTTTATTATAACATTATTGACTAAATAAGTTTGATGTCAAAATCTAAAATAATTTTCATGTATGGATATTTTACATGCCTGATAAATATATGTGTGAAAAACCGCATGTGCATTCTGCTAGTAACAACTTCTAGATAATAATATGTCCTTTTTATATCCCTGTACAAATGTACAGTGCAACATTGTAACAAATGTATTGATACCTTATCTAGAGTTGTAATTATATTATGTTTTACTATTCAAGGTGCAGATATATTTGAAATGGATATTAAGGAAACTATAGCAACTTACATGTATAGATCAAATTTTAGATTAAGAGAGTATAGTAATAAAAACGGTAATTTAAAAAACTAAAAAAACCCGACTGATTTTCTGTGTAATTTGGAAATGAAAAACCCCTAAAATAAGAAAACATGTAGCAGTCGGGACCCATTCTAGAAATGGAGGCTTAGTGAATTTAGAGCACATGTAGGGTCCCGACTGCTACATGTTTTCTTGTTTTAGGGGTTTTTCATTTCCAAATTACACAGAAAAGCAGTCGGGTTTTTTAGTTTTTTAAATTACCGTTTTTATTTTATGTTTTTTAGTTTTATTTATTTTGATATATGCAATTTCACTCTCACAGTAAATACATACATATCTAATGACACCCCTCAAGCTAAAATTCATCGAGCCGTTCAGACTGCGGTGTGCATTTGCATTTGAACTAGGCGCCAAAAATCCGCCATTTTGATTTATTTTTATTTTGACATACTCAGTGTCACTCTCACAGCAAATACGAATCTAACGACACCTCGCAAGCTAAAATCCATCCAGCCGTTCAGGTTGCAGAGCGTGCCAAACAATAGGCTTGTTGCCCATGTTACAAAATTATAAAAACTCTCTATCAGTAACGTAAAATACATAAAACTAGAACGATCTGCGATCTTAAAATTTTAAGAACTTATGTCCGACGTGTTTTATCGTCGATCAAAGTTTGGTGGGAAAGTCCATTTTAAAGGTATGAAATTATAAAAAATAAATATTACCATTGTAGAAACAATAAAAAATACTATAACTTTTGTTACGGCACTGGCTACATAAACGCAATATTTAACATAGCTGTCGTACAAATTTCCGATTTAATGCATATAAAATAGCATGGTGTGACGTCATAACGTGGTGGCCTTTTGTATGGAGCGTTTTCGGTATAGTCCAAAATTGTGATCTTCAAGTTATCATAACTCGAGAAGTTTTTATGCTATCGAAGTAATTATTTCACCTATATTTATATTATTGTGACGTCTTTAAATAACAACTCGAAAAAAAAAATGGGATACAAGCCTATTATACATACATGCATACATACATACATACTCTCGAAAAACATAACCCTCCTTCTGTCGCAGTCGGGTAAAAAGTATACTTTCGAGCAGTGGCGTAGGGGGCCCTTCTACTGAATATATAAATTCTACTGAATATCAGGCCTTGTGGCCTCGGGACCCCATAGCTTTGTATGGCTCATACAGCGGTGATATAGCTATAAGGGACATCATAGTCACAGTAACTTTAGTTGAGAGTAACGAAATTGGATAAAGCTTTCACAGATGTATTGCTGAAGGTTTAAAAATCAAGTGTTTGTTTCTTCTTGACAGACTGAATAGAAATGGTAAATCCATTATATTATTAATAAATAATAATTGTTTATTTTACGAAATCCACACAGACGTAGTCACGGGTTACATAAAATAGAGAAATGGTGCTTTTCTTTTGCTCATTAGCCTTTATGTACTAAAAGTGTAATTTAACGAGAAATAAACTGAATGAGTGAAGAAGAAGCAACGGAGGGAAAAAACGAATAAAAAATGCTTTTCTTCGTAGTTAGTTATGTAATTTAGTTAGCTACAAAAATGGACGAAGGGTCTTTAATGTTCAGTGTAAGTGATTACAATATGAAGGGTTGGGGTGAAGGGCTAACCAGAACTCACTCGACTAACTGCCTTGTTCTTGTTAGGACATGTAGTATTAACGAGTTTAAGTTACTAATATTAAAAGAAAATAGTATATAAATAGCCTACTTTTTTTTCCAAAATATATTATTTTGTCATCGGTGATATAAAAATAAGAAGTGATTTTTACTAACTACAAAGTGATTTTAACAAACCAATACGATATAACTTTTCAAATTATTATTTTTTAATATTTAAGTAAATTTCTTTAAATAAATTTTTTACTTAAAAAAAAATATTTAAGTAAAGTTTCAAGTGAACAAATTCTAAAAAAAAATAATGGTATATTGAAATCTGCAAGTCGCTGTTGATTGACGCTGCGATTGTGTTTTATTGTGTTTCTGTGAGTGAGTAAAATTTTCAGTAGATTCTCAAGAAGGTGTATTGGCAGTGGTGGTTGTGACAACGACTTGTGACATATTCTGTCTTGCAAGCTTCTATGTTCTGCGGTTATGGTTTCACTAATAATATATGAGAATATCACATAAATACAAATTAAGAAAATATGCACCACTTACGTTCGTATGTATTATGTTATTACGATATTCTTATTGTACAGAATGAATAAAATCATATAACAAAAAAACCAGTACAAATGCCTATCTCTCCTTTTTCTAAAATTTGATTATAAATTTGTATTATTTCTCTTCTATAGCAACCTGGGTGTAGATTCAGAAATGTCCAATTAATATTTCGATATTTTTGTATCTACACTAACGAGCCCGGTGGTGTAATGGCTAGCAATGGCCACTTTGACTCCGAGGTCGCGGGTTCGATCCCCGCACAAGACAAATATTTGAGTGCTTGAACATGTATGTTTGTCTTGCCCAGGATGTTTTCTATGTATTATTTGTATGTATTAAAAAAAAAGTTTATTCCAGTTATCTAGCACACATAGTACAAGCTCTGCTTTATTTAGGACTAGATGGCAGTGTGTAATTTGTCCAGGAAAAAAATATATATTTCATTTCACGTGACCAATATGTATTTGAAATAAAAGTATAATATTTGAAATAATTTTATTTCCTGATTTACTTGTCCTTATTACGTTTATAATTACACTAGTTAAGTCGACAGACGTTGCCCTGTCTTCTTAGTTATGAATATTTAATTCAAATTGGTTTCGCGCTAAATGACTGACAGTGCTGTCAAACGATATTAAGTTACATTTTTTTTGTTTCGTAAGAACCTTCTCCTGACATTGACAAATACAACAAAAAAGATAATAGGAATTCATACAAAATAAGACGGTTCAGAGGGGCAATTCTCTTAATTAAAATATTGTCAAAGTTCAGTTTCGATCCAGTCTCGATCTCACAAATATCACATTTGGTGTTCTCGTAACACAATATGTAACTTCAAAATTAAATTTAAGCGATATTATGTCGAAATATGAGTGAAAATTAAATAAACTAAGAATGTTACTTTGCCAACAACAAGAATTGATAATAATTAATTAATGAAATCAAGTATATAATTTTAGTCAATTCACAATTCAATCTCGATTCGGTCAACTTTCAATCTGCGTTCGTAGAAAAATTACGAGAATTGGCCTTATGATATTCGTTACTCCAACAGTAAATAATAAAATAAATTTTATTGCGTTATTACTTTGTTGATATATACATATCTCTGAACAGTCTTATTTTGTATCAGTGTGGTTAATGCAGCCTCGGACATTTAATTTTTATTTTTTTTATATTATAACTAGTAATAATATCTACTAGAGTTAATAGAAATGAGGATGGAAATACAAAGTAAGCTAGTGGTTCTACATTCTAAGCTGATGCTGATTCCTAATGAATTTTTGAATGCAAAAATTAACTTTAGATTGTTAATTGATTCAGGTGTTATTTTGCGGAAGTCAAATTTACAGGCAATGTGGTTTACACTACTTTGCGTGCGATGCAAAGTAGTGTAGATCAAATTGCCTGTAACTAGATTGTTAGTACTAAGCTATTTCTCAATTTTTTAAATATATATTATCAAAATAATATACGTCACATGCGTTAATATGGCTATGGTAACCACGTCACATCAGGCGGCGCTAGTCTGCCACGCGACGTATTATAAAAAAATAATAATCTTAAAATTAATTAAGACTCATTATGACCGTAGGATCGCGCTGGATGCAAGCCGCTTCCAACCGGTCTTATTGGAGATCTAGAGGGGAGGCCTATGTCCAGCAGTGGCCTTTCAATGGCTGAGAAGAAGAAGAAGAAGAAGAATCTTAAAATGTTTTGTGTATTTTACGATATCGATAAATATTGTTTAGTAAGTAGTTTATTGTGTTTAACTTAGCTGGTGGTAATAGATAGAATATGCTTTGGTTGCATAATACAAATTAAAAGTATAGTTAATCAACAAATAATTACAAACTTGTATATATGCAACAAGGCGGCCTTATTGAAACACTGGTGCTTTATCGATAAAGTTAAAGGTGTCTGACTTAAACTTAAGGACCTATTTTTGATAGGCTTAATTGATCAGGCTCCAGAGCCGTTGCATCATGGATCGAATAAAACACTGCATTTTTAATGAGAGTGGGTGTATAACGAGCAGCTCGTTGGAGTCGTTACGGGTGTCAGTTTTAATTGATCACTCAAGTTAAGCAACGGCGACCATAACCTGTCTAAGGGTGGGCTTGGTTATCTCGATCTCCTTCGTGCTTTAGAGGGCACGTAAAGTCGTCGGTCGGTTATTTTCTTTAGATTAGTTGTTAAACCAAGTCAGTGGTTTTTGGGCGACTTGAAAATACTGGCCGCGGCCAACCCACAATTGAGCAATGAGGTAAAGTATGCTCTAAACCCTTTTGATAAAGGGGAGATCCGTAACCAGCAGTGGGATAGATATGAGTTAGGAATGCGGATATAAAATATTAGATCAATTGGAAAGAAGGTTTATATTTATTAATACCTAAGCAAATGCTATAACCTCACTGAGATGAAGTAATTATCAAAATTAATGCCCTAAATTTTAAAGTAGTTAATCTAAGTATTTAGTATCAAAGTAATAGGACAATAGAGATTCATCATCATCATCATTATCAGCCTATATCTACCCACTGCTGAATATAAGCCTTTCCCAATGCTTTCCACTATTTGACCTCCGCTTTTCAAATCCAACCGCTACCAGCCCCCTTACCACCATCTCTTATTGCGATTCAATAACTGAAGAGTCGTTTATTCATTGGTATGAATAAGCATTCTATTCAGTTATTGAATCGCAATAAGAGATGGTGGTAAGGGGGCAGGCACTTTTTTGAGGTAGTAGGTCCATCTAGAGAGAGAGAGCGCCCTAGACTTCGTCGCCCCGTACATATCCTTCACTCTCGGATATTCTTCCCCATCTGCCATTGCTGACTCGGCAGATGTGGTCAGCCCACTGCCACTTTAGCTTGCTGACTCTGAGAGCTATGTCGACCACTTTGGTTCTCCGTGGAAATTTTCCATTCCGGATTAGATCCATAGAGAAACACCAAGCATTGCTCTCTTCATCGCTCGCTGCGCGACATTTAGTCTGTGAACCAGCCCAATAACAGTCAGCGTCCAAGTCTCTGCACAGTAGGTAATAGCGGGCAGGACACACTGATTGAACACTCTAGTCTTTTAGCATTGGGGTATATCTGCCGTGAGGATGTGTCGAAGCTTTCCAAAAACTGCCCGAGTCGAATGCGTCTATCGATCTCTTAGTTGAAATTACCCCGGCCCAGCCGTATGGGATATCCGAGGTAATATAATACAGGTTATGATAGTTAATATTTCCATGTAGGATAGCAATAATCTGCACATATGTGGAAGAAATTTTATTACAAGTATTGAATTATTTATGTTTTTTTTTTTATATTCAGTGTCATGTTTTAAAAAAGTTATATTTCAATATTAAAATTGTCAATAGGCTTTAATGTGTTACATAGATATTCATATAAATTTGGAATTTTGATGATAAGAATTTGGCAAAGTCTTTCTTTTAAAACATACTTTATATGCAATTTGGCAAACTAATGGCATTTTCGTATCCTTTCTACATTAACGTTTCCTTTATACATATTTAATTTTCATAAAAAAATATACGAAAATAATCTAGAACAGAAACATTGCCATTTATAATTCCCATTAGAAATGCAAATTTAGCCCAAATAGCTCCCATTTATCCATTCAGATCCAAACGTCAATAAATCTATACTAAGATGTTTATTACATATAAATTCTCTACAAGACAGCTTTGTGTTAAACTGAATTAATTACAAAATTAATCTTATGTATAAATCGATAACCCCACTTCCATTGCACTTGACGGCTTGACGCCACACAGTCGTCTCTTTTACACAGTATAAAACATGAGTAAGATAGGAACAGCATTAGACATTATTCGCTAAAGTGTACGCACACTTGCGCCCGCGCAGAAAAGGATTAGAGAAAAGTTTGAAATAGTTCTTCGGCCCGTCATTCGTTGGTGAGATCGCGAGCGGGTCGCTCGCGTTCAAAGCAGACTCAGCACTACGTACCATTTCATTCACGCACTCAGATCTCCGAGATCAATGACCGGCTTTTTAGTTTTTTTGCGAGTTCGCGAACAGCTGACGAAAATCACATGTGTGATTTAGTGTGTGTTCGATTCGAGTGTTGTGTTCGTGTGTTGTGTTTGATTTTTGTGTGCTGTGATTAAATTTTGTGTCAGCTGATTCGCAGGTGAGTAGGTTTATTATTTTTTGATAATAAATACGTGGGCATAATGTCTAGGAAATATTTGATAGCGTTTTTACGTACGTTACGTACGTCTATGTATCTTAGTGGCAATGGGGTATAAATCGTTTTTGATTATTCTTTTGTTTAAAACCTTCGTGTTTGTCTGTTTTACCAACTGAAAGATAACTGTATGGCACCAGACTTGTACCAGAGTGTTGATCTTCTTTTTGCAAATAAGTCGGAAAATTCTATATTAAATGAAAGCTTTGGAGATTTTCCTGAATTTAACAGAGAGTTTTCCGACGCATTTAGTCTTTTGCAGGAGTAAACCTAGTTTGTTTCTTTAGCAAATAGAAAAACGAAAATGATACGTTATTACTTTTATTAATAATTTCACTAATCAATGCTTCTGGTACTTCTTTTATTTTATTTATCGATATAACAAAATCAATTTGCTAAGTTACTTTGCAAAAGTAAATGCAAAATTGCAGTGTGCACAATAATAGAAAAGCCGTGACATTGAATCGGTATGACTCAATATATTTTTGTGAGACATTTTTTTAATGAATTCGTGGAAATACGAGTAGATACAGTCTATCCAGATTTACTTAGAATTTATAGATATTTACAAATCACTATAGAAACTTAAGTAAATACTTATTTAAACTGCGCCTAAGTGTGATCTGTATATACCTAATCAATAATCCATACATATTTAATACACAACCAAATAAACATTTATTGTTATTTGTAAAATGGAAACAACAACGTTGTTAATATTTTTTTTAAATAAAATGTGATTAGAAAGTTATTTAGTTGACACCCATATCCCAGCACTGGGAAGAATAAGGATTGACGATGACGATATAATAATATAATTAAACTTAGTAATTAAATTAAATAATATAATTAAACTTCTATAGTTAAGTAATATTACTTTATATAAAACTACATATATATGTAGTTGCGAAAAATTTTAATTAATTCAATATTAATTAGGCAAAAACTGTTTTTTCCGTCATTTATTTTGATGGTATAATTATAAATAGAACCACAGATAAATTATTACTGTAGATAAATAATTATTATTTCAAGCATAGTATATGAATTCATGAAACAATTGAGAATTATTGTAGAATATTTAATAAAGTCCGAGCTTTCTCAACCATAAATTGACAGAGAGAAAATTTTGTGGGATTAAATTCTACCTAGGCGGGAAGGGTCAATTTTCCATTTTTAAAATACTTATAATATTCTGGCAAGTGAGCAAAATCAACTAATTAAATAATGATGATATATATGTGTTGTTCATCACCTAACTCAACGGAGGCCCACTGGACTCCTATTTGAATTTGCAGGATACAAGATAAACCTAACCGACAAACGACCCTTGGAAAGATTTTCTTGCATCTTTCACTATAATATCTTCTGAATTTTAAATACATTACTGGCATGCGTTCGACATTCTATAGAATGCCTAGGTAATGTATAAAGTAAACAATTTTCTTATACTTTACCGGAAATTTTAGGCATTTTATAGAATATCGCATTTTACAGCTTGCCGAAAACATCTATATTTTATGCAAATCGTAATGGTTTATTTAGGTGTTAATGGCGCATTAATTTACTCGTTAAGGCGATGAAGTTTCATATATTTTACTATTTTAATTACTAAAATTTGGTGTTGGAATACAAATTGAAGCGCAGCCATGGTAGTAACATTTTGATTTCACGTACTTTCTCGACTTAGGATTTGGTATATGTTTAATTTTTTTGACGTTTACGTGTACTTTTAACTGACTTCATAAAATGAGGTTCTCAATTCGACTGTACATTTTATGTGTATTTAACCACTGAACTTTCTTCTGGAACCAATTTTGATGATTCTTTTATATTTGAAAGCAGCTGCTTCTCATGTGTTTCCACTGAAATTTGTAAAACAATGAGACAAGTAATTTTTGAAAAAATCCTGAGAAATGCGTATTTAATTGACTTCGATACATTGAAGTCGCCTCATATTTCTTTAAACAGTTATTTAGAGTGATTGTAATCGATAAATAATTAAATATTCCTGGACAAATTACACACGGCCATCTAGTCCTAAACTAAGCAAAGCTTATACCATAGTACAACAATACAATACTTAAATACATTTTTTTAAAATACATACATAAAAAAACACCCAGATCAAGACAAACAGACACGTTCAAGCACACAAATATTTGTCTTGTGCGGGGATCGAACCCGCGACCCCGGAGTTAAACTAGACACACTAGGCTTGTCAATATATTATTTATTTAGGTAGTCATTATATTTTATCTCGTTTTATTGTACCAGGAAAATGCACATAAGTATAAAATATAAGACAAATTTATATATAAATAAAAATGAATGTTTTCTATGCATTCGTATACCGCCCATCCGATAAACTTTGGTATATTATTCTGGGTATATCCGTTTAGACAGGACAACGTCTGTCAGGTCGGATATCAGTCTATTCTTCCATTAGATTAGTATTTCTTCCGGGTTAGAATCCCTTACTAGCTGGAACAGATCCTGTCATATTAATCACAGAATACTAAAATGGATCAGTATAAAATTACAAGGGCGATGGATGAGTAAGTTTTTTCTTATTATTACTATTTTTATACTACGTCGCGTAGCAGACAAGCATACGACCCGCCTGATGTGAAGCGGTGACCGTAGCCATAGTAACGCTCGCAACGTAAAAATATCGCTCGTGCGCCGCCACCCCCGCTGCTAACGCAGCATCTCTTTCCGTTCTGGGACCTCATTCACTCGCAGGAACACAACAACCCTCAAGAGAATTGTTATTTGGCTGCTGTATTCTGTGGATGCAGTGGTGGTGGGTGGTAGGTGGAGGTACATTCCCCAGCCGCGTAGCTTACAATTTACGCTTCCTACCTCTCTTTTCGCCAGAGCTTCGTTTGTAAGTCAGCAGCGTGCACCGCGTGCAGGTGAAGTTGGCTTTGGTTCAAAGATGTTGACTAACCACTTGCACCCCAAAAAAAAAGTTAGGAGTGAGGAGACTTTCATTCACGGCATTTTGTGTTCAATTATATGTTGACGAGCTCGGTGGTCAAATGGATTACAATGGCTACTTTAACAGGTCGCGGGTTCGATCCCCACACGAAATAAACATTTGTGTGCATGAACATGGCTGTTTGTCTTGATCTGGGTGTTTTTTTTGTATTGTAAGTATTTACAAAAAAAAATGAATTTAAGTATAATATGAAATATATATTACTATATAATTCAGGACATATAAATCAAGTTCATAAACATAAGCACATTATTTCAATAACAATAGCACATAATCTCAAAATATTACGTTATTTTTCAATTTACAATAATAAATAAATAAACTTAAAGCTAACTTATACTAAGAAACTTTATATTATTTAATTTAATTTTATATTATAAAATTAAATTAAATAATATAAAGTTTATTATAAGTTAAATATTATTAATTAAAAAAGATTATCTTCCCAATTATTACGAAGATAATCTTTTTTATTTGGATTTTGATACGTTAAGACTTTTTTAACTTTACTATTGAGGTTGTATGTGAGGAGATGCTTCGTTAGTAGCGGGGGTGCCAAGCCGTGTCCTGGACTCCTTGTATGGCTATAGTAACCACTTTGCATCTGGCATTTACCAACTAACATCATAACCGGCGTTCTATAAAAAAATATCCTAAATAGATTAGATTTTTCCTTAGAGTGTCCGTGGATGGGTTTATTTACGAACTCCCTTGTGCTTCGGGGGCCACGTTGAGCTAAGTCAGGGCTCTTTAGGTGGCATGAATACATTGGCCTATACGCAGTTGAGCAGCGTGGTGGAGTTTGCTCTAAATCCCGAGGGTAAACACATATTCCAGCAATAGGATGGATAAGGGTTGACGACGAGGGTGGTTTGCGATGCTTAGAAATTATAGCACATTAATAAAATATACTCGGTAAAATATTTTCTGGCCTAAAAGTAAAAAAATAAATAACAATTTCAATAATAAATTTCGAAATTGTTATTTATTTTTTATGTTGTTTCAAATAAGTACTTAGTAAACATTCGTTTCCATTTGCGATATTTTGAAATTATAGTAATTAATCTCTTAAAATAAAAAAAAGTTTGATCATCATCATTATCTCGTCCGTCCTAGACGGAAAGAGGATTTGGCCTAAACTCCCCACGCTGGCCAAACGGGTTGGGGAGGCCTGATCGATATTTGATAATGTATTTCCCTTAGTCGCCTTGTACGACATCCACGGGAAGAAACGGAGTGATTCTATTCTAGTTTGCCGGAAACCACACGGCCATAAATTTATAATACCAATCTGATTGATCACTGGACAGATCGAGGTGAAATTTATCGTATAGTTAGTTATCGGCATCGACCCATCATCATCACGCTGAAATATGTTTGTAAACATTTTTAACAGTAGTCCGGGAGCACTTCAAACTGATCTTGCAAGTTAAATTCACATCGCAAGATTTAGCTGAAATTTGTCACATAAGTATGGTTCTTGTGATTATGAACGATTAAATAAATGTACTCGTACCTACCCATATTTAAGCACAAAATATCGTAAATATACTAAGTAAATAAATAAATATTATTTGGGCAAAAATACTTGAGAACCTCCTTTTTTGATTGGCTGTCGGTAAAAATATGAATTATTTAATGCCGAATAAAAAAGACATATATTTGAGCTGGTAAAATACTTCCATAAGTGCCTTATCTCTGTGTGTTTAGAACTGCTTCGAAAAAAATTAATTCATTATAAGCAAGCAATAATGCAAAGACAGAGAAAACTATAGACAAACGTCTAATAAAAAAGCGCAATACATATAGAAATCTGACTTATTCCTCGACATACTCTGATATGACATGATCTGATATATTATCGGGACAAGCTCGGTGGTCGAATGGCTAGCAATGGTCACTTTGACTCCGAAGTTGCGAGTTCGATCCCCGCACATGACAAATATTTGTGTGCCTGAACAAGTCTGTTTGTGTGTTTTCTATGTATTATATGTATCTATTTACAAAAAAATGTATTAATGTACATACATCAGTTATCTAGTACCCATAGTTCAAGCTTTGCTTAGTTTGGGACTAGATGGCGCTGTGTAATATGTAAAGGAATATTTATTATTATTATTCTCCATCTCTCATTTGCCAACGACTGACAGGCGTCTATAAAACGTATTATACATCTATGCAGAAATGCGACTGGACGGTTTCAGTTATGCTCAAAATGAAATAGTAGCGGTCACGTAAATTCTATATTAAATGAAAGCTTTGGAGATTTTCCTGAATTTAACAGAGAGTTTTCCGACGCATTTAGTCTTTTGCAGGAGTAAACCTAGTTTGTTTCTTTAGCAAATAGAAAAACGAAAATGATACGTTATTACTTTTATTAATAATTTCACTAATCAATGCTTCTGGTACTTCTTTTATTTTATTTATCGATATAACAAAATCAATTTGCTAAGTTACTTTGCAAAAGTAAATGCAAAATTGCAGTGTGCACAATAATAGAAAAGCCGTGACATTGAATCGGTATGACTCAATATATTTTTGTGAGACATTTTTTTAATGAATTCGTGGAAATACGAGTAGATACAGTCTATCCAGATTTACTTAGAATTTATAGATATTTACAAATCACTATAGAAACTTAAGTAAATACTTATTTAAACTGCGCCTAAGTGTGATCTGTATATACCTAATCAATAATCCATACATATTTAATACACAACCAAATAAACATTTATTGTTATTTGTAAAATGGAAACAACAACGTTGTTAATATTTTTTTTAAATAAAATGTGATTAGAAAGTTATTTAGTTGACACCCATATCCCAGCACTGGGAAGAATAAGGATTGACGATGACGATATAATAATATAATTAAACTTAGTAATTAAATTAAATAATATAATTAAACTTCTATAGTTAAGTAATATTACTTTATATAAAACTACATATATATGTAGTTGCGAAAAATTTTAATTAATTCAATATTAATTAGGCAAAAACTGTTTTTTCCGTCATTTATTTTGATGGTATAATTATAAATAGAACCACAGATAAATTATTACTGTAGATAAATAATTATTATTTCAAGCATAGTATATGAATTCATGAAACAATTGAGAATTATTGTAGAATATTTAATAAAGTCCGAGCTTTCTCAACCATAAATTGACAGAGAGAAAATTTTGTGGGATTAAATTCTACCTAGGCGGGAAGGGTCAATTTTCCATTTTTAAAATACTTATAATATTCTGGCAAGTGAGCAAAATCAACTAATTAAATAATGATGATATATATGTGTTGTTCATCACCTAACTCAACGGAGGCCCACTGGACTCCTATTTGAATTTGCAGGATACAAGATAAACCTAACCGACAAACGACCCTTGGAAAGATTTTCTTGCATCTTTCACTATAATATCTTCTGAATTTTAAATACATTACTGGCATGCGTTCGACATTCTATAGAATGCCTAGGTAATGTATAAAGTAAACAATTTTCTTATACTTTACCGGAAATTTTAGGCATTTTATAGAATATCGCATTTTACAGCTTGCCGAAAACATCTATATTTTATGCAAATCGTAATGGTTTATTTAGGTGTTAATGGCGCATTAATTTACTCGTTAAGGCGATGAAGTTTCATATATTTTACTATTTTAATTACTAAAATTTGGTGTTGGAATACAAATTGAAGCGCAGCCATGGTAGTAACATTTTGATTTCACGTACTTTCTCGACTTAGGATTTGGTATATGTTTAATTTTTTTGACGTTTACGTGTACTTTTAACTGACTTCATAAAATGAGGTTCTCAATTCGACTGTACATTTTATGTGTATTTAACCACTGAACTTTCTTCTGGAACCAATTTTGATGATTCTTTTATATTTGAAAGCAGCTGCTTCTCATGTGTTTCCACTGAAATTTGTAAAACAATGAGACAAGTAATTTTTGAAAAAATCCTGAGAAATGCGTATTTAATTGACTTCGATACATTGAAGTCGCCTCATATTTCTTTAAACAGTTATTTAGAGTGATTGTAATCGATAAATAATTAAATATTCCTGGACAAATTACACACGGCCATCTAGTCCTACCTAAACTAAGCAAAGCTTGTACCATAGTACAACAATACAATACTTAAATACATTTTTTTAAAATACATACATAAAAAAACACCCAGATCAAGACAAACAGACACGTTCAAGCACACAAATATTTGTCTTGTGCGGGGATCGAACCCGCGACCCCGGAGTTAAACTAGACACACTAGGCTTGTCAATATATTATTTATTTAGGTAGTCATTATATTTTATCTCGTTTTATTGTACCAGGAAAATGCACATAAGTATAAAATATAAGACAAATTTATATATAAATAAAAATGAATGTTTTCTATGCATTCGTATACCGCCCATCCGATAAACTTTGGTATATTATTCTGGGTATATCCGTTTAGACAGGACAACGTCTGTCAGGTCGGATATCAGTCTATTCTTCCATTAGATTAGTATTTCTTCCGGGTTAGAATCCCTTACTAGCTGGAACAGATCCTGTCATATTAATCACAGAATACTAAAATGGATCAGTATAAAATTACAAGGGCGATGGATGAGTAAGTTTTTTCTTATTATTACTATTTTTATACTACGTCGCGTAGCAGACAAGCATACGACCCGCCTGATGTGAAGCGGTGACCGTAGCCATAGTAACGCTCGCAACGTAAAAATATCGCTCGTGCGCCGCCACCCCCGCTGCTAACGCAGCATCTCTTTCCGTTCTGGGACCTCATTCACTCGCAGGAACACAACAACCCTCAAGAGAATTGTTATTTGGCTGCTGTATTCTGTGGATGCAGTGGTGGTGGGTGGTAGGTGGAGGTACATTCCCCAGCCGCGTAGCTTACAATTTACGCTTCCTACCTCTCTTTTCGCCAGAGCTTCGTTTGTAAGTCAGCAGCGTGCACCGCGTGCAGGTGAAGTTGGCTTTGGTTCAAAGATGTTGACTAACCACTTGCACCCCAAAAAAAAAGTTAGGAGTGAGGAGACTTTCATTCACGGCATTTTGTGTTCAATTATATGTTGACGAGCTCGGTGGTCAAATGGATTACAATGGCTACTTTAACAGGTCGCGGGTTCGATCCCCACACGAAATAAACATTTGTGTGCATGAACATGGCTGTTTGTCTTGATCTGGGTGTTTTTTTTGTATTGTAAGTATTTACAAAAAAAAATGAATTTAAGTATAATATGAAATATATATTACTATATAATTCAGGACATATAAATCAAGTTCATAAACATAAGCACATTATTTCAATAACAATAGCACATAATCTCAAAATATTACGTTATTTTTCAATTTACAATAATAAATAAATAAACTTAAAGCTAACTTATACTAAGAAACTTTATATTATTTAATTTAATTTTATATTATAAAATTAAATTAAATAATATAAAGTTTATTATAAGTTAAATATTATTAATTAAAAAAGATTATCTTCCCAATTATTACGAAGATAATCTTTTTTATTTGGATTTTGATACGTTAAGACTTTTTTAACTTTACTATTGAGGTTGTATGTGAGGAGATGCTTCGTTAGTAGCGGGGGTGCCAAGCCGTGTCCTGGACTCCTTGTATGGCTATAGTAACCACTTTGCATCTGGCATTTACCAACTAACATCATAACCGGCGTTCTATAAAAAAATATCCTAAATAGATTAGATTTTTCCTTAGAGTGTCCGTGGATGGGTTTATTTACGAACTCCCTTGTGCTTCGGGGGCCACGTTGAGCTAAGTCAGGGCTCTTTAGGTGGCATGAATACATTGGCCTATACGCAGTTGAGCAGCGTGGTGGAGTTTGCTCTAAATCCCGAGGGTAAACACATATTCCAGCAATAGGATGGATAAGGGTTGACGACGAGGGTGGTTTGCGATGCTTAGAAATTATAGCACATTAATAAAATATACTCGGTAAAATATTTTCTGGCCTAAAAGTAAAAAAATAAATAACAATTTCAATAATAAATTTCGAAATTGTTATTTATTTTTTATGTTGTTTCAAATAAGTACTTAGTAAACATTCGTTTCCATTTGCGATATTTTGAAATTATAGTAATTAATCTCTTAAAATAAAAAAAAGTTTGATCATCATCATTATCTCGTCCGTCCTAGACGGAAAGAGGATTTGGCCTAAACTCCCCACGCTGGCCAAACGGGTTGGGGAGGCCTGATCGATATTTGATAATGTATTTCCCTTAGTCGCCTTGTACGACATCCACGGGAAGAAACGGAGTGATTCTATTCTAGTTTGCCGGAAACCACACGGCCATAAATTTATAATACCAATCTGATTGATCACTGGACAGATCGAGGTGAAATTTATCGTATAGTTAGTTATCGGCATCGACCCATCATCATCACGCTGAAATATGTTTGTAAACATTTTTAACAGTAGTCCGGGAGCACTTCAAACTGATCTTGCAAGTTAAATTCACATCGCAAGATTTAGCTGAAATTTGTCACATAAGTATGGTTCTTGTGATTATGAACGATTAAATAAATGTACTCGTACCTACCCATATTTAAGCACAAAATGTCGTAAATATACTAAGTAAATAAATAAATATTATTTGGGCAAAAATACTTGAGAACCTCCTTTTTTGATTGGCTGTCGGTAAAAATATGAATTATTTAATGCCGAATAAAAAAGACATATATTTGAGCTGGTAAAATACTTCCATAAGTGCCTTATCTCTGTGTGTTTAGAACTGCTTCGAAAAAAATTAATTCATTATAAGCAAGCAATAATGCAAAGACAGAGAAAACTATAGACAAACGTCTAATAAAAAAGCGCAATACATATAGAAATCTGACTTATTCCTCGACATACTCTGATATGACATGATCTGATATATTATCGGGACAAGCTCGGTGGTCGAATGGCTAGCAATGGTCACTTTGACTCCGAAGTTGCGAGTTCGATCCCCGCACATGACAAATATTTGTGTGCCTGAACAAGTCTGTTTGTGTGTTTTCTATGTATTATATGTATCTATTTACAAAAAAATGTATTAATGTACATACATCAGTTATCTAGTACCCATAGTTCAAGCTTTGCTTAGTTTGGGACTAGATGGCGCTGTGTAATATGTAAAGGAATATTTATTATTATTATTCTCCATCTCTCATTTGCCAACGACTGACAGGCGTCTATAAAACGTATTATACATCTATGCAGAAATGCGACTGGACGGTTTCAGTTATGCTCAAAATGAAATAGTAGCGGTCACGTAAAAAACAAATATGAATAATTCATATAATGTTCATTTTTAATAGGTCTATGCCGTGAATAATGTTTAAAACAACAGTTCGGTCACGGTTATCATTTTTACTTTAACAAAATTCACTTTTTTAGGTTTTAACTGAACTAAAATGTCGCCAGTTGTTATTTATTTAGTGGGATAACTGCTATTAATTTGTATGCCACGGTCGTAACCGCAAAATTAAGGCAATTAACCATTTTTAAAAAAGAAGAGTCCTGTGTTTTTTTTTCACATTTTGGGATGTCATCTCAATGTCGTCTTTAGAGCCAAAGCTGTGTGATGCACACGGAATTAAAATCAAATCTATATACCTACTTGGTCTGTGGTGATACACTATGCCTACTAGCAAACAAGGCTCTGGCGCAAGAGAACTAGGAAAGTACCTTCACCTGACAGACAAAACTGAAGAGGGGAAGTCAAATTCCAAAAGCTTCCTACACCTACTAATTTCTTCTGATTAAATTCGTTGTGAGTTCCTAGGCAGCCGTAGTTTTGCCCCCGGGACTGCAGTGACTTTCATTGTTCATTGCCTTTTTTATGGTTGCCGCTGTTAATTCTGGCTACACAGGAAACTCTAGTGGTGGTTGGCCCCCGTTCAGAAAAAAAAAGACTGATGTGAGAGCCGATGGGAATGTTGACCGCGGGCTGTAAAAAACAACGTAAGACCGCCCCCCACTCTAGTTCTAGGTGAAGTTTTAATATGTGGACCGACGGTTTGATAAAGATACCAGCCCCCTTACCACCATCTCTTATTGCGATTCAATAACTGAATAGATTGCTTATTCATACCAATGAATAAGCGACTCTATTTCAAATTTTATAGAGTCTCTATTCAATTATTGAATCGCAATAAGAAATGGTGGCAAGGGGGCAGGGAGCCTATGGTTGCAAACGGTACGAAACCGGTCATTGTGGATGTCTGTGGAGGAGGCCTGTGTTCAATAGTGGCTTTTTGGCTGAAATGTCTTTTTTTTATAATAGTTACAATCTACAGACGCGGGATCCGAACCTTTTGTTAAATAAGTAGCCACTATTTAACAATAGGTTCGGATAGTCTATGATCGGAAAGTCTATGATGATGAAAATTATAAGTATAGACTACGGTAACCACTTAACATTAGGCAGGCGGTATTTTTTTTTCATCGTATGGTTTTTTATAACCGTAATTAATTCTCCATATGTAGTGATAAAAGATTCTTATTTTTTGTTTTTATAATTAATTATATTTAAAAGTATTTCAATTAAACTGGTTCAAACACCACCATTCATTCATAAAACCTGTTCTTTGATATTTAAAAAATTAAAAAAACGTTTCGCCTCAGTGGTAGGTATTAAAAGTTGCTTCTGTAGTATGTTACATTATCATTATATATATTTTTTATGTTAAACGTTAATTACAGGACGGTAATTGAGAAGCTCGATGGCGTCGTTGCGCGTATCTGTTTAATCGAACATGCAAGTTAAGCAACGTCAATTGTAGCCTATCCATGGATGGGTTAATTTATTTCAAGCTCCTCCGTGCTTCGAAGCGCACGTTAAGCCATCGGTTCCGGCTGTTGTCGTTAGATGACGATCGTTAAGCTAAATCAGTGGCCTTTAGGCAGCTTGAAAACACTGTAAAACGCTGTAAATGCTCACAACATGAAATATCACTCGCGCACCGTTAAAAGTTATTGAAATTCGTAAAGAAGCTGGAAGGCTTTCATAATACTGAAATACTGGTGACCTGTTCCACAGGTTCCTCTGAACCTACATCAGGCACCAGTCTCTCACAAGCACTTGATATTTGTATGTTAAGTTTCAATGTATAGCATTTACTTGTGAGAGAAAATAAACAATTATATTATTTAAAAAAAAAACTGTTATAGTACTCACTTACATTTAATGAAATACTTATTTTTTAAAAAGAAAAAGAACAAAAATATATTTTGTTCAAAGCTTTTATTTGTGTTCACATTTCGTCAGATGTTTTTTTATTGTCGCCTTAAAAGTAGGTTTATGAATTATTTAATTTATTTTCTCTGACTCAAAAAAGTATAAGTAAGATATAGGCAAGAATTTGTTATTGGCAATTTGAATTTGTTATTATAAAGCCAGGTTATATTGTGCCCAAAGTCGATCATTGTCGAAGTTTGCGATTTGTATAGTCAGCAGTGTCCTTTTTTATGAAATAACGATGAATTTTTTAATATCTTTTATGGTTATGTTTTTTAAACAAAAAGAAGGGAGGAGTTTACGATGGCAGCGGGGATGGCGCGTGAGCGTAACTATTAATATTGGAACTTTGCAAGCGTCTACAGGCTACGGTCACAGCTTTACTGTTTACATCTGCCATCCGATCAGACATAGTATAATTTTAACAAAAAAAAAAACCGACTCCAAACATTGCTCTACATTACGTATTGCCTATATATACCTACATTAGTAGATACAGGCTGATGATGATGATGAAAAAAATATGGGACCAAGTCGGTTTATAAATAACGGAGTCATGAAATAACAAACCTAATAATGGGTAGATACAGGCTGCTGGTGATGATGATGATGATGAAAAAAAATGGGACCAATCTGGAAGTATACTCTTTCAAATAAAAAAGTTTTTTTTAATCGGTTTATAAATCACTGAGTAATTAAGTAACAAACATTAAAAAAAAATACAGGCGAATTGAGAACCTCCTCCTTTTTTCGAGTCGGTTAAAAAGAAAAAATAAACTAAGTATTCCCTGAACATAAATTTGAATGATTGTGTTTACATTTTCTAATTTATGTTCGATGGTTAAACAAGAGACAAACATACATAAACATGTTTTGTTTTTGCTCTAAATATTTTGAGGTTCTCACTCGCAAATTAAAATTCTCTCTGTTCAATGGCCGCATGAACGCGCGCGTCGGCATTTTGACGGCCATTTTTACTCTTGTTGCGTTTGCTTGTCTGTTCGTGTTATTTTTTTTTTCATATTGCGTCCGGTGGTAGACGTCTACCCGCCTGATTTGAAGCGCTTACCGAAGCTATAACGTTTGCAACATGTAATCCACCGTCGGTCACCCACCCCCGTTGCCATCGCAGCAACTCCTTCCTGACTCGCAGAAACACACCAACCCTCAAGTAAATTGTTATTGGCTAGTATTCTGTGAGGTGAAGAAGCATCTTGCACGGCATGGCAATGTCAATTGGATACTAAGGCCTTTTGTCGATACAATTTGTGCCCTCTTCTCGCTTAACATCAAGCGAAATGGGGACAATATGCTGAGCTATTATAAAAAAAAGATGGAGGTACCCTATCTCCTGGCACAAGACTGGGGAAAGAGTCTCCCTAACTCTCTTTTCCCAGTCGACAGAGTTATAACCTGCACATGGTGTTCTAACCTACGCAATGAAATTTGTTTTTCCATTTTACTTATTTTAAACAATTTGTGAATATATTTTATAAGTACACTTTGGATATTAAGATGTGACTTATGCATTACAGTTAGTTAGTTACAGACCTACCTCGTCAGCGTATGTGTAACTTTAGAAGATATTATGTAAGTACAATTTCTAGTAGTTAGTAGGAAATGTAATTAATAATTATAATTAATTTAACAATAATAGGTACTACCGCTCCGTTCCTCGATTCATGCGATCGACTGTAAAATTTTAATGTTTTCTAGTATTTCTCAATATATGTTAATATTGTATTCTGTTTTTGAGAGATAAATGTCTTAAACCATAAGTATGATACATATAAATGTATATAAACATATAATAAAGTCTATTACACTTTATAAAGTCTATTACACTATCGGAGACATTTTATAAAGTCTATTACACTATCGGAGTTAGAGTTACTAATAAATAAAAAAGTGAAAATAATAAAACCCTAGAAATTCTGAAATGACGGCCGCAGTATTTTGTAGAGCGTCCTTACTATCGGGTGGACACCCTAAGTTTTTTGTGTCACAATTCCTGGGGAAAGCCATAGTGGGGGTCCCTAACAATGCTGTAATGAGGATAACTTGTTTATTTGTTTATTCGAGTTAACGTCTCGAACTACTGAACCGATTATAATTATTTCACCGTTACGGCGACACTCGCTTTAAGGATTATAATCGGACTCACCGCCATAATAGGTTTATTATAACTGACTGTTTGTTTTAGGACAGGCATTGACAGGGGTTCATGACTGTTTTTTATACCACCAAAGTAGAAAGCAACCGGAGGCCTAATACGGGACGGGGCACCACACATTCCCACCACTGTATCTCCTGTGTAGCCAGGATTAACAGCGGCGACCGTCAAAAAAGGCAATAAACAGTGAAGTCCATTGCACTCCCGGGGGTAAAACTACGGCTGCCTTGGAACTCACAACGAATTTAATCAGAAGAAATTAGTAGGAGTAAGAAGCTTTTGGAATTTGACAACCGGAGGAAGCCTGCTTAATTTTTTTTATATAAGAGAGGGGGCAAATGAGCGTGTGGGTCCCCTGGGGAAAAGCAATCGCCATGGAGATCAGTAACACCAAGGCTTCGCCAATCCATTGCCAGCCTTTTAGGGGAAATATAGACTCTGTTCTTGAAGGCTCCCATGTCGTAATTATTCGGAAATACCGCTGAGGGAAGTTGATTCCACAGTTTCACCGTTCGTGCTATAAAATGTCTTAGGAAACGTACTGTAGCAGATTGCCAATTAACATATGATGATATGGATGGATTGCTTATGGATAAATGTTTCTTTAAAGCAGTTACCGAGTTATCATAGCATAATACTGAGAAACCTCAATTTGCTGTGGCTCCACAATTCCTTTATACATCACTCAGTGTCGCCAAGATTATTAGGCTTCGCGACGAGATCTCCAGCAAGATAAATAAATAGTATAATAAATATTACTGAACAAATTATACAGCGACATCTAGTCCCAGACTAAACAAAGTTTGTACTGTGGTTACTAGATAACTAATAAATATATTATATCCAATTATTAAGGTCAATATATTTGTTAATTTAGAATAAAAATGTAATCATCCATCTGCTTTTGCATGCCAGTTATTGGTGTGGCACTTGTGTACTATTAGTAAGTAATACTACGTTAGTACTATTACTTATACTGTGGTGACCCGTATTACTATAGGTTATGTAACGTGTTTGCTAGCATGAAACTTCTGCTTTACAAAGTGCAAGTGGGGCCTCACATGGAGTACAGTTGTCACCTCAAGGGAATTGTTATTAGGCTGCGATATTCTGTGAGGTGGAGGTACTTCCCCAGTCTTGCAGCTTCAAAATAACGCTATGCCCTACCTCTCTCTTCGCCGGAGCCTCATTTGTCAGTCAGCATGGTGCACCATTTGCATGTGAAGTTGGCTTTGGTTCAAAGATGTTAATGAACCACTTATACTCCTTATCCTTGTTAGTGGCTTCACCAACTGCAATGCTATAAAAAAAAATATAAGAAAATGGCGTTACTCAAAAGTTCAAAATGTATACTAAAGGTAGAGTCACACTAAGCCGCCCGAATAAGGACGTAAGGTCGCAAGATTCTTATGATAAAATATGTCGCGTGCTTGCAATGTAATGTAAAATAACGGAATTCTTACGCCACTAATTAATGACGAGTATCCATAACATTACGTGCGCGTATGACAGAATTATAATGCAAATATGTCTGTTACCATTATAACAAATTCTAGATAATTAATTAGCATTACAAACCGAGCACGGTTCATTTAAACATAGCGAAATATTATTTTTATATACCATTTTGACTAGTTAAAATAATACTCTGAGGGTCGGCTTTTAATGTTATGTTGTAAAAAAATTGACATAACTGTATAAGGGGCACAAATAAGTTTTTGTTTATTGATATCAATTTATTTATAATATTGCATTCATACTAGTAACAGTAATTAAAAAACCGGCCAAGTGCGAGTCGGACTCGCGCACGAAGGGTTCCGTACCATTATCAATAAAAACGACAAAAAAAACACGTTTGTTGTATAAATAATAAATAAATATTGTTAGACAAATTACACAGCGCCATCTAGCCCAAAGTAAGCGAAGCTTGTGTTATGGGTACTAGACAAGTGATAAACATACGTGAATACATTTTTTTTTGTAAATACATACTTATGATACATAGAAAATACCCAGACCAAGACAAACAGACATGTTCATGCACACAAATGTTTGTCCTGTGTGGGAATCGAACCCACGAGCGTTGGTGTCGAATCCGCGTCATTGCCCGCTACGCCACCGAGCTCGTCAAATGTCGTGTATGGGAGCCCCCCTTAAATATTTGTTTTATTTTTATTTAATTGTTTTTATTTAAAGTGAATATATAACTAAATATTATGTGAGTATTTCAAGCGTCTACCTATTGCCGTTATAAATTGCGAGCAAAAACCAGCAAAAAAAAAAATCACGTTTGTTGTATGGGAGCCCCCTAAATATTTATTTTATTCTGTATTTTAGTATTTGTTATAATAGCGGCAACAGAAATACATCATCTGTGAAAATTTCAACTGTCACCTGATGGAAAGCAATCACCGCCGTCCATGGAGATCAGTAACACTAAGGGGTATTTTTTTTTTTTTTTATACTACGACGGGTGGCAGACAAGCATACGGCCCGCGTGGTGTGAAGCGGATACCGTAGCCATATTAACGCTCGCGACATAAAATATCGCCCGCGCGCCGCCACCCCCGCTGCCAACGCAGCATCTCATTCCTTTCTGGTGACCTCACTCACTTGCAGGAACACAACAACCCTCAAGGGAATTGTTATTTGGCTGCGGTATTCTGTGAGGTGGAGGTACATTCCCCAGTCGGGTAGCTTACAATTACGCTCCCTACATCTCTTTTCGCCAGAGCTTCGTTTGTCAGTCAGCAGGGTGCACCACGTGCAGGTGAAGTTGGCTTCGGCTCAAAGATCCTGATGAACCACTCACACCCCAAATGTCATATGAATTAAAAAGGATACATTTATGTATTTGTAGATAAATACATAAATATATTTCTCATTATTTTTTTTTCTCCTACTCGACTTAAGGATCTCTTTTTGCTTATTAGGTTCTAAATATTGTAAACCACGTATCCAAAGTGCTCTATGGATTACAATACCATACAATATACTTTATTGAAACAAAAGAAAAGTAAAATACATCAGAAAAAAACACTAAGTGCTAGTACGAAGGCGGTCTTATCGACGATCGATCTCCTCCAAACAACCTTAGGATAGAGGACAAATAATAATCAGATATTAAGGATTGCCTTAGTGGCTTTTCTAAATGATCTAGTCGGTTTTTGGTTTTTGCAAACTAAAGTAATTTTTGACAATATTTGTTAAAACCTTCATACTTGAAAGTTTTCTTACTGGCTGGCGTAATCATTTGATTTTATTTTTATATTATTACGCTGCCATGGTGCAAACAATAAATAAATATTTCTGGACAATTTACACAGCGCCATCTAGTCCCAAATTAAGCGCAAAGCTTGTGTTATGGGTACTAGACAACTGATAAATGTACTGAAATACATTTTTTTTTTGTAAATACATACTTATAATACATAGAAAATACCCAGACCAAGACAAACAGACATGTTCACGCACACAAATGTTTCTGTTGTGCGGGAATCGAACCCGCGACCTCGGAATCAAACTGGCCATTGCTAACCATTCGACCACCGACAATCACTTTAAAAATTGTAAAACTCCTACTTAGATAGAAAATATTATACTGAAACATTCGGAGAATTTACATTGTTTTATTGTTATTTATTTAGTTAATGTAACTTTATTCATACTAATATTAAAAATGTACCTCGATGGCGTCATTGCGCGTGTCAGTCTAATCGGACACTGAAGTTGAGCAACGTCAGCCATAGCCTGTCCATGGATGGGTTTATTTATCTCGAGCTCATCCGCGCTTCGAAGGGCACGTTAAGCCATCGGTTCCGGCTGTTGTCGTTAGATGGCAGTCGTTAAGCCAAGCCAGTGGCTTTTAGGCGGTTTGAAAATACTGGCCTCCGCCAACCCGCAGTTGCGCAGCGTGGTGGAGTACGCTCTAAACCCCTTCTATTGAGGGAGTGCAGCTCCCAGCAGTGGGATGAATAAGGATTGACGAAATAAGTGATTTTGTTTCTTTGTTTGTCCTTCTTTTATGCTGGAAGAAACCAATGGACTGACATATTTTTTTTAAGGGAATAGTTTAAAATTTGGAGAGTACATAACTTTTTTTATCCAGTGTCTAGGAACTTTTTATTTTCCCCTGAAATTAGGATGCTTTATCTTACTCGCACGGAAAAATAAAAAAAAAGATTTATTAAAATAATGACAACCCTGGGGAAGCCACGAGTAACGGCTAGTTGTTATATATATGTACGGTTAACTATATATATATTAAGGCAACATGTGTACGACAACCTTAAAAAATAGTAAAAAAGAGCTTATATGAAGCAATTATAGTAATAAGAAGTTAATTCTGAACTATATATCATTTAAAAGCACCGGGGCAAATGCTAATTATATCATTTAGTTTTATATCAATGCACTGCTACCTATTAATTTTCTGTGTTGCCACTTGTGTTGGTTATTGCAACTTTGTTTCTTTGTTAACCGACTCCAAAAAAGGAGGAGGTTCTCAATTCGGTTGTACTTTTTTTTGTAATTACTAGTTTGTTACTTAATTACTCCGTGATTTATAAACCGATTTGAAAAAAACTTTTTTTATTTGAAAGAGTATACTTCAAGATTGGTCCCATATTTTTTTCATCATCATCATCATCAGCTTGTATCTACATACATAAAAGTAGAGTAATGTTTGAAGTCGGTTTTTTTTGTTAAAATTATTATCGACTTTGTTGTTGAATTGTCTTGCCAGCCGCCAAAATAATTTTCCGAGCCATCTGTGATCGGTCCTACTGTTACCATTATTCATTACAGCGGTAATTCGGGGAGTATTGTTTCATCCCAAAGCACTATACCCATTGATTGAACAATTGACGAATGGTATAAATATAACGTATTGTGGGAATTCCACATATTCCCATTACTATGTGTGTTGTTAGGATTAGCTGTGTGTGTAGTCAGCGGCGACCGCCAAAAAAGGTAATGAACAGTGGACTTCACTTCAGTGGACAATTGCAATCCCGGGGGTATAACTACGGCTGCCTTGGAACTCACAACGAATTTAATCAGTAAACGAAAAGGGAAAAGTAGTGCCAATATTTACTTGTCTTTATTTCATTCACAATTTTACTGTAATTATACTAATTTTGAACACTGATCATCAGTTTGGTCCACAGGCTAAAGGCTCCGCAGCGAGCGATGAAGAGGGGTCGAAGAAATTCGACAGAGAACCAAAGTTGTCGACATAGCCTTCAGAGTTTGCTAATTGAAGTGGCAATGCATGCAATGGCCATATCTGCCGAATCAGTAATGTTAATGATGATGATAGTCACTATTCACTTCTATAATAAATTGGCAATTGTGGTAATAGAGGGACCAACAGCATATATTGCAAAAATGTTGAATGTCATAATTCATTAAATTTACCATTTAAAAAATCTTTTGACGCCGCCTTAGGTAATAAAATTGTTGAACATACTCGTAATATTCCCCCTTAGGATCAGTAGTACCATTGACTAGTACCATTGATGGTACAAGTGACCCAACCATATTAAAAAAAATATATAATTTGCAAATCACGTGATTTTTTGATACTAATTGTTTATTTTTAGATTTGAAAGTGGATATCCTTAATAATATAATTACGAAGAAAATGACATTAATATCTACAAACCTCCTAAGATGATTATTGCGCAGCCCTAGCGCCATCAATGAAAAAAAAAACACAATCCACAAAAGAATAAAAGAATTAATTTATCAAATATTGTTAAGCCATTTTGATGCAAATGTAACTTGTACAGGGTTGTACTTAGAAGTACGTCTGTCGAAGCCTTATCTTTTGACTTTTAATAAAACGCGTTTTTTTTTAAGATACGAAATTAATTTATAATATAGAATGACTTGTATATTTTAATAAGACGATTGTAAAACCGCAATGAATGTGTATTTTATTGATAATTAAAAATACTTACACTAATGCATCACCTTTTTTTGCGTCTGCAACAACTGTTGTCAGCACACGGCGAATGTTATTAATGTTAATTTCGATTATTTTATTGATACATCAAGATCATCATCATCAGGTCATTTTAGTCTCCCCTACAGGAGTACGACCCTCTCTCGTCCGTCCCAGACCAGAAGGAGGATTTGGCCTACACTCCCCACGCTCGCCAGACGGGTTGGGGAGGCCTGATCGATGTTTTATAATGCATTTCCCTTAGTCGGCTTGTACGACATCCACGGAAAGAGACGGATTGATTCAATTCTAGTCTGTCGGAAACCACACAACAAGTAAATCAAGATACTATATATATAATAATATTAAATAAATAAATTTTCTTACACGAATACACACTGCCATCTAGTCCCAAACTAAGCAAAGTTTGTACTGGCCGACTGAGGAAGTAGGTACTTCCACCGCACAGAATACCGCAGCCAAATAACTATTCCTTTAAGGGTTGTTGTGCACCTGCGAGTGAGTGATGTCACCAGAAAGGAAGGAGTTGCTGCATTGGCAGTGGTGGTGGCGGCGCGCGAGCAACGTTTCATGTTGCGAGCGTTAATATGGCTACGGTACCTTTTTGAAACAGCGAGCTATGCGCCGTCGTGTACAAATTAAGTACACTCACTGGGTTATATAGAAAATACGACCATATATGTTTATTTCGTAATCAGCCCCCTTACCACAATCTCTTATTGCGATTCAATAACTGAATAGAATGCTTATTCATTGGTTTGAATAAGCAATCTATTCAATTATTGAGTCGCAATAAGAGATGGTAGTAAGGGGGCTGTTATGCTTCTTTCTCTGCTAGCTTTTGGCTTTTTATGGGATGGAGACATACCATTGACAGGGGTATAAAATACAACAAAAAAATTGTAACAACATACTATACCTTTTTCGTATAAAGACGATACTATTCACACCGTACAAAGACGTATTTATTTTAAATCCATGAGTAAGTAAGCAATTTTATTTTCCTTTTCTATATACTTTACAGTTTTACACCATTACCAGTGTTTCACCTTCTGCAACATTGTAGTAATTGATTCACTCGCACCAAAAAATGTCGCATCGGTGTAACTGTCGGAGAGAATGGACAGAATTACTTGGACATGTACTTTAATTGGTCGGAATCTGAACAGCTGTTTTAAAGTATAAAAAAATAGGTTGTCTGTAAAGTCGGTTTACGGACGATAATTTTACGTGATAAGTCATAAGAAAACATCGGCCGATGGAGTGGAAGAGAGATAGATGCGTCATGAGCCGAATGCTTAGGCCGGTCGTGCTTCTCTATCGCTTGTTCCGCACTCTCGCTTGCACGCTTGGCTCAGGCGGAACGTGACAAAGAGTCATGCTTTTTCGTGCGTGCTGCCGGCGTTCATCGATTTATGAGACGACACGATATCACGTCAAAAATTACAATTTGTTTATTTAACTAGAGTTTGGGTTTTCTCCATTATTCAAAATTAAAAGTTTTTTGATTTTATTAAAAAACACCTCAATTGTTATTCAAAATTGAACTCGAAGGGTTTCGTAAAATTGTCAAAATAAGTGGAGGTGGATTTATTTGATGAGCCCGGTGGTCGAATGGCTGGCAATGGCTACTTTGAAACCGAGGTCTCGGGTTCGATCCCAGCAGAAGACAAAAATTTGTAGCATGCATATGTCTGTTTATCTTGGTCTGGGTGTTTTCTATGTAATATAATTATTTATGTATACAATGTATTTAAGAATTATTATCAGTTATCTAGTACCCATAGTAATTTAATAGTAAAAGTGTAATTTGTAATAGAATATTTATTTATTTTATTTTTACTTTTTGTTGTTATAGCAGTCATTGTAATTAAACACTGCTGAAAATTTCAAATATTTACTGCTTTCAACTAAACACACCTCGGGCACTCCATACAAATATCGCATCGTGAACAACTATGTATAAACAATTATGTAAGTGCTAACCCTGAATGAACGTTTATGTGTGCGGCGCCGAACAATTTATTCCAGATTCAGAGAAGAGGTAAGGTCGATACGAACGACCGCCAGGGAGTGTGTATACTATTCGTAATTAGTATCGTAGTAGTATAAGTACTATTATACTTTGCTACTAAGTTCATAAAGTTATCTGCTTGCTATTAACTGAAGTAAAAAGGCAGTAAAATATATATTCAAACAATAATGCAAAAAAGATACGCGAATATCATCTCTTACTTGAAGTTGTACGCAGGAAAAACTAATTGAAAACTGCTATTCTACATCACGCAGGCCGTATATTCGTTTGCCACCCAACGTGGCAGAAAAAAATGTATAACATACACGTGAATACTCGCAGTAGCCTGTTTAATGTTAATGAGAAGTTACGATGTGCTGTAAGAGTTTCAAATTGAATTTGTAATTCCTACTCTACACATATTTTATGATGTAAAAAGTTTAAATTATAAGTAGTGGTTGCAGAGGATAAGGTGATGTCATAATTTATTTTTTTATTACTCGCTTGGTAAACAAGGATACGTACCGGCCAATGGAGAGGCGTAAATGTAATTTATTAGCCGCTTGCCTCAAAGAATGGGGCGTAAGTTGAATAGTTTTAGAACCAATGCCGACCTCGTACATGCAAGTGTAGTACCGCGCCTAGTGAATATTTTTTATACTTTTAAGTTGGCAATGTAGCATATAGTCTGGCTATGGACGCCTGCAACACCAGAGGCATCACACGCGTATTGCCGACATTGTTAAAACATGACACAGTTTTTGAAGAACCCCGTTAAAGAATGGCGTTCTTCAAAAATATTAATTTTCTTTTTTAAAATATATGTGGAATAAAATGCTATAAAAATATTCTTTAAAAAAGGTTCTAAGGTTTATTAAAGGTTTACTAAAGGTTTATTCTTTGAAGAAAAAAAAAATATGTGACTTATTTTATTTTATTGAAAAATGTTTGTTTTAATGACGGTGACAATAAGATTTAAAATGAAAATACAAGAAGCATGATACATTTTCTGCGAAACGAAATTCCATGAAATTTTTGCCTGTGAAACAAGGGCACACCGTTCTTTAGATGTATGGGTCATCACGTAATATTTTTTATCTAATCTCATACTGAAATTTACACATTAAAAAACTAAACACAGTAATCTTAATGACAGTCTTTACGCACAAGCTATCAAAATAAATTTAAAAAGTTATTTTTCGATACAGCTCTACTGTGGACAACTGTATCGTAAAATAACTTTTTTACCATTTCGATACAGCTTCAGTCCTGGATACAGGTATTTTAAACAGGTTGCAATGCAAAAACATTGCAACTTTGCAAATTTTTTCTACATAATCTGTGAACGCGGCGCCGCGCGGCACGTCGAGCATGCGCACTACGCATGCCTGATCTGCAAATGGATTTATAAGTAAGAATTATAACTGTTAAATTAACTTCATGATTGTATTTAAAATATTATTATCATATATTTCATGAGATTAGATAAAGTAGTGTATGAAACTGCACATAATTAGGTATTAAAATACTCGTGTGGTCTATTATAACATTCGCCTTCGGCTCATGTTATAAACTCACACTCGTATTTTAATAACCCTTATTATGCAACAGTTTCATAAACTACTATTAAAAACTTTATCGACCACAATAAACTCGTACTACGGGACTTAATGCTAATTACATTATCTACCAGTGGGAGTGGAGAAAGCCACGAATGCGGTTAAATGATGTATTAACTAACATATTGTATACCAATTTTAGCCTGCGACTTCGCTCGCGTGGTCTTATTTTTTTTTTCTATTACGTCGCGTGGTAAACTAGCATACGGACCGCCTGATGTGAAGCGGTTACCGTAGCCATATTAACGCTCACAACATAAAATATCTCTCGCGCGCCGCACACCCCCGCTGTCAACGCAGCATCTCCTTCCCTTCTGGTGACCTCACTCACTCGCAGGAATACAACGGCTCTCAAGGGAATTGTTATTTGGCTGCGGTATTCTGTGAGGCGGAGGTACATTCCCCAGTAGGGTAGCTTACAATTACGTTCCCTACCTCTCTTTAATACAATAATCTCTACAGAAAAGCAGCACATATTCCCAATTGCAGACTACTAGTGTGCCAAGTTTCATTGGAATTGATTTAGTACCTTTTAAAGTTTAAAGTTCAAACTGAAATGTATTTGACTATACTGAGACTAGATTTAGTCACCAGAAGGCCAATTCTCGTAATTTTTCTACGAACGCAGATTGAAAGTTGACCGAATCGAGATTGAATTGTGAATTGACTAAAATTATGTACTTGATTTCATTAATTAATTATTATCAATTCTTGTTTTTAGCAAAGTAATATTCTTAGTTTGTTTAATTTTCACTCATATTTCGATATTAATCCCGCTTAAATTTAATTTTGAAGTTACATATTGTGTTAAGAGAATACCAAATGTGACATTTGTGAGATCGAGACTGGATCGAAACTGAATTTTGACTATATTTTAATTACGAGAATTGCCCCTCTGTTATTAACAGCGAAAATTAATAGATAGCTAGAATATGGTTTATTTACCCAATACAAAGTATAGAGAATACAAATAGATGTAATTTCAACCCGCGACGGCCGCCGGTGCATCGTTTTTTGTAGTAATTTTGAAGTTATATTTATCGTTTTTATTGAAATAAGATAATAAATTCATGCTACAAAGTTTATTCATCATGAAGTAACAATTATTCTCATATAAATTTTGCTCCATAATATTATCGTTTATTGGAGAAATTAACAGTTTACTTAAGGCGATTTTCGAAGTTTTTTTGGTTAAAAGAATGTTTTTTTTCTATATTAACTCAATGATATTTCAAAATTCCGAGGCCGCTATGTACTATACGACTATATAACAAATAACATTCAATTTTTTTTATTTCATTTGTTTGGAACAGTAGTACAATCCAGGAGCTCAAAATAGTGAATGCGCGCATTTTATGAAAATCTTTCTCTGCAATTTTGGGTTTATTTAAAAAGTTAAGCAAAAATTACAAAAAGCGAGGCCGCTATGTACTATGCCAATAGCTATTCTGTGCTATTCAATAAGTCAACATTGTTAATGTATTTTTGTTTCCGAGATCGAGAACGCCAAAATTGGCCATTTTACGCAAAAATCACAGTCAAAATTTAATATGGCTCTTAACAAATTATATAAAAAAAAAAAACAATGATTATTCATAGAATTTAGAGGAATTAGAGGGAACAGAAAGAGTAAGGTTTTCACAGGAGCGAAGCGACATATTGTGGACTGAAAAGGAAATCTAGATATTTGTTACTTTAATATTAACTAAATTATTTAACATGCTAAACCAATACCTGCTATATACTTTGAGGCTACGAAACCTCAAAGTTTCTAAAAACTCTATTGACCTCAAAATATACATATAAGGTCATGTAAAAACCCCTTTACGCCTTTATTGAATAATTACTGTGTATTCGGAAACCCATTTTCACTTCAAAAAATTATTTTTTATTTTTTGTAGTAATTATAAATACAATTTTATTAGTCGAAGTATTGTATTGCTTAAATCTGCAGCACGGCAGTTGAGCTTCACTTGACTAGCCATTTCTTGAGGCTTTTAATTCCTTATTTGCCATATTGCTGTCTCTCACATTGCTAAGAGGGCAATTCAAATTCCAAAAGCTTCTTACGCCTACTAATTTCTTCTGATTAAATTCGTTGTGAGCTCCAAGGCAGCCGTAGTTTTATCACCGAGATTGCAATTGACTTCACGGTTCATTGCCTGTTTTGGCGGTTGCCGCTGTTAATCCAGGCTATACAGGAGACACAGTGGTGGGAATGTGTGGTGGGCCCCCGTCCCGTTTTACTTAAATCCGCTTTTGTTTGCTTTTTCAGAACCGCATTCACAAATTTTTGCTTACCAGGTTGACTGGCAGAGAATGCTTTTAGCGTTAAGACTGCCTTTTGTACCATTATGTAATTTTGTGGTCAATAAACTTTAAATCGACGAGCTCGGTGGACGAATGGTTAGCAATGGCCAGCCACTTTGACTCCAAGGTCGCCGCGGGTTCGATTCCCGCACAAGACAAACATTTGTGTGCATGAACATGTCTGTTTGTCTTGGTCTGGGTGTTTTCTATGTATTATAAGTATGTATTTACAAAAAAAAAATGTAATTAAGTACATTTATCAGTTGTCTAGTACCCATAACACAAGCTTTGCGCTTAATTTGGGACTAGATGGCGCTGTGTAAATTGTCCAGAAATATTTATTTATTTATTTATTATATTTAAATAAATAAACAGTTCACATATTCTAGACGAATCGGCTAGTTCTTTTATTCACTTATACATATAAATAAGAATTGTTTGATTTTACTCTTACAATACGCAGGCAAACACCCACGACGAAGCTAGTGCAGTATACGGGTGACCTTTATTATTCGACCTAATATCTAAGTACAAAGTAAATGACTTGCATGGCGTTATGTGCATTTTTGCTCATATTAATGATCGCATCGTTTCGCCAGCTGTATACTTTAATTGACACTTGGCAAAAACTTCATAGCATTACAATAACGTTTTCTCTAATGTATGTTTGTTTACGTGATGTTATTAGTTTTAGGGATCGGTTGGTAGGATCTGCCTATTTGAAAAACGTGTTTTTTTTTTCATCAATCATCATTATCAGCCTGTATCTTCTTAATTCTGGATATAGGCCTTCCTCATTGCTTTTCACCGTACGCAAATATATTTTTCATATATTCGGTTTAAATATAAAAAAATAGTTTAAATTTTTTTGGCATTTCACAAAAGTTGGTAGAGCTCCTCGTCCCGTACCATTCGGACAGTTTTCATAACTACACTATTTCTGATTTATTCATAATAATTAATTAATAAAAACAAAATACAACTAAACTACTTACATAGTAAATAAAATTAATCTAATCTTAAAACTACTTAAAAATAAAACCAATAAAAAGAAAAACAAAATACTAATCTATTCCTCGAAAATATCGGTCCCATGCGGCAGGGAGGCAAGAACACTGGCTGCGTTTCCTCGCTGAATGCTCACTTTTTGAGCGAAGAAAGAGCCAGCCCTCCTAACTTCATAACTTACAATACTGCATTTATACAATTCCACTGTCTTAGAAATGCTATGTTGTACTGTAGCACAGTATAAGTAATAGTACTACGTACAGTATGGCCTCTCCCCGCCGCTCTGTCGTGTCGACCTCACCTCCCCTCTGAGACAAATCAGGAACAGTTTATATGGCCCCGCACGCACACAGGCTCATTCGCGCTCTGCACGGACGCCATTGTTTACGTAGTAGTAAACGACGCGACATTTGTATGGAGTGGCCGGGGTGTGACTGTGGTTAACTAAGATATCCTGTACAGTTTCTTTGCCACTAAAGACTACTTTAGTATTCCAGTTTTCCTTTTTTTATACTACATCGGGTGCCAAACAACCCGTAGCCTATAGATGCTACCAATAAACGAGTATTACTCACGTGCTAGTAACGCACAGTTTCCTCTTACCTGTGACGTCATTCACTCGCAGGACTACAATAATCTTCGATTAAGGGTATAGTTATTTGCCAGCGGTCCTCTGTTAGGTGGAAGAACTACCATTGTCGGGCGCAACATGCCCTACGTCTCCTTTGCTTATTAGTAGGGTGCACCATGTGCAAGCGATGTTGGCTTTGGTCCTAAGAATGATGACAGCATCTTACCACCCAATCTTTAAAGCGTTTATTAATTTTAAGTACAAAATAAAAAAATAAACTAAATAATACCTCTCGATATTGTACGAATGTGGAAATAGTTCAAATATTTGGCTTCCTATATACGTACAAGTTATTATACTTAGTAATTTGGGACGGAGGCCCACCACACATTCCCACCACTGTGTCTCCGGTGTAGCTAGGATTAGCAACGGCGATCGTCAAAAAAGGCAATGAACAGTGAAGTCCATTGCAGTCCCGGGGATAAAACTACGGCTACCTTGGAACTCACAACGAATTTAATCACAAGAAATTAGTAGGAGTACGAAACTTTTGGAATTTGACTTCCTCTCTTAGCAATGTGAGAGACAGCAATATGGCAAATAAGGCATTAAAAGCGTAATGATAGCTGGTCATTATACTTAGTAAGTGTATTGTATTTGATTGGGCCAATATAAAAACTGTGGTTATAGTGGAAATTAGTGGTAAGCAAGTACGCTAATCAACATGAATGCCAAGGCATTAAAGCCTTTTTTAATCAACGATCATTTCATTCTTTGGGAACGTTAATTCCCATAAAAGCCGTTATACCCCGATTAGTCTTGTAATACATTATCTTTAGGACTAATTGAACGGATAATGGTGGTTTAACTACACTTGCAAGTAAATAATCATCAGATATAAAATGAATTATTTTATCTATAATAGTTTATTTATTAAATGATGTGGTTTTTATACAATTATTTGGGGTGTAAGTGGTTCATCAACATCTTTGAACCAAAGCCAACCTCACCTGCACGTGGTGCACCCTGCTGACAGACAAACGAAGCTCTGGCGATAAGAGAGGTAGGGCATAGCGTATTTTGTAAGCTGCCCGACTGGGGAAGGACCTCCACCTCACAGAATACCGCAGCCAAATAACAATTCCCTTGAGGGTTGTTGTGTTCCTGCGAGTGAGTGTGGTCACCAGAAACGCAAGAGTTGCTGCGATGGCAGCGGGGGTGGCGGCGCGCGAGCGATATTTTTTGTTGCGAGCGTTAATATGGCTACAGTAAACGTTTCACATCAGACGGGCCGTATGCTAGCAGACAAGCATACGGCCCGTCTGATGTGAAACGTAATATAAAAAATAATAATAAATATAGGAGAAAAACTGCCTAAGGCCCTTTTTACACGTATACTATTTTATTTATTTAAAACTTATTAACTATAGTAAATTTTAAACAAAAGAAGGACTTAACGTACATTGAAACACTGATGGAGAGCAGTTATAGCAGGAACTGCACAGTAGCGACTCCCCAGAATCATCATTCAATTACAAAAACTCTTTCATGTTTTACTTGAGGAATCCCATACTATAGTCGCTTTAGAATATTTTGCCAGGAAGGTAAATTTTCCATAACCTAAGAGTCCATGTCGCAGAAAGTAAAGGCTGGCAACGGATCGGCGATCCTTTGGTGTTGCTGATCTCCATGGGCGGTGGTGATTGCTTTCCATCAGGTGACCCACATGCTCGTTTGCCCCCCTCTCATATAAAAAAAAAAAAAAAGAAATACTCTCTGGAACCGCACTCTACGCAAACATTTTGGCTTTAATGTATATGGACGAATTCCATGCTAATTAGGCTTTTGAATAAAATTTGAAATAATAAAAATATATAATAATAAATTTTAATAATGGCAGGCGTCCGTCACTCTTCTGTAATAGCCCGGTATTAAATTCACCCAGATCTCCTTACACTTTATTTTCCATCACACTTAGCAATAATCTCAATGCCTGCCAAGACCTATTCATGGATATGTCGTTCCATTGACATATCCTGGAGCGGGTCACGGCGGGCGTACAACATTACATCAAACTTCTATCAAGGGGCCTCTACGCGTTGGATCCATATCCCCGCGCACGCCTATCAAATGACCGGGCTTGACCCGTGATGAAAGAGATTCTCTCTTTCATCACGGGTCAAGCCCGGTCACAAATCATATAGTTTAATAATAAAAATTATTTTATTAATATTATTTTATATTATTTTTGAATAAAAATTTGAAATAATAATTAATTAATTTTCAATTACGAGAGGTCAGATACTGAGATACAACTATATATATATATATATAAAACATTAAAATATTGACATAACTTATGAACATAAGAAAAAGGATAACGCAAAAAAAATCAAAGGTGACGCCAACAAGCAATTACGGGTAAAAATATCCATTTTTTTTAAATGTTGGATAAATAATGAATTTCGCTGCGTTTATGACTACAATGTTCTATAATTTTGTTTTTATAATAGTCTGCGAATTATGATATTGCATGTATTGGTGGCGATAGTTAGCACTTGTAATCCGCTTATCCCCATAATCATTATAATCATCCGCCTGTTTCTACGCACTGCTAGATGGTAATGCTATATATAGCCTTTACTATTCTCAATCCTTTCGATCGCGATGTGTACTCTGCGACGACCTGGAAACCGCCTCGCGGTAGGGTCCTCTCAGTGACCCTCGCCAGATCGTCGCAGACTACACACCTTCTCCACTCTTTCTCCTCTAGCGTTCCGTTTGCCGTTAAAGCCATCGTGGCTAAAACTAGTTCGGCAGGCGGTGTTTAGTCAGTTAAAGCTCAGCATCAATCCATAATCATTCCATTGTTGGCATACGCTAACATGGGTCTCCTCTCAATCGAAGCACGAACCTTAATCGGAGCTCCGTAATAAACCCATCCATAGACAGGCTATCGTCTAAAGACAACAACCGGGATCAATGGCTTAACTTGCCTTCCGAAGCACGAAAGTGCCCGAGATAAATAAACTCATCCATAGACAGGCTTGCCGTGTGGTTTCCGGCAGACTAGAATAGAATCACTCCGTTTTTCCCCGTGGATGTCGTACAAGGCGACTAAGGGAAATTAATTATCAAATATCGATCAGGCCTCCCCAACCAACCCGTTTGGTCAGCGTGGGGAGTGTAGGCCAAGTCCTCCTTCCGTCTAGGACGGACGAGAGAGGGTCTGTATGTATGTCTGTGTCTCCTGTAGTGGAGACTAAAATGGACCTGATGATGATGATAGACAGGCTGTAGCCGACGTTGCTTAACTTGTGTGATCGATTAATCTGACACGCGCAACGACTCCATCGAGCTCCTCATTCCTTCCATAATGCTTTCCACCAAAAATGATCCTACGCTTTTCTCATCCAGACACTTTCAGTTGCTTTTTTGAGGGCATTGATTTATCTAGAAGGCGTCCGACACTTCGTCTTTCCCCAACGCCTTTCCACTTTCGTCGTTCCACTCCAAAATCTTTCTCCCCCCTTTTTCCATTGCTGATGACTCGGCAGATGTGACCAGCCCACTGCTACTTTATCTTGCTGATTGAGGGCTACGATGATAATTTGGTTGATTGATGATTTGGTTGTCCGTCGAATTTCTTCGTTTCGCATATTATACGACCCGACAACCCGCAGATGAGCAGCGTGGTGGAGTATGCTCTAAACCCCTTCGATTGAGAGGATACCCGTAGTACAGTGGGATGAATAAGGATTGACGACGGATGTTATATCCATAAAGAATAATTGTATATTAAATAACAGTAGTATTATCTCCAAGAAAATGTTCACACTTACATTCGACGAGCTCGGTGGCGGAGCTTAGTCTGGGTGTTTTCTATGTATCATAAATATGTATTTACAAAAAAAAAATGTATTTACGTATGTTTATCAGTAGTCTAGTACCCATAATACAAGCTTCGCTTACTTTGGAGCTAGGTGGCGCTGTGTAATTTGTCTGACAACATTAAAGTTATAATTACATAAACATTATTCACTTTAAAAATATTAAAAGTAAGTCGTCTACGGAACCAATTTTAATCAGTTCCAGACGTTACTGGCATCATATTCTTTTCCCTCATACTTTATCAGTCATCTCATCACACATGCACGACGTCTCGGTACTTTGTCTTATCCGTGTAATGTCACCTGAGATAATTAAACTTAAATGTCTGAGGTTTCACCTGTACCCTCGTACCGTAATTGAAGAACAAAAAGTAATTTTTATTAATAACTAGCTGATCCGACAGACGTTGTCCTGTTTACTTAACAATGAATATTGAATTCGAATTGGTTTCACGCAATCTGTAACATGCCTGAGAGTTCTGTCCGTACAACTTTCTTATTTTTAGTGTTCCGTACCTCAAAAGGAAAAACGGAACCCTTATAAGATCACTTTGTTGTCCGTCTGTCTGTCTGTATGTCAAGACCCTCTAAGACGAGAATGCGTGGAGGTATCAAGCTGAAATTTGAACTGTATACTCCCATTTATTGATGAGGTAATTAATTATTTATATAATATATATTATATAAATAATTAATTACCTCATATTTGATATCTATATTTGACTTCCAATCAAAAGGATTAATTATTTTTAATATAAATAATTATTTTAATTTTATTTTACTCTACGGTCTACGGTCCCATGAAGGTGTATAAAAATCAAAGTGCTAAGTTTACGTAAAAAAAGATACGGCCGTTTATTCAGCAAAAAACGCATAGGATCAAAACTCATAGGATACTTCCCGTTGACCTAGAACTATGAATTTTGAAGTAACATCCATAGACTACAAGTACAAGAATAAATCTCAAAACATACATTTGTAATTAAATCTTAAAAAATAGGGGGTCTATTTTTTAAGATTTAATTGCGCTGCTTTAAGATTTAATTGGTAGGTGTAGGAAACTTTTGAAATTTGACTTCCCCTCTTGGCAATGCGAGAGACAGCAAAGGCAAATATATTAAAGAGATGGTCAGTCAAGTCGAGCTCAACTGCCGTGCTTCACATATTTGAAATATCTAACACTAATGGGAACCTAAAACAGTGAGTTACCTAGCACATCGAATGTGCTGTATAGTATGCAATTTGCAAGAAGTAGGACTTGTGGTACTGTTAGTGTTTACTGTGGTAGGGTTCAACCCGCCAATAATAAATTAATTTACGTGGCAGATTCTGTATCTACTATGAGACTCCTTACGCCTTGGAAAGTGGAACCCTCAAAGACCAATTAGTGAAGAAAAATTAATTGTCGCCTATCCACCTGCCTGTCTATTTCTAAAAGTATGACGTAGAGAGTGGCAGGTATACATTTGATTAAAATTTACGAGACACCGGGAAAAGCTTCCTGTGTTGTAAGTTAATCATTGACTTTTCAATTAGTTGTTTTCAGGTGCTCTTATCTGAGTTCCGCCGGGACAAACAAGAGCCTTCACAAGCTTTCTCGAAGCAACATAAATTTTAATCATTTATCTGTTATACAAACATAATTAACTTACAGTACTTTAAAATAAATTATGGGAATTAGTTTACTTTGTGATTTTCTGATCATTACATGGTATATATTTATTTATATAATATAGAGTTCCTTACAATACTTTCCCAAATATACGAGGATATATTTACAGCTCTTTTGTTTGTTTGTTATACCGCCGCCACACTATGCTCCTCGCGCTGCTCATCGCCTTGAGGTGCGCCTCGCGCTGCCGCGATGTTTCCCTCTCTGCCCACACACTGCTCTACTCGCGCAATTATTCGCGACGCTCCGCACTTGAACATTTGCCATTGCTATATAATGGACAATGAAGCTGTGGCAGCGTGCGCGGTATGCATTTTTATTATAGCGGAACTAAGATTTTTTTATGGACTAACGGTCTAAAAGATGCCATCATACATTTCCTTTTTGCTTCCAGTTCTTCTATGGAAATGTTCATCACTGACATGATTTAAAAAAAAATATTTAAAAAAAAATGACGCGTATTTCATGCCTGAGCGCTCGGTGCGGAATGCGTCCGCCGCGATTGTGTGGCCGGCCACTCGCGCTCACGTTGCCAGTCCTTTGACTCGCGCCCAAAAAACCGACAAAACAGGGAACGATGGGCAAGACGAGGAGCAAGACGAGCGGCATGACGAGTAACGTGGCCACACTACGTCTCTGCCGACTTTCCTCGCTATTTCCCACGCCACTCGCGAGTGTGTGGCAGGGGTGTTATATGTATGACGGCGCAATATCGTAAACATCTATTAAGGAATAATTAATTAGTCGTGATTATTTACTGAGTACTTAAATCTACGTCAAAAATATTATTATTCCTTCCATCATACATGTACACCAAAAATATAATAACAAATAAAATGCATAACAAAGCAGTAAAAAGGCGGAGTTATTCCTTAGAGGGAATTCCGTCAACCTTAAAGCATCAAAATAATTGAAATTAAAGGCATGTAATAACAACGTATAATAATCGCTGTGATGATTCGATTCAATTCAATTCATTTATTCGTTTAAGATATGGTTCATACATAGGTGTTAAAATAAATTATAGAAGGTGCACATATTATTTTGCCAAACTTGTTGGCGTACAAAAATTGGTCAGTCACACTACTACAATACGAGTGTATATAATATAAGAATAGAGATTAAATGTTATTACAATGTCAGATATTTCTAATGTCAGATATAGTCAATTTTATTATTAAATTTAAGTATTTCATTTATATTTCAAGAACTCTTTAATAATATTGATAATGGATAGGAGAAAAATTATACAACATATTTTAAATACGAATATCCATTAGCACATATTTATATTATGATACTAGCTGTCCCGGCGAACTTCGTACCGCCTAACAGTCAATGAATGTCGTGATGTACATATATATATGAACAAAATTTATGATTTCTTGAAATTAATACAATGAATAATAGAAAATAATAGAGAAGCACGATGGCGTGAGGCACGTGTCAGTCTAATTGTACACGCAAGTTAAGCAACGTCAACCGTAGCCTGTTCATGGATGAGTTTATGTTATCTCGAGCTCGTCCGTGCTTCGGAAGGCACGTTAAGCCGTCGGTCCTGGTGTTTTTTATTAGATGGCAGTCCTTAAGCCAAGTTAGTGGCCCAACCCGTAGTTGAGCAGCGTGTTGGAGTATGCTCTAAACATCTTCGGTTGAGGGAAGACCCGTATCCCAGCAGTGGGTAAATAATAAGTTCAGTACTTTACAAAGTCACAAAAAAAGTACCAATTGACAACAATAAATATTTCAATCCACAAAACAAATCACAGACAACATTCGCGACGTAAAAGTCAGACCAATCGATTTGACATTTACATAACAATCAATAAATATTTTTTAACTGGCACTATTTGTATGGGAAAACGTTTTTTCTTTTATTTAATTCTTTCGTCAATTTTTCAATGTTTTAATACTTTCCCGACCAAGACACGACATTATTTTATATATTATATATATTTATGGAGCTTGATTTAAATTTCTGAACGCACGCATAAATATTTTAGAACCAATAAATCAGCCTGGCGCAACTCAAAGTAAAAAAAAGACTCTATGAATCGGAAGCGAATTTGGTACAAATTCTGATTGTTTCCGCTTCCATTTCATACATATTAGAATTACGCTATTTGTATGGCACATCCGTCTCTTAAAACGTAGAGGTTACATTCTCTTTGCAATAAATATTTAAATCCACAAAACTGTTTTCAAAACAAATCACAGCCAACTTTCAAGACGTAAAAATAAGACCAATAGAGTTAACATTGGTTTTTAATCTATGACATTTGTTCTATAATGAGCTTAATATACATTTCTGAACGCACGCATAAATTTGGCGTACGCACGTACGACAACGTCACATTTGACAGCTACGACAACCACGAACATTTTGTATGGGAAAATGTTTTTTCTTTTATTTTATTTTTTCGAGAATTTTCCAATGTTTTAAAGAGTTATTCTGCTATTCGGGACGGACACAAATCCAACAAATCAAAAACCATGGCAATCGGTCCAGCCGTTCTCGAGTTATAAGTGTTGTAACAAACACGACTTTCTTTTATATATATAGATGTGTAAGTATATATAAATAAATCTAGAAAAAAAAAATAGTTCACGACGCGACGGAGTATGTTTAGTTGAAAGCAGTAAAGATTTGAAATTTTCGCAGTGTTTAATTACAATGACTGCTATAACAACAAAAAGTAAAAATAAAATAAATAAATATTCTATTACAAATTACACTACGCCATCTAGTTCCACATTAACCAAAACTTATACTATGGGTACTAGATAACTGATAATAATACTTAAATACATTTTATACATACATATAGATTACCTATTTTTTATTTTTATTTTTTTATACTACGTCGGGTGGCAGACATGCATACGGCCCGCCTGATATGAAGCAGTCACCGTAGCCATATTAACGCTCGCAACATAAAATATCGATCGCGCGCCGCCACCCCCGCTACCAACGCAGCATCTCCTTCCTTTCTGGTAACCTCACTCACTCGCAGGAACACAACAACCCTCAATGGAATTATTATTTGAGGTGGTATTCTGTGAGTGTGAATCGACCACCGGGCTCATCAAATAAATCCACTTATTTTGCCTATTTTACGAAACCCTTCGAGTTCAATTTTGAATAGCAATTGAGCTGTTTTTTAATTAAAAAAAGACGTGTGGCACTCGGGGACTGCCGCGGTAAAGCTATTGCATAGCATTTTGTATCAACTTATGCAATTATAATTTTATTTATTTATTTTATTCATGCAGTATTGCTTTTTCTTTGATATTAATTCAAGTTACACTTTGTGAGCGTGGTGACCGATAAGAAAACATTTTTTTCTATTATTAATTATATAAAACGAGTTTCGTAGAGTCGTACAATACGTCTAATCGCACGCACACAACGCCGTGTCGAAGACTGCCGAACTGAAACGACGTTAGACGATGCACGACCTTCAAGCCACACCTCCTTGCCCGTCGGAGTGGGGAGCGTGAGGTTTTTTCGTTACGGAATTTCTGGATTCGGTCCCCGGCTCAAGGCCCGCGATAGAAGCTATGCAATAGCTTAATAAAAAAATTGGTTGTCTGTAAAGTCGGTTTACGGACGATAATTTTATGTAATAACGTCTTAAGAAAACATCGGCCGATGGAGTGGAAGAGAGATAGATGCGTCACAGTCCGAACGCTTAGGCCGAACGTGCCTCTCTATCGCTTATTCTGCGCTCTCGTTTGCACGCTCATGTCGAGTCATGCGTTTTCTTGCGTGCAGTCGGCGTTCATAGATTTATAAGACATAAAGTCTTATAAACAGTTTATTTGTATTCAACATAACGTTGTTGAGAGCTTCATATAAGTTCACAACTATGGCGCACGACTTCTTTGCTTTCAACATCTGTTGTCTCTACTCATTTGCTGCGCAGCTTGCTAGCTGCTCTAGTGCTCTATAAGCCACTAACTGCTGATGGTCATGGCCTTTCATGCGCTTCTGTAAATATTTTTTTTTGTATAAAATATATACTGCGTCGGGTGGCAAACATGCATACCGTCCGTTTGATGTGAAGTGGTTACCGTAACCTTATAAACGCTTTCAACATATTGCTCGCGCATTGATGCCACCGCAGAAACTCATTCCACCCTGGTGACCGTCAGTAATCAATCACTCGCATGTATACAACGATATAAGTGTTGATGCCTTTTATATGTAGTTTCATACACTATTTAAAGAGACCGTAACCGTTTTCTGCTGCAGTTTAGTATGCCACAACTATAGTACCTATTCATAGCATCATTGAAGCTGTCATTACATATTTCTAAATAAAAATTTTTCACAACTCATTTTATAGTTTTTATCATTATTTTATTCGCAAGTGTGTTGAAATACGTCGTATGATACACGTGTGTATTGATAATAAGTAATTTAAATATCAATTTTTAATAGTACATTATTAAAAATTGTACATTAATAAATAATAGTACATTATTAAAAATTGATATTTAAATTACTTATTATCAATACACACGTGTATCATACGACGTATTTCAACACACTTGCGAATAAAATAATGATAAAAACTATAAAATGAGTTGTGAAAAATTTTTCGCAATGGCTGGAAAAATTAATCAGTTTTCCTATGCGTGCGCATCTACAATAGCGGTCGACCATAGACTAAAAGAATGAGGTTTTTTTTTGGATTTTCACGGACAATGTTTTAGCCATATACCTACAAAATGGGAAATTTAAAGTTATCTTTATTACAGAGAAAACAAAAGTCATATAATTATATTTTGGTTGACCAAAGGTAGAGACTGACTGGTAGAGAATGCTCTTAGTATTAAGTGCGCCTTTTGTACCCGTTTGTTGTTCTATGGTCAATAAAGTTTAAATAAATAAATATATTAGTTTTATAATATACAGGGCGTCCCACGGCCATGCCACATGGAGGGAAAGTATATTAAATGCTGAAGATAGAATATTTTACTGAAAGAAGACATCATTTTATTTTTAATACTATGCAGAACTGCATTCATAGATTTTTTGAAAATCTCCTGCCTCAACCGGGAATTGAACTCGTGAAATGTGAAAAAAAAAAACACACTTGTATTTTATTATATCCTTCGAAAGAGTTAATCATAAGGATTATTTTTTCCTAAATAATATAACATCTTAAGTGAAAAGAAGATCGTGAAATTTAACATTAGTTTAAAAGTTCGTTCGGGAAAATTTCCTCTGACTTTGCCGTGCTTCCAACAACTAACATTATCATTTTAAAATATTTACCTACCCACTTAAGAATTTAAGATTTCCTTATTATAAATACGTGATTAAAAAGTTATCAATAAGTGATAAGATCCCCAGATCTAACCCCACTGGATTTTTTTTTGTGATTGATTATGTAAAATATTTAGTTTACAAGAAGCGGTACGACAGTGTGCAATTATTCCAAATCTACAGGAAATTATTAAATGAGTGAGAATTTGTACACTAAAGAATGGATCACATTTTAAACATTTGGTATTTTTTTTTAAAGCTAGCACCGTTTGGTTTTTATTGTAGTCCGTTTAATTAATTATTTTAAATGATTTGAAATGATAATGTTAGTTATATTAAATTTCACTATCTTCCTTTCATTTAAGATGCTATATTATTTAGGAAAAAATAATCCTTATGATTAACTCTGTCGAAGGATATAATAAAATACAAGTGTGTTTTTTTTTACATTTCCCGACTTCGATTCCCGGTTGAGGCAGGCGATTTTCAAAAATCTATGAATGCAGTTCTACTTATTGTTAAAAATAAAATGATGTTTTCTTTCAGTAAAATATTATATCTTCAATATTTAACATACTTTCCCTCCATGTGACGCCATGTATAATTATTTAAGTGAAAATTTTATTTATTAAACACGTACAAGTTGAAATTTTCATGCAACATGCATGAAATGAGCAAGCAATAAGTACATTTTTTATTTGTATATACTATTGAACACGATCTTTTTGGAACGAAACTTTTTTAAGAACAAAGCAACTCAACCAATAAAAAAAATACTCATAACTCACTAGTGTATAATAGTAATGAAAAAGTCACAGTTTGATTATAGGTGTCATTATGTGCCTAATTGCGGTGAAATAAGAGCCACTTTATGAGCAAGTGTGTTGAAAATATTTTCAACACACTTGCTCATAAAGTTATTTTTACAAAATTTTGTTTAAATTAAATTATAAATGTTTTAGTACTGTTTATATTATATATAAACAATACTAAATATTTGATATAATAGGATATTTGTTCCAAAATCTATGTAGTGAACTTTTCGTTATTGATTACAATCAATAACGAAAAGTTCACTACATAGATTAGTTAAAATTGTTGTATAACTGATATTGTGTATTGTTAGTAGTTAATATGTATTGTTAATAGCAAAATGTGTGCTTTCTCGCCTTGATTGAGCTCCTTTCAATGACTGTAAGATTGACTGGTAGAGATCTCTATTAAGGATAAGTCCGCCTATGTATTACTCTTTACTTTTAAGAATTGTATTACATATTGTTATTATTACCTACATTAAAGAACTTACAAACAAACATTGGGAAGCAGAACACAGAATAAAAGATGTACTCGTATGTGTGTGCTACAGCAAGCAAATGTATGTAGATGTAGTAGTATATTGTTCAATATTCTTATAGATGTAGTTTTGTAAATAACATTTCCCATCCCATCGCACCCATTTAAGTGCGTCTTGTACAAGCCCTTTGTCATTTTTAAACATTAACAGATGACATCTCGTGTATCTCTCTGGTCATCTAGAATAATTAGCCTTCTTTGAGGTTACACCTGTATACATAATTGAGCTGTACCGATAGTGTCTATTTTAATACATAACTTATCACACGCAGTTAATCAATGTTTTTATTAAAGGTTATGTTTAATGTCTTACGAGGGTGTAATAACACCTGAAGATAGATAATAAAGATGAGTGTTTTTTAAGTCTCCAGACTATAGATACACTCGATTTTTAATCCGCTACCCAAAAAGAGGGGAGTTTTAAGTATAATAAATAAATAAATATTTGTGTAGATGAACATTTTTTTTTATACTACGTCGGATGGCAGTCAAGCATACGGCCTGCCTGATGTGTGTGAAGCCGTAGCCATATTAACGCTCACAACATAAAATATCGCTCGCGCGCCACCACCCTCGCTGCCAACAGCGGCGGGGGTGGTGGATGATCAGATGTATGCTACACCTGATCAAGAAACCATTAGAAAACTGCAGGACACCCAACTTCTCATCAGAGGTTTGTTGTTTGAGTTCATTGTAATGATCTCAATGATCAGGGGCCCTACCGCCGAAGCTGAAGCCTATTCGCCTATTCGCCATCGGAATTTTTGAAACCGAAAATGGAACTACTGATTTGATTGTTGATAATTATGTTTAGTTCAGCAGGTAGAAACTCTGGAGCTCTACCGACTAAGATACAGATATATATATATATATATATATATATATATATATATATATTTTTAAATCGATAAATTCACCTGCCCCCTCTAGGTGGGATTTGAACCCACGATCTCTCGATGACCGGTCGAGCTCAGTTGGAAGAGCACTCGACCGGTCATCGAGAGGTCGTGGGTTTAAAATCCCACCTAAGGGGGGCAGGTGAAATTTTCCATTAAAAAAAATATATTTATCTGGCAAGTTTGCCAAGACAACTATTTAAATAATAATAATAAGATGCAGATGATGATGACTGATGATCAATTTTTGGAAATAAAAGGCCCCAGGTTAAAGATAGTGTGGTGTATCATTCATTCATTCAAATGGTGATCACGGTCTGGTGATGGAGCATAAGAGAGCTTTGTTCCCTGGTTCGAGGGTTTGATAAATGTTTAATTTACTTGTGTGCTATGTCTATATAAGTCTATATAAGCCGAATATCGATCCAGATTTTTGAAAAAGATAAATAAAGTAACATATATTTTTTCTTAATAAATCAACTTAAGGAAAACATTTTAATTCTAAGAAACTTTGCCTACAATGCTTATAGCATCTCGTGTGAATGTTTGAGCTAGTTATGGTTTCATTATCGATATTAATTGATCGATTACAGACTTTGAACAAGAATAACATGTAGTCAGTGTAGGGGAACGTGTCAAAGCTGCTTTATGACCGACACGTATAAAGGATTAAAAATTTCCAACGAAATAACATCAGTAAGCTAAAGAGGCAGTGAGCCTATCATATCTGCCGAGACAGAGCTGTCAGATGAGGGAGGAAAGTCGGGCACCCCCATTGCTAGATGTATCGACGATATCAAAAAAGTGGTTGGTGGCGTATGGATACGATGAACAAAATAATTTACTAACTCACGGCTTCGTCTGAATGTTCTACCGTAATAAAACTAATTCAGTTTTTGAAGTGAAAACATCTTTAGCGGCGTTGTGCACTTTTCGGGATGGGTAAAAAATGTTAAACTCGCGTCAGGACATGTGGCTTGATCGAAAATACGCAAGACGGAGGGAGCGTTGACCGCCGTCGCTGCTTAGGAGTGGAAGTGATATCCCCCTCTCTTTCTACCGTGCGGCGAAAATGTATGCCTGCTCCTGCTGTTTATTTTTAAAGTAATATAAATTGTCATGTTTGCGTACGATAGCGCGATAAATGAATATTGTATTTTACCACATAAATGATAGTACTTTTATACTGATAAATAAAGCAATTCGAGCGAAATTATTCCCTAACCATTCCAATTCGCAACATAAAATATCACTCGCGCGCCGCGGCTACGGTAACCGCTTCACATCAGGCGGCCCGTATGCCTGTCTGCCAAACGACGTAGGTTAAAAAAAAAAAAAATCACTCGCAAGAACACAACAACCCTCAAGGGTATTGTTATTTGGCTGCTTAGATAAAGGACCAAGGACAATGAATGCCTCCGGATGTAGTAGTGATATTATGAATATGAATATACATATTTCAGATACTACTACACCCACACACCCGCACACACAGTGCCGGTGTGTGGGTGTAGTGGTATATATTGATGCCAATGTTAGTAATATCTGAAATATGTATATTTTTAACAGGTGATATTTTTATTTGTAAATTGTACTTAGAGTTTCATATTGGTTAAGTCTAAAATTGTACTTTTGCATGACTTGCAAGTGTGTTGGAGTCAGTCAAATACTCTGTGAACTGGCATGAAATGAAATAAATAAATAAATACATATAAGTATATAATATAGGTTGTTAGTTGAATATAATTTTAGTATATAGTATTTTGATTCCTACATATATATTGACGAGCTCGGTGGCGTAGCGGTCAATGACGCGGCTTCGACACCAACGCCCGTGGGTTCGATTCCCACATAGGACAAACATTTGTGTGCATGAACATGTCTGTTTTCTTGGTCTGAGTGTTTTCTATGTGTCATATGTACCTATGTATTTACAAAAAAAAATGTATTTACGTATGTTTATCAGTTGTCTAGTACCCATAACACAAGCTTCGCTTACTTTGGGGCTAGGTGGCGCTGTGTAATTTGTCTGACAATATTTATTTATTTATTATTATTTATTTATTTATATTATTATGATTGTACCATAAATTGTAAAAACCGCATTTCGTGATGTTCTGCAATAATAATGGTTGACTGATAGTGCATTTAGCATTAAGTCCAATAGGCTAGACGACAATGATAAAAAAATATAAAAAATACTTATCAGTGTCATAAAATATACAAAACTAGAACGATCTGCAATCTTGAAATTTTAATAACTTATGTCCGATTGGTTCTATGATTGATCAAAGTGTAGTGGGAAAGTCCAACTTAAAAGAATGAAATTAGAAAAAAAAAATATTAACTTTGGAAAAACAATCAAAAATACTATAACTTTTGTTATGGCACTAGCTACATAAACGCATAGCTGTCGTACAAATTTCTGTTTTAACGTATACAAAATACATAAGTGTGACGTCATAATTCAGTAGCCTTTTTTATGGAGCGTTTTCGGGAAAGTTCAAAATTGTGATTTTCAAGTTATCATTTCTCGAGAAGTTTTTATGCTATCGAAGTCATTCTTTCACCTATAGTTATATTATTGTGTCGACCTTACATAACAAATCGAAAGAAAAAATTGTCGTCTAGCCTATTGTACCTAGATTTTGTGGTCAATAAAAATATAAATAAATAAATAAAAATTTATGCTCATATCGCCCTTTATGAAGCATCTTAATAATAATATAATAATAAATATTTCTGGACAATTTACACAGCGCCATCTAGTCCCAAATTAAGCGCAAAGCTTGTGTTGTGACAACTGATAAATGTGCTTAAATACATTTTTTTTTGTAAATACATACGTATAATACATAGAAAACACCCAGACCAAGACAAACAGACATGTTCATGCACACAAATGTTTGTCTTGTGCCGGAATCGAACCCGCGACCTCGGAGTCAAAGTGGCCTTTGCTAACCATTCGACCACGGAATTAATGAAAAATTAATGAATAGGCACTGTTATTATTTATTTTTTTATGTTTTGTCTGTGTTATAAATTGCCTCCTAATATTTATATTTAATCATTTTTTAAAACCCTCATTAGATTACCTATAAATAAAAAATCTTTAGCGAAAAGGCGCATAAATATTTACTCGTCTAAAGATAAATGTGTCTTGGCGAGGTGTGGGACGCATAAACCGCTTCAAACATGTAAATTGCTGATCTAGCGTGATCTAGTCTAGTTTGAACCAGTTCGAGTTTTTTTGCAAATCAAACATGTTACTTCTAATTTAATATGTTAAGTTAAAACTGTTCTCGTTTGAATTGGAGCTGAGAAATAGCTGTTGATATGGTGTAGTGAAACAGTGTATATAATATTTTTTTATACCACTAAAGTGGAAAACCTGCCTGATGGAAAGCAGCTACCGCAGCCTATGAACGCCTGTAACACCAGGGGCATCATACGCGCGTTGCCGTCCCTGTAAAAACCTCTTCACGCCCTTTTTGAAGAACCCCATTCTGTAGTCTCCTGGGAAAACCTCGACAGGCAGTTCATTCCATAGCTTGACAGTACGCGGGAGAAAACTTCTCTAGAACCGCACAGTACGCGACCACTTAGGCGCCAATGTGTGAGGATGAATTCCCTGTCGATGGCGAGCGCGACTGTAGAAGGGGGCCGTGGGTATCATGTCAAACAACTCCTCTGAACACACCCTATAACATTAATGGAAAATATTAAATTGACCCACTAAAATAACCTGATTTGCACATCAAATTATTCTGATCACACATCAAATCCTGCATTAGATGTGCAATAAGTATATTTTGATGTGCAAAATAGATTACATTAGGTTAGCAATGTATTTACTTGATGCTACATTAATAGTATCGTATAATAATGATTTATATAGTTAATTGATTCAGGTGTTATTTTGCAAAATTCAACATCTGAAACAGAAGAAACATGCGATTGCCGCCACCCAGGGGCCCTACCGCAGAAGCAGAAGCCGATTACCACAGAATATCTTGATTTGGAAAATAGGTCTTACGTTTAAGTTATTGCCAAACAGCTTAGTCGGCAGAGCTCTATCGTTTGTACCAGCTAAGCTAAACATAAGTAGCATAAATCTAAGTTGAAGTTAGATTTTCGCAATTAAAGTGTTCGATGGTAATCGGCTTCAGCTTCGGCGGTAGGGCCCCTGCCCCCTTACCACCATCTCTTATTGCGATTCAATAACTGAATAGATTGCTTATTCATACCAATGAATAAACGACTTTATTCCATTTGAAATAGAGTCGCTTATTCATTGGTATGAATAAGCATTCTATTCAGCTATTGAGTCGCAATAAGAGATGGTGGTAAGGGGGTTGGTCGTCTTTATGATACGTTTTATTGTTCTAACGATTAACATCTACAGAGGGGCAATTCTCTTAATTAAATTGTAGTCAAAATTCAGTTTCGATCCAGTCTCGATCTCACAAATGTCACGTTTGGTATTCTCGTATCATGAAACTTCAAAGTTTATTTAAAGTGTGACTATATCGAAATATGACCGAAAATTTAACAAACTAGGTATATGATTCTGGTAGCAATAAGAGTTGATTTTAATTAATCAGTCAGAATAGATCAATAAATTTAATTACTTTTAATTAGTTTTTGTTAATTTTGTTTTGTTTGTATATATAGTTAGTCTTATTTAGTTTTTAATTTAATTGTATATTTTTAATTACTGGTAAGTATTTTAAATAGATTATTATGTAAAATTTAAATATATACCTACCACCTATATCGGTACCTATGGAATATACTCTGAATGAAATGAATTATATATCTACGAGTAATTTTAGTCAATTGATAATTCAGTATCGATTCAGTCAACTTTCATTCTGCGATTGTAAAATAATTAAGATAATTAACCTTCTGAACGCCTGATGATGCTTCGCGTAGAGGCAAAACACGTGTCGCAAAGATGACCACGGCAATCGGGGCGGCGGCAGTCGCATGTTTCTTTGGTTTCAGATGGTGGAGAGTCGCAGAGATGATGGCAGCAGCTGGAGCTGAGACGACCAAAGCAGCCACAGCAGTCGCATGCATCTACTAACGATAGTGGATGGGTGTAGATTAAATTGCCTCTAAATCAAATACCTATGTATGGATATAATGGATCTGAATCGGCTTCAGCTTATTCGGTAGGCCCCAGTTCTAGTTAGGATAAAAAATAATTGTTATATAAGCATTCTAATTAATGTTATAAATACACGTATGAACAAGTTTTGTTAAAACTACTCGTAGACGCCTTCTAAGTAACTAGTATAATATACCTTATTCACATTGCATGTCTTTTATATTTATTACTCGTTCAAATTATAAAACTCTGTAGGTAACGACTGCTCCGATGGTAAACAAGCATACGGCCCGCTCAAAAAGTAAGAAAATATATTGTTATTACAGTTACAGTAAACCTTATGTAAGAACTTCCTATATATGTATATATATTTTCTTCCATGTATGTTTTGAGTTGGCCGTGTGGTTTCCGGCAGACTAGAATAGAATCACTCCGTCTCTTCCCGTGGATGTCGTACAAGGCGACTAAGGGAAATACATTATCAAATATCGATCAGGCCTCCCCAAGCCGTTTGGCCAGCGTGGGGAGTGTAGGCCAAATCCTCTTTCTGTCTGAGACGGACGAGAGAGGGTCGTGCTCCTGTGGTGGAGACTAAAATGGACCTGATGATGATGATGATGATGTTTTGAGTATGAATACGGATTAACGTTCTTCTTAGTTATGCACTCTTGACAGAGTGGTCGTGGTCACAACTAGGTCGTTTCATGTGTAACCGCTGTTCTTGCGATTCGCCGCCATGCAGTTCTATGTCTAGCGGAACTAGAGCAATCGTTGATATTGGAGTGCGTCAGAGATTTAATGAGACCTATCCATCTTGTTGGAGAACGCCCACGTGATCTCTTGCCCTCCACTTTCCCCTGCACCACCAATTGTTCCATTGAGTATGTTTTTTTTTTTTTGAGGAATAACGTTAACATCCGACATTAGAAAACATGTTGTTTAACAATGTGCATTATTACTGGATTTTTAGTACTATTTTAAATCTCTTTTTTGTATTTTATTTTTTTAGACATTTTACGGAATATTTTAGAAAATATTTTACAAAAGACAAATTAACTTTATAAAAGGAGGCTCAACTTCAAACTCCAAGAACAAGCCTTACTCAATTCTCAGTGCAGCACCTGACTGGACTATTTTAATGGACACGTATGAAAAGCACTATAAAATCCCAGAAAATGTGGTTGTTTCGACATCCAGACCGGACATTTTCCTTTTCTCCAGAGCTACAAAACGTATAGTACTTGTAGAGCTTACCGTACCGTGGGAAACTAACATACCCAAAGACCACGCGATAAAACAAAACAAATATTATGACCTCCTAAACGAATTAACAAAAAGCGGCTATGTAGTTAATCTATACGCTGTAGAAGTAGGAGCGAGAGGTATACCAGCAAAATCTCTCTATAACCTGCTGAAAGACCTTGGCTTGTCCAGAAGTGCAGTAAGTTCTATACTAGAACGAGTATCTAAAGCTGCATTAGCAGGTTCATACCAGATTTGGCAGGGCAGGGAGAGAAACACAAGTAGTGAAGGTGAGTGTTGATGTACGTCGGAAAGGGGCCCCTTAAACCTACACCCGTGTCACAAGTCTCGGGATCTGCTTGGGTTTCTCTCTCTGCCACACGATGGACCCGGCACCCGCACGGTGAATCCATGGAAGCTAAGAAGTTCGTCTCGATGTATCAAATAATTGTATTTAAAAAAAAAAAATTTTTTTTTAAACATTAAAAAAATAAAATAAATAACTTTTGTCGAATGGATCGCTTATATACAACGAAAAGTCATTCTTGGAAATTAATAGTCTCCAAAACCACTAAGCTGATTTTGATGAAACTTGTTACAATTAAATACCCCGACATGCTTGAGGTTTGTGTCGAAAAAAAATTGAGATCGATCATCTCCTTGAGGAATCATCATCAAAGACATTTTGCATTGAAATCAATGGTAAACATACACTCAGCGAATCTACTCGCTCCACTCAACCTCGATTTCAGCCCCGTGGGCTAGAATCGGGCCTAGTATTGTTTTGATTAAAAAATTGGTTGCCTGTAAAGTCGGTATACGGGCGAAAGTTTTAGGTGACAACGACTTTGAGTGGTAAAATGTTTTCGTCTGTTTCTTTTTATGTCTGTCTCTCTCGCTCTTAGAAGGGACGCGTGCCTTTCACTCGCTCTCATTGTAAGCGCATAACGTGAGCCAGTTTCTTGAAGTGTCACCCGGCTAACCAATTTATAAGACGTTGTCACGTCAAAAGAGGTTGCGGACGACAAAAGGGAATCAGTCGATGTTGGATTCTATGAACAAGGGTATAAGTGTAACTCGGGGTGTAAGTGGTTCATCAATATCTTTGAACCTAAGCCAACTTCACCTGCACGCGGTACACCCTGCTGACTGACAAACGAAACTCTGGCGAAAAGAGAGGTAGGAAGCGTAATTGTATGCTATCAGACTGGGGAATGTACCTTCACCTCACAGAATACCGCAGCTAAATAACAATTCTCTTGAGGGTTGTTGTGTTCTTGCGAGTGAGTGAGGTCACCAGAAAGGAAGGAGTTGCTGCGTTGATTGCGGGGGTGGCGGCGCGCGAGCGATTTGTCATGTTGCGAGCGTTAATATGGCTACGGTAACCGCTTAACATCAGGCGGGCCGTATGCTTGTCTGCCATCCGACGTAGTATAAACAAAAGGGAATACAAAATTCTCACATAATTCCTGGGAAAGATCTAAAAGTTTATTTTAATCAATTACACGGGGGAATTGGCATCACTGCGTAATTTTATACATAATTGCCCATTGCCACGACTTTATAATTCCATATATGTAAGTACCCGTTACATATGTAAACAATCTTCAAAGATGGTATGTCGCGTGTAAATGACAGACGAGTGGTATGTAAAAAAAGAATGAATAATGAAAGATATCGACAAGCTCGATTGTCGAATGGTTAGCAAATGGCAACTTTAACTCCGAGGTCGAAGGTTCAATCCCCGCACAAGACAGTTGTGTGCATGAATATTGTACATGTTTGTTTGTCTAGTGCTGGGTGTTTTCTATTAATTATATGTATGGTGGGTGGTATGCTTGTTTGCCACCATAGTTGTATGTATGTATTTTTGAAGTACATTAAAAATATTAAAAAATATATATATACATATATATAACTATGGAGGCAAACAAGCATACCACCCGCCTGATGGTAAGCAGTCATCGCAGCCTATGAACGCTCCGAAAACCTCGGCAGCTGGTTATTCATTCCACAACCTGAGAGTCCGTGGAAGAAATCCTCTCTCGATCCGCACAGTTTGCGATCATCTCTTTTTTTATACTACATTGCATACGACCCGCCTGATGTGAAGCGGTTACCGTAGCCATATTAACCCTCGCAACATAAAATATCGCTCGCACGCCACCACCCCCGCTGCCATCGCAGCATCTCCTACCATTCTGGTGAACTCGCTCACACGCAGAACACAGCAACCCTCTATTCTGTGGGGTGGAGGTACATTCCCCAGTCGGGAAGCTTACAATTACGCACCCTTCCTCTCTTTTCGCCAGAGATTCGTTTGTCAGTCAGTAGGGTGCACCGCTTGCAGATGACGTTGGCTCTGGTTCAAAAATGTTGATAAACCATTTACATCACATCTTCTTCATCATCAGAACCTCCTCCTTTTTTGGAGTGTAGATTATAAAGCTTCGGCATATAACAGGTAACATTAAGGTGTATGTACAAAATGTGTGAGGATCAATTCATTGCTATTTATACTTACTAGATGGCCCGGCGAACTTCGTATCGCCTATAAATATTTTTACGTTAATTTTTCCGATGATTTATAAACTATCCTATATCTCAAGTTGGATCAAACTGCACACACGTGAGCAAAATTTTATTAAAATCGATTCAGTAGTTTAGGACTCCATCGCGGACAAACAACGTGACACGAAATTTTTATATATTAAGATTTTATATATTAAGATTGGGAATCAATTGTAAATTATCGGTAGTTTGCCCATCTCTACATATATAATAGACAAACAGGCACGGAGAACGACTTTGTCTTATAGAAGCTACTAGCTTCCACCCGCGGCTTAGCTCGTATTAATGACTGATATATCGAGCCAAAAGATAGTCATGCCCTTCCTAGAGATATAATCTATGTCCATGGCAAACTTTATAAATCTGCCCATCTGTTGTCGTGAAAAGGTAACAAACACACTTTGCGGAACGCTGCTCTAGATGGACCGTTGACCTCAAAAAAGCGTCTAGAAGCGGGTGGATGCGGAAAGCGGAGAATCCCATATCGTCGTTGCGACTTCAAGATCTCCTATGTGTCACTTTTGACGAAATCACTTTTTTATACTGGTTTAATTTTAAAATTTTGGCGCTTCATCGAAAGGCCCTTAGGATCAGTAGTACCATTGACTAGTACCATTGATGGTACAAGTGACCCAACTTTGTATCTCTAGTACCATCAATGGTACTAGTGACACTAATTTGCGATCAGTTGTACCATCATAAATATTGGTTGTATCACTAGTACCATTAATGGTACTAGTGATACAATCAATATTTACTATATTATAAACTATGTACTTACAACTAAACAAACGCGAAGTATAGACAACGTATTATAAATACTGTAGGTATTGTATTGACTGATATGCCAAGTACTGGCCACTTGAAATCCCTTTTTTAACCGACTTCAAAAAAGGAGGAGGTTCTCAATTCGACTGAATATTTTCTTGTATGAATGTTATTTGTATCTTCGCGAATTGTGAACCGATTTTCAAAATTCTTTTTTTATTTGAAAGGGTATGATTGCAAGATGGTCCCATATTCACTAAGTCAGGATCTGATGATGTGATCCCAGGGAAATCAAGGGAAACTCTTAAATTTTAAGCACGTATGGTCAAATTCTTTTTTTTTATTTAAAAGGGTATGATTGCGAGGTGGTTCCATATTCACCAAGTCAGGGTCTAGTGAGGGGATCCCAGAAAAATCGATGGAAACCCTTAAATTTGCCCTGTTGCCAGCTGAAGTCGGTTTTTATTTTTTCTTAAAAATCATTAATTATCCACGTAACTAAACTTACGTAACCAGTTACAAGAGAAAAATTTTTTTTCGCTGTTTGGTAACTAGTTGTGAAAGAAGAATAATTTTTTCCTCTTTGGTAACTTTTGATAGTTTCGAAAGTAAACTAGTCGCATTTCGTGAATCAGTCACATTTTTTTTATTTTACGTCGGGTGGCAAACAAGCATATGGCCTACTTGGTGTGTGTATAAACGCGCGCAACAAATGCTACTTGTGTGTTACCACCCCGGTCGCTGGCGCTCCTCAGGAGCCACGTGCAGGTAAAGTTGGTTTGTCTTGTCTCTAAAGATGATATTGAGCCCCCTACACCACAAAATAAAAATACCACAGAATAACTAATAGTACTTACATACGAAATTAGCACTCTCGCAACTGAAAGGAGTTTCCTCTCCCGCTCCCCCGCTTAAACCCGCGGGCGCAAAATAGTTTCAACTCGCTTGACGCCATAGAACGCCTCGGGTCGGTATTCATTTGTTTTCTCAACCCCAGCTCAAGTGGCCAGGTTGTGATATATACAATATGTATAATCACATAGGTACTTAAAACCTCTTTGTTAGTCAATTTTTTATACTTAACACATCGCAAAACCATTCTTAACACATCCCAAAACAATCCTTATCATATCCCAAAACCTTCCTTAACATATCCCAAAACAATCCTTAACACATCCCAAAACCATCCTGAATACATCCTAAAACAATCCTAAACACATCCTAAAACAATCCTAAACACATCCCAAAACCATCCTGAATACATCCTAAAACAATCCTAAACACATCCCAAAACCATCCTTAACACATCCCAAAACAATCCTTAACATATCCCAAAACAATCCTTAACACATCGCAAAACAATCCTTAACACATCCTAAAACAATCCTAAACACATCCCAAAACCATCCTGAATACATCCTAAAACAATCCTAAACACATCCCAAAACCATCCTGAATACATCCCAAAACAATCCTTAACACATCCTAAAACACTCCTAAACACATCTCAAAACCATCCTGAATACATCCTAAAACAATCCTAAACACATCCCAAAACCATCCTGAATACTTCCCTAAACAATCCTTAACACATCCCAAAACAATCCTTAACACATCCTAAAACCATCCTAAACACATCCCAAAACCATCCTGAATACATCCTAAAACAATCCTAAACACATCCCAAAACCATCCTGAATACATCCCAAAACAATCCTTAACACATCCTAAAACAATCCTAAACATATCCCAAAACAATCCTTAACACATCCCAAAACAATCCTTAACACATCCTAAAACAATCCTAAACACATCCCATAACCATCCTGAATACATCCCAAAACAATCCTAAACATATCCCAAAACAATCCTTAACAGATCCCAAAACAATCCTTAACACATCCTAAAACAATCCTAAACACATCCCAAAACCATCCTGAATACATCCCAAAACCATCCTGGTCACGGGGAATATCTTTAGTTTTCTTTAATGGTACTAGAGATACAAAATTGTATCATTAGTTCCATCAGTTATCACGGGGAATATCTTGACTTTTCTTTAATGGTACTAGAGATACAAAGTTGGGTCACTTGTACCATCAATGGTACTAGTCAATGGTACTACTGATCCTAAGGGATCGAAAGCAAAAACTCTCATGTGAATAAGTATTTTCAATTGCTATTTATTTCCCTTATTCAATAACTTCTAAGTGCTCGCTCATTCAAAGTTGGCATTCAAAATATCTTATGTGCTAAATCACCCACAATAAATACACATGAGAGTTTTTATTAGTATGACTAACTTATAGTTTAGGGAAATTAAAATGATAAAATATCATATGTGTAAAATTGCTAGATATCAAAACCTCTAATGTGATACAAAACGTGCAACCAAAACCTCTTATGTGTCACGTTGAATTGTTTTTTTTTATTTTTTTATTACAAGTAGGTACCTTTTTTAAAAAAAAATGAGAATAACAAGGTAAAAAGCATAAAATAATTTGCTTATCTCTTGTATCTTCTGTTATATTTAGTTTTTTTTTCTTTTTATACTACGACGGGCGGCAGACAAGCATACGACCCGCCTGATGTGAAGCGGTTACCGTAACCATATTAACGCTCGCAACATAAAATATCGCTCGCGCGCCGCCACCCCCGCTGCCAACGCAGCATCTGCCTCCGTTCCGGTGACATCACTCACTCGCAGGAACACAAAAATCCTCAAGGGAATTGTTATTTGGCTGCGGTATTCTGTGAGGTGGAGGTTCATTCCCCAGTCGGGTAGCTTACAATTACGCTCCCTACCTCTTTCTTCTTTTCTTAAGTTTCCTTATTTTTTTTTCAGTAAACGGTTTTTATTGATCATCTCGCAAAGATGAATTTTACACATGAGAGGTCTTAAAGTCGCAACGACGATATGGTGGAAAGCATTAGGGAAGGTATATCTCCAGCAGTAGCGAAGGCATATCTCCAGCAGTAGGGAAGGCATATCTCCAGCAGTAGGGAAGGCATATCTCCGGCAGTAGGGAAGGCATATCTCCAGCAGTAGGGAAGGCATATCTCCAGCAGTAGGGAAGGCATATCTCCAGCAGTAGGGAAGGCATATCTCCAGCAGTAGATACAGGCTGATAATGATGACATGTTTAACAAATATATATGCCATGTAATGTGAATAGTCCACGTATTACGATACGATAATTATGATAATCGTTTAATGTCAGGCGTGTCAAATCACCAAGAGACCACGGTATGATGGTAATCCGTCCTTATGCTCATATACGTATAACGATCTACTTGACTAATTACACCGGTAAATGATCTCTACTTATTTCTACATCTAAGTACAGTGGGTCACATAAGTGGTCTACCACTTCGACTTCGGGTTCGACGAGCTCGGTGGTCGAATGGTTAGCAATGGCCACTTTGACTCCGAGGTCGCGGGTTCGATCCCCGCACAAAATAAACATTTGTGTACATGAACATGTCTGTTTGTCTTGGTCTGGACGTTTTCTATGTATATATTTACAAAAAAAAAATGTATTTAAGTTATCTGGTACCCATAGTACAAGCTTTTCGCTTAATTTGGGGCTAGATGGCGCTGTGTAAATTGTCCAGGAATATTTATTTATTTATTTTTATTGAAATTCAGCTTTAGATTGAAATTCATTTTTTTATGCTACGGTGGGTCGCAGACAAGCATACGGCCAGCCTGATGTGAAGCGGTTACCGTAGCCATATTAACTTTCGCATCATAAAACATCGCGCGCCGCCACCCCCGCTGCTAAAGCAGCATCTCCTTCCTTTCTGATAACCTCACTCACTCGCAGGAACACAACAACCCTCAAGGTAATTGTTATTTGGCTGCGGTATCCTGTGAGGTGGACGTACATTCCCCATATCAGGTAGCTTACAATTACGCTCCCTACCTCTCTTTTCGCCTGAGCTTCGTTTATCAGTCAGCAGGGTGCACCGCGTGCAGGTGAAGTTGGCTTTGGTTCTAAGATATTGATGAACCACTTTTGTATTTATTTACGTAATAATAAAAAATTATCGGGCCGATGTTTGCAGAAATATTATGTATAATATAAGACATAAACAATCTTGTTTTGTCAATGTTTTTTTATCAATTGGAGGATTTGGTTTGGGGTCGAGAAACAACAGGGGGCAAATGCTAGTTAATTTACTCCATATGAGTCGAGACAGCAGACATTGTATTGCATGCAGTAAAGTTTAAATTAATAAAACATATTTTAACAAGCTATCATGAAGTCGTTCATGCCATACGACTGGGTGCATGTAAAGAAAATTTTTGCTTGACACGAAATAAATCGATTTGCAGAACAGCTTTTTGTTAACGAACGACATTTCGCCAAATTCATATTGAAAGTATATTCAAAACTAAATAAATTCTCAACTACATAGAGCGTTATTACTAAAATGGACTTGTCACCCAGGCTGGCGGAGCGTGGTCTGGTGTCAAAGACATCCCGTGAGATTTGAACCAACTCGTGCGTGACAAGACAGCGCTTTTTGCAACGAATCGATTCTCGGTACTCTATATTTAATCGAGTGATGCTGTTTGTTAATGCAATGTATTGTGTGATCCTATTGGTCGGAATGTTAACGTGGATATTCGAAACATAAAACTCTATGAATATGAATTTGCTATAAATCGATCACTGCTTTTTGTATTCGAATTATTTGGAATCTCATCTCGGAACTGCTTTGCTTTTTTTAATTGAAAAATGGGATTCTGTAATTCAAATCTAGTTTCAGTGAAGCATTAGATTTGTAAGTGTAATAATGTATTGAGATTAATACGCATGTTGTCTTAGGGGTGTAAGTGGCTCGCATCAATGTAAATTGCGGGTATAAAAGATAGGACTGTATTAGGACTGAATGAGAAGACACGTTGTAATTCGATGGGTTTTAGGTTTATATTTTATAGATCACACACAATACAGCAACTTTGCCGATCTTACAAGGAGAACAAAAAACTAATAATTTTCTATGTCAAATACAAAAATAAAACGAATATAAAACCAAAGAGTATAAAAAAAGTATACATATAAATAAGTAAAAAAGGTTGCCGTCGGTAACAATCCTCCCCCTTTTAGCTGATGGGCAACCGCACCAGCTTCTTGCAGGCTCGACGTAGCGTTCCTCCAGCAGTCTGAACGTCGGCGATCCGCACACCACCATCTTTACCGGGGTAGACCGCCGATATCCTGCCCTTCAGCCAGCTACCTCGGGGAAGATAGACATATTGTCAACAATTAAAACTATCTCACCAACGCATAAGGGATTTGAAACTCCGGCAGTCCTTGGTCTTGGAATTAACGTGGGAAGATACTCTTTGAGCCAACGTGCCCAGAAATATTCAGTTAGACGCTGGACCTTTCTCCACTGTTCTCTTCCACGAAGATCTCTGTCCGAAAATTCAATTTCTAATGGTCGAGCTCCCGATGATGTACCCAGCAGAAAATGCATCGGTGTTAGGGCTTCTTCCTGGTCTTGATTATAAGGCACATGAGTAAGAGGCCGAGAGTTTACTAAGGCTTCTGCTTCTGCCAATAGAGTTAAAAGCATCTCATCTGTTAGTCGGCGTTGCTCTAAAGATAACTTCAATGCGCACTTAACCGATCTGATCAGTCGCTCCCAAGCGCCTCCCATGAATGGTGCTGCTGGGGGAATAAACCGCCAACGAATCTTGGAGTTGGCTGCTGTATCGAAAAGAGCTGGTCCGTAAAGCTCGCGCAACAGTCTCGAAGCGCCTACAAAAGCCGTCCCATTATCCGACACGATTTCGATGGGAGTACCTCTTCTGGATATAAAACGCCGTAGGCTCATTACAGCTGAATCAGCTGACAGATTATGTACCACTTCAAGGTGTATGGCCCGAGTAGTAAGGCATGTGTATAGAGCACAATAACGCTTTTCAACGCGTCGGCCGACAGATACCGTCAGAGGTCCAAAATTATCTAAACCAACGTAAGAAAATGGTCTTTTGTGGTGAGCTAGTCTCATATGTGGTAAGTCTCCAACTGGCGGATTGTTTGGAGTAGCCTTCTTAATTCGGCAGACTTGGCACGAGTGAATTACTGCTTTAAGTGTAGATCTCAGTTTTAAAATGCAATATTTTTGACGTAACTCATTGACCACTGTGTTGTGTTGAGAGTGAGCAGCTTTCTGATGATAATGTAGAATAAGTAGTCGTACAGCATGATCTTTACCGTCTAGAAAAATAGGACTTTTCAGATCTCTTTCAACATTTTCTGCTGCATCTATTCTCCCGTGAAGTCGTAAAAGTCCTCCCTCTCCAAGCATAACAGCATTGTTTCCAAGTCTACTACCCCGAGGTACTGGTAAATTACATCGCAACGCAGCTAGCTCTTCAGCAAAAGAAGTTGCCTGGCTCTGGCGTAAGATATGGTTCTCAGCCCGATGGAGTTCTTCGGCTGTCAGCGGACGCAAGGAAGTAACAAGTTGATTGCGGTTACCCATCAGCGTCCCCCTGTTAACAACATTACGCCTGTTAATGAGAATGGTAGCAAAATGGTGTGCACGAGCGGTGGCTCTAACTAACCTAAGCCAACTACTAAAATGATCAGATGAAGCTGTGATAGGCGAGAAAATATCAGTGACATTTATGAAATGAGACAACTTGTGAGATGGTTTCAGCTCGTCTATATTTAAGAGATTTGGAGTAATTGGTTCAACGGGCCAATCATTTGGAGAAGATTTTAAGAACTCAGGCCCGTTGATCCATCTACTGCTTTGAGAAAGATCACCAGGCACAGAACGTGTGACATCATCTGCGATGTTTAAACTTGTAGGTACCCAGCGCCATTCTGATACATCCGAAAGCTCATGGATTTCTCCCAAACGAAAAGAAACAAAGGCCTGATACTTCCTAGCATCGTTACGTATCCAGCCAAGGACATTACGTGCATCAGTCCAAAAGACTTGCAAACGGTTTATATTTATGCGCTTCACAAATTGTATGTGCGAGACGAGCTGCAATCAATGCACTTTGAAGTTCTAAACGGGGAATGGTATGAACTTTATTTAAAGGGTTTACTCTAGCTTTGCTAGAAACTAACATGAGTTGCACATTCCCATCAGAATATAAAATACGCCAATAAGCTACTGCTGCGCATGCGTCTTTGCTTGCGTCACAAAAAATATGCAACTCACGACGATCTAAATGATTGGTTTGCAGGTACCAGCGTGGAATTTTCAGATTTAATACGGACAGTACGTCTTTATGCCATTGAAGCCACTTTTTTAAAAGCTCCTGGGGGAGATCTTCATCCCAGCCCGTACCTGCACGCCAAATATCCTGAAATATTATGCGACCTCTGATAGTTAGAGGTGATAATATACCTAACGGATCAAAAATACGCATTAGGTCAGATAATATTACGCGCTTGGTAAGTCTTTTGGGCAACTCTTTGGAAAATGGATTACTAAAACCGAGAGTGTCTGTATCTGGATACCAAATTAACCCCAATGTCCGAACACTTTGCGGAAAATGTCCCAAATCTACACATGAGTTTACGGTTACTGGATGCATTAGACGTAAGTTTGGAGGGATGAGTGTTAAAGCAGAGGGCTCGTTTGATACCCACCCACGAATTTCAAAAAGTGCCTGACTATGAACTTTTACATCCCTCGCAACTTGAGCCGCCTTCTCAATAGTGGTATGGCTGCCTATGTAATCGTCCATGTAAGTATTGTGAATGATGGCTTCAGCCGCGTCCGGATATTGGGTTTGATACTCGGTGGCATTTTTATTTTTGATATAAATAGCCGAAAATGGACTAGAAACAGCCCCAAAAATCATAGAACTCATTCTATAAATACGGATAGGTTCGTTGGGGGTGTCACGCCACAGAAAACGTTGAGCATCTCTATCAACCTCTCTAATTTTAACTTGAGGAAACATCTCACGGATGTCCGCAATTAGTCCAACCTTCCCCTCACGAAAACGAAAAAGAATGTCCATGAGAGATTGCAAAAGATCAGGACCTTTAAGTAATAATGAGTTAAAGCTGACGCCGTCACAACGTGCAGCAGCATCATGAACGACCCTCAACTTACCCGGTTTATTCGGGTTGGTAACCCCAAAGTGAGGCAAATACCAAAGGATAGGTGACTCTGGCGGATTCCTAGAGCATAGTTCTGCATAACCCTTTTCGATAATGTCTTTGATATTTTTACGATAACTATCGGCATAAGCAGCATCCCTAAGAAACTTCTTTTCTAAAGCTAAAAATCTAGATAAAGCCAGTGAATAACTATCGGGTATCTTAAGGTCGTCAGAACGCCACGGCAAACCAACTTCAAAACGTCCATTAGGTAAACGTCGCGTCGTGTTTACTAAAATTGCAATTGCTCGCGCGTCTGCGGAAGAGCTAGACATTTTTTTACTAATTCCGATCGAATCTAATTCATAATAATCTTTTATTAACTTATCAATCTCTTGAGTGTCCGAGGACATTGTACAGTGGTTTATACAATCTGCCGAGTCCGGCCCTGTAGCATCCGTTGCAGAAAATGGGAAGCCAAAAATGACCCACCCCAATTTGGTTAGGCACGCAACGGGTTGCGAAGGACCGTTCTCTCTAAATTCCGAAGGTAGTGTTAAGAACCAATTATCGATACCTATAATAAGTGTAGGTTGCACATTGTCATAACAAATTACATTTTTTAGATCTGACAAGTGAGAAAAATTTTCTAAGTCACTCGTACGTAACGTCTGCCGCGACACACCCAGACTCGGAATTGAACGTACTCTATGCAATCTGTATGGATCACCGGTAGCGTTACGACCCTTAATATTTATGTCAACAAACTCTACTTCACATTGCTTTGATAGCCCACTGATGCAATCCACCTTGAGAGTAGCTTTAGGACCGGCCACCCCAATAGTGCGAGCGATTTTAGAGTCAATGAAAGTAGATGTTGAACCATCGTCTAATAGAGCGAATGTGTCAATATGCCCCTTAGGACCGCTTACAGTAACCGCTACAACTTTCAAAAGCGGCCGTAATGTTTTAAATTCATTTAGTGTCAATCCGCTGAATGAGTGCGTAACGGTATCTTTATCATATTTATCCGAGTTCACTGAGGATGAGCAACCACCTGAAGAAGAAGAACCCTGCGGTTCCGATTGATCCTCCTCAGAAACCTCCTCAATCGTTACAAGATTATTAGTTACCGAAGACTCGGATGGAGCGGATGAAAAATGTAAAAGTTTATGATGTTTGTATTTACAACCAGAGATATTACATAAATTATTGCCGTTGCAAAATTTATATCTATGAGATCCTTTTTTTAGACATCGAATACAAACTTTTTTATTTTTACACCATTCAAATCTCTTTTGAGGTGTAAGGAAGAAAAATTTTTTACATGTGTCTATGATATGACATTGCTGACAATAAAGACAAGTTGACGTTTTATTGAAATTATCAACATTGTCGTTCAAAGAAAATGAACTTGAATTAGAAATATTTTTCATTTTCAGATTATTTTTAGAATTACTCTCAAAAGAAGAACTTGGATTATTAATTACTATACCAAATTGTGATTGAATATTTACTTCCCTAGTCAAAAATTCAGCTAAAAGTTCAAGTTTTGTTAAGGAGCCTACAGACGAACTGGAAGTTAAACCTTTGTTTGTAATTACAAAATCCATCCACCGTGATCTCATAAGTGGAGTTAATTTAGACAACACAGCGTTGAAAAGCTCAGGGGAATCTAAATAAGCTTTATGTTCTAATAACTTTATAACCTCAACGCTGGTTCGTACACGGCAAGCAAGAATGTGTAAATCTTTCGACTCTGTGGCTAATTTAGGAAGAGCTCGCAATGCATTTACCTCCTGCAGAACGATGTGTTCCGGCCTCGCAAAGCGCATTTCTAGCTGCGCAATTACGGGAGCGGGATCATGCGCAGTTACCAGCAACACGGCGACGGCTTCGCGTGCAGCACCACGTAAAGCGATACCGATACGCGCTAGGTTTTCCGCTGGCGTGTAAGCAGAAGCAGAATCTTGGAAAACTCTTTTGAAGGCCAACCAGTCTAAGTGCTTACCATCAAAATAAGGCAAACGATCGTCCTTAAGTTTAGGCGAACGATTTTTGTCATTAGTTAAAGCAGTTATAGCCTTTGCTAATAAATTAATATCGGAATTACCTGTATTTGTATTATTTTTACCACAAACATTACCATCAGAGTGCTTATTTGCAGCTACCGTTGCCTCTGGACATCGGTGACTGCATAGGGCCGAAGTGTCGACCTGCATCGCATTGATAGAACCTGAAGGCTGAGAATATGTAGGTAAAGGCTCTGAAAAAGTTAAATGTCTGTTAGTTAATTTGTTAGGAACAGAGACACGATCCGCTAGAGCAGACACACCGGGGCGCGACTGAGCGACCTCCATAGTAAGGGCATGACTGTCAGGACCCATCGCAGAAGGTAAAAAATCCGCAAGAGCTGAACTGCCGGTGGCTTCGACACCAACAAGGGCAGTACGGCTGGGATTAACCATATCCTTAGGTTCCGTTGCAAATTCAACGCATTTATTAAGCCAACCTTGAACATATCTTATTGAAGAACGGACACTACGTTGACTGCTGCGTCCATCATCCGCTTCAATCTCAGCCAGCTGAGCTGACAGCTCCAATTCAAGTACCTGACGTTCCCGTTCTTGTATTTGGCGTTCTCGCTCCGCTTCCTTCATCGCTACCATTCTCTCTAATTCTAAAAGCTTTCTTGCGTGCTCTGCTTGAACAGCAATGGAGCGAGCTTTGACAGTAGCGGAGGAAGTAGTCGAACCTGAAACAATAGAACTTGGCACTCTCCGCGACGCACTAGACTCTTGGTGCGGGTTTTCTGCGGATGTTCCCGCACGATCTTGATCACCCTCACCCTTCGTTTGAGAACGTGTCTTCATCTTATGGAAAATTTTAAAATTTAGAATTTAATAATCGGCGAACGAAAGGACCAAAATATAAAAGATAGGACTGTATTAGGACTGAATGAGAAGACACGTTGTAATTCGATGGGTTTTAGGTTTATATTTTATAGATCACACACAATACAGCAACTTTGCCGATCTTACAAGGAGAACAAAAAACTAATAATTTTCTATGTCAAATACAAAAATAAAACGAATATAAAACCAAAGAGTATAAAAAAAGTATACATATAAATAAGTAAAAAAGGTTGCCGTCGGTAACAGCGGGTATATCTCACATCTGCGGTTTGCCGATGACCTGGCGATAATGGCTGAATCCCTGGAGCATCTCAGTCGAATGATAAATGATGTCAATGCTACTTCTCAATCGGTGAGGCAGGAGATGAATTTTGACAAAACGAAAGTTACGTACTACTACTTTTTTCATCCCTAGCCATCGGCTATGGATGACAAAGTCGTAGTACTGGGGATGTCATCTCCCCCAAATTATTTACCGCTGCACTGAAAGTATAGTATTTAAAACGCGGGCCTGGAAAGCATGGGGCATCAATGTGAACGGTGAGTATATCTCACACTTGCGATTTGCCGATGACATAGTCATAATGGTTGAATCACTGGGGAATCTAAACGATCTCAATGCTGCTTCTCGATCCGTGGGGTTGGGAAACTTTGACAAATCGAAAGTGATGTACAACGATCTCATTATCCCTACACTGAGAAAAAAAACAACAAGTTACTTGTTGTATCCAACATGTTTTTTGGTTAAATTAGCGCCTACAGACTCTTTGGTTGATTCTACAAGTTAAATCTTGTTAAATTTTACATGTTGATCCAACAAGCTTCTTATCACGTTATTTCTACATTATATTTTACTTGTTGATTCAACAAGCTTCTTATCACGTTATTTCTACATTACATCATGTTGCTGGTAATCGATGAAGTTTAACATGTTGACATGTTGTTTTAACATGACAAGCTGGTTGAATGTACAGTGAGCTTGTTGATTTATCTTGTTGAGTTAACATACTTGGCATGTTAAAGCAACGTGCTAACCAGTGATTTGGACAAGTTTGTCATGTGAATTCAACATGTCGACATATTAAATTCACATGACAAACTTGTTCAAATCACTGCTTGGCACGTTGCTATAACATGCTAGACTAGTTGATTCAATATGCCGAGCATGTTACTTCGACATGCTCGGCTTGTTCCAGTCGCATTATGTGCTTGTTCTATCTACATGTTGTTAGCTTGTTGATTCTGCATTATGTGCTTGTTCTATCAACATGTTGTTACCTTGTTGATTCTGCATTATGTGCTTGTTCTATCAACATGTTGTTACCTTGTTGATTCTGCATTATGTGCTTGTTCTATCAACATGTTGTTACCTTGTTGATTCTGCATTATGTGCTTGTTCTATCAACATGTTGTTACCTTGTTGATTCTGCATTATGTGCTTGTTCCAATAACTACTCACTTGTTGTGGGATCTTGTTGAATCTACATTTTGTACTGTTATTTGTTGTGAGATCTTCAATCTGAATTTTGTATCATCATTATATAAGTCAATTTACATTTTGTTGTTGAATTTTTGCCCGATCAAGTTAAACCGAGCATAAAATACTTACAGAGGATGTAACAGTACAAAATGTAGATTCAACAAGATCACACAACAAGTCAGTAGTTCTAAAACAAGAACGTAATGCAACAAAAACAAGTTAACTCTAGATAGAATAAACACAAATACAAAACAATTTCAAAGAAACCAATGCGATAGAAAAAACATTAATACAACACCTATAATTTCCTAACATAATCGTTCTCTTGTAAGCAAAACGTCGTCCAGTCTAGAGGTATATATTGTAACTGCAAAATAGTTATTAAAGTTGTTTTTGTCTCTCTTTGCTTGCATTTACAAGATATGACATCTAGACCGACTGCTTAACAATACTTATACAAAAGAAATAAAAGTCAACTAAGAATATTGAGATATTATTTTATTTAAAAACGAAAAACGCAATGGGTCTCGTAACACAACCCGGATTGATACAAAATATTTAAAACAATACCGCGTTAGAAATTTTAAACCAAATTAAGTACCCATTTATATTTTTTCTAAATATTATTTTATACAACACGTACGTACTTTTTGGATACGGTATCTAACTTCTATCGGTATCTACTTAGGAAACAGTCTGGCAAACAACGACGTAAGTATTTGATATATCAGAAACTGTACCACCCGTATAAATTACTAATGGCTGGTATGTTCGTCCAAGTGAAGCCAACTTTGTTCTTCTACTTGATATTGCTATTTGCAGGTCAGCCGCATCAGCTATTTGCATTACATATCCATCCCGGATCTCACTGCGTGATGGCTTCCAAGGTTTTTTTCCTTTTTTCTTTGATGGAATTGAAGGTACCAAATAGGGTAGCAGCAACAATGCAGCGTTCGTTTCCGACTCAGGCTTGCTACCTGAAATAGAAAGGAACAAATAAGTTAAGCATCCTATTTCTGGAATTTCTGAGAAGTTTTGGATATTAAACTCGTTATGTAAACAAAGACTAGTTTTTTGGACAAAGAAAAAGTTTTTTGGTGGGTAGGAGTTGAAATAGCAATACATATTTATTAGTAGCTGTGTATTATTTTTAATTAAAAATAAGTAACTCACTTAAATACCTGTGACTCATGTTGCACCTATAAGTTAGAACTAGCACTACGCCACCAGCTAATCAACTAATTCCTCTCACTTGTATTTTATTGCAAATTCACACTTTTCTAAAATTCTGCAATGGAGGAGTTCGCACAACTTCAGCGTAATATGGACGAGATGACAACACTGTTTTCAAACAAAATGGAATCATTTGAAGACTCTCTTGGCCGCAGCCAGGCTCCGGACATCACTTCCATGGCCACCGAATTCCAGAATTTCAAGACCTTCATCTGGAAGGCTGTGTCAATGCTGAAAACACAAATGGAATTGATCCTTAGGAGTTTGGAGAGCATCGAAATGAGGTCTCGATCTAAAGTTTTGCTGCTGCATGGTATACCGGAAGTTTCGGGTGAGGATTTAAGTACTAAATTCATCAGTATATGCAGCGACATTTTACAACTGCCTGATATTGCATGCGAATCTCTGGAGATGTGTATGCGTTTGGGTAGGATTATGTCATTGGACAAACCGCGCCCTATTCTTGTTCGCTTTGTGACCAAACAAGCTCGCAATCAGGTGTGGGCCGCAAAGAAGCAACTCAAAGGGAGTGGCCACACAATATCTGAGTTCCTCACTAATTCGCGCCATGCAGTATTCGTTGAGGCACGTAAGGCACTGGGTGTAGGCGGCTGTTGGACTAATGGCGACGGTAAAGTAGTCGTCGTTTCGCGTGATGGCTCCAAGCGTAAGATAATCTCGATGTCCGAACTGCAATTGATCAAGGACGAATACGCTGCTGCAGAAAATAAGTCAACGGTGCCGAGCGTCCCTCCTAAGCCGGATTCGCCAGTACATAGCGAGCAGCCGACCCGGGTGCCGCACAAGTCGACGCGTACAAGAGCTCCACATAAGTCGCAGAATAAATAATGTTTGGTGTACATCAATACGTCACTGCGATGCGACTGTTTTTCCTACTACCTCCTCAATCAATTTACTTTATTTCAGGTATCCACATTTTAATTTTATGTTGGATTTGTTGTTCACTCATGTAAAATTGTTATGGTTAGCTTGACTGACATGACATTGAATTGAATGAAGTGAAGTGATTGATGAAGTTTATTGAATCGGCACGCAGTGACGTTAACTGTCACCGTTCTGTCAATGTCAATGCGTTTTGTTTTCTCTCTGCGTAGTATTGCTCGCTGTAAGAGTTTATTTTTACTTTCTTTAATTTTATAAATCTTCATTATTATTAACAATAATTATGTATGTCCTGCTTTTAATTGCGCCAGAACAGCTGTTTTACTATAGATTCTTTGTTTGTTTTTGTTTTTATTATTATTATGTATTCATCTTTATTTCTTACAGCAGCATACGAGTTTTCGATGCTGGTGCTGCGGTAGTGCTGATATACTTAGCACTTACTTAGTTTTACTGTAATTTATTTCTTATTTCAATATTTTATTTTGCCGTTGTAACTTACTCGTAGTTATATTATGGCAGAGCAAGTGAGATCTAATTCCGACTCCGAATATTTTTCCTTATCTTCTTCTTCGGAAAGTCTCCTCAGTGCGAGTGACAATGATGAAGTTCAGATGCCTTCCCTCGCCGACAATCTGAATCTAAGTTTCTCCGCCTTTCCAAAAAATTTTAATGTGGCACACATAAATGCTCAGAGCATTGCCTCTCACTACGCTGACCTACTGTCCACCTTTTCATCCTCAAATATTCATGCTGTTCTAATTTCGGAAACCTTTCTTAAGCCGTCTCTCCCGTCATCATTGTATCCCTTACCTGGATTTCGCCTCATCAGAAATGATCGCACGTGCTCTATTTCACAGGATGGATCTGGCCGAATGATGGGTTATGGTGGGGTAGCTATCTACCTACGTAGTGACATCCCAAGCCAGACTGTCTCATTTTCTCCCCCGATATTTCAGGGCCCTGAATATTTATTCCTTGAAGTTACCCTCCACCATATTAAGGTTTTACTCGGAGTTTACTATAGCCCTTCTCTCCATATCAACTATTTTAATTCTTTTGAATCCTCCCTGTCTGATCTTCGCTCACAATACGATCATGTTATCTTCATGGGTGATTTCAACACCTGCTTAATCAAAAACGATCGCAGAACCAAAACCCTCCTTTCCTTACTTCATGCCTTCGATTTATATAATCTCTCATATACCCCTACTCATTTTCCGCATAATGGTGCCCCTTCCTGCCTAGACCTGATTATTACGTCGTCTCCTCACCTTGTAGATGCCTATGGTCAACTCAAAGCGCCAGCGTTCTCTGCACACGATCTTGTCTATGCGTCCTTTAGACTTCGACCTCCCAAACGGCGGCACAAAATAATTTCAGTTCGAAATATTAATGGAATTAACAAGGATAAAATGCGTGAAGACCTCACACACACCGACTGGACTCCTGTTCTTGCTGCGCAAGATGTAAATACCAAAATTGAAGCTTTTAATGCTGTTCTTATCTCCTTGTTTGATAAACATGCCCCAATCAAAGATATTCGCGTGAAACATTTCCCAGCCCCGTGGCTGACTCCCGAACTGAAAAAAATCATGGCTAAGCGCGACAGGGCAAAGATCAAATTACGTCACGATCATTCCGCTGTGAATCTAGAAATGTATACCGAATTACGGAACCGGTGTAATAGGATGTGCAGAGCGGCTAGACGTAATTATATCCACACCACAATAGATAATTGTGCCCCTGACAAAATGTGGAAATTCCTCAAGGGCTTGGGAGTGGGTGGGGGTGATATGAGCTCTAATTTCAACTTAGATGTTAATGGACTCAACAAACATTTCTGCTCGGGTTCGGACTGTATTGATCCACTAACCAAACACCGCTCGCTGGTCCATCTTACTAACTCTAAATCCGCGGACTGCCCTCAATTTGATCTCCCCCAAATAACGGTAGATGATGTTATTAAAATAATAGGTTCCCTCAAATCCAAAGCTGTTGGGAATGATGGTATCTCTCTCAACATGATTCTATTAATCAAAAACGAAATTGCTCCGATTTTAGTAGATATACTCAATTGCTCACTTTCGACTGGTGTTTTCCCCAGTGTATGGAAAGATAGTGTCGTTATTCCACTTCCCAAAAACCCTAACCCTTCCGCATTCTCCCAGTTTCGACCCATCTCAATATTACCTATTTTATCAAAAGTATTAGAGCACTTTGTACATCAGCACCTATCCAAACACTTGCAGCAGTTTAATTTACTCAGTCAATATCAGTCCGGATTTCGAAAAGGACACAGCACTGTTTCGGCTCTGGTTAAAGTCACTGACGACATACGCTATAACATCGACAACAAAAAGCTAACTATTCTTGCTCTTCTTGATTTCTCCAGCGCGTTCAACTCAGTTGACTACGACCTACTGCTTGAATTCCTTAGGTTATTTAATATTTCATCTTCCTCGCTCAGCTGGTTTGAATCCTATCTTGTGGGTCGTCGCCAGTTGGTGAAGATCGGTGAAAGTCAATCTGACTGGTGTGAGCTCAATGCTGGGGTTCCCCAAGGCGGAATACTCTCTCCAGTTCTCTTCTCCATTTTTATCAACTACATTACCACCTCTATTTGTTCATCGTATCACTTGTACGCCGACGACCTACAGATTTATACTGCTGCACCTCTTGATGACTTCTCTCAAGCTGTTAGTACTATCAATGCCGACCTAGCGAAAATAGCGGAATGGTCTCATAACTTCGGTCTAAAAATTAACGCGGCTAAGTCGCAGGTCATAGTGTTGGGTAGCCCTTTCTATATATCAAAGTTGAGTGATTTAGTGATTCCCAATATTGTTTTCGCCGGTACTGTTATACCATATTCCTCTTCAGTTAAGAACTTGGGAATCACTATGGACCAAACTTTCTCATGGGCACCCCAAATTAATGAAGTGAGCCGAAAGTTGTATGCGTCCCTTCATTCTTTAAAGCGGCTGCAAAATTTCCTCCCTGTTTCCACTAAGTCCTTACTTGCCCGCTCCCTCCTCCTCCCTCTCCTTGATTACGGGGATGTGGCTTGTTTGGATCCGGCAGAGGAGTTGGTTGACAAACTGGATCGTTTACAAAACCAATGTATCCGTTTTATATTCGATTTACGCAAATACGACCACGTCTCGAATTTTCGTTTACTACTTGGTTGGCTGCCTATTAGATCCCGTAGGAATGTCCACATTCTCTCCCTCCTATATAACGTTTTATATAATCCAACTGCCCCTCAATATCTACGCGAAAGGTTTCAGTATCGGGTGAGAGATAGTCGTCTGCGTTGTAAAGGTGATATGATCTTGGAAATCCCTCTTCACAGTACTAATACTTACACTAACTCGTTCACAGTGAGGGCCGCAAAGCTCTGGAACGCATTACCCAATATTTTGAGAAAGGCTCCTACAATCCATTCCTTTAAGTCGGCACTGGAGAAGTTCGCTTGTGACAGGTCCTAAAAGCTACGAGTTCGTCACTTTTCTTAATTGTGATTGTAATTTACAATTATATAATTAATATCTTCAAATTGTACGAGTGTGCATATGGTGAGGTATAGATTTGGTGATATCGGCACTTCTACAAAAGTAGAAGGCTTACTTATTCATGATGTTCTCTTACTTATTATATGTACTTACTTATATGTCCTAACATAGTTCTGACCTTATGGATACTCCTCCTATTATTTTTTGTTGTGTCATTTAATATGCTCAAAGGTTGGCTGGAAGAGATCCCTTTATGGGATAAGTCCGCCTTTGTACAAATTGTATGTCAACATTTATTATTATTCTGTGTACTGAAATATGTTTTGTACAATAAAGATATTTACAACAACAACAACAACAACAAGACTATACATATAAGTGGAAACATAAGTACGATAGATACTGTACGAAAATATTAAAAACTAGATGCACTAAATTCTGTATTGCACATTAAAAACAATTGGTTGCCTGTAAAGTCGGTATACGGGCGAAAGTTTTACGTGACAACGACTTTGAGTCTCTCTCGCTCTTAGAAGGGACACGCGTCCACGACACGCTTACAATGAGAGCGAGTGAAAGGCACGCGCCTTTCACTCGCTCTCATTGTAAGCGCATAACGTGACCCAGTTTCTTGAAGTGTCACCCGGCTAACCAATTTATAAGACGTTGTCACGTCAATATAATTTAACAGTATACTGGAAATATACATTGTATGGTGATAACTTTAGGTCTCTGGTTACCTGCTTGACCTACTGTAAGGAAACTGAAACGAAATTGGTTAAAACTAATGAAGAGACTTACCACTAATGGAATCAATACAATTCCGTATTGCTTGTTTGACGTCCGTATCTTTTAATTGCGTCAACTTGTAATTAGCCGCTTTGATAATGCTCTTTTGGTACAGAATAATATTCGAATAAAAAAAGTCTTTGTTATCCTTGTACATGTGATCAAAATCTTGTAACAGCTGAAATTAAAGACATTAATTAATTACAAATCATGAGCTTTTGGAGATTCCTGGAGGAGTAGAGGACTTTTTAATGTTAAAAAATATATTCTAGGTTACAAAAACAAAACACATTATCTTTTATCCTAATTTCATAAAGAAAAAACCAGCCAAGGCTAATACAAAAATTCACCACTTTAAAACTGAATATTTCACAAACGGAACCCTGAATCGAAAAATGTTCAAGACACTAACCAGTCGATAACCATCGGGTTGCTTGAGAGCTGGATACAAGTTAAAATATTCTTCTACTGTCCCAGGTTTAGATTGTAATGCGGCCAATCTTACTTTGGTGGTAGATTTCCAATTACTTTCTACTAAGTGCCATGGGTCAATAGAGTTTCTTAACCAATTCAGTTTATCTTCAATCTCAGAATCATCTGTAATGATAATATAAACATTAACATACAATTATAGCAATAAACTTAAAATGCCAACAACAATATTAACATTTATGTACCTGTACATGGCAAAACATGTTGTCGAAAGAAGGAACAAAATGGTCACAAGACGCTATGAAAAGACGGTATGACACTATTTACATAAACACAATATTTTACATAGCTGTCGTACAAATTTATGTTTAATGCATACAAAATACATAGACGTGACGTCATATATATCTATGTACCTAGCCTTTTGTATGAAGCATTTCGGCAAAGTCCAAAATTGTGATTTTCAAGTTATCATATCTCGGGAAGTTTTTATGCTATCGAAGTAATTCTTTCACCTATAATTATATTATTGTAACGTCCTTTCATAACAAACCCAAAACAAAACTTGCCATCATCCCTATTGTTTTACATTTAGGAGAAGCCCGCGTATTGTATAGGTATGTAATTAAGAACATGCATGGTGTTTATGCCTCAAATATCATATAGGTAACAGATTGTCTTTACTTACAGTAATACCTAGGTACCTAATAATTAAATTGTACTTACCATCAACTCATCAACAAAAGCGTCTTCACGCACTTCCACAATACAATCCAACCAAATGAAGTTAAGTTAAATGAACTGAATTATAAACAAATGAATGACAACGAGACAGTGTTGCTAGATGGCTGAGTAAATTTCCCCCCAAAATCAATTTTGACCTCAATTTGAATTTTGGTTTTTCTCAGAAAAAGCCTCCGTCCACTAAATAAACTAAGGGGTAACGTATTTATTTGAGATAAATATACAACAAAGAATTGGGCGGCGACTGAGTGGCGACTTACGTCAAGTTTTACTTTACTACTAACGTTACGTTAGTAGAAAAAACTACCTATAATGATTTCAATAATTAGTTTTGGCCAACGACTTCAAATATTCCTGCCTAACGATAAAGTAAACGAAGAAAACAGATTTGAAAAAAACACAGGATGAAAATATTGGCCAAATGTTTACCCAAAATTGCGAGAAAACCGCTAAATTTTGCAATACTGTAGCGCGCCGTGTCGCCTGGGACGCCTTGTTATTTTAACAAGTTAGCGACTGTCACGTGACAATATAATTTTGATTTTACAAGCTTAGCTTGATTACCGCGCAATAGTATAGGTAGGTACCTACAGCCGCGTTTTCACGATAAGAGTTGACTCGGAAATAGTCAACGATGTTAGTATATGGATCGGCCATTCCAAGGAGTTAATATGTCACGTTCAGTTTTGACAATTGATTTGCTCGAAATTCAAATGCGGGCTGGCAGCTCGCGTTTGAATTTCTTTTGAGTTATTTCACCGATTGCGTTCAAAATCGATATCTGGGGGTCTGAATGGTGTCTGACAACGAATCCGTAAACAGAATGGGGAAAAATAGCTGCCATCTTGAACTTTTGAGTTATTCGACCGATTGCGTTCAAAATCGAAGTTTGAGGGTCCGAATGGTGTCCGACATCAAATCCGAAAACAGAATGGAAAAAAATAGCCGCCATCTTGAACTTTTGAGTTATTCGACCAATTGCATTCAAAATCGATATCTGGGGGTCTGAATGGTGTCCGACATCGAATCCGTAAACAGAATGGGAAAAAATAGCCGCCATCTTGAACTTTTGAGTTATTCGACCAATTGCATTCAAAATCGATATCTGGGGGTCTGAATGGTGTCCGACATCGAATCCGTAAACAGAATGGGAAAAAATAGCCGCCATCTTGAACTTTTGAGTTATTCCACCGATTGCGTTCAAAATCGACATCTGGGGGTCTGAATGGTGTCTGACAACGAATCCGTAAACAGAATGGGGAAAAATAGCTGCCATCTTGAACTTTTGAGTTATTCGACCGATTGCGTTCAAAATCGAAGATTGAGGGTCTGAATGGTGTCCGACATCAAATCCGAAAACAGAATGGAAAAAAATAGCCGCCATCTTGAACTTTTGAGTTATTCGACCAATTGCATTCAAAATCGATATCTGGGGGTCTGAATGGTGTCCGACATCGAATCCGTAAACAGAATAGGAAAAAATAGCCGCCATCTTGAACTTTTGAATTATTCGATCGATTGCGTTCAAAATCGATATCTGGGGTCTGAATGGTGTCCGACACCGAATCCGTAAACGGAATGGGGAAAAATAGCCGCCATCTTGAACTTTTGAGTTATTCGACCGATTGCGTTCAAAATCGATGTTTGAGGGTCTGAATGGTGTCCGACATCAAATCCGTAATCAGAATGGAAAAAAAAATAGACGCCATCTTGAACTTTTGAGTTATTCGACCGATTGCGTTCAAAATAGAAGTTTGAGGGTCTGAATGGTGTCCGACATCAAATCCGAAAACAGAATGGAAAAAAATAGCCGCCATCTTGAACTTTTGAGTTATTCGACCAATTGCATTCAAAATCGATATCTGGGGGTCTGAATGGTGTCCGACATCGAATCCGTAAACAGAATGGGGAAAAATAGCCGCAATCTTGAACTTTTGAGTTATTCGACCTATTGCGTTCAAAATCGATATCTGGGGGTCTGAACGGTGTCCGACACCGAATCCGTAAACAGAATGGGGAAAAATAGCCGCCATCTTGAACTTTTGTGTTATTCGACCGATTGCGTTTAAAATCGATGTTTGGGGGTCTGAATGGTGTCCGACATCAAATCCGTAAACAGAATGGAAAAAAATAGCCGCCATCCTGAACTTTTGAGGTATTCGACCGATTGCGTTCAAAATCGATGTTTGAGGGTCTGAATGGTGTCCGACATCAAATCCGTAAACAGAATGGAAAAAAATAGACGCCATCTTGAACTTTTGAGTTATTCGACCGATTGCGTTCAAAATCGATATCTGGGGGTCTGAATGGTGTCCGACATCGAATCCGTAGACGGAATGGGGAAAAATAGCCGCCATCTTGAACTTTTGAGTTATTCGACCTATTGCGTTCAAAATCGATATCTGGGGGTCTGAATGGTGTCCGACACCGAATCCGTAAACAGAATGGGGAGAAATAGCCGCCATCTTGAACTTTTGTGTTATTCGACCGATTGCGTTCAAAATCGATGTTTGGGGGTCTGAATGGTGTCCGACATCAAATCCGTAAACAGAATAGAAAAAAATAGCCGCCATCCTGAACTTTTGAGGTATTCGACCGATTACGTTCAAAATCGATATCTGGGGGTCCGAATGGTGTCCGATACCGAATCCGTAAACGGAATGGGGAAAAATAGCCGCCATCTTGAACTTTTGAGTTATTCGACCGATTGCGTTCAAAATCGAGATCTGGGGATCTGATGGTGTCCGACACCAAATCCTTAAACAGAATGGAAAAAATTGCCGCCATATTTTTCATCTGTAAAAAGCCATACTATCGATTGGCCTATCGATAGGCTACTAGATACTACTAGATAGGCTACTAGATACTAGATAGGCTACTAGATAGTACTAGCGATAGGCCAATCGGTAGTATGGCTTTTTACAGATGAAAAATATCGATAGTAAAACTATCGATGGTTCGGCAACACCATAGTGTACCATGATTCTGACCACACGAACATTAAAAGGGATCTCTTGTACACACCACTGACCACCAACAAACTAGTTACTTAAATGAATATATTGGAGCGCAAGTTGTCTTTGTAGGATTATTCTTTAAATGATCCCGACTTACTTTATACTTAACTATTTCATGTTTTGACTAGTGAGTACCAAAAAATATTTAAACATAAATGAAAAAACAAGTGTGCTTTAGACCACACGACTAAAGTAAAACTTCTTCAACTCTCTCTTTTGCCCCTACAGTAATATACGGAACGTAACTCCCTCTCTTTCTATCTTCACTAACTTATATCTCCCTCTCAAATTCCATTCGCCTCGCCCACGTAACTCGCCCACTCCATTCTGTTAATGGATTCGGTGTTGCACACCATTCAGACCCCCAGATATCGATTTTGAACGCAATCGGACGAATAACTCAAAAGTTCAAGATGGCGGCTACTTTTTCCATTCTGTTTACGGATTCGGTATCGGACACCATTCGGACCCCCAGATATAGATTTTGAACGTAATCGGTCGAATACCTCAAAAGTTCAAGATGGCGGCTATTTTTTCCATTCTGTTTACGGATTTGGTGTCGGACGCCATTCAGATCCCCAGACCTCGATTTTGAACGCAATCGGTCGAATAACTCAAAAGTTCAAGATGGCGGCAATTTTTTCCATTCTGTTTAAGGATTTGGTGTCGGACACCATCAGATCCCCAGATCTCGATTTTGAACGCAATCGGTCGAATAACTCAAAAGTTCAAGATGGCGGCTATTTTTCCCCATTCCGTTTACGGATTCGGTATCGGACACCATTCGGACCCCAGATATCGATTTTCAATGCAATTGGTCGAATAACTCAAAAGTTCAAGATGGCGGCTATTTTTTTCCATTATGTTTTCGGATTTGATGTCGGACACCATTCAGACCCTCAAACTTCGATTTTGAACGCAATCGGTCGAATAACTCAAAAGTTCAAGATGGCGGCTATTTTTTTCCATTCTGTTTTCGGATTTGATGTCGGACACCATTCAGACCCTCAAACATCGATTTTGAACGCAATCGGTCGAATAACTCAAAAGTTCAAGATGGCGGCTATTTTTCCCCATTCCGTTTACGGATTCGGTGTCGGACACCATTTAGACCCCCAGATATCGATTTTGAACGCAATCGGTCGAATAACTCAAAAGTTCAAGATGGCGGCAATTTTTTCCATTCTGTTTAAGGATTTGGTGTCGGACACCAAGAGATCCCCAGATCTCGATTTTGAACGCAATCGGTCGAATAACTCAAAAGTTCAAGATGGCGGCTATTTTTCCCAATTCCGTTTACGGATTCGGTATCGGACACCATTCGGACCCCCAGACATCGATTTTGAACGTAATCGGTCGAATACCTCAAAAGTTCAGGATGGCGGCCTTTTTTTTCCATTCTGTTTACGGATTTGATGTCGGACACCATTCAGACCCCCAAACATCGATTTTAAACGCCGAATAACTCAAAACTTCAAGATGGCGGCTATTTTTCCCCATTCTGTTTTCGGATTTGATGTCGGACACCATTCAGACCCTCAAACTTCTATTTTGAACGCAATCGGTCGAATAACTCAAAAGTTCAAGATTGCGGCTATTTTTCCCCATTCTGTTTACGGATTCGGTGTCGGACACCATTCAGACCCCCAGATATCGATTTTGAACGCAATCGGTTGAATAACTCAAAAGTTCAAGATGGCGGCTATTTTTCCCCATTCTGTTTACGGATTTGGTGACGTACACCATTCAAATCCCCAGACATCGATTTTGAACGCAATCGGTCGAATAACTCAAAAGTTCAAGATGGCGTCTATTTTTTTTTCCATTCTGATTACGGATTTGATGTCGGACACCATTCAGACTCTCAAACATCGATTTTGAACGCAATCGGTCGAATAACTCAAAAGTTCAAGATGGCGGCTATTTTTCCCCATTCCGTTTACGGATTCGGTGTCGGACACCATTCAGACCCCAGATATCGATTTTGAACGCAATCGATCGAATAACTCAAAAGTTCAAGATGGCGGCTATTTTTTCCCATTCTGTTTACGGATTCGATGTCGGACACCATTTAGACCCCCAGATATCGATTTTGAATGCAATTGGTCGAATAACTCAAAAGTTCAAGATGGCGGCTATTTTTTTCCATTCTGTTTTCGGATTTGATGTCGGACACCATTCAGACCCTCAAATTTCGATTTTGAACGCAATCGGTCGAATAACTCAAAAGTTCAAGATGGCAGCTATTTTTCCCCATTCTGTTTACGGATTCGTTGTCAGACACCATTCAGACCCCCAGATATCGATTTTGAACGCAATCGGTGGAATAACTCAAAAGTTCAAGATGACGGCTATTTTTTCCCATTCTGTTTACGGATTCGATGTCGGACACCATTCAGACCCCCAGATATCGATTTTGAATGCAATTGGTCGAATAACTCAAAAGTTCAAGATGGCGGCTATTTTTTTCCATTCTGTTTTCGGATTTGATGTCGGACACCATTCAGACCCTCAAACTTCGATTTTGAACGCAATCGGTCGAATAACTCAAAAGTTCAAGATGGCAGCTATTTTTCCCCATTCTGTTTACGGATTCGTTGTCAGACACCATTCAGACCCCCAGATATCGATTTTGAACGCAATCGGTGGAATAACTCAAAAGTTCAAGATGGCGGCTATTTTTCCCCATTCTGTTTACGGATTTGGTGACGTACACCATTCAAATCCGCAGACATCGATTTTGAACGCAATCGGTCGAATAACTCAAAAGTTCAAGATGGCGGCTATAAACATTTGTGTGGCATGAACATGTATGTTTGTCTTGGTCTGGGTGTTTTCTATGTATTATATATATGTATTTACAAAAAAAAAGTATTTAAGTGTGTTTATCATTTAGGTATCGAACTTATTACATACATAATATATTTATATTATAATTATATACATAACTTAGTACCCGTAAGTACAAGCTTTGCTTAGTTTGGGACTGGATGGCGCTGTGTAATTTGTCCCAGAATGTTTATTTATTAATTTTAGATTTAACAATTAAAGAAAAGTTAATTTAAAATGATGAATCAACGTGCCAAGCAGTGATTTGAACAAGTTTGTCATGTGAATACAATATGTCGACATATTAAAATAATGTGCCGAACTTGTCAAAACAACATGTTCATCAGGCCAGCCCCCTTACCACCATCTCTTATTGCGACTCAATAATTGAGTAGATTGCTTATTCATACCAATGAATAAGCGACTCTATGCCATTTGAAATAGAGTCGCTTATTTATTGGTATGAATAAGCAATCTATTCAGTTATTGAGTCGCAATAAGAGATGGTGGTAAGGGGGCAGATCAACACTGCTGTCATATTACTACAACACGCCGAGCATGTTGAAACAGCATGCTCATTAGGTCAGATCAACACTGCTGTCATGTTACAACAACATGCCGAGTGTGTTAACGACATGATGAGCATATTGAAATAACATGCTGAGCATATGGAATCTACATTCTTGACATTTCACTTCAACAAGTCTAGTATGTTAAAACAACGTGCCAAGTAGTGATTTGAACAAGTTTGTCATGTGAATACAATATGTCGACATATTAAAATAATGTTCCGAACATGTCAAAACAACATGTTCATCAGGCCAGATCAACACTGCTGTCATATTACTACAACACGCCGAGCATGTTGAAACAGCATGCTCATTAGGTCAGATCAACACTGCTGTCATGTTACTACAACATGCAGAGTGTGTTAACGACATGATGACCATATTGAAACAACATGCTAAGCATATGGAATCTACATTCTCGACATTTCACTTCAACAAGTTGGTCATGTGAATACAACATGGCGACATATTAAAATAAAGTGTCGAGCATGCTAAAACAAACGAGCCGAGTGTGTTAACTTGCCATTTTATACTTCGTAAAAATATAACATGTTACTTCAACAAGTTACGGTAATGTTAACGATATACTTTTGATTTAACAATTTAAAAAAAGTTAATTTAAAATGATGACATGTTGTCCCAATCAATGTAATGTTGTTTGTAACAAGATGTCATTTTACAAGGTTTACAATGGGGTTTCAACAAGATAGGAACGTCAAAATGATCTGACAGTCATATTGATTTAACATGACACGATTTGTAATTCCAACAAGCCTCTGGTTTAGTAGATTTAACAAGTTGAATTTATTTAAATCAACATGAAACCGGTTGATTTAAACAAATGTCACGTTGAAACAACAAAATATCAAATAACAAGTTTTAACTTGTTATTTCAACAAAATCGACTTGTACCGTGAACGTTATTTTTGTTTATGTCAACAAAAATACTGTTATTTCAAACAGATATCCACTTAACAAGTCAAACTTGTCAAAATTACAAAGCATTTTTCTCTCAGTGTAGCCCGATTATCGTAGAGAATGCAGATATAGAAGTGGTTAAAGTCTACGTCTACCTCGGACAGGCACAGCTGGGTGGATGTCACTCCAACCAGCCTACAACATCCCAAAAGGTTAGCAGCCTTTTCAGACTGCTGCCTACTTCGTAGAGCGATGTCGGAGTTTGTAGAAATTGTGCCCATTGACCTGCTACGCTCCTGCATTCAGTAAGCACAAAGTTACAGGTAAACAAGTGTTTGTTTAGGAGATAGTGACCGGTTATGATGGCTATGGCTTTGCGAATTTTGATGATCAAGGTACAAATTACAAATCATTGGTACTTACATTACTTCTACGTTAGCGCCCTTTGGATACTAATTAATACCTGTCGTAGTTTCTAATTGAACGAGTCATAATGATACGATTTCTAACGACATCGCTATTCTAATAAAAAGCATATCAGTAATCTTCAATATTATCGGCGATCTCAAAGCAGTAAGGTAAAGAAAAAAGACACAAGTGTGAATGCAACTCATGTCTGATGGTTCAGTACATAATTATAGGTATATAATTTGTGATTTTTTCTTTTATTTCTGCTTTGAAATCTAAACACTTATATATAGTATAGGTCTAGATATTATTTGCCTGCAATAAAGACTTTTTATTTATTTTACAAATAAGGCGTTCTTTTGAAAGCTGTAGTCCATCCGACGCTTTGATTTTTTAAAATCCACATGTCAACCAACATTTTTGTTATTATAAAAGTAATATTTATATAAACTGATGAATTAGATTGATTAGGACCTATAGTATATTTTAAATATCATAATAATTGCTCACGTTCCAATAAATATATATCTAGTAAGGTACGAAATATCGGTTGTCTGTAAAGTCGGTTTACTGACGATAGTTGAACGTGACAACGTCATAAGAAAATACTGATGGAATGTTTGCATTTTTCAAAAGAAAATTTTAATGGAACGCCTCAGGGCGAGGTAACGCCGCATGATCATGTTTTTTCGTGCGTGCAGCCGGCTCCATCGAATTATAAGACGTTGTCACGTCAAAAATATTATTTTAGACTACTTTAAGTTAGTATATTACAATTCTATAAGTTTTAATTTATTTATGTAATGAAGAGAACACCATAAGATGGCCTATGCGATTGTGATTAACCTATTAAATAAAAATCTTATAAAGTTTTATTCAAGGAACCCTAAAAAATGTTTGAACTTCTTTTCGACTGAGCGTTCATATAGTATTCGACGAGCGCACTTGTGTTTTAAACGACGTTACATACACGAAAGGCGGGAAAAAGTGGATTTATGAAAATTGCATTAATTGATCCAGATATGCCATCTATGGGAGAGTTGACAAGGTTCCTTTATGCCAGGGACGGACTTGGGAGGCTGCCCGATAATAGCTGGAAAGTAAATCGTATTTATTTATTAATGACACATTATTGCATTTAATATGAAATAGCTATAGATATTTACAAGAGTAGACGTGTCCCATTAAGAAATTTCTTCTAGTCAACAATTTGTTGTAATTAAAAAAATAATTCAAAAAGTTACTGAGAAATAACCATGGTGAAGAGATGCTACAGTAACAAAATTTATAAAGAACAAAATGTAGCCACTATGATGATTGCTGGGTTTCTGGGTTAATTGCAGGATCGATATTACTGTTTGCGAAACACAAAACAACTCTAAATGTAACCTAAAAACAAAATTTATGTCATAAATCTGAAAGTTCTTTTTTTTATTTCTTCAACTTTCAGCTTTATTTATTTTTGTTCAGATAGGGTTGTATTCTGTAGACGAAGAGTCTTCTGAGACAATACTTAATATATATACAATAATATATATATAATAAAGAAGAATATATATAATAGAAGAATACATAATAAATTCTTATAACTTATTAATATTTACTTCCAAGCTATATGAATATTATATATTATAAAAGTTTAAAAAATGTACTTTACAAACTACATCTTTTTCTGTATTTTTATGTAAGTAACGATTAATGACTTAATTTAAAATATTTTTTTCAGATCTAGTGTAGTCCTCAAGTCCGTCCCTGTCAATAGATAGGACGCAACAAACTAATAAACGCGCATCACGTATCACCTATTAATTAAATTTCACATAAATGGAATTATCGTTCATTTCTTGTCAATGTTGTCTTTTGTAGGGATTAAGTTAGCATAAACGTTTCTTGTTATGCTTCCACTGTCCAATTCCATGTCTGCCTGCCTGCGGTGCCATATTTATTTGAATCTAATTGAATCATTTATTTTTTAAACCGAATGTCGTGGTAAGCAAAATACGGTTACGTTTATAGCATAGGCACAGTGGCATATACCTAGTATTTTTCGTTACGCTAGCTTGAATATTTAAAAGAGAAAGAAATAAAAGAATAGAAGAAGAATTGAAGATATAAAAGAGAAAGAACGAGTAGATGCGTATGTTAGATCGAGATAGAAAATAAAGTAATGTTTTTACACCATAAAAGAACATAATAATTAAGAACTCACGAGCTTGGTCATTAAGTTAATTAGATAAATTAAACGGGTCACTCACGTCTTTTTGTCGGGAAAGCCGACTAGTTTCGATCTCAAAAGGATTGGATCCACCGGCTGCCAATACGTCATCGTCGAAGGCAGCGCTCCACCAATCAACGCACCAACCCCCCACCACCCCTTCCAGTCGTGCGGCGCGCGCATTGGCGCACAGTGTCTGGCGCGAGAGACAAAGGGTGGACGTGTCTGGACATTCGCCCTGAAGAAGGTCTCCTTTTGAGATCGAAACTAGTCGGCTTTTCCGACAAAAAGACGTGAGTGACCCGTTTAATTTATCTAATTAATTTAGTATAATGTCTCACGTGAGTTTTAATAATATTATTGGTCATTAAGATTTAAATAATTTTTAATTATAATAATTAGATAATAGTACAAACTTATCTTAGTTTTATGTGCAATAAATAAATGTCATTTTTTATACAACGTCAAGTAATAAACAAGCATACGGCCTACCTGATGTGAAGCAGTTAGGTACCGTAACTATATAAACACACGTAACATTTGAAGTAGATACTTGAACTAGTTATTTAATGCCATTATAAAGATAGAGTTGAAAACGCTGAATATACAAATAAGTTTCTTGTATGATAAGATAAGATAACATAAGATAAGTTATTTGCGAAAATAAGGTATAACAAAGATGTTATGACGACCCCTTTTATTGTTTAACTTTATCTTTGTTTTAGTATGTAGTGTTATAGCGGTTATAGAAACACATAATCGCTGAAAATTTCAAGTCTCTAGCTATTACGGATAAAGAGGTTAGAAAGAGTTAGAGCCCTGTGACAGACGGACGGACAGACAGCAGCGTCACATTCATAGAATAAGGTCACGTTGGCACTAGACAGCGGAGTCTCGGTAATAGGGTCACGTTAGCGCCCTTTGGGTACGGAATCTTAAAAATCTGTGTCGAAATTAAATAGTTTACGGTTACGGTTTTTTTTTTATACTACGTCGGGTGTCAGACAAGCATATGGCCCGTCTGATGGGGAGCGGTTACCGTAGCCATATTAACGTTCGCAACATAAAATATCGTTTGCCCGCCGTCACCCGCGCTGCCAACGCAGCATCTCCTTCCTTTCTGGTGACCTCGCTCACTCGCAGGAACACAACAACCCTCAAGGGAATTGTTATTTGGCTGCGGTATTCTGTGAGGTGGAGGTACCGCGTGTAGGTGAAGTTGGCTTAGGTTCAAAGATGTTGATGAGCCACTTACACCCCAAAACGTATGGTGAATTTTTTATATTTTTGTATAATTTTCAATCAATGTTTACTCTTAAGAACCTAGGTAGGTAGCCATATTAACGTTCGCAACATAAAATATCGTTTGCCCGCCGTCACCCGCGCTGCCAACGCAGCATCTCCTTCCTTTCTGGTGACCTCGCTCACTCGCAGGAACACAACAACCCTCAAGGGAATTGTTATTTGGCTGCGGTATTCTGTCAGGTTGAGGTACCGCGTGTAGGTGAAGTTGGCTTAGGTTCAAAGATGTTGATGAGCCACTTACACCCCAAAACGTACGGTGAATTTTTTATATTTTTTATTAATTTTCAATCAATGTTTACTCTTAAGAACCTAGGTAGGTATAAGAAATTTCAAAGGCGCCCCGCGGCCGTATCTGGAATCTCATTCAATCGGTCAAAATCGTGTAATCGAAGATCGCACGATCGAGCAAACGACAATGAATATTATACGATTATTCGAACAATTTAGATTTAATCGAGTTGGACGATCTAACAAGACATTTATTACAAACTTTTAGGTGAGTCAATGACAAATTATAATAATTTTGAGATAGTAGAGATAAGAAGAGGAGCATGATGGTGTCGTTGCGCGTGTCAGTGTAATCTAACTCGCAAGTTAAGCAACGTTAGCCGTCGCCTGTCCATGGATGGGTTTGCATGCATATTTTATTTGTAGAATCGATATCAAAGATTTCACTATACAATATATAGTAAAATTAAACTAAATATCACACATGCAACACTGCATTATGCAGAGAAAAAATATCTTATATTAAATTGTCCCTACAATTTTTGGGGATTGGCCGCATTTCCACGCTGTGTAGCGGTGGAAATATTTTGACCTAGATATTGGCCAGCCCTTTGGTCACCCAAAGCCAAGACCATCTTCTTGACAACCTCCTTGTATAATATTGACGCTTCCGGATACAAAGGTCGTAAACACCAAAACCGAATTCAGGCATTATATTATCCAAACCAAGTCCAACACGCAACGCAACCACCTTCATGTAGCACCTTTAATTGTACTAAATAAGCATGCAAGAATTTTCCCGAGAACTACTACACCCGTCCCGCTTCAGCCCCACCGCCCGCGTTCTCATAAGCACTGATTGACGCCAAATGCAAATTTAAAAACCTATTAGGATAACACATGTCTTATTACATCAGCTTAAAAAGGATAAATCAAACTATAAAATAATTATACCGACTTCAAGAATCTCAGCAAATAGGTAGTAGTTATTTTTGGCTTTTTCGTATCAGGATTATTCAGTTAGTTTATTTTTTTAAGTTTATTTCTTTTTTAGTGAATATTTTTTTATTTATTTATTATAATAATGGTTAAATATTAGTGACATGGTACCTTCTAGGCGAAAATACATTACTTACTTAATTAAGAAAACTCAACACTATTGAATAACTCCTAACCGGTCCTCATCAGCTCAGCAGTGTCACATGATGACTTCGCAATGCAAATTATGTTACTTAAAACATCAAAAAACTCATCAATTACTGTATCCATGTCCATGCCTATAAATTTCAATCCTTTTCTTTAGATTTCCCATCATCAGATCCTGATTTGATTAATATGGGACCACCTGAAGAGTATACCCTCTCAAACAAATAAGAATTATTAAAATTGCTGTACAATTGACTGAGATATCATTGAAACTATATTAAAAAAATGCATACAGTCGAACACAGAACCGCCCTACAGTCATGTTTTTACGCCATTTTACTATGCGGCAATTAATGATTAATTGTAAATACGCCTTGTAGGATAACGTGTTCAATAGTAATATGAGATATACGTACAGATGTTCTATTTCACGAGTCACTAGTATTTTTGGGTCCACGCAAGATGTCCGTACAAAGTACCGTTAGCAAAGCAACTAAACGCAGAAAAGTCGTCCGCAGTGAGGTAATTTTTTTTTTACATTTAACGTAAATAATAATTTTCCCCTCCCTATAGGACTTTTTAACAATTTTTATGATGGAGCAGTTATAATGCTCCATTATAAAGAATGTTAAAAAGTATATACATGACCCATTATTATAAAAAAACTTAAACTTTTCTTACTTCTAGACCGGGAATTTGGTTGAATTAGTTGAAAGTAATTAATTCCCATGGGTTTTATTTTAGTCATTAATTCCCATAGGTTTTATCTTAAATTAGAATTGTACGACATCATAAAAAGACACAAATATCAACACGTAAAATATAAAAGACATGACATAATAAAGAATAAAAAGAAAATTATGTTTCTGAAAGTGATTAAAAATTTTCAATATTTTAATTACATCCTTTATTAAAAAAAATATAAATAATTAGAAGTCCAAGGACTAAATATTAATTGTTTATTAAATAGCATAAAAAAAAATTAAGACTCAATTTAAAAATGATTACAGATTTCTTTGCTAACGCTCCTTCAGTTTACGCACACAAACGCGTCTGTCTGTACATGCCACTACTACAACTAAAGACAAACCCTCTTCGTGAGATAGAATATCTGTACCTGTACCTTATTTTGTAAAAGATCTTGTTTAGACTTGAAAAAAGTTTGGGACTAAAAGATTTTCTTGCGACGAACCGACATTTTATGTTTTTAAATCGATAGAGCGCTAAAAATTTTGTCAAAATGGCTTTTACGACCTTTGTATCTAGAAGCGTCGATATAATATAATTATGTATGTATTTAGTATAGAATAGGCTATTTGACCAACATTTAATAATGTAGGACGACGGTTTAATAATGTAGGACGTCTCAATAATATAACCATAGGTGAAGGAATTACTTCCATAGCACAAAAATCTCTTGAGATATCGACGGCGAAGTGTCAATATCTTCTAACTAACACGGACAAAATTTCACAGAAAGTAAAAAAACGTTGTTTCCTGAAAACTTTAAAAATAATAAATTCATTTGTATGGTGAATATACAAATATGGAATGCTAAAGTTTCAATGAAATATAAATATATTTGAAATATAAAATAGAAATTGATTTTAAAGTGAATGGCATAAAGAAAGTTAATTTCTCGAAAAATGTTAGATAGGAGGTATTGGCACTTCGCCGTCGATATGTTAATTTGAAAATCACAATTTTTGACTTTCCCGAAAACGCTCCATACTAAAGGCTACTGAGTTATGAGTTATGACGTCACAGGTTTGTATTTTGTATGCATCAAATCAGAAATTTGTTCGACAGCTATGTTAAATATTACGTTTATGTAATTAGTATCATAATAAAAGTTATAGTATTTTTTATTGCTTCTCCAATGGAAATATTATTTTTTAATAATTTCATACTTTTAAAATGGACTTTCCCGCCAAACTTTGATCGACCCTAAAATAAGTCGGACGGAAGATATTAGAATGAAAGTTTGCAGATCTTTTAAGTTTTGTGTATTTTACGATATTGTTAAATAATTTATATTATACATTTTTTTAACATTGTCAAATAGCCTATTGACCGTTATTTTTATCCAGTTCTATCATGCATCTATGTATGTAGTTTATAATCTCTGCAGCCTACTATAAAATTCTAATACATATGCTTTGGCACAGGTAACAAAAAATAAAAATAGGTAAAAAAGGTAAACAAAAGGTAAACTGGTAGACAATGCTTTTTAGCATTTATATCGCCTATTGTAAAAAATACTTTTGCATTTGTATGCAAAAAAGATTAAACAAAAAAAATATTAACTGAACCTTTTGGTGCAAGGTCATCATTATGAGCCTGTATCTACCCACTGCTGGATATAGACCTTTAATGATTTCCACCATAGTGTAATGCTCTGCTTTTCGGCCGCTTCCAGCCGCTTCAAGCCGCTTTTCGTGCGATATAGTGGTTAGATATTTTTCGTATTCTCAAAGGCATGAGTTGATATATCAGCCTCAGGCGAAGCCTGGGCAAGTCGAGTAGTAAATAATACAATTGAATGCCTTTGTACCAGTAACAGGTATTATGGAACGTTAAATAAAATTATGTCCTTTAACATTCGTTTTCATTCAGTTGCATTTTAAACCTTATTGCTATTGCGTTAAAGGAGATATGTAAGTGGATTCTTATGGTGAGTTAATGAGATCTTTATTAGGTGTTAACAAGTATCGGTAGTATTAGGATAATGAATTGCTAGTAGAAGTTATTTATGAGACAAGAGTAATATTTCGTATAATAGTTTGTGTAAAATTATGCAGGACGATCTTCGATAACGTGCTAAAATATGCATCGTTATGAAATGTACAACAAAAATTCCTCAAGGGAGAAAATAGTTGCCCTAAAATTAAAATTAGATTTATTATATTATTGTAGCCCAGAATTTTTTTTTAATTTAGACTTATTGCAGTAATAAAAAGAAATGCAATTGTATTTATATAATAAGTAGTAATAACATTTTCATAAAATTAAACAATAAATTTAGGTCCTGTTTTATTATTACGGTGCGGACACGCTGACAGTCGGGCTGTCGGGTAAGTGGTTCATCGACATCTTTGAATCAAAGCCAACTTCACCTGCACGCGGTGCACCCTGCTGACTGAAAAACGAATCTCTGGCGAAAAGAGAGGTAGGGAGCATAATTGTAAGCTACCCGACTGGGGAATATACCTCCACCTCACTGAATACAGCAGCCAAATAACAATCCTCTTGAGGGTTGTTGTGTTCCTCCGAGTGAGTGAAGTCACCAGAAGGGAAGGAGGTGCTGCGATGGCAGTGGGGTGGCGGCGCGCGAGCAATATTTTATGTTGCGAGCTTTAATATGGCTACGGTAATCGCTTCACATCAGGCGGGCCGTATGCTTGTCTGCTACCTGAAGTAGTATTAAAAAAAAAAAAAGTTGCACCACCTATGCGATAGAGACGGATAGGTGACGTCTGAGCCTTAACGCGTTTTACTCCGCTTTTACACAAACCACGCTCAACAAACTGTCATCAACATATTTATCGATGACGACGCGTCAATCACGTCTAATTACGTTACCACCCATTCGTCCCCACTGTTTTCTAGCAGTGGGGACGAATGGGTGCCGCCTCTTTCGCTTGTTTCTTTATGGCAGAAAGTAAAGATTCCGCACCGTTATTACCATCATATCGTTTTATGACGCTCACGTGTTACGCTTTCCGCGTAGAAGGCGTCCGCGATCTTCTAATATATAAAATTCTCGTCACAGTGTTCGTTACCATATTCCTCCGAAACGGCTTGACATTTTATATGTATATTCAGTATGTCTGAGAATAGGTTCTTATCTATTTTTTATGGCAAAACACAGTTTGCCGGGTCAGCTAGTAATCTATATATATATATGATATCCATTTTTATTTTATCGTCATTTTTTTGACACCATCGTAACCGGCTTTTGAAAATCCTTTGACTTTCTCTCATTTTCTCCCAAATTGAACCAGTTTTGGGTTTATTTTGAAGCAACCACCCCTCGTATGCAAGTCGGGCCTCCCTGTGAGCTTCCCTAACATGCATGTTCCAACCGATATATATATATATATATAGATTACTGTATGTATATGTATATATATATATATATATATATATATATATAAGGTAATAATAATAATGGTAAGGAGGCTGGTCGCGTGGTTATATATATATATATATATATATATACTAGCGGCCGCCCGCGACTTCGTTCGCGTGGAGTTAGTTATTTGCAAATAATTTTTAATTACATTCGAAAAAGCTAAATACCTAATTAAAGAAAAAAAATAAAAAAAAAGTTAAAAACAATCAATATCTAGACGAATTTTTAGAATCAATGAAGTCGACGGATATTATTTTTTAAAACCTCTTTGTAAAACCTAAAGTACTTTTTATTGTTATAATAATACATCCCTCCTTATAATAGTAAGTATGTAGTTGTTTTCAATATTTTTTATATTTAAATATCATTTAAAATCCTTCTGCCATAATTACTTTAACTTCAATAACATTGGATTTTCATACAAATTTCCAACCCCCGTTTTAACACCAAAAATGGGTTGATTTCTAAAGATGCATTATAAGTACACCTCCACACTATCTATACATTTTAAATTTCAAGTTTCTTACTTCAAAAATATAGAACTTTCATACAAACTTCCAACCCTCGTTTAAACCCCAAAAAGGGGTTCATATCTAAAGATACATTATTAGTACACCTCCACACCATTAATAGAGCATACATTTTAAAATTCAAGTCTCTTACTTCAAAAACATAGAACTTTGATACAAATTTCCAACCCCCGTTTTAACCCCAAAAAGGGGTTGATTTCTAAAGATAAATTATTAGTACACCTCCACACCATCTATAGAGCATACATTTTAAATTTCATTTTTCTTACTTTAAAAACATAGAACTTTCATACAAACTTCCAACCCTCATTTTAACCCCAAAAAGGGGTTGATATCTAAAGATACATTATTAGTACACCTCCACACGATTAATAGAGCATACATTTTAAAATTCAAGTCTCTTACTTCAAAAACATAGAACTTTGATACAAATTTCCAACCCCTGTTTTAACCCCAAAAAGGGGTTGATTTCCAAAGATACATTATTAGTACACCTCTACACCATCTATAGAGCATACATTTTAAAATTCAAGTCTCTTACTTCAAAAACATAGAACTTTGATACAAATTTCCAACCCCCGTTTTAACCCCAAAAAGGGGTTGATTTCTAAAGATAAATTATTAGTACACCTCCACACCATCTATAGAGCATACATTTTAAAATTCAAGTCTCTTACTTCAAAAACATAGACTTTGATACAAATTTCCAACCCCCGTTTTATCCCCAAAAAGGGATTGTTTTCTAAAGATAAATTATTAGTACACCTGCACACCATCTATAGAGCATACATTTTAAAATTCAAGTCTCTTACTTCAAAAACATAGAACTTTGATACAAATTTCCAACCCCCGTTTTAACCCCAAAAAGGGGTTGATTTCTAAAGATAAATTATTAGTACACCTCCACACCATCTATAGAGCATACATTTTAAATTTCAAGTTTCTTATTTTAAAAACATAGAACTTTCATACAAACTTCCAACCCCCGTTTTAACCCCAAAAAGGGGTTGATTTATAAAGATACATTATTAGTACACCTCCACACCATCTATAGAGCTTACATTTTAAATTTCAAGTCTCTTGCGTCAAAAATATAGAACTTTCATACAAACTTCCAACCCCCATTCTACCCCCTTAGGGGTGGAGTATCGTAAAATCCGTTCTTAGCGGATGTCTACACCCTATAAGGAACCTACCTGCCAAATTTCAAGTTTGTAGGTGTTATAGTTTCTGAGATTTTGTGATGAGTGAGTGAGTGATTTTCTCTTTTATATACATATATAGATAACCACGCGACCAGCCCCCTTACCACCATCTCTCATTGCGATTCAATAACTGTATAGAATGCTTATACATACCAATGAATAAGCCACTCTATTTCAAATGGAATAGAGTCGCTTATTCATTGGTATGAATTAGCAATCTATTCAATTATTGAATCGCAATGAGAGTTGGTGGTAAGGGGGCTGTTGTTTAAATTTAGGTCCTGTTTTATTGTTACGGTGCAGAGATGCTGACAGTCGGGCTGTCGGGTAAGTGGTTCATCGACATCTTTGAATCAAAGCCAACTTCACCTGCACGCGGTGCACCAGATTGTATTGCGCGGTATTAAGGCTGCATTTCTATACAAACGCAAAAAGGGAATTACTTTGCTCTTTGATTACGTCCAAAATTATGTACACTATGGAATTGTTTCAACATAATCTAGGCTTGATGCTCATTATTACAGATAAAATAAACATTACTTTGGAAATTATAAGCAGGGGCGGAGTAAGGCCTAAGCAACCTAGGCACGTGCCTAGGGTAGGGCCCGTAATTTTTGGGGCCCGAAAGTTAGGTTTTTAATTTTTATAATTAATTTTTATTTTTGAAGTGAAAACTTCTTTAGTAGGCCCGGAAACACAATGTTATCTAGGGCCCGCTAAGCCTTTGTCCGCCACAGATTATAAGCCTTGAAAAATCTTTAATTTGACCAATGGGCTCATCAAAACGGGTTACAAAACTTTATTGCAATAAGATACAAATAAGTAAGGCATATACATACAAGAATATTTGCATGAGCGGGCTTATTCCGTGAATGAATCTGTTGACATGAAGTTAAGGGCCGTACGACCGAAGCTGAAGCTGATTCCCATAGGATTTTTTTTTAAATGTGTGTCTAAAATCAGCTTATATTTATGGTATCCGTGTTCGGCTTAACTGGTAGAAACTCTGGAGTTCGACCAACTGAGCTGTAGATGTTTGTCAATAAATAAAACGTAAGATCTATTTTTCGAATCAAAATATTCAGTGGTAATCGGGTTCAGCTTCGGCGGTAGGGCCTCTATTCTTATAATACAAGTTTCCTTTATAACACAACAATCCTCAAGGGAATTGTTATGTGGCTGCGGTATTCTGTGAGGTGGAGGTACATTCCCCAGTCGGGTAGCTTACAATTACGCTCCCTACCTCTCCTTTCGCCAGAGCTTCGTTTGTCAGTCAGCAGGGTGCACCGCATGCAGGTGAAGTTGGCTTTGGTTCAAAGATGTTGATGAACCACTTACACCCCAATAAGTTACACTCAAATAAAGGGAGACCGCATGTCGAGCGACGAAACATTGGATGCCCCCTTTGTAGATATTTTACCCTAATTAATAAACACACTAATATACTTTTTTTATGTTTTTTGTGTTACGGCTAACAAAGATCACCTGTATTGGTTCTGTCCAGGAATCTAACTGGTCGCCCTCGACATTGCAGTTGTTAACAACTTGATAATAGAAGTCGAAAATAATAATTTTATTCTCATTGTTATTTGATTGGAGAACCCTAAAACAGATTTAATACTTATCTGTGAGTTGAACGACCAAACATTGACCTCAAACTGGTTGCAATTCGATAATTTGCATTTTTATTCAAACCTTCCGTTTAATTATGTTCAAACCTTCCGTTTCACAACGTCCACATCCTAATTTGGTCTATTTTTTTTAACGTCAATTTTCTAACAGGTCCTCTTCTGAAAGGACCATTTCCTAAATCGTCCACTTGTTAGTCCAGCCCCCTTACCACCAACTGTTATCGCGATTCAATAACTGAATAGAATGCTTATTCATACCAATGAATAAGGGACTCTATTTCAAACTGAATAGAGTCGCTTATTCATTGGTATGAATAACCATTCTATTCAGTTAGTGAATCGCAATAAGAGTTAAAGTGGTAAGGAGGCAGTTCCTAAAACAACCTATGTATCCGTAGAAACTGCTTCTCATTACTTTATGATCGTAATGGACGTTAAAAATTTTTTTTACAATATATTTTCTTTTTAAAATTTATATTTTGAGTGCGAGTTTTAGCAAGTGGACGTTTTAGGAACGGACCAATTAGGAAGTGGACATTGTGAACCGGATCGGTCTACATAATATCAAAAGAAACTTATTTCAAACCGGATGTCCCACGACCCTTTGCGAGATATTTTTTCATCGAAATCGCAAATCAATCCTACATGATAATTTTATATCACGCGACATTACCCAACGTTTCCTAAATGCATGGTATCTAGATTTATAAAAATAAAGTTTAAAAAACTAAAACCCGACTACTAAAAACAGGCTCTAAAAAGTACGAAACAAGAAAATAGTCTCCGCTGAAATTATTATGTACATACTATAAAAGAATTACCGATTTTTAAATAAACAACTTACTTACACGTAGTATATTTTAACGTAGTTTTTTATACTTCATACTGATAGAGATATGTTTAAAGGATAGCCGTAGTCGTATGCCACTTTGATTTAATTTCATTATTATAATTAATCTGTTTTGCTACAGTATATGGTACAGTATACAGTAGTGATGGCATACGACCACGGCTATCCTTTAAACATATCTCTATCAGTATGAAGTATAAAAAACTACGTTAAAATATACTACGTGTAAGTAAGTTGTTTATTTAAAAATCGGTAATTCTTTTATAGTATGTACATAATAATTTCAGCGGAGACTATTTTCTTGTTTCGTACTTTTTAGAGCCTGTTTTTAGTAGTCGGGTTTTAGTTTTTTAAACTTTATTTTTATTTAACTTATTTTGGAGTTATGTGAATTCGTGTGTAACTTGTAACGTGGAGGTACTCGTACTCCCAGCCTATGTTATTGTTGTTACACATGTTTGGTTTTTATTACATTTGATGCCTGAATTTATAAATTCTTGCAATTATCAGGTGATTGCAAGCAAACCTGTGAGCAACAGCTAATAATATTTATATATTTGAAATGTGCTAACAAAGCTCTTTCATTTGATACTGTAACGACCCCCCCTCGAAAATTGGACGATGCAGCTACCTGCTCCTTAATGGCTCGTTGGTCTACTGCCGTCTTGGCAGGTTATGGACGCTTATAAGTTATTAAACCCCAATCCTACAAGCGTATACACCTGTAAGATATACCCCATGACGAGGTATACCCCGTTCTTCTGTTAACCGGATGTGATATTAATAATTTGGACCGTGTTTTTGGCAGTGTGATCATCTAGAGTGGACCCTTATATTACTGTTGTGACCGTTAGTAAACCCAGGACTCTATGAGTGAATTATGGTTCATTGCATGACACTTTAACACAAGAATTCTTACATTTCTACTAGTAAAACAGTACCAACAAACAACCTATTTGCAATCACTAATACAGCTCTGCAGTGGTTTTAGACGTGCAGTTAGGCCCGTGCCTTTTACATTATTTTGCAAACTGTGGTGGCTCCGCCGATCTGTCTGATGAGGATCATCGGCATCTTAATATAGGCCTCTGACCCAGTCAGCCCTACACCCTCCCCTTCGGAACTCGGGTTCCATCCAGGTACCCAGCCATTATTCCACAGGATGAAGCTACTTTCTTACTTTACAACTGCCAATTGCATTATATGCAATTGGAGGTAATATATCAATGCAAACGCGAATTGTCGAAACTGCTTCGCTGTATTATGGTGATTTTATCACCAAAATGATGTGGGTTAATACCCAAGTCAGTAGAGCCTAAATTGGCTAGCATTTGAAGGGTTCACCAAAGTGATGGGGGTTAATACCCCAAGTCAGTAGAGCCTAAATTGGCTAGTATTTGAAGGGTTAATTCCCTTAAGTATTAAAATAGTAATGGTTATCCAACGATGATAGGCAAAACGCCTTAGTAAAGCCTAAATTGGCTAGTATTTGAAGGGTTAATTCCCTTAAGTATTAAAATAGTAATGGTTATCCAACGATGATAGGCAAAACGCCTTAGTAAAGCCTAAATTGGCTAGTATTTGAAGGGTTAATTCCCTTAAGTATTAAAATAGTAATGGTTATCCAACGATGATAGGCAAAACGCCTTAGTAATTGCATGGTGATTCCTCTGGTGCCACTGAACAGTCAGGGCCAATAATGATGTATGTAGATGATGTGTACAATCAAGCTTAGCAAGTCTCCAAGCCACGTGTCGTTATTATAACACAGCTGACGATCAGAGGCTCTATTGAATCACACTGAGGTCAACTTATTGAGGGTAGCCATTGAAACTGCCGTATGCTATGAATTGTACAATATGGTGGGTTATTATTACCCATAAAAATAATATGTTTCGGCGGATTCCTGTGCCGTAATATGTATATATTAGGTCAAGACGAACAGCGACAGCCAGGGTTATCACCAAAGGCGTAATAAGTATTTAATAGGTCAAGACGAACAGCGACAGCCAGGGTTATCACCAAAGCTTTCACATTTGAATAAATAGAAAATATAATTGTGCAGTAAAGAATTATAACAGTGAAGCCAAATTGAAACGGGCTCACCAAGCTTCCTTAGACAGCTCTGCCAGTCCTTCTTCATAAGTGCTCTGGTATCTACCTTACACTTAAACTATTCTTGACGATTCTCAGCTCCAAGCCTCCACCTCTCCCCAGCGTGTCTCAGCCAAAAGTCCATTCCCTCGCTCATCATCTCAGCCTTCAAGGCTCGCGTCCCCCCACCCATCCATACGCTATTCGCGCGAATCTGCCGCCAGCCAATGCCGATATATTTCCGCATTTAACACCAGTACATGTTTTATCAAAATGTCCCAAAATATGGGTTAATTGAATTAATAATTCGTTTTATAATCTAATTAGATTATTTTAGCATCTTTGGCTTGAACTGCCCCAGTAACTCCATTAAAATCATTCGAAGTATCATAATTGACAATTACTTTTTCTCATATTAATTTATAAATTAATATAAAAATATTTATTTAATTCATGAATCAAATTATAAAAGATAAAATCAAACCAATTGAATTATTTTCTGTTTGATTTACATTTATTAAACTAATATTTAAGTTTTTATTTCAAAACCACCCGAACAAAACCATAGATTCATACCACAGATTAAAATCATAATTTATCTTGTGTGAACCAAGATCACTTAAAGGTAGCGTACCCACGTGCAAGACGGTCTGCACCGTTACACACAACCCCCGAAAGTATTTAATTGACTTGATAAAGTCTATTAAAACTTTCCCTAAATCTCCCTCTAACTCTGAAATGGCTAGAATTTCAGTTAAGAAATAAAACTACAATTTAAAATGTTATTATAATTTTTAATTTTTAATATTACCTTCATGAACACAAACCACCTTTACCTTTCCTAAAAATCGCGGTTACTATGTCTAATCCCCTGTCGATACATTCCTCGAATTTTACCATGTGTGTGGTGTGTATTTATACCTGGCATATCATATATAATAAGCCGGGAAATTCCATCAAAGCAAGATGTCTCCTCATTGAACCAGCAGAATTTACATCCTGACACATGAATCCAAGATAAGCCTGTGGTTGTTAGGCACAGCGACTCAGCTATGACTCAAAATCCAACCGACAAGCACGCCAACAAGTACACCCAAAGCATTCCTCGCCAGCGGACTAACCTTGACTGACATAAGAGGAGTTGGAATTGGTATGCACGCTGTCGCCCCATCAGTCATGTCCTTAAGTCAAACCGAATAGTTAATATACTACCCCAGCTCTTTTCCTCGCCAGCGGACTAACCTTGACTGACACAGGAGTACTTCAAGTGGGATCGCATACTTTCGCTCTCCAAAATCCATGTGCTTCTTCAGATGCAAATGATACAAGTGCAATGCAAGTCATCCTTTTACCATAAAGGAACCCAGACTCACTATATAGTCAATACCAGGAGATTGTGGAGTGTCCAATCAGAGATAGTGTCAGCTTCTTGTAGAGTGTCAACTTACAAGCTTTGTTCTTATAATAGAAAAGAACTTTGCTTAAAAGTTGTTTTTGTGAAAACCAATCCAAGTTCAATACCGCCAGGGACTTCCCCGTTCTATCGTAACTAAAGTCTCGGATCACTATACCTAAGTATTCAGAGACACGATTCCCCAGTAGACAACTGAACCAAGGAAGTTAAATTCATTTATATACAAATTCATTTCCATAATCGAAACTAAAACAGGTTAATAAATCAAGAGCCTTAAATAAAACGAATTCCAAAAAATTTTTTTTTTTTTTATTAGTTGGGTTGGAAGTAGGCCTTTCTGCCATTAAACTCCCTTCGCCAAAATGTGCCTTTACTGTGCTCCACATACTTACGTTATCGTTTTTTTTTTTTTTTAAAACCAACTGACCTGATTTCAATAAACCTGAAATTTCGATTTTATTTTTCATTATTCACTCACAAAACTCCTGTCCTGTAACTATCCATATCAACGTCACTTAAATGTAACAATGCTGCAACTAACCCAAGTGTTGGACTAACTTCATGATGATGATGATAATAATGATGATGATCATGGCTCATCCATACCAATGTCACATAATTGTAACATTATCGGAACTAATCAAACCCGTGGCCTGGCTAACTTATGATGATGATGATGATAATTATGGTCTATCCATATCAATGTCACATAATTGTAACAATGCTGCAACTAACCCAAGTCTTGGACTAACTTGATGGTGATGATAATAATCATGATGATGATGATAATAATGGCTCATCCATATCAAATGCCACATAATTGTAACAATATCGCAAACTATTCCAAGTCTTGGACTAACTTGATGATGATGATAATTAAGATGATGATGATAACCATGGCTCATCTATGTCAATGTCATTCAATTGTAACAATATCGCAACTAATCAAGTCCTGGACTGACTAACTTGATGATGATGATGATAATTATGAATCATTCATATCAATGTCACATAATTGTAACAATGATGCAACTAATCCAAGTCCTGGACTGACTAACATGACGATGATGATGATGATAATTATAGTCCATCAACACTAGATGATCACGGCCTATCAACCTGCATCTAATAATCCGCTCTTTACCGCTCTATGTCTAGCCCGATCCATTGGTGTATACTTCATTCGACATCTAAATCATGAAATTATAATGATGCTATATATAGATATGTATAATTAGTCCCTCCTGGTTCACACGGACAACCGCGCCAAAACACTAACAGTATTAAGAAGGCAACTGTCTCAAAACGCCAACATCCAAAACGACAATCTCCCAAATCTACAACTTCCCAATACTGTCTTTATGGGACAACGCCTGTCGGTATCAGGCGGGCTGTATGCTTGCTTTATACAAAACGGTTACAGTAACCTATTAAACACCAACAGTATTAAAAAGGTAACTGTCTCAAAACACCAACATCTCAAAACAACAATCCTCCAAATCTACAATTTCCCAAAGCTGTCTTGTCTTTATGGGACATCACCTGTCGGTATCAGGCGGGCTGTATGCTTGCTTTATACAAATCGGTTACAGTAGCCTATTAAACACCAACAGTATTAAAAAGGTAACTGTTTCAAAACACCAACATCTCAAAACGACAATCCTCCAAATCTACAATTTCCCAAAGCCGTCTTGTCTTTATGGGACATCACCTGTCGGTATCAGGCGGGCTGTATGCTTGCTTTATACAAATCGGTTACAGAAGCCTATTAAACACCAACAGTATTAAAAAGATAACTGTTTCAAAACGCCAACATCCCAAAACGACAATCTCCCAATTCTACAATTTTCCAAAGCTGTCTTGTCTTTATGGGACATCACCTGTCGGTATCAGGCGGGCTGTATGCTTGCTTTATACAAATCGGTTACAGTAGCCTATTAAACACCAACAGTATTAAAAAGGTAACTGTCTCAAAACACCAACATCCCAAAACGACAATCTCCCAAATCTACAATTTCCCAAAGCTGTCTTTATGGGACAACGCCTGTCGGTATCAGGCGGGCTGTATGCTTGTTTTATGCAAAATGGTTACAGTAGCCTATTAATGCTAGCAACGCACACATATTGTGTTACTCGCGCTTTGTTGCCCGCTCTGCCGACGCTGCAATCCCTCAACCTCTGGTCACATCACTCACTCGCATGATCCCAACAATCCTCCAGGGATTCCTCACTCATTCACATGAACACAACAATCTTCCAGGAAATCCTCACCCACTCGCATGAACACAACAACCCTCCAGGGAATCCACAGCAATCTTCTGACAGGTGGAAATACTTTCCCTGTTAATCTATCCTTCTGCCATACCTATCGTCCGTCAAAGCCTTGTTCGTCAACTGACAGGGTGCACCATATGCAGATAAATTTGGCATAGGGTATTATAATGACAGTAATAGACTTCATAATTGTCCATAAAATTTAATATTTTGGTCCAAGGTCCAGGTGCGGTAATTATCATTTGTCTATAGACACTTGCAGTTATGAAATGTACCGTTCACGAGTTGCTACCCCTGCTGCCAACTTACAGTTTCTCAATTGTCTGGAACTGAACAATAAAGTTGGAAAGTTGCCGATCTAGGGAGCCAGCATCCCAGGAAGCAAATTTTATAAATTGACCATTTGGGAAAATGACGTCCCGGCACAGCTGCCAACACGAACCACCAGGGATTAAACTCTCTGTACAAACTGTATAACTAACCCTAGGAATGCCATAAGCCACTTAAATTTTCTAAACATAGGAACATCTTAAAATGCTTGAAATTAATTAAAATCGGTTTTCATGAATTGTACTATACCCTAATTTTAAAAACATCTTTTATCCTACATCAGTAACAGTTAAGCATACGGCCTACCCGATGTGACACAATTCCCGCAGCATAAAATATTGTTAGTGTGACTTTATTCACTCACAAAAAGCAATCAACCCCCAGAGTAGGAAACTGTTGCCCATATGCAAGCTATTAACAGATTTAAACTAAAATTCCAAAACTAATAGTCTAGGCTAACCATTTATTCAAGCATATACCTACATACCACACTTTTGCCACTGTAGGTCTAGTACACCAGAATATGCCAGAATATTATTTTATTTCATCCAAATCAAAAATGAAAACCATAGCATGTTTTAGAATCAGAAACAACCAATGGATCAAGCCGGATCAAAGATTTAAAATTGAAACTATTTTCCTATGAATTCAAACAAACTAATTTTGATTAATGTGTCCTGTCTTTCACCCATAAATTTTGTTAGAAGTAAGTATGTACATAAGTCGCAATTATAGTTGAATTGACCTTACCTACTCATCTTAAACTAACGCTAATTTTAATTTCCTTAATCCGTTTGAAGTAACTACCACCTAATCAGTAATACCCTTTTATCCATTTTCTATAACTAAGGTGCCAAACAGGCTCATGACCCTCCCGATGGTAAGCACTCATTGCAACCTATGATATATTGTTCCAATAATTAATCTTTTGTCAATGTTTATTTAATTAAAATACACAGTTGTTAGTCATTCAGCCTCGTTTATAATCAATACAAAATACATCTGCAATTTTTTAACAGAAGTAACTTTATTTATATTATAAAGACGTGGTTAAATATATTTTAAGCAATTTATGACTAACCTTCATGGTGAAGGGCAATCTAACAATTTCAGTGCATGCCGTGGCAAAATATGTACTAAACTTGGAAAAGACTGTCAACAAAACTGTTTTGGTATTTTACTGAATTGTTAATTTTCTTTGGAAATGGGTTATGATTGTAACAACGGAATAAATAAAACATTGTTGTTCATTGCTCGTGTATGACAAGTTTACTTTGGTATTAATATAGGATAGTAAATCAGCACCATGCTTGCACTTATCACTCTTATCACACACACATATACAAAACTATTAAAGTAATTAGAGCGCTTTATCTAAGTAGCAAAATGAACCACAGAAAGTACTTCCGTTTAAACTTATTTTGTTGGGTGTTAATATCACAAATGTTTGACGAATTATCTTGGCTCATATTACGTAACTCTGGCTGTTACTTCTTAGTTCTTCTACACCCCGTATATGCCGTGCTAATACAATGTTTTAGCCATTTATTATTGTTTGAGGTTAGAAACTTAACATTCGTTTTAGTAAACGTTTGATGATATCCACTTTTTTACTAATTATCATAAAATAGGATGACACTCCAACCACAATTTATTTTAGGTGTCGACATTTTTAGCTCTTTAGCACAATAAACAATAAAATATTTAGGTAATTTAATCACATATTTGCCGCTACTCTAGCTGTCAACGCTCGATGTAAACAAAGCAAATAGTTTTTCATTCTTTTCCTCGTTGGCAATCACTCTACAGTCGAAATTTATTATAAATTTTCAATAAAATTGATAGACTAGATAAAGGTTGTATGTATGTCTATGAGCTAATTTGAATTGAATGAGAAATTTTTATTTGTTTTTTTTTTTTTTTATAACTGGTGGTCCCAAATTATTATTTTTCTTTGAATATTAATAATCGCTATCGAGTTGATCCCATAAATTAATCGTTTTTATTTTCACTAAATAAAATTAAAATATTTCTTTGAATCTAACGCGCTGCTGTCGAGTTGTTCCATATATATATTTTTTTTATTATCTTTTCTAAATAGCAACAATAAAATTCCTAAATGTGATAATTCAGTAGAGAATAAAACCACATACATTTCAGTCTTCCGACATCAAAGAACCCATCTTTACACAGTAGCCTATGGTAAAACGAGAAAATTTAATTTCAATAACTAATCCGTTTTCCTCTCTAATATTGTGCAGATATTTTTGACTACATCATACATGTAAAATAATTTGGTTCTATAGCTCGATAGGCTAAAATATCATTAAAGTTAATATTAATAACAATTATGGCAACCCCCAAATATTGCAACTAGAAACATCGAAAATCTATCAAAAATAGTTTTATAAATCGATTAAATTCTTTTAACATGAAAAATCAACTAATTGATATTTGTTTGAAAAATAATTAATCGACCCCTCTTTTTTTTCTAATTTCCAATAAATTTCAAACTAAACGTCATAAATATTATACTAATCAGATTTATTAATTAAAAATAAACAACAAATAAACAAATTTTTAAATAATCGATACGCATTTAAATTTATTATTAGTATAACAAATTAAATAAGTTCTAGTTATTGTCGGAAGACCAGCGCTACATTGATAACTAAAGTAGCAGTTAAATTTAAACTATCGAAATAAAAGCTAGGAATCCGCAGGTAACGAATTCAAAAATAAAAGCTTCACAAACTATTGTAGATGCATAGGTATCGTTAATGTAATATTAATCGATTGAATAGTAAATATCAATTCGCGTTCCGGGCTCTATTAATTCAACTTTACACATTTTATGTAACAGGCAAAATCGATTTTATGTATTTTTTTAAAATCGATTGTTTCTATAAACAATTACTTTGTCACGTCACTTTTTTTTCCTCTCAAATACATTTAACTGAACAAGCTAAAACTATTTTGATAATCTATTAATTAACTTTTGAGTAATTTATAAGCAATCTGGAAATTAAGTAAACAATTTGTAAAATAAAGAGTTGTATCTATAATAAGGTACGTATCTATTTAAAGTTATGTTAATGTTTTGTTTCATATAAAATAACATACTGTTAAACATTATGCGCAATTCAAATGTTTCTTGTTACAGGTTTAAAAGTTGATTTTATATTATGAAGATCCTGCATTACAAGAACTACGCATGTTCTGAAACTATACAGCTATTGAAGTACAAGAATATTGTAAAATGTAAATGCATCATTGAATGACTGAAAGTAACCTAAAATATTTGTAAACAGATATAATAATAGGTGAATATGGTACCTACTGAATACTAAAGACTCAACTATGATATATAATATTGACTTCGTGATACGTATAAACTTATATTGGAACTACAGTGCAATATAATTAATAAAATGAATGAACGGTCAAAATCTACCTATCAAGATATATAACTAATCTTGTTGTGATAGTATAATATTCCTTGTATGGAAATGTGGAGTGGTTATGAGTATTATATAATATAAAGTCATTCCACAAATGTCTACACAGTATTAAGTTAGCAGAGTGAAAAGTTGGCAAACCGTAGTAAAGTACGAATACCAGTCGCAAAGGTGTATTTCTATCAAGATTTAAGTGTACTGCATACAATACTATCCTTTGTGAGAGAGAAAAATAAAGATATATTATAATATTATGCAACAGTTAATCTGACCGAGTATACATAACTAAAGAAGCAAGATTTAACCACCCGAGGACTTGCTTTCTGTGATTTCAAAGCGGTTGTGAATTGAAGTCCACCACAAGACATCACATATACTATTATGTTCTGAAACCAGACATTTACATGAGAACCGAGTATATTTTGGATTGAAATTCATACTTTCGACAAGATTTATAAGAATTTAAATAAATATAAGTGTTTTGTGATATGTGTATAAGCAAATTGTGAAGTGAATAAATATCTCTAGCGTTTACTTATTTATTTATTTTTTAAATAGTGACAATATCTATTTGATTATATTATTTTGTGGAGTATGGTTAAGTGAATAGGTAAATATTTTTGTTTTTTTTTTCTTCTTTGCCTAGAAGTAGAATGCTTAGCTATATATTTTTATATTTATTTATTTATTTATTCAATAATTGATTACTAGTTTCAATCCACCGTTTCTTTAATATTCAATTCAATAAAAAAGGAACTGATAGTGATTCATGTTTACTTCTAATGATTCGACAAAGATATTTCTGTTGAAGTAAAAACTAATTCTGAACTCAACCCCCAATTTATATAATAAAAGACAGATTGGTTAGCGTCATATGTGTAGCAATACAATAGAATCTAGTTAATTACTACAGTAATGAATCATACAGTTTTACCCGAACATATAATTTGAAGTAAGTAATAAGTTGTTTGGTCGCATGATAATTCTGTAGATGCAAGAACTAATTTGGAACTAGTATGAGTAATAAATACATGACTATAATAATAATTATTATTTCCTACGGTTGGTAGGTATATAGCAGGCACTGTATTTTATTATTTTAAATGCCTGCGCAGTTAACTAAAATGTTCAGATTTATTAATATCTTATGATTTCTACTTTTAGATGTATATTCTACTGCATAAATTAATTACATTATATATATATTATGTGATGATAATCACTCAGCATGTTTTAAAATAAAGTTTTACTATTATGAATTCTTTTTCTTTTCTTTGTATCGACAAATACCTCAGAAATACCTGTAAAATCATTGCTCGATTTGAAACTCGAGTATTTATTTATAACTATTTCCTACTGCTTCTGTCTAGTACATTTTATTCAATTAACGGCCTAATATTATGTATGTAAAGTAAATCGCTCAGATTTCTAAGAGAACTTCTTTCATAAGTAGATTAATTTTAATTTCAATACCAACCCCCTGTCTCTATAACATTTTAATTTCAATACCAACCCCCCATCTCTATAATTTAAACCCATATATACTATATATAGTATTAGATGTATATATTATGTTTAATAGAACATACATACATTTATTTAACTCAACATAGCAAATAGAGTATTAGTGTTTTCAGCATTATAGATACAGATTTTTCTTGATTGATTTGACAACTACCTAGGGCATTTCCGGAGTGTGAATTTGAACTAGAATATTTTTGTTATTTTACCTGCCTATACTAATGATTTTGCACTAATGAATGTAATAGTACTGCGCTAACTGTTTTTTTTTTCTCAAGAGAACGCTTGTCATACCCTCATTATACTAATAAAATGTTATAAAATAAGTCTGAATTTTCTTTATTAGTTACTGTATGTAATACTTTCAGCCAACGTCAATGCAAGTATCTGTATTGGTGTTAACCGACCTTTAATAATGTGTCATACAACTGAACCGCTTCTCTCATCCATTTTCACGAGCAACAAATTGTGACTTTTAGTCACTTGATATAGATCTTTACATCCTGGTCATATGGCATCAAATTGTAACGACCCCCCCTCGAAAATTGGACGATGCAGCTACCTGCTCCTTAATGGCTCGTTGGTCTACTGCCGTCTTGGCAGGTTATGGACGCTTATAAGTTATTAAACCCCAATCCTACAAGCGTATACACCTGTAAGATATACCCCATGACGAGGTATACCCCGTTCTTCTGTTAACCGGATGTGATATTAATAATTTGGACCGTGTTTTTGGCAGTGTGATCATCTAGAGTGGACCCTTATATTACTGTTGTGACCGTTAGTAAACCCAGGACTCTATGAGTGAATTATGGTTCATTGCATGACACTTTAACACAAGAATTCTTACATTTCTACTAGTAAAACAGTACCAACAAACAACCTATTTGCAATCACTAATACAGCTCTGCAGTGGTTTTAGACGTGCAGTTAGGCCCGTGCCTTTTACATTATTTTGCAAACTGTGGTGGCTCCGCCGATCTGTCTGATGAGGATCATCGGCATCTTAATATAGGCCTCTGACCCAGTCAGCCCTACACCCTCCCCTTCGGAACTCGGGTTCCATCCAGGTACCCAGCCATTATTCCACAGGATGAAGCTACTTTCTTACTTTACAACTGCCAATTGCATTATATGCAATTGGAGGTAATATATCAATGCAAACGCGAATTGTCGAAACTGCTTCGCTGTATTATGGTGATTTTATCACCAAAATGATGTGGGTTAATACCCAAGTCAGTAGAGCCTAAATTGGCTAGCATTTGAAGGGTTCACCAAAGTGATGGGGGTTAATACCCCAAGTCAGTAGAGCCTAAATTGGCTAGTATTTGAAGGGTTAATTCCCTTAAGTATTAAAATAGTAATGGTTATCCAACGATGATAGGCAAAACGCCTTAGTAAAGCCTAAATTGGCTAGTATTTGAAGGGTTAATTCCCTTAAGTATTAAAATAGTAATGGTTATCCAACGATGATAGGCAAAACGCCTTAGTAAAGCCTAAATTGGCTAGTATTTGAAGGGTTAATTCCCTTAAGTATTAAAATAGTAATGGTTATCCAACGATGATAGGCAAAACGCCTTAGTAATTGCATGGTGATTCCTCTGGTGCCACTGAACAGTCAGGGCCAATAATGATGTATGTAGATGATGTGTACAATCAAGCTTAGCAAGTCTCCAAGCCACGTGTCGTTATTATAACACAGCTGACGATCAGAGGCTCTATTGAATCACACTGAGGTCAACTTATTGAGGGTAGCCATTGAAACTGCCGTATGCTATGAATTGTACAATATGGTGGGTTATTATTACCCATAAAAATAATATGTTTCGGCGGATTCCTGTGCCGTAATATGTATATATTAGGTCAAGACGAACAGCGACAGCCAGGGTTATCACCAAAGGCGTAATAAGTATTTAATAGGTCAAGACGAACAGCGACAGCCAGGGTTATCACCAAAGCTTTCACATTTGAATAAATAGAAAATATAATTGTGCAGTAAAGAATTATAACAGTGAAGCCAAATTGAAACGGGCTCACCAAGCTTCCTTAGACAGCTCTGCCAGTCCTTCTTCATAAGTGCTCTGGTATCTACCTTACACTTAAACTATTCTTGACGATTCTCAGCTCCAAGCCTCCACCTCTCCCCAGCGTGTCTCAGCCAAAAGTCCATTCCCTCGCTCATCATCTCAGCCTTCAAGGCTCGCGTCCCCCCACCCATCCATACGCTATTCGCGCGAATCTGCCGCCAGCCAATGCCGATATATTTCCGCATTTAACACCAGTACATGTTTTATCAAAATGTCCCAAAATATGGGTTAATTGAATTAATAATTCGTTTTATAATCTAATTAGATTATTTTAGCATCTTTGGCTTGAACTGCCCCAGTAACTCCATTAAAATCATTCGAAGTATCATAATTGACAATTACTTTTTCTCATATTAATTTATAAATTAATATAAAAATATTTATTTAATTCATGAATCAAATTATAAAAGATAAAATCAAACCAATTGAATTATTTTCTGTTTGATTTACATTTATTAAACTAATATTTAAGTTTTTATTTCAAAACCACCCGAACAAAACCATAGATTCATACCACAGATTAAAATCATAATTTATCTTGTGTGAACCAAGATCACTTAAAGGTAGCGTACCCACGTGCAAGACGGTCTGCACCGTTACAATACCCCACATGACACCGTCAAGAAATAATTTTTTTTTACTTCTTTACTTTATGTCCCCTAGAGGGCGCTGCAGCAATTTTAACGTGACGTCATGTAGCCTATAACCAGCGGACGATCAAGAGGCTTCCAACGACACCTCATTTGTCTAATTATGATAACTATTTTAGAAGTTATGAGGGAACAGATGAACATCCATAGCCACATACATACATACATACATACATACAGGTCAAAATCATAACCCTCCTTTTTGCTTCGCCGTAGTCGGGTAAAAATACGTTTAAAAACAACTTGCGTTGGACTAAAACAACGGTTCCGTAGACGTGTCGTAGTAACAATAAAACTGTTAAATGAAAAAAAAATCTTCATTGCGTCGATATGTAACTTTAGTAATTTTCAGGTATTTTTGATAATCTATTACTTTATTTTTTGAAAAATGGAAAAATTCACCTGCCCCCCTAGGTGGGATTTGAACCCGATCCGGTTCACAATGTCCACTTCCTAATTGGTCCGTGGGGCTGGACTAACAAGTGGACGATTTAGGAAATGGTCCTTTCAGAAGAGGCCTTGTTAGAAAATTGAGAAAAAATTAGACCAAATTAGGATGTGGACGTTGTGAAACGGAAGGGTAGGTACTTCCCCAGTCGGGCAGCTTACAAAATACGCAATGCCCTACCTCTCTTTTCGACAGAGCCTCGTTTGTAGTCAGCAGGGTGCATCACGTGCAGGTGAGGTTGGCTTCGGTTCAAAGATGTTGGTAAACCACTTACATCCCAAAATTGCCGTCTTATATTAAAAAACTAGGCAAATCGTCGTCAAGATAAAGAAAAACCGACTTTTATTATTTGCATGAATGAGGAATTGTACTTGTACGAATATGACATATTGTTATATTAGACATGTTGTTATATTATTGATATTATTATATTGGTCTTGAATTGAATATATCATTTATTTAAAAATTGACATTATGCATTTTCAACACAATACTATACACGAAATATATATACGAAATAATTAATATAAATATGAATATGGAAATTGTACAAATGTGTTCGGACCCGATGTCATTGCAGCCGAATGTGACTATTTATTAACCTACTATTCGCTAGATAGGCGATATTGTATTGTTAGTTAACCCTAAGATTGAATAAACCCTAGGTAGACATAAGATACATAGAAGATAGTAGGATTAGACAAGTGTGCACGCCATCGTGGGAGCGTCGCATCGTGTACGTTGCGAACGTGTGCCGAGTGAGTTTTTCCCCGCCCGCTGCCGTTCTTCAAGCTCTCTAAGTGACATTGCACTTAGTTTTACGATTTTATGATTCATTCTAATAATCTGACCTTTAAAAATACGTGTAAATGAGTAGCTGAGCTATAACAATAAAGCGTGCGCATAAAAATTCAATAACCAACATCATTTTATAACAAAAACTGGTTATAAGAGATGTCATTGACAAGTAAACAATCGACTGACTATTTTTTTCCCATGGCAACATTGTATAGGGTTATGTTTAGAATTAACATCTGAAGGTGAGAATCTAGACAAAATTTGTAATTATATTTTAACGCGAAGTTAGACCTTGGTATCAAATCGTTATTGATAATTTATAATTATAACAAAAAAAAAAAAAATTCGACTCCGAACATTACTCTACATTTATGGATGTAGATACAGGCTGATGATGATGAAAAATATATGGGACCAATCTGAAAGTATACTCTTTCAAATAAAAAAGTCATTTGCAAATCGTTTTATAAATCACGGAGTAATTCAGTAGTTCAACAAACATTAAAAAAAAAATACAGCCGAATTGAGAACATCCTCCTTTTTGGAGTCGGTTAAAAATTGGATACACCCCGGGCAATCCATACAAATACTACATAAACAATGGCATCTGTGCTGAGCCTGAATGAGCCTGTGTGCGCGCAAAGTCATACAAACTGTTCCAGATTCGCCTCAGATGGAGACGGGGGGACGATACAGCAGAGAGTGGCCATACTGTATACAGCTGGGCCGGCACATACTCACTGCGGATATACCCCAATGCTTGAAGACTAAATTCTTCAATCGGTGCGTACTCCGTACTATGACTTACGGTGCAGAGACGCTGACAGTCGGGCTGATGCACAGTCTAAAAGTATGTATTTTGGGGTGTAAGTGGTTCATCAACATCTTTGTTTTTACTTCTCTTCTTCTTCTTGAACCAAACCCAACTTCACATTCACGCTGTGCACCCTGCTGACTGACAAACGAAGCTCTGGCGAAAAGAGAGGTAGGGAGTGTAATTGTAAGCTACCCGACTGGGGAATGTGCCTCCACCTCACAGAATACCGCAGTCAAATAACAATTCCCTTGAGAATTGTTGTGCTCCTGCGAGTGAGTGAGGTCACCAGAAAAGAAGGAGATGATGCGTTGGCAGCGGGGGTGGCGGCACGCGAGCGATATTTTATGTTGCGGGTGTTAATATGGCTATGGTAACCGCTTCACATCAGGCGGGGCGTATGTCTGTCACTCGACGTAGTATAAAAAAAAAATGTGAGTTAGTCCGAGAGAGCTAAACCTGGGGTTTGTCTAAGGGATTGAATCCGGGACAAAAACCAAAGTGATATCTTATTTAAGTCAAAGTCAAAGTCAAAATAAACTTTAACGTTTAAATAAATAGACTTTATAAAGCACTTAGAAACGTCATACAAACTAAATATAAGAAACATGTGTAAATCATTTCTACTCTAAATCCGCAGAGCTTAGATTCACTTTCATCACACTATCTTGAATGTGAAAGTGAATTTAAGTGCCAGTTCCGGCGACGGGGCTTCTTGAGAAGAACTGGCAAGAAACTCAAGGCCGACTCTTTTAATTGCCAATATCGTTACATTAAATACAAATACAATCATTAATATAACATAACAAGAGCAATTCATTTCCAAAATTTAAGATGCGACATCACAACGCGGTGATGTAGCCGCGCCCTAACGTGGCTTTACGCGACACAGCAAGGCGTGGAATATTTCGGCAACTTTTGCTTCGCACATCCACGTCCCAAAAAAAAGAAAGACACCGAGACAAGATTTCAAGTCTAAAATTAAAAATTAAAAAAGAACACGAACGGTAAAACCAGAGCTACCGTTTTATAATTTCAATTATAATTCATTCAAATCTAATCAACGATTTACAAAAACATGGTTCCGCATCATTTATTAACAATCACGAATTTACTCGTCTATGTACCCTAAAGTTATTTCCTGTAGCGAATAATTGACGAGTCATTCAGGAATTCGACCAATCAGAGCACTCGTTTATTTTTTAAATGGCGTGAATCGCGGGGGCATAAAGGGAGCTTATTACATTTTAGATTAGAAACAAATTAACTGGCCGCGTTTGTAAACTAGCAAGTGTACAGTCGATGGAAAATATATAGGCACAGTGGAAATAAGAACAAATAACTTAAGTAGAGTCAAGTTAGAGCACTGTTCTATGCTCTGTGGCAGAATTCTCGTAATTCAAATGAAATCAAAACCCAATGCCAGTCTATTTTCGATTTTGCATATTTCGCTTGGTATTCACGTATCAAGGCAATCCATTTTTAAATTTAATTACAGTGTGATTTTATCGAACTAACTATGACTTGACGAGGAGATTAAATATAAATGTATGATTTTCCCATAGTTGATTTTACTTTTTTATGAATATTTAAAATAGTATACTCAATAAATACTCAATAATACTTCTTGTTGTCGAAAGAAATAAAACATTTTCTTAGGTCACGGGTCACGGGCAACCCTAAACGCTAAACTCTGAGGAAGCTCTAGTGATAAAAAACTTAGCTGAAACATTTCTAATTATTCCTTTAATGGTAAAATTTGGAATATAAATCTTAAAATAACCCAAAATCTTTGTACAAAGCTAATAAAAATAATAATAATAAGTCACGGTGTGGCGGGTGTATAGGATTACATTAAACTTCTCTAAAGGGCCATTACGCGTTGAATCCATATCCCCGCGCCCGCGCACGCCTACTAAATGGCCGGGTTTAACCCCATGAATCTATGAGATATAATAATAAGACAAGTGATGGGAACAGACCTGCTCATGGGTATATTGGTCCCTTGGTATATCCTGAAGCGAGTCACGGTAGGTGTACAACATTACATGAAACTTCTCAAAAGGGCCTCAACGCGTTGGATCCATATCCGCGCACGCCTACGAAATACCGTGATTTTGAGAGATATAATAATAAAAACAGCCGGTACGGTCGAACTATTTTCAATTGCAGCATTTCCAACTTATAATATTTTATCTACTACATGTATATTGGAATAATACCAACTGAGTTAAAATAAATACTCCTTATCTACTCTCATACTGAAATTTAGAGATTAAAAATACTAAACACAGAATCTTAATGTCAGTCTATTACGCGCAAGCCATCAAAATAAATTTAAAAAGTTACTTTTCGATACAGCTCTTTATGGATAACTGTATCGAAAAATAACTTATTTTCCATTTCGATACAGCTTCAGCCCTGGGTTCAGCCATATTAAACAGATTGCAATGCAAATGTATAGCAAATTTGCAAACATCTATAAATATAGTAAAAAAATAAGTCCTGACTGACTGACTGACTGACTGATATATCAACGCACAGCCCAAACCGCTGGGTCTAGAGATTCGAAATTTGGCACGTAGGTTCTTATGACGTCTAGGGGTACACTAAGAAAGGATTTTTCAAAATTCATCCCCTAAGGGGGTGGAACGGGGGTCCAAAGTTTGTATGGGGAAACGAGATTAGTTGGACTATTTTATCCGAAACTTTACACGAGTACTTCTATAGATAAATGAGTAAACACGTGTTTCAGGATTTTTCAATATTCATATTCAAATTGGGTGAAAAAGTGTGAAAATCGTCATGGGTATTGTTTTTGTAGTTTGTCGGGTCACTGATTACGAAAATAACAATTATTATCTAATCAAACATAGCCGAAGTGATAAAAAGTCGCCCCTGTGGGGGTGCGATGGGATGGAAATGTCTAAAATGGAGTGAAAAAGTCTGAAAATCATCATGGGTATTGTTTTTGTGGTTTATCGGGTCGCTGATTACGAAAATAACAACTATTTTCTAATCAAACGCAGCCGACGTGACATAAAATCCCCCCTGTGGGTGTGTTATGGGATTGAAATGTCATAATATCAATATGGGTGTTGATTCTATGGTTTTCTGGGACGTCAAATACGAAAATGGCATCGATTTGAAAATGTAACATAGTGGACAAAAAATTACTTAAAAGGATTTTTCAAATTTTAACCTTAAGAGGATGAAACGGAGGTCCAAAATTTGTATTTGGAAACGAGCTTAGTTGGACTACTTTATCCTAAATTTTACATGAGTACTTCTATAGATTATTGACTAAACACGTGTTTCAGAATTTTTCAAAATTCAACGCCTAAAAGGGTAATATGGGTCCCAAAAGTCTGAAAAACGTCATGGGTATTGTTTTTATGGTTTGTCGGGTCGCTGATTACGAAAATAACAACTATTTTCTAATCAAACATAGCCGACGTGACAAAAAGTCGACCCTGTGGGGGTGCGATGGGATGGAAATGTCTAAAAGGGGTGGAAAAAGTCTGAAAATCATCATAGGTATTCTTTTTATGGTTTATCGGGTCGCTGATTACGAAAATAACAAGTATTTTCTAATCAAACGTAGCCGACGTGACATAAAATCACCCCGTGTGGGAGTGCGATCGGGTTGAAATGCCATAATACCAATATGGGTGTTGATTCTATGGTTTTCTGGAACGTTAACTACGAAAATGGCATCGATTTGTAAATTTAGCATAGTTGACATAAAATTAGTTAACATGACTTTTCAAATTTTACCCCTAAGAGTGTGAAACGGAGGTCCAAAAATTTTATGGGGAAACGAGATTGGTTGACTATTTTATCTTAAACTTTACACGACTACTTCTATAGATAAATGAGTAAACACGTGTTTGCCCCGAATTTCACGCGAGCGAAGCCGCGGGCGAAAGCTAGTTTTCTATATAATCTGTGAACGCGGCGTCACGCAGCGCGTCGCGCATGCGCACCACGCATGGTCGATCTGCAAATGTATAATAAGTAAGAAATAAAGTTGTTAAATTAACTTCATGGTTTTATTTAAAGTATTATTATCATCTATTTCATGAGATTAGATAAAGTAGTGTATGAAACTGCATATAATTAGGTCTTAAAATACTCGTGCGATGCTATTATCAGATGAGCCCAAGGCGAATGTGATAAACTCACACTCGTATTTTAAGAACCCTTATTATGCCACAGTTTCATAAACTACTATTCCAATTACGAATCAAACATTTAATTGGCCAGGAACTGTATCTGAGATGATTCTTTAGACTATTTATAAACGATCTACATTGCAATTTCCATTGGCCTGCTATGGGAATAATGTTCATATAAAATGAAGAGTATAATTGGATTATGTTTATTAATGATTTGAGATAGTGATAATACTGCACTTTAATGTTCTCTGCATCTTGAAAGAGCCATTTTCTGGTATTTGGTTCGATTCGATATAAATTATTTGTAAATTGTGACTTTAAATAGATTTACTTATGCTTTTCAAGTTGCTTGCTGTAATCCTGATTGTGCAGAACATGGTCAAAACAATAGAATGTAAGCCTACATCATTATTATAATAATATCAGCCAAAGGACATCTCATTATAATAATAGGAGCCATATTATAGGCATTATAGGCAGTGTGAAGTTCGTCCAGAAATATTTATTTACTTATATTTATAGTACAAGTATTAATCTTAATAAAATAGTTAGAAATATTGTTTTCAAGTCTATCCATACAGCACCAGCCTACAGTAACCTACACAATAATTTTATAAAAGCACCTTCTAAGCGCCTATTACAAGTCACCGTAGTTTATCCGCCGTCTAGGCAATCTTTACGACCTGAGAAGTGGTGGAATGCGTCCAATGCGGACTTTATGAGCGACCTGCTGTTTATATCTTACACTGGAATAGTAATGGACGATGTGTGGAACTAAACGCATTGCTACGCGGGTTTTATAGTTGAGAACCAATGCGATATTTATGACGTAATAACTTTTGATAGTCGCTTGGTAGAAACTTAAAGTGGACTTAGAACAATTTGTAAGTATAATAAATTAATTAATTGTTTCAATGTCTCACAGAACATAGAATGGAGAATAGAAAAGCTATGACATCTTGTTTGTTTCGGAACCAGTGTCACCGTGTTCTCTCCACTACCGTGTGTCTATTGATGTACCTATGAGTTTGAATATGTAGTATTTTTTTTTATATGGGTTACCTGATGGAAAGCAATCACCACCGCCTATAGAAATCAGCAACATCAAGGGCTCGCCGATCCATTGCCAGTCTTTATGTGTAAGTATATGTGAATATTACGCTAAGCACCAAATTTCTTTTCTTCTCTGTCGTTTCGCTCTTGGCAGAGCGGTCGTGGTCACGTAGAGGCATCCACATCGGTGGTGGAGGCGGACACAGCTCTCCGCACGATCTCCCGCCATCTCTCCCTGTTGGCAGAATGTCTGACGCAGTCAGATACACGGGTTCCCATTGCCGATTTAACCTGGTCAATCCAACGCATAGGTGATTTACTTGACCAAATTTATTTGTCGTGTCGGTATATTACCATCAATATGGTTTTCGAAATTACATTTTTTTTTTATTATTGTTTAAAAACACAACAAGCATTTTTTACATATTAATTATATGCCAAACTAAAAGATAGTTTAGCGGCATTCTCGCCGTAGGTACTTTTACATGTATTCAACATATTGCGCAGTTTCTTATTATTATTATTTTTATACTACGTCGGGTGGCAGACAAGCATACGGCCCGCCTGATGTGAAGCGGTTACCGTAGCCATATTAACGCTCGCAACATAAAATATCGCTCACGCGCCACCACCCCCGCTGCCAACGCAGCATCCCCCTCCTTTCTGGTGACCTCACTCACTCGCACAACAACCCTCAAGGGAATTGTTATTTGGCTGCGGTATTCTGTGAAGTGGAGGTACATTCCCCAGTCAGGTAGCTTACAATTACGCTCCCTACCTCTATTTTCGCCAGAGCTTCGTTTGTCAGTCAGCAGGGTGCAACGCGTGCAGGTGAAGTTGGCTTTGGTTCAAAGATGTTGATGAACCACTGACACCCCAAAAATTAATATTTAAAATAATCTTTTATTACATGTATACGTAATCTATAATAATATGTATAGGGATAAGTTCGAAATTATATATAGGGACGAGCCCGGTGGTCGAATGGCTAGCATTGGCTATTTTGACTCCGAGGTCGCGGGTTCGATTCCCGCACAAAACAAACATTTGTGTGCATGAACATGTCTGTTTGTCTTGGCCTGGGTGTTTTCTATGTATTATAAGTATGTATTTACAAAAAAAGTATTTAAGTACGTTTATCAGTTGTCTAGTACCCATAGTACAAGCTTTGCGCTTAATTTGGGACTAGATGAAAAAGTATTTAAGTACGTTTATCAGTTGTCTTTGCGCTTAATTTGGGACTAGATGGCACTTTGTAAATTGTCCAGAAATATATCTTTGTTTGCTTGTTTATGAAATTGTGGAATCAACTTCCCTCAACGGTGTTCCCGAACAATTACGACTTGGGAGTCTTCAAGTAAAGGAAATATTTACTGATGTTCATGGGTTCTGGCGATTGCTTACCATAGGCGACTCTCTCTCGTTTGCTCCCTCTATAAAAATTGTCTTTTCTGCAACCAATTTTTATAAATGTTAACATTTTCACATATTTTAAACGCATCTTTGAGATTTCAGACTAAAAAACTCGCCGATAACAGGCAATAGTTTAAATATTCACCAACATAACTTTACAGTTAACAGGTTTAGTAAACGATTAGTTAACCGTGAGCTGGCGATAAGTTGACACCTATGCACATTTGTATCGCACCTTAAACATCTCATCGCGAGGCACCCATGTTTTAACCGGAGCACCCATCAATTGCATTCAGAAGTAGCGTGTTTGCTGCATGTTATTTTAAAAGAGCTTCAATAGTAAGTTCATAGTTTGCTGTTTGTTTGTAAAAACTTTCTTACATGTTTGACGAGGTCGGTGGTCGAATGATTAGCAATGGCCACTTTGACTCCGAAGTCGCGAGTTCGATCCCCGCACAAGACAAATATTTGTGTGCATGAACATGTCTGTTTGTCTTTGCACTGGGTGTTTTTCTATCTATGTATTTACAGAAGAATGTATTTAATTATTATATCAGTTATCTAATACCTAAAAGTAAAAGCTTTGCTTAGTTTGGGACTAGATGGCCGTGTATTATTAATAAAGCAAGCGCCTGGACAACCGAGTTTGGCTTAGCATTTACCCAATAATGATGTCTATTAACTCACTTCATCATCATCATCATCATTTCAGTATAAGGACGTACACTGATGAACATATGATACCCCCACAGACTTCCACAATGATCGGTTCTGTGGCGTTTGCATCCATCGGCTCCCTGCAACCTTTATCAGATCGTCGGTCTTCGATCGGTCGTCGGTCGATCCCTTTAGAGCAGAGTTTCCCAACCGGTGGTCCGCGGACCACCAGTGGTCCGTGAGAGGAATATTATGGTGCGTGATACAAACTTATATTTTTTTTTTATACTACGTCGGGAGGCAGACAAGCATACGGCCCGCCTGATGTGAAGCAGTTACCGTAGCCATATTAACGCTCGCAATATAAAATATCGCTCGCGCGCCGCCACCCCCGCTGCCAACGCAGCATCTCCTTCATTGCTGGTGACCTCACTCACTCGCAGGAACACAACAACCCTCAAGGGAATTGTTATTTGGATGCGGTATTCTGTGAGGTGGAGGTACATTCCCCAGTCGGGTAGCTTACAATTACGCTCCCTACCTCTCTTTTCGCCAGAGCTTCGTTTGTCAGTCAGCAGGGTGCACCGCGTGCAGGTGAAGTTGGCTTTGGTTCAAAGATGTTGATGAACCACTTACACCCCTAATATATATAATGAAAGAGATTGAGCTATATTATACAAAATACGAAAGTTTATATAATAATTGATTTATATGACAGTCGAGGATCTTACACCCAACAAAAACCTCGTAGTGGTCCGAGAATAAAAAAAGGTTGGGAATCACTGCTTTGAAGGTGAATTTATGGCATTGTATTTAAAGACAGAAGAATCAATTGCAGTAGCTGTAATACGCCCATTAGCAAACAAAGCTCCAGCGAATGATTTTAGTTACCTAAGTGGAAGAAGGGGAACCACCGGTACTATCGATGGCTAAACCGATTTGCCCGTGGTTCGACTGAACATTTCCAAATATTAAATATCAATTTACTATTTGGAAATGTGGATCACCACAAACAAACCTGCCCCCTTACCACCAACTCTTATTGCGATTCAATAACTGAATAGAATGCTTATTCATACCAACGAATAAGCGACTCTATTTCAACTTTAATTGAGTCGCTTATTCATTGGTATGTATAAGCATTCTATTCAGTTATTGTCTCATAATAATTAATTCACAAAAACAAAACACAACTAAACTACTTATAGTAAATAAAATTAATCTACTCTTAAAACTACTTAAAAATAAAACCAATAAAAAGAAAAACATAATACTAAACTATTCCTCGAAAAATAAATTTCAGTTATTGAATCGCAATAATGGTTAGTGGTAAGGGAGCTGATTTGCACATCAAATTAATTTGGGGCCCTACCGGCTAAGCTAAAGCCGATTCTCATCAGTTTGTTTGATTGCGAATATCAAACATCAGCTTAGGGGCCATCCATAAATTACGTCACATGTTAAAGGGGAGGGAGGGGATCGACGAAGTGTGACATTGTGTGACAAGGGGGTGGGAGGGGTCCTAAATTTTGTGACGTAACATTTCAAAATCTATTATAATCCAAGTGTTAAAACACGATTTTTGAACTATTAACGAAAACCTCAACATTTGCAACTCTAGATATAAAATGTCAAAATATGTGACGTCACACTAGGGAGGGGAGGAGTCTCACAAGTGTGACCAGCTGTGACAAGGACGGGGGGGACACACAAATTTCATGATTTTTTGATCCCAAAAAATCATGAAATTTGTGTGACGTAATTTATGGATGGCCCCTTAGATATATGGTACCAGTGTTTAGCTTAGCTGGTAGAAACCCAGGAGCTCTACTGATTAAGCTGAAGGTGTTTATCAATATATAAAACATAAGGCCGATTTTATAATCAAAATATTGGATGGTAAAAGACTTCAGCTACGCCGGTAGGCCCCCTGATAGCACATCAAATCCTGCATTCGACGTGCAATAAGTAGTTTTTGATGTGCAAAATAGATTAGTTTAGGATTGCAATGTATGGGGTGTAAGTGGTTCATTAACATCTTTAAATCAAAGCCAACTTCACCTGCATGCGGTGCACCTTGCTGACTGACAAACGAAGCTCTGGCGATAAGAGAGATAGGGAGCGTAATTGAAAGCTACCCGACTGGGGAATGTACCTCCACCTCACAGAATACCGCAGCCAAATAACAATTCCCTTGAGGGTTGTTGTGTTCCTGCGAGTGAGTGAGGTCACCAGAAAGGAAGATGCTACATTGGCAGCGGGAGTGTCGGCGCTCGAGCGATATTTTATGTTGCGAGCGTAAATATGGCTACGGTATCCACTTCACATCCGGCGGGCCGTATGCTTATCTGCCACCCGACGTAGTATAAAAAGAAGTATTTATTTGATGTTACGTTAAATAGTATCCCATTTCAAAACGTTCACGTCCACGGACAAAAACATTTGCCCATAGATCAGTCAAACCACGCGGTCGAACCATGGACAACAAAGGAGAAGTAAATAACAATTAATTAGGAGCAACTAAACTAGGGAAACAACACCTTACAAAAACTAATAAAGTTGCTTCTTTTATACACACTCCCTAATAAAAATTTAATAGTTTGACTGAAACAGAAGCCGATCGATCGAAGTAATTGTTTGGTAATTTCACACTAAAGGTCATATGCCATTAAAATTGTTGATGTATCCGCGTAAAACATTTTATAATTGGATATCAAACATCAAAGCGGCAGATGATAGTACTTATTTTATAACAGGGTAAATTAGTAGCTATTTTGTAAAACGTAACATTGTTAAATTAAAAAAAAAAATATTGACAATTTAATAGGCCTGTGAACAAAGTTCTAAAATTATAAAAACTCTCTATCAGTAACGTAAAATACATAAAACTAGATCGATCTGCGATCTCAAAATTTTAATAACTTATGTCCGACGTGTTTTATGGTCGATCAAAGTTTGGTGGAAAAGTCCATTTTAAAAGTATGAAATTATAAAAAATAAATGTAGAAACAATAAAAAATACTATAACTTTTGTTACGGCACTAGCTACATAAACGCAATATTTAACATAGCTGTCGTACAAATTTCTGATTTAATGCATATAAAATAGCGTATCGTGACGTCATAATACTGTATGCATTTTGTATGGAGCGTTTTCGGGATAGTCCAAAATTGTGATCTTCAGTTATCATATCTCGAGAAGTTTTTATGCTATCGAAGTTATTCTTTCACCTTTAGTTATATTATTGTAACGTCTTTAAATAACAAATCGAAAAAAAAAATGGTTCACAGGCCTATTGACGATTACCAACAGTTTTTTGATGTTATCGGCCCATCCAGTTCATCGATGACCATTAAGAAATAATGATTATAGAGTAAATATACTAATCGCCGTGTGGTTTCCGGGAAACTAGAATAGAATCACTGCGTCTCTTCCCGTGGATGTCGTACAAGGCGACTAATACATTATAAAACATCGATCAGGCCTCCCCAACCCGTCTGGCCAGCGTGTTAAGTGTAGACCAAATCCTCCTTCTGTCTGGGACAGACGAGAGAGGGTCGTGGTCCTGTAGTGGAGACTAAAATGACCTGATGATGTTGATGATGATGAAATATACTAAATAGTAAAAAGTAACAAGAATACATTGCTACCCACTTACTTTTTCTCACTAAATTATATTTCAAAAATAAGTCTTATTTCTGTATGCATAGGGAACCCCTACAACGTCCGCTAAGGATAGCGGCCACCAGGTTGAGAACCGATGATCTATAGGGAGGGAGTTCAATGCTTCGTTACTCTACAACTTTCTACCAACTCGGCAGATGTGTCCGGCTCATTGACATTTTTTTTTTACTACGTCGGGTGGAAGACAAGCATACGACCCGCCTGATGTGAACCGGTTACCGTAGCCATATTAGCGCTCGCAACATAAAATATCGCTCGCGCGCCGCTACCCCCGCTGCCAACGCAGCATCTCCTTCCTTTCTGGTGACCTCACTCACTCGCAGGAACACAACAATCCTCAAGGGAATTGTTATTTGGCTGCGTTATTCTGTGAGGTGGAGGTACCTTCTCCAGTTGGGTAGCTTACAATTACGCAATTCTCTTTTCGCCAGAGCTTCGTTTGTCAGTCAGCAGGGTACACCGCGTGCACGTGAAGTTGGCTTTGGGTCAAAGATGTTGATGAACCACCTACACCCTATACATTTCAACTTGCTAACTTTTAGAGCCATAATATGTCGACAACTTTGATATTCTGTTGTATTTCCTCAAATATTTCATGGGAATAGATATATAAATAGATGACGAGGTCGGTGTTCGAATGGCTAGCATTGGCCACTTTGACTCCGAGGTCGCGTGTTCGATCTCCGCACAAGACAAATATTTGTGTGCATGAACATATCTGTTTGTCTTGATCTGGGTGTTTTCTATGTATTATATGTGTGTATTTACAAAATATATATTTAAGTATAATATCAGTTATCTAGTACCCATAGTACAAGCTTTGCTTAGTTTGGGACTAGATGGCCGTGTATAAATTTCCAGGAATATTTATTTATTAATAATTGTAGTTTAGTGACAAATGTTAGGTGTTAGAAAATATCGTTGCTGAAATAATTGAACCCACCCGATTAATCAATTGATATCAGGAATAGCAAGTTAAGGAAAAAAATGGATTGAACAAGTTTCACGACCATTTAAACGAGCGATGTCAGCATGCAAATAGGAATACTAAATCGATATAAATTACTGCTGACAGCCTAGATAAGGGAGAGAGACAATTCAATTACTATGAGAAGCCGGGACATTGAAATAAGCATCCCTAGGCTGTGGCTACATTGAACTGCAATTCAATCTAGGTCAGGGTTTTGTCCAGGTGTTGGATCCAACAAGTACAATAATTTTAACAAAAAAAAAATCGACTCCAAGCATTTCTCTACATTTATGTATGTAGATACAGGCTGATGATGATGATGATGAAAAATGTATGGGACCAATTAGGAAGTATAATTTTTCAAATATAAAAAGTTATTTTCATAAAATAACTTTTTATATTTGAAAAATTATATGACGGAGTAATGAATAAACCTAACAGTAAGTAGATACAGGCCGATGATGATGAAAAATATTTGGGACCAATCTGGAAGTATACTCGTACTCTTTCAAATAAAAAAAAGTTTTTTTCAAATCGGTTTATAAATTACGGAGTAATAGGCTATTTAACAGTGTTTAAAAATTGTATAAATTATTTAACAATGTCGTAAAATACACAAAACTATAAGGATCTGCAAACTTTCATTCTAATATCCTCCGTCCGACTTATTTTAGGGTCGAACAAAGTTTGGCGGGAAAGTCCATTTTAAAAGTATGAAATTATTAAAAAATACTATTTCCATTGGAGAAGTAATAAAAAATACTATAACTTTTGTTATGATACTAATTACATAAACGTAATATGTAACATAGCTGTCGTACAAAATTCTGATTTGATGCATACAAAATATAAACCTGTGACGTCATAACTCAAGTAGCCTTTTGTTATGGAGCGTTTTCGAGATCGTCAAAAATTGTGATTTTCAAATTAACATATCTCGAGATATTTTTGTGCTATGGAAGTAATTCTATCACCTATGATTATATTATTGAGACGTCCCTACATATCAAACCGAAAAAAATGTTGGTCAAATAGCCTATTATGTAACGAACATTAAAAAAAAGTACAGCCGAATTGAGAACCTCCTCCTTTTTTGGAGTGTAGATTATAAAGCTTCGGCATATAACAGGTAACATTAAGGTGTAATTATAATAAAACTAAACAAATATTCCTGGATCAATTACACACGGCCATCTAGTGCCAAACTAAGTAAAGCTTGTACTATGTATAATAGATAACTGACATAAATTAAATAAAGTTTTTTCGTAAATATAAATAAATAATAAATAAATAAATATTTCTGGACAATTTACACAGCGCCATCTAGTCCCAAATTAAGCGCAAAGCTTGTGTTATGGGTACTAGACAACTGAAATGTACTTAAATACATTTTTTTTTTTTGTAAATACATACATATATTACATAGAAAATACCCAGACTAAGACAAACAGACATGTTCATGCACACAAATAATTGTCTTTTGCGGGTTTAAACCTGCAACCTCGTCAAAATGGCCATTGCTAACCATTCGACATCGTCGTCATCGTGAAACGAATTTAGAATCTAATTTTAAAAAAAATTAAATTACATTTTTCTGTGTAACAAGCCTTATGATAGCTATATAAAGTGTTACAACTAGTTATTACTGTGATGAATAAATCAATGTAGATTGACGGACTGTAATGAACCCATCATTGCGCAGGATTGCTTGCTGAACATTGATATATTACAATAGGCTGATTTACATTTTTTTTATGTAAAGACACGTCTCATTAATATTACTAATATCATAAAAACTTCCAGAGATATGATAACTTGTGAAAATCACAATTTTGGATTTTTCCCGAAAATGCTCCATACAAAATTACATAGTAGTTAGAACTAGGACTGTAACGGAGGCCTACTTACCGGAGGCGGAGGCGGATGCGAAGGCGACCTGTATCACCTCCGCGGATGCGGAGGTTAACGGAGGCGGAGGCGAAGGTGAAAGTGGATGTAGAAAAAATTGTAATTTATGGTGCATTAAAACTAAGTACAAAGTTTTCATTTCAAATCACTTAACTAAACATATACTTGTAAATAAACGTTACCTTCTAATCATTTAAAATTAACGCAAAATCTGGAATTGATGTCTTCTAATAGTTTTTACCGCGCGTTATTGTTCTATGATTACGTAAAAAAAAACCTCCGTTACAACTCCGCAAAAATTGTATGGAGGCGGAGGCGGAGGCGGAGGCGGAGGCGGAGGCGGAAGATACGATTTCTTGCGGAACTTCCGCAGTAACGGAGGCGGAAGCCAAGTTCCGTTACAACCCTGGTTAGAACATTGTCAAGTAGTTTATTATTGAAACTCATAAGCACAGTATAATTAGTTTTTTCTGTACAGTTATAATTAGTACTGACGTACAGTTTGGAGTTTGAACATTTTCTGCCGATCTCTTCTATCGAACCCATCCCATTTTTGTCGAATCTGGAATAGTTTGTTCGTCGTCGTGCGCACAAATGTTAATTCATGTGACGTCTACACAGACGTCTTCGTTTATGTAATAGTTAACGTACGTGTAATAGTTAATAGTTAACATTTGTATGGAGTAGCCGGGGTATGGTACGGGCAAAATAGAGCAATATTTTTGATAAATCAAGAGTTTCTTGATCAGAAACGGGTTAGTTGGACGGTTGGCTAGCCGAGAGCTAGTGCTGTTCGTTCAAAAATAGGAGTCAATGGGGCTCCATAGTTGAGGAATTAACAAGTAACAAGATTAATAATTGCTATTTATTACACGTAGGGTCATTACTTGCTTTTAAAGTAATGTATCATATTGTGTCATTGTGCTTCATATAAAACATTTTTCATGCATTCATTATTAATAGTGGCCGGTATTTATTAACACGAAGTGAATTTATTACCTTGACCGTGACGATTTTGCATTGGAACTAAAGTAACCGATATAGCTCAAGGAATAAGCGAGCTAAAGTGTTATGGACTGGCCATGTACAGAAAAATTGGTGGAGGCAGCGTGTGACGACCAATGATGTTGTAAATACTGCCACCCGACGTAGTATAAAATAAACAAGCATGCGGCCCGCCTGATGTGATGGAGTTACCGTAGCCATATTAACGCTCGCAACATAAAATATCGCTCGCACGCCGCCTCACCCGCTGCCAACGCAGCATCTCCTTTCTTTCTGATGACCTCACTCACTCGCATGAGCACAACAACCCTCAAAGGAATTGTTATTTTGCTGCGGTGTTCTGTGAGGTGGAGGTACATTCCCCAGTCGGGTAGCTTACAACTACGCTCCCTACCTCTCTTATCGCCAGAGCTTCGTTTGTCAGTCAGCAGGGTGAAAGGCGTGCAGGTGAAGTTGGCATTGATTCAAAGATATTGATGAACCACTTACACCCCAAAATAATTGTAAAGCTTCATTTTGGTATTATTAATTCAAACTTTGTAACGACATTTTCTAAATTGTGACGCACCTACGAAGTCTCCATTCTATTAACTCTAGCAATAAGCAATGTTGCGCCTACGCACGGCGATCGACTGGGCAATCTTAACGATATTGCGTATCCATTACTTAGTTAATTATTGATTGTCGTTGATCGTTTTCTTCCAACAACTATTGGTTAAGTGAGTTATTGTTTGTAATAATGTACCGACGTCAATGATGTTAGTGTTTTGAACATTGTAAAACAATTTGATAAACCAAAAGCTTTTACGTCTGTCCGCCGTTCTCACGGCTGTCAATAAGAGGTATAATGATAATATTCTTTCCCAGTTGTTCCCATTCCCAGTGAACTGGAATCATCATAATACTATAGGATATTGGACACCAGAGACTTTTACAGATACCATAATTTTAACAATAAAAACCGAGACCAAACATTACTCTATATTTATGTCCGTAGATACAGGCTGATGATGATGTTGAAAAAATATGGGGCCAATCTGGAAGTATATACTCTTTCAAATAAAAAAAGTTTTTTTCAAACCGGTTTATAAATGACGGAGTAATGAAATAACAAACCTAACAGTGGGAAGATACAGGCTAATGATGATGATGATGAAAAAAATATGGGACCAATCTGGAAGTACTTTTTTTATTTGAAAGAGTTTTCAAATAAAAAAAGCTTTTTCAAATCGGTTTATAAATCAGGGAGTAAGTAAGTAACAAACATTACAAAAAATACAGCCGAATTGAGAACCTCCTCCTTTTTTGGAATAGGTTAAAAATGAAAAAAAAACTATAGATAATAAATAAATATTATTTGACAAATTACATACTGCCATCTAGTCCCAAACTAAGCAAAGCTTGTACTATTGGTATTAGACAACTGATATTATACATAAACACATTATTATTTGTAAATGCAAACATACAATACAAAGAATTGATATTTGACGAGCTCGGTGGTCGAATGGTTATCAATGGCCACTATGACTCCGAGGTCGCGGGTTCGATTCCCGCACAAGACAAACATTTGTGTGCATGAACATGTCTGTTTGTCTTGGTCTGGGTGTTTTCTATGTATTATAAGTATGTATTTACAAAAAAAAAGTATTTTAGTACATCTATCAGTTGTCTAGTACCCATAACACAAGCTTTACGCTTAATTTGGCGCTGTGTAAATTGTCCAGAAATATTTATTTATTATTATTATTTATTAAAGAATACACTCAGACCAAGACAAACAGACATGTTCATGCTCACAAATATTTGTTTTGTGCGGGGATCGAACCATTTGGGGTGTAAGTGGTTCATCAACATCTTTGAACCAAAGCCAACTTCACCTGCACGCGGTGCACCCTGATGACTGACAAACGAAGCTCTGGCGAAAAGAGAGGTAGGGAGCGTAATTGTAAGCTACCCGACTGGGGAATGTGCCTCCACCTCACAGAATACCGCAGCCAAATAACAACTCCCTTGAGGGTTGTTGTGTTCCTGCGAGTGAGTGAGGTTCCAGAAAGGAAGGAGATGCTGCGTTGGCAGCGGGGGTGGCGTCGCGCTAGCGATATTTTGTGTTGCGAGCGTTAATATGGCTGCAGTTACTGCTTCACATCAGGCGGGCGGTATGCTTGTCGTTTTACGTATATATATACACATGCATACATATACAGATAAACATACTAATAAAATATATACATATAAACAGTTTTACGAAATGTCAAGAATTTACAGAACGTCAAGTAATTGTGAGAGGTAATGAGATTTCACATTATTCTTAAAACATGTAAGTAGAATCAATACATACCCGTTCTAATGACAAAGAGGAACACACATTCCCGTTTTACGTTTTAGTTTGCATTTCTTCCAAACTATACATATCTTGAAAATTAAGAATTACATGTATATTTATCGGAATATGCCACTTTTAAAATCGCGCTTAGAAATTGACTTATCAGTATCAGACAACACGCAACTGAGACCCCTGCGAGGTGCTGGACAGGCGACATAGTTCAATCCCCAGGGGGCTGCAGACTTGACCACCATCTAAGATTGTATTACATAAGGAAGGTAGGAGCTATATGCTTTTATTTTCATGTTAACTGCAGACCAGACAAACCATCTTTGTTAACAAACAAAATAATGAGCTTAAATAAAATACCACCTGCGTTAGAAAACTTTCAATATTATGATGTAAATTTTCTAAGGCAATTTTACCCAGCAGCAATGGGCAAGCTTATGCCTGCCAAATGCTTTTCGCTAAACGCGATCCTGCACTTTCCGAATCCAGCCGCTTTCTTGAAATCATGCTTCAACGCTTCGTCGCTCGGCAGCTGTGGACGGGCGATTGCCACTTCAGCTTGTTACCTATAACGATAATAAATAAATAAATATTGTCAGACAAATTGCACAGTGCCATCTAGCCCCAAAGTAAGCGAAGCTTGTGTTATGGGTACTAGACAACTGATAAACATACGTAAATACATTTTTTTTTGTAAATACATACTTATTATACGTAGAAAACACACAGACTAAGACAAACAGACATGTTCATGCACACAAATGTTTGTCTTATGTGGGAATCGAGCCCACGAGCGTTGGTGTCGAAGCCGCATCATTGACAGCTACGCCACCGAGCTCGTCGATATATCGACAATTTTGGTTTTCCGTCGAATTTCTTCGTTCCAGATTCGATCCTTTAGAGCAGTGTTCCGCAAAGTGTGTGCCGCGGCACACTGGTGTACCGTGGGCATTACTTGGTGTGCCTCGGAAAAATAAGGTTATCTCATAAAGCTAAATACACGGACGGAAGAAAAATACTTCACAAATAAAAACTGATTTTCATATATATTGTTTTTTTTTTAATACTACGTCGGGTGGCAGACAAGCATACGGCCCGCCTGATGTGAAGCGGTTACCGTAACCGTATTAACATAATATATCATTTGCGCGACCGTAACGTAATATATCATTTGCGTGCCGCCACCCCCGCTGCCAATGCAGCATCTCCTTCTTTTCTGTGACCTCACTTACTCGCAGGAACGCAACAATCCTCAAGGGAATTGTTATTTGGCTGCGGTATTCTGTGAGGTGGAGGTACATTCCCCAGTCGGGTAGCTTACAATTACGCTCCCTACCTCTCTTTTCGCCAGAGCTTCGTTTGTCAGTCCGCAGGGTGCACCCCTAATATCCCTAAGTGATAAGGGTGGTCCACTCCATTTTTTTTATATGGCGAAACAAGGTTTGCGGGGTCAGCTACTAATGTAATATATTCTCTCGCCAATAAGTCCTAATTACTGTAGCGATGTCATACATAATGGGCGTGTGACCAATATCCAAACTATAAAAACTCCCTATCAGTAACGTAAAATACATAAAAGTAGAACGATCTGCGATCTCAAAATTTTAATAACTTATGTCCGACGTGTTTTATGGTCGATCAAAGTTTGGTGGGAAAGTCCATTTTAAAAGTATAAAATTATAAAAAATAAATATTACCATTGTAGAAACAATAAAAAATACTATAACTTTTGTTACTGCACTCGCTACATAAACGCAATATTTAACATAGCTGTCGTACAAATTTCTGATTTAATGCATATAAAATAGCGTATCGTGACGTCATAATACTGTATGCCTTTTGCATGGAGCGTTTTCGGGATAGTCCAAAATTGTGATCTTCAAGTTATCATATCTCGAGAAGTGTTTAGCCTATCGAAGTAATTCTTTCACCTTTAGTTATATTATTGTGACGTCTTAAAATAACAAATCGAAAAATTAAATGGTAAACAAGCCTATTAAAATTTATGGTATTAATTTAAGCGACCCAGCTTATTAAAAGCACACCTACATTGTATAGTGAATGAAATGCCACCAAAATCGATATCAAGGCCAATTCTCGTAATTCTTCTACGAACGCAGATTGAAAGTTGACCGAATCGAGAATGAATTGTGAATTGACTAAAATGATCTACTTGATTTCATTAATTAATTATTATCAATTCTTGTTGTTAGCAAAGCAACATACTTAGTTTGTTTAATTTTCACTCATATTTCGATACAATCCCGCTTAAATTTAATTTTGAAGTTACATATTGTGTTACGAGAATACCAAATGTGACATTTCTGAGATCGAGACTGGATCGAAACTGAATTTTGACTATATTTTAATTACGAGAATTGCCCCTCTGGGCAGTGTAGTGTACTATAAAGCCGCGACAAGGATCTATCGATCGGCGCCGGTGTCGAAACATCTGTACTCTTGTTTACTTGAGATATAAGCTAGATTAGTAGAGTGACCATTAAAAAGCTGTTGTACGACTTTTTCTTAACCCACTTTGTCGGTTGTATGCAATGGTAAAAACGTATGAAATAAATTCGTATGAAATCGTATCATGTAGATGAAAATCGTGCGAGTACTGGTTGAATAGATACGCTTAGCATTATTACACAAATATGGAGTAAACATATTTTTCGGCCCAACTCAGTTTAGAAACCTCGATCGGTTTGCTGCAAATATTAGTTTCGGGCTTCGACACATGCATATAATTTTCTTAGTCTGTTTTGAATCACCACTTTAGCACTTTAAAGTTTATTACCGAGTTTGTATATTCCACTTTCCATGGATACCCTACCTTAACGACTACACGTCGACATTTAACTCAACCGACGAGTTTATTTAAGATAACTATTGTTTCGTCGATATTTTAGACAGTTTAAGACACTTATTGCAACCTAGTCTATTATTAGCAGAGTATTTTGAATATTAATAAGTAACAATAATAAGTGTTTACACACATACACTCACACATCCCGCAGCCAAATAACAATTCCCTTGAGGGTTTTGTGTTCCTTCGAATGAGTGACGTCACCAGAAAGGATGGAGATGCTGTGTGGGCATCGGGGGTGGCGGTGCGCGTTCGATATTTGAAGTTGCGAGCGTTTTATATATTTTATATATGAGAGGGGGCAATCGATCATGTGGGTTACCTGGTGGAAAACAATCACCACCGCCCATGGAGATCAGCAACACCAAAGGGTCGCCGATCCGTTGCCAGCCTTTTAAGGAAATTAAAGACTCTTCTTGAAGGCTCCCATGTCGTAATTGTTCGGAAATACTACTGACGGAAGTTGATTCCACAATTTCACCGTTCGTGGTATGAAATGTCTTATGAATAGTACCGTAGTAGATCGTCAATTATCAAGATGATATGGATGGAATTTTAATTTATGGTGAGTTGTACGATAGTGGAACTCCATAATAATTCCACTCCCATAATAATTTGTATATAACGCAAAGATACGCTACATCTGTGCGTGTAGAGAGTGACAGATTCCAGTCGATCCGAGATCATTGGGTCACCGACGATTCGAACTGCTCTTCCTTGTATATGGTCAAATGAAGTAAGCACGTATTGGGGCGCACCGGCCCAGAGTAATTTGGCTACGGTGACCGCTTTAAATCAAGCGGGCCGTATGCTTGTCTGCCTTCCGACGTAGTATAAAAAAAAAGTGTACTGCCTACTAAGAGTGACATAAATATATACTTATACATAGGCACTACAACTTAATTTAAACTGGGTAAATTTTTAAATACGTTGGCGGTGAAAATGAAAAAAAAATGTCTAATATATTCTGTAACAGATTATTTAGTACAGTTTGGAGTCAACGTCTCAAAGTCTACTAAAATTTATTATTTCTGTATCTTAAAACAAAACAAAAGTGTTTACTTTTCGTACGTTACGTTTTGGTAGTGCGTGCGTTACGTTTTGGTAGTGCGTGCGTTACGTTTTGGTAGTGCGTGCGTTACGTTTTGGTAGTGCTTGCGTTACGCGAAGCATTTCACTGTCTTTCAAGTTAGATACAAAAAAATTACCGCCGCGGGACGCTTGGTTATTTTTTAGGGTTCCGTACCCAAAGGGTAAAAAGGAACCCTATTACTAAGGCTCCGCTGTCCGTCCGTCCGTCCGTCTGTCACCAGGCTGTATCTAATGAACCGTGATAGTTAGACAGTTGAAATTTTCACAGATGATGTATTTCTGTTGCCGCTATAACAACAAATATAAAAAAATAGAATAGTATAAATATTTCAGGGAGGTCCAATAAACGTTATTATTTTGCTCGTTTTGCTCGCGATAATAAGTAGACGCTTGAAATACTCACATAATATTTATTTATATATTCACTTTAAAAATAAATAATTAATTAAAAATAAAACAAATATTTAAGGGGGGCTCCCATACAACAAACGTGATATTTTTTGCCGTTTTTTTAGATAATGGTACGGAACCCTTTGTGCGCGAGTCCGACTCGCACTTGGCCAGTTTTTATCAAATAAATATTCGTGGACAAATTACACACGGCCATCTAGTCCCAAACTAAGCAAAGCTTGTACTATGGGTACTAAAAAGTGATATTATACTTGAATACATTTTTTTTTCTAAATTCATACATATAATTCTCTTACATTTACGGGCTTACCGCGCACGCCTACTAAATGACAGAGTTTACTCTGTAAATGACAGAGTTTACTCTGTCATTTAGTAGGAGTGCGCCGGGATATGGATCCAACGCGTAGAGGTACCATAAAGAAGTTTAATGTAACGTTGTACACCCACCGTGACCCGCTCTAGGATATATCAATGAAACAATATACATAATTATGATATATTAGGATATATCAATGAAACAATATACATATGATAATTACTAACCTATTTTGTATAAATTAATTAATGAAACCTATAATACAAATTAGTGTGGGTAATGTGGGTAAATAACCCACATTACCCACACTAATTTGTATTATAGGTACCAATACGAATGTGCTGAATATTGTATAAATGCTACAGATATCCATACCCATACTAAATTGCGTCAGACAACGGTTCCTCGTCGCCTGCAAATGTACTATCACAATCCTTATAATCTCGGCGCTTTAATATACCTGCAATCTCTTTCTTTCACTGAGTGCATAATCGGTGCAATGGCGCCTCTTTGCAAAAAGATTACATTATCATTATTATATTTTTTTTTATACTACGTCGGGTGGCAGACAAGCATATGGCCCGCCTGATGTGAAGCGATTACCGTAGCCATATTAATGCTCGCAACATACAATATCGCTCGCGCGCCGCCACCCTCGCTGCCAACGCAGCATCTCCTTCCTATCTGGTGACCTCACTCACTCGCAGGAATATAACAACCCCAATGAATTCAAGGGAATTGTTATTTGGCTGCGGTATTCTTTGAGGTGGAGGTACATTCCCCAGTCAGGAAGCTTACGATTACGCTCCCTACCTCTCTTTTCGCCAGAGCTTCGTTACTCAGTCTGCAGGGTGCACCGCGTGCAGGTGAAGTTGGCTTTGGTGGTTTTGGTTCAAAGATGTTAATGAACCCTTACACCCCCAATTAACCAAAAATACGCGTAACATCAAATATATTGTATCAGTATTTTGGTGTATTAAGTGATCCCTTGGAATTGATTTACTTTATCAACATAAATTGTGCATTTTCTTGTTACAAAAGGTTACAAAAGGCATTTTTACCTATTTCAATGTTGATAAAGTATTACCTATTTCAATGTAGATAATGGACAATGTTCAAAACTTGAATAAATTATTTAATAATATTGTAAAATACACAAAACTATAACGATCTGCAAACTTTCATTCTAATATCCTCCGTCCTCCGACTTATTTTAGGGTCAATTAAAGTTTGGTGGGAAAGTACATTTTAAAAGTATGAAATTATTAAAAAGTAATATTCCATTGGAGAAGCAACAAAAAATTCTATAACTTTTATTTTATTTTTATTTATACTAATTACATAAACGTAACGTTTAACACAGCTGTCGTACAAATTTTTCTGATTTGCTGCATACAAATAACACACCTGTGACATCATAAGTCAGTAGCGTTTTCGGGAAAGTCCGAAATTGTGATTTTCAAATTAGCATATCTCGAGAGATTTTTGTGCCATCGAAGTAATTCTTTCACCTATGGTTATATTATTGTGACCGCCGTACATATCAAACCGAAAAATATGTTGGTCAAATAGCCTATTTTCACAAACTTGTGCGAACTAATCGCGAGATGAGACAAATACCTTACTTTCCGGTGTTCATTTCAGACGCTTAATGGCATATCTATAGAAAACTAGCGGCCCGACCACGCTTTGCTGTGGCTCAATCTTTTCGTTTCTATCCATTTCCTTAGAGATGGCGCTGTATGTGCAAAAAGATTTTCCCGCTTTTCTTTTAAATTTTTTCCAGAATTTTCTTTGCTATAAACCTCACGGAGCCCGAGACCTTTCCAACGAATGCAAAACCGTGGAAATCGGTTCGTGCGTTCTGGAGTTATAGCGTCAGGAAGGAAAACCCGACTTATTTTTATATAGTAGACAATAAAACATCATTGATTGATACAGATTAAAAACGTCGGTAAAATAATTATAGCACATAATTATACAATCAAAATAGTTCCATCTCATGCGTGATAGAACGAACAGGCGCCGGTTAGCAATCATGCCGTAAAAACAGTGCGTATTTTCACAACCGATCGACTTTTAAACTGTTCTGAGAAGTTAATAAAACTACCGGACCAAGTGTCGGTTCGATTTCCAATAAATAGATGTAATTGTGAGTACCACATAGGCACGTGACCCAAAGGTATGGTACAAAAAGTAGCTAGAGATAGCTCGTTCGCACGCTCTTTATTGGCGCCTGGCCCTAAATGGTAGACTGGATTGTTGAGATCTAATTGTAAGTTCGATAGATTGCTGTGATTTTTAGGGTTCCGTACCCAAAGAGTAAAACGGAGCCTAATACTGAGACTTCGCTGTACATCCGTCCGTCCGTCTGTCACCAGGCTGTATCTCAGGAACCGTAATAGTTAGACAGTTGAAATTTTCACAGATGATGTATTTCTGTAGCCGCTATAACAACAAATAGAATAAATTAAATATTTAAAGGGGCTCCCATACAACAAAAGTGATATTTTTGCTCGTTTTTGCTCGATATTGATAACGGCAAAAATAAGAACTAAATATTCACCGAATATTTAGTTATATATTCACTTTAAAAATAAATAATTAAATTAAAATAAAACAAACATTTAAGAAGGGCTCGCATATAACAAATATTTTTTTGCTGTTTCATATATAATTGTACGGAACCCTTCGTGCTTCGCTTAGTGCGAGTCCGACTCGCACTTGGCCGGTTTTTCTTGTAAAGATCTCGGATTTGCTGTGATTTTTCTTGTAAGGATCTTAGAGTGTTTTCTCTTTGGTCATGGAGTACGGTACGTGCCTACAGATTAAGTACGCATTCCCACAGCCGTGTCTCCTGTGTCGCCAGGATAAGCTGATGCGGCGACAACCGAAAGTGTAATGAATAGTGTTTCATTGTAGTCCCAGGGTTTCTACCGCCAAAGCTAAAGCCGTTTCCGAACAATGTTTTGATTCAAATCTAAGCTGAAGTTTTGGGGTATAAGTGGTTCACCATAATCTTGGAAACAAAGTTATATATGCCATATATATAATATAATTTCAGTGCCATAACTTTGTATTAAATCAGAAGGTATACTCTCTTACTGTTATATTCATAACTGAATAGATTGCTTATTCATGCAAATGAATAAGCGACTCTATTTCAAAATGAATATTTAAAATAGAGTCAATTCAATTTGAAATAGAGTCCAGTTATTGAATCGCAATAAGAGTTTGTGGTAAGAGGCCAGCAGACTTAACAGACCTCTCAGACATAAATATTGGTTTCTGAACCAATAGTTCTATTGTAAATACAAAGACTTATTATTATTTTAACTAATTTGCGCCAGCGACTTCATACACGTGCATTCTGGTATTCCGGGAGTATTTCCAAAAATCCTTTCTTAGCAAATACCTACGTCATAATAACCACCTGTATGCCAGATTTCAACCCGATCCATCCAGTGATTTGACCTGTGCGTTGATGGATCAGTCAATAATGGTTGTCTTTTTATTTTAATACTAGCTTTTGCCCGCGGCTTCGCTCGCGTGAAATTCGGGCATTTTAGATTATAGCCTAACACGGAAGCCAAGCCAAGTCTAACACGGAAAGCAACCAGCTTCATGTAGCACTTTCAATTATACTAAATACGAATGCAAAAATTTTCCCGATAACTACTACTACAACCGCTCCGCTCCGCTCCCGCCGCGCCGCCCGCGTTCGCATAAGTACTGATTGACGCCAAATACAAATTTAAAAACCTATTATGACAACACAAGTCTTATTCCATCAGCAAAAGGATAATCAAACTTTAAAAAAATTACACCGACTTCAAAAATCTCAGGAAGTAGGTATTTTTTTCTTTTTTTTTTACTAGGTCGAGTGGCAGACAAGCATACGGCCCGCCTGATGTGAAGCGGTTACCGTAGCCATATTAACGCTCGCAACATAAAATATCGCACGCGCGCCGCCACCCCCGCTGCCATCGCAGCATCTCCTTCCTTTCTGGTGACCTCACTCACTCGCAGGAACACAACAGCCCTCAAGGGAACCGTTATTTGACTGCGGTATTCTGTGAGGTGGAGGATTTATTCCATTCTAATACCAACAACTAATACCACTGGTATTTGTTGCAACTCATATTTATTTTCTATTCCTAACGGATACCATTGTTCAAACTAATACCAAAACAAGTTCAATGATATAAGGTACAGTCAGTAAAAATATTTTTTATGTTATTTTAAGACCTTTAATTGAAAAGAAAAACCAGTCAAATCCGAAAAATTAAAATTTAGATAGTAAACATTTCATTTATTCATTCACAATAAATGAAATATTTGCTTACAATCTAAAAATTACTAAATATCTCAGAAAATTATAATAAAATTTATATTAAAATTTACCTGACATAGTTATTACTACATATGTACGTAATTATTTACGTCTACCTATGTACCTATGATAGGTAAATTTTTCACAAAAACAAATCACTTTTAATCTAACGGATGTAAAATATCACAGAAAATCAACTTTTTGTATAATCAATTCAGTCATTTATCACCTACATAGCAATGAATTTGTGTTTTTTTTTTCAAATACTTTATATGGGGCACACTAAAAGTTTTGCACTTCTAGCTAATCGGAACTATTTTAATTTCGTGTTATATTTTTTTAAACGACTTGCAACCTGCTTAGTAATAAAAAAAAATTGGCGGAAAATCATTTGTCAATTGTTTTTTATCACACATCAAAGTTCTACGTACGCAACTAAAATGGAATTAAGTGGAAAAGATTTTAGAGCGTTGATTTTTTATGATTTTAAAAGTTCTCTCTCTCCGTAAGACTGTGCCGCTCGTCCTCAAAATGCTTTTGGGAGAGAAGCACCTTGTTTAAGCACCGTGAGGCGATGGTTTGCTGAATTTGAGAGAGGTCGGGTTTCTTTACATGTCGAATTTCGTGAAGGGCGGCCTTCAACTGCCGTCAACGAAAATAATGTGGCTACTGTTAAGCGGCTAATTGAAGAAAACCCGCGGATTAACTATGAGAAAATTCGAGGACTATTGGGGATTGGTATGGGCCAAATTCAGAAAATTTTACACGAAGAATGAAAAGTTCGGAAACTTTGTTGTCGTTGGATCCCTCATGAACGGTGCATAAATGGTGGTCACAAATGCTACTGAAGTACGACCACGGACATTCTAATGCTGTTTATGACATTGTCACAGGAGACGAAACGTGGATTTATTGTTTTGAACCCGAAAAAAACAGCAATCTTGTGAATGAATGTTTGAAAATGAGAATAGGCCAACAAAAGTGAGGCAGGCGAGAATCGTTGTTAAAAAAATGATCGCGTTTTTTTCTCAGCTACGGGTCCCATCTGCACAATTCCACTTGATCAAAAGAGTGTTAATGCCGAGTGGTTACCATTTGTTTACCCAGGGTGTTAGAAAAAGTTCGCGAAAGACGACCAAAAAGCCGCGTTCTCCTACATCATGACAACGCTTCTTCACACACGGCCAACTAAACAGTTATTTTTAGCTTTCGAAAAAGTACACTCGTCACCCATCCTGCACATAGCCCCGACCAAACACCCTGTGATTTCTGTATTTTCCCCAAAATCAAAGATTTGATGTGAGGTTTCACTTTTTCCAACTCCGAAGAGGCAGTGATAGCGTTCAATCAGCACGTAGAAAACATTCCTTCAGATCTGTGGTTCTCCTGTTTTAAAAAATGGTTCGATCGCATGAAAAAATGTTTAAAATGTAAAGGAGAGTATTTTGAAAAGCAATTAACATAATATTTTGGTTATACCATGTTGTTTTTTTTTAGTTACGCAAAACTTTTAGTGTGACCTACGTATATTAAATTTAAATAGTAATTAGTTATTAATAGTAATAATAATTCACTTACAATCTAACAATTGCAAAATATTACCGAAAATCAACTTTTTGTATAATCCAGTCATCACCGACATACATAGGCAATGAATCAGCAAATCTTTTTTTTTTCAAAAACATGTTATGTATATGAATAATTGACTTAAAATCTAACTTTGGAAAGTTTAAGCATTATATTACGATCACATAAAATATTAGAAAACCAAAATTTGATTAGGATTTACTGAACTGACTGTACCAAATTCAAGAAGTTGGTATTCGTTCGCACATAAAATTTAATTATTTAAAGAGTGGTATCCGTTTGGAATAGAAAATATATATGAGTTCAAACAAATACCAGTGGTATTAGTTGTTGGTATTAGAACGGAATAAATCAGGTGGAGGTACGTTCCCCAGTCGGGTAGCTTACAATTACGCTCACTACCTCTCTTTTCGCCAGAGCTTCGTTTGTTAGTCAGCAGGGTGCACCGCTTGCAGGTGAAGTTGGCTTTGGTTCAAAGATGTTGATGAACCACTTACACCCCAGGTAGTAGTTATTTTGGCATTTTCGTGTCAGGATTTTTCAGTTGGTTTTTTTTTAGTTTATTTTTTTGTGAATATAATAAATTATAATAATGGGTAAGTAGAGTAGTAGTAACATGGTGCCTTCTAGACAAAAATACATGAATAACTTAATTAAGAAAATTCAACACTATTGCCTAACTCCTAACCGTTCCTCATCAGCTCAGCAGTGTCACATTGGGAACAATGCAAATTATGTTACATAACAACATCAGAAAGCTCATCAATTACCGTATACATGTCCATGCCTACAAATTTCAACCCTTTCTCTCGATTTCCCGGGAGCCCATCATCAGATCCTGATTTGATTAATATGGGACCAGCTGAAGAGCCTCTCAAACAAATAAGAAATATTAAAATTGTTGTATAATTGACTGAGAAATCATTGAAACTATATTAAAAAATTGCATGAACATAGAGCCACCATACAGGTACAATTAATAACAATAACAGAGGGCTTTCTGGGACAAAAACTATCTTATGTTCTTTCCCAGGACTCAAGGTATCTCTGAACGTGAAGAGGTAACAGACAGATGATGGTCACGTTAGCCACGTTGAATTTTGAAATCGTTGTTAGTTTCATAATCAGCGACCCGATAAACCATAAAAACAATACCCATGACGATTTTCAGACTTTTCCATCCCGTTTTACCGCTTTAGGGGTTGAATTTTGAAAAATCCTGAAACATAATGTTTACTCATTTATCTGTAGTAAAACTACTCTTGTAAAGTTTTGGATAAAATAGTCCAACTAATCTTGTTTCCCCATACAAACTTTGGACCCCCGTTTCACCCCCTTAGGGGAGGAATTTTGAAAAATGCTTTCTTTGTGCTCCCTTAGACATCACAAGGAAAATACTACGTGGCAAATTTGGAATCTCTAGACCCAGCGGTTTGGGCTGTGTGTTGTTATATATATATGAGTCAGTCAGTCAGTCAGTCAGTTTTTTCTTTTATATATTTAGATAATAGTTGATTTCTGGCAATTTTATACCGGAATATTATTAATAATTTTAAAATGGAATAAATCACATATTGTAACGATGGACTGTTATGCCTTGTTTAGTAGTGTAATACTTAATAGGTAGATGGCGCCACAATGCGACTTTACATCAGTAAATAGGAATTGAAAAAATCGTCACCATCACAAACCTTCCTGGTAGCTCAGTTGGAAAGAGTACTCGACCGGTAATCAAGAGGTCGCTACCAGTCCCACCTAGGCTAGAGAGGGGAATTTTTCAATTTAAAAAAACGGGTTGCACTCCGCGAGTGCCGGCGGAAGTGAAAACTTGAACATTAACGTTGTGCATTTTTGAATATTTTGGAATGGGTAGGGAATGATTTTGCACGAATTGCTCTATTTATCAGTAAAAAAGTATCATTTATGTGCTAAAATTCATTCTCTCAATTCATTTATGCCGCTATCGTACACAAACATGACAATTTATATTACAGCGCGGCGAAAATGTATGTAGAAGCAGGCATACATTTTCGCCGCACGGTAGAAAGAGACGAAAGAGAGACGACTAAAGAGAGAGAGAGGGGATATTACTTCCTTTCCTACGCCACGCCGGTCTGCGCCGCTCCGTCTTACGAATTTTGGATCAGACCACGTGTGTGCACAACGCCGCTAAAGAAATTTTCACTTCAAAAATTATAACGACTCTTTATGTCTCAGCACCGGCTTGCTGAATGATTTCTGGAGAAGCAGTCGATAATTACAAAACCATGTAATAGCGAATTGCACCTAGTAGCCAATTAGTTCCGTAATCGTGCAATGTGCATACTCAATGACCAATTATCAAGATTTTTTTTCATTCATTGCAAACGAGAATTAATAATTGACTCGAAAAAAACAAAATGCAGGTTATTACGAAAACTCATAAACATGGTTTAATGATTTTTAAAGAAACGATAAATAATTATTTTATAACAACATAATAAGCGTAAAAACCATGCGATGAAAACCAGAGTGTTCAACCAGTGTGTCCTGCCGGTCTTCACATATGGAATGGAGACCACGATCTTAACAGAAAATCTGCTGAGAAGCTTCGTGTCGCTCAGAGGGCTATGGAGAGGATAATGCTTGGCATAACTCTGTTGTACAGGAGAAGAAACGAGTGGTCAGACAAAAAACGAAAGTGATAGACGTAGTGGAAGAAGTCGAGCGCCGGAAGTGGAGATGGACAGGATACATAGCTAGAATGGATCACAGCCGCTGGGCGAGGAGAACATTGGAGTGGAGACCACGCGCTAACACCCGCGGTAGAGGAACGCCACCTAGGAGAAGGACGGATGACATCCGCTAACAGGCCGGCATAAACTGATGAAGATTGCAAGAGACAGAGACTCATGGAGGATGGGAGAGGAGGCCTACGTTCGAAGACGGACGCAACAAGGCCTGTTATAGATAGAATAAGCGTAAATAAATAAGTGACGAGTTTTGTACATCGGGCCCTCAAGTTAAAATTAACTCCCTGACAAGGTTTTCCCAGGAGACTACTGTGTGAGGTTCTCCAAGATAGGCGTACTAAAGGGGTTTTTACAGGGTCGTTAAGGCGTGAGTGATGCCTCTTGTGTCGTAAGCGTTCATGGAGTACGATGCCTGCTACCATTAATGCGGGTTATATGCTTGTCTCCCAAAAAGGCACATTAAAATATTGGAAATTGTTATAAAAAAGAGACAGATTTTTTGATCTCAAGAAGTCAACAGTTTCGAAGGTGCATAGGAAGCATTAGGCCTGGTCACGCAATAGTGTCCACAGCTTGTGCTTCCTATGCATGTTTTTTTTTAATATGAGAGGATGGCAAACGAGCATGTGGATCACCTGATGGATACCAATCACCAACGCCTATAGAGATCAAGTATTCAAGTATTAAAGCATTCAAGTATTTAAGCCTATTCTCCTTCCTTTTCTTCTTTCTGGTGATCTCAATCACTCGCAGGACCAACCTCAAGGGAATTGTTATTTGTATGCGGTATTCTGTGAGGTAAAGGTACTTTCCCAGTCGGGCAGCTTAAAAAATACGCTATGCCCTACCTCTCTTTTCGCCAGAGCCTTGTTTGTCTGTCAGCAGAGTGCACCACGTGCAGGTAAGGTTGGCTTTGGTTCAAAAATGTTGCTGAACTCCTTACACCCCTAAGTCAGTAAGTGTATAAAATCTACACTGCCTGACATCATGCACCTTCTTCTTCCTTAGGCTCTTGACAGAATGGTCGTGTTCGTCATGGGGGAGACTATAGGACTATCAACTCACGAAGTCTCGTCGACGCGTCCGGTTAAAGACACTTTCTATGTACACTCATGCAACAAGCCACCCACACCAAGCTTCGTCTGGCAGTCCGTAAGCAGGCTGATTCACCGTGTAGTCTTGTACCATCGAATATGTCAAAAATTATGATCTATCTATAATAATAAAAGGCTTTGTCCTCACTGACTGACTGACTCACTAATCAACGCACAGCCCAAACCGCTTGGTCCTTAGTACCGTAGGTTCCTTATGACGTCTAGGGGTGCACTAAGAAAGGATTTTTCAAAATTCATCCCCTACGGGGGTGAAACGGGGGTCCAAAGTTTGTTTGGAGGAACAAGATTAATTAGACTATTTTATCCGAAACTTTACACGAGTACTTCTATAGATAAATGAGTAAATACGTGTTTCAGGATTTTTCAAAATTCAACCCCTAAAAGGGTAAAATGGGGTGAAAAAGTCTGAAAGTCGTCATGGGTATTGTTTTTATGGTTTATCGGGTCGCTGATTACGACAACAACAACTATTTTATAATTCAACATAGCCGACGTGACATAAAATCACCCCTATGGGGGTGCGATGGGGTTGAAATGTCATAGTATCAATATGGGTGTTGATTTTATAGTTTTCTGGGACGTCAATTACGAAAATGGCATCGATTTAAAAATATAACATGTGCCCACCTCCCCGTAGTCATATAGGCCTTTCAGTCGTCACCCCGGAAGATTGTACATCGCACGCATAGAACGTAAAAAAACCGCGTCCTTCAATCAAATGAAGCGACATCTGGTGCCGAAGAGTAATTGAAAAACCGATCCTAAGTACCGACTTTTTGGACTGGTTTAATATTAGAATTTCTGTATTTTGCAAACAATGACAAGATTGACTGAATTTATACTTGTGGAAGGTGTGATGACGCCCCATACTATTATAGCTGTGTAAGGTGATGCATCTTGCCTGTTCTCAGAGGCAGTCGCTAAAGGTCACTGGGATTGACTTGAGACAGGACTGCTTCTTACATGATCAGTTGTATGTAGCCTGCTCACGACTAAGTTCTCCTGGTAGCCTTGCAATTTTGGCTCCTGGTGCGAAAGCCAAAAATATTATTTGTCGGGAGGTCTTAACCTAAGTGGTATATGTTTGTAATAATGATCAATGCGAAACAGTCCTTTATGGGGGAAAAATTAAATATCTGGAATCTTAACAAAAATAGACTCAAACCTGGAGTGTTCTCGTAGCGAAGCACGGGTACTTTGCTAGTCAATCATAATTAGAAGAAATTACGACCAGATTACAGCAGGGATTTTCACAGTACCTATATATATTAATATTTCTGGACAATTTACACAGCGCCATCTTGTCCCAAATTAAGCGCAAAGCTTGTGTTATGGGTACTAGACAGCTGATAAATGTACTTACATTTTTTTTTGTAAATACATACATATAAAACACCCAGACCAAGACAAACAGACATGTTCATGCACACAAATGTTTATCTTGTGCGAGAATCGAACCCTCGAAGTCAAAGTGGTCATTGCTAACCATTCGACCACCGAGCTCGTCATAGTAAGTATATATACTTAATACTAGTACAATTTTGAGCATTTACATGTTTGAGCTGTTTGGGGTAGCTTGGGGCCGCGAAGCCCTTCGGCTTACTAATTGTTTAGAGACATTTCTCAAAAATTGGCCGGCATGTCACATCACCAGAAGGCCTTGCTCGGAAAATTTGTATCGCTATATAGCCAGCTAATGCTGCCAGTCTTCTGGGGACACTGCCGACAGGGTTGACACATCTGGGGATATTTTTTATTTGTAGGGAAATTTCTGTTTATTTTTTTTTTACCGCGTAGCTTTTTCTTTTCTTTATAGATAACATATATGTAAAGTTATTGAACTTAATACTAGATATAATTATCTAATAAAATGATGTTTCCTTTCCATTCCATCTTTCTGGATCGAGATCTGTTCATTAAAATCAAGGAATACAGACTTCATGTCGTTATCCACTTTAAACGATCGACAGTTTGAGCAGTTAGTGTAAGGTAGTATTTAAATAGGTATGACCTAGACAAGACGCTTCACAAAAAGAATTTATCAAGATATGTCGTGTACACGGCGACTGCTGGCGCCAGCTTTCGAAACGGGGAAATTATCAATAATTAAGTAACAAATCAAAATTCTTAGCTAGTAATGTTAGTATGATAAATTTCCAATAGTATTTAATTTAATTTACTGCTATCATACATAGATGGAACATTCCCATTAGGCGGTGATTTACTCAAAGTAGGTGTGAGTTAGTATTTTTCGCTACATAGACACATAGAGACCAGTAGATGTAATGAGCAGTAATTCAAATCTAACGTATATCTTGTCCGTTCATTTCATACGTTAGATGGATTCGACGCACTCTGATATTCTGATGATATAGATGACGTCATAAGAAAACACGGGCCGATGGAGTGGAAGAGAGATAGTTCCGCGCCCTCGCTTCCATGCTCAGCTCAGGCGGAACGTGACAATGAGTCATGCTTTTTCGTGCCGGCATTCATCGATTTATAAGATGTTATCATGACGAAAAATATTCATTACACTCAATAAAATAATCTAAATATGTATATTTAGATTATTTTGAATATTACAAAACAGCAGTTACAAAACCATAGATAGACAATTAGTTCAATAATAACCAGTAATACACATACTCGTACATACTTAATCGCTGATTATCTGAATTTTTTTTCATTAAATTGCTTTCTAGCAATCTATTGAAAAAAATCCAGGAATCAATAATTATAGTAGACAGTTAGACACGCGTCACAAATTTCCACTGATTTCATTGCAATCGATTAGAAAAAAGTAAACGTTTCTAATGTCTGAGAAATGAGCAATAGTAATTTTAAAGTGAAGCATCCGTATAAATACGTATGTGTGTGCTGTGTGCAATCCTGGTCATGGATAACTGGATCGCACTCTCTGCCATTCAAATAATAACAAATAATTACTTTTCATACCACCAGCTCGACAATGTCCAATAGGCTATTTGACCAATGTTTTTTTTTCGGTTTGATATGTAGGGTTATCTCAATAATATAACCATAGGTGAAAGAATTACTTCGATAGCACAAAAATCTCTCGAGATATGTTAATTTGAACACAAATCCTCACGAATATTGTTATTTGGCTGTCGGGCGCAACATGCTCTAACTCTCGTTTCGCCAAAGCCTTTTCTTATTATTACAAAAGTGCATCACGTGTAGGCGAGATTGGCTTTGGCCTTAATGATGGTGTAGAGAAAATGATTGCCATATAAAAGAAGTACTCAAGTTCCAAAAAATTATAGTCTGCCTTATTGGTAAGCATAATTTATGCAAATAAAAATTCAGTATTCCTAACGCCTATTCTGTATTCCAGTATCCCGTAGGCATTTACAAAAATCTGTCTTCTTTTCTTAGCGGATCTTTCTTTTCTTCTTAGAAAAATATTCTTAGCGGATAGTCGGACGTTGTAATAGCTACTTATATTTTTGTACCACTAGGTTGGTGAGCGTATAACTCGCCTGATGGAAAGCAGTCATCGCTGCCTATACGCATGTAGCTCCAGAGGACTCACGCGTTGCGACCCTGCAAAAACCCCTTAACGTTTTTCTTAAAAACCTCGTTTTGTAAAGTTGATACTGTTGATTGTTGGCACTTGGTGGAACATTATTATCATATTATTATCATAAAGCACTTGTACTGTTCCACGTAATTACATTTATTTTTATTTTTACCGACCGGTTTCGCCGCTAAGGCATTATATCCTCGTTTTGTAGTCTCCTGGGAAAACCATGACAGGTTCATTCCAGCACCTGACAGTAATGGCGTACATTACGGTTCCAGAGAAGAGTTTTACCTCGATTTAGGTTCTAACGTATAAAGAATAATTTCCTGCGTATGGCGAGCGGTGTGACTGTAGAAATTTGTATACTCTATCGACCGGGGGCCCTACCACCGAAGCTCAAGCCGATTACCATCGGATTTTTTTAATGGGAAAATGAAACTACTGCTTACATTGTTGGTAATTATATTTAACTCAGCTGGTTGAAACCCTAGAGCTCTACCGACTAAGCTGAAGAGGTTTGTCAATAACTTTAACGTAAGACTAATTATCAGAATCAAAAAACCCGATGGTAATCGGTTTCAGCTTCGGCGGTTTGGCCCCGGATCCGTATCCGTTGCCTATTATAGACACACGCGCATACACACACATGTGTGGCGAACCCTTTTATATTATCTGTGGTTGCCACTATTTTGTTTTATAAGCTGACAACATTATTGTCTACAGTCTCTGTAAGTTCTCTATGTCCGACGAGTAAGAAGAAGTCCGATTTGAACTTCGGTGCTTGATCAGCAACAGAGAGTGTCTACGATTAGCAAGTTAATTATTTATATTTATGTTAATTGTTCTACTGTTATAATACACATTTATCGCAACCTGGACCCAGCGTTTCATTGAATAAATCTAGGCGCGATCCAGCGCCTTACATGTTTTCTTACAACACATAATTACGATATATACATAATTACGATTCCATAAGATTTCTACTAATTTCATCTGATTAAATTATTTGTGAGTTCCAAGGCAGCCGTAGTTTTACCTCCGGGACTGCAGTGGACATCATTGTTCATTGGCTTTTTTGGTCAATTTGGTCGCTGCTATTAATCCTACACAGGAGACACAGTGGTGGGAATGTGTAGTGGACTTCCGTTCTGTAAAAACATATAATACCAATATATAATACGAATAATTGGACGAGCTCGGTGGTCGAATGGTTAGCAATGGCCACTTTGACTCCGAGGTCGCGGGTTCGATTCCCGCACAAGACAAACATTTGTGTGCATGAACATGTCTGTTTGTCTTGGTCTGGGTGTTTTCTATGTATAATAAGTATGTATTTACAAAAAAAAAATGTATTTAAGTACATTTATCAGTTGTCTAGTACCCATAACACAAGCTTTGCGCTTAATTTGGGACTAGATGGCGCTGTGTAAATTGTCCAGAAATATTTATTTATTTAATGAAACAGAAACAAAACAATGTCGCTTATTACTTTTACCGACGACAAATATGTCAATAATATCCAATTCGTTTACATCGCGCTATAGTATGGTCAGCAGCAACAATCTTTATTGCCATCTAAGAATGTACAGATAAGTCAAGTACAAGGAGAGTTAGCTATTATTGCCGATGTATTCATGAGATCACAAGATGCAATGCACCGCTCATTTGTGATGTATCTTGATAAAATTGTAATGCCGCCTGGCGGTCATTTAACATTTTCCATAAATGTCAAACGGTTTCTTAATAGGATTATTATGGTTTATCATCATCATCATCAGGTCATTTTAGTCTCCACTACAGGAGCACGACCCTTTCTCGTCCGTCCCTGACTGAAGGAGGATTTGGCCTACACTCCCTACGCTGGCCAGACGGGTTGGGGAGGCCTGATCGATGTTTCATAATGTATTATATGTATGTATACGGGAAGAGAAGGAGTGATTCTATTCTAGACACGACAACGACACGGCCATTATGGTTTATGCTAATGATATACATATTTATAAACAAAAACTTTCTAACTTCTCTTCAGTGCTTATCTCTCTGTTTGTTACCTTTTCACGACTAAATAGATTTAAATAAAATTTGGCACGGGCATAGATTTTGTCCCGAGGAAGGATAGCCGCCTTTTTGTGCTAAGTAACATTCATACGTGTAAAGCTGCAGGAACTGCTAGTGTATTTTATAAAACTGACGTGAGAGAACATAGTAGGTACATACATAATTAACGACTCACTCGCGTTTTCCTATTGACAAAGCAGACACGCTTTGATTTCTTGTAGTCTAAAATACTAAAGAATATATCCGTCTGAGATCGAAGTTAGTCGGCTTCCACGACAATAAATGTGTGAGTGACCGGAATCAAAAATCGAAATGGACATGGAATGGCTCAAACGAAAAACAAAAATGGGCATTTTCTGTAAATTAAATATGTACGCATTCTAATAATATGAAGACTAGGCAGAATGGTCTCTGACCTTAGCCTGTTCGGTAAAGGAACAAATGGAAAAATCAACTAACCATATTTTGCAACTTTTTTTGTCTTGTAGAGAAAAGGTAGGTTACAAGTATACACTGAAGAGTACAGATGACAAACTCGCAAATTACATATTTTATTTTTAGTAAAGTGCAATATTATAAATAGCAATTATAGTGCGGACGGTACTGCAGCATGCTGGAAATGAATTGGCTTTTTTGTCGCTGGCATATTTCCCTTATCAGTGGCGAATAATACGATTATTGTGTTTTAGATAGAGTGAACTAGTAAAAAAACTTGAACTGCTGCCTGTACTAACTGTTACCCGAGGCTTCGTTCGCGTGGTCTTCATTTTAATTAAAAAAAAAAACTCTTACGACCGACCGACGAGACCTTACACTATCCCCGTAAACAAACATATAAAAGTTTAAGAAATACAGTATATTGTGTTAATTTTTAGCGTTACGGAAGAAGCATTTGGTTTACAATGAAACGGAATGTTCAAGGATATGATAATTTTGTTTTAATTTGTCAAATAGTTCAGGAAATATATGGGACTAGATGAACATACATACATACATATATATAGTCTAGTAAAATATCCAAGATAGTCAAAAACATTTAATTTGGTAAATACTAAAATAACTTTTAAACTTTCGCGTTGCATGAATTATGAAAAATAATAACGGGAAATAACGCGATCATGCATAATGGTATTTTATCCTTCATCATCATCATTATCAGCCTGTATCTACCCACTCTTATATATAGGTCTTTTCCAATGCTTTCCGCCATATGCGATCCTCCGCTTCCCGCATCCAAGGACTATCAGTCACTTTTTTGAGGTTGTCGTCGGTCCCTCTAGAGAGGTGACTTGGTATTTGGTAAAAGGTGTTTACATACCTTTATTATTGCCTGACGTTTCGCGTTATGATTGCGTTAATTCACGTTATTATTTTCAGAAATCATGCAACGAGAATGTTTAAAAGTTTACTGGTCATTGTCTTTGTGGTAGCCGTTGCTGTTAATTATTGTTATACAATAGATACTTTGTTTAATAAATAAATAAAATTAATATTTCTGGACAAATTACATGGAGATATCTAGACTCAAACTAAGAAAAGCATTTACTATGGTTACTAGATAAACAAATGTACTTAAATATTTTTTTTGTAAACATATAAGTAATACATAGAAACAACACAGACCAAGACCAACAGACATATTCGTGCACACAAATTTTTGGCTTGTGCGGAAATCGAACTCGCAAACCCGAAGTCAAAGTAGTCACCTACACAGTAGTAGCTACTGTGTAGGTAGTAATATGTAAAGGGTTTGTATCTGCCTTAACAGACGTGGCCAGCTTATTGCTACTTCGTCTTATGGCGTCGGTTTTTAAAAAAAGTACATATCTTATTTAAGGTGTTTTAATACAATGTTGTTCTGAAAATTAACGTCTTTCCTTTTTCTACTCAAAATACCGTTTAGTAATCTCTTATCTTGTTAATTACCAGTTATACAGTTTGGTAAAGGACAAATAGAAATTAATTAACATTAAAATCGTATTGTTTCACAACTTTGTAAGCGAATAGTGTATTGTAACCAGGCATTGCATAATTTAATCGTAAATTTACAATAAATTTAAATATTTATGTTTTTGCGGACCGTATTTGAAGTTCCCAGATGTAAATTGTTGTCGTGGTTTCCCCGTGTAACCGTCAAGTGTTAACACACTACATGAACAGATTTTTTTATGAGTCAGGCCCACCACATATTCCCACCGTCTCTATGTGTTTCCTGTGTACACCTTGTACTGCCGCTCGACTTATTATAAGTAAATAGTACTTAAGTACAGTATAGATCTTCTGTGCTGCTGTCTCATATACCCCCCTTTCCGTAATTTTTATTTTTAATAATTTTATTAAATTACATTGTCCCGTCATTGGCCGTGTGGTTTCCGTAAGACTAGAATAGAACCACTCCGTCTCTTCTCGTGGATGTCGTACAAGTCGACTAAGGGAAATACATTAACAAATATCGATCAGGCCTCCCCAACCCGTCTGGCCAGCGTGGGGAGTGTAAGCCAAATCCTCCTGTCTGTAACGGACGAGAGTGGGTCGTGCTCCTGTAGACTAAAATGACCTGATGATGACATAAAATTTGCAATGGGCCGGTCACATTAGAGTGGAGGCCGCGCGTAGGATGACGAAGTGTTGGGCGTCCTCCTACTAGATGGTCCGATGACCTTAAGAAACCGGCTGGGAGCGGCTGGATGCGGAAGGCGGAGGATCGTATTTGGTGGAAAGCATTAGGAAAGCCTTATGTCCAGCAGTGGGTAGATACAGGCTGATGAAGATGACATAAAATTTCTGAGTCGAATTTGGAATATATCTTCGGCGTTGCACGCACACACTCTTGTCCTCGCTCTGTACAGACGTCATTGTTTATGTAATAGTTATTAACGACGTTACATTTGTATGGAATGACCGGAGTGTGCTCGAGATCCCCAACCTATGTTTGGTCGATGAGGGAAACGTCCTGTCTCATTTGATTGGACTTTTCTAAGATATGTTATAAAATAATATCACTATAACATACAATTTACTCCATTCTACTGAATGTCCAAATTCGTTGCATTGAAAATATTGCTCCCAGCAATATGTCCGTATTGCTGCACATACACAAGACAGTAATAATTTATTGATCTGCTGTACTTTTGAATATGCAAATAAAGCACATTCTATCTGTCCGTAGTGAAAGATCACGTCTTAAGTCATCACTGGCAACAATAACTATTAAACTTTCACGTTTGCATGGATTATTATATAAATAATAACAAATCATCATTGTCCTATTTATTGCTTTTCCTATACGTTTCCGTGTATAATTATGTATATGTATGATTATGTATATGTGTATAATTATGTATGATTGTGTATATGTATTTGCATATGTCTATGTATCATATATAATTTTATGTTTTCATATGTATTTATTCTGTGTATGTTGTTATTATTATTTTGTGAACCGCATTCGAGTTTTATCTGCTTTTTCCTAAGGTTGACTGGTAGAGACTGCTCTTAGCATTAAGTCCGCCTTTTGTACCCTTATGTCTATGGTCAATAAAGTTTAATTAAATAAAAAACACAACGGAAAATAACGCGATCATGCATGCTTTGGTAACGGAGGCAGAGGCACAACGCTGAGACAGTCAGCCTGTGGCCACGGCCGGTGCAAACTGGTCGATACGTTTTTTACTGTTTGCCCTTCCAGATTTGTGACTGGATTGTTTTCTTTCTGCATGAGCGTCGAATCCGTGTCCTTGTAGATGGATGCGCTTCACGATTCATTGTTAGTGAATGCCTGTTTTTTTTTTTTTTTTTATACTACGCCGGGTGGCAGACAAGCATACGGCCCGCCTGATGTGAAGCGGTTACCGTAACCGTATTAACGCTCGCAACATAATATATCACTTGCGCGCCGCCACCCCCGCTGCCAACGCAGCATCTCCTTCTTTTCTGGTGACCTCACTCACTCGCAGGAACACAACAACCCTCAAAGGAATTGTTATTTGGCTGCGGTATTCTGTGAGGTGAAGGTACATTCCCCAGTCGGGTAGCTTACAATTACACTCCCTACCTCTCTTTTCGCCAGAGCTTCATTTGTCAGTCAGCAGGGTGCACCACGTGCAGGTGAAGTTGGCTTTGGTTCAAAGATGTTGATAAACCACTTACACCCCATCACGTCATACCGTCATAATACCCTTATGCGTGATCGCGTTAATTCCCGTTGTTATTTTCATAATATCACTGGCAACATACATTTATACTGTTTGTATAAATGTATGTTGCTATAATACATTTATTTTATCATGCTTGCTATTAAGTTGTTATCTCACAGCCTACGAATTTGTTTACGAATTTTTTTTAACCTTTCTTAATTAGTTGGAAGTTCTGTATGTCAATTTAGATAAAGGATTGTCTATATGCGAGGAAATGAAATAATTACAGTGCAGAAATATTTTCAGACTAAATAAAAAGTTTTTTTTTTCTATAATGACCTTGTGTTTTCGTTTCAGGTACTAATGCAGTTATGGACGAATTTAAAAACTAAGTAACTATGCTTAACTATAAATTATGTAACACAATGCTATGTGATGAGAATATATGTGAACAACTTTAACCAACCAACTGTGACGTAAGAATATTGAATAAGCTTCCGCCTGCGGTAAGTTAAATAAGATTACAATCTATCTATTATGATTTATGTATGATGGATCGAATCCGGAACGAAGAAATTCGACGGAGAACCAAAGTTGTCGACATAGCCTTCAGAGTTTGCAAGCTGAAGTGGCAGTGACCGGACGGTCACATCTGCCGAGTAAGTGATGACAGATGGGAAGAAAGGTATTAGAGTGGAGGTTGCGCGTAGGACGACGCAGCGTCAGACGCCTTCCTTCTAGATGGTCCGATGACCTTAGGAAAGAGGCAGGGAGCGGCTGGATGCGGAAGCATTGGGGAAGGCTTATACCCAGTAGTGGGTAGATAATGGCGGTTGATGATAATGATGTCAAATTTGAGTTTATCAAAATCATATTTCATCCAAATCTGTTCAGTCGTTTTTGCGTAATTGAGTAACTAACATGATCACATCTTAACATCGGGACAAACTTTCACATTTCTAATAGTTAGTAGCATTTGGCAGTATCTTTTTTTATGCTACATCGGCTGACAGACGAGAATACGACTCGCCTGATGTGAAGTGGTTAATGTAGCCATATAAACGCTCGCAATATGAAATATCACTCACGCACCGCCTCTTCCGCTTCCAACGTAGCAACTTCTTCCTTCCGGGTGACTTCACTCGCAGGAACACGTACCTTATACCCAACAGCTAGTGCGCCCCGTGTGCCAACCTTCCGGTTATATCACGGGATTGCGAGTCAACCGTCCAGTAAACCAACCAGACGGAAGGACCTTTACCTGCTCCGCTCTTGCGCTCGGTAAACCAACCGAGCATGCAAGCGGAACATTAGCAGGTCTTATTCCGCTTTCACCTGCATGCATTTTGGGGTGTAAGTGGTTCATCAACATCTTTGAACCAAAGCCAACTTCACCTGCACGCGGTGCACCCTGCTGACTGACAAACGAAGCTCTGGCGAAAAGAGAGGTAGGGAGCGTAATTGTAAGCTACCCGACTGGTGAATGTACCTCCACCTCACAGAATACCGCAGCCAAATAACGGTTCCCTTGAGGGCTGTTGTGTTCCTGCGAGTGAGTGAGGTCACCAGAAAGGAAGGAGATGCTGCGGTGGCAGCGGGGGTGGCGGCGTGCGAGCGATATTTTATGTTGTGAGCGTTAATATGGCTACGGTAACCGCTTCACATCAGGCGGGCCGTATGCTTGTCTGCCACCCGACGTAGTATAAAAAAAAAAAAAAAAATGCAGGCTACTTGCGTACTCTTAAGTCGAGTAGCTCGTAGCGACCCGACGCTCGGCGAACCAAGCATCGGGGCCCTACCAGCACTCCCCAATCTCCATGATGGGTACGGGAGCTGTATGGCTCGCTCACTTCCCGGCGCGCAAGTATAAGTACAAGCGCGCCTAGTGTTTCTGTACCCACACTGAGGCGCCAGTTAGCTGGCTCCCTGATTTCCTTGACAGGTACCGGAGCTGTATAAGGCACGCTCACTTCCCGGCATCCTTCAAAGAAGAAATGCATACCCCAGGCCTACGGTAGGGTGACCGGGGTGACGGAAGCGATCGCCCGCCATCCATTCGCCAGCTTACGAATACTCTGTGCTCTACCTCCTTTTTGCCAGAGCGCTTTCGCTAAACGATAAGGAACACCTTGCAGATGAGGTTGACCTCGGTTATCAAAATCGTGGTAAACCACTACACCCCAAACCAAATAAATCCTAAATAAGCCAAAGTAGTGACAATCACCACTCTGCAACTTCTTACTTTTTTTTATTGACAATAACTTTCTCTTCACTTAATAAAATAGAAAAATTACGATGATAGATTTATTGAAGCTTTAAGTATGTATGAATGGGACAATGCACATGTGGAGCGCTAGCACAAACATTTCAGTCATTTCCTGACTGGAAACATGTACGGCGGCCTTCCATAATTGCATTTAAAGACATGACACTGATCGCAGCACATCCGAAACATGGATTTTATAAAAAAACGATCGCTTATCGCCGACTATTATTGTTTCAATTCTTGGTTATAGCCGATTTAAGATAAATCTACTTATCTCTAACTTTCATTGTATGATGACAGTTTGTATACTGGCCATATTTTTTTATACATACATACATACTGCATATAGCCTGCCTGATGGTAAGCAGGAAACAACTTATTTCATGACATCAATAGGACATGTGAAAATTTTCTAAAATTGCATTTTATTAATTTTACCAAAAAATACCGACTCCAAACATTACTCTACAATAATGTATGTAGATACAGGCTGATGATGATGAAAAAAATATGGAACCAATCTGGAAGTATACTCTTTCAAATAAAAAAAAACTTTTTTCAAATCGGTTTATAAATCACGGAGTAATGAAGTCATAAACATAAAAAAAAAATACAGCCGTATTGAGAACCTCCTCCTTTTTTGGAGTTAGATCCGATCCGATTTGTTTATGGTCACATATTATTGTACTTTTGTGTATTTTACAATATTTTGAACCAATTTAAAATTCTAAATTACATCCGACTTGTTTATGTTTGAACAAAGTTTTGGTGGAAAAATCCTGTTTAAAGGTAGGAAATCATTTAAAAAAAATAGCATTGGAGAAACAATGAAAAATACTAAAACTTAAGTTGCGACACTAGTTGTTACCTACATACGAGTATACGCAATATTTACGTGTAGCTGTCATACAAATTTCTAATAGGCTAGTGAACATTTTTTTTCAATTTTTTATGTTATTAAGGACGTCACAATAATATAATTATAGATTCGCCGCCAACCCGCAGTTGAGCAGCATGGTAGAGTATACTCTGAACCCCTTCGATTGAGGGGAGACCCGTATCCCAAAAGTGGCATGATTATGGGTTACTTCGATAACTTAAGCACTTCTCGAGATACTTGAATATCACACGATTTTGGACTATACCGAAAAAGCTATTGCTTTACGATACTGACGATATATATTTTTTTATAATATTAGAACATTGGAAACTAGCCTATTGAATGCAAATATATGTAAACGTTACATAATATAATCTATTTGCTTTTTGTATGGAGCGTTATCGGGAAACAACTGGAATAATTGTGATTATAATTCAAGTTCTCACATCTCAGGAAGTTTTTATGCTATCGAAATAATTGTTTGACCTATTGTTATATTACTGTGATGTCCTTATACAACAAACAGAAAAAAATGTGCGTATGCCCTGTTCTCTGAACTGCTGAATACAACCCATTGTATAAACAAGTACGAATGGAGCAATAAACGATAAGCGAAGCTTAGTTTTCAATTTTATTAAAAAACTTATGCCTTATTAATTAGTAGTGCCGCCATATTTGGTTCGATAATTTACACAATCTTCTGATATTAACCGGTAGATTACCATAGTACATTTCTTTCAATGGCAAGTAAAGAGGGAATAAGACTTTTACATTGTACTGGTAATGTGTTACCTTTAAAGGCTACTGAAAGGCGACCGGTTGGCTAAAAAGCATGTTTCTACTGTTTTAAATAGGACGGTTAATACAAATTGATATTAAATTTGTAATTAGATTCTCGGGTTCGTTTTCTTATGACGTTTACGGGAAAATAGTCTTAATGCCCTTAACAGGACGAAAATCAAAAGCACGCACCGTGTAAGAGTCTAGTTTGATTACTAAGCTAAAGAAAGAAAATAATACGAACGTATTGAAAGCATGTTTTTTTGAATTGAAAACTTCTTTAGCGGATGGGTAAAAAATGTTAAACTCGCGTCAGGACACGTGACCTTGATCGAAAATTCGTAAGATGGAAGAACAGGGAGGAGGACAGAAGAAGTAATATCCCCCTCTCTTTCTACCGCGCGGCGAAAATGTATGCTCTTGCTGTTTATTTTTAATGTCATATAAATTGTCATGTTTGTGTACGATAGCGCAATAAATGAATATTGTATTTTCCCACATAAATGATACTACTTTTATACTGATAAATAAAGCAATTCGTGCGAAATGATTCCCTAATCATTCCAAAATATTCAAAAATGCACAACGTTAATGTTCAAGTTTTCACTTCTGCCGGCAACTCCCGGAGTGCAACTCGCTTTTTGTTTGTTTGTTTTTTTTTTCATTTAATAGACGGCCTGCACTCTGGGACTTTCTAGTATAACTCTCTCTCTCTCTTATAGCTCACTATTGGACTGTCAGTATAAACTGAATGCACAATAGGTGTATTTACTCTGTGTTGGCGTCTCTGTGTTTTTAGGATCAGCCGAACACACAGTAAATTCAGAATTAATGCTGTTTATTACTAAAATTTATAAATAAAATCAACTTCTTTCTTCCTGAGTTTGTAATAATAGTAGTAATAACTTAGTAGTAGTAATAACGCCACTTGTATCTGTTCTTTCAATCGGTAAGAGATAGATTAAAGAAAAAGTGGTTAGAAGTCGACCACCCCGTTGCGCAATTTTTAACTGGACATGGCAATTTTAAAGCTAAACTCTTTTCATTTAAATTAGTGCCGTCGCCCTTATGCGAATGTTCTACTGCTAATTCTGAATTCGATCAAACAGCACACCATGTTCTCTGGGAGTGTGATCTTTGGCAGCGGGAGCGGGATGACATGTTGAATTCATTGCAAGTTGCATCCGGGGTAGTATACTATTCAGATTTGGTAGCAACAAGGGAGAATTACCAAGCGTTCAGACGATTTTGCAATTCATATTATTGGAATCGATGTGTTAGGTAACAACTCAATGTTTTAGGTCCCTAATAGTGTTAGAAACTTAAAATCCGTGTTGCACGGCAGTTGAGCTTCACTTGACTAGCCATCTCTTTAGGCTTTTAATGCCTTATTTGCCATATTGCTGTCTCTCACATTGCTAAGAGGGGAAGTCAAATTCCAAAAGCTTCCTACTCCTACTAATTTCTTCTGATTAAATTCGTTGTGAGTTCCAAGGCAGCCGTAGTTTTACCCCTGGGACTGCAATGGACTTCATTGTTCATTGCCTTTTTTGGCGGTCGCCGCTGTTAATCCTGGCTACACTGGAGATACAGTGGTGGGAATGTGTGATGGGACCCCGTCCCCTAAAAAAAAAAATTGTAGTAATAAGTAAATTAATATTCTGGGACGAAATGCATGGCAACATTTAGTTCCTAAGAAAATTTTGTAATAAGTGTACTAGATAACTAATAGATAATAAATATACTTAGTATTTTTTGTAATCGTAAACACCCAAAACAAGACAAACAAAAAAAAAATGTTTATCTTGGTTTGTTATAAGCACACGAATATTTACCTTGTTCGGGAATGGAATCCATAACCCTGGCCTGCTATATCTTCAAGCCGGAGCATTCTGAGGAACGTCCGCCGGAGAAGACGGCAGCCAAATAACAACACCGAAGTGGACATTACAAACAACACAGCATTATCATCAAGTATCTACCCGCTGTTAGAAATAGGCCTTCCCAAATGCTTTCCACAGCTATTTTTTCAGACGCTTTTGTGTAGTCAGCAGTCTATCGATTGGGCAACTTTTCGTAACCGCATACGCTGCCTTCGCTCCAGCACTTCCTTCCGTAGTTCAAAATCAGAAGCCCTGATTTATATATAAAATAAATAACAATAGGCTACTTGACAATGTTAAAAAAATTGTATAAATTATTTAACAATATCGTAAAACACTACAAACAATATCGTTCATTTTAATATTTCCGTCCGACTTATTTTAGGGTCGATCAAAGTTTGGCAAGAACGTCCATTTTAAAAGTATAAAATTATTATTACATTATATTTCCATTGGAGAAGCAATAAAGTGTACTATAACTTTTATTATGATACTAATTACATAAACGTAATATTTCACATAGCTGTCGTACAAATTTCGGATTTGATGCATACAAAACTGTGACGTCATAATTCAGTAGCCTTTTGTATGCAGCGTTTTCGGGAAAGTCAAAAATTGTGATTTTGAAATTAACATATCTCGAGAGATTTTTGTGCTATCGAAGTAATTCTTTCACCTATAATTATATTATAATAACGTCCTTACATAACAATTAGAAAGAAAAAACTGTCATCTAGCAAAAATATATTCCGAGAGAGTAATTATCTAACTTTTTATTATAATTTATTATTTATTACTACAATAATATTATTTTCTTCCAACTATGCTTTAATTTCATCACAATCACACTAAAAACTCAGTACAAAACGAGTCTTTAATGCTCTAGAGCAATAAAAATGTATGAAATTTCATTATTGCACAGTTTTTTTTAATCGCACCAAAAGGTGTCAATCTCAATGGATTAGCTCTATTCAGCCAGCCGATATCAATACTTTTTTTTTCGTACGTATTATTCGTTTCTATCCTACTTGTTCCAAATTTAAAAAAATGATTGCTGCTAACTCTGAGTTAAAAATTAAAGAAATTAAAAAAAAGTGATTTGGCGGGAACTTTGTTAATTTTGCTTGACAATATTTTTGGAAACGATAAAAGTGTGATACTATCTGATTTTGAGTGCTTCGGCTTCGAATTAAAATGGAATCATCTAGCGACACGTTAACTCCGGAAAACATTCTAAATGAAGCCGACAGTGTTATAGATACTTCTATTTTAACTGTTTGATATGAGTTTCTTTTATCTACTATTCCTATAGGTATTAGTTGAAAGAAAAGCAGATTATGCACCTCGCCTTAAGTAATTTATATTGCCCTCGTGTCTGTTAGATTAGAGCCCTCGCTAACGCTCGGGCTCTAAATCAGGCACTCGGTGCAATAATAAATTACTTTGTGCTCGATGCAATAATCTACTATTATTAATTCAAGTGCAGTAATTACTTAGTATTTATTACTCATAAATTAATTATGTAAATCATACTTATAATTAATATAGGATTTCCTGCGAGTTGCACAGATCGTGTTTATAGAAAATGATTTGTGATAATTGAAGGGAAATTTATTTTATTGATGTATAATAATATTAGTGTAGATTAATTTATTTTATGAACTAGATTTAATTAAATCGGACGTACTGTCGTTGTCGTAATTTTTATTTTATTAAATAAGATAGTCGTGAGCTTTCCGGAGATCCGTAATAGTTTTAATTAGATTACATCCTAGTTTCTGATCTGAATAATCATAATAGCGAAAATTACTAGAAAACTACAGTCTCAAAACTAATAAAACTTCGCCGCGGCGCCCTACGCTTCGTCGTCCCATACGTGGCCTCCACTCTAGGACTTTCCTCCCCCATCTGCCATCGCTGACTCGGCAGATGTGGCCCACCGCCACTTCAACTCGCTGACTCTGTCGACCACTTTGGTTCTCCGTCGAATTTCTTCGTTCCGGATTCGATCCCTTAGAGAAACTCCAAGCATTGCTCTATCCATCGCTCGCTGTGCGACTTTAGTCTGTGAACTAGCCCAACGGTTAGCGTTCAAGTTTCTACACCGTAGGTCATAGCGGGGAGGACGCACTGATTGAACACTTTGGTCTTCAAGCATTGGGGTAGGGTATATCTGCGGTGAGGATGTGCCGAAGCTTCCCAAAAGCTGCCCAGCCCAGTCGAATGCGTGTTGTACTTCGTAGCACGACCATGAACGCATTAATTATATATTTAGGTGGTAATAAAATCCTTTCAATTTGTACTATTTTATACCACCATTTTAAAATTTTGTACCTCTCAATTTTTGGAGATATATTGGTCGTGCTGGCAAGATTCCTTCCCAGCACGACCAAGGCAAAATTACAGTTAGCAAGGAAGTTGATGAAACGGGGGCATGTCTAAAAATTTGTACTCATTTTATACTTCTTTTCCATTACTGGCAAATTATCGTACAACGATAAAAAAACAAAAAACATTTTCTGCCTATATAAACCCGTCTATGACTTTTATACTTGACACTAGATGGCGTTAATGTAGAAATTTTAAAATATAGATACAAACACAATACATCTATATACATATATAAAATTCTCGTGTCAAAGTGTTTGTACTAAACTCCTCCGAAACGGCTTGACGGCTTGACGTTGAAATTTCTTGTAATAATATAAAATAATAAAAGGTCGCTTGTTGGTTTGCAATTTCTTTATTGAACTATTTTTATTTATTATTATTTTTAAAAATGAAAAGCAACAACAGAGAATTTTGAGGTTTATCTTTATTATAACAATTAAATTGTGACAAATGAAAAATGCATAAGTTATGTCTTATTCACATAACTTATGCATTTTTCATTTGAATAATAAAAATAAATTACCCAGCTATAACCAATCAAATCATTACATATATTATTAAATATATGATCTTATTTTGTAATAATTTTTATAATAATATAATAGAACTTTAGTATCACAGGAAGCGGGTTCGATCCCTGCACATGACAAACATTTGTGTGCCGAAATATGTCTGTTTGTCGGGGTCTGGGTGTTTTCTATGTATAACAAGTATATATTTACAAAAATATATATATATTATAAAAAATGTGTTTATCAGCTATTAAGTACCCCCTAATAAGCTTGTACTATGGGGTACTTAATAGCTGATAAACACACGTAACTTAATTTGGAACTAGATGGCGCTGTGTATTTCCTGCAATATTAATTAGAAACAAAGTTGAAAAATCAGAAACGGATCAAAAAATACATATTTAATAATATATGTAACGATTTGATTCTTTTCATAGCTGATTTATTTGTACTATTTGTCTCACTTTTGCATTTTCATTCATGTCACAATTTAATTGTTATCATAAAAATAAATCTCAAAATTCTCTGTTGTTGCTTTTCATTTTCGTGTCTTTTATTATATTTAATTAATGTTCAATAAAGAAATTGCAAACCAAGAAGCGACCCTTTATTTATATTATTATGGCATTGTGTTTGTATCTATATTTTAAAATTTCTACAATTAACGCCATCTAGTGTCAAGTATAAAAGTCATAGACGGGTTTATATGGGCAGAAAATATGTTTTTGTTTTTTTATCGTTGTACGATAATTTGCCAGTTATGGAAAAGGAGTATAAAATGAGTACAAATTTTTAGACATGCCCCCGTTTCATCAACTTCCTTGCTAACTGTAATTTTGCCTTGGTCGTGCTGGGAAGGAATCTTGCCAGCACGACCAATATATCTCCAAAAATTGAGAGGTACAAAATTTTAAAATGGTGGTATAAAATAGTACAAATTGAAAGGATTTTATTACCACCAAAATATATAATTAATGCGTTCATGGTCGTGCTACGAAGTACAACACGTCGAATGCGTCTACCTAAAGCAGGCGTTCCCAACCGGTGGTCCACGGAGCAGCAGTGGTCCATGAGGTAAATATATGGTCCGTGGTACAAACTTATAATGAAAGAGATTCAATCAATCAATCAATTTATTTGTATAAATATAAACACTATCATACAAAATACGAAAAAGTCGAGTTATAGAATAATGGATTTATATGACACTTGGAAACCCTATTTCCAACAGAAACCTCGTAGTGGTCCGCGAACAAAAAAAGGTTGGGAACCACTGACCTAAAATAATAGTAGTTTCTCCAGACTCTTTGTTGAACGCCAGGTGCACCGATCCAAACATACTTCCTTTGCTTCCTCCACATTCATTAACCTCCACATGCAGGCCCGTTGATTTCGGATACTTATAATTTGGCCCTTTGTCAACACATCGCGTGTTTGGTCATTGTACGTACGTCTAGGGCGACCCTTACCGACGTTCCCACTCACTCTTACTCACTTACTCATTGGAGTAAGTGGTTTATCAACATCTTTGAACCAAGTGCAAGTGGTGCACCTTGCTGACTGACAAACGAAGCTCCGGCGAAAAGAGAGGTAGGTAACGTAATTGTAAGCTACCCAACTGGGGAATGTACCTCCAAGAATACCGCAGCCAAATAACAATTCTCTATAGGGTAACAACCCTATAGAGAATTGTTATTGTCCCTTCTGGTGACCTCATTCACTCGCAGGAACACAACAGTGTTCCTGCGAGTGAATGAGGTCACCAGAAGGGAAGGACATGCTGAGATGGCAGCGGGGGTGGCGGCTCGCGCGAGGGATATTTTATATTGCGAGCGTTAATATGGCTACGGTAACCGCTTCACATCAGGCGGGCCGTATGCTTGTCTGCCACCCGACGTAGTATAATAAAAAAAACCTCACTTTGGCTCGATAAACCTCTTTCGTGATTCTTTTTTCATCCATCCTTTCCACATGTCCAAACCACATTAACATACCCTTTTCAATCTTCGTCACCACATCTTCCTTAATTTCAAACTTTTTCGTATCTCGCTATTTCGTACTCCATATGTTATTCTAATTTCGCACATACTTCTCAAAGCTCTCATTTCTGCCGCATTAATTAAGCTACTAACAAAACATTTTTTTTTATATGACAGGGGCGCAAGCGAGCAAGTCGGTCACCTGATGGAAAGCAATCACGATCGGCCATGGAGATAAGCAACACCAAGGGGTCGCCGATCCGTTGACAGCCTATACTCCTTCCTTTCTTTCTTTCTGGTAACCTCAGTCACTCGCAGGAACACAACAACTCTCAAGGGAATTGTTATTTGGCTGCGGTATTCTGTTAGGTGGAGGTACTTCCCCAGTCGGGCAGCATAAAAATACGCTATCCCTTACCTCTCTTTTCGCCAGAGCCTCGTTTTTCAGTCAGTAGGGTGCATCACATGCAGGCAAGGCTGGCTTTGGTTCAAATATGATGATGAACGACTTACACCCCAAATATAAATAAAAGGCTATGTTTGATTATACACAAAACCGAGACGCATCGCTAGTATATAATACAATTATGAGGTAGATTGTTATTCATTCCCCATATGCATGTCACGTCAGTATATAAGGCGGAGTTAGACACCAGCCCTAACGGCTACCATGCTTCTCAGAATCCCTAGTGGGGCGGCCTCGTGTCCTATGAACCATAGAAAGGGGCTAGCTCTGTAGTACATAAACTACACCCTGTGACGTGCGGTCAGTGTTGTTAAAGCGGTAAAGGTTAATTGATATCGGAGAAGAATCGAAGCGCAGCGAAGCACCACCTATCGAAAGTGTATATTATAGTTATGTAACTTTATCTCCTGTAATAACTCTTAACTAACATAACTACGCTATCATAACAAAAAATATATAATCTTTGAAATATATATTTTTTATATGTTAGGGGGCAAGCGACCACGTGGTTCACCTGATCGAAATTTATCACCACGGCCCATAGAAATCAGCAAAACAATGGCGTCGCCGATTCGTTGCCAACCTTTGAAGTTAAAAATAGACTCTGTTCTTGAAGGCTCGCATGTCGTATTTATTGGGGAATCCCTCAGCAGAGGGAAGTTAATTCCACAAATTCACATTTCGATTTTCAATTAATTCCATATAACATAGTGGGGTAATTTTTTTCCCCACTGTGTTAGTTATTACTTTTTTTTTGCTTATATATTATCAATTTATGTACACACACACACACGCGCACACACACACGCGCACACACACACACACACACACACCACATGTACGTAATAGACTGCGGAACGAGTATATCCATAGTAGAACTATAGTTACCGACATAACTGCAGTGACTTTGTTCTCGAAGGAAAATGGATGCAAATGGTAAATACTGATCACTGTAAAAGTCCTGTGAAAAGGGCCAGGGCTAGGTTCAGCAGTTGACATTCATGAAGATATATATAGTAGCTTTTGTCATTTATAAATAGTGTAATAGTACCTAGTCACAAATTAACGCATTCAAACAAACGAACAAATCCTAAAGAATTTGTTTATTAGTTTAAATTGACAAAACTTGAATGCTTTATTAATTAATATACCCAGATTAGATACACTAAGAATATAGTCAAATAACTGTACTAGGATAGATATTGTTTACTATATTCATAAATCTCCACTGCTAAGTTATTTCCTTCATAAATAACTAAAAATGCAGTAGTTTTGTGGAGCAAAAACGAGGTACGCCGGGAGTCATCTATTAGTGCAACTATAAATATTCGAGTTTGCTTCCATAATTCTCGCTAAGGATATGTATGACTCTATCCAACGACCCCAGACTGCGTACACTGCTAACGACACAAAAAGATATCTATACATACTACTTATGCTTAAAGATGAAATAAATAAATATTTCTGGACAATTTACACAGCGCCATCTAGCCCAAAATTAAGCGCAAAGCTTGTGTGTTGTGGGTACTAGACAACTGATAAATGTACTTAAATACATGTTTTTTTTTGTAAATACATACTTATAATACATAGGAAACACCCAGACCAAGACAAACAGACATGTTCATGCACACAAATGTTTGGCTTGTGCGGGAATCGAACCCGCGACCTCGGAGTCAAAGTGGGCATTGCTAACCACTCGACCACCGACCACCAATTCGACACCATCTCTTATAGAGATAAGTCCGCATTTGTATTATTTGATTTAAAGTGAACACGTCTTTAAAATTGCTTCCATAGGGAGGCAATTCAAAAAACGAATGATAACAAAATCGGGGGATACAGTTTGGTGTTGCAGCTACATATCTATCATCTCCATCCAAAATTCAATCGCACCACTGGATAGATGTAATATCAAAGAATTTATTACGCTACGTAAGGACTATGGAACATCGCGTGGGGGAGGGGGAAGCGCTGCCATTTGGAGATAATTTTAGTGCATATAACGTATTCACGTACAAGACACGGTCGTGTCCATCACACAGCCACGCCCCATTTTTTCTTGTTTTGTTATTGTACACGACTGATATTACATATATACATACAAATAAAGTATATTATTAAACGCCACGCAAAAAGTCATAGTCAATTAATGAATTAAACTCACGTATTTTTGTCGGGAAAGCCGACTAGTTTCGATCTTATACGAAAAGCTTCATCTCCAGTGTCCAGAACCGCACTCCCTCTCTCTACCGCGACGAATACTCTATCATCTACAGTGGAGTGCGCGTCTGGACTTTCGTCCTGACGAAGGTTTCCGTATGAAATCGAAACTAGTCGGCTTCTCGACAAAAATACGTGAGTGACTCGTTTAATCTAATTAATTAATTGACAATAAAGTATTTGTCATAAAAAATACTACGTTTTACCTAATGCACATGAATGTATATAATTATGGTACTTATAACAAAAAAAAATGTTAAATCCATTTGTCTATCTGTTACTTCTAAATGCATATGAAAGTATTTATACTTCATGATCTTAAAATTTTAATAACGTATGTCTCACGTAAATCAAATCCCACCTGGGGGGCGCGGGGAGGGGGGGGGGGGGGGGGGGGGGCATATTCCATTTTTCGAAAAAAAAAATATGTCACGTGTTTTATGGTCGGTCCAAGTTTGAAGAGAAAGTCCATTTTTAAACGATGAAATTATTTTAATAAAAGCTATAAAATATCATGACTTGTGACGTCGCTAGCTAGGTATAGTCAATATTTAACATTGCTGTCGTACAAATATCTTCTGAAGGTGTGACATGGTGGCCTTTTGTATCCATGATTTTCAAGTTAACGTAACTTGAAAAGTTTTTATGCTGTCAAAGCAATTCTTTCACCTATAGTGAATATTATTATAATTATGCTTACATAACAAATAGAAAAAAAATGTTCACAAGCCTATTTACTAGATTTTGTCTAAAATTGCAACTTAGTAAAGCGCATCATGTTTTCCATAACTCCTGATACATCTTATTTATGAACCTATTGAAATCTTGAGGTCAGAAACCGTATAACATAGTAAGTACAAGGTTACGAGAGATACTAATCTACACGAGTTAGAATCGAAACATTGTAGCGGCGAAGAATAAAACGCAGATGCAACAACAAAGATTTGCGTTACTATGAAATATTATAGTCAGATGTATTAAATCCAAATTAACTCTATGATATTCTAAAGTCATTGTTAATATTATTGTTTTTTTTAATGTTTCAATCTCTGATTGCTAGATGGAATTAAAAAAAAAAGTTTTTCGTGAATAGGTCTTTAAAATTGCTTCCATAGGGAGGCAAATCAAAAAAATTTGTGATAACAAAATCGGGAGATACAGTTTCGTGTTGCAACTACATTTTTATTTTGGGGTGTAAGTGGTTCATCAACATCTTGAACCAAAGTCAACCTCACCTGCACGTGGTGCACCCTGCTGACTTGACAGAAGAGGCTCTGGCGAAAAGAGAGGTAGGGCCTAGCGTATTTCTTAAGCTGCCCGACTGGCTAAGTACCTTCACGTCACAGAATACCGAAGCCAAATAACAATTCCCTTGTGTTCCTGCGAGTGAGTGAGTTCACCAGAAAGGAAGGAGTAGCTGGTTGGCAGCGTGGGCGGGAGCGCGCGAGCGATATTTTATGTTGCGAGCGTTAATATGGCTACGGTAACCGCTTCACATCAGGTGGGCCGTATGCTTGTCTGCCATCCGACGTAGTATTAAAAAAAAAACATTATTTAAATAGTTATTTTTGGCCAACTTGCCAGAATATTATAAGTATTTTTAAAAATGGAAATATCCCACCTAGGTGGGGGAGGTGATTTATTCCATTTTTTTTAATATTTATAATACATATCTATCATATTCATCCAAAATTCAATCGCTATCGCTGTTGTGCGCGACTTAGCGTCTATATTCCAGTGTACGATAACTTCGCCAATGTTTTTTCTTTGCGTCGCGCTGGTAACAAACGAGGATGTAAATCAAAGATCGTCGATCTACATACCGCCCGCGCGGCGCAGTTACTTTCAATATTAAATCACCATATTAACTTATTCCACTATGCTAGGAACTGGTCCTACAAATATCATATAGATATTTTATTATTATTTTCAAATATATTGAATACTAAGTTCTGCCAGCGACTTCGTATAATATAATACTTCATCTAGTCAATATATTGCGTGATGTAGTCCATCCATAACTAAGTAAACTAAGCAAGTCTTATACGTGACTAAGTATAGTGATCTAAGAGTTTTTTATGTTACATTATAATCGGATGATAATAATGTAATTTAAAAAATCGGTTGCTTGTAAAGTCGGTTTACTGACGATAGTTGAACGTGACAACGTCATAAGAAAATACTGATGGTATGTTTGCATTTTTCAAAAGAAAATTTTAATGGAACGCCTCAGAGCGAGGTAACGCCGCATACGTCATGTTTTTTCGTACCTGCAGCCGGCTCTATCGAATTATAAGACGTTGTCACGTCAAAAATACAATCTTGTGCATTCATTATTTGATGAGAAAGAATAATTAAGAAGAGTTGTTTGTACTGTCCTTAGCTTCCTATAATAATTGCACCTCATTCCTCGCCCATTTCTCTAAGATAGAAGTGTCCCCAAATGGCAAATAAAAAAATATTTTATGGATGTGTAGATACTCAAATACCTATATTAGTTTTACGTCAAAGACACTATCTCTCGCGCACTATAACTTTGTGGAATGAACTCTTTGTAGAGGCATTCCCAAGAGACTAGGAGTTGTAAAGATATATCATTCATCATCATTATCAGCTTGTATCTCTCCACTGCTGTATATAGGCCTTTCCTAATGCTTTCCACCATATGCAATCCTCCGCTTTCCGTATCCATCCGCTTCCAGCCATAGAGTTGCGACATACGGGGTCCACTCCAGGTCTTTCCTCCCCCACCTGCCAACGCTGACTCGGTAAATGTGGCCCGCCCACTGCCATTTCAGCTTACTGATTTTTAGAGCTACGTCGATAAATTTGGTTCTTCATTTAATTTTCTCGTACTGGATTCGATCCTTAAAAGAGATATCGAGTATAGCTCAGCCCCCCCAGCCAAATGTAATTCATAGCGTAACGAACGTTAGATAGATCACGTGACATTTGGCAATTCTCATACTAAAATGTTCGATTTTGACAAATGTCACGTGATCTATCTAATGTTCGTTATGCGTCGAATTACATTTGGCTAGGGGGGCTGAGTACTTCGCTGTGCTACTTTTAGCCTGGAAACCAGACCCACAGTCAATGCCCAAGTCATAGTTATACATAGCGGGGAGGACGCACTGGTTGAAGACTTTAGTCGTCATGCATTTGGGTATCTGTGCCGTGAAGATGTACCGAAGCTTCCCAAAAGTTGCCCAGCGCAGTCGAATGCGTCTATCGATCTTCTGTGTAAACTAATATTAATAAAAAACTAATATTATACTTAATTTTTTTTTTTGTAAATACATGCAAAACATCCAGACCAAGACAAACAGACTTGTTCATGCACACACACATATATTTGTCTTGTGCGGGGATCGAACCCGCAACCTCGGAGTCTGTGTAGAAATATAAATAAAAAAATATAAAAAAACCTGGTTCTGACCGGCTAGTTTCTTCATAGATTACAACATTTATATTACCTTTGCTGTATTCACAGCACGATTAACGTTTTTATCACATGCTTACTAAAATATCTCATTAGTATTCAATAAAATTCCAACCCTCCAGTCATCAACAATAATTATTACTTATCAAACATCTTATTACAACTTTCAAATTATCCGCAAGGGCATCATAACTCAAGCTTAAAGAGGTCGTAAATAAGAATAAGAACCGTCAAGGTGCCATTAATACGCCTAAACAAAAGGGCTAGTTATAGGGATGAGTTAATTGTTTTGTACATTGACCTAATAGTAATGGACTGCATTTTCTGCATGAGGATGAAGAGCAGAGCTGTCATTGGACAATATTGTCTAATGAAACAATAATGTTACATTGGACAATATTTACATATTTACTTCAGTCAATGTACATTGTACATTGACCGAAGATAAAATTTTAACTAAATAGTCGTTTATAGATAATTAAACACAGTAGTATTAATTTAAAAATAAAGCTAAACTGTATTTTTTAAATGAAATTATAATATTTGTTTATGAATATTCTACCCATAGACTTAGGATTCTTCGCTACGCTTTAGAAGATTGGCAAAGTAAAATAGAAAGAAAAAGTATATGCGTATGTTAGAGCGATATAGAAGATGAGACCATATATTTATGCCTAAGAAACTGTAAACCCACCCACCCATTATCATAACAAAAGCTCACGCTTATTTTATATTACTAATTTAAACTAAATAATAGGTTTTTATGTGAAATATTACATTAGTTAGAAGCGGTATACCATGGTTTCATGTGCAGTACCTTGGATGCAATTAAATGTAGTAGATGCAACTAAATGTAGTAGAAAAAACTCCGAAAATTATATATTTCACAAGTACCTACATTTTAATTTTTTTGTTGTTCATACGCAATGTGAGACTTACCGCAGCAGCCGCCTATAGCAGCGTGCCTGAGTTAAAAATAGATCCGAACACTATTAAACAAAAATCTTTCACATAGAAAAGCAAATGGTCTAGTCTAGACTTTTACATCAATGTTACTGTACTGTAATGTCATTTTAACAAGGCAAGGTAGCTAACATTTATGAACTGAGCTCCTCAATGAATACCAAACCGAGCATGGATCGGTTACATTATTTTAATATGTCAATACATTCCATATTCATAAGTGATAAAAGTGCCGTGGGCAAGAGGAGACACAAGACAACTGTGTTTTAATGACATAATGACACAGGCCTTTAGGCAGAGTCCACTAAGGCTGGGACCACATTGATTGAGGTATTGCGACGACACTTTTTAGTGCGATTAGTCGCATCACGACTGCCTCTCAAAGTATTTCCAAGAAAAGCAGCATGGGATTTTTAAAGAGGTTGATACAGAAACTGCCGTTAATGTACATACTTGGGTGGGTACTTATTTAAAAAAAAGTTAACGCGGCCGAAATCGCAAGTGGAAACTAATAGGTTTATATATAAATAATCTCAGAAATGTTAACTTCCGAACGCCTGCTTGAAATTGGATGATAATTCATTTTTGTTGTGTTCTTTATTGTCAGGGCAATTTGTGTTGTATGGGAAATGCACTTAAAATGTGTTGGGTACGCTAAGTAACTAAGGTATGTAAATACCCTTATACACTTTATGTATTTTTCTTTTACGTCGGGTGGCAGATATGCATACGGCCCGCCTGATGTGAAGCGGTTACCGTAGCCATATTAACGCAAGCAACAAAAAATATCGCTCCCGCGCCTCCACCCCCGCTGCCATCGCAGCATCTCCTTCCTTTCTGGTGACCTCACTCACTCGCAGGAACACAACAACTCTCAAGGGAATTGTTATTTGGCTGCGGTATTCTGTGAGGTGGAGTTACATTCCCCAGTCGAATAGCTTCCAATTACGCTCCCTATCTCTCTTTTCGCCAGAGCTTCGATTGTCAGTCAGCAGGGTACACCGCGTGCAGGTGAAGTTAGCTTTGGTTCAAAGATGTTGATGAACCACATACACCCCAACCAACCCCCCAAGCCATATGCACGATAGCGTTCATTCCCGTTGGTATTTTCATAAATCATGCAATGCGAAAGTTTAAATGTTTAAAGTTAAGTTAAGAAAATAAATAAATCCTTCTCTTTATATTATTAGTAAGAATTTACACGCAATGCTACACATCACTAGTCTGTTCAAGTCTTAAGTTTCAAGATGCGTTACTATGAGCAACACTATTGTGAAGCCATAATTTTACTACGCTAGTAAATTATAATTAATACGACTGACCACTTAGCACCATAGACGTTAGATTAAGTCATTTACTTAGCACGAAGAACGTTTTGACGTCTAAATATAGGAACCGGTTTATGTCTATGACACCTCGCGTCTAACATGTCTATATAATTATTATGTAAGGTCATGAAATGCCCAAAGAAATGCCAATTAAGGAGTTTTTTACGGGGTATAAGTGGTTCACTGCGATACCATAGCGCCAATGCCAAACTCACTTGCATGTGGCACACACTGTCGACTAGCGAAAGAGGCTCTGACAAAAGAGAAGTAGGGTACAGCGTATTTGTAAGCTGCCCGACTGGGGAAGTACCTCTCCACTTCACAGAATGCTGCAGCTAAAAACAATTTCCTTGAGTATTGTTGTGTTCCTACGAGTGAGCGAGGTCACCATGTAACGACCCCCCCTTGAAATTAACGATGAAGCTACTCGCTCCTGAACGGCTCGTCGGCCTGTTGCCGACTTGTCAGCTTATATGCACTTATAGACGGTTAGACCCCAATCCTACAAGAGTATACACCTGTAAAATATACCCCATGACGAAGTATACCCCGTTCTACTGTTAACCGGATGTGATATTAATAATTTGGACCGTGTATTTGGCAGTGTGATCATCTAGAGTGGACCCTTATATTATTGTTGTGACCGTTAGTAAACCCAGGACTTTGTGAGTGAATTATGGTTCATTGCATGACACTTTAACACAAGAATTCTTACATTTCTACTAGCAAAACAGTACCAACAAACAACCTATTTGCAATCACTAATACAGCTTTGCAGTGGTTTTAGACGTGCAGTTAGGCCCGTGCCTTTTACATTATTTTGCAAACTGTGGTGGCTCCGCCGTTCTGTCTGATGAGGATCATCGGCATCTTAATATAGGCCTCTGACCCAGTCAGCCCTACACCCTCCCCTTCGGAACTCGGGTTCCATCCAGGTACCCAGCCATGATTCCACAGGATGAAGCTACTTTCTTACTTTACAACTGCCAATTGCATTATATGCAATTGGAGGTAATATATCAATGCAAACGCGAATTGTTGAAACTGCTTCGCTGTATTATGGCGATTTTATCACCAAAGTGATGTGGGTTAATACCCAAGTCAGTAGAGCCTAAATTGGCTAGTATTTGAAGGGTTCACCAAAGTGGTGTGGGTTAATACCCCAAGTCAGTAGAGCCTAAATTGGCTAGTGTTTGAAGGGTTAATTCCCTTAGGTATTAAAATAGTAATGGTTATCCAACGATGATAGGCAAAACGCCTTAGTAAAGCCTAAATTGGCTAGTATTTGAAGGGTTAATTCCCTTAAGTATTAAAATAGTAATGGTTATCCAACGATGATAGGCAAAACGCCTTAGTAAAGCCTAAATTGGCTAGTATTTGAAGGGTTAATTCCCTTAAGTATTAAAATAGTAATGGTTATCCAACGATGATAGGCAAAACGCCTTAGTAATTGCATGGTGATTCCTCTGGTGCCACTGAACAGTCAGGGCCAATAATGTTGTATGTAGATGATGTGTACAATCAAGCTTAGCAAGTCTCCAAGCCACGTGTCGTTATTATAACACAGCTGACGATCAGAGGCTCTATTGAATCACACTGAGGTCAACTTATTGAGGGTAGCCATTGAAACTGCCGTATGCTATGAATTGTACAATATGGTGGGTTATTATTACCCATAAAAATAATATGTTTCGACGGATTCCTGTGCCGTAATATGTATTAAATAGGTCAAGACGAACAGCGACAGCCAGGGTTATCACCAAAGCTTTCACTTTTGAATAAATAGAAAATATAATTATGCAGTAAAGAATTATAACAGTGAAGCCAAATTGGAAAGGGCTCACCCAACTTCCTTGACAGCTCTGCCAGTCCTTCTTCATAAGTGCTCTGGTATCTACCTTACACTTAAACTATTCTCGACGATTCTCAGCTCCAAGCTTCGACCTCTCTCCAGCGTCTCCCAACCAAAAGTCCCTTCCCTCGCTCCTCATCTCAGCCTTCAAGGCTCGCGTCCCCCCACCCATCCATACGCTATTCCCGCGAATCTGCCGCCAGCCAATGCCGATATATTTCCGTATTTAACATCAGTACATGTTTTATCAAAAAGTCCCAAAATATGGGTTAATTGAATTAATAATTCGTTTTATAATCTAATTAGATTATTTTAGCATCTTTGGCTTGAACTGCCCCAGTAACTCCATTAAAATCCTTCGAAGTATCATAATTGACAATTACTTTTTCTCATATTAATTTATAAATTAATATAAAAATATTTATTTAATTCATGAATCAAATTATAAAAGATAAAATCAAACCAATTGAATTATTTTCTGTTTGATTTACATTTATTAAACTAATATTTAAGTTTTTATTTCAAAACCACCCGAACAAAACCATAGATTCCTACCACAGATTAAAATCATAATTTATCTTGTGTGAACCAAGATCACTTAAAGGTAGCGTACCCACGTGCAAGACGGTCTGTACCGTTACAACCAGAAAGGAACAACTTGCTGAAGCTACGGCAACGGTAACAGCTTCACATCAGGCCAGCCGTATGCTTGTCTGCCACCCGAAGTAAATCTACTACAAATGATCATAACAAAATATTACTTATATCTGTGCTTTATATCTAACAATGATTGTGATTGAGCAGAGATTGATGATCAGAGATCAAATTTGGGCAGTACAATAGCGCCACTTTTCATAGCTTTTTATTATCGCTTTGGTCATAGTGTAGCAGTGGTTCCCAAACTTTATATTATATAACCACTATAAGGGTTTTGTTCGGTATAGGCACTAGAATTGAAAATTACGGAAAGTTTCGGCCAGAATAGAAGTTTTCGAAAAAACTTTTCGTAAACTTACCTGAAAATTTTCGAATTACCGTAATTTAAGAAGTTTTCAAAAATGATAATTTTACTTAGAAATACGTTAACGGCAGCTTATTTCCTTTGAAACTAAAGCCTCACCTGCACGTGATGAAACCTGCCGAAAGTTAAATACGCTCTGGGAAAAGTACCTCCACCTCACAGAATACCGCAGCCAAATAACAATTCCTTCGAGGGTTGTTCTGTTCCTGCGAAAGAGTGATCTCAAGAGAAAGGAAGGAGTGACTGCGTTGGCAGCGGGGATATTTCATGTTGCTAGTGTTAACATGGCTATAATAACCACTTCACATCAGGCGGGCCGTATGCTCCCACCCGACGTAGTATTAAAAAAAGCTTGTAATGATCCCTACTAATATTATAAATGTGAATGTGAGTTTGTATGTTAGGCTTTCACGTCGAAACTACTCAACCGTTCGTCATGAAACTTTGTACACATATTCTGAAAGGTGTTAGGAAGGAATAAAATACTTTAAAAAAAAGTAAACGCCGGCGAAGCCGTGGGTGGAAGCTAGTATAAAATATTGATAACTACTCAACCAAAACATATGGAACGACTACAGAACATATGTTGAAAATTTTGTTGCCATTCCTCTAAAAGACATCAACGAGTACCCGTTTTTAAAGTTGTTTTTGTTTAGGAAAGAAAATAAATGTGAAAAATAACAAATTATTTATCCATACAAAATGCGGTAGCGGAGAATTGAATATGGTGGAAAGCATTGGTATAATGCAAGCCTATAATCAAAAGCGGGAAAGATTGTGATGATTATACAAAATGTTGATAATTACTCAACTAAATTATTATTGGCGTGTTTACGTCTTATAAATCAATGAACGCCGGCTGCACGCACGAAAAAGCATGAATCATTGTCACGTTCCGCCTGAGCCGAGCATGCAAACGAAAGCGCGGAACAAGCGATAGAGAGGCACGATTGACCTAAGCGTTCGCTTTGTGACAAGTCTATCTCTCTTCCACTCCATCGGCCGTCAAACAAACAAAGACAAATTATCGTCCGTAAACCGACTTTACAAACAACCAATTTTTTTTTAATAACAAATAGGTGTTTTATTCTGACAGGAACCTAGAATAGTACATACATACCCAAACACATACAGTTTGCCCAACATCGGTTCAGCATACACATACATACAACATAACGGATTAATGTTCCGCTTTAATAAAAATGGCCTACCAATACCGTTGAAACTAAATGTACTAACTTCAATAAAAACATTTTCATTCCGACAAAGCAGTTAATGTTAGTTGATACCGCGAATTGGGGTATGTGTGGAACATTTACAACGTTGCCACGTTGTTGTGATACTGCGAATTACGACGTTTATTAAGCAATTGTCTTACTTCTGGAAATGATTAAATGGAGAGTGAAAAACTCTCGTCGATTCCGTATATTATTTTAGGACGTGTTGCTCGTAATTTCTATGTGAACCTAACATACAATGACGCACTGATAAACTTTAGATTCCAACCTTGAACTTACATATTTAGATACGTTTTTATATACGAGTATGTTCAATGTATACTTTGTATGTGGTATATAGTTATTATTATGTTACAAATTATATAGCATTTAATTTATAATTAGTCGACACGCCCCATAACCAGAAAGCCGGTCTTTACCTTGCTCAAAGAATAAGTATAGCTATCCAGCGAGGTAATGCTGTCAGTGTTCTGGGGAAACTGCCGAAAGACAACGATCTTGGGGATATTTTTTATTTGTAAGTAAATTTGTATTTATTTATATTTTTACCCATAACTTTTTATTTAGTTTATAGATAAATTAGATAGGTTTTTAGATTAGTTTTATTTATAATTTAGTTACATCTTTCTTTTTTTGCGAACCCTACCTACGTCATGCCTTATTCAGTTACCTAAAGGTTGCCTTGAAAAGATTGCTTTCGGCAATAAGGCCGCCTTGTTGCACTTAAAAGTTTTGTTAAGAAAAAAATTTAATTGTGTTCTCTGTAATTTATTGTGCAAATAAAGCATATCCTATCTATTTATTGACATAGTTTATTGACATTATTTGCACTGACCTCTTACATATATCATAATGTTCCACCAAGTGCCAACAATCAACAGTATCAACTATATATATATATATATATATATATATATATATATATATATATATATATATATATTATACTACGTCGGGTGGCAGACAAGCATACGGCCCGCCGGATGTGAAGCGGTTACCGTAGCCATATTAACCCTCGCAATACAAAACTTCGCTCGCGCGCCGCCACCCCCGCTGCCAACGCAGCATCTCCTTCCTTTCTGGTGATCTAACTCACTCGCAGGAACACAACAACCTCAAGGGAATTGTTATTTGGCTGCGGTATTCTGTGAAGTGGAGGTACATTCCCCAGTCGGGTAGCTTACAATTACGCTTACTACCTCTCTTGTCGCCAGAGCTTCGTTTGTCAGTCAGCAGTGTGTACCGCGTGCAGGTGAAGTTGGCTTTGGTTCACAGATGTTGATGAACCACTTACACCCCCAAATAATATTCACACGGCGAACAATCGGCAAGATATTTAAGGCCACTATGCTATAAAATTTTTATAACATGTAAGTACACACATATTAATGAATAAATAATTCTGATTCTGATTCCAAATGTGCTTGGAAACACGGCACATCACGTGTTGAAGTACAATTTCAACACTAATGACAATGTAATTGTACCTATGTACGACCATGGATGTTTCCCCTATAGCTCTAGACAGTACAAAATAGTCGTTGTCAACCCCTATTCAATTCACTGCTGGGATATTGGTCTCCCCTCAATTGAAGGGGTTTAGAGCATACTCCATCACGCTGCCCAACTGCGGGTTGGCTAAGGCCAGTGTTTTTAAGACCACTGACTTGGCATAACGACTGTCATCTAATGAACAAGCGGGACCGACGGCTTAACGTGCCCACCGAAGTACGTAGGAGCTCGAAATAAATAAACCCATCATAGACAGGCTGCGGTCGACGTTGCTTAACTTGCGTGTTCGATTAGACTGACACGCGCAATGGCGCTATCGAGTTCCCCAACAAAATAATAATAATAAAATAAACAAACAAAATTATGCCTTACTGTTTTTAAGTAAGTTTATTATTTTTAAGTTTTGGAAATTAATGCATTCAAGTGTCATTTAAAGTTACTTCTTTGTTTATTTATTACTCTCCATAATGGTTTCATTTATTTTCAGTGTGGTACCCTAAAAATTTCAAATTAATTTCACTTGCCGCCTCTTTGTAACGAGCAATGACATCGGCAGGTGAGTATTTTAAATGTCTCTTGTATATCGCTTTATATTTTTAAAAGCACGCTGTTATTGTGCTCCAATTAAATGCAATTTAAAATAATGATGCTAATTACATTTTATATTATCGATTTACGAGATGACCGATATCGATATTGATAATTGTATAATTATTCAATGCTTTATTAGTGTAATAGATGATAGTCGCGCCCATAGACTTAGGATTCTTCACTATGCCGCAAACGGCAACCATAGATTTTTCATTTTTTTTTTCGCAACGCTAGAAGACGGCGAAAAGAAAAAATGGGGTGTGGATGTGTCATGAACGGCCGTGTGTTGTATGTGAATACGTTATATAGTAGTGCTGCCATTTTGAGATAATTTTATTGCATGTGCAATAAAATGGCAGCGCTTCCCCCTCCCCGGCACGCGATGTTCTATAGTCCTTACTTAGCGTAATAAATTCTTTAATCATTCATCTATCCGATGTGTGATTGAATTTTGGATGGACATGACTCTCAGCACTCAGATCTGGTTTATAAAATTAAAATATTTTGTTTTTCTCTTGCTCCTTGTCATCATTGACGAACTCGGTGGCGTAGCGGTCAATGACGCGGCTTCGACACCAACGCTCGTCGGTTCGATTCCCACATAGGACAAACATTTGTGTGCATGAACATGTCTGTTTGTCTTAGTCTGGGTGTTTTCTATGTATCATAAGTATGTATTTACGTATGTTTGTCAGTTGTCTAGTACCCATAACACAAGCTTCGCTTACTTTGGGGCTAGATGGCGCTGTGTAATTTGTCTGACAATTTTATTTATTTATTATAAAAGATTAAAGTTTAACTGGGTAGTAAACATAGACATATATGTAATACATTACAATTTACAGACGCCTGCCCCGCCAGGCGAGGCAAACATGAGATAAAGAATATGATAGATTTTATGTAGCACTGCTATATAACTGTTTAGCAAATTATTTTGCTTTCCAGGGAAACAACCAGCACGTGACGTGAAACAAAAATTCGTGTCAATCTGTTTCTTTTCCTTACGTGATGGCGGCGTAAGAGCTCAATGCTCTGTTTCTAGTGTGAATGCGATGGAAACTTTTTTTATTTATTAAATGGCTTTACGGGTCTGGAAACTATAGCTCATCTTTGTATTATTTCTTCATTTTATTGTCGGCTACAGGGACATGCCGAAAAAAACATCAGAAATCTTCTATCTTCTTGTTTCTCCATTACTTGTATAACACCCAACAGTAAAACGCAGCTCAACAGCGGTGATTTAAATATATAATTTTTAATCAAAGATTCCATTAATTTTATTCATTCTAAAGATCGCTTGCACCATAATATACTACCTTTATTATAAAACAACATCAATATACAGTAAATTGTGAAAAATTATTTAGAAGCACAACCTCGCTCAAAAAGTTCCCGCCAAAAATACACGAGGGCTATACTAATAGGTACATTAAAATTACTGAAATTTAAAATCGTTTTTAAGTTATGCCTTCCATTAATAACTTACTTAAATCTATTTTAATACCCGCCGTTGTGTTCCCCTCATTCTCATTAATTAAGAAAAAGTATACAACTCCCCGAACGAAAGAAGAATGTAGTAGTAAAAACTGAAAAAAACGCTAGAACAATAAAATTGGTACGTGACAAGTTGAGCATATATTTATAGCTTTTGTGTTGTTTTTTTTAATGATTTAATGCAATACCCGGAATCAATACGGCCCCTTGTAATTACCTACGCAAAGAATGTTTTGTGTGAACACGTGTTTGACGCCCTATACAGCCACTGGCTGGCTACTCGAGAAAAAAATTATTATGCGAAACTTTGGGGTGTAAGAGGCTCACCCTTATTCTTAGAAAAAGAAAGAAAGGAAGGAGTATAGGCTAACAACGGATCAGCGACCCCTTGGTCTTGCTGATCTCCATAAGCGGTGGTGATTGCTTTCCATTTGATGACCCACATGCTCGTCTACCCCCTCTCTTGTGTATAAATAAAGAACCAAAGCCAACCTCACCAGCAAGTGATGTACCCTACCGAACGAACGAGACTGTAAATTCACTTAAATTCACTTTCACATTCAAGATAGTGTGATGAAAGTGAATCTAAGCTCTGCGGATTTAGAGTAGTAATGATTTAGATACATGTTCTTATAATTATTTAATTTGTATGACGTTTCTAAGTGATTTATAAAGTCCAAGGAATAAAGATATTTAGATTTTGATTTGTTTTTTTGATTCTGTGGAGAAAGAGTAGTAAGGCATTTCGAGACACTCACAGAATCTTCTTTTCTTCCTTCTCAGTCCATTGTCACCCATTGTTGAGTATAGGCCTCTTCATGGACGCAGGCGACCAACGTCTGTCCTAGGCATGTAGCCTGTCCATCTTCACTTTAGCCTGGATACTACCATGGCAATATACTGATATTGCCTAAAAATAATACCGGCCAAGTGCGAGTCGAACTCGCGCACGAAGTGTTCCGTACCATTATCAAGCAAAAAACGGCACGCAAATCACGTTTGTTGTATGGGAGCCCCCCTTGAATATTTGTTTTATTTTAGTTTAATTATTTATTTAAAAATAAATAATTAAACTAAAATAAAAAAAGTGAATATATAACTAAATATTATGTGAAAATTTCAAGCGTCTACCTGTTGCCGTTATCAATTGCGAGCAAAAACGAGCAAAAATTTCACGTTTGTTGTATGGGAGCCCCCTTAAATATTTATTTTATTCTATTTTTTAGTATTTGTTATTATAGCGGCAACAGAAATACATCATCTGTAAAATTTCAACTGTCTAACTATCACAGTTCATGAGATACAGCCTGGTGGCAGACGGACGGACGTACGGACGGACGGACAGACAGGCCCACCACACATTCCCACCACTGTATCTCCTGTGTAGCCAGGATTAACAGCGGCGACCGCCAAAAAAGGCAATGAACAGTGAAGTCCATTGCAGTCCCGGGGGTACAACTACGGCTGCCTTGGAACTCACAACGAATTTAATCAGAAGAAATTAGTAGGAGTAGGAAGCTTTTGGAATTTGACTTCCCCTCTTAGCAATGTGAGATACAGCAATATGGCAAATAAGGCATTAAAAGCCTAAAGAGATGGCTAGTCAAGTGAAGCTCAACTGCCGTGCACCACGGATTTTAAGTATCTACTTAACACTATTGGGGACCTAAAACATTAAGTTGTTACCTAACACATCGATTCCAATAATAAGAATTGCAAAATCGTCTGAACGCTTGGTAATTCTCCCTTGTTGCTACCAAATCAGAATAGTATACTACCCCGGATGCGACCTGTAATGAATTTAACATGTCATCCCGTTCCCGCCGCCAAAGATCACACTCCCAGAGAACATGATGTGCTGTTTGATCGTATTCATAATTTGCAGTAGAACATTCACATAAGGGCGACGGCACTAATTTAAACGGACGGACGGACAGCGAAGTCTTAGTAGTAGAGTGCCTTTTTACCCTTTGGGTACGGTACCCTAAAAACCATCCGGAACCGTACTGGAGTTACTGAACTCCAGTGCGTTTCCGGATGGTTTTTTCGGGATGCGGTCTACGAGTCAGATGCCTAGCATTGCCCTCGCCATGGCTGTTTGCGCTACCTGGAGTTTACTTACGAGATTATATGTGAATTTTGTTCGAAAGTCTCATAATACCGCAGCTAAATAACAATACTATAGTGGTTTGTTGTGATCCTGGGAGTTACTGAGATAACTAGACGTAAGAAGCTCCAGCAGCTTCTAGCTTCTTACGTCTGTTACTGCGCGAGCAGTACTCCTTTGTATAGCTATGGCAAGCGCTTTCCTTCAGGTTAAAAAATACCTCTAAAATACATAAGCAAGCTAAAAAAATACAGAAATGATATTTTACCGAATGTTTCGTAATAAATGTGTTTATAAATGTATTCAATGTGCATTGTGCAGTGACTTATCGATTTTTTTAATTCAATAAAATTAATGTATTACTACGATTAACATTTGTGTGCATGAACAAGTCTGTTTGTCTTGGTCTGGATGTTTTCTATGTATTATGTGTATATATTTACAAAAAAAATGTATTTAAGTATAGTTTTGCTTAGTTTGGGACTGGATGGCGCTGTATAATTTGTGCAGGATTATTTATTATTTATTATTATATATTATGTGACTTTTTTTTTGTAATTTACGCAGGCAACTCTCGATGAATTCGCCATAGAAAATCACGTTGGCGTCCCATTACCAATAAAAAAAATGATTATTTTGAGGATACACGGGGATGAAGTCCGGGTTCATAAAATATAAAACAAAATTATAAATAATATAAAATAAATATTTTTTTTTTATACTACGTCGGGTGGCAGACAAGCATACGGCCCGCCTGATGTGAAGCGGTTACCGTAGCCATATTAACGCTTGCAACATAAAATATTGCTCGCGCGGCGCCACCCCCGCTGCCAACGCAGCATCTCCTTCCTTTCTTTCTGGTGACCTCACTCACTCGCAAGAACACAACAACTCTCAAGGGAATTGTTATTTGGCTGCGGTATTCTGTGAGGTGGAGGTACATTCCCCAGTCGGGTAGCTTACAATTACGCACCCTACCACTCTTTTCGCCAGAGCTTCGTTTGTCAGTCAGCAGGGTGCACCACGTGCAGGTGAAGTTGGCTTTGGTTCAAAGATCTTGATGAATTACTTACACCCCAATATAATATAAAACATAAAAAATAATACGAAAAACGTAGCTTTGTCGCACAGGTGCATCATGCATAAACTTTAACAATAAACACACTCGAATGCACATTTGTAATGATAATAAGTTGAAATATCAAATTATAAAGACCCCAAATGTATCTACACTAAATATGGACGCAGGAAAAGAATTCCACTCTTTATTTTTTCATGGGAAACGAAGAAATTAACCGGTCGTTGTGAATAGCTGGGATGTCAACCATTACTACGGCGAAGGACCTTTTAAGCAATATTTATTATGTGTTACAAAACACGAACGACCCGCCTTCATTACCGTATAGCCAGAAATATAAATATAACCCTTGTTTTGCTCACTTTTCTGTCATTCGTCAAGTTTTTTTTAACGATCTGCCTATTAGTTTTACTGGGTATTGTTTTCCATGTATCGTTATATTGACTACGATTCTTAGTAAAGAAAACGGTTTTGATAAATCGTTATTGCCACACTTCAGTTAACATAGAAATTATTAAGCATTAAAGTCAACTTTGAGCCGTGTGGTTTCCGGCAGACTAGAATAGAATCACTCTGTCTCTTCCCGTGGATGTCGTACAAGGCGACTAAGGGAAATACATTATCAAATATCGATCAGGCCTCCCCAACCCGTTTGGCCAGCATGGGGAGTGTAAGCCAAATCCTCCTTCCGTCTAGGACGGACGAGAGAGGGTCATGCTCCTGTAGTGGAGACTAAAATAGACCTGATGATGATGATGATGAAAGTCAACTTTACAATATACAACAAAATTACTTTACAAGCAATTTAGTGTTCTTTATTATTATTTTATCACCATGTATTCATTAAGTAATCGTATTGTACGAGTTCCTATGAATCTGCCAAATTATTTTTACCTTCAAGTCTGGAATGCTTGACCGAAAGATATCCCATTTGGGACCGCCATTGTACATAACATTTTTTGTCTCGTTATATTATTTTTTTAAGTACAATAAATACTTTACAACAACAACAACAAAATATCTTCATTTGGCACCTTTTTGTACACAGATGTATGTGTTATGTATATATTCTATGTAGTGTATGTTACGAGTATATATGAATTGTGTATTATAATGTATGATATGCATGCGTAAAATGAGAATAGATAGAAATAGAAATTTAAACTATGTATAGATTCTTTCTTTTAGCGTTTTTTTTCATAGTCGGGTTACATTATTCTAAAGCTTTTCTTGAATAGAATATAATTATTTACACTACACTGTCCCTATAACATTTTGATTAAGGCATCAGCTGTGGAAAACAATAATAGCCAATGTCTACTCGATAGTGGGCATCGCACCAAATATTATATCCTATGTACATTGTACAGTGTACAGCTGATGCCTTAATCAAAATGTTATAGGGACAGTGTAGTGTAAATAATTATATTCTATTCAAGAAAAGCTTTAGAATAATGTAACCCGACTATGAAAAAAAAACGCTAAAAGAAAAAATCAACTTCTTCTATTGTTGAAGTCGGTTAAAATGTAGCTTTTGTTACCCGGCCATAATAAATATGTCTAGACAAATTACACACGGCCATCTAGTCCCAAACTAAGCAAACCTGTACAAGGTTGGCTTAGTTATTTAGTTATGGATACTAAATAACTGATATAATACTTAAATACATATTTTTAGGGTTCCGAACCTCAAAAGGAAAAACGGAACCCTTATAAGATCACTTTGTTGTCCGTCTGTCTGTCTGTCTGTCTGTCTGTCTGTCTGTCTGTCTGTCAAGAATTTCTATGTCGAGAATGCGTGGAGGTATCAAGCTGAAATTTGAACTGTATACTCAGGTCTACGGTCCCATGAAGTTAAAAAAAAATCAAACTGCTAAGTTTACGTAGAAAAAAGTTACGGCCGTTTATTCAGCAAAAAACGCATATTTCGACACACTCAAGGGAATCAAAACCTATAGGGTACTTCCCGTTGACCTAGAACTATGAAATTTGGCAAGTAACACCGTTATAGACTACAAGTACAGGAATAAATCTCAAAACTATACATTTGTAAATACATCTTAAAAAATAGGGGGTCTATATTTTTTATAGGGTGTCGAAATTTCAAATTGAAACTACTAGTTCAAATGGGGTATCATATGAAAGGGCTTGATGTACACATTGCAAAATATATTTTATTTGTTTTTTTCGACGCATTATTTATTATTTATAATGAAAAATATCAAATTTAATAATGATACTACGCACCTACGGAACCCTCGGTGGGCGAGTCCGACTCGCACTTGTCCGGTTTTTTTTTTGTAAATACGTTCATATACTACATAGTAAACACCCATACCAAGACAATGAGTTCATGCACACATATATCTGTCTTGTGCGGGGATCGAACCTGCGACCTCGCAGTCAAAGTGGACATTGCTAACTATTCGACCACCGTGCTCGTCAATGCACAGGATTTGGGAAGAGCAAAAAAGTTAAACTCGCGTCAGGACACGTGGCCTGATCGAAAATTCGTAAGACGGAACGGCGCGGACCGGTGGCGCGGCGTATTAGAGGAAGTAATATCCCCCTCTCTTTCTACCGCACGGCGGAAATGTATGCTTACTCCTGCTGTTTATTTTTAATGTAATATACATTGTCATGTTTGTGTACGATAGCGCAGTAAATGAATATTGTATTTTACCACAGAAATGATAGTACTTTTAAACGACTATTTACTAATAAATAAAGCGATTCGTGCTAAATTATTCCCTAACCATTCCAGAATATTAAAAAATGCACAACGTTAATGTTCAAGATTTCACTTCTGCCAGCACCCCGGACTGCAACCCGTTTTTTTGCCCTCACTAACTTTTAAGGCCTAAAGATAAGAATAGGAAGGCGACCTTCAGCCATGTGTTTAATAATATTAAAAGTATTTTAAAATCAAGTTTAAAGCTCTTATAGCTTGGCTCGGTAATCCCTCTTCTAACGTGCTCATAGGCATACCGCGATGCCTTTATTTTTATAGATTTCAAAGTTACATACGAACAGAGAAGTTTGTAGAAAGAGTACAAATTCCTATAGTCCCATATATATATATATTTATATACACGCGTTTGGGTTGTAAGTGACTCTGCCTGCACGTGGTGCACCCTGCCGACTAGCGAAAGAGGCTCTGGCAAAAGAGAGGTAGGTCACAGTTTATTTGCAAGCTGCCCTGGGGCAGTACTGACTGACTGGGGAAGTACCTCCACCTCATACAATACCGCAGCCAAATAACAATTCCTTTGAGGTTTGCTGTGTTCTATTACCAGCGTCTGTAGTCTACGGTAACCACTTTATAACAGACGGACCTTAAGCTTGCTTAGCATCAGATATGATATAAAATTAGAAGCTGAAGAGAGAAATGAGAGCGTAGCCAAATAATAATACCTAGGCTTATTCTATTGCGCCTGAGTGAAAACATCAAAAACAAGGTTAAGTTTCGTGAGCAGAATGATACTTATATTGCATGCGAATGTAAACATGGGTTACGGTAACCACTTCAAATCAAACGGGCTCTATACTTGTTGGCATCGGACCTAAAAAAAATTAAATTAAGCATATACCATATATACCATTTTGTGTCATACGCAATGGAAATTATAATCGGTTTGTGAGTCAAAACTATGTGTTCATGACTGTACCTATATATTACTTATACTGTGCTGTAATAATAAATTTTATATATCTAAAGAAACATGACAGAAAATTGACAGGCCAATCCATAACGCGACCGAATGAATATTAAAGTACATTTTTATGTAAAATTTATCATCGACTGCATTCAACAAAAACATATCACAGCTAAATATAATTGAAACATTTATACGTGAAACTGCAACTATTTTTTATCCTGTTGTCATTGACATATTAGTAAATGGACTGTACGTTATTACTATTGAAGAATGAGGTGTAAATGCGTAACGATTAATAGTCCCGCATTGAAAGCCCGCATGTGATTGATGAGAAATCTTTGGTGTTATTTCTGCTGTTAGTGTTATTTGAATATTTTTCTCTGAAATATGTTATGCTATTGTTATTAACAGGTTTTCTGTCTACTCTCACAAGAAGCTTTGAGCAGGTAGTTCTATACATACTCAAAGACAACAACATTTAGTTACTAAATATCCGCTGTCTGACCGTTCATTTAAGGTCCGTCTGTCAGGACAGAACTATACCTTTAGACATTTAAAAATTTCACATAGCATTATTGTATTGACCGCTACAATAATACGTAATAAAAATAAAGTTGAAAATTAAAGGTGTTCCTTATAGAAGAAATTGTAACTATGTTACTTCTTTTTTACGGATAGCAGCTATTTCTTTATTTAGTTTCAAATAAATAAATTAAATTTACCAAGAGGAATTGCTCATTGAAAATCAATCAGTACTTTTTATATTAATAATAGCACAGGCAGAACCAAAAAATAGATAGATTTTCGTTCGCGATTTGTAAATTAGCAAACTGTCTCAGAGAATTCGAACAAAACATTATATGCAAAGCGCATAGATAACCCTGACAGAACCAACAACTGTTTGCAAGTTAATACAATGTCTAAAGTTAGGATAACTCCGTCTATACGGCTTCGGCGCTATCGACTCAATGCGATCTGCCAAGAGATGAAACATCGTTTATGTCTTTTACATTGTAAGAACCAGTTGTTTAAAAAAACTACACGACACGACACTTCCTTCGTAACTCAGCAATTTCCCATGAAAAAGTTATGATATTAATACCAATACTGCATCCATATGGATGCATCCTCAATTAATGTACTATAAGGTATTTATTCTGATTGAACGAGATTCAAAGGCTAAATTCAGATTAATTTTATTATAAGCTTTTATTTTGAGTCACCTGTCCATGTCTGTAAACAAATCTTATAAGTTAAATTCGACATATTTTTTAGTGTCTGTTAGACTTGAAAACTTTTACTCTCATTTGGTTCTCGTGACAATAAATGAATCACCGCCGTTATTAATCCAATATGGTGGCAGCTGCATAATAGCGATTTATATTTTTCGCAGTAACCTCTATGATTATGGGTCTCAAAGGGCTTGGTGAACGAAACACAGAAAATTTACTTTTTAACTCTTTTAAATTAACAACAAGACAAGCTTATTTTAAAAAAAAATATCTTGTTTATCCCCGCTGCTCTGACAAAATGTTAATAATTAATTAGCTTTAATCTTATATTAACTATTAATCTTGGATTACTGATTGCTGCGCTGACTAACCATTGATTTAAGGCGTGGATATTCATAAGCCGAAGTTAGACAAACCCCGATTCAATAACTCAATATACAATAAAAAACCAAGAAAATCGGTCGAGCCATTTATTAAGACACCGATTTTTATATAGATATAATATCACAACTGATTTTCTTACTTAGCTCTAGTACAAGAGACTATACGTCAATTAATGTTCAATGGCGTTTACCCTGATTGGACGCGTTCCGAGCATGTTATTAGAGGCCAGGCTATCGGCCGGGTAATAGCTGAGACGGGGAATAATAACAGAGGTGCACAGCCAATATAATTGAAACATCTCTGCTTGGGGCATTATATCATCAAGGAAATATTAGGGCGACCGATATTGTGCGGCAGTTGTAGTAGTAATGCGATTAAGGTATTGTTTCATTGGAGACTATACTGGACTCCACTAGCAGGTTCGAGAAATCTACATGTGCAAGTTTCTTGATAGTATTTCGTCTTCGCCATTTGCCCATTTCCTAAATGCAAGTAAGTAGATAAAAAAGACAAAGCATAATACTATAATTTATGTAAAAAAAGGGTAAGACGCGTCTAAGTGCATACAAGAATTTCATTTAATGTGCAATTGCAAAGTTTAAAAAACAGGACGTTCATCTTCGAAAGTTTGTTTTATGCCACGTTTACTTTCCTTACTACGTGACCATAATACACTTATAACTTATAGGTATATTGTTCTCAGTATATTGAGACGTGACTGTGGTCATTTGAATGGAGATTTTTGTGATTACTGACAATTTACGTTACGTTGGCATTTATCACGTTAGGGGTCTCACAAACTCGACGGCTTGACAAAGACGTACGAAACTTACTTGAAAACAATCCGATCAGGAAGTTCGGGGCCGCGGATCTATTTCGGAATGTATTGAGATCGATCAGTTATAAGAAAATTGTCCCGAAAAGTATATAAAAAATATTATTGCAAGTGTGCACACAAACTTAGTTGTATGAAGTGTCTTTTCTGCATTACCTGAATTGTTAATCGGCACGGTGCACTGTGGGTAAGTAAAGTTCACACTTGCCCTAAACATGACGATGGGACACTTAAGCTGCAATTATACTAATGACGATAGCTGAACAGTGAAGATATTTTCCATATAGTTTTATCATTACTTTACTGCGCTTGTTACGACAAATATGGTTTAAAAGTCTGTTTATAGTGGTTATAGATGGGACGTGGGTGTGATGTCGACCGTACAGGCACGACCATCGTTGTAATAATATGCCGAAATATATAAGAGATTAGCCGTGTGGTTTCCGGCAGACTAGAATAGAATCACTCCGTTTCTTCCCGTGGATGTCGTACAAGGCGACTAAGGGAAATACATTATCAAATATCGATCAGGCCTCCCCAACCCGTCTGGCCAGCGTGGGGAGTGTAGGCCAAATCCTCCTTCCATCTAGGGCGGACGAGAGAGGGTCGTGCTCCTGTAGTGGAGACTAAAATGGACCTGATGATGATATAAGAGACGTGACAAATGTTACATAATGAGACGGTTATAAGAGAAGTTCAGACAACAACTTATGGCGAATCTGTCGCGTGTGCGACCCGACTATAACGGGAGGAGAAAAGTAGAGATGTACTTTTCTCCTATTCAATGTAATCTGGACTTTTTGGCGGAAACATGTTAAGCAAAGTTGTGCTACTAAACAAATTGTCATAATTTTATGTATATATAATATATAGATAATATAATGCCGTGTGGTTTCCGGTAGACTAGAATAGAATCACTTCGTTTCTTCCCGTGGATGTCGTACAAGGCGACTAAGGGAAATACATTATCAAATATCGATCAGGCCTCCCCAACCCGTTTGGCCAGCGTGGGGAGTGTAGCCCAAATCCTTCTTCTGTCTAGGACGGACGAGACAGGGTCGTGCTCCTGTAGTGGAGACTAAAATGGACCTGATGATGATGAGATAATATAAAGAGGAGCTCGATGGCGTCGTTAAGCGTGTCAGTCTAATCGAACACGCAAGTTAAGCAACTTCGACCGTGTAGCGTGTTCATGAATTAGTTTATTTACCTGGATCTCCTCCGTGCTTTGGAGGGTACATTAAGCCGTCGGTCCTGGCTGTTGTCATTAGATGATAGTCGTTAAGCCAAGTCAGAGGCTTGACTGAAAAACACTGGCCTCCGTCAACCCGCAGTTGAACAACGTGGTGGAGTATGTTCTAAACCACTTCGATTGAGAAGACGCCCATATCCCAGCAGTGGGATGAATAAGGGTTGAAGACGAATGTATATCAATGCTGCTTCATAGATTCAAAGATAGTGCATCATTATGGTGCATGATGGTGATTATGAGTGTTTAAATCTCCGCTGTCCAAGAAATCGTTCAATACAGCAATAAAATAGCACTATCGGTTATACTATTGAGATAATACAAATAATTGGGGAACAAAAAGATTCCTCGAGAAAATTTTCGGCATGTCCCTGAAGCCGGGAATAACATGAAGAAATAACACAAAGACAGGCTCTAAAGGACTTTGCTTCCAGAGCCGTAAAGCTAAAATAATCAATGGCCGTAATATACTTACTCCAAAATTACAAGAAAATTACAAAGTAAGTCTATCAATCTAGTAATCATCAAATTAATATAAATAAATTAACGTTTGTGACATAATCTTCTAATTTGAGACAGTAAATATGTACCTTTCGTAATGTATTAATAAGAAAAGATGTCGCGATATCTATCGCTATTGTTCTGCGATATAATCTCACTTGTAATATTTATGGCCGTAGTACAACGACGTAGAACGCCAGTTAAATATATTCCAATATGATACCTAGATTATTACTGAAGAATACTTATAGAAGAGTAGATAGGTTATTACTGCAAGTGACGTTAAAATGTCGCACACGCCAGAGTATAGTATTAAAATGTTACACTGTGTTAATGTAATATAATAATTACATTAACACAGTGTAACAGTGTAATTTGCGAGGACAATATGCGAATGACCGAGTACTAAAAAAGATATTTGCTAAAAAACAATCATTATATTTGTCATAATGTTATAATGAAACACTTGTACTGTTCCACGTAATAATATTTAATTTTACCGACCGGTTTCGCCGCTATGGTATTGTCAATGTAAACAGATGGTATGATAATAATGTTCCACCAAATGCCAACAATCAACAGTATCAACTTCATTATATTTGTACTTTAGATGGCTACAGAATTATTATTTGAAACACTCCGTTTCTTCCCGTGGATGTCGTACAAGGCGACTAAGGGAAATACATTATCAAACCTCGATCACGCCTCCCCAACCCGTTTGGCCAGCGTGGGGAGTGTAGGCCATATCCTCCATCTGTCTGGGACGGACGAGAGAGGGTTGTGCTCCTGTAGTGGAGACTAAAATGACCTGATGATGATATAAAACCCGAATAATGATCACTATACTTAATTTTTCTTAATTTAATTTACTTATAGCGTATAAATGCACAATCGTGATAGTGTTTGACAAATTGGCTCGATTCTATCACGGCACATTTAACATTTAATTGGTATAATGGAAGTAAATTAATAAATATAAATGTTAACTTTGAAATTGAATAATCGTGAAAGTTATAAAAAATATTAACGCATACCTAAATAAGAAAATTTTAACATTGCTTTATCGATATTTCGATTCTCAAATAGTCTTTTATCGATCCACAAAATATCAAATTTTATTTTATCTATTTCTAACATTGCATTAGCAACAGTTCGATTCTCAAATGGTCTTTTCTCGATTCTCAAAATGTCAATTTTTATTTTATTTATTTTGTAAATGTACAACTTCATAAAAGCGACAGAAAGAAAAACATAAAAATGGCATATTTTATCAAATAAAATGACTTAAAGGTTAATTGGGGCACCTTGTTTATATAATGATATAAATTCTTGGATTAATTGCAATTAATTATTAAGTAATTAACACCTTGTGAGAACATTTTTGTATGTATGCGATCTGCTGGACGGCGGTCTTTATACAATTCAGTTCGCTTTTGGTAACTTGCTCGTAGTTAAAGCAAAACAAGCTTGTGTTGTGAGTGTAGTGGCAGCCCTACCGCTAATTAAGAGTCATTAGTTATTGCAAGAAAAGGACGAGAGATTGACTACTATTCTTATTATGTCATCATCATCATTATCATCAGCCTGTATCTACCCACTGCTGGATATAAGCCTTCTTCAATTCCTTCCACCAGATACGATCCTCCGCCTTCCGCATCCAGCCGCTCCCAGCCGCTTTCTTAAGGTCATCGGACCATCTAGAAGGAGGGCGCCCAACACTTCGTCGTCCTACGCGCGGCCTCCACTCTAATACCTTCCTCCCCCATCTGCCATCACTTACTCGGCAGATGTGACCGGCCCATTGCCACTTCAGCTTACAAACTCTGAAGGCTATGTCGACAACTTTGGTTCTCCGTCAAATTTCTTCGTTCCGGATTCGATCCCGCAGAGAAACCCCGAGCATAGCCCTCTCTATCGATCGCTGCGCGAACTTTTGCCTGTGGCCCAGTCCGATGGTCAGTGTCCAAGTCTCTGCACCATAAGTCATCGCAGGGAGAACGCAGTGGTTGAAGACTTTAGTCTTCAAGCACTGGGGTATCTGCGCGGCGAAGATGTGACGAAGCTTTCCAAAAGCTGCCCAGCCCAGTCGAATGCGTCTATCGATCTCTTTGTTGAAATTACCCCGGCCAAGCTGTATGGAATGACCGAGATAGACATAGTCTTTAACCACTTCAATAGCTGCATTCTCTGCGATAACCGGGCTAGGGATGACAAAATCGTTGTACATGAATTTTTCGTATTGTCGAAATTCATCCCCAGCCCCACACGTCGAGATGACTGACTAACATACGACCGTGATCCTCCAGCGTTTCAGCCATTATGGCCACGTCGTCGGCGAACCGAAGGTGTGAGATGGACTCGCCATTCACATTGACGCCCCGTTTTTTCCAGTCCAGCGTCTTAAATACGTCTTCCAGAGCAGCGGTGAATAGTTTTGAGGAAATGACATCTCCTTGACGTACTCCCCGCTGCAGCTGGATAGGCTTAGACTGCTGGTCCTGGACGCGGACAGTCATTGTTGCAGAGTTATATAGCCATCTCAGCACCTCGATATAGCGGTGGTCGACTTGGCTTCGCTGTAAGGATTCCAGAACAGACCAAGTTTCGATGGAGTCGAAGGCTTTCTCGTAGTCCACAAAAGCTACACAGAACTTTATTATGTATCTCGTTGTTAAAGCAGCATATATCGCATTTAACGATTGAAATCTTGGACTAAAATAATGTAGGTCTTTGTGCTCTGGGATCTTAGGCTATTACTGCGTCGCGTACGGCGGGGTTTACGTGATTCAATCGAAGTCACGATTGTCATAAAATAATGACGTGTATTATTGCAGTACCACAGTATAAGTTATAGTACTACGTACAGTATGACCACTCCCTGCCGCTCTCTCGTGTCGACCTCACCTCCCCTGTGAGACAAATCTGGAACGGTTAGTATGGCGCTGCACGCACACATGCTCATTCACGCTCTGCACAGACGTCGTTGTTTATGTAGTTGTCCACGACGCGACATATGCATGGAGTGGCCGGGGAGTGGCTGTACTAAGTATCAACTGGAGTCACAGTAACGTGTGATAATGGAGCCGTATAAAAAATTTAGATGATAAGTGTTGTACCGAGCATCATATTTTATCTTCAATACAATACAATACTTTTTAATGCACCTAATAAATTTTACATCAAAAATACTAGATTTTTAATATCACTTATACAGTGGTGAAACTTACTAGTGTTAGACGAGTGTTGTTTCTTTTTGTTGTTTGCCGCTCGTCGGCTTGCGCTCGTAACTCTGCGGGTCTCTCCTCACTATGCTAGGCGATCCTACTCGCTTACGCATATTTTTTATAGAAAATAGTTGCTTATTTTGATTTACATCGATGTTGAGTTGCCGCGACGTGGCTTATTATTTTTTAAACATTAGGCGCTAGAAATGCGTACGCTTGATAGAAATTGGCTATCGTACCTAAATTACCTTACGCATGTATTTAAGCACATTATATAACTATAGACCTATTTCAATATTACCAGTCTTTAGCAAAGTAATTAAAAATATTAATAGAATTTATGTAAAAACGCTTACTAAGTAACTACCGACTACATGAAGGGCAAAAATGTATGGCCAAACTTCAATGCTGCATATCAAATGAAGAGTTCTATCGACAACCTAATCGACGTACTGCTGTGCGTTGATTTGTGTTTACAAGTAATAATATTTTATTAATTCAACGTGAGTCAGCGCAGTAAGCTGTGTTAGTGCTACTGAGTTGGTGCACGAAATTTTACAGTTTCCCATCTGTAATATATTCCTTCACTAGTGATGAAATATATTACGGAATGGTATTCCATCTCATATCTATTGATATGAGTAGTGAAACTTGTTTCGTAACATAATATAGAGACAGCTACCGTACCATCCCTACCTGGTAATTTCAACAAATTCGTGATACCCGACCAAGTTGCGATAACTATCTCTATTGTGTGGCGCCATACAACTCATCTCGCCTTTATTTATCGTCGTATTATCACGTCGGACGCCTGTTTTACGGTCAAATGTTATGTATAACAACAGAGTTTATTCAATAAATTGGTTGCAGGCCCTTTGTTAACACTTTCACTGTGTCGATGTGTGATTCATTACTGTTTTGTTACTATTGTGATAGAGTTAAGTTATTAGTAGTGCTGTTTAATACATTTTGTGTTACAATTTGATACATATATATATTGATAAAGCTATTTTACGGTATCCATGTGTGATTCATTATAGTTTCGTTACTATTGTGCTAGAGTTAAGTTACTATTAGTGCAGTTTAGAATATTTTGTGGTACAATTTGATACAGATATTAGTTTGGTAAATCTATGTCACCGTCATTCAGTGACTTATCATAATTATCAGCCTGTATCTCTGCTGGATATAGACTTGCCATAATAAATAATATTTTTTTATTTATTTTTTTATTTTATTGAACAACACATCTTACTTCATACATTAACATCATATTATAATCCACAAAACAAAAACCTCGCAGGGTTTACCCGTTTTGTGGGGAGTCGCTATGTGTATATATATAACTAAAACATTATTATTTAATTATCTTGTTTTAAAAGATTTGGATTTCTTAAGTAAATTTTTTTAAATTTGCCTTTATAATGTATAGAGTTCGAGTATAGATTTTGTAATTCTTTTGGCAGTTCATTTAGGTAGTATGGTATCACATAATTTAGTTTTCTGTTTCCATACACATTAGTAGCTTTAGGAAGGATATATTTCAAATTGTTGCGATTTAATTTTCTCAAATTTTTTGGTCTTTGGTATTCCTTGCAAGATTCCAAATTAAATTCCACCAAGTTACTAAATTTAATTTTGTCAAATACGTTTACTACATTACAATATTGAAATAGTCCCTGATCATCTTTCTTATATTTAATTTTAATATACTTTGGGACTATGATTTTTAATAATTTACGTTGCAACTTATAAATGTCCTCGATGTAAGTTTTATATGTTTTACCATAGCTGCTTATACCGTAGCCGATAACAGACTCTGCAAGTGACATATAAAGTAATCTTAGGGTTTTATATGGGAGTTTGTATTTTAATATTTTAAGTTTGCTTATAACCGACCTGAGTTTAGCGCATACATGGTCTATATATATATATATAATAAATAAATATTTCTGGACAATTTTACACAGCGCCATCTAGTCCCAAATTAATCACAAAGCTTGTGTTATATGTACTGGACAACTGATAAATGTACTTAAATACATTTTTTTTAAAATACATACTTATAATACATAGAAAACAACCAGACCAAGACAAACAGAAATGTTCATGCACACAAATGTTTGCCTTGTACGGGAATCGAATCCGCGACCTCGGAGTCAAAGTGGCCATTGCTAACCATTCGACCACCAAGCTTGTCAAGTCAAATGATCCTCCGCTTTCCACATCCAACCGCTATTAACTACTTTTTTGGGATCGTTGATTGGTCCATCTTGAGATGGGGAGCTCTACGCTTTGTCGCCGCATACCAGCCTCCACTCTAGGACTTTCCTCTCCATCTGCCATCGTTGACTCGGCAGATGTGGCCAGCCTACTACCACTTCAGCTTATTGATTCTGAGAGCTATGTCGACTTGGTTGGATTGAGTCTCCGCCGAATTTCTTCGTTCCGGATTTGATCCTTTAAAGAAAGAAAACATATATATATTACACTATGTGAGTCAGATAGTTTATATAGTTCAGATAGGTTTCTAGTCTTAATTAATCTTAATAAAAGTTGTTGCTTATGAACACTCGAATTTGTTTTAAAGATAGTTTGTTTCAAAGTTGCACTGCATGAACAGTAAACGAATTAAAAAACATTTTTTTGATTTATGAGTAGAAATATCGAATGCATCTATCGATCTCTTAGTTAAAATTATCTCGGCCCGGCTAGACGTAGTCTTTAACTATAGCTGCATTCTCTACGATTACCAGCTAGGGACGATGAAGTCGTTGTACATAACTTTTGTTTGTCAAAATTCATTACTAACCCCACAAAGCCATCAAACTCCTGGTCCACGCGGCTGTTGCGGCCCTTTTATGAATGACAGAATAGGCTATTTGACCAACATTGTTTTCGGTTCGATATGTAGGGACGTCTCAATAATATAACCATAGGTGAAAGAATTACGATACCACAAAAATGTCTCGAGATATATTAATTTCATATGAAAATCACAATTTTAGACTTTCCCGTAAACGCTCCATACAAAAGGTTACTGAGTTATGACGTCACAGGTTTGTATTTTGTATACATCAAACCAGAAATTCGTACGATAGTTATGTTAAATATTACGTTTATGTAATTAGTATCATAATAAAAGTTATACTTTTAAAATGGACTTTCCCGCTAAACTATGATCGACCCTAAAAAAAGTCGGACGAAAGAATGAAAGTTTACAGATCTTTATAGTTTTGTGTATTTTACGATATTGTTAAACAATCATTTATACAATTTTTGAACATTGTCAAATAGTCTATTAAACAGAACTTGCAACTTCTTATCCAATATTCATCGCTAGGTTACGTAAAATCCGTTAAAATTAACGGTCGAATAAAATAGATTTAAAAATCCTAAATTACGAATTTACGTTTCACTGCGGGCTTTATTTTCTGCGTATCAGTGCAGATACACTTCTCACTGTATAATATAATTTTATACAAGTATACCACTAATACAAACCAGAATACCCCCGCATAACGTTGCATATTTGTATAAATACTACCAAATTAATAATCGACTTGATCCTGATAAATGTAACCGATAGAACTCTCCAAATTCGAAAATTTAGTGTTGCACGTATCCTTTTATCGATATCGAGCACTACCGACTATAGTGGAACGTCGTCATAATTCATCTTAGAGTTATTTATCGACTATTATCGTTCGCACACGAAACGGTAGCTCCCGGGGCTTTCCAACGGTAATAGTATTGACGTGAAAATTGCAAGGAAAAATAGGAGACCTTACAATTTGTGTCACCTTCCTCACGTTGTTACGACAAGATTAATAGTTTCTTATAATGAGGTTAAAAATACTAGTTCTTGTTACACTGTAGTTACTAGTTAGTACCATCTTAGCGGTCGCGAGGCATATGACAAGTAACTGCGTGGAAAGATAATTGCTTAATTATCTACAGGTTGTTATGAAGTTCTCATGGTTTGACAGCTTGTCTAATCTCATATATTTATTTCAATTTCTACTCATCAAGTCTTCAAAGAAAATTTCTTTAAGATAGAATAGTTTATCACTCAAGTCAGCGCAGATAAAGTTAAAATTATACCCACAGACATTTAATATAGTAAGCAGACTAAACATTAGAAGTTTGAATGCACGCCAAAACAAACACACGTAAATATACACGTAGACACACAACCGCAAATACAGGGACGGAGTTACTAATCACGAAAAAAATATTCACAAAAAAACTAAATCTAAAACAAATCGCACATCGATCATTATAGGAATATCCTAATGCAATAGTGTAGTATTCCTATTATCACAACTTGTAATCTATTACCAATAATACTTAGAACTATTTAATTGTTTTGAATCCATTCAGAGTACAGGAGATGAGCTCTTTCACTATAAGGTTTATTAAGCTAATTTATAAGGCTATAACGCTGATTGATATTGAATATGTCTACAGTTATAATCATTAACTATTAATAGCCTTATTTTAGAGTTATTATCAATGACTATTAATGTATTTTTTTAATTATTCAGCCAGGATTTAAAAATTTTATAGTAAGTAAGTTAAGCGTTCCTTTAACGCGTACGCATTTTTTTTATACTACGTTGGGAAGCAGACAAGCATACGGTCTGAGTGAATCTGTTACCGTAAAAGCGCCCGCACGCCGCCATCCCCGCTGTTAACGCAGCAACATGACTCGCAGGAACACAACGATCCTGAAAGAAATTCTTATTTAGCTGCGGTATTCTGAGAGGTGGAGGTACTTCACCCAGTCGGGCAGCGTGAGACGTGTTGATAGCCCTGAGTGCAGAACATGCAAAGGCTCTAACGAGACCATGAAACACTTGATATATCATTGTGACGCCCTAGGCTGCAAACGAATGGAAATCCTAGGAAAGGCATACCCGGACCTGGAGGACTACAAGGTCTTTCCAATAAGCGGCATACTGAAGTACATAGAACATGTCTCCAGACAGTCGGAGGAGAGTGACTATAGGGTTAGGGAGAGGACAAAAGATCCATGAAGGTCCATGTGTCGCCGGTGCTGCAGCCCTGGATCCACTCTAAGATAAGATACCTTCAAGTGACCATAATAAGCTGCGGCAAGCCACTTAGGATCCAACTATGCAAAGACATAAAAACGACAGTACTTGTAATACATACGCTGTACATATAGTAAATCGTCAAACGTTTTCAAAGATCAATTAAACGGACATTACTTAGTTACGGTAGAAATTATAGCAGTTATAATTAAATTTATATCTTTAAATTACTAAACCTGAAATCGGCAATGGTCAAAGGCATCGTAAACATACAATGGAACGTCAATATTAGTACCATTAAAGTCATTCTACGAACATTAATGACTATGCTTCGACTGTATCTGTCTATATGTACAATGTCAATGAGTTATAGCGTCGTAAAGAGACTGCCACGCGTCATTGCAGTAGTGATGGGACGGTATGATGGATAGCTTGTCGATAGAATGGATAGCATGTCTGACGCTGATGAACTGGGGATAGTTACAGACGTGCCACTGTCAGGCAGCGCTGCATGATGAATAGTTCGTGGAATAAATGGAGAGTTCAAAGTGAAGTAGCGGGCGTGATGCGTCTATAAAAGTTAGAGATGGGACCGTGTGATATCGATAAATTTTGTAGATTTTGATATGATTATGTTTAAAACAATGAAAACACGGAGAATTTCAAGTTTATTAATACTAATAAGTTCGATGTTATTTACAACGATCTTAGTAAATCAATATATAATATATTCAGGTCATTTTTCATTTTTTATACTATGTGCTTTTTTATACCTGCCCGGGTGATATAAAAAAAATGCTGCCACTGCTGGAAAATCGGTTTCTTCTCAATCGAAAGTAACTAAATGTGTAACATATATAAATTACTCTAGCACTAAATAAAACAATAATAAATTACTCTAGCACTAAATTGTCGAATCCCAATTTCAATTGCAATCCAAATAAATAATGTTCAATCAATCGCTTACTTCAAACCGATTTTATCACGTCTAGCCTATTTCAGTTAATTCACTATTTATGTAACTAATAATTCAAACGGTAGACGTGTATTAGTGAATTGTTGCCTAATATGAAAATCACAATGTATGGTTATCGATTTCGTGAAACACTAACTAGACTTAAGTATGATTTAGGAGGTAGTGTTGGGAATTGCGATAATTCTGACTAAAGTCGAATACTACTGTATGGATATTTATGTTATTCAGTGCGAGAAATATTGCTTGGGGTGTAAGAGCTCATTACGATCTTTAGTGCCAAAGCCAATAAGAGATTCTGGCAAAAGAGATGTTAGGTATAGCGTATTTGTAAGCTACTGTAGCCAAATAACAATTCCCTTGAGTCTTGTTACATTTCTGCGAGTGAGTTTAACACAAGAAAGGAATGAGTTCCTGCGTTGGCAGGGGGAATGGCTTAGTAAGGAAAGTTTATTTACTATTGTAAAGTAAATTATTAGTTTCTAGACAAGGTTTAAAAAATTTAAAACTACAAAGACTAAAAAAATATCCGATTAAGTAAACTTTCATATCATGTAGTGGTAATAAATCGTCGAATTAATTGACAAGAAACCAGGTCCCATTATAACGCGTCGGTGACTGATCTAGATAGAACTTTTGGTTCGATATTACAGTCGGTATGGGCTTCAATTATTCATGCTTATCTGACAAACGCAGATCTGGTGTGGAATAGACGGGATTGGTATAATAGACGAGGTTCCGTAAAGGCGGGTGTACGTGATAGCATTGTTACCGGAGCTCTGTTTTAGGAATCAGTAAAGGATATAACTTGTACAAGCTGAAAATTGTTGAGCCTACAACGCCTCTTGGTTCTTGTTTGTTTCAAACTTCATAAAAGTGGAATAGTTATGCAACTATCGAATTGTATTAAAAAAAAAGGTTGGTAAAACTGGACGAAACTCAAACCACCATAGTGCAACCAATTTCTTTTTTGTGTTTTAAGCGAATAAAACAAAATATAATCCCAGGTCAATGTTTTCTGTTCATGTTTTTTTTTAATCACACACGTCAAGTTCTAAACGAACATAAAGCCTGCTATAGTTGCAACTGCAGTTGCAATAGCCTAAAGAAGCTTACTATATAATAAGTATTGCTCACGCACTGACATCTCACATCTACAGACACTTACTCACAGACCCATAATTCAGAGATATTATTATTGGGTGTGATCTCTTGTACTGTTAATCTATGTCCAGTGCTCAAAACATATACGACGCGCCTGGTGTAAAATGGCACTTGATAAACAAAGAATATAGCTCGAACGATGGCACCCCTGAATCACCGTAGACTATAGAGGCATACAATATAAGGAATAGAGCTCGAACGCTGACTTCCTCGTCGCCAACGCAGCATCATCTCTTCTTGCACATCACTCGAAGGAACACAACAATTCTCAAGGGTATTGTTATTTGACTACTGTCTTTTGAAGTGAAAATACTTCCAGTCGGGCTTGACACTCTAGCTATATTTCAACTGAACCTTGTTTACTAGTCAACAGGTTGCTCCACGTACATTTGATCTTAGTTTAGGCTCTAAGATGAGGGTACGATACCTATGTCCTAAAGAAATAACTTTAAAATCAATTTGGTTTATACACACAACCTTATTATCGATAAATATCACATCACTATCGAAGTAACACCAATGGTGCCATTGTCCCCGCATATTATCACTTCATTTGGCATACACACGTAATTTATTAGGACAATAGACAGATTTAAGGGTATCCAACAATGGAATACTATTTCGCCATAGATTTATAGAGAATCTCGAAGATAGTGGGCCAGTTCTGTAAGTGCATTCGTGATAAATTGTTTGTACGATCCACTTTCGAGGTAGGCGTTATTTTGTTATTCGACTCAGTTATCGATGTTATAGCCTATTTTCGCAACTTTGCAACGTCTCTATAATGTAGAGTTGGAAGTTTGAATTGTTGTAACGTGGTGTAAGTTTTATGACGCAAAAACGAGTTGCTATCTTCTTCTTTTTTATAAATGAAAATTGAAAGGTAACCGTTACTGACTGATCTATCAACATATAGCTCAAACCACTGGACGAATAGAGTTAAAATTTGGATATTATGAGATACGCATCCGCTAAGAAAGAACTTTAAAAATATTCACTGGATATCGGGATACGCGCTCATAAAATTACGGGCTCAAACTAATAAAATCATAGAATTTCAATGTCTGTCTGTTTGTATTTCGTTTCTACGCACATACGCATATCTATTGAATTCAAAATTTAATAGCTATAAGAAAGAGACGTTAGTCAGAATAACATTGTAGTATTTATAATACACGGAAGAGCTATAGCTTAACTTGCGTGTTACATTAGACTGATACGCGCAACGACTTCATCGATCTCCGTGCTTCGGAATGTATATTAAGCCGTCGGTCACGGGTGTTGTCATTGGATAACATTTAATAAAAAATTCACAATGTTTCGAGTTAAAATCCGAAAAATACAACATTCATTCATTTGCATAGCGACGAAATTACCGATGTTTTTTTATCTTGCCCATTCCATGTAAAGACTTTCGCACAAATAATTATATAATTTTTCACATTTGACAAGCTACATGTTATCATTATGTATTAAGCTATTATGTTAGCATTATGTGTAGGTAACACATAATTTTTAAAACAATGTTTTGAGTCTATTCAAAAATATAAAAGAATCCATTCATCGGGTTTTGTTCCGGAGCTCCAGCTGCCGATATTAATATTATTAATGTTTGCTTCATGCTTTCATAAGAATCATTATTCTTAACTCTGCAACACGTCTGAAAGATCACGCAATATCTCTGGAATATGAATGTTGTAATGATATTAGAAATCGACATCAAAATTCTTGAAGATGGACGTCATTGATATTGGGATTGGCGACCCCTTGGTGTTGCTGATCTCCATGAGCGGTAGTAATTGTCTACCTCTCTTAAAAAAAATATTCGCTCGACATCGATGAGGATTTCACCTACGTCATTGCAAAATATTAGTGCATCGACGAGGCGAGAACCTGGTTAGTAAGTTGATGCACTGCTAAATGGACCTCTACTGATGATTGTAATAAATCGGCAAAAAACAGACGTCTTCGCCTCCCGTGCCTCTAGTCACGAAGCCTAGCTCAAATATCACACATACGCTCGCAGCAACTGTTTGATCATTAACAGTAATGGCACAAAATACAAGAGAGTACTAATGATCCAAGCAGTAACCACGTTCGGTGCGTCATATACGAATTAACATTAAAAAAACGGAATTTGTCCTCAAACTAGCCATATTGTAAAAGGTATCTTTGTTTTCTCGACATTATTTAATAGATGACAAATATAAATTAAAACAAGGATATACCGAAAGACATTTTTAAACAAGTTTAAAAAAAAGGATTCGTTCATTAAGCACTTTCTTTTGACACCCATATCATATGGGTTTATGTGGAGATTAAAAATCGACATTTTATGGTGGCTGCTGTCTTGGATTAAAAATGGCGATATTTAAGAGATTGTTCATTATCATGAGTACCAAATAAGAATTCTAAAGTTCAGATTAATCGGACACTGAGAAGTAATTAAAATTTAACTAGCAAGATTTGAATACAGACCCTGCAGTGAAACTAAATAAAAATTTGTAATATAATCTTATTTCATTGTTAAATGAAATTGATCTAACAAAAACTAACCGCCTAAAGCTTTGGAAGATCGCAACTAAATAGCTAATGCTTTCTGATTATAGATACAGAAGTTCTAAAATTGCTACCTAATGGAATATCTGAATGGAAAGTACACCTATTATTAAACATAATAAACGAGCTGAAAGTGTCAAAATACTAAAATTACTTTCATTATTCACAGCTACAGCTTACTAAAATATCTGCACGGTCTACATTGGCTCCCCGCAGTTACCTTAGCAAATAGGAGCTGATGTAGTAACAGGTTAAATCTAATTTCATCGATAACAAACTGTGCCATAACTAAGGCCACATCGCATCGGAAATTACATCTCTAGCATAAATGGCGTCGCTTAAGAATACTCATGTTCACATTATTAGGAGGTGGTACAAGCGATGAGCGAGTTTCTTATTGGCAGATACCTTAATAATTAAGGTATCTGCCAAAAGTATAAGAAACTCGCTAATGTAGACAGATAAGGTATTAATTATACTTTTGGCAGTTACCTTAATTATTCTAAAAATCTTATATTAAAAAAAAATCATACTCAAATATTAAAAAGATATTTTGTAATGAACACATTTTTTTAAAATATTCTTTATAAATTATAGACTACCTGGTTTCCTTATCCTTTAACTAGGTACTCAAGATCAAAACGTGGGCCGAACGAGGGTTATACACGAGCATAATTTTGTAAAATGTGGAAGGGTATATCCTCCCTCCCTCGGACAGGAGGATATTTATTTATAAAAATAATGGTAGCACACATATCAACTTGTAAACATATTATCATATCGATAAACTCGAGCCGTTCGATACTTTTTGTATGACATATTTCCCAACCGCATTGCAGATGTCAATGAGTATCGTTATGAGCCTTGTGTCGGAACAAGCTCACGAACCTTGTGTTGCGTGTTTTTCATCATTTAATCCTTGTTTGTTTTAATATTATGAATAGCATGTGATATTATTATAGTATAGAATTGAAACTAAAAAAATTGTAATACATTTTTACTTGTTTCAGGTAAGAAATATAAGCCAGAAAGTAAACTTTCAAGAAATTACTTCATAGAATCATTTGGTGTGCATGTTTGTAAGTTGAAAATAAAAACGCTATCTCTTATAACTTTCAGTGATAGTTTAAATAGAAGTAAGTAGCGACTGCAATTTATACTGCATACCATTATTATTATACGGATGCACATGGTTAGCGGCAAGTTTTATTGCCCTGTATTATTTTTTATTGCCTAAGTTAACACTATCGTCGATATTGTCTTGTGTAGTTAGACGAACCATCTGACATAAGCTCTTTACTGTCTTTACCGAAAAATGTTTATTTCGACGAAGCGTTAATAAATATAGACCGTCAAGGAATGACAGCAAAAGCAGCGCTAATCCAAGTGATGATGATCCCCACTTTTTAGTCACTCTAATCAGGCGAATTGGAAACATTTTGAATACAATTCTGTGTTAGCACACAGAATTTAAATTAAAACCTAACTATATTTTGAATAACTTATAATTTGATAGGAAATTGAATATTCTTATTCAGACTATATTTATTCAGACTAATCTGAACAAATATAGTGATTAAATTGAAATCAAAATTATTTAAAAATTTGTTGGTAAGGTTTAATGTACAGACAAGGGTCAGAAGTGCAGCTGGTACTTAACCTTTGAATGAAATATGTATGTATTTTGTTATTATTTTATTAATTAATTTTTAGAGAGTGATTAAAACTTCAAACAAAATAAATAATAATAATAATGTCGTAATATATTATTTTATATAACAATAAAGGTAAGATAGTGCACTTATGATCCTTGACTGTAATTAGGGCAAAATACTAATTAAAATAACTGCCAGTAAAACAGACAAACTTATGCCTTCCAATAATGTCATTTAAAAAACATCATGTGACAATGCTAAATTACAAATCTTATCAGTGAGCGGAACTATTTCCCCTAATGAAATTTAATATCTCTCAACGCTTGTACCAAACAACAAAATCAGTGCACACGCACTCCCCACCATTATATCTATTTGCGACACCTCCCACTCATTAAGTAGAAGGTAGATCCCTATTCCCCCCACTTGGGTAAGAGTGGGAAGGCGTAACGAAGTGGGTAATCTACTCGGTTTCACGCGCATGTGCGCGCACTATTAACTATATTTTATCATCGTAATGCTACTTGATTATACGGTTTATTCATGTTACTAGGCAAAGTTAATTCTAATAATATAATAAAGGTAATGCATAGGCACGGTAATCAGAAACATAATTCTTTGTATTCCAGTGATAAACTAAATGATAATTATTAGTGTTTGGACCACCTCTTGCAACTTATTGTTAAAATCGTTTTTTGTTTTGTAAAAATATTACTCAGCATTAATATGTACGTTATCAGACATTTTGCAACATACGTAAATAGTTTTCGCTCGCGACTTATTATCTCGGTAAATCGTGGGAATTTTCAAAAAAAAATTCTATGCGGTTGCCGATGGGTCTGATTTAAAAGTTGCATTTAAATCACTTAATATTAAGAAAAGGCTGATCTATGGGGCATTTCCGTACATATTATAAAATCTTTATTTGACATTGTTGCTCCCGCCTTAATTGTGATATTTAATAGATGTATTGATTGTGGTGTGTTTCCTGACTTGATGAAATTAAGCAAAATTATTCCTTTGTTTAAATCAGGTAGTACATTAGACCCCACAAACTTCAGACCAATATCAATACTACCTACATTTAGTAAGATTTTTGAAAAACTAATTCTCGCTCAGTTACTTAATTACTTTAATGAAAATAATCTGCTGCACACTAAATAATTCGGTTTCACTCATGGACGGTCAACATGTGATGCTGGGGTAAAATTACTAGACTGTATATATGAGGCTTGGGAGGAGTCACGGGACGCATATGGGGTGTTTTGTGACTTATCTACGGCTTTTGATTGTGTGCAGCATGAAACTCTAGTCAGAAAATTACACCACTATGGTATATGAGGCATCGCTCTTGATCTTCTTACTTCTTATCTGGGTGATAGGGTTCAGAAAGTAGATGTTAATGGAAAGCGATCACATGGAACAACTGTAGCGATGGGGGTGCCACAAGGCTCTATTTTAGGCCCTTTCCTATTTCTCGTGTACATTAATGATCTACCAAATCTTGTAAAGAATAATCACGAAATAGTATTGTTTGCAGATGACACTTCTTTAGTTTTTAAGGTAAATAGACAACAATCAGAAATTGACGATGTAAACAATGCTCTTTCAAAAATAGTAAACTGGTTTAGTGCTAATAACCTGCTTTTATATGGTAGTAAAACCAAATATGTTAGATTTTTTACAAAAAATGTGAAACAAGTAAAAACCAGTGTGGTGATGGACAATGAGAGATTGAAATTGGTCAATAAGGTTGTCTTCCTTGGTATAACATTAGACTCTAAATTACAATGGGGCCCACATATAGAAACGTTATCAGGTAGACTCAGCTCAGCAGCTTACGCCGTAAGGAAAATACGTCAACTGACTGATGTTGACACTGCGCGTTTAGTTTATTTTAGCAATTTTTACAGCATTATGTCATATGTTTTATTGCTTTGGGGTATAGTGCTGCGGATGTAGACTCAATTTTTGTGCTCCAGAAGCGAGCTATCCGTGCTATTTATATGATGAGTCCCAGGGAGACATTGAGAAATAAATTTAAAGAGATAAATATTATGACATTACATTCTCAATATATTTATGAAAATCTTATTTACGTTCATAAAAATCAAACTAAATTTAGGAAAAAACAGTTATCTCCATCAATTAAATTTAAGAAATAAAAACAAACTCGCTGTGCATATTACTAGGCTAAATAAAATCTCTAACTCGTTCCCAGGTCAATGTATACGCTTCTACTATAAACTTCCAAATGACGCGTTTAAATTATCCATGGGTAAATTTAAAAGATTTATCAAAACTAGACTATGTCAAAAGGCTTACTATTGTATCTCAGATTACATAAATGATAAAAGTATTTGGAAATGAATTGCTCTTGTTATGTTAATGATTGTATTTGTGTTTAATGTAACGATATTGGCAATTAAAAGAGTCGGCCTTGAGTTTCTTGCCAGTTCTTCTCAAGAAGCCCCGTCGCCGGAACTGGCACTTAAATTCACTTTCACAGGTAGTGTGATGAAAGTGAATCTAAGCTCTGCGGATTTAGAGTAGTAATGATTTAGATACATGTCTTATATTTAATTTGTATGACGTTTCTAAGTGCTTTATAAAGTCCAAGGAATAAAGATATTTTGACTTTGACTTTGACTTTGATGTCATAATGCTATATTTCGTAGAGCTGAATAGCGTTGCGCGTGGCAGTCTTATCGATCACGCAAGTCAAGCAACGTCGACCGTAGCCTCTCCATGGATGGGTTTATTTATCTCGAGCTCCTCTGTGCTTCGGAAGGCACGTTAAGCCGTCGGTCTCGACTGTTGTCCTAAGATGATAGTCGTAAAGCCAAGTAGGCGGCTTGAAAACACTGGTCTCCGCCAACCCACAGATGAGCAGCGTGGTGGAGTACTAAACCCCTTCGATTGAGGGGATGCCCGTATCCCAGCAGTGGGATGAATAAGGGTTGACGACGATTTATGCCAGCTTGTGATTGAAATATCTTTCAAATTTACAGTTTGACATAATTACAGGCACAATTTATTATAGGCTACCTATAGCTCTTAAGAATCTATTTAGTGGGTAAGATCGGGGTGGAGCTGAACAGGTGCTGCCTTGACTTCCGTATTCACAACTTTGATATACGAGCCGATAGATGCGGCCTTACTGGGGGACTGTATTAAACTCATTCTCAAACTTTTATTTATAGAATAGGCCTTCTCAGGCACTTTCACATGTCAGAATAAATATTTCTCATCTATATTACTTCGAGTTTGTTTGGCTGAAGCACTAATCTCAGGAACTACTTTTTCGAATTGAAAAATTCTTTTCGTGTTAGATATCCTATATTTCGAGGAATTCTATAAGCTATAACATCACGCTACCACCAATAGGAGCGAAACAATAATGAAAAATGTTGCAAAAATGGGAAAAAAATCCTTTTGGGTGCTTCCGTTGCGTGCGCTGCGTAAACGGTTGAAGTTACGCAAAAATCATGTATGATGGAATTGTTTCCTCTTTAAAAGTTCTAAAAAAAAGTACGCCACAGCATATATCTATCTTTTAAGATTGGTTCACTATAACCTTACAAATGGAAACCTTACACTTCACACTCAACGCTCTGTCACACGCAGACGAAGTTGCGCGAGTCAGCTATTAAATAATATTTTTTTTTTTTATTATTACACTTATGGTTTATTTTTCACATAAACGGCACTAGTACTTCGAAGACAAACATCGACGAAGTTGAAAGAAGCGTGGTGCCCTTGCGAAACTGCTGCATGCAAACCGGTCTTGCTGCAGGAAGTCCCAGGGCATCTGCGACATTAGCAAATCTTGGTGCAACACGTGTAGATGGTGATGCACGGGCAACCGCAACCGCAACCACCACAGCAACCGCCGCAGCAGCCTCCGCAGCAACCTCCGCACATCTTTACTATTTATAGGAGAGTACTAAAGTAGTCTAAAAACTGGTCAATAGGGACCAATGCGTTTAAACTTATTTTTCTAAGTTTTTTTGAAAGAAATTTAGTTTAAATAAGAGAATTTAACATTACAAAACTAATAAGTACACATATTATTAATAAGCAATAACATTATTATCATTTAATGTCTTAGTGCTTAAAGTATTATTGTAGAGAATAAAATTTCCACCTTGTTTATACTATGTAGTCGTATTAAGCGACGTTTCAAATTGCGAGTAGTTTATATTAATAGTGTGAGTAGCGTTAATATCGCTACGGTAACCGCTTCACATCAGGCGGGCCGTATGCTTGTCTGCCACCCGGCGTAGTATAAAGAAAACAATTATATATTTTTTATATCACTAAAGTTCAAAACAGCCGAGGTCGCGGGTAAAATCTTTTCGGTTTTTCGCTCACTTGGTCAATAATAATTGTGGCGCCACATTTTCCATAGATAGCTCGATCTCGATGCTGCTACCTAATGTTTTACCGCTGTGACTCTATTTGGAAGTTTCTTAGCTCCAGGGGACTACAGACACAGTTGCAGCCAGCTGTCCGCCAACACCCGCACCTACGTACTTAAAATAATTTCTGCGGGCGTCCACTATAATTTCATTTAATTAAGTGGAACAAGCCGAAGCCGGCTAATTTTGCCGGCCATCATTATGATTTTCATCGGGCGGTATAGACTGTTACGTATGATTTTCACAGATGCTGTGATTCAATCATCTACACTACTACTTAGCCAGGCTATCTGTAAAGAGATTTAATTACAAAAATTGATAGATATATCCACAGCTATGTGATACATACACAACATATACTTTATTACACATATTATTATTATTTTTCAATAGTTGTTTCGGCCAACTTGTCAGAATAGGCGCCACACTGTGACTCACGCAGTAAAATATAAAATGCAAAAATTCGTCGCCAACACAAACATTCTTCGTAGCTCAGTTGGACGAGCACTCGAGAGGTCGTGGGTTCAAATCCTACCTAGGCGAGGGACGTGAATTTATCCATTAAAAAAAAATATTTATTACACATTTTGGGGTGTAGGTAAGTGGTTCATCAACATCTTTGAACCAAAGTCAACTTCACCTGCACGCGGTATATCCTGCTGACTGACAAACGATGCTCTAGCGAAAAGAGAGATAGGTAGCGTAATAGTAAGCTACCCGACTGGGGAATGAACCTGCACCTCACAGAATACCGCAGTCAAATAACGATTCCCTTGAGGGTTGTTATGTTCCTGCGAGTGAGTAAGGTCACCAGAAGAGAAGGAGATGCTGCATTGGCAGCGGGGGTAGCGGCGCGGCGAGCAATATTTTATGTTGCGAGCGTGAATATGGCTACAGTAACCGCTTCACAACAAAGGGGCCGTGTGCTTGTCTGCCACCCGTCGTAGTATAAAAAAAAACTATTTATTTCATAATGTTTATCAAAAAGGTGAGCGTGTTGCTTCCAAAGATCTTTTCTAGCTATAAGTAAAAAAAAAATCATTGGATCGAATTTGGCATGCTGGACCAAAACCAAAGTCAATCAGTATTGACCGGTATTTTTTAACCGGTTTCGAGCCTTGTATCTCACCAAGTCTATTTTTAATACTTGTATGTACAACTGATTTATACTCACGAAATTAAGTAAGTGACTGTATTTACATTATTTTTTTAATGTAGCTACATCAGATGGCAGATAAGCATGCGGTCCGCCAGATGTAAAGAGGTTTCCACAGCCAATATGAAATATCACTCGTGCGCCGTCACCTTCGCTGCTAACACAGCAACTTATTATTACATAGAAGCATCTTATTATATAATATATAATATCAACTTTTTATTGCCTACTGAACTCACTCACTCGTAGAAACATAACAATTTCGATGCCTCAAAAACTTTTCAACCGAACCGTGTGCGTATTTCTTCCAAAGATCTTTTCCAGCTGACTCTAAAGTAGTAACGGAAAAGTTTTCGGACGGGAGAATTTGATTATTCCAAACACTGCGAGAATGCCTCAACCGCAAACTACGTAGATTCATATAGACCGGTAGTGTTGCTTATGATTTGACCTACAGTTAGGTTTGCAGTTAGCGCCCACCCAAGAATTGCATTTTAGTTTGACCTTGGCGTCGGATTTTAACAAACATAGCGACAGGAATAGGTTTTTCCATTCTTAGTATTTGGAGGTGGGTATTAGAGTGCAAGCCGCGCGTAGGACGACGAAGTGTTGAACGCCCTCCAGCTAGATGGTCCGAGGACCTCAAGAAAGCGACTGAAAACGGTTGGATGCGGAAGGTAGAGGATCGTATTTGGTGGAAAGCATTGGGGAAGGCCAATATCCAGCGGTGGGTAGATACAGGCTGATGATGATGGTAATGATTCTGGATATTTTGATATTTGTATAGATTAGCACTATTGCGACTGCATCGATGCTGCAACGCGTTATAGCGACTGCTTGCTTTCGGTTACAGTTTCCAAAAGTAGACAGTGACCATCATTATAATGCGTACGGAATATAAAATCGATCAGTTGCTGTTTTTAGCTACTCGGTTGCCGCGATCGCCGTTTTTATGCGTGCGGTGTGGAGCCTTCGGTCGCAGCAACTAGTTTCCGAAAAACAGCTAAATCGTCGATCGCCTTTGCTAAAAATAGAATATTTGCTTGGTCCCGACGGACGGGTTCTTGTTCTGTGACGAATAATTAGTTTCGTTACTGAACATAAATATAGTTGATGATAAAAAAATGCTATGAGTTACAACCGACAAATGAAAATAAAAAGAAGAAGATTCAGGCGTTAACTACCCAATTATTTTACAAAGTTGTCTAACAGATTCCCAAGCAAGCACAGATTATACAATTAGCGTGCCAAATTAGTATTCATTACACACAGCAGGACAGCAGTTAGTTGGATGGTTAAAATCACAATTAAAATTTATGGACACCCCGTTAATTATTGGAGCGGTGACCACATTGAGGCACTTGGGAATTTACTCATGAATAGCCAATACGACCGGTCTGGATTCCATTTAATGTTCACGACACGTGATGATCATAAAAATTAATTTTATTTTAATTTAGAACGCACCTAAACAGACATTGCCATGCCTACAAAAGTTTGCCCTGCTGACCTGCCCAAATGCCCTGTGCTGAGATCAAACTGCAACCTTTTATGTTAAAGTAACCTTTGATCCAGCGACCAACTCTTAAATATTGGATCGTGGGCTTCGGTAAATATTTCTTGCATCCGGCAAACACAATAGAAATATTTAACGCTTATTTACAGCTTAGGCCGTGGGGACCGCCTAAGCTGAAGCCTACCCCGATCGAATATTTTGTTAAAAAAAAATTAATTAATGACATACATCTTCAGCTAAGCCAAGCACAATTCTACTCTAAGCTGAGGTTTGATTTTCACAGTCAAAAACACCCGCTTCGGCTCCCAGTTTGCGACTATAGTTAGGTCAGGGCCCATGAACCGTATTTCTATTTTATTAAAACTGTTTTAAGTTATGGGCAATGTAATTAATTAGTAATGATGATCTATCACCTGATCAACGTAATAAATTTAGTAAAATTTTACGTAAGGGGTGGGTGTTCCTAAATAATCTGAATTTTATTACGCTGACCGAGAATTATAAATAATGACTTCGTCCACGTCCGTGATATATACACAATAAATACTTTTACCAAGCGGCAAATTTTACACGCTAAAAATAACTTTATATTTTGTAAGCTCCCATAGATATCCAATTTTAAATTCTTTCTTATACTACTCGTACGAGTTAATGAAATTAATTTAATGCGAAAGAATGTCAACTTAGCAGTAAAAAATAATGATTCATGGGCTTTCAAGCATATAATTATAATCCTTTTACATAAGCAGGTGATGGATTATAAAATTTTAAATTATTTATTGCGTTGAATAATTAATTTATGTCATTTAAATCACTAAACGCCACACCTACTGCAAGGCAATTATATTGTGCTATGCGTACCTTGCCTACTGTCGGCCAAGACAGTTTTGGCAACACTTCTAACAAAAGTAAATGTTCCTAACTTTGATTATTTATACCTAATTAAAAAATAAAACAAGCTAAACTATTATAATAACTAAAATAAACCTAAATCTATGTACAAAACTAACAATAATAATAACAAAAAGTACAAATAAACCCGCCGCGCCGCCGCAGTGTTCCGACACTGGCAGCATTACCGCTTTAAATAGTAATGCTGGTTCTTTCTGCAAGGTAATTACCAGCCCTCTGGTCGCATGACGCCTCGACAAACCTCTTACATAATTCTTTAAACAGCTTGTGGGCTGACGGACGTCACGGCCAATATATATTTCACGGTCAATATATATTTGAGCCATTTGCAGCAGAGACTCTGTTTTGGATTTGGAATTGGATGAACTAGTAATATATATTTGATAAAGTTACATATTGGTACCGTTTGAGAAACTCTGCCGACGCTGTTGCTGAACCGCCGAAGCTCAGTGCCCGGGAGGTGGAACGGAGCCAGGATATCGACATAAATAGCATCCCATACAATGTCTTGCCTCAACTTCCAGGCCGTTGTGTTGCAGAACAGCAGTAGCTCCGACTCTTTATACCTTTTTAATTATGTAGTTATATATTAGGTAGTAATTACACATTGATGTGTTCTTTTATATTGTTAAAATATATTGAGTAATAGCGTATCTTAATAATAGTAATTACTTTTCGGTTAGTAGGTATGTAGTTAAGCAACGTGAATAAAAACCTTGTATATTGGCCGTGTGATTTCCGGCAGACTAGAATAGAATCACTCCGTCTTTTCCCGTGGATGTCGTACAAGGCGACTAAGGAAAATACATTATTAAACATCGATCAGTCCTCCCCAACCCGTCTGGCCAGCGTGGGGAGTGTAGGTCAAATCCTCCTGTCTGAGACGGACGAGAGAGGGTCGTGCTCCTGTAGTGGAGACTAAAATGACCTGATGATGATGATGACAGTATGCGAACAAAGCTTGCTAGCTTTTTGGCATACTGTTTTGTGGAAATATGTCATTATATTTACTTTCGATATTAGTAACAATACTCGTATCAGTAAAACGTGACAATGGAGTTTTTGAAAGATTGTTGGTTTGTTTGTTTGTGAAACTTTGTTGTACATATATAAAACATTATATTCATAATATACAAAGATCATTACAATGTATACAATAGCGGACTTATCCATATAATCTCTTCCAGTCAATTATATAACGCTTGAAAGAGCCTTGTCAATTTTGGGCTTTGCATGTTTTGACTACGGCGATCTCTTATTTATCATAAGGTACATTCCCCAGTCGGGTAGCTTACAATTACGCTTCCTACCTCTCCTTTCGCCAGAGCTTCGTTTTTCAGTCAGCAGGGTGCACCACGTGCAGGTGAAATTGGCTTTGGTTCAAAGATGTTGATAAACCACTTGCACACCAAATTTGCATCCCTTTTACATGAAAAGACATGTTTTACTACAACTTCGTTTACAAATATCAAGTGAATATCTTGTTCTTTCTATCCTGTGTAAACTAGACTTAAACCCATAGTTTGCGGCAAACACTTCTACGCAAAATTTTACTCCTATCTCAATCACAAATAATTGCTAGTTCTACAGTAGACCCTTAGGAGATAATATTGCACTGCTATACTTGTAGACCAATTTACCCAATTTATACGTCTGAATGATTGTATAACAAGAACGGATCAATTAACATCTGTATTTCCACTCTACAAACGGAATCTAACGATACCCAGGGCATTTGATTTAGAAACGTTCTCTGATCACTTAATAAGCGGGCAGGTTACAATAATCGGCCGGTATGCATCGCACGGCAGTAAATCGGTCGTGTCGCATCCGTCTCGGATGTAGTAAAGTGCTTGTGGAATTAAGATGTCGTCGTTAGATAGTTTGGTAGGAATTTAGGGCGCATGCGTTAATAAGAATTTTCGTACTTTATACATACTTCAGGGCTTCTTGTAATTAATTCCTATAACATAAACATTTTTATATACATAACTTGAGTTGTTAGTTCCAATTGCAATTGCCTTTTTTAACCGACTCCAAAAAAGGAGGAGGTTCTCAATTCGGCTGTATTTTTTTTTAATATATTACTCCGTAATTTATAAACCGATTTGAAAAAAACTTTTTTTATTTGAAAGAGTATACTTCCAGATTGGTCTCATATTTTTTTCACCATCACCATCTTCATCAGCTTGTATTTACATACCTACATAAATGAAGAGTAATGTTTGGAGTCGGGTTTTTTTTTGTTAAAATTATGGTGGTTGGCACTGTTATTCCTAGCTACCAAAGAGACACAATGAGGCAATGGTGAGAATATGTGGTACCATTTCAAAGAGCCAGTATGTTTATCGAAATTCCATTTAATTGACGGGCCCGGTGGTCGAATGACTAGCAATGGCTTATTTGACTCCGAGGTCGCGGGTTCGATCCCCGCACAAGGCAAACATTTGTGTGCATGAACATGTTTGTCTTGGTCTAGGTGTTTTCTATGTACAACAGCCCTCAAAGGAACCATTATTTGGCTGCGGTATTCTGTGAGGTGGAGGTACATTCCCCAGTCGGGTAACTTACAATTACGCTCCCTACCTCTCGTTTCGCCAGAGCTTCGTTTGTCAGTCAGCAGGGTGCACCACGTGCAGGTGATATACATATAATTATGTATGTGTTTACAAAAAAAAATGTATTTAAGTACATTTATCAGTTGTCTAGTACATACTTTGCGCTTAACTTAGGACTAAATGGCGCTGTGTAAATTGTCCAGAAATATTTATTTATTTATTTATTATTGGCCACCCGACATAGTATAGAATTATTTATTTATACATATTATCTTTATATATGTAAACCACTCAAGAGAATCTAATCACAGTGAGTTATTTGTGTTCAGTGATATCTCTACAGGCAGTTAGACAATTTTCCTAATTAATAGCTAGCAGTGTCTAGCAGTTAGTTACAATAAGTTAATCGTATCTCAGATGCTACCCTGAGCAATTAAGATGTCGCATGTTTCCGCGTAATCTAGAATAATTGCTTTATAAGTACGTTGCGAGTGAAGTTAGCTGAGTATAAATCCGAACATAGAATTATCTTTATTTGCACTAGGCAGATTATATGAATAAAAAAAATATAAACAGACCTTTTTTTAGATTATTTATTACATGTTTCTAATTTATAAAGAAACTACATTAAACCACAGTATAGGTAATAGTACTACGTAATTAAACTAAAACGAATTAAAAAAACTATAAAAAAAATTGGTTGTCTGTAAAATCTGTTTACGGACGATAATTTTACGTGATAACGTCACAAAAAAACATCGGCAGATAGAGTGGAAGAGAGATAGATTCGTCACAAGCCGAACGTTTAGGTCGATCGTACCTCTCCATCGTTCCGCGCTCTCGCTTGCACGCTCGTTTGCTAAGTAGAAAAGCGTAGCGATCGCTAATTTGAACTGTGGAGCTCATACTAAAATGTTCGAATTGACAAATGTCACGTGATCTATCCAAAGTTCGTTACGCTACGAATTACATTTGGCAGGGGTGAGGGGGGGGGGGGGGGGGGGGGGAGTCGTGCGTGCGACCGGCGTTCATCGACGTATAATTAAGACGTTATCACGTAAAAAAAAAATGTCTCCAAGTAAGCTGAACATCGAAGTTAGTACTAAAACGAAGTTAGTACTAAAATAATACCGTTTTGAAATTAAGTTGTTACCAGTTTTATAGTACCACTCTTTATGAATCCGCCCGTCACACTTCGCATACGCATAAAAAACTCATTACTTTTGGACGATTTCATTCAAAACGAGGTTGTTACTAAAATTTTTTTAGTTATCTTCGAAACTGTGACTTTATTCGGAATGTTGAATATAAACTGATTTGTATCTTGTTGAGAGTTTGGTACTAAAATTCTCATACAACTAATATTAATGTCAATAACCCTCTTTTCGTGGATGGGAAATTTCACGGTGTCAATAAAAAGTGCGGCTCCGATGGGTCTGCTATGGGTTTATGTCTTAAGCGAGTAAAAAAAGTTGAAGTGATTTAGATATTATCCTTTTTTATGTGTTTTTACTTGATATTCTTAAAAAGACAAGTATTTTTTATTATTGATAATTTTTAGAGTATTATATTTTTTTATTACTGATACATTTTTAGAGTTCCGTGGTTATGGATTTACAAAATATTTGGGTTTAAATAAATAAATATTCCTGGGCAAATTATACTCTGCCTACGATAGTCCCAAACTAAGTAAAGATACAAGATACAAGATATTTCTATTTTTGTTAAACATGTGTAGTGCACGAATACAGGTGTTATATAGTTTATTTTGTTCTACATGTTTGGCTGGTTGAGCATACAAAAATCTGAGTAGATAGCAATTAGCAATTTCAAACAGATAATAAAGCTATAATAAAGCTATAATATCAGTTATCTAGTACCCATAGCACATATGGGTACTGTCGTGCGGGGATCGAACCCTCGACCTCGGAGTCAAAATAGTCATTGCTAGCCATTTAACCACCGGGCTCGTTGTATATTTGTGTATGAAAATGGATGTAGTCAGTGACGTCATAGTTTTTGTCTGCTCATAGACTAATATAGATATGAATTTGAAGACCTCGCCCGTTGGTCAATAATATTATCAATGAATCAAACTCGGCTCGTTTTTTAGCAATATTATTTAAACGATACCTCGGTTTCCAGTATCCGAGTCACTTGAAGAGATTTGCCTGCCCAGAGTCAAGAATCTCTATGTATAAGTCGATAATATAGATACTTGGTAACGAACAAAGAAATGGCTTATTGTGAATTGACAGATCGCCATAAAGCAGACAAATTAAAATAAAAATCTTTCCAGATTCCAACTTTATTATTTTATGATATTATTATGTATGTTACATCGCCCTTAAATAAATAATTTTATTTTTTCTCTCCTTGGACTAACAATAAATCTTAAATACTATCACAAGTAAATATTATATAATATATTATTAGCGGAAGAACCAAACGGACGTATAGACGGAGAACCAAATTGATCGACATAGCTCTAGCAAGCTGACTATGCAGTGGACTGGCCACATCTGCCAACTAAGCGATGCCAGATAGGGGAGGAAAGTTCTAGAGTAGAACCACGTATGTCGCGACAAAGTATAGGGCGCCCCCCCCCCCCCCCCCCCCCCATTATGATCAATGACCTCAAAAAAGTGGCTGGTAGTGGTAGGATGCGGAAAACGGAGGATCGCATATGGTGGAAGCATTGGGAAAGACTTATATCCAGCAGTGGGTAGCGACAGGATGATGATGTTAATAAATAAATAAAACATTATTTTATTACGCCGCTTCCATACTTTTAAGATTTTTGTAGCAATAAATGATCTTTAATGTAATTCAAATATGGATCCAATTATTAAACACTTATGCACTGTATACATACTTAATAATATTTATACACAAAAAAGATGCACGCCAGGCAACCACGATCAGTAGCCGATACCTGTATTGTCTGAGATCTGGTCCACGGTACGCCTATCCGAGTTTAATTATAAATGTAATGCAGCGCGTATCAAACATCTCGACCGTACAAAAACGAATGGATGCCTCCTCGAACAGCAGTGGCATGGAGTATAAAGGAAGTTATTAAAGTCGAACCCGGTAGTCGAATGGCTAGCAATGGGTACTTGGACCACGAGGTCGCCGGTTCGATCCCCGCACAAGACAATTATATATATCTGTTTGTCTTGGTCTGGGTGTTTTCTATGTATTATATGAACGTGTAATACACGCTCTGCTTAGGGGACAAGACGGCAGTATGTAATTTATCCCGGAATGTGTATGTATGTAGTAATATGGCAAAGTCAGAAAAATACGGCTAATGATCTAGTGTTAGAATCTTTATTGGACTGTGATAACTGCATACTATTCATGGACTAGGTGCATTTACTATATACCTAAGTAATAAATGGAACGACGAAATACAAGAAGCATTTTCTACAAACATAGCAAAAATTTGTTCGAATAAACAAAGATAAAATCTCTATTCCTTTAAGCTATGGAGATCTTCTGAATAATTTGTATTCAGAAGATCTGCAATGAATGGAAACTTTATCTTTTATAAATATATTATTTTTTAAGTAAAAATTAAATACATTTATTTGTGCTCCACATAATAATATATTAAAAGAAACCTTTTAATATCCCTTTTGAAAAGAGACCCTCGCAAATATCCTTATTTGGCAATTGAGCTATTAATTGCACATGTTTACTATTTTATCAAGGCATATTGCCAACAAGATTTTCAATAATTCACAGAACGCTAAAAATTACATAATTGACGGCATGAAAAATATATTAGAAACGACTCCACGCCTTCTTTTTGCGCGACAAAAAGCGTGATTTTATTACGTTTTTCGTGTCTAACACAAAAAGCCTATCGATTTTAACTGTTCGTTCGTCGTATGATTGAAATTTTGGTTAACAGCTTTTCATGGAACCAGAGTTCGTTGACATTTGGTCTAGACTTTTGAACTAAGGCGTTGTATACATGTAGGTTTTATAGGCAGATCCTGGATAAAGAAATTAAAACTCGAGAGGTAGAAAGAGCAATGTCTGCATTAGGTGAGTCGTATGGAGTGTTTACCATTTGGGTGGTATAAAAAAGTCATCTATACAATGGTCTTCTCTGGTATTTATACCAAAAGATCATAGTATCACCGTTTTCATTGTGTACAATAAAGATAATACAAAGACAACAACATTTTACATCAGGCGGGCTCTCCGTTGTGTTAGTTTGGCACCCGTCATCGTATACAAAAAAAAAACGTTATCATGGTATGTAATCAAAATATAATTTCAATTAATAATAAATTTAATTAAAAGCTATGAATTATAAAATGCTGAAGAATCTTAACAGGCTACTAGCCATAATTAAAACATCAATGAGTTGGGATTGTGGACTCTAATAATAAACAAATTAATAGGTAGTTATTTACCGCCATCTTTAAAAGGAAAGTCTGTCAATTAGCGCAATGACAATGACAGTAATAATAGCACAACGACGACTAAACTTAGTGACTTATTACTCGAGAATCATTCGATATAACAATATTTTTAGGAAAATAATAAATTGAACAACTGAAAATACTAATTAAGATAAGGTTAGGCTTTCGATGAGTGAGACGGGAGTCTCGACGCACGAACTTAACTTTTCAGTGTATCTACTCATAAATATAGTAATTTGCTATTAAAATAAATAAAATGATTTTAATAACAGTTCACCAGTTTGTATAACCCCTAATGCAAGCCAATGTTTTTGCCGTGCCGCCTCGTTGAGTCAATAAATAGTTTTTTATTATTTCGTTGATCAAAAGAGACATAGCTTAGTCTATTTCGTCTAGGTATTCCGCCATTTTGCCCACGTGCAAATAAGATAGTGTAGGTGAAGTAACTGTTTTATTGAGATATTCAGTCCGTTGTATTAAAAAATAATGTTGTCCTCACACATTTCATGTGTGGAATTTAATTGCGCTCAACCTAGACGGAGAAAGTCAAAAAAGAAAATCCTAGAGTGCAGGTCACGACTAAGCGTAGGGCGCCTTCTCTCTAGATGGACCGACAACGATCTCAAAAAAGTGTCTGGTAGCGGTTCGATGCGGACATCGGAGGATCACATATGGTGGAAAGCATTGGGAAAGGCCTATATCCAGCAGTGGGTGGATTCAGACCGAAAATAATGATGATGATGAGAAAGCAAACATTGGGTTTCAAATACCATGTCATTAACCAAATTCTTAAATATCGACGACATAATGACAACTTCTCCGTCATATGAATATCCATCATCATCATCTCAGCCATTGAAAGTCCACTGCTGGACATAGGCCTCCCCTCTAGATCTCCAATAAGACCGGTTGGAAACGGCTTGCCGGTACGTGGTCTCCACTCGAGAACCTTTCGACCCCATCGGTCATCCGTCCTCCGTGCTATGTGCCCTGCCCACTGCCACTTCAGCTTGCTAATCCGCTGGGAATATCCATGCATAACGGCAAATATTTACCATCAAACATCATACTCATCTGTTTGCTTGAAAAAAAGAAGACAAATTCTAATTTTGTCCAAGTAATTCATTTTTAATTAAATAATAACCATCTTTTGTGAAACCAAATTACTTTTATCTTTTGTCAGGTAATAGACTTGCTTACGGATTATGTAAATTAGTTACACTTTCAGCGTAAACAGTAATTGTGTAGGTAGTTATTTTTATTTTATGTAATTACTTTATACATTTTTCAATTTACTTTTCTGAAGTTTATTAAACTTTTTGTGCAGTGTCGCTAATAATATGTAATTGTACCGTTACGTTTGTTTAATTATTTTAATAGAAAGTTGAATGGTCGTAAGTATAAAGTTAATTTTATAACTACATTAAATTACTAAACAGGGGGCTAAGGGGACGATCGCCAACAAGATGGACTGATCAAATCAGGGAGGCTTCCGGAAGGAGCTTCAATAACGCGTTTGTGGTGTAAGTGGTTCATCAACATCTTTGAATCAAAGCCAACCTCACCTGCACATGGTGCACCGTGCTAACTGACAAACGAGGCTCTGGCGAAAAGAGAGGCAGGGCGTATTTTTTATGCGGCTCGTCCGGGGAAGTACCTCCACCTCACAGAACACCGTAACCAAATAACAATTAAATTAATTAATTTTAACACAAGACGACACCATTGACAATATGTGCAATAACTTCATTTATCTACATAGTTAATAGGGATATCCTCAAGTCCTCAATTTTGTATACATTCTTCTTTAGTAGTGTTTCTTTTTTCACTTTATTTCTAAAACATGAGAGGCTGAGATTTTCTCTAAAATCAACTGGCAACAAATTAAAAATATTTACTGCCTGATATTGCGGACAGTGCTTGATTACATTTAATCTGGGCAGCAGTTAGATTTAAAACATTTCCTTCTAGTATGGACGGGCGTATAGTATGGAGTGGTGCCTATAATGTTTTCAACCTGTCTCTAAAACAAGCAGATGGAGAGAAACATTTCGGACCCTAAACTTCCTATACAAAAGTGGGGCTTTAATTAGACTAGTATCCGAGGACATGAAACTAATTAAAAATAAAAAGAAGAACAAAGTCAGTGGTGACAACCTAAGTGAATAATCGACAGTTTACAACCTCATTAATTGGACTTATAACCCTATAAAGTCTGACTTTATAAAATACAAGGAAGATGCTACATGGCGTCGCGATATCATCAGTTATTATGTAAATGCATGTCTGTCCGTCGCTCATGCTAATCGTGTGATTCGTCTCGGAGTCACATTGTGTCGTAATGATCGACACTTGGGAGGCATAGCCTAGTACTCATTATGGAGATAGGTTCTTTGTAGTTAGATACCTTCTTGGTAAAAATGTTGGCTGGTGGGATAGTTATCTCCCAACATCACAAACATCGAGAGCTTATGTTGATTGATTTACAAAAGGAACCCATGGGTGATGGGGAAGGGGGGGGGGATATAGACGTGCGTTTCTTAGGGCATCAACTAGTCTTAATCCGCCACTGAGGATTTTTGCAGTAGTGCAAACAAACTTAACTACATATTCGACGAGTTCGGTGGTCAAATCCTTAACAATGAAATCAAATCAAAAATCAAAATATCTTTATTCCTTGGACTTTATAAAGCACTTAGAAACGTCATACAAATTAAATATAATAACATGTATAAATCATTAGTACTCTAAATCGGCAGAGCTTAGATTCACTTTCATCACATTATCTTGAATGTGAAAATGAATTTAAACCACTGAACCGATGTTGATGAAACTTGTCAAAATTATTAAACAAAAGAGAATTAGACCTCAATATGCTTGTGGTTTGTGTCGAAAAAAAATTGAGATCGATCATGTCTTTAGAAATGATCACCAAATACATATAATAGAATTCGGCCTAGTTTATTATTTATTTATTGATCACGCACACCAACATTTTATTTCTCAGTAGCACATTCCTGAATCCAAAACAGCTATTAATATAAATCGGTACACAACGCAATATAGATTGCTTACAGTTAATATACAAAATAACCTATTAATAACGTAAATGGTCGCGATTTAATGCGACGGTACCAGGGCCTGCAGAGGTTGTACGGAGCTTTGGATTTACAAATCGCATTGACCTTTAAAGCGTTGGTGTTCTGTTGGAATGTTCGGTAGCTCGCATATAAAGAAATGGTTAATCAGAAGAATGCTTTAACCACTTTAACTTTGGCGATAGATCCGAATAGCTGCAGCTGCAGTGCAATAAACCTCAACAGTATGTAGTGGAAACTATTATCATAAGCGTCGAAATTATTGTCGTCTGTAACGTTATGTGTGAATAGTTCTTTTCAGAAATTACTTTTAGCTACATTTTTTACACAACTAAGACACCAAACAAGCATACGACCTGCCTGATGGTAAGCAATCATCGCAGTCTATAGACGCTCGCACACCAGAAGTCCTTTACGCCTTACTTGGAAAACCCCATGCTATAGCCCCTTATGAAAATCTCGGCAGGCAATTCATACCACAACCTGAGAGTTCGCAATGACTGACGAAGAAGACTGTAAAAGGCGGAGGAGTGGCTCTAGAAGGAGGTTGTAGGCATCATATCAAATAATTCTTGACCTACCCTCCACCACCTGTACTTTCTAGTCTGATAGATACTACTCTCCCCTACCCAAAGGTTGCCTGATGAGATTGCGTAGCGATAAGGCCGCCTTTTGTACTTTAATATGCTACTGTCTTTTGTAATATTTATATTGTTGGTGCAATAAAGATATAATAGAATACTCTATGGTATAATCGTTAGGAACACACAAATGGAAGACTCCCTTCGATTTAAAGTTTCAGTACTATGTGTTTTTGTAATACCATCAGGGTGGGAAACAAGCATACGAACCGCCAGAGGAAAAGCAGTCATCTTAGCCTATGAACGCTCGTGTCATCAGAGGCATCATTCAAGCGTTGCCGTCCCTGCAAAAAACCCTTAACGCCTTTCTTATAAAACCACATACAAAATGTAAGTTTAGAGTCGTCGACGATTCTCATAGCTCGTCTCTGAATCGAACTACTTCTCCGTATGGGAGTTGGTTTGGTTGGTCATTTGGGAGCTGGTTTTTGCTTCCCTCGCAAACCCAGTCGGTATTTGTTTTAATAGAAAATCAATTTTCTTTATATATATCGTGGTCATATCGTAGATTTGCTCACTTCATGGAATGCTCTAGCATTTCATTAAATGGTCGCATTTCATGAAATATTTCAGTGTGGCCAACCCACATCATGATGACATATATAAGTAAAAGGAATTTGATGAAATTACATAGATCTAACCATAACTTAGAAATCTGCTAAGAAATATTTTTTGAGTTCAATCAAATAAATATTCCTGGACAAATTACACAGCGCTATCTAGTCACAAGCTAAACTATCTGTATGCCAAATTTCAACCTGATCCGTCCAATGATTTGAGCTGTGCGTTGATAGATCAGTCAATAACGCTTACCTTTTATATATAGGTACATACTAACATCTTAATAAAGTTATTATGAGAAAGAATATCTGATATCAGACAAGATTGGGCACTTCTCGGAATCATCTCAACGTGTCATTGACCACGAGAAGACGAGTCATCACGATTCGCTGCTAACTTCGCACGTACCAGTCCTCTAACCCCATGGCATTGCACAGTGGGACTGCGTTGAATGGTTACACAGAGAGAATTCGTGCGTGACTATGTCCAACCGATCTTAGAAGTCAAGTTAGACTTTAGTTTAATTTAGATTTTAGAAATAAAGGTGAGTGATTCTAGTTGTAGTAATTGCCATATTGCATTAAACAATTAAAAATATTGTTTAATAAATAATTTTAAGAAAAAAACCGAGTCCAAACATTACTCTACATTTATGTATGTAGATACAGGCTGATGATGATGATGAAAAAAATATGCAACCAATCTGAAAGTGTACTCTTTCAAATAAAAAAGTTTTTTTTTTCAAATCGGTTTATAAATGACGGAGTAATGGAATAACAAACCTAACAGTGGGTAGATACAGGCTGATGATGATGATGAAAAAAATATGCAACCAATCTGAAAGTGTACTCTTTCAAATAAAAAAAGTTTTTTTTTTTCAAATCGGTTTATAAATCACGGAGTTATTAAGTAACAAACATTTAAAAAAAATACAGCCAAATTAAGAACCTACTTCTTTTTTAGAGTCGGTTAAAAACAAGAGAACGGTGTCCTTGCCAATACGACAGAAATGAAAAATTCATCTCACGTTCCGTTTCGCTCCCTGCTTGACTTTACCCGAACGAGCGTACCAGATCTGAGCGTCACGGACCAGTTTTAAAGCGCGCTTAAAGAAGTTTTCACTTCAAAAAACTACTCTTATTACATACTTTGCTCATTAATTTCATATTTGATCTCCTTTACCGTTTACTTGAGCTCGTGCGGACCTTAAACTTAACTTTGATTAGAAAATATGAGCTAGCACGTTCTGCCTGACCTCTGACTGTCGGCTGCTTGCCCGCGCAGACTACCGGGCGCGGCGTGACACTACACGCCCACAACTCTTCGCTTTTATGACACCCTAGTACTTTGCCGTTCAGTATAGTTATTCTATAATATGTAGACCCTAATGGTAATAAAATTGTCTCGTGTTGAATATATTTTAGCCGACTGTCCTATTAAAGGAGAGTAATAATATCAGAGTCCCTGTTAGTTTGTGAGTTACTTATTCCAACAAATAACAATTCCCTTGAGGGTTGTTGTGTTCCTGCGAGTGAGTGAGATCACCAGAAAGGAAGGAGTTTAGGCTGGCAACGGATCGGCGACCCCTTGGTTTTGCTGATCTCCATGGGCGGTGGTGATTACTCCCCATCAGGTGATGGTCGTTTGCCGTTTGTCGTTTGTTCGATGGTGAGGTGATGCTCATTTGCCACCGTCTCATATAAAAAAAGCATTAGTTCTAAACACCTGAATATCCAGGTAATTTCGACACACAAATATTTGTCTTGAACCCGCAACCTCGGAATTAAAGTTGTCACTGCTAACCATTCGATCACCGAGCTCGTCAAATGACATTAAAAATTGCCTTATAAATTAGTCACTGTCTATACCATCAATGATACTGATGAATGGTATATCTGATGTGAGAGAACTTTTTAACACACGGTAAGATTATAACAAAAATAACATGATTGTTTTTTGTTTTACCGACGTTTCTACTAATATAATATTAAGGCTTAATGTGACAATTTGTGAAGGTTGGGGTTCATCTACATCGTTGAACCAAAGCCAACCTCACCTGCACGTGGTGCACCCTGCTGAAGACAAACGAGGCTCTGACGAAAAGAGAGGTAGAGCATAACGTATTTTTTAAGCTGTCCGACTGGGGAAGTACCTCTACCTCACAGAATACCGCAGCCAAATAACAATTTCCTTGAGGGTTGTTGTGTTCCTGCGAGTGAGTGAAGTCAGCAGAATGAAAGAAAGGAAGGAAAATAGGCTGGCAACGGATCGGTGATCGCTTGGTGTTGCTGATCTCCATACAAATTCAGTCACGCAAAAACTGTTCAACGGATTTATATAAAATGTGACACATATTTAGTTTATTACCTGAGATAATATATATAGTACTTGTTAACGCTGTAATGTGTACGCGCGGGCGATGCCGCGGGCGAAAATTAGCAAAGAAATAGACATAGGAAAATTAATCCACATTTTACCCGCACAAATTCCAACATCGCATATAGCCAATACAATCTAGTTTAAAAATCTTCTCAATTTACAAACAACATATTGGCTCGTGCCTGCTGATCGTGAGGGCCAGCGATCCGATTAACGACTGGACCAAATGGAATTATTTCGCGTCTATCCACCATCTTTATTCCTCTGCATCACGCCAGGGTTAGCAAATTTCTAACAATATAAATACTCCTGTTAACTTATGTACTTCCCAACGAGTCAAATAGAATTATTGTGCGTTTATCCACCATTTTCAATACTCTGCGTCACGCCAGGGTTACGAATTTCTAACGATATAAATAGATACTACAGTTTACTTAAGTAATGCCTAACGAGGAAAATGTAAATTATATTGCGTCTGTCCACGATCTTCATTCCTCTGCGTCACGCCAGGATTACGAATTGTTAACAATATACCTACTCCTGTTAACATTAGTACTACCCAACAAGTCAAATGGAATTATTGTGCAATTATCCACTTTCATTCTCTGCGTCACGCTAGGGTTACGAATTTCTAACAATATAAATACTCCAGTTAACATAAGTAATGCCCAACGAGTCAAATAGAATTACACGACTCACCGATGAGAACGCGATTCACAAAATTACGCGACTCACAACTCACAAAATTACGCTCGTTTGATCTCACCCAAAATCTGGGCAATTCATGTTGGACGGATTCTTAATTGACTGGTAGTTAATTATCGACTTACATAATACATTATTATAGTAAGAAACAACTTTTACAAATCATTCTGTTTATGAAAAAAAAAACTTATTTTTTATTCTACGTCGGGTAGACAATCAAGCATAGGGCCCGCCTGTTGCGAAGTGGTTACCGTAGCCATAAAAACACTCACAATTTACCTAATAAAACTTTTTCTTTTAACGTATTAGCATTGCATGAAGATAAAGAGTGAGGCCCACTCTTTAACGCAGAGTTAACACCGCAGCCCTGCGCTGTAGCCCAGCAATTTGCACCGCGATCGTATTGGGATCTCTCTATCTGCTCAGCTTGTGCCAACCGTTCCACTGCTAAATTGATCTAACTGTACACGAAACGATGTTTGATGTACTGCTATTAGCGAGCGATACCTATCACTGAACGGTTGCTGGGAAATTAATAATTTGCGGCTTACTTGCCAAGGGCTTATCGATGCGTGATATTGGATATTTCGTATTACCTTTATTAATAAACTAAGTATCTGCTGGAGCGCACGTATGAAGTTCGGGAAAGTAATGAATAATAAACATATTAAAAACCTTATTTTATACCATAAGATCATGGGCAAATTATTTAGAACTAACAATATAGTAATCGCTCGAGCGATTGACAGAGCTATTCTTGGGGTTTCTCCAAGCGTTAGAGACCCCTGCCTGAGAGACTTTGGCTCACAGATGCTTGTGAGCAACTTACTCCCCGAACATGTATATTTTCTTTCATCCGTACATATACAAGACAAGCACAAGACTCCTTTCTCGTAGGCCAGTGTAGTTAGGAAACGCTGCGTCTAAGATGCTAAATCTCGCAGATGTCATGGTCGATGATACTGAAACGTTAAAGGTAGTGTAGTGGGTTATTTGCTTCCTTCTTCTATCCTTCTCCCTATTGCTGATGAATACCTCTTCGTCGCAATGTTTCTTATCCCATTGAGGGGCTATGTATTTCCCCCTTATTGGTTTGCTATGACCTTATTTGTTTGATGAAATATAAGAACGGGAATTATCGCGATCATGCATAAGGGTATTTAGATACCTTTATTATTGCCTGACGTTTCGACCAGGTTGTACCGGCCGTGGTCACAGGCTGACTGTCTCAGCGGTGTTACCGTGTTACTCTGTCTCCGTTGTCGAGGTCGATGAATCTTCATCTACCCCCTTGTTGTTCGATATCCATGTACCGCCAATACTACACTCACGACATCCCTATTCTGCGAACTAACCAAAACGAGGTTGAGTGATCTTAATCACTGTGTTACAAGCTGCAATAATAAAGATCATGCATAAGGGTATGTAAATACCCTTATGCAAGATCGCGTTAATTCCCGTTCTTATATTTCATCAATCATACAACGCAAGAGTTTAAAAGTTACCTTATTTGTTTGCTATACAGATGTTGTGTCAGTCCTGTCAGTCTAAACGATGTTAAAAATACTAACAACACTGTGTAGAAAGGATTAATTAATCAGTATTTATAACATCATTGTTTCTCCATTACTACTTTCTCTCATTAATTAATTTATAAAGGGCACCGTTTGTCGCAACAATAAGTGTTTATTTACAATGATATTATTTACTAGTTAAGTAATTTATTACAAAGGAAGCGTGTTTGCAATGAAATTTGATACTATCTAAGATCGAAGTTCGGCGCTTGCGTTTAATGTCTCGTTTAAAAATAAATAGACCTTAAATACTGCGTTAAATTTCTAATAAACAGCTGATATCACCTTCCGAAGAGAAAAAAAATGGTCGTATGGACTCGTATGGCTTAGTAGGTTTTCTTTTTCTGTGACTTGCCTGAGTGACGTAAGTTTCATTATCCTAAATTTCATTTGACGAGCTCGGTGGTCGAATGGTTAGCAATGGTCACTTTGACTCCGAGGTCGCGGGTTCGATCCCCGCACAAGACAAACATTTGTGTGCATGAACATGTCTGTTTGTCTTGGTCTGGGCGTTTTCTATGTATAATATGTATATATTTACAAAAAAAATGTATTTAAGTATCATATCAGTTATCTAGTACCCATAGTACAAGCATTGCTTAGTTTGGGACTAGATGGCCGTGTGTAATTTGTCCAGGAATATTTATTTATTTATATAGATCTTACTAATATTAAACATAAATATAAATAAATGTTCCTGGACAAATTACACGCCGCCATCTAGTCCCGAACTAAGCAAACCTTGTACTATGAGTACTAGATAACTGATACTAAACTTAACATGTACATTTTTTTTTGTAAATACATACATTTAATATATAAAAAACACTCTGAAGACAACACACATGTTCATGCACACAAATATTTGTCATATGCGCAAATCGAACCCGCGACCTCGGGTCAAAGCGGAAATTGCTAGCCATTCGACCACCGAGCTCGTGAGGAATTAAATATACGATAGTTTATGATTTATGGATGGTGTGTATGATTGCTAAACTAAAGCTAAACGGATTTTGATAAATTTTGAATAATTTAAGGATTAATATTTATTCCAGATTAATTATATAAATAATTAATATGTTCATTTTATTCAGGTACCTACTTTGACCACGCAGGAAAAGCGGTTGGAAGCCGCTTGGTGCAGCAAGCAGAGGATCACCACATAATTATGTGTGGTGGAAACCAGTAATGATCCCCGTTTGTTATGTATGAAATTATGAAATGGAGCTATATCTGGCAATGACTAGATCATCATCATCAGGTCATTTTATTCTCCACTACAGGAGCACGATCCTCTCTCGTCCGTCCCAGACAGAAGGAGGATTTGGCCTACACTCCCCTCGCTAGTCAGACGGGTTGGGGAGGCCTGATCGATGTTTTATAATGCATTTCCCTTATTCGACTTATACGACATCCACGGGAATAGACGGAGTGATTCTATTCTAGTCTGCCGGAAACCGGTTATGTAATGGCTAGATACAGATTGATAATTATGATGAAATTTAGGGTGTAAGTGGTTCATCAATATCTTTGAACCAAAGCCAACCCAGCGTATTGTTTAAGCTGCCCGACTGGGGAAGTACCTCCACCTCACAGAATACCGCAGCCAAATAACAATTCTCTTGAGGATTGTTCTATTCCTGCAAGTGAGTGAGGTCACCAAAAAGAATGGAAGGAGTATAGGCTGGCAACGGATCGGCGATCCTTTGGTGTTGCTGATCTCCATGGGCTATGGTGATTGCTTTCCATCAGGTGACCCACATTCTCGATTATCCTCCTCATTTATAAAAAAAAAAGAAATGAACAACATAAAATTAGTCAACCACTACTACTATTATGTAAACAAAACTTTACTTGTTTATACTTTGAAATTTTCTTTTGACTAATAAACAACTTCATACTCGTAACGCTACAATAAATTCTCAAATCTATTAATAAAAGAGACAAACGCGAACTTAAAAACATAGTTTCAATCTAGACTACTATTTAAAGATAACAAGCAACAACTATCTGTTCGTATGCACCTGCGCTCGTTAGCCAGAATGGGGATTTGTCACGAAGATGCGAAATTTATAGTCACATATTGGTTGTTGGAGATGGCAGGGCTCAGATTGGGACATAGAGGGACAAAATGGGAGGTCATAGGTGAAAAGTGGTTTTGAAATACAGTTTATTATTTCGCAACACTTCTCATTTTAAGTGAGTGAAAATTATGGTGGAATCACGTGCAAAAGTCCATTTATTGCTTAAATACTAAAATCGCTCGTAATTTTATGCCAACAATCTCTATATCTTAGCCGTGTGGTTTCCGGCAGACTAGAATAGAATCACTCCGTCTCTTCCCGTGGATGTCGTACAAGGCGACTAAGGGAAATACATTATAAAACATCGACCAGGCCTCCCCAACCCGTCTGGCCAGTGTGGGGAGTGTAGGCCAAATCCTCCTTCTGTCGGGGACGGTCGAGAGAGGGTTGTACTCCTGTAGTGGAGACTAAAATGACCTGATGATGATGATGGTGAATCTCTACATCTACTAATATTATAAATGTGAAATTGTTTGTTACGCTTTCACGCCGAAACTACTCAATCGATCATCATGAAACTTTGTACACATATTCTCAAAGGTATTAGGATGGACATAGGATTCTTTTCATTAAAAGATGTATACGCGGGCGAAGCCGCGGGTGTAAGCTAGTAGTTATATAAACCGTTACATAATTATCATTCGTAAGATTTAAAATTTTCACTACTAAATGACAGATAAGTAAAAGTCATTTCTATAATAAATAAAAGTCAATTCTATATGCATTTTTGCACGGGTCTGTACAAACATAAGCAGCCATAACTTTCTTGATATTATCGATTTTTTATCTAATTGGACATGCTTATTATGTCCAATTCTTTGGCACGCTCTACAGCCTAGGCTGCGTTTCCATCAGACATGTGCGAGGATGCGTAGCGAGGGATATGTTTGTTGAGCACCAATAGAATCACTTCATTTACCTAGCCTCGCTCAGCGCAGCTTGGCGCAGCTCTAGTGGAAACGGCTTAACGGAACGAGCTTTGTGTGCTATAAAACAAGCTAGGGATCACTTGCGAAGGATGTATTGCGAGGGGTGGTACGCGAGGGATGCAACCTGAAAAGAGCCATATTACGCATCTTCGCACTGCTCAGTTACCTCGCATATCTCTGATGCAAATGCAGCGGATTTCTAAACATTGCTTTATGGTCTCATTAGTTTAGGTTTCATCCTATCAAAGTGGACTTACCCACGAAAACTTTGGTCGACCATAAAAAAAATAGGTCGGAAGATATTAAAAAGAAATATCGCAAATTGTTCTAGTTTTGAATATTTGACGATATTCTCAAATATTTATACAATTATATAAAATTGTCATGTAGGTATCTACCATATTTTGTGCGATCATACTAGAGAGAAAAAAATGTTCAGAGTACACACTTCAAAATGCCAGTGGCATTTTTTAAAATTATGTAAATAGGTTACAATTTTTTTTTATGACAAAAAACCAGAAGCGGCGCTTGTTTTCGTATGAAATAACGGATATCATCAGCATGGAGTATATCGTTTATCAAACCGTCACCTTAAGCCAAGCCAGCGGCCTTTAGGCTGCTCGAAAACACTGGCCTTCGCCAACCCGCTGGTGGATGGTCATGGTGGAGTATTTTTTTATATCCGGGGAGGCAAACGAGCATGTGGGCCACCTGGTGGAAAGCAATCACCCATGGAGATCAGCAACACCAAGGGGTCGCCGATCCGTTACCAGCCTTTAAAGTTAAATAAAGACTCTGAATTGAAGGCTCCCATGTCGTAAATGTTCGGAAATGCATCTGAGGGAAGTTTTATCATAGTTTCATCGTTCGTGGTATAAAATGTCGTAGGAAACGTATTGTACTGAGTACGGTTCTAAAGCGATTGAGGGGAAACCCGCATCCCAGCAGTGGGATAAATAAGGGTTGACAACGACATCTCTCTCGAAAAGCTTTGCCGTCCGTTCTTAATAAGTATTTTTACACTAGTCTATTATTATATTAATACGTGAAGCAAAAAATTTGTACACTTTTTACGGAAAATTGCGCGGTCGGAGGAGTATGAAATTTCGCACACTTATAGTTTATATAGAGAAGCAGTGCCGAATGCTAGTATTTTTTTTTAATTATGCATAAGAAATAGATTGAAACAATAAAAAGAAAAACCGGCCAAGTGCGAGTCGGACTCGCCCACCGAGGGTTCCGTACGTAGGATCATTATAATTTTGATATTTTTCATTATAAATAAGAAATAATGCATCAGAAAAAATAAATAAAATATATTTTGCAATGTGCACAACAAGCCCTTTCATATAATACATATGCCCTTTCACACTACCATGTATTTGACTTACACACACATATATACATACTCTTTTGTTCGTTTTGTTGTCGAATTTCGACCGGTAGGCGACCAGTAGTACAAATAAATCGTTAAAAAAATATAATGCTAGAATTTATTAATATAATCACTGAGATAATGAAGACTGGGTAGTGAGTCCACATCGAGTGTTATAAAAAGGAACCGTTCACATACACAACATAACACGCAGCAATTTGTCAAACATAAATGTGCTTAGAGAGCTCGATATAATCGCGTCTCTCGCGTGTTAATTCTAAGGTTAATTTCTCGTTACAAATATGCAACTCATTAAAGACTTGAAATACCATTACAGTATACTAATTTATATTTTTTTATGATAGCTGCCTTTTTGGTGATGTGTTTAGAAGGCAACGTACCCTATTCCTAATGGCTAATGCGCCCCGTGTGCCAACCTTCTCGCCCAGTAAATCAACCAGACGAGAGGACCTTTACCTGCTCCGCCTTTGCGCTCAATAAACCAACCGAGCACGCAAGCGGAACAGTAGCAGGTCTTACTCCGCTTTCACCCACATGCTTTGGAAGGCAGTATAATCTGCGTTCGAGGTACAATTACAAGTGGGGTGTAAGATATTTGAACGAAAGCCAACCTCACCTGCACGTGGTGCACCCCGCTGACTGACAAATGTGTATCTGGCGAATAGAGAGGTACGGCGTATTTTTTAAGCTGTCCGACAACTGAGGAAGTATCTCACAAAATACCGCAGCCAAATAACAGTTCTCTTGAGGGTTGTTTTGTTCCTGTGAGTGAGTGTGGTCACCAGAAATAACGAAAGGAAGGTATATAGGCTGCCAACGGATCGGCCCTCTTGGTATTGCTGATCTCCATGGGCGGATCACATGCTCTTTTGCCCCCCCCCCCCCCCCTCATATAAAAAAAAATTACACAAGTATTCAGTCACGAATGTTATACTCTAGATGGAGTTGCTGCGTTGGCAGCACTTTACATCAGCCAGATCGTGTAATATGTGAAGCATAATGACTAATTTCAATGTTTAAATGTAACTTCGTGGCTTATTGCGACATACACGCATAATGCCATTGCTTAGTTATGGACGACCCAGTAGTATAAATAAATAATAATAAATAAATAAATAAATATTTCTGGACAATATACACAGCGCCATCTAGTCCCAATTAAGCGTAAAGCTTGTGTTACGGGTACTATAACAACTGATAAATGTACTTAAATACATTTTTTTTTGTAAATATATTTTTTTGTAGAAAACACCCAGACCAAGACAAACAAACATGTCCATGCACACAAATGTTTGACTTGTGCGGGAATCGAACCCACGACCTCGGAGTGAAAGTGGCCATTGCCAACCATTCGACCACCGAGCTCGGCAAATAAATTAAGTAGTATAAATATAAATTAAGTATTGTAAATAGCATTAACATATTTAAATAAAGGCTCTATTCATACACAACATCTACGATGAAATATGTATAATTGGTGCTCTGTGGAGCATCCCTCCAAGCAACAACTTTCTTATATTACAGCCGTATACCTGTTTACGACCTGACGTAGTATAAAAATATAATGGCTCACCTATGGGCCAGGGCACCGTGATATCAGCTTGGGCCTTGTGATTCCATTCAGAGACGAGCCATGACAATTGTCGACAACCCTAAACTTACACATGGTTTTGAAACCATAAGTTCGGAGGAGTGACTTTGCCTCCCTTTGTGTGTTCTACCGATTATACAATGGGTTGTGTTCGGTAGAGTTGTTCGATATGATACCTACAGCCTCCTTCTACAGACGCATCGCTCGCCATCGGCAGGAAATTTATCCTCACACATTAAGATGATCACGAACTGAGCGATTCCAGAGAGGTTTTCTTCCATGGACTCTCAGGTTGTGGAACGAATTACCTGCCGAGGTTTTCCCAAGAGACTACAGCATGGGGTTCTTCAAGAAAGGCGTGACGGGGTTTTTACAGAATCGGTAACGCCCGAGCGTAGCCTTTAGTGTAGCAAGTGTCCATAGGCTGCGATGACTTCTTACCATCAGGCGGATCGTATGCTCGTTTCCCATCTTAGTTGTATAATAAATAACATGTCTAAAGTAATGCTTATATGGCCTGGCTCATGGTGATCGAATACAAAATGAAATATCCAACCAAAATATTAATATCTAGTTGTTTTTTCCAGATGTTGCAGAAACCATCGAGTGAACTGGTAAGTGGAACAATGCTTCATGAAAACGATTCCGTGCCTTCTCCTCATAGGAGTTAAATGTAGTTTCACCATCGGACAACCAGACGCACTGAGATGCGCCACCGCTATATGGTTGATATTCCACCCATACGCACTAAGCGCTTTGCTTCTACTTTTATTATGCGTACTGCCAAAGAGTGGAATTCCTTGCCTGAGTCTGTGTTTCCGGAGAAGTACAACCTGGGAGTCTTCAAATCAAGAGTGAATAGGTATCTTCTAGGCAAGCGTGCTCCATCGTAGACCACATCATCGCTTAACACCAGGCGAGATAGTGGTCAAACGCAAGCCTATCTCGAACAAAAAAAAAAAAAAAAAAGAGTTAAATCTTTAAAAAGAGTCCTTACTCAATTTAGACAATGATGTGTATGTAAATAAATTTACATCTGTAAGCTTGTTTCAACTTTAAAACATTTCTCTTGATTTTAATAAACTAGTGGTCACTCACTGGTAGAAATTCGACCATGAAAAAAACTAAAAAGTATATATGCGTGTGAGTGTCAAATGAAAAAAAAAAATAAAACAATAAATAAACACACACTACCATGGTGTGTGTTTTTTTATTGTTTTAATCTATTTTTATGCATATTTAATAAAATATATTTCCATTCTGCGCTCCTTCTCATTTAGAGAAGAAACTACAATTTAATACTCCTCCGACCGCGCAATTTTCGTAAACAGGGGTACAAAGTTTTTGCTTCACGTATTATAATTAAATAAATAAATGAAAGTGATGATAATCAGAAGCTCGATGGCGTCGTTGCGCGTATCAGTCTAATCAATCACGCAAGTTAAGCAATGTCGACTGTAGCCTGTCCATGGATGGGTTTATTTATCTCGAGGTACGTTAAGCCGTCGGTCCCGGCTGTTGTCACTATAGATGACAGTAGTTAAGCCAGTGGCCTCTAGGCGGCTTGAGCAGTGGACTGAATAAGGGTTAATGACGATGATACTGTACATAATTGTGTTCAGATTTTAAAGACGAGTAGAATATTTCATAACGGCAGAGATGAGTCACAACTATAAGTTATTAAAAATGAGTTGGAGAACTTAATTGTATTGTAGGTTTAACACTGATAGTTTTATTTCGTTGCGAATATTATACATGGAGCAATACAAAATATAGAATTCGTTAATAGTTATTTGTTCAACAAGTGAGCAAAAACACTTTTTCTGTTGAGTACCGACATGAAATAAATTAACAAAATTATAAAATTTTCCCTATAGCAGAAAACTGTTATAAATTATATATTTATACATAGTTACTAGTTCAAACTGCATTACTTAAATCGTACTAACTAAATTTACCTTATAAGCATCTTATTAATAGCTCATAAGGTAAATTTAGTTAGTATACAAATCAGCAGATTTGTAAAACATTTTCTTCATATTCAATTATATTAAATATCAGTATTAGCACAGGTATTAGGTTTGCACTGCAATGTCTTAATCAAAGATATTCACGGAAACAATCGGTGTCGAAATATTATTGTACCGCTACCTATTACTTATTCCGTGATATTACTGTATTCGGGATTTAAGTGCTGCTATGCAGATCATAACAGATTTATACTGCTCAATACTTGAAAGAACGTGGATGTATAAAGGTAATACCAGAAGTAGAAAAAAAAATTAAGTGCGTCTATAATTTTATATAGATTCGTAATGTACATAAGTAATGATACAGAGTTTCATCGGCTACCGATATATGTAGGTATAGTTAACTCCATTTAGTGTAAAATTGGAATAGTGCCATCTAGCGACAACCAGTCAAAGTAGAGCCAAGCCCATACTAATAAAATTGAAGTTAACGTTCTCGAAGTAGATTACGTTAAAAAACACACACTAGGCATCTTGATATCGTCAAATAACTCTCTGCTATGTGCGAACAGCATGGTGGGTGTAGTAAAGCGATTGTGTCGTGGCAGAAATCTGTAATACGTAGGTCACACTAAAAGTTTTGCGTAACTTAAAAAAACAACATGTTATAACCAAAATATTATGTTTTTCAAAATACTCTCCTTTACATTTTAAACATTTTTTCACGCGATCGAACCATTTTTTAAAACAGGAGGACCACAGATCTGAAGGCATGTTTTCTACGTGCTGGTTGAACGCTATCACTGCCTCTTCGGAGTTGGTAAAAGTGAAACCTCGCATCAAATCTTTGATTTTGGGGAAAATACAGAAATCACAGGGTGCTAGGTCGGGGCTATGTGCAGGATGGGTGACGAGTTGTACTTTTTCGGAAGCTAAAAATGACTTTGTTTTGTTGGCCGTGTGTGAAGAAGCGTTGTCGTGATGTAGGAGAACTCTGGGTAAACAAATGGTAGAATACCACACGGCATTAACACTCTTTTGATCTTAAAGTGGAATTGTGCAGATGGGATCATTTTTTTACCAACGTTTCTCACCTGCCTCACTTTTGTTGGCCTGTTCTCATTTTCAAACACCGTTTCACAAGATTGCTGCTTTTTTTCGGGTTCAAAACAATAAATCCACGTTTCATCTCCTGTGACAATGTCATAAACAGCATTAGATTGTCCGTGGTCGCACTTCAGTAGCATCTGTGAGCACCATTCCACGCGAGCTCGCTTCTGCTCCGCTGTCAGTTCATGAGGGAGCCAACGACAACAAAGTTTCCGAACTTTTAATTCTTCGTGTAAAATTTTCTGAATTTGGCTCATATCGCGGGTTTTCTTCAATTAGCCGCTTAACAGACGCCACATTATTTTTGTTGACGGCAGTTGAAGGCCGCCCTTCACGAAATTCGTCATGTAAAGAAACCCGACCTCTCTCAAATTCAGCAAACCATCACCTCACGGTGCTTAAACAAGGTGTTTCTCTCCCAAAAGCATTTTGAAGACGAGCGGCACAGTCTTGCGGAGAGAGAGAACTTTTCAAAATCATAAAAAATCATCGCTCTAAAATCTTTTCGACTTAATTCCATATCCGTTGCGTACGTAGAACTTTGATGTGTGATAAAAAAACAATTGACAAATGATTTCCCGCCATTTTTTTTTTATTACTACGTAGGTTGCAAGTCGTTTCAAAAAATATAACATTCGAAATTAAAATAGTTCCGATTAGCTAGAAGTGCAAAACTTTTAGTGTGCCCCATGTAATTCGAAAGTCTGTAAACATAATTACCTACTTTGAGATTTCTTACAATTGTAACGACAAATTGTTCGAGAAAAAAGACAAAAAATCGTTTCAGTCGTTCATAGGCTACGGCAGCTGCTTACCATCAGGCAAGCCATTTTTTGCTACCTTAGTAGTATAAGAAAAAAGACACACGTACTAATAATAAATATTGATTTATCCATACCGATACAACTCTTAAAGAAATTTATTTCTAACAAAAGCCTCTCAGAAATTGCATATCCATTTCTCTGCGATCCGGGAGCTTCGCAAAGATTATATTGCAATTACTAGGAAATAATTGTTCAGTGGCTAAAGGTTGAGATATATCTCAGCTATTGTTGGTCGGCTGGCATTTTGCTCCTTGGGTAATACCCCGCGGTAACACCTGAGTCAGTGGCATTTAAGATTACGTGACTTTTATTAACAATTTTGTGGTAAATATACCGTTTATAGAGAAATATTCTAAGATACAATCTTTTAAACGACTTCGATAAACAAGGAAATTCTTGAACACGTGAGTTTGGTTTTAGCGCCTTCTTCAAGAGACTCCAAAACGGTTAAACCCGCGAAAGTTAATTACGTAGGGTTTGCCGAGTCAAACATTACGTGGTTTGTAGCTGAGCTGATACATTTTTTAATAATAGATTTACGCACCTGGATACGAATCCTTTAGAGCCTGCCTTTTTGCTTTATTATTTTTGGGTTCCGTACCCAAAGGGTAACTCTTACTACCAAAAGGCTACAGCTTAGGCAGTAGTGACCTCGGTCAAAATAAAAAAACCGGCTAAGTTCGAGTCGGACTGGCGCACGAAGGGTTCCGTACCATTATCAATAAAAACAGCAAAAAAAAAATCACGTTTGTTGTATGGGAACCCCCCATAAATATTTGTTTTATTTTATTTAATTATTTACTTATAAAGTGAATTCTGCTTCAGCTGCTGCGGTCGTCTCAGCGAATCCCCAACATCTGAAACAGAATCCTTTTCTAGCGGATGCCTACGTCATAATAGCTACTTGTATGCTAAATAACAACCCGATTCATCTAGTGATGTGCGTTGATAGATCAACGACTAAATAACAACCCGGAATATGTACTTCACTTTCACTGTTGTCATAATTAGTGATATTTTATAATAATTATTTTTATTTTATTACCAAGAATTTGTATAATCAGATTGTACCTAAGTTCTAGCCAAAATTGTTATCTTTTTAAGTACTCATTGAATGGTTGACTGGAAGAGATCCCTTATGGGATAAATCTGCCATTGTACGTGTAACTCTTTTATCAACATGTTCATGTTATTTCTTTTGTACAATAGAGACTTTACAACAACAACAACCCGATCCATCCAGTGATGTGCGTTGATGGATCAGTCAGTAAAAATTACCTTTTATTTATAAACGATTAGTTTATTAAATTCTACATTAATCTCTATACCCATCAAGAGTGTATGAGTGCCTCTAGACAGTGACCAATGATACTCCGCCCAACTGTCACTCACATCCCTAAGATTGAATGTTGCATTCTGGTCGATCTGACTGATGATCAAGTGATCGCGTTGAGTGGATAATACCACGTAAGTAAATGCATATGATTAATATAAATGACAGTTTTATTACAATGTACGTGTATGGTTTATCAATGCAATCATAGATAATACAAGTTGTGGACAGTGAGCGATGGAGCAATTTCATGAAAGTTATTAGCGACTTAAGTCCTAAAATCTTTCTTTCAAGAAATCGAAGTTTCTTTTGAGAAGTCTTTCTTCTGATTTGTCTTTAGAGTTAAAGCCAACATTGGCTACACGTGGTGCACCCTGCCGTCTAGCGAAACAGGCTCTGGTAGGAGGTATCTACCCATCACAGAATACCGGAGCCAAATAACAAGCCCCTTGGGGGTTGTTGTGATAACAATAGGTATTGTTAAGGAAACACTTAGAAAAAAATAACATAATTTTTTTGTTAATCTTTAATTTTTTTTTATTTATTCAGCACAAAGTTTTTATTTACATTTTTAATAACACACTTATTTACTTATTAAGTTAAATTTATAGAGAGTATACTACTTACTAATAATTAAAAATATACAATTACCTAAAATAAAAACTAAAAATGACTATATAATACAAACTGAAAACAAAATCTTTAATTAAATAAATTTGTAAGTTTATTTTAGTTTTATATACATTTTTTTGAGTAAAAAAATAGTTAACAGCCAAGTTTTCGAAAAGTTGGCGGAAACGCGATGTGAGAGGAAGGCAAACGAGCATGTGGGTCACCTGGTGGAAAGCAATCACCACCGCCCATACAGACCAGCGGCACCAAGGGGTATACGTATACTTTCTGATTAATAATATGTACTTACAATTTTAGAGCCAAGGTAGTTAGTTAGCTACAGCCTATGTGGTGAGACACTGGGGCATGAAGTAGGTTTGGTGAAAACCTGAGGTACCTTCACCAGGACCTACCTTTGATTGATGATGTACCTATATGTATACTTTCTGCACAACTGAATGAAAAAGTTGAGCACTTTTTTAAAAATCTGCGCAATTTCAGATACGGACTCTTAAGTGGCAGATGGGGGAGGAAGGTATTATTATTATTAGAGTGAAGGCCGCGCGTAGGACGGCGAAGCGTTAGATGCCCTCCTTCTAGATGGTCCGATGACCTTAAGAAAGCGGCTGGAAGTGGCTGGATGTGGAAGGCGGAGGATCGTATTTGGTGGTAAGCATTGGAGAAGGCTTATATCCAGCACTGGATAGATACAGGCTGATGACGACGATGACTCTTAAGTGGAATTGGAGTATGAATCTATAAAATATATGAATATATAAAAAAATATAATAAATATACCGGTAGACAATTCCACTTTACGACAGAGAAATGGATTGCTAAGTTTAAACATTTACTAACTGTTGCGGTAAAATTTATTAATGCAAACGATTGAAACTCAGATAGAATATTTGTGTTATCCCCGCATATTCACGGCATAACACGATCAAGTTTTAAAGTGTCTGTAAATCAAGAGCAACAGCGATACCGCTATGCTACCGAACGTGGAATCATTAATTTTCTTTATCATGGAACTAGACAAATGCTTTCCGAGCGGACCGATACAATTGGTATTTGTAACAAAATTCCATGCTGAATAAAGGCTATCTTCTATCGGACTCGATTCTAGAATCGATACAGCAAGCAACAAGCTGAAGAATCTAAGATCGTAGTACTAACAAGCATGTTATGGGTATCGATACAAGTTATTTTAAATCATTATAATATCAATTGAAATGATCGCGTCAACGACGTTGTCGTATTGACATAGACAGCGTTGATACTTTAACGTAAACAGTTTTTAATGGGACAATCCCACTACACTTTTCCACCACCAAATCAACTGTGTTTTTTTACGTGAATAGAGAGAGGGAATTAAAAAAAACCGGACAAGTGCGAGTCGGACTCGCCCACCGAGGGTTCCGTAGGTACGTAGTATCATTATTAAATAAGAAATAATGCGTCGAAAAAAATAAATAAAATATATTTTGCAATGTGTACATCAAGCCCTTTCATATGATACCCCATTTGAACTAGTAGTTTCAATTTGAAATTTCGACACCCTATAAAAATATAGACCCCCTATTTTTTAAGATCTATTTACAAATGTATAGATTTGAGATTTATTCCTGTACTTGTAGTCTATAACGATGTTACTTGCCAAATTTCATAGTTCTAGGTCAACGGGAAGTACCCTATAGGTTTTGATTCCCTTGAGTGTGTCGAAATATGCGTTTTTTGCTGAATAAACGGCCGTAACTTTTTTCTATGTAAACTTAGCAGTTTGATTTTTTTTTAACTTCATGGGACCGTAGACCTGAGTATACAGTTCAAATTTCAGCTTGATACCTCCACGCATTCTCGAAATAGAAATTCTTGACAGACAGACAGACAGACAGACAGACAGACAGACAGACAGACAGACAGACAGACAGACAGACGGACAACAAAGTGATCTTATAAGGGTTCCGTTTTTCCTTTTGAGGTTCGGAACCCTAAAAACGAATGATAACAAAATCGGGGGATACAGTTTGATGTTGCAGCTATCATCTTCATCCAAAATTGAATCACACCACTGGATAGATGACGAATCAAAGAATTTATTACGCTAAGTAAGGACTATGGAACATCGCGTGCAGGGAGGGGAAATTGTTGCCATTTTGAGATAATTTTATAATATAACATTTACATTACAGCATATAACGTATTCACGTAGAACACACGGCGGTGTCCATGACACAGCCACACCCCATTTTTTTTATACCACGTCGGGTGGCAGACAAGCATACGGCCCGCCTGATGTATACCTGTTACCGTAGCTATATTAATGCTCACAATATGCCATATCACTCGAGCGCCGTCACCCCCATTGCCAAAGATTTTTCATGTTGCAAACGTTCTATGGCTACGGTAACTGCTTCACATCAGGTGGGCTGTATGCTTGTCTATCACCAAACGTGATATAAAAAAATTCTTATAGTTCTTATATCTATTCCCTAGACTAGAGAAAAGAAAATAATTTATTTTCATTTGACTTTATGCTATTACCAAAGGTTTACTGGCAAAGAATACCTACTATTAAGTACCTTTTTGTACCCTTATGCAACTTTGTGGTCAACAAGTGTTTCGTCGTGTACTCCCTCTGAAAACAATGACATGGTACCACATACATGGATCTTCTCCTAACCAAATTTGCTAATAGAAAACCACCGTAACAACATTCAAAAATCTGATAAACAACATTTAAGGGAGCGATTCCCGATCACTTAATTAGAGGCCATTAAATCTGTCATTTACGCCTCCTACAGGGCATTATGAAGCTTTCACCGTAAACTGCGTTTAGAACTTATCTTAGAACCATTATATCACTAATAGACCAGTTTATGTACGGCGAATACTGAAGATAATCTAACGCTTAACGACCGACTGGTTTACATCAAAATTGCGTTCATTTTTGCCTGCAGTCAGCTACTAGTAAGCCCTGGATTTACATAAATATATTTCTGGAGTTTAAAGACATCTAAAAATTCAAATTCCAAAAGCTTCGTACTCCTACTAATTTCTTCTGATTAAATTCTTTGTGAGTTCGAAGGCAGCCGTAGTTTTAACCTCGGGAGTGCAATGGACTTCATTGCACATTGCCTTTTTTGGCGGTCGCCGCTGTTAATCCTGGCTACACAGGAGACACAGTGATGGGAATGTGTGGTGCGTCAAAAATGAAAAAAAATATAAAAAAATATCTAGAAATTTTGTGGGGACAGTTCACAGTTCAGCGTTTAAGGCGCTCCTGCTGTCATTTAAGTAAAGAAACATTTTTCGATAAATACATAACTAATCAAAAAACTCGCTATTTTTTTTTTTTTTCATGCAACAGTTTTTATGCTTGAACACGTTTTGCTGCTCACGTTTTTTTTTATACTACATCGGGTAGCAGACAAGCATACGGCCCGCCTGATGTGAAGCGGTTACCGTAACCGTATTAACGCTCGCAACATAATATATCACTTGCGCGCCGCCACCCCCGCTGTCAACGCAGCATCTTCTTCTTTTCTGGTGACCTCACTCACTCGCAGGAACACAACAACCCTCAAGGGAATTGTTATTTGACTGCGGTATTCTGTGAGGTGGAGGTACATTCCCCAGTCGGGTAGCTTACAATTACGCTCCCTACCTCACTTTTCGCCAGAGCTTCGTTTGTCAGTCAGCAGGGTGCACCACGTGCAGGTGAAGTTGGCTTGGTTGATAAAGATGTTGATAAACCACTTACGCCCCATAATCATATCTCTCGACTGGAAGCGGCTGAATGCGGAAGGCGGAGGATTGTATTTGGTGGAAAGCATTGTGGAACGCTTATTTCCAGCAGTGGATAAATACAGGCTGATGATGATGATGATGACAGTTTCTTGATTCGTTGTGTATTTAGCGAACAAGTAATTCGAGTGGCGCGAGGTTTGCAATATGGCCTGAGCGAGCCTAATCCTTTATTTAAGCAAAAGGTAGGTAAGAATAAAAAATCTTTTGCTATTAATGAGCGACTTCCACTTCTTCTGACACAACTATTTCAAAAACTTATAACAAGTCCAACTCTCCAGGCAATTTGATCTACTTTGCGTGCTTCCGCAACCAGTTAGTCCATGCAAACTCTCGCCGGCCGGCCATCACCCACATACCGTTATCAGATGCATGCGACTATCATGACTGGCATGGATGTCGTCTCTGTTCCAGCAGCTGCGTCGTTACTACTCCTCCTGCTGGTTTGAAACCACAGGATATGATCCTGTGATTAGGATATAGATAAATGTTTTGAAGTGTAAGTGATTCGCCACGATCTTTAGAGCCAAATCCAACCTCGCCTGCACGTGATGCACCCTGCCGACTATCGATAGAGGCTCTGACGAAAGAGATGTACGAGGGGAGGTCAATAAGTTCGCGGAATGAGAGAGAAGGAGGTTGAAATTAAACACCAAATTATTTTTCCTTTTCAATATATTCTCCTTTAACCCTAATACATTTTTCGGATCTCTCAAATAGCTTGTTTATACCATCGAAAAAAAATGATTTGTCTTTGGTGTCAAAATAGGCCGAAATTGCCGACTTGACTTCATCATCGTCGTCAAATTTCTTTCCACGCAGCTCTTTCTTCATTTTTGGAAATAAATAATAGTCACTGGGGGCCAAGTCTGGACTGTATGGTGGGTGGTTTAATTGTTCAAAGCCGCATCGGTGAATGGCAGCCGTCGCAACATGGCACGTGTGGACGGGTGCATTGTCGTGCAAAAGGAGCACACCTTTTGACAGTTTTCCTCTTCTTTTTTTCTTAATGGCTTCTTTCAATCTTTCCAGTAAAGAAGCGTAGTACTGTCCCGTTATAGTCGCACCACGTTCTTTATAATCGATCAGTAAAATACCTTCTGTATCCCAAAAGATAGTCGCCATGATCTTTCCGGCCGATTGTGACACTTTGAACTTCTTTGGAGGAGGTGTGCCTTTTTTATGCCACTGCATCGACTCTTGCTTCGACTCAGGTTCATAGTGGTGAACCCAGGTTTCATCTCCAGTAACAATCCGGGCCATAACTTCTTCCTTTCTCTCTCCACAGAGCTCCAGAAACTGGTGAGAGCACTCGACACGCTCGCGTTTTTGAAGTGGCGTGAGCATTCTCGGAACCCATCTTGCACTGACTTTAGTCATCCCAAGATGATGATGTAGGATATTTAAAATACTTGATTCGGATACTCCAACCATTGCTGCAAGTTGCTTCTTCTTCAGTCGGGCATCTTCCAATACAAGTTTTTCTACTTTTTCGACGATTTCCGGTGTGGTGGCCTCAATTGGCCGTCCGGAGCGGGGGTCGTCTTCAATGGACTCCCTTCCTTGTTTGAAAAGACCATGCCACTTGTAAACCATGGTTTTACCAGGGGCAGAGTCCGCGTAAACCGCTAACAGCTCTTGAAAAATCGTCTGAGCGGATTTTCCTTGCTTGGTAAGAAACTTAATAACGGCACGGTGTTCAATTTTCTCCATACTGGCTGACTTCTTCCCGATTTAGTTGTTTGCAGGTCGATAACTCAAAAGTTAATGACACGATTAGGTTCAAACTTGGTATATATACTCTTAATGAGGTGCTTAACTAGTGCCTACCTGGACGGGTAAATTTATCCCCATCAACCCCTCCATTCCGCGAACTTATTGGCCTCCCCTCGTAGGATATAGTGTATTTATAACTGGGGAAGTAACTCTACCTCACAGATTACCGCAGCCAAATATCAATTACCTTAAAGGTTGTCATGATAATACTCGCTGCGTTAGTAGAAGCTACGGTAACGATTTCACATCAGACGGGCCATATGATTGGATGCCACCCGACATCTTATAAAAAAAAACACCTTTTTATTTATACCACTAAAGCAGAGGTTCCTAACCGGTGGTCCACGGACCACCAATGGTCCGTGAAACGTGATACAAACTTGTAATGTAAGAGATTGAGCACTATTATACAAAATACTCAAATCTCGATTTATAGAATAATTTTAATATGACAGTTGGAGACCCGACACGCAACAAAAACCTCGTAGTTGTCCGCGAACAAAAAACGGTTGGCAACCACTGCAATAAACTAACAAACAAGCATACGGCCCGCCTGATGGAAAGCAGTTACCGTAGCCTATGAAAGCCTGTAACACCAGAGGCATCACACGCGCGTTGCCGACAAACACCTTCACAGAGCATTAAAAACCCATTTATATTAACAAACTTTCACCTATTTAAGTTTATTATTATACAGACATAGGTAAAAACTATCTGTTACACCTATGACTATTCTCATATCTGTTGCGTAATACGTAATATGTATGCTGCAATGACTTATAAAAAAATTACAATATATCAAGTCAATTTACACGGGGAACTCTCGAGTGTACTAATTGGAACGGCTTGGAACGAAATAAATTCCCTCCTTACCTTAAAAATAAAACTACTTAAGCGCTATAAAAAGGAAATTCCCGCATTTAGACCACCACAGGACAGAAGTTATTGGCATTCTGCCCCCGAAGGCCCAAGACGTACGGTTGCCGGCAATCTATCCACTTATTAGACAAGTTTATTGCCGCAACGAATGGACAGTAGCCACGAGGTATGAATCGGAACTGATCGCTGTAGCACTCAGGCTGTGCATAAAGCTAGAGTACCGTATAAAGAGAAACGTACTGTAGATCGGGGTGTAAGTGGTTTATCAACATCTTTGAACCAAAGCCAACTTCACCAGCAAGGAGGTGCACCCTGCTGACTGACAAACGAAGATCTGGCGAAAAGAGAGGTAGGGAGCGTAATTGTAAGCTACCCGACTGGGGAATATACCTCCACCTCACAGAATACCGCAGCCAAACAACAATTCCCATGAGGGTTGTTGTGTTCCTGCGAGTGAGTGAGGTCTCCAGAAGGGAAGGAGATGCTGCGATGGCAGCGGGGGTGGCGGCGCGCGAGCGATATTTTATGTTGCGAGCGTTAACATGACTACGGTAACCGCTTCACATCAGGCGGGCTGTACGCTTGTCTGCCACCCGACGTAGTATGAAAAAAAAATCGGTCCAGTCATGACAATACTGTGAAACGAAATAGTGGTTCACACATGCGACTGCCGAGAGAAGAGTTTAGTGGCGAAACACGTGTCACAGCAGTCGGGGCGGCGGCAGTCGCATGTTTCTTCTGTTTCAAATGTTGGAGAGCCGCAAAGACGACTGCAGCAGCGGCAGTAGTTTGCATGAAATAATTAATGGCGCCGCGGAAGCACACAAAGTAGTGCAGATCAAATTACCTAACTAAAATAAGTATTCAGGCGCTTACTGTTGACACATACGCCATGCATATATCCAATGATATAAAATACTTGATCACTGCGTAGATTCGCCAAAATGTGGGAAGAGATACCTTGTTTTCTTGTATTATGTTAATCATCAAAATAGTTAATTTGTTCCAGTCTCGCTAGATTTATACAACGAAACTAGACTCTTTGACTAATAGGTAGTCACGAACCGAAAGATAAGAACAAACTAGAACTAATAACGCCTACATGCAAACATATCAGATTTCACCTATGGAGAGAGCGTTGCTCGGGATCGAACCCGGAACGAGAAAATCTGTCGAACTTGTCGACGTAGCTCTCAAAATCAGCAAGCTGAAGTGGCAGTGGGCCGGTCACATTGGCCACATTGACACGATGGATAAATGCCCCAGAGATTCACTTTCACTTAATTTACGTAATGCGGCATGGTATTAAAGAAAGATGTCACAAACAATGCTTTGTGCCATAGTTTTCATTTATCGAGCACCCCACGCTTTTGTTTTCACAATAATACAAATCTTTTTCGTTCATTTATCTTTTCTGCCTAACTACATCTACACTATTATTATAAAGAGGATAGATTTGTATTTTTGTGTGTGTGTGTATGTTTGTAATGAATAAACTCAAAAACTACTCTGCCGATTTCAAAAATTCTTTTATCAATGGAAAGCTACATTCACCCTGAGTAACATTGGCTATATTTATTGCAAGAAAATATTAGGTATCCTTACTAAACCTACTGGATAAGGATAAGGAAAGTCTGGGAGTGGGGGCCCCTTTTTCGGAACGAAGCGTTAGGCGTCCCCCCTCTAGATGGACCGATGACCTAAAATAAATCATACAATGATTTTTTTTAAAAATTGAAACCAACTTCAGTTGGCGAGCGCAGCTTATTGGTGGAAAACCCCGGCAGACGCTGCTGCCCGTCTTCCGGGAGAAGAGTTGTCGCGTGACACAAGATTCCTTAGTCGCCTTGTACGACATCCAACGCAGAGCAATGGAGTGGCACAATTTTATTCTGCCGGCTATCATAGGGCAAATTTAAGGGTTTCCCTCGATTTTTCTGGGATTCCATCATCAGACCCTGACTTGGTGAATATGGAACCACCTCGCAATTACCCTTTCAAATAAAAAAATTGAATTTGACCATACGTGCTTATAAAATTTAAGGGTTTCCCTTGATTTCCCTGGCATCCCATCATCAGATCCTGACTTGGTGAATATTGGACCACCTTGCAATCATACCCTTTGAAATAAAAAAAGAATTATGAAAATCGGTACACAATTCGCGAAGATTTCGAATAACATACATACAAAAAAAATATTCAGTCGAATTGAGAACCTCCTCCTTTTCTGAAATCGGTTAAAAAGTAGCTGGAAGCGGGTAGATGCGGATAGATGAAAAAGGGAAGGACAGATACAGGCTAATAATGATGATGAATGATGATCTGTATAGATACTGTAATCAAAAGTATTTTAATATTCTTTTTTTTCTACGTCGGGAGGCAGACAAGCATACGGCCCGCCTGATGTGAAGCGGTTACCGTAGCCATATTAACGCTCGCAACATAAAATATCGCTCGCGCGCCGCCACCCCCGCTGCCAACGCAGCATCTCCTTCTTTCTTTCTGGTGACTGGTATATTCCCCAGTCGGGTAGCTTATAATTACGCTCTCTACTTCTCTTTTCGCCAGAGCTTCGTTTGTCAGTCAGCAGGGTGCACCGCGTGCAGGTGAAGTTGGCTTTGGTTCAAATATCTTGATGAATCACTTACACCCCAAAATGGACATGACGGACATTACACCAATACACTATTCATACAATACACCCCAAAATGGACAAATATGGACATGATGATAAAATTTTGTTAGTATAAATAACATAATATCTATATATATATATATATATATATATATATATATATATATATATATATATATATATATATATATATATATATATGTATATATATATATATATATATATATATATATATATATATATATATATATATATATATATAATTTAAGTGAGGTAGGGCATAGCATATTTTTTAAGCTGCCCGACTGGGGAAGTACCTCCACCTCATAGAATACCGCAGCCAAATAACAATTCCCTTGAGGGTTGTTGTGTTCCTGCGAGTGAGTGAGGTCACCAGAAAGAAGGAAAGGAAGGAGAATTAGGCTGGCAACGGATCGGCGACCCCTTGGTGTTGCTGATCTCTATGGGCGGTGGTGATTGCTTTCCATCAGGTGACCCACATGCTCGTTTGCCACCCTCTCATAAAAAAAAAAATCTGTAGCAACTGAGAAGATAACAATTAATCACCTTTTAATCCACTTGAATTCCCGGATGCTAATGATAATTTGTGTCTAGAATATTTCGCAAACCTAAGGGTCCGTTCACGCAGACCGGCTCGGAGAGGAGAGCAGATTTTGGTGGCGTCTAAAATTGAGTTTTGGGTCATTGGTATAAGGTTTATTTTTCAAATTCACTTCTTTTGTTATATGTGAATGCTCGAGAGCCGATGTGCAAAATATGGCAAATATATGTCTTGTGCGGGGATCGAACCCGCGACCTCGGAGTCAAGGTGCCATTGCTAGCCATTCGACCACTGAGCTCGTCAAACAAACTTTCCACGATGACTGATTTTGTACCGTTTGAATCTTTCAGCTCCCTGCTATTATCACAAATTTTTACTCTATTTTGTCTTTTTATTACACCGCAGAAGAGAGCTACATCTATGTAAAACTTACCTACACCAGGGCCTCAGATACATGTGCCTATATCATTTCTCAATGGACTTGTTTATCTTCTCCATTTATAAAAACAGAAGGCAACTTTTACTGACTGATCTAAAAACGGACAGTTCAAACCACTAGACGTATCAGATTGAAAATTGACATACATAAAAATATTTTTAATTATTCATATTAGAGATCTATTAGAGATAAACTCGCCTTTATATATATCATCATCATCATCATCAGGTCATTTTAATCCACTGTGTCCACTACAGGAGCACGACCCTCTCTCGTCCGTCCCAGACAGAAGGAGGATTTTTTTCTTTATATATATATACCTACCTTATTATATTTAAAATAAATAAATAAATATTCCTGGACAAATCACACACTGCCATCTAGTCCTAAACTAAGCAAAGCTCGTACTATTGGTAATAGATAACAGACATTTTCACGCGCACAAATTGTCTTGTGCAATATTAATATTTGTCTTGTGTAATATTCAATAAAGAATATATATATTTATATTTGTGTTAAAATTTGCAATCTTTGATCATTGTTTGCAGTGCCCAATCAGGGTTCATGTTTGGAATTCACTATGTATATAATATATTAAAGAACTCAGTGGATAGCCACTACTATCTACAACATGAAAGGACGCGATATATACTTGAATACTTAATTTCTGAAATATCCATATGTTCAGAATCATTAGTATTCGTAAAACCTCAACCATGTACATCGAGGGTCGTCCTAAGCCATTGCTTACCTTATATGGAGATATAGAGTCGTAGCTCTTTCCACAAACTTAGAAATTACGCTTATTTAAGGTTTTAAATAAACATAGCGCCGCATAAGGCGGAATACTTATAAGAAGATTTTTACTTAAACATTTTTTTTGTAATTATCATCATCATTTTATATTTAGTGACTATTTCTCTTACTGCCTGGGTCGGCTGGAAGAGATCTCTTGTAGAGATAAGCTCACCTTTGTACACTTTTTAACCGACTCCAAAAAAGGAGGAGGTTCTCAATTCGGCTGCATTTTTTTAATGTTTGTTACTTAATGACTCCGTGATTTATAAACCGACTTGAAAAATACTTTTTTTGTTGTATACTGTCAGATTGGTCCCATATATTTTTCATCATCATCAGCCTGTATCTACATACATAAATGTAGAGTAATGTTTGGAGTCGGTTTTTTTTTTTGTTAAAATTATTATGTAACTATGTTATGCTAATTTATGTGCAATAATGAATTTATATACATTGGCCGTGTGGTTTCCGGCAGACTAGAATAAAATCACTCCGTCTCGTCCCGTGGATGTCGTACAAGGCGACTAAGGGAAATGCATTATAAAACATCGATCAGGCCTCCCCAACCCGTCTGGCCAGCGTGGGGAGTGTAGGCCAAATTCTCCTTCTGTCAGGGACGGACGAGAGAGGGTCGTACTAAAATGACCTGATGATGATGATGATGATACATTATCAGCACAGGCTGATGAGAATACAGATCAATACAGATCTACCCATTGCTGGATATAGGCCTTCCCCAAATGCTTTCCACTATATACGATACTCTGTTTTCCTCACCCAGCCGCTTTCTTAAATGGCCCATAGTTTCATTGGCCCGTACTCCTACTCAGTCTAGGACTTTCCTCCGCCGTCTTCCATTACGGACTCGGCAGATGGAGCCAACTCACTACCACTTCAGCTTACTGACTCTGCCTGAGAGAATGAATACAAGTATTATTTCTCGTAAAATCACTCAAATTCAATTTCTAATTCATAATATAATATAAAATGAGCATTATAATATTTCTGTGTGTAATCAACCTCGAAAAATAATAACCTCGAAATAGCTTTATTGAGATGGGAGGTAGGAAGGTGATGAGTCGAGCTGTCAGTTGGACATTGTCTGTGTCTAGTGTCTGTGTCACACACTGTGCCATTCGGTGTCGTCAGTCTCTTCGGTATGTGCTAAGGGGATCTGCCCCCTTACCACCAACTCTTATTGCGATTCAATAACTGGATAGAATGCGTATTCATACCAATAAATAAGCGACTCTATTTCAATATAGATTAACTTATTTATTGGCATGAATAAGCATTCTATCCAGTTATTGAATCGCAATAAGAGTTTATTTATCGCAATAAGAGTTGGTGGTAAGGGGGCCGTCCCCATTATACGTGCTAGATAGCCTGGCGGCCCTGGAAACATGGATTTTTTTTAAAAGGTACATATCTCGTCCGACGATGTCCGTGTCGGCACCTGTTGCCTGTCGTAGAATTCCGGCGCTGTGTGAAACTCAGCATGAATGCCGAGCGATGACCAAATTAACATAATGATAATAAATAATAATAAATATTGTCAGACAAATTACACAACGCCATCTAGCCCCAAAGTAAGCGAAGCTTGTGTTATGGGTACTAGACGACTGATAACCATACGTAAATACATTTTTTTTTGTAAATACATACTTGTGATTCATAGAAAGCACCCAGACCAAGACATGTTTATGCACCGCGTCATTGACCGATATGCCACCGAGCTCGTCAAATTACATTGCGTTTGAAATATAAGGTATATTTTATTGTGTATTGTTGCAGTTATTGTCACATATTGTGATGTTAACCAACATATTTTCTTTCTTTCTTTCTTTATTTATTTTCTTTATTTTTTCATCTGTGGAACTTACTTTCACTTTCATTAAACGACTTTTTATAAAAAAAAAGTGCCATAGTCCCCTTAGCCCACTTTTACGCAAGTTGTGTCGCTACACTTATATCATGAGCTGGACGATGGCAATTATTTAATCTGTGACGATAGCTATCAAAGAAGATGGATTTAGGCAAATTGATTTCCAGCATAATTGGATGGTAGTGCAGTAGATAAACAGGATCAGCTATTACCTTGTCGATTGAACCAGTAACGAGGGTTCACTGTCCGCTATGTGCTGGTAATTTACTGCGTTTTATACGAGTTGACCAGGTCGGTGGTCAAATGACTAGCGATGGCCACTTTGACTCCGAGGTCGTGGGTTCAATTCCCGCACAAGACATATTTCACTTACTGCCTGGGTCGGCTGGAAGAGATTTCTTATAGAGATAAGCTCACCTTTGTACACTTTTTAATCGGCTCCAAAAAAGGAGGAGGTTCTCAATGCATTTTTTTAATGTTTGTACTTTGTACTTAATTACTCCGTGATTTATAAACCTCCGTGATTTGTGTGCATGAACGACACTGTTTTTTTAGTTTGGGTGGTTTCTATTGTATTCATGTCACCCTTTATTCATTAGAATACGGGTCTTCCCTCAATCGAAGGGATTTAGAACATTCTCCACCACGCGGCTCACTGCTGGTTAGCGGAGGCCAATGTTTTCAAGTCGTTTAAAGGCCACTGACTTGGCTTAATCGACAGCTCGACGTTTTTGGAATTTTTGTAACTTAAATATTGTTTATTCCACATTTTCAATAGACAACCATGAGATTAGATTGTAAAATAACCAATTACAACTCGCAGAAAAAAAATCGTGCCACGGTAACGTAACTCGATTTAATGCAGTCTTATAATCACAATCATTCAAAATAAATGTTCCAAGTATAAGTAATAGTACTACGTACAGTATGGACTCTCCCTGCCGCTCTCTCGTGTCACTTCCGCTCTGAGACATATAGGGAACTGTTTGTATGGCGCCACACGCACACACACTAATTCGCGATTTGCACAGACGTCATTATTTATGTAGGGGTATCATTTAAGCTATCGCCAATTTAATTAGTTTTGTGTTTCTTAACTAATAGGGTTTGCCCGCAAAATATACCAAACAATATAAAATCGATTCCACAATAAATCACCTAAAATAATGGAGATATAGGGTCTAGTACCAAATAAATGTTTGTGTATGTATTATATTGTCAATTATGAATAATTAAGCTTACTTGGCACCACATCATTCATCATCTAGGTTGACGGAGCTTCGCTTCGTGGAGCTCCAATTTCGGATTACAGGACACAAGAAAACCCTAACCTAACCAAAAATCAACTCAAATCTAACCAAAACATGATTTATTACATTGACGAGTATATAGACGCGGTGTATTTGTGTTGCCGTTTTTTGTTTGGAGTGACCAGAGTGTGGCTATAGCTTAATAAATAAATAAATATTTCTGGACAATTTACACAGCGCCATCTAGTCCCAAATTAAGTGCAAAGCTTGTGTTATGGGTACTAGACAACTGATAAATTCATAACTTTTTCTTTGTTTTATAGATAAATTGGATATGATTTTAGATTCGTTTTAGTTTAGTATTTTGTAATTTATAATTAAATCATCTTAAATAAAGTAAAAATTAAAAATAATAATAATAAAAACTACTAATACTGATAAATGTACTTACATTTTTTTTTTGTAAATACATACTTATAATACATAGAAAACACCCAGACCAAGACAAACATACATGTTCATGCACACAAAATGTTTGACTTGTACGGGAATCGAATCGTGACCTCGGAGTCAAAGTGGCCATTGCTAGTCATTCAACCACCGAGCTCGTCGGTTGCATGCATACATCAAATTTTAATGACACAACCGAGGGCAGTGTACTCTAGTGAAGAGGTTCCCTATTTTATTTTGCCACGGAACCATAATTGATTATATTTTTCCTAGCGGAACCCTAGCAGCTATAATTATTATATAGGGCCTAACTACTCATTTTTTTTCGACGAATATTTTGTTAATTTTCGGACGGATCATGGAACCCTTGTGGCCCTTCCACGGAACCCCAGGGTTCCGCGGACCACCTTTAGGGAAACCTTATGACTAGTCTTACTAGCGTAAATTTAATAGATTACCGTATTGTCATCAGCTGGTCCACACGGCTGTTTCTCATTCGAATGTATGCATGATACTGCATTTTTTCTGCAAGTCTTGCAACCTTATAAGAGAGCCCGACATACTATTTAATATTAATTCAATTATTTCATTCAATGCGACTCTTGTATTATGGTCACTAAACGCATGCCAACATCAATAAGAGACATAATTAATTACCAAATGCATTACTAAAACACTGACCTTTTAATAATTAAATTAATATTTTACGGTGGAAATTTGATGTAAGGTACAGTTCCGAACACCCCGATTGCGATAACGATAAGCGACAATATGCATAATATTATAGGTAATACACATTGGTAATACATATGCAAAGATAATACTAACGTTTCGTTACCGTTGTTGCTTTGTTGTTATTGATTTATATTGCCACTTGCCACTTTTAGCGTCCATTAGAAGATCGTCACCGATCAGATCGGATCAATCATCAGAGGCGCCTTAAGCAATGACTAGGATTTGAATTACGACGCCTAAACCTGAGATACGCTTTCATACCCCAGTTTTTTTTTATCTCAAGATAAAGCACAACATTTTTATCATGTTCACGATAGCCTCGATGTAACGCATAATATTAGATTCTCAAAATATCGTATTCATCAAATATTATATTATTACGTCTAATTAATGATCGACATTGAAATTTAAATTTTACAAAGTTGTGCCAGCTGTCACATGAAATTGTTAGCTTAGTAGTACGTCACTTCCGCAACGTGTTTCAGTATGTGCCTTAGGGTAAGAAGAACCTTAAATTGACGATCGCCCAACAGTCACTACAAATTTTATTGACTTTAGCGTTTATCATATTCCAGCCCAACTTTATTTCTATTTAAGCATGATCTGGCTTTATAGCTGTAGTCAGTATAATAAAACTGGAATAGGCATTCTTTGTTTATTCCTACCTAAGCAGGTTTCTCTAAGGTAAAGGGTAGCACCATACATTAAACAAGCACATTGAAAACAGGAACTAAACTATTTCAAAAATGCCAGCATTTCGCTGTCGCATATAGAGTGCGCGCTCTCCAAATGCCACCTTAAAATTTAGTAGTCGCATAAAGAATTTACCAAAGGCAGTCTTGGAATACATGAAATATTAGAAGCGAAGTGTACACATTCTGTGAGCATATTTGAAACCAATTTATGTCTCAGTGATTATTTCGTTAACCACATTACATCAATATGTTACATTTTTATGATACCTTATTCTGCAAGTACCTCCTTACAATTAGAATGACTCGCAGTAATATTGATATAACCACCTTCTACTAAACTCTGATGCTGAGTTTCACGTTATTAACTCTTAATAATAATTTAAAAAAATATGTTTATAGTACTATGAAACCGTTGAACCGATTTTGAATCTAATTTGGTACGGAGATTCCAAATACAAATAATAGATTTTGAAAGCATATAAGATAAAAATCGTGTCGCGCCAATACATTGGCATGCAAAAAAAAGAATGCAATGATGAATGAATAAAAAATAATACTAACAATAAATAATAATATTTTGAACACTTTATTAAAATAAAATTTAAGATTCATAATCGTCATACCTAGTTTAGAATGTTCACAAACTCTTTGCACGGAGAGATACGTACAAAAGCTTTTATTTCCATATATGTGCTTCTTTATGGAAATTGACTTTAAGGTTTAATAAATTAATTTAGCTTGTCGTGAATTTGCATGAGTCAAAAAAGGACGAGAGTGTCATGAGTCATGATCGTCAGCAATAATGAGTGAGAGAGTCGATAAAAAAAGTGGTTGGCTGTAAAATCGGTTTACGGACGATAATTTTGCGTGATAACGTCATAAGAAAACATCGGCCGATGGAGTGGTAGAGAGATAGATGCGTCAGAAGCCGGATGCTTAGGCCGACCGTGTCTCTCTATCTGTCGCTTGTTCCGCGCTCTCGCTTGTATGCTCGGTTCAGGCAGAACATGACAATGAGTCATGCTTTTTCGTGCGTGCAGCCGGCGTTCACCTATTTGTAAGACGTTGTCACGTCAAAATACCATCACCTACTCTAAGGCTAGCTTATTCGTTCATTCACATAAATATTTGTCTTGTACAAGAATTGGTATTAAAATTGTAATTTACTATCCGCTAATACGACAATATTTACTTTTAAATTCAGTAAATTTAATTAAGGCATTTATGGAACAAGTATTGCAAAAAGTAAATGTCAATTTGACCGCATCCCATCGCAGTCGCCTTTGGCTCCGCACACATTGAGACATAAAATACGAAATTGAAACAATTATCGACACATGCACTCATGAATGAATACATAACAGTAAAAATATACTCGTATAATTTATTTGAAAATGTACTTAAAAATGCCATTTTGATAAGAATAAATTAGCTTTTGAATGTATTTAAGTTTACAATTGATATGAATTCAAAACAAACATAATTTTATTATTAGATTAGCTGTTATTTGCATGTCTATCTATAAAAACATTCCTTAATTGATAATTAAAATTAATCCGGGAATTGTTATTTGGCTGCGGTATTCTGTGAGGTGGAGGTACTTCCCCAGTCGGGCAGCTTACAAATACGCTGTACTCTACCTCTTTTGTTATTATAAATTGTCATCAGACAATACAATAATTTGATAAGTTTATTTAATTATCCTGGCAAGAATAGTCAAGATTAATTAATTTCCTCACATATCACATCGTACTAAAAATTGGAAAATAAATATAGTTTAAAAAAAACTAAAAAAAACATGCTATAATGATCAATCGAATTAAAAAACGAAACATAATTTTATATAATACTAGCAGCCCGCCCCGCCCCGGCTTCGCACGAGTATTTAACAAAAATTTCAAAAATTCTCTCTGACTTGCAAGACGATTTTCAGTTTCTGATGAAGATTCTCCATGACGACGTATTTTTGATGCCCTCACTTGGAAACTATTTCTAGAAAGTTGAGATCTTGATCTTTTGGAATGCCTCAGAGCGAGGTAACGCCGCATGAGTCATGTACTTATTGAATAAAATATAAATAAATGGGTTTAGTTCTGAAAAGAACTTTTAAAATTACGTACTAAACGAATTCATAATATTTCCAAGCGAAAATTATTCGATTCCACGCACGACCGCTTCGTAGGGAGCCTATCACACCACTTTTTTTTCTTTTTTTTTTTTTTTTTTTTACGCCCGACGCGCGCGGTGGCACTCCCCAGCCGTGCTGGAGGGTGGCGGAAAATCCTCTTCGACACCCCCTCAGCCTGGTTGATACCAGACTGACCTTTCAAAGGCGAATCAGGCTTTAACTGACTAAAAACCGCCTGCCTAACTACTTTTAGCCACGATGGCTTTAAAAGCGAAAACGGAACGCTAGAGGAAGAAAGATTTGATAAGGTATGTAGTCTGTGACGATCTGGTGAGAGGACATCGCGAGGCGGTTTCCAGGTCGTCGCAGAGTACACATCGCGAAATGAGCCGCGCCAGCCGCGCGGTACTTTATATCTTGACATTGACTCCCCCTCCCGTACCCCAGTGACGCCCCTAAATCGCATTTAGTTTATAGCTAACCGGGCGGGTTTTTTTCTAATACTGACATTTTTAAACACGTGATATCTTTCGAATGGAGTGGAATAATTCAAAAAGTTATATAAAGGTATTGCAGCAGTCGTAAATATGAAGTAATTTATTTTGATAAGGATTAATACCAAGATACAAATAAAGAGACTTTTTTAGCGGCGGCATTTCAATTAAATTAAAAAATAAAAGAACACTTATTGTGACATAACTAGAATAGTTAGACATGTGCCGTCGCGAGACTTTTTGTAGATAATGATTTGTTCGGCAAAGTCGTAGTACATTATTTTGTTCTATCATCAATAGTTTTCGAAGCGCACGCGGTGCAAGGATTTTTTAAAGTATTTTTTTTACATTATTGGAGTTTTAGTAAGGATTCCTAATCTTTTCGAGCAATAAAAATAACCAATGTTACTTATGGTGAATGTAGCTTTCCATTGATAAAAGAATTTTTGAAATCGACACTTGAGTTTATTCATTACAAACATACACACACACACAGAAATACAAATCTTTCCTCTTTATAATAGTAGTTTAGATGTTGATGTAGATAGGCAGAAAAGATAAATGAACGAAAAAGATTAGTAATATTGTGAAAAAAGCGTGGGGTGCTCGATAAATGAAAACTATGGCACAAAGCACCCCACACAAAGCACAGGTTTGTTTGTGACATCTTTCTTTAGTACCACGCCGCGTTACGTAAATTAAGTGAAAGTGAATCTCTGGAGTGTCTCACACCCCACAGTTTCATTTGCACTTCGATCGATCGATTTCGATTTGGACGATTCACGATATTAAGATAAGAACCAAAATCAACCTCGCCTGCACGTGATGCACCCTACCGACTGCCGAAAGAGGCTCTGGCAAAAGAGAAGTAGAGTACAGATTGATTTTGATTCATTTTGAAAAGTCAGATTTAATTTAAACTTTGTATACTTATCAAGGACTGATGTCGTTAATAAGGACTGTCAAGGACATCAGTCATTGATAAGTATACAGTAATACAAAGTTTAAATTAAATCTGACCTTTCAAAATGAGTCAAAATCAAGTTCAAAGTAGTCGGTTTCAATCTGACAAACAAGCAAACATACAGGTGAAGCTAATAAAAGCGTGTTAATAAAACCAGGCTGAATTCTAAATAGATTTATATATAATTCTCGTGTGTTATTGTTGTGTTAGTTGCCATAATCCTCCGAAACGGCATGACCGATTGTTATGAAATTTTATATACATATTCAGTAGATCTGAGAATAGGCTACTATCTATTTTTAATAACCCTAAGTTTTTTTTTTTAATTTTTTGGAGAAAATATATATATTTTTTTTTTATAATGTGGCATTATAAATACATACAACCCTAAATTTTCACCGTTCTACCATCAACCCCTAAATTTATATGGCAAGACAACGTTTGCCGGGTCAGCTAATAGATACAATATAGACAATGAATTTGAACATTTCCACAGCAAGCCAACTCGGTGGCAACAACAGACAGCACTCTGACAATGACTAATTGAATTAATATTCTCTCTATTCACCTATTAATTCAATTTATTCCGTATAAATTATTTACTACAGTGAGTCATTTCGAATTTGTGCTCCATTAACTAATTCAACTGAATTTGATTTATTACTAATTGATTTATTAAGTTATCCGAAGTATTTGATTATATCAATCGTGATCAACTAATAAAATCGTTTTATAGAATACAATTCTGAAACTAATAAATAAATAAATATTTCTGGACAATTTACACAGCGCCATCTAGTCCCAAATTAAGCGCAAAGCTTGTATTATCGGTACTAAACAACTGATATATATCCTTAAATACATTTTTTTTTGTAAATATTTACTTATAATACATAGAAAACACCCAGACCATGACAGACAGACATGTTCATGCACACAAATGTTTGTCTTGTGCGGGAATCGAACCCGCGACCTCTGAGTCAAAGTGGTCATTGCTAACCATTCGACCATTGAGCTCGTCAAACTGTATAAATAAAATAGAACCTTTTATCATTTATGTGGTAAAATACAATATTCATTTATTGCGCTATCTTACACAAACATGACAATTTATATTACATTAAAAATAAACAGCAGGAGCGGGCATACATTTTCGTCGCGCAGTAGAAAGAGAGGAAATATCACTTCCTCTCCTACGTCGCGCCGATCCGCGCTGCTCCGTCTTACGAATTTTCGATCAGGTCACGTGTCCTGACGCGAGTTTAACATCTTTTACCCATACCAAAAAGTGCACAACGCCGCTAAAGAAGTTTTCACTTCAAAAAACCTAATTTCATCAAGATTTTTAAATATTAGTAAAATCTGCCGTGCGAATCTAGTACAGAATACATTTCCCATGAATGAATTACAATTTAATTATTCAGACTAATTAAGGTGGCTTTTAGAGCTAGTCACGAGCCGCGAGTTTAATAGAAGCGATCGTTTATTTACACTAGTGCCGCATTATGCATCTTTAGCACGTCGTAAAGTTGGCAGCTAGACCTTTGGCCCTCGCCTCCTGCTGTGACGGAGTTGTAGGCTCACCATGTTTTAACGTATTCACATTTATTTATTTTCAAGTATAAAAACATATCTCGTGAACAACTATGTAAATTTTTGAGCATGCATGCATGCATGCGTCGTACATGACATATTCATATAATTATAATATAATATTCCATAAGGACAAATTACACACGGCCATCTAGTCCCAAACTAAGCAAAGCTTGTACTATGCGTACTAGATAACTGATATTATACTTTTTTTTAAATACATAGAAAACACCTAGACCAAGGCAAATAGATATGTTCATAACAAGACAAACAGCTATCAAATATTTGTCTTGTGCGGGGATCGATCTGGCAACCTCGGAGTCAAAGTGACCATTGCTAACCATGCGACCACCGAGCTCGTCAATATATATATATATATATATATATATATATACACATATGTCGACATAGAGACAGATTTGTCTTTACTACTTTCATTAGTGGAATTAATATGTGTTGGTGCTGATTTACTCAGGCGGTTAGACCTCTAGAATACTCTCCAGAAACACCCCGAAACCTAAGATGTTTATACCTCTACATGCATTGTATTTGCCTCCGTTGTGCCAAGATAGTAAGGCAATTGCCTCGCATTCACTCACTCCCGCGCCATTTACCGTCCCGACAAGAAGAGAATAAGTTTGAGCTAATAAAAACATTTATTGAAAAGTTGTAGGCCTTCCTGTGTGTTCTCGTTCTGTTCCTTTCTTCGCGTACTGTTTTTTTTTCATATACCACTAAAGAGGCAAACAAGCATACGATCCGCCTGAGGAAAGCAGTTACTGTAGCCTATGAACGCCTGTAACACCAGGTACATCACTATGTACAGGCGTACGTTTTGACTAAACGCTTTGTAGCTAATTTTTACTGCCGTGACATTCGCCTGTGGTCTGTCTAGATATATAATGACATTGCCCGAAACTTCATCAAGTCCTAGTCTACTGACTATTTTATGAGTACTCCAACCCTCATCAATGGTGCCACCCTACTAGCGTGCTAGCGCAGCATCGCTGTATAGATGAAATTAATTCCATTTTAATATGCAACCGAACCGAGATGACTTCGCTCCTCAACGGTAATTAGACCTTCTTTCCATGGTAATTGCAATTCATTCACCTGCAATGTTTATGTAAGAAGCGTGATAGTATATTCCTTATACTAATCTACTACATCTAATCTATATAAATAAACATGAATGTTGCTAAGCGCAAAACTCGAGAACGGCTCGAAAAATTCGGCAAATTTTTGTTTCATATTTTGAAGAGAGAAAAATCATAAAAACTACGAGGAAAGCGACTTGTGTGTGTTTTGTTCTTCTACCCGTGCGAAGTCGGGGCGGGCCGCTAGAGATTAATAAATTTGAGACATCCATCAAGATTTTTTTAAACGATCTTTCGATATAGTCCAACAAATGTAAATAAATTCCAGGAATGCATTTCGTCTCTCTCTTTTTCCGATGTTTTGAGCTCGACTAATGCCTCTGAAGCGTTTGAAACATTTTATGATATAATATGCCTATTTCACAATTTGTGTTTTCCAATAATAAAAATAAAAAACAACAATCGGGCGTCAAAATTAAAATGGATCACTAAAGGCAATAAAAAATCGAGTAAAGTTAAGCGCTCATTTTATTTAAACTATAAAAAAAATAATATTAACAAACAAGAAACTAAAGCTAAATTTAAAAAATATAACAAAATTCTTAAAACATGTAAATTAAGTTCTCAGAAAATTAGGGCTAAAAGATGTATTGCTCATTATATTTAAACTATAAAAAGGATAATATTAACAAACAAGAAACTCAAGCTAAATTTAAAAAATATAACAAAATTCTTAAAACATGTATATTAACTTCTCAGAAAATTAGGGCTAAAAGATGTATTAAAAACAGTAAAAACAAGTGTAAGGCAACATGGAATACAATATCTTCGACTGTGTCGAATATTAGTAAAAATAGTGACGTAAATAAAATTTCTTTTAACAATATGACATATACTGACCCACATGACATTTGCAATACCTATATTTAATGATTATTTTATTGATTTGACAAAGAAAGTAAACTTGACTCAGAAACCAACACTCCAATCCCAAACTAATTCTGACGTAACTAATTCAAATACAATTTTCTTAAAACCGGTTGATGAAAAAGAAGTGGACAACATTATAATGTCGTTGAATAACTGTAAATCCAGCGGAATCGACAATAACAACTATGATCCTCAAATCGTGTGCTCTGAATATCTGTCGCCCACTAGCTCATCTCGTGAATCTGTCTTTTACCGACGGAAACTTTCCTGGAAAATTGAAACGTTCCGTTGTTAAGCCTATGTTCAAGAAGGGTGACAAATTGGACCTAATTAACTATAGACCAATTACTTTGGTTCCTGTACTATCAAAAATTTACGAAAAAGCTATTTACGTTCGATTATGTATGTTTTTATAAAAATCAAATGTACTGCACCCAAAACAATATGGCCTTCGTAGGGGATGCTCAACAACTCTTGCTTGTTTTAATCTTTTAAAGGTGGTAACAGACAGTTTAAATAATAAATCGCCAGTCGTGTCTATATTCTTCGATATGAGCAAGGCCTTTGATTTCGTAAATCACAATAAACTGTTGCGAAAGCTTGCTTTTTTGAGAAAAGCATAACACTGTTCTTCGACAAACATTCAGATCTGAGTTTAAAAGTAACAATAGTGGTGTTCCTCAGGGGAGCGTTCTTGGACCGCTACTATTTCTTTTATATATTAACGACCTTCCTAGTGTTACTACTCACAAGTGTATAATGTTCGCTGATGACACAACACTCATAATAAAATGTAGCGATAGAGATTCTTTCGAAGCGGACATAAACAAAGCACTATGCGATGTTATGGATTGGATGAATTCCAATGACTTACACGTAAATATTAATAAAACAAGGCTCATACAGTTTACATCCTACAAGTCTAACCCGTTACATATTCAAGTAAGTTACGACGCTAATCAAATTATTGAGATTGACACACACAAGTTTCTTGGCATTGTAATTGATCGTCACTTAAATTGGAAACAACATGTTGATCAAGTTTGTAATTCATTAAATAGATTTGTTTTTGCCCTGAAAAGACTACGACAAACTGTCTCAATGGAAGCTGCACTAACGGCATATCACGGCTATATTTCATCTGTTCTAGGCTATGGTCTGATTACTTGGGGAAACTCTGTAGATATCGAAAGACTCTTTAAAGTTCAAAAAAGTGCATTCGAGTCATATGTAATGTGCGGTATGACGACCCCTGCAAGCCACTATTCCTAAAGCTAAAAATTTTACCCCTTCCAAGCATGTATATCCGAGATGATTGTATACTTTAGAAGCCGTACTTTAGAAAACGGAGTGAAATGGATCAGAGGCAGACAAGACCAAATATTATGAACAGGTTATATCAACCTCCAGGCTATAAATACATCTACTGTAATAATGTGTATAACATGTGTATTTCACTGTATATCGCTCTGCCTCATCACTTAAAGTTGTTAAATGGAAATTATTTTAAATCTCGCATAACGACCTGGATTATAAACCTGGATTATAATTGCTTCTACAGTGTCAAAGAATTTTATAAACTTAAGAATCTCGACTAATAGTAATTCATATATGTACGTTTACTGGACTTGTATAAATTTGTTAATTTTAATGTAATTGAATTATCCTTTTATTTATTTTTTATTTATTTGTGACATCCTTAAATTATATTGTAATCAACTGTACTAGACATTAAATTAATAATTTAAAAATTTGTACGCCTGCATGCAGGCTCAATACAAGGAACAAAAATGTAATATACATAAGACCTGTATCTCGATGTACTGTATTGACAAATAAATGATTGATTGATTGATATAGAAGATTTGTGAAATGATAACGAATGACTCAATTATACATTATCTTATTGAAAGAAACTTTGTCCATCTAGATAGGTCGTTGGTCCACCTAGAGAGAGCGCCCTACGCTTCGTCGCCCCATATGTGGCCTCTACTTTAGGACTTTACTCCCCCATCTTGCATCGCTAACTAGGCAGATGTGGCCAGCCCACTGCCACTCGCTGACCTTGAGAGCTATGTCGACCACTATGGTTCTCCGTCAAATTTCTTCGTTTCGGATTCGATTCCTTAGATAAACTCCAAGCATTGTTCTCTCCATTGCTTGCTGTGCGACTTTTAGTCTGTGATCCAGCCCAAAAGTCAGCGTCCAAGCCTCTGCACTATAGGTCATAGCGGGGACGCACTGATTGAACACTCAAAGATTGTCTCCAATCTTTGGGGTATATCTGTCTCTAGTAGTGACGTCAAAAAAGTGGCTGGTAGCGGTTGAACCCGTCCGACTGTACAAGTCAACCCTTACTCATCCCACTGCTATGGTACGGGTCTCCCGTCGATTGACAGGGTTTAGACTTTACTCCACCACGCTGCTTAATTGCGGGTTGGCGGAGGCCAATGATTTGAAGTCGCCTAAAGGCCACTGACTTGGCCCAAACGAAAGACATTCTTATCTGAAAAATATAAGGCAATTCGTATGTGAAATAACCCTAATTTCGGATTATAATTTCAGAGCAGCCCCAGAGCCAAAAGATATACTTTACAGTTTATCCACTGCTCTACCTGTAACATGTGAGGAATCGTAAATAAATGGTAGAATGTATGCCAACTATCATCAGGTTAAACTTGATAATTTCTTTGACACAATAAAAATACTTATTTTTTTTTTATTTACAAAACAAATTCTGTACAAACAATGATATTACATTTCTATACATACGACTAAGCGTCAAAATCGAACACCCGAAAAGTGAGCCAAATTGTCTCACCTCACAATTGATTGAATTAAGTAAAAATGCCGTCGTCTGTATTTCGCAAAATTTATGTTGATGAAATAATTAAATCCCAAGAGATTACATATCGCACGAAAGTACACAACAATAATTGATATAAACACGTACTTTAATTAACTTCACATTTTTGCAAGAAAAATTGCTGCGATTTTCGCTCGGCGAGGAAAAGAGATAGCAAGTATATTAAATCGCTGATAATGATAAAGATGGCAATAGTTAATGTCCCGACCGCAACAGGAACTGTTTTCTGACGCAATTTAGTATGGGAATGTCATATCTATAAAAATATAACATCATTGGGTATAAATAATACAAAAATCAAATCACGCAATTAAAATATGATCTGGATCAAAGAACCGGCTGGATATGAATGGGAAATTCGCATATGGTGGAGATTTGAAGCATTGGAGAAGGGCTATTCAGTAATCAAATTCAATTAAATATAAAGCAAGAAAAGGTACGGCAGTCATCACTGGAAGTCTTAATACTTATCATACTATACTAACATGAAATCTTTAAACTTATATAGTTAATCATCATTTGGCGGTCTTGCCAACTGAGCAGTTCCACATTGCTTTTTAAATTTTTGTAGCCAAAGATTTCTTGTCGGTTTGTCACCGCAGATAACAAAGAGAAAGAGAATTAATCCTTGGCTCGACGCTGTACATGTGTACATGTAAACACCGATAGTGTTGAAGGCAAAATATCCCAAAATCCATCGTGGCATGCCCGCTAAAAGCATCAAGCCGACACTAACTCGAGCATATGCTAACGTATCACGATTTCTATCCGTTATTTCCTCATTACGATTATTAGGAGCAATATCTAACTTATAAATTACGAAAAAGTTTACCACCCAATTTGTAACCATTAGAACTATTAGTATTACAGAAGGAGTAAAAAATGATAACCATACATAAGTGCCCGAAGGCTTGCAGAATTTACTAAAAGAGTGCATATCATGAAATGGCTCCATGAAAGATGAAGAATTTCCCAAAATTAGTATTTGCATAATAGGAACTCCCCACGAGAAAACTGTGGCAATCAACATTGCCCAAAATCCTGGTTTCCTTTCAGGTGATAGATACAGTTCTGAGCATGCTTTAAAAGACGATGTCAACATCCAACAATATGAAGCTATTATACAAAAATATAACAACAATCCATTAGTCATGCACAAAGTGCTATATTCGGTGAACCAAGCGAAAATTACTAGTAAATAACAAATATATAATAAAAATAAGACTCCACAAAGTTGAAGCCAAATCTGGTTACGGAAATTTTTCCTCCACGATTCAAACATAATTGCTGTAAGTGCTATTATAATAACTGCAGATATAGACAGCAGACAACCAATTGCAGCAGTTGTTATTAATTTAATATCATAGTGCTGTTCTAACTCTGGACGAGGAGTTACTGCTTCCATTAAATATTGTGGAATGTGTTCGCATCGGCATATGTTTAGCATCCACGGATCACTAGACCTGAAAAATGTGCAACCTTGTTGGGACCAATATCCAGTTCCATCTTCTAAGGCATTCCGAAATGCACATATGGACATTTCATTCCGATTTGGTTCTGCTATCAAGGGTCGGAGATAAAAATCCACTACCTAAAAATATTGTTTCAATCATTAATTTAATTTTAATGATAAGTGGTGGACAAAGTGGACAAATAGTTTCAAAGAAATTTTACGTCATTTTTAGTATCAGCCATCTTACCACCATCTCTTATGCAATTCAATAACTGAATAGAATGCATATTCATACCAATGCCACCATCTTTTAGCTGGGGGCTGTAATAATATTAAGTTTATTGTCGTTAATTCATTTACCTCATATAATTCAGGTCCATTAAAACTTTCAATGTTGATACCAAACACTCGGCTATTAACTGAGTACAAATGGTGGTTGTTGCTGAGTACTCTTGCATCACGGAACACGACAAAGCCGATGCGACGAGAATCCCTTGTCACTGATAGTGGTAGTGATATCACCGCCTCACTCTCATTCATGCTCAATATACTTGAATTAATATCTGAAATAAACAAGTTTCGATGGATTAGGCACATGCTCGTTTGTAATATCTTTATTGTACATAAAATAAATAATAATAAATAAATAAATATTATCTGACAAATTACACAGCGCCATCTAGCCCCAAAGTAAGCGAAGCTGGTGTTATGGATACTAGACAACTGATAAACATACGTAAATACATTTTTAGGGTCCGTACCTCAAAAGGAAATTTTCTATGTCGAGAATGCGTGGAGGTATCAAGCTGAAATTTGAACTGTATACTTAGGTCTACGGTCCCATGAAGTTGTAAAAAAATCAAACTGCTAAGTTTACGTAGAAAAAAGTTACGGCCGTTTATTCAGCAAAAAACGCATATTTCGACACACTCAAGGGAATCAAAATCTATAGAGTACTTCCCGTTGACCTAGAACTATGAAATTTGGCAAGTAATATCGTTATAGACTACAAGTACAGGAATAAATCTCAAAACTATACATTTGTAAATAGATCTTAAAAAATAGGTGGTCTATATTTTTTATAGGGTGTCGAAATTTCAAATTGAAACTACTAGTTCAAATGGGGTATCATATGAAAGGGCTTGATGTACACATTGCAAAATATATTTTATTTAATTTTTTCGACGCATTATTTCTTATTTATAATGAAAAATATCAAATTTAATAATGATACTACGTACCTACGGAACCCTCGGTGGGCGAGTCCGACTCGCATTTGTCCGGTTTTTTTTTGGAAATACATACTTATGATACATAGAAAACACTCAGACCAAGACAAACAGACATGTTCATGCACACAAATGTTTGTCCTATGAGGAAATCAAACCCACGAGCGTTGGTGTCGAAGCCGCGTCATTGACCGCTACGCCACCGAGCTCGTCAAATCGTCAAAATAAAATTTACAATATATGTTTATAGCCTATATAATTAATTAAAACCACCAAATTACTAGGTTTAGTTGTTATATTAATATATATGTACTGTTCTATATGCAAATATACGTAAATGATTTCTAGATGTTATAGTTCAACATGTTTTAATAACTTACTCCTACAATTAGAGCAAGTAACATTGTGTATATTATATGTATATTGATATTTACTAGATAAAAAGTTAAATGATTCTTCTTTAAAAGTTTCAGTGTCTCTGTTTGCCAGTGCTATTCCTAGGACTGGAGTCTCCGGCGTTGTATCCCCTATCAACAGCGCAATATTATCTCTGATAATTGCTTCTTTATGTGATCCACGTAAATCAACCTTCGCGCCAAGCTTGTGTATCAACTGCAACATGGCTCCAGGAAATTCCAGGTCATCTTGCTCTAATTGTAGGATGTCGTTCACCTGAATGAAAGTTAGAGTCGGTCATATTACTATTTTTAATGAATGGAGATTGTGTACTCGTATTTCTATGACTTCCTTCCACATCCTTCTGGTTACCGTACACAGGTTACGGAGTATTTATTGTTACAGCATAAAGAAATATAAATAGAAAGAAAAAAATAAATAAAGAACACTAGGCATGGACAGGGTTTAAGCTCTTTTTGTACATCGTAGTAGTTAATTAGTTCCAGAATTACAGTAATTTGAAGGATCACGCTAAACCTGACTGCTTCTTTAGTTTTAACTTTCGAACGTTGTGATAAATATGACCTCTTACAACCTCGTAGTCAACTATTATTCATCCCATTGCTGGAATACGGGTCCATCGATAATCGAATCGGGTTAAATGAAGGCGCAGTTGAGCAGCGTCTTGGAGTTTAGAGTATACTCCAAGTCGCTGTTCAACTGCGCGTTAGCAGAGACCAGAGTTTTCAAGCCACCTAAAGGCCTCTGACTGGGCTTAACAATTGTCACCTGATGACAACAGCCGGGACCTACGACTTAACGTAACAGTGAAATAAGAAAACCCATCCATTGACAGAGGTGCTCACTGTATCACAAATAACATCATGAATGTCCGTGAACTTTAAGGCATGCTATTCTAAATACAATTTGGGAGCCAGAAATGAAATATAGTTATTGGTTAATCGTCAAGTCACATGAAAAGAAACCAAGGAAAATAGTTCCATACTAATTCTCTTGCTATAAATTTATAATTGAACCGAATGATTATTTACCTGATCAATTGCTTGACTGACATCGTCTATCAATAATGTTTGTTTCTGAAGTAACTGCTGTATGTCATCCAATACCTTCTGTATTTTGTCTTGGGGCTGTAAAATAATAGAAAATTAAATAGAATCCAGTAACAACTATTTAGATTTCAAATATGTATTACGTTTGATTTGTGATGCCTAAGGAAGTTTAAGAATATCATCTTCAGCTGGTATTTCTATAATGTGATTTTACTTCTAGCAAAAGTGGATGAATATTTTATCATCGTTGGTTTAAATGATGCTGCTTCCACATTCCTGATTGCCTCTCGGTCGTGTGATATATTTAAATGACAAGATGAACTAATCTAATGAAATGTAATAATAGTGTATCTAATGAAATGTAAATATAGCCATATCGTCATTTGACAAAAAAAAAACGATATCTAAAAAATCTATTTCACAGAAAACAACTTTTTAGAATGCATGTAATTAATAAACTTTAGAATAAATGGAAAAGAAATTTCCATCTTCTTTTTATAATCATCGCTGTTTATCTGTTTACGTAAGTATACTTTCGTAAAAAAATTGTTACGTTAGATGTTTTCACCATCAATCTGACCTAATGCCTTCCACCACATGCGATCCTCCGCTTCCCGCATCCAATCTTGTCCGGCCGTTCCTTTGAAGTCATCGGTACATCTGCCATCGCTGACTCGGCAGATGTAGCCGGCCCACTGCCACTTCAGCCTGCTGACTCTGAGAGCTATGTCGACAACTTTGGTTCTACGTCAAATTCCTTCGTTCCGGATTTGGTCCCATAGAGAAATGCCGAGCATAGGTCACTCCTTCCCTCGCTGCGCGACTTTAAATTTATGGAGCAGCCCAACGGTCAGTTGGATTTTAAGTAATATTAATATTTTACCAATAACGTAGATATAATCGACGGAGTTGTAGCAACTATTTGAAAAAGCACTCGTGCAAAATAAGCGTGGGTTTGAAAGTTGCAGCGGCAGATGTCTAACTGAGGAGGATTGAAAGAGAATGTACATTCGCTCTCCGACCAATAACCTGTCCCATCATTTAAGAAATGCCAATACGCACATTCATGATTTATACTGTCCAAATGTCCTGGTTTCGCTTCCATATAAATTGACATTTGCTGCAAACAAAAACATATATTCAACAAAAGCATCATTTTTTTTATATTCTGTTTGTGAATCTTATTTTCACGATATTAATTTGATCACATAATAATTGCTTTAACCAAAGGAACCATTTTCTTACACATGCAAGTTTGGTGCACTCACACTCCTTTCCTTTGGAATGTATTCCCTACATTCAGTATAATATACAAGTAAAACATATTCTATTTATATATTAAATGACATCTTTTTACTTCTATACATAGAATATATCTACAAAACTAAATTCATGAACTGAATAGCCCCATCCGAGAATAAAACAGATGCCGTTTAGTTGTAATCCCAATTTCAAATGATTATTAGATCGTTACTTGCCTCGTTAAGTCCAAAGTCGATGTAATTTTGAATATCGATGCTGACCACTCTACTATTAACAATATAGGGCCCATTATTAAAGACACGCCCGTCGCGAAATACCAAAAAGCTGACGCGAGAGGTCTGCTGTCGCACCAATGGAGGAAGAAGTATCACCATTTCTTTATCCAGCATTGTATCAGGATTTGTATTAGCTGTAATAAAATTACGAAATAATCATTGTAATATTTAGATTATTAAAAGCCATTGTTCGATTAAAACTATCTCCTGGAACATCTAATTTATTTCAAACGTTGATAACATAACATCTATCGCTGTTTAGAACAGAACGGTATAAATATACACTAAAAGTATAAGAGTACCACAACGCTTGCAAATATAAATCTTAATGATTATATTTACCAAAAAATCCAATATTTAACTAAAATATTGAAAATTATAAAGAAGATATAGATAATAATTTTATGTAGGCATAACCAAAGAATTTAACAAAAATACCACAGATTTTTGTTAAATGCTTGCTCAAAACAGTTAGATCGCTTGTCACATTTCAACGCAGGAGGCGACCAAAAGTCATCAAAAGGTCCAAATAGAAATATAGTACTTACAGTCTAAAATTACAATAGAATCTTTTGTTAAAACATCAGTATCTTTGGCCACCACTGCCATCCCAAGTATGGGATAAGCCGGCATTGTATCTGCCACCAATAGTGCAATGTTATCTTTAACTATCGACATTGCTAAGGACCCGTTGATGTCAACCCTAGCACCGAGCACTTTTAACAGCTGCAGCAGTTCACCCGGAAATGCTACATCATCTTCATCTCGGGCCAATACACTGTTAACCTGAACAAAAGAAAAATACTAAAAAAGGGATGTATTATTTTAAACAACTAATATCAGTTACGGACTTATTTTAATATTTTGCAATTAATTTGCAAAAGAATGCTTCCATTTTTGTTGTCAATGCTACATCGATATATTAGATATGAAACATTTTATAGATAAGGAAAATATTATTGTCAGAAAATATTATATGTATATATAATATTTTCTGACAATATTTTCCTAAATTTTAATATACCTGATCAAAATATACATCAACGTCATCTCGTGTTACTGGATCAGTCTGGTTAAGTAATAGATGTAAATCGTCTAGCACTTGTCCGATATGGTCTTCTGCAACTCGCTTATTATTTGTTAGCCTTGAGTTAACAAACATTAAGGCACAAACTAAAAATCTCGCTGTATACAGAGACATCTGAAACAAATATGCATCAATTAAGCTATCAATACATACTTTGGCACCTAAACTTTGACTAAATTTCAAGTTTATATTTCTACAACAACACAGTGGATACATTTTTCATCTTCAATAATAATTTTCATCGAAATCATAAAACCGTTTCAAAGAACCCAACCTCTTATGATCGATAAATCCTAGAACCTCTTTGCTTCTCTTAGTATTTTCTTTCTTTATGGCTTTTTTAACTCTCACCACCAGTATCCAGTATCCTGGACTCTAGGCAAATAACGATAATTGTATTGTTAATGATTTAGTATTACCAACTTTCTGATTTGTGAACCACAAACTATATCGAACGTCTTGTAGGTGATGTTGATTCTTGTTTAATAAGTTTATCACTAGTACTAGATTGGTACTATATATTAGATTTTTTTGTTTATGGAAAGACCTAACATCTGCAACACGGAAAATTTTCTAATGTAGATGATAAGTCTACAATATTAAAATATCAAAATACATGAGTATTACTCATATATGTTTGGCCCTTTAGTAGTATATATATATAGATATACTACTAAAATATAGTAATATATAGTAGTATATATATATATATATATATATATATGTATACTACTAAAGGGCCAAACAAGCATACGGCCCACCTGATGGACATCAGTGGCCTCCACTCTAGGACTATCCTCCCCCATCTGTCATCGCTGATTCGGCAGACATGGCCAGCCCGTTGCCACTTCAGCTTGCTAAGTCTAAGAGCTATGTGGACCACTTTGGTTCTCCGTCGAATTTCTTCGTACTGATTCCGTTTCGTTATCAAAATATCGGCCCCCATTCGTCCACTGTTGAACACATGCCTCCTGCCTAACATCATCTTCGCTCACAGCGGGGAAAATGATTTTCCTAACGACATGTCGGCGGCTTATTTCGCTCCAAATATCTGGAGTGCCTCAGGGCAATCATTCAGGCCCCGATGTTTTATTACATAAATTAGACGTATATATGCTACTTCTAACATTTCATATTTTTGATGGGATGAAGCCCAAAAATATTATCTGTATCAACTCATATTTATACCACTGCTGGGATATAGGTTTCTTGAAGGAGTTTAGAGTGTACGCCGTTCAACAGTGGGTTAGCGGAGGTCACTGTCAAGCCGTCTAAAGGCCACTGATTTGGATTAACGACTATCATTTAGGTTTAAAAATCATCATCATTTAGATTTAACAGAATAATGTATATGTATATATTATATACATTATCCTTTTAAATGCATAATGATATTACAAACAAAAGTAATACATGAATCAAATATATTAAAATAAATAGATAGTCGTATGTAGAAACATACAACTAACATGCTCTTAATAGTAAATTAAAATATGTACCATGAACAAGTGTCAATACTTTTTGGTCACATTCCTGCAAATTTCACTTTAAAAATCCACATAAAAAACAGGCCACTTGTGAATACACACTATAAACATAATATTAGTCCACACATACGTATAGTTCTAGGTTAATTCTACAATATTAATAAATAAATTTGAGGCAGGTAATCGATATATCATGATTAGTACACAGATAATGAATCAGTTGGGCATGTTATCTTATCTTATTTAACGTGTTTTTCGTTGTGGTTTGGTTTAGAATAAGCAGGGTGAGGGTTCGTAGTTAATGTATACAACATCTAATTCCATAAACAAGTTTTTATTGAAAATGACGAAAAAAATTGACGACCATTTACATAATACTGTGAAAAGCAGATTTAACTCTGCGTGCAATCTCTACTAGGCAAAGTTTTAGGGGAAAAGAAATTTAGGAATTCCGTTCTCAATGGAAAAAGAACACAGATTTAGGTATAGATAAAACAACTACTTAAGCTAGAGGGGGAAGTTTTGAGGAAGGTATAGAGGAGAAAGTAAGAAAATAAGAAGCAAAAGCCATGAGTTTGGACAAAAAATACTCAAGCGAAAGCACAGAATGGAAATACAAAGCCATAAAAATTGCAGGTTATAGAATTAGCGATGACATACTACATTTACGCTGCTGGCTGAATAGTGATGCTTCTTCAAATTCTCCCACAATATTTTCCAGATTACGAAGAAGTTCTACAACTGTTCAATTTTCATTTTATATTACATACGTTTTGACGAGCTCGGTGGCGTAGCGGTCAATGACGCGGCTTCGACACCAACGCTCGTGGGTTCGATTCCCACATAGGACAAACATTTGTGTGCATGAACATGTCTGTTTGTCTTAGTCTGGGTATTTTCTATGTATCATAAGTATGTACTTTTTATTTGTAAAAAAGCACATGTACATCGGGTTACTAATAGATTGCAAATTCGATTGGAAGCCGCATGTTGAATATTTATGCAATAAGCTGAGATCAATCTTAAGTAGACTAGTAATTTTAAAATACAAGGTACCATACAATACACTTAGAATTTTATACTTAGCGCTGGCCGAGTCGATAATAAGATATGGTCTCAGCAGTTATGGGAGGTCAAATAAATCTGGCCTGATCAATATTTATAACTTACAAGAAAGGATACTTAAAAACATACTAAAACAAAACACCGCGATGACTACTCCCAGTTGTTCAGATTTTGTAATGTGCTTCCCGTGCAAAGCATGATCAAATTGTCTGTACTCAAAGAAGAATTTCATAATACTGTCCATTTACAGAAAAAACGTCGTAATAATAACCTAAGAGCATTGATAAAAATGAATACTTTTGTGGTACCAACCTATAACAACAAATATGGTATGAGAACATATCAATATATGTTACCAAAAATTATAAATAGCCTTCCAAAAGACATACAAGAAATATACCTTTCCAACCCTAATTCAATTAAGAGAATAAAAAAATATTTAATAACCGATTATAATAATAGCTTTGAATATGCGTTGTAAGCGCTGTTGTAATGTAGCATTTCGCATGCATGCATAATTAAAAATATATTGTGAACGTCGAACTACTGGCTGCGTATAAGCCATTGTATGGCTTCTGTAGTCTTTAAGGCATTTGAAACTCTGCGACAAAATAATTTGGAACTTTAATAAATAATAAAATAATGAAAAAATTACAAAAAGAAAATGTATTTACGTAGGTATGTTTATCAGTTGTCTAGTATCCATAACACAAGCTTCGCTTACTTTGGGGCTAGATGGAGCTGTATAATTTGTCTGACAATATTTATTACATTGGAAACATAACCAGCTTTGTTTCAATGACGGACAAATAGACGACGAAAAATCGCTACATTATTCTCCAACTTACCATTTTTGTTATCGAATCCTAAAAGTGACAGACATAAAGTTATATTTATATTTATTACTAGGATTACATGCTCGTAAATATACTTGTTGGTAGGTACTATGAATAAGTAAGATAAGATTTAACACATAAATTATGTTCAAAATGTATTCTATTAACTGATTTACCACGATGGCACCAGGATACGTCTTAATATTTTTATATGATGGAGTACCGGAGGAATAAAACGCCTATTTTTTTTTATACAACGACGGGTGGCAGAAAAGCATATGGCTAACCTGATGTGAAACCGTTACCGTAGCCATATTAACGCTCGCAACACTAAAATATCTCTCGCGCGACGCCACCCCCGCTGCCAATGCAGCATCTCCTTCCATTCTGGTGACCTCACTCACTCGCAGGATCACAACAACCCTCAAGGAAATTGTTATTTGGCTGCGGTATTCTGTGAGGTGGAGGTACATTCCCCAGTCAGGTAGCTTACAATTACGCTCCCTACCTCTCTTTTCGCCAGAGCTTCGTTTGTCAGTCAGCAAGGTGCACCGCGTGCAGGTGAAGTTGGCTTGGTTCAAAGATGTTGATGAACCACTTAGACCCCAGAAAAGATTGGAAAAAAATTAAGCAAGAATAAGCATATTAGAGGAAGGCAGAGTCAGTAGTTTCCATAATTTATGACAGTCTTCTTTTGCTTCGCACTCTGAAATGAAATTACTTTATTTGCCTTCAAGTGGTTTGCTTCAACAAGTTCCCTGCTTTATTTATTGTTGGCGTGTAACAAATGAGGAAACTGGAGTAAAACTTCAAAGGTCGATATATCAATGATTAAATCTATATTCTACTAATTTTCACTGAGTCAGTCATTAGTCATCATTTACTTTATCATCAATACCGATATATATATACATTTAAAGATATTGTTACCTATTTTCTAGTATTATCATTATATTCACTGATATGAATACAATTGTGTTCAATACACTAATTAGCAATATCATGACAGGATTTTTTATCTCGTTTATTATGACTTACCTACCATTACTCGTAAACTTTTAATGGCCATGTGGTTTACGGCAGACTAGAGTAGAATCACTCCGTCTCTTCCCGTGGATGTCGTACAAGGCGACTAAGGGAAATCTATATTAATAAAAGGCTTTGTCCTCACTGACTGACTCACTAATCAACGCACAGCCCAAACCGCTGGGTCTAGAGATTCCAAATTTGGCAAGTAGGTTCCTTATGACGTCTAGGGGTACACTAAGAAAGGATTTTTCAAAATTCATCCTCTAAGGGGGTGAAACGAGGGTCCAAAGTTTGTTTTACGGGGAAACAAGATTAGTTGGACTATTTTATCCGAAACTTTACACGAGTTCTTCTATAGATAAATGAGTAGACACGTATTTCAGGATTTTTCAAAATTCAACCCCTAAAGGGGTAAAATGGAGCGAAAAAGTCTGAAAATCGTCATGGGTATTGCTTTTATGGTTTATCGGTTCGCTGATTACGAAAACAACAACTATTTTATAATCCAACATAGCCGACGTGACATAAAATCACCCCTATGGGGGTGCGGTGAGGTTGAAATGTCATAATATCAACATGGGTGTCGATTCTATGGTTTTGTCCTCATTGATTGACTGACTCACTAATCAACGCACAGCCCAGACCATTGAAGCGAGAAATCTGAAACTTTGGATATATGTTCCCTATACAACGTAGGCGCGCCTATGAGGTTGAAAATAGGGGTTGATAAAAAACCCTCTTTTTGGAAACCGATTGACCAACGATTTTGAGACTCGGTGGAATGGTTGATCATAAAAACGGGGATGTCGAGGAGTAACTGATTAACTTTTGACCAGCGCCCAGTCAAGAAATGTCTAAAAATGTTATATTTATATTTTACCTAACTCATCACTAGATGGCGCTATAGTATTTGTACATCGCACTATAGTTTCGTAATTAAGGTAGGGTTCGTTATTAACTAGAGATTATTTCAAACCAGGTTATCCACGATGGTTTATCGCCCACCTCATCCCCTCAGTTACTCCTGGACGTTGTCCATCGCAATAGGGCTTAAAAAAACTGCGTCCTTCAAATGCCTCTGCCTCTGGTGCCGAAAAATAATTAAAAAACCCGATTCTAAGTAGACTTTATGGGGTATACCTACTTAATATCACAATTTATGTATTTTCCAAACAATGATGTCAAGATTGACTGAATTTTTACTTGTGGAAGGTGGAAGCCTTGCCTGTTCCGCTTTATCTCCTACTACTTGCATGGAACGGCGGTGTATCATCACGGCGGAGGTTCGTGCCACCATTGTTAACCACGTATTCGACAACTAGAATGTTGAGTTACAGTTGTTAAGGACAGTAAGGGATGTGCTCTTGGGGAAGCTCTCTTTATACCCCGCATTCGCATGATTTCCTCAGACCACCCCGTTAAATTTAAGAGACTTCAATTTTCCATAAGGGAATGCTGCAGAGCTCAAGGGCAGTCTCTAAAGGTCGCTGGGGTTGACTTGAGACAAGACTGCTTCTCTCATGATCAGTTGTATGTAGCCTGCTCACGTGTAAGTTCTCCTGAAAGCCTTGCAATTGTAATAATGGGCAATGCAAAACAGTCATCTAAGGGGGAAAAATTAAATTTCTGGAATGTTATGAAAACTACACGCAAATCAGGAGTGTTCCCGTAGCGAAGCACGGGTACTTTGCTAGTACATTATAAAACATCGATCAGGCCTCCCCAACCCGTCTGGCCAGAGTATAGGCCAAACCCTCCTTCCGTCTGGGACAGACAAGAGAGGGTCGTGCTCCAGTAGTGGAGACTTATTAATAAATGAAAATTGATTATCTTTTTTCAATTTGTTTGTTAAAAATCAAATAATAAGAAAAATATTGATCCAGTTACATGAGCCAATATAAGCGTTATGTTTGTGAGCGGATAATTTTACTTATGTTTTTTTACTATTTAAGAAGTATTTTAAAAGTGTTTTAAAATGACGAGTTACTAAAAAAATATAGAAAAGAATCTATTTGCGTTAAAAGCGGTTACATAATGATGGAATTATTCATAATTCTTAAAATCACACTTTCAGTATTTCCATACATGTAGTTTTTTATTTTACCTAAATTACAATTAATATTATAAAAAAGTAAAAAACAAACAAAGATAATACCAGTGTCAACAATAAAATTAAAATTAAAAAAAAAAAAATATGTCAATTGCAACTATTTTGAATCAGTCGGGAATAAAAATATTCTTAGGTACAAAAACCTCATATGGTGTCTGTTAAGTATTCTGAAACTAAAATAAATGATAACTTTTTTTCTATCAGTCTAATGTCAGTCAATCAGGGAGAGTCTACTTTTAAACACATGAAATTTGGAAATTTACTATAAATCCGGATAGCCATAGGATAAAAACTATCACTGCAATAAGTTGTTGACATTGTAAGCATTATCGGTTGAATTTGGAAATCTTCCGTAGCAATTTGCAATTACATCACAGCGTTTTTCCAAAAGGTACGAATATTTTTTTTACAAATAGACACATTTCATAAATATAGCACGGACCGTTAGCAATTTCATGTTTAGGGTTCCGTACCCAAAGGATAAAAAGGAACCCTATTACTAAGGCTCCGCTGTCCATCCGTCCGTCCGTCCGTCTGTCACCAGGCTGTATCTCATGAACTGTGATAGTTATACAGTTGAAATTTTCACAGATGATGTAGTTCTATTGCCGCTATAACAACAAATACTAAGAAACAGAATAAAATTAATATTTAAGGGGGCTCCCATACAACAAACGTGATTTATTTGCTCGTTTTTGCTCGCAATTGATAACGGTAATAGGTAGACGCTTGAAATACTCACATAATATTTAGTTTTATATTCACTTTATAAATAAATAATTAAATAAAAATAAAACAAATATTTAAGGGGGGCTCCCATACCACAAACGTGATTTTTTTGCCGTTTTTATAGACAATGGTACGGAACCCTTCGTGCGCGAATCCGACTCGCACTTGGCCGGTTTTTTTTAATTAATATTTATAGCTTGTTATGGGACAGATTGTGAATAGCTCGAATTCATTGTTTCTGGGTGATAAAAACTTTAGTTAGATTTATACATATAAATACATATATCTATATTAATAAAAGGCTTTGTCCTCACTGACTCACTAATCAACGCACAGCCCAAACCGCTGAGTCTAGAGATTACAAATTTGGCATGTAGGTTCCTTATGACGTCTAGGGGTGCACTAAGAAAGATTTTTTCAAAATTCATCCCCTAAGGGGGTGAAACGGGGGTCCAAAGTTTGTATGGGGAAACAAGATTATTTGGACTATTTTATCCGAAACTTTACACGAGTACTTCTATAGATAAATGAGTAGACAAGTGTTTCAGGATTTTTCAAAATTCAACCCCTAAAGGGTTAAAATGGAGCGAAAAAGTCTGAAAATCGTCATGGGTATTGCTTTTATGGTTTATCGGTTCGCTGATTACGAAAACAACAACTATTTTATAATCCAACATAGCCGACGTGACATAAAATCACCCCTATCACCAGACCACTCATCACTAGATGGCGCTATAGTATTTGTACATCGCACTATGGTTTCGTAATTAAGGTAGGGTTCGTTATTAACTAGAGATTATTTCAAACCAGGTTATCCACGATGGTTTATCGCCCACCTCATCCCCTCAGTTACTCCTGGACGTTGTCCATCGCAATAGGGCTTAAAAAAACTGCGTCCTTCAAATGCCTCTGCCTCTGGTGCCGAAAAATAATTAAAAAACCCGATTCTAAGTAGACTTTATGGGGTATACCTACTTAATATCAGAATTTATGTATTTTCCAAACAATGATATCAAGATTGACTGAATTTTTACTTGTGGAAGGTGGAAGCCTTGCCTATTCCGCTTTATCTCCTACTACTTGCATGGAACGGCGGTGTATCATCACGGCGGAGGTTCGTGCCACCATTGTTAACCACGTATTCGACAACTAGAACGATGAGTTACAGTTGTTAAGTGAGGACAGTAAGGGATGTGCTCTTGGGAAAGCTCTCTTTATACCCCGCATTCGCATGATTTCCTCAGACCACCCCGTTAAATTTAAGAGACTTCAATTTTCCATAAGGGAATGCTGCAGAGCTCAAGGGCAGTCTCTAAAGGTCGCTGGGGTTGACTTGAGACAAGACTGCTTCTCTCATGATCAGTTGTATGTAGCCTGCTCACGTGTAAGTTCTCCTGAAAGCCTTGCAATTGTAATAATGGGCAATGCAAAACAGTCATCTAAGGGGAAAAAATTAAATTTCTGGAATGTTATGAAAATTACACGCAAATCAGGAGTGTTCCCGTAGCGAAGCACGGGTACTTTGCTAGTGAATTAATAAAAAAAAAAGATAGCGATACTATAATGAGTTTTATGATACAGTTGGCGGTACTATAATGAGTTTTATTTTTAATTTTATGTGTATGCGTTTATAAACTGCGTCTGTATAGAACCGTCTTTGAATTCGTAATTCGAATTTTTCGATTTGAGTGTAGATAAAAATATTTAGTTTTGACAAATAGTTAATTGATATAGGTAAATTATTAAGAATTACTCCATTGTTTTATTACCAACACCAACATTTACCAACCGTCACTGGTAAAACCTAGCATGTACTAAATTGCAACGGTAAAAGTCCAAAAAAATAATAAAAATAGTATAATGTTATAATAAAGCACTTGTACTATTCCACGTTACTATATTTAATATTACCGACCGGTTTCGCCGCTAAGGCATTATCAAGGTAAACAGATGGTGTTTGTGTTTCTACTAACTGTGGTAGAAACACAAACACCATCTGTCCATAGCACGACCGATCTCGTAGGTAAAATCCTGAAGACCTGCTCTTCTAACTATGAGACGGCGGGCTTGAACGATGCTCGGAATGCCTGGCAAATGGCTTGTCCGGGTCAAAATTTCCCCTTACTGACAAAATCTCAAAGGAGCTGGGATGATTTTATCTGTAAAATTAAAAGCTCAGCGCTCTTAGACTCCAGCTCGGGTTCAGCTCGCGCCAGACTGTTGGCCGCAGGAAGAAAAGAATCCGGGTATTGGCTTCATGCCTATCCCTGTGCTAACAATGGTACTTTTCTGGAACCTGATACCTTGAGACTGGCAGTCAGCCTGAGACTGGGAGTGCCGGTCTGTGCCTCACACAAATGCCCTTGTGGCAAGGATGTCGACCAGTTAGGACACCACGGACTCTCCTGTCAGCTAAGCGCAGGACGCTTTTCGAGGCACGCCGCCGTCAATGACATAATCCGCCGCTCTCTTGCCACCGTCAATGTACCTGCATTACTTGAACCAAACGGTATTTCGAGAGACGATGGTAAGAGACCGGACGGCATGACCCTGATTCCGTGGAGCATGGGACGGGCGTTGGTTTGGGACGCTACTTGCGCCGATACTCTGGCCCCGTCTCATCTCCAGGGAACTACACACAAGGCAGGCGCTGCGGCGGAGGCGGCCGAGAAAAGAAAAATTACGAAATATCGCGGTCTCGGTTCGGAATACACTTTTGTGCCTTTCGGAGTCGAGACCCTGGGTTCGTGGGGTCCTAATGCGCTTAAATTCATGAATGAGCTCTCCAAGCGCCTGGTCGAAGCCACTGGTGACCGAAGAGCTGGCGGCTTTCTCGCACAACGGATTAGTATTGCTATACAACGAGGAAACGCTGCCAGCATCTTCGGTACAATGCCACGGGGGCCTTTTTTAGATAATATGTAGTTTTATTTTTATTTTTAATTTAGTTTTTAATTTAGTTTCTTAGAAATAATTGTATGAGTTTTTAGAGATAAGTATGTTTTTATTTATATATTAAATAGAAACAAAAAGTAATTTAAGTACTTTTACATCATTATATAGTTTTCAAAAATTAACGTATTTACGTACAACACACGGCCGTGTCCATGCCACAGCCACACCCCACTTTTTAAGAAGCTTTTAGTTTTTAATAGATCATCATCAACTGTTCGATGGTGGTAGCAATTTGATAATAATACTCAACCGGTGACAACAATCGGACAACCTAGACTTCTAGAGGATAGAATCTTTGGAATATTCCAACATTCACTCCCGTACCTTCCAAAACCTGTCAACGAGCAACTTCGTCTACGTCAAGTCATTAATGCTCTGGTGTATTCCACCTCAAATAGGTAATTAACGAATGGTTAGCAATGGCCACTTTGACTCCGAGGTCGCGGGTTCGATTCCCGCACAAGACTAACATTTGTGTGCATGAACATATCTGTTTGTCATGGTCTGGGTGTTTTCTATGTATTATAAGTATGTATTTACAAAAAAAAAATGTACTTAAGTACATTTATCAGTTGTCTAGTACTCATAACACAAGCTTTGCGCTTAATTTGAGACTAGATGGCGCTGTGCAAATTGTCCAGAAATATTTATTTTATTTATACTAACCGACGTCAGTTCACTGGGCATGACATTATCATCATCATCATATTGTCAGCACATATTCTTCTTCGATACACATAGGCCTCCCCTTAGAGAGCCACACGTCCCGATTCGGAGCTCCTTTCTTCAAGTCTTGCACCATCTAACTCTTTCTAAGAATATATGGATACTAAAATAAATGACGAATTATGAGGATAATAATAGCATGACAATATGTATTCTATTTCTGACTTTAATATATTTTAATTTTATTTTATCTGGTGCAGTTGACATGTTTTAAGAGTAATATTTCAATCTTGACATCTTATAACACTTTAATGCTAGCCTAAAAATAAGTTATTAGGACATTATTTAGTACAATTAATTTAGTAGTCTATGAATCTTTTGCAGGGAAAATTTTGCATGCCAGTGGCAATGGCTAGATGTAGCGTTTGCTTTTATATATACTGTAACAACTATATTTGTACCACATCTATAGCAAATAAAGTTAATTCATTCATTCATTCATTTCTACAACATGGTCTGAGATTACTTTCGAAAAGAACACATACACATGGCTCGGAAGCGATATCGTATATAATCATTGTGTATATTATATCCAACGGTAGGTATATACAGGCTGTTAATGATGACGATGAATAACTGGAGTGGATCACTGTTTTGTTTCTGCAAATAAGTGAATTCACCACAAAACTACTGGGAGAGTGGCCCTTTAAGGCCCCTGTATCTTCATAAGTAGCGCCTTTTTGAACAAAATATCTTATCGCAGCATCTTTGCAACTTTATTTTCAATAAAAAACTAATCAGAAGTTTTTTTGATAAGTATTTTCTAAGAGCCATAAATGTTAGGTACAGACCCTGGACATGTAGATTTTTTTATACTACTAAAGTGAAAACAAGTATACGGCCCACCTGTTGGAAAGCAGTTACCGTAGCCTATTGACGCCTGTAACACCAGAGGCATCAAAAGCGCGTTGCCGACCCTGTAAAAACCTCTTCATGCATTTTTTGAAGAACTCGATGCTGTCGTCTCCTGGGAAAACCTCAACAGGCAGTTCATTCCACAGCTTGATAGTACGCGAAAAACACTTCTCTGGAACCGCACAGTAAATAAAAAAAAGAGAGAAAAACATTTATTTGCTCATTACACAGCACTGTATGTGTACAAGTCAACAAACACAGATAATATATAAGAAAGAAGAATATTAAAGTACAGTACGTGACCACTTTGGTTCTAATGTGTGAGGATGAATTCGCTGTCGATGGCGAGCGGTGCGACTGTAGAAGGATGGTGTAGGCACCATATCAAATAACTCCTCTGAACACACCCCATTGCACAGTCGGTAGAACACACAAAGGGACGCAAAATCCCTCCTCAGACTCAACTAACGAATCCAAACTGACGTACGGTTTAGAACCTAAACCATCCATCAGTTTGGATTCGTCAACAATCCTCATAGCGCGCCTCTGAATGGAGTCACAAGGTGTAAGCTGGAATTTACATGCTCACGCTCATAGATGACAATAGTAAACCACGCCACCCATCTTAGATACCGATAATGTTGTTCATACCGCCATATGGACTCTTTACTTGGAATGATGTTTTTTTTTTTAATTAATGCCAACACATCTGCCGAATGCGTTGAAGATGATTCCCGCGACAGAACCCAAATGTAGAGTAACAAGGTGTAAGCTGGAATTTAGGTGCTCCTGCTCATAGATGACAACAGTACTCCACACCACACATCTTAGATACCGATACCACAGCATAGTAATACCACCAGTACTTTAACTAGCGCCAAATCGGCGCACGCACACAGCCAAGCGTCATTGACATGACCGCACAGTGGTCCGGATTTTGAATATAGTGGACTTAGAACCCAAGATCAGTATTTCTGGCTGAAAAAAATCATACGGACAATTAAGTGAACGCTCATCAACGTTTGTTCTAGCGGTTTTCATGAAATTGTTTAATTTAGCGAAAAAAAATTATTGAAAAAATAAATGTATGGAGCAAATCGGAAATTATTCTTTTTCTCAAAACGTTTAAAAGTGTGTGCAATGAAACCTATTGTAAACTATTGTATTACATTTATTTGTTAAATTTACAAAGAAATTTTTTGCTTGTACTTGCAGTCTTGGCGTTTATACAGGGTTTAACTTAAAATATTTAATTTAAAAAAATAAGTGATGTAGAGCACCTACTTAAGTGACTGAGCCTGTTAAGTGGTTTCGGGAAAGTAAAATACTAAGAAAACATATTTATAGCATTTAATAACATAATTGTTAAAAATATTCGATGTCCTATAATTTAAAGGACGTACTCTACATAGCGCCCCGAACAATGTTTGTTCTATGTTTTTTTATAAGTGATGTAGAGCACCTACGTGCAATAAGTTATGGGACATCAAAAGGGACAGGTTGTATAATAATTACAGGTCGTTTTCATTTTAATTTAATTATTAATTTTTAAAAATTACAATTCGGTTCAAGAAAACAAGTAGGTAACATAAAACATATAATAAAATTATATAAGCAAATTTAACATTTCAATCTCAACAAATACAATTAATTATACAATTTACAACTAAATAGTCATTTATTGAACAAAATTACAATAAAATACTAAAAACTAATATATTCTAAAATCCAACATAATACAGTCAATTACTAATACACGATACATCATATAAATGTTATAACACAAAAAAAAAACAATTCTAATTATACATCATTTAACTACATAAACTATTTAACAATAAAATAAATTATAACAATTCAACTAAACAAAATTTAAATTATACAATTAAAAAAGTAACTAAATTAAAAAACTAAAAATAACATACACATTAAAAATAAAAATTTAAAAATTATTCCAAAGGATCTAGCGCATTTTCTGGAGCTTCTTCATCAACGTCTATTTCTTCTTCTGCTTCAACTTCTATTATTTCGTCTGGTATTAATAACTGCATAGCTTCTGGAAACATTCTTGATGATTTAAAATTGGTGTATTTAGGTTTCAGATGAAATATATAAGGATCTGAAGATATCAAAAAATTGTGCATAATGTCTTCATTATTCTGGATTCTTCCCGTTTTCCTCGTGTGGCGCTCTCTGGTATTTCGGAAGTCCTTATTCCTGGCTTCTCCTGCTTCTTTTGACAAAATTCCGATAGGAAGACAAGAGAAATGTTTGCATATGTCAGCGCCATGTATCAACATTTTGTGTACACAGGAAGGCATATTGTACCAGGGGTAGTGATGTACAAAGATCTCTGCTGTCCTCTTGCAGTATTCACGGAATCCATCGATATTGACAGCCTTCCCACAAGATAACACTTGCAATATGACTGCGAAATGTTTTATCAAATCAGCATCAATCTTCGTTATTTGAGCACTTTTTTCGTATTCCTGAAAAAATCTTCTAGCCGTGTTTCCATCATTCGTAGTTCCAAAGCCCTGCTTGACAACATCAATCAAAAGTCCCATTTGTTGTTTGAACTCCGATTGTACCATATCCTTCCTTAACTTCTTAAGGTTCTTGTTGTCCCCTCGTGCACTCCACATTTTGAAATCCAAATTATACGAAATATGCAAAAGACACTCCATGCTTCGAATCCACATATGAAGTGTTGATAATCCATATTGATATACATCTTCTCGTACAGGTCTTGAAAACATTTGTGAAAGATCATTCATCTCACTAGGTTTTGCAATACAAACATTGCACGTAGCTGCAGATGGAGTATCTGTAACAATTGTAGTCACCTTCCCATCAATCATTGTCATGTGCAACTCATGAGTAACTTCCAAGTTTCCGCAACTTGAAATAGTCCAATTTCGTATTTCTTCCTCCATTTCCGCTTGTTCTTGCTTAACAAAGTCAGTCGTTTCTTTCGCAAACTGAAATTTAATAGGTCTGCAATAAGATGTTGAAGATGGGTTTGGATTGCTCCAAATAACAACATTTCCACTCGCTAGCTTCAGAGGAACGAGGCTCGTCATGAACACAGTGGAGTCGTTGAATTCTGCCAGTTCACTTCTTTGCTTGTAGTTACTCTGAGCTGAAGATCCATCGAATCCCCATTTGGAGGTTAGCTTCAAGTTTCCACTGCATATAATAGGTAGGGGAAAAAGTCTTTTCGCATTATAGTATGTATGAACTTGTAATAAAATCTCTTTGGTTATACCATTTGTATCTAGCAGGTTTTGATATCTATAAAAAGTTTAAATTTTAAAAAAGATAATTCCAAATTCAAATTAGGTAAATGTGTGATTTTCATTTGTTTTTTTTACTGTCAAGATGAGTGAATCTAATGAAGAAATTCGATACATTTTAAAATTTTACTACAAAAAAGGTAAAAATTCAACGCAAGCTGCGAAAAAAATTTGTGATTATTATGGACCTAGTGCAGTGTCTGTGAGAGTAGCACAAATTTGGTTTAAGCGTTTTCAATCCGGAAATTTTGATGTCAAAGATGCACGTCGCTCTGGTCGCCCTGTTACGGATAAAATGGATGCCATTTCTGAAAAAGTGGAGCAAGATCGGCATATCAGTAGTTACGACGTAGCTGAAGAACTAGGAATTGACCACATAACAGTTTTGGCGCATAAAAAGGTCGTGGTCAAAGACCGGCCAGGCTTCAGAGACTCTGGCGAAACCCGGGTTAACCCGCAACAAGGTGATGCTGTGTGTATGGTGGGATTGGAAGGGAAGATATTCATTATGAGCTGTTACCGCCAGGCAGGACTATCGATTCTGAACTCTACTGTGAACAACTGATGAGATTAAAGCAAAAAGTTGAGAGAAAGCGGCCGGAATTAATTAATAGAAGGGGTGTGATTTTTCATCATGATAACGCTAAACCTCACACATCTTTAGCCACTCAGCAAAAATTAAGAGAGTTTGACTGGGAGGTGTTAATGCATCCGCCGTATAGTCCTGACCTTGCACCTTCTGATTTCCACCTGTTTCGGTCTCTTAAGAATTCTTTAGGCAATGTCAGGTTAACATCACGGGAAGACTGCCAAAACCACTTGTCGCGGTTTTTTGAACAGAAGTCCCAAAATTTCTATAGTAATGGGATCATGTCTCTACCTACAAGATGACAAAAAGTTATCGAACATAATGGCACCTACATACTTTAGTTAAATGTAAATAAACTTTATTAAAAAATGTTTTGAATTTTCATATAAAATACGAAAAGACTTTTTCCCCAACCTAATATTTACATCATTACCAACGACTTGCAGGATTCTTCGAGTTGTCACGTCTAAAAGTGCTTGTAGTTTCACTTTCACTGTATCTTCTGATATTTCCATATCTGTGGGATCTGGATAACACCTTTTCTTAGCCTTTAACAACTTGTGGTATGACGGAAACTTCAATTGCTGTGATAATGCAGACCGTAAAGTTAGATACTTCCACTTTGACAGAGCCAATGAAGTAGTTAAGGCCAACGCTTGATCTTCCTGCATAGTCTTCTTCTTTTCGTCTGTTGATAAAAGTGATTCGACAGCTTCAATCTTTTCAGGTTTCTTCATGAGATGATCGATGATGCACACATGTAAATTTTTTCTTAGTATTATACTTTCCCGAAACCACTTAACAGACTAAAACAATATATATTTCATGTTATTTGTTTAAATTAAATATTTTAAGTTAAACCCTGTATAAACGCCAAGACTGCAAGTACAAGCAAAAAATTTCTTTGTAAATTTAACAAATAAATGTAATACAATAGTTTACAATAGGTTTCATTGCTAACACTTTTAAACGTTTTGAGAAAAAGAATAATTTCCGATTTGCTCCATACATTTTTTTTTCAATAATTTTTTTTCGCTAAATTAAACAATTTCATGAAAACCGCTAGAACAAACGTTGATGAGCGTTCACTTAATTGTCCGTATGCATTTTTTCAGCCAGAAATACTGATCTTGGGTTCTAAGTCCACCATATCCAAAATCCGGACCACTGTGGACCGCTCAGGAAATTTTGGTGCACCGCGCACCAAATATTCCTTAGCGGTCGTGTAAATGACGCTTGGCTGTGTGCGTGCGCCGATTTGAGCGCTAGTATGAAGTTAAAGTACTGGTTGTATTACTATGCTGTGCCGATACTGTTGTTTATACCGCCCTATGGACTCTCTACTTAGAATGATCTTTTTTAGGGTTCCGTACCTCAAAAGGAAAAACGGAACCCTTATAAGATCACTTTGTTGTCCGTCTGTCTGTCAAGACACTCTATGTTGAGAATGCGTGGAGGAATCAAGCTGAAATTTGAACTGTACTCAGGTCTACGGTCCCATGAAGTTGTATAAAAATCAAACTGCTAAGTTTATTCAGCAAAAAACGCATATTTCGACACATTCTCAAGGAAATCAAAACTTTTATGGTACTTCCCGTTGACCTAGAACTATGAAATTTGGCAAGTAACATCGTTATAGATTACAAGTACAAGAATAGGTCTCAAAACTTTACATTTGTAATTAAATTTTTAAAAATAGGGGTCTATATTTTTTTACAGGAGGTCGAAATTTAGTTCAAATCATATTATGAAAGGGCTTGATGTGCACATTGCAAAATATATTTTATTAAATTTTTCCGACGCATTATTACTTATTTATAATGAAAAAAATTAAATTTATAATGATCCTACGTACCCTCGGTGGGCGAGTCCGACTCGCTCTTGTCCAGTTTTTTTTTTTTTTTCACATTGTCAACCTCATCTTGTGCCAACATCATCTTATACTTTAGTGTCGATTAACAGTACATACCAGAGACTACTAAGGCCACCTTGTGTTTCGCGAACATATCCCTAGACATAAGAGCAGTGCCGGAATCCCTACTAGTATTATAAATGTGCCGAATGGCCAGCAATAGCTTTAACTTTGACTCCGAGGATGCGGGTTCGATCCACGCACAAGACAAATATTTGTGTGCGTGAACATGTCTATTTGTCTTGTTGGTTGTTTCCTGGTTTATTCTATGTATTATATTATTATGTATGTATTGCAATAAAAATGTATATTTAAAAAAAATGTGTATTTAAGTATAATGTCAGTTATTTAGTACCCGTAATACATGCTTTGCTTAGTTTGGGACTAGATGACTGTGTGTAATTTGTTCAGAAATATTTTTTTTTAAATATTCTGTATATTAAGTCCACTAGTCCAGACATTCACCAGCCCAACCGAAGGATATTCTTATCTGGAAAATATAAGGAAATTCGTATATGAAATATCCCTAACTTCGGATTATAATTTCGGAGCAGCCCCTGAGTGCCCTGGGCCGAAATATAATTTTACAGTTTATCCTCGGCCCTGTCGATTCTGATCTCTGAAGTCGATAGCAGAATGCATGGCAACTATCATCAGGTTAATCTTAACTAGGCTGGATTCTAGCCCACAGGGCCGAAATCGAGGTTGAGTGGAGCGAGTAGATTCGCAGAGTGCATCTTTTCAATTGATTTAAATTGAAAATGTATTTGATGATCATTCCTCAAGGACATGATTTTGAGGTGTAAGTGGTTCATCAACATCTTTGATCACCAAACCAAACCAAAAGCCAACTTCACCTGCACGCGGTGCACCCTGCTGACTGACAAACGAAGCTCTGGCGAAAAGAGAGGTAGAGAGCGTAATTGTAAGCTACCCGATTGGGGAATGTACCTCCACCTCACAGAATACCGCAGCCAAATAACAATTCCCTTGAGGGTTGTTGTGTTCCTGCGAGTGAGAGAGGTCACCAGAAAAGAAGGAGATACTGCATTGGCAGCGGGGGTGGCGGAGCGCGAGCGATATTTTATATTGCGAGCGTTAATATGGCTACGGTAACCGCTTCACATCAGGCGGGCCGTATGCTTGTCTGCCACCCGACGTAGTATAAAAAAAAAACTTTTCCTTTTTGTTCCGCTCGCTCCACTCAATAATTTCTTTGAAAATATAAAAATACTTAATAAAAAATATTTTTATTTAGAAAACAAATTCTGTACAAACAATGATATTACATTTCAATAGATATTCCACTAAGCGTAAAATCATTAAATCAAGCCACTAAGCACCAACAACGAACACCCGAAAAGTGAGACAAATTGTCTCACCTCATAATTGATTGAAATAAGTAAAAATGCCATCTTCTGTATCTCGAAAATGCAAAATTTATGTTGATAAAATAATTATAAATCAAGAGATTATATATGACGCAAAAGTACACAACAATATTAACACGTACTTTAATAAATTTCACATTTTTGCAAGAAAAATTGCGCCATTTTCTCTCGATGAGGAAAAAAGATAGCAAGTATACCTACTAAATCGCTGATAATGATAAGTCTATCTCCCGACCTCAGCAGGATCGAGGTCGGTGAGAATACAATACAATACAATACATACAATACTCTTTACTGCATCAAAAATACAGTACAGTTTTAAAAATAAACACTTAAAAAAATTAAGTACAAAAGGCGGCCTTATCACTTAGCGATCTCTTCCAGGCAACCTTTGGGTAGAGGAGACCTGAAATATAGGTAGATGGCGCAGCATATACTATATACCTACACAATTATACAATACAAACATACATAAACATATACACACATAATCATACATACACTACATAAATATATAAATGTACTAATAATGAAAAAGCAGTCAGTGACAAACAAAGAAACATATGTACATAAAGAAGTTAAATAGAGATAAATGACATATAGTGAATTTTAACAAGATTTTTAAAAGTGACAATAGATTGCGCGTTACGGATAGTTGACGGCAGAGCATTCCTAAGCCTTATGGACTGCACAGTAAATGATTTTGCATAATATTGAGAAGAGTGAGATGGTGGTAGAAGACGAAGGGAAAGGGTGCTGCGCATAGCACACTCCTGGACATCGCTGTGAAACAAGAATCGCTCATTTAAATAACCAGGAGTGGCAGGATTGAAAAGAGTAAAGTAAAGAAGAGAAAGGATGTGTAGATTACGGCGAAGTCGAATAGGAAGCCACTTGAGCCGAGAACGAAATTCAGAGACGTGGTCATATTTACGCAATCCGAATATGAACCGAATACAAAGGTTTTGAAGGCGCTCAAGTTTATTTAATTGCTCCTCTGTGAGATTAAGATAACAGGAGTCAGCGTAATCAAGAATAGGGAGGAGAAAGGATTGTGCAAGAGCAATTTTGGTATCAATGGGTAAAAATTTTTGCAGTCTTCTAAGGGAGGCAATGGAAGCAAAAAGCTTCCTACTGACATTACCAATTTGAGATGCCCAAGATAAGGTTTTATCAAAGACTACTCCAAGATTTTTCACGGTGTCGGAGTATAAAATATGAATACCATTAAAGATAATCAGCTGCAAGTTAGGCCAATCAATTTTAGATACAAGGTAAGCTATCTATTATGATTGCCTGCGTCTTAGTTGGATTTACTATAAGACCGTGAGACTCACTCCACTGAGATATAAGAGCAAGATCAGCATTAATAATAGAAATGGCATCAGTAATTTGTGATAAAGAACCATGCGTATAGATTTGTAAATCGTCTGCATACAGATGGTAGGAAGAGCAAAGATTTGAACTGATAGAATTAATAAATAAAGCAAATAAAAGAGGAGATAAAACGCCACCTTACGGAACGCCAGCAGCTATCGCACACCATGAAGAATATGAATCCTCAATGCGCACCCGCTGCTGACGCCCGTGCAAATATGAATGGAACTAATCAATTACCGTTGGAGATATGTTGAGAGAACGCAATTGCACAGGTTGTCAAAATCAACGGTGCAAAAAGCATTACTAAAATCCAGCAGAGTCAATACAGTCAAGTGTGACTGATCCATAGCACAACGAATGTCATCAGAGATTTTTACAAGAGCAGTAGTCGTGCTATGACCAGGGCGGAAACCAGATTGGAATGGATTAAGGACGCTGTTTTTGGAGGAAATCATTCAACTGCTGTTGAACAAGGCGTTCTAGGACTTTAGACAGGAAACGGAGAATGGAAATGGGACGATAGTCCGAAAAGGAAGATGGCTGAGGTTTTTTAGGCAGAGGGAAAACAAAAGTATTCTTCCAAGCTGTTGGAAATATGCCGGATGATATAGAATTGTTAAGGCATAAGGTAATGGTAGGAAGGACGATGTCAAGAATTGGCAAGATCATTGCACGACTAATGCTGTCATCTCGCACGGCATTCGACACAACAGAACGTATGTTCTTCTCAACATCACAATCAGTAAATTGATTAAAGAAGAATGGAGGATAATCAGGAGCTGGAAGCGATGCAAGATGATTAAGAGTTTTAGTTTTAATGCTTTTTTTTTATACCACTAAAGTGGCAAACAAGCATACGGCCCGCCTGATGGAAAGCAGTTACCGTAGCCTATGAACGCCTGTAACACCAGGGGCATCACACGCGCGTTGCCGACCCTGTAAAAACCTCTTCACGCCCTTTTTGAAGAACCCCATGCTGTAGTCTCCTGAGAAAACCTCGACAGGCAGTTCGCCACAGCTTGACCGTACGCGGGAGGAAACTTCTCTGGAACCGCACGGTACGCGACCACTTAGACTCTAATGTGTGAGGATGAATTCCCTGTCGATGGCGAGCGGTGCGACTGTAGAAGGAGGCCGTGGGCATCATGTCAAACAACTCCTCTGAACACACCCCATTGTACAGACGGTAGAACACACAAAGAGACGCAAAATCTCTCCTCAGACTTAAGGGTTCCAAACCGTCTGTCAGCTTGAGATCGTCAACAATCCTCACAGCACGCCTCTGAATCGAGTCACAAGGTGCAAGCTGGTATCTAGGCGCTCCCGCCCACAGATGGCAACAGTATTCCATATGCGACCGTACTTGAGCTTTGTAGAGCAGAAGCCTTTGCCGCGGATTGAAGTACTGCTTGGCCCTATTGAGCACACCTAGTTTCTTCGACGCCAGCTTGACCTTCCCCTTCAGGTGACAACGAAACTGGACGTCGCTGGAGATTTCAACTCCAAGAATCCCAATGTTTTTGGCGATGGTAAGGGGTGTGTTTTGGAATTGAGGAGCCACAGCAAAAGGGGTTTTTTAGCGGTGAACGCGCAGACTTGTGTCTTAGAGGGGTTGAATCGCACTAAGTTCTGTTGCCCCCAATCGGACACTTTACTTAGTGTGCTCTCGATTTCCGACACAAGTCGTTCGCGGCTCTCCTCCACCAGAGAGCGGGGAATATTAGCGCGGCCCGTATAAAATGTGTCCCCGGTGCTGTCATCCGCAGCAATGAATGCTGTCAATAGATAACATATCATTGATATGCAGCAAAAACAGCGTCGGGGACAATACAGAGCCTTGCGGGACGCCAGCATTAATGTCCATGCTATCGGAGCAACTGCCATCAACAACGGCTCTAATGCTTCTGCTGGACAAGAAGCTAGCGACCCATTCGCATAAACCCTGTGGTAGACCATATACAGGCAACTTCGAAAGAAGACTACGGTGCCAGACCCGATCGAACGCCTTCGCCATATCCAGACTGACAGCCAATGCCTCACCTTGACTCTCCACGGCTGAAGCCCAGCGATGTGTAAGATACACTAGAAGATCACCAGTCGAGCGACCATGACGGAAGCCGTATTGATGGTCGCTGATTAAATCGTGCTCTTCTAGGTATTTCAGGAGCCGGTTGTTAATGACGCGCTCCATTACCTTGGAGAGAAGGGAGGTAACAGCGATAGGCCTGTAATTCGATGGGTCTGATCTGTCACCCTTTTTGGGCACAGGGTGCACGTTCACAGTCTTCCACGATGATGGAACTTGCCTGGTGGAATAAGAGAGCGCGAAAAGGCGCGTAAGTACAGGACACAACTCAGGAGCACACAGCTTTAGCACCACTGCCGGAATGCCATCTGGCCCGCTCGACTTGTGAACGTCGAGGGATAATAATGCCCGCCGAACATCTCGTTGAGAAAATGAGGTTTCTGGCATGAAATCACCACACCGCGGGATGGAGGGCGGTGCGGCGCCCCCGTCGTTCAAAGTTGAGTTTGAGGCAAAGAGATTCCCCAACAGATCGGCTTTCTCTTTAGCACTGTGGGCCAGACTACCATCCGGTTTTCGAAGTGGTGGAAAGGACGACTGACAAAAATTTCCCTCGGCAGCCTTAGCGAGCGACCAAAACGCACGGCTCCCAGATGGGTGCTTAGCTAGGCGCTCACCAATCATGCAGTGGACCGAGAGCTGAGCCACTCGGCATGGTGAGCATTGAAGTCTCCCAAAATCACTAACTCCGCGGAGGGGTACCTCTCGATGACTTTGTCAGTCGCCAATTGCAGGTGCTCGATCAATCGAGTTGTGACCGTATCACCGCTATGAGACCTGTAAAGGCACGCGTAGACCCGGGTGCGGCCGCCCTGATCCACGCGTACCCACAACACTGACAGGTCCCTGTCTTCTAGGCCGTGAAGACGTCGACAGCAAATATCATCCCGGACGTACATACATACCCCGGCTCTACGTACAAAAGAATGTTCAAGTTTGTACCCGGGGTATAATAAATAAGATGTATCGGCCGGACAAGATATTTGCGTCTCCGTTAAAAAAAGTTGGGTCGGCTTTGCAGTTTCGAGATGTTGGTGAACTGCATTTATGTTTGAATGAAGTCCCCTGACGTTACAGAAGTCCACATCGAACGTGGATGAGGACGCCGCTGGAAAAATCTTCTTTTTTTTCTTTCTGCCCATATGAAAGAGGCTAAAGGTTTATAAATAAGAGGAGTTGTTTCACTGACGGCGCAAGAGACAAAAGCGCGGTGTCTACCACCGCAGTACAGTGCAGGTTGTGCGGTTTGCTAGCGCGGCGGGCGGAAGGGCCCCCGGTCCCCCCCTGCTGCAGCAGCCGGGTCCACTCCGGTCTCCTCCTCCGGCACGACTACTACAACAAGGACTTTACACAGGCTGGCGGTTCAGCCTCCCGGGGCGGAGATTAGGTGATCCCCGGGTTTGGGAACCCTACTGACCTGCGGGCGGCCAGCGGACAGCCGTTTCACCGGGTCTCCCTGACCGCCGCGCCAACACGCCGCGCCTACACCGCTAACGGCGGTTCGACTGCCGCTGGTCTCACCGCCGTCAGCATAACAACTCCTCTAAAAAAGCCCTGATGACCTAGCTCACTCGCAGGAACACAGCATAGCCATTATGGCTGCGGTTTTTTGCCAGGTGGAGGCACTTCCCCAGTCGGATGCTGGCCAAGCCTGAAGCGAACGACCGCACTGTGCCCCTCTCCCAATTTGACCAGTGAAAGGGGTGCACAGTATGATGTTTCACTGCGTCCTACCTCTCTTTCGCCATAGCCTCGTTAGCTGGTCGGCAGGGTGCACCACGTGCAGGTGAGGTTGGCTTTAGCTCGGAAGATGTTGATGAGCTACTTACACTCCAAATGCTGCTATCAAATGCAATGAAGACGAGAAATACCTATTAAGGTTATCGATATTAACATTATTAGGATTACCGTGAGGCTGCTTCCCGACTCCAAGTGATTTTAAAATTTTCCAAACTTTAGCTGGATTTCCGTTTTCAACGGATCTGTGGATATGGCGTCTTTGAGCATCTCTACACATCTGGTTGCAGACATTACGCGCGCGAATATAACGATCTCGATAGTTTTCTGGATCAGCCTTGAATTTCGCTTTAAATCTTCTAGATTTTTTCTCACAATTAGTCCTCTAATTTCGTCAGTCAACCAAGGCGCAGGTAGATGTTTTACCTTAACTGGGCGAATAGGGGCCTCACGTAATCGATCTATATCCATGTTACCAAAATTGCGCTGCAAAAGAATTTTAGGATTAGGTTTTGGAGGGCGGACTTTGTAAGAGAGAATTAGGAGATCATGGAACGAAAATGCCTCCGCAGGACATTGTCCGTGCTTGGCAACATGTTCGGGAGAAGAGACCAGGATGCGATCAAGAAGTGAGGGCTTACAGCTGGGGAAAAAGTGAGTCGCTTCGAGAGGCAATATAGTTAAATTGCACGCATCAGTAAGGGTTTGCAGAGAATTTGAGCGATGATCTTTTTTTAGAAGAATTGAAGTCACCCGTAATAATAGTATGATTGAAAGAAGGCATGTCTTCAAGAAGCTTTTCCAATGTGGAGAAATAATTTAAGGTAGGTGAAGGGCTATAAAGTACCCCAAGAAGAATGCGAGTATGGGAAAGAGTAATCTCAAGGAAAAGATGCTCAGCACTCTCATTGGAGAGATCAGAAGCCTGTGAAGATGAAATTATATTAAAAGGGATATTAATTAGCCCGTAAGTAAATGGCTACACCACCACCACTCCTCCCAACACGGTCATTACGAATGAGCTGAAAGCCAGGTAGCGAGTAAGAAGTTAACGGTAGACAAGGCTTCAGCCACGACTCTGATACCAGAATTGCATGAAGGTTATTAATGTCAAACGACTCAAGTAAGCCGGAATGCTCTGAGCATTAATATGAATTACATTAAAATTTTTTGGTACATCGGAAAATTTTTCTTTAAGAGATTCATTGAGTGAAATTTGAACACTTTGGAACCTATCCGAACTGGAAGAAGACGACGGTATAGAAAAATAATCTTCATCTACACTCATCACTAATTAGTTGAAATATACAGTAAATACTAACAATAAATTCTTATAAATACAATAATACCTACTAAGAATATGTATACGAAATATATATAAACAAAAATATAAAACTAACAACAGTATATCTACCCGCCAGCAGCGAGAAAGAAATCAGTTAATTAAATTAAAAATAAATTCATATTACAATCAATTAAAAGAATCAACAAAACAAAAAACAAAAAAATAATAATAAAAACTGATATGTACTTGAAATAAGTGAATAATATCTTTATCAGCATTGCTCATCAAGAGGTTACCAAGAAATGAGAAATGAAATTGGTACGTCAGTCATCGCTGTAAGTCATCTTAATATTTATCATACTATTATAACATGAAATCTTTAAACTTACATAGTTAATCATCAGTTGCTGGTCTTGCCAACTGAGCAGTTCCACATTGCTTTTTAATTTTTTGTAGCCAAAGATTTCTTGTCGGTTTGTCACCACAGATAACAAAGCAAAAGAGAATTAAACCCTGGCTCATCGTTGTACATGTGTACATGTAAATACCAATATTGTTGTAGGCAAAATATCCGAAAATCCATCGTGGCATGCCCGCTAATAGCATCAAGCCGAGACTAACTCGAGCATATGCTAACGTATCGCGATTTTTATCCGTTATTTCCTCATTACGATTACTAGGAGCAATATCTAACTTATAAATTACGAAAAAGGTTACCACCCAATTTGTAACCATTATAACGATTAGTATTACAGAAGGTGTATAAAATGATAACCATACCTGAGAGCCCGAAGGCTTGCAGAATTTACTAAAAGAGTGCATATCATGAAATGGCTCCATGAACGATGTAGAATTTCCCAAAATTAGTATTTGCGTAATAGGAACACCCCACGAGAAAACTGTGGCAATCAACATTGACCAAAATCCTAGTTTCCTTTCAGGTGATAGATACAGTTCTGAGCATGCTTTAAAAGACGATGTCAACATCCAACAATATGAAGCTAATATACAAAAATATAACAACAATCCATTAATCATGCACAAAGTACTATATTCCGTGAACCAAGCGAATAATAATATTAAATAACAAATATATAACAAAAATAAGACTCCACAAAGTTGAAGCCAAATCTGGTTACGGAAATTTTTCCTCCACGATTCGAACATAAGTGCTGTAAGCGCTATTATAATAACTGCAGATATAGACAGCAGACAACCAATTACAGAAATTATTATTAATGTAATATTATAGTGCTGTTCTAACTCTGGACGAGGAGTTACTGCTTCCATTAAATATTCTGGAATGTGTTCGCATCGGCATATGTTTAGCATCCACGGATCACTCGACTTGAAAAATGTGCAACCTTGTTTGGACCAATATCCAGTTCCATCTTCTAAAGCATTCCGAAATGCACATATGGACATTTTATTCCGATTTGGTACTGCTATCAGGGGTCGGAGGTAAAAATCTACAACCTAAAAATATTGTTTCAATCATTAATTCAATTTAAATGTTAGGTGGTGGACAATGGTTTCAATGAAGATTTACGACATTTTTAGTCTCTGTACTAATATTAAGGTTATTGTCGTTAATTCATTTACCTCATATAATTCCGGTCTATTAAAATTTTCAATATTGATACCAAACACTCGGCTATTAACTGAGTACAAATGGTGGTTGTTGCTGAGTACTCTTGCATCACGGAACACGACAAAGCCGATGCGACGAGAATCCCTTGTCACTGATAGTGGTAGCGAAATCACCGCCTCACTCTCATTCATGCTCAATATACTTGAATTAATATCTGAAATAAACAAGTTTAGATGGATTAGGCACGTGCTTAAAGCCTATAATTATGTATAACCACCAAATTACTAGGTTTTGTTGTTATATGATTACATATATACTGTTCTATATGCAAATATACATATAAGATTTCTAGATGCTACAGTTCAACATGTTTTTAATAACTTACTCCTACAATTAGAGCAAATAACATTGTTTATATTACATGTATATTAATATTTACTAGATAAAAAGTTAAATGATTCTTCTTTAAAAGTATCAGTGTCTCTGTTTGCCAGTGCTATTCCTAGAACTGGAGTTTCCGGCGTTGTAACTGCTATCAACAGCGCAATATTATCTCTGATAATGGCTTCTTTATGTGATCCATTTAAATCAACCTTCGCGCCAAGCTCGTGTATCAACTGCAACGTGGCTCCAGGAAATTCCAGGTCATCTTGCTCTAATTGTAGGATGTCGTTCACCTGAATGAAAGTTAGAGTCGGTCATATTACTATTTTTAATGAATGGATATTGTATATTTCTATGACACCAATGACTTCGTAATGCATCTGGCTATCCTAATCCTACTGGCTAAACACACAGGTTACGGTGTATTTATTGTTTCAGCATAAAGAAGGCTAGGCATAGACAGACTTTACACTCGATCCAGAACTATCAGTTTTGTACACCATAGTAATTAATTAGTTCCAGAATCACAGTAATTTGAAGGATAATGCTAAACCTGACTGCACCTTTAGTTTTAACTTTCAAACGTTATGATATATATGACCTCTTCCAACATCGTCGTCATTTATTATTCATACCACAGCTGGAATACGGGTCTCCCCCAATCGAACTACTTTAGAGAATACTCCTCAACACGCTTTCAACTGCGCGTTAGCGGAGAACCGTGTTTTCAAGCCATCCAAAGGCCTCTGACTAGGCTTAACAGTTGTCATCTGAAGACAACAGCCGGAACCGACGGCTTAACGTAATAGTGAGATAATTAAACCCATCCTTCATCATTTACAGATAGGTGCTCACTGTATCATAAACAATGTCATTAGTGTCCGTGAACTTTAAGGCAGATTACTCTAAATACGCTGCATGTGCCAGAAATTAAATATAGATAATGGTTATTCGTCAAGTCATATGACAACAAACCTAGGATAATATGTATTCAATATCTGTCCAAATAGTTTCATACTAATTTTCTTGCTATAAATTTATAATTAAATCAAATCGTTATTAAGGTTTACCTGATCAATAGCTTGACTGACATCGTCTATCAATATTGTTTGTTTCTGAAGCAACTGCTGTAAGCCATCCAGTACCTGCTGTATTTGGTCTTGGGGCTGTAAAATAAAAGAAAACTAAATAGAATCCATTAACAATTACTTAGTTTTCAAAGTTGTGTACGTTTAATTTGTGATACCTAAGGAAGTTTTAGAATATCATCTTCAGGAAGAATTTTTTATATTATCATTGGTTTAAATTGTGCTGACTTCATTTTCCTGTATTTCTCTCGGTATTGTGATGTTTTTAATTGACAGGATGAATTAATCAGTGTATATCTATTTCACAGAAAACAACTTTTTACAATTTATGTAATTAATAAACTTTAGAAGAAATTTCGGTATTCTTTTTATAATCATCACTGTAAGGGTATCAAGATAAAATGCTCTTTTGATAAATGGCATACATTTTCTAAGTTTATTTATTCAGGTTTACCAACAATTGTTTCCACTGATACATAATTATTTGATACAGTTCTAGGTCTTAATTCTAAATGTAACAATTATTTAAAGGTAAACATAGCATGTATAATTTCTAGAAAATTTTGTTAACTAATAACAAAATAAAATAAAATTATAACTAGGTAAATAATATCTGTTTAGGTATGTGTAAAGTCTTTCTTGAAAGAATTATTACGTTAGATGTTTAGTAATATTAATATCTTACCGATAATATAGTTGTAACAGTGGATTTTGGAGGAGTAGTAGTAACTATTGGAAAAAGCACTCGTGCAAAATAAGCGTGGGTTTGAAAGTTGCAGCGGCAGATGTCCAACTGAGGTGGATTGAAAGAGAATGTGCATTCGCTCTCCGACCAATAACCTGTCTCTTTCTTTAAGAAATGCCAATACGCACATTCATGATTCATACTGTCCAAATGTTCTGCTTTCGCTTTCATATAAATTGAGGTTTGCTGCAAACAAAAACATATAATAAACAAAAGCAACATTTTTCAATATTCTATTTGTGAAACTTAAGTTTACGATATTAATTTGAGCGCATAATAAATTGTTTTAACCAAAGGAACCGTCTTGTTACACATACAAGTTTGATGCACTAACACACTCCATTGGAATGTTTTCTCTACATTCTGTATAATAAAAGTAAAACATATTCGATTTATATATTAAATTACTTCTTTTATACTACAGGATATATTCATAAAACTAAATTCTTCCATAGACCCATCCGAGAATAAAACAGATACCGTTTAGTTATGATCCCAATTTCAAATAATCATAAGATCGTTACTTGCCTCGTTAAGTCCAAAGTCGGTGTAATTTTGAATATCGATGCCGACCACTTTACTATTAACAATATAGGGCCCATTATCAAAGACACGACTGTTGCGAAATACCACAAAACTGACGCGAGAGGTCTGCTGTCGCACCAACGGAGGAAGAAGTATCACCATTTCTTTATCCAGCATTGTATCAGGATTTGCAGTAGCTGTAACGAAATTACGAAATAACCATTGTAATATTTAGATTATTAAAAGCCATTGATAACATAACATCTTTCGCCGTTTAGAACAGAACGGTACAAATATATACTAAAACTATAATAGTACCACAACGCTTGCAAATATCAATCTTAATAGTTGTATTCACCAATAAAACCAATATTTAATTAAAATATTGAACATTATAAAGAAGACGTAGATAATATTTTTTTGTAGGTACCTATAACCAAAAAATATAACACAAATACAAACTTCGCGAATTGTGAATTCTTTTTTTATTTGAAAGGGTATGATTGCAAAGTGGTCCCATATTCACCAAGTCAGGATCTGATGATGGGATCCCAGGGAAATCAAGGGAAAACCTTAAATTTTATAAGCCCGTATGGTCAAATTCTATTTTTTTATTTTAAAGGGTATGATTGCGAGGTGGTTGTCCCATATTCACCAAATCTGATGATGGGATCCCAGAAAAATCGAGGGAATCCCTTAAATTTGCCGTGTGGTTGCCGGCAAAATAAAATTGCGCCACTCCATTGCTCTGCGCTGGATATCATACAAGACGACTAAGGAATCTTGTGTGACGCAATAACTTTTGGCAGCAGCGTCTCCCGTGGTATGCCACCAATCAGCGGCGCTCGCCAACTCAAGTCGGATTTTATTTTATTTGTTTTTAAATCAACTTTATTTGTTAAATACTTGATCAAAACAGTTAGATCGCTTGTCACGGTTCGACGCTGGAGGCGACCAAAAATCATCAATAGTACTTACAGTCTAAAATTTTAATAGAATCTTTTGTTAAAACATCAGTATCTTTGGCCACCACTGCCATCCCAAGTATGGGATTAGCCGGCATTGTATCTGCCACCAATAGTGCAATGTTATCTTTAACTATCGACATTGCTAAGGACCCGTTGATGTCAACCTTAGCACCGAGCTCTTTTAACAGCTGCAGCAGTTCACCCGGGAATGCTACATCATCTTCATCTCGGGCCAATACACTGTTAACCTGAACAAAACAAAGGTAATACTAAAACAATTTTATATAGTGCAAAAAGAGATGTATTATTTTAAACAACTAGTATCAGTAACAGACTTATTTAAATATTTTGCAATTAATTTGCAAAAGAATTCTTTCATTATTTTGTCAAGGCTACATCGAAATATGAGGTATAAAACATTTAATAGATAAGTAGAATATTGTCCAAAAATATTGTATATATACCTGATCAAAATATACATCAACGTCATCTCCTGTTATTGGATCAGTCTGGTTAAGTAATAGATGTAAATCGACTAGCACTTGTCCGATATGGTCTTCTGCAACTCGCTTTTCATTTGTTAGCCTTAAGTTAACAAACATTAAGGCACAAACTAAAAATCTCGCTGTATACAGAGACATCTGAAACAAATATGCATCAATAAGCTATCAAGACATACTTTGGCACCTAAACTTTGACTACATTTAAGTTTATATTTCTGCAACAACACAGTGGATACATTTTTCATCTTCAATAATAATTTTCATCAAAATCACAAAACCGTTTAAAAGAACCCAATCATCTGATCGATAAATCCTACAACATTTTTGCTTCTCAAAGTATTTTCTTTTTTTATGGCTTTTTTAGCTCTCACCACCAGTATCCAGTATCCTGAACTCTAGGCGAATAACGATAATTGTATTGTTAATGATTTAGTATTACCAGCTTTCTGATATGTGAATCACAAACTATATCGAACCTCTTGTAGATGATGTTGCCTGTTGTTTCTTCTTCAATCAGATCCAAGGTTGAACTAGCAAGCTTAGATTTTTGAGCTTCATGCTGCCACCCAAAATATTAAACCGACTTTATGTAGTGTCCTTTGTTAATATCAGAAATAGCGACACTACCTCAAGGAAGTACCTATGCGAAAACAATAAAGTGCTAATAGTAATGATTGTTAATTCATACCAATGAATAAGCGACTCTATTTCAAGTACAATAGAGTCGCTTATTCATTGGTATGAATTAGCAATCTATTCAGTTATTGAGTCGCAATAAGAGATGGTGGTAAGGGGGCTGATCTGCTTACTAGTGAGACTTTTATGAAGTTTATATACCTAGTTGCATTAATATTTATATATAAAATTAGACCGTGTTAGGTGATATGGCTACCAGTAAAATTAAAACATGTAGGCATTAGAATTGTGTCATCCTTATCGCAAACATTTTTTCGCGATTTGGACAGGGTGTGTCATGTCATGTAGCATGTTACATGTTTGAAAATGAATTACATACTAATAATACAAGGTTGGCCGTGTGGTTTCCGGCATGGCCCTGTGGTTTCCGGCAGACTAGAATAGAATCACTCCATCTCTTCCCGTGGATGTCGTACAATGCGACTAAGGGAAATACCTTATAAAACTTCGGTCAGGCCTCCCCAACCCGTCTGACCAGCGTGGGGAGTGTAGGCCAAATCCTCCTTCCTGTCTATGACGGACAAGAGAGGGTCGTGCTCCTGTAGTGGAGACTGAAAATGACCTGATGATGATGAATACAAGGTACAAGTTTCTTTTACTTATTTTTTATATGCCACTTCGCGTACTACACAAGCAACATTGTGATACGAGTTTGATTCTATGAAAGGGGTACCCAAACAAAGCATGGAAAGAGTGCAAAAAATATAAAATAATTTTAGTTATAATAAACCAAATCAAGTTTTGCTTTATAATGCTATATATGCTAAGGAAACTTATATTTATGTGACCACTCTCGTCAAAAATGTAATAAATGACTGTACCTGTCTTCTAACAAGTTCAGATAAATCTCGATTGCTATTACCAACATCTGGGGTGTAAGGGGTTCATCAACATCTTTGAACCAAAGTCAACTTCACCTGCACGTGGTGCACCCTGCTGACTGACAGAAGAGGCTCTGGCGAAAAAAGAGGTAGGGCATAGAGTATTTTTAAGCTGCCCGACTGGGGAAGTACCTCCACCTCACAGAATACCGCAACCAAATAACAATTCCCTTGAGGGTTGTTGTGTTCCTGCGAGTGACTGAGGTAGAAAAAAAGGAATTGCTGCGTTGGCAGCGGAGATGGCAGTGCCCGAGCGATGGCGGTAACCGTTTCACATCAGACGGGCCGTATGGCGTATGCCGTACGGCAAACAAGCATACTTCCGTCTGATGGAAAGCAGTTACAGTAGCCTATGTACGCCTGTAACACCAGGGTCAGCACACGCGCGTTGCCGACCCCAGGCTGTAGTCTCCTGATAAAACCTCGACAGGCAGTTCATTCCACAGCTTGACAGTACGCGGGAGAACACTTCTGTGGAACCGCACAGTACGCGACCACTTAGGCGCCAATGTGTGAGGATGAATTCCCTGTCGATGGCGAGCGGTGCGACTGTAGAAAGAGGCCGTGGGCATCATGTCAAATAACTTCTCTGAATTGTACAATCGGTAGAACACACAAACGCAAAATCTCTTTTCAGACTTAAAGGTTCTAAAGCACGTGGCATCGAAGAAACTAGGTGTTGTCAACAGAGCACACCTAGTTTCTTCGATGCCAGCTTGACCATTTTTCTTTTTTCATTTATTTGGGTCTAACAAACAGTTTTACATTATGTTTATTGAATCAAAAGTGCACTTAAAATTACTGTAAATGTAAAAGCAACACCGTTAACCACAGTTTAACAAGTCCGTCATATGTACAAACATTCAACTAACATGCTCATAATATTAAATTAAAATAAATACCTTCAACAAGTGTCAATACTTTTTGGTCACATTCCAGTAAATTTCACTTTAAAAATCCACATAAAAAGCAGGCACTTGTGAATACACACTATTAATAATATTAGTCCACACATACGTTTAGTGTACAATTCCAGGTTAATTCTACTAATAAATAAATTTGAGAAAGGTAATCGATATATCAGTATTAGTAAACTGATAAGGAATAGAGTTGGGCATGTTATCTTATCCTATTTAACTTGGTATTCGTTGTGGTTTATCTAGATGATAAGCATGGAGGGTTTATAGTTAATATGTAGCATCTACTTCCATAAACAAGCTTTAATTGAATGGACACTGGTGTTAATTGGTTGCGTAAATTTTACATAATTATCAAAAAAAAGACGTGTGGCACTCGGGGACTGCCGCGGTAAAGCTATTGCATAGCATTTTGTATCAACTTATGCAATTATAATTTTATTTATTTATTTTATTCATGCAGTATTGCTTTTTCTTTGATATTAATTCAAGTTACACTTTTTGAGCGTGGTGACCGATAAGAAAACAAATTTTTCTATTATTAAATAAATAAAACGAGTTAAATAAAACGAGTTTCGTAGAGTCGTACAATACGTCTAATCGCACGCACACAACGCCGTGTCGAAGACTGCCGAACTGAAACGACGTTAGACGATGCACGGTCTTCAAGCCACACCTCCTTGCCCGTCGGAGTGGGGACCGTGAGGTTTTTTTCGTTACGGAATTTCTGGATTCGGTCCTCGCGCTCAAGGCCCGCGATAGAAGCTATGCAATAGCTTAAAAATATTGACGACATTAATTGATTTACATAATACTGCGAAAAGCAGATTTAACTCTGTGTGCAATCTCTACTAGGCAAAGTTTTGGAGGAAATGAAAAATAGGTATGCGGTTCTCAATGGAATGAAAATGAACACAAATTTAGGCATAGTTAAAGCAACTACCTAACTAGAGAGGAAAGTTAAGGCAGTAGTAGAGGAAGCAGTAAGAAAATAAGAAGCAATATACATGAGTTTGGACAAAAAATCCTCAAGCGAAGCCACAGAATGGAAATACAAAGTCATAAAAATTGCAGCTTATAGAATTAGCGATGGCATACTACGTATACACTGCTGGCTGTATAGTGATCCTACTTCAAATTCTCCCACAATATTTTCCAGATTACGAACAAGTTCTACAACTGTCCAAATTTCATTTTATATTACATTGGAAACATTATTTTTTGTAACAAAGCTGGTTCGCTTTGTTACAATAACGGATTTCCAAATTCCATTTTTATTACGGAATCCTAAAAGTAACAGACATCAAGTTTTATTTATATTTATTACTTGGATTACATAAATATACTTGTTGGTACTATGAATAAGCAAGATAAGATTTAACACATAAATTATGTTCAAAATGTATTCTACTAACTGACTTACCACGATGGCACCAGGATACGACTTAATATTTTTATATCATGGAGTACCGGAGGAATAAAACGGCTAAACGATTGAAAATAAATAAATAAATAAAATAATCAATATTTCTGGACAATTTACACAGCGCCAAAAATTTACACAGCGCCATCTAGTCCCAAATTAAGCGCACAGCTTGTGTTATGGGTACAAGACAACTGATAAATGTACTTAAATACATTTTTTTTTGTAAATACATACTTATAATACATAGAAAACACCCAGACCAAGACAAACAGACAGAAAAAAAATAAACAAGAATAAGCATGCTAGAGGAAGGCAGTGTCAGTAGATTCCGTATTTTATGACTGTCTTCCTTTGCTTCGCACTCTGAAATGAAATGTCTTTATTTGCCTTCAAGTGGTGATGGTGCTTCAAAAAGTGGTTCAGGCAGGCAGAGTACCACTCTGCCTTCCTGAACCACTTTTCTCTGCTTTATTTTTAAACTTCTAGAAATATCACCCCTCAATTCCATTACCAATTCTTCTTTTTTCTTGGCGTGTAAAGAATGAGGAAACTGGAGTAAAAATTCAAAGGTCGAAATATCTATGATTAAAACTATATTCCACTAATTTTCACTGAGTCAGTCATTAGTCATTATTTACTTTATCATCAATACCGATATAAATATATACATTTAAAGATATTGTTACTTATTTTCTATTTTATCTTAGAGTGGGTCCAGTGCTGCAGGTGACACGTCGACCCTCATGGATCTTTTGTGCTCCCCTGACTGTCCAGATAGTCAGAGAGTGACTAAAGGAATAGGGAGAGCACAAAAGATCCATGAGGGTCTGTCTGTCTCCAGAGACATGTTCCATGTACTTCAATATGCCGCTTATTGGGAAGACCCTGTAGTCCTCCAGGTCCGAGTATGCCTTTCCTAGGATTTCCATTTGTTTGCCGGCTAGGGCGTCACATTGACACATCAAGTGTTTCATGGACTCGTTAGACCCTTTGCATGTTCTGCACTCTGGGCTATCAACACGTCTCATTTTGTATAGGTGTCCTTGACAGGCATAATTGCCCGTCAGTGCCCCAAGCATGAGATGCATCCGTTTTCTGTCATATTTATGTACATGTCTGTACCAATTCATGGTACCTACGCCAATGGTTTCCTTGGAGTATAGCATTCCACTCATTTCCTTCCATTCAGCCTGATGCCTAGACTTCGCCCTGCCATTTATAGCCCCAACCTACAAAGGGTTCAGGTCATAATAACATAACCTCTGTACTCGGGTTCTTGTTATTACCTTGCTGTGACATATCTTCACGTGGTCGCGAGCGGGACCTTGAGCGTTGTTGTTGGCCTACTCTTTTCCAAGGTTTGAAGGAACGCTGAAATTTTTCGAACTGGGCTGTGAGTGTAGCCATTTGTGCGCTTATCCTGTGATGAGTTGGCTCGCGAGTGGGACGGTTTCGCTGAAACTTTAGCCACTTCAATAGGTCGCATAGTTTTCTCTATCTTGTCTGCTACCAAAGCTTGGTTTTCTAAGTTTTTGGTGTCAGTAACAGCTAGGACTCCTCTTATAGATGCTGGAAGATGCTGTATCTAAAGCATACACAACGTCTCATCTGAGATTTTGCCACGAGCCCGTTCACGCATGCGTTGTAATAGTTGGGACGGCTTTTATTCGCCCAATTCCATCTGGCTAAGCAATTTTTCTAATTGACGGTTCTCACTCTCCTCATACACTGATATTTTGATTTGATTTTGAGACGTATTTTGAGGGCCTCAAATTTGTTGGTAGCTGGTGGTTCGCGGAGTAAATCGCTCACTTATTGAATGACGTCTTTACCTAGCTTCCTGATAACCAGGCTAAACTTGGCCTCGTCGCTCAACTTCTCTTCAACTTCGGGGGGCCAGTATTGTTTCTGTTTGTACAAACCATAATTGTGGGCGGATATAGCCGCCAGATCCGAAGGGTATTCTCGATCTTGAAGTTGACTTTGACCTTGTAATGACAGCGCCGTTGATGGATTCATTTTTACGCAGAATTAGTTCGAGGAAAAGTTCACAAAATAGGTTCACACCGCACTATAATTTCACCAACACCACGAAATCGTCGTCATCACACTCCCGACAAGTGACACGTTTTTTTAATTTTTTGAAGTTAATGTTGTACCATAGTTCAACATGGGATCACCTAACAGCAAAGAACAATATATAATTAATTAACTGGTAGAGATAGCAAAAAGCACTCAACGGGAAATTGGAAAAAAAAAATAGAAATAGAAATATATTTTATTTCAACAAAATATCAATATGGCATATTGCTTAAAGCCATAGTTTGTCTTCTAGCTTTCAGTGGACTTTGTTTTTTAGCCCACCGATGTCGTGACAGCACGCGGAGATGGCTGCGGAAGCAAGTCGGCAACGCGATCAACGCTCAGTCTACGGCCAATATATCAGGCGTGCGATGTACTAATAAATCAGCCGCCAACTACACCAGCAGCCGCAACTGTACTTACCAGTAACTATGTTAGAACCGCACAGTATGTGACCACTTCGGTTGTAATGTGTGAGGATGAATTCGCTGTCGATGGCGAGCGATGCGACTGTAGAAGGAGGGTGTACGCATCATGTCAAATAACTCACCCCATTGCACAATACGGTAGAACACACAAAGACAGGAAAATACAAAAATATTTTTTATTTACAAAACAAATTCTGTACAAACAATGATATTACATTTCTATAGATATGCCATTAATGCTGCGGCTACACTACCATGATATGCCAATAATTATTGCCATAATTTCAACAACGCCTAGGTGTAACCACGATTTATGGCCATAATTTTACAATGCCAATCAATATGGCAAATGGCGGTAGACAATAGCTCCGGCGGCGGTCTTTTTTCGCACATCAAAGAGAATTACTGCAGTAATTAATGCGTTTGTGGCCACACTACCGTTTGTCCAGTGTGCAACATGAGGTCAACGGCGACGCACGTATCGACGGACATGGAGTGGTCAAATGAAAAAAGCTTGAGTTTTGGAATAATTCCAATGCGAACCGTATCTTTTTATGGGCTTTCAGTCGGGTATCCCCCGATAAAAATCGCGATGTACAATGATGATTTGAAGAAGAAAAAAAACCGAAACCATCTAAATAAATATAACAGCTGCAGCTTCAACCTCCATCTTGAAAAATGATATTTTTACCGCCTAATTTATTGACATATCTAGGTAAACTCTAGTGTAACCACACCACTTCACGCAGTAATTTAAACGGTAATTTAATATCACAATTATTGCGGTAACAGCCCGGTAGACGGTAAGGTAGTGTAGCCGCAGCATAAGCGCCAAAAATGGACACCCGAAAAGTGAGCCAAATTATGTCTCCAAAAAAATTATGTCGCACCTCACAATTGATTGAAATAGGTAAAAATGCCGTCCTCTGTGTCTCGAAAATGCAAAATTTATATTGATAAAATAATTACAAACCAAGAGATTACATATCACACAAAAGTACACAACAATATTCACACGTACTTTAATAAATTTCACATTTTTGCAAGAAAAATTGCCGCCATTTTCTCTCGGCGAGGAAAAGAGATAACAAGTATATTAAATCGCTGATAATGATAAGGATGGCAATAGTCTATCTCCCGACCTCAGCAGGAACGAGGTCGGTGGCTGACCCATACAATTTAGTATGGGTATGCCATATCTATAAAAATATAACATCATTGTGTAAAAATAATACAAAAATCATGGTAAATCTAATGCATACATTAATTACATATAAAAATAATCACAATAAAAAATTCTCAGCTGGTGGAAACCTTAGAGTTCTACCGACTAAGCTGTAAATGTTTGTCAAGAACTTTAACATCAGACATATTTCCGGAAACATAAAATCGGTAATCGGCTTAAGCTTCGGCGGTAGGACCTCAAAACCGACCCTGGACCTCAAAGGATCGGCTGGATGGATCGGTGGAAAGCATTGAGGATGGCCTGTTCAGTAATTAAATTATATATAAGGTAAGTAAAGCTTAATATACTAACAAAACTAGCTTCAGCCCACGTATTTGTTCCACGTGACTTACATTATAATCTGTAACGTGCACATAATACTGCAGACCTCTAGGAAATAGTTAAATTTGGCCTTATGTGAGGTGAAGGGGAGGCTGCTCATGTTTATTAAGCTAAACTCATTTGCAGAATATGATAATAAAAGATAATTGCCTTTAAAGAAAAAAGGTTTCTCACATAATTTGGAATACGGCTGACAAAACTTGAAACTATCATAACGCCTATATTATGATAGTTTCAAGTTTTCTGAAAATATTGTGATAGACAGCAGAGGTGGTAATGCAAAAATAATAATCTTTCTTAAACTGGCGTCTACATTATAGACTACGATCGCTTTATTTACATCATCTGCTCGTTTGCCACTCTACAACAACAACAAAGAAATTAAATTGGTACGTCAGTCATCGCTGTAAGTCATCTTAATACTTATCATACTATACTAGCATGAAATCTTTAAACTTATATAGTTAATCATCATTTGGTGGTCTTGCCAACTGAGCAGTTCCACATAGCTTTTTAAATTTTTGTAACCAAAGATTTCTTGACGGTTTGTCACCGCAGATAACAAAGCAAAAGAGAATTAAACCTTGGCTCATTGTTGTAAATGTGTACATGTAAATACCAATATTGTTGTAGGCAAAATATCCGAAAATCCATCGTGGAATGCCCGCTAAAAGCAAGCCGAGAGTAATTCGAGCATATGCTAACGTATCACGATTTCTATCCGTTATTTCCTCATTACGACTACTAGGAGCAATATTTAACTTATAAATTACGAAAAAGGATACCACAAAATTTGTAACCATTATAACTATTACTACTATAGGAGGAGTATAAAATGATAACCATACATGAGAGCCCGAAGGCTTGCAGAATTGACTAAAAGTTTGCACATCGCCGAATGGTTCCATGACAGATGAAGAATTTTCCAAAATTAGTATTTGTGTAATAGGAACCCCCCACGAGAAAACTGTGGCTATCAACATTGCCCAAAGTCCTGGTTTCCTTTCAGGTGATAGATACAGTTCTGAGCACGCTTTAAATGACGATGTCAACATCCAACAATGTGAAGCTAGCATACAAAAATATAACAACAACCCATTAATCATACAAAAAGTACTATATTCGGTGAACCAAATGAATAACTTTATTAAATAACAAATATATAATAGAAATAAGACACCACAAAGTTGAAGCCAAATCTGGTTACGGCAATTCTTCCTCCACGATTCGAACATAATTGCTGTAAGCACTATTATAATAACTGCAGATAAAGACAACAGACAACAAACTGCAGAATATATTATTAATGCAATATTATAGTTCTCTATTAACTCTGGACGAGTAGTTACTGCTTCTATTAAATATTGTGGAATGTGTTCGCATTGGCATATGTTTAGCATCCACGGATCACTAGACTTGAAAAATGTGCAACCTTGTTGGGACCAATATCCAGTTCCATCTTCTAAGGCATTCCGAAATGCACATATGGACATTTCATTCCGATTTGGTTCTGCTATCAAGGGTCGGAGATAAAAATCCACTACCTAAAAATATTGTTTCAATCATTAATTCAATTTAGACGGTAAGTAGTGGAGAATGGTTTCAATAAAAAATTACATTTTTAGTACCTGTACTAATATTAAGTAGAGATGCCACAAATATTCGGCTACTATTCGGTGTTCGGCCGAATACTGAATACCAAATCATGAAAAAAAAGACACGTCATATTATTCAAGAATATTCATTACCAAATTACAATAGGTACTTTAGTAAGTAAAATTGATCAGTGGTAAGTTGTGATGGATAAAAACAAGCTTTTCAGCATTTGTTGGAACCAAACGATTACGCTTTTCGTCGTAGATGATACCAGCTTCAGAAAATAACCTGTCGCTATACACGCTATTCCCAGGAGAGGAAAGATACTTTAGCAAATTTCGAGAGGTTTGGGGTTTGTTTTTCGTTTGCTGACCGCCACTTGTAAGGATCAGCCGTCCGATCTAGGCGAATTGTTTTCAAATATAAATCCAAATATTCTTGTTTACGCGCTCGACAAGCTGTATTTTGTGCAGAATATTCGGCGCTTCGGCCGACAGCGTTGCCGAATATTCGGTATTCGGCCAAATCACTATTCGTGGCAACTCTAATATTAAGGTTATTTTATAATATTTAAGTAAGTTAATGTTGCATAAAAACGAAATAAATTTCATTATCGTTATACATATAAAAGAGAAGAAAAAACCTATGTACAAGTTATAACTAAATTGCATCAAAAAATTCCTCCTAGTCACTATCAAAAGGCATCGTGCCCAGAAGACTGCCGGCATTGCCACGCTAAATGGCAACCAGCAGCCTTATTATACTTTGCTTACAACCTAATACTACGTTGATTATAAATAAAAGCCAGCCTTTTGGTCACGGGAAGTATCGACCAAGCGCTTTGCTACTTCTCTAAATAGAAGCCGTGCACTCGAACCCCATAGGCCAAGCGTTTCGACCCCAAACGGCTCAAATATATAATTATACCTATAAGAAGTAAATATTTTTTGCGCCGCTTAAGTGTCTCCGCTGATGCAGCAGTAGCTCCCGCAGATCCCGACGTGATAAGAACGATTGACGGTAAGGGTGATGAGAAGGCGCCAGGGTATCGACGCAGGTTGTATCCCATAACAAAGGCCTTCCCATCTTCCATGGGAGCAAGGACATCCCATCAGATCTCAAACTATCGTCGCGTGCCAGATCATTTGGCTCCAATACAGTTGGGACGCCGGCGGTGGCTAAAGCCCGACGAATAATGTCATTGATGCTGCCGTGACATGGGATTCTGCCAGCGCTCCTGCGACATGAAAGCCCATGGTGTCCGAGACGGTCGACAGCTTCTCCACATTGACAACGATGCGGAGCAACACAAAGAGCCTAAACGAAGGCAAGTAGCAACACGGAATGTTCCGTCGTCCAACATCATACCTACGTTAGGCGACGGCTATTGTTAAAATCATTGTTAATTCATTTACCTCATATAATTCAGGTCCCTCAAAATTTTCAATATTGATACCAAACACTCGGCTATTGACTGAGTACAAGTGGTAGATGTCGCTGAATACTCTTGCATTACGGAACACGACAAAGCCGATGCGACGAGAATCCCTTGTCACTGATAGTGGTAGTGATATCACCGCCTCACTCTCATCCATGCTCAATATACTTGAATTAATATCTGAAATAAGCAAGTTTAGATGGTTTGGCACATGCTTTTAGTCTATAATTATATATTACCATCATATTATTTGGTTTTACTGTTATATTATTATATGTGTACTGTTCTATAAGCAAATATACGTAAATGAATTCTAGATGTTATGGTTCACCATGTTTTTAATAACTTACTCCTACAATTAGAGCATGTAATATTGTGTATATTTAAAGTGACCATACCTCCCGTTTTGAACGGGACTGTCCCTTTTCACGGTCACCTGTCCCGTTGTCCCCAAACAAAGCGCCGGGACGCAAAATACGGGACGTAATTTTAAATTTTCAAAAATTTAAAATTACGAAACTCGTCAATAATTTAATAATTACTGTCAGAGTATTTTTGCTTTTAAAGCTGGTGAACTGGTGATTGATTTTTATTTTTCATAACTATATAATAAAAACAATTTGAATTACATTACATGAATATAATAAAAGTGAATACTAACTGCATTAAGGTACACTTATTTAAAAAAAAATATAAATAAATATAATTATATATTTTTCATTGTTAACCTGCTAACTGGAGTCTTAAACTTACGTCCCGTTTTGAGTTCAAAGATAAATGATCAGTTTATGTATATTATATGTATATTAATATTTACTAGATAAAAAGTTAAATGATTCTTCTTTAAAAGTATCAGTGTCTCTGTTTGCCAGTGCTATTCCTAGAACTGGAGTCTCCGGCGTTGTATCTGCTATCAACAGCGCAATATTTTCTCTGATAATGGCTTCTTTATGTGATCCATTTAAATCAACCTTCGCGCCAAGCTTGTGTATCAACTGCAACGTGGCTCCAGGAAATTCCAGGTCATCTTGCTCTAATCGTAGGATGTCGTTCACCTGAATGAAAGTTAGAGTCGATCATATTACTATTTTTAATGAATGGAGATTGTATATTTGTATAACACCAACGACTTCATAAAGCATAATATCCTTCTGGCTAAACACACAGATTACGATATATTTATTGTTTCAGCATAAAGAACACAAGGCATAGACCGGCTTTAAATTCGACCCACAACTATAGGGTATGTACACCGTAGTAGGTAATTAGTTTTAGAATCACAGTAATTTTAAGGATTTACTAAACCCGACCGCACCTTTAGTTTTAACTTACGAACGTTATAAGAAACATGACCTCTTCCAACCTCGTCGTCCACTATTATTCATCCCACTGCTAGGATATGTGTCTCTCCTCAATCGAAGGTTAGAGCATACTCCAAGACGCTGCTCAACTGCACTTCAGCGGAGACCAGAGTTTTCAAGCTTCCTAAAGACCTCTGACTAGGCTTAACAACTGTCATCTGATGACAACAACCGGGATCGACGGCTCAACGTGATAGTGAGATAAGTAAACCCATTCATTGACAAAGAGGTGTTCACTGCATCATAAATAATGTCATGAGCATCCGTGAACTTTAAGGCACGCTCTAAATACACTACATGTGACAGAAATGAAATGTAGGTAATGGTTAATCGTCAAGTTACATGAAAACAAACCTAGGAAAATATGTGTTCAATGTCTGTGCAAATAGTTTAATACTAATTCTCTTGCTATAAGTTTATAATTAAATCAAATCATTATTTACATTTACCTGTTCAATAGCTAGACTGACATCGTCTATCAATATTGTTTGTTTCTGAAGCAACTGCTGTATGTCATCCAATACCTGTTGTATTTGGCCTTGGGGCTGTAAATGAATAGAAGATGAAATTGAATACAGTAACAACTATTTGGTTTTCAGATATTCGTTTGATTTGTAATGGCTAAGGAAGTTTTAGAATATTTATCAGAATTTTATATTTCTGATGAATATTAAAGTAGATGAAATTTATCATCGTTGGTTTAAGTATTGCTGCCGTCACATTCCTGCTTGCCTCTCGGTGATGTAATGTTTTTAATTGACAAGATGAATTAATCAGTGTATATCGCCATAAAAATCAATTTCACAGGAAAAAGTTTTTTAGAATTCATGTAATTTATACTTTAGTATAAACGGAAAAGAAACATTTGTTTTGGTTTCACCACTGTAAGGGTGTCAGGATAAAATGCTGTTTGATAAATGGCATATTCTAAGTTTATCTGTTTAGGTCTATCTTAAAAGAATGGTTACGTTAGATGTTAAGTAATAATAATCTTACCGATAAAGTCGATGTAACAGTAACTTTAGGAAAAAGCACTCGTGCAAAATAAGCGTTGGTTTGAAAGTTGCAGCGGCAGATGCCCAACTGAGGTGGATTGAAAGAGAATGTGCATTCGCTCTCTGACCAATAACCTGTCCCATCATTTAAGTAATGCCAATACGCACATTCATGATTTATACTGTCCAAATGTTCTGCCTTCGCTTCCATATAAATTGAGATTTGCTGCAAATAAAAACATATATTCAACAAAGGCAACATTCTTCAATATTCTGTTTGTGTAACATAAGTTCACGATATTAATTTGATCGCATAATAAATTGCGTTAACTAAAGGAACCATTTTGTTACACATGCAAGTTTGGTACACAGACACAGTATATTGAAATATATCCCGTACATCCAGTATGATACAAGTAAAACATATTCGATTTATATATTAAATTACTTCTTTTATGCTACAGGATATATTCAGAAAACTAAATTCTTCACATTCTTCAAAAGACACAGTCTATTGAATTGTAACCCGTACATCCAGTATGATACAAGTAAAACATATTCGATTTATATATTAAATTACTTCTTTTATACTACAGGATATAATATTCAGAAAACTAAATTCTTCCATTTAATAGACCCATCCGAGAATAAAACAGATACCGTTTAGTTATGATCCCAATTTCAAATTATCATAAGATCGTTACTTGCCTCATTAAGTCCCAAGTCGTTGTAATTTTGAATATGGGTGCTGACCACTTTACTATTAACAATATTGGGCCCATTATTAAACACACGGCCGTCACGAAATACCACAAAGCTGACGCGAGAGGTCTGCTGTCGCACCAACGGAGGAAGAAGTATCACCATTTCTTTATCCAGCATTGTATCAAGATTTGCAGTAGCTGCAATAAAATTACGAAATAACCATTGTAATATTTAGATTATTAAAAGCCATTGTCAGATCAAAACTATCTCGAAGAACATCTAATTTATTTTAAACGTTGGTAACATAACGTCTATCGCCGTTATTGGGTGGCCCCGACGAAACATCAAAACGATACAAAATTTGTATAGGCCAAAATGTTTGCAAATATAAATATTGAAAATTATAAAGGAGACGTAGATAAAAAAAAATAATTACCACAACCAAAATACCACAGATTTTTTGTTAAATACTTGCTCAGCTGAAAACAATTAGATCGCTAGTCACGGTTTGATGCAAGAGACGACCCATATAGTCATCAAAAAATCCAAGAAGTAAAATAGTACTTACAGTCTAAAATTTTAATAGAATCTTTTGTTAAAACATCAATATCTTTGGCCACGACCAACCCAAGCATGGGGTTAGCCGGCATTGTATCTGCCACCAATAGTGCAATGTTATCCTTAACTATCGACGTTGCTAAGGACCCGTTGATGTCAACCCTAGCACCGAGCTCTTTTAACAGCTGCAGCAGTTCACCCGGGAATGCTACATCATGTTCATCTCGTTCCAATACACTGTTAACCTGAACAAAACAATGTAATACTAAAACAATTTTATTTATAGTGCAAAAAGGGGATGTAATTTAAGCAACTAGTAGCTGTAACAGATTGTATTTTTTTTTAATATTATGCAACTAATTTGAGAAAATGCTTCCATTTTTGTTGTCAAGGCTACATCGAAATATGATGGATAAACTTTTTTACATATGAATAGAATTGTGTTCATACAATATTGCAAATATACCTGATCAAAACATAAATCAATGTCATCTATTGTTATTGGATCAGTCTGGTTTAAATATTTTACAATTAATTTGCAAGAGAATACGCTTCCATTTTTGATGTCAAGGCTACATCGAAATATGAGGGATAAAACTTTTAATAGATAAGTATATTGTCCAAAAATATTTGTATATATACCTGATTAAAATATAAATCAACGTCATCTACTGTTATTGGATCAGTCTGGTTAAGTAATAGATGTAAATCGTCTAGCACTTGTCCGATATGGTCTTCTGCAATTCGGTTTTCATTTGTTAGGCTTAAGTTAACAAACATTAAGGCACAAACTAAAAATATTGATGTGTACAGAGACATCTGAAACAAATAGTCATCAAGTAAGCTATCATTACATCTATCTATATCTATATCTTTGGAACCTAAGCTTTGATTAAATTTTATTTTATTTTTCTGCAGCAACACATATCATATATTTTCATCTTTAATAACCACCGCAAAGAAATTTTCATCGATATCATAAAACCGATTAAAAGAACCCAACCGGTCAAATTGGTCGATAACTCCTAGAACCTCTGCTTCTTAAAGTTTTTTTTTTTCCTCTAAGGCTATTTCAGCTCACACGCCAGTATCCAGTATCCTTGACTCTATGCGAATAACGATAATTTTATTGGTAATAATTTAGTATTACCAACTTTCTAATTTCTGAACCGCATACTATATCAAACCTCTTGCAGATGATGTTGCCTCTTGTTTCTTCTTCAATCAGATCCGAGGTTAAACTAGCAAGCTTAGATTTTTGAACTTCTTGCTGCGATTTTTTGTAATGTCCTTTGTTAAGATCAGAAATAGCGACAATACCTCAAGGAAGTGTGCAAAAACAAAAAAATGCTAATAGTAATGATTCGTTCTATGTACTAGTAAGACTTTTATAAAATTTCAACCAAGTGTATATAGTTGCATTAATGTTAATTAGCTACCAGTAAAACCAAAACATCGCCATTCGTAGGCATTTTATTGTATTTTATCTGACTTGTGCCATAAAACATAATAAATAAATAAATAAATAAATATTTCTGTACAATTTACATACACAGCGCCATCTAGTCCCAAATTAAGCACAAAGCTTGTTATGGGTACGAGAGTCAAACTGAAAGTTCTTAGAAAATCAAAAACTGAGCAAACTAGCAAGTTATTAGTTTTATTATATCTTTTCAAAATAGTGTACATTCACATCAATACACCGCTGCATCCGATGGAACCACTGAGAAAAGCACTTAGCCCACTCGTTCTTAGGGGTTTCTTCGACGGCCTTTTGAAACGCGCCCACTGCTTCCTCGGTGTTCATAAAAAGTTTCCCTCGAAGTTTTCTTTTTATTTTCGGGAATAAATAAAAATTGCAAGGTGCGAGGTCGGGGCTATACGGCGGGTGACCCAGTAATTCCACATCTGACGTCACTATAGTCGATCGTTCGCCTGGCGGTGTGCGACGAGGCGTTGTCGTGGTGAAGAAGGATCCTACTTCGAGGACGTTTCTCCCGAACTTTTTCCAATACAAGTGGCAAACAATTGTTACTGTACCACTCTGTAGTAACTGTTTTTTGATCCTCTAAAACAATTGTCGCATAGTGACCTGTCCTTCCGAAGAACGAGGCCACCATCTTTTTCCCCACACTTCGACCTCTCTTCACTTTAGTTGGCAACTCCTCGAAAGGAAACACCCACTGAGCAGACTGTCTCTTGGTTTCTGGATCATAACAGTAAACCCAGCTTTCGTCACCCGTAAGTATGTCGAACACAGAATTTGAGTCACCTCCGTTAAATCTTTGAATCATTTCACGGCACCAATCAACCCGACGGAGTTTTTGGGCCTCGGTCAAATTATGAGGTATCCACCGGGCACAAAGCTTCCTGACCGCTAAATGTTCATGGAGGATTTTATGCACTTGACTCATACCAATGCCTAAGCTTGTCCGAATCTGCTGATACGTCACTCTTTTATCAGTCTCTATCATACGCCGCACAACACTGATGTTATTTTCAGTCGTCGCTGTAGAAGGCCGTGCCTGACGCAGATCATCGGTGAGATTAGTGCGACCACGTTTAAACTCATTAAACTAGTTGTAAATAGTCGTACGAGATGGGACTTCATCGTGAAAGGCCAATCGAAGTCTATCATAGCTTTCTTGCTGACTTAAATGACAACGAAAGTCATAAAAAATCATTGCACGAAAATTTTCTCGCGTTAAGGCTAGGTAGTCGTGCAAAAGTAGGCATTCAGCGTTGCCGGCACCGCGCGAACTTATTCACGCGGAGGCAGCGGCGCGATGAACTCGCGTCACCCCGCCCGGTCACACAGTATAGGAATAAGCAGTAACTAGTTAATTTTAAAACTTCAGAAATGCACTTTTATATTTTTATAGTAGTGACAAGAGTTTCGTAAATAATAAGTAATGTAGGTTAGGTATAGAATATAAAAAAAAATAACAACCTGTTCGCGTTTCCTAGATTTGACTTGAGATATTAGAAAAGGAAACTAATATTACAGCAGAATCCATTGTTCATCTTTCTTGTCATATAGGAGGCATAAATGTGCGTATGGCAGGCCCGGTGTTTTTAAAAAACTATGAATGTCATGGTGATTCTTTTAAGAGTTTTTCTGTACATTTTTATTATAAATAAATAAAAGATAGTATTAAATAAAAAATATTTATTTACTCTTAAAATTGTTTAAAATATATTTCTCGTGAGCTTGTACCCGGGTGCAAATCTGACTGTAGTTCAGAAGATGATAGAACTATAGGCTCTACAGAATTAACATTTCGCATGTGTGGCTCAAGTGATGGCAAGTCTGGGGAGTCTACATAATTTACATTTTCCTTGTCATCTTGTAAGGACAATGTGCTTAATGCTATTCCACGTGCGTGTCGACTATCAACAATTTCTGGCATTAAACACTTCATATAAAATTTGACCAACTTTTGCTCCATTTGCGTTTTCCAGAAGTTATCGTCCCTTTCGATGCGTTTTGTAAACAAGGGTTCGTCTCGATAAGGGATGTCTCCTCAGTATTTCTAAAACATAATGGTAAATAATTACATGTTTCGGAATAAAACATAATATTTTGTTTGGATGTACATTATCTAACTTTTTTATAGTTTTTATTATGCTAAATTAATAAACTCCCAAAAAAACTATATTAAATTTAATCAAATAAAATATGATTCTTACGTAAAAGTTAGTTCGTAGTGGAGCGTCTGGATCTAATCTCATAAAAGAATTCTTGGAAACGTCAGCTGTGTAGCTACACGTCGGAACATCAATGTGCCTGAAAATTTATCATATTATATTAATTATAACTGTCTATAATATATAATAAGTTATACGGGACATTTACCGAACTAAATAATGGACGCATTTGAAATAATTATTTTATCGCTTAATAATGTAAAAAATTTGATAATATAGAAATCAAATTGTACAGTATGTAAGAATACATCACAAAGCCTCTAAAAGTTCTCACAACACAGCAATGTCAAAATTGCACAATTATTTTTTTAACCGTGCAGAATGTATGTACCAAGAATATTTGTAGCAAAGATGGAAATGACAACGAAGAGCTGAAATAGATCCAGAATTCGTCTTTCTACACGATTGTTTTATACATTACAGCAAAATCACGCAGATTTTTCGGTTACGATGATACAAACACTGTTCAGTGTTATAATACAGCGTGAAATTGATTGGTCGTACCAAAAAAAATCCTTTGAAAGGAGGTTACCAAGCAAGAGCTCAGCAGCTGTTGTTTCGTTTAACATTAAATCCGCATTTTCAGTCGTACACCTCTCTTTACATAAAAGTCCTAAAGGCAGGGTGATATTAATTGAAAGAAGGATAGCAAAAAAAAAAGAAGAAAATTAAAAGAAGAACGAGTAGATATATGCAATCACTGACTTTTTATTAGAACTTTTTAAGATGAATAATTCTGTTGTAATTATTGCGTAACTTGAACCGTTTACACAGCGCATGCAACGGAAGCTTTCAAAAGGAATATTTTTTTCCCATTTTGCAACATTTTTCATTGGTGCTCCGCTCCTATTGGTGGTAGTGTGATCTTACATAGCCTATTAGCCTTCCTCGAAAAATAGGCTATCTAACACTAAAATAATTTTACAAATTCGAATAAGTAGTTCTTGAGATTAGCGCGTTCAACCAAACAAACTCTTCAGATTTATAATATTAGTATAAATAAGTCTGTCCGTCAGAAGTCCGTAAGTATTGGGTACGTACGTTGCGCCTCCTGACTTGACATGACTAAGCAAATATGTATAAACGGGACATATTAAAACTGTTTAAAAAGCGCTGCGTACCTATCTCGATCTATGGTAATTACTTACCTATTTTCAGTTGAATCCGCAGATAACAGATTGATTATTCGCCGCTGTCCATATTAATTACTTCGGCGATGATGTCTGGTATTGGAGACTGCTGCATTGACCTACAATAAAACGCCAGGCAGATATGTACCGATAAAGACAAAACATGAATTATCAAAAATCATATCGTTCTTTAGTACTTACTGGATATTCTTATACTGTGGCATGATGGCCGCAAGTTTAGCCATAATATATTTTTGTAAATTATCAATCAGACTTTTTTTATACTACGTCGGGTGGCTGACAAGCATACGGCCCGCCTGATGTGAAGCGGTTACCGTAGCCTAATATGGCTACGCTCGCAACATAAAACATATCTTCGCAGTGCATTCTTTCTGTTAGTTATTTTTATTGCTTTGGACGACTTCTTTCGCTTACGTTGTTTATTGCCCATTAAGAATCACTTGAAGCACACAAATTTTTCAAAAAAAATACTGATGCGCAGGCACCGAGCACAGGTCCGTCGTCTATAAGCGCCAGCACGCGACTGATGGGCTGCCGAACCCCCGCGCTCTCATATTTAGTGGAAATTTGCACACAGTAAAAAAAAAATATATATTATTTAATCGTACTCTGCGAATTTGTCTGTAACTATTTGTTAGCTTTAATTGAGTACAAAAATTAAATGTATTCGTTCAGTATTATAGTCACAATATTGAAAAAACATTAACACAAAGGGGTGATTTTGGGAATTTTTTTTATCGAGTGAAGTTGATTAGGTCGTGACATTGAATGCGATTTTGACTAGACAAGATCCTTACCTAACACATATATTATTTTCAGAATTTAAAATATTATTATCTAAGTCTCAGATGGTTTTAAAAAACTCAAATTTGAATCCCACCCAGCCTTAAATTCATGTTGATGTGACACAGACAATTTTCAATTTGCCGCCAAATCGTAAAACAAATGACAAATGAATGAAATACATACTCAATAATATTGGCAGAGTTCCATTTTCAAAATTTAAACTTATGTTTTTTATTATATTGTTTACAAGTGGCCAGTTCTAAAAACTTTCAGTGTCGCCCTCGTACTAGACAACTGATAAATGTACTTTAATCCATTTTTTTTTTGTAAATACATACTTATAGTACATAGAAAACACCCAGACCAAGACAAACAGATGTTCATGCACACAAATGTTTGTCTTGTGCGAGAATCGAACCCGCGAACTCGGAGTCAAAGTGGCCATTGCTAACCATTCGACCACCGAGCTCGTCATAAAAAAAGATTATTAATAAAAAAAGATTATTTATATTAGATAAAGAATTTGTATCGTTTTGTTTGCACTGACTGTGTTTAGATATGAATTGACAGTACCAGTGATAATATGTTGAATTAGAATTGTGTCACCCTTATCGCAAATATTCATTTGCGATTTTGAAAGAGTGTGTCATGTACCATGTTACATGGCAAACCCCTTTTCCGGAAACTTAAAATATTGACTGTGCCTTCGATGTACATTCTAAAGTGCTGTATATTTGTAAAGTCACATATGCATTTATTTACTCGTAGAGATCAAAATGCAGTAAAAGCTAAAAGACATCCGGGTAGACTAATGTTTCCTACAATACGGACAACATACTTTCATTCTAATTGTCATTTTAACTGCATCGAAATTTATAATAAATTACCCACATCCTTAACTGACCTTCGCTTAAATCTATTCAAAATAAAATTATCAGCATGGCTTAATGACAAGTGTTTTTACTCATGAATATTTAAATTATAAAATTGACATAAATTGTCTATTATATTGTTACTGTTCTTCAAAATGTACATAATATGCACGTGTCACAAATTGAAACAAAATTTTTAACTAATTTCTATAAATTAGTTAAAAAAATTGTTTTAATTTGTTACACGTGCATATTATGTACATTTTGCATGCCATTATTGGCTGAATGTCAAGGCTCTAAGCATATATGACTATTCAACTCTATTCAACCACATTCATAGCAAATAAATAATTCATTCATATTTGAAAATGAATTACATACTAACTATACAAGGTACAATTTATTTTATGTATTTTTTATTTATTTAAACTTTAACTTTCTATGGTCAAATAGAATAAGAGTACAAAAGGCGGACATAATGCTTAGAGCATTCTCTACCAGTCAACCTTTAGGAAAAGCGGATAAAACTTGAATGTCGTTCACAAAATAACAGTAATGAATATACATACACAGAATAAATACATAAGAAAACATAAAATTATATGACTAGCGGCCCGGAACGTGCTTCGCTACGTATAAAGTGAAATAATAATAAAATTTAATTGGAACACCAAATTCATTTATTCAAACAAAAAAATATTTTATTAATTGCTAGCTGTTTTAAAACTTAATCCAAAACATTTGGATAAACAAAATTTTTTGTTTTTCCATTTTGAGCATGAATAAACAAACGGCTGGGGGTACCGACTCTGGAACAGGCAACATAAAGTCGAAGCACGTCCAAAATGAAATGACCGCATGAATGACATAACAACATGCCTGTACTGTCAACACTGAAAAAAGTTTCAATTTGACAGCACAATCCCCATCTGAAAAAAGTTTCAATTTGACTGCAAAATCCCCATTAACAAAATGTTCCGCCATTTATTGAATTCAATTGTTACAAATAATGTGATAAATGAAGAACCGCTCCACCGATTTTGTGCAAACTTCACCTAAACCATCTACTAACTAATTGCACGAAAATTTTCTCGCGTTAAATTCATGTTGACGTGACACAGACAATTTTCAATTTGCCGCCAAATCGTAAAACAAATGAATGAAATACATACTCATTAATATTGGCATAGTTCCATTTTCAAAATTTAAACTTATTTTTTTATTATAATGTTTACAAGTGGCCAGTTCTAAAAACTTTCAGTGTCGCCTTCGTAGGACAAACATTTGTGTGCATGGACATGTCTGTTTGTCTTAGTCTGGGTGTTTCTATGTATCATAAGTATGTATTTACAAAAAAAAATGTATTTAGGTATGTATGTTTATCAGTTGTCTAGTACCCATAACACAAGCTTCGATTATTTTGGGGCTAGATGGCGCTGTGTAATTTGTCTGACAATATTTATTTATTATTTATTTAGTTTCTTTATCACAATATCAGCCCCTATTCGTCCACTGCTGAACATGTATGTGAGTGTATGTCTCCTGCCTAGATAGTCACACATAATCCGTTCAAATGCAATAAAATATTACACACAAAAGTATTCCATTAGTCGAATATATTAAAATAAAAAGAATGTTAGTCATATGTAGAAACATACGACTTTCATGCTCATAATATTAAATTACATACCTTCAACAAGTGTTATAACAGTTATTGGTCACATTACAGCAAATTTCACTGTAAAAATCCATATAAAAACAGCAGGGCACTTATTATATATTAACATAATAATAACATAATATTAGTCCACATATACGTATAGCGTACAATTCCAGGTGAATTCTACTAATAAATAAATGTGAGACAGGTAATCGATATATCAGGATAAACTGATAACGAATGGAGTTGGGCATGTTATCTTATCTTATTTAACTTGGTTTTCGTAGGGGTTTGCTTTAGAATAAGCAGGTGAAGGTTTGTAGTTAATATGTAACATCTAATTCCATAAACAAGTTTTTATTGAAAATGAACAGTGGGATTGGATGGTTGCGTAAATTTTACCTACTTATTAAAAAAGTTTTTGATGACAATTTACATAATACTGCGAAAGGCAGATTTAACGCTACGTGCAATCTCTACTAGGCAAAGTTTTCGGGAAAAGAAATTTAGGAATGCGGTTCTCAATGGAAAATGAACACAGATTTTGTTATAGATAAAGCAACTATATAATTTAACTACTTATTTAAATAAACATACTATGAATATACGTTTTCATTTAAATATTTTTTTGAATAGGTAATTTCTTAAAGTTCAATACAAAATAAAAGTGCCGAAAAAATGCTTACTATTAATAGCAAAAAATCATCGCATATGAACATACCTTTATTTTTTATCAGTTTAGTTGACGCCCACGGACCGTAATATGTCCTTGTTTTTTGTACGGAATTGTATGACAGAGACCATTAACTCGTTTCGGTGGATAGACTATAGAGAGGAAAGTTTTAAGGCAGTAGTAGAGGAACCAGTAAGAAAATAAGAAGCAATAGACATGAGTTTGGACAAAATATACTCAAGCGAAGCCACAGAATAGAAATCCAAAGTCATTAAATTGCAGATTGTAGGAGTAGCTATGGCATACTACATATATACTGATATAACACAAGATAACATTTAACTCATAAATTATGTTCAAAATGTATATTACTAGCTGATTTACCACGATTACGCCAGGATATGACATAATACTTTTCCCTCATGGAGTACCGTAGGAGTAAAACGCCTAAAAGTTTGGAAGAAAATTAAGCAAGGAATGGCATGCTAGAGGAAGGCAGAGTCAGTAGATTCCATGTTTTATAACTGTCTTCCTTTGCTTCGCACTCTGCCTTCCTGACTTTTCCCTACTTTATTTTTAATCTTATACGTCTATCACTCCTCAATTCAATCACCAATAATCTTCTTTTTTCGTGGCGTGTGATAAAAAGAATGAGGAAACTGGAGTAAAAATTGAAAGATCGAAATATTTACGATTAAATTTATATTACACTAATTTTCACTGAGTCAGTCATTAATCAATATATTTTACTTTATCATCAATACCGATATATATACCTTTAAAGTTATTGTCACTTCATCATCATCATCATCAGGTCATTTTAGTCTCCACTACAGGAGCACGACCCTCTCTCATCCGTCCTAGACGGAAGGAGGATTTGGGCTACACTCCCGACGCTGGCCAGACGGGTTGGGGAGGGTCATCAGGGGATTGTCACTTATTTTCTGAGTATTATCATTACATTACATCTGCATTACTTCACTGGTGTTAAGTCAATCGTGTTCAATACACACAAGTTAGCAATATCATGACAGGATTTTCAGCGAAATTCATTGAGCTTATGAAATCGTCAAAGTCAAAGTCAAAGTCAAAATATCTTTATTCGTTGGACTTTATAAAGCACTTACGTCCGGTCGTTCTGTCTGTCCGTTGCCATGAAACTCAAAATTTCGAAATTCTGACTTCGGATTCGTGTAGAGCATCAAAAAGTAGGAATGTAAAGTGACCTTGGTTTCCGATATCAATTCGGGATTTGGAAAAAAAAAAAATTCGCAATGGTGGCGCCTGCTGCGCGTCCGATTTTTTATCTTGTTATGACTTGGTGTGTGGGTTACTCATTACTCGTAAACTTTTGCCAAAGATTCTTCTTATTTTTGACATGATAACGTCTTATAAATCGATGAAAGCCTGCTACACACGCAAAAAAGTATGACTCTTTGACACGTTCCGCCTGAGCCGAGTGTGGAAGCGAGAGCGCGGAACAAGCGATAGAGAGGCATGATCGGCCTAAGCGTTCGGCTTGTGACGCATCTATCTCTCTTCCACTCCATCGGCCGATGTTTTCGTATGACGTTATCACATAAAATTATCGTCCTTAAACCGACTTTACAGACAACATTTTTTTTTTAAGATACTTTTATGTTTCAATAGATCACTATCGACTGTTCGATGGTGGTAGCAATTTCATAATAATACACAACTGGTGACAAAGATAAGATAACCTATATTTCTGGAGGATAGAATCTTTGGAATATTCCAATGTTCACTCACCTACCTTCCAGAACCTATCAACGAGCAACGACCCTATACCTACAGCTAATGCTCCCCTGTGCACCAACTTTACGGTAATATCACAGGATTGCGTATCTTACGCTCAGTAAACTAACCAGGCACTCAAGCGGATTGGTAACAGGTCTTACTCCCCTTTCGCTTGCAAGCAGGCTACTTAGACACTCTTATGTCTAAGCTTAGCTCGTGGCGGTCTGTTTCCCAAGCATCAGGGCTCTACCCAATCTCCATGATGGGTACCGGAACTGTAAGGCGCGCTCCCCCAAAGGACTTGCTCACTTCTCGATGCACTCTGTACACATAATGTACGATATACCACATTTGGGCGCCAGATAGCTGGTTACCTGATGTCCATGACAAGTAAATCAAGCACAGATAAGGAACTCGACATAAACGCGTTGAATAGACACTTCAGCTCTCCACCCCAAACTATGAGCACCCATATCAAACAGGTTACTCTTTCACACCTCTCTGATATGGCTACACCTAGTCACCCTCCGTTTGATCTGGGAGTGATCACCGAAGCTGATGTCATTAAAATAATAGGCACACTGAAGTCGAAAGCTGTTGGTGAGGATAACATTAGCCTTTGCATGATTACTCCAACATTAGAAATAGATACGCCAATGTTCATATACTCAATTGTTCGTTATTATTCTCGGTGTTTCCCTACCTATGGAAACATGGGCACGTCATTCCTCGTCCGAAAAAACCTAACACATCCTCCTTTTCCCACTATCGTCCCACTTCAATACCCCTGCCCTTTCTAAAGTCTTGGAACATTTTGTACATAAACGTCAGTTCTTCCTTTCTATGTGAACATAGCCTCATGAGCCAGCAACAGTCCGGATTTCGTAAGGATCATAGCACTGTCACAGCCCTGGTCAAGATAACTGATGACATCCGTTTGATTATAGAACGCAAACTTCTGACGGTCCTAGTACTCCTTGACTTCACTAGTACATTCATCACAGTAGACTTCGATGTTTTGCTGGGTGTTCTCAAGTCTCTTCATCTCACATCCTCTGCGATCTCTTGGTTCCAATCCTACCTTACGGGGCGCCGTCAGTTGGTGAAAATTGATGACTGTCGTTCGGAATGGATGGATCGTATCTGGTGGAAAGCATTGGGGAAGGCTTATATCCAGCAGTGGGTAGATACAGGCTGATGATGATGATGATGATGATGATGATGTTCGGAATGGTGTGACTTTTATGCGGGTGTGCCTCAGGGTGGGGTGTTACCACCCATTCTTTTTTCCATCTTTATAAACACTGTTGTGTCTTCTCTTCGTGACGTTCTATGCTGACGATTTGCAAATCTATGCTGCCGACTCACTTCACAGCTTTTCAGATGAAATAAGCGTTCTTAATAACGATCTTGCTACCATTGCTGAATGGTCGCATAACTTCGGGCTTCAAATTAATGCAGCGAAATCCCGAGCCATTATTGGGCCATTACATTATTGTGGGTAGCCCACACTTCATTTCCAAACTTCAAAGCTTAACTCATCCCAATATTGTATTTGATGGCAACATCATCCCTTTTTCCTCTACTGTCACTAATTTGGGAATAACTATGGATCAGACACTTTCGTGGGCCCCGCAAGTTAATGATGTTAGTCGTAAAATCTTTGTTTCACTCCATTCATTAAAACGTTTACAATATTTTCTTCCACTAGCAACCAAGACTATGCTGGCTCGTACTCTCCTGCTGCCGCTGCTTGACTATGGAGATGTCGCATAGTTAGATCTCACAGAGGAGCTATTTGATAAACTGGAACGTTTGCAAAATCTTTGTATTCGATTCATTTTTGGGCTGTGTAAATTTGATCATGTTTCTGAATTTCGAGCCAGCGACTCAAGTGGCTCCCAATTAGAGATCGTAAAAATGTGCATATCCTATCTCTGCTGTATAAAATACTCTGTAATCCAACGGCTCTTAAATGCCTCAGAGAGAGAGTAGAATTTTGATAGTCGTTTGCGCTCCTATGGTAATCTTATACTCAACATACCACCGCACAACTCTGCAATGTATGCGGGATCATTCACGGTGATGGCAGCTAAAGTTTGGAACACACTACCTTTGGATGTGAGAAGGGCCCCCTCGGTAGACTAATTTAAGCATCGACTTACAAAACTGCTTGAGAGCTAAAAAATAATAAAATATTTAATTGATTCGTTTAGAGTTTATCTTATCATTTTATATGTATGTGTATTTATCCTTCTGTAATTCATTTTATTATTTATAAATTTATTCTCCTTTAATTTATTATTACTACTGATATTACTACTATTTAATAAAAAAAAATTCACCTCTGTTCGCGGGGTATTTATTTAATGTAATCAAATCATAAATATATATTTCTTCTGTACATTAATAATCTATTTGTTTTAACCACGCATATTTTGAATCCTTTCAAGCACTCTACGGTTGGCTGGAAGAGATCTCTTTCAGAGATAAGCCGCCTTTATACTGTTTAATTTATTTGTCTACTTTTATTTGTATTGTTTTGTGGTATAATAAAGAGATTACATACAGATATGATAACTTGTTAAAATCTCAATTTTGGACTGAGAACGCTTTATACAAAATGCTAGTTCATATAATGTCACACGTTCTCATAACGGTTTTATTTAGCTTGACCTGTTTGTTTATTTATTTATTTACTAGCTGATGCCCGCGACTTCGTTCGCGTGGACTTTATGATTCCGGCGTATTAATACAAATACGAACTAATGTAGATATATAAGAAAATACTTGTTATACGTTAAAAGTCAATAAGTTTTTTTTTTATTTAACATTGTAACCATAGTTTTAAAAAAATATAAAATAAATTAAGGGAGTCTTTGTTTGTTTGTATTAACTTACGTTACCTTTGTATTAACTTTATTGTTCAGATTACAACGAATGAGTACATGTAAAATAAAGCGATACAAAGGCGGACTTATCCCACACGGGGATCTCTTCCAGTCAACCTTAAGTCTTTCCTTCGGGAGCTAATATGAAATGACCTGAAGCATTACTAACTCTCGAGTAAGCCACGTAAAGTTGGCCATGCGAAAAACAACCAGTCCTAAGCTTGGCCAGCGAATTTTAGTGATTTCTTTATTATCATAGCCAAGCAACTGGTCACAGAGAACTGTGTACGTTTAAAATTAAAATGTATTTTTTTGTAGAAGAATGGTATACGCGGAATAAATACAGTTTCACCGGGACTATATATTTCGCTGCCAGACATTGACTTTACTTCAGGAAAGAGATCTTCCCCAAATTTTAATAATATTCTTGAAAACTGTTGGGCACGTAAAGTTCTATATACAGCTTCTAGTGCCTTACTGTTGGCAATTTCGCATTCTAGTGCCTTACTGTTGGCCATTTCGCATTCTAGTGCCTTACTGTTGGCCATTTCGCATTCTAGTGCCTTACTGTTGGCCATTTCGCATTCATCTCAAACGATTAGACAGCAGTCCTGAAACACCTTCGGATTGTCACAGTTTCGTGTCACAGAGCATGTCCGTGTTTCAGTTCTGTTTAAATCGAGTAGGATATTGAACATTTTATTTGCGTCCTTCCGCCTAGAAGTAATGTGAGCATCTAAGAAAAACAGTTTCCACTCGTTGCTTAAAACACTTTCTACATAGCGTCCCGCAAATGCACGTATTCTTTCTGGTTTGTGCGAATATATACCAATCGTTCCATTTCAATTTTAGCGTACACGTCTATAATAAACTGACTAAATATACCACGTTACCTTCGTAAATAAAATAAAACGATTGCGTCTAACTTGTAGCAGGTAAGAATAAAAGTAGCACCACGCGGTTTTTTTTTTACAATACATTCGATATTTTGTTAATGTTATTTTAAGTAACTTTTTTAGTTCTATTTACTATTATAGCGTGTTATTTTTACTTTTTTGACGTGACAACGTATTATAAATTGGTTAGCCGGGTGACACTTCAAGAAACTGGGTCACGTTATGCGCTTACAATGAGAGCGAGTGAAAGGCGCGTGCCTTTCACTCGCTCTCATTGTAGGCGTGTCGTGGACGCGTGTCCCTTCTAAGAGCGAGAGAGACAGACATAAAAAGTGAAAGGCATGCGTCCCTTCCACTCGAAAACATTTTACCACTCAAAGTCGTTGTCACGTAAAACTTTCGCCCGTATACCGACTTTACAGGCAACCAATTTTTTTTAAACTATAATTTATTGTAAACACATGCTGTTTATGCAAATAAATTTAACTTTGTTCTGCATCAGGTGTTCCAAATCTTGGATTTTTATACCTCAACAAAAAATGCTCATTAGATTGAACAACTTTTGCTAAGGCGCCATTTTTTATATTTCTTATAGTTTACCTGAACCATTATGGTTCTGCATCAGGTGTTCCAAATCTTGGATTTTTATACCTCAATAGATAATGCTCATCAGGTTGAATAACTTTTGCTAAGGCGTCATTTTTATATTTCTTATAGTTTACCTGAACCATTATGGTTCTGCATCAGGTGTTCCAAATCTTGGATTTTTATACCTCAACAGAAAATGCTCATCAGGTTGAATAACTTTTGCTAAGGCATTATTTTTATATTTCTTATAGTTTACCTGAACCATTATGGTTCTGCATCAGGTGTTCCAAATCTTGGATTTTTATACCCCAACAGAAAATGCTCATCAGGTTGAATAACTTTTGCTAAGGCGTCATTTTTATACTTCTTATAGTTTACCTGAACCATTATGGTTCTGCATCAGGTGTTCCACTTTCCAAAATCAATTATACCCTATATGTTGCCCAGGCTTAACAGCTATATAACAAAAAAAGTTTCATTCGAATCCGTCCAGTACTTCCAGAGATTAGCGTGTACAAACAGACATACAGACAAACAGACATACAGACAAACAGACAGACATTTTTTTTTAAATTCTTACTCTATTACTATATCTCCATCGCCTCCAATTGTTTTTTTGTAAATATATTCAATGTACAGACACATTATTTTTACTGTTTTTATTATATGTATATAGATTTGTTTATATTTTTGGGTCAAATCTAGTAATTGAAATTTGACCCCCTTTCTGTTGACAGATTGATCTGAAATTTGGCACACACCTTTAGTTCTGGTGACAATACAATTAAATAAATTCTGTTTCATTGTAAATCCAAGATGGCCGCCACTACAAAATGGCGGTTTACAAATTTTGTCACGACTACCTCTTAATGGGTATCAAATGAAAGGGCTTAACTAGTAGAACACAGTTCACACGAAAAAAAAATTAAAATCCAAGATGGCCGCCGCTACAAAATTGCGGTTTACAAATTTTGTCACGACTACCTCAATATGGGTATCAAATGAAAGGGCTTGACTAGTAGAACACAGTTTCACATGTAAAAAAATTAAAATCCAAGATGGCCGCCGCTACAAAATGGTGGTTTACACATTTTGTCACGACTACCACTACATGGGTATCAAATGAAAGAGCTTGACTAGTAGAACACAGCTCGTCGCTCGTCGCTCTCATGAATATTATAAAAAAATCCAAGATGGCCGGCAACAAAATGGCCGGTTGGCGGTTACAAATTTTCTCAATTTTCAATATGGGTATCAAATTAATACAAGAACAAATTTAAAAGTAAAAAAAAAATGACAAACGTCAAATCTAATCTTAATTGAATGAGAAGTACTATGTAATGGAATTATGAACTAAAAAACTTTAAAAAAAAAATTATGAAAAAAACATTTTTAATTTAAACGGTTTTATTGAAAGTAATGTACTAAAAGCTAAAAAATAATTTGGTAGGTCCGAGGTTTCAGTCATCATACCCCTCTCCCTCATCAGTCTAAGGCATTGATCGGACAAAATAATAAAATCGTTGGGCCCGTGTTTCTATACAATCAACTCAGTTTACGCTACGCCCAACGATTTTATTATTTTGTCTGATCAATGCCTTAGACTGATGAGGGAGAGGGGTATGATGACTGAAACCTCGGACCTACCAAATTATTTTTTAGCTTTTAGTACATTACTTTCAATAAAACCGTTTAAATTAAAAATGTTTTTTTCATAATTTTTATATATGCATTAAATAAGAAATTTTCACGACAGCTTTGTGAAATATATTGCGTTTATGTAATATATATGTAAATATATTGGGTGTAAGCGGCTCAGCACAATCTTGGGAGTAAAAGCCAATCTCATCTGGACGTGGTCCACCCCGCCGACCAGCGAAAGTGGCTCTCGAAAACGAGAGGTAGGGTACTGCATATTTGTAAACTGCCCGTCTGGGGAAGTACCACCACCTACCGGATTACCGCAGTCAATAACAATTCCTTTGAGGGTTGATGTATTCCCGCGAGTGAGTGAGGTCACCAGAAAGGAAGGAGTTGCTGCGTTGTCAGGGGGGGTGGCGGTGATATTTCATATTGTAAGCGTTAATATGGCTACGGTAACCGCTTCACATCAGGCCGGCCGTATACTAGTCGGTCAGCCGACGTACATAGCATAAAAAAACAGACCACAACAATAAAAACTATAAGATTTTTTATTTATAACCTAAATTATATACAAATTTTACAAACTACAATAAAATAAATTAATAAAAATTTTATAATACAATATTATTTATTCGCAAATAAAATTACTGAGGATTTAGCCAACAAACGATCAACTAACGGGCGAAAATAATTGTTATACAAAAATCGATAACAAATTCTATAATTTGACATGGCTTATGTTTAACTGATCACCAGGTACACCAACAAAAACACTTTATAGAACTCAAAAACGTGCAACCCCAAAAATAACACTTTATATGTCCCAAAATTAGTATAATATTTACTAATGTCCAAGCTTTTATATCCATAAGTTCACATATGAATACCGTCACCCAACTCGACTTTCTGTTTGCAGGACACAAGATATACCAATATAAACCTAACCTAAATTAAATAAATTTCAAAAAAACTATAGGAAACATTTTTATAAGTAATGTTGACCTGTTATCTAAAAATCTCGTCACAGGCAAAATAAGTCCGTCATATTTAGGTAATTTTCTGAACGGGCTATGTAAAAATGATTGATACAATCATTTTCATATAGTTATTTTTAATATATTCTGGTCACCATTAAAAGATCATTCAAAGTTAATCAGTACCTTAAAAGGTATAAGACATTTATGGCTACCCATAGGGAGTCTTAATTGAACACAAATTATTTGACTTTAATTTCATCACTCTACAGATTGTAGTCTTGTCAATGGCGTTATGTCATTTTGCCTTCGCAACCTTAATTTATCAAGCCAAAGATTCCTCGTAGGTACGTCGCCACAAATAATAAAAAGAAAGAGAATTAATCCTTGAGTACTCGCTGTGCACGCGTGAAAATAACCACCGATCATGTTGTAGGAAAAGAGGCCGAATAACCACGGTGGTAAGCCGGCTAAAACCACTAAGCCGAGAACAACACGAGCATATGCTAATGTATCACGATTTCTGTCTGTTATGTCCTCATTACGACCACTTAGACTTAAATCTAACTTATAAATTACGAAAAAGCATACCACCCAACTTGCAATCATTAAAACTGCGGTGGGTGTGAAAAATGTTAACCATAGATGCGTGCCTGAAGGCTTACAGAATTTGCTAATTGGATGCATATTTACGAAGGGCTCCATAAAAGATTCTGAAATTGCCAAAAGTGCTACTTTCAAAATAGGAATTCCCCATGAGATACATGAAGCTAGTAACATTATATAAAATCCCGGGATCGTATCAGGTGACGAATATAATTCTGATAATGCTTTACAAGCCCCCATCAACATCCAACAATATGCGGCTACAATACAAAAGTGTAACACCATCCCGGTTAACACACATGAAACACTGTAATCGTCATATCTAGCGAATATCACGACAAGGTAACATATAGATATTGAGAACAGTGATACGCTAAGTTGAAGCCAAATCTGATTACGGAAATTTTTCCTCCACGATTTAAACAAAATGGCAGTTAATGCTATTATAATTAAAGACAATATTGACAGTAGACAACCAATTGTAGCAAGTGCCGTTACAAAAATGTCACTGGTTTGTATAAATCTCTGATCTGCAATCAGAACTTCAGCGAAATGTGTAAGATGATCGCATTGGCATGTGTCTAGCATCCACGAGTTACTAGACTGGACAAATGTGCAACCATTTTGAGACCACTCTCCAGTTCCGTCTTCTAAGATGTTCCAAAAGCCACACACACGTTTCTGTCTCCAATTTGTTTCTGCTATCAAAGGTCTAAGATGTATATCCACTACCTAAAAATAAATTGTATTTGTATTTATTTATTCGTTAACAAAAAATATAGTGTTCGAATGCATATTATAAACAAAACTTATTACTACTTAAACTAATACATTAAAATTCTTCCAATGAGTAACAACATTTTTCCAGAAGAAGAGCTCTTAATTTTGTATTAAAAATTTTTCGACTACGTACAGTTTTTAACTCTATAGGCAGCCTGTTAAAAAGAACCACTGTTTGGTAACGTACTCGTACACCTTGCTTTATCACTTTCAGATTTAAGCATATTTTATTGATTTATATTTTTTCATATACCACGTGCACATAAGTGAAATTAAAATAAAATTACATGATTAAAAATCTCATTTGACTAATGATGGTGAGTGATACCTACGAAGTTATAATAAGGTCCTGTAATTTACATATTTTAGCAAACAATTATAAAGTGTTCAACGGAAAATGTAAACAATGATCAAAAATAAAAAAATTGCCGCTTCATTGCTGACAAGTCTAGGTATAACAATTCCAGATCCGCATTACATCGATCCAGCTGGATCCAGCAAAAACTAAATTAGAGTGAAAATGTCGCTGGAATGTAATCCCTAGTCCAAGCTTATCTTTCATATCGCTTTCAGGCTCAGACCTGCTAGAAAAGAGCCTATATTTCTCTAAAAAAGCTGGAAACGGATCAGCGACCTTTTGATAATACTAATGCCCATAGGCTTAAGTGATTGCTTAGGATCACGTGGTTCACATGCTCGGTCTGCTCTATTATTTATTTATTACTATAGCAGAAAAAAGAAATATTTTCTTCCAGTATCAGTAAAAATATCTATTATCTATATAAATATATATTACAGCTAAAAATAGGTATGAACATAAACTTAAGTTTAGCCGCCACTCCCTTAGCTAAAAATGTAGAAGCAATATAATAAAGGATTTATCGATATGCTTGTGATCATCAAAAGCCAAGCGAGCGAATCGAGTGAGATTCGACTTGCTATTGCTTTTGGAAAGCCTGTGGGTACCTCATTTCTTTTTGTCAAAAAAACAAGTTTTGGTGAGCATAACCGAACCTAACCCAACTATGTCGATAAACTGTCCATTATGTATTTCAATTATTATATAATATAACTTAAACATTTTTAGCCATTGCGATTCGGCTAATGTACATTAAACTTAATGTGTACTGTTAGCGACTGGCTGGTTGCAATGTATATTTTTCCCTTTCTATATTTTTGTATTTGACGTTCTGTTTTTGATATCCTTTATTGTCTTTGATTCACGGTGCTTGTATTCACGGTGCTTGTCCTCTCGTAATATACTAAAGTGATCTCAGTAATTACAATTTCTATTATTTTAGTAAGCGTTTTCCTTCATATTCCTACATCTATACAGTCCACTAGCATCACATAATCTCCGGTAGTTATGATGTACATTAGCCGACAAAATTTTATGTTCACACCTATCTTTAGCTGTATCTTAAATAAAAAGGATCCTTGGGCATTTACCTCGTGTTCTTCAAGCCCCGCAAAATTATCGATATTTATACCGATAACTCGGCTGTTAACGGAATACAGCTCGTGGTCGTAGCTAAATGCATGTGCGTCTCGAAATACTACAAAACTGATGCGGCGAGGATATCTCGTCACGGATAGCGGTAGATACACTACCGCCTCGTTCACATTTATATTCAGTATACTTGAATTAATATCTGAAATAAAGAGGTTTTAAGGGTTATTGCATATATTATCGAATATCTCAAATAAGTCTGTATTCATTTTTATATCATCATCAGTTTTTTCCTAATATGGTTCTCAAATTCTCCAATGTCTAGAATTTAGACTGTGTGTTTCTGACTGCTATGTTTTAATGTCAAGTAATATCGCATATTGAGGAGCTCGATGGCATAGTTGCGTGGGTCAGTCTAATCGATCTCGCAAGTTAAGCAACATCGACCGTAGCCTGTCTAGTGATTGGTTTATTTATCTCGAGCTCCTCCGTGCTTCAGACGGTACGATAAGCCGTAGGTCCCGGCTATTGTCATTAGATGACAGCCGTTAAGTTCAGTCCTTTGGATGACTTGTAAACATTGGCCTCCGCCAACCGACAGTATAGCAATGTGGTAGAGTATGGTCTAAACCTCTTCGATTGAGGGGAGACCCGTATCCCAACAGAGGGATGATTATGGATTTATGCGACGATTATCGCATATATTATAAATAACACTTCTTCACTATACTTAGCAATACTTACTGGATAAAAAGTTAAATGAATCTTCAACAAATTCATCAGTTTCCCTATTCGCTAAAGCTATGCCAAGAACTGGGTTTTCTGGCGCGGTATCTGCTACCATGAATGCAATGTTTTCTCTTACTATGGTCACTGTATATGATCCATTCAAATCAACCCTCGCGCCAAGCTCATCTATAAAATGCAGCAGGACACCAGGAAACTTTACATCACCTTGCTCTAATTGTAGAATGTTGTTCAACTGTATGGAAGTAGAAATTCAGAAAATTATTCTTTCGGAAGTATTATAAATATTTTTGTCATTATTTTCAATTAATATTTCAAAGAATTATATTTGTTCTGGATAAAATGGTGGTAATTATACAATTCGAAAAGGGTAGGTACTATAAAACCTCTTAATTCGAGTCTCAATTATTATCGAAAGTAATTAGTAGTGTATCTATTATGTAAATAAGAATCCCTGTTTCCCATGGTCACGGCATCATGCGTGAACGGCTGGAGCGACATCGCTATTTCTTTTTATGTTGTGTTTGTTATTGTCAGAAAAAGTAAAAAATTGACGCAGAAAATTAGAAAATTTAAGAAAACCGAACGACTATATTACTTTTTCTAATATAACTTTATGTCGTTTGACAGAACTGTCAGCCATTTCACAGATTGCGGGAAACCAATTCGAATCGAATTCAATATTCATTGTCAAGAAAATGTCTGTCGGGTCAGCTAGTAATTGTATATTTCTATTTTAAATAATTTATATAGTGCAATACAATATATCAAATTCAAAATCAACTATGGCTTGTACCATGTCTACTAATAACAGTTAAACATTATGTATTTTAAATACTTATTTATTTTATACTCCTAAGACTAAAACAAATGGACATGTTTATGCAATTATTTATGCACACAAATTTTAATATTTATTTGAACCCGACATAACAGTAACTATGCTAGCAATTCGAACCGCCGCCGGGGGCGTCAATTACGTTTCTTTTTAAAACTTCATTAACTGTACAGACAGCTATACCTGCTTTGCGCATGTAATTCTGGTTTAATAGCAAATAAAGCAACGTTAAGTACAGCCTATATAAGATATTTTTTTGATAAAAAATATCTGGGGTGAGTATCTTAATAAGAAATTAACCCCAGTCCAGAAATTATCACTTTTAACACACCTCGTCAACGTCTACTCCATAAAAATATTGGGTCATTATAGATAACACAAACGAATTACGTTTGTGCAAGGAGTGAATACGTGTGTCTGCATGAGATGTCGAGAAAACTAATCCAGATGACGACTCAGAAGATAGGTAATGTCAGCTGAAGAAAGCAGTAGAGAGTATCCATACATGTAAGTACTACTACTTATACTGTTCTTCTGAGTAACTCTGGTGATCACGTTAACAAAATGTAGTAATTAATTCGTCACTATTACAAAAGAGTAGAAGGATTTTGACAATGCCTATGACTGAAAACGGCACATTGATAGGCTGTGATGGATGGATTGAAAATCGCTCGCAATATAGCACATTATCAATTTACTTTTACATTCAAATGAGTTCGCAAGCACCTATCCACCTGCGGTGTACTAGTCTTATCAAACTATAAATGTTATATAAGTAAGCTGAAATCATATAATCATATTATCGTTTTATCACCAAAGAATAATCAAAAGATTGCCAATTCGTATGCCAGAAATGAAACAATTTGTTTTTCTACGAATGGTCAATAAAATAGCTTTGGCTGATTAAGAATACCCTCTGTGATCAAATCTTGCAATTTTCTAATCAATAGATCACTAGTAAGTCCATAAACCATTATCAGTTGTATTTTTTCCCATTATTTGGTATCGGCGTAGTATATATCTTTTTCTTGCATCTTAATTTCTTTCAGTTATCATCACTCGTTGTCGCAGTTCACCTTTACCATTTACCTCTTTCTTACGATGAGCATCGTCAGGGGGAAGGGGCAGGGGGGCAGCTGCTATCCTAAAGACTCGGAATCTAGGGCTGCCAAAGGCAAAATATACAAGATCTTTTCACTAGTGTTATTTTCTTATCCTTCTGCCCCTACATAGCCCAAAGACTGGCGACGCTCTTATTTCTTACCCATTTCATTTTTCATTCTTCTTCTCTCAACATTGGTCTACTTATTCATATTCAAATTAATTTTTTTTCACAGGCCATTCATCCCTCCACATTACCTGACTAACTACAAAAGAGGATTTCATCTTTTCTGCAATATTACATTAAGAATCCATACTAATATTATAAATGTGAAAGTGTGTTTGTTTGTTTGTCCTTCTTTCACATCGAAAGTAACAAACGGATTGACATGTTTTTTTTTTTGGAGACAGTTTAAAGCCTGGAGAGTGACATAAGCAACTCTTTACCTCGGAAAAACATCTTATTCCTACGGAAAAAATAAAGTTTATAATCATTTGTCCTTCTTTCACTACACAAATCAATGGTAGCTCCGCTGGACAAGGCGGGCGAAATCGCGGGTAACAACTAGTCTGTTATAAATCAAACTGCTGTACTCTACTCTTTAAGTCGCGAATGATGTGTCTTGTTAGTTTTAAATTTTAAATTTCAAGAAAATATCCAACATAATAAATGATGCCTTAACCAATTCTTAACAAGTGATAGACGATCCCTGTGGTCGAAGGGCTAGATCACGATCACCGCAAAAGACAGACATTTGTGTGCATGATTATGTCTGTTTGCCTCGGTCTGGGTGTTTCATATAAGTATGTTTAAATTTAAAAAAAAAAAGTAGTTAAGTACATTTATCAGTTGTCTAGTACCCATAGTGCTTTGCGCTTAATTTGGGACTAGATGGCGCTGTGTAAATTGTCCAGAAATATTATTGTTATTAATTAAAAATGTTAAAGTGATAAATTTGAATCAACATTTCAATTGATGGGTGGAATGTTATTAAAAAAATTAGAATAGACTACCTGATCAAAAATTAAAATGACGTCATCCACTGATATAGGTTCAGTCTGGTTGAGTATCTGGTGTAGATCATGTAGCAGTTGTGCGATATGATTCTCAGAGAGCCTTTCTTCGTTTGTCACACAGGAGTTGAATAAACTTAAAAGTAAAATTATATTTACGCACGCTTTATATAAAGGCATCTGAAACAAGCATTCTTAAATGTAGAGTAATAATATTATTGTATGAATAATATATCCAACGGTGGGTAGATACAAGCTGATAATGATGATGATGAATAACTAATGCCTTGTTTTGTTTCTGCGAGTAAATGAAGTCACTACAAAACTATTGGAAATCACCGTCAGTTTGGATTCGTCAACCAATCCAGTCACAAGGTGTAAGCTGGTAAATACCAGCTTACACCTTGTGACTGGATTGGGCACCAAAATTGGTGCCCCCGCTCATATATGGCAACAGTACTCCATATGCGGTTGTACTTGAGCTTTGTAACGTAGAAATCTTTGCCGCGGGTTTAAGTACTGCTTCGCCCTGTTGAGCACACCTAATTTAGCACACCACACTTCTTAGACTATTGCTCATACCTTCTGCACAGTGGCGGACTAAGGCGGGACCAAGGCAACATTGTATTCGAACCTACTAAAAAAGTTTTCACTTCCAAAATAAAAAACCTAACTTTCGGGCCCCAACAATTACGGGCCCTAGGCACGTGCATAGGTTGCCTAGACCTTAGTCCGCCCCTGCATGGACTCTATTCTAAGAATGATGTTATTTTTTTCACATTGATGCCAAAACATCTGCCGAATGCGTTGACGATAACTGAACATTACAATGGACGAAACCATATTGTCATATAGTCCAACAATAATTTTGTTAATATAATCATTTCGTTATTTGCACTTGTAATTTACATACCTTCTAGAAACGATATAACTTCTCACATCACAATTACTATATAGAAGAAAAATGTTTAGATACCTCTAAAATGAGCCAGAAATACACAAAAACATATTTACTTCCAAATGAAGTCCACACCACTATATCAATAAATGACCAGCGTAAAATCGGTTAACACGCTGCATAAACAGATAACGAATAATTTTGATACATTAATATCTTATCTGTGCGTAATCTTTGTTTTCATGTAGTAAAAAACTTAGTGTACATTTAGCAGTACTTACCTTACCTTACTCTTCTAATTTAGGCTCTATGGACACATTGTGTTCCTCGAACATATCCCGAAGCATAAGAGCAATGCCGGAATCCCCACTAATATTATAAATGTGTTGCTGGTCTCCATGGGCGGTGGTGATTGCGTTTATTTGTACAATCTTTATTACACTATAATATACATATACATACAGTAATATGAACCACTAGTACAATGGCGGACTTATGGCATCAGGGTTCTCTTCCATAAGTATGTATTTACAAAAAAAAATGTATCTAAGTACATTTATCAGTTGTCTAGTACACATAGTACAAGCTTTGCGCTTAATTTGGGACTAGATGGCGCTTTATAAATTCTCCAGAAATATTTTTTTATTTATATATACCTACCGTTATTAACATTGCCAAAGTAACATGATAAATTCGCGATATCATATTAATAATACGCAAGATAATAATATTAATACATAAATTGGAACTGGAATATATTATGATATCTATATCTATTGTAAAATAAATTATCGATACGAATTTATCGCACAATTATCCTTTTAACCCACTTGGAAAAGGGAAGTTTTTTTTTGTTGCGTATATTTTTATGAATGGTAACATCGAAGTCTGATGAACAATTCCCTTAATTGTTTTACGATCGCAGAACAAAAATTGACCGAATTGAGTTTTTTTTTATACTACGTCTGGTGGCAGACAAGCATACGGCCCGCCTGATTTGAAGCAGTTACCGTAGCATATTAACGCTCGCAACATAAAATATCGCTCGCGTGCCACCACCCCTGCTGTCAACACAGCATCTCTATGTCTCTGGTGACCTCATTCACTCGCAGGAACACAACAACCCTCAAGGAAATTGTTATTTGACTGCGGTATTCTGTGAGGTAGAGGTACATTCCCCAGTCGGTAGCTTACAATTACGCTCCCTACCTCTCTTTTCGCTAGAGCTTCGTTTGTCAGTCAGCAGGGTGCGCCGCGTGCAGGTGAAGTTGGCTTTGGTTCAAAGATGTTGATCAACCATTTACACCCTTTAGATTGAATTGTGAATTGACTAAAAATTTATTTCATTCATTCATTATTGTCAATTGTAATTGTTAGCAAAATAAGATTCTTAGTTTGTGTAATTTTCGGTTATATTTCGATATAATCCCACTTAAATTAGACTTTGAAGTTTCAATAGATACGAGAATACCAAATTTTAAATTTGTGAGATCGAGACGGGATCCAAATTGAATTTTGACTACATTTTAATTACGACAATTGCCCCCTCTGGTTGTAGCGCAGCGGAAACATATGATTGTATTTATGATCAATATTGTTTACTAACTAATTTATTTATATTATTTGTTGTTATATCGATATTAAATCTAGTATGAAAAAAAATTTTATGTTTCTCTTTTATCGATTTTTTTTTGTATACTACGTCGGGTGGCAGTGGCATACAGCCCACCTGATGTGAAGCGGTTACCATAGCCATATTAACGCTCGCAACATGAAATATCGCCCGCGCGCCACCACCCCCGCTGCAACGCAGCAACTCCTTCCATTCTTTCTGGTGACCTCACTCACTCGCAGAAAAACAAAAACCCTAAAGGGAATTGTTATTTGGCTGCGGTATTCTGTGAGGTGGAGGTACTTCTCCAGTCGGGCAGCTTACAAATACGCTATGTCCTACTTCTCTTTTGACCAGAGCCTCGTTTGTCAGTCAGCAGGGTGCACCACTTGCAGGTGAGGTTGGCTTTGGTTCAAAGATGTTGATGAACTACTTACACCCCAAATAAATATGTATTTCAATGATTTGAGAATGTTCACTTTTGCTGTAGCCGTTACTCATAGAGTTAGCTATTAAATAAATATCCCTGGATAAATCACACATCGCCATCTAGCCCCAAACTAAGTAAAACTTGCATTATGTGTACTGATATACGGCATACGGCATCAACCCATAATCATCCCACTGTTGGATACGGGTCTCTCCACAAAAGAAGGGGTTTAGAGCATGCTCCACCACGCTGCTCAACTGCGGGTTGGCAGAGACCAGTGTTATCAAACCGCCCAAAGGCTACTGACTTGGCTTCATATCGTCTGAAGACAGCAACCGAGACCGACGGCGTAACGTGCCCTTAGAAGCACGGAGGAGCTCGAGATAAATAAACCCATTCATGAACAGGCTACGGTCGACATTGTTTAACTTGGGTGATTGATTGGACTGATACGCGCAACGCCGCCATCGAGCTCCTCTGTACTGATATAATATACTTAAATGCATTTATTTGTAAATATATACATACTCGTATATTACATAAATAATACCCATGCCAAGACAAACAGATATGTTCATGCTCGCAAATGTTTGTCGCGTGCGGGAGAAGTAGGGAGCGTATTTGTAAGCTACCCGACTGGGGAATGGATCTCCACCTCACAGAATACCGCAGCCAAATAACAATTCCCTTGAGGGTTGTTGTGTTCCTGCGAGTGAGTGAGGTCACCAGAAAGGAAGGAGATACTCCGTTGGCAGTGGGGGTGGCAGCACGCAAACGATATTATGTTGCGAGCGTTAATATGGCTACGGTAACCGCTTCACATCAGGTGGGCCATATGCTTGTCTGCCACCCGACGTAGTATAAAAAAAAAGAATCGAAACCGCGACCTCGGAGTCAAAGTAACCATTCCTAGCCTAGACCACCAAGATCGAGAATAATAGAAAATAGAATAAATAGCTGTATTTTCTAGGAGGTTGCTTGCCTGTACAAGCAAATGAAACCAAGATTATATGCATTTTATATACTAGTAAATCCTTATCTGACACGGAAGATTCGTTACGGCACATTTCAAAACTCTACACACAAAAATCAACCTCAGGTTCTTTTACATAGAATTTATTTTACAGTAACCGTATACTCAGTCCCCTGGCTAGATATTAATCTAGGATGCCACAGTGATGGAATCCGATCATATTGGAATGACAGGGTAATAAACTAGTAAGTGACCGGTGACGGAGTATTTTCAAGATAATCGGTTATTAAATAATACAGTGAAATCTATACATATTATAAAGCTGAAGAGTTGGTTTGTTTGTTTGGTTGGTCGATTAAACGCGCTAATCTCAGGAAGTACTGGTATGAATTGAAAAAATATTTCATTAATGGATAGCCTATTTATTGAGGGAAGCTATAGGCTATATAACATTACACTGAGGCTACTTTATTACTTCATCATCAGGTCATTTTAGTCTCCACTACAGGAGCAGGAGCCTCTCTTGTCTGTCCCACACAGAAGGAGGATTTGGCCTACACTCCCCACGCTGGCCAGACGGGTTGGGGAGGCCTGATCGATGTTTTATAATGTATTTCCCTTAGTCGCCTTGTACGACTTCCACGGGAAGAGACGGAGTGATTCTATTCTGATGAAAAATGGGGGAAAAATGTTTCTTGTGAGAGCTTGTGTTGTGTGCGCTGCGTAAACGGTTAAAGTTACGCAATAATCATGTATGACGGAATTGTTCCTCTTAACAAGTTCTAACATAAAGTATCTGTGTTTATCTTTTAAGATTGGCTTACTATAACGTTTTTAATGGTAATCCTACGCGTCAATCTCAACTCTCTCTCACACAAACAGACGAAGCGTTTCGGCTAGTATTAAATATAGGTAATGCTGTTATGCATTAACATAAATAAAATACAGAATTGTTGTATCGTGTTGTTTGGTGTATTAAATGAAATGTAATTAATTTATTCAAGATTTATATTTACTTTCTAATGGTGCTAACAATAAAAATCTAACTTTATTAAGATTTCTGTGATGCTAACTCATTACTCTTAAAATTTCACTTTTTTTTTTATTTTAAGTAACAGCTAAGAAAGGATTTTTGCTCATTCTCACGGGATACAAGGAAACGTACGTACAAAGTCGCAGGCGCTACCTAGTAAATGATATGTAGTGTAATAGTATATATTTCGATCATGTCATTTTAAAGAAACACCAAATAGAGAAGAACTCTCATGTTGTGCATTTATAAGACGCGTGTTACATATCAAAATTATGTGGCTTACTTGCTCACATTTTGAAGTGAGTAACCGTGATAATTTGGATATGTAACAAGCGTGTTATAAATTCACAACATTTTATTTATTTATTTAAACTTTATTGACCATAGAACAAGGGTACAAAAGGCGGACTTAATGCTAAGAGCATTCTCTACCAGTCAACCTTAGGGAAAATCAGATAAAACTCGAATGCGGTACACAAAATAACAGTAATGAACATACACAGAATAAATACCAATGAAAACATAAAAATATAAATGATACATAGACGTATGCTACTTATACACATATACACAATCGTACATATACATAGTCATATACGGAAACGCAAAGGAAATGTAGTAAATAGGACAATGATGATTATTGCTTGGATAAATTCTCAAATAAAAAAGCTTGAACATTCTTTTTGAAAGTGAACTTACTAGAAGATTCTCTGATGGGATTCCATCAGATTAGGTAACGTGTCCCAGAGACGTCATGCTTACAATATAAAAGAGACTGGCATAAATCCAAAACGAAAAAGTGGAGTATAGAGTACAAGAGAGTTGTTAGAACGGAGTTCGCGATCATGGGTGTCACGGACATACTGAAACTTACATTTCAAATAATCAGGACAAGAGGATTAAAAAGAATAGAGAAAAGGGTGCAGAGTAATCTCTGTTGTCTACGCTGGCGGATAGGAAGATGGCGAACATGAGAGTTATTCTCTATTTAGTCGGTTTGTTTACGTTGACATGATCGTATGCGAACAAAAGACTAGCACTAAGCACTCAGATACCCGATGACCGCGACCCCTCTCGAATTATAATCTTGTTATATATGTATATCCAAAAATTTATTGAAAAAGTTCGTGGGAATGTTCAAGAACTTTCTCAGTATATTTGCATTAATATCAAAATGCACCTTAACTTTATTAAAATAGCTTCGACATCTGGATCTAGATTCTCAAATTATCATAATAAGCCAATTTGTGCTCCATATTTACATAATGGCTACGAATAAAGTACGAATACAACAATACAATGTAAAGATCTGGTTACTGACAATTGTATTTAGTGAACAATATAATAAAAGCAACTAGTTTTCAAATTATTTATAGTTGTCTAATAAAGAAATAAAGTGATATCTAATTTTAGTTCCTTTTGATCTCTTGTTTTGAACTATAATATTTACTTAAATGAATTTAGACTTTGTTTCTAATTTATGTTTTATAAGAGTGTAATTTTTTGGTTCAAAATAACTTTTTAAAATGTACTGAAGTTACTGTTACTGCAATGGTGATCCCATTGTTTTATTCTGAAAAACCCCATAATATGCAGTATTGTCACTACGTTACTGCATTTTTGTTAGTATTCATTGTATTTTAAAATTTACTGCATTTTAAACTGTTTAAAAGATCATTTAGCTAAACTATATTTATTCTTTGAGCTTTAAGTCTATCCTCTCACTTTGCATTGAAAATTTTATGAAATAAATGTAATTTGTTGTTTTTTACATATTGTAAACTTTTGGCGCCTATTTCTCGAATACTTGTTTTTGTTATTACTGCGGTCTAGGCTCGGATGGACAGAGCAGTTTTTATAATTCTTATTTGTTTGAGAGGGTACACTCTTTAGGTGGTCCCATATTAATCAAATCAGGACCTGGTGATGGGCTCCCTGGGAAAACGAGAGAAAGGGTTGAAATGGCATAGACTTATTCTGCATATAACTGGATATTCTTGCATTCGTATTTAGTACAATAGGCTATTTGACTAACATTTTTTTCGGTTTGATATGTAGGGACGTCTCAATAATATAACCATAGGTGAAAGAATTACTTCGATAGCACAAAAATCTCTCGAGATATGTTAATTTGAAAATCACAATTTGAGACTTTCCCGAAAACGCTCCATACAAAAGGCTACCGAGTTATGACGTCACAGGTTTGTATTTTGTATGCATCAAATCAGAAATTTGTACGACAGCTATGTTAAATATTACGTTTATGTATTTAGTATCATAATAAAAGTTATAGTATTTTTTATTGCTTCTTAAATGGTAATATTGTTTTTTAATAATTTCATACTTTTAAAATGGACTTTCCCGCCATACTTTGAACGACCCTAAAACAAGTCGGGTGGAAGATATTAGAATGAAAGTTTGCAGATCTTTATAGTTTTGGATATTTTACGATATTGTTAAATAATTTATACAATTTTTAAATATTGGAAAATAGCCTATTAAAGGTGCTACATGTAGGTGGTTGCGTTGCGTGTTAGACTTGGCTTGGATAATCTAAAATGCCCGAATTTCACGCGAGCGAAGCCGCGGGCAACAGCTAGTTTTTTTCCATAAGTATGCCCCTTATGAGCATTATTAAAACAGTGTATAATAAACGAATAGCATTACCTATGTTCTACTAAATATGCTAAGAATCTAGGAGGTCTAAGACTCCATACTAATAACTTAAAGCCTTCATAATTCGGTCAAGTATGGTCAAGTCTTATCGAGTTACGGTTATCTGCACCAATAACGAAAGGAGAAGATCAAAATCTGTACGCCTCCTTATTACCCTGCCAAGTTGGGATGGAGGAGGGTTATTACTAAAATTCAAATAATCGTATGTCATCAATGTAGGGTCGCCACAAATTTTGTAATTGTTAAAGTTTTCATATTCGTTGCATATTTTAATTGCAAATTATTAAATAAATACAATGTATGCTGTTCACCATCAATCTATCCCGCGGGATGAATTCACAATATAAGTAATAGCAGGCCATAATGAAACACGATTACTGTGACATTTTGACAAGTTCGGTGGTCGAATGGCTAGCAATGGCCACTTTGACTCCCAGGTCGCGTGTTCGATCCCTGCACATGACGAACAATTGTATGCATGAACATGTGTGTTTGTCTTGGTCTGAGTGTGTTCTATGTATGTACATATTTACAAAAACAATATTTAAGGATAGTATCAGTTATCTAGTACCCATAGTACAAGCTTTGCTTTGTTTAAGTAATTTGTCCAAGAATATTTATTTAACTGAGAATATTATTAAAACTTACGTGAGAAATGATAATAAATTAATTAATTGAATTATAGTTGTCATTCATGTATTTTTGTATTCGGGAAAGCCGACTAGTTTCGGTCGCATAAGGAGATCTTCATCAGGGCGAATGTCCAGACGCGCAATCCATCTGTCTATCGCAATGAACACTGTTCATTGTTGTGATCAAGATCGACACTCGTTTAATTTAATTAATTAATTAACAACGGTTACTGTACTAAAAAATATACTTAGTATAGGATCTTATTTATATTATATTTTAATCTCTAAATTTCAGTATGAAAGAAGATAATATATTTATCTTCTCTCATACTGAAATTTAGAGATTAAAAAACTAAACACAGAATCTTAATGTCAGTCTTTTAAGCACAAGCTATCAAAATAAATTTAAAAAGTTACTTTTTGATATAGCTCTTTATGGACAACTGTATCTAAAACTAACTTTTTTTTCGATACAGCGTATAATAAACGAATAGCATTACCTATGTTCAGCATGCCCTGGGTTCAGCTATTTTAAGGAGTTTGCAATACAAATGCATTGCAACTTTGCAAAAAATTTCTAAATAATTTGCGAACGCGCCGCGCCGCGCGGCGCTTCTCGCAGGCGCACCACGCATGCTCGATCTGCAAATGGATTCAAAAGCTGTTGAATTAACTTCATGGTTTTATTTAAAATATTATTATCATCTATTTCATGAGATTAGATAAAGTAGTGTATGAAACTGCACATAATTAGGTCTTAAAATACTCGTGTGATGCTGTTATCACATTCGCCTTCGGCTCATGTGATAAACTCACACTCGTATTTAAAAACCCTTATTATGCAACAGTTTCATAAACTACTATTTGAATATGTCTTGTACAAGTTTAGGATTCATTACAGTTTCGTATGAATCCGCTAAGTATCTTCAATTATACACAATATTGACCAACGGAATATTATAGAAACTCTTTAGAATCAATTATAAGACTTTATGATACTATTAATTTCATTACATGTAACTGATCCTCAATTCCCAGCGGACCAACTTAGCAGGTGGTCATAACAAAATCTAGTTTGGTTCAAATTATTAACTATCATTTCTCCTTCGGATTTATGTGGAATCAGTTTCCACATCAAGTACAGTTTTAAGCCTTTACTTAACTTGCTAAATGCACACTATATTGACATGAATGCGTCTTTAAAATTGTTTACATAGGTAGGAAATTCAAAAAACGAATGATAACAAAATCGGGGGATACAGTTTAGTGTTGCAGCTACAAATCTATCATCTCCATCTAAAATTCAATCACACCACTGGATAGATGAAGGATCAAAGAATTTACGCTATGTAAGGACTATTGAACATCGCGTGCGAGGAAGGGGGAAGCGCTGGAAGCCATTTTGAGATAATTTTAGTGCACATAACGTATTTACGTACGACACACGGCCACGTCTATGACATACCTCAGCCGCACCTCATACTTTTTCTTGTGACTTCGTTTAAATGATTATTTAGTTCTATCAGAGATATATTTACTTTTTATATTTACGAGAAGCCCCTGGACAGTTGCTGTGATTTGTAATTCATGTGATCAGTAATTAAGGACTCGACAACACTTCGCTTTTGACTGTTTGACTTTTGACTTTGACTTTGCTTATTTTTTAAGTTAGTTATATAAACAATGGATCTCTAACGGATATTAAAGATCCAAAACGGGTACATGCACAACTGATCCCTTTTATCTCTCTCTCTCTCTCTTTTACTTTACGTAATAATGTTGATACTGGTGATTGTTGGGACTTCATGAAAACTTATTTATTTATTAAATAGAAACTAACAGTAATTTAAGTACTTTTAATTCAATTAACTGGAACTGATTTTATGGTATCAAAATGTCTAAGTAATAACCTACACTGAACCAAGTAACATGGGGGAGACGGCTGAGTACAAGGCTTTACAATTAATAAACGAACTATCACTAGTACTATTTCTTATCAATCTGTACACGGTCCTTCTATATGACTTGTACTTGGCCCATCACTGCTTTTGGCAATCTACATAATTAATTCAATAACATAGATATATTTAAAATCTGTACTAAATACTAAATGTTGTCATCCAGAAATGGGCGAGTAACGTAAATAAATAATTTTTTGATTGCCTGTCACAATTAATTTAAAATTATATTGGAAACGCTCATTCCAATATAATTTTAAATTAATTGTTTAACAGTCACTTAAAATAAATACCAATTTGCTAATTTTAACAATGGTCACCCTACATATACGCACCGACATTCAATTAGTGTGCCCTAACATAACTTACAGATAAGTACCATCGAGCAACAATTATAGCTTTTAATTGTTGATATTATGTATTCGAAATTGATTAAAATACTTAATGATAATCTGAGTGGGATCGCTCGCACGGCCATTATACAGCTTTATGAGTATTGCTTTGGGGCCCTTATTTGGATCAAATTACAACAAAATAGAGCACATCTTGTTCGATATTTAATAAGATAGTGAGATAATTATCGTAATGTTGGCAGTATATTGGAATAAGCGATTGCCTTGTTGCAGTCGAATATGGAATGAGGTTTAAGTAGCTTAAAATTAGGGTTGAAAATGACGTGGAAATCCTTTTCGAAAGATAGATTCTGTTAAGTACTGAACTGTCTGTCGAGGTTTTCTCAGGAAACTACAGCATGGGGTTCTTCAAAAAGGGCGTGATGAGGTTTTTACAGGGTCGGCAACGCGCGTGTGATGCCCCTGGTGTTACAGGCGTTCATAGGCTACGGTAACTGCTTTCCCATCGGGCGGGCCTTATGCTAGTTTGTCACTTTAGTCGTATAAAAAAAGTAACCTGAAAGTTTCCGATTTCATTTTATACAACTAAGGTACGACCTGGGAAACCAGCATACGACCTTCATGATTGTAACCAGTCACCTTAGCCTATGGAAGCTCGCACACCTGAAGTATCACATTATGTAGTATTTCAGATGCCAGGCTCTTCCAGTGACACTATATGCTTGTATGAAAGACCATCACCCAGTACAGAATTCATAGCATCAAATTAAATTAAATCAGATTATAATAGATTTATTTCTAGACATATTTCTAAGAAAATTATTAGTTTTGAAAACCTCTTTTCTTACCGAAACTATCCGTAATTTTCATCTCTACTTACGATCATTTACTACGAGGCTTATAAGGAAGATGCATAAAAATGGAATACACTAATGCCATTACATTGCTAAATAAAAAATAGGTCCAGTGCACGAAATAATTATTAAGTACTTACTAGCTGCTCAGACAAACTTCGTTCTGTCAAAAGTTAACTTCTTGTTTGTTTGTTTGTTTGTAATATCTTTATTGTACTCCAAAAATAAATAGACAAAAAGAAATAACAATTGTGAAATTTTAAGAATGTACAAAGGCGGGCTTATCTCTATAAGAGATCTCTACCAGCCAACCTTCGAGTGTTGGATACTATAGTTTCGAGTGACGAGCGAGGGCATTGAGATATTAGAATATAAAAAAAAAAAAAAATTGAAAACAAGAAGCAATGGAGAAATTATATGAAAATTGTAATGTCATACAAACAAAATAATACTTATAATAAATAATAATGACTAAAATACTTACAACTATAACTAGATACATAAAGATAAATACATAATACATATTCACATACACATACATAATACACACAGATAAATACATACTACATATTCAAATTTGATAACAATAATACATTCGATTAACTCAATACAGATGATTAAGAGATTTGACAAGTCGAGCCTTGAAAGAATCTACTGAAGGTGCTTGCCTCACGTCGGTAGGGAGCGAGTTCCAAAGCATTGCTGCCCTTACAGTAAAAGATTTAGAGTAAGTCTTTGAGCTATGGAGAGGTATGTCTAATCTACTCGCGCATGATCGTAACCGCTCATTGATGTCCCGGAGTTGGAGCCTTTCGCGAAGGTACGACGGAGCATTTGGAGTAAATAGGACCTTGTACAGTAGCGTCAGTATATGAATGTTCCTACGTATCCTGATCGGCGGCCATCCTAATTGCCGACGAAACTCCGAAATGTGATCAAACTTACGAAGGCCATATATAAAACGTATGCACACATTTTGGAGACGGTCCATTTTGTCTAGTAACTCCTCTGACAGATCGAGCGAAGCGACATCACCATAGTCCAGTATAGGAAAAAGGAGAGACCGAGCCAGCGTCACCTTTGTTTCCCTTGGAAGAAAATTTTGAAGCCGCTTAAGGGAATGAAGAGACGCGTAAATCTTCTTACTTACTTCATTGACTTGTGGAGCCCAAGAGAGCGTTTCATCAATGATAATGCCTAAATTAGAAACCTTGGAAGTAAAAGGAATAATTTTGCCGTCATAGACCAAATTAGAGTGGTTGATACTCTGAAGCTTTGCGATAAAATGTGGACTTCCCACAATAATTGCTTGTGACTTGGTGGCATTGATTTTAAGTCCAAAGTTGTGTGACCACTCAGCAATAGTGGCAAGGTCGTTATTGATGACACCAACTGCCTGTGAAAAGTTTTCGAGAGAGGCAGAAGAATATATTTGCAAGTCATCAGCGTAAAGGTGATAGGAACATACAAGAGAAGAAACAATAGTATTGATAAATAGAGAAAAGAGGATAGGGGATAAAATTCCACCCTGAGGTACTCCTGCAAATGTCTCACACCAGTCAGAGCGATTATCATCAACCTTGATCAATTGACGCCTACCTACCAGATAGGATCGGAACCAAGTAAGAGCCGACGATGAAAAATTAAGCGCCTGGAGAATCCCAATTAAAATATCATAGTCAACTGTGTTAAAAGCACTGGTGAAGTCCAGTAAGACTAAGACTGAGAGTTGTTTATTATCAATGTTGTACCTAATGTCATCGGTAATCTTCACCAGCGCTGAAACGGTGCTATGGCCTCTGCGGAATCCGGATTGGTGTTGAGACAGTAGATTATGTTCCGTCAGGTAACTTGTGAGACGCTGGTGGATAAAATGTTCTAACACCTTTGAAAGAGCGGGAAGAATAGATATGGGGCGAAAATTGCAAAAGGAAGTTGGGTTAAGTATCTTGGGAAAAGGTATGACATGGGCAAGTTTCCAAAGGTTCGGGAAAACACCTGAGACGATGGAGCAGTTAAGAATGTTAGCTATGATAGGAGCGATTATTTTAACCACTGGGATAATCATGTCAATACCAATACCATCTTCACCAATGGCTTTAGATTTTAGTGATCCTATAATTTTGATTACATCTGTGTCCGAAATTATCCCCAACTCAAATCCCGCATGATTCAATGGTGACCTATCTGCCAGTTGAGATAAGGTGCGCTGTTTAGTGCTTGGGTTCATGGCATCTGGGGGCGTGCAAAAGTGCTTATTTAGTCCATTTAAGTCCAAGTCTCTCTGCACACTATGCTGGCTTTTACCAACACCTATGCTTCGCAGAAATTTCCACATTTTGTGTGGCGGACAGCTTTCTATCGAAGTGTGAATGTGCCGTCTTCTGGCGTCTCTAACAACCCTATTACAATGATTGCGCAATTTAATAAAGGCAGTGCGATTTTCATCAGAAGGGTCGTGTCTTAGTTTAATTTTAGCCCTATCTCTTTTTGACATGAGTTTTTTGATGTCGGGTGTCAACCAAGGCGCAGGGTAATGTTTAACACGTACTGGCCTAAGAGGAGCATGTGTCTCATATAAGGAGTTAAAAATGGTGTTGAAAGCGGCCAGCTTGGAATCGACATCAGCTGCTGAAAGAACAGGCCCCCAATCAGTACTGGAGAAGTCATATTGGAGCGAGTTGAGATCAATGTTATTATAATGACGCACCATAACAACTTTGTGCTTACGCTTAGGAGGTCGGACCTTAAACGACGCGAAGATTAGGTCATGTGCTGAGAAACCAGCCGCACAAAACTGACCATGAGTGGCTACAAGTTCAGGTGAAGAAGTTATAATGAGATCCAACAGTGATGGGGGGCCGTTGTGTGGAAAATGAGTAGGGCCAAGAGGTAAGCAATGTAAGTTTACAGACTGAACAATGGATAATAATTTTTTCGAGCGGTGATCGTTCTTGATTAAACATGTATTGAAGTCCCCCATAACGATTGTATGATCGAATTGCGGACACAGATCACATAGTAATGCTTCAAACGAATTAAAGTAGTCTACATGTAGTGAAGGACTATAATAGACCCCAAGTAGTATCTTACTATGAATAAGATTGACCTCTATAAAAAGGTGCTCAGGTGCATTAAATTCAGGAGAGGAAAGAGAAATCGCTTGACAAGGAATGTCGCTACGCACGTAGATGGCCACACCACCATACCCCACCATTCTGTTTGAACCTTGTTTTATACAGGTACGGTCATTCCGGAACAATCTAAAACCGGGTAAGGGATATAAAGTAGAAGGGAGACTAGGTTTGAGAAAAGTCTCAGAAATGAGCACGGCATGAATATTATTATCTGAGAAAGTAGCAAGAAAATCAGCGTAGTGGGCAGCAATACTCTGGGCATTGATATGAGCTACATTAAAATTTTTAATATGCGGCGAGAATGCACCATCTAAGTTAGTTTTCAAGGATACATCACCCACAGAGGCGTCAAGACTATGTAAGCTGTCCGACGAAGACGACAAAGAAAAATATTCATCATCTGATTGTCCATCTAATACATTCAGCATTGAGCCAAATTTAATAATAAAAGGTTTATAATAAATAAATATATATATTATATATATAAAATAGGCACCGAATATATAGGCACAATAATAACCAACACTCACCAGCTGCTGATAAAAAAAAGAAATAAGGCAAAACATCACACACGAGTCAGATGTTCATAAAACATTTGAAAATATAGTTGCAGCATTAGCGATATATATGCATACATACATATGCACATATACACATATATGCATAAATACATACACACACACACCCACACATATACATACATATACATCTTCCCTATAGAACTTACATAAAGAATCCATATACAAACTAGAAGTTGTACAGCACTTTGCAGGCAACTCAAAATTTTGAGGAGAAACTATATTTTGTATGGAACTAAGAAAATAACAATAAAATGACAATAATAATACTATATCCTACACAAACCTATAAAATCAACCGTTGAGATCGGTTGCCAACCTAACACAATGCTTTAGTCTATGTGATTGCCACTAACTAAATAGAAGATTAAGATTTTTTTTTTACAATTTATGTCATTTGTCAAAACACATGTGACTGACTTCTGACATTCTTCAATTTCTATTGAGACCGTGTCAGTGACAACAAACGAAACATTTAGCAGTCATAAAAATCTAAAATATTATAGAATACCGACAAAGTTACACATAAGATAAAAGTACCGTGCAGTTTAAGTAGTGCAGTAACAGCTACCTTCAGTTTGATACGATTAGCGAAATTAGTATTATTGATCGAAGAGTAAAGACAAGCAAAAACTACACATACGAAAACAATCGGCAACCGTACCACAAGAATATGTAACACACAATATTAAATCAGAAAGAAAAAATATACATATAATCCACTATAATGTCTACAGAAAGTTCAGGATTTGTGTGATTTACCGTGCCACTTGGTCTTACGATTCTTAGTGCGAGATTTGGTCGACTGCTGATTACTGACTGGAGATTCTGGATTTTCCTCCGGTGGTTCCGTAGTAGGAGATGCCAATACAGAGGGATTGATCCTTACTACATGCTCCTTGAGTACTACCTTCAACTGTGCAATTGAAGTGATTTTCTGTCGAACTCCACTAGGGCATACCACTACTACCTTTCCATCACCGTTGGTCCAGCAGCCCCCGATACCCAACGTTTTCCGTGCCTCCACGAATGCAGCATGCCGTCTACTAGTCAGGAATTCAGACAGGGTATAGCCAGTTCCTTTGAGATGTTTTTTTGAACCCCACACTTGATTACGCACTAGAATGTCCCGAAATCGAATTAATATAGGACGTGGCTTGTCAGATGAGATACCTTTGCCCAGACGCAGACCACTGGTCACTGAATGTGTAGTTACTGCAGGTAGTAACAGTACTTCATTGCACAAACTAACAAACTCGTTCACGATATCCTGTGAAGATGTTTCCGGGAAACCATGCAATAAAAGTGTATCAGAGCGTGATCTCATTTCCAAGCTATCGAGTTCGTCAATAACTATATCCATTTGCGCTTTGAGTCCAGAGACTGCCTTCCACATTAACGATTTAAAAGTTTGATACTCACTGGGTGAGAAGGCAGTATCCTGCAGTTTGCTGTGGTGCAGGGAATCCTCAAACCCGGACATCTTGGAAGCAAACATCTCCGTCATCTCAGTAACATTCTTCTGCAGTTCTTCTAGACGATCCATCATAGTGTATTTAGACAGTGCAGTGTATTGCCAAAAAAAATATGAGATAGGAGTGATGAAAATTAGCTGGTGATGTGTATTACTGTGCCATTAGATCATATAACAATCCTTCAGGTAAATTAGGATATATACTGTATTTTTTAAAATTAAAATTTTATGAGCTCCTTATTTCTATATGTTACTTCTTCAACGCCTACCCGCAAAAAAACTTCTTTTTACTATTGTCCACGCAATTTTTATACTAACATATACAATGTATAATTTCCGTTTATTTTAAACTGAAAATAAGCGAGATAATGTCTCTATTAGATGCAAAACGGCAACTCTTAAGTAGTCTCACTGGCTAGCACCTGTTGTACAACAAAGTAATAATTATAAATTATCTTAAGTGTGTTTTGAGCAATGTCCGATAGGCATCAGACACTTCTAACTAATTTTAATACTAATTTATGTGCTCGTTATCTGAAATAAGTATCTTTCGGCGACTTCAAACATTTATTAGTGGCTTTGCAGTTTGTCATAATATAAAATTATTATCTATGACCTACGCGCATGATAGTGTTTGAGACAAGTTCTTCGTAGTACTATTACTTAGACTGTGATGCTACACTATTTAAATTGACCCTCATAGTGATCACTGTAGACCACCAGTCCTCTATTTCACAATGCAAAGTGACCAAAAAATCATATTCATATATTTAACTATATAATTATATGGTAAGATTTTTGAAAAACAAATATCAATGGTAGCAAACCACTTTAACATTGATATATATACATCTATAATTATATTGTATAAATAAAAAATGTCTTGATCGAGTTTTTAACTAAATGATTAGTTAAGGCCCAGTCGTAACCACTGACTAACTAAACGGTTTTTAACGCGGACTGTGTTTATATATATGTCACGAACCACATTTTTTCTTATGTATGTACCTTTGAATCTGAGAAGAGATTTTGCGTCCCTTTGTATGTTCTACCTATTGTACAATGGGGTGTGTTCAGAGGAGTTATTTGACATCATTCCCACGGCCTCCTTCTACTGTCGCACTGCTCGCCATCGACAGGGAATTCATCCTCACGCATTAGAACCGAAGTTTTCACGTACTGTGAGATGCCAGAGAATTTTTCATCCACGTTACTATCAAGCTGTGGAATGAACTGTCTGTTGAATGTGTCCCAGAACTGTTTCCCAGGACTACAGCATGGGGTTCTTCAAAAAGGGTGTAAAAGGGTTTTTACAAGGTCGGCAACGCGCATGTGATGCCCCTGGTGTTACTTGCGTCCATAGGCTACGGTAACTGCTTTCCATCAGGCGGATCGTATGCTTGTTTGTCACCTTAGTAGTATAAAAACAATAATAATAATAAATTGGGTTTTCTTAGCGGTGAATGCACAGAACTTTATATTTTTGAAGTTAAATTGGAACAAGTTATATCGCCTCCAATCAGTTACTTTAGCTAAAATACCCTCGATTTCCAAAACAAGTTATTCGCAGCTCTCCTCCATTTAGGATCGAAAGATGCGTACGACGACCCGCGTGAAAAGCGTTTAAAAGTTAAGTAAAACTTGGCTATCTTTCACATTTAATATTTTCGCAGGATCAACATGATCTGTACTGGTTATTACCCAAGTTAATTCAATATGATAATGTGCACTAGATACAGGTAATATGCGTGTTTAATTATGAATAATTATAGATGGCTATGATCAGAGAGATTATAATATAAATATATTGGTACTACGATCTCACTTGTTGTGATTCTCATGACACGTGTTTCGCCTCTACGAGGGCGACACTGAAAGTTTTTAGAACTGGCCATTTGTAAACAATATAATAAAAAAGTAAGTTTAAATTTTGAAAATGGAACTCTTTGCCAATATTATTGAGTATGTATTTAATTCATTTGTCATTTGTTTTACGATTTGGCGGCAAATTGAAAATTGTCTGTGTCACGTCAACATGAATTGAACGCGAGAAAATTTTCGTGCAATGATTTTTTATGACTTTCGTTGTCAGTTAAGTCAGCAAGAAAGCTATGATAGACTTCGATTGGCTTTTCACGATGAAGCGCCATCTCGTGCGACTATTTACAACTGGTTTGATGAGTTTAAACGTGGTCGCACTAATCTCACCGATGATCTGCGTCAGGCACGGCCTTCTACGGCGACGACTGAAATTAACATCAGTGTTGTGCGGCGTATGATAGAGACTGATAAAAGAGTGACGTATCAGCAGATTCGGACAAGCTTAGGCATCGGTATGAGTCAAGTGCATAAACTTGTATTGGAAAAAGTTCGGGAGAAACGTTCTGGAGGTAGGATCCTTCTTCACCACGACAACGCCTCGTCGCACACCGCCAGGCGAACGATCGACTATTTAGTGACGTCAGACGTGGAATTACTGGGTCATCCGCCATATAGCCCCGACCTCGCACCTTGCGATTTTTATTTATTCCCGAAAATAAAAGAAAAACTTCGAGGAAAACTTTTTATGAACACCGAGGAAGCAGTGGGCGCGTTTCAAAAGGCCGTCGAAGAGACCCCTAAGGACGAGTGGGCTAAGTGCTTTTCTCAGTGGTTACATCGGATGCAGCGGTGTATTGATGTGAATCGACAGTATTTTGAAAAGATATAATAAAACTAATAACTTGCTAGTTTGCTCAGTTTTTGATTTTCTAAGAACTTTCAGTTTGACCCTCGTACTCGATCTGTAGATGGTTAGAACAACAGCGTACACAAACGTCATTTGTAAAGTGTTTTTTTTTTTTGCAAAAAATTTCTACATAAACTTTGCAAAAATTTTCTACATAATCTGTGAACGCCGCGCCGCGCGTCCCGTCGCGCATGAGCACCACGCATGTTCGATCTGCAAATGGATTTATAAGTAAGAAGTTTTATTTAAAATATTACTATCATCTATTTCATGAGATTAGATTAAGTAGTGGTATGAAACTGCAAATAATTAGGTCTTAAAATACTCGTGTGATGCTATTATCAAATTCGCCTTCGGCTCATTAAATACACTCACACTCGTATTTTAAGAACCCTTATTATGCAACAGTTTTATAAACTACTATTCTCTACGTTACGAAAAATCATATCGTGGCTAAGAGCTTCAATGGTTCAAGAACGTCTAACCGGACTAGCACTTCTCCACGTTCATAAAAACGTACCCATTGATATAGATGAAGTGATAACGCGTTTCGGGAGAAGACGTAAAAGAAAAATTGATTTTGTTATCTAAACATAGGTATTTTTAAGAACCGTACTTACATACATTTAGGGATTGCAATCCGGAAAACCGGATCCGGTAATCCGGCGGATCCGGCATTATTAAACGGTTACCGGATCCGGTACTAATATACCGGATCCGTACTACGGATCCGGTGCTAGCAATTTTTGGCAAAATAATAGATCTCTGCATGAGTAGGTACTTTAAATGCATTGCGCGTGGTGTCACAATTAACAATATTTATTTTCTACGATCCTTTTTTCAAAATAAAAATTATTTTCGTATAATATACCTATAATGAATATTAAGACAATTATTACTTAAAATTCTACTTAAAATAATTATTTATCGTAAGCTGATTAAACTAAAGAGTTGTAATTATAAAACAAACTCATTATTGTGATAATTGTGCCATTCTTTAGACAGATTCATCAAATCATGATGGTGTATGTCATAAATATAAGACTTGTTTGTTAGCATTGTCAAATACTTTAATGATTATTGTGAACTCATCTCAGTAAATTACGTAAGGTTAATTATATTAGATTTTATAAAGTTACTTACTAAAATAATGGATCTATTTGTGAAAGTGAAATCTAGGAAGACTGAGCTATTCGTTAGTCGTTACATCGTTAAAATTTTACTGGTTACCTATACTACTAGATTTTAATTGTTTGCTCGTTCTCTAATCTTACCATCAGATTAGAAATAAAATTGATTTTATATATTTTTTATAAACTACCTATATAAAGTATGTACATGACACTTGATTCACTTACTAACAGTTTATTTTGAATTGAATAGCGAAAATCATTCTGATTTGATCAATCCGGCCGGATCCGGTCGGATCCGGCCGGATCGATGGGAATCGGGTCGGATCCGGCCGGACTGAAAATGATGCCGGATTGCAATCCCTACATACATTTTACCTGTGTCTATTATTATAAAAATTAAATTATAACTTAATGTGACTTGACCACAACTATGTCAGGAGATACAATATGGTTTTTACCAATAATTACGATTATGTACATAAAGTCATTTCATTCTGAATTTAATTTATTCATTGAGCAGTATTTTTTACGTCCACAATAACAGTCGTCTTCTTTGGAACCCGAGCAACGAGTATTCCGTTTCCGTTGTATCCAGAAATAATGCTTATTCAATGTACCGGGTTAAGATGTACAACGGAAACCATTAGTTGGTTAGCTGCGGACAACTCATCCTCATAAATATGTACGTTAGAAACTACCTTTGTTGTATTTTTTTTTTTATATTACGTCAGGTGGCGAACACACATATAGCCCGCTTGATTTGAAGCAGTTACCGTAGCCGTATAAGCGTTCGCAACATAAAATAGGTACTTCTTCAGTCGGGCAGCTCATAAATACAATGAGCCGCCTCACCTCACTTTCGCCAGAGCCTCTTTCATCAATCAATAGGGTGCAAAACACACACTAAAAATAAAAAATAAACCGGACAAGTGCGAGTCGGACTCGCCCACTGAGGGTTCCGTACGTAGGATCATTATAAATTTGATATTTTTCATTATAAATAAGAAATATGCGTCGAAAAAAATTAATAAACTATATTTGCAATGTGCACATCAAGCCCTTTCAAATGATACCTCATTTGAACTAGTAGCTACAATTTGAAATTTTGACCCCCTATAAAAAAAATATACACCACCAATTTTTTAAGATTTAATTACAAATGTATAGTTTTGAGATTTATTCTTGTACTTGTAGTGTATAAGGATGTTACTTGCCAAATTTCATAGTTCTAGGTCAACGGGAAGTACCCTATGAGTTTTGATTTCCTTGAGAATGTGTCGAAATATGTGTTTTTGCTGAATAAATGACCGTGTCTTTTTTTATGTAAACTTAGCAGTTTGATATTTTACACCTTCATGGGACCGTAGACCTGAGTATACAGTTTAAATTTCAGCTTGATACCTCCACGCATTCTCGACATAGAGGGTCTTGACAGACAGACAGACAGACAAACAGACGGATAACAAAGTGATCTTCTAAGGGTTTCGTTTTTCCTTTTGAGGTATGGAACCCTGAAAAACACTAAAAAATACAAAAGCAACTTCTCCTATTGTTGAAGTCATTTAAAATGTATCCTAAGTTATCCGGGCCGTACCCTATACCTACTACTCGATTGATACCTCATTCATCAAAATCGAATGAACAGTTGAGGTGCTCCGTAGCATACGTAAATACAAACATATATAGACTGCTAAAATCATAAAACTGCCTTCTGGTTTCGCCGTAGTCGGGTAAAAATCAAGGATCTATTGACGAAATCTAGTAAGAAAAATGAAAATTGCAAATTTCCTTTTAAGTGATCATTTACTTAAATTACACGCGTATTTAAATTACACACCAGAATTGGTACAACGGATCCTATGCCTATATAGCTATAGCTAATGCGCCCCTGTGCACCAATCTTTCGGTTATATCACAAGATTGCGAGTCTCTCGCCCAGTAAACCAACCTGGCGGAGGACCTTTGCCCGCACCACCATCGCGCTGGGTAAACCAACCAAGCAAGAATAAGCACATTGGTAGCTGGCTTTGGTCCCCTGCAAACAGGCACTCTTAAGTCGAGTAGCTCAATCGACGATCGGCATTTCCAAGTATCGGGGCCCTACCACCACTCCCCAATGGGAGTGGTTGGGGACATTGGACATTGGTCCATGATGGGTACCGGAGCTGTAGGCATGCTCACTTCCCTACGCACTCCGTACGCCTAGTTTAACTGTTTAACTGTACCCACACTTGGGCGCCAGATAGCTGGCTACCTGATGTCCATGACTGGTACCGAAGCTGTAAGGTACGCTCACTTCCCGACGCCCAGAGGACGCCTAGTCCAGATCTACGGTAGGGCGACTGGGCTGACCGAAGCGATCGACCGTTATACAACTTTTTTTTAAGGTTATTTACTCCCGTTGCACCGCCTACCTTTGTTTCCCGCCGCCATCATTAAAACGAATTCCTAAACCGCCCACCATTATGGTAATGTCTAACACCTTCGCCATAGCAAAAACATAACAAAGCAACGGACCCATCACTGGCTCACTGAGTTTCAAATAACATAAACCAGAAAAACTCCCATAATTAGAAACACAAGATTAACTAAAGTCTAGCTATTGATATGATTTGTTTGATTGTCCAATTAAGTTGTACATAATTTACAATGATTTATTGAGGAACAATAAAAACGTAATTTTGCTTTCTTACATAGAAACAGAAAAGTAAATATGCACTTCATTTCAATGTTTTATCCACAACTACATGGTAAAACGAAGTAAGAAGTTTTTTCTACATCAGTTATTTATTTTTCTTTAAAATAAATTTTGTATGGTTCAAAGAACTGGAATTTCTTGTGTAATATCGTGAAATATATATAATTCCACGGAGAGTGCTCTGAAGTACTATTTTCCCTTATCCCTTCCTCCCCTTTCCGTCACCGAACCTCACGAACAGGCTTGCGACATCACAAGTTCACCGTTGGGATAATTCCGTCTCGTACTAAAAAGTTTGGCAACTCCTATCTATGTCGCACTATTAAAAAGTGGAACGCGTTGCCGGCATATGTGTTTCCTCAAACATACAATATGGGATCCTTCAAGCGAAGCGTGAAGAAGCATCTTGTAGGCCAGCATGGATTCGGCGTCAAATGACAAGACATCAAGGTCTCTTGTCCGTTGCCGATGCGATTGGGCTCCTCTTTTTGCTTACCATCAGGCGAAGTGGAGCCAATATGCTGAGCTAATATAAAAAAATAAAAATATTACGTACATATTAGTATGTTTATTTAAACGCGTCGTCGTATGATATATTTTGCAGTTAGAAATGACGTTGTGTTCCTGATATTTTGCATAAAAAATATTTAATATTTCCGGTAATTATGGGATTAATTCCAAAATGTCCGAAACATTTCATCTGTCTCAAAATATGGCATTCTCTGTGCCCAGCACTTGCATTTTACTTGTCGATATTCCTTCCTCGTCTGGTATTTGCGGCCATATATGGCCGGCCCAGTACCACACCAGCTATGCCGACATCTTTAGTTCCCCGTCGAATTTTCTCATCCCATAAAAAAATATATAATAAGATTGTATCATTTCGAGGCTACTATAACTGCTTACCATAAAGCAGGTAGTTTGTATTTTTTAATTTCGTCCAGTATAATGTCTCCTTTAACTTATTATATTTGTTATTATGGAATAAATATTGTAAGTCCAAAACAAAAAAATATTAAAGTCCAAAATATCAAATCAAACTAATATGACTTTCCGTTTATAAATTGTACTCTTTGAATATGGCAACGCCGTAAAAATGATAGTGAATATTATCTGTACACTCGGTGCCATAAAAATGCAAACAAACGACAGTAATAAAATAATTATAATTATGGTCTCATGCCATGATACATGCCGATGAACGTGGCAAAATATTTAAGTCTATTATCTACTATAGCATGACATGTTGCTTTTTACAACCGAGTGTTATTTTCTTTACAATACCAGGCATTTAAATTGGCTCAAATAATAAGTGGTCTTTGATAAAGACATTGTGTTTTTATGTAGATATGAGACATACCACATAAAAACTATAAAATAATATGTGACAAACTCTTATTAATTTCGTCAAATTTAATTAGTTGTGATTTCAAGGCAGCTGTAAATTAGGGACTACAGAAGCAGTTCAGGGGGTGTAGGGACTACAGACCATTTTCCACCAAAATTCTCCACTAAAAATGATATGAACAGTGAAGTTCTCATCACTGTTCATAGCATTTTTGATAGCCGCTATTGTCCAGGCTATACTGGAGGCTATATGCTATGTGCTGTGACACCGTCTTTGCACGAGAAATCTCTCAGACCACATAGCATTTTATCTATAAATAAATTAGCTAGTATGTATGTATGTAGTTATAGCTAATTCAACCTGGGACCCTACCGCCGATGCGAAAGCCGATTACCATCGGGTTATTTGATTACAAAACTCTAACTTCAGCTTAAATTTACGGTATATGTGATTAGCTTAGGTGGTAGTAACCCTGGAGCACCAAGTAAGCTGAAGATGTTTGTCAATATCTAAAATGTAGGTAAACCCTCTTTTTCAAATCAAAATATTCGATAGTAATCGGCTTCAGCTTCGGCGGTACCCCTGCTCACTAATACATATCTAAATTTCTAACCCTATGTGCCAATTTATTTGCAAAGTAATGTACATAATTTATTCTACTTCCCTCTCTAAGTCTTCATACCTAAGAAGTAATAAACATACAGATTGGATCGTCAACAGTCGTCGAGATTTATTGCTCATTTATCAGCTTTTTGCTCATCAGACGTTGAATACGATTGGTTAATTAATTGCAAGTTAGTATTCACTGTTCCCTTATACCGATGGTGGTAGAAATGTAGACACCTTATTAGGTATCCTTCTCATATTGCTACAGAATACAGGCGGGAAATAATAATTTTATAGACAGAGTTGTCTATGTATTGGTCATGATTCAATCAAAAAATAGTCGATGGTACAAATTGTACATTTTGTACCATCGACCAAATTGAATCACGATCCACCTTGTGCTTCTTTTTTTCTTACAGTGGAATGGAGTTTTAAAGTATAATAAATAAATGACTACTTTTTACTAACTTTTTCGATTTGTCTTGCTATATGAAGAAAAAGCTTATTCGAAATAAAAAATATTTTACCTAAAATATAACTACTGCGTCTTTTCTTATCAAAGAAAAGACAATATTGCATTCTATCTGTTCTAAGTGCACAATGCACGTCAGACACAAAACATAATTTTAGAAATCGGTACCTAAACACCGGCGACGCTGTTGCTTAACATATGTACATAAAAAGCATTCTATTCGACATTCGACTCGATACCCTCTTCCTTTTTTATGTCAATTGGAAAAATAGTTTCCATGACCAATTCACCATCACTTATGAATAAAAATTATATATCGGAACTTATCTATTTCAAAGAAAGAAAGTAATCAATTTGATAAAAAGTATACATACCTAGTTTACGCACCCTAGTGAGACTAATTGGCAATTTTTATAATGTTTTGCACCACTAGATATCAGTAAGGAATATGCACTCCGTGTCCAAGTGCGTTTCGCAGTAGTAATTGATTTATAATAGTCCCTTCAAACCCCATCGAAAACGAAGCGTTTTTTGTTCGTTTTATAGAGGAATTGCTGTTCTACCAAGAACAGGGTAATTCTTATATTAAAAAGTATGGTATGGTGTTGTAAAAGCTAATTAAAGAGTAAGGTAAAGTTTTATAAAAGTTAGTAAAAAAAACTATTACAAAGTAAGCTAGGGCCTTATAAAAGTTAGTCAAAAAACTATTAATTAGTAAAGTAGGGATCATGACTAACATCCCAAAAGGATGTTAGGGGCTCAGCACCATCTTTAGATCCCACTCACTTACAGGAATGCAGCAATGAATTAATGTTTATTTGCCTTAAATTATTGTTAGTACCTTACTAACAAGATGTTATATTTTTACAGTGTCTTCTTATTTAGCTACTTCGCTAGCATGCAGATGTTTATAATAAACTTAACTATTACTACAAATATTAGCAATGAAACAAGTAATGGATATTCGGGGTTTGTTATTCGGCTGTGGTATTCTGTGAGGAGGAAGTACTAACCCATTCGTGTTCCACATGCTCTACCCCTCTTTCGCCAGAGCTTCCTTTGCTTAACGGCGTGATGAACCACGTGCAGGTGAAATTGATTTTGTTGTTGTAGAAAATGGTAATAAGCCTACTGAAAATTATGGGCCCTTAGTCAAAGTAACATTTAGATTCATTAAAATAGACACCAGAATCAAAAGAAGTTTACTTCTGATATTTAATTCCACACGAACGAAGTCGCCGGCACAGCTAGTATATTTAAGTATTCATCTCTCAAGGATGTGTTGATGTGCAGCATTTAAAACTTATTTAATACTTGTCAAGGATCAGCAGCTGCTTGTTTGAAACACCATAAAACATATTTAGGACACCTAGAAACTTAATTATAAGCAATTGACTCGTGTAGGCACATGCCTGGGGCATAGTGTAGACTGTGCGGACCGACACCCAGCATTTAGGTGCCTGGGTAAATATAATTTATTATGTTTGTATACTCTAATTGTAAAGGAAAGCTGTAATTTGCTGGGTATATAATCACACTGACAGAGAGCTAAAGTAAAATATTTAAAAAAATCTAAGGTACCTTCCCGAAACGTGAGGATGATTTTTTTCTCGTCTGGCCTATAGCGTGGGGCAAGAACTTTAAATTAAGGGCTGTTCTCAAAAAAGTGGCACCGCAACCTGTCAATAGGTTTTTATAAAAACCTTTTTTTCTATTATGTGTAATCTTGATAATTAAATTAACGGTAATCGTAAAGAGACACTTGTTGAATAGAAGCCAAATGTTTTTAAGCAAATACAATGTATATTAACATTCTTAAAATCAGTTTGTAACTAAGTTTTCTCGTTTTCCTGCAGTATTCCAACGCGAGATATAAAGTTTCAAATTAAAAAAATATTATTATTTATCAACAAAACTTAAATTGAGTGCTTTATTTCTTTTATACATATCTTCGAGAATTTATCTCCGGTGTATTATAATGGTATTATATAGCAATATAACAATCGACTCTGTCAACTACTTGCAAATCTCTGTTAGCTACAACACGACATCAGCTGCGTGATTGGAGAAGATAGAAAGAATAAACTATTGCGAACGGGAGTTTGTAACAGGGCAAGCGAAGTCAGGGGGCCTACCGCCTAAGCTGAAGCCGATTCCCATCGAATATTTTGATTCCCAAAAATAGGTCTTAGGTTTAAGTTATTAACAAACATTTTTAGCTTTATCGGTAAACCTTCAGGGTTACTGCCAACTAAGTTAAACACAATTGCCACTAATCTATTCTAGAGTTTGATATTTGCAATAAAAAAATCCGGTGGGAATTGGCTTCAGCTTCGCCGGTAGGGCCCGAGATAGGAGATGGAAATCCGGTAGTGAAGGCCGCATATAGGGCGATGAAGCTTTGGGCTCCCCTCATCTAAATGGAGATGTGGAAAGCAGAGGATTGCATATGATTGAAAGTATGTGGGAGGCCTATATTCAGCAGTGGGTAGATACAGATTTATAATGATGATGATGAATAGTAATAACATGTTAAACATCCCCTCTATTTTATTTGAGGATTAAAGACGAATATTTCAAATAAAACAAGTAATAGATAAATTAGTTCTTATTTGTCAATTTACTAACCTGCACTCATTGTCGTTTACATGCAAATAGACTTAGTTTAAAAAGTACCCTTTTGTCATTAGCCTGTGCCAATTGTAGACAACCTGGTTACAAGTTGTCGTGCACCTGCTCACGGCAGACTTTCAAATGCCCATATCTCTTAAGCCAATTATAGAAATTACTTCCTCCAGGTATAAATTACTAGATGTAGTTTTAGCGGTGTTGGTACATAAAAATCCCAAACTCTTTGAAAAAATGGTAAATTTATTTCCTGGTGCCACTTTTTGAGAACAGCCCTTAAGTTCTTGGCGTGTGGTGTAATTCGATACGTTATTCTAAATATAAATATTCCTGGACAAATTACACACCGCCATCTAGTCCCAAACTAAGCAAAGCTTTTACTATGGGTACTAGATAACTGATATAATTCGCGTGCCTTATTTCGGCACAGCCCAGATCTCAGATCTTGATTTTAACTAGACAAGAAATTTGTCGCCCAAATGAAAAAAATTGTCGCTCTCCTGTTAAAGAGCTGTAAGGATTTTTTGTGGCAGTGCCGATATAAGCTTATTTCGGCACAGCCCATTCGGGATCTATTAAACTACATAACATAACGTAGATATGATTTCCCGCAGAATTTGTCATCAATTTGTCGAATTCAGACACCAAGTATCAGAATTAGTTATATAATTCTTGAATACATATTTTTTTGTAAATACGTACATATACATAGAAAACACCCAGACAAAGACAAAATCTAAAATATTGCGTGTGTGTTTTATCCGATTGGAATTTGTTTTAATGTGCAAATTTTTCTTAGAATCAAGTGCCATATCTCTAAGCCGCAGGAGAAAGCTATAGTGGAACTATAATTCCTTTTTGTGCATTAATTATGTGTCCCATTAATTAATTTATTACAAACCCTCAAGTGAGTTTTAAAATATTATTGTAATAGTTTGTGTCACAGCACTTTGAAGTTTTCGGGGTGTAAGTGATTCATCAACATCTTTAAACCAAAGCCAACTTCACCTGCACGCAATGCACCCTGCTGACTGACAAACGAAGCTCTGGCGAAAAGAGAGGTAGGGAACGTAATTGTAAGCTACCCGACTGGGGAATATACCTCCACCTCACAGAATACCGCAGCCAAATAACGGTTCCCTTGAGGGCTGTTGTGTTCCTGCGAGTGAGTGAGGTCACCAGAAAGGAAGGAGATGCTGCGATGGCAGCTGGGGTGGCGGCGCGCGAGTGATATTTTATGTTGCGAGCGTTAATATGGCTACGGTAATCGCTTCACATCAGGCGAGCCGTATGCTTGTCTGCCACCCGACGTAGTATAGAAAAAAAAAAGTTTTATTTATAATAAAGCAAAGTCTCCGAGGGTGACAACTTAATTTAGATAAGGCTAAAATTCAGGAAAAAAATCATTTTCCACACGGCGAACTACTTACAACGCCTAGCAAATTTATATAGATGGATTTAGTGTCCTCTCAACAAATCTTGAAACCTGAGTTATACCTGGGTGGCGTGGCTCGCCTCGCTTGATATAATTAGAGTATCAGACTGTCAGCTGTTGGCTTCTATAATATTATACTATCATGTGCCTACTGATGGATTTATAATTGGCAAATCATTTGGTCGATGATAGCATAATTATGGACCAAGAATTTTGATTTATAACAGCTTTCTGACTAACAGGACTTTATTTTAATCAATAAGTAAACTTAAAAAATAAGTTAATTTCTATCTTGCTAAATTTTATTACTTGTTTCATGTTTTTCATATTTTATAATTAAAAAAATTAAGTTCTAAATTAAACCTTAACAGTGGAGAGTACTTACTGGTCAATTTTCCAATAAAGGCAATTTGAAATTTAGTCCGTATGAATCCAACCCGATGAATGTGACATTCATCTACTGTACACATTCAGACATTTTACTGTACATCGACATCAACATCAGCCTGTATCTACCCACTGCTGGATATAGGCCTTTCACAATGCTTTCAACCATATTTTGAGGTTCATCTGGCTGGCGCTCTACGCTTCGTCGCCTCATACTAGAACTTTCCTCCCCAATCTGTCATCGCTGAATCTGTAGATGTGGCCAGCGCACTGCCGCTTCAACTTGCTGACTCTGAAAGCTATGTCCACTTTGGCACTTTGGTTCTCCGTCGAATTTCGTCGTTCCGGATTCGATACTTTAGAGAAACACCAAGCATTGCTCTCTCCATAGCTCGCTACGACTGTACGACTTTTAGTCTATATACTAACTAGCCCAACGGCCAGCGTCCAAATCATGTCTTAGTGGGGAGAACGTATTGATCGATAACTTTGGTTTTCAAGCATTGGGGTATATCTGCGGTGAGAATGTGGTGAAGCTTTCCAAAAGCAGCCTAGGCCAGACTAATCTCTTTATTGAAATTACCCATGCGCAACTCTATGGCCAGTCTGACGTAGTCTTTAACCACTTCAATATATACAATCTCTACGACAACCAGTGTATATTGTACTGTACATGCTTTGCATAATTAGAGCATTTTGATTTGTGGACATTTCACCATTTGGTCATTTTGCTTTGTAAGGCTCTTTAATTTGCAAACTGCTTTTAGAAGCAGTTTGTCTAGGATTTACAATTCAGAATGCCTGAAATGTAAGTTTGTCAATTTACATTTGAGGCATTACGGCTTTATTGGCGTTTCTCATTTAAGGCAATTCGATCAATTTCTTTTGATGCTCTCCTACTAGATGGTCCGATGACCTTAAGAAAGTGGCTGGAAGCGGCCTGATGCGGAAGACGGAGGTTCTGCATTTGGTGGAAAGCATCGGGGAAGGCATATATCCAACAGTGGGTAGATAGGGGAGAGTGGGGACCAAAGTAACATTTTTTAATTGACGGACTCTGTTGTCAATCCTATTGGTTTTAAAAAAAATCATTCAGTGAACTTAGGAACGCAGGTTCTTAGACTACAATATTTTCTACTCACCGCTTTAATATTCTAATTAAAAAGCTGTCAAATTCACATTTAATTTTAACCAGGAGGTGTGTTACAATTACGCCCTAACTGTGGTCAGTTGTAACATATATTTTTTTTGATAATAAAACTCAAATGCGTGAAGTATCTTTAGTTGAACCTTTCGATAATTATTGTTTAACCAGTTATTAACAGTCTTTGAGGCCAAGAACAAATTATTTCTGTTAGAAGTTATAAAATTCTCGCACTGTTTGTAATCAAGAGGAAGATAGGCTTTTTTAAACTATTTATAACAACTTAATCATGTATTTATTGACAAATGACATTTCTGGATCGTGTTAATTTCTAACTTGCTACAGAGCAAGTTAGAAATTATTCAAATCATTAATTAAATTCAAAATAATCAACTCCTTTTGTTTGTATGGTGTTACTATCGTCCACCGTTACAATTATTCCCAGATATCTAGGTTGCATTATAGAAAAAAAAAGAGGAATTATAAGTATTATAAGTAAAGTTTAAACATTTTTATTTTTATATCAACGTTTTTACGTTCAATTTAATTTGGAACAAATAAGTTATAATACTGACATTACCAATCCTAAGCATTGTCATACGCCAAAATAAATTCTCGTAAAAGATTCAAAATAAAAAATCGCAAATTGGATCAATTTTTGTATTGTCGATTCATCAGCTTCCCTAATCAGGTTCACAGTTGTGACAAATGTAATTTGCTTCTTGTGGGATATACTCCTCGTGTACCCACATTCTACATTGAGTAGTACATTGTATCCAGATTTCATTTGGTCCACTAGCGCTGTAAGGCTCTATCTATACAAACAAGACAGTAGCATTCTTCGTCCGTATCATCTTCAATTTGTACCGTATTTTCTATTGCCTTCTTCTGTTGTTTCTTTTTAGGTTTTTCTATAACTTTGAGAATCCTAAGCTGTAGTCTCTTGTGAAAACCGCGGCAATGAGTGCAGTCCACAGGTTAGTGGAAGAAAATTCCTCTGAAACCGTACAGTGTATATTTATTAAGTTTGATGGATGGCTGCCGGCTAATGCATTACAATAATATACATGGGTACAATTGTAACTTGGGGATAATTGTAACGGTACAATTGACCCCATCACCGCTGTTACAACTGTCCTATCAAGACATTTTTTCAAAAAATCGAAATATCTCGAAATCTACCGAGTGTCAACAAACAAGCAGTGAGGTTACATAAAGAAAAGCATCCAAGCAAGCCTATGAGTTGAAAATATCAATGAAATAAGACATTTTGCGAGAATACCAAGCAATAAAATACATCGCAAAAAATTATCTTCGTGTTGCAGAAACAAAAATCGATTGACACACGCGTTCGAAACACAGCTCGTGCGCCGCCGACTAGCATGCAGGTCGGGACGCGTCTCGCGCGTATCCTTAGTTCACGCACACACATGTAGGTGTGTTAGTAGTTGAAATATTCCGAATGTTACAATCGTCCTCTGTTACTTTGGCCCCCAGGCTGATGATGATGATGAAGGAACGGACATACATACCGCAGACTTACATAATTAATTAACACAGATCAAACACTTTCCTTTCGCCTCGCCGCAGTAAGGTAAAGAAACGAATGTGTTTCATTTTGCATTTATGCCTATATATACATAATTAATGTATTTTTTCTTGATTCTTTGATAAAATAAGACAAGAACACGCCAAGATAATGTTGACTTGAACATTTTATACGTTCCTCGCGCAATAAAAGGCACTTTAATTTAATCGGACTGCATATGTCAAGCTTAATGTGCCATGCTCTCATGCTTGCACTGTACAATTACCACTCAAGAATACACCATAAGTGTTTTAAGCAAGGCTATGATGATTTTGGCCTCCATTGAGCTCAAAATTCAGCGTAGATATCTCAAGCGAGTCTCAAATAATGTGCATATGGACTGGTCCTATTACGCTATACTTTTTTATTTTAGTCTTTAAGCTATATATGGTCTTTTGAACGTGATTATACCTCCACTTCTCAGAAGACTACAGCCAAAAAAACATTACCCTTGAGGATTGTTGGCTTCCTGCATGTTAGAGAGGTAAGGAGATGCTGGGTTAGAAGCGGGGATGCCATCGCTCGACCTAAACTACTTGTACGTGTATATAGACTATGGTAACCGCTTCACATCACGCGGACATATGGTTGGTTGGGACGAGGCACGGTATAAAATCGGTTTCTCCCTGCAGCCTTACTAATTTGACATCTCAAAGAAAATCTACATTTACTCGTATTATAGGCAAAGTCGGCAATAAATACATTTTCTCTTTTATGGCCTAGGGCTGAAAAACGATGGCGTACTGTTAGGCGCTACTATTTTACTCTGTGGTCCAGTTGGCCGTCCGTGGGTCGTTTCTCAGATCAATTAGTGTAAATTATTGACCACTGCCACAGGCCACGCGGTATGTCATCGTGTCACGAGGTTGTCCGGCGCTGCATTTAATTAGAACCACCTGTATAGCATAAAAGTTTCTTAGTATTAATAAATAAGAGGGCGTTTTAGTAGCGCACCATCGTCTTTACGGTGAAAACCTATCTAACTTGCACGTAGTAGCTCTTTGCTCGGGCGAGGCTAGCGATATCACAAGTTCACCGTTGGGATCATTCCTTCGCGTACAAAAAAATGGCAACTCTTATATATGTCGCACCATTAAAAAGTGGAACGCGTTGCCGGCATATGTATTGCCTCATTCTTAAAATATGGGATCCTGCAAGCAAGCGGTAAGAAGCATCCTGTAGGCCAGCATGGAAGCGTCAACTGGCACATCAAGGTCTCTTGTCCGTTGCCGATACGATTGGGGTTCCTCTTTTCGCTTACCATCAGACGAATCGGAGCCAATATGCTGGGCTAATATAAAAAACCGGCCAAGTGCCAGTTGGACTCGCGCACGAAGGGTTCCGTAGGTACCATCTAATATATAAAATTCTCGTGTCACAGTTTTCGTTGCTATACTCCTCCGAAACGGCTTGACCGATTTTGATGAAATTTTTTGTGCTTATCCGGTATCTATGAGAATCGGCCAACATCTATTTTTCATCCCCCTAAATGTTAGGGGTAGTCCACCCCAAAATTTTTTTTATTTATATGGCAAAACAACGTTTGCCGGGTCAGCTAGTTATCTATAAAAACGGCAAAAAAATCACGTTTGTTGTATGGGAGCCCCTCTTAAATATTTGTTTTCGTCGAGTAGCTTATGTCTCTCTCCAGACCGTAAACTATCCCCGTTTAAAAAATCATGTCCGTACGTAGGTTGCTTTCGACGTAAAAGAAGGACAAATGATTATAAACTTTATTTTTTCCGTGTGGCGCCATATGTTGGCCGATAGCCCTTTGACAACAAAACAACATATAGCGCGACTTGTGGCGCCATCTCTTGCCCAATAGCCCTTATACAACAAAACATCCCACGTTATAGCACGACTTGTGGCGCCATCTGTTGGCCGATAGCCCATCATACAGCGCCCTCTACAGTAAAAAAAATACTTTTTACCCCCATTGGGGGAGGGGGGGGGGATTTCCAGGATAAAAACTATCCTATGTCCTTCCTCGGGTCTTAAACTATCTCCATACCAAATTTTATCAAAATCGGTTCAGCGGTTTTAACGTGAAAAGGTAACAGACAGACAGAGTTACTTTCGCATTTATAATATTAGTACGGATCTATTTATTAGTAGGGATTATACTAAAATTTCCTTAAATTAATTGCGTCTTTTATTAAACATTAAAGGTGGTTGGTACTACAGTTATGTTAGATTCGTTCATTAAGTATAGACCAAGGCATCTATTTTAGGATACCCTACCATCTCTCTTTTACTATCTATCAAATGCAAGCACACCAATGTCATATTTAACTTAACATCTCAAGTGCGAACCAGCCACATTTAATCACTCGGGTGGGACAAGTGCCCTGAGCGAGCACTAACTCATTTAAAGTGCGCTGTATAAATCTGCGCCAATGATTAAAACTGGCTAACAATGACGAATGGTCTGAAGCAGTTTTTACACTCTGACTTATTAGGCTCCGCATGCTTTCAAATTTGTTTTTTATACAATGTCGGGTGCTAACTAGCGTTCGGCCCGCCTGATGTAAAGCGGTTCTCGCAGCGGTCCGTGCTTCGGAGTACACCTTAAGCTGTCAGTCGCGGTTTTTTGTCTGAGATTGTAGTCGTCAAGCCAAGTCAGTAGTTTGGGTGGCTTGAAGACCCCCCCGCCATCACGCAGTTGAGCAGCGTGATAGAGTAGGTATGCTTTATACCCCTACAATTGAGAGGAGGCCCGTACCCCAGCAGTGGGATGAATAGGGGTTGACGACGACATGCAAGAATATCTCGTTTAATATTATAGGATATATACTTTAAACATAGTAAATTTAATGTTTAAGCTTTAATTATACACAAGAGTTTCTATTCTAATAGTATGGAATATATTATTATATTCGATTCTTGAACTCAGATCCCTGTATGTGAGTTGAGTTAAAACACCAACATACACAAAAACCCGGTCTGCTACTGCCTTACGTTGTAGGTAATCACGCAGGACAATTGCCGTGAGCGAGCACTAACTCATGTTAATTGCGAGGTATAAATCTGCGCCATGATTAAAACGGGCTAATAATGACGTACGCTAAAGTGGTAATAGCCGCGGCGCCTGTTCGGTTTAATTATATGATTTAAGGGTACATTAACTTTGAGAGAATAAAGGTCGGAGCAGACCAGGAGGCCTACCGCCGAAGCTGAAGCCGATTCCTATAGGGATTTTTGATTGCGAAAATCGGACGTCTTTTTAAGTAAGAATTTAAGTTTGCGATAAATATATTAAGTTTACTTAGTACAACGTCTCCATCCCTACCGGCTAAGCTTATTATTATTAGCGCTAATTTAAGGTGAAGTTAGATTTTCGCAATCAAAAAATCGTCGGCATTGTTGAAGCCAATTAACATCGAATATTTTAATTCGAAAAATAGATCTTATGTTTAAGCTAATGGCAAACATCTTAAGCTTAGTCAGTAGAGATCCAGGGTTTCTACCAGCTAAACTAAATACGAGTACCATAAATCTAAGTTAAATTTAAGGTCTCGGCATGCGAAACGGGATAGTACTCGTACCTCGGACGTGACTGTCACGTAAAAAGGTTTTCTCAAGGGCAATGCCGTGCCCCATCCCATCCCGCCCCTTTTCTCGTCACGTCACTGTCCTGAGACATTGGGTATCCTGAGATTTTAACATTTTAATCATATATTGTATTTTACCCGTACCTGCATCTCACATATTGTAATCAATATTGCCGTGACTACATTTAAAATGACTATCCGGAGGGAGTTTGGGCAGGCCTCCGTCACTCTATTGTACTTGCGCGCTATCGGGCCGTTTGCGGACCAAATTCAGGCCCTGCGATTGCTGTGGGATCGCGCGGTGCGAAGCAATCACAACTGTACGCATGAGCATTTAGGCACATTTTAGCATGCAGCTGTTGCTGACGCGACGGAGTAGGCTATTATAGGTATTGGAAATTTTCTACTGAGTAAAGTATCTGTTACGTAGTAACTATTATGTAATCTGTGGTTTGGGGTTCTGTAATACAGATCTAGGCCAAGTTCAGACTCCAGACTCTCACAAGGACCCGGGGCCCTACCGTCGAAACTGAAGACGATTACATCGGATTTTTTGATTGTGAAAATCAAACTTCAACTTAGATTTATGCTCCTTGTGTTTAGCTTAGCTGGTACAAACGACGGAGCTCTGCCGACTAAGCTGAAAGTGTTTATCAATAACTTAAACGTAAGACCTATATTTCGAATTAAGATATTCTGTGGTAATCGTCTTCAGTTTCGGCGGTAGGGCTCCTGATCTATGATAGTCTGAAATATGTTTGTGCTACAGCTATGTAATACCTTGTAAGTAGTAAATAAACTTTTTGACGAGCTCGGTGGCGTAGCGGTCAATGACGCGGCTTCGACACCAACGCTCGTGGGTTCGATTCCCACATAGGACAAACATTTGTGTGCATGAGCATGTCTGTTTGTCTTAGTCTGGGTGTTTTCTATGTATCATAAGTATGTATTTACAAAAAAAAATGTATTTACGTATGTTTATCAGTTGTCTAGTACCCATAGCACAAGCTTCGCTTACTTTGGGGCTAGATGGCGCTGTGTAATTTGTCTGACAATATTTAAAAAAAAAACAATTTATTATTATTATTTTGTTTTTCTATCAACGAAAGTTTAACGGATTTCAAAATATGAGGTATCGTAAGATTCATCTCATTTGTGGAAGTAACATAGGGGTACAATTATGCAATATGGCGTCCGTTAAAGGATAATTAAAAAACATGTTCACGTTCTAGTCAGTATTTTCAAAAGTGGTGGGGTTTTTTGTGCCATTCAATAATTTATTTTTTAATAGTGTGATGGAATATGAAGTGCCGCAAACGACACCTTCATATTAAAACTGGACGTCTAATGATTTTCACGTGGCGTTAATTTAACACTATGTAGTCGAAGAGGTGTCAGTCTGTCCGTTGCGTGTTGAACGCGTGACAATCAGACCAGCCCTTTCTACCGTTTTTAATTAAGCCTCCGGGGTATGCGGTGGACCTTTAAGGACAGCTAGCGGTCCGCCCTGACTTTGACCGGGTTGAAATGTATATACCAGGGGTTCCCAAAGTGTGCGCCGCGGTGTCCTGGTGCGCCGTAGAGAGTAAAGAGGGGCGCCGTGAGTCGATCCTGTAACATTATCCGAAACCACAAATATTCGCTAACCATCGTATTTAATTTTTGTTTTTCTTGTTGTTTTCTGTTTCATTTCTTTTATAGTAAAAAAAATTCAATTTCATATTGATGATTGTTTATTTTTGTTCCTGTCTTAACTACTATTATTGTAACTGTTATGTTATTTAACTACTATTATTGTAGGTGCCTATTTCTTTCGACTGTAAATTTTCTCTCAAATAGATATAGCTAGGGTACCGTGACAAAATACTAAATTTGTAACTACGCCGCGGGCTTAAAAAAATTGAGAACCTCTGGTATATACGTACACGTACATTATAATACTAGCGACTCGCTCCGGCTTCGCACTGGTACAATCATGTATAGGCAACGTTACTCTATTTATTTATTCAAAATTATTTCATAATATTCATTAACTTTATAAAAGAAGGTTCAACGTCAAACTCCAAGAACAAGCCTTACTCAATCCTGAGTGCAGCACCTGACTGGACCATTTTAATGGACACGTATGACAAGACCGGACATTTTCCTTTTTTCCAGAACTACAAAACGTATAGTACTTGTAGAGCTTACCGTACCGTGGGAAACTAACATACCCAAAGACCACGCGATAAAACAAAACAAATATTATGACCTCCTAAACGAATTAACTAAAAGCGGCTATGTAGTTAATCTATACGCTGTAGAAGTAGGAGCGAGAGGTATACCAGCAAAATCTCTCTATAACCTGCTGAAAGACCTTGGCTTGTCCAGAAGTGCAGTAAGTTCTATACTAGAACGAGTATCTAAAGCTGCATTAGCAGGTTCATACCAGATTTGGCAGGGCAGGGAGTGAAACATAAGTAGTGAAGGTGAGTGTTGATGTACGTCGGAAAGGGGCCCCTTAAACCTACACCCGTGTCACAAGTCTCGGGATCTACTTGGGGTTTCTCTCTCTGCCACACGATGGACCCGGCACCCGCACGGTGAATCCATGGAAGCTAAGAAGTTCGTCTCTCTATCTACATGATACCGCACCCTAGAAGCTTCGCAGGGCTTATCTTAGTGTCGACTAGTCGTAGACATACAGTGTTTTTTGGATACAAATATTTTATTTCTTAACCGACTCCAAAAAAGGACGAGGTTCTCAATTCGGCTGTATTTTTTTATGTTTGTTACTTAACAACTCCATGATTTATAAACCGATTTGAAAAAAACTTTTTTTTATTTGAAAGAGTATACTTCCAGTATATTTTTTTCATCATTATCGTCAGCCTGTATCTACATATATAAATGTAGAGTAATGTTTGGAGTCGGTTGCTTTTTGTTAAAATTATTGTATTAAAATCTTGAATTTGTGATGTAGTTTCATTTAGGTAACACAGAATGTGATAGTTAGAAGTTATTGTACTGTATTTAAAATGGCGGCATTTAGGCTATCGCGCACTGTAGAACCCCATTTTATCTTAATCGGACACTGGGAAGTGGGTCAAATATTACTTGCAAGATTTGATTAAAATAATAATATGTATTGGAGACACTTAAATATAAAGTACTCGTACTTTACACCAAAATAAATGTGCTCAAAAATATTTTTAAATATTAATTACAGAGCCAAGTTTGCACATAACTACACTTAAGTTACATTAAGTCCCAGTTCTATCTTTGCCCCGTGTCCCACAACGGGACTACGGAACATTGAGTTTCATTGATTCGATTCGTAACGACCTACGCGTGGGACGACCGGTGAGCTACATACAGCGTGTGCATAAATCAATGCAGTAAATACTCTTTATTCGCCAAAAATATAAATGTTATATATGATACAGTAGTATAATATATAATATATACTACGTCGGATGGCAGACAAGCATACGGCCCGCCTGATGTGAAGCGGTTATATAGCCATATTAACGCTCGCAACATAAAATCGCTCGCGCGCCGCCACTCCCGCTGCCAACGCAGCATCTCCTTCCTTTCTGGTGACCTCACTTACTCGCAGGAACTCAACAACCCTCAAGGGAATTGTTATTTGGCTGCGGTATTCTGTGAGGTGGACGTACATTCCCCAGTCAGGTAGCTTACAATTACGCCCCCTACCTCTCTTTTCGCCAGAGCTTCGTTTGTCAGTCAGCAGGGCGCGCCGCGTGCAGGTGAAGTTGGCTTTGGTTCAGAGATGTTGATGAACCACTTACACCCCAAAAAATATGTTTTATATGAGAGGGGTGCAAACGATCATGTAGGTCACCTGATGGAGATGGTGATTGCACCAACGCCCATGGAGGTCAGCCACACCAAGGGGTCACTGATCCGTTATCAGCCCATACTCCTTCTTTTCTTTCTAGTGACCTCACTCATTCGTAAGAACACAACAACTACCAAGGGAATTATTATTTGGCTGCGGTATTCTTAGAGGTGAAGGGGAGGTACTTCCCTAGTCGGGCAGCTTAAAAAATATGCGATGCCCTACCGCAAATTTATGCCGCAATTAGGACAAATAAATTAACTTTTATGTCATACGTTTAGACTTTTTTATTTTGTGACTCATATGTACAATGTAAATATGGATATATAGAATAGAATATAATACTTTTTATTGCACCAAAATAAATATTACATATTGTTCTTCTCAGTCGGACACACTCCTGGCAGAGTGGTCGTGATCATGGGCAGGTCACTACGAATGGCGGCTCCTGTTATATTTCTCCATTTGGTTCTGTTGGAGGCATTGTGGGACGATTCGGACATGGAGGACTTTGTGAGAGACTTAATTAAATCTCCCCACCTGGTTGGAGAGCGGCCGCGAGGTCTCTTGCCTTCCACCTTGCTCTGGACTGATGGATGGCCGAAGAACTTCAGTATTACATATAGGAAAATTATAAGTAAAAAGTACTAAAGGTGGTCTTGTCGCTAAAGGAATCTCTTCCAGATTCCAAATAACTTTATTGTAGAGAAACAATTAAATTACTAATCAGCGGCGCAGCCCTAAGCAAGTGATTACATTATTAAACCAATCACATAAAGATGTACTAAAATTCATATTTAAATAATGAATGAAAAACATGATATATAGAAACGTATATAATATACACATACATTTAAACATACTATAAATAGATATTGCTAAGCGCATAACTCGAAAACGGCTCGACCAATTCTGCTAATCTTTGTTTTAATATCTTCGTTAAGGTACAAGGAAGGTTCTTATGGAGAGAAAATAAGTAAAAATTACGAGGAAAATTAAACACCACTTTCTACCCGTGCGAAGCCGGGGCGGGCAGTTAGTATATAATATAAACATATACAATATAAGCATTGATGTAAAAGAATATTAATATGACTAATCACAAAATATGAAATAATTAATAGAAACAAATTCGCTAGAAAGAGAAAGATAATTGCAATTTAAAAGATTTTTAATTGAATGTAGAAATTGCGCACGTCGGTGGCAAAGCATTCTAAAAGCGCACAGCCTTTACTTTTATAGCAAGTACCGAGAACTACTTGGTGTAATAATGGGTGGAGTGTGATGGATGGCGTGACCAGACGATGTGGAAGAATGCCATGCAAACAGCGAACACCATGGCCTCGCGCCTCACTGCGATAAATAAGATGTTCCTTCCAATACTTAGGATAAGTAGGGTTAAAAGGAAAATTATAAACACGTGAAAGAATGTGCCCGTTACGGCGTAACATAATAGCACAAATAGGGAGCCAATTTTAATAGTTATAAGAGTTAACGACGAAATAGGATCATCTTTCCGAATTTCTAACTCAGCTCTAAATTTGGGGTGTAAGCGGTTCATCAAGATCTTTGAACCAAAGCCATCTTCACCTGCACGTGGTGCACCCTGCTGACTTACAAACGAAGCTCTGGCGAAAAGAGAGGTAGGGAGCGTAATTGTAAGCTACCCGACTGGGGAATGTACCTCCACCTCACAGAATACCGCAGCCAAATAACAATTCCCTTGAGGGTTGTTGTGTTCCTGCGAGTGAGTGAGGTCACCAGAAAGAAACGAAGGAGATGCTGCGTTGGCAGCGTGGGTGGCGGCGCGCGAGCAATATTTTATTTTGCAAGCGTTAATATGGCTACGGTAACTGCTTCACATCAGGCGGGCCGTATGCTTGTCTGCCACCCGACGTAGTATAAAAAAAATTCCCTTGAGGGTTGTTGTGTTCCTGCGAGTGAGTGAGGTCACCAGAAAGAAACGAAGGAGATGCTGCGTTGGCAGCGGGGGTGGCGGCGCGCGAGCAATATTTTATTTTGCAAGCGTTAATATGGCTACGGTAACTGCTTCACATCAGGCGGGCCGTATGCTTGTCTGCCACCCGACGTAGTATAAAAAAAAAAAAAAAAGCTCGAGTTAGAAACTCGGAAACATCATCCGAATGTTGATGTTTGACATGATCACGACGAAATACGTCGTTAACTCTTACTCATCCCACTGCTGGTATGGGTTTACAGCATACTCGACCACGTAACACGACAACTGCGGAGGGCCAGTGTTTACAGCATACTCGACCACGTAACACGACAACTGCGGAGGGCCAGTGTTTACAGCATACTCGACCACGTAACACGACAACTGCGGAGGGCCAGTGTTTACAGCATACTCGACCACGTAACACGACAACTGCGGAGGGCCAGTGTTTACAGCATACTCGACCACGTAACACGACAACTGCGGAGGGCCAGTGTTTACAGCATACTCGACCACGTAACACGACAACTGCGGAGGGCCAGTGTTTACAGCATACTCGACCACGTAACACGACAACTGCGGAGGGCCAGTGTTTACAGCATACTCGACCACGTAACACGACAACTGCGGAGGGCCAGTGTTTTCAACCCGCCTAACGGCCACTGACTTGACTTAACGTCTGTCATCTAATGGGGCCGTCAGCTTAACGTGCCCTCCAAAGCACGGAGAAGCTCGAGATAATATCAACCCATCCACGGACAGACTACGGTCGACATTGCTTAACTTGCGTATTTGATTAGATTGACACGCGCAACGACACCAATGAGCTCCTCATCATATTTGCGAAGACTATATATAAATAAATATTTTTGGACAATTTAGACAATTTAGATCTAGTCCCAAATTAAGCACCAATTTTTTTTTGTAAATACATACTTATAATACATAGAAAATACCCAGATCAAGATGAACAGAAATGTTCAAGAACACAAATGTTTCTCTTGTGCGGTGATCGAAAGAGAAATATTTGTGTGAAACCTTGGAGGCAAAGTAGCCAAAGTTAGCCATTCGACCACCGGGGTCGTCTATACAGAATATTATATATATATATATATATATATATAGAGAGAGAGAGAGAGAGAGAATGGGAAGGATAGGGATTATGCAAACGAAATTTGGGTGATGAAATTGGACACACAGACCTTCACCTCACAGAATACCGCAGCCAAATAACAGTTCCATTGAGGGCTGTTGTGTTCCTGCGAGTGAGTGAGGTCACCAGAAAGGAAGGTGATGCTGCGATGGCAGCGGGGGTGGCGGCGCGCGAGCGATATTTTATGTTGCGAGCGTTAATATGGCTACGGTAATCGCTTCACATCAGGCGGGCCGTATGCTTGTCTGCCACCCGACGTAGTATAAAAAAAAACAGAATTACATTCTAATCCAGAATAAAGGCAAAGCCGTGAGCAGAAGATAGTAAAACATATTTCCCACAGATGAGTAGAGTATTTGATATTAATTCAGTGTGCGTGCAACTAAGGTGATGAAGTTTAGCCACGTTACAGTTCACGGAACAGCCCCGTAGAGCCATCTATTTCTAAAACGCATATGGACCGTGTGAAGCTGTTTACAGACTCTGCAGTAATAAATAAAAGATCGCAGTTAAAATGTAATAAATATCTCAGTGTGAGAACTTAAATGTTTCTTTTATTACTACTCTGATACCATTGTTTGCATTGTTCTAAAAACTTCTAATATTTCGTCAGGTGAATATCATAACATGTAGACGTTTATGATAGAAGGACATGTTTTTAATAATACCACAGTATAAGTAATAGTACTACGTACAGTATGGCCTCTCCCTGCCGCTCTCACTAGTGGACCTCACCTCCCCTCTGAGACAAATGTGGAACAGTTTCTATGGCGCCGCACGCAGGCACGCTCATACCCGCTCTGCACAAACGTCATTGTTTATGTAGTAGCAGTAGTAGTAGTAAACGACGCGATATTTGTATGGAGTAGCCGGGGTGTGAAAATACTACTGGTCGCCCATTGGTCGAAATTCCAATATTGTGACTTTAACAATAAACAAAAGAACGCAATATGCGTGTGTGTGTCAAATAAATGGTAGTGTCTATAATGCTTTTCTTTTATTATTTTATCTATTTTTATGCATAATTTAAAAAAAAATATTAGCTTTCTGCACTCCTTCTCTATATATAAACCTCTGAATGCACGCATAAATATTTTTACAAGCAATAAATCTTAATCCTTTTCAAACTCATATACCATCTGTTTACCTTGATAATGCCTTAGCGGCGAAACCGGTCGGTAAAATTAAATATAATTAAGTGGAATAGTACAAGTATTTTATTATAACATTATGTTAATCCTTTTCAACTGACACTATTTGTATGGAAAAATATTTTTTCTTTTATTTTATTTTTTCGTTAATTTCCCAATGGTTCGGAATAGTGACAAATCCAACAAATCAAAATCGGTCCAGCCGATCTCGGGTTATAAGTGTTCGAATAAACCGAACTTTGTTTTATAATTATATATATGTCGTGGGCTAATCGTTTAATTGGGCCGATCGCGATAAGCCTGGCCAGATCGACATGTGCCGCCATATTTTGATTTGGCTGCCTAATTACCGCCATATCGTTCAAAGCTTAACGTTTGACGATTTGGCCGTCAATACTTGGCCAAATCGAGTTTGTAGTTTCGAGGTGTCCATCATACTTACAAGCAAATAAAATCAAGTTTAAATATTAATTTCACTCGATAAAAAGACGTTTAAATAGTTAATAAAGATTTACTCACCTATGTTCGGTTAGAGTCGGTAGGATGACCAACAATTTGGAAATAAAAAGAGTTTTATTATTTTTAATGACTTTTATTAAAAAAAAAATGATTTGCTTCTTAAAACAATGACATCAAAAACATTCTGTCTGTCGTACATACAGTTTAGTACTGAGCACATTCTTAAACTAAAAGCTATTGAAAAATTAGCAAATATCTTAATAAAAATTATCTTATATGCGTTACTCTAATCATACTCGTAATTACTGATCAGGCACATAATATATAGAATTTTTTAAATATTCAGATTTCTTTTTGAATATCAAAAATTCTTCCCCTGAAATTTCTAGTATATCATATTTGGAGCTCCAGTAATAGTCTGAGGAATCCCGTTGCATGGACACCCTACTTTTCTTTATAAGCTCGATAACCTAAAAAAATAAAAGATTTTGATATGAATTCCTGACCTCAAATATAACAAAAAGATATATTAGCACAAGACATTTAAGTTACGTGTGTTAATTTGATTATTAACAAAAACTAACCTGTGAAATTCAGGCAGAGACATTATGCTTGGAATTTGCGTGACTCTAATAAAAATCACGTAGCTTTTGATCGAAATGCAACCAGAAAGCACTTTTTCGTTCACCAACTCACTATTATCACCCGTATTAGCAATATTTTCAGTTTCTTGTAACGCCGCCATTTTTTCTAGACGTAAACAAATTCACAGCTGTCACAGTCACATGAAATAACAGAGCGCAACAGCGCCAAAGCGTCAGAAAGTGGAACTACATCACGATGCGCCCAGGCATATCACGATATGCCCAGCCTTATCTCGATGCGGCCAAGTAACTGAGTAGGAAAATCGACAAATAATCTGCTCTCGTCGATCTGCTCAACTTTACATTGGGCACATCATGAAATAATTGGCCAAATCAGAATATGGCGGCACACGTCGATCTGGCCAGGCTTATCGCGATCGGCCCAATTAAATGATCGGCCCACGACATATAGATTATGATAGGGGATCATCCTGTATCTGCAAGGACGAGGCCGTACATGTGGGCGGCAAGAATTTGCATATAATAAATAACGGAGGTACGGCAACGATGCATTGTCAACGCCATCTCGCGGGTTTCCCCAGCCGGCTCTTGATGAGACCTGTCACTCTAACACAAATATGTAGGTAGATGTGGGTTTTAATTGGTAAACACGCGCTGGCCTTAAGGGGACACTATACGCCAAGACCATTGTGTATGGGTTAAGCGACACGAGTCGCCTGCGTGAATTATAAGTCGGCTTCAATCCATAATCATCCCGCTATTGGGATACGGGTCTCCACTCAATCAAAGCTGTTTACAGCGTACTCCACCACGCTGATCGAGTTCGGGTTGATGGAGGCCAATGTACTTTAAAAAAATATATTTCCCGATTGGACTAGTGGTCGCCCATTGGTCGAAATTCGACCTAAAGAGTATATATGCATGTACGTGTCAAATACATGGTAGTGTGTGTAATGTTTTGAAGTGATAACTTCTTATGGGAATTAGACGAGCTCGGTGGCGTAGCGGTCAATGACGCGTCTTCGACACCAACGCTCGTGGGTTCGATTCCCACACAGGACAAACATTTGTGTGCATGAACATGTCTGTTTGTCTTGGTCTGGGTGTTTTCTATGTATCATAAATATGTATTTACAAAAAAAAATGTATTTACGTACCTATGTTTATCAGTTGTCTAGTACCCATAACACAAGCTTCGCTTACTTTGGGGCTAGATGGCGCTGTGTAATTTGTCTGACAATATTTATTATTATTATTATGGGAGGGTAAAGCGCTTGGTTATGTCACGCTAACGAAAGTAACGCTAACGGAAGTAACGGCGCCCAGTCAGTCTGTCTTCCCTTTCTCTAACGTAGGCAGCGCTAGGCCGACTTTAATGAAACCTTCACTAATCGATAGCTTAGTTCTTCGCAATGGTTATAGGCTATATTTCATTACGCTAAATAACGTAGGGGTTGAGCAGTGATGATATTAGTCAAGCATGTCAGCGAAAAAATACCTCTATTTGCGCTTTCTTGGCTTTTTTTTATAGATTTAATGTATTTTTTATGCATAATTTAAAAACATATTAGCGTACTGCATGCACTCTTTCTCTATATGTATAAACTATAAGTGTCCGAAATTTCATACTCCTCCGTCCGCGCATTTTCGTAAAAAGGGGTTAAAAGTTTTTGCTTCACGTAAAAAAGTTAATCTAATGACACCCAGACCAAATTTGAGCTTTCTAGTACTAGTAGTCTCTGAGAGCTAAGCCGCGGATGGACGACAGACAGACAGACATGACGAAACTATAAGGGTTCCTTGGTTATTACGGAACCCTAAAACATAAAACAAACAAAGAGGCCTCGAATGAAATAGATCGTTCTAGTTTCAACGGATTCTCGTTATTATGTTATTATTCAACATTATCATCGTACTAAGCTGACAGTTGAGTAATCTGAGTACAAGTGACGTGAGTGACTGGAAAATCAACCTCAGCTTCTCAACAGCTTACGAGTATGTCTTCGTATCTGCTAGATTGAAGTAGCTCTTCGATTGTAGGTGATGAATGAGTGATAAGGTGACTTAAACAATCACCACGAAAGAGCATTGTTATGAATTCTATGTGAATTGAAATTGTTTTAGCTTGGGAATGTTTGTGCATAAAATGTTATATTTTATGTGAAAATATTTACGATATAAAAATATGAACGTGCTATCAAGCTGTGGAACGAACAGACTGTCGAGGATTTCCCAGGAAACTACAGCATGGGGTTTTTCAAAAAAGGTTTTTACAAGGTCGGCAACGCCTGTATAGTGCCTCTGTTAATGTTAATCGGTATAACACGGTATACCAGCTTCCACAGACAAGTAATTTGTAAGTAGGTACGTGTGTAATTTGTATTGTGTTAGGAGGCGATTATGCTATTATGTACTTGCCTATATAATATATTATAAGAACGTGGTTGTAAAAAACTCATTGCTTGTTTGTGGATTCAATAAGGAATTTATTAATTCTTTTATGAACACCAGTTTCTTCACGTAGTCTACAAATACTAAAAACTGGTGGCGGAAGCACGCAGTATACCTAGTGTGTAGGTATCTAATTGCCATTTAACAGTTAACGCCTAAAGCTTTGGTCTCTTTATCGTGCTGCTCAACGCAGCGATATGCGCTTACGCAACGCAAGCACTGCGCGGCGTCGTTCTCGTTCATCGCTGCGGTGTGCGTCACGGGTTGACTATGGATTTATTCGAAGACAATTTAATAGAATTAATTCGCAATTATACTTCCGTATATAAAAATAAAGACAAAAAATATAAAAGTTTAACAGTCAAAGAAAATTGCTTTAAATTATTCATGTCGACACTTCTACTTTGGTAGCTGCGGCAAAATCAACAGACCACTTCTCCGCAGTCTCCGTTAAGACGCATACCGCAGCGTTGTGCGGCACGATCAAGAGACCAAAGCTTTAGAAAGCCTCAATAAAATTGAATGTGTGATACTTGGTACCCTTTATGTTGGTACGTGAGATGGTCTGATTACTACTATCCGAAGGTTATAATCATGACTACAAAATACTCGTTTCAATATAGAAATAATAGCTCAGACGATACTCCGCTAGGAAACACTCGGAGAAGTAATGTAACTGGACATTGACGATTTCGCTAGCAAATCATGTCCTGACGGCAGACAGTACACCACAAAGATATCACCTCATTCGATCAACGCATTCCGAAATTAGAAACCAGCCCTAACATTCTATATTTCAAGCACGCTCCATGATATGCCATTTATAAAATAGATCATAAAACATCATTATCACTGCGGAACAGTGTTGCATTCATGATAAAACGTTGCCAGCACACTAAACAAGAAACCCGTATCGTTTTCTATCACTTTTTGCCGTTTTCACGTAAGTTTTCTTGTATATTGGCTTCAAATATTCCTTATAAAGGCCTGACAGTCTCACACTAGTGTGATCTATTGCGGACATTGTAATAATTCCAGAATACACCCTATGCACGATTGCTATTGCAATTATTGGATTCCTTGACGTATCTGGTTGTTATAAAAACGTGTTAGATGCTCGCGACTGATATGGTAGTTCGTAATTATTCACGCATAATCAGTATGAGAATTTAGCTGATTATGTAAAGACAGTAGGGGATAAGAAGGACTGTTTAAATAAAGGTTCCTTAGAGAATATTTTAGGGTGAAAGTTTTAAGTGGTTCATCAACATCTTTGAACCAAAGCCAACCACCCCACACTATAGGCTGGAACGGATCGGCGACCCCTTGTTGTTGCTGATCTCCATGGACGGCGGTGATGACAGCTTTCCATCAGGTCCAGCAGGTGTAAAAAGGTAATACCATTATAGATAATAATGAACCAATGTAGATGTGTTCTGTCTTCTGTCACTGACACAGTCACTGTTAATGACTTTTTCGCTCATCCCTTAGCAAGTAATTTACGAGACGCGCAATATGCAAGTAACATAGACTTTTTTTGTTACGCTATGTCGGGTGTCAGACAATCATGGCGATCGCCTGATATCTGAAGCGATAACCATGGCCTATAGACACTTGCAACGTAAAATATGGGTAGCACGGCCCATCCCAACATCCCATTACGGGTCTCTCAAAGAAATACGATAATCCTTATTATTGTTAATTGGCTTACGTACGGTGGAGCAAGTTTCGCCAGATCTTCGTGAAGTTCTTATAGGATCTTCTTCTTCTTTTTAATTAAATGGCTCCATTGTTTTTGCTCTGACGATGGTTTTGCGAATGTCGCGGTTGAGAAAGACACAATAAAATCAGTGTGACTATTAATTGGTGCCAAATAGCAGGGGTCCATAATCAGGGTCTTTTAGGATCGATTCATTGGTACTAATATGTTTGACAGAATTCATTCATGGTATATAAACTTATTGTAGGTTGTTGTTCTAACCATCAACATCTACAGATCGCCTGAGGATGTCTCGCGTAGAGGCGAAACACGTGTCGCAGAAATGACCACGGCAGTCGAGGCGGCAGTAGTTTCACGTTTCTTCTCTTTCAGATATTGGAGATTCGCAGAGACGACCACAGCAGCTGGAGCAGAGACGACCAACGCAGCCACGGCAGTCGCATGCATCTCCTAACGGTAATGGGTGGGCCGGCACAAAGAGTTTGCATGAATATGACATATAATTGGTGGCGAAAGCACGTAAAATAGTGTACATCAAATAGCCTGTATATAAACGCTCGATTGGAACGTCAACTACGTCCTTACGTCCTTAGAACAGTAAAATTTCATCTACGTATGGATGGCGGGAAAAAATGTAATACGCAGTGTGTGTTTCAACTCGCAAGTACTGCTCGGAGTCTGTTATGGTTCTTAATTACTTACTTATCAAGATATTTGTCTCCATCGCGGGAATGTCACTTGTCGGGATTTTTTTAGAGTGGATAGTCGAGCATACTGGTTGGATAATACACTCTTGGCGAACGTACACTTCATTGTATCATTTAAATGAATATAGAGCGTGTATGCAACAGCTCCTCAAATTTTTGTGTAGCTTGGGTCGGTCGGGGCTGTGTTGCTGATATGATCTTTTGCTAGATTTGTATGTACAAAGATCTCACACTATTAAACCCTTATCCACCAGACCAGGGGCCGTACCGCCGAAGCTGAAGCCGATTACCACCGAATAATTTGCTTCGAAAAATAAGTCTTATATTTTAGGTATTGACATCAATCTTCATTTTAATCGGTAGAGCTCCAGGGTCTCTGACATCTAAACTAAACATAGATACCATAAATTTAAGCTGAATTTTGATATTTACGATCAAAAAATCTGATGGCAATCGGTTTCAGCTTAGAGCCCCTGAACTGAGCGAGGCATCTCGATATAGTATGCCCAAGACATGAAGTCTTGGGCTTATACTACATATATCCGCATTAACGAGCACTTTACACAGTTAAGTAAAGAAAAGGACTCGAGGAGGGCCTAACAAACTTCGCGATCGGGGTACAGTTCATTGGACGTGCCCACAATGGTGGTCTCGTTGCTTAGTCATCGGCTTATAATGGACGATGACTGCCCGTTAGTAGCATTTATCACGCAGAAGTGTAATGATTGTGTCGCATCATTAGCTTTAGCTGCATAGATGACAAAAAAAATATATATAATAACTAAATTCTACATAATTATTAAGAAGCGTAAACTAAGTCAACATACATCATTGTAAATACTATAGATTTGTTTTTGTATGTTCTTTTTTGAGCTAGAAGTGGTTTGTATTAATTATAAAACCTATTGTAAGTACCTGCTTCTACAAATAAATGATTTGATTCATCTGTTTAGGGATCCGGTTTTGGAACCCTCATGAGATCATTCTGAGCGAGATTTTTAGGTTTGTTTCCGCGTTTGCATAAAATAGCGGTTTTATGCAAACGCGGAAACAAACCTAAAAATCTAAATGAATTAGAGGTGATAGAGCTTGACGTAATTAGAGGAAATAATAAATAAAAATTGATCTTTTTAAAAAAAACTCATTGTCGTCAACCCTTGTTCATCCCACTGCTGAGATATGGATAAAACAAATTATAATATATACCAAGAGCCAAAGGTTTGCAAAGTTCCTGTGAATTATTATAAAAATAGTCAGGATTAGAAGTAAAATTAATGATTCTTAAATTAACGGTTAATAATTGTTGAAATTTTGCCGTCGGTTTTTTTGTTTCAGTTAATATTTTTTTATTAAATGATTTTTTCTTTAATCTTATTAAAATTTATCAATCCACCCATAATTAAATCTAAAAATACGTATAATAATCTAAACTAAACAAAATCATTCATTACTTCCTACAATACCATCTAATAGACCTAAGGCAAAATTTCTACATGAGCCATGCAGGTATCGTAATTCCATGTTATATCTAAGGGAGTTATATCTAAATAAATTAAGAATAAGTACACGGTACACTCCCGTTAAGGCCCGGAGCTTCGGACGTTTCGAGCCCGTATCTCGCGCGTACGCCGCAGGCGACACGTCGTAAACTGCGCGTTGAGGCTTTATGCAGAATTAATTGATATGACGCCTCGAATGTGATGACCTTAACTGGAAATGCTCCCCGGTATCTACGAGTATGGTTGCGAAGTGTTCTAAGGAAAATAGAAACAAGTATATATATGCCCGCAGTATAACTAGAGTTACCAGCATTGCTCTAAGGATCAGCAGCTGGAGTGGCAATGGGCAGGTCACATAGCACGCAGAACTGGCTTAACTGTTGGCCGATAGGGCAGGAAGGTACTGGAGTGACGACCGCGGACTGGAAAACGCAGACGAAATGATGGATTGACGATCTACTAAAGTGATTACAGGGAGCCGATGAATACAAACGACACAGAACCGATCATTGGAGAAGTCTATGGGGGTGAAGAGGAGGAATATGTTCAGAAGTGGACGTTCTGTGGTTGAAATGATGATAATATTGTTGATTCAATGTGTATTTTTTCGCTACATGAAGTATCGATTGCTTACTGCCACCCTAGCTGCCAACGAAGAACTCCTTCCTTTCTGGTTACACTCATTCACAGGAACACAGCAACCATCAAAGGAATTGTTATTAAGCGTAGGTAACTTATTCCAAAAAATAGTGTAACTTTTCAAGACATGAGGGCTCGAAAATCTTCAACTTCTAACGATGGAAGGTTCCATTTCTATTTCACATGTATTTATTTAATCTCCCCTGTCCGCGTGACTATAAACAAATCTTGCAACTAAAATTTGACCCACTTCCCAATGTCCGAGTGAGCTGATATTTGGCACATGATTCTGCAAAAAACAACAGTTACTCTTAGAAAAAAACATCCAGGTACTAAAAGTTTATTATAACCACACGTTTACGCTTAGTAGCTACACGTAAAATCACTTCCTACTAGTCGAGTAAATTATTCAAATACATAGTACATGTAGAAACAAGAACTAATCTAGATAAAATAAATAATTCAAGCAGTATCTCACTACACCTGTGTATTCTTACTAATGGAATAATGAGTTTGTTTGTTCACTTTCACACCTGACCTACTACCAAAAAATTTTGCATTCATCATATCAAAAATAAATAAGATACCTTCATTGCGAAAAAATGTACTGTTTATTTATAACTTTATTGACTACAGTAAATTGGTACAAAAGGCGAACTTAATGCTATTGCATTCTCTGCCAGTCAACCATTGGGAGTTAAGAGTCACACAATTGCGGCTTTTCCAAACAAAAGAATGGCGTAATGGGCATAAGGCAATTTTTGTTTTATAGCACTTTAGTAGCAAACAAGCATACAGTCTACCTGATACCGCAACCTGTGGACGCCTGCAACACCAGGACCATCAGACGCGCGTTATCTCTTCTCGTCCTTTTTAGGGTTCCGTACCAAAGTGTAAAACGGACCGTATTACTGAAACTCCGCTGTCCGTCCGTCCATCCGTCCGTCCATCCGTCCGTCCGTCTATCACCAGACTGTATCTCATGAACCGTGATAGTTAGACAGTTGAAATTTTCACAGATGATGTATTTCTCTTGCCGCTATAACAACATATACTAAAAAATAGAATAAAATAATTATTTAAGGGGGTCCAATACAACAAACGTGATTTTTTGCTCGTTTTTGCTCGATATTGATAACGGCAACACGTAGGCGCTTGAAATATTCACAGTACATTTAGTAACTAATATTCATTTTAAAAATAAATAATTAAAATAAAATAAATATTTAAGCGGGGCTCCCCTACAACAGACATGATTTTTTTTTTTGCGTTTTTATACATGTACGGAACCCTTCGTGCGCGAGTCTGACTCGCACTTGGCCTGTTTTATGTATTCCTGAAACAAATTACACACTGCCATCTAGTCCCACGAACCGGTATACGATACCGAGAACGGTAGAAACACGGTGTTTCAAAGAACTACATGCTGTAATCTTCTGGGAAAACTTCGTTAATCCTACAGCTTGGAGGGAGAAAACATCAGAGTGCTGAGTACGAGTTTTTTATTCACATTCGATAATGTCAACGTAAACAAACCGCCCAAATAGATAAGTACTCTCATGTTGTGAATTTATATGACGCGTGTTACATATCAAAATTATATAGCTTACCCGCTCACATTTCGAAGTGAGCAACCCGGCTAAATTGGATTTGTAACACGCGTCTGGTAAATTCACAACATGACAGTACGTCTCTATTTGGTCGGTTTGACATGATCGAACTTGAATAAAAAACTCGCACTCAGCACTCTGAAACCGCACAGTACGTCACCACGTGTAGAATGTCCAATAATAGATTGAAAATCGTGACATACTGTTAAATATATTTGACTAAACGTTATAGGCGTGTGTGCTGGTAGTGTACAATTAGTTGGTAACTTAATAATACTTAATAATATATGACCGTCCCAGCCATTATATAATACCAGGTTGTACCCGTTTAGACATGTTTATAACAAGCGATAAACAAATAAACTTAATCACGACTCTGGAAAACTATCAGATGGGCAATTCTCGTAATTAAAATTGAATCAAAATTCAGTTTCGATGCAGTCTCGATCTCACAAACGTCATATATGGTATTCTCGTACCACAATATGAAACTTCAAGGTGTTATTAAAGTGTGATTACATCGAAGTATGATTGAAAATTAAGCAAACTAAGATTGTTATGGCGGTCGCAATAAGAATTGATATAAATCGTGAAAGAAACTATACAATTGTCAGTCAATTCATAATTCAATCTCGATTTGGTCAACTTACATTCTGTGATTTTTTTTTATGCTACGTCGGGAGGCAGACAAGCATACAACTCACCTGATTTGAAACGGTTACCGTAGCAATAACATAAATATCGCTAACGCGCCGCCACCCCCGCTGCCAACGCAGCATCTCCTTCCTTTCTGGTGACTTCACTCACTCTCAGGAACACTACAACCCTCAACGGAATTGTTATTGCTGCGGTATTCTGTGAGGTGGAGGTACATTTCTCAGTCAGGTAGCTTACATTTACGCTCCCTATATCTCTTTTCGCCAGAGCCTGGTTTGTCAGTCAGCAGGGTGTACCGCGTGGAGGTGAAGTTGGCTTATGTTCAAAGATGTTGATGAACCACCTACACCCCAAAACTGTTGATGTAAATTAATTACTAGAATTGGCCTTCAGATTTAATGTTTAACATGTTCACGACAAAGAGAACGATGAATTTGAATGTGAATGGATTGTAAGGAGACGAGAAATACTAATAAAATAGGAATTAAAAAAAAAAATACCGACTACAAAACTGTAATTTACTAAAAAAAGAGAGAAATAAAACCTTCATCATATTGTATACTACACACAAATCATTTAAAAAATCTTATGTAAATATGTCAACTAGCCTTTTTGAGTTCGGTGCCAGTATACTCGTACACGCGTACAAATGCTATATATTATTCAGATATAATTAATTGTTCCACTTAACAAATATTAAAAAAACATTAAAAATTGTTATCTGTCACTACTCTCAAAATAATACTTGGCATATTTACTTCCAAGTCCACTCCGTCTCTTCCCGTGGATGTCGTACAAGGCGACTAAGGGAAATACATTATCAAACCTCGATCAGGCCTCCCCAACCCGTTTGGCCAGCGTGGGGAGTATAGGCCAAATCCTCCTTCTGTCTGGGACGGACGAGAGAGGGTCGTGCTCCTGTAGTGGAGATTAAAATGACCTGATTATGATATTTACTTCAGATTTATTAAATGAAGAAGAGAGTTTTATTTCTCTTATTTTTTAATTAATTATAAGTAGTTTTGAAGTATGGATATTTTTTATCGTAACATAAAATAAATACATTGCAAACCTAACCTAACCTATTTTGCACGTCAAAAAATACTTATTGCACTTCAAATGCAGGATTTGATGTGCGATCAGATTAATTTGATGTGCAAATCAAATATTACTATTTATTAAATAATAATAAAAAACAGATAAAAATTGAGCCATTCACAGACAGACTACGGTCTACTCTACTAGAGTGTGCTGAAACTTTTACCCTTGTAAGTTGGAACTTACAAGAGTAAAAGTTTCAGACTGGAGTCTATAAAGGAATTACTAATAAAAAAAATTATGGAAGAGGAAATGATGCAAGTACCTATGAAATTTGTCAACCAATGCATAGATAGGATACAGTAGACGTTGCTTAACTTGCACGTTCGTTTGAAATGTCACTCGCAAAGACGCCATCGAACTCATGAAACAATCTTAACCTTATAAATTCCAGTCTACAAAGGAATTTCTAACAAAAACCTCATGCCCGAGGAAATGATCCAAGTATATAATTTATATCTAACTAAGCAAAATTTTATGGGTTCTTGAGGGTTCTTGTAACTTGTCATTTGACTGATTATCGTCATCCAAGACTAGCCACAACGACCAGTCCTAACCACAACCTTATAACGCCAATCTGAGAACTAAATTGCATAGAATTTGAAATCTTATTACTTTGTAATACGATGGTTTCGATTGTTTACGAAGAGAAATACTAAGCTTGTAAAATGGTGAATGATTTTGTTGTATAAAGTGGCGTTTATGGGGTAAACTGTTATTTTATAGACCACACAGACTGTCAGGTGTTATTTTAATGCAGAATTAGATGTAATTATAGATGAAATTCTATTTAATACGTATATAAGACGAGCTCAGTGCTCGAATGGTTAGCAATGGCCACTTTGACTCCGAGGTTGCGGGTTCAGACAAGCATACGGCCCGGCCCGCCTGATGTGAAGGGGTTACCGTAGCCATATTAACGCTTGCAACATAAAATATTGCTCACGCGCCGCCACCCCCGCTGCCAACGCAGCATCTCATTCTTTTCTTTCTGGTGACCTCACTCACTCGCAGGAACACAACAACCCTCAAGGGAATTGTTATTTGGCTGCGGTATTCTGTGAGGTGGAGGTACATTCCCCAGTCGGGTAGCTTACAATTACGCTTCCTACCTCTCTTTTCGCCAGAGCTTCGTTTGTCAGTCTGCAGGGTGCACCACGTGCAGGTGAAGTTGGCTTTAGTTCAAAGATCTTGATGAACCAATAACAACCCAAAAATTCTACCACAAAGGCAGCATTGAAATTTTAGGCGCTCCCCGTTTATATGTGTTATACCGACGAGCTCGGTGGCGTAGCGGTCAATGACGCGGCTTCGACACCAACGCTCGTGGGTTCGATTCCCACATAGGACAAACATGTGTGTGCATGAACATGTCTGTTTGTCTTAGTCTAGGTGTTTTCTATGTATCATAAGTATGTATTTACAAAAAAAAAAGTATTTACGTATGTTTATCAGTTGTCTAGTACCCATAACACAAGCTTCGCTTACTTTGGGGCTAGATGGCGATGTGTATTATGTCTGACAATATATTTATTTATAATCAATACCCGAAATCTAGGTGCTCCTAGTTTTAACCAGTAAAACCTAAGATACTTCACTCCCTCCAAAAGTAAGTCAGCTTTGCTCTAACCTGTAATGATAGTTGTAAGTAAAGTCTGTCCTATACAGAAACATTGGGTTGCGGTTGTACTGGGCCGCACGTAGTTGTGTGCATGTACTCATGCAGGCATGTAATAAATGTATATTGTTATATGTATGTATGAGTGGATGCACATAATAACAAACACAAACAGTATTAGTCCCAACATAATTTAATTTAATTATTACTAATATAGTTATAAAGTTCAAAATATTGTTACTAACTCTTTACTAAACCACACTATGGACAAAATTATTACGTCTGAAATAAAGTTACTATTATTATGTATCTCTCTTTAATCACGGGTCAAGCCCGGTCATTTGATAGGCGTGTGCGGGGATATGGATTCAACGCGTAGAGGCCCCTTTGAGAAGGTTGTTAGTTTTATTATTATTATTTATGTTTCTCTTAATTCACAGGTCAAGCCCGGTCATTTGACAGGCGTGCGCGGGGATATGGATCCAACGCGTAGAGGCCCCTTTGAGAAGTTTGATGTAATGTTGTACGCCCGCCGTGACCCGCTCCAGGATATGTCAATGGAACGACATATCCATGAGCAGGTCTCGGCAGGCGTTGAGACTATTGCGAAGTGTGATGGAAAACAAATGGGCTATGGAGATGAGATCTAGGTGAACTTAATACCGGGCTATTACAGAAGAGGGACGGACGCCTGCCATAACTGCTTTTATTGCTAGTTATTTGCGGCAGGCGGTGGCTTGCCACTCACTAGATGGGCCCCCGAAATGCCAGGAAATCGGCCGGGGGCAACACCGGTGTGAGTGACTCAGGGATGTCGAGAGGTGTGCTGCGCTTTCTCCGAAGTTACTCGCGGCGTGATGCCCTTTAACACTTCCACCCCTGGAGCATATAGCTCTAGCGGCTCCTCTCTGGACGGCCAATGAAGGCAAGCCAGAGCTGAGAGTCCTGCGGGCCTTCTTGTGTTTACACTCCGACCGATGAAGACACGCCGGAGACGAAGGCCCTGACCGACTCTCTGGAGACTCGGGTCCGTGGTGTCGCTACTCACACAACAGCTCGCCACACAAGCTGCCCTGCGGACTTATTATTATTATTATTAAAAATAAATAAATAAAATATTGTATATCTAGAGCTGGTATATCTAGCAGTGGATAAATACAGGCTGAAAATTATGACAATGATAACCTTCAGTCGGTATATCATTGGCAATAATCTGATCTTGCCCAAACTCATCTACAAATCACAATATCATTAATAATAAATCGAGACCATTACCTAACAAACGGACAATAAGAGTGCATTCACACTTATCTGAACAATTGTTACTCGAGTACATCCGTAAATAACGGTACACTAATGTTATAATCCTAATCCCATAGATGCAGAGCACTTTAATCCTTATGGCTCACGAATTAGAAACAATAATAGAGAATCAAGATTGCTTTTTTTATTCGATCGACTGGGCAAAGACAAAGTAAGTATTCGATCACGAACTGTCAACCCAGTTAAGACACGTGCCAAGATTAAAAAGAGGGTCAAATTAAAAATATTGTCGAAGGTTCCTTACATAATAATAATAAATGAATAAATAAATAAAATAAATAAATATTCCTGGACAAATTATACACTGCCATCTAGTCCCAAATTAAGCAAAACTTGTACTATGGGTACAAGGTAACTGATATTATAGGTACTTATTTCCTTTTTTTTGTATATACTATACATACATAGAAAACGGGTGTTTCCAGGCGAAAACATAAAGACACGTTCGTCTACACAGATATTTGTCTTATGCGGTAATACAACTCGCGACCACGAAGTCAAAGTGGCTATTCGACCACCGAGCTCGTCATAATAATAATAAACTTGCCTTAAAAAAATTGCTTTCAGTAATAAGGGCGCCTTACGCTCATGCAAAAATGTAAACAATATATGAAATATTAAATGCGACAGGTTAGGCTGGCTATGCTTGCAATTTTGCGACTCTGTTTTTTTATACGAAATAGTTCCGATATTTCACAACTGCCTGGCGTAACAGCGCATTTTTTTTTTCGTATTCATTAATGAGTGAAAATTAATTTTCACTTATTAGAATATATTATTAGCTACTGGTGAATTAGAAAAAATAGAAAGAGAAAATAAATTATATCTCACTATATTACTATTTAAACATTAATACAAATTTTTATTTGTTTTATAATAATATTTTGGAGTGTAAGTGGGTCTCTACCATCTTTAGATCCAAAGCCAATCTCGCGTGCACGTGGTGCACACTGCTGATTCACTGACGACTCTCTTTCACAAAGAGAGATAGGGCAGCGTAATTATAAGCTGCCCGACTGGGGAAGTACCTCCACCTTACAGAATACCGCAGTCAAATAACTATTTCCTTGAGGGTTGTTGTGTTCCTGCGAGTGAGTGAGGTTACCAGGAAGGAAGGAGTTGTTGCATCAGTAGCGTTGGTGACGTGCGCGTGCGATATTTCATGTTGCGAGCGCTTATATACTACAGCAAGAATAATTTCCCGCTTGATGTGAAGCGGTCACATCAAGCGGGAAATTATTCTTGTTCGACATCCGACGTAGTATAAAAAGCAGCTTTAACAGTTTTTGTTCTCGCAGCTGAAAGGCGTGTTTCAGAAATGTGAGTAGATAAAAAAATCTAATCTCGTGTCTCGTGTCAACCCTTAGTCATCCCACTGCTGGGATACGGGTCTCCCCTCAATCGAAGGGGCTTAGAGCATAAGCGAGAAAGAGAAAGAGAGAAGAGCGAGTGTTTCGATTATAAGCGAGCAAATCTAAGTGCTCACAAGAGCCCAATGGCAGAATAAGTAATTTAATTAATATAAGTAATTTAATTAATAAGACGAGCTTAGTGGCGTAGCGGTCAATGACGTAGCTTCGACACCAACGCTCGTGGGTTCGATTCCCACATCTTTTTTTTTACAGTTTGTCTTAGTCTGGGTGTTTTCTATGTATCATAAGTATGTATTTACAAAAAAAAAATGTATTTACGTATGTTTATCAGTTGTCTAGCACCCATAACACAAGCTTCGCTTACTTTGGGGCTAGATGGCGCTGTATAATTTGTCTGACAATATTTATTTATTTAATTTCGTTAATTTTTCTTCTACGGATCCCTAATCATTTCTTTTGTTGCCAATGGAAGTAGTGTCGAGATCACAATCGTAAAGTATAGTGCTAGGAAGCTCTGCCGCCATGACATCGGAATGCGAACCAGCCACGGTTTCACCAATAGATTTATCTGCCTACTCATAATTTTATTACTGTTTTAAATGTTCTAAGTACTTTAATTACAATTCTGAAACATTATTATTGTAGAAAGTAAACTGGTTGGCTTTGGCTCAATTTACTTTCTATAATATTTATTAATATTGTAGAAAGTATTATTAATATTTCCAGCCATAAAACTCCATACAAAAAAACTACTACATAAACAGGCCACGTCTGTATACGTGCAAACGTGTGTGTAGATGCCTTGGGGTTGACTGAATGTTTACATAATAAAAAATAAATCATTTTACCATGGGAAAGTTCATTTGAGAATAGATTATGTACAACTAAGGACGAACTTTAGTAACACGCGACGACCAGCCCCTCGCGTGGGTTGGGTAAAAAATGAAAATTTCAACACCGTTTAATCAACAATTTTATATTACAAAGAATCGAAATAGCATAGTAAACCTTAGCATAGTTAGCCTGCAAAAAAGGATAATTTATATTGATTGTTGATTTATTTTGGACGTTGATTTATTCAAATAATGTAATTGTGGATCATGATTATTCTTTATTGCACATTACAAAAAAAAAACGTTACAAGAGTTTACGTAAGTGGTATGCAAAGGCGAGGATAGTTGAAGGATCACAGAGTTTATTACGCTAAGGAAGGACTACGGAACATCACGTGCGAAAGAGGGGGAAGCGCTGCCATTTTAAGATAATTTTAGTGCATATAACGTATTCACGTACAACACACGGCCGTGTCCATGACACAGACACACATTTTTTTAAGATCTTTGTTTTTGTCAAAAACAAAACATTTTTCGTCGTTAATTGTTTTTTTTTTTTCTATTTCAGATCGTCAATCGAGATCTAATTAAACCGCACATCAGTTTAACGGTGAGTTCAACTGCGAGTTCTAACTTCACAGATGACAAGCGCGATATGAACCTGCAACTATGTTGTTTAATAACTAATAGGCTGTGGCACTAGTAATGAGCGATAAATATCTTAATCAGAGCAGTAATATTTGTAATTAATAGAAATAGTTTGATTGCAATTACATATCTTGATAAAATGCCCTTAGGATCAGTAGTACCATTGACTAGTACACAACTATGTATCTCTAGTACCATCAATGGTACTAGAGACACTAATTCGCGATCAGTTGTACCATCATAAATATTGGTTGTATCACTTGTACCATCAATGGTACTAGTCAATGGTACTACTGATCCTAAAGGATAAAATGAGCTCATGCTTGTCTACTGCATTGTGTGACATTAAGTAGGTAAGGAAAGGGGTTTTTAAATGAAAATCGTCATGAAGTAGGTAGAAAATTAAGTAGGTAAGGAGGTTAAAAATAATAGAATTTAGACAATAATACCAGTAGATCAATTAGTTTTTCCTGCTTACTACTTCAAGAAATTAATTCGCGTACCCCTTACTGCATTGTTGTCTGCTTGGGTGCACTTATCTTAGTCACACCCCAGCCACTCTATACAAATATCGCGTCGTTAACTATTACATAAACAATTACGTCTGTGCAGAGCGAGATTGAGCGTGTGTGCGTATGGCGCCATAAAAACATTACATAAAGTATTACAGATTTGTCTTAGGCCTCTTGTACACGCTAAGAAATTTCACCGTGTCTACTGCAGATAGGACCTATTCATCATGTACACAACAAGAATTTTGTCGGATCTAGGCACGAAAACCACCGCACCGCAGCAAAACGTCGCGCGTCATGTCTAGCGCAGACAAGATTTTTTTCTTGGTCAACGCGGAAACAGTGTACACAGTTCGTGTGTAGAAACGACACGAATTCTTGCATTAGCCCGCCGACTTTTCTTAGCGTGTATAAGAGGTAAGGTCGATACGAGAGAGCGACTGAGAGTGGCTATACTGTACGTAGCGCAATTACTTATACTCTGCCTTAGTCAAACGATTACCGGGTGCACCCCTTGATAGAGTTTCGCGTACCCCCAAGGGTACGCTTACCTCTAATTGAGAAACACTGCAATAGACAGTAGTATGATTATTAGCAAAATAGCGACGTGCAATTAATAAATTTTTATTTCCTTTATTATTTTTTTAGTTCCTCATTATTTTATTTATACCATTAATTTCAAGTAATACAAACTAAATTAACTAAAAATAAACTAATCTTAAAATGAATATTATATATAAATAAAAAGAAAGGAAAGAATACATTTAATAAATTGTTAGAAAACTCTGAGATAAACTTAAAAGGTACAGACCCCGGGGCATGTAGAATGTAATTATCGTCAATAAAAAAGGGGGTTTTAAAATATAGAACAGATGTGAAAATTGCTAATCGATTTTTGTTCAGTTATCTTGAGAAATTATACAACGGGATTACAATTTTTTCGCCTAGTTTCTAAAGCAAGTGATGGAAAAAAAGTACAAATGTTGTCTGAAGGACTATTTATTTATTTTTATTGACTTTATTGACCACAAATTCTATAAGCGTTTAAAAACTGATTTAATGCTAAAACCATTTCTAATTTTAATGCTAAAACCTTCGGGAAAAGCAGAAAATCACGAATGCGGTTATAAAAAAGCAAAACAAAGCAAAAAAGACTATTAGTTAGGGCCGTAAAACTAATCATAGAAATATCGTCATAGACAGACAAAACTATGGGCAAATTTGTTAACAAATATCGCGTCAATATAGCCTTAATCATTGTCTTTAAAATGAATATAAGGAAATTTTATTGACATAATAAATGTTTGTTTTATTCAAAATTTAATGTAATGTAGGTAGTACTGCACTTATGACCCTTGACTGTACTAGAAAAAGAGAAACTTGGGCCATCATGTAAGGAAATGAGACTGATTGATACGATTTTTTCAGTCGCGTGCCATGCTGGTTTTTTTCTATGGAAAACACATTAATGTGCAAAAAGTTATGTGGCTGCGATATATAAAGTCTCTACATACTCTATTCTCATATTTGCGCTCTCATACTCCACTGCGCAAGTTCAGTTTTCGTGAAAAACTACCAATGTACACCCGGTACCCAACAAGGGTAATAAATAGATCAGATCCTTCGAATTACAGGCTTATCGCTATCCTCCCTTCTGTCGAAGCTGATGGAGCGAGCAATCAACATGCGACTCCTGGGATAACCAGACGAGCACGACTTAGTCAGCGATCGTTCGTTAGATCGCTTTCGCCACGGTCGTTCGACTGGTGACTGGTGATCGGTTCGGTCGGATCTAGTGTATCCGCTGATCTAGATAGATAGAGTATCGTATAGCGCACCTAGTATGCTTAGGGTTTCTCTAAGGCATTCAATCAAAGTTGTTGACATAGGTCTCAGAGACGGCAAGGTGAAGTGGTAGTGGGCCTCACACATCTGCTGAATCAGCGATAGCAAATGGAGGAGGAAAGTCCTCTTATGCTCCACCAAACCGCAGTTGAGCAGGGTGGTGGAGTACGCTCTAAACCCCTTCGATTGAGTACAAGCCCATATCCCAGCAGTGGGATGAATAAGGGTTGACGACGACAACGAAGTACGAACTTATGAAAACAAATGAAACGAAACAAATTGGTTCGTACGTGCGTACACGGCTTTAGGGTTGGCTATGTTCTACTTTTTCCGCCTGGTCGCCGGATCGTTATTTGATAATCGGCAAGGTGAAACACATGATGGTAAGGCCTTCGGCTTCAAAGATAATAAGCTACTTACACTTCAAAACATATCAAAGCACAAGGCGTAAGATACATTATCTACCCGACAAAGGCTTAGCACTAATCCAAATCCTTTCTAACGTTTACGCCATAGATGTGGAGGTAGCATTTCCATCAGGGCGATCAGATAGTCCGATTTGGTTTCCATGACAACAGAAGTGCAAACGCGGCTCTTTTGATTTAACACTTGCCGTTTTTGTATCGTAAATAATGGTGGCAACACTCGGTGGAATTGGCGATGCCGTGTATGGGAGTCGGGCACCTGCACACTTGCGACTAATAAATTAAACTTTTACCAGTTCAAACCATTTTGGGACTCGCTCGACGTTGTGTTAAAGGGTCCTATTTTATTTATACAGTTTTTAATTAGCGACCCGCCCCGGCTTCGCCACTGTGGGAACCAAAAAACACATGAGATAAACCGGAAGACATTCTCTAAATGATAGTGAAAACTGCATCCAAATGCAAGTGCTTTAGGAGAAGTTAGAGAATAAACAGACAAAGAGATGCGAAAAGCGACTTCATCGTAGTATGTACAGTTATGCATAATTATAGAAGAACGGATTATTTACACGAGTGGTACCTACTTTTGACAGTTACTTTGACATTTAATGATTTTAATAATTACGTGTATGTATGTCAGGTATATAATTGATAAAATACTGAAATTAACAATTATGAATGAGGAAATCCAAAATTTTATTACTTTATAATAAAACTTTCTAACGAAAGAAACGAAACCCACACAGCTTTTAGGTTAATTCAGGTATTTAATTGATACCCTTACTCAAAAGCAGAATATTTTTTTATTGTATGTACTTATAATTAGCTTCCTATTCCATAATAATAAAAAATATTCATCAAATCTGATTAGTAAAAATGCTTAGGAAAAAGTTAAGCGTGGCATACTTTCAAGTCAACACATGCATATAAAATGTAAGTGTTGACTTGTAAGTTTGAAAGCAAAATAAGTTGGTTAAGTTTACGCATACCCTAACAGTGTGTTAAAGACAAAATTATGCCCGAGATAGTAAAATGATATAGCCTTAGGCCGATTACAAATTTACGCGCACTCGAACAAGGAACATGTTCAAACAACGAGCGATTTCTCTGCGGAATCTTGCTGTGGAATACTCGCGACTTTGATGTGGGTGTGCAGATTGCCTGATAATGCAAATTGCAGGCAACATCTTACTTTGTCAGTAATCTGATCGTTTTAGTCAATGGCATTTTGTAAATTTATTAAGAGGACTTACACTTTGTATAGTAATCCTAAATATAAAGGGATATTGCTATGGCATCTCCACAAATGTAAAGAGTAGACGAATGAAATATGACTTGAAATCGGAACTGATAAAAAAGAATACTCTATTAATGGACGCCTCCCCCTCCTACCCCAGAAATAATTTATATGGCAGAACAACGGTAATGTTTGTTAGCTAGTATTTATATATAATAGAAAGATATATGTACCCAATTAATTAATAATACCTTTTTTATAATATATAATAGAAAGATATTGGGAATGAATGAATAATACTTGTTTTACAGTACATGTACGATAATTTTTACCCAATCATTACAGTATAATGGCACAGTACACAAATTCAAACACCACTAGAAATCTAAAACAGCCAGTAGGATAAACCAGCAATAAAACATTCAATTACACTGTAGAAATTCAACTCATTTTCTGCGTCTTTTTGCTGGCAACACTATTTACCACCCGTCGCGACCGACGATTGGAAAACAGCGTTTTATCGACGAGAATTACGTTTTAAGTGGACATTTCGACGTACACCATCCGTATGTATACTAGAAAAGCCGTTAAGACAACTGAGTGAGAAAATAAAAGCAATAAAATCGTTTTTGAATGGCACTTCTTGCGAGTTTTTGCTGGCAACACCAATTTACCACCCGTTGCGAGCAGCGATTGAACTGAATTCTCTCGATTGTAATTTTTAATTGATTGTTAATCGATTTATTTGGTATTGTTTCGAATGGTTTAGTGATTACATTTTCTTTATGGCTTAATAATTAATAATTAACTGTAAGTACAGTACAGTTTATATTAAAAAACATCCTATAGTGATCTAATGTCGTTCCGCCCAATAGGTGTACAGGATTGTATTTTTGATTCTCATTTTACAGAGCATGGACTCTAGTGTTGTTAAAAGGCTCAAGCTTCATCCTCCATGACTTGGCTCAATTGAAGGCTCGAGCCCTATTGCCAAGGTTTGAGTTGCAACTCAAGTTGTCTGTTCAAACTAGAGTCGAAAACTCGAGTTCTCTTTGCAAATAATAATGTATGAAAAAAAACTCAGCTCGCAACTCGAGCTATTCACATTTTGTGATAATGTTCAGTTACATAAGATTTTTTTAAATTAAATATATTAACTGATCATAAAATAGACTTATTTTTAAAAAAATAGTTCTTGACATATTACGTTTCGTTACAGCTGCACATGTATTGAAAGTTGAATAGAACAAAATTTATTTGATACCGAATACGAAATTACATTACAATATATAATAATTATTTTAAACAACATTTTATAGACTTTGAAGCTTCGACTTGAGTCTTAAAGCCTCGAGTTGTTAAGCTAGAGCTGAGAGATTTCTATGCTTGGCTAGAGAGTGATTAAGGCATGAACCTTAAGAGCTCGAGTCTTCAAAGTTCACGGGCCTTTAGAGCATGAGCGTTGGGCTCAGAATTCGAGCGCTCGATGCTCATTTCTTACAACACTGATGGACGCTCATTGTTCATCGCAACAGAAAGGTGTGAGTGAAGTATTTGGGGTGCAAGCAGCTCACCAGTACCTTTGAATGAAAATCAACCTCTCTTACACTCTTATAATCTCTAGTAATACACCCTGCTGATAGGCTAACGAGGCCCTGCTGTATCAAAAGGTACAGTGTACTGTAATAGCACAGTCTTAAGATTACATACAGTCAGATGACTTATGTACTTGCGCGGAGCAACGATGGGGGGGACGCGGGGAAGCGAGCGGCAGAGTCGGCGAGCGCAATGTCCGTTAGTTTGCGCTCTCTAATCGGAAGGGATGTATCTTAAAGTAACTTTAATATAAAGAAAGGGTGTAAGTGGTACTCGTAAAGAATTATTCACGTTCATAATGAATTTGTTCTGTTTTTAAATGTAAATCTATATCTACTACTGCGATGAACTGGAAGTAAGTTTAATGCAACATTTTTGAATTTAATGTTTTGAAAAATGTTGAGTTTAAAACACGGCCCTATATGTTGTCCGTTAAAGTTTCCACTGAAATTGTATATTCGTATGAGAATCTATTATAATTATAGTAAAATTTAATATCAGAACTCTAAAAATATCAAAAGTAAAATTAATAGAAAATATGTATCGGTTACGCATTTATGATTTTTTTAATGATGATGACTAAATAATTTTAGGGTTCCGTAGCCAAATGGCAAAAACGGAACCCTTATGGATTCGTCATGTCTGTCTGTATGTCACAGCCACATTTTTCCGAAACTATAAGAACTATACTGTTGAAACTTGGTAAGTAGATGTATTGTGTGAACCGCATTAAGATTTTCACAACAAAAATAGAAAAAAATAAACAATAAGTTTTGGGGGTTCCCCATATCTAGAATTGAAACTCATATTTTTTTTTTTTCATGAAATCAATACTTGTGGGGTATGGATAGGTGTTCAAAAATGATGATGAGGTTTCTAATATCATTTTTTTTCTAAACTGAATAGTTTGCGCGAGAGACACTTCCATAGTGGTAAAAAAACACATGACCCCCGCCCCCCTAAAATAATAGAATGATAAAACTAAAAAAATATAATGATCTACATTACCATGCAAACTTTCACCGAAAATTGGTTTGAACGAGATCTAGTAAATAGTATTTTTTTAATACGTCATTAATCGTAACTTTTAAATTATGTTACTTGCTGCTACGGACCCTTCATGGGCGGGTTCGACTCGCACTTGGTCCCTTTTTTGTCTTTTAAATTAAATAATTGAGTACATATACAAAAATTTGAGTAGTTTTTGTTTTGTCAACCCTGACTCTTGATCAAGTCTCTGGCCGTAGGTATGCACAGTGGCGGCACGCATTCAAGAACAAAGGAGTCATATTACTGGTAGGATACCTCTTAATACTGTGGTAATAGGCACTGAGGAAGTACCTTCGCTTCACAGAATACCATAGCCAAATAACAATTCCAAGAGGGTTGTTATGGTGGTTCTTAACAAGTGGTGAGCAGTTTTCACTCCTGAAAAAATTGGTTCTCTGTCGAATATTCTAATTCCTAATAAGCATAGTATAAGTATTAGCATAATAGTGACGTGTATCTAATAAACTGTTAGAAAATTGTGCCATAAATAGAAGATTGTTAGCAATATGGTAGACTTGTTAAATAGGTAACGGGGTCTGTAGATTGTAATTATTATCAATAAAAAACACGTCTGCAATTGAGATTTAGACATTTTTTTATAGAATTGTTTAATGTGTCTTGTTATTAGTATTATTTATGTTCAGGTTTCAATTTCACTTTGTTTTAGAACATTTTATTAAATGTTCTAGGTACATAGTTTAATAAAATGTTCTATAAATTGTAAATAATTTATTTAGTAAATAAAGAAGAGCACCTCTCTTATCTCATTACCAGCACATTTCTTACCTCAAGTATTTTACTTAAAAGGAAACCTTAGTTATGTTTTATGTTAAAACAAATTGTTTACAGTTTTTTTTTTTCATTTATAAAATAATATTTTGATATTTATTACTCTCGTCAGAGTCCAGATTCTATATTTTTTTATAAACCACTAAGCTGACAAACAACTACACGGCCCCGCTGCTGGAAAGCAGTTACCGCAGCTTATAGACGCCTGCAACACCACGGGCATCACATACGCGTTGCCGGTCCTGTAAATAACTCTTGACGGATTTCGAAGAACCCGATGTAGTAGTCTCCTGGGGAAACCTCGACAGGCAGTTCATTCCACAGCTCGCTAGTACGTGGGAAAAAACCTCTCTGGGACCGCACAGTATGTGACCACTTCGGCTCTAATGTACGAGGATGAATTCCCTGTTGATGGCGGTACGACTGTAGAAGGAGGCCGTAGGCATCATGTCAATCAACTCCTCTGAACACACCCCATTGTGCAATCGGTGAAACATACAAAGGGATGCAAAGTTTCTTCTTAGACTTTAAGGTTCCAAACCGTCTGTCAGTTTGAAAACGTCTACAATCCCCAAATAATTTTAAACTAAACAATACTATTTTACCCTGAAATATTCATTTAAAATGCTGCCTGGTTTGCAAGATTATACGACCTACTACATCCAACAAAACAAGAATCTGACCTCACTTCTAATAAAGTTGAATAATAATAAAATACTAATAAATGGCCAGCATTACCAACATAGCGAAGAGGGTCGATCTCCATGCAAAACCTAAGTTATAGGAACACCGCGGACGCAAATACTAAGTAATGTGTAATGCATAGACGTATTCAAGTTATTCAACTAATATTCTGATTCTTGAATAGGGTTGCCAGATCTGAAATTATATTTACTTTTAATTTGTCTCGGTAAAGTACGAATGCAACTTTGGGGTGTAGTGGTTATACTTAGCCTATACCAACCTCAACTGCGCGTGTTCAAAGTAAGCAAAGCGCCGGCCCCGTGATGGTGGTTGTTGTGTACCAATGAATGAATGAGATTTTTAGGAAGACAGAAGATACTGCAATGACGGCGGGGTGACGCATGAAAGCGATACTTTATGTTGGCAGCGTCTATACGCTATGATGTCTATGCCTCCCCAACCCGTCTAGCCAGCGTGGGGAGTGTAGGCCAAATCCTCCTTCCGTCTAGGACGGATGAGAGAGAGTCGTGCTCCTGTAGTGAATACCAAAATGGGCCTGATGATGATGATGATACGCTATGATTGCTTTAAATGGGCCGCTTGTCTTCCACTCAAACAAGTAAAAAAAATCCACTCGATTATTTTTCTATTTAATGGACAAGTATGTTAAATCCACCCGATCCATCCAGTATATTCTTCTTATATCTAGTATATTAACAGACCTTAAGGTACGGTTCACCTAAGAAAAAATAAACGGTCATATACAATAGCGTTCCACAAACTTTTTGTGTTTAAGGTACATGTAGGAAAAAAAATGTTTGGAGGAGCGGAGGTACACCGTAAACGAAAATCAATTATTATTTGTGTAAGATTCCTTATTTTTCCGAACACACCAACTAATGACCACGGTACACCAGTGTGCCGCGGCGGCACACACTTTGCGGAACACTGATATAAAAAAAGTCTCTCTTTTTTTTTGTTTTTCAAAAAATTTGAGCGTATATGGTGAAAAGTTTTTACCTGACCAGCAACATGTGCATTATACTTGTTATTATCGTAATTAACTAGTCCGTAATGGACTTAAGTTCTTGTTTCTTACCAAAATGGTAGAAACTTCCAGAAATTGGCAACCCTGCGAGTCGAAGTTCAGCAAACAAGCGTTAATTTACAACAATAAGGCGTAAAGTTTCCGTAAACGGCTCAATTGGAGCCAAGTTCGCATTCAAATGTGGTGCTAGAAGGAATTATTTAAGATATACGCCCAGCGATGTTGTGTAGCTTCGCGATGTCTTTAATCTTTATTTACTTACATAGATGTTGCCAGATTTTGAAGATTGAGTAATTGTTTTTTACATGGATTAAAATACGGATGTAATGATGATGTACGGAGGCTAACTACCACATTTGAGCCAAAGCCAACCTCATCTGCCCGAAGTGTACCCAGCTGATTTACTAACGAGGCTCTAGCAAAAGAAAGATAGTGCACAGCGTAATTTTAAGCTACCCGACTGTGCAAGTAGGTACCTCCACCTCACCGAATACCGCAGCCAAATAACAATTCCTTTCAGCTTAACCCTTTCATATCAGGCGGGCAGTATACTTGTTTACTACCCAATTATAAATGCATGCATCAAGAAATGTGTAAGTGACTCGCCTTCATCTTTAGAGCAAAAGCCAACTTCGCCTGCAACCACGTGGTGCACTGCTAACGAACACAAGACATTTATCAATGCACAGCTCAAACCACTGGATGGATCGGGTGGAAATTTGTCACACAAGTCCCGTGGGAATTTTCTAAAATCTTCTCTTAGCCTACATCACAATATCTACCGTTATTGGAAATTTCAACCCGAACAGTGTGGTAGATCAGTACGTAACGGTTACCATTTATATAGAAGGAGAAGATCATATTGATTAAATATCAATAAAGTTCCTGATTCGCTTGAAATATTTTAGTTTCTAGCTCTGGTTTCTTATAGTCTAATCAATAATATATACACTAAACATTTATCAGAAATAAATGTGCAGTCAAATAGCGCGTACCCAATGCAAATCGAATCAGTCATTTTTGAGAATGGAGGAACATGAAGATCCCTGACGTAATTTTAGGCATGCCCCTGAATCCGGGAATGAATAAAGAAATAATACAAAGACGAGCTGAAAAGGACATTGATTCCAGAGCCGTAAAGTTATTTCATAAAAAAAGAAGTAATCGTTGACCACATCGCGAACGCCGAACATACTCTAATAAATGATTGACTAGTAGATAATGGTAATATTGAACCAAAGTTATTTCTTATGCCTACCATCAACCTATCATATCGATACGATTATTTCTAAACTAATACTAACTTTTAAACTTTCACGTAGCTAGATTTTTTTTGGGGTGTAAGTGGTTTATCAACATCTTTGAAACAAAGCCAACTTCACCTGCACGTAGTGACTGACAAACGAAGCTCTGGTGAAAAGAGAGGTAGGGAGCGTAATTGTACCTCCACCTCACAGAATACCGCACCCAAATAACAATTCCCTTGAGGGTTGTTGTGTTCCTGTGAGTGAGTGAGGTCACCAGAAAAGAAGGAGATGCTGCGTTGGCAGAGCGGGGGTGGCGGCGCGCAAGTGATATATTATGTTGCGAGCGTTAATATGGCTACGGTAAACGCTTCACATCAGGCGGGCCGTATGCTTGTCTGCCACCCGATTTTTTTAATACTACATAAAAAAAAATACATAATAACTTTCACGTGGCTAGATTTATGAAAATAACAACGGGAATTAACACGATCATCATCATAAGGGTAACATACCTTTATTATTGCCTGACGTTTCGACCAGGGGTCCTACCGCTTAAGCTGAAGCCGATTACTATCGGCTTCAGCTTAACAAATATTTTAAGCTTAGTCGGAAGAATAGTAGGGTTTGTAACAGCTGGGCTAAACATAATAGGCTATTTTCCTATGTTTAAAAATTGTATAAATTATTTAAAAATATCGTAAAATACACAAACTATAAAGATCTGCAAACTTTCATTCTAATATCTTCAGTCAGACTTTTTTCAGCGTCGATCAAAGTTTGGCGGGAAAGTCCATTTTAAAAGTAAGAAATTATTAAAAAATAATATTTTTATTGGAGAAGCAATAAAAAATGCTATAACTTTTATTATGATACTAATCACATAAACGTAATATTAAACATAGCTATCGTACAAATTTCTGATTTGATGCATGCAAAATACAAACCTGTGACGTCATACGTCGGTAGTCTTTTTTATGGAGCGTTTTCGTTACAGTCTAAAAATTGTGATTTTCAAATTACCATATCTCGAGAGATTTTTGTGCTATCGAAGTAATTCTTTCACCTATGGTTATATTATGGAGACGTCCCTACATATCAAACCGAAAAAAATGTTAGTCAAATAGCCTATTACCATCAAGCAGTAGTTTCATTTTAGCAATCAAAAATCCGGTGGCAATCGGCTTCAGCTTGGGCGGTAGGACCACAGGTCGCACCGGCCGTAGTCACAGGCTGACTGTCTCAGTAATATGCCTAATGTAAATATGCACCCTTATGCATGATCGCGTTAATTCCCGTTGATATTTTCATATTTCTTAACTAAACAGGATATTAAAAAACTGATTACTAATCTTGAAAGTGGTTTACGAGCCAAATTACGTTCAATAAAGCTTTAAATAAATAATTACTGATTAGTAAATACCCTATGTAAATTGTGTCTCCGTACAGTGCAAATAAAGCATAGAAATCCAACTACCTACAGTACTTCAAAATGCTAATTCCTTGCGATTGTGAACCGATACACCCAATGGGCCACTCGACCGAGATAACATCATTATATGGCGATTAAACAGTTTAAGGCTGTAATTATTGCTTTATCGACCCCGTTTATAAGGAACAGGACATTTTATGGTTTGTTAAGTGCTCGTAGAGATGTCAATGACGTTGAAATTTTACAGAATAGTAAGAATGCAGAAGGGTCTTTGAATTGTACTATTAATAAATAATAAATAAGCCATCTAGTCCCAAACTAAGCAAAGCTTGTACTACGGATACTAGATAACTGATATATACTTAAATACACTTTTTTTTGTAATTATATGTATATAATTACAAAAAAAGACATATACATAGAAAACCCCCCAGACCAAGACAAACAGACATGTTCATGCACACAAATGTTTATCTTGTGCGGGAATCGAACCCGCGACCTCGGAGTCAAAGTGGTTATTGCTAACCATTGGACCATCAAGCTCGTCAAACTATTGCATTAGATAGATAGATAGATAGATAGATACGTTTATTACAAACTACAGTCACACACATACAAAAATCAAATTAAAAAAATAACAAGGAGTTACATTCTGTGTTCTGCTACATAACGTATAGGATCTACGTTATGTAGCAGAACACAGAATAAAAGATGTGTGTGTGTGCTGCAGCAAGCAAATGGCCACAGCTCAGTGCGACTTTTTGCACATTGTGCAAAAAACACTGATTTTCAGCTGTCGCCTGATGGGCGCGCGCGCGACCGAGCAACAACTATAGAGAAAAATGTTTATGTGTCTTGCTTGTGTGCGTGTGTCTGAGTGCACAGTGGAAGTGGATTAACTGTGAGTCAGCGGTATCCGATCACATCAATAGTCAACGTGTACGTGAACAAGTAACGCATACAAGAGTAGCAATAACTTTATTAATACCTATATCTGAATACAGAAATTAATTAAATGAATAGAATTAGATGAGAATTTAATAAGTATGTAATAATAATAACAATAGTAAGGGATAATAATTAAAATTGCGATATAATGGTAAAAAAATAATAATATACAGGCCAGTCAACAACAACTACCGCTACCGGAATCGCTTTGGAATGCCTATCTTTTGGTTTTCTAAGAGGTAAGACTTCAAATGTTTTTTAAACGTAACAAGATAGGTAAAGTGCCGAATTGGAGGTGGTATATTGTTCCAGCATTTTGTAGCCTGGTAACGGAAGCTGCCGGTGAATGCCACAGTCCTGTGTTGTTGCACAGATAATTGAGATCTGATGTGTCTGGTGCCGTATTTATTATGGCAAGTCGAAAATTTTAATTTGGAATAAAGATATTCGGGTCTATGAAATTTTAGTACTCCAAATAGAAGTGTTGCCAGGTGAAGTTGTCTGCGGGACTCCATATTAAGGATAGAGGCATTGTTTAAAAAAGGTGATACATGGCTTCGTGGTGGGACATTAAAACAGTATCGACAACAAGCATTCTGCACTCGTTGTATTAATCGCTCAGTTCTACACAGCAAACGTGGTCCATAAACTATATCCCCATAATTTAATCTCGACAAAACCAAGGAGTCGCACAACCGAACTCGCACCTTCTCTGTCACCAAGTTGCGAATTTTGTATAATATCTTCAGGCGGTAAAAACAATTTTTAACTATAGATAGTACGTGGCCCTCAAAACGCAGTTGAGCATCCAAAGTTATGCCTAGATTTTTTGCTTCTACTACCTGCTCAACGGTGTTAGAAAGTATTTTCAGAACAGGGTTTTTACCGCTTATGTTGTCCACCTGCATTTTCGAGCCGAGCACCATATATTTAGACTTTTTTGGATTCAGAAGCAGAGAGTTGCTAGTAGACCAGCGAGAAATACTGTTCAGGTCCTCGTTCATGTTCTCTGCAGCTTCAGACAATCTTTGTGGGGTCACAGAGATATATATCTGAACATCATCAGCATACAAGTGATATTTGCAATGTTTAATGACTTTCGTGATATCAGCACTATAGATGATGAACAGAATCGGACCAAGAATTGAGCCCTGAGGCACCCCACGAGTCACTGGCTGTGACCGAGACATAAGGTTAAGACCATCATCCCGCTTAAGCCTCACGGCTTGCGATCTACCAGCAAGGTAGCTTCTGAACCAATTCACAGAGTGAGTGTCCAGTCCGTAGAAAGACAATTTGGAGAGTAGAAGGGGAATATTCAGACCGTCGAAAGCACGAGAGAAATCTAAAAGTGTTAAAATAGTGCCACGACCACAATCATTAAATTTTGTACTTTTCATCAACATATCTGTAATATCTATAATTCAAGAGGCTACCAATAACTTTGTATTATACGTATTGTATAATTTTGTAACAATAATAATACGCCACCTATTTTGAAGTGAATAAATACGTCTTTAAAATTGATTGCCATAAACAATAATGCAATTCAATAAAACGAATAATGATTAAAGTGGGGGACAGAGTCTGGTATTATAGCTACATATCTATCATCTACATCCAAAATTCAATCACACCTCTGGATAGATGAAGGATCAAAGAATTTATTGCGTTAACATCGTGTGCGGGGGAAGGGGAAGCGCTGCCATTTTGAGATAATTTTAGTGCGTATAACGATTTCACGTACAATACACGGTCGTGTCCATGGCACAGCTACATCCCATTTCTTATCATTGTTTCTCTTTTAAAGATTGTCTGGAAGAGATTGCTTTTAGCGATATGAGCCCCTTTTATACTTTTCAATTTTGCAAGTTTCTTGTACGTATCTTTGTCATATTGGTGCAATAAAGTTAATTATATTCTATTCTAAACTCCGAAGGAATATTGGGTAACTTATCGTTTTTTACTTCTGGGTGATCCGAAGACCTATTTTCCCTTATCCCGCCCTCCCATATTCATCAAAGAACCTCTCGTGCCGGCTTGCGATCTTATAGTGTCACTGCTACAAACATTTGCTCGCGTACTAATAAATTCGGCAACTCCTCCTCAAAATCTTTTTCGTACCATTAAAAAGTGGAACGCACTGCCGGCGCATGTATTTCCCCCTTCTTATAATATCGGATCGGAAGCGTGAAGTAGCCTCTTTTTTTTATATACTACGTCGGGTGGTAGACAAGCACACGGCCCGCCTGATGTGAAGCGGTTACCATAGCCATATTAACGCTCGCACATAAAATATCACTCACGCGCCGCCACCTCCGCTGCCATTGCAGCATCTCCTTCCCTTCTGGTGACTTCACTCACTCGCGGGAACACAACAGCCCTCAAGGAAACCGTTATTTGGCTGCGGTATTCTGTGAGGTGGAGGTACATTCCCCAGTCGGGTAGCTTACAATTACGCTCTCTACCTCTCTTTTCTCCAGAGCTTCGTTTGTCAGTCAGCAGGGTGCACCGCGTGCAGGTGAAGTTGGCTTTGGTTCAAAGATGTTGATGAACCACTTACACCTCAAAATTACACACCTCTTGCGGGCCAGCATGGCAATGGCAACTGGCAGAACACCAAGATCTCTTGTCCGTTGCCGATGTGATTTGGGCTTGTCTTCTCGCTTTACATCAGGCGACGTGAAGCCATTATGCTGAGCTATTATAAAAAAAATCACCCGTTGGTACGAATCTGAAAAAAAGTAAGAAAAATATTTTTTATTCGACGCTGGATGCCAAACAAACTTACGGTCCGCATGATAATAGCGATTACCATAGCCATTAGACGCTTGTAATGCATACAACATTGCAAATGTTCTGTTTTGTGATGTAAGTAATTCACCACCTTCTTTAGAACAACACTCCTTGTATTGCAAGCATCCATATGCTGCGATGTTTTTATCAGACGGTCCACGTGCTTTCTTGACATCCAACGTAATTTAAAAAATGACGTAGTAGATTGGTGGGGGGGGGGGGGGCAGCTTAGAACCTCGGCTCGTTAGCTACGTATAACCGGGGGAGAAGATGTACGTCTTTTTTTTTTAAGAGAGGGGGGCAAACGAGCATGTTGGTCACCTGATGGAAAGCACCACCGCCCATGGAGATAAGCAACACCAAAGGTTCACCGATCTGCAGCCAGCCTATACTCCTTCCTTCCTTTCTTTCTGATGACCTCACTCACTTGCAGGAACACAACAACCCTAAACAACCATATACACGTATGTATGTATATCTGACGTTTTGTGCTCTCGTTTAGATTTCTTTTTATTATTTGATTTCTTCTCGTGAGATTGTCTTGATAAGGAAAGCAAGAAGTCTCCTAAATACCTCTAGTAATTAATGGATCTTTCTCAAGTGAATCTTACGAGCAGCCAACATTGCAAAACATCTAGAACACACTCACCTGCAGCTGTGAACACATGTACCTGTAGTAAACTGCGCGAGCTCGTGTGCCGTGTGACCGATACATATCGCCCAATGATTGATGCAAACGCCCATTTGCCAGACTTGTTTTATCTAACTTGTGTGGCCAGAAAATCAGCGATAATGTTGCTAATATGTGACACATTAGAACTAAATAAACATGAATATCAAACCATCAATAAACTCGTTTTACTGAATTGGACGAAGATAGCAATTAGTAATTGTATGCCCAGGAGGTGGAACACAGAACTAGATTGTTAAGATTACTACATGTATGTCATGCCTGTTGTTCACTAGATTTACTTTGACGTAGTACGTGTTACTTTTTATTTCATTTAGTAGTCGAGTTACATTTTGTAACGTTTTCTTTTTTGACAAACGAATACTCTTTAACACCATTAATTAACCTCAATATTACTTTAATCAATTGACAACGTCATCAATATGTACCTACATATGATAAAGTAATTAATTTTTGGCAACATATTTTTCTATCCACTTAGTATTGGGTAATTTAATAAAAATCTTGATATTTATTTTTCTTAATGGAAATGAAAATATTCATACGATGTTTAAAATTTTAATTGGAAACTATTATAGGTATGATTTTTTTTAATTAAAAAAATATTTTATATTTTCGCTGAAATTAATTACCCAACCCACTCGCCGTTTTCGTGGCCCCGCGATAGAAGGCATCGATACACAGGCAGCCAGCTACATTCTGTTCAAATCGTGATTAATGTGACGTCTGCAGATGTTAACTCCCGGAACTGACCACAGACCGAGCACTGCAATTATCATCTTCCTTCTTTACATACATTCTTTGTATAGTCTGTCGTATCTTAATGTATTCAACTGAAACTTTGTAAGTTGTTGTTGATGTAGATAAAGATTATATTTATATAAATATATGTTAATCTTTTCTGTGCCAAACCGCTGACCGGTGGAATAGACTGCCTGAAGATGTATTTGCTGCTCCACATGTGTACGATATCTGGTCCTTCAAAAGAAAGTGAAGAAAGCTTAGATGCACCTTCTAAGCCGGCATAGTAGACCCGACGAAATGATATGAAACGCGTGATTTTGTCGCTTCCATTCATGGACTCCGGTGTCCTGCGGTCCATCGAACATGTGCTGATTGTCACATACCGTGTCCCAATAAAAAAAAAGTTTAAAGAAATACCTGAGAAAATGTGAAATAATTGCCACTACAACGATTTCTTTTTTCATATAAAATATTCCGACATTTATTAGATGTAGAACATAAAAATAAATATTTTATAAATATCTTAATAAAAAAACTGTTAAATTCTCTGGATTTCTCAGTAATCTGCCCAAATTCCGCGTGTTCAGGTGCAATCTAACTACTCAAGAATGATTTAAGTCTTTTATTATATCAAATAAGAATTAAGACATCGTAAGCTATAAAAATTGGAAATGGTAGATGTTATAATATGCTGTAAAATCATAGCAATAGTGACAGCAATACTGTTAGGCGGTCGTTATCTCATTTACAAAATCCACGCGGAAAAAGTCGCTAACATAGCTTGTATGTAATGTTCCAAGTCGAAACAGTGTCAAGAACTTAGAGTGTACATAAGCAATTACGAGAATTGCCCCTCTGCTTACGCTCGGCGGAATAAACTATAGGCGTGCACTCTATAGCATTTGTATACTCTAAGGTCTTAACCATAACTTGTTAAATATCTACATCGTTAAATGATATTCGCAACTCCTCTCACGTCCCTTTCAAAGATTACCACTAATTTTTTCCAACGTCCTATCCAATCAAAATCATTATTCAGACCACAGCAATTCATTAAAACCCACATCTACCCAATTAAGTGAGGCCAGGGGAGAAAAAGCGACATTCCAGATTAACTATGACGTTTCTTCCCGGCTTATCTCAAATCGTATTGATGAGCCGAGTTATTATTGACATGTCCCATGCATATATGGAGTTCGCGTTCCTTATATTTCCGTAGGTGTTTATGTACGCTATTATAAAATAGTGTTGTAGTGTCTATATGTACGTTAGTAGATATACTTTTCTGACGGTATCATATTAAATATTTTTTTAAAAAGCTTTTTAGATGATAAATAAAAGAACTTTTCCCTTAAAAGACTGACAACGGATCGGCGACCCCTTGACGTTTTTGATTAGTATGGTCGGTGGTGATTGCTTTCCATCATGTGACCCATACGGTCGCTTGCCCCCCTCTCAAGTAAAAAAAACTAAATAGTTTACTTATTGTGTTCAACTTGTTAAGACCTTTCATTTGATACCATAATAATATTATTGTTATGAAATTAGAAATCGCTATTTTGCGGTGGTCGCCATATTGGATGCCATAATGGAGGCAAAATTTTGGTATGTAATAGTGCATTGTCACCAACAAGATGGTCTGACCAGGTGAGGGGGCCGCCTTCTTTTCTAAATTCTATCAGGCAGTGAGGGCCACTTCGGACAGGAATCGATGGAAACAGATTGTCCGTTCGCGAGGTTCCTGTGACCACGATCCTCAGCAATGAGGGACCGAGTGAAGAAGAAGAAGTGCATTGTCACAAGGACCAAACGAATATGCCGAATTTCAACTCAATCGGACACTGGGAAGTGGCTCAAATTTAATTTTCAGAATTTGATTACAGTCACCGTAACTGGTGAAACTAAATTACAAGCTTGTAAAGTGTTAAATATAATTATTACCTTACTACAGAAAAACGAATATAAACTTACCAGTTTATTCACTTAAAGACTTTTTAAGCAATATCTGGTATTTTTTTCGAAGTGTTTCCCTAACAATGTCCATAGAAACGAGGCCATTGTTTGAACCCTGTTCATCAAATTTAGGAAAACTGTTGTCAAATCGAGGTCGATTTATCCAAATTAATGTATTAAATAAACAATATAATTAGTTTTTTCGTCCGAATTGGAATGGTCTTTCATGATATATACTAAATACAGTGTAGTACTTTCTGGAAATCGAAGAGAAAAAATTAAGCAATTTTTTACAATATCGGGGCACGTTCAGATACGGCCTCTGGGAAAATCCGTTTCTAAAACACCAAGTCTTAATCGGTCTACGAAACTATAAATTTTTGGCGTAGGAAGGATAGACAAAAGACGAGGAGAAAACGAGAAAATTGTGAAAAATAGAAAATGGAACTAAAAATTACAAAAAAAATTCAAACGTATTCAAGAACATACGTAAGTATATGTATATTCTTTTTTATGTATGTAGATATAACTCCTATCTGTAGCGATGTCAATAATCTTTCATTTTTTATCTGTGTACATATCAGTTTAACTCATTGAATTAATACGTACTGTCGTTTCACTACCTCGAAATAACAGCCGATTGGAATCTTCTGAGACGTCAATCGACTCCTATTTCGATACCTGTGCCACCATCGATGTAAAAGTGCCTCAAGCTATATGTAAACGTATGAATAATATAATAAGCTTGACAGCTTGACGTTTGTAGCGTTGGCTGTTTTAGAAAAACGAGGTTGTACATTGGTAATGCTGAGATTTGCTAGTACCGAGTTGCAGACGCGGAACTATATTTTCCAGACCCTACTCAATATATACACTCGAGGCTCATTAGGTATGCAACTAGAGATGGGCGAAATGCCGGGCGAGGCGGGGGCTACGATAAATTGCCAAAAGTGCCAAAAACGGGGCATTTATACTTATTGTAAATTTATCGTAAATGCATTTTGCCCATCTTCAATAAGTATAAATGCATCTTCAATAAGTATGATTTCCAATAAGTATAAAATTTTTGGCGCTTTTGGCAATTTATCGTAACCCACGCCTCGCCCGGCATTTGGTCCATCTCCAATCGCGACCCATTCTTATCGGCAATCTGTATAATTCGGTATTCTTTAGAATACTTAGGCATTCTATAAAAATTAAGCAAAATATAGTAAAGTAATTAATTTCATTGAATACCTGGGCGGGCATTCTATACAATGTCGAACGCTTATCCAGAAATGTCTTCCGCGATCCTCGATGCCAGAGAAGCTATTGGGCTATGAGGTCGTCATTTTATTTATTTAAAAACTTTAGTGACCACAAATCACATAAGGGTACAAAAGGCGGACTTAACGCTAAAAGCATTTTCTACCAGTCAACCTTTGGAACAAGCAGAAAATCACAAATGTGGTAAAGCAGCAAAACAAAACCAGATCTAAATAATAAAATGTAATACTAATAAAATAGTATTAATTATAATTACTGCAGAAAAAAAAATAAACATACATAGCATAATTATATAATTAATAAACATACATAGAAATACATAAATACAGCGATGATGATGATGATGATTTAGAGCTTAAATAAATTATTCATTAATGAAATATACAATATAGGATTTATGAAAATTACGGGTATTAACCCGATCATGCATATACCTTTATTATTACCTGACGTTTCGCGGTTGCCAGGTTGCACCGGCCGTGGTCACAGGCTGACTGTCTCAGCTAATTCCCGTTGTTATTTTCTTAAATCATGCAATGCGAAAGTTTAAAAGTTAATATATTTTTTTTAAACATTTGATTCGACCTAACTAGATTTGCCTACTCTGGGATAATTCGTTTTCTCATAACAACGCCGAGAAAAGCTCGGTCACTTAGATATTTTAATTTATAAAGCCATATAACGTTCGATCAATGAATACTAGAATTAGATGCATAATCAACACTCAAAAAACGTTCTCACCAAAACGGGGGGCCTACCGCCGAAGCTGAAGCCGATTACAATCGAATATGTTGATTCGAAAAATAGGTCTTACGTATTGACAAACATCTTCAGGTCAGTCGGTAGAGCTCCAGGGTTTCTACTAACTAAGCTAAACACAATTACCCTCAATCTAAGCTAAAGTTTGATAATTGCAATCAAAAAATCTGATCGTTCGGTTTTCGGTGAAAACGTTTTTTGACCTCCTATATGACGATCTGGAAGCTCTTTTACTACGTTAGTACTATTACTTATACTTTTACTAAGACATATTCGAACGCTTCATATGTGACATTATTTTCAAATGAATTATGTCTTTGTCTGAACCTCGGTTTTATATAAATGACTTGTACTAGTATGAATTGTAAATCTTAAACCGAAAGCGTAAGGGCGAATTTACAATGCATGTTATGGAGTTGTAGTTTCTTTAAATATTGCTCATAAATAAGTGAAATTCTTACTAAGTACTATTATTGACATGACAACGTCTTATAATTCGATGGAGCCGGCTGCACGCACGAAAAAACATGACGTATGCGGCGTTACCTCGCTCTGAGGCGTTCCATTAAAATTTTCTTTTGAAAAATGCAAACATTCCATCAGTATTTTCTTATAACGTTGTCACGTTCAACTATCGTCAGTAAACCGACTTTACAGACAACCGATTTTTTTATACTGTACCCTTACTGTAGTCTCCTGGGAAAATGTCGACAACTTGAGAGTTTATAAAAATTCTTTCTCGAAAGTTTTCCGGGTAAGCCAAGGTAATACAACTAGTGTTTCAATAATGAAGACCCCCAGTGTCGCTCGTCATCGTCTGGACTACCCAGGGTTCGACTGCCCTGTCAATTCTTGACAGGTGACTGACAGCTGATTGCCTGTCTAGCACTTTTTAGCGCCACGGATAGCATGAGTAGGCTTTACTGATCCAATCAGTGGGTAATATATTAATGTATGTGCTTAACCTTTTTTGTTGTCCATATTAATTCATAGCCTGTATTTACGCCAATTTACTTTGTTGGACGCAAAACGTGTTTATATTCCGATGTGTTTATCGGGACTTTTTTTTATGTAAGAGGGGGGCAAACGAGCATGTGGGTCACCTGATATAAAGCAATCACAACCGCCCATGGACATCAGCAACACCAAAAAGACGCCGATCCGTTGCCAGACTATACTCCTTCTTTTCTTCCTGGTGACCTCACTCACTCGCAGGAACACAACAACCCTCAAGCGAATTGTTATTTGGATGCGATATTCTGTGAGATGGATGTACTTCCCCAGTCGGACAGCTTAAAATATATGCTATGCCATACCTCTCTTATTCCTGTGTACTTCAGACACTTTAAGGCGTAGTTTTCAGTAGTCGTCAGCTGACAATACGTTTAGGCTGTAGGGAATCCCAAAGACATATACTACATACATAATAAATATACACGCAAAAAACATAACCCTACCATCTTTATCGGTCGGGTAATAAGTTACTTAAAGATGGTTGTTAGCTTTTTTCAAGACTTACATAGCTACCTTTAAGTGTTATCATAAAAAGCCTTTATCACCACAAATAATTGATAAAACTATCCAAGTAGATAACCACATAATATGCTATCAGTATTCCAATTACATAAATTCAGATAATACCTGTTTTCTTATAAATAACTCAGTCTTTAATTGATTCCAATTGATTTATATTGTCGATATTAAAGCTCATTGCCTTTTTTGAGACACCATTTATCAATAATAACTAAACCGATGCTTTCTTCGGCATAAATAAGAATGTATTGGATTATTATGGTAATATACAGCTCAAAGTAATATTAATAGTTCAAAGGCGCTCTACTTGGAGCGAATGATACAAATATGAGAGTAAATAAGGATGATATTATAATTTTATCGGTTCCGAGCCGTAATTGCGAAAAATTCTTTGCTGACGTTTGTCAGTAGGAAAACGGTTATGTGTATTCTACAAGGTGCATGTGAATGTTGTTCAAGTCGAATGGATACAGTACCAAGAATATAATACAATTTTTAATATCGAAGCCGCAAATATATCGGTTTCTCAATAGAGAGGGGCCTAGTCCAAAGTTAATATCCGAAATTTCGTTTCGTCTAAAGTTCGGAATTGTTCAGATACGAATGCCTTCTTCGTCCACGTGACTAAACCAAGTAGTTAAACTAATTTGTCCCAAGGGAATATTTTTCCAACTTGTTCAAATTGTCTCAGATGACGAAAAATACAGTCCATCAAAAATTTTAACTGTAATTTATTGAAAACGTAATTTTGTAATAAATAAATAATAAATATTGTCAGACAAATTACACAGCGCCATCTAGCCCCAAAGTAAGCGAAGCTTGTGTTATGGGTACTAGACAACTGATAAACATACGTAAATACATTTTTTTTTTGTAAATACATACTTATGATACATAGAAAACACCCAGACCAAGACACAGACATGTTCATGCACACAAATGTTTGTCCTGTGTGGGAATCGAACCCACGAGCGTTGGTGTCGAAGCCGCGTCATTGACCGCTACGCCACCGAGCTCGTCGTAATGTAATATTTCATTCGATTAAATCGGTGGATGCGGACTTTTTATACAGACATATTTTATACCAAGTCGGGTGACAGACAAGCATACAGCCCGCCTGATATGCATCGGTTACCATAGTCACATTAACGCTCTCAACATGAACGCTACCAATGCAGCAACTTCTTCCTTTCTGGTGATCTCACTCCCTCGTGCTGCGGTCTACCTCCTTACGTAAGCTTTCACGTAACATCAGCATCCCTCTTTGAGTTTGGTGGTTCAAATGTGACCAAAAGACACGTACTAAGCATTCTGTCCACGCATGCAAGTCGCGGGTAGAAACTAATAGAACATAAAAAATATCTCCGCAACGTATGCGCCATTGAAGTCAATTGCTCGCAATAAAATTAATGAGCCGTCATAACCGGCACTCTGTGGTGCACATAAATGTTTACTGAAATAATAAATCTGTTACAGCTTTTAATGGTTTCACTCACCACATTTCTGAGATTTATAATCAAAGGTTTGTCTATATGATATCCGTCGAACAACTGTATCTGATGACATTCATACTTTTCGACGACCTTGTTTGATGATGTCTTTTCCTATAGATGCGTTCTAAAATTTTGACAAAAAGAAAGCGAGTGGGGCCTTTTGGCTGACAAACGAGGCCCTGGCAAAAAGAGAGGTCGGGCATAACGTATTTTTTAAGCTACCCGACTGGAGAAGTACCGCCACCTCACAGAATACCGCAACAAATAATAATTCCCTTGAGGGTTGTGGTGTACTAATACGACAAAATAGATGAACGACTTAAAAAAGGCCCCTTTTAGGGGGTGCGTCGTTCATCATCATCGTAGGGTAGGGTAGGCCCTACCCTACGAGTGAGTGACGTCAAAAGAAAGAAAGGAAGGAGTATAGGCTGGTAACGGATCAGCGACCCCTATTGTTGCTGATCTCCATCGGCGGTGATAATTGCTTTCCATCAGGTGACCCACAAGCTCGTCCCCCCCCCCCTCTCCCCTCCCCTCTCACATAAAAAAACGTATCTTGCCTTAATCACAGACAAATGCTCGCTCATATTTATATGATTACTAGTTATGATTTAAGACGCGGCGAGCACCTGCGCGGATGTAGCTCGCGACCGCAAATTTATCTCGACGTGATAAATCTGCGCGTCCAACTCGATCGCTTATCGACTGCGCTTCTCCAGCTTCACCGAGTAATTATTGATTTAGTTTACTTAGTCCTTTTCAATGTAACTTCTATGACATTTTATATACAGACAGACCGACATACCTAATACCTATACATGTATACATAGTACTTAAAGAAAGAAAAAGGACGGGACGAGGGCCCACCACACATTCCCACCACTGTGTCTCCTGTGTAGCCAGGATTAACAGCGGCGACTACCAATAAAGGCAATGAACAGTGAAGTCCATTGCAGTCCCGGGGGTAAAACTACGGCTGCCTTGGAGCTTACAACGAATTTAATCAGAAGAAATTAGTAGGAGTAGGAAGCTTTTGGAATTTGACTATATATTTTTTGTTGTAATTGTTATTGTCAGCAGAAGGATCTTATGAAAGAAAAAAAAACAAGAAAGTTACTTGGAAAATTAGAAAATGTAAGAAAACAGAACGACTATATTTTTTTTAATGTAACTTTATTCACGTATGCGAAACCAATTCGAATTCAATATTCATTGTTAGGAAGACAGAACAACGTCTGTCGCGTCAGCTAGTAGACATATAATATCAGACATGACATGCAGCTCATCATCGTCAAGTCATTTTAGTCTCCACTACAGGAGCACGACCTTCTCTCGTCCGTCACAGACAGGAGGATTTGGCCTACACTCCTCACGCTGGCCAGGCGGGTTGGGGAGGCCTGATCGATGTTTTATAATGTATTTCCCTTAGTCGCCTTGTACGACATCCACGGGAAGAGACGGAGTGATTATATTCTAGTCTGCCGGAAACCACACGGCCAGCTCATATATTTCATTAACCAATGAAAGTTATACTGGATTATCGCAAACAAGTGAGTGTCGTTGATGTCTTTTACATAGCCAAATAGGAAAGTACATTTTGATATTCATATTTGAAAGTGAATTTTCAGGAAAATTACAAAACAATAAAAAATAATTTGCTCAAATAAATTAGTTTTGGGGTGTAAGGGGCTCACCATCATAATTGAGCTAAAGAGAACCTCACCTACGAGTGGTACACCCTGCTTATTTACTAACGAGGCTTTGGCAAAAGACAGGTGACAGTAACTCCAACTCACAGAATACCGCAGCCAAATAACAATTCCCTTAATGGCTATTGTGTTCCTGCGAGTGAGTGAGGTCACCAGAAAGGAAGGAGTTGCTGCGTTGGCAGCGGGGGTGGCAGCGCGCGAGCGATATTTTATGTTGCGAGCGCTTATATGCCTACGGTAACCATATAACCATAAGCATAAAAATATAGTTTTAATACTAATGATAAATTTACGTACTTAACGTGAAAAATTAGACGTCTCTTTAATATTTAACTATATCGAGGATGACATTTTGATGTTAATGATCGAACGTAGTTTAGATTAGTAAATATTTTTCAAAATAAATTCCCACAATATAGTGGTAAGTTTTTGAAGCAACTTAAACACGAAACCAGCCTCCTGCAAACGTTAAAACGATCGAGAGTCAAAATGTGTAAAATTCAACACTTTCTCATTGATATGACGAACGAGAGATATTTTTCCCGAATTATAAATTGCATGAACTGCCCTGAAACGATATTTTTTTTTTGTTTATACCAGTAAAGTGGTAAACAACGATAAACAACATACGGCCCGTCTGATGGAAAGCAGTTACTGTAGCCTATGAACGCCTGTAACACGAGAGGCATCATACGCGCGTTGCCGACCCTGTAAAAACCTCTTCACGCCCTTTTTGAAGAACCCCATGCTGTAATCTCCTGAAAAATCATATGTGTACATTATATTTTTAGTCGATAACATGAGTACCATACTACAAACACATTGTAACATTTAAATAGTTAATCACTGACATAACTTCACATAGACACAGTCAAATTTGTACATTCTGAGCATAAACACAATTTAACATGAATGACATAAGCACAATTTAACATGAACTTTTGTCAATTTGTTACTATAACATTTCAACCATTAAATTTTGTACATTTTGACACTTTCAGATTCGAATCCTTTGGACGTTCAATCATTTGGAACAATTGTCTTTAAGAGTAGCTGCGGACCAATCACGATTCGACGTTGCGTGTGTCAGCGAGTGTTCTTGTATATATTACTTTGCATATGTAGTAGTAAAAATAGTAGAAAGAAAATATCGCTTTCATAAAAAAAGATCAACGATCGCCTTTCTATCCTGTATTAAGTTTTCTGTGGGAACTGCCATGTACCGGAAAGCATATACGTAAAGACATGTCGCATTAGCCACTCGGGAAGTTTCGACTGCCGTTCGGGCGCTCGCATTTAGCCGACTTGTTATATTGTGACGTCCCGTCGTTACGGCACTTCCTTCCCGTCCCTGAAGATATTTAAACTCTTTTCGCCACAGGCTCGTTTGTCACTCAGCAGGGTGCACCTCGTGCAAGTGAGTTTGGCTTTAGTTCAAAGATATTAATGAATCACTTACACCCCAGACACTTACACGAGACAGAATTTCGTCGTTTCGCTGATGTTTCGTATCGGTTCGATTCTTCGGCACTACTTACTGCACTTTCGCGGCAGTGTGTCAAAGACGTAAGAGTTAATTTGTATTCTACCACAGTATAAGTAATAGTACTACGTAATTCTACTCAGTGTAAACGAGTAATGAAGCAGTGTAACAACTGTGTATCGGAATGTAAACGCCCGTACATTAACGTCTCATATCTCTGGGCGTTATCGCAGCGATCTCGCGATAATATCGCTTGCATACATCTGCCACAGTACTCGGCGATTATTCTGGCAGATCGGTAGCTGCAGTGAGATGTACGACTTAGATTGCTTTGGTCACGTTTTTCATGTAGAGGAATAAATTGAAAAATATGTAAATTAATTAATTAAATTATACTAGTCACTCACGTATTTCCGTTTGGAAAGCCGACTAGTTTCTATCTTAAACGGAGATCTACATCAGAGTGTATGTTGTGTGCTCGTCATTACAGAGAGAGGGCGGAAGCATCTGATTTTTCGCCCTAATGAAGATCTCCGTTTAAAATCGAAATATCAGCTTTCTCGACAAAAATAAGATTTTTTATGTAATTCTGTATTCATGATAATATATAATACATAATAATATATATAATAATATATTTTTTATATTTATGTTGTAAATACAATTTTTTATAAAAAAGAAAACTAAATAAATAAATGATATATAATAATATATATAATAATTGTCCGCAGGGCAGCTTGTGTGGCGAGCTGTTGTGTGAGTAGCGACACCACGGACCCGAGTCTCCAGAGAGTCGATTAGGGCCTTCGTCTCCGGCGTGTCTTCATCGGTCGGAGTGTAAACACAAGAAGGCCCGCAGGACTCTCAGCTCTGGCTTGCCTTCATTGGCCGTCCAGAGAGGAGCCGCTAGAGCTATATGCTCCAGGGGTGGAAGTGTTAAAGGGCATCACGCCGCGAGTAACTTCGGAGAATTCGCAGCACACCTCTCGACATCCCTGAGTCACTCACACCGGTGTTGCCCCCGGCCGTTTTCCTGGCATTTCGGGGGCCCATCTAGTGAGTGGCAAGCCACCACCTGCCGCGAATAACTAGCAATAAAAGCAGTTATGGCAGGCGTCCGTCCCTCTTCTGTAATAGCCCGGTATTCAGTTCACCTAGATCTCATCTCCATAGCCCATTTATTTTCCATCACACTTCGCAATAGTCTCAACGCCTGCCGAGACCTGCTCATGGGTATGTCGTTCCATTGACATATCCTGGAGCGGGTCACGGCAGGCGTACAACATTACATCAAACTTCTCAAAGGGGCCTCTACGCGTTGGATCCATATCCCCGCGTATGCCTATCAAATGACCTGGCTTGACCCGTGATTAAAAAGAGATGTATAATAATACTTGAAATTACATTTGTTACGAAACAATGCAAACCATTGCCATTTATCTGCTTTTGGTTTCTACGTGTATGATTAATTAAATTATTATGGTGTCTCACGTGAGTTTTAATATTAAAATACTAAATAAAATAAAAACAATAAATATATTTTTCTTTATTAGCGTGGAAAAAAGCAGACGGAAAATTAAAACAATTAAGAAAACTGAACGACGATATTAGCTTTTCTAATGTAACTTTATGTCTAAACTGTCAGTCATTTGACACATTGTGCGAAACGAATTCGAATTCAATACAGTGCTACAAGGATCTAAATGAACGTGAGTGACATTTGTAGGAGGGCGTTACTGTGACTTTCGGGTTGCCAATTAGGGAAAATCTCCTTACTTCAAGGCAATTTTTACATATCCTAATTAAGACATTGAAAATGCTCAATCTTAGCTGGGCAGAAGTTAATTACTTTAAATTAATTCTGTAATGAACACCATATTATAGTATTTTAGTTAAGTTTATTAAATAACGATACGGCCTAGATAAAAAGTTAATTAAAATGATTATAGTCATTTCGTACCTATCTTGGGGTGTAAGGGGTTCATCAACATCTTTGAACCAAGGCAAATCTCACCTGTACGTGGTGCACCCTGCTGACTGACAGACGAGGCTCTGGCGAAAAGAGAGGTAGAGCAAAGCGTATATTTTAAGCTGACCGACTCGGGAAGTACCTCCTCAAATAAAAAATAAAAAATCTAACAACGATCTGTGAAATGAAGGAATGAGGAATATGTGAAATAAAAAAACAACATATACAATTTAGCTTTTATTAATATATTACATAGGATACATACATATTTATTAAAATATGGTCATCAATCATTTATCTATTTATTGTTCATTATGAACAATTATTTTGCACGAATGGAACTTATTAGAATCCACAAGGATTTATGAAGAGACACGTCTTATAAAACTCGTGAATCTTTCTTCATAAAACTCCAAGATCAAAATCATCCATTATGAGTTTATCTTTTCTTGTTTTCCTGTTCTTACCAGGTGTAACAATTTTACTGCATGATGCCTTAGCCAATGTGCCTTCTTTGACAATGTTTGATACAGTGTGTAAAGTAACACCTGAAAATAATTTAAATTCATAAATATTTACTTAAAACATAATAAACCAAATAAAACTTTTTACTGTGGAACAAAGTGGGAATTTAAGGTAAACAGACATGTCTGGCAACATTTACCTGTAGCAGCAGCGACTCGCTCGTTAACCTTTTCAAAAGGAATTAATGGGCCGTTGTTTTGTTTTTCTTTTACAAAAATCTCTTTCACCTTAAACACAACCTCCCTGACACCACTTCATAAAACTTTCGGCATGATAATCGTACTATATTAACAAAATATACTTTAAAATCGCACCACAACATTCAACTGTGAAGAACTGTCAAAAGTGACGTCTTACAAGATGGCGGCTTTAGTTCCGTTTTCTGCCACGTTCATTTAGATCCTTGTAGCACTGTATTCATTGTTAAGAAGATAGGACAAAGTCTATGGGGTCAGCTAGTTTCTAATAAATCCTGTATAGTATTCCCTTCTAACTTTCCGATCCAATTTCATCAAAATGAAAAGAACCGAAAATTTCAATCATAGGAAAATAGACTTTGTGTCATAATTATTGACTTATTATGCATTAAAGTCTAGTATCTCGTATCGTTATCGTAACAATCTCACGATCGTATCGCCGGCATACATCAGCTGGGGTGGTATGCAGATGAAGTTACTTGGTAAATTGTGAACCTGGGCACAATTTGGAATAATTTATTGTTGAAATCGATTGAAGTTAATAATTCGATCTATGGGGCAAATATACTCAAACTCAACGTCAAAGTCAAAGTCAAAATTCTTTATTCTGTGGGCCCTCGCGGGCGCTTAGACACGTCTTTTACAATTAGGTATATTTTTTTATCTATCAGCATTTCGGAATGACCATTGCCGAGAAGAAATGCCGAAAGAAACTCTGTCAATATAGGCCTTTTTTTAAATCGCCATACAATATACTATGTGTATTGATTTACTATGTGTTAAAATCTCGTGTAACGATCTCACGATCGTATCGCCATCGTACCTGGGGAGGAATGATATAAATATTTGATTATTATGTAATATGTAAAGTTAGGATAATTCAAACTTCAAATCAAGACAGGTCTAAGCCGCGCTGTGCGCCCTGTATAATGTGTGCCTCAAAACCATATCGCAACTTTAAATATTCCAGTTCAAGTTTTCAAGTTTCAAGTTCAAGTTGCCAGTCGTCGTGGTTATCCAATGTATAGGACATGTTAAGCTATACTGGTACTGGCTATAATTGTGTGTTAATGTATGCAGGCGCATCTTCTTGAATAATTGGTCGCGAGGACTTCCGCGGATACTAACGAGATTGTTATATTTATTTTTATATACCGCCTGGCGCCTAACAAGCGTACGGCCCGCGTGATGTAAAAAAGTTAATGTAGCCTAAGACGCTTTCAGTGCAAAAAGTATCCTTATCGTCCACCCTTATTCATCCCACTGCTGGGATACCGGCCTTCCCTCAACCGAAAGGGTTAAGAGCATACTCCATCACGCTGCATAACTGCGGGTTGGCGGAGGCCAGTGTTTTCTAGTCGCCTAAAGGACAAGGTCCGGGTCCGACGGCTTAATGTGCCCTCCGAAAAACGGTGGAGTTCGAGATAAATAAACCCATCCATGGAGAGTCTACGGTCGACGTTACTTAACTTGCGTGTTCTATTAGACTAATACGCATAACGACGCTATCAAGCTCTGTAAGAAGTACCGTTCGGGCATTATTAGCTAGCGCAGTATTTCTTTAAGTCACTGACGGGAACTCAATAATTCACAAGGACGTCTTATTTGACTGCATCAGTTTGTAAGGCCGTATAACAGAAAGAAAGCAGATAGCTTGTGCCGATCTACCAGCGCTTATCAGAAAGCGGTCTGCGCGGATAATCAGCGCAGGTAGTCGGTTAGAGTTTTGTTTTATATACTTGATATCAAACCAGTTTAGGTTAATCGTGTATCTTGTGTAGCCCGGATTAACAGCGGCGACCACTAAAAAAGACAATGAACAATGAAGTCCAATGCAGTCCCGGGGGTAAAACACCGGCTTCATTGGAACTCACAACGAATTTAATCAGAAAAATTTAGTAGGAGTAGAAAGCTTTTGGAATTTGACTTCCCTTGGCAATGTGAGAGACAGCTACGAGTATGTGGCAAATAAGGCTTTATAAACTTAAAAGGAAATCTTGTCAAGTGAAGCTAGAATAGCCTATAGACTTTTAATCTTCTTATTTTCTTAGGCTTATAATGCCTTATTTTTGTTTGAGTTCTAACCACTTTTTATTTAATCTTTCTCTTACCGATTGAGTATCAGAGCAAATTAATGTGTGCTTTGGTAGAAGTTTTCCACCTTTCCTGCTATTCAGACAACATTTTTTTAGATCTATAGTACATTTGAAGCGTGGCATTGTCTACTGGTAATTCACCTACTACTATACGAGTATATAAGTATAACTTTTGAAGGAAAGAGACATCTTTCCTTCAAAAGTTTCATGTTGGCCGTATGGCTTCCGGCAGACTAGAATAGAATCACTCCGTCTCTTCGCGTGGATGTCGTACAAGCGACTAAGGGAATTAGATTATAAAACATCGATCAGGCCTCCCCAACTCGTCTGGCCAGCGTGGGGAGTGTAGGCTAAATCTTCCTGTCTGTGATGGACGAGAGAGGATCGTGCTCCTGTAGTGGAGACTAAAATGACCTGATGATGATGATGATACTCGATAGCATCCTTGCGCGTGTCAGTTTTAATCGCTTACACATATTTAAGCAACATCGAACATAGCCTCTCCATGGATGGGTTTATAAATCTCTAGCTTCTAGGTGCTTCGGGGGACACATTAAACTGTCGGTCATGGACTGTTAGATAACAGTTGTAAAGCCAAGTCAGTGGCCTTTAAGCGGCTTGACAACACTGGCCTGCGCCAACCTCTGAGTTTGCTCTTTCCCCTTGAATTGAGGGGAGACCTTTATCCCAGCAGTAGGATAAATAAGCGTTAACGATGACATAAATTATATTTATCAGCTATTTAATATCAATAGTAAGTATAAGCTTCATAGAGTTTAGTTTAGAGAGAGCAATATATTTCCGCACTTCGACCTTTGAGCGCGTCTTTGAGCGAAGTAATAAGACTGGTATGTGTCAATGATACCTATGTATCATACAATTTACATTCCTGTACAATGTCGCGTGAGCTACCTGTTCTCACGCAGAGATCCGATTCTAATATTAGATAAGCGACGTAACGGTTAGCGCGTGAGTTTGACAAGCCGTGATCAGTGACGGGTTGATGGCTAATCAGAGATCAAAGCGGCCTCTATAATCCTCGGTTAGTTGTGACTGGATAAGTTAAAAGATTATTATGCTATTATGCGTTGTCTAATGGTACAATATATTTAAAAACCGGCCAAGTGCGAGTCGGACTCGCGCACGAAGGGTTATCTATAAAAACGGCAAAAAAAAAACACGTTTGTTTTATGGGAGCCCCCCCTAGATATTTGTTTTATTTTATTTTAATTTAATTATTTATTTTTAAAGTGAACATTATAACTAAATATTCTGTGAATATTTCAAGCGTCTACCTGCTGCCGTTATCAATATCAAGCAAAAATTTGCAAAAAAAAAAAGAAAAAAAAAACTCGTTTGTTGTATGGAAGCCTCCTTAAATATTTATTTTATTCTATTTTTTAGTATCTGTTATTATAGCGGCAACAAAAATACATCATCTGTGAAAACTTCAACTGTCTAACTATCACTGTTCATGAGATACAGCCTGGTGACAGACGGACGGACGGACGGACGGACCGCCAGCGGAGCCTCAGTAATAGGGTACCGTTTAACCCTTAGGGTACGGAGCCCTAAAAACGGCTATCCATAGTTGTCAATAGCGTACTCTGGCCGGATTAAATAAAAAGTGGTTAGAAGTCGATCACCCCGTTGCGCAATTTTTAACTGGGCATGGCAATTTTACAACTCTCATTTAAACTAGTGCCGTTGTCCTTATGCCAATGTTTAAATGCAAATCATGAATTCGATCAATAATTCCTTGCATGTTGCATCTGGGGTAGTATACTGTTCTGATTTGGTAACAACAAGGGACAATTACCAAGCGTTCAGACGATTTTGCAATTCATTTTGGGGTATAAGTGGTTTATCAACATCTTTGAACCAAAGCCAACTTCACCTGCTCGCGGTACACCCTGCTGACTGACAAACGAAGCTCTGGCGAAAAGAGAGGTAGGGAGCGTAATTGTAAGCTACCCGACTGGGGAATGTACCTCCACGTCACAGAATACCGCAGCCAAATAACAATTCCCTTGAGGGTTGTTGTGTTCCTGCGAGTGAGTGAGGTCACCAGAAAAGAAGGAGATGCTGCGTTGGCAGCGGGGGTGGTGGCGCGCAAGTGTTATATTATGTTGCGAGCGTTAATACGGTTACGGTAACCGCTTCACATCAGGCGGGCCGTATGCTTGTCTGCCACCCCACGTAGTATTAAAAAAAAAATCATATTATTAGAATCAATGTGTTAGGTAACAAACTCATTGTTTTAGGTCCCCAATAGTGATAGATATTTGAAAACCTGTAAATAATGATACCTTGATTAACTAAACCTCGAAATTAGCTATTATTAATGTCTTTACCTATGAAATTGCCGTTTTGTATGAAAAAATTTAAACAAATTTTTTTCATGTATTTTTTATTTGTATTAATCACGTATCAGGTAATCTAATCACCCATGCAATCAATGTATATTTGCCAACGCAGGGGCAGTTTATTGATGCCCTTTTTAAAGAAATCAGCTGGACGGGAGGCAACAAATTCTTCAAAGGCATTTTGTACTGCCTCTCGGGTATTGAATTTTTTTCCCGTCAGGAAGTAATCCAAATTCTGGAAAAAAGTAGTAGTCTGTAGGTGCAAGGTCTGGCGAGTAGGGCGGATGACGGAGAGCTTCCAACCCCAGTTCTTGCAACTTGGAGACCGTCTGCTGTGCAGTATGAGGTCGCGCGTTGTCGTGCAAGAGCAGCGGAGACGAGCGATTGACCAATGCTGGTTGGAGACGTGCCAGCTTCTCCATCATTGTGTTCAGTTCTTCACAGTATACATCTGCAGTAATACGCACTCCGTTTGGTAAGAAGCTATGATGAATCACACCGGCGCTCGACCACCAAACAGTGACCATCACTTTTCTAGGGGTAAGTTTTCGTTTAGGGCATTGTTTAGGTGCTGAACCAGGATCCAACCAACTTGCTGAGCGCTTGCGGTTATCAAACAGAATCCATTTTTCATCGTAGGTAACAATGCGGTTCAAAATTCCTTCATTTGTGTGTCTGTTGCGCAGTGCAAGGCACGTCTCGACGCGTACTTCGCGCTGACGATCATTGAGTTCGTGGGGCACCCATTTGTCAAGCTTTTTTACCTTGCCAATTTGACGCAAATGGACCTTAATGTATTTTTATTAAAATAAAAACACATTTAGTACGAAAAGAAAACATTTTTATTAAAAGAAAATAGAAAACATTTAAAATATCCAAAAGTACAGTCATTGGCACTTACAGCACAATTATTGGCACTAACTTACTAGTAATTGGCACTTATCTTAGTATGTAATTATGGCACATTTTTATTAATTAAAACTGTAAAAAATTATCGAAAAATATATAATACTAGGTATAGGTAGATACGTTCTAAACATACTTCTTTCCTGACTCGTCATTTAAAAATTTGAACAATTATAATGCACTTCGAAAAGTGTCCTACCTATCAGCTACTTTCCTAGGGAGAATAAATGTTTGGTTTGGTTTGGTTGGGTATGACTTGAGTAAATTGAACATTTTGATTCAGTAAATTTTCTTTATCATTCTTACATTCTTTTGAATATTGTGTGTATTGCCAGTATAGCATGACAATAATTAAACTAGTTTCGATATTTTATGAAATACGCCAGTGATTGGCATTGGAAATAATATAATAATTAGCACTGCTAACCGTTGCAGTGATTGGCACACACGAAAATGTAGTGAATAGCACCACCTAAAGTACAATGCTTGGCAGTGCTAACAATTGTGAAGAAAGAAACGAAAAACATTTTTAAACTGTGATATGAATATATTCTAAAATATAATTTAATTGGCTATAAAAAACATAAGAAAAAAAAAAAAAAGTAAAATGTAGTGATTGGCCCAGGTGCCAAATTATGGCACTTCCATATAAGCTACTTGACCAATAGTTGGCACACTAATAAATTGAGGTATGTTACCAAAAATAAGGAACAATATGAATAAAAACGGTAACATTACTTAGAATTAATATAATTAAAATATACCCCACATTTTACTAACTCAACATCGTAAAAAAACAATGGTTTTTACATACCTCTTCTTTGTCGAATCCGTTAAAATTTGCGGGAAAAAACAACATGCCATACGAGCGTTCTTTTTTTTTAATGCTGTGTTGCCATAATAATCTGATAAAAAAGTCTATTAAAAAATTGTTAAAATGTTGCAATGCTAGATTTTAAAAATAACAGAGTACGTATTGTATTGCCATGACAATTCTTAATATCTCCGTTTAAATGTTAAAGTGCCAATGACTGTGGGGATGCCAGAGTTAGTACAAGTTACCCTATATGATTTTAAATAATATATTTTATCATATAAATTGGATTCTTCTATATATTTTTGATACTGTTGATTGTTAGCACTTGGTGACACACAAACAGATGGTTTTTGTGTTTGTTAGAAACACAAAAACCCTCTGTTTACCTTGATAATGCCTTAGCGGTGAAACCGGTCGGTTAAAATAAAAATAAATGTAATTACGTGGAACAGTACATACAGTCCTTTAATATGACATTACTATATACTTTTCGTTAAGATTACAAAGTATTGTCATAATATAATATTGTACTTATTACATAATATGTATTGTTACAAAGCTTTGATTACACGGTATCAAAATGAAACGATAATAAATATATAAATATTTCTGGACAAATTACACACGTATACACATATAATATATAGAAAACACACAAACCAAGACAAACAGACATGTTCATGCACACAAATATTTCCCTTTGGATCAGTAGTACCATTGACTAGTACCATTGATGGTACAAGTGACACAACTTTGTATCTCTTTGTCTCGTGCGGGGATCGAAGCCACGACCTCGGGAGTCAAAGTGGCCAGTGCTAACCATTTCACCACCGAGGTCGTCTATATATAATACGCGTACTGTATTCGTAATTCTCAATGTATATCAGTGCACTTAATGATCTGTCTGAGAGTACGAGATGCAATGTAAGCCCTGATGCTGCTGTGTCACGCAACCATAATAATGCAGTTTTGCACCATAAATAAACAGGGTTATAATAAGACAACTCAATATACTTATTATTATTCGACTATATAATAAACTATATAAGACGAGCTCGGTGGTCGAATGGTTAGCAATGGCCACTTTGACTCCGAGGTCGCGGGTTCGATTCCCGCACAAGACAAACATTTGTGTGCATGAACATGTCTGGTTGTCTTGGTCTGGGTGTTTTCTATGTATTATAAGTATGTATTGTATGTTATGTATGTATTTTTTTTTGTATGTATTTACAAAAAAAAATGTATTTAAGTACATTTATCAGTTGTCTAGTACCCATAACACAAGCTTTACGCTTAATTTGGGACGAGATGGCGCTGTGTAAATTGTCCAGAAATATTTATTTTATTTATTTATTATGAGGGGCTCGATAGCGTCGTTACGAGTGTCAGTCTAATCAATCACTCAAGTTAAGCAACGTTCAGCGCAGCCTATCCATAGATGGGTTTATATTATGTCGAGCTCCTCCGTGCTTTGGAAGGCACGTTAAGCCGTAGGTCCCGGCTGCTGTCATTACATGACAGTCGTTAAGCTAAGTCAGTGGCCTTTTGGCGGCTTGAAAACACTGGCCTTCGCCAACCTGAACTGGAGTAGCGTGGTGGAGTAAGCTCTAAACCCCTTCAATTGAGGGGAAACTCGTATCCCAGCAGTGGGGTGAGTAAGGGTTGACGACGAATATACTTATTAAACAAAAAAAAAAATTTTAGTTTGAAAGTGACAATTATTGGCACTTGGTGAAACTTTGTAAACATTTTGTATTTAGGAAGATCATTCCACTTGATTAATATAATGGAACCACTGCAACAAAACAAAAGCTTAGTAGTGTAATACTTAATAGGTAGATGGCGCCACGGTGCGACTTCACAGCAGTATATATAAAATGCAAAAAATTGTCATTATTACAATCCTTGCTAGTAGTTTTTTTTTATCACAGTAATTGTCCGCCACCATTATGAATCACAAAAGCAAAACTATATCTACGCCTCTAACGGTGGATAATGTACTATTTATCCCACAGCTATGGTACAGGTCCTCAATCGGAATTGTTAAAAAAAACTAATGCGCTTTAGACCACACGACTGAAGTAAAACTTCTTTAGCTTTACTAACTTATATCACCCTCTCAACTTCCGTTCGCCGTTTCCGTAACGCTCTCCACACGCATTCACCAGCTTACTCTCCAAGTCAAGCGTGCGTACCTAAAGAAGTTTTACATCAAAAATGTTGCTTTGAAAAGATTGCTTTCTGCAAGAAGGCCGCCTTAATGCAGTTTCTCTTGAGGGTTGTATTCCTACGTGCGTCACCAGGAAAGAAGGAATCGCTGCGTTGGCAGCGAAGTGGCAGCGTGCAAGCGATGTGTCATTTTGCGAGTGCTTATATGGGCGCGGTAACCGCTTCACATCCGTCGAGTCATATGCATTTGCGACCAACGTAGTATAAAATAACAACGGTTTTTTTTTATTTAATGTGATCGGCCAAAATTAATCCACCTTGCCTGTTGGAAAGCACAAGTGAAGATTAAATGTGAGGACCGCCATCACTATGATTAGCGCAGCGCTCACGGTCCACCCCTTGACGACCCATGTAAGTTCTTCACGGTTCGTCTAAACGACCCTGGGTTATAGGAAGAGGGAAATAAAAATAGGTAGCACGTACGAGTATCTACCAAAATGAATGTGTGCCAGCCTGTGCTTGCCTATAAACTGATGTCGGAAAAACTTATAGACCAAATTGCCTGTTAACAAAATATTATAAAAAACCGCCAAATGCGAGTCGGACTCGCGCACGAAGGGTTCCGTACCATTATTTTATTCCTGTTGCCGTTATCAATATCAAGCAAAAACGAGCAAAAACAAAGTCACGTTTGTTGTATGGGAATTATTTTGTTCTGTGTTTTAGTATTTTTTGGTCTTTGTTGTTAAAGCAGCAACAGAAATACGTCATCTGTGAAAATTTCAACTAAGACTGTCACGGTTCATTAGATACAGCCACGTGACAGACGGACGGACGGACGGACAGCGGAGTCTCAGTAATAGGGTCCGATTTACTTTGTGTACGGAACCCTAAAAACCACAAACAATCCAAGGGTGTAATAAAAAAAACTACATCATTATGACATGACTCAACCGTGTCAATTAAACTATTACGAATCGATTGTACAGCTCTAAAGAATACCATAAAAGCGACTTGAGTATTTTCAATACTGAATTACCCCATCTCCTCTTATGGTCTTCTACCATACAATTTATTAGCATCAGCCCTCAACAAGATCGTTTAGATAATTGCATTTTTAACTCCGATTTAGGAAATTGTTTTAGATACGTGGACGGAATAAGTTTATCTGAATGAATCGCGGTGTTTCACATGTGGTGATTGATTTGCAGCATGTGACAGTGTAATGATTGGAATGATAATAGTATAGGATCCCACCTTAAAATCACCTTCACCGGGCTGCTTAATAGATGAAAACTATTTTATATTCAATTAAAAATGTCAATAAATATATTGCAAATGGGTAGGCTAAAAAATTTCTTTTTGAAAAATGTTTTTTTCACTGGTTCGGTTAATAGACAAATTCCATACCTTCATACTTTCGATTGGTATGGAATTTGTCTATTAACCGAACCAGTGAAATGTTAAAAAAAAACATTTTTTTTAATTATTAATTAATCATATTCTGGACTGAATTTTTTTGCCTACCCATTTGCAATATATTTATTGACATTTTTAATTGAATATAAAATATTCTTCATCCATTAACCAGCCCGGTCAAGGTGATTTTAAGGTGGGATCTTAGACTATAATGACTGTGGACATTTTGTGTAAAGAGGCATATGTGCCTTTCTTCGTTGATTTACTATCATCATCATTATCAGCCTGTATCTACCCACTACTGGATATATTCCTCTGCAATCCTTTCCACCATACTTGATCCTCCGCTTTCGGCATACAGATGCTTGCAGCCAATGATCTTATTTTCCGAACGAACTTTATTAAACGAACACCCGAAGAGTGAGCTAATTGTCTTACCTCGCTGTTAGTTTGCTTATGGAAGCCAACGAATCTGACGTTTATGACAATTGATTGACATAGGTAAATGTGCCGTCTTCTGTATGTCAAACATGCATAATGTATGTTCATCATCATTATCATCAGGTCTATTTTAGTCTCCACTACAGGAGCACGACCCGTCCATCCTAGACGGAAGGAGGATTTGGCCTACACTCCCCACGCTGGCCAAACGGGTTGGGGAGGCGTGATCGATATTTGATAATGTATTTCCTTAGTCGCCTTGTACGACATCCACGGGAAGAAACGGAGTGATTCTATTCTAGTCTGCCGGAATCCACACGGCCTAATTTATGTTGATAAAGTATTATTAAAGGTCACATACATTAGATTAGATAGAGAGAGACATAGATCACATATCACAGAAAGTATGCAATAAGAATTGATTTTTACACGTACTTTAGATTTTTTCATAGCTGATTGACGAGCTCGGTGGTCGAAGGGCCACTTTAAGTCCAAGGCCGCGAGTTCAATTCCCGCACAAGACAAATATTTGTATTCACGAACATGTGTGCTTGTCTTGATCTGGATGTTTTCTATGATGTATTTATAAAAAAATGTATTTAAGTATTATATCAGTTATCTAGTACCCATAGTACAAGCTTTGTTTAGTTTGGTACTAGATGGCAGTGTGTAATTAGTCCTGGAACAATTATTTATTTATTTGTTTCAGTAATTAAATGTCCAAGGTAGACTTCCTAATTAACTTTAGCTTTTTGTGACCAACCAGCCTTATGGAGTTATCAAATAAACAACACTCATTTAAGTAGGAATAGCATCCGTCTACCAAGGCGTGATTTATCGATACTCGATCGTCCTTAATTGACCCAATGTATCGATAATTAATCGATTCATTTACCAGGTTAGCCGAGTCGTAAGTTGGTACAATGGTCAGCTAAGTCCATATTGGTAATTACCACTAAGTTAGGACACAGAATATTGATGTGAATTAGGTAATTTAAGGGTTTTAATATTGATTAGTTAAGCTGTAGATTAACTAACTAATAATTAGCTAAATAGTCATTATCGGCCTTGTCTACCCACTAATGGATATAGGCCTTTCCCAATGCTTTCCACCATATGCGATCCTCCGCTTTCCGCATCCAACCGCTACCGGGCACTTTTATGAGGTCGTCGGTCTATCTAGAGAGAGGGCGCCTTATGCTTCGTCGCCCCACACGCGGCCTCCATTCTAGAACTTTCCACCCCCATCTACCATCGCTGACTAGGCAGATGTGGCCAGCCCACTTCAACTCGCTGACTCTGAGAGCTATATCGACTATTCTAGTCCTCCGTCGAATTTCTTCGTTCCGGAATCTATCCTTGAGAGCAGTGTTTTTCAATATTTTTGAGTTCGCGACCCCTTTACAGGTGGAAAAATTCTGGCGACCCCCTTGTGCCATAGACAGACAGTCATAAATAATAAACCTCAATGTGTAATTTGTTAGCGATATTTTATCACGACGTGAGTAAAAGCTTTTGCGGCATCTTACAACCAAGCATCAAAAAGAATCTAGTAAGTTGTTGGATTTCTTTGAATGAAAGTTGAAATCTCTTAGTCAGCAGCAGAATAGGTACAAATATGATTCAGGTAAAAAAGAGTTGTCTTCATCTCAACGTCTTTACAACTCAAAAACGTTGAACTGCTTCATCGAATAAGTCCATCTTTCTCACTAAAATTGTGTTTTTATTGTAGTATCGATACCTTGCCTTTTTCTCTTTACTGGCGACCTTCCGAGACTGGCTTCGCGACGCTAATGGGTCGCGACCCACAGATTGAAAAACAGTACTTTAGAGAACCTCCAAGCATTGCTCTCTTCATCGCTCGCTGTGTGTTTTAGTCTATGAATTAGCTAAAGATCTAATCAATAGATGATACATTTAGAAATTTAAGAAGATGCGTTAGTAGCGGTTGTGCATGCGGGCGAGCGTTAGATAGTCCTTATATAGTGAAGGCGTCTATATGTCTATATGGCGACGGTAACCGCTTTTTTAAAATATATATAAGAGTAAGACATTCTGTATAATAATTACACAGCTAGATGAGTTAACGTGAAAACGGAAGTACCAGAGAGGTGAATAAACACATCCACAGTAACACATCCGTCGATGTTACTTAAGTAACATCGACGGTAGCGACGTGCTACAAATTACATACAATACCATCATTTACAACGATCAGAATACACAATCCAAGTTTTTTTTATATGTTTTTTTTTTATAGAAGAGGGGGACAAACGAGCATGTGGGTAACCTGGTGGAAAGCAATCATCACTGCTCATGGACATCAGCAACACCAAGTGGTCGCAGATCCGTTGTCAGCCTATTAAGATAACTATACACTCTGTTCCTGAAGGATCAGTCATGTCGTAATTGTTCGGAAATACCGCTGAGGGAAGTTAAAATAAAATGTCTTAGGAAACGTACTGTATAGATCGCCAATTATGTAATTATATTAGATAAAATATATTTTAATAAAATGATATTTTTTTGTTTGTGTTGACTAAAATGACTTAAAAATACATTAATATGTTCTCGGTTATGAAAAAAAAACTTTGCGAACAACGATTTTTTTTTCATATGTGGTGCTAGTGCGCTGCCCATTCTGTTGCCTATACGCACATGTGTGTGTATTTGGTCTGTGAATGTAAATATGAATAGATGTAAATTGTTATGATTTTATGATAAATGACACGACGTATCACCACAGTCACGGTGACGGCGGCGGTAACTGCGTATAAATCGCAGTAACGAGTAAAGTAATACGCGTGAGTCAGCGTGACAACGCGAGAGATGCGTGAACATTCATCAATGGAACACACAGTATTTATTAAAGCATATTCTATAATAACTTTTTTTTATATACGTACTCTTTATTGCTTATCAACAAATACAGAATACAGAAATAGTAGTTTATGAAACTGTTGCATAATAAGGGTTCTTAAAATACGACGAGATACGAATGAAACGATGCGAAGAGTGTGAGTTTATCACATGAGCCGAAGGCGAATGTGATAATAGCTTCACACGAGTATTTTAAGACCTAATTATGTGCAGTTACAAAAATGTCTCTTTTTAATTACTAGTTTCTAACGCTGGCAACTATTCTTTTCTGTTAGACAACAAACACTCTCAAAATAAATCATAATGTTATAATAAATATCTTTTGATAATTTTGTTGTTGATTGCACGGTATAAAAATGTTTTGTAGAAACTCATATACCATCTGTTTACCTTGATAATGCCTTAGCGGCGAAACCGGTCGGTAAAATTAAATATAATTAAGTGGAATAGTGCAAGTGTTTTATTATAACATTATGATAATAATGTTCCACCAAGTGCCAACAATCAACAGTATCAACTCAAAATAAATTATTATAATAGTACCACTTCCTCATTATAATTCCTCATGTGGCGATAAACAGACCGTTACTGCTCCCATTATCATCAGAGCCCCTTCTGGAGACTATCGTTATCTTCACAACTGGCTCACGTACTGTGGTCAAGCTCTCTGTTTTTATTTTTTTATTTACATAATTATGGCTATGTTTTTCAATACTCTTGTCTACAATTTATGCAGATCGACAGAGCTTTACAATAAATACGTATTTATTTGTAACCAAAGAGGCTACATCGTCGAATCCTCGACGAAATCATGGAATCCCCTTCCCCCCCCCCCCCAACCCCCCTTCTTCTAGATGGCCGGATGACCTCAAAAAAGTTACTGGAGCCATCTGGATGGAAAGTATTTTATAAAACTGTCTAAGCCGAAATCACGCCGCATCACCGCCGAATTTTGGCATCGGTGCACATGTCTCGTACGAAGAGAGGTGATAATTCAATTGCACCTGAAGAATTCATTGCCATTCAAGTATGGTAATGTATCTGAGTTTAAACATTATCAAAGACCACGAGTTATAATTGCAGCAACATTATGCAGCCATACATCAATTTTCCATCGCATCGTAGCGTGCATATGCAATTGATTCCCCTCATTCACGCGACTGCCTGATATTCTCTATGATATCGAGCGCAAAAACGCATCTGGCGTTTATGCGGCTTGTTTCGCTTGGAGTACTTCGCACCTTTATTATGCCCCTCCCGCGTTGTAACAACCAATCACGCTAATCTGTTCGAAGTTAGAACTTGCGTGCATGATTCTACTCGTAGATACTCAAAGGCATGATTACATTCGAACGATGCGGTTTTGGCGCGAAATCGACGCCATTTTTCTTTTGTTTTGTATTAACGATCGTTTTTTAGGTAGTTGAAACAAGAGTAATTTGATCCTATTTCGCTATTTCGAATACCAGCTAAGTACAGTGAGGCAAAGTATAAAAACAGTGATTATTAATATTTTTAAAACATTGAGTTGTTACCTAACACATCGATTCCAATAATATGAATTGCAAAATTGACTGAATGCTTGGTAGATCTCCCTTGTTGCTACCAAATCAGAATAGTAGGTATATACTACCATTACTACCCCGGATGCGACATGCAACGAGCTCCCGCCGCCAAAGATCACACTCCCAGAAAGCACGTTGTGCCGTTTAATCGAATTCAAGATTTGCAGTAGAACTCTCGCTTAGGGGCGATGGCACTAATTTAAACGAAAAGAGTTTAGCCTTAAAATTGACACCAAACTTATTAATTTATTATTATGTAGCGGTTGATTACGGCAAATTTATCGGAATTTATATAAATATTTTGAAAATGGAAAAATTCACCACTCCCACCGATTCATTTTGAATAAAAATTTCCATTTGAATAAAAATTTAAAAATAGAAGATTGTTAAACTACGCGTGTAACAGCTAGTTTGTAATATTTCAAACCTCAATTACACCATTCGTCTGCTCGATCTTCCGTCAGAGGAGGCAATTTCGTCGTTCAAAATACTGTCTGCAGCCCGTTATGGATATAATTAATGGTCCCCTGGCTGCGCACAACCATACGGCGATGTAAACGAAGGTTTCGAATGTAAGAAAAACGTTGGAAGCGCGTGTCTCGCTCGTGACTACATCAGTCAAATCTACTCTTGATATGCAGGGAATAGCATTCGTTACGCTATCGCGTGCTACTCTCATACATATATGTCATGTTGAATACATTATTGTAATACGGATCGTTTCGATCGCATATTGAACATGCTCCGTCTCTCCTTTGGTGGCGAAATTGTCCATACTTTGACATGGAGAAGTAATCAAACTGTAGACATTTATTCGTATAAAATAATTGTAAGGAATGTCGTAACATTGTGTAATGTGGTTTGTAAGGTGTGGTGTATTGTCATTGTAACTGTAGTATAATTTTGGAAATAAACGGTAAAAAAAAAATATCTCTAGCCACCCCAGCTTCAAGTTTAAAGTACTTTATTTGCATTTCATGTTGTACATCGGTTCTCACAATATGTAATTAGTTCCAACATAAACCCTGGTAGGGCACAGCAAAACTTATATCTAAACAATCTAATGCATTTTACATGCCTATTTTATGCCTATGGCTATAAAATTAAATTATAAAATTATACTATAAAATGTCAATCGGCTTCTCCATCGGAGCCCGCTGTCGCACCATTGAAAAAAAAATGGAACGTCTTGCCGGCACATGTGTTTCCTCCTTTCTACAACATCATCATCATCAGGTCATTTCGGTTTCCACTACAGGAGCACGACCCTCTCTCATCCGTCCCAGACAGGAGGAGGATTTGGCCTACAGTCCCCACGCTGGCCAGACGGGTTGGGGAGGCCTGATCGATGTTTGATAATATATTTTTCTTAGTCGCCTTGTACGACATCCACGGGAAGAGACGGAGTGATTCTATTCTAATCTGCCGGAAACCACACGGCCAACTACAACATAGGATCCTTCTAACGAAGCGTTAAGAAGCATCTCGCGGGCTAGCTTGGCACTGTCAACCGATTGAATACTGTTGTCTACTCTTTAGTCGGTTGCCGCTGCAATTTGGGCTCCTCTTTTCGATTTCCACTTGGCGAAGCGGAGCCACTATGCTGAGATAATAACAAAAAACGCACATAAAACATGCGGATGTTCCCCGCAAGCCAGTAATTGTTCCGTATTGCCCAATCTCCCGCACCCCACGGTCAAATTGACTAATGAAATCGGTTCTCGTATACGGATCTCGTAGCATGCGCAAATAGAAAATCTCCTGCATGCAAGTACCCCCATGCATGCAGGAGAATTTCTATTTACTCATGCGGGCACTAACGTTCAATGAAAATGAGCCTCAAAGGAGTGTTCCTGAGCTTCAAAATAAAATAAAAAATTATGTTATTTTAAAAAACAATATAAGCATCATTAAAATTGGATCCCAAATCTTGATTATTACTGTACTAGTTTCAACTCTCGGTTTTACCCCGCATGCGCACAGTGTTGGGTTAAATATCTTCTATATTTATCTCAGAAAATATTCTTCGTATATCGCAAACTTCAAATCCATTTACGTGTAAAAGAAACACGTTGGAAAACACCACAGTCACGAAGTATTGATGAACTAAGTCGCATAATAAATATCACAATAAAGAGATGAGAATAATCTAAATACAATTTGAATTGGCTACCGTAAACAGGTGAATTAATTTGCAGACTAAGACGACATGAATACAAACTGCCAGCCCACACCTTCTCACTGAGATTTGAACGGGACCAGCTCGCCTTATTGGTCTTCAGTCGGTGCTCCTTACACTTGACAAAGGGAATACATTAGTAATTAAGCTAGCAAAGAGCGTACCGAGACAATCAAACCGTTTGTCGAGGATAACGTAACATGACAACGCACCTTACAACAAACTTAACTGTTGGACCTAAAATACTGCCCTGGGATACACTACCTCCTTAAAATGTCGCTTATAAAGTTCAAAATTTAATGCACATAATTTTATACAAATAAATCGGGACTGTGGTGCAAAGACTAGGATGGTACATAAAAGGCGTTCCGTATCACGCTAAGAGCGTCGTGTTTACTTTATAAAGAACAATGCTAATAAGACAAGTGCTGTCGTGAAATGGAACGCAGAGATGACAGCTCACAAGGGAGTTTACAATTTTAAAGGACTATTACTTCGAGCCATCTCTACGAACTCCCTTGCAACATTGTTCACACTTTTGGTCTTGCTTTTATTTTGCAATCACTTCGTATTTTACACTTGTGTGGTGGAACGAATAATTATTGTACTATAAACCTAGTCATATCTAGTGAATTACAAATAATTATGCTAATACTTGCTGAATTCATATTCTTTTATTAATAGACCCTTTATGCAAAGTACGTAAACGCCGTCACCTACATAAAGAAAATATTGTAAGATGCAGATATAAAAGAAAACTTAACTACGTAAAATTATGCATATGCGTGTTCCTAAAACTGTTAAATACAAATTATTTATCACTATTAAAAAAGACAACTTACATGCCTATAGTATTCGTGCATTTCCCGAAAGTCAACTGGTAGAGAATGCTTCCAGCATCAACTCCGCCTTTTATACTATTGTATATTATAGTCATTGAAGTGTTTAAATAAATAAATAGTGCATAACAAACACATCCTTCAATCTTACACCCATCCACAGTCACGAAGTTTACAATCTGCCCACATATTTCGTGGCCAAAAATCATAAACTCACAATTGCTTTAGTGTGATCTTTATTACCATTAAGTAAAGTCTGAAATTTCTATTCTGGACTATTCAAAATCATTGTGAGATGGCAAAGACGGATAGCAATGATGGAGAGCTGTGTCAGAAGGCGGGAACAACACGTGCTGTTCAGGGATCATAAACAATTTAAAGGACACTTTGAATATCATAATGAAGCGGTCTTGATGTACTGTTGGGAAAATTTGATTAAGAAACCCCGCTGCTATTGTAGCTACGGTATACTTGCATTTGAGAGAAATTCAGTTATATATTGGAATCGATTTTTGAAATAAATATCATGAGTTTTCAACTTAATAGGACTAAACTGGCCAACCTAAATCGAAATTATGATTCTTTAGAAGTCGAGAATTAGACCTCATGGCGAAATTCTCGACTCCAGCCCCATTGCCACCAACTCTTATTGCGATTCAATAACTGAATAGAATGCTTACTGATACCAATGAATAAGCGACTCTATCTCAAATCGAATAGAGTCGCTTATTCATTGGTATGAATGAGCATTCTATTCAGTTATTGAATCGAAATAAGAGTTGGTGGGTGGGGGGCTTTCAAATAGCAAGAAAATTGATAAAAATAAGTCCAGTATTGTAGATGTAGTAGTTTATATTGACGAGCACGGTGGTCGAGTGACTAGCAATGGCAACTTTGACTCCGAGATGTCGGGTTCAATCCTAGCAATACCTACCCTAGGGCGTTATTAACTTTTAATACATAGTTAATTGATTCAGGTGTTATTTTGCGGAAGTCAAATTTACAGGCAATTTGATCTACACTACTTTGCGTGCTTCCGCCACCAATTAGTTCAGTAGTTTGCATGAACTAATTGGTGGCAGAAGCACGCGAAGTAGTGTAGATCAAATTACCTGTAACTTTTAATACCTCTGGGTTGGAAAGTTAATACAGTCATATTTATACATCGTGTGCACAGGGTCGCATTAGCTGTAGACATATTAGGGTCCGTTGTACCCGAGATTTCCAAAGAATCAACGATATTCTATAGGCGAACATCATCTACTTGCGTAACATCGCGTGAGATAACTTCAGGATGAAACCCACTACAATAGAACTAGTCATTTTATTAATAACTAACTGTTCGCTGCGGCTTCGTCCGCGTAGACATTATTTTAATAGAACTGTATTTCCCGTCCGAATAATATATTTTTTTTTTAGAATAAAAGTAGCCTCATTCCCTAAACCTTAAACTACCCCGTAAAAAAAGTCTTGCCAATCCATTGGTTCCTTTCGATGTAAAAGAAAAACAAACAACACACATTTCACATTTATTATTACTGATAAAATGTGTAAACATTTTCACCAAATGCCAACAATCAACAATAGCACATTTTTAAACTGGGGAATTACCTCCACCTCACAGAATACAATTCCCAAATCTAATACACCGCCAAATAACAATTCCCTTCAAAATTGTTCTGTTCCTGCAAGTGAGTGAGTTCCGCCAGACAAACAAAGAAAGGAACTGTGCAAGCAATTTTAAAGACTTATTCAGGTCAAAAAAAATCAATATTACAAAAAAGAAAATAGTTTAAAAAAAGTACTTTAATAAAAAGTTTATTAGGATTTTCTTTATCCTTATTTGACGCGCCGCAACCTCCAATATTTCGCAGACAAAGGCCAACATTCACAATTTCTCGAGTCCCACAATGCTCCTCATTCTTATACCAATTTATGCATACTTCTATTTTCTATTTAAGTCAGGATCACAACACGACCAACAGCAATGTAGGGAATAATGTGCATTACATTACATACTCGTACCTTAATTTGAGATAGCGAAGTGTCAGACAATAGTTTACATGAATCTGTGGAACGTTCCTGAATAATTCCGACAATAATACAAATAATGCACAGGTAATGGTATGCTATTTTCAGAAGATTAACAGCCTCCGCACGTAGGGCTGTCCACTCGATAAATATGAAAATCTATCCGTTTATTTATTGATGAAGGTAAGAATGATCATGTATTTGAAAATCTGAAAATGTATAATACGGCCCGCCTGATGTGAAGCGGTTACCGTAGCCATATCAACGCTCGCAGCATAAAATATTGCTCGCGCGTCGCCACCAAGCTACCAATTCAGCAACTTCTTCCTTCCTGGTGACCCCAATTACTCGCAGGAACACAACAACCCTTAAGGGAATTTTAATTTATCTGCTGTACTCTGTGAGGTGCAGGTACTTCCCGAGTCGAGCAGTTTATAGTTACGCTGCCTAACCTCTATTTATGCCAGAGCCTCGTCAGTGAATCAGCAGAGCACCACGCATGCATTGTTGGCATATTCAGTAGCATTTGAATATTTTATTATAAAATATAATGGCTATAACATTGGAAGTTTGGGACTTGTACTGCGCAATTTCAAAGCACATTTAGGTCTTTTTTTTTTCATTCTGACAAAACGTACCTACGTTTCAAGCGTCATACGTATTTTCGGAGAGATACATAGCAGACTACGACTGATGGTGTTACAAGGTACAGATTTCCCTAGAAAAGGTGAGAAGAATTAAGTCCTATGGTACATTTTTGAAAATTCGCTCAAGCCAGATAATTTGACACATTATTCAATTTCCAGCCTTAGATTAAAACAAAAAGGGGAAAATACGGTACCTAGTCACAGAGCATGAGACAACAAAACTGCGTCTAGGTGACGCACTATCGTCAGTCATTAGCGTAACCTTGTTACGTGAACACGTCCCGTTTCACTGCGCGTTTGAATACTTTTAATGCGTCCTCCAATCGTCAGAATGCCTTCTTGTTCATTTGACAAGTGCCTCAACCATGCAGGGAAACAAACAAAAAAAGTCAACTGGAATTACCTTTCATGCGTAAGTATTTAAAAGAATTTAAAATTATATTAAAATCAATTTCTTTAAAAAATATTATGCAATGGTTTGTGAAAACGAGATAGAATATACGAAAACGCGCAAGAGTGTTACATGTGGGTGCGTACCAGTGATTGATATCGTTATTTCGTTCACACTACAGTTTGAGCACGCATTCCGGTCTCTGTCATTGATTACAATATACACGACAATCTGAATGTATCTGTGGGGGTAAGTTTTTGCATGTAGTTGTACTTAGCACAGTTGTCGAATAATCGATGTAAGGACATACCGTATCTTCCCCTTTTTGTTTTAATCTAAGTTTCCAGCCAATTTCCAAGTTGACCAAGTTGAACCCCGACGGGTTGAGTTGGATGATGTAATAAAGCCTAAATTGCACGATTCACTTATACTGTTTAATTTCGATCAAACCACAAAATTAAAGCATGTCAATTAAAAAATAATCATTCACGACTATATATAGCAAACCAAACATTTCTGTGCCTTTCATCCAAAGTGATTCAATTTGAATGAGCCGTGTAATTTCGCCATCAGCGCTTACGACTAGCGCCAACCCTACGTCGGAAAATAACCGACGCGACGCTAGCACGTGTCACGCTGACGACAATAGATCAAGAGTCAAGACGTACAGTGTACGTTCGTACACAATTCACTCTAAATTCTCGTCGAAATAATGCAGACTAAGTATAACTTTATGTGACGCAAATTACCAAGAGTTCGAGTGAATTATCACAAACATATCTTAACTAATATTATAACGCGACAGTTTCTAAGAATTGATCAGCGCACACTGGAAGGTCCCCATACATAGATTGACGCGCCCGGTGGTCGAATGGCTACTTAGACTCCGAGATCGCTGGTTCGATCCTCGCACAAGATAGACCTTTGTGTGCATGAACATGTCTGTTTGTCTTGGTCTGGGTGTTTTATATGTATTGCAAGTATCATATATTAATAATTGGTCGCCGCTCCGCCGGAGCGGAGACCGACAGTGTCCCAGAATCGAATAGATAGAAATATATTTTTTTTAAAGCTTTTAAATTCATCAGGCAAATTATTGTATAATGTCGTACACATATACGAAACGTTTTTTTCGTAAATGTACCTACTTATGGCAAGAAGGTTCATATAAAAGGTTGAAAACAAATCTGTTCGTGTGGTTGGTCATCGAGCTTGCGTCCTGGATAAATGGTGATGACTCTCAAGAACAATTTATAGACGTGGCTCAGTAGTTATGGTCACTACGCTTCTAGCATTTTCCTTTGCTGTTGATAATTGCAATAAACCAGTTTTAGTAGTTCGTTATGAAAATATTATTTTTTTAAACACAAAATTAACGGCAGCTTCCAAACAACTGATTTAATTGAAATTACAACAAAACTAATATAACAATTGGCAATTGTTTCTACAAAAGTACTCGAAATGAAAATATGCCCTGATGTTGACGCTTCGACGACCAGCAAAGGAATGAGAACCGGGAAGAGTGTTCGCGCCGGTTTTTATACTTTTCTGTCTGTCACTTCCAACACCAGTATATTTGTTCCATATTGAGATTTCCTTGAAATATGGACAATAGTTTGACTCAACAAGTCAGTTAGTGATCACAGTTGACATAAATTAATTTCTATTATAATAAGAAAAAAGTCTACGCCAACTCCTATTTATTCAACTGTTGGGATACGGGTCTCTTCCTCAATCGAAGGTGTTTACAGCATACTTCACCAAGTTCCTCAACTACGTGTTGGAGAAAAGAGTAAATGTAGATTATTTGAGAAGCCAGACATTTTAGGATACTAGACATGTCAGCTGGTAACCACGATAATGCCGCCCATTCTTATTCAATTCTGTACAAATTCAAATTAAATCAAAAATAAATCTTCGCGTTCCGCGTTTTTGCTATTGTGGCACATTCAGACACAATGGGCGACGACTGCGCGTAAATGGTGTGCAGCAACAATAGTCAGCATTAGCTGGCACAAGTCACAAGCGATATACCTACTCGAACAATAACCGCTCACTATAGGCAGGGAATTCACCCTCACACATTGGAACCTAAATGGGCGCGTATTGTGCGGTTATGGAATAAATTCTCTGCCAAGGTTTTCTCAGGAGCCTACAGTATGGGGTTCTTCAAAAAAGACGTAAAGAAGTTTTTACAGGCTCAGCAACGCGTGAGTGATGCCTGTGATGTCGCAAGCGTCCATTGGCTGCGATGACTACATACCTTAGTGGTATCAAAAAAATAAACTATTATTTATTGCATTCACTCGGAAAATATTATAATTAATTTTTCGGATTTTTTTTTATATTAGTTATACCCAGGCTCCTTACCACCATCTCTTATTGCGATTCAATAACTGAATAGAATGCTTATTCATACCAATGAATAAGCGACTCTATTCCATTTGTAATAGAGTCGCTTATTCATTGGTATGAATAAGCATTCTATCCAGTTATTGAATCGCAATAAGAGTTGGTGGTGAGGGGGCAGGACTGCGTTCCCTGAAAATTATACTAGCTACACAGGAAAACACTCAGCAAACCACAAATGCTCTTTCCTGTCCGTTTCCACTCAAAACATTCCACTGCAACAAACGATATGATAGAAGCGGAACTGAATCTTGATAATACAAAAACTGGTAGGCATCAGTAATTATTGTCACAAATCATTTTCAATTTTAAGTTTCCAATCTCTTCACTTGTTTTACAAGTATGAAAACATTACTCATACTCACAGATCGGAAATAACAAAGTATTAGCCATTCGCTAATGCTTTCATTTTAAACCACACTTTACTCGAGTAATAGTTCACCATTATAGTCTCGATTGGGCATTGTCGCCAAATTGTATCATTATCGATTCATTGTACACGCGAACAGACAAACAGATCGTGTTATTTGCATAGAAATATTGTCGACTGTTCCTTCATACATTAAATTAATCTAGTACACTGTGGACACGAAACCACGTGCTCTTTATGGAATAATGTTGAGGCTGGAATCCTTTTGGGACATATTATGAATATAAAAGTTTGTATATTCGAATATTTGTTCATGAGAGCCCGGTGGTCGAATGGCCAGCAATGGCTATATTGACTCCGAGGTCGCGGGTTTGATCCCCGCACAAGACAAACATTTGCATGCATGAACATGTCTGTTTGACTTGGTCTGGGTGTTTTCTATGTATTCTAAGTATGTATTTACAAAAAAAAATATTTAAGTACATTTATCAGTTGTCTAGTACCCATAGTACAAGTCTTGTGCTTAATTTGGGACTAGATGGCGCTGTGTAAATTGTCCAGAAATATTTATTTATTTAGTGGAGCGAGCGGAACGCTTATTAAGTATAGGCCTTATTAAGTATTCTTGAAAATGAATAGGCTCCAAAATCACTGAACCGATTTTGATGAAACTTGTCACAATTAAAGACCTCGACATGCTTGAAGTTTGTTAGTTAGTTTTCCATCTTATCTTTATCTTTGAATGCAGTTTTGTTTCTTCTCCAAAAAAATAAAGCAATGCTTCCTTTGATTGAAATTTCTGTCTCCATTGTTTAATGTCCTTTTCCTCTAGGTTCTACTATTATTCTAGGGTCTACATTAAAAAAATCCACGCTGTATGCATAAAATCCTCGTTTACTATCATATTATTAATAAAAGATTCAATTTCGTACTATCACTAGAGCCACAGTATAAATAAGATACAGCCGCTGAACAGCATTACCAGATACATAAATTGTACCTATCTAAGTAGGAGTCTGTGGTGCGATACATTGACGCGTGTAATTGCTCTAAGTTATTCACATCTATCCGGCGGTTATTAGCCTATCATATTATTATGTAAATGTCTTCATGGCTTGTACACTGACGGCTGATATGGTATGTGGGATTATGCTAAACTGTAAACCAGAGGTTCCCAACCGGGGGTCCGCGGACCACCAGTAGTACCACCACCAATATTATACGAAAGACTTAAATCGCGAGTTACAGAGTAATGGATTTATTAGACAGTTGGGGACCCTACACGCAAGAAAAACCTCGTAGCGGTCCGCGAACAAAAAAAGGTTGGGAAGCTCTGCTGTAAACTGTCCCCTGCAAAATACAGGGGCATGACTAACATTTAATAAGAAAGAGATACCGACTTCAATATAGCCAAGATTTATATAGTACAAATGACTTAGTACAAATGAATAGTCTAACGATTTCGATAAAACCTGTTCTTCTTTTTTTTAGGGTTCCGTACCCAAGGGGTAAAAAGGAACCCTATTACTAAGGCTCCGCTGTCCGTCCGTCCGTCCGTCCGTCCGTCTGTCACCAGGCTGTATCTCATGAGCCGTGATAGCTAGACAGTTGAAATTTTCACAGATGATGTATTTCTGTTGCCGCTATAACAACAAATAAGAAATAGAATACAATAAATATTTAAGGGGGCTCCCATACAACATACGTGATTTTTTTGCTCGATTTTGCTCGCAATTGACATCGGCAATAGGCAATAGGTAGACATTTGAAATATTCACATAATATTTAGTTATATATTCACTTTAAAAATAAATAATTAAATAAAAATAAAACAAATATTTAAGGGGGGCTCCTATACAACAAACGTGATTTTTTGCCGTTTTTATAGATAATGGTACGGAACCCTACGTGCGCGAGTCCGACTCGCACTTGGCCGGTTTTATTTATTTAATTTCGCGGATTCAACGCGACTTGTAATTGGTTGTTATACAGTCTAATGTCATAATCGTCTATTGAAAATGTGGATTATCTTTACATTCAACTTCCAAAAATCCCAAAAACGACGAACTATCCAATTCATTGTTAAATCAACAATCCTGACGATACAATAATGCAAAATTCTTTTTTAAATAACTTTTAAAACTAGAAACGATAAATTTATGTCCTAATCCTAATGAAAAATAAATAGTTCACTGATAATTACTTAAAAAAAAAATTACCATTTCAAATTTTATTTCAGAATAGGTTCTATACTACGAACGAACTTTCATAATACCGTGGTGCCGCGTGACAGCCCTTGAGGTCGATTCCACATTCGACTCAGAGGGGAGGTGAAATCGTCTTGTGAGAGAGCGGCAGGAAGAAACTATGAGAGAGGCATACTGTACGCAGTACTATTACTTATAGTCTTAAACTGTGATGTTGCGAGTGTTTGTATGGCTACGGTAACCGCTTCACATCAGGCAGATTATTATGCTTATTATATAGACGAGCTCGGTGGTCGAATGGTTAGCAATGGCCACTTTGACTCCGAGGTTGCGGGTTCGATCCCCGCACAAAACAAATAATTGTGTGCATGAACATGTCTGTTTGTCTTAGTCTGGGTGTTTTCTATGTATTATATGTATGTATTTACAAAAAAAATCATTCATAGTACAAGCTTTCCTTAGTTTGGGACTAGATGGCCCTGTGTAATTTCTCCAGGAATATTTATTTATTATTATTTGTCATGTAGCGTAGTATAAAAACAAATAATAAGAAATACCCAAGGAATCAACTAAATACCGCGATTCTTAAGATTCCCTACGGAAGCTGTGGGCACGCTCGCTCTTTTGATGGACAACTAGCATAAAACACCTTACAACTAAAATGACATGCTAACAAAATTGAATTTGTTCATATACAGGTTGATGCAAATAGGCCGCTGAGGGCTTGCAAATTTATTCATAGAAACCTCGCCCATTACAGCCGGTCATGAACTGATTCTTCAACAGAATTCTGATCTGCTGTAGCAGATACAATTTTATTGTCACTTTGTTATAATTCGTACTGGCGACAAATATACTCCTGTTCTTTGCTGCTTTAAAAAAAACTGTCACAGAAATTGTGTAATAACAACCAGTCTACGTCATCAGTTGTATTTTGTATGGAAAATAATAGATATTGACAAGCAATAGGGTATAAGTGGCTCTCCACCATGTTTGAGCCAAAGCCAACCGCACGTGCACGTCGTGCACCCTGTTGACTGACAAACGAGGCTCTGGCGAAAAGAGAGCGTAATTATAAGCTGCCCGACTGGGGAAGTACCTCCACCTCACAGAATACCGCAGCCAAATAACAATTCCCTTGAGGATTGTTGTGTTCCTGCGAGTGAGGGTGGTCACCAGAAACAAAGGAGATGCTGCGTTGACAGCTGTGATAGCGGCGCGCGAGCGATATTACATGTCGCGAGCGTTAATAAGGCTACGGGTAACCGCTTCGCATCAGGCGGGTTGTATGCCTGTCTGCCACCCGACGTAGTATAGAAAAACCCAAAATTCGTGACGTAGTCTTGACAACAAACGGGAAGAACGTCTGGTGTTTTCTACAATGGTCACCATAATGTTTTATCTGTGGTTCTGCCACAAATCATGTAATCTCTGACATTACCTCTCGTTATTGATACGGCCGTTCGTATTTGCATAATATACCATGTAATTCCTGCATTATGGCTACTTGGAAGCTGTAGCCTGCTGTCGAATAGTGGGCCATATTGCAAGTTTCTTTTTCATAATAAATCATAAACATATACGGCATCGATTCCATGCAAAGATTCTAATAAATCTTGAATTCTTTTTAACCGACTCCAAAAAGGAGGAGGTTCTCAATTTGGCTGTATTTTATTTTAATGTTTGTTACTTAATTACTTGTGATTTATATACCGATCTGAAAAAAGCTTTTATTATTTGAAAGAGTATACTTCCAGATAGGTCCCATATTTTTTTCATCATCATCATCAGCCTGTATCTACATACATAAATGTAGAGTAATGTTAGGAGTCGGTTTTTTTTTTGTTAAAATTATTTTTACAGAATTACTTCGATAGCATACACGAGATATCACAATAAAATCACATTACATCTATACTAATATTATAAAGAGGTAAAGTTTGTGAGGTTGTAGGGGGTAATCTCTGGATCTACTGAGCTGATTTTGAAATTTATTTTACCAAAAGAAAGCCACGTTACATGTGAGTGTCATAGGATATATTAACCCGAAAAATTAAAAGATTTTTTCGTAAACGCGGACGAAGCCGCGCGAACAGAAGTAATAAATCAAATCACATATAGAATTTTCCCGTTGCTTTCCCGACGATATCGTGTTTCTCCGTCAGTAATCCTCTATCCTTATAAAATGGCACCAAAACTATGATCAACCATAAAACAAGTTGGTAGCCAAGATTCTTCATCTATGCGCACTTACTTTACCATACCTATCTTCACATACTCTACATTTTAGTCAAAACGTGATGCGTGGCCGTTTTATTTCACACACGATGAACGAATGTATGAAATCTTCGTAACGATAGCAAAACGGCCAAGCACATACATAGCATACTGCATAGATGAAGAATTTTGGCTATACATGAGATCTGATAACTTTTTCACAGAGTAAGCTATGTAGACTCGTCTTGGCAACATTTTTACATGAAAATGTTTTTGGTGGGATATCTATCTATCTATCAAGGCATCGTCGTCATCGTTGTCAACCTTCCTTCATCCCGCTGCTGGGATGGGAGTCTCACATCAATCGGAAGGGGTTAGAGCATACTCCACCACGCCGCTCAACTACGGGTTGGCGGAAGCCAGTGTTTTCAAGCCGCATAAAGACCACTGACATGGCATTCTATACGTAAAGTAAGGTCACCCACAGATGTAGCCTACTGAGCTACCATCGACGACAGACCCTAAATGCGGCGCGCTTCAATACTTAAGAGTATTGAAGCGCGATATGATTTTTTTGCATCAACCGATATTCCCATTTTTCAAATACGTGTCTCCCTTCAATCAACATGATTTAGAGCGTACTCCACCATGTTGCTCGACTGCGGTTTGGCAGTGGCCAATATTTTCATTCAAATATTTTCAATATCATATTTGAATCAAAGCCATGTTGACCTGCTTAGGTTGGTTTAACGACTATGTAAACTGCCGGGACAGACGGTTTCTTCTGAATCATGGAGAAGCTAGAGATAAATAAACCCATCCAAGGACTACAGTCGACGTTGCTGACACGCAACGACACCATGAAGTACAGCAACATTAGAACCAGAATCCCTGATATTCCGAACATTGAATTTTTATGAATAGTGCCCTTTGCTCGACAAGCTGTAAAACTTTACATTGAATGCACCTAGAAGACGACTCAATTGAATACCTGCATTTTCATAGTCCGGCAATTCATACATGAATAAAATGCTAGTCAATGGAATATTCATACAGAGGTGTGGCTATGCTCGGCAGGTTGAAAACATCAGTGGTGTTCTAAGAAAGTGTATATACATGTAGTATCACACTCTATATATACTCGTATATATATATAATTAATTTGAATACTATCTTATATATATATATATATATATATATATATATATATAAGATAGTATTCAATTTCACTGTTGTCACTTGTCAACTTGTCAAAAATTTGTCACTGGGTATTCATGAATTCGAATAAATCCATTTTTTATGTTTTCTATATTTTGTGGATAGGAAAGATTTGTATTCAACTTACAAAAATTCTAAAATCGACTAATGACGAATCTACGATTTCGACCATATAATCTGTAAAATTCGTTGTTAAATTTGGAAAAGCAATTATATTTATATATATCATTACTTTTTCCAAATTTGACTCATACTCTATATAGGTATTTTATTGTATGGATAGCAATGTTGGGCCGTGAAAAGGAAGTATGAATGAAATAATAAAGCACTTGTACTATTCCACGTAATTATATTTTATTTTTATTTTTACCGACCGGTTTTGCCGCTAAGGCATTAATATTAAGTGTAACAATGATGGTTTGCATTATTTAATTATATACGTGTAACATGACATATTAAAATTTACCCCGATTTAGTGGTAAATATCCATGAAGTGACAACACAAATAAATGATTTCAGAATACCCTTTTAACATTTTTATTTTTAATCATTTTTGTCATTGATTTGTGTTTCTACAAAACATTTTTTACCATGCAAGTAAAAAAATGTTGTGTTGTTGTTGAGTGAGTGAGGCCACCAGAAAGGCAGGAGATGCTGCGTTTGCAGCGGGGGTGGTGGCGCGCGAGCCATATTTTATGTTGCGAGCGTTAATATAGCTACGGTAACCGCTTCACATCAGGCGGACCATATCTTCCACCCGACGTAGTATTAAAAAAAAGTATAAGTGCTTTATTATAACACTATGATAATAATGTACCACCAAGTGCCAACATTCAACAGTATCAACTTAGGAAGTATGAAAGAAAAATGCTACATGCATGATGAGATGCAAATGCTGGAATGGATGTGTGTCGTGATTAGAACGGATAAAATAACGAATAATTATATTAGAGGAAGTTTGAAAGTAGCACCTGTGATGGAAATGAATACAGGAATTTGCCTTTCATGGTATGTTCATATAATACGGAGCGATTAAAGATATGTAACAAAAAGAATGATGAATTTGAATGAGAATGGATATAATGAGAGAAATACCCAAAAAAGAGGTGGATAGATTGTGTGAGAAATGATATGGGCGAAAAGGTACATAGGTATGAAGGCTGATAAGCATTGTACTGTCTCTGCGAGTGAGTAAGGTGACCACGTTAATATGGCGGGCTTCACATCATGCTTGTCTGCCACTTGAGGTAGTATATAAAAAATAAGGGTAATAGAAGAAAAACACTGCCAATGATGAAGCCTTACTACGTAGTAGTACTATTACTTATACTGTGGCCTTACTAAGGTCCCTACTAGCTACTACTAACCACTAAGTATCGGCACGAACCGGTCTTCCCTTAATCGTAGGGATTTAGAGCGTACTTTACCACGCTGAAAGACACTAAAACTTTTCGAAAAACATATGCAATCAAATAAGCGTGTAAGTAGCACACCACTACTTATGAGCCATGAGCAACTTCATCCGCACGTGGTGCACCCTGCTGATAGGCCAACGAGGCTATGAGTTAAGAGAGGTAGGGCACGGCGTAATTTATAAGCTGCTCTACTTGGGAAGTACCTCTACCTCACAGAATATCACAAAATAACAATTTCCTTGAGGGTTGATGCGTTTCTGTGAGTGAGTGACGGCACCCGGAAGAAAAAAGTTGCTGTGTTGACAGCGCGTGAGTGATATCTCATGTTGCGAGGGCTTCTATGGCTGCTACCGTAGCCGTACCGTACCGTTTTACACCAGTCGGTCCGTATGCTTGTTTGCCATCCGATATTTAAAAAAAAAAACAATCAAATCGTAACAATAGTTTTTGAGTAAATCGCGAACATACGTACAGATCAAACAGAGAATATAAACTAAAACAATATAAACAAAAATTTTATGAACATGAGAATTTAAAAAAAAATTGAATGTCCGTCAGCGGCTTTATGTCTAAAAAACAAAAGCGTTGGACGAGAATCAATTTGAATGGAGTCTCGCTACGACTTCCTAATACAGACAATTCTATTTGCATGCCAACAGGCGATAGCCACCAAGCTACAAGCGAATTATTTGTTTATTGCACTCAAACCGCTTCTGATAATGTATTAAAATTACAGGATAGTGTTTAAACAGAGCTGACACACGGGCTTGTTGTTTAACAAATAATTACTCAAAATTAAGCAGTTTTTTTTTAATCTACGTCGGGTGGCATATAAGCATACGGCCCGCCTGATGTGAAGTGGTTATCGTAACCATATTAACGCTCGCAACAGTTACTTTAATAAAACACTTTTATAAGCAATCTTGCTTTGAAACTCTTCCATACTTGCTCTTCTTTCATGAACTCTGTAGTAGATATTCATTAAAGTACTTACATAATATCATGTAACATCATAAGAGTTACTTTAAATATGAGAAGATAAAATGAATTTTTAAACGTTAACTTATAGGTTCATCCCGTCGCCAATATTAATAAAATGAAAAAAATCGCATTTATTATTCGATTAATAATTTAGTTAGATTAGCATAGAATAGAATATACGTTATCCCACCAAAATAAAAAAGATACATACTTACAAGAAACTTACAAAAATGAAATCTACAAGAAGCAAGCAGTCTCATCATTAAAAGCAATCTTTTCCTTGCAACGTTTGGAAGAGAAACAATGATAAAATTAGTTAGGTGGCGCATCATTAATTATTAAAAATCACACAATAGGCATAGATTTGTCATAATAGTTTAGTAGTGTTAAGGCTCAGATGTGTAGTACTACCATAGACCCAGGATTTTTCGCTACTCTTAAATGCTACTCTACATCTGAGCCTTAACACTACTAACCTCATTGCACTATAAATACATACTAGTATCTCCACCTCACGAAATATCCTAGAACTTCTTAAACCTAGAACAGAGTCCGGTGTGATCATGGAACAAATACGAGTTAGCCAGCTAGACTAGATAAGGAATATGAATTCTTTAGAACGTAAGGTTCGATCTGACATTAGCTCTCCTTAAAAAATGACAAAAACGAACTACCAACAATACAGATCGGACTTTATTCTACGGATGAGTCGATTTATTATTATGTACTATTTCATGTTTCGAGCATTTATATGGTTATAAAAAAATACTGCCAAAAAGCGTTGTTCGCTAAAGTTCACAGCCGTGTGTGCGCCAATATGCTTATTATCCCTGATTCTACTACACATGCTGAGTTTCTATTTAACAATTATTTATTGGTATTATGGTATTTGTTAGGAGAGTCGCATGTTCGTAATCTATTTCTGGATACGAGTATGTATGCATATTACCTGCGTTGACCCTTACATCACACGCAATGTTAACTATAATTGATTTCATTGTTTCAAGGCCATAGACCTTTGATCGTTTTCGTATTTTCATGTATCTCTAAATGGCAATGGTTATTAGGAATGCACAGTACAAGGAATAAATCAGATATTTATGTAAGATTTGTAAATAGGAGGAATTTTGATTCTATTAGCATTAGGATTATAGGAAAATGGTCGCATGTAATTTTTATCCACCCATAAGTAATAATGTTTGCGAAACTAGTTTCGAAATATGGTTTTTAAAATAAAAAACAAAATAGTTTATTTTAATAACATTAAGTACCATGTTATTAAAATAAACTAGGTGTTGTTTTTCATAGAATTACCGGGAGGTTCTGGAGTTATTTAAGTATAAAATACTTGTGTTAGATAACTCCGCTCTTCAGTAATTAAGTATTCATATTCATTTATTCACAATGATTTATAACAATCTGTGTATCAATATAAACAATAACAATATGTGGGTACATGCACATAGTGGTAAGAAAGATGGTCAATATATATTGTTACAAATTACCTTATTGAGGCACTTGTGATTATACATTTCTCGATAGGATAATCAATATAATAATATCAATAAATTTAACATTAAAGAAATAAATAACTTAATAAAATAATGCTAACTAAATTAAATGTCAATTTGATTTAAATGTCATACAATAATTGTCAAATAATAATTATAATAATAAAAAAATAACAAAATTTTTAAAGTATTCTCATATTCATCTCCTTGGAGGACTTTGATGTGGTCGGGTAAAGTTTGACAACCATATAGGACGGACTATTTTTAAATAATTCAAGCTGCGGTGTAGCTTGACGGAGGTTATTTCCACGGCGTGAGACATAACATACTATGTTATATTCGTTTGTTTCATGATAAAATTAAAAGTAAAAACCAGATTTACAATATTGAAAACAACGTGCATAACTGCATTTCACCCTATGTTAGAAATTAATTGATAGTTTTTAGTTTCTTATTGCTTAAAATAAATTTTCCTGAATTGCCTAGAAACGAATCTCATTAATAGGTAGAATAACCTGCCGACAAGAATTTTCCTAACATCCCCTAAATTTTTACCCTCCGTTAGATGAGACACAGAGTTTTGGCGAGTGAGTGAGGTCCCTAGAAAAGAAGAAGTTGTTGGGGTTGGCGGCGCGCGAGCGATTTTTCATCTTGCGAGCGTTAATATGGCCGTGGTAACGGCATCACATCAGGCGAGTCGTATGCTTATCACGTCGTAGTCTAAAAAAAGAAATAAGAAATTTGACGAGCTCGGTGGCGTAGCGGTCAATGACGCGGCTTCGACACCAACGCTCGTGGGTTCGATTCCCACACAGGACAAACATTTGTGTGCATGAACATGTCTGTTTGTCTTGGTCTGGGTGTTTTCTATGTATCATAAGTATGTATTTACAAAAAAGAAATGTATTTTATTTACGTATGTTTATCAGTTAGTCTAGTACCCATAACACAAGCTTCGCTTACTTTGGGGCTAGATGGCGCTGTGTAATTTGTCTGACAATTATATTTAATATATTAAGTGATTAAAATTTGTGTGCATGAACATGTCTGTTTGTCTTGGTCTGCGTGTTTTCTATGTATCATAAGTATGTATTTACAAAAAAAAAGTATTTACGTATGTTTATCACTTGTCTAGTACCCATAACACAAGCTTCGCTTCCTTTGGAGCTAGATGGCGCTGTGTAATTTGTCTGACAATATTTATTTACTAAATCACTTGTCTTTTCAACCCTGTATATATTTAAAGTACTTCAACTACAGCTGATAAAGCAATGGGACCTTGTAAAAGTACAAAATAAATTTCTTAGCATAGACAATAAACATAGGAATTAATTAATCCGTAACCCTTACCTGCGAGTTCACAGACAAGATATGTACAAGATCGCACTAGATACCATTCGAGAGTTTGGCCGATGTACAGATACTAGCTTATCTCCGATTATCGCTAAAACAAGTGTGTTACAGAGTCGAGAGGATTTAATTTAAACTTAAATTAAATCCTCTCTACTAAATAAAAGTAATTTAAAATAAACTTGTAATTTAATTTGTATTTAATTTAATTTGTATATTTTGTAATGATATTGAATTTATTTTGATTATTGTAGTGATTGATTAATACTATGCTTGTTTGGCGGTCGTCTGCTGCCGTGTGGTTTCCGGCAGACTAGAATAGAATCACTCCGTCTCTTCCCGTGGATGTCGTACAAGGCGACTAAGGGAATTACATTACCAAACATCGATCAGGCCTCCCCAACCCGTCTGGCCAGTGTGGGGAGTGTAGGCCAAATCCTCCTTCTGTCTGGGACGGACGAGAGAGGGTCGTGCTCCTGTAGTGGAGACTAAAATGACCTGATGATGATGATGATGATTGTTTGGCACCTTAGTGGTATAAAAAACACAGCAGTGAGAAAAATACCGAACGCAAACTGAACTAAATGTGTCAAGGCAAACAAGAAATAATAATTGAATTGGTATTGTTGGTACATACATACTATGAGTTTCTTTGTATACAACTTTGTAGATGAAACAAATTAAAAAGTATCGTCATGCAATTGATCTACACTGTTGCTTGCTTCCGCCATCAGTTAGTTCATGCTAATTACTACCGAAACACATCCACTACCTACCGTTAATACATGCATATTTTTCAGCCATTCTTTATTCATTCGTTCATTCATTCATCATACAACCACCGCTGCTCTAGTTACAGTGATCGACACTGTTCCAGCAACTGTGGTCGTCTCTATTCTAATCGTTTTTGTGCCTCTTCAGCATATTAAACAAAAGATACATACAAAAAGTATTTTATTTTTATCGGTCCGGAACCACCACACCTTTCTATCTCCATATCTCCTGTGTAGTAGCCAGGAGTATCAGCAGCGACTACCAAAAATGCAATGAATAATTAAATCCACGGGAGTCTCGGGGATTAAACTACGGCTGCCTTGGAACTCACAATTAATTGAATCAGAAGAATTTAGTAGGAGTAGGAAGGTTTTTGAATTTGACTTTCTCAATATGACAATGTAAAAGACAAAAAAAAATGGCGAATTAGGCATTAAAAAAGAGATGGCTAGGCAAGTAAAGCTCAACTGCCGTGAAAAATGGGGTGAATACTTCTCCTTCCCCCGCACGCGATATTCCATAGTCGTTACTTAGCATAATAAATTTTGATGATTTGATTGAATTTTGGATAGAGTTGATAGATATGTAGCTGCAACACCAAACTGTATCCCCCGATTTTGTTATGTATTGTTTTTTTTAATTGCCTCCCTATGTACCTAAGCAATTTTAAAGTATCAAAAAGTATTATCATTGTAGCTCCCTATTATGTAACTAATACAAAAGGAAAATTATTGAAAATTTACATCACGGAACACAGCTATAAAGTAACACAACCGATGTCAGGTCACGACACGACACACCACATAAAGTACGGACATAGAATTTATACAGGATTCACCGCGCGAATCGATTCGTCTGTATCGATATCTCCGAGATTCGATTGTCGATAACACGCCGATCGCGAGTCGATAACGTCCCGCGCTACATATGTTACCATCGGACGTTATAAAGTAGCTTGTGTACGATCTCTGCACGATGTATCCGAACACTTGGTTTATGGTTTGTATGATACTGGCTGGTGAGAAATCTCTTACAATTCGAAATTTGAATTGAATTTATTTTAATTTTATGAGTAGTAGCAGCAAGGAGGGCAGAAAGCTTCGTGGAACACTATTTCCAAAAGAAGAAGAATAAAAAACTAAAGAGGTTTAGAGCATACTCCACCACGCTGCACAACTGCGGGTTGGCGGAGGCCAGTGTTTCCAAACCGCCTAAAGGCTTACTGACTTAGCTTAACGACTGTCATCTAATGACAACAGCCGGGACCGACGGCTTAACGTGCCCTCCGAAGCACGGAGGAGATCGAGATATATAAACCCATCCATGGACAGGCTGAACAGATAAGAGAAAATTCTTCAAAAAAGTAGCAGATACTTTTTCATTGAACAAGTACATTGTAGAAGTCCATTGAAAAAATATTGATGTACGGGTACTCCTCAGAATGCCTCAGATAGTAGATCAAATTATTGGTACAGATCAAAATCTAGCCAGGCAATATTTATTTTACAAGAATACGTGTTTTCCCGAGATGCGAGCCGATCGACCCTCCAGGCTCCTCATTATGTCAAAGTGTAAGTAATTCATAAGAGGTTGGCAAGATTTTCAAGTAAATAACGATTTGTACTTTGCCGGTTGGTAACTGCTTGTACTTTCTCACTAGTATTATATATTAAATACCTAGTGAACGCCCCGGCTTTGCCCGTGATTTTCCCCTTTGTGGATGACTGCATTAAGTGGCGATAGATCTATCATGTTTTATTAAACGAAAAGCCTTAAATAAATAGAGATAGAAAATATTCTGTTCTAAAAATGATATTTTTTTTTAAATTTAATTGTTTTTTTATTACAAATATCATAGCTCAGCTTAGATTGGTAGTAATTGTGGTTAGCTTAGCTATAACCCTTGAACTCTATCGACTGAGCTGAAGATGTTTGTCAATAACTAAAACGAAAGACGCATTTTTCTAATCAAAATATTTGTTGGTAATCGGCTTCAGCTTCAGCGGTAGAGTGTTTAGCGAGCGAGGTCTTTACATAGAACTGGGGCAAAAAATATTTTTTGTCGCAATAACTCCCAAAACAATGCTTCGATTTTGTGGAAATTTGGTGGGTATGTAGGATACGTAAATACAATTTTTAAGTTCATTGGTCAATGAAATCGGTTTAGTAGTTTTTGATATATTCGCAAAAACGTGAAAATAAATATAACTATTTATTAGATTAAAAAAATATTACTATTTATTTTTATATTTTATTTATTACATTAAATAAATATTACCATTTATTTTCACTTTTGTGCGAATATATCGACTAGTTAAATTACATACTTAAATGGGTATCATTTAAGTATGTAATTTAACTAGTCGATATATTCGCACAAAAGTGAAAATAAATGGTATTACATTATATCATAATAGTAATACCAACCTAATAAAGTAAAACAATGTTACATGAAAATCGCTTTCTTATGTCATTTAGACCACAGAATATTATAAAGTAACAACGTGTAGGTAGCGGTAAACCAATCATGCAAAAACACGCTCGAAGGTATGTGTACAGCGGCCCTAATAACTACCGTGTGCCTGCAATTATGGACGAAAACTGCTTTCCAGCAACACGTACATAATACGTAATCAAATTTTCCACATAGTTCACAACGAATCGCAGTTTAGTAAATAAAATAAATATACATATTCCTAGACAAATTACACACAGCCATCTGTCCCAAATTAAGCAAAGCTTGTACTATGGGTACTAGATAATGAAATTATACTTAAATACATTTCTTTTGTAAATACATATAATACATAAGCAGACCAAGACAAACAGAATTATATATTTCATGTACACAAATATTTGTCTTGCAACCTCGGAGTCAAAGTGGCAATTGCTAATCATTCGACCACCGAGTTCGTCAACGTTACAAGCATAGATTAACAATTGGTCGTCGAAGCGGAGCGGAGACCAAGCGATAATCTAAGGTTACAACTTAGTCTTCCTATAAACAGACAAAAAACAAGACGAATCCTCTTACGAAATAGCTTCTAAAATGCATGCAATAATAATTAATGCATACAAAATGGTGATTTAATTTTGGTGAATATTGACTATTCTGGGGAGTATATAGTGCTTTTTTGGGGGTTATATTTTACTGTATCTGGTAATCACTTAGGTACATAAGCCGTTTTTAATCTATCGCGGTCACTCTCATATCCAATCTATTAATTAACCCTATAACGTTCTATGCATATTTAATTTCTTACTATAATTATATCAAGTCGCTCGCTGGTATCTAGAATTCCTGCACCTAATAAAATTTATTACTCTATACCTGTAGGCTGAAGTTAATAGCCATGAAAACTTCTAGCTAATTAATTATCATCCACATTTAATACTTGGGTGGTCGCTAGTTTAAATTAATTTATCTAAATAATGATATGCAAATAAAAGTTTGTACAGTCTACTTAATAAAATATAATATAAACACAAGGTCTCTGAGAGTGCTTAAGTGGTCTGCTTGTAGGCGAAAGGAGAGTAAGACCGGGAGACTACCGCCTAAGCTGAAGCCGAATACCACCGGAATTTTTGATCGCAAAAATTAGACTTCACCTTACATTAGTGACAATTGTGTTTAGCTTAGCTGGCCATGAAGCTCTACCGACAAACCTAAAAATACTTGTCAATAACTCAAACTTAACACATATTTTTGGGGATCAAAATCTTCAATGATAATCAGCTTCAGCTTCGGCGGTAGGACCCCCGCTACTAATTAATCCGTTTGAATGTCTAGGGCCCGACCATTTTTTTTTATTAGGCAAACGAGCATGTGGATCACCTTATGAAAAGCAACCACCACCGGGTGGTGGTGGTTGCTTTCCATTGGTTTCCATTGGTTACATTGGCTCTGTGGGTAAGGAGATCAGCAACATCAAGGGGTCGCCGTTCCGTTGCCAGCCCATACTCCTTCCTTTCTTTCTTTCTGATGACCTCACTCACTCGCAAGAACATAACATGAAGGAAATTGTTATTTGGCTGCGGTATTCTATACTGATTTCCGTCTGTGTTGTCACGTAAACTCATACCTTTTGGAGTCAAAATAAATGAGCGATTTACTACTGACTGTACTCGGATTCACTAACGAGTTTCATCGTTTTCCTGGCCATTTATTGACGATTAATGATCGTGAATGCTGCTAGTGGCAATCGAGAGTTCAGCGAAAAAGACATGATTATAAAAGAGATGGCAGACTTAAGGACCAGTGTAAACCCTTAATTCCTTACTAATGTTAAACTTACTAATAGAATAGAGAGGTGAGATGGGGGTGGGAAGGTGATGTGTCAAGCTGTCAATTGCACAATAAATAAATAAATAAATAACTATTTCTGGACAATTTACACAGCGCCATCTAGTCCCAAATTAAGCGCAAAGCTTGTGTTATGGGTACTAGACAATTGATAAATGTACTTAAATACATTTTTTTTAATACATACTTATAATAGTACATAGAAAACACCCAGACCAAGACAAACAGACATGTTCATGCACACAAATGTTTGTCTTGTGCGGGAATCAAACCCGCGACCTCGGAGTCAAAGTGGCCATTGCTAACCATTCGACCACCGAGCTCGTCATGTCACCATGTCTGTAGAGTCGTGTCTGTACTACATACTGTGCCATCCGGTGCCGTCTGTCTGTTCGGTATGTATTGTGAGGAATTGTTCCCATTATACGTGCTGGAATTCCGGCGCTGTGTGTATTAAACAGCATTAATGCCGAGCGATGGCCAATTAATTTCATAATTATGTACATGTTGTTTGAAATGTTACATAGTTATTGTGTATTGTATGAATTTGTTTCATGTTGTGATGTTAATAAACATATTTTATTCTTCTTCTTTCTAATATAAAAAGTACACTGGCATAAGGAGATCACATGAGGCTCCAATGAGATAATAAAATTGGAAGGTATCCACATGGTACTAACCTTAAAGATAAGATGGCATGGCAAAATGTCTACAATAATACCATGAAAAAAAACTAACATTAAATATAACATAAGACTGTGTTACTGAAGCTATGTTGATCTGTTACTATATTTAATACTAGCTTCCGCCCGCGGTTTCGCTCGCTTTTACGAAAAAGACTTTTAATTTTTCGGGTCAATATATAACCGATGACACTCACAAATAACGTGGCTTTCTATTGGTAAAATAATTTTAAAACTCGGTTCAGTAGATCCAAGGATTCCCCCTACAAACTCACAAACTCATAAACCTTACCTCCTTATAATGTTAGTATAGATTTCAGATTACAGCCCCCTTACCACCATCTCTTATTGCGATTCAATAATTGAATTGACTCTATGCCATTTGAAATAGAGTCGCTTATTCATTGGTATGAATAAGCATTCTAGCCAGTTATTGAATCGCAATAAGAGATGGTGGTAAGGGGGCAGTTCAAATCAACAAACCAGAGCTGACCCGTGCAAATGATATTATTTCTCATCTTATTACCATTGTATAATTTAAAGGTTTATTCCCCACTTACTCATCGTTAGCTCGCCATCAGTAATGTCCGCTGCCCTAACATAGATAACCATACTCCGCTACTCGGCCATTAAGGCATAGATAAGTAACTACACTAAATAAATAAGAAGAGCTTGTCGCTGAGGCATTAGCTTCCACTTAACTGGATTAGATAAAGTGACTGATTTTGTTAGCTAAGTACTTTATGAAAACTGTAGGAGAGCAAGTGTATTCAAACGGCTATTTGATCGTATACAGAATTATTTATTTATTTATTTAAACTCTTTATTGACCACAATAAGACTAATGGTAGGATTGTGTATAGGTAGTCTATGGATATAGCTGCAATACTTCGTGATATGAAGAAATTAACCAAACAGGAGCATACTTCAACTCAACGAATAGAACGTACTACCTAATTAATTCCTCTGTGCGTGAAAGAACTCAGTGCTTATTTGGACTCTGCTAAACACGGTCTGATAGTATCAGGCCTGAAAAGCTACTCGACCAAAATAATTAATGTTCACCATAGTGTATACCAGCTGGTGGCTATATATGACAAACTACTGTCATCCTCACCTTCTCTATGTCATTTCCTAATTCATCAAATTGAAAACGTTCTGTAAACTGTAAATGCGAATTTAAATAAACAATGTAAGTAATAATCGAAAAGTATATGAAGATAAGATTTGAAGCAGCGCTATTGGCACCATAGCCAATAGGGCCTTGCAAAACAAGGAATGCCACTCCATGCTCGCAACTTTACTGAAGTTTATAGCAGGAATACAAGTACCTATTAGTTGGGTACGATCTTCTGTAAGATGAAGTAATCTTTTTTTACTGTGCGCACCTCTTTTGTCAGTGTCTTGTTAGGTAACTGACCGGCAGAAATGCCTTCAAAATAGCCTACACCAACTTCTTCCGAAAACGGTACTCACTCTTTCCTAATTCTGAGAAACCTAATAATGTCTACTCATGTTCTGAATCGTGGGCATAAGCTGAAGGTACAATTGCAGGAACAAGTTGTGTGTGACAATACGCTTTAAGTTCGCCTTTTGTATACGAATTTTATATTATGTGCAATAAAGTTTAAATAAATAAATAAAAAATCTTGTCTGGTCAGTAGCCCGTAACGTGGATCAACAATTCCTGATGGCAGGCAGGCGGCGTGACGTGGGCGACTAACGAGCCGATGGCGTATTACTGCATGGACTTACCGCCACTGACAGTGAGGCGGAGACTAGACAGGTGTTGATTAGATTGACTATCACAGTAAAGAAATAGAAATGGTCGGTACTAATTGACTTTCGAACACTAGTCTTTAATTCGTAGACGCTGGGGCGCCCGAGCGTATACATATATAGTAGCAGTTCGATGTACGAGTAGATTCTATGGTAAAAGTTCATATTGTTGAGTGGGGCGCCAAACAAGCATACGTCTCACAGATGGTCGAGATTCGTCTGGATTGTCATGTCATTTCACATGATGTCCAAACAACTTGAAAACAAAACACAAAATGAAATAGAAAGAAAATTATATAGTTTCTTTTCTAAAATTTTCAATAAAACATCCTTAAGTCCACACAGTCCGCAGGGCAGCTTGTGTGGCGAGCTGTTGTGTGAGTAGCGACACCACGGACCCGAGTCTCCAGAGAGTCGGTCAGGGCCTTCGTATCCGACGTGTCTTCATCGGTCGGAGTGTAAACACAAGAAGGCCCGCAGGACTCTCAGCTCTGGCTTGCCTTCATTGGCCGTCCAGAGAGGAGCTGCTAGAGCTATATGCTTCAGGGGTGGAAGTGTTAAAGGGCAGCACGCCGCGAGTAACTTCGGAGAAAGCGCAGCACACTCTCGACATCCCTGAGTCACTCACACCGGTATTGCCCGCAGCCGTTTTCCTGGCATTTCGGGGGCCCATCTAGTGAGTGGCAAGCCACCGCCTGCCGCAAATAACTAGCAATAAAAGCAGTTATGGCAGGCGTCACCCAGATCTCATCTCCATAGCCCATTTATTTTCCATCACACTTCGCAATAGTCTCAACGCCTGCCGAGACCTGCTCATGGGTATGTCGTTCCATTGACATATCCTGGAGCGGGTCACGGCGGGCGTACAACATTACATCAAACTTCTCAAAGGGGCCTCTACGCGTAGGATCCATTACCCCGCGCACACCTATCAAATGACCGGGCTTGACCCGTGATTAAAAAGAGATTATAAATGAGAAAGTTAGTTTGTTTTCGCTTTCATGCCTTAGCTCTTGAATATGTTTCCACGAAATTTTGCATACATCGTATTAGAAGTTCAGAATATAAACTTAGTAGAATAATTTTTATTCCAAAAAAATTAAGCTGTTCCCGAGGATAAACAAAAGTTTGGCGCGATAACCGACATTCACGCAAGCGAAACCGCTTGCGGAAGATAATAAAATAATGTAAATTTTAACAATAAGATACAATATTTCAATGTGTAATATAAATAATAATAACAGATATAAATCTGTCCCGCCAATAATCTCAAAAGACCGATTTTGTTTCAATTTTGTCCCGATATTTTAATCTTTCCATCTGGCAAACCTGGTCCTGATGTACTCTTAAATTTTTTCGAATATCTTTATGTTCAATTGGGGTCTGAATATATCTTTGAGTTCCACACCTGCCTATGGTCACAGCATAGTTAGTCGCTTGCAGTACGAGTACAAAAAGTATTTAAGTCACGCTCTGGCGCCCTCGCTTGCTAAGCTGTACCTGCTCACTCACTCGCAAGAAGACAATAATCCTTAAATGTATGGTTATTTTGCTGTGTTTTTCTGCTATGTGAAGGTTCCCTGGTCAGGCTAGACATAATTTCCCTCTGTTTCGCCAAAGCCTTGTTTGCGAATTAGTAAGGTTCACCACGTTTAGCTGCTAGAACGTGGTGAAGTGATAATGTGTTTGCCATTTAATAGACAATGTTGGAAGAAAGACTTTTGAGAGCTTGTGGAGAAAGATTTTCGAGTGGCGACCTCTGGTGGACGCAGTGTGAGACGATCTTTTACTAGATGGTGCGACGACCCCAAAGGTAGAGAGTTGATGGTCGTTCTTATAGCTCGTTTATAAATATATGGACTTATCTTCAACAGTGGAGAAATCTTTTGGGGTGTAAGTGGTTCATCAACATCCTTGAACCAAAGCCAACTTCACCTGCACCTGTACACCCTGCTGACTGACAAACGAAACTCTTGCGAAAAGAGAGGTAGGGAGCGTAATTGTAAGCTACCCGACTGGGGAATGTACCTCCACCTCACAGAATAGCAATTCCCTTGAGGGTTGTTGTGTTCCTGCGAGTGAGTGAGGTCACCAGAAAAGAAGAAGATGCTGCGCTGGCAGCGGGGGTGGCGGCGCGCGAGCAATATTTTATGTTACGAGCGTTAATATGACTACGGTAACTGCTTCACATCAGGTGGGCCGTATGCTTGTCTGCCATCAGACGTAGTATAAAAAAAAATACAGATTGGCTGTAGATATAAATTGGACTGAGCTACTTATACCCCGTTAACTAACACTTGTTTAAGTACCTATCGAGACTAATTACAAGCCATCCTATATAAAATCCGGTATACCCATTATAAGTAAGTACCTAGTAGCTATCAAATACCCGCAAAAGTAAGCATAGAAACGGCTCGTAGATATAATCTCCATCGCAAAGCCATCGTAGATTTTTACGACGGCTACAACGTGTACAATTAACCACAACTCTTCGCCACTGGTAGCTAGAAACCAATAAGATATAAAATTTTACGCGCCAAGAAATTATTCAAATTATGTCGCTGCATTTATTGCCTCTAATAATTATCATATCTCAGTAATATCGAAGAGGTAACTAATATTTAAGGACTGATTCGATGCACATTAAAAATGTTAATACGGCAAGTAGAAGGTTACAAAGATTAACGTTTCTATCTCTATCATGTTTACAACTATGTTGTTTTTAAGTATTTACAAGTATTTACGAGTATTTACAAGGCAAGATATAGCACCCAACCGCATAAAAGCAGGTCTAAATACGAAATTTTGATACCGGTCGCGCTATACTATTAAGAATTTTGATGGTAACTAAGCTATACTATTAAGATAAAAAAAAAATTAGTCAAAAATCTTAATATAATAGTTAGGTTTTGCGCAGATTTGCGTTTCATTTTTTGAAATATTTATAAATAAAAGATTCTAAAAAATATCTCTAATACATATATGTTTTTTTTAATACTACGATGGGTGGGAGACAAGCTTACGGCTCGCCTGATGTGAAGAGGTTACCATAGCCATATTAACTCACAATATAAAATATAGCTCGCGCGCCGCCACCGCCGCTGCCAACGCAGCATCTCCTTCCTTTCTGGTGACCTTACTCACTCGCAGGAACACAACAACCCTCAAGAGAATCGTTATTTGGCTGCGGTATTCTGTGAGGTGGAGGTACATTCCCCAGTCGGGTAGCTTACACTTACGCTCCGTACCTGTCTTTTCCCCAGAGCTTCGTTTATCAGTCAGCAGGGTGCACCGCGTGCAGTTGAAGTTGACTTTGGTTCAAAGATGTTGATGGTGGTTCATCAACACAATGTTTTGTACACCCCAAAATGTTTTGTAAAAATGTTTTGTGGATGTCAGCATGGCAGCCCTTCAAAAATTAATAATCTAATCAATAATAAATATACCTTATACATAGTTATGTGAATATATTATCAGATGTTATCATATCTACGTGTCAAATATTTGTCCAACGGATTTGCGTGCGTCCTCGCGGGAGGCAGGCAGAGATCGAATGCGAACTGCACAATCTTGTTGTTACTGCGTGCCTGCGTGCATTTATAACGACAGTTTAGAATTGACTTAAATGTTATTTGTTAATTTACAGTCACAGGAAATATTGGCGACAGTAGCTTACCCCACAGCATAAGGGTCACATTAATCATACGTCACTTTAATCGAGCATAGTAATAGGCTACTTGACAACTTTGACGAACCCGGTGGTCGAATGGTTAACCACGTCCACTTTGACTCCGGGGTCGTGGGTTCGATTCCCGCACAAGACAAATATTTGTGTGTATGAACATGTCTGTTTGTCTTGGTCTGGATGTTTCCTATGTATTATATGTATGTATTTACAAAAAAAAATGTATTTAAGTACATTTATCAGTTGTCTAGTACCCATACATTACAAGCTTTGCGCTTCATTTGGAACTAGATGGCGCTGTGTAAATTGTCCAGAAATATTATTTATTTATTATTTACCTCTGTTTCCTAATTTGTTATGTAAGGACGGCACAATGATATAACTATAGGTGAAATAATTATTTCTATAGCATAAAAACTTCTTGAGATGCGGTAACTTGAAAATCACAATTTAGAACTTTCCGAAAACGCTCCATACAGCAGGTTTGTGGCTTATTACGTCACACGTTCCAATTTTAATACGCAGTAAATCACAAATTGAAATTTGTATGACAGATATGGTAAATATGGGTTTATCTAGCTAGTACCGTAACAAAAATTATAGTATTTTTATTAGTTTTCCAATGGTAACAATTTTTTCAATAATGTTATCCTTTTAAAATGGAATTTCCCACCAAACTTTGATCAACCATAAAACAAGTTATAAAATGTTTAAAGACGCTATTTAATTGGTGTATTTTATATATACTGACATATAATTTTGTTAATTTTAGAACACTGACAAATATTCTTTGTAACAATTACATGATGAGATGACGATCGTAATGAATTCTTTCTTCATTCTTTTTCTAACACGATGCGCGTCAAATGACATGTGCCTACCATAGTAGGTAATAAATTACAAGTTAATTTTACCAAAGAGCACATATTACCTTCAGTACAATGTAGAGTTAAGTACGATGTTCACTTATGAATGAATATTTATTCACAAAATATAGTTAACAATAAGGCGTTATAAATTATATGGTCCTCAGCATATTCCACCAAAATGGCAGAAGGAATATTTATATAACAATAAGAAGAACAAAATTATATATTTAAATTAACATTGTACATTACAATTTTTTTTTATACCACTAAAGTGGCAAACAAGCATACGGCCCGCCTGATGGAAAGCAGTTACCGTAGCCTATGAACGCCTGTAACACCAGGGGCATCACACGCGCCTCAATGAAATATTAAGTAATTATAACATGTCATAATTTTAGAATTTATAATTGAAAAAGTCATTTATGGAAGAAAAACAACAATTTATAGAATATAAACAACTTACAATGCAAAATGTATTTTTACGGTATTCCTTAATTACTGCTTTGGACGAACCTCTAAGACTACGTGCTACTATATTGTAGGTAATTACTATTGGGTTTGAGTAGAGTTGCCATCCGCCCGGGTGTCCCCGGATTTATCCTAGTTTGGAGGGCGTCCGTGTAGCGTCCGGGAGGGTTTTTAGTTGTAATCCAGGGTTAAAAGTTAAAACCTCCCGCTCCATGATCCGAATAACCGTCATGTCACAGAATAAAAGATAGTACTAGTACTAAAATCCACATATGGCATGTCCGGCAATTGGAACTGGTTGCTAGCGTTTAGAGATGGCAACCCTAGGTTTGAGTGCCATGTCGTCACACCAAATACATGGTATGGTATTTTTCCCCCACACATTGGTGAACATTCTCCTATGTTGAATATTTGCAGAAAATAATACAGTAATATTAACTATGAGCCAAACAATAAACAATCTAATACAATTGAGTACAATTATGTAGAGAATCGTGTCCGGCAGTTAATTGAGGCGCTGTTAATTAGCGATATGTCGCGTGTACCAACGCCCCCGCTCCCGCCTTTGTCCGAGCGTACCGTGCGCAGAATAACTTGGTACAATACAGAGAACAATTCAATACAGTTATATACAATACATTTATAGAGAGTCGTGCCAATTAATTGAGGTGTAGGTATTTAATTCGAAATACCTGGTCGCGTGTACTACCGCCATCGCCCCGTACCGCTTCCTGACTGTACTGATTGCAAAATTATTTAGTTTCGTTTCGTTCTTTAAAAGAACGTAGTTTATCGTACTTTGTACTTAATTTCTATGCTAATAATACGTAATATCGAACTAAGTTTTACACTACTTCATTCATAACATCGCCATGGACTGTGAATACATATCTTCTTCTTCGATACGCTCTTGACAGAGCGGTCGTGGTCGTCATAAGGGAGGTTTCGGCGTTGTAGTTACTCGCCTCACAATATCCCGCCATCTCGTCCGATTTGAGGCACTTCTGGTGCACTCTGCAGTGGGCCACCCACGGCAGATTTTATCTGGTCGGTCCACCGCATGGGAGATCTGCCGCGGGGTCTTGTACCCTCGACTCTACCCTGAACCACCAGGCGTTCGATGGAGTCACCTTCGCGTTTTGAGACGTAGCCGAAGAATTTTAGTATACGCAATTGTACTAGAGCAGATAGTCGCTGCTTGATGCCGAGTTGTTGAAGTATGGAGACATTTGTGCGATGTTCGGTCCACGATACTCCGAGCATTCGTCTCCAGCACCACATCTCTAAAGCGTCTATCTTCTTCTTTTCCACTTCGCGTAAAGTCTCTGCAGCGTATAAAAATATGGGGAAGACAAATGTTCTAACGAGCCGGGTCTTAGTGGCTTTAGTTATGTTCCTGTTCTTCCATGTTTTTTTCAGCTTATCCATTGCGCTTCTAGCTATAGCTCTTTACTTCATCCACACAGCCACCGCTGTTGCCTACATACATATACCTACTGACAATGTTTTTAACAACTATATTGTATATAGCTCAGGAGGGGATCCGGAGACTGGTGACTTGTAATACAGGTGGGCTGGGCTCTGCCTACGTAGCTGAGGCACCAGTTCTCTCCACTGTAAAGGTTTAATTTAGAACTTCAAAACTTGTTTAAGCTACCTTAGTTAATATTCCTGTAATTCCTGTAATGGAGATAACAATAAATAATTTATTATTTATTTACCTATTAAGTTATGCCAGGCGTCCGTCCCTCTACTGTAATGGTATTATCAAAATTACATTATCAAGGTAAAACAGTACAAAAACGTTTACGGTTTATTTTTTGTAGAAATGCAAACACCGTCAGTTTAGTTTGATAATGCCTTAAGGCGAAAAATTAAAAATACCTTAACTCAGAACAGTACAAATGCTTTATTAAAACCAAAATGTTATATGCACGTACTAACATGTACGAGTAGCTATGCCGAGGTTTTTTTTTTTTATACTACGACGGGTGGCTGACCAGCATACGGCCCGCCTGATGTGAAGCGGTTACCTTAGCTATATTAACGCTCGCAAATAAAATATCGCACGCGCCGCCACCCCCGCTGCCAACGCAGCATCTCCTTCCTTTCTTCCTTTCTGGTGACCTCACTCACTCGTAGGAACACAACAACCCTCAAGGGAATTGTTATTTGGCTGCGGTATTCTGTGAGGTGGAGGTACATTCCCCAGTCGGGTAGCTTACAATTACGCTCCCTACCTCTCTTTTCGCCAGAGCTTCGTTTGTCAGTCAGCAGGGTGCACGGCGTGCAGGCTTTGGTTCAAAGATGTTGATGAACCACTTACACCCCAGTTAGTTTGGGACTAGCTAGCGTTGTGTAATTTCTCCAATAATATTTATTTATTTATAACAGCAATCTCTACGCTCTTATTTTACTGATTGAGTTGCAGTTTATTGACACAGGTCGAAACTCCATGCTATAATTGTTTTTTATTCTCTTTATGGCAAAATGTTACTTTGCCAACGTCAAGTGAAAATTAAAGTAAAGTACATAATTTTAGAATCTAAATTCTATCTTCTAAAAGATGCGTAACTCCCGACCCGAAACCAAAACAAACTACTTACCTTACGTAAGCATACTTTAGTGTTATTCTGTGGGAGAAATAAATAATAATAAATAATAATAAGTCCGCAGGGCAGCTTGTGTGGCGAGCTGTTGCGTGAGTAGCGACACCACGGACCCGAGTCTCCAGAGAGTCGGTCAGGGCCTTCGTATCTGGTTCTATATGCTGCGCTTTGCGCTCCGAAATTACTCGCGGCGTGATGCCCTTTAACACGTCCATCCCTGGAGCATATTGCTCCAACGGCTCCTCTCTGGACGGCCAATGAAGGCAAGCCAGAGCTGAGAGTCCTGCGGACCTTCTTGTGTTTACACTCCGACCGACGAAGACACGTCGGACACTCGGGTCCATGGTGTCGTTACTTACACAACAGCTCGCCACAAGCTGCCCTGCGGACTTATTTATTATATTATATTATTACTTACTTACGAACTTAACTAGTTACCTACTTGGATATGTACAATGTGAATTATGATATTACCATCATCTAACTACTGTTAGTACTATAGTTGATTGAATACACATAGTTCAATTATTAAATGATTGAATGACTCTCGTAATGTATTTATGATTAATTGACTTTGTATTTGTTTGCTGCCAGTACTATCGTTAGAAATTAAGCTAAATTTCAGCGCGATGTCGGCGCGTGCTCGCTGCATTTATGAAATACACCCTTCGTGCATTATGCATTGTACACTGTGTACATACCTAGAGAAAACGATACATACGGCCATTACGACCAGCTAACTAGGAAACTGATTTTTTATGTAGAATTATTGGCATATTAAAAACAATTTTCCTCAATTCAGAATAGAAGAATCACAGAACAAGTAGATGAATATGATGATGAGTGCATTTAAGTTTTATCAGTTTTATGTTAAGTAGAGGAATACTTAATGTAAATATTTTCGCTATTGCGCCATGTTGCATAATTTATTATTAAGTAAACATTGTAAGTAGTTTTAAGGTTTTACTAAGAATTTAGTTAAGTATGTACAGATTTCGAATTGTTAAATAAGAACCTTGTCCACGACAGGGGTGTGCGCCATATACGAAGTACCTAAGCCGATCTGCGCACACTCGGCGGCACTTTACGCCGCTGAGTGGCGATTGGCTTCTAAAAAAATAAATAAAAAAAAAAAAGTAGATGAATAATATTATTTTGTCTATAGAAACTATCTCAACGTTTAATTTTAATATTTTTATAATTATTTCAGATCTTTCACTACGTAAGTTAATAAATAAATAAAAAGAAATGATAACTTCATTATTAGCGTTGAATATTTTGAAGAAATATTGCAGCGAGTGTTTACATTCGTGTCTACTTATTGGATAGGAAAAATATTCTACCTACGGCAATCCGCAGTTGAACAGCGGGGTGTAGTACGCTCTATACTCCTTCGATACCTTTATCCCAGCAGTAGGATTAAACTTTCATATTTTTTTTTATGACAGGGGTGTAAACGAGCGTGTGGGACACCTGATGGAAAGCAACCACCACCGCCCATGGAGATCAGCAACACCAAGGGATCCGCTGCCAGTCTCCTTCCTTTCTTTCTTTCTGGTAACCTAACTCTCTCCCAGGAACACAACAACCCTCAAGGGAACTGTCAATTGGCTGCGGTATTCTAAGAGGTGGATGGAGGTACTTCCCCAATCGGGCAGCTTAAAAAATACGCTATATGCCCTACCTCTCTTTTCGCCAGACCCTCTTTTGTCAGTCAGCAGGGTACAACACGTGCAGGTGAGGTTGGCTTTAGTACAAAGATGTTGATGAACCACTCACACCCTGGATCCTCACTTATTCGAGATGGGTGGAAAAATATCCAGTCTTCCGCACCAGGGCGGATAAATTAGTAGGAGCTAGTCAACCAGTCGCATTTGTGCTCAAACAGTTATGACATAGGTACATTATGTTATACATACCTATTGGTACACATTTCTAACTGACCATGTGTATTACAATAGCTAGTCTATGCTATAATATTGTAGTTTGTGGTCTAATTCAATCGGTCGGAATGCAGCGACGCGACGTAGCACGATTTATCGGCTCGTTTCATATTGGCCGTCTTTGTTCATGTAAAGAATATCGAAGGTTGGACCAAGGAAGTCACGATTCGACGCAGTGTCGCCCATTGCACGGTTGTATACGAGCTCGGCGGTCCTCGGTTCATATTGTCTTTGTAAAGGCGGGAACACGCGTTTCGTATTTTATGCTTGCTATTATTAAAAATTGTGGGTTTTTTATACCACGCTTGGTGCCAACACATCGCCTAGGCGAGTCATGTCTTATGTAAAGCGGTTACCGTAGCCCAGTGGTTCCTAGTGTAATTTGCCTACGTACCTCTTGTAGGTAAAAAAGATTTCACTTAGCATACCCCTTAAATTCTTATATAGAGTTATGGTTTGAGTAGTTTTCTACTAATTGAAATCAAGATTCTATAAACGAATTTATCTCAGTTAGATAGATAGATAACATTTATATTTGATAGATAGAGACGAGCTCGGTGGCGTAGCGGTCAATGAGGCGGCTTCGACACCAACACTCGTGGGTTCGATTCCCACACAGGACAAACATTTGTGTGCATGAACATGTCTGTTTGTCTTGGTCTGAGTGTTTTCTATGTATCATAAGTATGTATTAACAAAAAAAAATGTATTTACATATGTTTATCAGTTGTCTAGTGCCCATAACACAAGCTTCGCTTACTTTGAGGCTAGATGGCACTGTGTAATTTGTCTGACAATATTTATTTATTATTATTATATATACCTATAAACAGATTTTGGAACATAACTCCAGTCCAACCGCGAGCCATCATCTAATAATAATAGTTAAAAAGGCCGCGGGTAACTTCTTGATGGAAATTGAGAAACACTATTTGCTACTCCTTGCGTAAGATAATCTCAATCAGTCTCAGGAACACAATTACGCTCTAGCCTTTAGCCTAGTCGAAATTGTTATTTGGATGTATTCTCCCCTGAAGTGGTTCAATACCTACTTCCCCAGTCGAGCAGTTTGTTATATATTTATTTGTCTTTCTCTCGCTTGTTAGTTGATCAGTAGGATGTACCACTGAAGTTGGCTTTGGCTAAAAGATTATGGTGATCTACAGTTTCTTATGGAAGAAAGTCTATGGCACTTTAGCATTTGCCCATTCTAGGATTACAAAAACAATTCAACAAAACATCTAAACAGGTGAATCTGAAGTAGACTTACATTTATAAATTATCGGAGAAACAATCTTTACACCACTATATCCATGTTTCGCCTATCAGATCTATAAGGATCTATCTAGATATCTTCTCACCGTCCGTGTACAGTCTGCAACAAAGATAAGTAACCTAGATACCTACTCCGAAAATCCCAAGTGTTTGTATACCTACTACGTTTTGACAAAGCGAATGTTGTTTGCTATATTTCTTGGGGTATCATTTAAGCTATCGCCAATTTAATTAGTTTTGTGTTTCTTAACTAATAGGCTTTGTCCGCAAAATAATAGATTTGTCACCAAAATGTAGTCACCAAACAATGTAAAATCGATTCCACAATAAATCACCTAAAATCATGGAGATATAGGGTCTAGTACCAAATAAATGTTTTTGTGTGTATGACAGGACACAAGAAAACCCTAACCTAACCAAAAATCAACTCAAATCTAACCAAAACATGATTTAATACATTGACCAAGTATTGGTAAGACTCGTCAGTGAATATGACGCCAATTTGACTTCGCCCCTATTAGCCATTTTTTCAGGAGGAGCTAATCTATTTATTTGGTGACAGATCTATTATTTTGATGATCAAACGAATTAAATGATACCAATAGTTTGTTAAGCAGATGATTTATATTTAGTTTTGATTAAAATTATGACTAATATATTTCTTGGGGATAGATATTATTATTAGGGTACTGCAGATTAGTGACACATCTAAACTTAGGTGACAGAAAATATTGTACCCTATTTATTGTTTTTTTTTTATAGTGAGCGGGGCAAACGACCACCACGCCACGCCACGCCCATGGAGATCCGCAACACCAAGGGGTCGCCGATCCATTGCTAGCCTATGCTCCTTCCTTTCTTTCTTTCTGGTAACCTCACTCACTCGCAGGAACACATCAACCCTCAAGGGCATTGTTATTTGGCTACGCAATTCTGTGAGTTGGAGGTACTTCCCCAGTCGGGCAGCTTAATATGGACAGTATGCGCGTTTTACTTTTTTTTCAATCTTTTACAGTTATTTTGCTAATCAGAGCGGTGAGAATTTTAACAAATCAATAATCATAAAAATCGGTTCGCCCTTTCTCGAATTATAAATGATGTAGGTAACTAACCCGAATTTGTTTTGATGGTACATACTTATAACACTTGGCTGTACAAAATATGGGTTTAGATTTCGCAACCTAGCACAGATTAAAAAGTAAGCCCTTTATTCAAGAAATATAAATATCATAAAACCCCAGTCCCAGCAACAGGTTGATACATTCCGCATTAAGAGATTAGAGCGTGCCGTTAGTATCGGGGACATAAATAATGCATCAGATATCGGCGACCAGCTAATGATAACGGCGGGCAAGCAACTCTGCTGATATTGTTTAACTTCGCTACCTAGCATTGTTGCTTCATAATGGCGCATTCTGGATGCAAAACAGAATTTTAATGCCATCCTTAAATATTGGAGAGTTACATCGTATGTAAATCGCGGTTAAGCATATGTAAGTGCATTTTGCTTAGGCAATGCAAAACTGCTTCGTACAAGTTTATACTAAATTGACTATAGCTTGCGATTTCGCGCGTATAACGGCATTTTTTTATAGATATATAGGAGAGGGCAAACGAGCATGTAGGTCACCTGATGGAAAGCAATCACCACCGCCCATAGAAATGATCAACACCAAGGGGTCGCCGATTTATATTATGCTCTGATTGAAGGTGGCCATATTACATTATTTATCAAGTGAAGTCGGGAGTCACGCTATACAAACTTTCATTACTCTCCAATACCGTCAAGAAATTAATGAAATATAGAAACACTCGTTATTCACACCGTGCCATAGATATAAAATAATGGACTGTGATAAATATAACTACTCGTACATTATCCAATGTTCGTGGGTCAGTCAAGTATTCATTTATTCATCTTCGATTGCTAACATCATGTCATGTACATAGATACGTACCTTCATGGTTAAAATTTAAGATATAAATGTCATCATGGCAGACATTTGTGATAAGTATTTCTATTGATTTATTTTTAGTTCAGTTGAATTCAAATAAAGTAAAATTTCGATGTTGAAAATTGGAAATTCCGAAATCTATTATATTATATTATGCAATATTTTGTATATCCTTTTCACTACGATAGTACGTATATTTACGATATTTAAAACTTTCAAAAATTGACGAGCCCGGTGGTCGAATGGCTAACCATGTCCACTTTGACTCCAGGATCGCGGGTTCGATCCCTGCATATGATAAACATTCGTGTGCATGAACATGTCTGTTTATCTTGGTCTGGGTGTTTACTATGTATTATATGTATGTATTCACAAAAAAATGTATTTAAGTGTAATATCAGATATCTAGTACCCATAGTACAAGCTTTGCTTAGTTTGGGACTAGATGGCAGTGTGTAATTCGTCCAAGAATATTTATATTTATATTGTTCAAATGTTAAAACGATACATAATTATGGAAATAAGGTTAAGTATATTTAAATTTTACACTTTCACCTATATATTTATATATTCAATACTATTATATAAAAATTTTGTACACATTAATGAGAAAAAAAAATGTTTGAGGCCGCCTTTCGGAACAAATCTACTTTCAATCTGAACAGTATTCGTACTTCATTACTTCAGTACAAATAACCTTTTTGCAAAAAAAAATAGACTACACCTACTGCCTACACTGTACAAAATGTTATATATCTATGCACCAAACTCTCTAGGTTTATTTACGTTACCCCGCGGCGTCACATTACTTACATTCGAATAATCGATTCAGTACTCAATTCCCGTCAGCATTCGATATAATAACAAACCTATCGAATCTGAATCATGGCCGACGTACCATTTCTATTATTCCAATACGTTGATTCGCCAGCGGGCGCGACAATTGAAAATTATTGGTACATGATTTTGAGACTTAAATATAAGTGGTCAATGGTTATAATCGCAGTTACATGTTTAATTTTAGTAGGAAATATGATTCGCGCTAGAAAATTTTAATAATTATGAACACCTTTCGCCTCTTCATGTGTAATTTTGCTATTTCGTAGGCAATTCAATCCTTCGGTACACCCAACATCTTTGAACCAAAGCTAATCTCACCTGCACGTGGTGCACCCTGCTGACTGACAAATGAGGCTCTGGCGAAAAAAGAGGTAGGGCATAGCGTAGTTTTTAAGCTGCCCGACTGGGGAAGTATGTCCACCTTACATAATACTGCAGCCAAATAACAATTCCCTTGAGGGTTGTTGTGTTCCTGCGAGTGAGTGAAGTCACCAGAAAGGAAGGAGTATAGGCTGGCAACGGATCGGCGATCTCGCAGCGCGGGTGGCGGCGCGCAAGTGATATATTATGTTGCGAGCGTTAATACGGTTACGGTAACCGCTTCACATCAGGCGGGCTGTATGCTTGTCTGCCACCCGACGTAATAAAAAAAAAAGAACTTCATACTAAAATCGCGTCGTTGACTATTACTTACATAAACAATGACGTCTGTGCAGAGCGAGATTGTGTGTGCGTGCGGTGCCATACAAACTGTTCCAGATTCGTCTCAGAGGCGAGGTGAAGTCGATACGAGAGAGCGGCTGGGAGTGGCCATACTGTATACTTACTTATTACTTATACTGTGCTACAACACGGCGTCGAGTGATGCTTACGATGCTTAACACAAGCATAGGGTCGGCTACGTGTGAATGATGCCTCCGGTGGCGTAAACGTTCATATTCTGCGTTGACTGCTTACCATCAGGCGGCTCGTACGCTTGATTGTCATCGTAGTGGTATATAAAAAAATTGGTTGTCTGTAAAGTCGGTTTACGGACAATAATTTTACGTGAGAACGTCATAAGAAAACATCGGCCGATGGAGCGGAAGAGAGATAGATACGTCTCTATTGCTTGTTCCGTGCTCTCGCTTGCACGCTCGGCTCAGGCGGAACGTGACAATGAGTTATGCTTTTCGTGCGAGTAGCCGGCGTTCACCGATTTATAAAACGTTATTACGTCAAAAAGGAAACTATTTAACTTCTGACTAATAGAAACAGAATTACAAAGTCCGGGAGTGCTGGCAGAAGTGAAAACTTGAACGTTAACGTTGTGCATTTTTGAATATTTTGGAATGGTTAGGGAATCATTTCGCACGAATTGCTTTATTTATCAGAATTAAAGTACTGTCATTTATGTGGTAAAATACAATATTCATTTATAGCGTTATCAAACATGACAATTTACCTAAATTACATTAATAATAAACAGCAGGAGCAGGCATACATTTTCGCAGTGCGATAGTAAGAGAGGGGGATATTACTTCCTCCCCTACGCCGCGCGCGGTCTATTCCCCTCCGTTTTATAAATTTTCGATCAGGTCACGTGTCCTAACGCCAGTGTAACATTTTTTACCCATCCCAAAAAGTGCACAACGTCACTAAAGAAGTTTTCACTTCAAAAATTATAATCCATAAGTACTTTATTGCAGCTATTTGAAAGCCACAGATGTTTGATAACCACGATAAACTCAGAACACTACAAAACTTACATAAGCAACGAAGTGAACTTAAGTTTATCACAAAATGGAATACCAAGTTATCTGATGTATAAACATAACCCTTTCGCCAATTTATATACGCTGAGGCTGGCACATTGCAAATATCCCGGCTCGAATGCGAAATATAGATCGCTTCCATACAATGTTCGCGAACACGACTTTTATAGACGAGAAACTACGTAGGCGGCATTAGATTGGAATTAAAATTAAGAGGCAATATCATAATAGACTAAGAAACAGTAGTTTGACTCCGCTATATTTTTGAAATGTATACCTACTGCTCGAGGGAGCGCTAGAGTTGGCATCTACAAAAACTAAAGCAGACGTGTGTACATTTTTATTGTATGTGTGTAGTTTTAGGTTTAGGAATAAAACATATGTTGATTTAATGATTACTTATTTATTTATTTATTGTAAGTTAGTACAGAATAAAAATGCGTCTATAACGGCGGCAACTTCGAAATGACTTTGGGTGCTAGCATGAAGTCAAACTACTGCTTCTCCGTCTATTGTGGCAATACTATCTAATCACACCACATAAGTAATTGTATTATTTTTTTTTGCAAATGTATACTTAATAATTTAAATCTTGACTTTATTGTAATATATAGCAGATTATTATATACAATGTAAATTTAACATAATATGTTGCTTACGTTCTTCGAGTGTATTTAGGCATGTATATTTTTGGCACGCACTACTGCCTAGAAAGCACTTGATGATTTTTTTTTCGGTCCGGGGTCTGTACCTTTTGTCAACAAATTTCTATTTTTATCTCACAATTTTATGCTAATAATCATACTCGTCGATACTATTGTCTAATACTTCTTAACCTAAATCCTCCTATTGTTTACCTTGCAAACACGACAGCCACGGCAGACCACCGCTCTACACCTCTATCAGCACCCGTTCACGAGTTGATGCATGGGGCAGCCATCACCGCATTTAACCATTTTATTGGGAATGCGACGACCCGCCACACGACACCACCACCAGTTTGAACACTTTAGTGAGCATGACCTGCATGACTACCTGGGCTGTCAGGGCGGCACAGTAAAAACTTGATGAAATTCAACATAAGAGGTGTCATTAAATTCGTCTGAACTGTGAGACTGACATAGGATATATTATTTTAATATGGCATTCGCGAAATAAAATAGGTGCAATGACAAAAAAATGTTAGAATATTCAGTTGGGTTTTCAGTTAATAATTTCCAGTTGATTGAAAGTGCATCCGAACATAGAAACCGTATCGCTCGATTTTGTTATCATTCGTTTTTAGGGTTCCGTACCCAAAGGGTATAAAGGAACCCTATTACTAAGGCTTCGCTGTCCGTCCGTCCGTCCGTCTGTCACCAAGCTGTATCTCATGAACCGTGATAGTTAGAGAGTTGAAATTTTCACAGATGATGTATTTCTGTTTCCGCTATACCAACAAATACTAAAACATAAAATAAAATATTTAAGGGGGCTCCCGTACAACAAACCTTATCTTTTGCTCGTTTTTGCTCGCAATTGATAACGACAATAGGTACACGTTTGAAATACTCACATAATATTTAGTTATATATTCACTTTAAAAATAAATAATTAAATAAAAATAAAACAAATTTTTAAGAGGGGCTCCCATACAACAAACATGATTTTATTGCCGTTTTTATAGAGGATTTTCATACATAGTAAGGAACCCTTCATGCGCGAGTCCGACTCGCACTTGGCCGGTTTTTTTTTTTTTTTGGTTTGCAATTCTGTCGAAATAATTTTAAAGACGTATTCACGTAAGGAGATACAGAAGGAATTATCCCCAATTTAATTATGCTACAGTCCAAACAATCAATATGTAAAATTTCACCTAAATATGGTTAACCCACGTGCGGAGACGATGACAAACTCTTTCTTTGACAATTGCCACTAAACGTGTGATCCTAAATAGGCCATACAATCTGAGCATGGCTCAGGGCGGAGGTATACGCCGATGCACTATTAATCAACACCACATAGTGAGATGAGAAATGAACATCGTGGTAGCCTCGAGCGAGCTAGTGTTTACAACGAATTACTCCGGCCCTGGTAGCGACGGGTTATGTGTCGCCATTGACAATGCAATAGCTCGAACGAGACGAACTCGTCGAATTTGGTTACCAATGGCCACTTTGACTCCAAGGTTACGGGTTCGATCCCCGCACAAGGCAAATATTTGTGTGCATGAACATGGAACATGTCTTGCTCTGGGCGTTTTCTATGTATTATATGTATTTATATATTTACAAACAAAAATGTATTTAAGTATAATATCAGTTATCTTGTACCCATAGTACAAGCTTTGCTTAGTTTGGGACTAGAAGGCCGTGTGTAGTTTGTCTAGGAATATATATTTAGTTATGTATAGACTAGTTAAATCTAAAAGAATATTTATAAACTCGTATAGGTTAGGGTTAGCTTGTGATCGACAAAAGCCAAGCGAGCGAAGCGAGCGAGGCTCGACTTACTCTTGGAAAGATAGGTGAGGTAGCTTAGGTTTCAAACCTAGAAGCGCTTTGATAGAAGCGGGTATTGACTATGACATATGTACGCGTGGTACTTGACTTAGATAAATATATCACAAAATAAAATTAAAGAATTTAAAACTCAAATTCGAGCAGCAGAACTCAGCCCTAGAGTATGGATAGCCTTAGTTAAATTGATATCTATCTAGATAATACTTTAATTAAGGCTATATACGAAAAGTGGCCAATTGAAAAAAAAAAAACTTCGAACTAAAAACTGATAGTAGAGGCAATGGCGCGAAAATTAAGACGTCGCCGTGACTAATTTGCATAAATATTTTTTTTTTTATATATACTACGTCCGTTACAGTAGCCATATTAATACACGCAACATGAGATGTCGTTCCTTTCTGGTGATATCGCTCATTCGCAGGTACACAACAACCCTCAAAGGAATTGTTATTTAGCTGCAGTATTCTGTGAGGTGGAGGTACTTCCCCAGTCGGGCAGCTTACAAATACGCTGTACCCTACCTCTCTTTTGCCAGAGCTTTATTTTCTTCGTTAATGCGTCACCTTAACTGTTATGCCTGTGCTTGCGAAAGGCATAATCCGCGACTAGTATAAATAAATAAAGAAAATAAATATTGTCAGACAAATTACACAGCGCCATCTAGCCCCAAAGTAAGCGAAGCTTGTGTTATGGGTACCAGATAACTGATAAACATACGTAAATACATTTTTTTTAAAATACATACTTATGAGACATAGAAAACACCCAGCCAAGACAAACAGACATGTTCATGCACACAAATGTTTGTCCTGGGTGGGAATCGAACCTACGAGCGTTGGCGTCCAAGCCGCGTCATTGACCGCTACGCCACCGAGCTCGTCAGTATGAAATGGTATTTACTATAGATTTAAGATTTTTCTCTACATGTTACGTATTTACTTATAACACACATTGTAAGTTCTTATATATCTTGACGAGCTCGGTGGTCGAATGGTTAGCAATGGCCACTTTGACTCCGAGTTCGCGGGTTCGATCCCCGCACAAGGCAAACATTTGTGTGCATGAACATGTCTGTTTGTCTTGGTCTGGCCGTTTCTATGTATTATAAGTATGTATTTACAGAAAAAATGTATTTAAGTACATTTATCAGTTGTCTAGTACCCATAACACAAGCTTTGCGCTTAATTTGGGACTAGATAGCGCTGTGTAAATTGACCAGAAATATTTATTTATTATATAGTTCTTATATATACGCCATAGTAATGCCTGATAGTTAATATAATACATACCTGTAGCACCTCTGTTGCAAGCGTATTTAAGCCACATCAACAGAACCTCACGCCTATTTGTGCACCCGCCTTCATCCGACACGTTAAGTAACATTTCCGCTGCTTAACCTTTCACAGAGCGTTGTAGTTAACCCTTACAGGGTCATAGAAAAAGGTTAACTAGAGACTTTAAGCGAGAGTAGCTTCAGGCCGGTATCTGCCGAGTGCCGATGTGCGATTAATCAACACCGTAGAGGAGTGAGGAATGGGCATCGTGGTGGCCGCGGGCTGCCTGAGTAGCGACGTGCTATTGTCTGACTGTTAAGGTGTACTTTCATTTGTCCACGAGACTACAGCATGGATATAGTAAGCCAAATAAGTGGTCTGCTACCTTTATTTTTTTTATATAAGGTCGGGTGGCAAACAAGCATACGTATGATGTAAGGCGGTAAAGATTTTTGCGAAAATAGACTTTTTTAATTATAAACAAACAAAATCGTGAATTTTTTTTTTTGCTTTTTAGGGGCTACGAGCGTCAGTATGGCTACGGTGACAGCTTTACCTACCGGTGCGGTGGCGGTGACTACGAAACCCAGCCTGTTCCGGTGGCTGGGTTTCGTAAATTTTTAGTTGGAAGTTATTTTTTTACAAAGGGCCGCCACTTTTGGGTTGAGAAAGCCACCAAGACGAATAGACATATTCGTGCAGACAAATATTTGTTTTGTGACTTGCGAGGATCGAACCCGCGACCTCGCAGTCAAAGTGGCCATTGCTAGCCATTCAACTACCTGACATTTTATTATTCTAAGTAATATTTTCTCTTTGTTTCAGATTTGCTGGGATATAAGAAGAAACGCAGTTATTTCACCAAACAACGATAAAATCAAGCAACACAAATAGTTTTTGTACTACATGTTTCACAAGGTGTGCTACCATTCAGTCTCACATTCAGCCCTACATCTACCAAGTCAGTGATTGCAGATGGAGAGGAAGGTATTAGAGTGAAGACCGTCGGACGACGAAGCGATGAAAGAATGAAGAAGAAAACGAACCTTTTAGAAGGAGGGCCTATCCTTCTAGATCAGGGTTTCCCAACCAGGGGGGCGCGCCCCCCTAGTGGGGCGTAGAGGGATGTCAAGGGGGGCTTGAGACGTTTATGTTTTCAATAGAAAAAAATATTTTAATGCGTTAATGAAGTAAACACTGTAGGTAGAATATAACATTAATTCATTCAGTCGATTACAAATCACAGTTCATTTTGTGATTCTTTTTGTACAAATTACATAAAAATAAATGTTGTTAAAATAATGCGATTTTTATTGTAGGTACATACTTACTGAAAAATTTATTGGGGGGGGGGGGGGGGGCATGAAAATATTATTTGTGATCCGCAACAGATTCTAGCACAAAATTTATACTAACTAAATTTTAAATAGCTTTAATTTAAAAGTAACAAAATGTTGGTTGGATCTATTCTGTATTGAACAGGGCCCAATTGATAATTGGTTGATTGATGACGAAGAAGAGTTCTAACTTCTAACAGAATTCCTAACCTTCGGTTACGTACACACGGATCTACAAGCGGACGTCTTTGATTATTGTTCCATAAAGCATCGCCCTAAAGACCCACCTCCAAACATGCCCCCGGGCCAGGCAAGGTGTTGTAAGAGCACCGTGGCCTCCACGATCCTTGTCAGGAAGTTATAACTCATATTCGCGGGCGAGTATCGCGATTCAGTTTATTTATATGCCATCTGAGGCCTAGTGCAATACGAGTATTATCTTCTTTCATCCCGGTTTCTGAGGTGTAATTTTTTGTATCACTAAGGTGGTGAATAAGCATTCGGCCAGTTTGATATAAAGCAGTTACCGCAGCCTTATGACGCGTGCGATACCAGGGGCATCATGCGCTTGCTGCCAACCCTATAAAAACCTTTTCACACTTTATTTGAAAAACCCCACACTATGGCAGATTATAGCGCTTGATTATAAGATTTTTAAAAACTTTAATCGAGCTATTCCCTATATTGCTCTATAGTACGGATTCTCAACCTTTTTGCTCTACGTGCCTCGCCCAACTCTATGCTAAAGTTAAAGTACCTACTACGCCCACCTAAGTAACGATAGCACAGTCGGCACCCGCGCCTATTTCAATCCGGAGCTGTTCGTCGTGCCCCCCACACCATCTGGTTGGGAATCTCTGGTCTATAAGCTACGGTACACATCAAATAGGTCGTATGCTTGTTTGGCGTTTTGTAATGAGATTATAGAGCAAATAAACAAAACTAACCTTCTACTCTTCACATATTTACAGTAACGAAGGTGTATTTAATTAATTACCTGCATAAACAATAAATAAATTTTGGAATTGTTGTGTACCTATCTACTAATTTGGACAGTTCTGAGAGAGACGATACAAAAAAGATGCTGTAGCATGAAAATTATAATGTGTACCTATTCGTATTTTTCTTTGATAACTTGCATGCATCAGGAACTTTGAGCAATTTTATAAATATTTAATTTTGGTGATTTTTTTAGAGTTCTCTTTATTTATTAATCACTGCCGGCACGCCCGGCGCGCCCAAGCCGGCGCGGCGGCCGAACCGACAGCACTCGCGGCTGTACACGGCTCGCGCGGTAAGCTAGCGCCAAGACAGTCTGCAAGCTGATGGCAATAACGGCGGCATATGTGGATCCACCATAACATTGCCATTGGCGCCTTTTTGGAAAGATTATGCTATTAAAAATCTGTATGAACCTAAAAATCAGTTCCCGAATGGTACCAAAGATTTTTACATCTAGACCCAGAAGAAACAGCACAAGAGGACTCAGGACAGCAGAAGATCGCCGACCCTCATGCTCGGCGAGGGTCTTGGCGGTCCAGTTGGTGTCTCCTTCCTTACTGGCCTGCTAAGTCCCAAGCCGTGCTCGGGAGTCCCAACAATGCACCAAACTCGGAGACGTAGCATAAATATTGCAATAATAATTATAATATAAGTCTCGCAGCGAGAGTTGCCTCGACCATACTACGACACACGCTACACAGCCCTATATTACAATACAGACCGCAGCGTACCTGTGCACAAAGTATACATCAAAATACAGAAACATGCGTGAGTTGTTTGTGTCAACTCTCGCTGCGTTACTTACACTTATTTATTAATTAGTTACCTGTGATCGGAGATAGTACCTAGAGCTATTTTTGGTACTTACGATACGTTGTAACAATATGGACCTTGCCAGAATCCCGGGATTTAAAAGGTATCTTTTTGAAATTGACCTACGCCTACTTTATAAAATGCTAATTCTTAAAATCTGATTTTATTTATATGTATAAATCCCGGCATTGTAATCTAATCAATGTCCCGGGGCGTGTCCATTTTAACATCAATGTTTACGATCAATGAACCAAAATAGCTCTACCTGTCCGAGCACTGCTAATTGTTAAAATCTGATTTTCTTTATACATATAAATCCCGGCATTGTAATAAATGTCCCGGGGCGTGTCCATATTAACATCAATGTTTGCGATCAATGAACTAAAATAGCTCTACCTGTCCGAGGACTGCTAATTACACATCAAAATTAACAGTTACATTGCAAAACTCATCATTTTGTTGTAAATATGAGTTTTATTTTATAGATAATAATAATTATTACAAATGTAATGTGTGGAAAATATAATATTATGTAAACTAGTTGTGTATAAATGATCAATTGGAACTGTCAGAATGCCGTATGAAGCGATAGACTTAAATCAATGTCCTCAAAATAGCGCCTGAATGCGGAAAGGAAAGAATCACATATGGTAGAAAGCATTTGGAAATAATATCCACCATATGCTTCTTTATATTCATGTACGGGCTACATGTAAGGTAACCGAGTTCTTAATACAGTTTTTAACATATTCCCCTTAAATTAAGAAGAAAACTTATAAAGTTATCCTGAAAAAATCTTTATTAAGTAATATACTAGCGGCCCATTCCGACTTTGCACGGGTAGAAAAACGAAATACACAAAAGCAATTTTATTTTTTTTTTCTTTCCATAAGAACCTTCCTTATGCTTTAACTTAAACATGAAAATTAAAATTAGCCGAATTAGTCGAACTGTTCTCGAGTTTTGCGCTTAGCAACACATTTAGAGATTCATTTTTATTTATATAGATAAATATACAAAATGTTTTCTCTCGAAACAATCTCGTATACCGATGTGCGGGGACATGCATCGACATAATTCGTGTGTCGATAAAATCGGCAACGCGATAACGAGATGGACGCATGCCGTAACGATGTATCGATTTGACTCGAGTACAACGATCGACATCGATCGTGTTTGTTACAGCAAATGGGTTGGTTTTATGCGATATCAAAATGAAAGTGTCGTTTGTATGCATGAAGAAGTGTTGATAAGAAATCTACAATGCCTTCACATTGTAAATTTTAGAATCAGGTTCTTGTAGGCAAACTTTTGTTACAACAGGTCGTGTGCAGTCAAGAGCAGACCAAAGTTGATACTTTGATTTTTAATACGGGGGTAAACGAGCACGTGGGTCACCTGATGGAAAGCAATCACCACCTCCCATTGAGATCAGCAACACCAAGAGGTCGCCGGTCCGTTGCCAGCCTATATTCTTTCTTTCTTTCTGGTGACCTCACTCACTCGCAGGAAAACTACAACCCTCAAGGAAATTGTTATTTGACTGCGGTATTCTATGAGGTGGAAGTACTTCCCCAGTCGGGGAGCTTAAATATTAAATGACTCAGTAAGATTTTTAAATCTGACTTATCTTTAAATCAGTAACGTTAAATATATAATGATAACATAAATCCACATAATTCATATTAGTTATTTGATCAAACGCAAACTGGTGAGGGCCGGGAAACCAGTAACACTGCTCTATGTCACAAACAATATTTTCTCTATCCAAATATGTTACAAACAACGTTTTTTTTTACAATCCAAAGATGTTACAAACAACAATTTTTAACTCAGTCGATATTAAGTTTTCGACCACGTCTACAACAATGTGTTATATTAACCATAACCATAACAATAATAAATAAATAAAACATTCATCCCCGACTTGCTTTCTGATCGACAGACAAACCGACATACACAAACTTAACAATAATAGTCTCGCTAATTATTATCATTGTGCATGCCTCATCGGGACTTAATTAAAACAACTGATTGACGCATCTCCTTTGATGTTCACCGTCGGCGCGTGCGCAACGCTCCCATTGTTTCAGAGATCACGAGAACAAACCAGGGGCGTAGCTACCGCTGCATCAGCCGTATCAATGATACGGGGCCCTCGGGCGGACAAGGGCCCGTGTTCGGTTCGGGTAGATAGTAGACCCCCCAGTCCTGGGGCCCTACCGCCGAAGCTGAAGCCGATTCCCATCGGATTTTTTGATCGCCAAAATAGATCTTAGGTTTAAATTAATTACAATCATCTTATTTAGTAGAGCTCTAGGGTTCTACCAATTAAGCTAAATACAGTTACCGCCAATCTAAGCTAAAGTTTGATTTTCGTAGTCAAAAAATGCGATTGTAATCGGCTTCAGCTTCGGCGGTAAGGCCCCTGCCCCCCTAGCCAAGTGTAATTCGTAGCGTAACGAACGTTAGATAGATCACGTGACATTTGTCAATTCGAACATTTTAGTATGAGCTTCACAGTTCAAATTAGCGATCGCTACGCTTTTCTACTTCGCAAACTGCCATTTGGGCCCCTTCTGGGCCCCGAGCAAAATTTTGGCTAGTCGGGCCCCAACTCGGACAAACACACATATTATTTGATATAATATGTGTGTAACCACATTCATAGGCATTTTCATAGGGCATTTATATAAATTCCCAATAAGTAAGTATATATAAATGCCCTATGAATAATAAATTATGGGAATTTAGTGTAAATGAATAATGGTAATTTCGCGAATGTTCACTTATTTACACTATCATCTAGAATTCTAGACAGTTCAAGTTGTGTGTGGTTGAGAAGCTAATAGTTCTATTAGCTTGTTAGATTTTTCGTCATCAAAAATTTCTTTTTGATGACGAAAATAATCAATAATTATTTATAGCTGACTTATAGTTCAATTACTTGGAGTACTCAATTATCGTAATTATTATAACGGTAAACACAATAATATATTTTGTTTGCCATTGATTAATAGTATACTACTACTATTATATGCTATAAACTACTGTTATATTAATATGTATATGCGAATTTAAACTTATAGAAAATAAGAGAGATGTGACGTTCTCATTAAAAGTAATGTAGTTGAGCATACGATGCCAGGAATGACGCGGCGCGGTCAGGGGCTAAGTTCAAGCCGTTGGTTTTAGCTTGAAGTTATTGACAAATATCTTCAGCTTAGTAGATAGAGCTCTAGGGTTTCTACCAGCTGAGCTATAGTGCCACAAACTTATCTGACCCGGTGGCCAAATTTAGAACTAAAGCCGCCATCTTGAAATGTTAGTATTGCCAGGTACAATTTATTTATTTACCACGTATACACATTACATTGAGGTATATATTTTTTTTAATTTAAATATATTTTTCTATACATAAAATAAAAAAATCGTCAACGAGTTGTTTCTGTGCAATATTATAATTCTAATATTATATAATAGCTATGATCGCGACTTAACGTGGTGCATTTTTAAAACTAATCAACAAAAAATAGAAGGAAATTGATATTTAATTGAAACACCACACATCGCAATTAATCGGTATATCAATGCTATTATTTTAACAGTGTATATATTTCTTTGATTTTAATGTTTCCTCTAAAACGGGCGGCATTTCGTTAAATGGCAACACTTAAGTCGATGGTACCGCCCCCGCCACCGGGCCAGATAAGTTTGTGGCACTGTAAACATAATTATCAACGATCTAAGCATCAGTTTCAATTACGGATTCAAAAAATCCAAAGGTAATCGACTTCAGCTACGGCAATATTTTGATAGCAAAAAATAAACTTCAATTTAGATTTATGGTACTTGTGTGCCATATACTTGTGTCAGCTGGTAGTAATCATGGAGCTCTACAGACTAAGCTGAAGATGTTTGTTTTAAAGTAACTTTAAAGTAAGATCTACTTTTAGAATCAAACTATTCGATGGTAAGCGGGTTCAGCTTCGGCGGTACCAAAAGCCAAACCCGATTACCATCCGTTTTTATTGTCCCAAAAATTGGTCTTAGTTTAAAGTTATTGACACACATCTTGTTTCTACCAGCTAAAAATAATTAGCAACAATCTAAGCAGTAGTTTCATTCTAGCATCCAAAAATTCCGATTCGTAATCGGCTTCAGCTTCTTCAGCCCATCGACTTCAGCAGCCCCTGGTCGGACTTAATCACTGGCAATCGTGGCGAGCGGTCGTATGCTCAGTTGGGTATTAGAATATTCTGTATAATTGTTGTCTTATTGATTACTGTTCGATAGTGAACGTCACAAGGTGCTTAAATGATTATTATTTTCTTAGATATAGCAGGCTTAATGTACGTTACGTATAATAATATCATAATCTAACTTGGACACGCTATTTTGCAAAGTACCTAAAAATTACTTTCAATGTTTTATGTAAGGGCCGTCGAAATATCAAACAGAGTGCTCAGTGCCAGTTTTTAGTTCGCGTTGGATCATGTCAACATAAACAAACCGACCAAATAGAGAAGAACTTTCATATTGTGAATTTATAAGACGCGTGTTACATATCAAAATTATGTGGCTTACTTGCTCACATTTTGAAGTAAGCAACCCGAGTAATTTGGATATGTAACACGAGTCTGGTAAATTCACAATAATTAAATGTTTTCTCAATTTAGTCGGCTTGTAAACGTTACCACGTTCGAATGTGAGCAAATAACTCGCACTAAGGACTCAGTACTTAGCACTGTTACACTGAAAAAGTGTTGTGTGGCAGTTCGCGTACGCACGTATGGATTTTATTCAACGCAGGAGGCAGTCTGCTCGTAGTTGAGAATATCCTCGCTTATTGTGAATAAATGCTCTACTGCGTTACAGTGTTTCTTCTTTTAGTAGAGAAGTACACGCATTAATTAATTAATATTTTAATAATGAATTAATTAATATTTTAAAAGACGCAAATATTTTAAATATTGGTAATTGTATAACATAAAAGACTGTTATGTTTGCATATCTTATACAAGACAAAATGTACATGGGAAATTGTCTAATGCCATCTTTATATATACCTACATTTTGTGCAAATAAATAATTATTGATTGATTGATTAACTGTTTATAAATACGTTATTATAGGCAATTGAGACATACGCTACGCTACGCGCGAAAAACTGTCACTCGTTAAGTTAATGTTTTGGCTTGTTTCACTTCTTTGTGTTTATGAAATTATGAAGGGCGCGCTACAAGGTTTAAGTAAAAATACTTTGAAATAAATATTGACGAAAGCCCACTCTCGAACCCCATATACTTCGACGCTTGTTACACAAATAATGAAACAACGACAGTACTTATTCAGTCTATTGAAATATTAATATAATTATGTCCATATACCTATTAATTTATATTCCTGTACTGCCCCATTACCACCATCTCTTATTGCGATTCAATAATTGAATAGATTGCTTATTCATACCAATGAATAAGCGGCTCTATTTCAAATGGAATGGAGTCGCTTATTCATTGGTATGAATAAGCAATCTATTCAATTATTGAATCGCATTATGACATGGTGGTAAGGGGGCAGTACTGTATTAAACCTCTTCTTAAACTTACGTGCATGATCAGTTGTCTATATATTGAAAAAAAAATAGTGTGGGCTTAAACCTTGTCTACATGACACAATTTAATTAGCAATTTTATCCAATTGTTTTGTACGAAGAACAGGGGCCTTACCACAAGCTCTAAACGCAGGAATAAAACTATGATGGTCGCGTATTTATCAATGAATTTGATTCATAAATTCGCAACCATGAATCATGATGGTTCCATTCCTGCGTTTAGAGCTTGTGGTAAGGCCCCAGGGGCTCTATCGTATAAGCTGAAGCCTATTTTTTGATTTTTCGACTTCGACTTAGGCGGTAGGTCCGTTGTGTAAATGAAAATTGACTATCAAATTGATATCGTAAATACTGCCAATATGATAACACACGATTGGCACAGAATTCTATTGCCGAGAAAATTATGTCGTGTGGACTAGGCTTTAGGACCGTAATATAAGTTACTGCCCGCTGTACCTATATAATATGCAGGCCCACTAACAAACAAGTGTGATGAAAAGTATTTTTACGTCATGAATAATATTTGTATTGTTTTGTTTTCCTGTATCCACGCTGTTTTTGCGTCAACGATTTGAAGTTTATTATAATAGAAATACATCGTTATACGACATTGATTTATTTGTAAAGTGCGACCAAAAACTACTTGGAGGCGTCATTTTCTACGCAAAAAAAAAATTTTTTTCATACAGTGACCATAAAGACAGTATAAAAAAGCGATTACTGTAAGAATCATATTTTTACGTACTATAGTAGGTACGTAACATACTTTTAAGTAGTCTTGTGAAAAATAACGACTTGAATTAACGCGATCATGCATAAGAGTAATAAGAGTATTTACAGTAAGTATGTGACCACGGCCGGTGCAAACTGGTGAAGACGATCAATCGAATATTTTGATTAGAAACATAGGTCTAACGTTTTAGCACACCCCGGCCACTCTATACAAATGTCGCGTCGTTTACTACTACATAAACAATGACGTCTGTGCAGAGCGTGAATGAGCGTGTGTGCGTGCGGCGCCATACAAACTGTTCCAGATTTGTCTCAGAGGGGAGGTGAGGTCGACACGAGAGAGCGGCAGGGAGATACTGTACGTAGTACTATTACTTATACTGTGGTTTTAGTTATTGACAAACATTTTCAGCTTAGTGGCTAGAACTCCAAGCGTTTCTACCGGCTAAGTTAAAAACAAGTATCATAATTGTAAGTTGAAGATTGATTATCGCAATCAAAATATCCACTGGGAATCGGCTTAGCGGGTAGGGCCCCAGGGTCGAAAAGTCAGTCAATAATAAAGTTATGTAAGTAAATACCCTTATGCATGATAGCGTTAATTCCCGTTATTTTTCATAAATCATGCAACGCGAAACTTTAAAAGTCATTATAAGTAGTATTTTTTTAATGCCATTCAAACTTTTTTGTCACACTACAATTAGGAATTAGATCAGTCATGCTCAACCATTTTCTGGGTGGTCCAGTAAATTAAAAAAAAACTCCATACATGTTCGTTTAATATTCAGAAGTTCACAGGATAATTCTATGGGTACCAGTCAGTAACTTTTGCAGTCTGATTAAGTTGAGAAATGTTCAGAATTTTATTATTCGTTCTTTTGCTAAATAAATTATGTTTATGTTATAATTTATATTTACAAATCGTAATGTTTGCCTGTGTGAATTTGCTTCTATGTGTTTGTGACCATATAAAAAAGGTTGAGTAAGTCTGAATTAGTAATTAAGTATGTTCTAAGTTGAATGCTTATGTGTATAATGTTCTACGGTAAACGTATAGTGTCGCCGTAGAGCTGGGGTTTCAAAGCGGCATGTGCCTCCCATCATGCAATGCCCTTGGAAATCCCAAAAATGCTGGCGACCACTGTCCACCACCAACCTCAAGAGGACTGAACAACAACTGACGAAGTTTCTACGGCCATATGACTACATACACCATAGACTTTAGAGTTCTGTCATACACTGCAATAATGTGTGTACTAGGCTTAAGTACCAATACCTAAGAGGTCATCTTCGTCGTCAACTCTTATTAGTTCCACTGCTGGGATACATATACAGTGTGTGCCGGGATAAAGTGTAAAGGGGGTGAAAATAAATCAAAAGTTATCGATAAAAAAATATTTACAAAAATAAAAAAATATATACATATAAGTATTCTTTTTTTCGTGAATTAAGATCTTTATTTTACACCTATATTATATTTATGGTACCTACTATTTCATACAAAATTGTCGTTTTGTCACATGATGAAAAGTAATTCATTTTAGCTACTAAGGAATTTTATAAAGGAATTTTAACAAGGGCACTTGTTATAACAACTTAATGCGTCTCCACCTAAAATATGAAATAACACACAAGAATGTTTGGCATAAACATTTATTCTTACACCCAACTATTGCTTTCCTTGAACACGGAGACGCATTGCGTCGCTGACTTGTTGACGAACACGTCTTCTGGTCTCGTTTCTGGACTGTTTCCCGCCTCCCAACCTGCTATTTCTTCACTAACTTCATTCACCTGGGCAGATATGGTTTGGTATTTAAACGAATAATATTCATAGAGGACACTTTATATCGCGAAAGGGTATTCATAAGAATTTGTGGCTGGTAACGAATAAATTGTACATAAAGCCATTTCCAGGGGTCCTACCGCCGAGGCTGGAGCCGATTGCCATCGGTTTTTTTTATTCCAAAATTTGGTCTTAGGTTAAATTCATTGACAAACATCTTCAGCCCCCTTACCACCACCTCTTATTGCGATTCAAAAACTGAATAAGCATGCTACTCAGTTATTGAATCGCAATAATAGGTGGTGGTAAGGGGGCTGATTAGTCGGTAGAGCTCCAGGGTTTCTACCAACTGAACTAAACATAATTAGCAATAATCTAAGCAATAGTTTCATTTTGGCATTAAGAAAATCCAATGGTAAGCGACTTCAGTTTCTTGACCCCAGGGTCGAAAAGTCAGGCAATAATAAAGTTATGTAAGTAAATACCCTTATGCATGATAAGAGAGGTAGGGAGCGTAATTGTAAGCTACCCGACTGGGGAATGTACCTCCACCTCACAGAATACCGCAGCCAAATAACGGTTCCCTTGAGGGCTGTTGTGTTCCTGCGAGTGAGTGAGGTCACCAGAAAGGAAGGAGATGCTGCGATGGCAGCGGGGGTGGCGGCGCGCGAGCGATATTTTATGTTGCGAGCGTTAATATGGCTACGGTAACCGCTTCAGATCAGGCGGGCCGTATGCTTGTCTGCTACCCGACGCAGTATAAAAAAAAAAAAAAAAAAAAAAAAAATGATCGCGTTAATTCCCGTTATTTTTCATAAATCATGCAACGCGAAACTTTAAAAGTCATTATAAGTAATCTTTTTTTAATGCCATTCAAACTTTTTTGTCACACTACAACTAGGATTTAGATCAGTCATGCTCAACCATTTTCGACGCTGGTTTTTTTTAATGCGAAAATCTAATTTCAGTTTAGATTTTTAGTAATTAGGTTTAGCTAGCTTAGTGGGTAGATGTCTGTCCTTAGCTTTAACTTAAGACCTATTTTTGGAGTCGAAAATTTCGATGGCAATGTGCTTCAGCCCATATATAGCTTCAGGCGTGAGGCCCCTGATTCCCCCCCCCCCCCTGGACCCCCGAAGTTGAAGCCGATCACCATTGGATTTTTTGGTTGTGAAAATCATAGTTTAACCACAGTATAAGTAATAGTACTTAACTTAGATTGGCGGATTGGAAACCATAGAGCTGTCCCGATTAAGCTAAAGATGTTTATCATAAATTTAAACCTAAAATCTATTTTGGCGATCAAAAAACCTGATGGCAATCGGCATCAGCTCCCCAAGTCACAGAGTAAATTATAGTTCGGGTTAGAGCAATTCTCGTAATAAAATGTAGTCAAAATTCAGTTCAGATCCAGTCTTGGACTCACAAATGTCACATTTGGTATTCTTGTATCACAATATGAAATTTCAAAGTTGAATTAAAGTGGGATTATATGGAAACATGTCCGAAACTAAAAAAAACTAAGAATGGTATTTTGCTGGGAATAAGAAAGAATTGATAATTATTAATGAATGAAATCAAGTACATAAATTTTAGTCAATTCACAATTTAGTCACGATTCGGTCAATTTTCATTGTGCGATCGTAAAATAATTACCGAGAATTGGTATTCAGGTGTGCGCCAGTAGAGAATCCGCAGAAATATAGATACACATAATGTTTATACGACCGAGGTGACAACATACCGATTGCCCGTAGGCGACATATATTAATGTCGCGGAGAGTTCGAATAGTTGTTTGATGTAATACCAGCCGACGAGTTCCACTGGCGATCACTCGCCATAAATTAAAATACCATTAATACCACCTTGGTGATAAGCGATCTACCATAGTACGGTATTTAAAGAATTTGCCACCGTGAACGGTGAAACTGTCACGTCAACTTCTCTGAACAAATTAACGACATGCGACACGGCGCTAATACATATATCGTAAGATAACGTGCCGTCTCACTCATAATGTATGGCCCATGCTGGAATGAAAATAGTTTGGTATGTGACAATGACAACATGTCATCTCACAACATATTTAGAACGATACTAGTTGCCACCCGCGGCTTCGCCCGCGTTTACTTTCTTTTAATAAAAAGTATCCTATGTCCTTCCTAATACATTTGAGAACATGTGTACAACGTATAATGATGATCGGTTGGGTAATTTCGCCGTGAAAGCGTAACAAACATCCTCACATTCACATTTATAATATTAATAGGGATATAATAACAATCTACAACGCCATGTGTGACGCCCTTTATGACGATAACTAATCGTCGTTTGTTCTACGGTTGGGATATCCTCTTATAAAACAAAAAGAAGTCGCGTAATTCCCGGACCAACTAATCAAAAAACTGAAATTGAAAATTAATAGGAAATTTATGTGAGTACATATATATCATGGGTTCCCAACTGCGGACCTAAAAACAATTGAGCATTATAAAATTACTGTATATCAAGTACTTTATTGGATTTATAGGACAATTATGAAAGAAAGTGTATCGAAAAAATAACTTGTAGCGACCCCTGCACAAATCTTTTTGTTCACGGGTCGCTACAAGTTCTTTTTGTTTGGAATACACCGCTCTCGAATAACAATTGATACGTACCTCGCCAGGAGACGTGTCTTTCCGCTTGTCGTTTTTCTTCTTTTCTGAATGTTGCTTTGAATTAGAGATGGTCCGTAACCGACTTTTCTTGGGCGGCGATGGGTCTGTTGTATCAATCTGTTAACAAATGCTGTATCATAAAAACACATAGTGTTTTCTGCTGTTGCATTATTAGGAAAGGGCCGTCAAGATACGGGCCTCGGGCCGCATCTTGACGGCCCTTTCCTAGCAGTCCGCATCAGCCAGTTATCCAGCTCTCGACCTACTCAAAACTCGTGACCGTTTGATTATTTACATTTAATTAGACTCAGTTTGCTATTAGGATTTCTACAGTTAGAAAATACTACACCTGACTCTACACAGTACGATATTCCACAGTAGGACATCCCAGTGCTAGGGTGAAGGTCTCCTTTCAACTTTGACGAGCTCGGTGGTCGAATGGTTAGCAATGGCCACTTTGACTCCGAGTTTCGCGGGTTCGATCCCCGCGCAAGGCAAACATTTCTGTGCATGAACATGTCTGTTTGTCTTGGTCTAGGCGTTTCTATGTATTATAAGTATGTATTTACAAAAAAAAATGTATTTAAGTACATTTATCAGTTGTCTAGTACCCATAACATAAGCTTTGTGCTTAATTTGGGACTAGATGGCGCTGTGTAAATTGTCCAGAAATATTTATTTATTTTATTTATTTAACTGATGACGGGTTTTTTTTAATATAAACTTGGCGGTGCAAGCATTCATCACTCCGCAAATTGCATAAAGCCGTTTTGACCGTTTTGCCGAAACCACAGGATTTTCTTTTAATGGTATTTCCTATTAATATTATTTAAAATATTTCTTCCGTGTGGCATACAACACCTATACAAAGTACCATACCTCTGGTGATGTATTTTTCTTGGCAGGTCGAGCTGGCACGCTCTGAGTTGCTGGACTAAATGGCGGCGAGCTCACCTTTTTCTTCAATTGATCTTGTTCAGGCAATTCTGATAATAAACGTTACAGCATTAAAAATAAAACTAAGTACGTAAGTCAATGGTTCTAATTGTACTCGATCGATCGATCGAGCGATCGATCGACGCATACAATATGGTATAAAGTTTTTATTCAACAAATTTCTATAGAATGATTAATGCTACAAAATAAATTTATGATTTTATTTATATTGTAATAAATATATATTTAATTCATTGTTAAACGTAAGGTAGGTACTGCACAAATACCCCTGATTGTACATAGCATATCGCACATAAATCATGGTTTAGCGCCATAGCACAAGTAGAAAACTACTTGTACTATGGCGAGCAAACATACTAAAATAAATGGCAACAAATAACCCATCTAACACTCTAAAAAGATAAATAATAATTTCGAGGTGTAAGTGACTCACCACGATCTTTAGAGCCAAAGCCAACCTCATCTGCACGTGGTACACCATGCAGACTAACTAAAGAGGCTCTAGCGAAAGAGAAGTAAGGTACAGAGTATTTGTAACCTGCCCGACTGGGGAAGTAGCAATTAACAATTCCCTTGAGGGTTACGGGCGTCAATATAGCTACGGTGACCGTTTCACATCAGGCGGGCCGTATACATGTCTGCCTACTGACGTAGTATAAAAATGCGGGCTATATCGGTCGCTTTTTAACGCTAAACTCGAGTAAACTTAAAATAACCTTACCGTGCCTAAAAGTTGAATCAACTGTGCGCCTGAAAAAGAATAAAAATAATAAATTATGGAACATAAATAAAAATAAACTATATTTTAAAACACGTCTAAACACGTAGGTATATACCTATACTCGGCGAAGTAAGTATAACATACCTAATGTGTTCTAGAAATTCTAAATAGTAGGGTGATGAATAAAGCATTTTTTATTAATAATAGTAGTTTATGAAACTGTTGCATAATAAGGGTTATTAAAATACGAGTGTGAGTTTAAAACATGAGCCAAAGGCGAATGTTTTAATAGACCACACGAGTATTTTAATACCTAATTATGTGCAGTTTCATACACTACTTTATCTAATCTCATGAAATATATGATAATAATATTTTAAATACAACTATGAAGTTAATTTAACAGCTATAATTCTTACTTATAAATCCATTTGCAGATCGAGCATGCGTAGTGCGCATGCGCGACGCGCCGCGCGGCGCCGCGTTCACAGATTATGTAGAAAAATTTTGCATAGTTGCAATGTATTTGCATTGCAACCTGTTTAAAATATCTGTATCCAGGGCTGAAGCTGTATCGAAATGGTAAAAAAGTTATTTTACGATACAGTTGTCCTTAGATGAGCTGTATCGAAAAATAACTTTTTAAATTTATTTTGATAGCTTGTGCGTAAAGACTGTCATTATGATACTGTGTTTAGTTTTTTAATGTGTAATTTTCAGTATGAGATTAGATAAAATACTTTATCCAATTCACCATCTATACATATAATAAAACAGTAAAAATAATGTGTCTGTACATTGAATATATTTACAAAAAAACAATTGGAGGCGATGGAGATATAGTAATAGAGTAAGAATTCAAAAAAAAATGTCTGTCTGTTTGTCTGTATGTCTGTTTGCATGTACACGCTAATCTCTGGAAGTACTGGACGGATTCGAATGAAACTTTTTTTGTTATATAGCTGTTAAGCCTGAGCAACATATAGGGTATAATTGATTTTGGAAAGTGGAACACCTGATGCAGAACCATAATGGTTCAGGTAAACTATAAGAAATATAAAAATGACGCCTTAGCAAAAGTTATTCAACCTGATGAGCATTTTCTGTTGAGGTATAAAAATCCAAGATTTGGAACACCTGATCCAGAACTATAATGGTTGAGGTAAACTATAAGAAATATAAAAATGACGCCTTAGCAAAAGTTATTCAACCTGATGAGCATTTTCTATTGAGGTATAAAAATCCAAGATTTGGAACATATAGTTTACCAGAACCATAATGGTTCAGGTAAACTATAAGAAATATAAAAATGACGCCTTAGCAAAAGTTGTTCAATCTGATGAGCATTTTTTGTTGAGGTATAAAAATCAAAGATTTGGAACACCTGATGCAGAACCATAATGGTTCAGGTAAATTATAAGAAATATAAAAATGACGCTTTATCATAAGTTATTCAACATCTTGAGCATTTTCTGTTGAGGTATAAAAATCCAAGATTTGGAACACCTGATGCAGAACCATAATGGTTCAGGTAAACTATAAGAAATATAAAAATGACGCCTTAGCAAAAGTTGTTCAGCCTGATGAGTATTTTCTGTTGAGGTATAAAAATCCAAGTTTTGGAACACCTGATGCAGAACAAAGTTTTAAATTTATTTGCATAAACAACATGTGTTTACAATAAATTATAGTTTAAAAAAATAAAAATTACACGCTTAAACAGCAAATAGAACTAAAAAAAGTTACTTAAAATAACAATAAATACATTAACAAAATATTGAATGTATTGTAAAAAAAAACCGCGAGGTGCTTACTTTTATTCTTATCTGCTACAAGTTAGACGCAATCGTTTTATTTTATTTACAAAGGTAACTTGGTATATTTAGTCAGTTTATTATAGACGTGTATGCTAAAATTGAAATGGAACGATTGGTATATATTCGCACAAACCACAAAGAATACGTGCATTTGCGGGACGCTATGTAGAAAGTGTTTTAAGCAACGAGTGGAAACTGTTTTTCTTAGATGCTCATATTACTTCTAGGCGGAAGGACGCAAATACAATGCTCAATATCCTACTCGATTTAAACAGAACTGAAACACGGACATGCTCTGTGACACGAAACTGTGACAAAGCGAAGGTGTTTCAGGATTGATGTCTAATCGTTTGAGATGAATGCGAAATGGCCAACAGTAAGGCACTAGAAGCTGTATAGAGAACTTTACGTGCCCAACAGTTTTCAAGAATATTATTAAAATTTGGGGAAGATCTCCTTCCTGAAGTAAAGTCAATGTCTGCGAAATATAATATAAGCTGAGATTCTCACTGGGAGTGGTGCCGGTGAAACTGTATTAATTCCGCGTATACCACTCTTCTCCAAAAAAAAAAATACATTTTAATTTTAAACGTACACAGTTCTCTGTGACTAGTTGCTTGGCTATGATAATAAAGAAATCACTAAAATTCGCTGGTCAAGCTTAGGACTGGTTGTTTTTCGCATGGCCAACTTTACGTGGCTTTCTCGAGAGTTAGTAATGCTTCAGGTCATTTCATATTAGCTCCCGAAGGTTGACTGGAAGAGATCCCCATATGGGATATGTCCGCCTTTGTATCCCTTTATTTTACATGTACTCATTCGTTGTAATCTGAACAATATAGATAATACAAACAAACAAAGACTCCCTTAATTTTTTTTTTTTTTTTTAAACTATGGTTACAATGTTAAATAAAAAAAAATTAACTTATTGACTTTTAACGTATAACAAGTATTTTCTTATGTATCTGCATTAGTTCGTATTTGTATTAATACGCCGGAATCATAAAGTCCACGCGAACGAAGTCGCGGGCATCAGCTAGTATATAATAATTATTCATTTTCTTCGCTGCCAATTCACAGTTTCCTCGACTCAAAGGTTAACTGGAAGAGATCCCTTATAGGGATAAGTCCGCCCTTATGTATACTATGTCTTATCATATATAATAATTATACAACTTTTAAACTATATACATTTCTGTGACCAATTTGCACTTAAATAATAAATGTTGTTGTGATCAAAGTTAACATATGGGATTAATAATGTGTGAGCGTTTACTGTTTTATTATATTAACTACTGAGGAGTTCGATGGCGCGTGTCAGTCTAATCGATAACGCAAGTTAAGCAATTAACTTGCGTTATCGATTAGACTGACACCTGTCCATGGATGGGTTTATTTATCGCAAGCTCCTCCGTGCTTCGAAGGGCACGTTAAGAGTCGGTCAAAGATGTTATTAGATGGCAGCCGTCAAGCCAAGTCAGTGGCCTTAGGGCGGCTTGAAAACACTGGCCTCCGCCAACCCGAAGTTGAGCAGCGTGGTGGAGCGTGCTCTGAACCCGTTCGATTGAGGGCAGACTCGTATCCCAGCGGTGGGATGATTATGGGTTGATGCCGAGCAATTTTACTATACCTACATAAAAAAAGTCGCCACATAAACATTTTTTGTAGAACCACACCCCGGACACTCCATACAAATGCCGCGTCGTTTACTACTACATAAACAATGGCGTCTGTGCAGAGCGCGAATGAGCGTGTGTGCGTGCGGCGCCATACAAACTGTTCCTAAATTATCTCAGAGGGGAGGTGAGGTCGACACGAGAGAGCGGCAGGGAGTGGCCATACTGTACGTAGTACTATTACTTATACTGTGGTAGAACGATCGTTTTATTACGATTTGTAGAAATAGGTACGTAAAACCGGATATGCGCAGAAATGCCCTTATGTGAATGGCATAGTTTAATTGGGCTTCAATGTGTGGACTAATTTGTAGAATTCAACTCCGGCGACACTAGCGCCGCGCATTCAAATGTCTCGAATCGTAACACGGGCAAATCTAAATGGTAACGAGTATGTACCTACTTCCATGCATATCCTCGTATCTGGAGTACTAACTTTGTAGCATGGATAACGACAAAATTTTGCAACTATCGAGTATTTGACTATCTAACTATGCATATCTATATGTATAGTGGTCGCCAAGTCGGCGAAATTCGACCATAATTACCTTAACAATAAACAAAAGAGTCTGTATGCATCATCATCATCAGGTCCATTTTAGTCTCCACTACAGGAGCACGACCCTCTCTCGTCCGTCCTAAACGGAAGGAGGATTTGGCCTACACTCCCCACGCTGGCCAAACGGGTTGGGGAGGCGTGATCGATATTTGATAATGTATTTCCCTTAGTCGCCTTGTACGACATCCACGGGAAGAAACGGAGTGATTCTATTCTAGTATTCCGGAAACCACACGGCCAATAACAAGTCTATATGCGTGTGTGTCAAATACATGGTAGTGTGTGTAATGTTTTTTTTTTATTGATTTAATGTATTTTTATGCATAATTAAAAAAAAATTGCTTCTTCTCTATATAAACTATAAGTGTGCGAAATTGCATATTCCTCCGTCCGCGCAATTCTCTAAAAAGGGGCTTTTGTTTCACGTAATAATATGATGATATACATATATTTTTTGAAAAATGGAAAAATTCACCTGCCCCTCCTAGGTGGGATTTGAACCCATGACCTCTCGATGACCGGTCGAGTGCTCTTCCAACTGAGCTACCAGGAAGGTTTGTGTTGCTGACGAATTTTTGCATCTTATATTCTACTGCGTGAGCCACACTGTGACTCACGCAGTAGAATATAAGATGCAAAAATTCGTCAGCAACACAAACCTTCCTAGTAATAGTCTAACCTAGGAGCACCTATATAGGATTGACTATAAAATATATATAAAACAAAATCGTGTTAGATAACTTATACTACTTTCACCTTAGAATTATTAGTAAAATGGTTGCTTTTTTAACTCAAACGTCAGCTCAGCAGAGCATGGCCGCCGCTGGGATTACTTCCAGGGATGTGCATCTGCATCTACACACTTACTAATAACTATATTTAATGATACATTCTACGTTAAATCCAAGTAAGTGATGTCACCAGAAAGGAAGGAATTGCTGCATTGGCAGCGGGATTTTTATTTTATATTACGTAATCGTGAGCATAATTCTGAACAATTTCACTATTTACGCATTACTAAACATTTTGAAAAATATCTCAGAAATACCTACGTAAGAAACGAAATATATTGACGACTCTGACGAGACAAAACGCGCTTTGATTTGCTCGTTCCACTCGCGCGTTCCTACACTCTCACCCCTGAATTCCACCATTCCTTCGCTTTTAGTCGATTGCAAAGAGTTAGAGTATCTTACATATTGTTATATGAATTTTGTCAGTAAATCTTCTTCTTTCGGTAATTTGAAACAACGAACAGAAAAGTAGCGGGATTAACAAAATAAAAAAAATGCAAATCTTGAAAATGAGGACAATTTACGTCCCGCCAGTACTGTCGTCGGGACGCGGATACAGGGGCCTGAAATCGGGACATCCCGATTAAATCAGGAAGGTTGGCCAGCCTAGTTAAAGGTGAGAATTGTAATAAGTAGGTACGGACTTTGCGTTCTTTTGCTGACAATAAGGAGGAGGTAAAGCAGTTTCTATTAGGGCGAAGGAGCCGTAAGCAGAATCTTAGCAGTGGTTATACAAAATTTCTGCTTACGTAATACTTGAACGGCTCCTCGGCTAAAACCTGCCTCACATTCCAACGGCAATCCCATTACAATCGGATTAACCGTTCCAAAGATTACAAACGACAAAGATAAATTAAAACAAATAATCTATTTCACGAATATGAGTAATATACAGTTGGATTTTAATACAAATAATATTGAACTGCCACACATTCTGCCTTTCGGCATGCAAATTATGAAACATTGGTATGCATTTGAATATTTTGAATAATAATATAATGTCAATAATGTCAATAATAAAAAAAAAACATTATTATATATATATTTTTTTAATAGTAATAATATGTAAGATACTCTAACTCTTTGCAATCGACTAAAAGCGAAGGAATGGTGGAATTCAGGGGTGAGAGTGTAGGAACGCGCGAGTGGAACGAGCAAATCAAAGCGCGTTTTGTCTCGTCAGAGTCGTCAATATATTTCGTTTCTTACGTAGTTATTTCTGAGATATTTTTCAAAATGTTTAGTAATGCGTAAATAGTGAAATTGTTCAGAATTATGCTCACGATTACGTAATATAAAATAAAAATCCCGCTGCCAATGCAGCAATTCCTTCCTTTCTGGTGACATCACTTACTTGGATTTTAAGTAAAATGTATCATTAAATATAGTTATTAGTGAGTGTGTAGATGCAGATGCACATCCCTGGAAGTAATCCCAGCGGCGGCCATGCTCTGAGCTGACGTTTGACTTTAAAAAGCAACCTTTTTACTAAACTCTAAAAAGAGGTAATCGTAAATCCGTTTGCAATTAAAAGTGTAAAGTCTCCCTGGAGACAAACACACGTTTAATTGGACTGAACGTGTGGACTAATTGTTGGACCTGGCACCAGGTACTTGCGACACTAGCGCCGCGCATTCACCTGTCCGGATACGCGACACGGCGTGTGCCAAATTACTCCGCCTGCTCGGACGCGGTCACGACTGTGCACGACCACATCGCGTTTTAAATCTAGGCTTGAACGTTGGCTCTTCCTTTATCAATGGAAAGTTTTTGTTAGGCGCTGTTAAAGAGCGTCCTTGTTTTGTCTATTTTTTTACTTGTATTTTAGAAAGCTTTCCTCCACGCGTTCCTTTAGTATTTTAGTCATAGATTAATAAAATAATTCATAGCATGCTCCAACTGGATACCTACTCTAATTAAACAAAGAAAAGCAACATATTGTTTTTCTATGTTCAATTTAATTTAATTGATATTGTTTATTAAAAGATACTGATCATTATTTACTCTTTTATTTGATTAATTCTTTTGTTTACATCTACCTAGGTGAATGGTTTCAAATAGCTGACTGAATGATCTGACATCTATCAGGTTAGACTCGCAACTTGTCAGAAACTGTCTGACAACAATCTGTCGACTTGCGTGTCTGACGAACTACGTGTCTGTCGAATTCCGTTTCTGACAAGTTGCGAGTCTATCCTGAGAGATGACGAAATGCATATTTGACCACTTTGCGTTTCTTTCACATTGCGTTTCTGACGACATGCTACGAATCCGTTATTTGAATGCGGTCATTCATTATACCGGGACAGTCCAATTCGGACATACAAACCGAGGGTTCCAGCTTTTCATTAACTCTGAAAAATAATCAGTAAAATAATACCTGAGAATATAATATTCTGGAAAAACTGATCTCCACAATCCAAACAATAATATCCGCCCAAAAAACAAACACTCGGGGCAAATAACCAGACAAAGTCATCTTACCCCCATTTTGGACTAATTTATGATAATTGGATCCTAATTTCTATATATATCTAATTTATCATCACAAATTACATAATAATATTGAGAAATGATTATATGTATCATTGAACAAATTCTCCCTGTCATTGCTCATATCATCAACTACTCCTTTTTAGTAGGTAGTACCCCAGTTTTTTGGCAAAAAGCTTTTATTATTCCTGTTCCCAAAATCTCTGTGCCTTTGCAATTGAACAACTACAGGCCTATTTCAATCTTGCCATTTCTCTCTAAAGTCTTAGAGGCTGCAGCGCACAAACAAGTGTCTTCCTTTATCTTCTCTCATGGCCTGCTTACTCCATTTCAGTCTGGTTTCCGACCTGGACACAGTACCACCACTGCACTTCTCAAGGTCACAGAAGATATCAGAGCAGGCATGGAGAATAAGTTGGTCACCATTCTCGTTCTCATTGACTTTTCCAATGCCTTCAACATGGTTGATCACGATATTCTGCTTGCCATTTTAGAACGTCTCAATTTCTCATCAATTGTAGTGGATTGGTTTTCGTCATATCTTCACGGTCGTCAGCAAGCAGTACGTGTGGGTCACGAGTTGTCTGACTGGAAGGAGTTAACCACTGGTGTTCCGCAGGGGGGAATATTATCCCCTTTACTGTTTTCCATCTTTATCAACTACCTATCCTTTTCGCTCTGTTGTCCTTACCATTTTTATGCGGATGATCTACAAATATATGTACAAAGCACCGTGGAAAATTTTAACAATGCAATAGCTGAATTAAATAAAGATCTCTGCAGTATTAGTTCATGGTCCGCAAACTTCGGTATACATGTTAACCCCGCTAAATGTCAGGCGATTGTCGTGGGTAGTTCTCGACAGATTGCCAAAATGGATTTAAATTCTGTATCTTCCATCGTTTTTGAAAACTCCATTATACCTTTTGGACACACTGTTAAAAACCTTGGCCTGCATATAGACGCTACTTTGAGTTGGACAACCCAAGTTGTAGAGGTAAGCCGTGCAGTCATGTCTACCTTACGATCCCTTAATCGGTTTAGGAATTTTCTCCTCATTACTACTAAGGTCACTCTTGTCAAATCCCTTATTTTTCCTATCATTGATTATGCCGATGTCTGTTATCCAGATCTAAATGTTGATCTTCTTAACAAACTGGACCGACTTGTTAATAACGCTATCCGTTTCATCTTCTGTCTTCGTAAATTTGATCATGTCTCTACATATCGGTCTCAGCTTAAATGGCTCCCCATTCGTCAACGCAGACAACAACGGTTGCTCTGTACTCTTCACTCTATCCTTACTAGTCCCCTTTCTCCTGAATACTTGAAAAGTAAGTTTCAGTATCTATGTGATTCTCATGACCGTCAACTTCGATCTGATAATTCTCTTTCGCTCTCTACTCCGCTTTTTCGCTCAGGTTTTATGTCTGATTCCTTTACATTGCAGGCATCACGACTTTGGAACGCACTACCTATCCCATTAAGAAAAATACCCAATAAATTTAATTTCAAAAAGAAAGTTTATGCTTACCTCTTAAACAGCTTAATTCAGCCGTGAGTTATCTGGCATGTTTATGTATATTTTTATTATGTATATATAGTGTATATATATATATATATATATATATATATATATATATATATATATATTAGATATGTGTGTTTGTATGTATATATTTATATGGATATGTATGTATGGATGTAGTGTATGTATGTATATATAAGTATAAATATAGTTTATGTATAGTTTATACTCACTATTTATGGTTTTGTTATACATTTGTAAACCGCATTCGTGGATGTCTGCACTTCCCGAAGGTTGACTGGTAGAGAATGCTTTTAGCATTAAGTCCGCCTTTTGTACCATTGGTCTTATTGTGGTCAATAAAGAGTTTAAATAAATAAATAAATATTGCATATTTGTATGTATTTTAATAACTCAATTAAAATTTTGCTACACTGTCGTATTAGGTATTATATATGCCAGTAATGATAGCTGCATGTGGATAAATAAATTTCTCCCTTAACACTACGACTAATTGGGTACTCTTAACACAAAGTAGAATATTTTGCATTAATTATTATTATATTAATACGTGAAGCAAAAACTTTGTACTCCGTTATAAGAGAATGCGAGAACGGAGGAGTATGAAATTTAGCACACTTATAGTTTATATGGAGAAAGAGTGCAGAATGCTAATATATTTTTTTAATTCTGCATAAAAAAGATTAAATCAGTAAAAAACCATTACACACACTACAATGTCATAATACAATTTCATACACACACGCACATATACTCCTTTGTTTATTTTATGGTCCAATTTTGACCAGTGGGCGACCACTAGTTATAATAATAATAATATATCTGCCGCGAGTAACTTCGGAGAAAGCGTAGCACACCTCTCGACATCCCTGAGTCACTCACACCGGTGTTGCCCCCGGCCGTTTTCCTGGCATTTCGGGTGCCCATCTAGTGAGTGGCAAGCCACCGCCTGCCGCAAATAACTAGCAATAAAAGCAGTTATGGCAGGCGTCCGTCCCTCTTCTGTAATAGCCCGGTATTAAGTTCACCCAGATCTCATCTCCATAGCCCATTTATTTTCCATCACACTTCGCAATAGTCTCAACGCCTGCCGAGACCTGCTCATGGGTATGTCGTTCCATTGACATATCCTGGAGCGGGTCACGGCGGGCGTACAACATTACATCAAACTTCTCAAAGGGGCCTCTACGCGTTGGATCCATATCCCCGCGCACGCCTATCAAATGACCGGGCTTGACCCGTGATTATAAAGAAATAATATATCTTAATTTCATATCAAATTGTACATAAAATGGTCAGGGTTTCTATTTAGGCAAACAATGCCTGTGTTTGGAATACCACGGTCATACACAACTAGATATTTAATACTATTTGAGTTCTAATACAATATAATAATTATACTATATATAGTTATTATTAAGACCATTATTTAGTTCCACTCCGCGGGCCACTAGTTGGGATGCCCTGGTATTACAGTACTGTCATAGAGATCGTTACTATGATGAAGGACTCATCAGAAAACAAATGCACCACGGGCTGCGAGCCGCGGCAGCTGCGTTGGCGCCGGCGCCCGCGTCATTATCACAGACGTAGATAAATGCCTTATTTATATCCTGGCCGGGATTTACACATGTCATGATATCCTGTAAATGTAAGGCTCCATTCGTACTGTATATATTTTTTATTTTTATTGTTTATTTATTATCTTTACTAATATTATAAATGAGATAGTGAGTGTTTGTTTCTTTCCCCTTTACGCCTTAACTACTGGTCTGCCTTAACCTAATACCATAAAATTTTGCATACATTATATTTGAAGTATATAATATATAGGATATCTTATATCCCGAAATGAATGAGCTTTGGTCGAAATTGGCGAGTTCGGTGGTCGAATGGTTAGCAATGGCCACTTTGACTCCGAGGTTGCGGGTTCGATCCCCGCACAAGACAAATATTTGTGTGCATGAACATGTTTGTTTGTCTTGGTCTGGGTGTTTTCTATGTATGTATTTACAAAAAAAAAACAGTGTATATCGCGTTACCTCCCGTGGTTATTATAATTTTAACAGAAAAGAAGAAACGCAAAAGAAAAATGTAGAAGATATCGAACATTTACACGTTAAAAAAGAAAGTAAGGATGAACGAATCGTAATCCCTTTTGTCCATTAAAATCCAATGAAATCTTAGTGTAGGATTTTATGTCCTTCATCTATTTTTGTAGTTGCAACACTAAGAATATTTCTTTTTTTTTTAATATCGAATATAATGTCTGAACCATAAAGTCTGATGAATTTGTCGCGAGTCTTCACTTGAATTTTAAATGAGTTTTGAAGTGCTTATGTCTATGGTAAATAATAAATAATAAATAAATAAATATTGTCAGACAAATTACACAGCGCCATCTAGCCCCAAAGTAAGCGAAGCTTGTGTTATGGGTACTAGACAACTGATAAACATACGTAAATACATTTTTTTTTGTAAATACATACTTATGATACATAGAAAACACCCAGACCAAGACAAACAGACATGTTCATGCACACAAATGTTTGTCCTGTGTGGGAATCGAACCCACGAGCGTTGGTGTCGAAGCTGCGTCATTGACCGCTACGCCACCGAGCTCGTCTTAAATAAAACATATCTTTTCTTTTAGCCCAGTCTTGAGCATAGGTACCTTTAAAATATTAACTTTGGACAAACCGCTATATTGTATCTGTGTTTTAACAGTAGAGTCGTGGAATAGTACGCTCTATTCTCTCTCCCAACGATGTACTTGATATACTCCAGTATATATATACTGCATAATGAGAGCGGGTTAGAAACCCGTATGACTCTTTTTCTGCCATCACTGTCACTAGTGATACACAGGACATATTACTACAACTTACAAGAATATTAGCTGAACCTCTGAGAGCTGAACAAATACTATCTAGTAATTCTTTCACTCAACCAACTCATAGTTGAGCAGCGTAGCGGAGTATGCTCTAAACCCCTTTGATTGAGGCAAGACCCGTATCCCAGCAGTATATATAGTATAACATACGAGGGTCAAACTGAAAGTTCTTAGAAAATCAAAAACTGAGCAAACTAGCAAGTTATTAGTTTTATTATATCTTTTCAAAATAGTGTCCATTCACATAAATACACCGCTGCATCCGATGGAACCACTGAGAAAAGAACTTAGCCCACTCGTCCTTAGGGGTCTCTTCGACGGCCTTTTGAATACATACTCAATAATATTGGCAGAGTTCCAGATTTTCAAAATTTAAACTTATTTTTTTATTATATTGTTTACAAGTGGCCAGTTCTAAAAACTTTCAGTGTCGCCCTTGTATAGTCCTATAGTCAATATATCTAAGAGTTAGCTCCTATATCAAAACACCCTTACAATATTGACTTATTAGAAAAAAAACATTGTATGTATCTGTCTATGTCTCTATTGAATCTAGCAATTAAACATATCGGTTCCTTATATAGCGGTCAGTCGGTGCGTGTATCCGAACTCATTGTTCGTTATGGCGGGAATCCAGCTTATTAGCGAACAGAGCAAAAACAGTTACGAGTCAATCAGTTTGCTGGAAGTTGAGGAGTGTCATCGGCGGGCGCGCCGGGAGCCTTGTATGGTGTGATGCGTTTAATAAACGTCCGCGTCACATGCGGGTCACGTAACGTATGCGATTGATTATAATATTGTATGGACGGGATGATAAGTCTCTAATATAAATAATAATATAAACAAAGATGTCTTTTTAGGATCTTAATGCCCTTTTTGTCATATTGCTGCATTGCAAGAGCAAGGTCAAATTGCGAAGCTTCCTACTTCTTATAATTTCTCCTGATTAAATTCATTAAGTTCCAAGACAGCCTTAGTTTTACACCTGAGGTTACAAGAAACTACAGTCTTCGATGCCCCTTTCTGCCTTTTTTGGCGAAAAAAAAAATGTAAAACAAATCGAACATGCGAATCTACTCCGTACTATCTACACGTTAGAAAAAAAGTAGGGACGAACTAATCGTAATCCCTTTTGTCCATTAAAATCCAATGAAAATCTTAGTGGAGGTTGGCTAATAAGTTAAATCCGATGCAGAGGAGATATAGCGATAAGAATGTAATCAATAATGACGAATGATGTCATATTTCATAGAACACAAACATACCACTATATGCCTCTACTAGCAGGAATTGATAATGGTACCAATCCTGAATAAATGAAGTCAGTAAACCTAAATACAGATGGATTGAAATCCACTACGACATTACCCAGAAAAATAGAATGGAAATAGGAAGATAGAAACCTTCACTTAGCAAAGAAAGACAACCGACAATAACAACGGGAATTAACGCGATCATGCATTAGGGTATTTACATACCTTAAATATTATCTGACGTATCGACCAGGTTGCACCAGCCGTGGTCACAGGCTGACTGTCTCAGCGATGTGCCTCTGCCTCCTTTCCTGGTCGAAACTTCAGCCAACAAATAATAAAGGTATGTAAATACCCTTCTATATGTTCGCGTTAATACCCGTAGTTATTTTCATAAATCATGCAACGCGAAAGATAAAAAGTTATTAAATATGGTGTAGTTAAAACCAAAAATTAGTAAAAATCAGTAGTGTGTGCGACCCAATTTTGTTCCATGATTGCTAACAAAAATCTCATCAATCCGTTGTAAAATTGTAGAGTCTTCAACGGATTGATGAATAGCAAACTGTCCGTCTAAACTTCACTGACATAACAAAATCCGTAAGACATTGTAAACGTAGTTCCATTATTTTTCCTTAACGGTACCCTTAAACTGTCGAAGACCAGGAAAAGGCTTTAACCGAGGAAATGTGGGTCTTGTCTGTTGTAACCCAATACGTTAACGACGGGTCGACGAGGCGGCGACGTCGCGTTTGGGAAACGTTTACGATGAGCCTGTAAATCGCTACCAGTATTTATCGCTCGGTCGGGACAAGGCCGAGCTGCGCGGAGGCGGGTAAATCACGCCGACCACACGGAAGGCTCACATGGCGTCAAAGCTTTTTAGTTACTTTTTTCTATAAATATTCTGAAACATTTGCACAGCGTCATCATTCTTACCCATATCATCAAGTTCCAAAGTAAACAAAGCTATGGTATAGATTACTTATGATATATAAGATGCTACAGGATACAAAGCCAAAGCATGAGTTTCCCATGAAAATGTTCTTTTTACAGTAAACGGATATTTTTATAACACAAAGATAGAGGTAAAAATGCATACGGCCTCCTTATGGAAAGCAGTTCGCGCAGCCTAAGGACGCCTGCAACACCAAGGACATTACATGGGCGTTGCTGACCCTGTAAAAACCTCTCCTCGCCCTTTAGGAAGAACCTCAAGCTGTAGTCTCCCGGAACAACCGGAAATTAGATTTTTTTAAAATTATAAGTAGGGAATCCATACTCACACATTCGACGGAACCAAAAAGATCGCTTACTGTGCGATAATAATTATATCATTTCTGAGGCTTTTTAACCGTGAGCTCTGAGACTGTGGAATGAACTCCCTGCCATGGTTTTACTTGGACTGTACGGGATTTTACATGGTCGACAAGGCACGAGTGATCCTTCTGGTAGGCATCCATAGGCTGATAGAATGCGTTGACTGCTTACCGCACAGGTCGATGTTTGTTTTCCATCTTAGTGGTATAAAAATAATAAAAATTCATACTACGTCATGTAAACCGAGCAGAAGATGAGGGCTCACTAATCGCGGTGTACCGTGACACGTCGTTCGCGTCGCGTCGGCGCGTGCGCATCGATCGAACAACCCCGCTTGCACATTGTTATTGTAAGCTGTTCCAACGCACTGTACTTTCACAGATGGCTAACAAGGTAAAGTGTTTTAAACATTGACGTAATATTTTAAACCGTTTTTCTAGAGCACGAATTAAATAAAAAAAATTCGGCCAAATTCGACTCGGACTCTTACGACTTGCGACGATTCGACGAGTGTCCTGTCTCATAAGTTATAAAAAAATGGAGTGTAGTTGTGTGCATGGACACGGCCGTATGTTCTACATTACATGCGTTATATGCACTAAAATTATCTCAAAATGGCAGCGCTTCCCCCTACCCCGCACGCAATGTTACATAGTCCTTACTTTTTTTTATTTTTATTTTTAAATAAATATTGTCAGACACAGCGCCATCTAGCCCCAAAGTAAGCGAAGCTTGTATTATGGGTACTAGACAACTGATAAACATACGTAAATACATTTTTTTTTTGTAAATATATACGATACATAGAAAACACCCAGACCAAGACAACAGACATGTATGAACATTTGTGTGCATGAGCACACAAATGTTTGTCCTATGTGGGAATCGAACCCACGAGCGTTGGTGTCGAAGCCGCGTCATTGACCGCTACGCCACCGAGCTCGTCATCTTAGCATAAAAAATTATTTGATCCTTAATCTATTCAGTGATGTGATTGAATTTTAGATGGATATAATAGATTTGTAGCTGCAACATCAAACTGTATCCCCCGATTTTGTTATCATTCGCTTTTTTTTTAATTGCCTCCCTATTGAAGCAATTTTAAAGACGTTTTCACATCAAAAATCCGGCCAAATTCCACTCGGACACGAGTGTTCTGTGTCACAAGTTATAAAAAACTTTTTTCACATGTCTTGAATCATTAGATTGTCCTTTTCCTATTATTTCGGGTCGGGTCTTTTTTTCCACTGGCCTTGTCAGCCGTCATATCTACAGTTGCCCCTTTCTTACCCATATCATCTCTCACACAATCCCACCACCTCTATTATGGTCTTCCTCTCTAATCCTCTTAAATCTATATCCATTTAAATTGATTGTTCTCTTCGTATCATGTTTGTTCACATGTCTTATATCCCTGCGCATTGGTCATTTGCACAAATGCGTACGACAAATGGAATATCTCCTCATCGTGCAAACCTATCACTAACTACCACAGCTACCTACCATTAAAATGGAGGTTCAATTAGCGACAGCATCCTATACAACGTTCCAAGCCATACTTAGCACCTCGCACCTATCCCGTCACATGTCGACAGCCCGAAAGCAGGCCCAAATACGACACGAGGTCTGTTCACAATTTGCCCCGGACGCGTCACTCAATGTAATTGGCTGTTAGCCACCATATCATTAGTTAATGAGATCTGACGATAGGATCTCGTCGGCGAACGCGCAAAGCGAATATCGCCCGTAGCGCCCCGTTAGGTGACTGAGGATGACAGCGGCCAGGCGACAACACTGAGGTCCTGCCCGGTGCCGATCGAGATCCCCGATAGACGATGTGCGAAAGATTCGCGTGTAACTGTGCCTCCTAGTATGGTCGTGAGTCATGCTGGATGTCTCATCACTGCCTGTCAAGCCAGCAAGAAAGTATAAAGATGAGCCGACATATTAACCATTAGACGGGACGACTCAAGAAGAAAAATTTCGCAATATTACCATTTTAGCCATATCATTTTTTTTTAACAATCACTATGTTGTAAATAACGTATTCGTATCGTAAGGACATTTAAGTAAACGCCCTATGAGCACAACATCCCAAATGCAAAAGGACCTGTAAGCCACTCGTCTTATTAGCAATTTGACCTAGTAGCAAATAATGCTAATGCCTAAATGACATGGTATCAAAACGTTCATAAATAGACAGGTACATTCAATAACAGAAATAAAACGAAAGTCACAACATGAGTCTCTGTTTGCACATCTCCAGTTTGTACATCTCCAGTTTCTCCATACTTCTCAATATATCAATTAAATACGTAATACATTTTGTATGAATGAATGAATGAATGAAACATTTATTTGTATCTCCAGCACACACATAATATTTTTTTTTCCAGTCATAGAATAATTACTTATAAACTTAAAATGCAATATAGTGTTTAAAAAAACACAAAAAGAATCATATGTGCGCCGCAGTAACACAAAATGGCCATAGCTCAGCTACATGTTATGTTCTAATGAACAAAACGCTGTTGTAAGCTTGACTTTGGTTATATTTCTTTAGAAGCTATAGGAGCGATCTAAAGCGGATTATGAAACGACCCGGGCTGCTGATGGGCCTAGGAAACCCACTAATAAATTGACCGAACTAGCGAAGCAAATGAGGGGTTTGTTGTTGTTGTTGAATTCCTTCTTCATCATCTGATGCCACTATACACGGCTCGGCTAATATTGCGATGTAGGAACATAATACCCAGTAATTGAATAAATATCCCCACTGATGTTTTTCCTGTGCAACCAGTATTAATAGCATCAAACAACAAAATGACAATGAAGGATATTAAAGTTTATTTTAATCACAGGAGAAAAACCTACTCTTATCTAGAAATTGATTTTTAATCAAAGGAATTTAACAAGAGCTCGTAACTTTGAAATTTGACTTCATTCCTTGGGCAAAGTGAAAGATATCAATGTAACCATAAAGCATACAAACGCATATAAAGTTTTGAAACTTCCGCGCTGCAAGATTAAAATAAAAATAATATAATTTTAAGCATTAAACCAATATCTACAAGGGGGAATATTCGCTAACAAACACCAGGGACACTACTTAACTCCAAAGTACGTCGCACTATCGTAAATTAGGTCCCACCCAAGTCTTGTTAGCTCACAATCCAATCAGCAGCCCAGTGCGGCGCGTGTGTACGACACATTCTTTGCAAAACTTATACACACTCGTTAGCCGGTAGTGTTTTAAGATAAATCGCGATCGTCTACGGCGCCATTAGTACAATGTCAAGGAGTAATACGTTAGGGTTATCATCTATACGATTTTCTGACGATGATTTTAATATTTTTTTTATCGTTATTGTATGTATGGGACTTACCGCGATCGATTTTTATATTTTCCCGATATTAGATGGCCGATGTCATGGTCACTGAAGACAGCGAGTAGATGGCAGTCTGTTAAGGACATCATTTCAGTCTACACCCTATCATCTTCTTCTATCACTTTACACAGTACACGAAGACCAGCCCGGTGGTCGAATAGTTAGCAATGGCCACTTTGACCCCGAGGTCGCGGGTTCGATCCCCGCACAAGACAAATATTTGTGTGCATGAACATGTCTGTTTGTCTTGGTCTGAGTATTTTCTATGTATTATATGTATGTATTTACAAAAAAAATGTATTTAAGTATAATATCAGTTATCTAGTACCCATAGTACAAGCGTTGCTTAGTTTGGGGCTAGACGGCCGTGTGTAATTTGTCCTGGAATATTTATTTATTTACACTCACGATGTCTGGGAATTTTTATGAGGGCTTCCACGTTCCCGACAACTTTAAAGCCATCCTCAGGATTGATGATAGGGTGCTGTTTTATTACAATCGCTTCTCTAACGAGGCGAGGTATGAAGAGTCGTCATGTTGAAATAATTGTAGGTTTATGTAACTCACTCCAGTGATAGGTATCTGATTTCAGCAGCATAAACTATAGTTTACAGTACTTTTTTTTTTGTAATTTATTAAGGTGCTTCGGTCTATAAAGAAATGTCAGTGCCATCGTAATTCGAATACTTACTTAACGATTAAATAAAGAAAATCGCACTGCGCGCTACCATCTTAAACTTTTAGCATTAGATGTATGATGACATCCAGTATTAGAATGTTGTGAAAACCATCGTTATCCTAGACGTTTATACCAAGATCGAACACTAAGTCCTTCCTCTTGTATCATTCTCGACACTTTCCATCAGAACATGTCGAACATAATCAATAACAAATTAGTACTACCTATAACTATAATAATAATAAACTATAATTATGGTGAATTTCTGTGCTAAATAAAATTCTCAGTCGTTACTGATAACCGAATATCGCGGTTGTAGAGGAAATTTCAAAATATTGCATTTAGTGCAAGTTGATTTATGCGTATAGAAATTACCTGAAAGTATAAAAATAGCCTAGATTCGTTTAATTTTTCAAAAACAAAAAATGGTGAATTGGCAGCCCTGAGCGTCTTAACGTATAAATCGGCCGCTGCTCCTGAATGCGCGAGCGCAATTTTATCTGCGTCTTTTGTCTCTCTTGCGCGTGTGCAGGTGATGCTCGGTCGCGAAGACAAATGTTGTTAGCTTTGTATGAGGCGTTTGGAACAAGTAAAATACGTTTACTTAACTTATTCACAGGTTTACATGAAAAACCGCTCAGTGTCTCTAGACACTGACTGATTTTCATCATACATAGCAAAGAATTTCTATGTAAATATTTGGAATCTACGATTACAATGCCATTGACTGAGACAAAAGATTCTATATATTTATTATGGTCGAGAAATAATAACAAAAGAAAATTAATTAGCCACGATAACAAGAGACACATTAGATTCTTTCACGGAAAACCCTGGGAAAACCGTCGAATGTCAATGTCAAAATTCACTGTTATTGCGCAAAGTGGAGTTCCTGGTTGCCTGGCCAAATTAGAACAGTCCTCATTTGTCAAACGAGCTCCGGAATGTAACCTAATTGGAAAGTAATAGCGCGTAGCGGAATAGTGCTCGTTTGTTACACCATACCGCCCGCCTAGCCTCGCTCTTTCTTCTATCACTAGCAAATTGATATTTCGCTGTCGTTTGCGCCAATTCGAGCTCCTGAATGCTATCTGAGCAGAAGTGTTAATCTGACGTAACAGCGTGGAGCTAAGTGGAATAGTGCTCGTTTGTTAATCGGTCATGGTGACCATCTCGCTCTGTTTCCATTCACAAGCAACTTAGCTAGTTGGTTATTCACTGTTGTTTGCGCCAAATCGAGTTCCTGAATGTTATCTCAGCGGCAAGTGTTAATCTGACGAGACAGCGCGGAACCAATCCAAACAGTGCTACTTTGTTACGCGGCCGTAGCGCCCTATGAGCCTCTTTCTACCATAATTCGTAAGTAACTTGCTATTTCGCTATTCTATATTGTTTGCGCCAATTGAAGCTATTGAATATCTCAATAGTAGTGTTAATCTGACATGGCAGTGTTACGCCAAGTGGTGTGGCCGTTTATTATGCGGCCATGGTGAACGCCTCGCTCTGTTTTCATTTACAAGTAACTTGATATCCTCTGTTTGCACTAAGTCGTGTTCCTGTTATCTCAGCAGCCAGTGTTAATCTGACGGGACAGCGCGGGGCCAAGCAAAATAGCGGCTATTTGGGCTATAACGCTCGCTCTGCCTTCATTCCTGAACAACTTGCTATATCACTCACTGTTGTTTGCGCCAAGTCGGATTTCCTAAATGTTATCTCAGCGGCTAGTGTTAATCTGACGTGACTGCGCGGAATCAAGCGAAATAGTAGTGCTACTTTATTATGCGGCTGTAGCTCCTAGCACCCGCCTAGCCTCTTTCTGCCTTCATTAGTAAGAACCTTACTATGTTGCTATTCGCTATTTGCGCCAATTCGAGTTCTTGAATGTTATCACAGCGGCAAATGTTAACCTGACGTGGCAGAGCAGAGCCAAGCGAATAGTGCTCGTTTGTCATGTGGCCGTGCCGCCCGCCTAGTTTATCATTGCCTTCATTTACTATCTGCAGAATATTATGCTCATTTCTTAAAACGTAAGTCGAGAAACGCGTACTTTAAACAACTGTTTTTTTTTTTCATACTACGTCGGGTGGCAGACAAGCATACGGCCCGCCTGATGTGAAGCTGTTACCGTAACCGTATTAACGCTGACAACATAATATATCACTTGCGCGCCGCCACCCCCGCTGCCAACGCAGCATCTCCTTCTTTTTTGGTGACCTCACTCACTCGCAGGAACACAACAACCCTCAAGGGAATTGTTATTTGGCTGCGGTATTCTGTGAGGTGGAGGTACATTCCCCAGTCGGGTAGCTTACAATTACGCTCCCTACCTCTCTTTTCGCCAGAGCTTCGTTTGTCAGTCAGCAAGGTGCACCACGTGCAGGTGAAGTTGGCTTTGGTTCAAAGATGTTGATAAACCACTTACACCCCAAAATGTTTTCAATGTGCAGAAGTAATGTACAGTACAAGAAGTAAATATTATGGGTGGACTAAAACGCAATTTCTTAGAACATTCTGAGATACTCGTGTATATAGTCTACTAGATACGAAGCGATGGTCGTTTTCATAAAACAAGATTAATGCACAAATAAGACACCGACTATTGTATAAAGTACTTCTTTCATACGGTTCAAACAAATCAAATCATATTTATTTGCAGAATACAGTTAGGGGCCATCCATAAATTACGTCACACGAATTTCATGATTTTTTGACCCCTCCCCCGTCCTTGTCACAGCTGGTCACATTTGTGAGACTCCCCCTCACCAGTGTGACGTCACATATTTTGCAAATTTACATCTAGAGTTGCAAATGTTTTTTTAGATTTTCGTTAATAGTTCAAAGTTCGTGTTTTAATACTTAGATTATAAGATTTTGAAATGTCAGATGTTAAAATTCATGACACTGTAAAAGCAGTGTAAATTTTTAAAATTAACACTGCTTTAACAATAAAAATTAATGACACTGTAAAAAAGTGTAAATTTTTAAAATTAACACTGCTTTAACATTTAAAATTCATAACACTGTAAAAGCAGTGTAAATTTTTAAAATTAACACTGCTTTAACATTTAAAATTCATGACACTGTAAAAGCAGTGTAAATTTTTAAAATTAACACTGCTTTAACATTTAAAATTCATGACACTGTAAAAGCAGTGTAATTTTTTATGGCACTCGGTTTAGTAGTTAAGGCGGAAAGAGAAACAAATAAACTCACTTTTGCATTTATAATATCATTATAGTAAGCGTATCTAAGTGCTTAAGTGAGTCCATCATTAAAAACTTAGGAATGTAGAAAATAAAAGCCTAATTTCTCAAAAACTACAGCATTGCAGCGGTATCGGTGTCACTCACTACCATCTAAATCACAATAAAGACCGAACAGTTAACACCAGGGCATTACAATATTCTCATATTTTCCACAAGAAACAGCCACCTAAACCCAGTATCACGTAAAGAGGCTACTATCAAGTAAAAAGGGCAATATATTACAGGCTCTAGCACAAACAAAGGCCGTATCAATGCCAAACATTTGCCATACATTAACACGGTTTCACCGTCACGACCTGCTAAATCACTGCGAACTACCGACCACTATCGGCCGCGGCGCAGGCGCGAATGGCGACCTGGATTGTGGCGGCGCGTGCGCATTTCACCATAGATTACAGAGGCAGATGTGGCCTTTTTGTAAGTAAGAATTGCTAGTATTTCCTGTTCTATCGTAAGAAACTAACCGTATGAAATGTATGAATGAACCGAGTTTTAATGCGTGAAGTGCAGACGCAGGCTGTCGCTGGCATAACTGTTGCGAGCAAGGATTCATGGCCCTTTTTTGTTGTGTAACATAAAATTATTTGCAGCAAGAAACCAGAGCATAAATTCAAATCTATAAACTACTAACGGTCGCACGCGACTGCGTTCGCATGGACTTTCAAATCCTCTCTTAGGGCAGTGGTTCTTAACCTTTTGTTAATGGCGAACCATGTAGTTAGAATTTTATAATCTTAGAGATCACCAAAAATTTGATAAGTAGATTAGGGGACGATGAGACTGGCATTATTAATGACTTCTTCATTGTACTCACGAACCACTTCAGGTGTCCCCAGGGGCCACTATTGGTTCGCGGACCATTAAGAAAGGGTTAAGAAATACGGTCTAAGGGGATTTTTATTTATTTATTTAAACTTCATGCACAATAAAAAATAATGTACATAAGCGTACTTAATGCTATACAAGCATTCTCTACCAGTCAACCTTAGGTGGCAGTGGCAGGCAGGTGCAAAAGATAAATAATGTGAAATAAAAGTAAATATTAACAAAAATAAAACCGAAACAAAACGACGAATTAGATAAAACTACCCTATCTCTCAAGTTGAAACAGAATTGTTAGATACTTGTAATTTTAACCGGTTATGTATTTATTATTCTTTTATTGTATACTAGCTGTAAATATATTATAAAACATCGATCAGGCCTCCCCAACCCAACAAAGGAGGAATTGGCCTACACTCCCCACGCTGGCGTCTGGCCAGCGTGGGGAGTGTAGGTCAAATCCTCCGTCTGTCTGTGACGGACGAGAGAGGGTCGTGCTCCTGTAGTGGAGACTAAAATGACCTGATGATAATGATGATGATATACTAGCTGGCCCGGCGAACTTCGTATAGCCTTTAAATATAGTTATAAACTATCCTATCTCTCAAGTTGGATCTAACCGCACACACTGTGAAAAAAATTATTAAAATCGGTCCAGTAGTTCCGGATTCCATCGCGAACAAACGTGACTCTTAAATTTTTATATATTATTATTTATTATTTATATTTATTAAGAAGATAAGTATCACATCAAATGCTATGAATTGTCTCGTCTACGGAGCGCTAGTCTGCCGCGGTGTAACTCACCGGTCGCAGATACCATCGGCACGAGCGATGAAACGCGACGCTTTACGAGCCGCGTGGTAAGATCGCGGCCGCAATTGTTTTCTGCAGAGATGTTTATTTATTTCGCGTAGACAAGTTACATACACGAATCGTGACCACGTGACTGCTCGCATCAGGTTACGTAGATATTGATATCAAACGAAAGCATATGCATATATAAATGACCTTATTCCTCGATGTGTACAAGATAGCCATAGTAATGTTTGCCAATTCTTCACTCAATCAATAGGATTATCTAGTTGTCATACATTACAAATGGATAGATACTATTTAACAACATCAAATAAATACATTGCCAACCTAACCTAACCTATTTTGCAAAAAATAAATCCACAAATACTTATTGCACATCAAATGTAGGCTTTGATGTGCTATCAGATTAATTTGATGAGCACATTAGGTTATTTTTGTGGTTCAATTTAATATTTTCCATTACAAATTGTATAAATAAATTTAAGAGGGAAAATTAAATTTCATAGTTTAATTAAAATCTGATTATGGCCCAAAAATTAAACAAACTAAGTATGGTATTCTGCTAGCAATAAGAATTGATATTAAATAAATTAATTGAAATGCATATATTTTTTTCAATTCAGTCAACTTTCATTCTGCGATCTTAAAATAATTACGAGAATTGGCCTTCAGAACCAAACAGCTCATCTATTAACAACTAGGGTAGCAACAAATATTCGACAAGTGGGGATAACAAACAAATATTTGACGAGCTCGGTGGTCGAATGGTTAGCAATAGCCACTTTGACTTTGAGATCGAGGGTTCGATTCCTGCACAAGACAGACATTTGTGTGCATGAACATGTCTGTTTGTCTCATCTGGGTGTTTTCTATGTATTATAAGTATGTATTTACAAAAAAAAATGTATTTAAGTACATTTATCAATTGTCTAGTACCCTTAACACAAGCTTTGCGCTTAATTTGGGACTAAATGGCGCTGTGTAAATTGTCCAGAAATATTTATTTATTATTTATTTTATTTATTAAATCTACTATATAAAAATAAGTCGGGTTTTCCTTCCTGACGCTATAACTCCAGAACGCACGAACCGATTTCCACGGTTTTGCATTCGTTGAAAAGGTCTCGGGCTCCGTGAGGTTTATAGCAAAGAAAATTCTGGAAAAATTTGAAAAGAAAAGCGGGAAAATCTTTTTTCACATACAGCGCCATGGAGGCACTTATGAAAGCCATTAAGCCATCCGATGATGGCTTTCAAATTGTAGGGGTCAAGAAAACTGCGAAATCCGGTGTAGTAGTACGCGTTTCCAATGACGCTCAAATTAAAAAGCTGCAGTCAATTGAAAGCATTAAATCGGTTGGACTTAAGCTCGAAAAGCCCAAAGGACGCCGCCCGCGTATTATTATAAAAGATATTCCGGACACAATGGACGACACAAAATTTTTAGCCGCGTTATATAATCAGAATATAAAGGACGAATTAAAAATTACATTTTCGGATTACCTAAAAGACATAAAAATCGTGCGTCGTCGTCCTACTGCCTACGGCAGGAAGTGGATGGGAGTCGAAATCTCCCCGGAAATACGCAAACACCTTATTTCGACAAAAGATAAGATTTTTATAGATTTTGCCACATGTAGATTCGTGGACGATATAGAAGTCGTGCGTTGCTTAAAATGCCAACAATATGGGCATGTCAGTAAATACTGCTCTGCGAATAACCCCACCTGCGCTCATTGCGCCGAAGCACACGACTCACGGGAATGTCTGAAGAAGTCTGAAGCAGACTTCAAACCTACATGCGCAGCTTGTAGGCGTCAAAAAAAGACTGCTGACCACAAGATCGGGTCAGAGTCTTGTCCCACATACGCAGCTCGGTTAGAGTTCAATATTTTAAATACTACCTATGGATAACGTCGTAATTGCACAACTAAATCTACACAACGACAAAATTGCAACGTCCGAGTTAGATAAGCTCGTTGCGGACTATAAGCTCGACCTTGTTTTAGTTCAAGAGCAGTACCAAAGATCGCAATTAAACAGTAAATTTATACAACTTAATAACAAGTCGCGCGCGGGTATATATGCGCCAAGAGGCGGATTTACTATAACATCAATCAATCACCTAATGTCCACTCACTGTGCGGTAGCTGAAGTAACATCTCCATATTTGAGAGTATTTGTAGTCAGTTGTTATTTTCAATTTTCTGACCCTGTGGATTCGCATTTGTATCACCTACGAAGAGTGTTGCATGCTCTTACCGGTCATAAGGTTATTATAGCGGCAGACGTAAATGCATCATCACCATTATGGCACGGCAAGTTGAGAGCGACCGATGCCGACAGACGCTCTGCTGTTGAAGAGTTCATTGCTGAAATGCATCTTCATATTCACAATACCCCTGAAGCACCACCTACTTTTAGTAGCCCTATGGGCGAGTCTTTTATTGACGTCACACTTTCTAGTGCAGACGTCCGAATACAAAACTGGCGCGTTCTTCCTGAAGCTTCTTGTAGTGATCACCGTCTGATCGTATGTGAATTCTCCCCAGTTGTTGAAAGCTTACATCGGCAACAGTTAATAGGTTTTCAATATAAAACTAAGAATGCCGACTGGGCAAGCTTTGCTTCACTTTTCGCTTCCCGCGCTAAAGATTTTACTCGTAGTGAACTTACAGTCACAGAAAGTGTTGAAATTATGTCTGACACATTCGTGTATTGCGCTGACGTTGCATTAGGCCGAAAACCTATAGTTAATAACAGACGATGCGATTGGTGGAATGATACCCTTGTTAGGTTGCGTAGGAATTTCCGTGCCGCTAGACGTAAGATTTCAAAATTAAAGAGACGTAACATCGAGGGAGAAATTTATCAAACAGCTCTAAGTGACTTGCGTATTGCTAGATCTCATTATCGCGCTGCTGTTGAAAAATCCAAAGGTAATTTATTAAAACGTATTGTAGAAAGATTAAATAGTGAGGGCCCGTGGTCTCCCCTATATAACGAATTTAAAGCAAATAGGCGTATTGATCAGGCATACGTATCCAATATAAAATTTAATAATTCACATACCCTTGGTGTAGAAGAGACCGCTGAGACAATTCTGCATGCGTTAATTCCTGATGATTGTGCCGATAGTGACAGTGACTACCATCGTGAGGTTAGGAGCGCGGCGGATATGTGCCCTTCCACTCCAATATCAAATGTACCGTCGATGGATGAATTTATGTCTATTGTTAAAGCTTTGCCTACAAATAAAGCCTCCGGTGATGATAAGATTTCGAATAGAATGATTAAAGAAGCTTGTAAAGTAGCCGCTGAACCTATCTTAACAATACTTACTCGGTGTATTGTAGAAGGTCATTTCCCTGGCATTTTGCGAAGTGGTGTTATAAAAATAATACCAAAAGGCGGTGATAAACCACCGGACGATCCGAAGTCCTACCGTCCTATTACTCTGCTACCGTCGTTGGGTAAGCTGCTTGAGCGCTTGGTTGTGCCACGGTTGCTGCCCGGTGGCCCGCAATTTCATAAAAATCAGTACGGCTTCACCATTGGCAAGTCTACTGTTGATGCTGCGCTCGCAGTGCGCAAAGTTGTTGAACTCTCGGAGAGCAAGTATGTTGTAGCTATTTTCTTAGATATCTCAGGTGCCTTTGATAATGCTTGGTGGCCAATGTTGTTGCTGAAACTTAAGGTGAGAGGTTGCCCTAGCAATATCTACTCTCTCATTCGATCGTACTTTTTGAATGGTACAACTAAATTAAAACTTGGCCATTATGTTGCTTCAAAGGTGCTCACGCAGGGCTGCCCCCAGGGCTCAGTGTTGGGACCGTATCTCTGGAATATCGGTTTTGATGATTTTTTTAGCCTACCCTTACCGGAAGGGTGCTCGTTAACTGGTTACGCTGACGATGGTCTCTTATTAATCAATGCTAATTCAAGATCTAGCATAGAGAAACTAGCCAACACTAGCCTAGGCCTAATTTCAGATTGGGGTTATCGTAATCGTCTCGATTTTGCGCCACATAAAACATATCAACTCTTGCTTAAGGGAAATTTACAGGTTTCACCGCGATTTCATTTTAATGGAGTATCTGTTGCTAATAGGGGTTCGGTTTGTTACTTAGGTTTGCTTTTGGACAGAAATTTTAATTATATTGAGCACATGAAGCAAGTAGGTGAAAAAGCAAAAAAGAATTTCTATGCCTTAACACGAATTTCTACCTCTACGTGGGGATTAACTTTCAAAACGTTAAAAACTATTTATACCGCCACATACTTAGGTTGTGTTACGTACGGTTCACCTGCGTGGGCAGATAGGGCTACTATAGGTGCAGCACGTCGTAAATTGCTACAAAGCCAGCGCCTTGCTCTGATATTTTTATGTAAGTCGTATAGAACTGTAAGCACCGAGGCACTACCCGTGCTAGCAGGTGTGTTACCGGTAGACTTAGAAGTACAACGCCGCGCTTCAATGTACTATACATCTAAAAATATGGTCCCTGATTTCTTGAAAACGCGTGATCGTGAAAAAATAGTTAGACTGTTCAAACCTATTAATGAAGTATTTGAAACATTGCTGTCTGAATGGCAGGAAAGGTGGGAAACTTCTACCAAAGGACGCCACTTGTATCTGTTCTTTCAATCGGTAAGAGATAGATTAAAGAAAAAGTGGTTAGAAGTAGACCACCCCGTTGCGCAATTTTTAACTGGACATGGCAATTTTAAAGCTAAACTCTTTTCGTTTAAATTAGTGCCGTCGCCCTTATGCGAATGTTCTACTGCTAATTCTGAATTCGATCAAACAGCACACCATGTTCTCTGGGAGTGTGATCTTTGGCAGCGGGAGCGGGATGACATGTTGAATTCATTGCAAGTTGCATCCGGGGTAGTATACTATTCAGATTTGGTAGCAACAAGGGAGAATTACCAAGCGTTCAGACGATTTTGCAATTCATATTATTGGAATCGATGTGTTAGGTAACAACTCAATGTTTTAGGTCCCTAATAGTGTTAGAAACTTAAAATCCGTGGTGCACGGCAGTTGAGCTTCACTTGACTAGCCATCTCTTTAGGCTTTTAATGCCTTATTTGCCATATTGCTGTCTCTCACATTGCTAAGAGGGGAAGTCAAATTCCAAAAGCTTCCTACTCCTTCTAATTTCTTCTGATTAAATTCGTTGTGAGTTCCAAGGCAGCCGTAGTTTTACCCCTGGGACTGCAATGGACTTCATTGTTCATTGCCTTTTTTGGCGGTCGCCGCTGTTAATCCTGGCTACACAGGAGATACAGTGGTGGGAATGTGTGGTGGGCCCCCGTCCCATACAGCGCCATCTCTAAGGAAATGGATGGAAACGAAAAGATTGAGCCACAGCGAAGCGTGGTCGGGCCGCTAGTATACATATAAAACTATGAAATACAGACTGAACAAAAACGACGAAAACAATAAACGTACTCAATGGAACACAGAGTTTAGTGCGAATAAAGGCATTCGGTCGTTGATTATAGTCGGCGATACAAGGAAACACGTTGCGTGGGCAGGAATCTCCCGGAATCTGTACCCCGACTAAGCGACGCGGAGGGTATGGAAATAACTGGGCACATTACACCCACCGGCGCGAATCTCGCAAATTTTATGAATATTTCAGCTTTGAATTGTTAAAGTGGACTTTTGACAGCGAGTCGTTCCGTTTTATTGACGACGCAATCCGACGCCAACAGACTAAAAAGACGTATCTCATTTTGACGTGAACGCGTCTTTAAAATTGCTTCCATATGGAGTTAATAAAACGAATGATAACAAAATGGGGGATAGTTTGTTGTTGTTTTGTTGCAGCTACAAATCTATCATCTCCATTCAAAATTTAATAACACCACTGGATAGATGAAGGATCAAATAATTTATTACGTTAAGTAAGGAATATGGAACATCGCGTACAGGGGAGGGGGAAGCGCTGCCATTTTGAGATAATTTTAGTGCATATAACGTATTCACGTACAACACACGGCCGTGTCCATGACACAGGCACATTCCATTTTTAACCGACGAAAAAACGGAGGAGGTTAACAATTCGACGCGTATATATTTTTTATATTTTTTTTTTATGTATGATCATTCTCAACTTTTTATAGAGTAGTCCGATTTTGATAATTCTTTTTTTATTGGAAAGGGTATACCCCGAGGTTGATCCCATATAAATTTTGAAAAAAAAATTCAACCCAAAGGGTAGGAAACCAGGGGATGATTAATTGTTCACTCACTGATTGTGATGTATGACGCATAACTTTTCACAGAGTAGTCCGATTTTGATAATTCTTTTTTTATTGGAAATGGTATACCCCGAAGTTAGTCCCAAATAAATTTGGAAAAAGAATTTCCACCCTAAGGGTAGGAAAACAGGAGATCATTTATAGTTCATTCACAGATTTTAATGCTGAGTTGTGTATTACAAAAAAAAACAAGTTTGGGGTGCAAGCGGTTTATCAACATCTTTGAACCAAAGTCAACTTCACCTACACGTGGTGCACCTTACCGACTGACAAACGAAGCTCTGGCGAAAAGAGAGGTAGGGAGCGTAATTGTAAGCTACCGGACCCTAGTCCAGTACATATCCCAATATGTATCTCCACCTCACAGAATACCGCAGCCAAATAACAATTTACTTGAGGGTTGTTGTGTTCCTGCGAGTGAGTGAGGTCACCAGAAAGGAAGGAGTTGCTGCGATGGCAGCGAGGGTGGCGGCGTACGAGCAATATGTTATGTTGCGAGCGTTAATATGGCTATGGTAACTGCTTCACATCAGGCGGGCCGTATGCTTGTCTGCCACCCGACGTAGTATAAAAAAGAAAAACCTCACCAAGAATGAGCTTCAGACCAGCTATTTTAAAAGTAATCAAAAATTAAGCCTGTAGTAATTAGTACATTACAGCCACTAAAAAATATAAAACAAAAACTTTTTAACAAAAAAATTAATCCGCCGAAATAAACGAAAAGCAAAAAATTAAACTTACTTAGGTGTACTTAAATTAGTTTAAGAACTTAGTTATTAAGGTCAATAAAAACAAAGTTTATTATTTTTTGCTTTTCATTTTTTTCGGCGGTAATTTTTTTGTTAAAAAGTTTTTATTATTATTACTCTGGATCATTTGTTCTTTGTTATTGACCAAATCTACATCATCAAAGTTATTGAACAAAACAATATTATATTATGTGGATGACATAATAATATTAGCGCCAAAAAGCAATATATCTACAAACTACAAAAAATAATAATATATCTACAAACATCAATCTCATGCTTGATTTGGATTACAAATGGCACAGCGAAAAGATGTCAGGACTGTATTTTCTAGGACAAACCATGCTAAATTTACACACTCTCAATATTTTATTATTCAGAGATATAATAACACACAACAAATAACACAAACATGACAATAGTAAATAAATAGAAAAATAATTATGTTTATGGGTTAGGTAGGACTGCACCGTCGAAACCAAAGAGTTATTTCATAGAATAAGAAATATTTTTACTACCGTAATATAAAAAAAATCATTTGTTATCGGACTCAATAAAGATGATTCCCTAGCCGACTTTTTGACGTGACAACGTCTTATAATTCGATGGAGCCGGCTGCACGCACGAAAAAACATGACTCATGCGGCGTTACCTCGCTCTGAGGTGTTCCATTAAAATTTTCTTTTGGAAAATGCAAACATTCCATCAGTATTTTCTAATGACGTTGTCACGTTTAACTATCGTCAGTAAACCGACTTTATTTATGCAAATTACACGAACGATATTTATGAACTTATTTCGAAATTCTTTTTATGTTCGTAACAGTGTTCCCATGTAAAATACATTATGATGTCATGGAATCAGGAGTAGAACAATATCTGGAATAGTATAAAGTACAGCTTGAATACTCCCTGCGGCTTTTGCGAACCAACCTCACCTTCCATCTAAGTACACGATAAAAAGTCCGAAGCCGCACGCACTTACGCGCCTTCACGCTTTGCTCAGACGTCATTTGTTAATGTTAACAACGCGGCATTTGTATGGGATGGTCAGGCTATGACAAAAGTGAAACCGACCTATACGTATAGGATTGTTGAAATTTTCTTGACTTCGAATTTGGTACTATGGTAAGTTGTTTATATTAAGAAGTAGTATATTACAAGGTACTAAAATTAAAGACATTTTGAACGGTTTAGTATCGAGATGCCTACTATCGGCCTTGGACAATATAGCATTATATCATAATTATTAATATATGCAAAATAATAGACTCAGAATCGATGGCTATCATTTCGACAAGTTTTTATTTTCATCCATTCGTCGCAACCAACTGGTTAAAATAGCCATTCAATAGAACGGCTAACTATTTCATTGAACAACGCTATTCAACACATATCTAGTTTTATACTTGAATCATTATGGCTATTAAAACGTTCAACATCACGGCTGAGTGAAACACCACTGTATCATTAGATTAGTAAGCTATTTGATCGCCGCGGCGCTAATATCGTTCTGTTTACAATATGGCGTCATAGGTAGTGTTTTTTCATTGTTACAAGTTGTTTTATTGTGAAATAATCAAATAAAGTGCCCAACACCATTTAGTCATCACTACGGTCAAAAGGTAATAACAACAAAAAGTGGTTAATGTAATAAATATCAAAATTTAGAACCTTACCTGGCACCAGATTACACATGAATTATTTCCGCTGACAGAACACTTTTTATTATTTAATTAAATCAGTTAGCTGAGTCTCGTCCAGCTGTACTGTTAAACGTTTTGTTCATAAACGTCTTTTAGGCCACCCGCCTAAAAGAAGTTTAGAGGAGTGGTTGAATGGCGTTGTTCAATGAAACAGCTAGCCATTTAATTGAATGGCTTTCTTAACAAGTTGGCTACGACATCTTTATTATTCCTATAAGGTGGCAAACAAGCATAGACCTACTATCAAGAACATGAAACACCAAGAACATCTTTCAAAATTTCTTTTGTACAATAAAGATTTTACAACAACAACAACAACATCAATTTAAATCTAAAAAGCATTACAACACCTTACACTACTACAACACCTTCTGTCTATGATTGGGATTCCTCATTAACTGACAACTACAATTTTAACATTCATAAAAACATGCAAACAAAAGGAAAAACAGTTAATCTGATAACTAAAGTAAATGAGAATAAAATATCATCTCACTTGTCTATGGTATGCAAATGTGCGCTGCGCGAGCGCATTAAAATGCAAGATGGCGGAAGCGCGCACGCGAGGTCGCAGGGTCGCCTGTATCGCCACGCGCCATTGTCCGAGCTACTGCCGACTGTCACCACGCTGTAATAGTACTGCGGATATTTTATCTACCATGTGGTCATACATCATACTTATCATCACATTCAGTATCTATGAAAAGCAACAGTTACTAAGTGATTTATCAACGTACAGCTCAAAACACTGGATGGATCGGGATGAAGTTTGGCATTCAAGTAACTATTATGACATAGGCATCCACTATGAAAGGAGTTTTGAAAGATTTCCCGAAGTGGCAGGCGGAAGCTAGTAATTATAGCCAATACTAATTACTAATACTACCATCAACCACTTTTCTTCAAAAAAGACCGGAGAAGCATTAACATGATATGATGGAATCATGTCACATTTAATACAAGCTATTTTGAACCTTACGCCGTCTCCAATGTCTCCATAATGCCAATCTCTTTCCCATGATAGAACCATCCTCTTCTTGGTAGAGGCTTTCGATTGAGACCATATTTTTGTTTCATTAAATCATACAGCAATCATACAACTGCTTATAAAGTAAACTGTAACTGAATGACTATGTTATACTGAAAGCATTAACGTGTACATGCGGTTGACTGTACAAGCAAACCGAAATAAACGTTTTCATATTAAGTCAATATTTTCATGACCTGCAGATAATGTTTCGTAAGCATTTACAAATTAGTTGTCGTAGTTTTATGGCGCCAACCTTCGATCATGAATACTAGAACTAGAGGATCCAAAAAACGTCCTGACCCAAACAGCTCCCAAATGACTTTCTAGAAGCTCTTTACTTATGCCATATAATTATGAACGTTTAAATATTTGACATTACTTTGTTTGGGGTGTAAGTGAGCCACCACGATCTTTAGAATCCAAGCCAACGCCACCTGCATGTGATGTACTCTGCCGGCAAGCGAAAGAGGCTCAAGACATGTAGGATACTGCGCATTTTAAGCTGCCCGACTGAGAAAGTACATCCCACCTCACAGAATGCAGCCAAATGACAATTCCTTTAAGGATTGTTGTTCCTGCGAGTGAGTTAGATCACCAAAAAGGTAAGATTTGCTGCGTTGGCAGCGGGGGTGGCGGCGCACGACCGTTATTATTGTTGCGAACGTTAACATGCCTACGGTAACGGCTTCACATCAGGTGGGCCATATGCTTGTCTGCCACCAGACGTAGTATAAAAAAATCATAGAATGATTATTGTCTTTGCTTAACCTTGTTTTTATATAAATGACATAAGAATTAGTTTGAATTGTAAATCTTAAACCGAAAGCGTAAGGGCGAATTTACAATTCATGTTACGCTGTTACAATTTCCTTAAATTTCTCATAGATTAGTAAGATTTATGTCATCTTCTGCCTACTGCGGACATTTTTGTATGTCATAGTGCATCTAGTTCTAATATTCATTATAGAAGGCGCCAACATAGCTATTTGATTAATATTCATTGACGAAAAATATCACACATAAATCATACCATGCATACATATAGACGTAAACGTCATTAACTACACGAAAAATAAAAATAATTAAAATAACAATTAGAACATATGGTCACCCTACCGATATCTTCTCACGATCCCTTGGATCTCGTACAATGGCGAAGCTACGCTAAAACTGGGACCACATTACACCACTGCTCTGCGTACCACGGTACAGAATATTTAGGTAATGAACTATTTACATTGTAAAACGGCACTTGCTTATACACCGCTTTAAAATAGAAAATAATTACATACAATCTGTAGCGAAATGGAAATATTCTTGAAATTACAATGTGTTGGGTTGGTGACCTTTGTCAAATTAGTTACTTTACTTTTTATCATTCGCTAAAACGGTCATTACGTACTAAGCCCATTAATGACGTCACAGTTTTTGTGTACACAATTGAAATATATATTTTTATAGTTAATTAATTGATTGATTGAGGTGTTATTTTGCGGAAGTCAAATTTACAAGCAATTTGATCTACACTACTTTGTGTGCTTAAGCCCCAAATATCTATTTTGTTTTATCGATTTATAATAATTTGTAAAAAGCTAGACAAGTGACATTATTCAGAGATGTTTCGTGTTCCATACATTTGTTTTAGTGAAGAATAATTAATTAATTTACATTCAAAATGTCACCAACCCTGTTAAGAAAATAAAATATACTTATTTAATTACTACAACGATTATATAGCTATTATGATTTTGTATGAGATTATTGCATTATGACACGCGAGGCTAATAAAAGAAAATAAAGCCATCTTAAACCAGAAATTTCATTAAACTATATTTATCTTCATCAACTAAGAGTAAAATTAATAATATTTAAATTCAGATTTAAAAGCTTACTTGTGTATTTTAACTTTATTGGAATCAGATTCATAAAATTAAACAGAGTAAAACGATGTTTGTTTTTTGTAACATTATTTGCTATCCTTTCCGTATTTTCGTTAATATAAGAAGAAAATTAAAAAAAACCTAACGAAATTTATTAGTTATTTCTTTTATATTTTAAGGACTTGTAGCAAAATAAAACATTCGTTCGAATACGACAATATTATTTATTTGATTATGCAATATGTATTATATTCGCTTGGCGACAATTATTCGATACAGATTATGTAGGTATATTAATAAGCGTTTATTAACTAAATGCAAAATTAAAAAACAATTGCGAAAAAAAATCTTAAAAACTTAATTTGTTTTACTTAATTTAAAGACTTTCTAGAAATCATAATCTTTCAATATTTAAACAATAAATTTTTAATATTTTAAATATAAATGTAAAATATCCAAAACGCGCAGATCATTAGAAATAATGTCTTAATAAAAGCTATTAAAATCACTACTCAGAGTACAGACATTTAACTTATTACTACAGTCTCCAGCCATCATCACTGCACCATCCTCGTCCCCACCAGGGGTATCACATATTAAAATCAACCCTGACAAATTGGACTTAGCGTACAATCAATATAATTATCAGTAAATATTGAAACGTGTAGTCACTTATGTTATATATAGAGTATATATTATATAATATAATAACCAGAAATATAGGAAAATTACTTGTAGATTGAGCTGATTATATCAAAATCATTAGTTCATAATTAATAAATTACAAATTAAATATACTATCCACTAAAATTTATATATTTCTAATTAAAATAAACATATAAAATGTTAATAATAAATCAGTGAGCATAATTTTCTTATCTGGCAACATTAGCAGAGTTGCTAATGTTGGCAACCAACATAATAATGTAACGTAGCTACGCCTATGAGTACTCTCTATGCTCCGGGGCCCTACCGCCGAAGCTGGAGCCGATTACGATCGGATTTTTTGATTGCGTTAATCAAAGTTTAGCTTAGTTTTGCAGTGATTGTGTTTAGCTTAGATTTGCGGTGATTGTGTTTAGCTTAGATTTGCGGTGATTGTGTTTAGCTTAGTTTTGCAGTGATTGTGTTTAGCTTAGATTTGCGGTGATTGTGTTTAGCTTAGATTTGCGGTGATTGTGTTTAGCTTAGATTTGCGGTGATTGTGTTTAGCTTAGATTTGCGGTGATTGTGTTTAGCTTAGATTTGCGGTGATTGTGTTTAGCTTAGATTTGCTGTGATTGTGTTTAGCTTAGATTTGCGGTGATTGTGTTTAGCTTAGATTTGCGGTGATTGTGTTTAGCTTAGATTTGCTGTGATTGTGTTTAGCTTAGCTGGTAGAAACCATAGAGCTCCACCGACAAAACTGAAAACGTGAAATAGATCTTAGGTTAAGGTTCATTAACCTAAACCTAAGATTTATTTTGGCGATCAAAAAATCCGATGGTAATCGGCTTCAGCTCCGGCGGTAGGGCCTCAGGCCCACTAAGTATATGTGTTATAGTAAATACTGAAATCTAAGCACTCCTAGGTTAGTCTAGCTAAATCTAAAAGCAAGTCGAGGTTAGGTTACGGTTAGCTTGTGATCAACAAAAGCTAGCGAAGATTTTTGCTTTTGGAGAGCGAGGAAGTACCTTAGGTTTAACTAGTCAAACCTAGGAAGGCCTAGATACGGGTATATAACATATGCACAAAATACAGAAAGTACAGAATTAAAGGTACGTACAAAACGCTCTTCAAGACCGCACACATAGACAACGCTCATGGACACGAAATACCGGACTAAGCCGGACTAGTACGCGCACGAGTATCACCCTATGCTCACGCACGGCGAAGACGATCTAACCACTATGTGGCGCTCAAGTATATCGTGAAAATTTAAAGAAAGAAGAAAAGTTATTACAACTGCTCATTCAGTGGGTGCCTAAATTCAATTTTAAACAGAAAATATGAACCTATATGTATGTAGCTGAAGGTTTTCATAATACATATTGTTATAGTAGGCATTTTATAATAGTAGTTTATGAAACTGTTGCATAATAAGGGTTATTAAAATACGAGTGTGAGTTTATAACATGAGCCGAAGGCGAATGTTATAACATGAGCCGAAGGCGAATGTTATAATAGACCACAAGAGTATTTTAATACCTAATTATGTGCAGTTTCATACACTACTTTATCTAATCATATATGATAATAATATTTTAAATACAACCATGAAGTTAATTTAACAGCTATAATTCTTACTTATAAATCCATTTCAGATCGAGCATGCGTAGTGCGCATGCGCGACGCGCCGCGCGGCGCCGCGTTCACATATTATGTAGAAAATTTTTAGCATTGCAACCTGCTTAATATAGCTGAACCCAGGGCTGAAGCAGTATCCAAATGAAAAAAAAAAGTTATTTTTCGATACAGTCATCGTATCGAAAAGTATCGTATTAAAAGTAACTTTTTAAATTTATTTCGATGGCTTGTGCGTAATAGGCTGACATTGAGATTCTGTGTTTAGTTTTTTAATCTCAAAATTTCAGTATGAGAGTAGATAAAACATATTTTGTGTACGTAAAGCTTTTATTTCTGTTCACATATGTCACTCCATACAAATGTCGCCTCGGTAACTACATCAACAATAACGTCTGTGTAGAGCGTGAATAAGCGTGTGTGCGTGCGGCGCCATACAAACTGTTCCAGATCCGTCTCAGAGGGGTGGCGAGGTCGACACGAGAGAGCGGCAGAAAGATGGTATAGTGTATGTAGTACTATTTTTTATATTGTGCTTCTGTACTCTCTGTATTTTGTGGTATACGACAGGCCAGTGATTATAAACTGGTCGGAAGACTATCCTAATAACAAGAGATTCAAATATAATGACCGTATACACCTTAAATTTAAATAAATCCACTATATACACGTGGATTAATACTATAAGTACCTAATCGTAATATTATATGATAAAGACACAGCTAGAAGTAAAGTTTAAGAACAATTGGGTAGTAGACTGTATCACAATTAATTATTAAATATTTAGGCTCCATTAAAACAAATATCACAAAACATCTCGAAAATTGTAACTCTAACGTTTTACACTTACAACGTAATATATAAATACTAGGCCGGCTTCTAGCCCCCGGGGCCGAAATAGAGGTTGATGTTGTACTTTCGATTGAATGTATGTTTTCAATTGATTTCGATGGAAAATGTACTTGATGATCATTCCTCAAGGACATGATCGATATCAATTTTTTTCCCACACAAACCTCATGCATGTCGTGCTCTTTAATTGAGACAAGTATCATCAAAATCAGTTCAGTGGTTTTGGAGCCTATTCATTTCCAAGAATGACATTTCGGCGTTCCGCTCGGTCCTTTCGCTCCACTTAATAATTTTAAATAAAATAAACGAAAATCATTCGAGTAGACTAAGGGTCCGTTCGCACAGACCAGCTCGGAGAGGAGAGCAGATTTTGAATGCGTTTAAAATAGTTTTGTGGCATTGGCATAAGGTTTACTTTAAACATCTCTTGCTTTCTCATATAACAAAAGAAGTGAATTTAAAAAATAAACCTTATACCAATGACCCAAAACTCTATTTTAAACGCCATCAAAATCTGCTCTTCTCTCCGAGCCGGTCTGTGCGAACGGACCCTAAAAGCGCGACGTCATAGTAATTAAACTGTTCTTACATATTTGTTGTTTTGGCAGCTGATAAAAGGTGTCTACTACCCTATTTGATTTCATTAACCTACTTGTTGATAAAAATATGAAACAGGCTGGCGAATCAATCATATGCAACACTAAAGAGATGAATGCATTCATACAAATTTTACTATAGAACCAGCAATCATGAAAAAAACAGGCTTTGGTCTGTAAAAAGTATTCGATATGCTTCGGTCTAGATCAGCGTTACTCAAAGTGTCATAATAAAATTCATAACTACATTTACTTACCTCTTTCCGTATTACAGATTCTTAATCACCATCCTGTTTACGGAATACATTCACAAATATTGCAGCAAAAGCTTTAGACACAAATTACTGACTAATCTTATATATAAAAACCACATGTCACGATGTTTGTCCGCGATAAACACCGAAACTACTTAACCAATCATAGTGAAATCTTCAAAGATATTATAAGGTACATAATTGTTAAAAATTTCTTTGGAAATTTTGCACACGTGTGCAGTTTGGTCCAACTTAAAAGATAGAATAGTTATCTAATTAGTACTGTCTGAAAGTCCACGCGAATAGAGTCGCGGGCGACAGCTAGTATATAAATATAAAAAATGTAAATATTTAATAAATTAGGCGCAGTACCCAAATGCCAATACTACCGCTTCGCTTATACCGCCTTGCTTAACTCTAATAAAATCGCTCATTTGGTGCAACAACGACACAATCGAAGCCGCCATGCATTTTTCGAACGTCTATTTGGTATTTATTTCAATATGCTAATTCTACTTCCTGATTCTTCTTAACTTAGAAATATTATTTTAGAAGACCTAATTATTTATTATTTTATTTTGTTGCAATTAATTTAAAATGTTAATTGGTTGGACAATCAATAATAAAAGTGATTTACGTGCAACAACGACATACATTTAGGTTGTGACTTTATTTGCAGCAAATGAGCGAAATGTAAATAACTTACGTAAAGGGTGTTTACGCACTACACCTATTCAATACGCATCCGTAATATTTTTTTTTAATTACTTACCACAAATTAAGAGTACAATAGCATACTCTACTAGACAATTTTTAGGACGAGCAGATGTTCTCGGATATGATGTAATAAAAAAGTAATAAAACTGTAATACAATATATACAGAATCCAAAGTCAACTAAGCCCATGCTCCAATTAGCCCACAGGATGCTATTTTTTTATTTATATGAGAGCAAACGAACATGTGTGTCACCTGATGGAAAGCAATCGTCACCGCCCATGGAGATCAGCAATACGGAGGGGTCACCGATCCATTGGCAGATTATACTCCTTTCTTTCTTTATGGTGCCCTCACTGACTCGCAGGAACAAAACAACCCTCAAGGGAATTGTTACTTGGCTGCGGTATTCTGTGAGGTGGAGGTACTTTTCCAGTCGGGCAGCTTAAAAAATACGTTATGCCCTAGCTCTCTTTTCGCCAGAGCTTCGTTTGTCTGTTTGGCAGTAATTTTGTACTTCTTCTTATTTATCTTCTGCATATTAATCCAGAAGCATACGACCCTCATCGCAGCACATGTAATTATATGTTAAATGTCATCTTATCACATTCTTACTCGCGATTACGGTAAAAATATAAAAAATATAAATTGAATACGTAATAGTGCATAAACACCCTAAGTATTGTTCAATACCCTGAAGTTGACTAACTCTTTGTAAATAGCATTATAGACTTCCAAAGTCATTTTTAAAATATAATTTAAATTCTGGATCGAGTTTTTAAGATAGTTTAAAGTAAACCTAAAGTATAAAGCCTCAGATACACTAGGGGAACAATTGTGCCCCATCATCATGATAACATCATCAGAAAACATCGGCCGATGGAGTGGAAGAGAGATAGATGCGTCACAAGCCGACCGCTTAGACCGATCTTGCCTCTCTATCGCTTGTTCCGCGCTCTCGCTTGCACGTTCGGCTCAGGCGGTACGTGACGATGAGTCATGCTTTTTCGTGCGAGTAGCCGGCGTTCGTCCATTTATAATAGTCATTTCATTCCCAAAGTATTATATCTCTCACTTTTTATAAGAAATAAGTACATATGTACTAATCTGAGCACTAACTAGTTTCGTCTTCAAAATGTGCGAAATTGTCAGCTGTTGTCACTGAGACACATCTCGTAGATGCCTAATATTTCACAACATGGCCCTCTATTTGTTCCCTAGTATATCTAAAACTTAAGAAATATAAATACTATCACTCCAGACCCACTGCTTAACTAAGACGTTTCCAGAGGTAGTTGCACGGTACGGGAGACACGACCGTGGACGTAACACTATTATAATGTTATAATAATTTGTACTGTTCCACGTAATTACATTTATTTTTATTACCTTGATAATGCCTTAGCGGCGAAAACCGGACGGTAAAAATAAATGTAATTACGTGGAACAGTACAAGTGCTTTAGTATAACATTATGATAATAATGTTCCACCAAGTGCCAACAATCAACAGTATCAACTTCGTAACAGTATCGTTTCACTGCTTACAAGATATCCAAGTGGTTTCTTGCGTTCGGTAAACAACAAATCTCCTGCACCGCGCAATTACCTAAGAACCGTCTCAGTTAAGCGGTAGGCCTGTAGTGTCAAAATAAAACTCGCCGACGCACACTGGTTTAAAAAATGTAAAACACTGAATTAGCAAATAATTCAATTCGTTTGATTGTATCATGTGCGGAATGTTAGCAGTTAGCATATTATTTATTTTCAGTTTTTCTCGAAAATGCATAGTTTTTAATTTGAAAAAAAAATCTTTTCTATTTTATTTGTATGAAATTTCATAGCAGTTTACTTCGAAATGTTAAAATGTGACAAAGATGATCGATGAACCTTCTGAATTTATAAATGTTGAAGATTATATATGCACTTCTAAAGATGTTGAACAATATGTTTTCGGCAAGCATGTTTCTTTTGCTAGTTTTTTACTTTAGAATTTCAATATATTGTATAAGAGTTGCCACATATCTATGTATTTTATTTACGATTTCCATGACTAACAAAAGAGCACTTGTTACTTAAACGGTGACGCACTGGGACAACTTTGTTACTGCATTAGCTTCTACTAGTATTATTCTATAAAACCTATAGTTCTTTAACAAATTTTAACGTTTGGAAACAAACTCCTATGAAGGCAACGTTTCATACAAATAAAAGATTGTTATTAGTAACAACTATGCATTTTAGAGAAAAACTGAAGATAAATAATGTGCTCGTGATAACACACACACGTGATACCTTAAAAAAATGATTTATTGCTAATTCCTTTTTTTATATTTCTTGAACCAGTGTGCAACGGTGACTATGACAGTCTCATATTTTTGGCCACTTCAACAAGTGTTAAATGCGTATAATTGACTAAACGAGTTATATCCGCCACCAATTTTTTACGAAATTTGATACAATTTTGTTCCTAATCGTGCATAACTCACAGCCTAAAACTCCAAACAATGACCACGTTGGTAATGTCTCCTACTACATATACAAATGACGTTTGAGTACGCGGACCCTCGCCCGATATATCGAAAATATCAATAAGAACGAGCGAGGCAACGCCAGAGAATAGATGTAGATGTAACCTAGAATATATATAAGAGATTGTAATAATATTATTTACGGCGTGTGCGCTATTTTGAATCCAGAAGAGAGCGAAGGATTCTAAAATAGGAGCCTGAGCGCAAGATGAGATTAAATATACGTCGCCTTAAGTAAACTAAACGAATTTAGCAGGGTTGTCAATTTTCAACCTACAATATTTTCTTTTTATCGTGAATCACTAAGGAACGATATTCATGATCTTAATTTAAAATTCATATAGTGCCCTTGACATAAATCTCTGGACATAATACCCACGCACGTATGGAGAGTTATTGAAGTGTGAATCATCGTTTTTCGAATACTACGGTGAAAATGAACTTACTATAACTGAGATCATTTAATATTCAGTCGCTGTTATACCAAAATACATTACGCGGTTATAACACAGCGCGCTTAATAAGCGCAACCCTGCTTTTTTTCCATAAAACCATATCAAATGAATAGAAATGAGGGAATTGATTTACTTCGCACAATGACCCTCTGACAACACGAGTTATTTCCTCATGCAAAAGCATGCATTTCACTCCACCCTAAAATCGATCGATCGACTTAAAACAGTCTCGTTTACGCATATGTCTATACTAAAGCCAAATTCAATGTAGAATGTACAATAAAGCGTTGCCTAGCAACCTTTGACAGACAGAAATTAACCTTTTTTCCTGGACCTGTATTATTTTTGGTACTCGTAAAACTTTATTCATCTCAAGGCTGGGATACGGGTCTTCGACCCCTATCCCAACATATAATCCGATCAATGTAAGGTTACAGAACGTTTCGTTTTATGGAAATTACATTAAGGAAAAAAATCAAAACCAAAAAATAAGATTATAAATTATTTTACATGTATGACTGACTACTATTATGACTATGAATGGTGGCAGTTATAAATTATGTTTATTGGTTTGATAGTCACATTCAGATAAATATTATAAAATCTTTTGGTTTTTTGGTAGTCAAATGCTTGACAAGTGAAACAAAACGTATATCTTTATTCTTTCGTCGGTTTGTAAAGCCGCGATAACCCAACTAAATTAAAAACAAAATGAAGCAAACAAATGTAAGGAGGTTGAGTTTCTACATTTATCTGCGGCATAATAAAAATTACCCCGAAGGTTGTAATTATTGTAAAATGACAGTAAATTAGGGTTGTTGAGTCATGCAGATCGTTTCAGAAAGTTAAAAAAATGTTTTCGACAAGAACAAAAATTATAACAAATAAAGTAATTAATTATGTCAAAAATAGTAAAATATATTGTAGTATGCATAATATAACAACATAATTTTAAATAATGGTAACGTTAAAACGATTTTCCTTGATGAATATTTTACATGTGACGCGACAACCCTACATGCCATGATTTATGGTTAGTTTACATAAGTTCCGTATTGACTTTGGCTTTAGTATAGAGTGGATCATCAAAAAATACCACCGCTCTTTATTTCTTGAAGATTATAACCGTCACCAGAAACATAACCACTAGCAACCCTATACATATACGTGGGCAATCAGTATACAGGTCAAACATTTCAGAGAACATTTCTGGTGTTAGCGCAAGCAACAATATCAATACGCACGTTGCAGTCTTCTTCGATGTCAACCACTCTCGACGGTCCTCAGACTGCGAACAAATAAATTTACCTTTCAATATAATTAAATTCATTTATTCGTTTAAGATATGGCTCATACATAAGTGTTATAAATTATACAAGGTGCACATATCTCGCCAAACATGTTGGCGGACAAAAATTGATCAGTCACACTACTACAATATCTATATATATATAAATGCGAAATATCTACATACTTGAAATTTAGCAGGTAAGTTCCTTATAGGGTGTAGACATCCGCTAAGAACGGATTTTACGAAAGGCCACTCCTTAAGGGGTAAAACGGGGGTTGAAAGTTTGTATGAAAGTCCTATGTTTTTGAAGTAAGACACTTGAAATTTAAAATGTATGCTCTATAGATGGTGTAGAGGTGTACTAATAATGTATCTTTAGAACTCAATCACTTTTTGGGGTTAAAACGGGATATGGTATAGTTTGTATGAAAGTCCAATGTTATTGAAGTTAAAGTAATTATGGCAGAAAGATTTTAAATGGTATTTAAGCATAAAAAATATTGGAAACAACTACTTAGTAATATAAGGATGGATTTAGCTTATTCGAATATAATTAAAAATTATGTGTAAATAACTAACTCCACGCGTACGAAGTCGCGGGCGGCCGCTAGTATATAATGTAAGAATAACATTAAATGTTATTACAGTGTCAGATATAGTCAAATTTATTATTCAAGTGTTTCAGTTTAAATGTCAAGAACTCTTTAGCTGTGTAAAATCTTTCATATAATAAGAATTTATGTAGTTGCAATTTGTTGTATGGTAGATCTCGACTTCTGGTATTTTGTTATAAACTTGCATAAACATACCATAAGTGAGTATACATCTATACCTAAAAAGTCGCAATTTCAGACATCATTAGTGCTTGCCCATTATCGCTTATATTTAATGGCTTATTGGATAGATTATAGAAGTTAATATATAAAGTAATATTTATATTTATTATATGACAACCACTTTATCACAGAAGTAACAGTTTTATTGATTTCTATATCATGCACTTCAATATTTTTTGCTTTGTCAGTGATTAGAATAGACATGTCGTCTGCAAATAATATACTTTTATGCTCATACATATTTGGCATTACACATTACATTAATGTATATTAGAAACAGAAGTGGTCCTAATACACTCCCCTGAGGAACTACAAGCATATTTTTTATACTTAACTGTAACTGATTCAATTATATATATATCAGTTGTCTAGTACCCATAGTACAAGCTTTGCGCTTAATTTGGGACTAGATGGCGCCGTGTAAATTGTCTAGAAATATTTATAGTTTATCGTGGTCTTCGGTATACTTCTTTAGACCGGGGACTATCGTTAGAGCTTGTACACAAAACTGCGATGAGTAATAACGTCTTGGTGCTCCGAGGAGCACCAATGATTTAGACACTTGTTGTTGTATATGAACAGAGCCTTTATTCTAATGTCTTAATGATATTTATACTATTGGGTTGTCGCTGACCAAGCAATATACGTCTATGTCGCAGTAAACCATGAAGTTACGGTAAAACATACAAATTAGCCATTTTTTTTTATACAACGTCGGGTGGCAGACAAGCATACGACCCGCCTGATGTGAAGCGGTTACCATAGCCATATTAACGCTCAAAACATAGAATATCGCTCGCGCGCCGCTGCCAACGCAGCATCTCCTTCTTTTCTGGTGACCTCACTCACTCGCAGGAACACAACAACCCTCAATGGAATAGTTATTTGGCTGCGGTATTCTGTGAGGTGGAGGTACATTCCCCAGTCGTGTAGCTTACAATTACGCTCCCTACCTCTCTTTTCGTCAGAGCTTCGTTTGTCAGTCAGCAGGGTATACGGCATGCAGGTGAATTTGCCTTTGGTTCAAAGATGTTGATGAACCACTTACACCCCATGTGCTCTATATACTACAGATGCGACGCGATGAAAATTCGCAATAGTTCTTCAGAGCACTCAACATAGTAGAGGAGATAAAATACGCTTAGCGAGCTAATGTCCTTACGAAGTAGAAGCGACTAGGTGTTTTTGGTGATCTCTTCAGCGACGATGGTGAGCAACGATTTGCGCGTACGTAATGTTGGCCAACCACCATACTGCCCATCGTCCAATCGGCATAACCATGCAATCTTGTTCCAATCTGCAGTTCGTCCATATACACCACACACGATCAGTTTTAATTGTCCAATTGGCAGCGACGTTCCGTTGAAGCCATGGAATCACAAGTGACGGACGACAATGTACTAGCCGTCTTGGGCATATTACTCGTGATAAAAAAGCAAGAAAAAAGAAAAGATCGTGCGGAGTGGTGCTAGCAATGGTTAATGAAAAGGAAACAGTTTTTCTCATACAAATTTAATAACAATAGTGTTGACAATTACGCCAAAAGATTATTGTAATTATTTACGGATGAATGAAGAAACTTACATAAAACTTCTATCATTAGTGGCTCCTGTATTTTGCGACATATTAGTAAAGTAAGAGAGAGCGCGCACGTCTACCACCGACAAAGATCTTGACTCAACTGAACTGTCGCGCCGATCGCCATATACGGTCCAATCGGCATGATCCAATCGGCTTGATCAAGCCAAAAGAATTGAATTTTGATTGTTTCGTCAAGTTTAACTGTCTGGCATGACAGTTAAACTTGACGAAACTGTCTGGCATGACAGTTAAACTTGACGAAACATTCAAAATTCACGCCCACACACAGTCAGTTCTACTTGATCCAATCGTCAGCGTCATGCCGATTGGACGATGGCCAGTATGGTGTATGGCCACCATAAGATAAAGCCGCAGCGTCGCACCACATCGCGACGCATCGCAGTTTTGTGTACAAGCCCTTAAACCACGTTGTCGAATAAGAATTAGAATAAAAAATACCTTGTTCTGGATTTTCTTATGCCTATCGAATGACACGAGTTTGATTTTCTTGTGCCCTGATAACGCCTTTGACATTTCCTTCGACCGTTTGCGGTTCGTAAGCGCGACGTATGCAGTCGTGTCGTCGAGAAACTGGACCACTACTTGACCTGAAAAAAGAACAAATTTTTACACTTCTGTTTTATTACCTAAAGTAATTACATTACTACAATTTCTACTTATCGCCAAACTGTAAAGTTAAGTTTAGTGTAAGTAGTTTGTTGCCAAAATACGCTAACACCACACCCTGGTCACTCCATATAAATGTCGCGTCGTTTACTACTACATAAACAATGTCTGTGCAGAGCGTGAATATGCGTGTGGGCGTGCGACGCTATACAAACGGTACCAGATTTGTCTCAGAGGGGAGGTGAGGTCGACACGAGAGAGCGGCAGGGAGTGGCCATACTGTACGTAGTACTATTACTTATACTGTGCTTACACTCAATTAATTTACGTTACAGTAAGTGCCTATTTTGTCCCTTCTCCTCGACAACCCTTATTCATCCCACTGCTGGGATACGGGTCTCCCCTCAATCTAAGGGGTTTAGAGCCTACTCTACCACGCTGCCAAACTGCGGGTTGGCCGAGATCAGTGTTTTTAAGCCACCTAAATGCCACTAACTTGGCTTAACGACTGTCATCTAATAACAACAGCAGGGACCGACGGCTTAACGTACCTTTCTCAGCACGGAGGGGATTGAGACAAATAAACCCATCCATGGACAGGCTGCGGGCGACGTTGCTTAACTTACTTTTTTTTTATACTACGTCGGGTGGCAGACAAGCATACGGCCCGCCTGATGTGAAGCGGTTACCCTACCCATATTAACGCTCGCAACATAAAATATCGCTCGCGCGCCGCCACCCCCGCTGCCAACGCAGCATCTCCTCCCTTTCTTTCTGGTGACCTCACTCACTCGCAGGAACACAACAACCCTCAAGGGAATTGTTATTTGGCTGCGGTATTCTGTGAGGTGGAGGTACATTCCCCAGTCGGGTAGCTTACAATTACGCTCCCTACCTCTCTTTTCGCCAGAGCTTCGTTTGTCAGTCAGCAGGGTGCACCGCGTGCATGTGAAGTTGGCTTTGGTTCAAGATGTTGATGAACCACTTACACCCCAAAATGCTCTATGCTTTATCATCATGCTCTATCCTTTTCTGTCTTCAGGAACGTCAATTGCTTGGGCGAGAAAAATCAATATAAGTAAAGTTAACTTGTCAATTTTCTGTTCTTACCGAAAGGGCTGAACAGCTGGTTTATTTCGTTTCTCTGCCACTCTTTAGGGAACGTCATGTGGAACACGTGGTCCCTGCTCGGAGTTGCTGGAACAGAAATCGTCGTTACAATAATGAAAATTTTAAATACAATAAACTCTAATTAATTATGCAATTCATATGAATGGAATCAACGTGTTAGCGTGTTAGGTAACAATTCAATGTTTTCAAATCAAGTCCAATCATTTATTTGTAGAAGTAGTTACATACAATAGGTTTTACAATGGGCTAGACGACAATGATCAAAAATTATAAAAAATATTTATCAGTACGTAATATATACAAAACTAGAACGATCTGCGATCTTGAAATTTTAATAAGTTATGTCCAACTTGTTTTATGGTCGATCAAAGTTTGGTGGGAAAGACCAATTTAAAAGAATGAAATTATTTTTAAAAAAAATATTAACTTTGGAAAAACAATCAAAAATACTATAACTTTTGTTACGGCGCTAGCTACATAAACGCAGTGTTTAACATAGCTGTTGTACAAATTTCTGTTTTAACGTATAGAAAATACCTAACTGTGACGTCATAATTCAGTAGCCTTTTGTATGGAGCGTTTTCGGGAAAGTTCGGGAAAGTTTTTATGCTATCGAAGTAATTCTTTCACTTATAGTTATATTATAATGACGTCCTTACATAACACATCGAAACAAAAAAATCGTCGTCTAGCCTATTAATGCATTGCCCAAAACCACTTCTTGCTCTAAAAAGAACATACAAATATTAATAATTATTATTAATAATAATTTAAAACCGTGGTGCACGGCAGTTGAAGTTCATTTAACTAGGACTTTTAATGCCTTATCTGCCAGATTGCTGTCTCTCACACTGCTAAGAGGGGAAGTCAAATTCCAAAAGCTTCTTACTCCTACTAATTTCTTCTGATTAAATTCGTTGTTCGTATTTAGTGGAAAGCATTGGTGGATGCCTATATCCAGCAGTGGGTAGACACAGGATGATGAAAATCCTTATGAGTTCCAAGGCAGCCGTAGTCTTCCACCGGGACTGCAATGGTAATGGATTTCATTGTTCATTGCTTTGTTTGGTAGTCGCCGCTGTTAATCCTGGCTACACAGGAGACACAGTGGTGAGAATATGTCGTGGGCCCCTAAGCTCTAATTAATAGTATTCATGCAGAAGTGCGTTCGTTTTTATTTTTTTAATATGATGTGAAGTGGTAGAGCCGTAGAGGCTACATACATTAAATGTCGGTCGTGCGTCGTCACCCCACTGCTAACGCAGCAACCTTTCCTCACTGAACACCTCATTCATTTGCAAGAACACAACTTTCGAATTTTCAATCAATGAAAGACAATAAACAGGCACGCCGACTCCGTGGGTGCGGGTGCTAGGGGGCTCGAGCACCCACAAGAAATAAACAGTGGGTGTCGAGCACCCCTGAGAATAGACATCAAGAAACAGATCAGTAATCGCCTCTTTGGGATGGGCGTTTTTCATTACTCGACAACCCGTTTAGCGCAGTGGTTTAGAACGCCGGTTGAGACGCAAGGGTCGCGGGTTCGATTCCCGCACCAACACAAATGTTTGTTGAAGAAACAGATATTTGTGTTGGGTCTGGCTGGGTGTTTGTGGGTTTTACACTTTTTCGAGTCATCAAATGAGCATGAGCACCCATGAGGTTTTCTAAAAGCCAGCGCCCCTGATTGGATGACAGTTGTTAAACCAAGTCAGTGGACTTTAGGCGGCTTAAAAACACAGGCCTCCGCCAACCCGCAGTTGAGCAGCAAGGGTGTTGGCGTGGTGGGAGTATGATCCAAAGCCCTTTAACTAAGGGGAGACCCGAAGTCTCTGCAGAGGGATGAATAAGGTCCATTAGACGATCAATTTCTAGTAAATTTTTCATACAAAATTGTTATTTGACAGATAATAAAAACTTTTCATCGATTTCTTTAAACATTTGGGGTGTAAGTGGTTCATCAACATCTTTGAACCAAAGTCAACTTCACCTGCACGCGGTGCACCCTGCTGACTGACAAACGAAGCTCTGGTGAAAAGAGAGGTAGGGAGCGTAATTGTAAGCTACCCGACTGGTGAATGTACCTCCACCTCACAGAATACCGCAGCCAAATAACGGTTCCCTTGAGGGCTGTTGTGTTCCTGCGAGTGAGTGAGGTCACCAGAAAGGAAGGAGATGCTGCGGTGGCAGCGGGGGTGGCGGCGCGCGAGCGATATTGTATGTTGCGAGCGTTAATATGGCTACGGTAACCGCTTCACATCAGGCGGGCCGTATGCTTGTCAAAAAAAAAAAAAAAAAAATCTCAAACAGATATTTTCAGCAGGGCGAATGTCCCGCACGCAAGTCATTTAATATTGTCTCACACGAGTTATAACTATACTAACATGTCCAAAGTAAAATCGACTTACGGTCCTCCCCCTCAAGGTTCATATAGGGCGAGTCCTGGCGCGCTGTCCTGGCCAAGAACAGTTTGTTGAGGTACGGTTGGAGCGCGGGCGAGCCGGCCGACACGCGCTGCGAGTCGCCGAGGTGCGCGTGCATGGCTATGAGACACAGTCCGGTGACGTAGGCGTCGTAGCCCGCCTCGTGGTTCTTGTCGTCGGCGCCCGTGTAGCCCCGACCTTCCTCCGACACTGTACATAATAAATAAATAAATAATAAATATTATCATACAAATTACACAGCGCCATCTAGCCCCAAAGTAAGCGAAGCTTGTGTTATGGGTACTAGACAACTGATAAACATACGTAAATACATTTTTTATTTTTTGTAAATACAGTAATACCCCGGACTTACGCGATAGGTGGGACCAAGGGATATCCGCGTAAGTCGAATTCGCGTAAGTCGGGGTTCAACCTTGCATATAAATACGTATGAAGTTTGTGTAATCGGGACCAGAGTCCAAAGAAAACAATAATTTAGATTAAACATGTTTAGATAATTAAAACGTTAGATAATTAAAATAATTTGATGAGATGATTTTTTTATTTCTCGTTTTTTCTTCTTCTTGGACGTCATCAGCATTTTTCTCTAAATTTAATTGTTTGGCAATATTGATAACTTCTTCTATTATTATACCATCGATTTGTTCAGAATCTGAGGCTGATTCACTTCAGTTTCTGTCGTGAAAAAATGGACACAGTTTTTCCAGACGCCATTCAAAGTTTTTTGTGAAATATATTCCAAGATTGTCCAATAATTCTTACAGCATCTAAGACATTGGATTGCTTCCAAAAGTCTTTGACAGAAAGCTCGCTATTTTGTCTCATAGCTTCATTAACATATGCAAATGATCGCCTTGAGTAGTAAGCTATAAATGTTTTGACTCCCTGGTCCATTGGTTGAAGCAAGCTGGATGCGCGCGATGATCAAAGAAAAACCGCGTATCTCCGAATTCGCGTAAAACGGGGTAGCGTAAGTCGGGGTATTACTGTACATACTTATGATACATAGAAAACACTCAGACTAAGACAAACAGACATGTTCATGCACACAAATGTTTGTCCTATGTGGGAATCGAACCCACGAGCATTGGTGTCGAAGCCGCGTCATTGACCGCTACGCCACCGAGCTCTTCGGTATGTTACTAATTTACTTAACTTTTGAGTTGTAATCCAACTGACACGAAACATTGCAAGTTTCATTAAAATCGGTTCAATCATTTTTGAGATAGAGTTAAGAAATTTGAACTAAAAAGTAGTTAAAAAAAACCTGTGTAAAATCCTTTTAATTGCATTTCCTTAAATGAAATGATATGAATTTAAAAAATCTACCTGAAATCGACTTCATTGAAGTCGACGCCCATTTACATTGTTGTTTTGATCGTCACTGGCGTCGAATTCAATGAAGTCAGTTACACTTATTTATTTAAAACTTTTTATTATAGACTCAAGCTTCGACTCGAGTTACATGTTACCACACCCCGGCCACTCCATACAAATGTCGCGCCGGTAACTACTACATAAACAATAACGTCTGTGCAGAGCGTTAATGAGCGTGTGTGTGTGCGGCGCTATACAAACTGTTCCAGATTTGTCTCAGAGGGGAAGTGAGGTCGACACGAAAGAGCGGCAGGGAGTGGTCATACTGCACGTAGTACTATTACTTAAACTGTGATGTTACATACCGACTGTAGGCATAGAGAAGGGTTCCTCCGAGAGCGAGTAGTACAGATGTTGCAGGACGTTAGAATTCACCTTGTCTTTGAAAGGCGGTAGACTCGACATGTATTTGGTATCTAGTATCCTGAAACCATAATTAATATAATTCTAGAACCGAATACTCTTTATTACACCAAATTAAATAGCATTACGTATAGGAAACATGTAGGCAGCGCAGCACTAACCAACCATAAAAAAATACTAAAATTTATGTTTAAATAATTATATTTATTATAAAGGATTAGTATGAACTTGAATGACCAATTCTAAAAAATAATTATATATATATATTGTCCGACAAATTACACAGCGCCATCTAGCCCCAAAGTAAGCGAAGCTTGTGTTATGGGTACTAGACAACTGATAAACATACGTAAATACATTTTTTTTGTAAATACATACATATGATACATAGAAAACACCCAGACCAAAACAAACAGACATGTTCATGCACACAAATGTTTGTCATGTGTGGGAATCGAACCCACGAGCGTTGGTGTCGAAGCCGCGTCATTGACCGCTACGCCACCGAGCACGTCAAATTACTTTCCGCGGCATCGGCATCAACCCATAATCATCCCACTGTTGGGATACGGGTATCCCCTCAATCGAAGGGGTGAAGAGCATACTCAAATCAAAAATTGTAGAATTGTGCTTACGTAATAACAGAAAATCAATAAATTTGTATTCATAACATATAAGTTGAAAATTAAAAAGATATACATACATTATGTAGAAAAATAATAATGCATGACGTAGTCAAGTACACGCAAGGTCCCAATGGCAAATAAATATATTTGAATTCAAGACTTAATTGACATGCAATGTAACTGCGTCCCAACCAGTCTACTTACTTAGGAAACATACAATGTGCAAATTCCTTGAATTGCTCATATTGAGGGGGTAATGTTTGGAAAAAATGGTTGAGCGTGTGCATCACGTCCAACAACATGTTGTGGCCGACGACAAGCTTCCCCTGGAAAGTACACAAAAATATTAACACACATTGAGAGTCCTGCGAACTCCATAAGCAACACGCATAAATGAACTGGCGGACGGCTACACATAGGTATATGTTTGCGTGTGGTGTCGTGCTAATGGTCCGTGTTTTTTTTTTTTTTTTTTATACTACGTCGGGTGATAGACAAGCATACGGCCCGCCTGATGTGAAGCGGTTACCGTAGCCATATTAACGCTCGGAACATAAAATATCGCTCGCGCGCCGTCACCCCCGCTGCCAACGCAGCATCTCATTCCTCTCTGGTGATCTCACTCACTCGCAGGAACACAACAACCCTCAAGCGAGTTGTTATTTGGCTGCGGTATTCTGTGAGGTGGAGGTACATACCCAGGTCGGGTAGCTTACAATTATGCACCCTACCTCTCCCCATGATGACATGATGGGGTGTAAGTGGTTAATCCAACATCTTAGAACCAAAGCCAACCTCACCTGCACGTGGTGCACCCTGCTGACTGACAAACGAAGCTCTGGCGAAAAGAAAAAGCTACCTCTGTAGTGCATAACGTATTTTTTAAGCTGCCCGACTGGGCAAGTACCTCACAATACCGCAGCCAAATAACAATTCCCTTGAGGGTTAATTGTATTCCTGCGAATAAGTGAGGTTACCAGAAAGAATGGAAGGAGAATAGGCAATGTATCAAGCTTTACACAAACGTCATTCTCAGCGTAACAGTTAATGACGCGATATTAGTATGGAGTGGTCGGTGTAAAAACGTACAAAGTTTCAATTAAGTTTAATTGGGCATAAAAAGTAGTGACATCAAATAAAAAGTCATCCTCATATTATTCTTCTTAATTATGTCGTATGTACAAACATCGACCAGTTATAAAGATGAAATCCTGGGGCTTCCATCTGTAATGTGTAGTTGTAGCTATCGATATTTTTCTCTATAATCTTTTTAATCATTGCTAGAGTCAATCTACAGAGCTCGAAAATCGACAGTGTTTGTTTTGCGGTCGACTTGGCTGAGCCACAGCCGTGCCCCCACATCGTACGACTGTGAAAAGTTGTGGTAACAAGGACTTGCTCTGCTATCGACAGTTATTAAACAACGAGAATTTTCGACTGTTCAAAAGCAAACCTGCTTTAACATACCTTGTACCTACAATACTTAAAGAACTTTCTTTAAAAAACAATCAACAATGATGTTATATTTCTATAGATATGGCATACCCAAACGGTTCCTGCTGTTGCATGGAAAGCTAACTATAATTAGTTATGTAGTTTGTGACACAGACTATCGCCGTCCTTATCATATACGTGATATAATATACTTGCTATATATTTTCTTCACCAAACGCAAAATGGCGCCAATTTTCATTGCAAAAATATGAAATTAACCTATAAATGACATAATTGTTAAAAATATCTATAGAAATATAACATCATTGATCTCCAATGAGAACAGACGAATTTGTTTTTCTGTCTTTTGTGATTTAATAATAAATTTAATAGTTTAATAAATATATTCATGTAAATGGTAAAGAAAAATCTATTGTTATAGAACAAAATCCAAACTCACCGAATAACTGATCATTCGAGCAACTTTCGAGAATCCAATGATGTCCTCAAAGTCATCCCATTCCTTTTTCTCCTTAATCATACGGTTCTTCTTGGCGTCATCTTCCGATGACACGCGCGTCACAACTAGTACTCTGTGCCAAACATAGAACCCTTCAAGACAAATGTAAATTGAAAAATAATCCTACTCGTTTGCATCTTATAACTGCATCTTGAGAAATACTAAACAGATTTACGTAAGAAGATTCGATTCGTTACAAACCATCACATGACCGTACAAATAAAAGCAGTGATAATGGTTCACACATTTGAGAGATTACAATGCAAATAAATATAGTTTAAAAAAACTAAATAAACACACTTTTAAAGATAAACGCTATGCCCTACCTCTTTTTTCGCCAGAGCCTCGTTTGTCAGTCACCAGGATGCACCACGTGCAGGTGAGGTTGTATTGTTCCCGATAGGTTTGTTACCTTGAAACCTGATCGTGTTCAAAGTCCATTACGTGGCCTTTCTCACAAGTGCAAACACGACTATGACACGATATTCCATCATGGAATGCCAGTGCCTATCTTCCGGCTTCATCATCAGACCTCGAAACCTAATCGTGGTCAAAATTCATTACAAGACTTTTCTAAGAAAACCAAAAACAGCTATGATACGATGTTCCATCATGAAGTTCCAGTTCATATCTTCCGGCTCCATCATCAGATCAGTTCGACAGTACCATATTATTGTATTGTCATCAGAACTACATACAGCTGCCAATTTTCATTACGCTACGATCCTTGGAAGATGGTTAAATTAGTTACCTTAGATTCCATTACATAGTTACATACAGGTCGACCTAATAAAAGTGTGTTAAAAACAGAATAAGCCAATAGGCTAAAATATTTGACTAACATTTTTTTCGGTTTGATATGTAGGGACGTCTCAATAATATAAACATAGGTGAAAGAATTACTTCGATAGCACAAAAATCTCTCGAGATATGGTAATTTGAAAATCACAATTTTGGAGTTTTCCGAAAACGCTCCATACAAAAGGCTACTGAGTTATGACGTCACAGGTTTGTATTTTGTATGCATCAAATCAGAAATTTGTACGACAGCTATGATAAATATTATGTTTATGTAATTAAAATCATAATAAAAGTTATAGTATTTTTTATTGCTTCTCCAATGGAAATATTATTTTTTAATAATTTCATACGTTTAAAATGGACTTTCCCGCCAAACTTTGATCGACCCTAAAATAAGTGGGACGGAAGATATTAGAATGAAAGTTTGGAGATCTACATACCTAGTTTTGTGTATTTTACGATATTGTTAAATAATTTATACAATTTTTTAACATTGTCAAATAGCCTATTCTCGTAATTTTCCTACGATCGTAAAATGAAAGTTGACCGACTCGACATTGAATTGTGAAGTAACTAAAGATTATTTTCTTTATTTCAATCATTAATCAATGCCAATTCTTATCGCTAGCAGAATGCCATTTTTAGTTCGTTTGATGTTCGGTCATAATTCGATATAATCACACTTTGGCATAAGCATTAAAGTTTCATATTGTGATACGAAAATATCAAATTTGACATTTGTAAGATCAAGAATCGATCGAAACTGAATTTTGACTACATTTTAATTACTGGAATTGCCCTCAGATAAAAGTATCATACTTATAACGCTCCTCCTTTGAAGTTATAGTTTTAAACTAGTAATTAGTGAATTGAATAGACAGTGGACCAATAACGAGTGTCTAGAATGGCTTATCAATGACAAGCTCATCTGCACGTTGTGCAAACTGCCAAACAACAAACAAAGCTTTGGCGAGAACTAGGCGAGCTTTTTTTTATACATCGGGTGACAAACAAGCATACGGTCCGTCTAACGTGAAGCGGTGACCGTTGATACCTAATGTCTATATTTGGTTGCGGTGTTTTGTGACGTGAAGGTACAGTCAGAGTCGGGCAGCTTTTAATTACGCATTTGGCAGTAGCCCAGGAAACAAATGAATTAAGGATAACCACTACATAAATGCAGACTATACTTATTATTAGTAGCAAACAATTAGACACTAAAAAAAACAAACTTTGCCACTAACTGATAATAAATAAATATTTCTGAACAAATACATTATATAAATATAATGAAAAAACAAATTCAATGCCATCTAGCCCCAAAATAAGCTAGTTTAAACAATATGCACTAAATAACTGATATACATATATATTACAATATATTTTTAAAGTTTTTGCGAGCGTTCCAGTCCATGGGGTCTGACTGCAAAGAGGTTTCATAAAGAAATCTCTTCGCGTTTGATCACCGCCGCCGGGGACTAGAGGGCTGAATCTTTTTCTGCCCAGAGATTAAATCAGAGAGCAAACTATTTAACGAGGAAATGCATCAGTCTTGACGCCATGACACACGGGCACGATTTTCTTTAGTTTTCTATTTTATCATAACGTTTTTAGTTTAAATTTAATTTGTTTAGGTTAATTCGTTTCAGTTTACAATAAATTAATTAATCTTATTTTATTAAATGTGTCACTCACATATATTTGTCGGGAAAGCAGAATAGTTTCGATCTCAAAACGGAGACCTTCATCAGGGCAAGTGTCCTCCTGAATGTCTCCTGAATGTGTCGTGTTGAAGGTCTCAATTTGAGATCGAAACTACGCGGCTTTCCCGACAAATAGAATGACCTGTTGAATATAAAAGCTGTATAATATTAATGTTTTTAAAGTTATTAAAAATAGTTCTTGTTATTTATTCTTATAAAACTAACTTACCGGTCTTTATTTTCTAAAACTTTTGTGTCAAGAAACACTTCGTCCTTGAACCGTTGGCCAAGCTCCTGGAATAGCAGCCGTCTGATGAATGGATTGCACCGATCTATCTCCATCTCACCTGAATCATTGTCTTCAACAAATTGCTGCACCCTTTTGCTGGTAACAAAAATGACATGTTATTTCAGGCATCCTTGACCCGAGCCAAGTTATAATCTATACTACTACTACACTAATAATATGAAGAGAAAAGATTTGTATTTTATATTTTTGTTTGTAATAGATAAATTGTAAAACTACATAACAGATTTTAAAAATTCTTCCATATATAGAAAACTACTTAATATGCGATCACATATATTTTATGCCCCGTATGCTGCCAGGGCAGATTGCTAGTGTTTAATAAAAGCAAGCAAAATGATTAATTGAACTCTCTCATTGAGTATTGAATTAATATCTCATTCAATGTTCATTACATTAATATTTAATTTTTCATAATGAAAAGTATTTTCATTAAAAATATTCTATATACCATTCTCAAAAATGCAACAGTAGTAAATATTAATAATTTTATTTGTGTGAACGAAAATAGTTCTACCGTAAAACGTGAACACAATTAATATCTCATTCAATGTTCATTACATTAATATTTAATTTTTCATAATGAAAAGTATTTTCATTAAAAATATTCTATATACCATTCTCAAAAATGCAACAGTAGTAAATATTAATAATTTTATTTGTGTGAACGAAAATAGTTCTACCGTAAAACGTGAACACAGTAAAATATTAATTTATTCAGGTGTGAATTGCCTGTAAAGTATTAACTATTAATATTCAAATAACCAACCAAATGTCTTCTATCTGTTGCGTGTTTTCCTCTGGCACTGGAATAAAATCTCTCTCACCGTTGTCATTATTTTGCTTTTCAAGAATTTTCTTACGCAAATATTCCTCTACAGGCTCTGTCACATATGATATGCCTGTAAAATGATTTCAATATTTTACACTTGAGCAGACTTGCGATATTTAAAAAAATATTGATAAAATTTTATTACATTTACAAAACAAACATATTTATGAATATGTTTGTCTTGATTGTGTGTTTTGTATATCTATGTATTTAAAAAAAAGTATTTAGTATTAAGTAACTGATAAATGTACTTAACATTTATCAGTTATTTAATATACATAGTATCAGTTTTGCGTAGTTTAGAACTAGATGGTGCTGACTAAATTATCCAATAATACTTATTTATATTTTATAAAGTCCATATTTTTAAATGCATGTCTGACTTTGATTTCTTAATTTCCCAGCACACATTACATTATTGTATTTTACGTTATATTAGCGCACATACTACATTATTTTTCCCATGATCGTAACACTACATGCATCTCTGCAAGAGATGTCATTTAATTACATAAATGCAGCTACATATTATGTGAAAATATAGTAATAAATATGAACATTTCTTTACCTTCCCTTATCCACTTATTGAAGTCAAACCCTTGTGCCGCCAAGAAGTCCAGACTAGAACTCTGACAAAGAAACAACTTCTCTGCTCCGGCGCCTCCACGAGGGAACACATAGAAGTTGTAAGCCTCATTGACATACTGCTTCTTGTCATCGTCCCAAGAGAATGCGCACAGACCAAATTGACTGAGCAAAAAGTCAGAACAGCCGTTCAAAGTGGTCTTATAATAATCCATCGGTGAATCAAATATAGATACATCTTTTCCTTTCATGAGACCAGTAAACTCTGTATCTATTACCAAAAAGTCTGCCCTATCTATTGAAGACAGTATAGTCGGCAGTGATTCCTTGAAATCTAAAAAAAATGAGTAGAATATTTTTGTTTAATTTATTTATTGGCATACAGAACAGGTAATCATAGACACTACATTTGATAACATAGATTATATTACTAGACTAGCACCAAACCCCGGCGATCATTGTTTTGTAAAAAAAAGTCGCGTCGTTTACTGCTACATAAACAATGGCGTTTATGCAAAGCGCGAATGGGGCGTGTGTGCGCGCCATACAAACTGTTCCAGATTCGTTTCAGAGGGGAGGTGAGGTCGATATGAAAGAGTGGCAGGGAATGGCCATACTGTACATAGTACTATTACATAAACTGTGCTATAACTCAAATATATGCATACAAAGCGTGACTAAGTACTTATCATTGATGAGCTTGGTGCTCAAATGGCTAGCAATGGCCACTGGTTGCAGGTTTGATTCCCACACAAGGGAAATGTTTGTTAGCATGAACATGTCTGTTTGTCTTGGTCTGAGTATTTTCTACATATTATATGTATATATTAATATATACAAAAAAAAGATGTATTTGAGTATAATATCAGTTATGTTTTTTTTTTTTTTTTTTTTTTTTTTTATACTACGTCGGGTGGCAGACAAGCATACGGCCCGCCTGATGTGAAGCGGTTACCGTAGCCATATTAATGCTCGCAACATAAAATATCGCTCGCGCGCCGCCACCCCCGCTGCCATCGCAGCATCTCCTTCCTTTCTGGTGACCTCACTCACTCGCAGGAACACAACAGCCCTCAAGGGAATTGTTATTTGGCTGCGGTATTCTGTGAGGTGGAGGTACATTCCCCAGTCGGGTAGCTTACAATTACATTCCCTACCTCTCTTTTCGCCAGAGCTTCGTTTGTCAGTCAGCAGGGTGCACCGCGTGCAGGTGAAGTTGGCTTTGGTTCAAAGATGTTGATGAACCACTTACACCCCAAAGTTGTACCCATGGTACAAGCTTTGCTTAGTTTGGGACTAGATGGTGCTGTGTAAAGTGTCCAGAAATATTTATTATCTTAAACACATATGTACACAAAGCATTACATGACTGTTCAAATGCTTTGTGTACCTATAAACGAGTAGGATGCTAAATGGATGATACATTTAATTTTATTTTCAAAAGTATTGCACTTTTTTAACACAAATGTGCCAATATAGTGTCTGAAAGAGAGAACTCATTATACAAGTAAATCCATGCCGGTAATAGAATTAAAGTATGAAACTAATAATTCAAATATCTGGCAGCAATGACAAATTACCCTTTCTAATATAGTAGGGGAGTTTTCGGGAGTTACTAAAGCATGGCAGATTAACATGTACACCTTAACATACAACTTAACTAACACCTTGTACTCGATTAAATGCCTCCACCAAATATGAGCCCCATATATATGGCCGCCCGTCCAGGATAAAGGATAAGATTAGTAAAAAAAAATTGATCATCTGAGGTTCTCGAGCGCGTCAGATTAAGGCAGGGTGAGTTAGTTACATGCTAAAACGTGTATATTCCACTAATCTGACAATTTCAAAGTGTCGTAAAAAAAAGGAGAGGGCTACAAAGTTGTAAAAAAAAAACGTCAAGTGGACATTCTCGAGCGTGGCTAACTTTTTTTTTATTTTGAAGGGAATAATTCAAGGTTTACGAAAAATATATAATCTGACGATTTACATAAGCCTAAGTAAGAAAAATTAATCGATAAAGATTAAAGCGCGCAGCTACGTGATGCCTGTCCCTCTCCGTAGATGATGATGAAGATGTAGTTATAACACCGGATATTCTTGAGGATACTCCAGAATTAGGTATATTGTTTTTTCCAATAATTAAAAAAAACGTTATTCATAAAAAAAAATAGTTAAATATTTTAATGATTTCTTATGCAATCTGAGGATGAAATCGAGCCAGAGGAGGAAGATGATGATTCTACCGATGACGATGATAATTAAAAAAATATATGCAAAAAAATTAATGAGGCTGATGATGATGATGATGACAAGCAAGTATTCTACTTAAAACATACACCGTTTTATTTGCATGCTATTTCTTCAGCTTTTCAATTAATTAAGTTCAATGATTTATAAAAATTAAAAAAAAAAAAAAAATATTGTCAGATTAGGCGAATCCCTCCAGATAATCGTCAGATTATAAGACAGCATGTATAAGGCATAAAGATGAACCATATATATCTTAATCTGACGCGCTCGAGTATTTCAAAATGGCGAATTTTTTTTTGTACATTCTAATAATGGCCGAGAGTTTGCGTCACATCCAAATCGTCAGATTATTACATAGGAGCTTTTTTTTAGGTTCACTTAACTCCCCTTAGAAAATGTGATGCGCTCGAAAAAAATTTTTTTTTTGTTCATTTTGAACCTTTACTATGGCCACCCCCATCATGGAAACAGTCAGATTAACATATGTACATTTCCAAAAATACATATGAGCATGGATGCTATCAATATCTGACGCGCTCGAGTATGTCCATGCAACAGTTTTTTTTACAATTTTTAAAGTCTATTGCCGCTCCCATCACCGATGAAAAGGTATATATTATATGACATTTTTTTCTTCTTATCATCTAAGCTTCGCAATCCAATAGGTCTCTATGACACTCGAGTAAATCCCGATTTAGCACCAAGGGCTCCCCTACCATATTGTCTAAAATTAAAAAGTGACAGTATGCAAGGGGTGTCAAAATCAAAATGTATGAGTGTATGTAGGTGGATGAAGGGCCCTACTTCGAAGCTTAAGTCAATGATCATTGGAATTTTTAAATACGAAAATGAAACTACTACTTAGATTGTTGCTAATTATAGCGCAGCTGGTAGAAACTCTAGAGCTCCACCGTCTAAGCTGAATGATTGAAATTGCTGAAAATGTTTGTCAGTAACATTAACCTCTTGGGGTGTAAGTAGTTCATCAACATCCTTGAACTAAAGCCAACTTCACCTGCACGCAGTGCACCCTGCTGACTGCCAAACGAAGCTCTGGCGAAAGGAGAGGTAGGGAGCGTAATTGTATGCTACCCGACTGGGGAACGTATCTCCACCTCACAGAATACCGCAGTCAAATAACAATTCCCTTGAGGGTTGCTATGTTCTTGCGAGTGAGTGAGGTCACCAGAAAGGAAGGAGATGATGCGTTGGCAGCGGGGGTGGTGGCACACGAGCAAGATTTTATGTTGCGAGCGTTAACCAATGTTTGGAATCAAAAAACCGATGGTAATCACCTTCAACTTCGCCGGTAGCGCCCCAGGTGTTGCTGCTTATTTCAAATCACTAAACAGATGTGAAAATATTTGAGTATAAGATGGAACAGCTCAGGCCAGTGTTATAGCAAGTTATTCCAAGACACCTCCTCTGCGCACTCTCTATTTTATCCAAGTGAACATTGTAGTTAGGTGAACATATTAACTCCACCAACCCACAATTGAGCAGCTTGATGGAGTATGCTCTAAACCCCTTTGATTGAGGGGAGTGCCGTATCCCAGCAGTGGGATGAATAAGGGTCGACAACAACCACCATATTACAGAATAGTACCTATTCGAACTTCAAATGAGGGTGTAACATAGGAAATTTCCCAGACATCTGTGTTAACATATGGAAGCTACAATTCCTAACAGATTCGCATCAGGTGTCTCGCTATTGTCACCCGAATAGTGTTATAGAAAATCTCGAAACATTTTTCTTGCTTTGGTTTCATGTAATTTTATAATAATATACAAAAAATACTCACTTTTTCGCGTTACTTCCATTGTATCTTTAGAGGCGGTAACGTGTAAATAGAAGTAATATACTTTAATATAGGCTTTATGATTATAAAATCTCACTTTAGGATTCGCAAAGCAGATGCGATACCAGCACAAATTAATTAAATAACTGTTCGAACCATTTTTCTTGAACCACAAATATTATAAGTTGGAGGAAGAGATAAAATTGATTGATTAAAAACCATAACCAAATAGACATCAAAAAAAGAGAATCGGCGACAGGCAGGCAACATTTCAAATTTACTTTGCATGTATGGAAAGTGCTGCCTCTAGTGTTATATCAATGTACTCAATCCTCAGTTTATTTAATATGTAATATATTTTGACGATTGAGTACTTGAATTGACAAAACGCATTGCTCGTGTATATTTTTTATATTACGTCGGGTAGCAGATAAGCATACAGCTCGCTTAATGTGAAGCGGTTACCGTAGCCACATTAACTCTCATATCGACTCCTTCCTTTCTGGAGACCTCACGTATAAAGAAATAATATAATATCACGTATAAATAAATAATTTTAGAAGACTTACTAGACTTTGCGCTTACTAGCGCCGTCTATCGAGTGCATCTACTTATCATTTCTATTTCCTACCCTACAACGTGAGACATAAATCATCAATATATGCAATGGCCAGACCCAATGCTCGGCGAGTCTCTTATCGGTCATCAGTATAGAACATACCGCACTTGTTTGAGACAAATACGGTTATGAACGCAAACATACACCCGCGTTCATCGCTTGTGGTGATACTATGTACTATATGTGAAGTGAAGGTATAAAACTCATGCGCGTCTGCTCAAGATTGGCCGAATAGCAGCTGCACCGTTGGAGCCGCAGATGAGAAGACCAGAGGTGAGTCTCACATATTCTCACACACTCGCAACCCCTAATATACAATCCACTAATTACATCAGACCGGGCTCACTCGTACTAAACCAACTTCCACTCTAGTACTTTCGGGAATCACCGTTACCGAGTTTAAAACCTCGGATAGAGCCTCAGCGCACCCGTTTCTAATTCATGAAAGTTTAAACGAAATTCTGCAAAATATTTTTTTTTCTGTTGACTGTATCAGTTTTTGAAAATTTGTAGAAAGCAATGAAAACATTTTTTATAATCGTTAGTACTCTTATTCGATAATACTACGAGACAATTTCATTAATTTAGTTCTCACGGCATGAGAAAAGTTTTTGTGATTTCTTACTTTACTTTGACTTCAACTTACTCACTTTGATTTTTCCGTCATCTTTTACATTAAAAGGAGATGGAAAAATCTAAATGTTTAAGTTTTCAAAGGATGATGGATTCAAAGTTTTAATCCTTAAAAGTAACCAGAACCGGATCGAATCATATAAAAATAAGTTTTGCAACTTATCTTTCTGACTAGAATTTTCAGAATTTAGAAATGCCAATTAAAAAATGAATTGAGTTCTCCTAAAACAGCTTTTATGTAACTGCCCCCTTACCACCAACTCTTATTGCGATTCAATAATTGAATAGATTGCTTATTCATACCAATGAATAATATTTCAAATGGAATAGAGTCGCTTATTAATTGGTATGAATAAGCAATCTATTCAATTATTGAATCGCAATAAGAGATGGTGGTAAGGGGGCTGTAACCGTTACGGCAGCTACTCTTGTTGCCCCGTTTCAATTTACTACGGTAAGAAGGTTCAAATTAGTTCATTTTAAATGTCAAAGTAACGTCAACTCATGTAAATAATACATTCCTAGGGAGCCGTATTTTTATATTTTTATATAAGGAGCAATAAAATAAAGTCAGAATATTTTAGGCTGTAGAAAGTCAAGGGATAAGATAGCTTTTGAATTAATACGCGTATAATGTACCAGATGGCGCTGCTTTTCATCAAAATCGACGATCATTATTTTACAATTTGTAGTATTGTGCTGTTTTGCCAGAATATTATAAAGAACCAAAGAGCAGACTTGTCTTGTCTTGTCTATATAGATATATTTAAGTTGCAGTCGTTTTAAATAATCCGCCATATTACAAAACGCTATTTCGCTAGGTGACAGATCTATTAATTTGATGATCAAATGATACTAATAGTTTGTTAAGCTGATGATTTATATTTGGAGACAGTGTTGATTAAAATGATGACTCGCTTCGCTCACTCGAATCGTGCGCTGTGTTTATGTCAACCTAACCCGCTCGCTAACCTACGAGAGTTTTTTAGGATTCCCCGGTACACCAGACTCCCTAGTCACCTTAGCGGTTTTAATATGCATAACCTCTCAAACTCATTCTTTTGTCCACAGTTTACTATTTCGCATTGAGATTCATAGAAATCATTTAATTGCACGTTAAATTTGTCCTAAAAGTCCTATTTTCATACACATTTGTCACGTTTTTTCGTAACACAATTTCTATATTCGATGCCATTGTTTTTATAATGGCTGGCAGGTAGCGCCACGAGTGTAGAAAATTGGTACTAGAAACTGTTAGAGAGGCGGCTATCGAGCCGCTGTAATACATTACGGCTAGGCGTGTTGATGAACACAAAGCGCTGTATACAATGCGGCAAACTATCATTCAGCCATATTGCAATCCGGCTTATCGTTGACCCGCCGTAATACAAAACGGCCCAGGTTTTTAAAACGGCGAGCCGTTTTCTAATATGGCGAATTATACAATCCGACTGCGACATAAACACTAAGGTAAAAAACCGCATCGGCACGAATATAGTATTGCCAATGTATTATTTTTGCAATCCAAGCCATTCCATCTTCAAAGTTTAAACCACGAGAAAACCATGTCATTACATTAAAACGTGGCTGGTCCCCCTCTACCACCATGTGGATTATGGACAGCACAATCATGGAAAAATGCGATGACACTTACGCAGACGACATAGGATTTGATTCGTAGTAAATGTCAAATAACAGGGATGATGACTATTTTTGGTCTCTTTTGTAAGGGTTAATGTTTTTTCTTTTTTATGGGCCGCGCCGGCCGATTTTCTTTCAGAAAAATTAATAATTACTTTCAGGGAAGTCCATCAACATCTACGTACCTACCATTATTATTATTATTTTTATGTGAGAGGGGGGCAAACGAGCATGTGGGTCACCTGGTGGAAAGCAATCACCACCGCTCATGGAGACCAGCGACACCAAGGGGTCGCCGATCCGTTGCCAGCCTTATAGAGGAAAATGAAAACTCTGTTCTTGAAGGCACCCATGTTTCGCACATTAATTACTATTTTTACAATTTTACCACTCGTAATTTTTTTTACAACTGAATTGAGATAATTTAGCATTTTTTAGTATTTAATACGTTTGTGGTTCTTTATCGATTGCGAATTTTTGTTATAAACAGGGTTCAAGTACCCCGCCATAAACCCCTCTCCCGGCTAGAGATGGGCGGTGAGGAAAAAACCCGGAGGTGAAAATCGGGAGTGTATGAGGGAAAAATCCCGATGGACGAGCTTTTTAAATATTAGTTACAATTATCATGATTTTTATTTTTCCTAGTGTAAGTAAACATGCATTTCGAAAGTATTAGTGTATTTAGAATAGAAAAGAATAGAATAGAATAGAATAGAATAGAATAGAATAGAATAGAATAGAATAGAATAGAATAGAATAGAATAGAATAGAATAGAATAGAATAGAATAGAATAGAATAGAATAGAATAGAATAGAATAGAATAGAATAGAATAGAATAGAATAGAATAGAATAGAATATCATTTATTTGCCAGAACATACAATTATTTGGTAAGATGTCATGTTATAATCAGGTTACACTATGTTCACCTTATACAGAGGCATGCAAATTTTCCTTTATAAGAAATTACGTAAATATAGATGATATAAAGATTAATTTATGTTTTACAATTAAGTTAATTAAGTATTACAATTAAGTTCAAATAAATATGTCAAATAATTATATAATGTCAATGTTTAAATTTTTACATTTACAAAATTGCAAAGAATAACAACAGTTATATTAGTCAAATTTACAATAGATGAAGAAGTAGTTACTTATGTCAAAAAACAAAAAATATATATGCATATAATTGTCAATGATGAAATTTATGAATAATAACAATTTTTTTTATTATTACAAATTAGTTTTTGTTATTTCCGTTTCTTTTTTGTTTGTATATATAGTTAGTCATATTTAGTATTTATTTTACCTGTACTGTATGTACCAGATGGCGCTGCTTTTCATCAAAATCGACGATCATTATTTTACAATTTGTAGTATTGTGCTGTTTTGCCAGAATATTATATAGAACCAAAGAGCAGACTTGTCTTGTCTTGTCTATATAGATATATTTAAGTTGCAGTCGATTTAAATAATCCGCCATATTACAAAACGCTATTTCGCTAGGTGACAGATCTATTAATTTGATGATCAAATGATACTAATAGTTTGTTAAGCTGATGATTTATATTTGGAGACAGTGTTGATTAAAATGATGACTCGCTTCGCTCACTCGAATCGTGCGCTGTGTTTATGTCAACCTAACCCGCTCGCTAACCTACGAGAGTTTTTTAGGATTCCCCGGTACACCAGACTCCCTAGTCACCTTAGCGGTTTTAATATGCATAACCTCTCAAACTCATTCTTTTGTCCACAGTTTACTATTTCGCATTGAGATTCATAGAAATCATTTAATTGCACGTTAAATTTGTCCTAAAAGTCCTATTTTCATACACATTTGTCACGTTTTTTCGTAACACAATTTCTATATTCGATGCCATTGTTTTTATAATGGCTGGCAGGTAGCGCCACGAGTGTAGAAAATTGGTACTAGAAACTGTTAGAGAGGCGGCTATCGAGCCGCTGTAATACATTACGGCTAGGCGTGTTGATGAACACAAAGCGCTGTATACAATGCGGCAAACTATCATTCAGCCATATTGCAATCCGGCTTATCGTTGACCCGCCGTAATACAAAACGGCCCAGGTTTTTAAAACGGCGAGCCGTTTTCTAATATGGCGAATTATACAATCCGACTGCGACATAAACACTAAGGTAAAAAACCGCATCGGCACGAATATAGTATTGCCAATGTATTATTTTTGCAATCCAAGCCATTCCATCTTCAAAGTTTAAACCACGAGAAAACCATGTCATTACATTAAAACGTGGCTGGTCCCCCTCTACCACCATGTGGATTATGGACAGCACAATCATGGAAAAATGCGATGACACTTACGCAGACGACATAGGATTTGATTCGTAGTAAATGTCAAATAACAGGGATGATGACTATTTTTGGTCTCTTTTGTAAGGGTTAATGTTTTTTCTTTTTTATGGGCCGCGCCGGCCGATTTTCTTTCAGAAAAATTAATAATTACTTTCAGGGAAGTCCATCAACATCTACGTACCTACCATTATTATTATTATTTTTATGTGAGAGGGGGGCAAACGAGCATGTGGGTCACCTGGTGGAAAGCAATCACCACCGCTCATGGAGACCAGCGACACCAAGGGGTCGCCGATCCGTTGCCAGCCTTATAGAGGAAAATGAAAACTCTGTTCTTGAAGGCACCCATGTTTCGCACATTAATTACTATTTTTACAATTTTACCACTCGTAATTTTTTTTACAACTGAATTGAGATAATTTAGCATTTTTTAGTATTTAATACGTTTGTGGTTCTTTATCGATTGCGAATTTTTGTTATAAACAGGGTTCAAGTACCCCGCCATAAACCCCTCTCCCGGCTAGAGATGGGCGGTGAGGAAAAAACCCGGAGGTGAAAATCGGGAGTGTATGAGGGAAAAATCCCGATGGACGAGCTTTTTAAATATTAGTTACAATTATCATGATTTTTATTTTTCCTAGTGTAAGTAAACATGCATTTCGAAAGTATTAGTGTATTTAGAATAGAAAAGAATAGAATAGAATAGAATAGAATAGAATAGAATAGAATAGAATAGAATAGAATAGAATAGAATAGAATAGAATAGAATAGAATAGAATAGAATAGAATAGAATAGAATAGAATAGAATAGAATAGAATAGAATAGAATAGAATATCATTTATTTGCCAGAACATACAATTATTTGGTAAGATGTCATGTTATAATCAGGTTACACTATGTTCACCTTATACAGAGGCATGCAAATTTTCCTTTATAAGAAATTACGTAAATATAGATGATATAAAGATTAATTTATGTTTTACAATTAAGTTAATTAAGTATTACAATTAAGTTCAAATAAATATGTCAAATAATTATATAATGTCAATGTTTAAATTTTTACATTTACAAAATTGCAAAGAATAACAACAGTTATATTAGTCAAATTTACAATAGATGAAGAAGTAGTTACTTATGTCAAAAAACAAAAAATATATATGCATATAATTGTCAATGATGAAATTTATGAATAATAACAATTTTTTTTATTATTACAAATTAGTTTTTGTTATTTCCGTTTCTTTTTTGTTTGTATATATAGTTAGTCATATTTAGTATTTATTTTAATTGTATATTTTAACCGAAAATAAAATGATTTATAACAAAATTAACAACCAAATTCTCTCATTGAACAGAAGCATTTTACTATAAGCCACTTCCGAAGTTTGGTCTTAAATCTGTTGAATGGCATTTCTCTAATCCCTATTCTTCTGCGAGAAAATTGTACTTGACTGATTTTACACAACTTCAGCAAAACCAAAACGGATTGTGTATCTTACCTGTTTGTTTATATTTATGTATATATGTACGAGCAAAAACTAGCAAAACTATTCCGTTGTTTGTATGGGAAACGGACGGACGGACGGACGGACAGCGGAGTCTCAGTAATAGGGTCTGTTTTACCCTTTGGGTACGGAACCCTAATAATCAGTATTCTAAATTTAAGTAACTCTTATCTTCAGTATGGCCGTGTGGTTTCCGGCAGACTAGAATAGAATCACTCCGTCTCTTCCCGTGGATGTCGTACAAGGCGACTAAGGGAAATACATTATCGAACAACGATCAGGCTTCCCCAACCCGTCTGGCCAGCGTGGGGAGTGTAGGCCAAATCCTCCGTCTGGGACGGACGAGAGAGGGTCGTGCTCCTGTAGTGGAGACTAAAATGACCTGATGATGATGATTTTCAGTTGCCTTTTTTACCTGGTACCTGCCCAGATGTCAGAGGGCAAACCCCACAAGTGACTCAGGTATTCAGATCATATTGGAAACTACTGAGATCCTAAGATTTCATATTTCTCAAAAAAAGTTATGTCTGGATCTTGGACTATTAAGTGTTTTTGATCCGCTATCGACATATTCATCACAAGACGCGCCGTACTAGCCGGATACTTGCGTGCGCCACGAACGTAGACCCACCAATAGTCAAATAACCAAAGAAAATAACACGAAATAATTTATTAATTAAATTATATTTATTTATTAATTTATAACTAAAATGTGCAGTCACACTTACATTACTCAGTAAGTATCTAAAAATATTTTTATCACAACTCAAATGAACCCATTAATGTAACTACTCGTAATAACATAAAATTACATTAGCTTCTCGAGATGACTAGATAGCCGCTCGTACGCCGCCTTGTTCCTGTACAAGTGGATGTTAGCCTTAACTTTCTTCATTAACGTCTTTGGGTCAATTTCGCTAAGCATCATCAGCGCATCTGGAATGAAAATGGATATGAAAAAAATTGTTGTCTGTAAAGTCGGTTTATGGACGATAATTTTACGTGATAACGAAATTTACGTCATAAGAAAACATCGGCCGATGGAGTGGAAGAGAGATAGATGCGTCACAAAAAGCCGAACGTTAAAGGCCGTACGTGCCTCTATCGCTTGTTCCGCGCTCTCACTTGCACGCTCTGCTCAGGCGGAACGTGACAATGAGTCATGCTTCTTCGTGCGTGCAGCCACTGTTCATCGATTTATAAGACGTCACGTCAAAAAATAAAGTTCACAAATTACATGTTTATTTAGATGAAACTCAGAAAAATCTCCGCGCACTTAAATGCAATAGTGTCGCTGTCGCCCCAGCTTACATACGTGCTTACTTACAAAATTATTGGCATTATCAGAAATTACGTTTTGTGCGATCAAAGTGTTCATATGTTCCTGTACCTCATATCTTATGTAGTATTGTGTACAGTGAACGCTATGTGACAGTATTGTTAACAAAAAAAACAACGATATTCATTGATTGCACGTTGGTCGCACAGACCGAAAAGAGTAAAGGACAATGGTTATATTTCAATCTATTTATAAAACTATTTCAACAAGTATCTTCATTAAGAAATATTTCTTAATGAAAATACTTGTTGAAATAGTTTACTAATTATTAATAGTTTACTAATTAATAATAATTATTAAAATAATAAAGAATTAATAATTATTATTAATTAGTAATACTTGTTGAAATATAAATTACTATGCTCAAAGACGAATCTGAAAATGGTCGTCTACTTTTGCTCTTAATTGTACGATAGATATATCGATAGCATTTAAACGATTGTTTAAAAATTACCGACACTGCAAATATGAAACGAATCTATCGATATCAATGCAACCCTAACCTGACGGCCTCTGGATTGTTAGGGCGCTTCTGCAGGGCACTTTCGGTTGAGTTATAGTAAGTGTGGATATGCAATTACCATAGCCTAGAGAATCCTTTCACTACCAGTCGTTCAACGGAGATGTCTAGACAGAGCAATTGTGCGGGCATGCACGATAAAGGATGGGTACGCGCGTAGATACATTTTACTGTACATATTGTGTATTTCATTTAATTTTGTTTCGATGTTTTATTTTTTTATTGACGTTTTAGTGACGTATGTCTGGCGAAAGTAGAATTTCGCAAAACATCAAAGGTGTCGGCCTACAAGTATTTCTTATACTATGGATATTACTCTTTAACAGTGTTCCGCAAAGTGTGTGCAGCGGCACACTGGTGTACCGTAGTCATTGGTGTGCCTCGGAAAAATAAAGTTATCTCATAAAGACGGATGGAAGAAAAATTCTTACACAAATAAAAACTGATTTTTCATTTATGGTGATATACCTAGTTACTTCCAAAAAAATATTTTTCTTTTGAAATAAAATGAACGATTTATTTGCTATGGCACATGGTAAGTACATCGGTGTTACATTTATGTCAGAATGCTCTTACATGTCCCGCCCGCCAGTGTTACACTAGCATGCAAAAACTTAGTTGTCAATACAGGTATGTCCGTTGGTATATTATTATTTTATTTGTAAGATACAATTTAAATATTTGACAGTTGATACAATACTAATCAATACAAATTCAATCATCATGTCAATTAAATTTCCTAGATGTAAGTACCTTAAACACGAAAAGTTTGCGCAACACTGCTCTATAATATACATAGTGCATACCTAATATCTCGTTTCTGAAGGCTTCCTCTGGGTCGTCGAGGTGCACGAGCAGGGCGCTGTAGAGCGCGTCGACGTGCGCGCCGAACAACACCGTGTCGTACGGCTGCGGTCTGTTCGCGAACAGCGCGCACGTCGTTTGCACCGCGAACGATCGCACCTTGTCGCTGCTATCATCTAATCGCTTCAGCACCACTGCATAAACATGAATATTGAAATTCACGTGAGACATTATAATAAATTAATCCATTCTCGAGTTCGTTGGTCGAATGGCTAGCGATGGCTACTTTGAGTCCGAGATCACGGGTTCGATTCCCGCACAAGACAAACTTTGTGTGCATAACCATGTCTGTTTGTCATGATCTGGGTATTTTCTATGTATTATATTATAAGTATGTATTTACAAAAAAAAATATTGATGTACATTTATCAGTTGTCCCAATAGCACAAGCTTTGCGCTTAATTTGCGACTAGATGGCGCTGTGTAAATTGTCCAGAAATATTTATTATTTCATTAAATTTAATGGATCATTCTAGTATATTTGTCGGGAAAGACGACTAGTTCTGTTCTCAAACGAAGACCTTCACAGACTTCCAGTGTTCGTCGTGATAGAGAGTCTAGACACTCGCCTTGATGAAGGTTTCCGTTTCAGATGGAAACTGGCCGGCTTTCCCGACAAATATAAGTGAGTGACCGGTTTTAATTAATTTTGAAAAATTCATCTCCCCCGTCTATGTGGGACCGAACCCACCTCTCGATTACCGGCGGTCTAGCTGAGCTACCAGGAATATTTGTGATGGTGACGAATTTTTGCATTTCTATCAATTGCAGTAAAATCGCACTTTCCACTACTAACTGCTTGTTTAGTAGTGGAAAGTGCGATTTTATTTACATCGTTACAGATGAAATTCGACTATTTTTTGACAACACCAAACTTATTTAATTATTATTATTTTAATACTTGTTTTCGGATACCTTGCCGGAATATAATAAATATTTCCAAAAAAGGTGATTTTTAGGGTCCCATACCCAAAGGGTAAAACGGACCCTATTACAGAGACTACGCTGTTCGTCCATCCGTCCGTCTGTCACCAGGTTGTATCTTATGAACCGTTATAGTTAAGACAGTTGAAAATTTCACAGATGATGTATTTCTGTTGCCGCTGTAATAATAAATACTAAAAAACAGAATAAAATACATAATTAAGGGGGCTTCCATACGACAAACGTGATTTTTTTGCCATTTTGATAGATAATGATACGGAACCCATCCTGCGCGAGTCCGACTCGCACTTGGTCGTTTTTATTTTAAAATATTTATCGAAGGACCAGCTTTACACCCTTCTTCCACTTATGTAACTAAACTTTCATAACAAGTTCCAAGAGAAGAATAATTTTACGCCGTTTGATAACTAGTTGTCAGAGAAGAATTATTTTTCCACTTTCGTAGATCAAATCAGTTCCATTTTTGTAACCAGTGATATTAGTTTATATGTATGTTAAGGATTGTTTTGGGATGTGTTAGTAATCCCGCTACTGATACTATTATATTAATCTTTTATTATTTGAAATGGCTTAAATTAGTGATGCTTACAACACTATTAGCCAGTGGTATGGTTTAAATTTAAAATACCCACCGTATCACCAGTGGTACGGTCAGGAGTACGGTTGGTCTGAAGTGTGTTAACACTCACCAAAGTACACGTTGTGCAGTAGCTGGGCAGTGAAGCAGCCGCGCTGGCCGGCGAGAGGCGCGAGGCAGCGCACCGCCCGCAGCGAGTACTGGCGGGTCAGCGCAGAGTTGTCGTCCACGAGCCCCACCAGCAGGGGGACCATCTCCTCTAGGAGTGGCTCCAAAGACTCCTTCGTCGGAAACAGATTCACTTTCTGTAATAGAAATCAATTTCGCGAGGTTATATTATTATTTGGAGTGCAAGTGGTTCATAAACGGAACGGGAGATGGAGTACCCTCTAGACTGAATTGATTAAGGGGAGACCGGTATCCGAGCAGTAGAATGAATAATTATGGATTCTCATACTCCTTTTAAAAAGTTCTAATAAGAAAAAGTTGTAAGTGGTTCATTAAAATCTTTGAACCAAAGTCAACTTCACCTGCACGCGGTGCACCCTGCTGACTGACAACGGGGAATGTACCTCCACCTCACAGAGTACCGCAGCCAAATAACAAATCCCTTGAGGGTTGTTGTTTCTGCGAGTGAGTGAGGTCCCCAGTCGCGCAGCTTAAAAAATACGCTACGCCCTACCTCTCTTTCGTCAGAGCCTCGTTTGTCAGTCAGCAGGGTGCACCACGTGCAGGTGAGGTTGGCCTTGGTTCAAAGATGTTGATGAACCACTTACTTACACCCCAAAACATATTCGAACTTTTTAAAAGGAGTAGGGGAACCCATATTCATTCTACTTCTGTGATACGGGTCTCCCGTTAATCCAATGGGTCTAGAGCGTACTCCACACCAAAACGCTGCTCAAATACGAGTTGACGGATGCCAGTGTTTTCAAGACGCCCGAAGTATTAACAACTTTGGGGTGTAAGTGGTTCATCAAGACCTTTGAACCAAAGCCAACTTCATCTGCACGCGGTGCACCCTGCTGACTGACAAACGAAGCTCTGGCTAAAAGAGAGGTAGGGAGCGTAATTGTAAGCTACCCGACTGGGGAATGTACCTCTACCTCACAGAGTACCGCAGCCAAATAACAATTCCCTTGGGTTGTTGTGTTCCTGCGAGTGAGTGAGGTCGCCAGAAGCGAAGTAGATGCTGCGTTGGCAGCGGGGGTGGCGGCGCGCGAGCGATATTTTATGTTGCGAGCGTTAATATGACGACGGCAACCGCTTCACATCAGGCGGGCCGTATGCTTGTCTGCCACCCGACGTAGTATAAAAAAAAAACTTGGGTTGGTTTGCCTCAATGACTGTCATCTAATAAGAACAGCCGGGACCGACGACTTAACCTGCCCATCTATAGACAGAATGCGGTCATCATTACTTAACTTACGTGATTAGATAGACACGTACAACGATGCGATCGAGCTCGTCAACTGTACAATACCTTTGCACAATCATTTTTGTCTCCATCTCCTTTCTCCTCTGCTGGCATCTCCTGAGGGTTCTCTTGCAGCGCGGAGCAGAGACACGCGACGGCCGCGGTGCGAATCGCCTCCGCGGTGCGGCCCGCGCACCACACCAGGTTCGGCATTATTACATCTTTAAACCAGAATATAATAAATTAATTAGATAAATTAAACGGGTCACTCACGTCTTTTTGTCGGGAAAGCCGACTAGTTTCGATCTCAAAAGGAGACCTTCTTCAGGGCGAATGTCCGACGCGAGAGACAAAGGGTGGACGTGTCTGGACATTCGCCCTGAAGAAGGTCACCTTTTGAGATCGAAACTAGTCTGCTTTCCCGACAAAAAGACGTGAGTGACCCGTTTAATTTATCTAATTAATTTAGTATAATGTCTCACGTGAGTTTTAATAATATTACAGAATATAATATACATATAAATAGTATAAAAGAAGATACTATCTACATCTCTATGTTAGACTAACCTCTAACCGTGGCTTCGTCTTTTTTTTTTGACGTGAAAAAGGCTTGAAAATAAATTGTCCAGAAAGATTTAAGACTATTTATTTATTTTATTTCATTTAATGGGTAATTCTAGTTTAATGGGTCATTTGTCGGTACATCTGTATGTTAGATTAACCTCTAACCGTAGCTTCGTCTTTTTTCTGACGTGAATACGTCTAAATTGATTCCAGGAGGCAATTAAAAAAAAATTATGATAAAAAATCGGGGAATACAGTTTGGTGTTGCAGCTACATATCTATCGTCTCCACCCAATATTCAATCACACCACTGGATAGATGAAGAATCAAAGAATTTATTACACTAAGTAAGGACTATTAAACATCGCCATATTGATATAATTTAAGTGTATATAATGTATTCACGTACAACACACGGGCGTGTCCATGACACAGCCACACCCCATTTTTTTTTATATGAAGGGGGGGGGGGGGGGGCAAACGAGCACGTGGGTCATCTGATAGAAATCAACAATCACCACCGCCCATGGAGATCAGCAACATCAAGGGGTCGCGCTTCCGCTACCCGCCTATACTCCTTCCTTTATTTCTGGTGACCTTACTCACTTGCAGGAACACAACAACCCTCAAGGGAATTGTTATTTGACTGCGGTATAGTGAAGTGGGGGTACTTTCCAATCGAGGCAGCTTAAAAAATACGCTATGCCCTACCTCTCTGTCTCTGTTATAATATTGTTATTCAATTGATGTGGACGGTGGTCGAATGGTTAGCAATGGCCACTGTGATTCCGACGTCGTGGGTTCGATCCCCGCACAAGACAAACATTTGTGTGCATAAACATGTCTGTTTGGCTTGGTCTGGGCGTTTTCTATGTATTATATGTATCATCATCAGGTCATTTTAGCCTCCGCTACAGGAGCACGACCCTCTCTCGTCCGTCACAGACAGAAGGAGGATTTGGCCTACACTCCCCACGCTGGCCAGGCGGGTTGGGGAGGCCTGATCGATGTTTGATAATGTATTTCTCTTAATCACCTTGTACGATGTCTTACAAGGCGATTAAGAGAAATCACGGGAAATCACGTGAAGAGACGGAGTGATTCTATTCTATTCTATATATTGTATTATATGTATACATTTACAAAAAAAATGTATTTAAGTATTATACCAGTTATCTAGTACCCATAGTACAAGCTTTTCGCTTAATTTGGGACTAGATGGCGCTGTGTAAATTGTCAAAAAAGAAATTGTATGCCGCATTCGTGTATATATGCTCATCCCAAAGGTTGTCTGGTAGATAATACTATTAGCATTAAGATCGCCTTAAATTGTGATAAATAAAGTTTAAATAAATAAATAAATAAATATCCATTCATCCCTTCTCATAAACAGATTTATAACATTAAGATGTTCTTCCTCTATTATCATACCTTTAATGACAGTGTTTAGGAATGCTTTCAGCGCCTCGTTGTCACTTTTTGTGAAGTTCTCCTGCCGACGCAGCAGCACCGTGGACAGGCTGGTGAATATCTTCAACTTCACCTCGGGATCTACTTTCTGGGGCGCCAGGCAGTCCTTCAGGAGAGGCGCGATCAGTTGCAGATGGGCACCCATCGCTGATCCTATAAAACCACAGGAAACTTGTATTCTTATTTAGACGCATTATTTGTATTTAGACAAGCTCGATGGTAGAATGGGCTACCAATGGCCAGTTTGACTCCGAGGTCGCGTGTTCGAACCCTGCACATGACAAATATTCGTGTACATGAACATGTCTTGTGTTTGTCTTAGTCTGGGTGTTTTCTACGTATCATATATATTTACACGTTCACGAAAAAAAAGTACTGATACACATCTTCTCTCTCACTCGCACTTTCCTTCTCGCTCGCTATAATAATCGTAGCACGCAATCCAGTCCAGCAGACACGTGTCGGGCGAAAACAGTTTACGTTAGTACACGCTGTTTCTCTCTCTCTCTAAATAATCTCATCATTTCAGCATTTAGAAGCATGCCGTCCAACAGACTAAACTACTAAGAACAGAATTCACGAGAACGGGTCGCTCTTAAAATCAACATGGGTTCATCAAAAATGGCGTGAAGAGGTTTTTACAGGGTCGGCAATGCGCGTGTGATGCCCTTGTGTTACAGGCGTTCATAGGCTACAATAACTGCTTTCCATCAGCCGGGCCGTATGCTTGTTTGCCACTCTAGTGGTATAAAAAAAAACTAGTACACGCACTCTTATCTCTTTCTCTCGCTATTTATAGAAATTTATTCTCTCTCTCTCTCTCTCTCTCTCTCTCTCTCTCTATTGCACTCGCTCTTTTTCTAGCATGAATTATTACTCACCAGCCTTTAGAAGCACGCACTCCAGCAAACACCGGTCGGGCGAGAGCAGTGTCCACGTGAGCGGGTCGCTCTTGATGTTGGCCAGTACAGAGCCAATGTGCTTCTCGTACAAACACGTTAGGGACGCACCACACTTCTCTATGTAGCGCAGTTTGTCCAGATTCGCTAGACAATAAAATAAAACCGTAAAATGTGAGTCAGGCTCGAGGTATACATATTTATTACTCACTTTTGCCCTCGACCTGATCCGCGTGGACTTTCATACAAACTTTCTTCCCCTATCCCTTATTGTATTATATCCCTTATTATAATTATATAACAAGAAATTAGTGGACGTCATATTAAAATATGACCATAATATAAAAATGAATCGCTGATTGTGTTGCTAAGCGCAAATCAAGAGAACAGCTGAACCGATTTCGCTAATTCTTTTTTAGTATATTCCTTGAAGTACAAGGATGGTTCATAAGCAGAGATTTTTTTTTTTTAAATGCCTTAAATGGTCTAAAAACAACACTTTTCTATACTCCCATACAAACGATTCGTAATAACACTTAAGTCAATTTGAACTCTAATACCATACCATAAAGTTCAAGACTGTTAGGCGGTACGAAGTTACGTAGTAGGTAACGAAGTACGAAGAAAGAAGAAGAAAAGAATTAGACAAACATTTTCGATCATTGTGTGAGACTTGGTCCAACGATTGTACCCGACTGTCGAATAAGGGAGGGTATTCGACAGTCGGGTACAATCGTTGGACCAAGTCTCACCACACAATGTTAAAGAATAATATACTCTAACAATGTGCGAAAAACGTTAGCTATAATTAAAAACAATTATTGGATAGTTGTAGATAAAATGCTCTCCTGTGTGTTCACATTCTTTCCCTTTCTTTGCGTACTTCATTTATACATGCGTAGATATTAAGTAAACGCTTTGTAACCAATTTTTACTGCCGTAATATTCTATTATGTACTTATTTTATATATTTTTATTGAGATACACATGACAAGGAATTCCGATTCTCAAGGTACAGGTCAAACCTAGTTTGGGAACCGGGACCCATTTAAATAAACTAACAATGTAATTTCAGTGTAATAACTACATTGTAATGTAACATTGTCAGATCATGGAAATAAAGATATATTTATTTTTATATGTATTCACCTATGGCGCGTCTATATTTACCAGGGGTTCCCAAGCGGTGGTCCGCGGACCATCAGTGGTCCGCGAGAGGTAAAAATATGGTCAGTGATACAAACTTATAATGAAAGAGAGTACTATCATACAAAATACTAACAAGTCGAGTTACAGAATAATGGATTTATATGATACTTGGGGACCCTACTCCCATCAAAAACTTCGTGGTCCGCGAGCAGAAAACGGTTGGGAACCACTGATATATAATAATAATAATATTCCTGGACAAATTACACACGGCCATCTAGTCCCAAACTAAGCAAAGCTTGTACTATTTGTACTAGATAACTGATATTATACTTAAATACATTTTTTTTTTGTAAATGCATACATATAATACATAGAAAACGCCCAGACCGAGACAAACAAACATGTTCATGCACACAAATGTTTGTCTTGTGCATCGAACCCGCGACCTCGGAGTCAAAGTGCTAACCATTCGACCACCGAACTCGTCGAATACAATATGTCATATTTAGTACATACACAATGCCAGGAACTGTATGTTTTCATCCGCCGGCATGGCGTACACCGTGAAGACGACGGTGAACAGCCGGTCGGCCTCCGGGACGCACGCCTCGCCGCACAGACCCATCAGGGCTTCCGTCGTGTACAGCAAGTTCCTCTGGTACTGGCCCTGGGACAATCATCATCATCAGGTCACTTTAGTCTTCACTACAGGAGCACGACCCTCTCTCGTCCGTCCCAGACAGAAGGAGGATTTGGCCTACACTCTCCACGCTGGCCAGACGGGTTGGGGCCTGATCGATGTTTTATAATGTATTTCCCTTAGTCGCCTTGTACGACATCCACGGGAAGAGATGGAGTGATTCTATTCTAGTCTGCCGAAACCACACGGCCAATACGTGCCAAAAAATATATATACAGATACGTTTATTAGCAACTTTTTTTTTAATACTACGACGGGTGGCAGACAAGCATTCGGCCCGCCAGATGTGAAGCGGTTACCGTAGCCATATTAACCATTTACACCCCATAACTACCTAACTACATAATTGTAAAATAATAAGGGTGTAAGTGGTTCATCAACATCTTTGAACCAAAGTCAACCTGCACCTGGTTCACCCTACTGACTGACAGAAGATGCTCTGGCGAAAAGAGAGGTAGGCCATAGCGTACTTTCTAAGCTGCCAAACTGGGGATGTAGATTCACCTCACAGAATATTGAGGGTTGTTGTGTTCCTGCGAGTGAGTGAGGTCACCAGGAAGGAAGGAGATGCTGCGTTGGCAGCGAGGGTGGCAGCGCGTGAGCGATATTTCATGTTGCGAGCGTTAATATGGCTACGCTAACCGCTTCACATTAGGTGCGGTGTATGCTTGTCGTTACCTCGTAACCTAGAGAAATACTAAGAATAACATAAAAGGAGATGGAGACAAAACTGATTGTGATTCCCAACCGGTGGTCCCCTGCCCACCAGTGGTCCGTGAGAGGTAAATTATGGTCCGTGATACAAACTTATAATGAAAAAGATTAAGCACAATAATGGATTTATATGACGCTCGGGGATCCTACTCCCAATAAAAACATATTAGTGGCCCGCGAATAAAAAAGGTTGGGAACCATTGTAATAAGGTATTGTTGAGTTGAGGAACTCGATGCCGTCGTTGCGCGCGTCAGTCTACTCGACCACGCAAGTCAAGCAACATCGACCGCAGCCTGTCCCTGGATAGGTTTATTAATCTTGAGGTCCTCCGTTCTTCACGTTACACGTCAAGCCGAGGGTCCCGGCTGTTGTCATCAGATGACAGTCATTAAGCCAAGTCAGTGGCCTTTAGGCGGCATGAAAACACTGGCATTGGCCATCCCACAGTTGAGCAGCATAATGGAGTACGCTCTAAACCCCTTCGATTGAGGGGAAATCCGTATCCCAACAGTGGGATGTTTACGGGTTGATACCAATAAATAAATAAATAAATTTTGTCAGACAAATTACATAGCGCCATCCAGCCCCAAAGTAAGCGAAGCTTGTGTTATGGGTACTAGACAACTGATAAACATACGTAAATACATTTTTTTTTTGTAAATACATACTTATGATACATAGAAAATACCCAGACTAAGACAAACAGACATGTTCAATGTTCATGCACACAAATGTTTGTCCTATGTGGGAATCGAACCCTCGAGCGTTGGTGTCGAAGCCGCGTCATTGACCGCTACGCCACCGAGCTCGTCAATATTGTTATAACCAATACTGTTGTACAATACCTTTTTCGTCCTGCATCTATCAGGATCAGCTATTTCCTTGCAGAGTTCTCCCATCACCTTCGTAGTGACCAGCTCGGCGCGCGACCCTTTCAGGATATTAGCTATCACCAGGAGTGCGGGCCACGAGTCCACCTCGGCTTCAAGTAAAGGCCACCACGTATCTGGAGGGATGAAGTACCCGAACAACTCTGCAGCTCGTTTCACCTGCAAGTGGTTTTAGCTTTTACGGCTTATTTCACTACGTGGTGTCCGGCAGACTAGAATAAAATCACTCCGTCTCTTCCCGTGGATGTCGTAAAAGGCGACTAAGGGAAATACATTATAAAACATTGATCAGGCCTCCCCAACCCGTCTGGCCAGCGTGGGGAGTGTAGGCCAAATCAGTCTTCTGTCTGGAACGGACGAGAGAGGGTCGTGCTCCTGTAGTGGAGACTATAATGACCTGATGATGTTGATGACACTACATGGTACCACACCCCGGCCACTCCATACAAATGTCGCGTCGTTTACTACTACATAAACAATGACGTCTGTGCAGAGCGTAAATAAGCGTGTGTGGGTGCGGCGATATACAAACTGTTCGAGATTTGTCTCAGAGGGGAGGTGAGGTTTGGGGTGTAAGGGTTCATCAACATCTTTGAACCAAAGCCTGCACGCGGTGCACCCTGCTGACTGACAAACGAAGCTCTGGCGAAAAGAGAGGCAGGGAGCATAATTGTAAGCTACCCGACTGAGGAATGTACCTCCACCTCACAGAATACCGCAGCCATCTTTGGTTCAAAGATGTTGATAAACCACTTACACCCCTAAACTTACACTTACACCTGTATTTTTATGAAATTTCTGTTTGCCAGTAAAACCTATAATAGATAGGATTTATATTATAATAGGCTATTTTCCAATGTTTAAAAATTGTACAAATTATTTAACAATATCGTAAAATACACAAAACTATAAAGATCTGCAAACTTTCATTCTAATATCTTCAGTCAGACTTTTTTTAGCGTCGATCAAAGTTTGGCGGGAAAGTCCATTTTAAAAGTATGAAATTATTAAAAAATAATATTTCCATAAGAGAAGCAATAAAAAATGCTATAACTTTTATTATGATCCTAATCACATAAACGTAATATTTAACATAGCTGTCGTACAAATTTCTGATTTGATGCATACAAAATACAAACATGTGACGTCATAATTCGGTAGTCTTTTGTATGGAGCGTTTTGGGTCAGTCTAAAAATTGTGATTTTCAAATTACTATATCTCAAGAGATTTTTGTGCTATCGAAGTAATTCTTTCACCTATGGTTATATTATGGAGACGTCCCTACATATCAAACCGAAAAAAATGTTAGTCAAATAGCCTATTATGTATAACAGCTCGCAACATGGCGTCCCCTCTGTACTGATTGTTAGAATAAACAAGTTTTACAATACCTCCTGAAGGACCCTGGAGTCATCATCGCTCGCACCGCGGAGCAAGGTGCGGACGATGGTGTTGGCGTGCTGCGTGGAGCCCTCCTCAGCACACAGAATCAACCAACACAACAGTTGAGACACCCGGAGCCTGGCGTCCGCTTGCCACCCATCCATTTCTGCAAGGATTCCATTGTACTGTTAAACCACTCTTAGGGGGGCCCACCAAACGTACCCACCACTGTGTCTCCATTATTTATTTATTTTTCCATTAATTACTAGCAGGCCCGTCGAACTTCGTATCGCCTTTAAAAAAAATTACGAAAATTTTTCCGATGAGTTATAAACTAGTCCAGTAGTTTAGGATTCCATTGCGAACAAACAACGTGACACAATTTTTTTATATATTACGATTAAACCACTCTTGTTGGAAACAACAAACATGTGAGCTGTTATAGTTAATTGGCTGTGGTATTCTGTGTCGGGCAACTTAAAAAAAACGCTATGCCCTAGCTCTCTTTTCAACAGAGCCTCGTTTGTCAGTTAGCAGGGTGCACCACGTGTAGATGAGGCTGGTTTTGGTTCAAAGATGCCGATGAACTACTTACACACCATACACTCCAACAGATTAAAGTAGATATGAAAGGACCCATATACTATAGGTACTAGGTACTATACATATAACACTATACTATACATATACATAAAACACAATCGCCTCTTATCAATTTGACCAGTCTTCAAAATTACATCTTTTTTTTTACACTACGTCGGGTGGCAGACAAGCATACGGCCCGCCTGATGCGAAGCGGTTACCGTAGCCATATTAACGCTAGCAACATGAAATATCGCTGGCGCGCTGACACTCCCGCTGCCAACGCAGCAATGCCTTCCTCTCTGGTGACATCACTTACTCGCAGGAACACAACAACCCTCAAGGGAATTGTTATTTAGCTGCTGTGTTCTATGAGGTGGATGTACTTCCCCAGTCGGGCAGCTTAAAAAATACGCTATGCCCTACCTCTCTTTTCGCCAGAGCCTCTTCTGTCAGTGAGCAGGGTGCACCACGTGCAGGTGATGTTGACTTTGGTTCAAAGATGTTGATGAACCGCTGACACCCCAAATATATATCCCAATAGCGTAAAGATAGAGCCATAATATTGTTTCAAAGAACTCACCTCTAGCTATCGCAGGCACGATTTTCCCTATATTTGACTGCACAAGAACTCTACAACCCATGTTGGGTCTTTTAACGTCTGGGTAATGTTTCGGTACGTCTTTGAGGAAGTCAGCCTTCTTCTTCAAGTCTTCTTCGTTCTCCTCCATGTACTGGAGTCCTATATCTGTCCATAGCTTCGTAGCAGTTTCTCTGATGTCCGCCATTACGTCACTGAGACTGAAATAATAAGAAAACAATTGTGTTTCGGAACTGCGGTGACGCAACAGGAAGGGTTTTTTTTATATCGCTAGCCTTGCAAACAAGCGTACGACCTGTCTAATGGTAAACAGTAATCGCAGCCTATAGACGCTTGCGACACCGGATGCATCACTCACGCGCTTTCTTGAAGAAGAGTTATTTGAAATCATTGAACTAAAACTTTAGTGTTGTAACCAATGATGTTTTATTTCTATAGATATACCACTAACCGTCAAAAATTAACACCCGTAAAGTGGTCCATTGTCTCACCTCGCAATTAGTTCGCACAATAAAGGGGACGACTCTGACAATAGGCTATTTGACCAACATTTTTTTAGGTTTGACATGTTCCCTACATGTCAAACCTAAAAAAATGTCGTCTCAATAATATAACCATAGGTGAAAGAATTACTTCGATAGCACAAAAATCTCTCCGAATCTCTCGAGATATGTTAATTTGAAAATCACAATTTTAGAACACACTTTACCGAAAATGCTCCATACAAAAGGCGACTGAGTTATGACGTCACAGGTTTGTATTTTGTAGGCATCAAATCAGAAATTTGTACGACAGCTATGTTAAATATTACGTTTATGTAATTAATATCATAATAAAAGTTATAGTATTTTCTATTGCTTCTCCAATGGATACATAATTTTTTAATAATTTTATACTTTTAAAATGAACTTTCCCGACAAACTTTGATCGACCCTAAAATAAGTCGGACGGAAGATATTAGAATGAAAGTTTGCAGATCTTTATAGTTTTGTGAATTTTACGATATTGTTATATAATTTATACAATTTTTGAACATTGTCAAATAGCCTATTGTGACAATTAAAATAAATAAAAACGCCGCCTTCTGTATTTATAAAATACATAATGTATGTTGATAACGTAATTAAAGCCCAAGACATTACATATCACATGAAATTAAAGTATTTTCATATTTTTGCGAGGAAAATTGGCGCCATTTTGCGCTCGATGAGGAAAAGAGATAGCAAGTTTATTAAATCACTGATATGATAAAGATGGCCATAATCTATGACTGCGTAACTAATTATAGCTAGCTATCCATAAAACAGCAGGAACCGTTTTATGACGTAATTTAGTATGGGTTTGCCATATCTATAAATATAACATCACTCAATTAGGAGAAGTACATGTAAACAAACAGTGTTGAAATTTTACAACACACGTGAATAAAGAAACTAATCGCGGCGCAAATCATCTTCTCCCCTGCTCATTATTGTTGTCTATAGTATGCGAGTGAAAGAGAATGCATTAAGACAATAGAATTTTCGCTACACTACAGAAGACTGGCGATGTAAAAGAAAAATAATTGTCCGAGAGAGAATAGCAAATATATTCAGTAAAACTCACTGCCAGTAGTACCTCTATGCTGGAGAGAATATTTCACCACATCGTTGCGTGGCGTGGAACACTATATTGACAAGGGGAGCAAGGGGTACGAATGGTAACTACATCAGCAATGTTCATTGAAGTGAAAACTTGTTAGGCGCGTTGTTCACAATTTTTGTGGCTAGTGAAAATGACTGAGCCGTAACACGCGGCTCTGTAACGCTCGGCTCTATAACGCTCGGCTCTATAACGCTCGGCTCTATAACGCTCGGCTCTATAACGCTCGGCTCTATAACGCTCGGCTCTATAACGCTCGGCTCTATAACGCTCGGCTCTATAACGCTCGGCTCTATAACGCTCGGCTCTATAACGCTCGGCTCTATAACGCTCGGCTCTATAACGCTCGGCTCTATAACGCTCGGCTCTATAACGCTCGGCTCTATAACGCTCGGCTCTATAACGCTCGGCTCTATAACGCTCGGCTCTATAACGCTCGGCTCTATAACGCTCGGCTCTATAACGCTCGTTCAGGGAAAGTCGGTAGGGAGGGAGCGAGATGGAGTGAGAGATAAAGTATTCACTTCTGTCGTGTGGTTAACAAGCACATAACCACCGTTTTTTAAGTCTATTACTTTGGGAAATTTTATAACTTTGATTTCAACATCTGCAATCCCACTAGTACAAGCAAAGCAGAGAGATAGTTTAGGTATTTCCCGAAATAATTAATTTATAGCTTACTTGATTTAAAGAAATTTGAATAGGTTTAGTATAAATCATACTCAACGCCTATGTTACCAGGGAGAGGGGGATACAGGAAGAAGGGGTTAAAGTTACTAAAATTCTACTTAATTATATAATAGTTAAAATGCCCTCATCATATTTAATCTCACCTAGTTAGTATTAGTGGAATCATTCTATGCCAGAAGGAGTATCTGTCTCTATAATTGAGCATCCAATTACCGACTTCCAGAGTTACTTGGAGGCGCACCTGAGTGTTCTCATCAAACAGCTTCTCTGCCATTGGTGTAATGGACAGCTCAAAGCATTTAGCATTGCCCGCTAGGACTACAGCACCTGCGAAGATAATCAGTCATTAGAGGTATCGTCCTCAAGACTTATTCATCCCAATGTTGGGATATGGATCTCACCTCAATCGAAGGGGTTCAGAGAGTACTCCATCACGCTGCTCATCTGTGGGTTTGTGCCACAGATTTTTTGTTTGTATGTATCAGGTACATCTTATACTTATTATTTTGAGCTCTGTGAGCTCAAAATGCTCAAAAAAAATGGAATGCTTAATAAAAAGCGACGATAAAAAGCAGTGGAACATCTCCATTTGAGATCAAAACTAATAGTGACAAAAATAAATGAGTGACTTATTTCATCTAATAAATAAATATTCCTGGACAATTTACACAGCGCCATCTAGTCCCAAATTAAGCGAAAAACTTCTACAATGGGTACTAGATAACTGGTATAATACTTAAATAATTTTTTTTGTAAATATATACATATATTACATAGAAAACGCCCAGACCACGACAAACAGACATTTCATGCACACAAATATTTGTCTTATGCGGGGATCGAACCCGCGACCTCGGAGTCAAAGTGGCCATTGGTAACCTCGACATTCAACCACCGAGCTTGTAATGAATTAATTTATTATCATGTCTGATGTGGTTTTTGTTAATATTATTTATTTTGAATCTTCAAATAATACATGGAAGAATAGGACCTGTAATATTATTAAAACTTGTGTGAGACATTATTATTTGAATTAAACTCGGAGATTGAAAGTTGTTTGATTTCCCAGGGAAAATATGTTAGTCACCCATTTAATTAATTAAATTGAGCTTTAGCATGAATATTATAATCCTACATCCTACTAATATTATAAATATGAAAGTTTTTAACCGACTCCAAAAAAGGAGGAGGTTCTCAATTCGACTGTATTTTTTTTTCAATGTTTGTTATTTAATTACTCCGTGATTTATAAAACCGATTTGAAAAAAACTTTTTTTATTTCAGAGTATACTTCATCATCATCCTGTATCTACATACATAAATGTAGAGTAATATTTGGAGTCAGATTTTTTTTAGTAAAATTACTGCGGATGTATGTATGGAAGTGTGAATGTATGTATGGCTGTATGTATGGATGTGCGGATGTATGTATGGATGTGTGGATATATGTATGGATTTATATATATGGATGTGTAGATGTTTGGATGGATATTTTTAGCTCTTTCACAAGTAAAGAGCTGCATGGATTTAGATGAAATTTGACATACTAATAGTATATGTTCTGAATTACATAGGATATTTGCATGTATTGTTTTCATGTGAGGCAAAGCTGCAGGCTGCTGTATATAAAAGACAGTGCAACTAGTCTTTTATATACAGGTTAGGTAACATTTCAATATTCTATTGGTGCCAAAACGTTAATCAGAACTAAATCTCACCTATTGCTTTAATAGCTGCTACTCTAACCCTAAAATGTTGATGGGCAAAATTAGACAAAATTGGTTTCACATAACTCTCCGACTGAAAATGGAAATCTCTCTGTAGTATTTTAGTGAGCAAAATTATACATTGACATGCCTCCAGCTTTACTTTCGGAAATGGATCTGCACTTGTTTTGGTCAATATACTGGTAAAATCATTTATAAATGGGCTTAGAAGATGAGTAACTTTATATTTTTGCAAAATATCATGAATGAGTTCAATTAAAACTAGGCGGATTTCTTCAGATTCTTCAACTATTTCTGGGCATCCGATGCGCCGAACTATCACAGGCATTATGTACGTTAGGTAATAGTCATTCAAAGGTAACTTTTCTATAAAGTTTGAAATAATCGAGGCGGCTGCTTCACGACATGCTTCTGAAGGATCAGAAAAACTTTTAAGAACATGTGCATAAACTTCAGGAAAAACCACGGTAAGGTCACAATCACTGTTCGTTGGACTTTCAAATATTTCCTTTTTTATATTCAGCAATGCTTGTCTGCGAGTCATCTTCGATTCGCTCTGCAAAGCAGATATGTATTGCTCAAGGACACTACGAGGATTGTCTTGCAATTTAGGCTTAATTTCGGCCATTTTAGGAGTGTGTTGATGATACACCCACGACGCTTTTTTGGTATAATTATTTAATTTTAAATATTCCAATCGGACACAGATCAAGAGATTATCAATCAAACAAACAAACAAAGTAAGTAGTTTCCATAGCAACCGTTCGAAGTGTTAGAACCGTCAAATTTACTTTCATTTAAAGCTGTCAGATGTTTTCTTATTCTTCAATTCGCTACTAGCAACTACTCTTCCATGGAACATTATGTATCCAAGTTGGTATTTTATGTAATAATTAAACGGTTTTATTTAGCTTGCCCTGTGTTGTTTGTTGTATATTCTTTAATATTAATTACCGGCTTCAGGGACATGCCGAAAAACATTGTCACAAATCTTCTAGTTTCTCAGTTACATATGGGGTTACATACCTTGTACTATGTATGTAACTCTAATTATTCCAGCTTAATGATATTTATCAAGCAGGCCATATGCTTATTTCCCATGTTAGTCGTATTAAAAAGAGAAAGAATACATAAATATAAAATCCAAACATTTGTACAATAATTATGTGAATTTTTTGCATTTCCTTCAGAATTACAATGAAGAATGTTAACTAATTTTGATTATTAACACTCCATATTCTCTGTCAAAAATAAAAAATACTAGTGAAAGAATTACTTCGACATATGAATTAGTTTCCGATATAGAAGTAAAACAAGTTGAAACCGTACGACGCGGGCTCCGGGTTACGGTGTGACGTCATCGCACAACACGCTCAGTCTGGCTCACTCAGTCCGCTCGCGGTCGCGCGCCCGTATTTAATTAATTATTATAGTAAATAAAATTTATTTTAAATTTTAATTACTATAATAATTAATTAATTATTATAGTAAATAAAATTTATTTTAAATTTTAATTACTATAATAATTAATTAAATACTTAATTAGATTAGGGATGTGACACCATAGTACTAAGCGAGCCGTGGTGGCCCGCGCGACGCGTTGTGAAATGACGTCACAAGTGGTCACGTGACTGTTAGCGGGACTAGATTTTTCGAAACTTTGAATGCCTATAAAATCAAAACTACTAGGTATTTTTGACTACAACAAAAAGTAGTGTGCTTGTGAAAGGCTTTACTGAGACAACATTTCAAGCGATTTGGCATACCTAGTAACATTCTTCATTAGCAATTCCTAAGCCGGATAGTTAAAAAAAATAATTGACATACATGATGGACCAAGGACGTGCACCAATCGCAACTCGCCAAGTAAACTGTCAACGTCTTCATTTCAATGAGTCAGTGCATGCGATTTTTATATCATTTTAGTTCAAATCGGAGAAATAATCACAGCTCAAATTTCAAGCTATTGTGTCGTAAGACTGCGGTGTTAAAGTTATTTATAGACTAATTATAATTAAACCATAAAACAAAATGTACAAATTATATGGATTTCATTTACTATTTGTGGCGGCAGCATTACATATATCTCTCGCTCTAAGGGAAGGCGAATGTGAAGTCTGTGTGAAAACCGTGGAGAAATTTGCTGCTACGTTGTCAGATAATGTGAAGAAGGACCCAAAATTAATAGAGACCGAATTTAAAAAGTTCTGTAAAGGTTCAAAGAATAAGGAGAATCGGTTTTGTTACTATTTGGGTGGACTTGAGGAATCTGCAACCGGCATTCTTGGTGAGCTTTCTAAGCCTTTGAGCTGGTCAATGCCCGCTGACAAGATATGTGAAAAATTAAAGAAAAAAGACGCACAAATCTGCGACTTGAGGTTTGAAAAACAGATTGACCTAAATAACGTCGATTTGAAGAAATTGAAAGTGCGCGACCTTAAAAAGATTTTAAATGACTGGGATGAAGTGTGCGACGGATGTATCGAAAAGACAGACTTTATCAAGAGAATAGAGGAACTCAAACCCAAATATATGAGATCTGAACTTTAAAACATAGTACAATGTAGGTGAGTCTAGTGTTTACAGATTCAATGCATCATTCACTTAGTTTTAATTACTAAAACATGCTGAGTTAGAATTCTTCTAGTTCTAATGCTTTAATCTGGGTCACAAGAGCTGTAGGGACTAACACCAGAGCTTTTTTATATATACTCTTTATTGCATTTCTTGACACATCCAGAGGCAATTTATGTGATTTTATATGCAATTGTGTTAGCACTATTTAATGTTGCAAAATGGTTTCTTGCAAGCCACAACAACAAGGTTTCAGTGTATTGTATACATGACTGTGTGGCTTAGGCGCAGAACATCTACTTCGCAGAATGTCTACTGGTTGTAAAATGTATCTGTCTCATATTGCCTCTTTTGCAGAATGTGCCTTTCTCAGAATGCCTCTTTTGCAAAAGGTCACTTTCGCACATTGTCTCTTTCGCAAAATGTCACGATAGGGACTTAGAATAAAATTTAGATCTTATAAGAAAAGTCATTTATTGAAGTCACAGAGTAAACAAAAATGTTACACCAAACGAAATATAAACATTCAAATATGGCAAAATAAAATATTTTGGTACAATATTTTGATTTTTAAAAAATCATTATGTACAGAAACATAATCTTCATATCTGCGAAAGAGGCAATATGAGAAAGATATGTTTTACGACCAGTAGACATTCTGCGAAGTAGACGTTCTGCACCTCAGCCGACTGCGTGCCTACTTAACAATCTTTATTATTTACCTTTTTATTAATCAAAGAATAACTCTGTAATCTTTTAATAAATTGTCAAGTCAACTGATATCCATCAAGTAACAATAACATTGTTTTACATAAAAGGTATTTATTGTAATCAAGGTTGAGTTATTTACTTAATAAGCATTTGAATTACATATAATTAAGAAATGTTAAATGTTAGTGAATGATTATATCTTATTTTTGACATTTTACAGTTAATAAGATATAACTGGGATGACCTGCTTAAATATTAGACCAAAGCCTTTTCTCAAAATAAATGCAAAAAAACTTTAACCAAATTTAAAGGTAAAGTAGGGATATACTTACAACCTATTGATGGTGAAACTATGGGTTGCACAAATATGAAGGGAGTTTCTAATTAATATAATACTAATAATACCATACACATATATACTTATTGTATATATCGACGGTCCCTACGTATAAAGCGACATGTCAAAAATGGCAATTTTTTTATTGCATAAATTGCTATAGAATTGTCCGTAAAAAAAATATTTTCTTTTTTTTTATTGATTGTATATATAATTAAAAAGTAAGAAATTAACTCATTTGTCCAATAATAATATTCTTTAATTACTATATCGTAGTATAAGCAGACATGTCTGAAATGACATGTCGCTTTATACGTAGGAACCGTCGATATATATAAACTAATACAATACATATGTCAAATTTTATACCTACCCTAATTGTATATAACTTAGAAAATAAAAATCCCCATTCCAAAATGAAAATGTATGTAGATTTACAATTGTTTAAACCAAAATGTTACTCAAAGTGGAGTCATGGACTGTGCTCACCAACAATCCTTTTGATTGCATTGGGCCCATTCAATATATAAAAAAAAAATAAGTACATTTATCAGTTGTCTAGGGCTAGTTGGGACTAGATGGAAATTGTCTAGTGTGTGCTGTGTAAATTGTCCAGAAATGTGTATATTTATTTATGTACATTAATATTTGTGTTTTTATCTAATTTCAGAAAATAAATCATAGGACAATGTGATAATTAAGAGCCTCAAGACTGCACAGTGGCTCCTGGTGCCTCACTTGTGTCACCTTCATCCTAGTGATCAATAATAATGCATTTGAAATGAATGTGTATTGCAGAGTATGTGTGTACATGAATAAATAAATTATTATTGTAATTAAGTAAACCTTTTTTAAACAAGCTATGTGTCTTTATTACTGAGAAATCTTAGAAGAATAAGGAATGAACTCCCAAGCCCCAAGAGCCTTCAGATTGGAATTCTTTAGGTTAGCAACATGCATGGCACAACTAGTATGATCAACTGGTTGTGCCGTGGGCACTTTTGATTCCCTTCTACACAAGTTGTTGATGTGTTGAGAAAAAAATGTACGCAATTGACAGAAACTATCACAGACATTCAATTACTCCAATATGTACCTACCTCATTTTAAAACTTTTTGATGGATCTTAGTAGACAAAAGGGATAAAAATTCGTCAGTTGGGCGATAGGTACTTTTTTTTTTGCAACGCATCAACAAGTTGTGTAGAAGGGAATCAAAAGTACCCACGGCACAACCAGTTGATCATATTAGTTGTGCCTTGGGTCTAGAACGGCGCCCCTTGTGGGGCGACAAAGCGTCGGGCGCCCCCCTCTAAATACACAGATAACCTCAAGGGAACGGTTGGAAACGGCTGGATGCGGAAAGCGGAGAATCGCATATGACGGAAGGCCTATGTCCAGCAGTGGTCTGATGTATACCGTCTGATGATGATGACTGTCAGGTGACAAACAAGTATACGGCCCGCCTGATGTGAAGCAGTTACCATAGCCATATAAACACTCGTAACATGGAATATTGCTCTCGCGCCACCACCCCACTGCCAATGCAGCATTATCCTCCTTCCTGGTAACCTCACTCAAGAACACAACGCTCAATGTAATTGTTATTTGGCTGCGGTCGCGGTATACAGTGAGGTGGAAGTACTTCCCCAGGCTGGCAACTTACAAAGCTTCATTTGTCAGTCAGCGGGTTGCGCCACGTGCAGGTGAGGTTGACTTGGCTCAAAGTTGAATATGATGTTAGAATCCAGAGCCCTTAAAATACGCACTTTAAGTATTAAAAAGAAAAAGTCTCTCTCTCTGTCCCATGGTGTCGATGTACGAACAAAAGCTACGAATAAAATATTTCATTTGGCAATTTGAGTTCTCTGATTTACCTTAAATTAACAATAGGTTATGGGCCCAGAGGCTCACTCAGCCAGATGGCATAGAAAGTAGCATAGGAAAGTAACAGCAAGTGCAAAATAAAAGTTAAAAATAGTACGCGGTCTCGTGTAAGTAAAAATGGCGTCGCCGGTTCAAGTCTCAGCTTACCAATTATTAACACCGGAAAACTTCTCAAACTGGATATTCCGAGTGCAAATTATGATAGAAGAGAAAGGTTGTATAGAAGCTTTGAAGAAAAATATGCAAGATGTAAAAAATCTAAATGAAAAAGATAGAAAATCATTTGACCACATGGACGCTAAGGCAAAAAATGTAATCGTGCAGTCATTGCCGGACAATCAACTTGATTATGTCAAAGAGTGTACCACAGCACAAGATATGATTACTAGACTAAGAGAAATTCATGAAAGAAAAAGTACATTGTCCTCACTTTACCTACGAAGAAAATTAAATTCTATGAAAACAAATATGAACGAAAATCTGCAAGACCACTTTAATAATTTCGAAAAACTCATACGCGATTTGGAAAATAATGGTAGCAAAATGAGTGAAGCTGATAAAATCTGTCATTTGTTTATGACCCTACCGAGTGAGTATGAGGCCACAATAACGGCACTAGAAACTATGAGCGCAGATCTTACCTTGACTAACATAAAAGTGAAATTATTAGATGTGGAACTAAAAATAAAAGAAAACTTGAGCAAAACAGTAAGCACAAATGAAAATAATTACTCTCTGAATAGTGAATCATTTAAATGCTATGCATGTGGCAAGCCAAACCACTATGCTAGGGATTGCAAAGAGAAAAATAAAGCTCGTGGAAGAGGAAGATATAGAGGCAGGTCAAGATCTAACTGGTCGAGAGGTTATCGAAATAGAGGATATTCAGCATCGGGACAGACAGCAGAAACAAACAGAGACACCGCACTTATAGCTATGTTATCAGAAAAAGCATATGATGAAAGTAAAGAGGTTAAATTTATAATTGACTCTGGCGCTACAGAACACCTTATTCAAGAAAAATATGAGAAATATATGAGCAGTATAGAAGAATTGAAAAAGCCAATAAAAATAAGAATTGCTAATGGAAATTTCTTAATATCTACGAAGAAGGGAACACTACGAACAATTATCAATAATATAAATACCAAAATAGAAGGACTAATAGTAGAAGGTTTAGCAAATAATCTACTAAGCATAAGGCAAATAAATGAAAAGGGGTACAGTGTAATATTTAACAAGAGAGGATTGAAACTAACTAATCAAAATAAAATATTCTATGGAGAAAAAGATGAGAGAAATCTGTTTATATTGAAAGGTATTTTAAATGAAGAAAAGTTTGAAAAAGCATATACAGCAGAAGATCTTTGGCATAAAAGAATGGGTCACTTAAATAAAAAATCTTTGAAAATAATGAATCTACCATTCAGCAAGAAAATATGTGGAACTTGTGTAGAAAACAAAAGTACAAGGCAACCATTTAAAAGAAATAATAAAGTAAAATCAAGAGCGATAGGAGAATTGATACATACAGACATAGCAGGACCTATGAGACAAAGAACTAAAGAAGGATATCTTTACTATCAGACAATAATAGATGACTACTCTCACTATGTAGTTGTTTATCCGCTCAAGAGTAAAAATGAAGCTGAAACAAATATTAAAGACTATGTTACAAGATTTGAAACTGAAAAAGGATTAAAAATAAAAAGAATTCGATGTGATAATGGTGGAGAATTCACATCATCATGGTTTAAAAATTATTGCTCAAAGAAAGGAATATCAATTGAATATACATACCCATATAGTCCACAACAAAACGGCACAGCCGAAAGAATGAATCGTACCTTAAACGATAAAGCAAGAACAATGTTGAATGAATCCAACCTACCAAGGCATTTATGGGCAGAGGCCATATTATGTGCTGCATATTTACTAAATCGTTCACCATCGCAGGCTATTGAAAATGATATACCAGCAAAAAGATTTGGAAGAGAAATAAAAATGGAAATAATAAGAATATTTGGTTCAAAGGCATGGTATACCACAATACCAAAAGGAGACAAATTTGATCAAAGAGCAAAGGAATCAAGGATGGTTGGATATGCTAAAACTGGTTATAAACTATGGGATCCGACAACAGATACTGTCATTGAATCGAGAGATGTAAGATTTGATGAAAACGATTTGAAATATAATACAATAAAGAATATGAAAAGCTTCAGAAATGAAATTCCGATAAGAGATGAAGAAATACTTATAGAGTACGAAGACAGCAACCCACCTGAAACAATAAAAGAGACAAGTCAACAAAAAGAATTACCAATGTCAGACGAAGAAAATCATGAAGAGACAGAATCAGAATATGAAGAATGTGATAAAGAAACACCAAAGAGAAGAATTACCCGAGTACCAAACAAATATAAAGAATTCGAGATGTACATAGCTTATGCACTCATAACAGAAATAGAAGGAGATCCTATAAGTTATGAACAAGCAATCAAAGAAGGAACAATATGGACAGAAGCTATAGAAAAAGAAATTGAATCCATGAAAAACATGAGAGTATGGACAGAAACTAAATTTCTACCAGAAGACCAAAAGTCTATTGACACAAAATGGATATTTAAAACAAAACAGGACGGCACTAAGAAAGTTAGATTAGTAGCCAGAGGCTTCCAACAAAATCAGTCAAACTCATCTTATAATGTATACTCACCAGTAGCGAACATGAGTACCATTCGACTCGCATTATCATATGCTATTTCAAACAATTGGCAAATAAGACAACTTGATATACCCACAGCATTTCTAAATGGTGAACTAAAATCTGAGGTCTATATTAAAATACCAGAAGGAGTAAAAGTTCAAAAAGGAACAACAGTACTGAAATTAAGAAAAGCTCTCTATGGACTAAAAGAGTCACCGAAATGTTGGAATCAAAAATTTAATAACTTCTGCAAAACTACTCTGAACATGAAGAGATCTAGTTATGATACATGTTTATATATAGGAAAAGACATATGGTTAATAATATTTGTTGATGATATACTACTTATTGGAGAACAGAAAGAAATTGAGAGAATAATTAAATTACTACAACAAGAATTCAAAGCTAAAGATATGGGAAAAGTAACAAGATACTTGGGAATGGATATAAAATTAAAATCCAACACATTGGAAATTTCACAACAAAGTTTTATTGAAAAAATATTACAGAAATTCAAAATGACAGAATGTAATACCTCAACAACACCTATGGAGTACAATTTTCAGGCAATAGATAGTAAACAAATAATTGTGCCATATAGAGAACTCATTGGATGCTTGAACTACATATCAATGATCAGCCGACCAGATATTACATTTGCTACATCATACTTGAGTCGCTATCTTGACAGACCAACAGCAGAATTGTGGACAGCTGCAAAAAGAATATTACGTTATTTGAAAGGCACTTCAGAGTTATCGCTTATATACAGAAAGACTTGTATTGGAAAAATCACAGCTTATACAGATGCAGACTGGGCTGGAGACGTGGACAGGAAGAGTACCAGTGGTGCAGCAATCTATCATGGAGAGAATATTGTTTCCTGGAGCTCGAAGAAACAGCAAGCCGTGGCACTTTCATCATCCGAAGCCGAGTATCTCGCAGCAGCTTTGTGTACTTCAGAACTTATTTATTTGAAAGGACTTTGTAATGAATTTAGTGAGTGCAGTGCAGTGTTATGTTGTGACAATAAAAGTGCAATTAAAATGATGTCAACTTATGAGAACACTAAAAGATCTAAACATATTGATGTGAAGTATCATTTTATAAAAGACATTATAGGACAAAGAAAAATTACTGTGAACTATGTGAAAACAAGTGATAATATTGCTGACATTTTAACGAAAGCCTTACAGAGTGTTAAATTTAAGTATTTTCGTGAAAAACTATTAATGTAAGAAATAATTGTTGCATAACAAATGTATGTGAAGTTAGGTTAGTAATATTTTGAGGTTATATGTATGTTTACATTTTGTAAATGACAGATGAGAGATGACAATTGAATGACGTTTCTGAAAATGTAATTGACAGTTTCAATGTTACCATACTATTATTTGTAATTACTACCAGTGTAACAGTAATTAGCAATTTTAAGTTTTTTTTGAAAATAAGTTTTAAAGATAAAATTAAAATTGAAGGGGGGTGTTAGAATCCAGAGCCCTTAAAATACGCACTTTAAGTATTAAAAAGAAAAAGTCTCTCTCTCTGTCCCATGGTGTCGATGTACGAACAAAAGCTACGAATAAAATATTTCATTTGGCAATTTGAGTTCTCTGATTTACCTTAAATTAACAATATATGATCCATTTATTTAACCAAAATATAGCTGGATTTCAAGGCACAGGTCAGACAGAAGCGCCGGCTTGTTTTGTGAATGGCACCAGCCAATCAAGTGTTTGATTTAGATCTGACAACATATCTTCCTCTGAAGACGAAGACTTTGGTGCAACTGGCCAATTTGCAAAGAAGTTATTGAGAGTGTGGAAAGCTTGACCTAGACAAGAGTACAAGTTATTCACCGGTCGGGCGCGGCGGTGCGCCCGAAGCGCGTCCGCGTCGTGATCGCAGCGTGGCTTCTCGACGCTTGTTCAATGTTCTTTCATATAATATATTCGAAGAGGGACGGGCGCAAAACAGATAGAAACATGCAGTGCGCCAGTGGCGTTACAGGAGTGCATACACCTGAAGAATACATACTGAAGTAGACTTGAGTTGAAGATTTCACCTTTTGTATAGCACTAGCGACCCGCCCCGGCTTCGCACGGGTGCAATGCTGATACTAAATGTACTACAGAAGGTCTTTGCGCTTTGTCCTATCCAGTCCTTCCCCAGTTATAGGCACACGCCGCCGGCTCCGCGGCCGGTACCGCCACAGCCGTTATGTCCCTGCATTTTAAATGTGTAATATCTTCTAAACTATTCATTTAAATTACATGCTGTGAAGGGCCATATTGATCTATATTAAATGCGCAATGTATTTATTTAATGTACTTAATTGGATAAGGATTAATTCTGTATTGCTTAAAATCGCTTCGTAAATAAGGCATTATTTCTTATAAAAAGCAAAGGATAAAATAACGGTTATTGTGTGTTACCACTAAGAGATAGACATATACCATCGCGTACTTTTTTGTAGACCATTTTAAGGTGAACAATACTGTACTACATTATTTTGATCTATCTCGTTGGGTTCAGCCAGCGTTTGCAATGAAAGAGCAAAAAAATGTGTTTATTTACGACATCACATTAGAAACCTCTAAATTATCAGTGTTTTTCTACTATGTTATGCATATATTATACATATAAACTTTCCAGTTGAATCACTCTATCTATTAAAAAAAACCGCATCATAATCCGTTGCGTAGTTTCAAAGATTTAAGCATACAAAGGGACATAGGGACAGAGAAAGCGACTTTGTTTTATACTATGTAGTGATACTGAGAATCTCTTAACTCAGGGGGTTCCCAAGTTGTGCGGCGCGGCGGAGGGCCCTGGTGCGTAATTTAAAGCAATTTTAACGTTCTCTCGAAATCGACTTGCTAGCTAGGGCGTCGCAACAAACTACTAAAACTTTAAGTGCTCTGCGGGCAAAAATTTGGGAACCCATATGTTAATCAGTAGGTACCTGGGCGACATAGTTTGATTAAAACGGTGATGCGTTGCGTCACCACTATGCTTATCACAGAGCACTATGCTAGTGCCATCTCTTGTCGTGTAGGTAATATTGCCATTTGCTAACAGATGACATTATTTGGTACTGGCTGGCCGGGCAAACTTCGTACCGCATCAGAATCAATCAGTTGCCAGTCTATTCTCGTGATATCAAAAAGCGGAATGGAACGCCATACAATGCTCTTCTATTTTTTTGACATGAATGTCTTTAAAATTTCTTCCATAGGGAGGCAATGATAACAAAATCAGGGGAATATTGAATGGTGTTTTTTCTTATTTTTTCGGATGTTTTAGCAGTTATTCGTTGAGGAGACAACTGATTTTTATAGTTTTTGAGTAATTTGGAATACAAAAAAAAATCGCTTCACCCGTTCTTGTGTCGTAGATGGTGTAACTAATACGACTTTGTTTTATATACCTATATAGATTTGAAATACTGGCAGAGCATTTTGCAATCAATCTGCGTAACAGTAGCAACAGTTTAAATAGAGTGGCAGATTGTTTGCAACATAGAATAAACATCCTATTTTGACTTCCAATGCTTTCTGGAATCTGAAGTTCATTTGTTAAAAAATAATCAAGTATCGTTCGTTAGCTATTTGAAGAAATAAATTTGAGAATGAACGGAATAAACTTTTTAATTGAAAATATCTCGGTTGAGTTTTGGGGTGTAAGTGGTTCATCAACATCTTTGAACTAAAGCCAACTTCACCTGCACGCGGTGCACCCTGCTGACTGACAAACGAAGCTCTGGCGAAAAGAGAGGTAGGGAGCGTAATTGTAAGCTACCCGACTGGGGAATGTACCTCCACCTCACAGAATACCGCAGCCAAATAACGGTTCCTTGAGGGCTGTTGTGTTCCTGCGAGTGAGTGAGGTCACCAGAAAGGAAGGAGATGCTGCGATGGCAGCGTGGGTGGCAGGCGGGCCGTATGCTTGTCTGCCACCAAACGTAGTATCACAGAATAATATACTCTAAAAAAAAAATAAAAAAAAGTATAGCTATTTGAAGATATAAATTTGAGAATGAACGGAATAAACTTTTTTATTGAAAATATCTGGGTTGAGGTGCTTACTGTTTAACGTCAGTGAGCCATGTTATTATGACTTTTTGACTTCCGAATTCTTGCTTTTAAATATGCTTTCGACTTAATATAAGTTGTTTTTTAATCTGTAGGATATGTACTAATAATCAAGGTTGTTAATAAAAAACAAAAAAATAGGAGTTATACCTTTCCAACTAAATTTATTGCAGATTACAGAAGAATTTACTATAACAAGAGCTTCACTTTAAAACCAGTTTCATTCATAGACATAAATTATAAGTAGGAATATTATAATGTTGCGTCTAACACTCCGCCCATTTTTGTACTTGTTCCTTAGTGGTACTTGTAGCTCCTGTGGTGCTCTGAAAAATAAAAATGGTCTTTACCATTTCAGTACAAAAAAAATGCTTAACAAAATTATCTCTCAGAGATAGTTTTTGTTAATTTTGTTTGAAGTTAATTGAAATTAAGAGGGAGTTTACGCAATATATGTATATTAGCTATTTGAAAAATAAATTGTAGGTTGTAAACTTGTGATTATGAAGTAAATTATGCTCTTTATCTTAAGACAATGTTGTAAAACATATTGCTTTCTTGATGGATTACGATTTTGACAAATAGCGGCGGTGCAAGCGTACACCATATCATCATCATCAACAAAAGTAACAGTACGGGTTCACTACTCGAGAACCTTTTCTTCCCAGCAGTTGTCAGTTCTACCAGCTGTGGCCAGCCCACAGCCACTTCTGATTGCTTATCCTTTGAGTTGAGTCGTTTACTTAGTTTACTGCAACTTCTTAATTTCAGATCCTCTCAAGCAGAGAGACCCCAAGTAGAGCTCTCTCACTCACTCGCTGAGTAATGAGCTGGTAATGCCCAAACAGTACAACATATACCATGATAATCATACATAACCCTCCCGGAAGAAATTTACTACATAGTTCAAAATGTTAATATTATAAATTATAAACAATATTAAAAAATGAAATTTTGTTTTGAAACTGTCAAAAATTTTCATTCTTACAATATTTTGCATTGTATGTTAGTGTCTACAAAAAAAAAAAATGCAATAAATGATTATTTTGAAAAATATTTAGATGTATATCAGAATAGAAGACAAATAAGACAATGACAATGACAATGTCCTGTTAGAAGACAAAGCTTGTGTTATAGAATAAATGAGATCAGTTAGTTGGTTGACAATGAAGAAGGTATTCTCAAATTAGTAGTTGGCCTGTGGGTGACTTAATTGCTGTTTTCTTTTATTTATCATAATTATATGATCCTTCTACTTCATTGCCAACCTAGAAAAACAATCTAGCAATGTCACTTACTCATTTTGCCATAGTTGATCGCATAGAAGAAGGTCATTGAGCCAACCAGCAGCTGAAAGAAGGGAGCCATGCCCACCTTCTTAGGTTGCACATACTTGTGTTGCCACCTCCACCAGGCTGAAAACAACAAACACAATCACAATAAACGTACATTATAATATAATTATAATATAATGTACATTTATTGTGATTCACCAGTATCATCAGTAAATGTTTCAAATAATATCTAAAATGATTTAAGTGATATTTAGAAATATAATATCACTTAAATCATTTTAGATATTATTTGAAACATTTACTGATTTATTGCCAAGCGTACACCACATGGCAAGCCATAATACTTGTAATGTTTACACAGCACTAATGCTGAGCGATTGCCAAATTAGCATCATAAATGAGTTACATATTATGTAAGGTTACATTTAAAATGTTGTATTTTACATATAACCTTACATACTCAGTATTATTTCCTCATATTGTGATGTTAATTAATTATATATTATTTCTTCCTTTATTGTGATAGTAAAAATCAAATATGCAATGACAGGTATGTAAATATGAACTCTTTCTGTGCCAGTAATTGGAAAACAATACATTACAGATAGGCTGTTGATAGTATGCACCTCTGTACTTCATTGTATATTCATACCTACACAATTGTATAGAAGTGCATGAATATACACTCCCGGACACATCAATCGACCCAAAATTTCATATGGAAGAGGTGTCTTCAGTGGAAATTTTTGACGTTATCTAATTTAATGTATTGTAAAGTGTCGTTTGAAAGTCACAAAAGTCAGTATTTAAGCACTCTCCTACACCCAAAGTCAGGGACTGGGAGTTGCCGTGATAATCTTATACTGTTCCAGGCTGCTCAAATACATTCACAGTAAATAAGTGATCTCAGAGCTACCAAACATCTGCGTGTTCGAACCCGCACTTCCGATGTGCCTTACCATACGAAATTCTTTACAATGCATTAAATTTTTTAAGATAAAAGGTCTTGTAACCATCTCTTCAATATGAAGTTTTGTAGGGTGGGCCGCTAGATGTGTCCGGTTTAAGAAACAAGGAGGTACATCAGGAAAGTATAAGAGAGCGTAAACAAGTCTTCAAAACTTGCAGGTATTAACTATAACCTCAAATGAAATATATATTGCACTTTGTCTAATAGTTACCTCGGCTGCATGCTCCCATTAGGGCCGAGGGAGACTTGTTCCTGCGAGCCAGCCATGATCCTACCTCGTTCAGTTTCACCTGTCCAAATGGAGTATCAGCTGCAAAGGCAAGAAAATTACATAACTTCTGTACATGAAAATAATGGACTTCATAATTTACTCAAACACTTACGTTTTCCATAAAAACGAGCGGGGTCATAAGGGCCATGGACAGATGGATTGTATTCTTTAGGATAGTCACCAAAAGCCATGATTATTTTAATTTCGCAGAAACTAAATGGTATTCAGAAAATCCCAAGTGCAACATCTACTAACTGACATCTATCTACCGTGTCAATTTGACAACATTGACAGCTAGCTTGCCGTCACTGCTGTCAGCCAGTTTAGCGTGTTTATCGCCAAATTAATATATTACAATTAGGGTAACAAACAAACAAGCAACGACCCGCCTTGTGGAAAGCAGTCATCTCAGTCTATGAGCTATACTAGAGGGATGCGATAAAATTCGTTATTTTTTATTACATACGGGCCTCACCCCACTGGGCGGCCCCAAAATTTTTACACCAAAAGTCCAGGGGAGCTGCCATTGATTTGTGCTTTTTTAATTTGTTTTGTTGTAATATTTTTACTTCTTGGGATGAATGATTCGTGAGAAAAAGTAGTGCCACTATGTACAAATTTTAATGATGATGGGCTGCATAGTTAATGCGTGAAGAAATAAATTAGGTTCCTTTTGACGTGAATGAAGTACAAATGATTATAAACTTTAATTTTTCTCGTGGGAATAAGATGCTTTTCCGGAGTAAAGAGTAGCCTATGTCACTCTCCAGGTATTAAACTATCTCTACAAATAAGTCATGTCGATCTGTTTGTTACTTTCGACATGAAATAAGGACAAACAAACACACTTTCTCATCTATAAATATGGAAGTATGGATATCCTCTCCAGATAAGTCCTATTATTCAGAGTCGTAATAACTAAATGATTAATAATTAAATTTCAATGACTGTTGCACTATGGTAGTCGATTTAGTCTATGATTATACCAGTGCTACCATCATAGGGTATTTCCCATTAAATTAAGGGTATTGTTGCAGGTAAATAAACAAATTCTTTAAAAGTCCATATCATCACAGGTTAAACTTCCTCTAATATTTTATTTATTTAACTAATGTAAATAATCATCCGACCTGCTTAATAGTAAGCAGTCAATGCAGCACATGGACGCTTGTAACACCAGAAGTATTACTCCGCGTTGCCTGGGAGTTCATTCCATGACTTGAGAGTTCGAGGTAGAAAACTCCTCTGGAATGTGAGAATGACTTCCTTGCCTATGGCGAACGGTGTGACTTTAGAAAAAGATCGCAGGCATCTGAGGCATCGTATCAAACAATTGCTCTGTACGCATAGAACCGCCTGTGTGCTTGAAATCTATACGAATAGTATTTTTTTAAATTTAATTTGTTTTTGTGTTTAGGGAAAAAGTATGTAACTAATATTATTTTTACAAAATTTTTACGAGAAGCTAGGGAAAAATGGAATCTGATGGTTGCAACACTCGATTATACAGCAAATTTCGCTGACTGACTAGATAATTTGAGTGTGGTTTCGATTTTTTTTGTAATAAAAACAAAGATTAAGTATAAAAAATGGTTTTGGAAAGTACTATGATTTGTGTAGACAATAGTGATTACATGAGAAATGGAGATTTCCTTCCAACAAGACTACAAGCACAGCAAGACGCTGTTAATTTGGTATGTCATTCCAAAACACGTTCAAATCCTGAAAATAATGTTGGTTTGCTGACTCTAGCTAATGTAGAAGTCTTGGCTACGTTGACTAGTGATGTTGGTCGCATACTGTCGAAACTACATCGCGTCCAGCCGAATGGGGACATTAACCTGTTAACTGGAATAAGAATCGCTCATCTAGCGCTCAAGCATCGCCAAGGAAAAAACCATAAAATGCGTATTGTGGTCTTTGTGGGTTCCCCTGTAAACACAGATGAGAAGGAACTCGTCAAACTCGCCAAACGGCTCAAGAAAGAAAAGGTTAATTGTGATGTAGTGTCATTCGGTGAAGATTCTGACAACAATCCTTTATTGACCTCCTTTGTTAATACTTTGAATGGCAAGGACAATACAACCGGTGGAAGTCATCTCGTCTCCGTCCCTGCAGGTGGCTGCGTCGTTCTTTCCGAGGCACTGATCTCTAGTCCATTGATTGGTGGTGATGGTGCCGGACCATCTGGTTCAGGTTTATCGCCATTTGAGTTTGGTGTAGATCCTAATGAAGACCCAGAGCTAGCTCTAGCTCTTCGTGTGTCGATGGAGGAGCAAAGACAGCGTCAAGAGGAAGAGTCTCGTCGTCAACAGGCCAATACAGAAGGAGAAGCTGGAAAGCCTGGAGAGACGCAGAACAGCGGAATGGAAAGAGCTCTCGCTATGTCACTCGGTCGTGAAGCTATGGAGCTCTCTGAAGAAGAACAGATTGCCCTCGCTATGCAAATGAGCATGCAGCAGGATGCTCCACAAACTGAAGAAAGCATGGATGTGTCTGAAGAATATGCAGAAGTGATGAATGACCCAGCATTCCTTCAGAGTGTACTAGAAAACCTCCCAGGAGTAGACCCCCAGAGTGAGGCTATCAGGAATGCCATGTCTACCATCAAGAAAGATAAAGATGAGAAAGAGGACAAGGATCAGAAAGAGAAGGATGGCAAAGAAGGGTCAAGTTCAAGTGACAAATGAAGATCGCAACATCTTTTTCAATTTTTTTAATTTATACATAATGCTCGTAAACTTCATCATTAAACACAATGGCGCAGTGTAAATTAATATAGATGATTTATTTCAATAAATAAACTTTATTTCCATGAGATCCAGTTTAATCCCTCGATCTTGTCATATTCTGTAAACAAACATATGTTTCTTTAGTTAATTATAAAATAAAAATATTGTTTAAACATGATGATATATATTATTTGATAATTATAAACATACTGGAATCATTAAAAAATCCTTTACTTTGGTATTTTTGCCTCGTTTCTTTCAATTTGTGTTGTCTCTGTTCATCATCAAGAGGGTTTGGTCTTTTTGGAGGTGGGGAATGTGCAGACTTTCTTTTCACTAAAATAACAAAAAAAAATCAATATGAAAATCTTTGCCGTAAATAGAAACTTGTGATCCTAGACCTACCTTCATCTTTTAGTTTCTCCTGGGACTGTTTATGTAATAGTAGATAGGAGCTCTTTATGTCTTCTAATTGCGGCTTGTAGCTTTTGTTACTGTATATGCCAGCTGGAAAGATAATGAAAATATTCCATCAGCAGGAAATTCATTCTTTTCCATTAGAACCTAAATGACTACCACTACGTCATCGTCGAGGGCAGCGCTCCACCAATCAACGCACCAACCCCCCACCACCCTTTCCAGTCGGGCGGCGCGCGCATTGGCGCGCAGTGTCCGGCGCGAGAAACAAAGGGTGGACGTGTCTGGACATTCGCCCTGATGAAGGTCTTCTTTTGAGATCGAAACTAGTCTGCTTTCCCGACAAAAAGACGTGAGTGACCCGGATAATTTATTTAATTAATTTACCTAAATGGTTGTCTATTAAAGCGCAACAGGATTCTAAGGGATTTTGATCTATGAACTCAATTTATGGAATGAACTCTTCTCTATTTTTTCCTGGCGTTCTTCAAGATAGGTATGAGTTTTTGCACAGTCGACGAAGCATGAGAGACATCTTTGTGTTGCAAACATCCATAGACTGTATTGACTGCTTACCACAAGGCAGGCGGTATGCTTATTTGTCACTCTTGTGTTTTTATAAAGAAAAGATCACTTTTATTATCCACACAAGAGGAGGAATGGTTATAAATGCTTCTATTTTATATTAATGAATATGGTGTCCAAGTAGAACCACTTAGTCGCCGATTAGCGTAATAATTAATCCTTACAACATGGTCTGCCAACGGCACAAGTTGTGACAGGGTTCTTTTTGCAAAGCGGTTGTTTCAGCCTGTCGATGACGATGTCGGGGAGCGGGGCGAATGGTTTCCTCATTGGCTTCTTGTCTCTGAGTGGGTACCGATCCATGGTTAATGGATCTGGAAATAATAAAGCTGCAATTACATCAACCGCATCTCACGTTAAAACCACAGTATAAGTAATAGTGCTACGTATAGTATGACCACCCCAGCCGCTCTTTCGTATCAACATCTCGTATCACCTCCCCTCTGAGACAAATCTGGAACAGTTTCTATGGCGTCGCACGCACACACACTCTGCACAGACATCATTGTTTATGTAGTAGTAAACGACGTGATATTTGTATGGAGTGGTCGGGTTGTGTTAAAACTAAAGTATAAGTAGACTAGGTTCCGCCCGCGACTTCGTAAATGTGTAGGTAAGTATATCGATATCCTGTTGGAATTTTCGAAAATCCTTTCTTAGCAGATGTCGATATTCTATTATTACGTAGACATCTGCTAAGAAAGGATTTTACTTGGCATACCAAGTACTTATGCCAAGTAAAATCCTTTAACTTAACTGTAACCACTTCACATCAGGCGGGCCGTATGCTTGTCTGCCACCCGACGCAGTATAAAAAAAAAACCCTGGAGCTCTACAGACTGAACTGAATATGTTTGTAAATAACTAAAACGTGAGAACTATTTTTCGAAACAAAATATTCGATGGTAATCGGCTTCCGCGGTAGGGCCCCTGATCCGTCCAGTGGTTTCAGCTGTGCGTTGATAGATCAGTCAGTAACAGTCGCGTTTTATAGCTACACAAAAAAAACCAGTTTACGGCCTGCCGGGTATGAAATAAGATTAACATTTTTTTAAAATTAACAATGTCGCCCGGGGCCCCGTATCATTGATACAGCGCGGCGGTAGCGACGCCCCTGATTCCGACAGTCAAGCTGGACATGTCGTTACTTCTCTTTCACTATCGTCAGCGTGCACCACGTGCAGGTGAGGTTGACTTTGAAGGAACTTCTCTCAGACGCTTGCAACGTAAGACTAGCGTGTTGCTTTCCTCTCTAAAATGCATGCCTTATTATTAGAACTAGTAAGACAGTGGATATTTTTACGTTTTGCAACATTCTTAAATGTACGATAATTTTTTGAAACAAACGTAAAGCTCTCAAATTGCAGCCCAGTCCCCGAAGTTGAAGGCAAGTCCAATCAGTCTCGAAGAGTTTTCTCAAGAAGCCCCGTCGCCGGAACTGGCACTTAAATTCACATTCAAGAAGTGATGAAAGTGTATCTAAGCTCTGCGGATTTAGAGTAGTAATTATTTATACATGTTCTTATATTTTATTTGTATGACGTTTCTAAGTGCTTTATAAAGTCCAAGGAATAAAGATATTTTGATTTGATTTGATTTGAGTGATTCTACCTCTTCCGTACAAACCGTACTATCGAGCTGACCATATTTTGCATACTTTCCCTCATCCCTGTTTTACGAGCAGAGTTATTCAATTTCATGAACCAAGCTACAACAAACATTTAATGTAGCGTAATTAAGCTTCTCACTCGTAGACCGCATCCCGAATAAAACGATCTGGAAGCGCACTGGAGTTACAGAACAGATATCGCCTTAGTAGTGCCCACTATCCATGCTGAAGTGGAGATCGGCAGGCCACATGAGTAGGAGGGATGATGGCCGCTGGGCGCGTAAGACTGAGAAGTGGTGACCAAGAAGCAGTCGGAATTGTAGGGCAACCAAATGTAGGTGGACTGACGACATGGTAGCCAAAATAAGGTCGGTGTGGAAAACCCACGAAGAGGCCTTTACCTACCGCACCCCGACCACTCAATACAAATGTCGCGTCGGTAAATAATACATAAACAATGACGTCTGTGCAGAGCGTGAATAATAAGCGTGTGTGCGTGCGGCGCCATACAAACTGTTTCCGTCTCAGAGGGGAAGTGAGGTCGACACGAAAGCGGCAGGGAGTATGAGGAGTGGCCATACTGTACGTACTATCATTTATACTGTGCCTATACCTAACAACGGGGTACAACAGGCAGAAAAATGAAGGAAAAGTATTTACCTTCTGTAGTTTTATTCCGAATTGGTGATTGAACTCTACCTGGAGTTCTTACGGGTGCAATGCGTGTATCTAGAAATTTAAGTAATTTGTACGATAATTCGGCTACGACTACGACGGGAGGACCGGTAGTTCGGTGGCAAACAATAGATATTTAATACCAAGAGTTCGATACCCTCACCACAAGACAAACACGTTCACGTTTGTCTTGTCAGGATGTTTTTATGTGTACTGGTATTTACGTAAAACAAGAATATATAAAGAAAAACATTTTTTAAATAAACAAAAGTTTTTAAAAAGGAATAAAAAATCCTTGTAAATAAAAAGAAAATAAAAAATAAAAAACTAATTTCTTACTGCAGTGTTTCGCTCATCAATCCCTTTCAAACGAAAGAACAAGACAGAAAAAATCCATATCATAGGATCGAAGCATAGGAGTGAAAATGATAATGCCATCAAAAACATAACATCAAAAAAAAACCAAGTCTCGCAACTCAGTTCTTCTAACGTAAAAAGTTGTGAGATTCATGTAATACCAAGTCGGTTAAATTATTCAGTCCCTAAATAATTGACCTGTTTTAAGTTACATACATAATTAGCTAACCATATCAATATTATAAATGTTTATGTTTTAAATAAACAGATTGACTTGGCAATCGAAAAACATTGGCCTAAAGTTCTACCGTACAAATGATTGTCTAGACTTCTAGAGTGATGTTTTGGTTATTTTAAAAGAATATTAGACTAGGGCTGAAGCCTTCGAAAATGGTACTTGATTCTTATACCGTAATGTTTCGGCACTATAAACCGATACTTATGTACTTATTTTGTGCTCCCGATGAGTATTAGTATTGTTATGCAGACTCTACATCTGTGCCGCGAAGCTCCGCGAACACGCGTAAACGTAAAAGTGGATGGTTATCTCTAGGTTCACGGGCGTTCACGCCTCAACATCGACTCCGATCGGAGTCGGTATTTTGTCCCGCGACAAAGGCGGCGGCGTGAACGAAGCGCGAACGTTCGCGCGGTGGTCACGCGTACACATCCACATTCACGGCGCGGCGCCAGTTTACTCCTGACTACTGATGCGTACAAGTCATTACAATTTCAGTCATCCACCATCTTCTTCTTCTCCAACGATTTCTAATTATTTTCTTATTTTTTTATGGACAAATAATTATATGTTGCTACAGCAAACAAACTTATTACATCTGCAGCTTCCACGTCCATTTCGCGGCAGGATTCACTCACGAATGTGTGAACCGTGAATGTAGAGGGGCACAAGATCTGCCGTGAAATCCTGGCGCGAATTCACGGCATAATTTCACGGCACTGATGTAGGCCCGCATTAGGATAAGACGGTTTTTCATCAATCGGAAGGTATAATACCGACGGATAGTACACACCTTCTCTATAGTCCATAGACCTTGTTTGTCTGGTTGGACTCTTGTCGTATCTAGTTAAAGATGTTGGTCTCACAGCTGAAACATACAATTTAACAGTAGATACAATATCAGCAAATTAAGGTGCCCTTAATTTTCCAAGAATCCAAGTTAGGGTAGACTGGGTACGGTTGAAACATTTTAGCATTTATCATGTATAGCATCGGGATTTGTTAAGCGAGCGATGTCGGAAATATACTAAATAAAAGACCTTATATCTGTCTACTACAGGGCAATGTTATTTAAGATCACTGTATAGTATTTTCTGTATAAAATCAAATTTAAAAAAAATTGTCATTTGTTTGAACCGTCCCCATCCCAGGGTCGGTTGAAACAGTGTCTGGGGTCAATTGAAACACATGCAAATAATACAAAATATAACCAATTATCATGTTTTATTAATCTTCTAATAACATTTTTCGAATGGTAATGGCACATTTGACTATCACAAATATTTTTATGAAGAAATATTTAAGTCTTTGGCTATATTTATAATCTAACATTATTTTTAATCAGCCTTCAAAGTTTTATATTAAGTACAACTCAAACTAAATAATAATCAGATGTTGGTAGCGATAATATTTTTGAAATAAAGTTACCAAGCAAACATGCTATTATATTTCTCAACTATCAACACTTTTAATTATAAACTATCAAAACAAAGACATTAACTTTATCAATGAAAATTAAAATTAAAATTTTAAACAAAACTACTTCAATCGTTACGAGATCATTCGGAGTCACAGTTGTGGCAAACATAAGTAAGGCTACCTTTCGTGCACTCTTCATGCGCCCACATTTTACATACTATACATTGTATCCATTTTTCCCTCGGTCTGCTTTCTGAATATGCTGACATACAAACAACACAGTAGCACTCTTCTTCTTCTGATGATGATTCTTGTCGCGTGTTAGTTTTTTTCTTGTTTGTAGTATTTCTTTTAGTCTTTCTTCCATCTAATCTTTTCTGAACTTGCTTAGCTTTGGTTCGTTCCATTCTGATCTCATATTCTCTTCTTATCTCTTCTTTTTCAGGTGTGTCTGTGTATATTGTAGATTTCTGCACATCTAATTAAATATTTAGATAACTCACGCTCTCGTTCCTGGGTAAACACACGATTGTGGGCCTTATATCCCATTTCTTGATTTTCATCGTTACCAGCCGCATCTCGTTTACGTATATATCTGAACAGGGAACAGTGGTTCAGTCCATTATTTTCTGCCGCTGTTCTTAACGAAGATCCCGCTTTCACATCTTCATAGGCTTGTTTGTACGTTAATAAGTCGGTTCGACCTTTCGTAGTCTTTCTTTGGCGTACTCTTGGCATCTAAAAATCAATAAAGTTTAATTAATAAACTGTTTCAACCGTACCCACAAATAATGTTTCAACTGTCCCCACCCCCCCATCTTAGTATAAAACGGTTCACAATAAGAATAATAGTAAATTAAAATAAAAACTTATCATACTACAATATTGTACAAACTTCAATTCAACTGTAACAGAACTCTCAATCATCTAACTATAAACGAAATCTTAATAATTGCAAAAATGTAGGTACAAAAATACTTACTTTTCCGTCAAAAAACACAATGGGGCCTCCTACAGACAAACACAGCGCCCGAAGAGCGACGCAATACTAAAATTCAAGTTTCGACTTGTCGCCCGCTACGTACTCCCCTTGTACCCTTCACCTCATCACGCACCATTCACGAGATATTCACTTTGTTTCAACCGTCCACCGTTTCAACCGTACCCAGTCTACCCTATATAAACAGGCGCTTGCGCACTGAGAATTATTTCGTGGCATAGTTATGTACTTAATCCATACTTCCCGAAATCCCGAAACCCTGAATATGTATATAAATAATAATTATTTAAAAAGTTTTTGTGTTATCAAAAAATAGCCGAATTTCATCTGCAACGATGGACTGCTATGCCTTGTCTAGTAGTGTAATACCTACTTAATAGGTATGTGGCGCCACACTGACTCCCACAGTAAAATATAAAGTGCAAAAATTCGTCAGCAACACAAACCTTCCTGGTTTGTGTTGCTGACGAATTTTTCCGAAATCAACTAAATGTTTTTAAAAAATCGGACAAGTGCGAGTCGGACTCGCCCACCGAGGTTTCCGCACGTAGAATCATTATAAATTTGATATTTTTCATTATAAATTTCTTATTTATAATGAAAAATATCAAATTTATAATGCCTCGGAAAAAAATAATAAAATTTATTTTGCAATGTGCACAATTATTAGCTTCAATTTGAAATTACGAAAAATATATAGACCCCCTATTTTTTAAGATTTAATTACAAATGTACAGTTTTGAAATTTATTCTTATACTTGTAGTCTATAACGATGTTACTTGCCAAATTTAATAGTTCTAGGTCAACGGGAAGTACCTTAGCAGTTTTGATTTCCTTGAGAATGTGTCGAAATATGCATTTTTTGCTGAATAAACGGCCGTATCTTTTTTTTTACGTAAACTTCGCAGTTTGATTTTTTACAACTTCATGGGACCGTAGACCTGAGTATACAGTTCAAATTTCAGCTTGATACCTCCACGCATTCTCGGCATAGAGGATCTTGACAGACAGACGGACAACAAAGTGATCTTATAAGGGTTCCGTTTTTCCTATTGAGGTACGGAACCCCAATAATAATAATAAATCTTTTTTCTACTCCTATATAGCTGTTCTAAGCAACTGTTCATGTGTACCATGGTAGAACTTACGTCTGCAGGGCGGTGAGGGTTTCTCCATCGCACTCTTAGTGTCCGGTTTGACATTGCGAGTAGTTATCGAGCCGCGCAACTTGTTCCCAGTTGCAGGCGCATTATTAGCTGTCCAAAACAAAACACCAACAGCGATTATTGTATACAGTAGCAGCCATCCGGAGGGATACACGCAGTACGAGATGTGCGCCACGCGCCACAATATCAAATGGATTTGAACACAGATGGCGATTTCTACATAAGTTACGTTTACTGAAACCAAAGAGGGTTTTGTTAAACTCAAAGTTTCTTTAATCATCCCACCAATGTAATAATCCCACTGTTGCGTTACGGTTCTCCCCTTAATCGAATGGATTTAGAGCATACTCCACCACGCTGCTCAACTGCGGGCGGAGGCCAGTGTTTTCAAGCCGCCCTGACTTGGCTTAACGACTGTCATCTAATGACAACAGCCGGGACCGACGGCTTAACGTGCCCACCGAAGCACTGAGGAGCTCGAGATAAATAAACCCATCCATAGACAGGCTGCGGTCGACGTTGATTGACTTGCGTGTTCGAGACTGACACGCGCAACCACGCTATCGAGCTCCTCATTTGTACATCGGCTTGGAATATACGGGATGCAAAACAACCTACTGCCCCCCTTACCACCAACTCTTATTGCGATTCAATAACTGAATAGATTGCTTATTCATACCAATGAATAAGCGACTCTATTCTCATGTTGAAATAAAGTCGCTTATTCATTGGTATGAATATGCATTCAGTTATTGAATCGCAATAAGAGTTGGTGGTAACTGGTAAGGAGGCTGTATTTCCTTTAGAAGCACGCGCAGTATACAAAATCCAGCAACCTTTACTATGGATACCATTATCAAATCGCGAAAAAATATTGTACTTCCTTCCTTTTGTCGATTTATTGTAATATGTATATATCTACCATTATACATTGTATTCTTTTATTGTTACTTTATATTCATAATAGGTATATATATCAATTGAAAATGGAACAATATACATGACGAAATTGTATAAAAGAAAATTTTATAAAAATGGAAGAATTTTAATTAATTAAAAAAATGTTTTAAAATAATACTTGAATTTCATATTATTTAGTAATTTTGGTAGGTATATAACAAAGCGGCTGGATGTGGAAGGCGGAGGAACGTATTTGGTGGAAAGTATTACTTAGGGAAACTCTTATTCACCAGTGGGTAGATACAGGCTGGTGAAGATGATGATGATAGTATAGTACACAGGATACTGCATTATTATTTTTACTGTTTTTTTTTATACTACGTCGTGTGGCAAACAAGCATACCTGATGTGAAGCGGTTACCGTAACCGTATTAACGGTCGCAACATAATTTATCACTTGCGCGCCGCCACCCCCGCTGCCAACGCAGCATCTCTTTCTTTTCTGGTGACCTCACTCACTCGCAGGAACACAACAACCCTCAAGGGAATTGTTATTTGGCTGCGGTATTCTGTGAGGTGGAGGTACATTCCCCAGTCGGGTAGCTTACAATTACGTTCCCTACCTCTCTTTTCGCCAGAGCTTCGTTTGTCAGTCAGCACGGAGCACCACGTGCAGGTGAAGTTGGCTTTGGTTCAAAGATGTTGATAAACCACTTACACCCCAAAATCCAGCATATTATTAATGAAATCTAACACTTACGTATTTTTTGTGTGCCGTCTACCATTTTGTAAGCGGCTGGTGAGGACGAGTCTCTGATGTTTTCCGCTTAATCAGTGTAAAAGAACTTAGTTTTAATTGAATTAAATTTGAAAAACTCATACGATTATTTTGGAGTGCTAAAATTCAAAGCAGCTGGTATCTGGACCATTTTTCCCGCCCTTAATACATTGCTAATGTAATTATGAATTTACACGTTTTCCACTGTATTGCATAAACCCATATTCATCCCATTGCTGCGATACGGGTCTCCACTCAATTCAAGTGGTTTAGAGCATGCTACAAGCCAGTATTTTCATGCCGCCTAAAACCCATTGACTTAGTTTAACGATTGCCATCAACAGCCGGGTTCGACTACTATACGTGCCCTCCAAATTATTGAAGATCTCCATTCGAAGAACTCGATACTAAAAAACCCATCCCAGACAGACTTTGATAGATATTGCTTAACTTGCGTGTACGATCAGACTGCCACACGTAACGGCGCCATCGGGCTCCTCTAATTTTTAATTACAATTTTTAATACAAGAATTATGGGAGAGTCATCACTACATAGTATAAAACAAAGTCGCTTTCTCTGTCCCTATGTCCCTTTGTATGCTTAAATCTTTGAAACTACGCAACGGATTATGATGCGGTTTTTTTTAATAGATAGAGTGATTCAACTGGAAAGTTTATATGTATAATATATGCATAACATAGTAGAAAAACACTGATAATTTAGAGGTTTCTAATGTGATGTCGTAAATAAACACATTTTTTTGCTCTTTCATTGCAAACGCTGGCTGAACCCAACGAGATAGATCAAAATAATGTAGTACAGTATTGTTCACCTTAAAATGGTCTACAAAAAAGTTCCCGATGGTATATGTCTATGTCTTAGTGGTAACACACAATAACCGTTATTTTATCCTTTGCTTTTTACAAGAAATAATGCCTTATTTACGAAGCGATTTTAAGCAATACAGAATTAATCCTTATCCAATTAAGTACCTTAAATACATTGCGCATTTAATATAGATCAATATGACCCTTCACAGCATGTAATTTAAATGAATAGTTTAGAAGATATTACACATTTAAAATGCAGGGACATAACGGCTGTGGCGGTACCGGCCGCGGAGCCGGCGGCGTGTGCCTATAACTGGGGAAGGACTGGATAGGACAAAGCGCAAAGACCTTCTGTAGTACATTTAGTATCAGCATTGCACCCGTGCGAAGCCGGGGCGGGTCGCTAGTAAATAATAAGGCACAAACTCAAACTACATGCCTCGAGCTCCGACCCTGTAGGTACCTATTCTCTTGCGGGCTTCCGTAGCCATAAATTTAGGCAAGCAATGATATTTCGAGCTACATTAATGCAGAGGAGTTTTTAAGCTATTGCATAGCTTCTATCGCGGGCCTTGAGCGCGGGGACCGAATCCAGAAATTCCGTAACGAAAAAACCTCACGCTCCCCACTCCGACGGGCAAGGAGGTGTGGCTTGAAGGCCGTGCATCGTCTAACGTCGTTTCAGTTCGGCAGTCTTCGACACGGCGTTGTGTGCGTGCGATTAAACGTATTGTACGACTCTACGAAACTCGTTTTATTTATTTAATAATAGAAAAATTTGTTTTCTTATCGGTCACCACGCTCAAAAAGTGTAACTTGAATTAATATCAAAGAAAAAGCAATACTGCATGAATAAAATAAATAAATAAAATTATAATTGCATAAGTTGATACAAAATGCTATGCAATAGCTTTACCGCGGCAGTCCCCGAGTGCCACACGTCTTTTTTTTTTGTTTCGATAGGAATAGTTATTTGTTATGCAAGGCTGCAAAGTTAATTTTTGGCGCGAGTACCTTGTATTGAAACCTGAGCAAGCGAAGGATTCTAGGATTGATCCACGAGCGAAGCGAGTGGTTCAAATATAGAATCCTGAGCGTAGCGAGGGTTTCAAAGGTACGAGACGCTAAATAACTTTGCTGCCGAGCGCATCACACAACTTTTCACCTCACTAAAGCGAGGAAAATGTTAGGTGCAAGAAAAACAGTTTTAATAAATAATCATCAATGGACTGGCTGCAGAGAATATAAACTATTACGAAACCAATGAGGTTCTATATATATGTAATTTATCTTACGAAACCTTTATTGAATAAAAATATTCGAATTTTAAAAACACTTTCCACGCTAGCGGATAAAGTGCGATTTTCCACGCAGATTTCGAATGATAAACAGAGCTTTTACGAGCTAGTGAGGTGAAATATATATTATTTGGCGCAATGTGGCATATGAATATGGTCCACCAAGTGAAAAGTTGTTGCCGCGTCATGAACGAGTCACGACGAGTGTCATGTGACTAGCGCATTGTCTTTCACGTAGACAGAGAAAATTCAAAATTAAAATAAAAAAAAATTAAACCGACTTCAGTTGGCGAGTACAGCTTATTGGTGGAATACCCCGGCAGACGCTGCTGCCCGTCTTCCGGGAGAAAAGTTATCGCGTGACACAAGATTCCTTAGTCGCCTTGTACGACATCCAGCGCAGAGCAATGGAGTGGCACGATTTTATTCTGCCGGCTACCATAGGGCAAATTTAAGGGTTTCCCTCGATTTTTCTGGGATCCCATCATAAGACCCTGACTTGGTGAATATGGAACCACCTCGCAATTACCCTTTCAAATAAAAAAAAATAATTTGACCATACGTGCTTATAAAATTTAAGGGTTTCCCTTGATTTCCCTGGCATCCCATCATCAGACCCTGACTTGGTGAATATGGAACCACCTCGCAATCATACCCTTTCAAATAAAAAAAGAATTATGAAAATCGGTTTTCAATTCGCAAAGATATCGAATAACATACATACAAAAAAAATATTCAGTCGAATTGAGAACCTCCTCCTTTTTTTGAAGTCGGTAAAATAGTTTATTTTCTCTCTCTATAATTACAATTTTACAAGTGCATACAGATAGATATTACAAATCTTTAAATCATCTTGTATCTCAGTGCACCAGTTCCCTCTCCGCGAAATGTGAATGGTACAAAGTGCCAAGAAACAGTAATACTTATAACGATAAACAGACACATTAGCTATAGACAAATTGATCTTTTCCATCGCATTCACTATATCAATGCCTTCACACAAGAAAAAGAGCAACTTACGCCATCATCATGTAAGGAAATGAGACAGATTAGGGTGTAAGTGGTTCATCAACATCTTTGAACCAAAGCCAACTTCACCTGCACGCGGTGCATCCTGCTGACTGACAAACGAAGCTCTGGCGAAAAGAGAGGTAGGGAGCGTAATTGTAAGCTACCCGACTGGGGAATGTACCTCCACCTCACAGAACACCGCAGCCAAATAACGGTTTCCTTGAGGGCTGTTGTGTTCCTGCGAGTGAGTGAGGTCACCAGAAAGGAAGGAGATGCTGCGATGGCAGCGGGGTTGACAGCGCGCGAGTGATATTTTATGTTCCGAGCGTTAATATGGCTACGGTAACCGCTTCACATCAAGCGGGCCGTTTGCTTGTCTGCCACCCGACGTAGTATAAAAAAATAAAAAGATTGATATGACTTTTTGTTTCAGTCACGTGCTGGTTGTTTCTATGGAAAGGGTCATATAAAATTGACATATCTCTCTTTATCTATCTCATGTAGGCGTCGATAAAACGTAGTCTACCTATGGCCTTTGGAGAGTTCAAGGCGTTTCAGTGTTCAACTCACCTCTGAAAGATCTGATGGGTGAGCGAACAGGAGACACTTGCTTCGCCTCAACGTTTTGTTCTGCAAAATAACAAATATATTTTAATACCGCAGCCAAATAACAATTCCCTTGAGGGTTGTTGTGTTCCTGCGAGTGAGTGAGGTCACCAGAAAGGAAGGAAGGAGATGCTGCGTTGGCAGCGGTGGTGACGGCGCGCGAGCGATATTTTATGTTGCGAGCGTTAATATGGCTACGGTAACCGCTTCACATTAGGCGGGCCGTATGCTTGTCTGCCACCCGACGTAGTATAAAAAAAAAACATTCACCTTGCTATATAATTGCTTGCGTGCTGTATATAATACACTCCTTATTAGAGCCGAATAAGTACTTCCTATCTTTGTTATCGAAAAAATATATTATGAAGCCGCGTATATACCCGTACATGGATACTTACTATTACTCAATATTTTATTGTTTCTCATGATTGTCAATCTCTTATTGAAGGGTGTCACCAACGGCTTCCCATAACCGCTCCCGCCGGTTTCTGTTATAACAACACATGATATTTAATTAGACTTTTTACCCGACTGACGAAGATACGAGGATTGTTTTTGCGAGTGTAGGCATGTATTATTGTATTATATGTACACTTTTGTATATACAAAACTTTCCGATCGACGTACTACACTTACACATCCCACTGCTGGGATGCGGGTGGGAGACCCCTCAAACGAAGGGGTTTACAGCATACTCCACCACGCTGCTCAGCTGCGGGTTGGTCGAGGCCAGTGTTTTCAACCCGCAAGGAGGAGCTCGAGATAAATAAACTCACCCATGGACAGGCTACGGTCGATGTTGCTTAACTTGCGTGATGACTGACATGTGCAACGACACCATCGAGCTCCTCAACCTCCTCATTAATAGTAATAATCTTTGAAATCAACTATTTAAATAATAAATTTAATATATGCCTGAACTATAATAGTTAGTCATTAATATGTATTAAGTAGGTATGCATCGATTGTAATTTTTATGTGTGTTTTTAAAATATAAATAAAATATTTTTATTAATTATATAGGTACCTATTATATTTTTACATATAAATATATTATACGTAAGAATATATTCTTATTATTTTTATTCTTTTTTTACAAGCATTTCAGCCAAATGTGTGATATGTGTTTCTTGTTTCTTGTCAATAAATATTGTTAAAAAAAAGTTAATGTAAATTTGACATAATTTTACGTACTTGTTAGTACATTGAATTTACCCGTAATAGTAATATAGTTCTGAATAATTTTATAAATAAATTACCATAGTGCGTGTTAGCCGAAGACTTTCCGTTGTTAGCCATGATGTTCATCACCTCCTCACCAGTGGCGGGGCGGGAGACGCTGCTCAGAGTCTTGGAGTGACCTGGAATACGTTGTTTTTAGGGTTACGTACCCAAAGGCTAAAAAGGAACCCTATTACTAAGGCTCCGCTGTCCGTCCGTCCATCCGTCCGCCTGTCACCATGCTGTATCTCATGAACCGTGACAGACAGTTGAAATTTTCACAGATGATGTATTTCTGTTGCCGCTTTAACAACAAATACTAAAAAACAGAATAAAATAAATATTTAAGGGGGCTCCCATACAACAAACGTGATTTTTTTTGCTCGTTTTTGCTCGCAATTGATAACGGTAATAGATAGACGCTTGAAATACTCACATAATATTTCGTTATATATTCACTTTAAAAATAAATAATTAAATAAAAATAAAACTAATATTTAAGGGAAGCTCCCATACAACAAACGTGATTTTTTTTTTTGTCGTTTTTATAGATAATGGTACGGAACCCTTCGTGCGTGAGTCCGACTCGCACTTGGCCGGTTTTATTTAATATATTTATCAATAAACTTACAAATAATTACCTACACCTTTTTATTGAACGTTGAAAACCTTAATTTGCTTTAGGGCTAATCCCAGTCCGGGCTGTTGTCATGTCGTTAAGCTACAACAGACGTTAATCTAAACCAGTGGCCCTTGGGCTGCTTGAAAACACTGGTATCCTCCAACCCGCAGTGGGAGACGTATCTCTGTAGTGGGATGAGTAAGTGTTGATGACTACGTACTAATGCTGAGCTAACTTACTGTCGACGACGACACGAGAGGTCGAATGCTGTGCGATGACTTTGACGCGCTCCAATCCTTTGCTCAAGTTGGAAGAGTTGCTCGTAGTGCGCCCTGGAAACACATTATTCAGAGATATTGGTAGTAAAAGAATGCCCGCGTGGGTAAATCCAATTTACTTTGAAACAAGAAAAGGGTAGGCCTGTAACCCGAATGTGGAAATGGTAAAAAAACACAAATTAAAAATCGGATCCCCTGTTGTTAAAGATGGTTTTTAATACCCGGGATGTATTTCAATTTTAATTTATATTATTTTATATTAATTGTAAATAGTTTTAAAGATGTACAAGAGCCTTGTCCACGACAGGGGTGTGCGCTATTTCCGAAGTAAGCCGACCTGCGCACACTCAGCGGCATTTACACATTTTTTAATATTTTATGAGCTCACGTGTAGCGACTGTGTCGGATTTGGCTTGTAACTTGTTGGGCGACTGGTCTTGATTTTGGTACAACAGCGACGACGACGGCGTAGAGATCTTGTTGGGCGATTTATCGCATTCCTTGCACGATAGTGTTGGTTTTCGCATGCACAACTCGATGGGCTCCAATGCTAAGGCATGTCAAAACAGTTTCGGGTAAATAAAGATTCCTGAAAACTATGAAATTGCTGTAAAGGAGCACAGATATAAATACAATGGAGCATACTTGAATTGAACTTGCACGTATCTACTTAAAAAATAATATGCCGATGACGTCACGAATTTAGCAATAGGGCCGGTGGTAGCGAAAGAGCTTCGTCCAGCGTAGGCGATTTAAAGCGAACGCGAACGAGAAGCGATCCGATGCCGTGACACGACATTTCAATACGAAGCGTTGCGAGTGCGACGACGCAGCGGCTTTGACTTAGGTTTGCGCGACACAAATCGCCCCACACTACCGCCACAGTCAACATAAGAACGCCGCACTATATCTTCTTCGAGCGAAAATATTCATACCAATGAATAAGCGATTCGACTATTCCATTTGAAATAGATTATTCATTGGTATGAATAAGCATTCTATTCAGTTATTGAATCGCAATAAGAGATGGTGCTAAGGGGGCTGATCGCGTTCGCTTCGCGCCATGACGCCCAGTGCACATCATCATGGGTCATGTAGGACACTTCAATGCATCAATTGGCTGTTGTCTTCGCGCCGCGCCGCTCCGCGTTCACATCAATATCGCGAATGCCGTGCAAGACGATTAAACTCTTGGCGTACTTATTTTAATTTCTAAGTTACATTAAATTCCCATAGAAATATTTATTTATTGCTTACATTTGGCAGCAGTTGGCTCGCGTGGCGACCCGAGGCGGTCGTGACGGGATCGTGACGGTGTGCAGGGCACGCTGCAAGGCGACCCTTAGCAAATTAATATTGATGCTTATTTATTACATAACTTAATTAAGCTCCTCCTTGCTTCGGAGGACACATTAGGCAATCGATCCCATATGTTGACATTAGATGAAAGTGATTAAGCCACGTTTGTCCAGTTAAAATGCTGGTCTCTGCCAACCTGCAGTTGATCAGCGTGGTGGAGCTCTAAACCCTTACGATTGAGGGCAGGCCCGTATCCAAAAAATGTGAGGATTAGTGAATGTGTTTTTTATACTGCATCGGGTGGCAGACAAGCATACGGCCGCTTGATGTGGAGCGGTTACCGTAGCCATATTAAGGTGAAGTGAGTCCAGGAAACACGCTTATTGAAAGAATTGTTCTATTAAACTATTTCAATTTGGTTCCTAGAAATTTAACTATGAAATCTTAAGTCCTTTCTGCAGGGCACAAAGCTATTGAAAACACGATTAATAATTTTTGGCTCGATAGAAAAAAATCGCGAACTTACTCTCTAAATTTGCACTAAATAAAAATTATAACTATTTAATACAATTTTTTTATACGGAAATTATACCAAAATTTTCATAATTTTAATTACGAGAGCAATAAGCTATTACTTTTAAAAATAAAATAATTTAAATAAAATTATTAAAAGAATAACGATTTGCGGTCGCGCACCCTCCCCGACTCTCGATCGCTCTCAACGTCAGTGCTCTAGGAGCTGCGTTCGAGGTAGGACCTGTGCCGCGCGTCCGTTCAACGCGTTGTCAATAAACACGTTGAAATAAACACAGTGTAGGAATATCAGTAAGACAACAAAACAACGATGATGATACATTTATTTTTTTACTGAGACCCGGTTTTTTTTTCTCATGCTAGATGTTTCTTTGGAAAACTTTATTATAAATCTTTCTTGGAATATCTGTAAACCCACATTGAAATTCGTTCAGTAGCGATTGAGTTTATCGCATACATGTAGGTACGCGATCATCGAAATCGGTTTGGCCGTTTAGGCGTCATAATTTTTATTTTTTATACTTCGTCGGGCCGTAAAAACATACGGCCCGCCTGATGTGAAATGGTTACCGTAGTTATAATAACGCTCGCAACTTAAAATATTGCTCGCGCACCGCCACTCCCGCTACCAACACAGCAACTCCTTCCTTTCTGGTGACCTCACTCACTCGCAGGAACACAATAACTCTCAAGGGAATTGTTATTTGGCTGCGGTATTCTGTGAGGTGGAGGTAAATTCCCCAGTCGGGTAGCTTACAATTATTCGGTAGTACTACACGGGTGTAGGTAGTCGCTTCGCTATACTGTGGCGTCTCGGCAGCGATCGCGTGCTTGTAAGCGAGTACCCCGCGCCGGCTCCTCTCAAGCCCCGCACCTCACCCCCTCGAAAACGGCCAAGCCCTGGACTCACGTCACCTTAACGCTCGCAACATAAAATATCGCTCGTGCGCCGCCACCCCCACTGCCAACGCAAAATCTCGCTTTTTCTGGTAACCTCACTCACTCGCAGGAACACAACAACCCTCAAGAGAATTGTTATTTGGCTGCGGTATTCTGTGAGGTGGAAGTACATTCCCTAGTCGGGTAGCTTACAATTACGCTCCCTACCCTACCTCTCTTTACCCAGAGTTTCGTTTGTCAGTCAGCAGGGTGCACCGCGTGCAGATGGAGTTGGCTTTGGTACAAAGATGTTGATGAACCACTTACACCCCAAAAGAAAAGGAGCTGGAAGAAATCTCTTAAAGAGATAACCTCACCTTTGAAAACTTGTCTGCCCCCTTACCACCATCTCTTATTGCGATTCAATAATTGAATAGATTGCTTATTCATACCAATGAATAAGCGACTCAATTTCATTTGAAATAATGAAATAGAGTCGCTTATTCATTGGTATGAATAAGCAATCTATTCAATTATGGAATCGCACCATCTCTTATTGCGATTCAATAATTGAATAGATTGCTTATTCATAGCAATGAATAAGCGACTCTATTTCATTATTTCATTTGAAATAATGAAATAGAGTCGCTTATTCTTATTTCATTTGAAATAATGAAATAGAGCTTATTTCATTATTTCATTTGAAATAATGAAATAGAGTCGCTTATTCTTATTTCATTTGAAATAATGAAATAGAGCTTATTTCATTATTTCATTTGAACTAATGAAATAGAGTCGCTTATTCATTGGTATGAATAAACAATCTATTCAATTATTGAATCGCAATAAGAGATGGTGGTAAAGGGGCTGTTCACTAATTTCTGTATTTGTTGCAATAAAGAACAAGAAGATTAGTTAATGTACAAATAAAAAATAGGTAAGCAGCATACTGGGTGCGATGGGCTGCGGTATCTTCGAGGGCGGGGACAAGGTGCTTCGCGGGCGTGGGCTCTGCACTCTGCCGGTCACCGTCATTCCCTTCAGCTCTTGTCTCAGTCCTGCGATGAAACATCAATTTGCTACCTACATTTTTTGCGATGTAGTCAATAAGAAGACCTAGGTCAGTTTGCTACATCGTCATTAGTTTCGTGTGGTGATACTGCTATGTAGATAGCCTAATATACCAACCTGTCAATCCTACTAATCTTTACTGCGAATTCTAGCCCACGGGGCCGAAATCGAGGTTGAGTGGAGCGAGTAGATTCTATATGTATGTTTTCCATTAATTTCAATGGAAAATGTATATGATCATCATACCTCAAGCACATGATCGATCTCAATTTTTTTTTGACACAAAGCTCAAGCATGTCGTCGTCTTTATTGTGACAAGTTTCATCCAAATCGGTTCAGTGGTTTTAGAGCCTAATTCTTCATTTTGAATTATCCCAGTCGCCCCCGCGGGGACTGCCACCGAAGGCAAATGGGCATAAAAATTCCCAGTCGCCGCCAGTGGCGACTGGGATATGCTTGCCCCCACTTCAGTTTCGCTGTACATTGCTTGCTCCATCGTAGAGATTAACAGGATTATACAAGTTAAACAATATTATGATTGTGCGAATGATCGGATGATTGTAACGTGATTTAAAATTTTAAAATAGAATTCTGTGTTAAAAAATTGGAACCAAATTTATAAAAAATATGAATAAACTTATATGACTCCTATAAGTACCTACCTAAGGATTTTGTACTTTATATTATTAAAATATTTTTTCTTAGTAATTATTATTACTTTCCTAATTCAATTTTATTATTATAATTAGACCGATTATCTATGATACAAACACCAGTTTATTTTTTTTTATATTAAAAAGTAAGAAACTTCATTTGAATGAAATCGTCTAAATAAGGCAGATTTAGAATAATTTGCCTAATCCTGTTACACACTACGATGGAGCAAGCAATGTACAGCGATACTGAAGTGGGGGCAAGGCCTTCCCAGTCTCCACCGGCGGCGACTGGGAATTTTTATTCCCATTTGCCTCCGGTGGCAGTCCCCGCGGGGGCGACTGGGAATAATTCATTCATTTCCAAAAGTGACATTTCGGCGTATATAAGCGCCCCACTCAATAAAAATTAATGTTTGTAAATTTGACCTCTATGCGTTCGTTTACCGCTCATTAATGAAACTTTGATGGTGTGTTCTGGGTATGCCGAGTAAGATTTACACAGGATTGTTTCTTCAGCGTTCACGACTTAACTACTTAACCGATTGCCATGAAATTGTGCATGATGTATAATAATGCATATTAGAAGTCCACAGTAAATAAATAAATAAATAATAAGAGTACTAGAGACACAAAATTGTATCATTAGTTCCATCAGTTATCACGGGGAATATCTTGACTTTTCTTTAATGGTACTAGAGTAGAGATACAAAGTTGCGTCACTTGTACCATCAATGGTACTAGTCAATGGTACTACTGATCCGGAGGGGATATTTTATCTCCAAAAAATGAGCTGTCCGCGAGGCATATCCAAAAGTTTGACGCGAATTAGCACTCAATCACCATACGTTATAGTTCTTTGCGTCGTGCACATATCGGCGTTGCAGGGTTATGATGCTCCTGGTATTGCAGGCGTTCGTACGGTAGCTGCTTTCCATCAGGCGGGTCCTATGCTTGTCTCATTATTTTTTTTTATAGCACTAAGGTGGTAAACCATAGTGCTATAAAAAAAAGAATGATGCTTTAATATTAATATAATGATGAGATAGATATAATGGTCCTTCGAGCCGGTTATACCGGCTCGAAGGACTTTTATTTTTATTGAGTATATTTTGGTTACATACAGGTGGACCTTTTGTGTGTCATCTATACTACGGGTATAAGAACATAAACAGTAATATCTAACTAGAGGCATTGCTCTCTCGGTATCTGGAGTGGGCGCGCTGCGGCGACGAGTGGTCTGTGCGGCAGCCGGGCGACATCCAGCGCGGTCCAGACACACCGCCGGATTTGCCTGGGATTAAAAAATAGTAGTTTATGAAACTGTTGCATAATAAGGGTTATTAAAATACGAGTGTGAGTTTATAACATGAGCCGAAGGCGAATGTTATAATAGACCACACGAGTATTTTAATACCTAATTATATGCAGTTTCATACACTACTTTATCTAATCTCATGAAATATATGATAATAATATTTTAAATACAACCATGAAGTTAATTTAACAGCTATAATTCTTACATAGAAATCCATTTGCAGATCGAACATGCGTAGTGCGCATGCGCGACGCGCGCGTTCACAGATTATGTAGAAAAATTTAGCATAGTTGCAATGTATTTGCATTGCAACCTGTTTAAAATACCTGTATCCAGGGCTGAAGCTGTATCGAAATGGCAAAAAAGTTATTGTATCGTAAAATAGTTGTCCATAGAAGAGCTGTATCGAAAAATAACTTTTTAAATTTATTTTGATAGCTTGTGCGTAAAGACTGTCATTAAGATACTGTGTTTAGTTTTTTAATGTGTAAATTTCAGTGTGAGATTAGATAAAAATATTTATCATAGTAAATTAATTAATTAAATTTCAACTCGCGTATTTTTGTCGGGCAAGCCGAATACGTGAGTGACCCATTTAATATTTGACTTAATACGATTTCTCACGAGAGTTTAAATAATATGGATTACTTATCCTGGCACGCTCTGGTATCGTGAACCTTATGTGGTCTGCATTAGGGTGCGTGCGTAAAGACTGGTTGCCTTTCCCGGCTCTCGGTAGGATGTAATAATACTGCGTAAGGTGTAAGCGAGCATTCTTTGTCTTGTGCAAGGATTCTCAGATATTATGGTAGTCCAGATTATTACTTGATTGATCAGTAGCACATCCCGCCAACGCGATACAAGTGCCGCGTCTAAGGGCGGACCCAAGAGAAGGGGGTCGTGACAATTTTGAATACAGAATCCAGTGAAACTATAGTAGTTTATGAAACTGTTGCATAATAAATAAGGGTTCTTAAAGTACAGGTGTGAGTCTACGACATGAGCCGAAGGCGAATGTGATATAGCGTCACACGAGTATATTAAGACCTAATTATGTGCAGACACTACTTTATCTAATCTCATGAACAGCTATATTTCTTACTTATAAATCCATTCGCAGATCGCGATTGCGTGGTGCGCATGCGCAAAGCGGCGCGCGGCGCCGCATTCACAGATTATGTAGAATTTTATTGCAAAGTTGCAATGCATTTGCGTTGAACAGGTGGGAATAGAGGGCCTTATATGTCACAGCTAGAAGCAGTAAAAATGTCGAATGTTTCTCTGGCGGCTAAAAAGCTAAATTACCTACACATTTTAAAGATTTTTTTAAATCTGCAATAGCCATGACAAGTGAGCTCGGATAGTCGATTTTCAAAGAATCAGTACTGAACAGTCATTTGCAAAGTTTCATATATAGCTTAAAGACTAATGAAATGGCGTGCTCGCTATTATTTAATTGTAAGCTTTCAATAGTAATATAAGGTTTATATTAATGCAACACGGTAGGGATTAAAATAAATTTCAATACCGTTTGACAGGGGCAAGCGATTTCCGTCAAAAATTCTATATGCACTTTTGCAAATCACTGTACATTCTCACTTATGACTAGGCTTACCATACGTTCAACTGTCCAACTGTTAAACTGGGATGATCCCGATTCCCGGGCTGCACAATATGGTTTTCTCGAAATCCCGATCGATTCAGTATTTTGCTACAGTTGTTGTTTCGAGCACGGGCGACGATTGTTTTTATGATTATTTATACGGGTGATAGAGTGGAAAAAAACCTTTTTTCGCATAAGGACAGATTCTCAAAAAGACAGATTCTCAAGACGACAGATTCTCAAAACGACAGCAGTACACGTGAGCGGAATAAGAGAAAAAATAGCGTTAAAATATTTTATTTTTTATTTTTGCCCTACACTTCTTAAACATTCAGACAAAATGTGTTTAATTTTGTTGTCGACTAAAATGTCACTTTTTCTTCTTTTCCCCGCACAATAATTAGCCCCGCGGACTATTTTAATATCCGATAGTTTTGCTTCCTTCTTCAAAAGCATGATGAAATAAAGTATCGATGGTCTTTTAGGAATTTTAGAATTAATCCTTTTATGCCCTTCGATATATATTAATTTAATATGATGGGATATAATTTTTAAAAAACGTTAGTCCCACTATTTCCGTTTTGTATTTCCATGGAAATAGTGCGATCCAAACCACCCACATTTTAAACGTACTGATTTTAATATTAATAACTTTGTATGCACCTGTACCATTTCCGGTGTTTTGAGAATCTGTCGTCTTGAGAATCTGTCTTTTTGAAAATCTGTCCTTTTGAGAATCTGTCCTTATGCGAAAAAAGGGAAAAAAAATATTTTAATATAATACCAGTTATCTTGTAACCATAGTACAAGCTTCGCTTAGTTTGGTACTAGATGGCAGTGTGTAATTTGTTCAGGAATATTTATTGATTATTAATTATTTATTTAAGCTTTACTATTTTATTACTTTTACTATTTATCTTTGACAACAAGCCAGAATATAAGATTCTAAGGATGAATGAAACAAAATAATGAATATAACAAGTACTTTATTAAAGTAAATAATTAACCGTACCTTATCACATAAAGCACATTATTAAATATACATATTTACAAAATGAAAAAAAAAAACAACAGTCTATGAATTCACTTAGTATACTTCAATGAATATAAAATACCAACACTAACCAATTTTAATGCGTTTTTCATTACACTGTGGAAACTAAAGTAATAACACAAATAAAACATCCTTAAGGCTTAATTTACACCGCCGCAAAAAAAAATGTCAATTGTATGACAAATTATTATATTTTATATTAAAAACTAAATAAAATACGAGCCAAAAAAGGTCGCGAGTCTTCGGGGAATCGTCGCGCATTCTCGAGAATTCCCCTAGTTACTAATCGTATTTAAGTTTATATGTTATACAATTGGCATAAACTTCATTATGCTATGTACAATTTCGTTGCAAAAAATCGCTTCCATTCCATTCCGCGACGGTGTAAATTGACCCTAAATGTCTTTACCGAGCCAAAGACTAGCTACTGCTACTGCTCTGTTTGTCTATGGCTATTATCTGTGGTCTTTCGTTTATGACTGGTTTGTCTATGGCTCTGTGCGAGGGAATACCGGGAGAGGAGGATCTCCGCTCCTTGTGGCGGGCGCGGTGCGCCGCCTTCATCTCCATCTCGACGCAATGTTCGGCGAACATAAGCTGCAGCGGCGCGTACATGTGCGGGAGGAGTTCTAGGTCGCTCATTGTTATCTGAAGATAAAATTTATAGCCTTTTATTACAGCTGAAATTAAATATGTCATAGGATTGATTGTTTTAGTGCAAAGGTATCCGAAATCCTATCACTCAGAGCGTTGTATTTTTTTAAAATTAGGGGGAGGGGGGGGGGGGGGGCACATTGGTGTTTGCTTTCCTTCCTCCTACATGGTCGCCTGAAGGAAAGCAATCACCACCGTTCATGGAGATTAGCAACACCAAGGGGTCGCTGATCCGTTGACCTCACTCACTCACTGGTTCTGTGAAGTGGAGGTACTTCTCCAATCGGGCCACTTATAAGATACGTTATGCCTAACCTCTCTTTTCGCAGAGAGCCTCGAACAAGGACCGCAGCCAAATATCAAATCCTTTGAGGGTTGTTGTATTCCAGCGAGAGAGTGAGGTCACCAACAAGAAAGTCAGAAAGGACGAAGTATATGCTGTTAACGGATCGGCGACCCCTTGGTGTTCCTGATCTCCATGGGTGGTGGTGATTGCTTTCCATCAGGTGATCCACATGCTCGTTCGCCCCCTCTAACATAAAAAAGGTCAACAAGCCATAGATCAAGGCTGCCCAATCCCAGGCACGCCGGGCACTGTGGCTCGCGGACGCATTCAAATATGCCCACCAACAGAACCTGGTTGAACGGCCGTCAAAACGCGAATGATCGTTTCGATGTGACATGGAACATTAAGCCTGTATAGATGGCTCAATGAATGACAAGAAGTCTAAATTATGGCACATATCCAAAAATATTTGAGCAGCCACAGACGTTTCTTACGGCAGTTTAAAAAGCCATACATATGTCTTATAACAGTTTACTAACCTGCATGTTGTCGAAGGCGATCCCAACGCTCTTATTGTCGTTGAGTATGTTCGCGTTGAGCCGCGGCAAGCGCGCGTACCGCTGGCTGAAGTGCGTCAGTACCGTGTACTTGGCGTTCATCTGCCTCCCGATGTCTATAGCCTGTGTTGTTGTTGAATGCATTTTGACGCGAGCCTCTTCTGCCAGTTCGTCCTCCATGGTCGCTTCGTGTATAAGGAGGGTTGAATCTTGACCTACAAATGTACGAAGAATTAGGTTTTGTAACCTAGTAATCATTAGAGTACAAGGGAGAAAGGATGCCCACAGAATATTAGGGTTCTTGAAACCATGTAGGTAGGAAATGGTGCAAGTTTTATAATACGTCGGGTGGCAGACAAGCATACTGCCCGTCTGATGTGAAGTGGTTACCGCAGCCATATTAACGCTCACACCTTGAAATTTCGCTCGCGCGTGGCTACCCCCGGAGGGGAGAGTTTTTAACTTCCATCTATAACGAACCTATACCGATACTACTCGTACAAGGTACTCCATATATTTTGCTAAATTTTCCATAGATTGATCTAAAATGACTGGATAAAAAGGGTTTGCTATTTGGCTCGACTGAAGTAAAACGCTTGTCCGCGACATCCACTAAATGTCTAAGGCCATGTAATTTCTATGCGACGAATGTCGATCCTGATTATACTTCTAGTCGAAGTTTTTCTTAGAATTGAATCCCAAATAAATTTTAACTAAAAACATTTTTTTTAATGAAACAATTTCAAGATTATCTATCTACCTTTCTATACCTAAAATCTAAAAGTACTTAAAATTACATGAATTTTTTACTAAAAATCAAAGTTGCGAAAGCGTTCGTCACGTCACATCTATCGTTAATATTTTCCGAACAAGAACAAAAATTACATCTTTCGGCCGAAAGAACAGATTCTTTTTTAAGTTTATTCGTGTCAAGTGGCGTGGCACTTATACCCCTGTAAGTAATAATCTGAAGTATCATACCAATCTTGACGAGCTCCTCGCAGGGTATCGTGTCTCCGGAGTATGTGACTTTGTGCGTGCCGTCCAGGTCGACGGCGACTCCGAAGGCGTTGGGGCAGTGCGACACGAAGCACGTGGTGACGCGCGCCACGCCGATACTGGCTAGTACTGCTGACGTCATGTCCGTGCTGTGATGGGGGGACTCCGCCAGCTGGATATTTATTTATCATTGGAAAATCATAAAATTACATAGTAAATAACATACATGGCAAAAGAAGGCATTTTTTTTATTGTATTACGTCGGGTAATATGCCACCCGACGTAATATCACGTCGGGTGGCAGACAACCACCCGACGTAATACAATAAAAAAATGCCATGTGCCTACATGCATACGTCTATATGTATATGTGTATTTGTATGTATTCATATTATGTTTTCATTATAGTTTTCTGTATTTTACTATATCACTAATTATTTATTTTTGAAAATATGCATATACACACTCCCTATTCCTGATTGTATACTGAGAGCCAGAAGATTCCCTGGCACGAGCTAGCACAAAAATTCAGATAGCATTCTTCAAGTCTTCTTTTCTTGAAGCAAGGCACGAATTTATTTGTCACTCAAATAGAATTAAAACAGTAATGTTCTCACCAGGTTCTGGTTGGGTATAAGTGTGAAGTCAGGCCGGATCCTCTCGAACTGTTGGTCGTAGACCGAGAGCCAGGAGACGATCTGTCCCGGCGCCAGCAAGTACAGCGGCTCCGGAGGCATGCCCGTCTCCAGCTGCTCGAAGGCTTGGCAGCGAGCTTGGATCACGCCTATTAGACCTGTTTAATTAAAAATAGAGATTCTGTAACCAGTTCCGGATTTAAGAATTTTGAAATCAAAACAGACGCCAAGAATTTTCCCGCTGAAGGATGCCTTTCATGCTGGTGTCCTCCACACCCACGCCCCTCAAAACTAAACTTAAAAAGTGATAAGACATCTTTTGCGTATCACCACATTAGATTTAAACAATGTTAAGTTTATACAACGCCTGGTGCTAAATAACACGACCTACGACCCGCCTTTTTTATACCACTAAAGTGAAAAACAAGCACACAGCCTGATGGAAAACAGTTACCGTAGCCTATGTACGCCTGTAACACCAGGGGCATCACACGTGCGTTGCCGACCCTGTAAAAACCTCTTCACGCCCTTTTTGAAGAATCCCATGCTGTAGGCTTCTGAGAACCTCGACAGGTAATTCATTACACAGCTTGACAGTACGTGGAAGAAAACTTCTCTGGAACCGCACAGTACGTGACCACTTCGACTCCAATGTGTGAGGATGAATTCCCTGTCGATGGCGAGCGGTGCGACTGTAGAAGGAGACCGTGGGCATCATGTCAAACAACTCCTCTGAACACACCCCGCCTGATTTAAATTAAGCGTATTTCGTACCGTTTACAAGTAACATTGCCTGTGTGCTAACACCTCAACTGCTAATACAGCATCTCCTTACGCCTCATTCACTCGCAGGAACATCAATCCTAAAGGTGCTCCCTCACTAGGAGCATTCGCGTGTAATGTAACGTTACAGATTTGAGCATTACATCAGTGAAGGAGGAGAACCGAGCATTACAATGCGCACCTTGTAATGATACAATGTGTAATATCTTGATACAACTTGTAACTAGGGATGCATCCGATTCGTCTGCTTTGTCTGACATTATGGAATCAACTAATGCTCAAAGTCGAATCTATAATATTACATTACACGCGAATGCTCGTCAGTCAGGGAGGTAGTATTGTAATGTAATGCTCAAAGTCGAATCTATAATATTACATTACACGCGAATGCTCATCAGTCAGGGAGGTATTATTGTAATGTAATGCTCAAAGACGAATCTATACTGTTACTGTACACGTGAATGCTCCCGGTTAGGGAGCACCTTAGGGAATTGTTATTTGTCTGCACTAGTGATTGGTTTTAGTAGTTGCACTAACCGATATGATGGTCCGCGTGTAGATGCGATATATAGACCGCCTTCAACGTGCGAAGGAATGCGTCGACTCGCTTGGGGCCGTAAAATCGCACGAGCTGACCGAACGTGCCTTCACCGCAGTCCAATAGCATTGACCGGTTTTCACTGGAATAATACGATAATGGACATATAACTACAAACAAAATGGCGATTTCGCAGTTATAAGCAAAAAATTATCCCTATTGGTTATTTGGCCATTGTATAATTTAAGTTCTATGTAATTTATATTTGTGTTATTATACAATAAAGTTTTGCAAATAAACAAATTGCTATTATTTAATATCATCTAAAGAAAATATTTAGCACAGTGCTAATCACATTAAGGGCAGTCCGTCATTTTTAATCTTTCCCTGTGCTTTCCATCAGTCAAAGTGGTCAGTCATTTCAGTCCGCGGACAATATAAAACAAAACAAACTAAAATTCAAAATTCCACCTCAGTTCAATTTATCCCTATAGATAGTCTTTTCGAATGACCAAAAAACCTGATTACGTGTCGTTGACAGCCCTGTAGTTATTTAGAAGGAGAAAGTTCAACCTGGTTAATGTGATAGTTGATAACCCTATCAACTATCACTGCTATCACGTTACTTAAGTGTTATTCTTACACAATTCGGATTCCGGAATCCGTCACAAAATTTAGAATCTTAAGTAAGAGTCGAGGGCACGGATTTTCTATATAAATCACCTATTTAAAGTACTACGATACACGCAGATTTTTTAAAGATATTGATGCTGACATGCATAAAAAATAAAAAATCTGATGACACACATCGGAAGATTCAGAATCTTAAATTCTAAATTAAAAAATCGTAATGGATTGCGGTTGTGTAAGGGCGACCTACTCACTCCACATGTATGACGATGGCGCTGGTGTTCCTCGTCTTGCTGGGGATGCAGGAGCCGGTACCAAGGAAGACCACCTTGGGGAACTCCTTGGCGCCGCCGCTGGCGTATCGCATGCCCTCCACCAGCTGCCGGAAGTGCTCCAGGCTGCCCACAAACCCGTCCATATCCATCGTCTCTTGTATGTAGTCTTGGATGTGCAGCTTCGGTTCTGCGGACCTAGTAACATAATATTCGGGATATTGATTTGTAACAAATCAATAATATATTCAGCCAAACGCACAGAATAAGCGATATTAATCTATTGTGAGTATCAATACGGTTATACACTGCCGATTGCTCGCTTCAGAGGTCGCTACTTGAGTACCTATACCTTTATGGTTTATACGTATGAAAGATCTTTTTCAATTACAAGTTTTGTGGCTCTGGATACTAGTCCTATTATCTATTATTTATTATGTCCCGACTTTAGCTGCATACCGAAAATATAACTGCCAATCCTACAGGAAGCATCCCGTTACTTAATTTCTTGGTATACATCAGTAGCGAAATAGCAAATCCGATAGTTACAAACTTGAGTGGAATGTTTTTAATAATATAAATTAAACAGTAATAAACCGTTCTAGAAATAGATATATGACAAGTTGATAGTTACAAGTTTTTTTTTTCACCTCGTCAGAAAATCATTATAGCCACATAAGACTGTCCAAACAATTAATTACAGAGCATTAAAAACTCACGACATTAAAGTCAATTAAAATATTCATGTATTTTGCTATTTAAGCACGAAATTTTATTGAAAATTAGCTAAGTAATGTTTAATGGGTGTTTTCTATGTATTATATGTATGTATTTACAAAAAAAATGTATATGTTAAGTATAGTATCAGTTACCAAGTACCTACCCATAGTACAAGCTTTGCTTAGTTTGGGACTAGATGGCAGTGTGTAATTTGTCCAGGCATATTAATGTACGGTATACCATACCTGTCGAGTTCCTTCCTCGGCCTGAGATGGAAGGCGGTGAGCGTGCGCGCCGAGATCACGTCCGCCTTGTCGGGCTCGTCGGCCAGCGCGGGGCCGCCGTCGCCCTTGCACGACTCCTCCATGTTTATTATGTTCTGGAACTGCGCGAGCGCAATCTACAAACATCCAAATGCAATCTACCCGCAGCCATCACCATAGTAAACTACATCAAAAATAGGTACATATGTACCAATATTATATTAAATGTTTTTTTTCTTTTTTTTTTATACCACTAAGGTGGCAAACAAGCATACGGCCCGCCTGATGGAAAGCAGTTACCGTAGCCTATGGGCGCCCGTAACACCAGAGGCATCACGTGCGCGTTGCCGACCCTGTAAAAACCTCTTTACGCCCTTTTTGAAGAACCCCATGCTGTAGGCTCCTGGGAAAACCTCAACAGGCAGTTCATTCCACAGCTTAGTAGTACGTGGAAGAAAACTCCGCTGGAATCGCACAGTACGTGACCACTTCGGTTCCAATGTGTGAGGATGAATTCCCTGTCGATGGCGAGCGGTGCGACTGTAGAAGGAGGCCGTGGGCATCATGTCAAACAACTCCTCTGAACACACCCCATTGTACAATCGGTAGAACACGCAAAGGGAAGCAAAATCTCTTCTCAGACTCAAAAGTTCTAAACCGTCCGTCAATTTGGATTCGTTAACAATCCTCACAGCGCGTCTTTGGATTGAGTCACAAGGTGCAAGCTGGTATCCAGGCGCTCCCGCCCATAGATGACAACAGTACTCCATATGCGACCGTACTTGAGCTTTGTAAAGCTGAAGCCTTTGCCGCGAGTTGAAGTACTGCTTCGCTCTATTGAGCACACCTAGCTTCTTCGATGCCAGCTTGACCTTCTCCTCCAGATGACATCGAAACTGAACGTCGCTGGAGATTTCAACTCCTAGAATCCCAATAGATTTTGTGATGGTGAGGGGTGTGTTTTCGAAGTGTGGAGCCACAGCAAATGGGGTTTTCTTAGCGGTAAACGCGCAGACTTGAGTCTTAGAGGGGTTAAAACGCACTAAGTTTTGTCGCCCCCAGTCCAACACTCTACTTAGTGTGTCCCCGATTTCCGACACAAGTTGTTCGCGGCTCTCCTCCACCAAAGAACGGGGGATATTTGCGCGGCCCGTGTAATAAGTGTCCCCGATGCGGACGATAGCATCGGGGACACTTATTACACGGGCCTAACATTACGGCATAACAATGAATGCTGTCAATTGACAACATATCATTAATATGCAGCAGAAACAGCGTCGGGGACAAAACAGAACCCTGCGGGACGCCAGCATTAATGTCCATGCTGTCAGAGCAACGGCCATCTACAACGGCTCTAATGCTTCTGCTGGACAAGAAGCTAGCAACCCATTCGCATAATCCCTCAGGCAAACCGTATGCAGGTAACTTTGAAAGAAGACTACGGTGCCAGACCCGATCGAACGCCTTTGCCATATCCAGGCTAACCGCCAATGCCTCTCCTTGACTCTCCACCGCCAAAGCCCATCGGTGCGTAAGATACACCAGAAGATCACCAGTTGAGCGACCATGGCGAAAGCCATATTGTTTGTCGCTGATCAAGTCGTGATCCTCTAGGTATCTAAGGAGCCGGTTATTGATTACGCGCTCCATCACCTTGGAGAGAAGGGAGGTAATAGCAATGGGCCTGTAATTCGATGGGTCTGATCTGTCGCCCTTTTTAGGCACAGGGTGCACGGTCGCAGTCTTCCACATAGCCGGAACTTGCCTAGTGGAGTATGAGAGCGCGAACAAGCGCGTAAGTGCAGAACACAACTCAAGAGCACACACCTTTAACACCACTGCCGGTATGCCATCTGGCCCACTCGACTTGTGAATATCGAGGGAGAGCAACGCCCGCCGGACATCTCGCTGTGTAATCGAAATCTCCGGCATGGAGTTACCGTACCATGAGATAGTAGGTGGTACGGCGTCTCCCTCGTTTAATGTCGAGTTGGAAGCAAAGAGATTACCCAATAAGTCGGCCTTCTCCTTAGCAATAAAGGCCAGACTGCCATCCGGTTTTTGCAATGGTGGAAAAGACGACTGACAGAAGTTTCCCTCGGCAGCCTTAGCGAGCGACCAAAAAGCACGACTCCCAGATGGGTGCTTAGCCAGGCGCTCACCAATTCTGCCGACGAAATCATACTTTGCCCTAGCAATCACTCTCTTACTGAACCTCGAGGCAGCATTAAACTCACGTTTCAGGCCAGAGACATTCAGATCCCCATTTATACGAGCCGTGGTCCAAGTCCTGTACGCAGCCTGCTTGCGATGTATAGCTTCGCTACAAGACCGATTAAACCACGGCCGTTTTTTAACACCCGCGGTGGCCACCCGTCGATTTGGGATGAAAAATTCCATCCCATCCATAATCGCCCCAGCCACAGCGGATGCACAGGAGTCAATGTCTTCCGACCCGAAGCAGAGCTGCCTCCACGGGTACGATGCATAGAATTCACGCAATCCATCCCAATCTGCCGACTTGTAGTGCCACACACGACGCCATCCAGTAGGCCGGGGCGCGTCAGGGCTAGCGCAGGGCACCTGGGTCCGGACGAGGCAGTGGTCTGACGACCCAAGAGAAGCGTCCACTGTGATCTTATACCCATCCGGACGTGTGGTCAGCAGAAGGTCCAGAAGAGAGCTTGTATGGTTCTCGATGTCCAGTATTCTCGTTGGAGAGTGTATCAGCTGGGAGAAACCATAAGCCAGAGCAAAGTCGTGAACAGACCTCCCCGCGAAGTCAGTGGATCGAGAGCCAAGCCACTCGGTGTGGTGGGCATTGAAGTCTCCTAAAATCACTAACTCCGCGGAAGGATACTGCTCCATGGCTCTGTCAGTCGCCAGTTGTAGGTGCTCGATCATCCGAGTTGTGTCTGAATCACCGCTATGAGACCTGTAAAGGCACGCGTAGATACAGGTGTGGCCACCTTGGTCCACGCGCACCCACAATATTGACAGGTCCCTGTCTTCAAGGCCGTGAAGGCGTCGACAGCAAATATCCTCCCGGACGTACATACATACCCCAGCTCGACGCACAAAAGAATATTCGACTTTGTACCCAGGGTATAACAAGTAGGATGTGTCAGCCGGGCAGGATATTTGCGTCTCAGTCAAAAAAAGCAGGGTCGGCTGTGCAGTTTCGAGGTGTTGGTAAACTGCATTAATGTTTGCATGAAGACCCCTAATATTACAGAAGTCCACCTTGAGTGTGGAAGAGGATGCCGCTGGAGTAAATCGCTTTCTATTTTTCTTCACGGCCATAAAAAAAGATGTCAGAGGAATTATGAGAAGTCGCCTCAATGACAACACGACAGAAAAAAGCGCGGTGTCTACCCCCGCAGTACAGTGCAGGTTGTGCGGTTTGCTAGCGCGGCGGGCGGAAGGGCCCCCGGTGCCCCCCTGCTGCAGTAGCCGGGTCCACTCCGGTCTCCTCCCCCGGCACGACTACTACAACAGGGACTTTACACAGGTTGGCGGTTCAGCCTCCCGGGGCGGAGATTATGTGATCCCCGGGTTCGGGAACCCTACTGACCTGCGGGCGGCCAGCGGACAGCCGTTTCACCAGGTCTCCCTGACCGCCGCGCCAACACGCCGCGCCCACACCGCTGGCAGCGGTTCGACAACCACTGGTCTCCGCGTTGTCAGCATGACGACTTCTCAAATAAAAAGCCGTGGTGACCTTGCTCACTCACACTTGGCAAAGCCATTATGGCTGCGGTCTTGTGCAAGGTGGAGGTACTTCCCCATTTGGATGCTGGCCAAGCTTTGAACAAGAGACCACACTATGCCCCTCCCCCATCAGAAATAATAATAAAAGCGAGGCACAGTACGATCTCTCATTGCGTCCTACCTCTCTTGAATTTATCATTGTGAGTTTTGTACGGTACACGACGTCGGTGTAGAGCGTGAATGAGCGTGTGTGCGTACGGCACCATAAACTGTTCACATCCGACATGAGAGGACCGGTCACATCTGCTGAGATGTGATCTGGGTTGGCAGATGGCGGAGGAAGGTATTAGAGTGTAAGCCGCGCGTAGGACGACGAAGCGTTGGACGCCCTCGTTCTAGATGGTCCGATGACCATGATGAAAGCAGCTGGAAGCGGCAAGATGCGGAAGGCGGAGGATCGTATTTGGTGGAAAGCATTGGAGAAGGTTTATATTCAGCAGTGGGTAGATACAGGCTGATGATGATGATGATGGTCTAAGCCACTGCTTAGACCGAGCTAATCGAGCTATATATACTTTTTATACCACGTCGGGTGGCTTATACGCATACGGCTCGTCTAAAGAGTGGCGGTCACCGTAACGTTACCACTACATAATTAAAACAATATACCTGCACCGCGTCCTTGGGAATACGATAAACTCAGAAATTACTACGGATTGAAATACAGTTTTCACAAGTGGACGATGTGATTCATAAGGAAGATTTTGGTATATAGTTAATCAAGTATGTGTAAATTGGCTGAAATATACACTGTACTGTACTGTTGTAGAAATAAAATTGGTAGTCTGTAAATTCGGTTTACGGTCGATAATTTTACGTGATAACGACATAAGCAACATAGGCCGATGGTGCCTCTCTATCGCTTCCGCGCTCGTTCCGCGCTCTCGATTGCACGCTCGGCTCGGGCGGAACGTGACAACAAGTCATACTTTTTCGTGCGTGCAGCCAGCGTTCATCGATTTAAAAATCATGCCGACTGGAGCTTTAGTGTGCCGGCGTGCGCCCCGACAACCAATAGAGTTTTATCCGTGGGAAGCCGGGGCGAGTCGCTAGCTCAGATATTAGAATATTGTTAAAAATAATCTTTACATTATCAAGGTTCTTATGAAGACCACAAAGAAAAAGTTTAAAAAACCGACTACGGGACAAAACTCGAAGGTAAAAATCGTCTCTCCTATAGTTGAAGTCGGTTAAAATGTAGCCTATGTTACCCGGCCATAATAACGAATCCATTGACACCTTATTCATCATCAGATGAATAGTTTAGGCGCTACGGAGTACATACGTACATAAACTGCTAAAATTCCTTTTGCTTCACCATAGTCGGGTGAAATAGTACTAGTGCTAGTAAGCGTAAACCATAAATCACGAATGCAGTCATTTTTTATTTGTTAAATGCAGGTTGATTGGTCTTTTCTTGTTCTGATATGAACACTTTTTGAACAAATATTATGAAAATTTTAAAAAAATAACGGTGTGTGCTTGTCAACAATATAGAAGAAAACTTCGTCTATCTCCATCTCGCTCCCTTCCTGTCGACTTAACCCGAACATGCGTTACAAAGACGAGCGTTACGGATCCGTCTCATTGATTGGCGACAAAATTTATCCACAACGCGCCTAGAGAAGTTTTTAGTTCAAAAATTGCAAAGAATAAGTTCTAGTGCGGTAAGTGTAAGCAAACAGCAAGAGCGCAGTAAAATTAACTTTCAATCTTCGATTATTAATACTAGAACTAGATGCACCATGACATACAAAAACTAAGGCAAAAAATGTCCGCTGTTGATAGTAGATGACATAAATCTTACTAACGAGAAACATAAGAAAAACTCCATAACATGCATTGTAAATTCGCCCTTACGTTTTCCGTTTAAGATTTACAATTCCGACTTAGCCCATTAATCACGTGAGGCTCGAAAGTGGGGGGAGGGGGTTCGGTAAAAATCACGAAATATCACAAGGGGGGAGGGAGGGTATAGTAAGATGCCACGTGTATTTATTTTGTGTCAAATTTCTAAACCGAAAAGCGGCGTGTTGAAGATCTTGCCTCGCCGTTGCTAGGCAACGAACGAAGTTGAAGACGATGATGACCTACGACTCCCTGCGCATACAGTAGAAAAAATGGTTTCAGAGTATTTATGGAGCTGCCACGATCCTGTAGCGCGTCTGGCATGTTCACGCTTGCACGAACAGATGACTTTTATGCCACGATAAGGAAAAAGACAGATCACCAGGGGGATGGGGGGTTGTTAAAAATGCAAAACAAACATCACGTTTTTTATTTATTTTTTTATTTGGGAAGTACGGAAGTAGATAATTGTAGAAAAAAAAATTGTAGAAGTAGTTTTTGTACGTGATTGTGCATCTAATTCTATATTAATGATCTAAGGTTAAGACAAAGACTATCATTGATATGAGAATATTGTCAAATATGTCTAAGTAAAAGAGCTTTCAGATCGTCATTTGGGCGCCGTTTCAGTGAGGACGTTTTTAGGGTGTTGATTGTGCATCTAGTTCTATTATTAAAGATTGAAGCTTTACCAGGGAATCCAACACACCTTATTCTTTAGGTCTTCTAGCCCCTTTAATTTAATAGGGCTGTTAGTCTTCACCAGCGGGGCAGGAGCATTCCACTCGGCGGCTACACTGGCGTCCTTCAGCAACGGGAATATATCAGGGTCTAACAGATGCAGCTTGTGCTGTGTGCGGTGCACAGCTTCCGAGCCGAGGCACGAGTTCTGGGCGTTGAGAACTAAGTGCCGGGTGGTGGGACCAAACAGAGCCATGAATGCACGGTATCTGTAATAATTCTTTAGATTAGTATGGAGTTCAGGGGCTATATGCAGGGGTAGCTGTCGCCCTATCAACCGTATCAATGATACGGGGCCCCTACAAGGGCCCTGGCGAGTCCAGTTCGAATAGACAGAATACCAATTTTTTTCTTTGTATACTACGACGGGTGAGAAACAAGCATATGTCCCGCTTGATGTAAAGCAGTTACCGTAGCCATATTAACGCTCTTACATGAGATATCGCCCACGCGCGGACTTCCTGCTTCTAACGCAGCAATTCCTTCCTTTATGTTACTTGTGGTTCAAGGTGTGTAAAGGATTTTTAATTTAATTAAATTAAAACTCTATTATTTCGGATATCAGGCTTGTATCCTTTTTTTTTTTCGATTTGTTATTTGAAGACGTCACAATAATATAAATATACGTGAAATAATTACTTCGATTGCATAAAAACTTCTCAAGATATGATAACTTGAAGATCACAATTTTGGACTATCCCGAAAACGCTCCATACAAAAGGCCACCACGTTATGACGTCACACCGTGCTATTTTAGATGCTTTAAATCAGAAATTTGTACGACAGCTGTGTTAAATAATGCGTTTATGTAGCCAGTGCCGCAACAAAAGTTATAGTATTTTTTATTGTTTCTAGAATGGTAATATTTATTTTTTATACCTTTAAAATGGACTTTCCCACCAAACTTTGACCGAACATAAAACACGTCGGACATAAGTTATTTACAATTTTACTAACGCAGATCGTTCTAGTTTTATGTATTTTACGTTACTGATAGAGAGTTTTTGTAATTTTGTAACATGGGCAACAAGCCTACTATATGATCCATTGATAACTATTTGAAAATTAACACATTTCAGTTACTTAAATACTTTAACGAAAATAATCTGCTGCACACTAAACAATTCGGTTTCACTCGTGGACGGTCAACATGTGATGCTGGGGTAAAATTACTAGAATGTATATATGAGGCTTGGGAGGAGTCACGGGACGCCTATGGGGTGTTTTGTGACTTATCTAAGGCTTTTGATTGTGTGCAGCATGAAACTCTAGTCAGAAAATTACACCACTATGGTATAAGAGGCATCGCTCTTGATCTTCTTACTTCTTATCTGGGTGATAGGGTTCAGAAAGTAGATGTTAATGGAAAACGATCACATGGATCAGCTGTAGCGATGGGGGTGCCACAAGGCTCTATTTTGGGCCCTTTCCTGTTTCTCGTGTATATTAATGATCTACCTCATCTTGTAAAGAATAATCATGAAATAGTATTGTTTGCAGATGACACTTCTTTAGTTTTTAAGGTAAATAGACAACAATCAGACATTGACGATGTAAACAATGCTCTTTCAAAAATAGTAAACTGGTTTAGTGCTAATAACCTACTTTTAAATGGTAGTAAAACCAAATATGTTAGATTTTTTACAAAAAATGTGAAACAAGTGAAAACCAGTGTGGTGATGGACAATGAGAGATTGGAATTGGTCAATAAGGTTGTTTTCCTTGGTATAACATTAGACTCTAAATTACAATGGGGCCCACATATAGAAACGTTATCGGCTAGACTCAGCTCAGCAGCTTACGCCGTAAGGAAAATACGTCAACTAACTGATGTTGACACTGCGCGTTTAGTTTATTTTAGCTATTTTCACAGCATTATGTCATATGGTTTATTGCTTTGGGGTAGTGCCGCGGATGTAGACTCAATTTTTGTGCTCCAGAAGCGAGCTATCCGTGCTATTTATATGATGAGTCCCAGGGAGACACTGAGAAATAAATTTAAAGAGATAAATATTATGACATTACATTCTCAATATATTTATGAAAATCTTATTTACGTTCATAAAAATCAAACCAAATTTAGGAAAAACAGTGATCTCCATCAATTAAATTTAAGAAATAAAAACAAACTCGCTATGCATATTACTAGGCTCCATAAAATCTCTAACTCGTTCCCAGGTCAATGTATACGCTTCTACAATAAACTTCCAAACGACGCGTTTAAATTATCCATGGGTAAATTTAAGAAATATATCAAAACTAGACTATGTCAAAAGGCTTACTATTGTATCTCGGATTACATAAATGATAAAAGTATTTGGAAATGAATTGCTCTTGTTATGTTATGTTAATGATTGTATTTGTATTTAATGTAACGTTATTGGCAATTAAAAGAGTCGGCCTTGAGTTTCTTGCCAGTTCTTCTCAAGAAGCCCCGTCGCCGGAACTGGCACTTAAATTCACTTTCACATTCAAGATAGTGTGATGAAAGTGAATCTAAGCTCTGCGGATTTAGAGTAGTAATGATTTATACATATTCTTATATTTAATTTGTATGACGTTTCTAAGTGCTTTATAAAGTCCAAGGAATAAAGATATTTTGAATTTTGAATTTTGAAATTTTGACATTAGAAACGTTTTATAGCGCGACGCGCGAGTGATATTCTTATCCTGGCCAGCGCTCTTTGTAACTGCTTATCATCAAGCATGTTTGTTTGCCACTTTCATCAAACAACAGTGATTAAATAAAGCATCTCAACCTCGCTTCCAATCAAAAACTTTTTTGTAGTACACCGGCAGGCAGGCAAGCATACAACCCGCATGATGTGAATTGGTTACCGTAGCAATATAAATATATTTATTTCAACTTCAGGTGCAAAAGTATAACTAACACAACATACACAAAGTTAATTTTGGGCCACCCTCAGGGATCATTGCTGGGATCACAGAGTGATCTGAGCCCCGTTTTTCAGTGCAAGTCAAGAGTGACAACACCGTAGCCTATAGAATTATCGCTTGCAAATCAGCAACTTCTACTTTCCTGATTACCTCACACCACCCTCGTTAGTTAATTAGCACCGCGTGCACCGCGTGAATGTGACGTTGGCTTTGGCTCAAAGATGATAAGTCACTTACACCCCATTATTTATCTATAAAAAGGTTATAGGCGTTAATATTAACGCTTTGTAGCTTAAACGACAGCAAATGACTATCTCCGGGAACTAACCGTTAGTAGCTTCTTGCAACCTCCATTGTCTTCAAATGACTATGATCTTTTTACTCACAGAGATACGATTCAGAATGACATTGATTGAAACACTGCGGGCCGCTGTTCTTTTAGTGGAAATTGACCCTTAAGCCGGGTCCGCAGCGCCATGTTATCGTGTTTGCAAACACTAAAAAACACGATAACATTGTTAGCTAACCGAATAGGGGCGTGGCGTAACAGTTTTGTTAGAAAATATACAATAACATATTTGCCGAGTCGAATGGATAACATCCCCCACGGTCGCCTGCGCTCACTATAGGAAGACGTCATTTTCGTACGCATATTGTGTGTTGAATTGTGTGAAACAAAAACAATAACGATAGGCGTAGCGGACGGGCGGTTTTACTAACTTGTTTTGATAACATGTCTTGTTAGAAAATTGGCGTTGCGGACCCGCCTTTAGGGTTCTTATTTTAACTACACATATTATTATGAAACACTTACTTGGGATGATGAAAGACGTGTGGCGGCGTGTAATGAACTATGAGGGTGGGTATATTCTGCGGTGGGTTCTGGCCATTGTCGAAGTGTTCTGAGAACTCCGTCTCCTTCAGGTATAATAGCTCAGGCACCTCCAGGACTAGAAAAACGGTTCGTCGTCAACCCTTATTCATCCCACTGCTGGATCCCCCCTCAATCGAAGAAGTTTAGAGCATACACTACGCTGATCAACTGCGGGTTGGCGGTGGTCAGTGTTCTGAAGCCGCCTAAAAGCCTCTAAGTTGGCTTAACGACTGTCACGACAACAGCCGAGACCGACGGCTTAACGTGTCCTCTGAAGCACGGAGGAGCTCGAGATAAATAAACCCATCCTTAGACAGGCTACAGTCGATGTTGCTTGACTTGCGTGATCGATTATACTGCCATGCGCAACGACGCTATCGAGCTGCTCAAAAAAATGGTTAATTTGTAATTAAATCTATTATTGATACAATTGCTATAATGGAAAATAATAAAAGGTACAAAGGTCGACTTATCGCGAAGTCCTTTCAAACCTTTTTTGTTCAAGTTTACGGTCCGCCTGATGTAATGTGGTTACCGTAGCACATAGACACTTAGCATACAAGGAGTATTAGTCGCGTTTTGAAACCCCTGCTCCTTCACGACAAACGTCCGTCTAGAGATGAAGAAGAAGTAAATACAAATGTTCAACATACCTATGAATACGGGTCCAGGGTCATCGGGTGTCTTTACGTCTTTGGACAATACCAGCTTCCCGTCGGGCAGCACCACGTCATGGCCTGCCTTCAGCTGGCCCAGCAGTGGGCCCGGCGGGACGCCCATTTCCACACACTTCGCCAAATCAAGGGTGCCAAGTCGCTTCTGCAATATAAAATGCATTTTTTTGTTTAATTGCTTTTATTTTTGAAGTGAAATCTTCTTTAGACGCGATTTTGCACAAATAATTTCCGAGTAGGTCCCGTGAACAATGATACTTCTGTCATATCAATACTAATAATATATATGACTAATAAATTCCATGACTTGTTAGTTAATAGATGCTACTATAACATAAGTGATTATATAATGACAATAATCTGTATAGTGCATGATGTTGTTTTGTTTAAAATGGTTAATAATTATTGTATGCCTATGTGGTCGATCACAGAATGGAGCGGTATAATCTTGTTACATCTGTAACACATCTGTTCATCATCATCATCATCATCTCAGCCATTGAAAGTCCACTGCTGGACATAGGCCTCCCCTCTAGATCTCCAATAAGACCGGTTGGAAGCGGCTTGCATCCAGCGCGATCCTACGGTCTTAATGAGGTCGTCTGTCCACCTTGTGGGTGGACGTCCTACGCTGCGCTTGCCGGTACGTGGTCTCCACTCGAGAACCTTTCGACCCCATCGGTCATCCGTCCTCCGTGCTATGTGCCCTGCCCACTGCCACTTCAACTTGCTAATCCGCTGGGCTATGTATGGGCTATAACACATCTGTTCACAATAAAGATATTTTGTATTTGTATTTCTACTGATAATAATTTTACGTCGCTTGTACAATGACCCTATGCCTACAGCTGAGGCGCCTCTGTGCACCAACCTTTCGGTTACATCACAGGATTGCGAGAATCTCGCCCAGTAAACCAACCAGGCAAGAGGACCTTTACCCGCCCCGCTATCGCGCCCAGTAAACCAACCAGGCACTCAAGTAGATTGGTAGCAGGTCTTATTCCCCTTTCACAAGCAGGCTACTTCGGCACTCTTTAAGTAGAGTAGCTGGTGGCGACTGTCGCGACGCTCGGTTTCCCAAGCATAGTGGCCTACCACCACTCCCCAATTTCCATGATGGTATGGCATCATGCCCTACAGAGCGCGCTCCCATAAAGAGGTTCGCTCACTCCATCGGGCTACCTGATGTCCATGACAAGTACTGGAGCTGTAAGGCACGCTCACCTCACTTCCCGACGTCCGGAGAACGCCTACCCCAGACCTACGGTAGGGTATGTGGCTAATACAGCGGACCCTATGCACAGGGTGCACAGGAGCGCATTACCTGTAGGGTAACGCGCCCCTGAGCACCAACCTTCCGGTTATATCACAGGATTGCGAGTCTCTCGTCTAGTATACCAACCAGACGAGAAGACCTTTACCCGCATCGCTCTCGCGTTCGGTAAACCAACCAAGCACTCAAGCAAATTGGTAGGTCTTAATCCCCTTTCCCCTGCAGGATATTCGGGTACAGGAACCGTCGCTAGTACAATTAATGGTGTGAAAATTGTGTCAGTAACACCATCAATGGTACAGCTAATGCGAGGGGAACACTGTGACTAGTGAAGCCGTTACGTTCGGGTCTGTAAAACTCGGTCGGGTTAATTCGGCATGTAGGGAGCGAAACAGAACGAGAGATGAAGTTCTCACTTCTGTAGTGTGGTTATGCACACACGGTTTTTTTTCTCATATACTTTGTACTACTTTGAACAGATCATTCATATATTTTATTGTATATCCTGTTTCAATAAACACAACCACAAGGAACTGCACACTAAGACGTTTTTTAATATATTTTTAATTCACGTAGAAAAAAAATGTACCTTGGACATAAAAAATAATTAAAAAAATGCAAAAAAGAATACATATTTTTTATTGATAAGAAAATATGTATTCTTCGTATTAAAAGATTTTATATTATGGTATAAGAGGACAGCCAACCTCACCAGTAGGCAGGCCGTATGGTTGTTTGGCACCAGGCATGGTATTAAAAAAATATTAAAACCACGCAAATATTTTTTGAAGTAAAACTTCTTTACGCACGCGTGTCTTGGGGAGTAAGCTGGTGAATGCGTGACGAGAGCGTTACGGAAACGGCGAACGAAAGTTGAGAGGGAGATATAAGTTAGTAGAGCTAAAGAAGTTTTACTTCAACCGTGTTGTCTAAAGCACACTCGTCTTTCTTATGATGAATACTAGTATTCACAAAAAATGCATACCTTTAGTGTACAAATGTATGCAACGGAACACTGACTTTTCTTCTGTAGATCATGTAGCACTTTTTCTGATTTTGTCATCGACTCTGTAAACCAAAAAAACAATACTATGAACAAGCACCCAGTCTGAAAAGCAAATTCAACAGTTTTGCTCACTAATATTCTAAAAATAAATAAAATAACGTGAAAAGGAAAAAATTTAATGCCCTATCAAATAATCAAATTAGTCGACCAATCGTCACGCGTCGTGAAGTGTACACTTACCTTTATTACAACTAGACTTAACCTAACTATACATGTATAAACAATGTAGAAATTCATCTTCATTCAATATCTCGAGTATTCTCGAGTCGCCGCCGATTCAGTCAGTTCTTACAAAAAGAGAATCAGAATTGGACAGAATTCAGGATATTTTAATATTTTAACAAATCTGCAGCACAGTTCCTTTACAAAATTGTTCCACTTTAAATTCATATTATAAGAACTCTAATGCTGCGCTCGCGTAGGCGAACTACAAGGACGCGCTAAGCCCGCGCCCCAGCCAGTGAATGATTGCGGTTAATCCGCGCAGTGCTGCCAACTTGTTAGTGCTACCAACTCTTAATACACAACAGACAAAATACACAAATACATGATGCACTACCAAAATGGTGGTTTTTTAAAATATGTTTCTAAACCTCATTTTACAGAAGTAACATTGGCAGTTCAGCGTTTTTTTCTTTTCCGTTTTATTTGATGTCAGGTTACTCAAAACAATAGGGATCTGTTTAGTATTCCATGACATTGCAACTTATCAGTAGAACAAAGTCTGATGTGATCATGGAACCAAAATTTGTTATGCGAGCTAGACTGATTTATTTTCCGATATTTAGAATCAAATAATGTTCAATCTGACATTAGCTCATCATAAAAACGCACGAAAGCTAACTACCAACAATACAGATCGGACTTTGATCCACGGATGAGTCGATTGAAAGGCTATTTTGAAAGATAAAATATAGCTATACCTTTTTCAGCATTAGTTTTTAGTTTAGCCTTATCCTTTGTTTTGGTATGTTTGTCATTACCAGCTCTGCTCTCATGTCTGTAGTAGTCAGTGTCATCATGAATGAACTCCTCAAACTCTTTGTCCAGCTTTTCCTCGATCTTGGGCTTCTTTGCTGGTGGTTTGAGGTCCTTGCTGACCAAAAGACTATCATGTAACCCTCTGTAAATTGGTAAGTGTAATAAGTCAAGATTATTATTAGTGCTTACTACAAATATACTCCAACCCGTAGTCGAGCAGCGTGGTGGAGTACGCTGTAAACCCCTTCGATTGAAGGAGAGACCCGTATCCCAGCAGTGGGATGAATAAGGATTGACGACGAGTTGAGACAAATATATGACTTTTGGGGTGTAAGGGGTTCATCAAGATCTTTGAACCAAAGCAAACTTCACCTGCACGTGGTGCACCCTGCTGAATGGCAAACGAAGCTCTGGCGAAAAGAGAGGTAGGGAGCGTAATTGTAAGCTACCCGACTGGGGAATGTACCTCCACCTCACAGAATACCGCAGCCAAATAACAATTCCCTTGAGGGATGTTGTTGTGAAAGGAAGGAGATGCTGTGTTGGCAGAGGGGGTGGCGGCGCGCGAGCAATATTTTATGTTGCAAGCCTTAATATGGCTACGGTAACCACTTCACATCAGGCGGGCCGTATGCTTGTCTGTATATATCTTTTCTATGTGCCACAACAAATAAAAGATTGCTATACCGTCAACTTCATACAGCATGTTGACTTCAGACTTATCTTGAAAGTCATGTTTTCATTGTAAGTAAACTATCTGATTATTTGAGGAATTGCTGCATTGTAATGAAAATCGCTTTTTTTTCAAGCAAAAATTGTTACAAATCAACATATACTTACAGTAAAACATATTTAACTGTCATGACATTATCTTCAAAGTCGTTACTGGGACTGCATTTAGCCATTGTCACATTCATGTCCCTCATTATTACAAACCTCTTTGTTGCGTTATATAACTCATCCTGTAAAATACACATTAAATATAAAATAACAGTGCAATAGACTGGAATAAATAAGTCACCTATATACAAATATAGGATGTCAATAAATTATAAAATTGTAAAACTAACAAATCAATACCTCCAAGGAACACTATGCCAACAAAAAAGTCGATAGTTTTCTTTTTTTATATAAATCAATTCATTACTTCAGTATCATTATGCTACCTGAATTTTATTTAAAAAAGACGAACAGACACAACAAAATCGGCAAATACAAACCGCTAAGTAAATGTATAACTCATATTAGCGGTGTGTATCTGGATGTGTATGTTTTAAGTTGGCGTAGTGCTAGTCCCAAATTAAACAAAGCTTGTACATATGGGTACTAGATAACTGATATTATACTTAAAGAATTTTTTTTTGTATTTATAGATACATAGAAAACACTTTGACCAAGACAAACATAAAATATATAAGAGTACTACTAGCTGTCCCGGCGAACTTCGTACCGCCTAACAGTCAATGAATGTCGTGATGTACATATATATATGAACAAAATTTTAGAGATGTGCCGACTAGTCGGCGACTAGTCGGTAAAGCCGACTATGCGGCCACTATCATAGTCGGTGACTAGTCGGCGACTATTCGGCAAAGAGCGCCGACTATCCGGCTTCTTACTCTGTATGTATTTCTTATTAATTAATATGTAAAATATGTATGTAGGGGGAAATTACATGAAATAAAAACTTTGATTATTAGTACATATTTACGCCTTTTGCTGTGGAGACCTTGGGGCCTTGGGGTGCAGATGCAAAAGTCTTGTTTAAAGAGATATCTGCACGGTTAGTCGACGTCTCTGGTGACCCAAGAGCTGGCGCCTATTTTGGCCAGCGTATTAGTCTGGCCATACAACGCGGTAATGCAGCCAGCCTTTTGGGCACTTTACCATCATGCGACGACAGTAATTTGGGCTCTATATTTTATTTAATTTAGTATTATATAGTTAGGTTTTATTATTATAATATAGTTTAGGTTAGTTTTATTTTAGTATTATTTAATTTTTTATTACCTTTAAAATTGTTTTTTTTGATTTCCTGATAATAAATATTTATATTGATTTTTTTATTCATTTATAATAATTAATTAATTATTTATTTATAATAAATAATTAATTAATATCTTATATTCAGTAAACATTTATAATTATTTCTTCTTATTTAAATAAAAGAGTAGGATCTTTTAATCAACAAACTAAGTAACATTAAAGCAAGATTGCATGTACAGGTGTACAGAAAAAATAAATCAAAATGACAATCATGACAATAAAAAATGTAATTTTCTCCTTTTATTTTGTTTTATAACTTACTTATATTGTTTTAATGAAAGGTAAATTATGATGTAAAATGACTAAAGCCTCAGCCCTTTCTGGCAGCAATCTATTTCTTTTTGTTTCGTATATGATTCCGGCCTCTGAGAACAACCTCTCACTGTAAACGGAACTTGCTGGACAACAAAGGTACACTTTGGCGATGCGGGCCATTTCAGGATACCTAGAATTATTGCGCTTCCACCATTGAAATGGGTCATCATTACGCTTTATTACCGGTAACGTACAGTAGGACTGTAGTTCATCACTTTAATGAACAATAACAGTCAAGTAATAATCTTTACACAATTATTTTTACACAAAATCACCTCTCTGACTGATCCTTACGAAAGAAAAACTCAAGAAACAATGCGAAGTAAAAAAACAGGTTTCGACCTGCTCGCAGACGGTGCGCCGCACCGGGTTTTGCGACTTTCGCGCGAATCAGCTGTAAACGAAGCGTTCGGAAATCCCCGAAACTGTGATCGGCTAGGCCGACTAGTCGGCCGACTAGTCGGCCTCTGCACAACCGATTAATCGGCTCGTCGGCTAGTCGGCCAAAGTCATAATCGGCACATCTCTACAAAATTTGTGATTTCTTGAAATTAATACAATGAATAATAGAAAATAATAGAGAAGCACGATGGCGTGAGGCACGTGTCAGTCTAATTGTACACGCAAGTTAAGCAACGTCAACGTATGTTATCTCGAGCTCGTCCGTGCTTCGGAAGGCACGTTAAGCCGTCGTTCCTGGTGTTTATCATTAGATGGCAGTCCTTAAGCCAAGTTAGTGGCCCAACCCGTAGTTGAGCAGCGTGTTGGAGTATGCTCTAAACATCTTCGGTTGAGGGAAGACCCGTATCCCAGCATAAGGTAAATAATAAGTTCAGTACTTTACAAAGTCACAAAAAAAGTACCAATTGACAACAATAAATATTTCAATCCACAAAACAAATCACAGACAACATTCGCGACGTAAAAGTGAGACCAATCGATTTGACATTTACTTAACAATCAATAAATATTCCAATCCTTTTTAACTGGCACTATTTGTATGGGAAAACGTTTTTTCTTTTATTTAATTCTTTCGTCAATTTTTCAATGTTTTTAATACTTTCCCGACCAAGACACGACATTATTTTATATATTATATAGATTTATGGAGCTTGATTTAAATTTCTGAACGCACGCATAAATATTTTAGAACCAATAAATATTTAAATCCACAAAACTGTTTTCAAAACAAATCACAGCCAACTTTCAAGACGTAAAAATGAGACCAATAGAGTTAACATTTGTTTTTAATCTATGACATTTGTTCTATAATGAGCCTAATATACATTTCTGAACGCACGCATACATTTGGCGTACGCACGTACGACAACGTCACATTTGACAGCTACGACAACCAAAGAGAATGTAACCACTACGTTTTAAGAGACGGATGTGCCATACAAATAGCGTAAATTCTAAATGTATGAAATGGGAGCGAAAACAATCAGAATTTGTACCAAATTCGCTTCCGATTCATAGAGTCGTTTTTTTACCTTGAGTTGCGCCAGGCTGACGACAACCACGAACATTTTGTATGGGAAAATGTTTTTTCTTTTATTTTATTTTTTCGAGAATTTTCCAATGTTTTTAAGAGTTATTCTGCTATTCGGGACGGAAACAAATCCAACAAATCAAAAACCATGGCAATCGGTCCAGCCGTTCTCGAGTTATAAGTGTTGTAACAAACACGACTTTCTTTTATATATATAGATAGATGTATTGTATAGTCTGAAAATGTCAAAATATTTCAGCCCTTCAATATCAACTTTAGGTTATTTCAAAGTTAAGTAAAATGTTTAATATGCATAACTAAGTGTACAGACAATCTTTTACTTTTCCTTTTCAGGTATTGCAGACTTGAGATGAAACTACTTACCTCCATATATTCATATGTGACACATTTCATCATAAATACATATGGAGACTTATTTAATAATAAACCATTTTAACATGTAGTAATTGATTATAAACATACCAATCCTTCAGGTCCATGTAGAGTGATATTAGGAACTCCAACATCTTGCAGCGTGAGTGATAATCCAGGCAGTCCACCTATATTTCGCCAAGTCTTGGTTGTAATGAAAATATGGTTTAATTTAGACAGCTTCACTTTGTGTTCGTGAGCCAGTCGTTGTGTACATTCACCACAGTTGAATAGATATCTGTGTAGAAATAAAAAGAATAAAATTAAAGAAACAAAGAATAAATCTATTATAAAGATTGTAAACAAAGATAAATAATTATAATAATTATATAAAATAATGATAGGTAAGCTGAATATAATTACAGTGAATCAGTGAAGACTTTATAAAACTGGCTAATGGTTTTCTTATGTTGTATGGATAATCAAAAGTCTGGATAATTGAATTTAAGAAAAAAGCTTTTTTGTATTAATCAAAAATAAGCAAAGTATGTCGCCCAGATATGATCTGTTACAGTGTATCTACTTATATATTAGCATGTGTGGATACACCATAACAGATAGCTTTTGGTTTTCTCCTTTCAATTAGCATCTTTTCTGTAACCCTAGGGCTTCTAGGTCTACCACAACAATTACTATTTTTGCCAAAGAAATTATTATCAAAATTTAAAATGGCTACCATTCATGCGATTTTTAATTTAAAATTTAAGTATGGACCCCCCATAGGGTGTGTTTTTGTAGATGAGATTTAATGTACCACATGATCCCAAATTATAGTTAGTTCCATCCCATATGAATTTTTGCAAATGAAGTCCTCGTCATTCATTATGGCTTTCCTTCCAGAGTAAATAAACAAAAATGTATTTATTCACAGGACCAAAAACAAATTCCATGTAAGTACTGTCAGCAGGTCATACAACATTTTCTAGTAGTTGGCTATCACTATAATCACAAATCTGTATATCCTGACTTATTGACTGTACCAGATACTTAAGCCACCGTTAGATCACTAATGTCGAGCAAAGTTTGATTTCCAAAATTCAGGTATACAAATGAAGGATATTGTTGATAATATTGGTGATTATTAGCACTTAGTAGAACTTTTTCAACATTTTAAATGTAAAATCACATGTACCATTCTTCATTAAAATTTTTACTAATCGGTTTCGTTTTTACAGCATAATCAAGGTATTTAGATGGTTTTCTCATTTCTATAAAAAAAACCAGAGATTGCATAGTACCAAAAGTATAAACAAGGATTACAAAATCTACTTTTTATCACCTATATACCCTTCTGTTGTAACTAATGTATGGGAATAAAGAATAAGGAGGGCTCCTATTACATCACATTTTTCTGATGAATTGCATGAGAAAAATTAAAAATGTGATGCAATAGGAACCCTACTGCTATGATATTATTTGCATGTTCTTACTAGAATTTAACATGTTTATAGCACTATTTCTAATATAAATTTATCTTCATTATTACTGGATTAATATAATAATAAAATACACATTTAAGTGAAACACTACAACATTTTATTAATTAAATATACAAAAAACTATATTACCGTTTTTGGTCAGTGAAGAGGTAAAGTGTATTGGGGGCGCCTCGAGCTCCAGAGCCCAGAACTTGCAGATATACTGTGCTAGATCCATATTTTTCAGACTTCTTTGTGATGTTTTGTCTTTGGCGCTGTGCCTCAGCAATTCGTCCAGAATTTGCTTTCGGCATATCGGCTAGAAATTGCAGCAGCTTCTTAGTGCTAATGCTTTTATGGCGTATGCTATAAAAACTAACTACTTTTTCAAATAACAATACTTTTTTACCGTACATGTGTTTTGAGGTTACGATATTTCCGACTCAAAGTTTACGAGCATCTGGTCGCTATTTTAAAGTGAATTAATATTTTAGCACAATATATTACATTTCTACATTCTTGAGGGATTATGACATATTTTTAGATTTAGAACAAGCGACAATGAAGCTTTTTCTCTCAATGTTCTTTTTGTTCTTCTGTAACTTTTTCCAAATTTTTGACATTAACTTGACGTCCCCGACATTTCAGACAGAAGGACGGGGTGCTAATCAACATAAATGCAATTTCCTCCTCGCCAATCTTACTTATATAGTCGCGCTCGCGCACGAATTCGCAGCTTCTTTGGATGATAACCGAAAATCAGTGTGTTGCCTATGTAACAGCACTAGTGCTCTATGGCTCCTTTGTATTACTGCAATAGACACATATATATTAAGAGAGGTAGGGCCCAATGTTGTAAATAATAAACTGCCCAACAGAAAAAGTAAGGGAGAGTCCCCTTACGTATTACCGTAGCCAAAGAATAATTCCCTTGAGGCTTCTTCAGTTTCTGCGTGTCACCAGGAAAGGAGTGAGTGAGGTCACTAGTAAAGAAAAGGAAGAGATATAGAGATATTTCATGTTACGAGTGTTAACCGCAGTGTTAACCGCGTGTGAGGTAACCGCTTCACATCAGGCGGGTCGTATTGGTTTTCCACCCTATTCAGAATAAAAGTGCGAGTCGGACTCGCCCACCGAGGGTTCTGTACGTAGGATCATTACAAATTTGATATTTTTCATTATAAATAAGGGGCCATTCATTTATTACGTAAGACGATTTAGGGGGGGAGGGGGGTCGGCCATGTCTTATTTATTCTTACAAGGGGGTGGGAGGGAGTCTTGATAGTTCTTACGTAAGATTACGTAAGATCATCGGGGCTGATGTGGAATGGATGGACATCGACGACGTCGACGACGTGTATAACCAACTAGAAGCAGAACACCTATTATTAGAGATGTTCCAGTGGCAGATCCACTTTCCAGGTTCAGGGTTTTGAGCCCCTGGACTGAAAATCTTATGTAGATAAAGATTTTCAGATGTATGATTTTAAGAGGAATGATTAAAACCAAAGTTTATTACTACCAAAAAATAAAAATTATTAGCACCTTTGTAAGTACAAATAAACAGTTCTAAAAATCGTTACTTAGAAAAATTGTTTTTTTTTCCTTTAGATTCTTACGTAATAAATGTTTAACAGGGAGGAGGGGGTCGGCCTATTCTTATTTTTTCTTATAGTTGGGGGAAGGGGTCAAAAACTAGCGTAAATAGCCTTACGTAATAAATGAATGGCCCCTAAGAAATACTGCGTCGGAAAAAAAAATTAAATATATTTTGCAATGTGTACGTCAAGCCTTTTCATATGATACCCCATTTGAACTAGTAGCTTCAATTTGAAATTTCGACCTCCTATAATAAAATATAGACACCCTATTTTTTAAGATTTATTACAAATGTATAGTTTTGAGATTTATTCTTGTACTTGTAGTCTATAACGATGTAACTTGCCAAATTTCATAGTTCTAGGTCAACGGGAAGTACCCTATAGGTTTTGATTTCCTTGAGAATATGTCGAAATATGCGTTTATTGCTGAATAAACGGCCGTAACTTATTTTACGTAAACTTAGCAGTTTGTTTTTTTTACAACTTCATGGAACCGTAGACTTGAGTATACAGTTCAAATTTCAGCTTGATACCTCCACGCATTCTCGACATAGAGGGTCTTGACAGACAAACGGAAAACAAAGTGATCTTATAAGGGTTCCGTTTTTCCTATTGAGGTACGGACCCCTAAAAACAATAAATTATATATGTATTTACAGGCAACTCTCTCGCAGAAAGAATTTCATTTAAAATTGAATCACTTAGTATTAGCATATAAGGAAATTTTAAAGATTTTTGTGCAAATAAAGAGCATTTTTTAAGCTAACTAATTTTTTAAAATAACTTCAAAATTGCTCTTTATTTGCACAAAGTAGACTTTGAAAGCTCATTCTCCAGATATTGTAGTATTATTTCGGACAATTTTCTCCTAATCAATCACTAGTGATTTGGAGACATTTCGTGATGTTAAAATCAAAACTAATCTAAGTATGTAGTGAAATATTTGGAAAATTCTATCTACAAACTAAAAATTGTTGGTCGAGTATATAAAATTGAGCCGTCACAGAAAGCCTGACGCATATCTTCTGGCATATCTTGTGTTTAAAGTAATTTTGAAATATCGAAATTACTTTGAACAGAAGATATGTCCGAGCGATAGGAGAGATCGAGCAGAATGGAAAGAGAGCCGCAGAGTTAGCAGATTTGACCGAGACAAGCATCAACAACAAAGTAGGTACCTCGATTCCATTGAGCAGGAGAATATAGTAACCTAACTCTCTGTTATTGTGATGGTATGAGTGAGGAGGAATTAAGGCTATCAGTAAGCTCCTGCAAAGTTGCTGCATCTGATCCAGGTAAGAATGGCGTCACTCTAACGATATTTATTTTATACTTCTGTAACAGTGGCAAATAAACCCACAAATTGCCTGGTTGTATACAATACAGCCATTGTAGCCTATAGAAGCTTGATTCCCTAAGTTAACCGTCTAAGCTGATGGCGATATGGATCTGAATTTTAGATTCAAAATATTGAACTAAGATTTAATTTGAGTTACTTGCTGAATCGTTTAAACTAAAAGTTTTTAAAACAGCACGAGCAAGAAATTGTGCACTTTTATATCACATAGCTAACCGTTGATTTAACAGAGAACTGTTATGTTTACTTATCTACTAATCCTAATAATATTTATAAATGCGAAAGTTTGTGAGTATGTGTGGATGGATGATTGGTTTGTTACTCTTTCACGCAAAAACTACTGAAGGGATTGTGATGAAATTTGGTACACGGGTAGAATATAATCTGGAATAACATATAGGGTACTTTTTATCTCGACATTCCCACGGGAACGGGAATAATGGTACTGAACGTGTAAATCACTAAATACTGAGGGATTGTGTTGAAATTTGGAACACGGGTAGAATATAATCTGGAATAACACATAAGACACTTTTTATCTCGGAATTCCCACAGGAATGGGAATAATGGTACTGAACGTGTAAATCACTAAGTACTGAAGGGACTGTGATGAAATTTAGTACACGGGTAGAATATAATCTGTAATAACACATTGGATAGTTTTTTTTTTATCTTGGAATTCCCACTGGAATGAGGACAATGGGACTGAACGTGTAAATCACTGAATACTGAAGGGATTGTGATGAAATTAGGTACACGGGTAGAATATAATCTGGAATAACACATAGGGTACTTTTTATCTCGACATTCCTACGGGAACGGGAATAATGAACGTGTAAATCACTAAGTACTGAAGGGATTGTGATGAAATTTATTACACAGGTAGAATATAATCTGGAATAATACATAAGGTACTTTTTATCTTGGAATTCCTACTGGAATGGGAATAATAGGACTGAATGTGTAAATCACTGACTACTGAAGGGATTGTGATAAAATTTGGTACACGAGTAGAATATAATCTGGAATAACACGTAAGGTACTTTTTATCTTGGGATTCCCACAGGAATGGGAATAATGGGACTGAACGTGTAAGTCACTGACTACTGAAGGCATTGTGATGAAATTTGGTACACGGGTAAAATATAATCTGTAATAATACATTGGATAGTTTTTTTTTATCTTGGAATTCCCACAGGAATGGGGACAATGGGACTGAACATGTAAATCACTGAATTTTGAATAGATTGTGATGAAATTTGGTACACGGGTAGAATATAATCTAAATTAACACATAGGATAGTTTTTATCCCGGAAATCACACCGGGGACGGGAACAACGGGATTGCGCGGGTGAAACCGCTTATCCTACTTTTACTTATCCTACTAATATTATATGTTTATTACTCTTTCACGCAAAAACTTCTGAATGGATTTTAATGAAACTTTACAATACTAAAGCTTATACTTCAGAATAACATATAGGATATAATTTATAAACTTATTGTGTAAATTTTCCAAAATATAACGATAAGTGTGAAAAAAAATCTGTCATCTGCGAGCTATTCTGTCGCTGCAAAAACCGTGAGAGCTACACGTATAATAATGTATGATGAAAATGTTAATTTCAAATAGGCCTACAAAAAAGCCCGCGACAGCATATATCTATCTTTTATGTAATGTCTATATATATATAGATATCTCTCTCTCTATATATATGTATATCTTTTATGTAAGCCATCTTCGCCAAAATAGAAAAACATACAATAAAAAATAATATTTTATTACTCATGCACATTTGGTGGTAAAAAATTGATTCATATCAAAATAAATACTTTTAACGCTTTTGGTATTTAAATTAGATAAACTTTGTTTTTTACACTACACCATTTGGACAAATATTTTAATATGTAGTTACGACGAAGACCAACGGAGTCTGCGATACTAAGGTCCGATCCGGGCGGCGGGCGAGGCAGGGGAAGAAGTCGCTCATCGCCGAATGTACGATGAGCAACTTCGTTAATGAATGTGTCTGTTTTGCGAATTTTCAAGGCACCAGCAATTTGTTAAAAACGCACTGTAGGTACATATGTAATGTATAGATATGTATTGGCAGGTATTTTTTTGTGGTTAGGTTAGTTACATGTATAACTTTTCAAATCATTTTACTTTAATTACAAGGGTAGGTATTGTTTTTTTTTGCATCCATTTATAATAACGTAATATAACAATAAAAATGTAACATTTACAATCTAAATATACTATAAAAGAAGAAACTGACTGACTCATATATATATCAACACACAACCCAAACCGCTGGGTCTAGAGATTCCAGATTTGCCACGTAGGTTCCTTATGATGTCTGGGGGAGCATTAAGAAAGGATTTTTCAAAATTCATCCCCTAAGGGAGTGAAACTGGGGTCCAAAGTTTGTATGGGGAAACAAGATTAGTTGGACCATTTATTCGAAACTTTACATGAGTACTATAGAGAAATGAGTAAACACGTGTTTCAGGATTTTTCAAAATTAAAATCTGTTCTGTTCTGAAAATCGTCATGGGTATTGTATTGATTAGTTGGACTTTTTTATCCTAAATTTTACACGAGTACTTCTATTGATTAATGAGTAAACACGTGTTTGCCCCGAATGTCACGCGAGCGAATCCGCGGGCGAAAACTAGTCAATTATATAAATTGTGAATTCAAGATAACGGTATATTCAACGATAAAGCTCACAGTTAAGTTAACCTATAACAGAAGTAAATCGTTTTACTTTACGTACAACTGTTAATTGAACTGGTACATATTATTCTGTGCTGGTACACACTTTATATTGCGATTGACTTATGTTAAACTTCATTATCAACTTAACAATCAACTTAACATTACAGCCTACTACTTTACTACTTAGGAAATTTTTATCTCTGCTAGCTGTTGTCTTGGTCTTGAATCCTTCCTATTACAAAGTTTATAAAGTAGCTAAGTATTATCGTTATCTCGACAACGATAACGATCTTGGGGTGTACGTGGTTCATCGACGTTTTTGAACCAAAGCCAACCTCACCTGCATGTGATGCACCCTTCTGACTGACAAATGACGCTCTGGCGAAAGAGAGGTAGTGTATAACGTATTTTGTAAGCTGCCTGGCTGAGGAAGTACCTCTACCTCACAGAATACCGCAGCCAAATAACAATTCCCTTATTTTTGTGTTCTGTTATTTTTGTCTTCCTGCGAGTGAGTGAGGTCAAAACTGTTAAAACTCATCCCAGTTCGTTCGTCCCAGTTCGTGAAAGGGTAACAAACATCCATACATCCATTCCTACATCCTCACAAACTTTTATACTTTTATATGTTAGCAGGAGAGAGAGGATTGTATGAAAGATAGAAGAAATCAGACGAGATATAATTCGTACGTATTACTACAACGTAGTAAGAGTCATTCCCGTAGGGAACTATATACGCTTTCCTGAGGGTGCAGATTTATTTTCTCCTAAATTTCAGTATTACCTATATTACCTTTTCGCGCGAGCGATATGGCTTGTTTGTCACCCGACGTGGTATAAAAAAAACCTGTACTGTATTTATTTAGCGGAATGGTAGTTATTTAAAAAAGTTGCAACACTAATGTCGAAAAATCAAAAATGGCGTTCGATACAGCTGTGGGTTGCGCAATTTTTAAGTAAATGTGCATGAAATTCGTAGTAAATACTAAAATTTAAGGTCAACAAATCATCTAGACTGTGGTTATGTTATAAATACGTAATTTGTAGTGTAAATATTTTATAGTGTGTTGATATTTTTCACAAAGTGCGAACTTGTCGTGGACAGTGTATTTTTTGTGTTGTGGTGATGTATGAAAATGATAAATAATGAAACGGAAAATAAGGCAGCTGAGCAAATAATGTAATAATGATGAGCATGTTTTGGGTGGTGTTATTCGTGGCCCTGACCGGCTCACATTTTGGATATGGATTACCAGTGGGACCAACGCCGCAGTCCTACCCTCACGGTGAGTCACTTTATTGGAATTATTCCATGTTTTGCACCAAAATACCCCTAAAAATGGCTAATAGGTACATCATAAACGTCAAAAGTGATAATATTTTCGATAAGGTTCAAAACAACACCCAGTTGTTATCTCATTTTAGGGCGAAAAATAATACTACCCCTTGGATTGGCAATAATAACGGACACTGTTCCACAAAACGACATACTTTGATGTCACTGTACATTTTCACAAAAAATAATCAAACTTAAAAAATCATGGATAATAATTACAGATTCTATATCTACCCACATTAGCATCCTTGGTAATGTAGTCATAGTTGTCCTATAGCACACTATATATAAATAAATAATATTAAATACTCTTGACGAATTACACACTGCCATCTAGTCCCAAACTAAGCAAAGCTTGTACCATGAGTACTAGATAACTGATATTATACTTAAATACTTTTTTTTGTAAATACATACCTACATTTAAATAGGTACATAGAAAACACCCAGACCTAAACAAACAGACATGTTCATGCACACAAATATTTGTTTTGTGCAGGGATCAAATCCGCAACCCCATAGTCAAGTGGTTTGTCCACATTGACTACGGGGTCACGGGTTCAATCCACATTTAGTTCATTTAGCCATTTAACCACCAGGGCCATCATAAATAATATTACTTAAGTCTATAGGTTGCATATAGGTTCGATTCTTGCATGAAGTCAATAGAAAAATATGTGTATACTGTAAAGATTCTTCTAAAAATGTTTGATCAATTAATACAGTTGATGTGAATGGTCATCATATCACTCAGAAAGGCCACTCAATAAATAAATTTGTGTTTCTTAGATTTTTATTAGTGATATAATGAAAAATAGGAAAATGCACAAGTTAACCTTGACTTTGATTGAAATTCAGTAATGTATTACAAAATAAAACGTGAGGCTACATTGATCAACAATTATTTTTAGTTTGTAGTTGGATATTCCCAAGGTTTTATTTATAAATCACAAATGCTCAAAAATACAGTTTAACTTAACTTTTTTTAAAAAGAATTTTGCAATTATAGGGTAATTTGGAAGTAGCAATGGTGTAATGTGGTTGGAAATTAACAATTATTAGATGTTGCCAATGGATGCAAATTTTTAAGAAAGACATTAAGATAAAAAATAAAAATGTATATTTTAAGTTGTATTTATTGTAATTAATTATTATATGTAATATATTTTTTATTTCAGAATCAATAACTACAAGGTTAAAAATGAATCTAGGTGTTATTCCCGATGACAAACTAGCCATATGTCACATTTCATCCAAATCCATTCAGCCATTTTTGCAAATATGAAAACATCAAAATATAATAAAATTTCACATATTCACAATATTAGTAAGATCTTTAAAAGTTTCCAGAAATTAATCAACAGCAAATCTGACATAAACTTAAATTTATATTATCGTGTTCATCAGTGTGGTGAAGGAACTGTATAACAATAAGTCTGCCGTCTGTTGTACTCTTCTTTGTGTATACTATGTATAACATGTTATATTTTGGTGCAATAACAAGTATTATTTTCTTATTTCTTTCCTCTATGTATGTGGAAAAGTACCTATATGGAAAAATACTACGAGACTATAATGTAAATATTGACAAGAAAACCAATAATAATATTTTCATATTTTGTACATAAATTTTTTTAGATTTTTAGATTTTAATTTAGAGAAATTAATTTAGATTTTTTTTATTATAAATTATTGCCTAGGTTTCTTAACGTTTTCTGATCCCCTAGAAAATAAAGCATAATTTCAAGGACGCTCTTAATAAAAAACACAGGGATAATTTTAGGACAATTTATTTTAGTATGTACTGAGAAAAAATTTCATAAATTTTTTATAAAAATTTCAAATACTGTATTAATGTGAAGATTAGTGAAGCTTTTTTGCGAATCTTACTGGATTTATTTATTAATTCAAATGTTCATATACAAGGACCCCCATATACATACTCGCCTGCAGACCCTTGGGAGTCCACAGGTCACAGTTTAAGTAACACTGGCATAGAAAGCCAAACTAGCCATCAGTTTTGAAAATGTTTGTTCTCAGCTATATATGAAACAAATATAAACATTTTTTCGGTTTGGCATGTAGGGACGTCTCAATAATATAACCATAGGTGAAAGAATTACTTCCATAGCATAAAAATCTCTCGAGATAATTATGTTAATTTGAAAATCACAATTTTGGACGAGTATGACGTCACAGGTTTGTATTTTGTATGTATCTTTCGGCGGGAGTTCAAGATCCACGCACGATAGGTGACGATTTATCTTACTCGGTAATATTTTCCATCAGAGCAAAGGCGTTGACAATTTAGTATTATTTTTATTACCAAATGTGTACCGAATATAACGAAGAAAAATCAAATCAACATAATAACTTCATTAATTAAATAAATCAATGATTCAGGTGTGATCAGTATCACATTTAAACATGCGAACAGTAGAGCGGTCGCGGCAAGAATGAATCGAGAACGCCGCGCGTTGCCTTATAAAGCCGCCTCGGCTGCCCTCCCCACTCGCACATCGCCTGATTCATGGATCGGTCGACAAACAACTCGTCATGCGCACGTGCTGAGGCGATCTGACGTCACTCAATAACACGTGGCGCCGACACGGCCATTCTGCTCATCAGGCGCCCTCGACCTGATAAAAAATAGTTGTCACAGCGGCAACCTAATCACTTCGAGTTCAATATAACTCCTATGACATAGTGTGGGAGGCCCCTGTCCTCGACCAGTCTAACTCAGAAATTGTTTGTCAGATAGGGAGGCCCCTGTCCTCCGACCTATCAGACCAAACAGCTAAGTTCTGGGAGGCCCCTGTCCTCAACCAGTCTAACTCAAAATTGCTTGTCAGATAGGGAGGCCCCTGTCCTCGACCCATCACCAACCATAAAATCATTTTGAAGCATACAAACCTATTCATATTATAATCATAGCAAAAACAGTCACACCTCTATCGCAGTATTGTATGTCGCGCTCGGATTGCTTGTACATGCTGCATCAGCGGGTTTCCCGGGAATCAGTCCCACTGCTACATCTACAAGTCTTACCGCCGACACGTTTCCTACAGTACGATTTTTACCTGGATTCGGTGCTAATCTGAGTTGATCATGGGATACCTTGTTGGTCTTCCTCTGCCAGTTATTTTCTTAACTTGGTACCGGTCACCTGGCAGTACTTTCTAAACTTCGCAAGCGTCGGGACGCTTCAAATCTAGACCGACCTGACTTCTCGGACTCGCCTTAAACAAAGCGATGTCGCCCTTGTTGAACCGACTACTGTGGCTTTCGATACTAAAAAAAAAAAAAAATCCGAAAAATTGAGGCACGCTCACTCTACAGCCCTGAAGTCATAATGTTGCAACAATGACCACCATCTGCGGATTCATAGCAGGAGCCCGTGCTCGCGGGCCGACGTCTTGAAGGCATTGCAGTCAGTCACCACAACAAAATGATCTCCCATACAAGCACTGTCCGAAGTGTTTTAATAGCACGAACCACGGCAAGCGTTTCTAGCCTGTAAAAACAACAGAAACCCTCAGGCCCTGCAGTTCGCCGGATTATGCAGGCCACGGCATGTTGCTCGCCCTGTTCAATCTGCACCAGAACAGCTCTCAAACTCGTACCACTGACGCTTGCATGGAGTTTCGTTTGCAGCCCCTCCTGAAAAATATCGAGCATCGCCTGCGTCGACAGACACCGAACGATGTCAAGTCGAGCGCCGTCACAAGCCGGTGTCCATTCGAATGATGCGCCCCATCTTAGCCAAATTACAGAATGGAATCATGTGCTCCGTAAAAGATGGTATGAATCGCCGGAAACAGCCAACCAATCTGCAGAACCCGATCTACTTTGCACCGCAAGGTACCCGCTATTCCTACAAAGCCTCAACCCCACACGTCCACTCGGCTTGACAGTACTATCTGAAATTAAACCATCAAGATTAGTGGTGGGTCGTCGACGATTTTAGTCGACGCAATGAGACGTCGACAAGGAACTAGTTTAAAAAAAAACAGAAAACAGTCTAATTTTCGACTAGTTTACGTCGTCGTCGATAAGACTATTTCTTCACATAAACGATTGGTAAACGTAAACGAATGAAAATCTCGTTTGTCAAGTCGCTAGACGAGACGAGACGATCGCGACGCGACGCAACAGACTCATCAACCAGTCGAAGAATAAACTAGTTTATCTGTGAACTGTAAACCAATTTCATCGTTTACGCACAAAAAACACAAAAGCAGTTTAACAAAACGGTTCGTTCATTCAACGCCCATCTCTAATCAAGATTCTCGATGGAATCCCTGAAGAAGGAGCACTCCCTCCAGGCCACCAAAACCCGGTCGAGCATCTAAGTAAAGTAATTCTAATAAAAATCTAAGTAAAATAAAAAAGTAAGCCCTCAGAAACCGTCCCACACTTCATCAAGACACTGTCCATGTACACGAGGACATCATCCAGGAGTGGTTGGAGTGCTGCCACCGCTGCCCGTCGAATGCAATCGGCGCACACACTGTCCTCGCCATTCCTTGCCCTCACCAGCAATACGAGACTCGCGAATTCCGAAGCACTTTCACGTACGATGCCATTGTTCAGAAGTTCCTCAATGATGGACCTCAACCTCCGGCGCTCCACGGGCGCCACCCGGTATGGTCCATGCGAAACAAGCACGAATAACCTCGGGTCTCTCAACCGGATATCCATGGTTCAAGTCAAAACCCCAGTTTTTGGTACACCGGTCACAAAGATTCCCTGTATTTAATCAATAAGGCCCTCAACTCACTCCGCCCCGACTCCCTCAAATCGGTGTCCAAACTGCGAAGATGTCCCCATCGTCCGTCGTCACCGCCAACATGGTCTGATCTCTCACAAGGCTTGTGCCGCTACTCGCAACCACTACAAACAGGCCAGGCAGGCACCCCTACCAGATCCGATCCAATGAGGACATCGCAAGGCACCTCACAATTCTCTACAACGCGACTTTCATATGAACATCATTAATCCCCCAATCTTTTGAGCAAAAGAGTGTGTCTTCACGCCCACGCAAGGAACGGCTTACCGAACGTTCCATCAGTGAGCGGTTCGCGCTGCTGTCAAACAATGCAGTGTATCTGCCGCTGCCAACCCTGACAGGCATCGGTGTGGACATATCCCGGTAGTTCGATTGGCTTTGTGGTCGAGTCCCCAGACGCAAATAAAGGCCTCGGATCACCCTCATTACCTTTGTTTTGTGACAGTTAAACCGAATGTGACCATTCCTTCAACGCCTACAACAGACCGCGACATCTCCATTCGCTCTTAACCTCAATCGCCTCGCTAGAGGTTCACCCAAACGGGGCTCTCGCGATCTTATTGCTGCTGTTACCGATATTAAGTCAGGCATTGTGGAACACCCGTCTGACAACAGCCGCAGGCGCAACTGCTCGTTGTCTATGCAGCCCATGACAGCATTGCCGAGAAAAAAAAAATCATTAGTAGTAGTGTTCGCTTGCAGTTGTCGTGTCAATGAATGTGTGTTCATCGGAAATAGTCCGATCAGATTGAGCTTCCGTCAGGATCCCAAAACGCGGGAGCGTTGTGGATATCCCTACTTCTGATTTCGGCGGGAGTTCAAGATCCACGCACGATAGGTGACGATTTATCTTACTCGGTAATATTTTCCATCAGAGCAAAGGCGTTGACAATTTAGTATTATTTTTATTACCAAATGTGTACCGAATATAACGAAGAAAAATCAAATCAACATAATAACTTCATTAATTAAATAAATCAATGATTCAGGTGTGATCAGTATCACATTTAAACATGCGAACAGTAGAGCGGTCGCGGCAAGAATGAATCGAGAACGCCGCGCGTTGCCTTATAAAGCCGCCTCGGCTGCCCTCCCCACTCGCACATCGCCTGATTCATGGATCGGTCGACAAACAACTCGTCATGCGCACGTGCTGAGGCGATCTGACGTCACTCAATAACACGTGGCGCCGACATATCAAATCAGAAATTTGTACGACAGTTATGTTAAATATTACATAAATTAGTATCATAATAAAAGTTATAGTATTTTTTATTGCTTCTCCAATGGAAATATAATTTTTTAATAATTCCATACTTTTAAAATGAACTTTCCCGCCAAACTTTGATCGACCCTAAAATAAGTTGATGCAAGATATTAAAATGAAAGTTTACAGATCTTTATAGTTTTGTGTATTTTTCGATATTGTTAAATAATTTATACAATTTTTGAACATTGTCAAATAGCCTATTAGGCATTTATTTCTCATTTTACAATTTGTAACTTAGATGGATAGTTGGCATAAGCGTCGTTTTTTGGCCTTTTTTGCGTAATCGTTTCCTGTGTTTATTAAATGTGGGATATGTGATGTCAAAAATACTTCATTGGCTTTTAAAAATAATAGTGGTCTTATATAGACCTATTACTCATTTGCTAACTGTTCTATGAGTTAATTACTTCCTCATTTAAGTGATTTTGATTTCTGTTAGTAACTTTTTGCGTATCTCGGTTGTTTGTACCCTTCGGGGCACTATGGAGCCAGGGACTTTTTATTTTTTATATTTTCATATTTTTATATGCGCACATCAAAGATCACATCAGATAGATCATTTCTTGTCATGTACAACTTTTTCGTACAACGCGCCGTTTTCGGGAAAAATAGACTTTAACAATGTATGAGTCTGAGGACAGCCAATTTTTAGAAGATATTTTTTTCTTTTTAAATCGCACATTTTTATATGCGCACATCAAAGATCACATCAGATAGATCATTTCTTGTCATATACAACTTTTTCGTACAACGCGCCGTTTTCGAGAAAAATAGACTTTAACAATGTATGAATCAGGACTTAGCCAATTTTTAGAAGATATTTTTTTCTTTTTAAATCTCACATTTTTATATGCGCACATCAAAGGTCACATCAAAGGGATAATTTCTTGTCATGTACAATTTTTCGGTACGACGCACCGTTTGCGAGAAAATCGAATTTCGCTACTTTACCAAATATTTTCTCAAAAACTATGCGACGTACGAGGATTCAGTATATGACCGAAAATGTTTCATTTGGTAGGATCTATACGATGCCATAGCAAAAATATACAAAATACCGAAAAAAAAAGTTGATGAAATTTCGTCAGAGTCCAGTGCCCCGAAGAGTAAACTGACTGGAGAAATTTAGGACTTTGACGAAATTTCAACAATTTCTTTTTTCGGTTTTTCCCATGCCCCTTATAAAACTCAATTTTTTTTTTTTAATTTTTTTTTTTGTTTTCTGCACGTTTCATAGTGCCCCGAAGAGTATACCCCAACTCCAACAACCCGCCCCGAAAGCTACCCACTGACCCCATATTCTTTTGTTTCTTCGCTGCAATCTCATATGCAATTTCAATTTTTTTTTCCACTAAGGCAAATATGCTAATGGCCCGCCTGATGTAAAAGCTGTTACTGCAGCTTATGGCCGTGTACAACACCTTCGGCGTCACTCTTGTGGCGCTGCCGAATCTGTGAAAATCTCTTAACAACATAACCTTCACATACCTTTTTTTCGTTTGTCTCTTTCTACAAAGCTTTGTTCGCTAGATGGCAGCGTGCACCACGTAAAATTGCCTTTGTCTAAAAATGGTGGTAAGCCACACACTCCAATTTAATTATTGGAACAACTTTTAAAGTAGAAAATTTTCTGTTAAAATTCCATTTTTCATGTTTCAGATGGAAAAATTGCCACAATATTCGAGGGTTGGGGCTCGGACAGTGGGCTTTATGCGGCAGTGCCAGCACTGGCATTGATGCTCACTGCTGTTGGCCTCATCTTTGGCTGCACATGGTGTTACAGACACAAAGACTGCAAGGTAAACAATTTTATTATACTTTAGTAATAAATAATGTTATACTCAACAATCAAGCATTTTCACAAATTATTACAGTGAACTGGAAAGGACAAACAATTGCTTTTATTTATTAATTATATCATCAAGGTAAATTGTTTAAATCTATTGAACTTTCAACTTATAGTATCTTCCATTTGTAGCATTAATTCCATGGGTTGGAACAACAAGTTTGCAAACCCATTTCTGATGTGCTTATGTTGGATATAGATATCCAACAGTGAAGTACTGTTGGATACCCCCTCTCCAAGAAAATTTATTTAATTAATTTCTGTTGCAAGCTACAAATGTATTCTCAGTTGAAACATAAAAACTGACCCCAAGTTTCATGAAGATTACAGTGACTTCATTCCTAAAAATAAACAATGACAATTTGAATATTATTCTTTTTATCACCATTGTTATATTTTTCTTGCAATTAAAGAAAAAGTTGGGTAAATCTAACTTTGTGGTTTCATAAGCGCTCGGCTGTACCCGGCCTCATTTTTCAATTAACTAAATAAGTTTTTAAGTAAATTGACAATATTTCAATCTTCATATTTAAAATAAACATTGTTACGTATAAAAAAGTGATCAAGTAATCAGGTGACCCACATGCTAGTTTGCTCCCCTCTCGTATAAAGAAACATGTAATAGAAAATAAAAACATTTTATTTTAGATCCATATAGTGTTGTTAAAAAAGTAGATAAACTTCTACGCTATGTTAGTAAAGTTATTTTAAAATTAACTAATTAATGCTAATTAATATTATCTACCAAAATATGCGGGAAAGTACAATGATATTACACTTACAATTGGGAAAGTAAATGAAGTAGTGGAAGTCCAGGATTACACGCAGGTTGTCACAAACGCATTTCGTCATTAACGCAGTTTGTCATCGCCGATCTTATAAACGTAATTGGTCACTTTCGCGATTCGTCTCACAAGCAGTTCGTCACATATGCGATTGGTCATATACGCGATTCGTCATACACGCGGTTCGTCTCAGACGCGGTTCGTCATAACTTTACCTTTAAGGGTGATTGTCAGATCACGAAAAAAATACTGCTGTTTTGTACAAAATGTTGTTTTTAGGGTTCCGAACCTCAAAAGGAAAAACGGAACCCTTATAAGATCACTTTGTTGTCCGTCTGTCTGTCTGTCTGTCTGTCTGTCAAGAATTTCTATGTCGAGAATGCGTGGAGGTATCAAGCTGAAATTTGAACTGTTTACTCAGGTCTACGGTCCCATGAAGTTAAAAAAAAATCAAACTGCTAAGTTTACGTAGAAAAAAGTTACGGCCGTTTATTCAGCAAAAAACGCATATTTCGACACACTCAAGGGAATCAAAACCTATAGGGTACTTCCCGTTGACCTAGAACTATGAAATTTGGCAAGTAACATCGTTATAGACTACAAGTACAGGAATAAATCTCAAAACTATACATTTGTAAATAGATCTTTAAAAATAGGGGGTCTATATTTTTTATAGGGTGTCGAAATTTCAAATTGAAACTACTAGTTCAAATGGGGTATCATATGAAAGGGCTTGATGTACACATTGCAAAATATATTTTATTTATTTTTTTCGACGCATTATTTCTTATTTATAATGAAAAATATCAAATTTAATGATGATACTACGTACGATCTACGGAACCCTCGGTGGGCGAGTCCGACTCGCACTTGTCCGGTTTTTTTTAGTGTACCAAACTCGCCCCCAAGAAGGAATGTGTCAATTATGTAACATGTACAATAGGATCGAAATTGGGTATGTGACAAATTGCAAATGTGGCGAACTGCGTATGTGACGACTTGCGTCTGTGGCGAACTGCGTAGGCGGCAAACTACGTGTGTGACGTAATGCGAATAGCGTTTATGACGAAAAGCGTCTAAGATGAAACCCGTTTATGGCGAACGGCGTAATGTGACATAATGCGTAAGTGACGAAATGCGTTTGTGACAACCAGCGTGTAATCCGAAGTCCATATCTGTAGTTCTAAACCTGAACATAGACTAGACTTATTTTTATTTTATATGAGCATATTTATAAATAAATATTTCTGGACAATTTACACAGCGCCATGTAGTCCCAAATTAAGCGCAAAGCTTGTACTATGGGTACTGGATAACTGATATTATACTTAAATACATTTTTTTTTGTAAATACGTATATATAATACATACAAAACACCCAGACCAAGACAAACAGACATGTTTATGCACACAAATATTTGTCTTGTGCGGGAATCGAACCCGCGACCTCGGAGTCAAAGTGGGCATTGCTAACCATTCGACCACCGAGCTCGTCACTTTCATAACTCCGAAATCCGAACACCGAACTCGTATATATCAAAGTTAAATTATCATTATAGTTAAATATTAGCATCAGATACACAAATTTGGACACAATTCAGAAAACACGCAAATTCATATTAATTGAATAGCCAGAATGATGCTAAAAATAGAAACCAATTTATGTAATAACAAATGGCTTTTAAAACGAAGTAATGAAAATAATGATGCGTTCTACCAGTTCTACTATGGATACAAGGTTGTCTGTTGTATTAAATAAATTCATAAATATTTCTGTAAATATTTTTTATTGGAATAACATTAAACAATTCTTAGAAATAAAATGTAATATATAAGCGGACTTATCCCTAAGAGAGATCTCTACCATTGTGGGTCATTGAGTTTCAATGGAAAATTGGACTGTTCAGTACAATTGCTTAATACGCAATTAATATTTGATTGCAATAATTAAGCTACTTTATTACAATGTCATCAATGACAATAAATTTACTGATTTCTCATTAAAATCTTGCGAGAGTTTCTTTAGAAATTAGTGTTAAAGCTAAAAGTCTTATGTACATATTGTCTATATGTATGTGTAGTTTTATATCGCGTCTTTGCTCACGTCAAATCGGGAGAGAAATAGCTTTGGTCTTCCTCAGAGTTCTAGCTGTACCTAAATTTCATCAATTATATGAAACCAACCAGAAAGGAAGGAGTTGCTGCGATGGCAGCGTGGGTGGCGGCGCGCGAGCGATTTTTCATGTTGCGAGCGTTAATATGGCTACTGTAACCGCTTCACACCAGGTGAGCCGTATGCTTGTTTGCCACCCGACGTAGTATAAAAAAAAAATAGTTAAAAAAACAATTAAATTACTTTCCGGAAATAAGTTATGATGTAGTTTTTATTAAAACACTAGCTGGCCCGGCGAACTTCGTACCGCCTGTCGTGGTATACATATTAGTTGAACAAAATTTATGATGTCTTGAAATTAATATAATGAATAATAGAAAATAATAGAGAAGCACGATGGCGTCATTGCGCTTGTCAGTCTAATTGTACACGCAAGTTAAGCAACGTCAACCGTAGCCTGTCCATGGATGAGTTTATATTATCTCGAGCTCCTCCGTGCTTCGGAAGGTACGTTAATCCGTCGGTCCCGGTTGTAATCATTAGATTAACTCGAGGTCCTCCGTGCTTCGGAGGGCACGTTAATCCGTCGGTCCCGGTTGTTATCATTAGATTATCTCGAGCTCCTCCGTGCTTCGGAAGGCACGTAAGACGTCGGTCCCGGTTGTTATCATTAGATTATCTCGAGCTCCTCCGTGCTTCGGAAGGCACGTTAAGCCGTCGGTCCTGGTTGTTATCATTAGATGGCAGTCGTTAAGCCAAGTGGCCTTTAGGCGGCTTGAAATTACTGGCGTCCGCCAACTCGCAGTTGAGCAGCGTGGTCGAGTATGCTCGAAACATATTCAGTTGAAGGAAGACCCGTATTTAATATTACCCAGCAGTGGGTAAATATTACCCAGCAGTGGGTAAATATTAAGTTCAGTATTTTACTATGTCACAAAATAAAGTACCATGACACTTGACAACCAATTAATATTCATTTTCAAGCATTCATTCATAAACAATTTTCAAAACAACAACGGACAACTTTCGCGACGTAAAAGTTAGACCAATCGATTTGACATTTAATTGAAAATCAATAAATATCCCAATCCGTTTTCAAATTTAATTTTTCGACAATTTTGTCAATGTTTTAATACTTATTATCCTATACCCACCCACATTTCTGAACGCACGCATACATTTGACGTACGCACGTTAACGTCACGTTTGACAGGTCCGACATCCACGAACATTTTGTATGGAAAAATGATTTTTCTTTTATTTTATTTTTTTCGTAAATTTTCCAATGTTTTTAATAGTTATTCTGCTATTCTGGACGGAGACAAATCCAACAAATCAAAAACCATGGCAATCGGTCCAGCCGTTCTCGAGTTATAAGTGTTGTAACAAACACGACTTTCTTTTATATATATAGATGTCTGGTGCAACGCATATGACCCGCCTGCAGTGAAGCGATTACCGTGGTCTAAACGCTTACAATACGAGTTGCTGGCACCCTTTCTGCCGAGTCAGCATGCCCTCCTTTTTTAAATTAACTTCGACCTCCTTATTCTATTGCAATTAGGAAAAGTAGGCTATAATATGATAATAATATGTTATCGTATCTTTTATCGTCGTTAACATCATTGCGTCCAAATCCGATAAAACGTTTTGACATTGTAAATTTTAATGGAAATAATATCTACCTACTTAATTTTATCCATCTAACACGTCCTTCTAAAACATATAGGATGAATTTAAATAGCTTTTTCGTTGTTCTAAATTTATTGTGAACACAACAAACGATTCGACAATAAGTACGTATAGTACCTATCACAACAGGGCGCGCGCAGGGTAACGACCTCGTCGTCCGCTGATTAGATACCCCACTGCAACTTTTATGAGTTAAAGCGTACGGGAGTAAGATTATGATGGCTGTCGAGGCATGCTACATGGATTATGGGACTCGGGATTTGTGTGGCATGGTCATTATTTATTAGCCACCCTCGACGTAATCGAAACACGAAATTGTCGTAACTTTGTGCAGGATGCTCATTTTTTAGTCTGAGCTGGCGAACAGGAGCCCTACCGCCGAAGCTGAAACGAATTACCATCTGTTTTTTTGATTCCAAAAATTGATCAAACATCTTCAGCTGATTTAGTAGAGCTCTAGAGTTTTTACCAGCTGAGCTAAACATAATTAGCAACAATCTAAGCAGTAGTTTCATTCTTGCATTAAAAAATTGGTTGCCTGTAAAGTCGGTATACGGGCGAAAGTTTTACGTGACAACGACTTTGAGTGGTAAAATGTTTTCGAGTGCAAGGGACGCATGCCTTTCACTTTTTATGTCTGTCTCTCTCGCTCTTAGAAGGGACGCGTGCCTTTCACTCGCTCTCATTGTAAGTGCATAACGTGAGCCAGTTTCTTGAAGTGTCACCCGGCTAACCAATTTATAAGACGTTGTCACGTCAAAAATTCCGGTGGTTATCGGCGTCAGTTTCGGCGGTAGGGCCCCTGGTTGTCTAGTCGCTCACGGATTTCATCGCAGTGGGTATCATGAAAATTTAGTTAAAAGTAAAATATAAGTTAGTTTAAAATGCCGTCTTGTAGTGAAAACAATGAGGCGAGAACACGGCGACATTGTTTTCAGAGTATACACGAATATTACAACAAGGGTTCTAGTATAGACCCCTGTGATACGCCTCTTTAATGGTGGTTTTGATAACACTGTGCAATCTATATGTTATTTATAATTACCATGATTATTCCGACGATTCACAGAACACGCGTAGTGTAGTGACATCATGATTAAAATTTAATTGCGGTTTCAGTTGTCTCTTAATTGGATGCCCAGCTGCATTTTTATAAACTAGCCCAGACACATCCAGACATACTGAATATTGAAGACCACACAACTCGGTTCATTGTCTGGTTGACATGGCAATACATATTTTGAAAAGCAGCTATATCACCTTACGGTGCTTACATAAATGTATGGAATAAACGGAATAAAGTACCTACATATGTACCAGTTACTTGTGACCCTTAGTTACTATTTCACGGTTCGATTTTGACGTTCTATCATTCAATTGTTGTTGGTCGAATCCCGGAGTAGGTCAAGGCTACTTCTACGAATTTTATGAGGGCCTAGGTAAATTTTTAGCAGATATATTTATTAATAATCCCTTCCTTAAATTACTTGTGTAGTTGGAACTATAGTAAGAAACCTAAATTTACTTCATTGGCCAAAGTAATGCTTTTTTTTACCTCTGCAGTGCCCAATGCTAGATGAAAAGTAAACTCATAAAACAGCGGGTTACATTTTTTATGAGCGGATGCTGTGAATGATGCACATATTGACCTCCCAGTGTAGTCGTTTAGTTCAGAATGTTGATTAACTCTTCAATGACTGATGCAGCCCGTTCTCCCTAGAGGTGTACCTCTAGATAGAGCATCTCTGCATAGAGAGCTGTCTGTCACATCTAACAAGGTGTTTGTTTACGAGACAATGGCCGGTACTCGTAATAGTGCCTACTTCGACAGAATTTTTATTTATTATACTAAAAAATGTTATATTATAATATATATTATATTTATGTCAAGTCGCGTTTGCGAGGAGACTTCTCAAGTTTTCTTTACAAGGCCTTACAGATAACATGAGAAGCGAAATGTCATCAAAGAATAGAATTTTCATCGAACTCGTTAGAGTCGTTTCCGATATACCAAATTTATTACATGAATTGCTAATTTAAAATATACATATGATCTTGGTGTGATTATACCTACATTAATTATATGTTTTAATTTAGATCTAAGTTATATATTATCACTTAATTTTCTCAATAAAGATCATTGTCATTCAGCGTGGCAATGCTGCCAGCCTTTTAGGCACGATGCCTTTTGAAGTGTGACGCGGAGGAACTTTTGACGCAAAACTAAAACGCGTCAAAAATTTGCACATAGGTAGTTCTTTTTTCTTTTTTTAATATATATAAAATAATTTGTCCATTGACACGGTCTAGGTAACAAAACTACGTAGCATTGCGTATATTAAATTTAGTCACTATATTATATTCTCAATCAATGGACTTGAGACATGATTAGTAAAAAAAATTTAAAAAAAATATTTTTGTGACTGAGAAATGAAATCCTACGACTTTAGATTTGATGTCCGCCAACATCAAGTTCTATAACATCAAACCGAATAAGGTAGATTCGATCACTAATGAGTGACAGTCGTTAAGCCAAGCCTTTGGGTGGCTTGAAAACATTGGCCTCCGGCCTCCGCCAACCCGCAGTTGGGCAGCGTGGTGGAGCACGCTCCAAACCCCCTTCAATTGAGGGGAGTTCCGCACCCCAGCAGTGGGATGAGTAGGGGTTGACGACGACGATCAGTTCATGTAGCTCACCTGTGCTTTGAACTTCATCTGATTCTGTTTATGCCTTTATCGGTAGATGGTATATTGATGAAACTGTATGTACATAGTTATTTTTTTTTTATTTTTTATACTACGTCGGGTGGCAGACAAGCATACGGCCCGTCTGATGTGAAGCGGTTACCGTAGCCATATTAACGCTCGCAACATAAAATATCGCTCGCGCGCCGCCACCCCCGCTGCCACAGCAGCATCTCCTTCCTTTCTGGTGACCTCACTCACTCGCAGGAACACAACAGCCCTCAAGGGAACCGTTATTTGGCTGCCGTATTCTGTGAGGTGGAGGTACATTCACCAGTCGGGTAGCTTACAATTACGCTCCCTACCTCTCTTTTCGCCAGAGCTTCGTTTGTCAGTCAGCAGGGTGCACCGCGTGCAGGTGAAGTTGGCTTTGGTTCAAAGATGTTGATGAACCACTTACACCCCAAATTTATTACTATTACAAAGTTTTTACTATATACAGTTCAATATAGTAATAAATAACTATGTACTGTTTGAATTACCATACAAGTATAACTTTGACTCACTCAGCGTCTCAAATGTGTAAAGTATATTTAAAACAAAGCTGTGTAATCATCTGACGCAAGGCTTAGCTCACAATAGGAAATTATCGAGATCATCTCACGTCCAGATTCTATTGTAAGGGTTAACTCCCACAATGCTCCCACATGAGTTAATTACTCTACATATTAGCGTAACGCGGTAATGAGTCATGCGCAAGCGCAGATGGGACAGCCCCGACTATGACAAACTTACCAGGCAGTATTTTAAGTTCATACAAACAACTGATTCATTTAGAATCTATTATTTTGATAACGTTAATGCTGTTTCATCAATACTTGGGAGCTTTTTGTGTTCGAAGTATTTGTTCATTGTTGCATGTCTTACAAAATATAGTAATGTTTGTGTATGTTGCGGCTCGACCGTAAAATGAATACGTAATGTAATGTAACGAGATGCCACCATTTTATGAAATGTCCGGATTATTCCTTATCGACATTATCGCTAATTGGTATCGAATATACTATTACTAACTAACATCCTATAGGGAGCTCAATGGCGCCGTTGCGCATGTCAGTCTAATCTATCTCGCAAATTAAGCAACATTAGCCGTATCATATTAATAAATGGATTTCATCATTAGGTCATTTTAGTCTCCACTACAGGAGCACGACCCTCTCTCGTCCGTCCCAGACAGAAGGAGGATTTGGCTTACACTCCCCACGCTGGCCAAACGGGTTGGGGAGGCCTGATCGATGTTTTATACTCGTAATGTATTTCCCTTAGTCGCCTTGTACGACATCCACGGGAAGAGACGGAGTGATTCTATTCTAGTCTGCCGGAAACCACACGGCAGATAAATGGATTTATTTTATCTCGAACTCCTCTGTACTTCAAAGGATACGTTAAGCCAAGTCCTATCTGCGGCGGCTTGAAAACACTCCGCCAACCTGCAATTGAGCAGCGTTAACAGGGACGCTCTAAACCCCTTCCATTTAAGGAAGACCCATATCTCGGCAATAATGGGTTGATGCCGATATATATATACATATATATATATGTGTGTATTTTTTATACTACGAAAGGGGTGGCAGACAAGCATACGGTCCGCCTGATGTGAAGCGGTTACGGTAGCCATATTAACGCTCGCGACGTAAAATATCACTCGCGCGCCGCCACCCCCGCTGCCAACGCAGCATCTCCCTCCTTTCTGGTGACCTCACTCACTCGCAGGAACACAACAAGGGAATTGTTATTTGGCTGCGGTATTCTATGAGGTGGAGGTACAATCTCCAGTCGGGTAGCTTACAATTACGCTCCCTACCTCTCTTTTCGCCAGAGCTTCGTTTGTCAGTCAGCAGGGTGCACCGCGTGCAGGTGAAGTTGGCTTTGGTTCAAAAATGTTAATGAACCACTTACACCCTTACATACATGTAAAACTACTATGAAGGACTAGCCTTCTTTATCTCTTTAGGGTTTTAATGCCTTATTTCCCATATTGCTGTCTCTCTCATTGCTAAGAGGGGAAGTCAAATTCCAAAAGCTTCCTACTCCTACTAATTTCTTATGATTATATTCGTTGTGAGTTCCAAGGCAACCGTAGTCTTACCCCCGGGACTGCAGTGGACTTCATTGTTCATTGCCTTTTTTGGTGGTCGACGCTGTTAATCCTGTCTACAAGGGAGACAGTGATGGCAATGTGAGGTGGCCCACCTCAGTTTAAAAACTATATAAATACCATGATAAAATATGTACGTCGAACCAACTCAGTCGTTTCGTTGTCTGATGTGTAGTTACTGCCAAATATTATGTTCGATGCTCCAACAATTACTCACCATCTCAAGACATTTGGCAGTCCACTGCTGTTCTATTCCATCCAGTGATCGTTGCATTAATAAAATTTCTTCTTTATGTACCCGTTAGTCACTGATGTTTATTCGTTGTTTTTACGGCCGCGTATGATAAATGTTGCGCTGCGTTTGGTCTGTTTACACTGTGGTTCTCTCTGCGTCCTTATTTCTGTACTCTATATTTAGTTGTGTTTATTTAATTACGATTACTTCATTTTACTTTGAACTGTTAAAAATCAAAATTATGTGCCTTACTTGCTCACATTTTGATGAGAGCAACCCGCCTAATTTGGATATGTAACACGCATCTGGTAAATTCACAACATGAAAGTTGTTCTTTATTTGGGCGTTTTGTTTACGTTGGCATGATCGATCGCGAACAAAAAACTCGCACTAAGCACTCTGATAATAAAATATTAGCACTTAGAGAAGTACAAAGTTTACATTGTAAATATTTACATATTGCTTGGTATAATTAACCCGGTCTACTAATACAGTTTGCCGAGTATTATCCTGACTTTGCGTAGAGGCACCGTTTAACAATAATGGGATCGGCCACTGCAATTTAGCAGAGTAATTACTGCCCAATTAGGCTTAATTGGTAACTATTGTTTTTGTTTTGTTTAATGGAATTGATCTCTAGTACCTAATTAAATGACATAAATATTAATTTTAGAGTAACAACAAGTCCGGCCGATTGAGAAAAAAGAGTAGGTAAATATTTTGAAGAAGAATAAGTAAATTAACCGATTCAGCAAATAGAGTAGGTAAAGATCTTGAAGAAGAATAAGTAAATTATTTATTTGTACATAACATAACACTGTCATAAATGAAGATAAATCTAGGGGCATGTGAAAAAATACAATAAAAAAAAAATTTTTCAACTTCAATAGAAAGAACTAGTTTATACAAAGAACACAAGTTGTCATATCATATGCCCAAAAGCTAACCTTACAAATAAATCGAAATATTTTTTTTTTGTACGAATTACATACTGGCAACTAGTCCCAAACTAAGCAAAGCTTGTACTATGGGTACTAGATATCTGATATTATACTTAAATACATTTTTTTTTCTAAATACATACATATAATAAATAGAAAACACCCATGCCAAGACAAACAGATGTGTTCAAGCACGCAAATATTTGTCTTGTGCGGGGATCGAACCTGCGACCGCGGAGTCAAAGTGGACATGGTTAGTCATTGGACCACCGGGGTCAACCAATGGTCTAGTTGTTTCAAATGAATGTGTATATGTCGTGGCCATATCGTAGATTTGTTCACTTCGAGAAATGTTCGATTTCATGATGTGGGCAACGCGACATGAGTGGGAAATGCGACCATTTCATTAAATATTTCAGTGTCTCTTGGCCACATCATGATGTGGTTTCGGCAGATCAATGATAAGAAATCGTTTCTCGATATGACCAACTAAATGGTTACTTCATGAAATGGTCAATATTATTTTGATTATATCGTAAAATAGGTACTTACAGTTAGGTAAATTAGTTTGCAAAAAAAATTGTTTAATTTTGTTAAAAAAAAATTTTTTGTATCAGTTGAACTTAAATGACAGTAAACATGATTTATTTTTTATTTCATGAAATTCTCGAGCATTTCATGAAGTGAGCAAATCTACGATATGGCCACGACATATACATTGTCATTTACATGTATCTCGTATATTGTTGGTATATTGGACGTACACGAGACGATCTAGTGAGTCAAGATCCGCCCACCTGACCGATGACCGCATTCATACATACGTAAACATGAGAATGCACTCGCTGTAAATAGTTTTAGATGTGTCTTTGTTCTTAAAAAGTTCCAAATCATTGTGAGTCGTCGCTCATTGAGGCCTACAATACTCTACTTCTACAATATCAGGAGATAAGAAGTACTTGTTCTAAAACTGCTTACTCTTGTAAATTTCGTTTAAGTAAATTCGTTATTTGAGGTGTAAATGGTTCATCGACATATTTGAACCAAAGTCAACCTCACCTGCACGTGGTGCACCTTGCTGACTTGTCAAACGAGGCTCTGGCGAAAAGAGAGGTATGGCATAGCGTATTTTTTAAGCTGCCCAACTGGGGAAGTACCCCCACCTCACAGAATACCGCAGCCAAATAACAATTCCCTTGAGGGCTGTTGTATTCCTGCGAGTGAGTGAAGTCATACAAAGAAGTATAGGCTGGCAACGGATCGGCGACCACTAGGCGTTGCTGAACTCCATGGGCGGTGGTGATAGATTTCCATCAGGTGACCCACGTGCTCGTTTGCCCCCCTCATAAAATATATATTAGGCTTAAGAAGCATTACACTCATTCCGTATATACGTCTGAAATCAATACCCTCACACAGCAACACATCGCTGCGACACTACGCGACCACACGCGAGCTTCCGTATGCACCGAAAGAATTGGGAAAGCAATGGGAACGCGACCATTCAGCTTCGTAAGAAACCCATGACATCGAATCGAGAAGGTCACCCGTTCAATGCCAGTCAGTGACACCGACGGACGGAATATGCTGGGTCAAACAATATAAATAAAAAATAAGTATTTAGTAGGTGAAGAAAGAAAGAAAGAAGAAGACCATAGGAAAATAAGTATAGGTTTACTGTGCAGCCCTGACAACCCATGTAGTCATGCTCACTAAAGTGTTGAAACTGGTGGTGGTGTCGTGTGGCGGGTCGCCGCATTCCCAATAAAGTGGTTGAGTGCGGCGATGGCTGCCCCATGCATCAACTCGTGAACGGATGCTGCCAGAGAGGACTGGTCTACCGTGGTTGTCATGGTTGCACCTTGCAACCATGACAACAATAGGAGGATTTAGACAAAGTAGTGTTAGACAATTTTACCATAATAGCGACGTGCAGTTAATAAATTGTAAGAAAATGTGATATAAAAATAGAACATGTAAACTAAAGCTACGGACCCTAGGGTCTGTAGATTGTGATTATTGTCAATTAAAAAAAAACCTTTGCGTACCCTCGCCTTCAGGAACCAGCAAAATGTATTGTCTTATTTCCATACAAAAATTATTTTGCGAAAGTGCCTAATCCTAACTCTAGCTTTAAAAACATATATGTTATGTTGATGATGATGATTATGGTAAAATTATAAATAAACAATCTCGCGGATATCTCAAACCACGTGTGCAAATAATACTACTACAATTGAATTTCTTATGCAAACAAATATTGTGTCCAGAACGAAGAAGTTAGTAATATATTTCAACGACCCCTCGCTTCCCGACGACCGTCCTACATTGTGTCAGCGAAATTGCGCTTATAAATTCAAGCTCAAGGAAAATCTACTATGAAAAATAATGATCTTTTCTCACAATAGTCTAAAAACAATTTAATTCGCGCGAATTCTTTCCTCGGTGGACTTTGAGATGCTTCACATTAAAAACCGTAGACTACGCGCGAGACATTCACACGACACAACAATTTTCCACTTTCATTCGTTGAAATCGAAAATAGGTCTTGTGGAAACGGATTTAGGTATAAGATACGCTTCAGCGGGTGCACCAAGATTGTAGTCATCTGACGATGCAGTGGCGCTTGTTGTTGGCATTAAGCCCGAGGCTGGCACACCCTACGTGCGTTGCCCCTCCCACGCTATCATCGCTTAACACCTCCTCTATCTTTATTTTTATTTGTACACTAATATAAAGAACAGCTATTAACCCGGCAATGTACACCTATGCACTGCCGTTTGTCGGTGATGAAAATCGATAACTGTCAATATCGGTAAATAGTCGATGATATTATACACAGTAATATTGTAGTACCTACATTTGTGCAGTAAATCTGTCAGTGGGCCAGAGCATGTTTACTACGATTTATTATCAAAAGCTGTTTGCTTACCCACATCATGCTTATGAACTCACGTAAAATATTACCTGCGAAAGGAAACGTCATGATTATTTGTATAACCTAAGTATTTTGAATATAATTTTGAGGGCAATAAACAGTCGCGACGTCGAGTCGTTTACGTTTTGAAAGCATTATGTGACTACATCTTTTACTTTGAGGTAGGTCGTAAGTAGGTAGAACGTAATGTTTTGTATGACAATGAATAATATTTCCGCGTATTCGCATTTGAAAATCGTAGTCCCCATCGTTTATTCAATGTAAATGTGGATAACTCGTTTCAAAGAACTTGTTTCGTGGTATTATGATAATCGGGAATTATTGCGTTTTAAGCCATGATGCTGTTGCGTTTTATTATTTGTTTGCTTATGACCGTAGGCCTTCAGGTCGATCTGTCATGTATGTATTATGATTAATTAATAAATTTATGCAATCCAAAACAAATCGAAACGTACAATTTATTTAATAAAACTAGTTGGATAAGTGAATATACGTACCTACATGTTTATTTATGAATATTACTGCATTGAAAACAATTAGTAGAACCGCCTAACATTGTTCTTTCATTATTGCTATAGCTTAAAATTTTATATGATCATTATTTTAACTATTAGTGTCTCAATTGTGACTAATAGTGCGATTAAGACGTTGAAAGCTTTTAAAAATTTGATCTACTAGTAATCGAAGCAGTAGATAAATTAATAAGCATGCAAAATCTAAATTTATCTATACTAATATTATAAAGCTGAAGAGTTTGTTTTAACTCAGGAACTACTGGTTCGAATTGAAAAATTCTTTTAGTGTTAGATAACCCATAAATTAAAGGAAGGCTATAGGCTATATAACATCACGCTACCACCAATAGAAACGGAGCACCAATGAAAAATGGGAAAAAATATTCGTTTTGAGGGCTTACGTTGCGTGCGCTGCGTAAACAGTTGAAGTTACGCAAAAATCATGTATGATGAAATTGTTCCTCTTTAAAAGTTCTAAAAAAAAAGTCCGCGACAGCATAATATGTCTATCTTTTAAGATTGACTCACTATAACCTTTTTTATGGTAATTAATATATTTGTTTGCAATTAATGCATTATTTGCAAACAAATTTGAAAGCAGGTATAAAATTAGTAGGTACCTACATAAATTATTCACCATAAGTTTTTTTTCTTAATTATACGGTTATGTTAAGTACTTGATTTCCTATGGTCTTATCACGATAGCTGATATTCACGCGGACGAAGTCGCGGGCAACAGCTAGTCTCAGTATATTATTAGGTTGGGGAAAAAGTCTTTTCGTATTTTATATGAAAATTCAAAACATTTTTTACTAAAGTTTATTTACATTTAACTAAAGTATGTAGGTGCCATTTTGTTCGATAACTTTTTGCCATCTTGTAGGTAGAGACATGAACCCATTACTATAGAAATTTTAGGACTTCTGTTCAAAAAACCACGACAAGTGGTTTTGGCAGTCTTCTCGTGATGTTAACCTGACATTGCCTAAAGAATTCTGAAGAGACCGAAACAGGTGGAAATCAGAAGGTGCAAGGTCAGGACTATACGGCGGATGCATTAACACCTTCCAGTCAAACTCTCTTAATTTTTGCTGAGTGGCTAAAGATGTGTGAGGTCTAGCGTTATCATGATGAAAAATCACACCCCTTCTGTTAATTAATTCCGGCCGCTTTCTCTCAACTTTTTGCTTTAATCTCATCAGTTGTTCACAGTAGAGTTCAGAATCGATAGTCCTGCCTGGCGGTAACAGCTCATAATGAATAATGCCCTTCCAATCCCACCATACACACAGCATCACCTTATTGCGGGTTAACCCGGGTTTTGCCAGAGTCTGTGAAGCCTGACCGGCCTTTGACCACGATCTTTTTCGCACGTTCTTGTCGTACATGATCCACTTTTCATCACCAGTTATAAGCTTCTTCAAAAACGATTCGCTTTCATTACGTCGTAGTAAAGAATCGTAAATGAGTACACGGTTCATTAAGTTTCTTTCAGTGAGATCGTGAGGCACCCAAATATCGAGCTTTTTAGTGTACCCAGCTTTTTTCAAATGCGCTAAAACTGTTTTGTGGTCAATTCCTAATTCTTCAGCTACGTCGTAACTACTGATATGCTGATCTTGCTCCACTTTTTCAAAAATGGCATCCATTTTATCCGTAACAGGGCGACCATAGCGACGTGCATCTTTCACATCAAAATTTCCTGATTGAAAACGCTTAAACCAAATTTGTGCTACTCTCACAGACACTGCACTAGATCCATAAACGTCACAAATTTTTTTCGCAGCTTGCGTTGCATTTTTACTTTTTTTGTAGTAAAATTTTAAAATGAATCGAATTTCTTCATTAGATTCACTCATCTTGACAGTAAAAAAAACAAATGAAAATCACACATTTACCTAATTTGAATTTGGAATTATCTTTTTTAAAATTTAAACTTTTTAAAGATATCAAAACCTGCCAGATACAAATGGTATAACCAAAGAGATTTTATTACAAGTTCATACATACTAAAATGCGAAAAGACTTTTTCCCCTACCTATTATGATATGATCTTCTGAAGTTTCCCGACGGAACTCTAGTCTTAGTTTTTTAAGATCCTAAGACCAGTGCCTTGCCTGCCATAACTAAAAAAAATATTTTTACTATTATATTAGAGGGGGTAAACGAGCATGTGGGTGACCTCACGGAAAGCAATCACCACCGCCCATGGAGATCTGCAACACCAAGGGGTCGCAGATCCGTTGCCAGCCTTTTCAGGAAAATAAAGGCTCTCTTGTCGTAATTGATCGGAAATACCGCTGAGGGAACTTGATTTCACAGTTTCACCGTTCGTGGTATAAATTGTCTTAGGAAACGTACTGTGGTAGATCGCCAATTATCAAGATGATATGGATGGAATTTTTATTTATGACGAGTTGTACGATATCCACTATGGTACTCAGCGGCAGATATCAAATCAAACAGATCACCCAAGCACTTCCCGTTCTTTAGATAAAATAATAAGGCTGTAAAATCGAAAGCTGTAGCAATATAATTGTGTTTTTCTGTAGTATCTAGAAGGAACTCTAGACTACCTGGTTTTATAAAGATCGTTAGATTGGTGTCTGCCATTAGTAAATTCAATCTTTACTAACGGGTGTGTTCGTTATTCGGTCTTTAATCTAATTAAATCGTATTTACAAACATCTGGTCCAACGAACTGAAAAGAGTAAACACGGAGATAAATTATAGAGATTATTTTATTTATTAGCCAGCGTCGTACTCTTCATTACGAGAGAGCAAGGCGTAATAGTCAAGCGAAAGTAAATAAGTCTTCACATTACGATATGATGATTATCAAGAACATGGTTATTTTCATATTTTGAGATAAGACACGTATAGCGTGCGTTATTTATTATAGTAAATATCAAACAGTATATTAATTTTATTCAAACAAACGATCGCTACACGCGCACTTTGATATTCGTGTAGGTGTTCGACGTCAATAAATACTAAAATATCTACGTCAAACACTCTCAACGTCATTCCAAATAATACATTGTTAGACATGCAATCGTATTAAATACCAAATGTTGTTTGTGATTGACGCATAACTGTGTGACGTTGTTCCACATATTATAGACTTTGATCATTGAATTTCATTTTATTATTATGCTTTATTGCATATCTATTACAACCACGTTGATGTTACATAAGTACTATTAATATCTCTACAAGAGATGTCTTCCAACTCCAACCAACCTTAATAGTAGTTATTCTAATAAATATTGAAACTCGAATAAATAAAGAAAGGCAACAATAAATACGTACTAAATATAACTCAAAAAAAAAGATTTAGTCGATCAAAGTATTATATGTATGTATTTACAAAAGAAAACCTAGTCCCCAAGTTATATGCAGTGAGGGCGGTCCTCACATTTAATCTTCACTTGTGCTTTCCATCAGGCAAGACATTTTGACCGACTACATTAAAAAAAATAGTACAAGTTTTTCTTAGTTTGGGACTTGGTGGCGTTGTATAATTGTCCAGGAATATTTATTTCATATTTATTTTTAGTGTAATAAATAGCGATTGGAAAAGGTTGTGTGAAATTATCTAAACTAAGAGACACATATCCTCTCTGCTGTCAAGGACCGTACCTAAGTACTTGACGCATCTGTCATATTTTATGCGTTACCCCCAAAATGGCCTCTCGCGATATTGCCGCGTCGCATTAAAAAAAAGATAACAAAAAAAAAATGTATTAAAGATATTTATAAAACTGTATTGTTGAAATTTGTATGGTATATGCTAACAGAATAAATATAGTTTTGCACAATTTTACCTTGTAATATATGTTAATTATAAGGTGAAAGTAGTATGAGCTATGTTTTCACCCGTCCACTCAAACTGTATGTCATGGAGCAAATTCTGTTGCGTTTATTTTAAAAAACAGTTAAATTTAACAATCTCCTGTTATTTACAAACTAAAAAAACGTGAAACAATTGAAGGAATGTAAACAAAAAACTAACAATAACACTACACAATGGGTGGCCGTGACCTTCACGAACACATGTGCGCCATTGAATAAACAAACTGTCGTTAAGTGGATGCCAGTTGAATAGCACTTGAGGATTCTGTCTGTCCTTGTCATTTTTTCCTAAACGTTGTTAAAGTTTGAGCTGTACACGTATAGTTTTAAAGATTAATTTCACACTCTCAAAATACGTCCGGACAGATCGACCTCCAGGAGGCGGTCGACAGATGCGCGGTTTTTGAAATCGACCTCCAGGAGGCTGGTCGACAGATGAGAGGATAATTTGTCGGGATTCTATTGCGCGGGTATTTCGATTTTAAAATTTTACTTTTTATCACACTGAACTATCAAATTATGTTTTAGTGCTCCTTTTATTACAAATTTTCTTACAAATGGGGATATGACACTCTTAATGGATACATTGTCAATATATATATATATATATATTATATATATATATATATATATATATATGTTAATCCAGAATGCTAAATATCATCTAAACCCGTCAACCCATGAAAGAGTAACAAACATTCATACATCCTCACAAAGTTTCACATTTATAATATTATTAGAAACTAGGATTATTTGGTATTGTATCTATTACTATCTTTTTTTGCCGTAGTTTAGTGCTGTAGATGTCAATATACTTGTCTTCTTTTTTCTTTAATTTAATATCAATTTTATAAAAAAAAAAGTATCTACGAATTACAAAACAGTGTGATCGGTATATATAACATTAGCTTAACGATTGGTTGGACATGTTGGAATGATCTAATAAATGAACCACGTAAGATGGACGATGAGATGGAGTTGAAGTGAAAGCGTTCGCATTCGCAATTTAATCTATTCACATTTTTACACAATTAAAATATGTAGACGGTGCACTATGTAAATCAATAATAAATAGGTATTATTTTTGTAGGTGTAGAAATTGAATCGATCGTTTGTGCTTGACTTACTGTTTTCTGTTTTTACTGTGCATGCATGTGCTATGCGCGGGCGCAACTGGTCGTGCGTCGGCTCTGACTCACACCACTAATTACAATATACTACCACGTGCTCGCCTTGAACAGTTTATTGATAACTCTTCCAGTCAATGAGCGCCTCTTGTTTGGATATAAAACCCACTGTTTGTTCTATAGCCAACATAAAAACATGATACTAGCACAGTATAAGTAATAGTACTACGTACAGTATGACCACTCCCTGCCGCTCTCTCGAATCGACCTCACCTCCCCTCTGAGACAAATCTGGAACAGTTTGTATGGCGCCACATGCACACACGCTCAATTTCGCTCTATACAGACGTCATTGTTTATGTAATAGTGAACGACGCGACATTTGTATGGAGTGGCCGGGTTGTGATACTAGTATACTTAGTCAGAACTCAGAAGTAACCTTACACGTTGCCAATCTTAAAAAATGTCAAATAGAGTTGTAGTTGTTTTTCTTTTTGCTAGGAAACTATACTGACTTTTTAAAAAAATATACGCAATTAATAATATTAAAGGTCGAGTAGAAAACAAGTTCTCAAGTAATAAATTGTAGCTAATATTATGTAAATACATTAAGTACATTTATATGTGCATGTATAATATGTTATACCGTATGTAACAGTGTTGTTACGGGCGTATTATTTTTACAAGAGTTTAGTTTGTAATTTTATTTATATTTTATTTATATAGTTTATAATAAAAAAACGAGTACGTAGCTTTCTAATTTTTCATTATTAAAGATATAGTGATTAAATTGTGGTTACTAACGATGGAGTATAATTAGTGATTTCAGATTATTAAGGAATATAAAAATGATATGGACTGGTCTTTATAATAACCCGATTAATTTGGGTAGAATAAAAAAAAATCAGTAACACAACTTCAATATGATACCCGGGCTCGGTCATACGTTACCTGCTATTTTTGCGCGAACTAAGTCGCGGGTTAAACAAGTCTAATTAATATTATAAATGACAAATTTGGATGGATGGATGTTTGTTACTCGATCACACACACCAGAACGGTTGAACAGGTCTGAATGGATTCTTTAAGTCAAAATGTATTCCTCTTACTCAAAGTGTAGTCATGTTCGACGAGCTCGGTGGTCAAATAGTTAGCAATGTCAACTTTGACTCCGAAGTTGCGTGTTCGATCCCCGCATAGGACAAATATTTATGTGCATGAACATGTCTGTTTGTCTTGGTCTGGGTGTTTTCTATGTATTTCGAACAAAAATGTATATAAGTATGTTATCAGTTATCTAGTACCAATAGTACAAGCTTTTCTTAGTACAATGTTAGAGGTGGACAGAAATTTACAAAGTAAGCCGTTGCGCGCACATCCAGGGACAACATGAATAACATGTCGAACCTAGATGTGTGCGAATTGCGAAAAAAAAGCTTTGCTTAGTTTAGAACTAGATGACCGTGTGTAATTTGTTCAGGAATATTTATTTATATTTAAATTAGTTTATTATTTTGCTCAGAAACAAACGCTTACTACGTAGTCGTGTAGGTAAAGTATAAAATGATATCATTATCCTACGATATGACTCTGTCGGTTACAAAAAAAATGTACTTGATAACTGAGCTTGATATACATTAAAAGAATGTCAATGTCCACGTCGCTATTCGAATTATTTTGGCAGCAAAGCGGTGTCATTTATTTTGGATCTATTTTTGTTTGGTATTCAAAATGTACCAGAGAATGCATGCAGTACGATTCAGCACACATTCCACGCAAACTTTCCTCTTGTTAACACGTGCAATAATTAATCATACTGTTCTTAAGTTCATACGACCGAAAGTCAAATATTTGGAACGGGGTGATTCTTGTATGATCAACTCATGGTTTTCACTGCTGAATTTTATTCTATTCTAAAAAATTCTCTATTAATTAAAAATATATTCTATTCGGGATATAAATCTCTTATATATTGTATGTTCTTATGGGTGGTATGGTTTAAATAAATAAATAAATATTCCTGGAAAAATTACACACGGCCATCTAGTCCCAAACCACAGTATAAGTAATAGTCCCAAACTAAGCAAAGCTTGTACTTTGGGTACTAGAACTGAACTGATAATTATAATACTTAAATACATTTTTTTTTTGGAAATACATACCAAGATAAACAGACTTGTTCATGCACGCAAATGTTTGTCTTGTGCGGGGATCGCACCCGCAACCCCGGGGTCAAAGTGGCCATTGCTAAACCATTCGACCACCGAGCTCGTCTAATGGTTATAGGTAGAATGCAAAACACATCTGAATCCCAAACCAGTTTTCCGTATTTCAATGTTAATATTCATACATTCTCTTCTACGAAACATGGCACATGCATACTCATAGAATATTCAATTTGGACTCGACTATTGGTTCTATATTAATGGACCCCTCTTCAATAACAAGTAGATCTCAAATAAAAGTTTAAATACTGTCTAAGTATCTAACTAAACATTCAGATGGAGTAGAAGGCATTCCTGCGCAACCTGCAACAAAGGAATTGTTATTTGGCTGTGCGGTATTCTGTGATGTGTAGGTCGGTCTGCCCAGTCGGGCAGCTTGAAAAATACGCTTTGGTCTACCTCTCTTTTCGCCAGAGCCTCGTCTAGTCAGCAGGGTGCACCGCGTGCAGGTGAAGTGGCTTTGGTTCAAAGATGTTGATTAACCACTTACACCCCAGTTTTGTTTCCTAATCCGCAATCACCTTGTTAGGTACTTATAAAGAATTCGTTACATTCGATTCATTCTAGAATGAGAGTAGATGAGTCAGTTCAGAACTTTATTTATCAAGATGAACATCTTTAGATAACATGAACAATCGGAATGAATATATATGATAATTAGTTTCAATGCATAAGCATTACAACATAAGTTTGAGATGCTGTATCACAACTAGCTGGTACCGGTAACCGGTTGTAAACATTTGCCTAACTTTTGCCCGTTGTTGTAAATGTCGTAAGGGCAAAGATCAAAAGAGAAATGTCTTGTCCAAAATCAGCGATTGCTTAATGATTGTCATTGATATAATTTATTATAACACTGTCTAGATCGAATGCATAGTATTTTTTCTAGACCATTATACGGATATAGATATCCCTGGACAATACACACGGCCATCTAGTCTCAAACTAAGCAAAGCTTGTACTTATGATATGAATGTAAATAGTATTTATCCGCCGAATATAAATACTGAAAGAAATTTTTCATTTTATTTCCACCATATTAATAACATCAATCTACATCAATTTTTATATGACCTATCTCCCTTATTGCTTATTGGTACAATTCCGTGAAATTCAGAAAGACTTATTGTTAAAACTTCTGTGTATTGGATTTTCCACCAAGCTACACAATCTTGGTTCCTCATACGTTATTACACGTCTTTCCTAACTCGCCTGACACCACAGGAATATTGCTAGCTTCAAGCTAGCTAGGTTCAAGCATAATGTTAAATTTATTTGCTAAGTAAAGTTATCAATAAAGATTATTATTAAATGTAAAGACTATTTATGTTTATTTGCTACTAGCTGACTCGACAGACGTTTTCCTGTCTGCCTAAATATGAATATTGAATTCGAAATGGTTTCGTGCAATCTGTCAAATGAGTGGCAGTTCTGTCAAGCGACATCGACGCGATAAAGTGACATTTGAAAAGTTAATATGGTTCGTTCAGTTTTCTTAAATTATCTAATTTTCCGCGCAACTTTCTTATTTTTTCTTTCATAAAAACCTTCCCCTAACAATAACAAATAAAACGTAAAAAATATAGCGAAATCGCTCCAGCCTTTCACGCGTGATGGCGTCACCAAGGGATATAGGGATTAATTTATATTTACATTAACTCGTTCGTTAATTCAACTTAATCGTGATACATAAATTCAAAGTAACAATATGAATCATATTACCGAGAAAAACAAACAAGACGTGTCTTAACTCTCGTCATTTGAGGGAAAACGAGTGGCCGTTAAGATAGGGTCCGTAAGAGGAATATTTTTGTACGAGACTACATGTTCGTCTACATACATATCTCCATGTTCTCGTGTATCATCTCACATTCATTATTGTCACAAGAAAGTATTTGTTTAGCTGTTCTGTAATTTTATTTTGATAAGTAATACATATATAAGCTCGATGGCGTCGTTGAACGTGCCAGTCTAATCGATCACGCAAGTTAAGCAACGTCCACCGTAGCCTGTTTTGGATGGGTTTATTTTTCACGATTCCTCCATGCTTCGAAGGGCACGTTAAGTTGTCGGTCCCGATAACAGTCGTTAAGCCAAAGTCAGTTGCCTTTGGGCGGCTTCAAAACACTGGCCTCCGCCAATGCGCAGTTGAGCAGCGTGGAGGTGGAGTATACGCTCTAAACTCCCTTCGATTGAGGGGAGACCCTTATCCCAGCAGTGGGATGATTATGGGTTGGTAACACATAATAGAAGCGTGTTGTATTTGTGTATCATCTCATCAGAAATGTTGTTTGTAGTTTGTTTATTTTAATACAGATACTTTTGCAATTTGGAACTGCCAAGATGAATAAGATTTTAAACATTGTTTTTTTTTATATGAGAGGGGGGCAAACGAGCATGTGGGTCACCTGATGGGAAGCAATCACCACCGCCCATGGAGATCAGCAACACCAAGGGGTCGCCGATCCGTTGCCAGCCTACACTCCTTCCTTCCTTTCTTTCTGGTGACCTCACTCACTCGCAGGAACACAATAACCCTCAAGGAAATTGTTAATTGCGGTATTCTGTGAGGTGCAGGTACCTCCCCAGTCGGGCAGCTTAATAAATACGCTATGCCCTACCTCTCTTTTCGCCATAAATATCTTTGACGTTCTGCTTTTCTCAGTTTCCATTCTTATCGCAATCAGCTGTAACTTCAGTGACAGAATATATAGAAAATAGTTTGTTTAATGTACATGTATGGATGCAATGATGTTATATTTATCGTGGACAGATTAAAGAAATGAAAATATTGCGACGATAAAAGTTTTCCTTTTGCAAAGTGTCTTGAGAAATATTCTTCTCACTATTCGTTGGTGAATTGGTTAGCGATTTCACAATAGATATCAGCTAAAGCCTATTCCGCTCTTAGACTGAGATTCTTTTATAGTGAATTCCTCAATTAATAGTTCTTACTAAGAAATAGGTGTTTGTCTTATCATGACTTGTAAAAAAAATTCTCAACACCATTCCTATTAGTCACTCGTTTATTTTGCCGTCTACGCAGTGCAATTATTGCGTCTTATTCTTTTACGTATAGAGTAAATATTCTGTTTTCCTTATATCAATGCAGAATGTCGTATGTACTGTAGACTAGTATGCCGGTAGCACAGTATAAATAATAGTACTACATACAGTATGGTCAGTCCCTGCCGCTCTCTCGTGTCGACTTCACCTCCCCTCTGAGACAAATTTGGAACATTTTGTATGACGCCACACGCACACGCGCTCATTCGCGCCTGCACAGACGTCATTGTTTATGTAGTAAAGGATGCGACATTTGTATTTATTGACTGGGGTGTGCCCGTCGGTACTCTATGTAGGCATATAAGCGACGTAGACCTAATGACTATATGATACTAGGAACACACTCCAACCACTCGAGTCATATAACACTTTTTTATACCACTAAAGCCACTCCTGGAATACAAGCATACGGTTTGCTTATAGAAAGCAGTTACTGCAGCCTATGGACCTAAGGATGTGTGCATCATCAGGTGCATTAATCACTTGCCGACCCTGTAAAAAACCTTTTCACACCCTTTTTGAAGAACCCCATGCTATACTCTCCTTGGAAAATCTCGACAGGGTTTCGTACCACAATTTAGTGCGCGAAAAACTCGTCTAAATACAACCCATTATACAATCGGTAGAACATACAAAGACTCAATACAGTCTGTGACTTTTGAATGGTCATCAAAGTAAGCGACCAGGGTACCGCCGAAGCTGAAGCCGATAAAGATCTAGTTTTTTGATTGCGAAAATCTAACTTCACCTTTAATTTGTGTTAATACTAATAATCTTAGCAAGTAGCCGGCCGGAGACGTTCTACCGTTTAAACTGAAGATGTTTATCGCAAACTCAACAGAAGTCCGATTTTCGCAATAAAAAAAACCCGATGGTAATCGGCTTCAGCTTAGGCGGTAGGCCCCCTGATGTGGCTGGATGCGGAGGAGATAATCTCAGATGGTTTAAGGCATTATCTAAAGGCCTACATCCAGATTTTAAAATAACGTATATCAAGCAGTGGATATACACAAGCTGATGATGATGAAAAAAAAATTAAGGACATAGACCAAATTGTGACTCTTTCACCTCGCCAGAATGTCAATTATCTTAATTTTTCTGCAATCGTAGAACGAATGTTGAACGAATCGAGATTGAATTGTGAATTGACAAAAAATATTTACTTGATTTCAATCATTAATTAATACCAATTGTCATTGCTAGCAGAATACCATTTTTAGTTTGTTTAGTGTTCGGTCATAATTCGATATAATCACACTTTGATATAAACTTTGAAGTTTCATATTGTGATACGAGAATACCAAAATTTGACATTTGTGATCAAAGTCTGGACCGAAACTATATTTCGACTACATTTTAATTACGATAATTGCTCTTCAGGTTAATCAGCCCAATCAAATTTTTGTCTCATTTTGATAACTAGTAATATGCTCCATCGAGATGGGCACTCAACATGCAAAAGGCCCGTATTTTGCCCGTTTTTACGATTCTAACATTATATGGCGTGCTCGTAGCCGTTGTCGTGGCTATTTGTCTTCAAATATGAATTCGGAGCTTCTAATAACGACAATCGTAAAGTTTGATGTGTTTAGGACGCGCCCGGTACCCTGCCCTTATGACATTCTTGTTTGTACACAGATAACAAGAATAGTTTACTAGGTTTATTAATCTATATATTTTTTGCGTCCCTTTGTGCGTTCTACCGATTGTACAATGGGGTCTGTTCAGAGGAGTTGTTTGACATGATGCCCACGGCCTCCTTCTACAGTCGCACCGCTCGCCATCGACAGGGAATTCATCCTCACACATTGGAGCCTAAGTGGTCGCGTACCGTGCGGTTCCAGAGAAGTTTTCTCCCGCGTACGGTCAAGCTGTGGAATGAACTGCCTGTCGAGGTTTTCGCAGGAGACTACAGCATGGGGTTCTTCAAAAAGGGCGTGAAGAGGTTTTTACAGGGCCGGCAACGCGCGTATGATGCCCCTGGTGTTACAGGCATTCATAGGCTACGGTAACTGTTTACCATCAGGCGGGCCGTATGCTTGTTTACCACTCTAATGGTGTAAAAAAAACTGATATGATATTAAATTTATTATCGTTTTAATTTTGATTTCTTTTGTTGAATGTTGAACGCTGCATTTGCATCGCCGCATGCATAACAGTAAATAAATAAAATTTATTTATTTACTATTATGCATATTTAATATTCCTGGATAAATTACACACGTCCAGTCCCTAAACTAAACAAAGCTTGTACTATGGGTACCACATAACTGATATTATATTTAAATACATTTTTTTACACATGTTCATGCACACAAATGTTTGTCTTGTGCGGGGATCGTACCCGCGACCTCGGAGTCAAAGTAGCTATTGCTAGCCATTCGACTACTGGGGTCGTCATCTTGAGATTTCGGCATGCTTGTATGGAAGTTGTGTTACTGTATTCCATATGTATGTGTTGCAGTGTAATACTAAACAGTTGGCGACACAATCTTCACAAATCAACAACTATTGTTTGTCTTGTCAGTGACGTACAATACACCATGTTCATTACACAGCAATCGTGGTGCTACCGGCGCTCGCTGTAATAATTCTCACCTCGTCATCAATTCGCACGTTCCCACCGGCCTTATTTGCATTATCTCTTGTATTGTTGTACATTACTTGTTGTTCACGATCATGATTCACCTATTATATCGTTTATCGAGTACTCAGTACACACGTACTCGTAAGGCTCAATTTACAACGTCGCGGAATGGAATGGAAGTGATTTTTGCAACGAAATTGCTCACAGCATAATCAACTTTATGTCTTTTGTATTACTTATAAACTTGAATACGAGCCAAAAAAGGTCGCGCGTCTTCCAGGGGAATCCTCGCGCATTCTCGAGAATCACCCTAGCTACTGATCGTATTTAAGTTAATATGTTATGCAATTGACATAAAGTTCATTATGTTATGTACAATTTCGTTGCAAAAAGTCTCTTCCATTACGCCGCGGTGTAAATTGAGCCTACTTCGAACGTTTGTTTGTGATCTGTTTTGTTTGAATTGGATAAAGACCGGTAGTATTGGTGCGTGTAGTGTGGTATTTCGTTCATTGACAAAGCTGATAATAATTGTGAATCATTGAGATTGTTCGAGTCACCGTCACACTCGAAAACATTCAAAACAAGTCTGGTAGTGTAATTGCTACCCATGGGATGGAGCCACTTTGGCACCGTGGGTTGCGGGTTCGTTCCCTGTATCGTATAAGTACAAACGTTTGTATGCACGCACTTATTTGGCTATGGGAACCGCTTCACATTTTGTTTGCAACCCGAGGTAGTATAAAAAACGACAACAAAACAAAACGTATTAGGGAAAAATCTAATTTGCAACCGAAACTTCGAATATCATTTTTCTGTTAAGAGCCCTATTACATTTGCACGCTGACGAGCTCTCGCGCAGTACTAAACCCGCGAAGGCCGCCGGTGCATCGTTTTTAAACGGTTTTATTTAGCTCACCCCGTTTGTTTTATTTTATTTATTATTATTTATTCTTGGGTCAAATCTAGTAATTGAAATTTGACCCCCTTCCTGTTGACAGATTGATCTGAAATTTGGTATACACCTTTAGTTCTGGTGACAATACAATTAAATAAATTCTGTTTCATTGTAAATCCAAGATGGCCGCCGCTACAAAATGGCGGTTTACAAATTTTGTCACGACTACCTCAATATGGGTATCGAATGAAAGGGCTTGACTAGTAGAACACAGTTCACATGAAAAAAAATGAAAATCCAAGATGGCTGCCGCTACAAAATGGCGGTATACAAATTTTGTCACGACTACCTCAATATGGGTATCAAATGAAAAGGCTTGACTAGAAGAATACAGTTCACATGAAAAAAAATGAAAATCCAAGATGGCCGCCTCTACAAAATGGCGATTTACAAATTTTGTCACGACTACCTCAATATGGGTATCAAATGAAAGGGCTTAACTAGTAGAACACAGTTCACGATGAATATTATAATATCCAAGATGGCCGTCAACAAAATGGCCGGTTGGCGCGGTTACATATCGTCTCAATTTTCAATATGGGTATCATTTGATACCCATTTTTTCAATATGGGTATTCATTTGAATACAAGACAAATTTAAAAGTAAAAAAAATAATGACAAAAGTCAAATCTAAACTTAATAGAACGAGAAGTGCTATGTAATGAAATTAGAAACTAAAAACTTGAAAATAAAAATTATGTAAAAAAAACTTTTAATTTAAACGGTTTTATTGAAAATAGTGTACTAAAAGCTAAAAAATAATTCGGTAGGTCGGAGGTTTCAGTCATCACACCCCTCTCCCTCATCAGTCTAAGGCATTGATCAGACAAAATAATAAAATCGTTGAGCCCGTGTTTCCATCCAGTCAACTCAGTTTACGCTACGCCCAACGATTTTATTATTTTGTCTGATCAATGCCTTAGACTGATGAGGGAGAGGGGTGTGATGACTGAAACCTCCGACCTACCGAATTATTTTTTAGCTTTTAGTACACTATTTTCAATAAAACCGTTTAAATTAAAAGTTTTTTTTACATAATTTTTTGTAGTAATTTTGAAGTTATATTTATCGTTTTTATTTATATAAGATAATAACTTCATGCTACAAAGTTCATTCATCATGAAGTAACAATTATTCTCGTATAAATTTTGCACAATAATATTATCGTTTATTCGAGAAATTAACAGTTTACTTAAAGCGATTTTCGAAGTTTTTTTGGTTAAAAGAATGTTTTTTTTTCTATATTAAATCAATGATATTTCAAAATTCCGAGGCCGCTATGTACTATCACTACATAGTATAAAACAAAGTCGCTTTCTCTGTCCCTATGTCCCCATGTATGCTTAAATCTTTGAAACTACGCAACGGATTATGATGCGGTTTTTTTAATAGATAGAGTGATTCAACTGGAAAGTTTATATGTATAATATATGCATAACATAGTAGAAAAACACTGATAATTTAGAGGTTTCTAATGTGATGTCGTAAATAAACACATTTTTTTGCTCTTTCATTGCAAACGCTGGCTGAACCCAACGAGATAGATCAAAATAATGTAGTACAGTATTGTTCACCTTAAAATGGTCTACAAAAAAGTTCGCGATGGTATATGTCTATCTCTTAGTGGTAACACACAATAACCGTTATTTTATCCTTTGCTTTTTACAAGAAATAATGCCTTATTTACGAAGCGATTTTAAGCAATACAGAATTAATCCTTATCCAATTAAGTACCTTAAATACATTGCGCATTTAATATAGATCAATATGGCCCTTCACAGCATGTAATTTAAATGAATAGTTTAGAAGATATTACACATTTAAAATGCAGGGACATAACGGCTGTGGCGGTACCGGCCGCGGAGCCGGCGGCGTGTGCTTATAACTGGGGAAGGACTGGATAGGACAAAGCGCAAAGACCTTCTGTAGTACATTTAGTATCAGCATTGCACCCGTGCGAAGCCGGGGCGGGTCGCTAGTTATATAGACATATTGATCTATATTAAATGCGCAATGTATTTAAGGTACTTAATTGGATAAGGATTAATTCTGTATTGCTTAAAATCGCTTCGTAAATAAGGCATTATTTCTTGTAAAAAGCAAAGGATAAAATAACGGTTATTGTGTGTTACCACTAAGAGATAGACATATACCATCGCGAACTTTTTTGTAGACCATTTTAAGGTGAACAATACTGTACTACATTATTTTGATCTATCTCGTTGGGTTCAGCCAGCGTTTGCAATGAAAGAGCAAAAAAATGTGTTTATTTACGACATCACATTAGAAACCTCTAAATTATCAGTGTTTTTCTACTATGTTATGCATATAAACTTTCCAGTTGAATCACTCTATCTATTAAAAAAAACCGCATCATAATCCGTTGCGTAGTTTCAAAGATTTAAGCATACAAAAGGACATAGGGACAGAGAAAGCGACTTTGTTTTATACTATGTAGTGAAGTTAAACAAAATTTACAAAAAGCGAGGCCGCTACGTACTATGCCAATAGCTATTCTGTACTATTCAATAAGTCAACACTGTTTATGTATTTTTGTTTCCGAGATCAAGAACGCCAAAATTGGTCATTTTAGGCAAGAATCACAGTCAAAATGTAATATGGCTCTTAAATCGGAGAACTATAACTGAACTATATCGGTTATCTGTATAACTTACTTATCTGAGCCCCACGAAGTACGATTAGAAGTCTGTAAGAAGACTTGAAAACAACATAGTATGGGTTTTTTTTTATCTTTTCTGTCTCATGTCAATATTATGCATTCTTCCAACAACAAAGTATAATAAAAGAGTAAAGCAATTGACTCATATATTATTTCAAACTGTATTGGCAGAGTGTATCAAAATACATTACACGATTGATTTATCTTATTGTTACTGATTTGTTTCTGTCAAGCGTTTCCTAAAACTTTCATTATATGTATCTAAAGGTGAGAATAGACTGGAGCATTTGCTTGTAACAGAACAACGGGCCGTTCTACGTTTATATGGCTACGGTAACCGCGTCACATCAGGCGGGCCGTATGCCTGTCTGCTACTCGATGTAGTATAAAAAAACCGGACAAGTGCGAGTCGGACTCGCCCACCGAGGGTTCCGTAGGTACGTAGTATCATTATTAAATTTGATATTTTTCATTATAAATAAGAAATAATGCATCGAAAAAAATAAATAAAATATATTTTGCAATGTGTACATCAAGCCCTTTCATATGATACCCCATTTGAACTAGTAATTTCAATTTGAAATTTCGACACCCTATAAAAAATATAGACCCCCTATTTTTTAAGATCTATTTACAAATGTATAGTTTTGAGATTTATTCCTGTACTTGTAGTCTATAACGATGTTACTTGCCAAATTTCATAGTTCTAGGTCAACGGGAAGTACCCTATAGGTTTTGATTCCCTTGAGTGTGTCGAAATATGCGTTTTTTGCTGAATAAACGGCCGTAACTTTTTTCTACGTAAACTTAGCAGTTTGATTTTTTTTTAACTTCATGGGACCGTAGACCTGAGTATACAGTTCAAATTTCAGCTTGATACCTCCACGCATTCTCGACATAGAAATTCTTGACAGACAGACAGACAGACAGACAGACAGACAGACAGACAGACAGACAGACAGACAGACAGACAGACAGACAGACAGACAGACAGACGGACAACAAAGTGATTATTATAAGGGTTCCGTTTTTCCTTTTGAGGTTCGGAACCCTAAAAAACAATGTTGCTGTCCACATGTCTTTTTATTTATTCACTAACTGCTACCACGGGACGGATTGTTTATTTCATCAGACAGTTTGCACTATCATTCGGAAATTCTTTTTAGTAGGTACTCCTAATCTAAACCAGAATTCCAAAAAATCTTTGTCTCCTGTTCAGCTACTTTCCTAGTAGCAGCGCTCACTCAGTTGTCACCTTATCTGTCTATATAAATAAAAAAACCGGACAAGTGCGAGTTGGACTCGCCCACCGAGGGTTCCGTAGGTACATAGTATCATTATTAAATTTGATATTTTTCATTATAAATAAGAAATAATGCGTCGAAAAAAATTAATAAAATATATTTTGCAATGTGTACATCAAGCCCTTTCATATGATACCCCATTTGAACGAGTAGTTTCAATTTGAAATTTCGACACCCTATAAAAAATATAGACTATATTTTAAGACCTATTTTTAAGATCTATTTATAAATGTATAGTTTTGAGATTTATTCCTGTACTTGTAGTCTATAACGATGTTACTTGCCAAATTTCATAGTTCTTGGTCAACGGGAAGTACCCTATAGGTTTTGATTCCCTTGAGTGTGTCGAAATATGCGTTTTTTGCTGAATAAACGGCCGTAACTTTTTTCTATGTAAACTTAGCAGTTTGATTTTTTTACAACTTCATGGGACCGTAGACCTGAGTATACAGTTCAAATTTCAGCTTGATACCTCCACGCATTCTATACATAGAAATTCTTGACAGACAGACAGACAGACGGACAACAAAGTGATCTTATAAGGGTTCCGTTTTTCCTTTTGAGGTACGGAACCCTAAAAATGAATGTAGCTAACCGCAAAACTCGAGAACGGCTCGACCAATTCGGCTATTTTTTTTCGTATTAAGTTTTGATAAAGAGAAAATATAAAAATTGCGTGAACAATAGTAAAATAAAAATTAATTTTTGACAGAACAAAGTCTGTCCAGGCAACTAGTAGCATATAAAGAAAAAAACCTCAGAATATAAAAGTACGTAATAGTTATTAAACAGAACTAATAACATAATACTACTATATAGTACTATTACTTATACTACATCGATCCTATAATTATTTCGACGGAATAAACCTACGTCCTAAACAGATATCGATTTCCTGTACCTATAGTTTACCTAGGTTCCCGACACGTTTACTTTCCATTAGTTGGTTTGGTTGGTAATGTTAGTTTGTTCACGTAATAGAAAAAAGTACCGTTCACACCTACGCATACTTGTGTCTATCGACACATTGTGCAAATTGCAAATTCAAAGAGCCGTCCCATGTTTTACAACTTCATTGTTCGCTGTTGCCGCGCCAACTCGCGTCTTTTCACGCGGCTGTCGTCGATTTTAATATAGTTTGTAGAATTGTCACCCATTGTTGGTTCGTGTACATGTGTAGTTATCTTGCACAGTTGTGTAATGTTTATGGGAGAGTACGTTAAATCTATTGTTTTTTATCCGTATAATTTTTTATATCCGGTGGCACTGCTAGAGAATCTAGACTTAAGACTAACTTAATAGGAATTTTTTCGGTCGAAACTTTGGTTTTGCATTTCAGAATAAGTCCCCTTGATTTTTTTTGTTTTTATACGAGGGGGAAGGGGACAAACGAGCATGTGGGTTACCTTATGGAAAGCAATTACCACCGCCCATGGAGATCAGAAACACGAAGGGGTCGCCGATCCGTTGCCAGCCTATACTCCTTTCTTTCTTTCTGGTGACCTCAGTCACTCGCAGGAACACAAGAACCCTCAAGGGAATTGTTATTTGTTTTAGTTCAAAGCGAACCTTTATCGAAGAAATTAACAAAATGCATTTAATGCACAAAAAGTACTGGTTGCGGATTGAACCTGCGTCTTTAACAATTGTGTTTAAATTACTTAACCGCAAATAGTAGCTGGAACAACATTGGATTTGAAATACCGTCAAGATTTTCATCAATCAAAATCTGTATTTTATGTTGGTTCTCGAGTCGAGTCAATCAAATTGCCTATATAAAATTTCGTCCTATATAGAATGACATTCGAACTATGATTTAGAATCACAATACAGTATTGCCAGTGGTGCGATGATTACATCTACACGCCCTCGTCGTGTAGCCGAACCCAGTGGTGGTTGCAGGGTTGTCGCTTTAAAATTTAGATTGTCATCCGCAATAAACGGAACTGATAGTTCTCAGCCTCGCTATTCAGTCCAGTAAAAATAAAAAATAATTTTATCTCCTTTAAAAAAGGATTACTTGGTGTACGAAAATAGTATATCGTGGTACAAGTGCGGAAAATAGGTTTTTGCAAACGAGTTAACGGGTGAGAACGTTACGAGAAAACTGATAGATAAATAAAATTTACCGTACGTACCATATACCAAGTATATAGCATGGTAAGTATACGTATCGAGCGTGTCCACAGTAAGCGTTCGAACGCTTAACTTAGTATGGATTTCTGTCGGTCGCATATTTATATTATATGCTTTAATCTGCTTTATGTTTTTATGACACAATACTATACAACCAAATTCAACCAATTACAATACGAAAGTATTTGTAGTACTCATAATACATATCTGTCGTTGTGTAAGTGGTACAATTCCAATTGCATACCATTTCCATGGCACCATATGAAATTAGCAATCGGGTATGTCTTAAGATTTGCACGACAAGACACTCCAACAGACCAGCCTGCTTGATTTATATATTAGTCAGGTGAAGTGAGGAGTATAGAACTCCTCACTTCACCTGACTAATATATAAATATATTTATAATTATGATTATTTTAATTTGTGCTCGAAAATATAAAAATATACATTTAAATAAAAAAAATCGTAATCAATCATTTAATTTATTTTTTGTGATATGACAAAATCTAGTTTCATTCAAAATACAATTGGTTTTGCAATTTCGTTACTTCATCATTCATAATCATTATCAGTCTGTATCTATACCGGCCTTCCTCCAGCTTTCAAGAGTTCTGTTGTAATTCCGTCTTCACCCGGAGCTTTACCATTTTTCAGCTGTTCAAAGGCTATCCTAATCTCGCCCATACTGATGTCTGGAATGTCTACGGTGTAGTGTCGGGTTCACGTAGCTCGACGATCACGTTCGCGATCACGCTCGACTATTACATTACTTAGATTTATTTATCTAACTACAACAACAGACAACCCTATTATAGATGGGTGGTTCATAGTTCGCACGTTACGTCACCACAGAAGTGGGATAGCCGAGTTAACTAACCGTTACCGTGAGCCGGCGTTCGCACGACACGTTGCGCGACATTGTGGCGGCAGTGCGCAACACTAGCCCGGCTTTGGTTACAAATGTTACAATGAGGTTGAACTGGCTGGCACTAAATATTTGTACTCAATATAGAAATTATGTTAATAGTACTAAGAAACAAAATATATTGGGAGACAAATACCAGAATAGGTGATTTGTGTGAAAGATAATGTAAGAAATGGGTAACTGTAAATAGGACAGCTCATAAAAATGGACAAAAGAAAAATATATGGACGCAGTATATATTTTTACCGAAATAATAAAAAATGAACAAGCTAATAAAGACGACCACATAGCTAAACCAGCAGCACATTTGTTTATATACTACGTCGTCTACGATAGTAGTATAAAAAACATTTAGTTAGATAGTAGTAGATCCATGCGATTTATATAACTTACCCAGCGTCAAAATTTGCCGCCTTTTGCAAAAAAACTGTATGTATATCGGTCAAACTGATATGGCGATAATCGGGAATATTGGTGTGTACCACCCGACGTAGTATGAAATTAGATCTAGATAGTAGTATAAATAATTTTATACTACGTAGTATATCATTATTTATACTACTAACTAGATCTACGATAAAAAAAAAGATTTTTTATTCCGCTTGATAAATTGACGTGTGATATTTTGGGAAACTTCCCAAAATAGTCCGTTTGGGATGTTTTTTGGGGCGATATTGACACGATCACATGGCGCGATCCTCAGTGCCAATGTAGCAAGCAATTTTTGCTTATTCGACCACCAGGCTGGTTGGGGCTGGTACATAAAGAAATAAATCAAGTTTAATTTGTTTGTAAAAATAAGTCATAAAATCATTGAGCTGGGTTCACTTTGTTCTGTAATATAATTTTCCATTACAATAAACATTTTGCGAAGTGAAATACGCAAATTGTCGACGCAGATCTATCCCCGAGGCGCTCGGTGAAGGTCAGCCCACCTTTGGAACGAAACAAGGTCGGGAACACACTTCTCGTTTCACTAACAACCTACCTCTTCATTAATCTCGGTCAAAAGGAATTACCTTTTATTTTATCTTTTTCGGGCCAAACAAGCGTTCGGTCCGATTGATGTGAAGCGATTACCGAAAACATATCGACGCTCGCAATACAAGGAGTATAGCTCGCGCGCTGGTACCCCCGCTGCTAGCGCAGCATCTTAACTCTCAATAACGCACAATCCTCAAAAGGCATTATTATTTGGCTGCAATATTTTGTTAGTAGTATGATAGTATGGATACCAGTACGTGCATAGATCTGAATTCTTCGCTACTTACACCTATGGGTACGTAAGTACTATTATTATTTATTCTGTGAAATAAAAATTCCTGGACTAATTACACACTGCCATCTAGTCCCAAACTAAGCAAAGCTTGTACTATGGGTATTTGGTAACCGATATTTTTCTGTAAATAAATACATATAATACATAGAAAACGCCCAGACGAAGACAAACAGACATGTTCATGCACACAAATAATTATCATCTTATGCGGGAATCGAACCCGCGACCTCAGAGTCAAAGTGGCCATTTTTTTATTTATAGTAGCACGGGTAGCAGAGAAGCATACGGCCCGCCTGATGTGAAGCCGTTACCGTAGCCAAATTAACACTCGCAACATAAAATACCGCTCTCGCGCCGACACCCTTCCTTTCTGGTGACCTCACTCACTCGCAGGAACACAACAACCCTCTGAATACAAACAACCCTGGAATTATTATTTGACTGCGATATTCTGTGAGGTGGAGGTACATTCCCCAGTCGGGTAGCTTACAATTACGCTCCCTACCTCTCTTTTCGCCAGAGCTTCGTTTGTCAGTCAGCAGGGTGCACCGCGTACAGGTGAAGTTGGCCCTGGTTCAAAGATGTTGATGAACCACCTTACACCCCAAAATTGCTAACCATTCGACCACCGAGCTCGTCTATATGGTATGGGTAACGCGTACAATGTGTAGATACTGTATACAGTTAGCAACGTTTTGCCTACCAACTAATTCACTCGCTGACCAATTTGCTATATTTATTATCTGTTATCCGCTCATTTGACTTCGATATACTCGAGTTTATATCTAATTCACAGCTTGGCTGGCTGACTGCCAGCCGGAAACTGTTTGTAATTCAATAATTCAATTCCTCATTATGATGATTGTGAGTCTCTAATTCATAGATTGGCTGGATGACTGTCAGCCGGAAGCTGTTTGTAATTCAATAATTCAATTCCTCATTATGATGATTGATGATAATGCTGTTTAACTGACTCCAAAAAAGGAGGAGGTTCTCAATTCGGCTGTATATTTTTTTTGTATGTATGTTATTCGATATCTTTGCGAATTGTGAACCGATTTTCATAATCTTTTTTTATTTGAAAGGGTATGATTGCAAGGTGGTCCCATATCACCAAGTCAGGATCTGATGATGGGATGCCAGGGAAATCAAGGGAAACCCTTAAATTTATAAGCACGTATGGTCAAATCCAATTTTTTTAATTGAAAGTGTAATTGCGAGGTGATTCCATATTCACCAAGTCAGGGTCTGATGATGGGATCCCAGAAAAATCGACGGAAATCCTTAAATTTGCCCTATGGTAGCCGGCAGAATAAAATAGTGCCACTCCATTGCTCTGCGCTGGATGTCGTACAAGGCGACTAAGGAATCTTGTGTCACGCGATAACTTTTCTCTCGGAAGAGCAGCGTCTGCTGTGGTATTCCACCAATAAGCTGCGCTCGCCAACTGAAGTCGGTTTGAATTTTTTTTTTAAATCAACTTTTTATTGTGTGGTAAGACGGTTATGTAGGTAGTGATTTAAAACCTTTAACCCTGGACTACAAATGAAACCCCCTCGGACGCTCCCCGGACGCCCTCCAAACGAGGACAAATCTGGGGAAACCTATGTTCTGCAGTGGACCAATACGGGCTGATATGATCATGACGATTGGGTATTTACAGAATAAACTACGTTTTACTGGTTAACAAGTTGACATTGCCCAAGGTTCTCTTTAAAAATAAGTTCTATAATTAGCATTTAATATGCTTTGTAACTGTAGTGATACCGTTTATGTGGATTACATGGCGTGACATTGAATAGATCCCGTGACCTCACGCCAAACATGAACGTATCTCAAATTAGTGGGCGCGGAGATAATATTGTGCAGTGAGACCATGCTTGTTATACTCACAAATAATATATATACTAACTACGTATACAAATATATATTTTTTGATGTGATAACGTCGTATAAATCGATGAATGCCGGCTGCACGCAGGAAAAAGCATGACTCATTGTCACGTTCCGCCTAAGCCGAACGTGCAAGCGAGAGCGCGGAACAAGCAATAGAGAGACACGATCGGCCTATGTTTCTTATGATGTTATCACGTAAAGTTATCGTCTGTAAACCGACTTTACAGTTAACCATTGTTTTTAATTATACTAATAAAATTCTAACTGGTCGATGTCTGTACATAGGAGATATTTAAGAAAAAAATATGTGAGAGATTTTTACAAGAGTAATAGAAGTCATAATAATTTATTTTAACTGTAGGCAGTTCTAACTTGTAATGGAACTGTATAATTTTATCTGTCGGATTATAATTTATCAAACTAGAGTAACAAATTACAATTTAATCCAGCTTTGCTCGAACAAATAATTATTATTTTATTAAGTAGAAACAAAGAGTCATTTAACTTCATTTACATAAATATATCGTTTTTAAATTATAGACCCTTTAGCCTTCTATTTTTTCATAACATACTATACTTATCTATGTTTTTTTATTTATATAAAAAATTGCCACAAATCGAAATTTACCTAAACCTGGTAAAGCCATCCATTTAAATTAAAACAATGCCTACAGCTAGTGCTCCCCTGTGCACCAATCTTTCGGTTATATCACAGGATTGCGAGTCTCTCGTCTAGTAAACCAACCAGACTAGATGATCTTTACCCGCTCCGCTATCGCGCCTAGTAAACCAACCAGGCACTCAAGCAACTTGGTCCACCCTAACCTAGACCCGGCAATTGAATAGCTAGATTTCGAAAATCTAACTTCGATTTAGGATGGTGGTAAACGTCCGGCTATACTATTACATTACAAGTGCCGCCGAACTCTTTCGCATGGTCAAGGACAAAAAGAAGTATACAGAGCGGACTGCCAACCTTCATTAATTGAAAAGGCATCTTAAGAAGAAGGAAGATGCTAATACTGTGCTAATACAGTGAAATTCCCTAAAATTAGCTCAACGTGCTCAAGCTGTACTGACAGGCCTACGGGCTAATTTAAAACAATCATCACGGGTTTAAATTTTGGTACATTTTTTTTTCAGTCAAATTGTTGGATTTCCAAAATTTATCTCCAATAGGCTATTTGACAATGTTAAAAAATTGTATCACTACATAGTATAAAACAAAGTCGCTTTCTCTGTCCCTATGTCCCTTTGTATGCTTAAATCTTTGAAACTACGCAACGGATTATGATGCGGTTTTTTTTAACAGATAGAGTGATTCAACTGGAAAGTTTATATGTATAATATATGCATAACATAGTAGAAAAACACTGATAATTTAGAGGTTTCTAATGTGATGTCGTAAATAAACACATTTTTTTGCTCTTTCATTGCGAACGCTGGCTGAACCCAACGAGATAGATCAAAATAATGTAGTACAGTATTGTTCACCTTAAAATCGTCTACAAAAAAGTTCGCGATGGTATATGTCTATCTCTTAGTGGTAACACACAATAACCGTTATTTTATCCTTTGCTTTTTACAAGAAATAATGCCTTATTTACGAAGCGATTTTAAGCAATACAGAATTAATCCTTATCCAATTAAGTACCTTAAATACATTGCGCATTTAATATAGATCAATATGGCCCTTCACAGCATGTAATTTAAATGAATAGTTTAGAAGATATTACACATTTAAAATGCAGGGACATAACGGCTGTGGCGGTACCGGCCGCGGAGCCGGCGGCGTGTGCCTATAACTGGGGAAGGACTGGATAGGACAAAGCGCAAAGACCTTCTGTAGTACATTTAGTATCAGCATTGCACCCGTGCGAAGCCGGGGCGGGTCGCTAGTAAATTATATAACAATATCGTAAAATACACAAATTTGGCGAGAAAGTCGCATTAATTTTACATTAATAAATTATTAAAAAATAATATTTCGATTGGAGAAGCAAGAAAAATACTACAACTTTTATTATGATACAAGTTTCGTTAATTTTATGCATACAAATTACAAACCTGTGACGTCATAACTCAGTAGCCTTTTGTATAGAGCATTATCGGGAAAGTCCAAAATTGTTATTTTCAAATGAACATATCTCGAGAGATTTTTGTGCTAGCGAAGTAATCTTTCATGTGTGCTTTTATTATTGTGACGTTCTTACATATAAAACCGAAAAATCCAAGTCAAATAGCCTATTAACGCTGGTGGTCCATTGGTACTTGCCATCGCTAGTTATTTATTAGATCAAAATGTCTCATGCTATTATTTCTCTTGTCTCCAGCCAAACGAGGGAGCTGATAATCAGGTACTTAACCATTCACAGTGATTACTTGTGCCGTTCTGTTTGTGTTTGGTGCTGGAAACTAATGCTGTGTATTGTTTTCACTTATGATTTGTAGTTGGTCATAAAACAATTGATTTGTGTATTTTTCAAACGACAATTATGTTGTTCTGCTAACCAATAATTAATTTGTTCTATTTGCACTTATTTTGTTTTTTTGTCAGAATGTTTGTAGTGAACGTTTCGTAAGTTTTGGTTTATCTTAGATTATTAGCATACGTTTAATATTAAAATTATTATATTAGTTTCAACCAGATTTTTTTATAACGGTGAAGAAATTCGCAACATTGTAACGACCACCTAACCAATTATACTATCTATAAGCATTTCGCTAACCGTCTATGTATACAACACTAATCACTTGCCAAGAACAAGATGGGCGAATTGTTGCAATATTTAAAATTGAAAATACATTTTTTTAAAACAATTCGATGGGACACGAAAAAATAAAAATCGTGCCCCTAAACTTTGCAGATTTATTTTATTATATTCTTCGAGCTTAACTAGAAATCGCACAATGATTGTAATGTGTCACCCCTATTGATAAACTTTCATGGCGCATTTGTCTTTATTAGATCAGTGTTTGTTTCTTAAATTTCTGAAACAATAATGAATGCAATATTTGTTAACCGACTCCAAAAACGGAGGAGGTTCTCAATTCGGCTGTATTTTACTTTTTTAATGTGTCTTACTTCATTACTCCGTAATTCATAAAAAGATTTGAAAAAACTTTTTTTATTTGAAAGAGTATACTTCCAGATTGGTTTCACTTTTTTTCATATCATAAAATTCAGTTCTGATAGTGTTTTTAACTTTTTAGTGGTGCTTACGATTATAAAGTAATTTTCGGAGTCGGTTTTTTTCGTTAAAGTTATAAACTTTGTCCAACAGTTATTCGCAGCGAGTGCTACGCACCTGCACGATGTGCGGCTGTCCCACCCGCCCGACTCCGGCTTCTCGGAGCCGGCTAACAACAACATCAGCGAGGACAACAACAACGGGCCGATATCGCTGCGGGAGATGCAAAACATCGCCAACAACAATGCTGCGGCGTACATCGTTAGTGAGAACGAGGAGAGGAACAGAGTCAGTAGGGAGTCTGTCGTCGAGTTTGAGCCGCTGCCGTCGGAGATCAGAGTCGCTGACCCGCTCGAACACTGCGCTGATTGGTTCGGTAAGATTATTCCGCAGCTTATAGATTACTGCTCGCAAGTTTGAATTGGGAAAAAGAAGGCATTTTTTTATTTTTTTTATTTATATGAGAGGGGGGCAAACAAGCATGTGGGTCACTTGATGGAAAGCAATCACAACCGCCCATGGAGATCAGCACCAACACCAAGGGGTCCATGCCAGCCTACATTACTTCCTTTCTTTCTTGCTGGTTACCTACACAACAACCCTCAAGGGAATTATAATTTGGCTGCTGCGTTCTGTGAGGTGGAGTTACCTCAGTCGGGCAGATTAAAAAATAAGCTATGACGTACTCTCTTAAAGCTTCTTCTTGGTGTTTAGTGGCTAATTTATTTCAATGTTTTGTCAAGATTGTAATATATTTAATTCGTTGGCAATCTACTTTACAATATAGGGAGCGAGATCAGCCCCCTTACCACCATCTCTTATTGCGATTCAATAATTGAGTAGATTGCTTATTCATACCAATGAATAAGCGACTCTATTACATTTGAAATAGAGTCGCTTATTCATTGGCATGAATAAGCATTCTATTCAGTTATTGAATCGCAATAAGAGATGGTGGTAAGGGGGCAGAGTGGTATAAAAGAAATATATTCAGCAGCAACTATATAAATCAAACTTATCTTTAATTGCAGGTGGTGAAGATCTCCCTAGAAGTAGTTTACAATATCTTCGGGAAATCGAAAGAGGATGGTTTGGCAGGGTAAATAATCTCTTAATACATACTCAGTTTTTTTTCTTGTGATTTTTATAAGCAGTGCAAATTATGTGCATTTTTTCCAAATTGGTCTTTGTCTCTGCGAAAACTTTTATGAAAGTTAATGTGTGGCCTCTGCTACATAAGGCAATTCCAAAAATCATTCTGTTTCAGTATTTAGAATAGGGTATCATTTAAGCTATCGTCAATTTAATTAGTTTTGTGTTTCTTAATTAATAGGGTTTGCCCGCAAAATAATAGATTTGTCACCAAAATGTAGTCACCAAACAATATAAAATCGATTCCACAATAAATCACCTAAAATCGTGGAGATATATGGTCTAGTACCAAATAAATGTTTTTGTATGTATTATGTTGTCAATTATTTATAATTAAGCTTACTATCGGAAGACAACCTAGATGATGAATGATGTGGTGCCAACCACATCATTCATCATCTAGGTTGACGGAGCTCCTATTTCCGATGACAGGACACAAGAAAACCCTAACCTGCAGATTAGTGACACATCTAAACTTAGGTGACAGAAAATATTGTTCCCTTTAGAATATTGGACAGCCAATTGATTATCGTTAATTATATTAGTTATTTACATAACTATTCATTCATGTTGCGAGCGTTAATATGGCTACGGTAACCGCTTCACATCAGGCGGGTCGTATGCTTGTATGCTTGTCTACCACTCGACGTAGCATAAAAAAACTTTATTCAAGATTTTCAAAAATAAATCAAATCAAATCTTTATTAACGCGGAAACATCGATCAGGCCTCCCCAACCCGTCTGGCCAGCGTGGGGAGTGAACGAGAGAGGGTCGTGCTCCTGTAGTGGAGACTATGATGACCTGATGATGATGATGAGAAAGTGTATTATAGACAAAGTTCAATAATAATGGAACAATATTTTCTGTCACCTAATTTTAGATGTGTCACTAATCTGCAGTACCCAAATAATAATATCTATCCCCAAGAAATATATTAGTCATCATTTTAATCAAAACTGTCTTTAAATATAAACCATCATCTTAACAAACTACTATTATCATTTAATTCGTTTGATCATCAAAATAATAGATCTGTCACCAAATAAATAGATCAGCTCCTTAATTTAATGAAAACATGGCTAATAGGGGCGAAGTCAAATTGGTGTCATATTCACTGACGAGTCTTACCAATACTTGGTCAATGTAATAAATCATGTTTTGGTTAGATTTGAGTTGATTTTTGGTTAGGTTATGGTTTTCTTGTGTCCTGTCATCGGAAATAGGAGCTCCGTCAACCTAGACGATGAATGATGTGGTGCCAAGTAAGCTTAATTATTAATAATTGACAATATAATACATACAAAAACATTTATTTGGTACTAGACCCTATATCTCTATGATTTTACGTGATTTATTATGGAATCGATTTTATATTGTTTGGTGACTACATTTTGGTGACAATTCTATTATTTTGCGGGCAAACCCTATTAGTTAAGAAACACAAAACTAATTAAATTGGTGATAGCTTAAATGATACCCAATAATAATTACAACAGTGCAATAATGTTACATCTCTTGTTGCAGGTGGTAGAGGGTGAAATAGAAGAATCAGGTAGCACATCGACAGTGGCTGTGAAGATATTGAACCAGAACGCGTCGCTCGAGGACAAGGCGCGCTTTCTGGACGAGAACAAGATGTACCGCGACGTGAGCCACGAGAACGTGCTCGCTTTCCTCACCAAGTGTCTGCAGGAGGATCCATGGATTTTGATCTTTGAGCTGTGCTCAATGGTGAGATATTTTAATAATAAATAGGTATATTATCCGTCCCTCTTCTGTGATAGCCCGGTATTTAGTTCACCCAGACTTCTTCTCCATAGCCCATTTATTTTCCATCATACTTCGCAATAGTCTCAACGCCTGCCGAGACCTGCTCATGGGTATATCATTCCATTGACATATCCTGGAGCGGGTCACGGCGGGCGTACAACATCACATCAAACTTCTCAAAGGGGCCTCTACGCGTTGGATCCATATCCCCTCGCATGCCTATCAAATGACCTGGCCTGACTCGTGAGTTAAGAGAGGAATAATAGGTATATTATTAAAATAATAATAATAATGTGTAAGACGTGTCTAGGTGCCCACAGGGGCTCAATGACAATAAATAATTTCATTTCATACCGCCAGCCTTCAGTCCAAGTATTATGAAAATTAGTGCAATGTACTTGAAAATGAAAAAATTAAAATATTTTATTATTGCAAAACGCACTGTCCTTACAATTGTTTGGGTACTCCTTTTAAGCAGAACAAGTGCTTGTGTTAGGAGTGATCGCTCTTCCAGAGTTAATATAAGAAAGTGACAATTTGACGATATTACGTGTCACTCGCTGATATTAATGGTATTGGTACTTGGTACTGTACGAACCTATTACTTTATAAGCACGGTCATATGTATGAGATATGTGTAACGTAAAGCGAACCAGTTATACTGTAGATCTCGGATATAAGTTTTGTTCGTAATAAACATACTTACAGTGTATATACGATATTTGATTCTACGGATAACTTCCAGTAACAACTCGCCGGCATCTTACATGCTGGAGACCCCAACAATGGGGATTTATACCACATCGGCGAAACATATCCGATGGATAGAAACGCAAGTAACATTTGCGTTTCTATCCATCGGATATGTCCAAAAAGCGAAGTATATGTAATTTGTAAATTTAGTAAGTGTGTAGGAAACGTATATACTTTTTTTAATTATGTTGGACATCGGAATAGGTCTTCTATAGGACCTATTCCGATTCACACTAACATCATAAAAAACATTTTTTTTATGATGTAAGTGTGAAACACTGCGCTATTACTAGCGAACCATTACGAATCATACTTTTATTTTGATGAAAATTGGTGGATAAATAGATAATATACGTACAATTCGCATGTATACTGGGCATTAAAATCGGTCCAGAAGCTTTGAGGTATCGAAATCCAATGGAAACTAGTTAAAAATCTAGTCCATTTGTGCAAATTTTCCATTTTGGTGTGAAATATCCCTTTTTGAAGCCATTTGCAGTTCTTTTTACGCTTTTGACGAAGAAGGGAGGGCATGCATTTCGAGTGTATACGAGAGTGATATTGGGTATATTATTTCAATATGGCGTCAGCGAAAATTAAATTCGGAGAGAGGAAAAATAATTGTTAAAATTGCCAGTCAGGTTTTTTGTTTCGGTTAACAATTATTTAAAATATCAACTGGTTACCTTATTATTATATTAATACATAAAGGAAATACTTTGTACCCTTTTATAAGAAAATTGGATGGACGAGTATAAAATTTCGTATTTATTATTATCTCTGAGCACCTCACTGAACAATGAATAAAATTTTGGTACTTTTTTTTCGTCTCTAGGATCTCCAGCAGTATCTGATCGCGAACCGTCCCAAGATGGCGATCTTGAATGAAGGCGGGGTCCCACTAAGGCTCATGTGCGATGTAGCTTCAGCGCTGGCGCATTTGCACTCTGTCGGATATCTGTACGGGTAGGTACAAATTAGTCTACCTATGCTATCTATATTAGGTTCTGTCAAATAACGTCATACCTGATAATTTGGAGGCGAAATATTTATTATTTCATTTTATAAAATGTGGTAACAGAGGACTCCAGTAAACACGTGTACCTCCCAAATATTCCAACTACATTTTGTTTTGTCGTTTGCTGTCATGTTTATTTTAGCTTGTCATATTTATTTTTGCTGTCATATTCATTAATTAGGTCCTATCCATAAATTACCGGGGTTGACGAATTGTGATGTTGTGTGACAAGGAGGTGGGAGGGGACCTAAATTTCGTAACATGACATTTCAAAATCTATTATAATTTAAGTGTTAAAACACGAACTTATAACTATTAACGCAAAACCAAAAACATTTACAACTCTAGATGTAAAACCGCAAAAATATATGACGTCACACTAGGAAGGGGGGAGTCTCACAAATGTGACCAGCTGGACAAGGACGTGGGGAGGGCTCAAAAAATCATGAAATTCATGTGACGTAATTTATGGATGGCCTCTTAGGAAGAATGAAGAAGTTAGTAGGGACCCGATGGTAGAGACTAACCAAACAGAATATTTGTATCGGAAAAACTCCGAAATTTCAAACGAAACTTTGGATTTTGTTTTTAGCCATCGACAGGGTTTTCTCCCACGTACGGTTAAGCTGTGGAATGAACTGCCTGTCGAGGTTTTCTCAGGAGACTACAGCATGGGGTTCTTCAAAAAGGGCGTGAAGAGGTTTTTACAGGGTCGGCAACGCGCGTGTGATGCCCCTGGTGTTACAGGCGTTCATAGGCTACGGTAACTGCTTTCCATCAGGCGGGCCGTATGCTTGTTTGCCACTTTAGGGGTATAAAAAAAAAAAGTGTGCCGACCAGTGTTTAGTGCTCTCATCCGTACATATTAATTAATCCGTATGAGTGTATTGCCACATTTGCCACAGGGAGCTATGGAGCGGGTCGGTGCTAGTGCGTGGCTTCACTGAGGACGCCCGCGCAGTACTCGGCCGATACACCAGTTCAGAGCCAACGTACGACTGCGCCGCGCCGGAGACCAGGCGGAACTCGGCTGTGTACACGGTAAGAAAACGTGTTTTGTAAATAAATATTATGTAAAACCAGGCGAGTTAAGTAATGTCGAAGTAGCATGTCCACGGATTGGTTTATATTATCTCGAACTTCTCCGTGTTTCGGAGGTTAAGCTGTCCGTCCCGCCGGCTGTTGCCATTAGATGACAATCGTTAAGCCAAGTTAGTGGCCTTTAGGCTGAGGCCGCACTACGGTTAACCGCGGGCGGGTTTTAGCCGTAAGATGTTGTGATCAATGAAACCGAACTCAAGCGCACGCACTGGCTGTTTTTTACCGCGACTGTTTAAAACCGCAACTTTCTACAAACGACGTGCGGCAAAAAACCGCGCAACAATTTGTAACCTATTGAATCAGGTAGGCGCGGACGCATTGGCGGTTAACCGCGGGCGGTTTTTAGTGTTCGCGAGACCTTCGTAGACAGAGCCTGTGTGGCGTGTCGCCGTTTTCCAGGATTTCAAAAAAATTTTCAGGATGTCCTCGTAAATCTTGATATTTCTTGTAAAAGAAACCTTTGGTCAGTGAGATGTACCCAGTATTAGCGACATTGGCTTTGACGTCTCTTCTTTCTATTTCTTAATACTAGAGCAACCACACAAGCTGCTCTCATGAAGTCCATGTTCTATACTGAGGAAACCGCGAGCGGTATTTAACCGTAGTGCGTGTACTGTTCGCGGTTTTGCGGTTACTAGCAATACCGCCCGCGGCAAAAATCCGTAGTGCGGCCTCAGCCTTAGGCGGTTTGAAAACACTGGCCTTAACCTACCCGCAGTTGAGCAGCGTGGTGGAGTACGCTCTAAACCCATTTAATTGATGAGTAAGGGTTGACGACAATTTATGTAATATACACCATTTTTTAGATTTTTGTGGATTTGTGACCAGCCATCCGGCTAATAGTACTATGGTCGCATTCATTAAAAAAATATTCACAGTATTTTTGTCTTTTAAGTCTGCCTCTCAAAAATGTTGTTCCTAGTCGTAACGTAATGGTTTGTTGTGTCCAGTCGAGCAGCGAGGTGTGGTCCCTGGGCTCCCTGTTGTGGGCGGTGTGCGCGTGGGGCACCGAGCCGCCTCACCAGCCGCCGCCGCCGCCCGACATCCCCTGTCCTTACAGAAACCATTTGTGAGTATTTCATGAAATCGTTGGTTAAGTTTAACAGCAAGGGACGCGGGTTCGATTCCCGCACAAGACAAACATTTGTGCATCATTGACATGTCTATCTGTACTAATATATATAACTTTACTAATGTTATCTCTGATTTTAAAACTGCCACCAAATCGAAATACAAAAGGTTCAATAATGTTTTAAATAAGAAAACTAGTAGACATGGACTGTCAATTATGGTAATTATTTTCAAGGCTTGTTCATTATTATCCATAGTACGTTATTTATATTTTAAAACAATTCATCATCATCATCATCAGCAGCAGGTCATTTTAGTCTCCACTACAGGAGCACGACCCTCTCTCCTCCGTCCCAGACAGAAGGAGGATTTGGCCTACACTCCCCACGCTGGCAAGACGGGTTGGGGAGGCCCGATCGATGTTTTACAATGTATTTCCCTTAGTCGACTTGTACGACATCCACGGGAAGAGACGGGAGTGATTCTATTCTAGTCTGCCGGAAACCACACGGCCAAAACAATTGCTTCATAATAAATCTAACAGCACCAATATTAACTTGATTTCTTTACTGATGTTTTATTGAAGTAAAACTTCTTTACTCGCGCTTGACTTGGGCAGTTAGCTGGTGAATACGTAACGAGAGCGTTACTGAAACGGGGAACGGAAGTTGAGAGATTTTTGGACAATTTACACAGCGCCATCTAGTCCAAACTTAAGCGCAAAGTAGAGATGGGCGTTGAATGAACGAACTGTTTTTTTAAACTGTTTTTAATGCGTGAACGATTAAACTAGTTTACAGTTCACAGATAAACTAGTTTATTCTTCGACTGGTTGATAAGTCCGTTGCGTCGCGTCGCGATCGTCTCGTCTCGTCTAGTGACTTGACAAATGAGTTTTTCGTTCGTTTACGTTTACCAATCGCTTATGTGAAGACATAGTCTTATCAACGACGACGTAAACTAGTCGATAATTAGACTGTTTTTTAAACTAGTTCATCGTCGACGGTAAACGGTCTCGTTGCGTCGACTGTAAAATCGTCGACGACCCACCACTAGCACAAAGCTTGTATGTACTATGGGTACTAGAATACTGATAAATTTACTTAAATACATTTTTTTTGTAAATACATACCTATTTATAATACATAGAAAACACCCAGACCAAGACAAACAGACATGTTCATGCACGATCGATCGTGCATGAATCGATAGTTCGATCCCCGCACACGACAAACAATTGTGTGCATGCGGGGATCGAACCCGCGACCTCGCAGTCAAATTAGCCATTGCTAGCCATTCGATCACCGGGCTTGTCAAATTTTAATGTTATCTTAACAATATTGTCATATTAAGTTTGTCCGTCGTAACTTACAAGTTGTGTGTTTGACAGTGACATGGGTTCTCCGAGACCGGTCTCCACATTATTCCTGAGTGAATGATGCTATATAAAAGGGAACGTGACGTCTACAATACAATCGGTATATCATATGATCAATAAATAAATATTCCTGGACAATTAACACACGGCCCTCTAGTCCCAAACTAAGCAAAGGTTGTACTATGGGTACTAGATAACTGATATTCTACAGTTTTCTTTTGTAAATACATACATTTAATACATAGAAAGCACCCAGACCAAGATAAACATATATGTTCATGCACACAAAATGTTCGTCGTGTGCGGGGATCGAACCCGCTCGTCCATAATATATTCTATTTATTATTTGTTACTTCCTATGATATTTTTTCCTTAAGTAGTTGTAGAACGTATTACATTGAACAGTATACAGAAAAATACATAAATTGGACAAACTCGGATATATCACGTAGATTAGAATAGAATAGAATCCTTTATTTGCTTAAATGTGGGTATGCAGGTGTACAAATAACATTTTCTTCCAACTAAGCTTTAATTTCATCACAATCACACTAAAAACTCAGTACAAAACGAGTCTTTAATGCTCTAGAGCAATAAAAATGTATGAAATTTCATTATTGCACAGTTTTTTTTAATCGCACCAAAAGGTGCCAATCTCAATGGATTAGCTCTATTCAGCCAGCCGATATCAATACTTTTTTTTTCGTACGTATTATTCGTTTCTATCCTACTTGTTCCAAATTTAAAGATTGCTGCTAACTCTGAGTTAAAAATGAAAGAAATTTAAAAAAGTGATTTGGCGGGAACTTTGTTAATTTTGCTTGACAATATTTTTGGAAACGATAAAAGTGTGATACTATCTGATTTTGAGTGCTTCGGCTTCGAATTAAAATGGAATCATCTAGCGACACATTAACTCCGGAAAACATTCTAAATGAAGCCGACAGTGTTATAGAAACTTCTATTTTAACTGTTTGATATGAGTTTCTTTTATCTACTATTCCTATAGGTATTAGTTGAAAGAAAAGCAGATTATGCACCTCGCCTTAAGTAATTTATATTGCCCTCGTGCCTGTTAGATTAGAGCCCTCGCTAACGCTCGGGCTCTAAATCAGGCACTCGGTGCAATAATAAATTACTTTGTGCTCGATGCAATAATCTACTATAGAAGTTTGATCCGTCACATTTGCCAGAAATATTTAGGCATGCAAATATACACTAATAATATATTAGATTAACAATATGTCAAATTATGTCAATTTAAATGGAAATAATAATTTTAACAATTACAATTTTATAAGGGTCGTAACGAAATGGACATTATTAATACATATCAATTTTTAAATGTCATTATACTATCATTACATTAAATGTCAATCAAATCGATACCGTAAAGAGACCTCTTCCAGCGTACCTTTAAGTATCTGAAATGAAATAACAACAGGGCATGTGGAGTACATAATATGTATTATAATAAAATTTTCGCAGACATTTGTGCATCAATGACGTGGCTATCAATACTAATCTAATCCTACTAATGTTATGTCGCATTTTAAAACTACCACCAAACCTTTTTTGGGGTGTAAGATCTCCACCATCTTTAGAGCCAACGCCAAGTTTGCACGTGGTGCACTTGCACTTGCTTTGGCAAACCAATGAAAAAAGAAATTGGGCAATAGTTGCCTCGCAATACGATTGTGTATTTTACGTGAACACATGCATAACGAACTATGTGACGCAGCGAAACGACTTCAATATGGGAGCCACCATATTGAAGTCTTTTCGCTGCGTCACATAGTTTTACCCGCCACCCAAATTTTCTTAAACTTCATATTGTTAGTATGCTTATATCTCCAATTATGGAAGCAAATTTAAATTCGTATTTACATGAATAACAAAGCATGTTTATGTGCAGGTACCAAGTGATGCAGTTGTGTTGGAGCGCGGCGCCGGCGTCGCGGCCGTCGGCGGCGCAGGTGCAGGCGCTGCTGCAGCACCTGCAGACGAGCCACGCGCGGGCCGCGCGCGACGACGGCTGCTGCGCGGACTTCGAGGACCGCTGGCAGCGGCTCAAGCCCAACTCCATCCCCGTCGTGGACGAGCACCGCGCCATCGTGCACGCGCCCGGCACCTCGCTCGCCTCGCGCTTCGCCGGCTCCGACCGCGACCTGGCCGGCGCCGACGCCTCCCCGCCGCTGCACTCGCTCAGCGTGCGCCTGGACGCGGCCGGCTCGCGCTCCAGCAGCATCGCCTCCGACAGGGACCCGCTCTCCGTGCAGATCAAGTCCGAGAGCCTCACCAACCTGCACGGCTCCCTCGAGGACGTCCGCAACATCTATCTCACTCACAACGAGATGGCCGTCCTCGAGTGCCACCAGGGGAACATCGCCTTCGACGACGGCCGCGACGGGGACCCCGACCGCTCCGACGGCTCCGTCGACCCGTGGCTCAAGGATATCATCGCGGGCAGCCACGACGACGTCAGCTATTACAAGGACGTCAGCGATGTCATCAAGAATCTCGACAATATTCTCAACTCGGAGAAGACGTCGAGCTCCGAGTCCAGTCACCAGGCGAGCCCGTCGAGAGATAACTTGAGTTTAGATTGCAAGAGAGAGTATCAGATGCCATCGAGCATGGTCAAATCGCCCGGTATTAGCAATTTCCAAAATATTCTCACTGCCGGTTTCGATTCTAGATTAGATAGTGAGCCTTGCGACGACGACGACCTCGACCGCGATACTATTGGAACGCTGAGTCACTCGTTCGAACGCCACAGCGATACCACCAGTCAGCATACCTTAGAAAATATTACGCCTATTACGCCAATAAAGGATCTAGATGTCGTTTGTAATATAGAAAATCGAGTTGAAAATAGTGAGTTGGAGGATAATTCAGCTACTGAAGAAGCTAAATTTGAACTACAAAACATTGAATTGCCAAAAGAAGAAATAGTGATTAGTGTTAATAAGATACCTAAGCTGAAGGATTTATGCGTAGCTTCAATGCCTAGTTTAAGTGAAACAAACGTTGAACTTTTGAAAGTAAGACAAGACTGTGAAACACCTTGTGATAATAAAATAACAGAAGGAAGGACTGATAAAGAAATTGAAACTAAGTCAGTAGATGATATAGAACGAACAAATGCAAATACTACACCACTTATACAAGAGAATAAACCTGATTTAATACCAAGTAATGAACAAGTAGAATTAAATGTACAAGATATTGTCTTGCCTGATTACCTAACTTTGGCAGTTTCTCAAATTAATGAGGAAGATAAACATACTGTAAATATTTCTGCCGATCCTGATATAATCGAAGAAAAGGAAGTGACTGAAAGGAATACAAACACTCAAATCCAAGAAACTGTTGAACAAGTTCAAATTGCAATTAGTGAGAATGACAAAATTAATAATGATCTCAATGCTGTGAAAACTTTAATTGAACCAACAAAAGAAACAGAAATTGAAGTGACAAACCAACAAACACCAGCAGAAACCGTATCTGAAGAAATTCAGAATAATGAACTAAAATCCACAATACCTATAGAGACACCTGAGCCAGTACAAAATGTTCACAATGAAAAACTAGCTGATAACACTCGTGATATTGATCAAGAAGATTTTATCGTGTTAGAAGCTGGAGATGCTATTACAACGCCAATATTGCCACCTGATATAGTACAAAATACTTCTAGGGATGAAGTTAATGTAAGTGAAATGGATGGTGCGAATTTTGAATCTCATAAAGAACAAGAACTAACTACAGCGCACAGATCTGATTTAAATGAAGAAGCTTGTCGGACTACAGTTGAACAATCAAGTGATAGTACTGTTTACATGGATCTCATTAATGATACAAATAGAAAAATTGTAAGCGACAACAGCCTAGATAATAATGTAAAGGAAGTTCTGCAATCATATCCACCTTTACCAAGTGAAGAAAGTGTCTGTTCTTTAGTTAAAAATGATTCTACAGTGTACTTAGATCTGCCTAGTATGATTAAAGAAACTGATATTTTTTTGCATTCTGAGAGAATAATTAGTAGTCGTGATAAACACCTTAATGACTTAATTGTTTCTAGCACTCCAAAAGGTAGTGACATGTCGACAGATCAAATATTAGAAAACTCCGTAAAAACTGATGAGATTGAGGTCCATTCAGAAACAAGAATACCAGAGTATGCTTCAGGAGTTTCAATTCCGAGGCTAGAACAGAAAAGCGTTGCAGAAACTTTGAGCCCATTTGAATCCCCTACTAAAAGTCATCACACTGACACTTATGAAGAAAATAGCTCAGTTGTACTAGGCCCTTTTGAAAATTGCACTGTAGATTTGTATAAGGGACATAAACCTACTGAACTGGTTGATTTACCTAAAGAAGAATTGTTAGCATTCTCGTCAAATTTCAGTGAGATGAATCTCGAAACACCGTCACCTTTGCGTGACGGCAACTTTCTAAACGAAGTTCCAGATATCGTGCACGACGATATCCAATTCGATGATTTAGACTCAGTCAGTGATCATAAACCTGAAAAGGAGCTTCCGACTGATAACACGGAAGACTCTGAAATACAGTCTGCAACTGAAAAACACATTTCACCTTCTACCCCGCCAAACTCTCCTGGGTACTTTCTAGCTTCAACGTCCCAGCAGAAATACGTAGTAGATATTGATTTAAACCCTCCAATAGAACCGGTTTCATTAGAACCCGATTCGTTAGAAAAGGAGATAGACCTGAATCAAATAGAGCTACAGATAACAACGAAGTTAGCGATGGCGGAGAATGAGAATAACTTGAATATAGAATATTCTGGCCCGTTAACAGTGGAAGGTGTAGTGTTAGAAGATTCGATGATAATGATGCGGGATAGCGACGCAATACCGGAGTCGTTCTTAGCAGGAAATGGTGGCTCCGTCGAGGATTTAAGAGAAAACCTCACGCTGGATGAAGAGTGTGTAAAAGCACTGAGGAATGAGCTCGAGTTAAAGTTGCCTCTTGCACAGGTGAGTGAAGCTCGTAGTATAAATATTCATATTTCATAATTCGTCATAACAATAAAATTTAAAAAGTACTTTAACAAATAATTAACTTCTCAACATCAAACAAATCGGCCCTAAAATACATCCTTGAGCTACGCCATACTTGTAATATTCTTATTTTACAAATGTGTCTTTATTTGCACTGAATAGATATCGTGTTTTGGTGTTTTAAATATGTTCTTAAGTTTTTAGATCAGCCTTTAAATGCATTTACTAAGTTTGTCTTTAAAAAATAATACTGTAATACCATATCAAATGCTTTAATATTTTCTAAACAACTGTTTAAGGTGGCATCGATCGAGCCTCAGTGCGAAGGGTCTCTAGGTGACGAAGGCGAGATTATGGAAGTGGTGGAAGCAGCGGGGTCGGGCGCCTGGTCAACTTCCCTGCCTCCGCCGCCAGAGCTTGTACTGGCGTATCCTGGTGCACTCAGCCCTATTGCAGAGGAGACGCGGCAACAGCTCTCTGCCTACGAGAATGACTCCAATTGTGAGTATGCTGCTGCTGAACTGGCTGATTCAGACCTAAATATGTGCGACGGAGACTTAAGAAAGCGATTACTGGACATTAGACAGCAATAGTATGCGTTACACCTATCTGAGGAAACTACAGACTACTAATTGAAGAAATTACGGCTGAAAAATAATAGTATTAACCTTTATTTCCATTGTACTCTCCCAAATATCCCATTCCCAACGATCCTCTCATCGTTATAATAACACTAACAACATGGCTTCGCACGGGTGCAATAAAGCCTAGCTGATAGTATTGCTTTCTATGTTCGAAAGAATTTTTAAAATCGATTTGGTCGTTTTTGATTTCATCGATTAAAAACAAAAATACAAACATACGAAAGTACAAATCTTATCTATTTGTTATATACGTCGTAATTACGTACAATATAATTAATTTGCCTCTAGTAAGTTTGTATAGGTTTTTCTCTTTCCTGTCTTATGTTCAGTTTATAATGTTTCATTAGGTTCTGAACTTTGTTATCACATGCTACGGACCAATAACCGACTTCGAAATCCGTTGCGTAATTAAATTAAACTAGCGACCCGCCCCGGCTTCGCACGGGTGCAATGCTGATACTAAATGTACTACAGAAGGTCTTTGCGCTTTGTCCTATCCAGTCCTTCCCCAGTTATAAGCACACGCCGCCGGCTCCGCGGCCGGTACCGCCACAGCCGTTATGTCTCTGCATTTTAAATGTGTAATATCTTCTAAACTATTCATTTAAATTACATGCTGTGAAGGGCCATATTGATCTATATTAAATGCGCAATGTATTTAAGGTACTTAATTGGATAAGGATTAATTCTGTATTGCTTAAAATCGCTTCGTAAATAAGGCATTATGTCTTGTAAAAAGCAAAGGATAAAATAACGGTTATTGTGTGTTACCACTAAGAGATAGACATATACCATCGCGAACTTTTTTGTAGACCATTTTAAGGTGAACAATACTGTACTACATTATTTTGATCTATCTCGTTGGGTTCAGCCAGCGTTTGCAATGAAAGAGCAAAAAAATGTGTTTATTTACGACATCACATTAGAAACCTCTAAATTATCAGTGTTTTTCTACTATGTTATGCATATATTATACATATAAACTTTCCAGTTGAATCACTCTATCTATTAAAAAAAACCGCATCATAATCCGTTGCGTAGTTTCAAAGATTTAAGCATACATGGGGACATAGGGACAGAGAAAGCGACTTTGTTTTATACTATGTAGTGATGAACGAAAAATAGACAAGAATAACGATTTTGTTTTATAATATTCAATAATAATTTTAGATCTTTTCATTATTATTATTATCTGGGAAGTTGAAACACTTTTGTTTTGTTTCAGGGAACGCATCAATCCGCACGGATTCGTCGGAGAGTTACCCAGAGCCGTGCAACAACTCGACGGACGACGTAACGGAGTTGCCGACGGGCGGGCCGCTCGATCACTCTACTTACACCATCCACTCGCCTGACCACTCGCCCAATCACACGTACACCGTGCACAAGGACGTCACCAGCAGCAAGGAGTGAGTCACACGTACAGCCACATCAGCTGGCATCACAATCGGATTTCAGATACAGTCAGAGGTCTAATTTAAGTAGTAAAGGCGGAATTATCTCTCGGATTTTCGAAATATTCTTTACTATTTTTTTAATTTTATTTATTGCCTGTCTTAGTTTTTCGATTGTATTGTATTTCTTATTGTTTTTTTTTTTTTTACAGAATAACAATGAGCGCAGACAGCTTGAACGCCAGTCCATTCAAGAAACCTATAATCGAAAGAGATTCGCCTATAGACGACAGAACTTATAACAAGAAAGACGACGAGAAAGAGTCTAACTGCGAGAGGATATCTCAAGTCTCGCCATTTCTAGTGAGTCCGACCACCGACACCTCCGCCCCCGACGCCTCCGACAATCCCACGGCAGTGTCCACGCTCTCCCGGACCACGGTGCCCACAGACGCCAAGGCCTCCAAACCATCTGAGACGCAATGCCTCTCCAAAGCGACCAGCATAGACTCTTGGTGTTCGAACGATACCCTCTACAATGTGGAGGAGAACTTCGACGATCTTGCGATGGATCCCGACGTTCCCCTGGACTATGAGCCAGACAAAGACGACGAACATAGCGAGAGCAGCGACACGCTGACTCACAACGATGACGAAAAGGAGCTGAGCCACTGTTCCACGTACATTGTGCACGACAGCAAATCGGAGGCCTGCGAAACCTTTTCGCCAGACTCCATCACCGCCAACGACAATAATACGTATACGAAAGCGAAGACTGAAGCGGCAAGAGTGACGCCGTCCATTATCACCAAGTCAGAGGTGGATTCTACTAGGAGCCATACTAAGGATTTAGCGTATGAAACACTATTGTCCGGATTACCGTCCTATTCGAACTGCACCACTGAAGTGTTATCTGGAGCTGATGATTTTTGGAAGCTTCGGCAACCAGAGCTAGTGAGAAAATCGCCTATTAGTGATACGCATTTATCACCTCCTAGAGTCATTGAAGACGGAACTACTGTTGAGCACAGTCCTCAGTTAGCTTCCGAACCTTCTATTAAGAAAATGGATAGCGTAGAAATATCATGTCTGCAGGATGATTTATTAGACAGTAATAATAAATCCGAGAGTTTTGAGAATCAGGGTTTGTTAATCGAAATAAACGATAGCCCAAACTCAAATTATAAAAATATGGCTCCCTCGGTCACAAGCACCCCGTTAACGGAACCTGGTGCGGGAAATGAGGACGCCGAAGCTATACCGATGGAACTGCCTGAAGTCCAAACGGGAACTCCGGAGTTGGCAGTAAACATACCGAATTTCCAAAATTTCTTGCAATCAGCCGAGATACGACCTCAAGATTTATCTTCGAACGTTAGCAATCAGTGTGTCAGTAGTCAAGATACTGAAATATTATTAGAAGGAGATAGTAAAACTTTAAGTAGAAATAGCAACAGGGATAGTACAGTTAATGCTGAACGCACTCCTACATATTCGGATTTCGAAAATTCAGCTATATCAAAACCACAAGATCTGCAGTCAAGGGATAATAAATCTAGTCAAAGTGTAGAAAGTGGTGTTAGTTCAGAAGATTTTCGGCAATTTGAAACCTCTGTAAGAAATCGTCCTCAAGATCTATCGTCGGTAATGGACACTAGTTCCTTGCTATTGAAGAGTGAGCGACAGGCTAGTGATTCGATTGCCGTTGAATTTGATCAGACTAGTTACGTCGACAGTCAAGTGAACGATAACGAAGTAATGCAATCTGTAGAATTAAGTCCGCCTAAAGATACGAATTTAATAGAATCTCACAACGTTTGTATTGATGTACCGGTTAATAATTTCTTAATAAATTTTGATATGGATGAAGAAACTGAACAGCCCCATTCGATTATTATTACTGAAAGTCCAAAGGATGCAGTAAAAGATAGTCCAAACAGGACATACGATTCCCATGCGGGTGTCATTCTTTTCGATCTAAATAATACATATGATTCCCATATGAACAGAAATCGCTCACCGGGCATGTTAAATGAAACAAATAATGAAGGAACCGACCATTCTGAAAAAGTAAATGGTGTTAGTGAATTGGAAGGCAACGAAGGCTCTGAAAAAGTAGATAAGGAATTAAAATCATCAAACGTAGAAAATGTGGTACACGACAGACTAAAATCGCATAGATCAAGTGAATCAATAGAAATATCTCCAAAAACTGATGTTTCAGAAGAATTAATACAACTTTTACAGCCCGTCTGCGTTGCAAATAACATTGTACCTTTAGAAAATCATAAAACCGTTCTCAACGGGTCATTATCTGATGAAAAGCTACTAGATCTCAATGAAGTAAAGTGTAATGGAGGTAGCGAGAAGTATGCAACTGTTCAGTTTTTAAATGAAACATTTGAAGAGCTAATCGAGAGCAATGTCGACGATGACGGAAAAGATTCTAGCATTAACGAGAAAGAAGAACAAACAACTAGTCAAGATGAACCTGAACCTATGAACCATGATACTATAATAGAGAGTCCTATTATTGAGAAAGTTCCCATGACACTAAATGAAGCAGTGAATGATGTTGTTGTAGAAAGTTTGCGAGAAATCGATAATGAAATAAAGACAAATGGAGTTAAAGACGAGAAAATGGCGACAGTAACAGATAATTTCTTGCAAAATGAAAAGAAGTTCTGCCAGTTGGATTCTTATTATCCCCTATTGAGTGACATTAGATTCACTGGTAAGTATGGTTTTATTTATTTTCCCACGAGACCTTGTCGTGTTGGTTACACTTTTGATCTCTAAAGTTTTCTTTGAGAACGATGTTCTTTTTTTTTACTTTTTTACCCGACTTCCAAAGAAGGGAGAGTAATGATTTTCGAGACTATGTAAATATATCTAATTCATTGGCCCGCTCTAACGTTTAACGGATTTCAACATTGAGGAGCTTTATCTCAATTGTAGGAGTGGCATAGGATATGATCGAATGGCTAGCAAAGACCACATTGACTACGAGATCGCGGGTTCGATCCCCGCACAAGACAAAATATATTTGTGTGCATGAACATGTCTGTTTGACTTGGTCTGGGTTTTCTATGTATTATATGTATGTATTTACAAAAAATATATTTAAGTATGATATCAGTTATCTAGTACCCATAGCATAAGCTTTGCTTAGTTTGGGACTAGATGGCAGTGTGTAATTTATCCAGGAATGTTAATGTTTGTTTGTTTTAAAAAATAACCTTATTTTTTTCCTTCATTCAATAATTTCTTAGTCTTTAACCTTGTAAAGGGCAAGCGTATTGTAAAGATATGATATCATATTGATAGTAAATCAATATCTATATCAAAAAAGATAATGTTTTGAACGCAAAATGTTGATGATTCAGAAATTTCATAATATTTATCTTTAACGCTCTTATATCAGGAACAGTTTGACCAGCCAGGTTGGTGATTGTTGACTATAGGACACTGCGATACTACGATCACAGTGTAATGATCCATTGCAGTATTGATAGGTACATTGATAGATAATGCATTTTTTTGATACTTGAGGCACACACATGCATGAATAATTTTAACAATTACAGTTGACATTCAATTGTTAATTAATTAGTATTCAAGCCTTCCTTATTCCTCGGATATAAAAGCACCAATAATATAAACATAGGTCTAAATAGAACACATAATTTATGCAAAGTGTAATAATATGAGTAGTAATATGTGTTCATAAAACAATTAGAAAAGTTTGAAAACTTTAGGAGTTTAGTCCGAAGAAAGACACCCTCCGGATCAGTAGTACCATTGACAAGTACCATTGATGGTACAAGAGACACAACTTTGTATCTCTAGTACGAGATATTAAAACGCAACTTTCGCCGAACTAAAAGGCTTTGTAGACTATAGATGTATACATAGTTAGAAAATATATACATAATGTAGTTCCGACCGAAAAGAACGAAGTGAATAGGCACATGGAATATATTTTGTCCGGTTACAATTTTACGACGTTGTTTTGTTTTCTTTGTGTGAAAAAGTGTTAAAATGGCGTATACATTATACCTATAAACATAGACTGACACCGACTGCGTTAATTATTAAATTGAAATTCTGTTAGTTATATTGTGTATGAATATTATATATGTTATTTATGTACAATAAAGATCTTGAAATGGGTCCAGCGCTGCAGTACCGGTGGCACGTCGACCCTCTTGGATTTTTGTGCACTTACGTATAATAAAGATACATATTACAAACAAAAAGGAGATAAAGCCAACCCGGTTCACTAGTATTCAGTGGTAATCAACGTTTCTTTCGAAGGCCGCGATCTAATCTAATCGCTACGTTCTGCAGGCCCCGCTGCAGAAATAATGAGTACATCATTCACACAAGACTCCCCCACGGAGCCTACGTCGCCGGAGTGCGAGCAGGACAACAAGCCGGACACTGCAGCGGACATACTGAAGGAATGGGACAGCGATAGCGAATCGCATTCGAGCAATTCATCAAGTGGCGAGTTCATTTGGAAGGTATGTCTATGTCGTGTGCGCTTTGGTGTCTATAGTAATTCTATACTGGGTACTGAGCGGGTAAAGCTTGTTTGTAAATAATACTGAAAAAGGCATATTCAATTGAAAAAGTTACAACTTGGAAATTTTCATAATTACAGCTTTTTGAAATATTTAACATTTTTAAATTGTAATATAATGTTTTTCACCAAAATGTGAAGTAAAAACAAGCTTACATTACATACATTATTTTAGGATTAGTTAATATGGGGAAAAGTTATCTAGTAATGTAAAAAAACTTACGCTAGTTCTTATGGTGTGGATTTCTGTAGGCCGCATCTGTCCCTTTCTCGCTTAGTGTTGGATTTGTTTAAGTTTAGTAACCTTACAAAACAATTGGAAGTAACAAATTTGGCAGTCTCAAAATGATCAACAATTAATAATAAATTTATGCATTCAAACCGTGACATTGAATTACATTTCTGTTGCACATCACTATTTGTGAAAATCATAATACTTACTATATAACAAGATGAGTATCCCCCTGGCCATCTCTGTGTGAGATAATATAACTGTATTAGATATACAAATCGTCTGGAAGAAATTATCTATATGATAGTGACTAGTGACAACCATATCAAAATCCGTGGTGCAGTTTAGCAGAACTAAGCGCATATACTCATTCGGCAAGCGAATTCGTTCAAAAACTGTATTTTGAGACTATCAAATTACGTGACCTACTTTGAATTTTAGTGATTCTAAAAATACGCTTTATATACCTAATTATACCTTAGTCCCGTAATAGAACAGTACATGTACAGTCTAAAGATCCAATTAATGTTACAGTGCCACATAAAATTAAGACTTATTTACTCACGTAATGGACATAGACTGCATATTTTGTATGGCAGTAGACTGTGCATGTAGAGGAGGCTCCCGTATCGGTGTCGGTGTGCTTGCATGTCCATGTGTAACATGTCTGTGTGGCGCGTAGGACGGAGACGGCCACGAGACCGCGGTCGTCCCCTCCACGCACTTCGACCACGTAAGTGTCGCCTAAATATATAATTATTGTATACTCCACGAGTCACCAGTCATCACATACGTATATACAGTTGTGTTTGTTACTTTATGTTTACTATATATATATTGTTGAAAGGTTGTAATACCTCTAAAATATATAATAAGTATGGGGAACTGACTTTACCTACCTCCATCTCAAGATAGACTTAATAATAATAAGGCGGGCTAGATTCCAACTTTATGATCTAATCTGAAGATCAATTCTCGTAATTTTTCTACGAACGCAGATTGAAAGTTGACCGAATCGAGATTGAATTGTGAATTGACTAAAATTATATATGTACTTTCATTAATTAATTATTATCAATTCTTGTTGTTGGCAAAGTAACATTCTTAGTTTGTTTAATTATCATTCATATTTCGATATAAACCCGCTAAAATTTAATTTTGAAGTTACATATTGTGTTACGAGAATACCAAATGTGACATTTGTGAGATCGAGACTGGATCGAAACTGAATTTTGACTACATTTTAATTACGAGAATTGCCCCTCTGGTGTGTAATTTTTTACAACTTTACTCCCGTTCGTTCTCCATAAAATTGTAGTGTTACCCCTTCGAGGTAATTACCCTCAGACCCGAGACCTAGGACCTAAATCTAGATTCGATATGCTCACTATATTGACAATTTAATGTATCGGCCGAAAGTCGAAATTTTGGGTTTTTAAAGTACAAAAGCCTTATTGGAAAAATAACGCTAGTCTTAAGTGGCCTTTTACAACTTTGCAACGTGCCAAAATAACTATAAAAAAGAAAATGAAGCAAGACGGCTATCTCTTTTTACTATTTATATCATCATCCTACAATCAGGACTTTCAAGAGGTCCAAATCCAGAGTTAACATGTGTCATAATTTCCCATTGGATTTTTTTATTGCAAATATCAGGCTTAGATTTGTGGCAATTGTGTTTAACTTAGCTGGTAGAAGCCCTGAAGGTCTAACCACAAAGCTAAAAATATTTGTCAATAACTTAAACCTAAGACCTAATTTTCGGACTCAAAATATTCCATGGGAATCGGCTTCAGCTGGGGCGGTAGGGCACCAGATATTACCACTATTCCTCATGATGGAGAATTGGTATCTGTAGCAGCTGAAGCCACATACACGATGACAATATATGATACAGTATATATTCATAAGATATACTTTTTCAAATCACAATAAACAACCTTTCAACAATGTCTCATTCTCATATGTTTGGGTTGCTTACTTCGTATGCTCAGCTTCAATCATCCGGCATCTTCATAAGCATGGTCGTTTTATACCCGTAAGTGTGTCGAGTGAGACTGGCTCTTGTTACACTAGTATTTTAGTCGAGTCGCATACATTTGGTACTTACTTCTGGAACGTCTGCTTTTGATCAGAGTGTGATCTTAGTGAGAGTTTTTTGGTCACATTGTCACGTGTTACCGGTTACAAGCCGACCAAATTGAGAAAAAGTTTCATTGTAAATTTATCAGAAACAAGTTACATATCTAAATTAGCCGGGTTGCTCACTTAAAATGTGAGTAAGCCAAATAATTTTGATATGTAACACGTGTGTTATTAATTCACAACATGAGAGTTCTTCTCTATTTTGGACCATCATTTGTTCTAATATTGCGCGCACTCAGTATGTATGTCGTCTGAAATCAAAGGACAAACGTACTCCGTCTCCTTCAGAACGGCCCTGGCTGCCGCAGTTGTCGTAGAACGACGTATCTGGAAAATCTTACGAATAGATCGTACTTGTACAAACGACGTAAGATTGTTGTAGGTTCGGATAAAAAAGTATATTACGGAGCAATTATAGCGTTTTTATTAGTTGTGCATTTCGCTATTCATTTGTTTTTATCAATTAAATTGGGTTAATGTTAATATCGATCCCCATAAGCGCACGAATAGCGACATATAGCGGCTCATGTATGCACGATGACCAATGGCGATATTAATGTTAAGAACTTCAAATGATATAGCAAAGTATCAATTTGAAAAAATAAATGTAACTTGCTTCCTCGACTAAAATACTTGTATAATATTTGCCAGGTAGTTTAATTATTGGTAAACAGGATAAAGTTATTGTGTAACCAACAGCAGCGAAGTGGGTCGACGCAAGCGGGCAGCGCGGGCGGGTCGGGGCGTGCGTCCGCAGCTTCGGGCGCCTCGGGCTCGGGCTCCGGCTCGGGCTCCGGCTCGGGCTCCGAGGGCGACGAGGTGGAGTTCGTGCCTTCCTCGTGGGACTGCCGCGCAGAACCCGGCAAGTCCTCCCTGCGCAGCCTGCACAACGACACACCCACGCCTGTAACTATATTTTTTTATTTACGAGTGCCACCACCTGCTGCATAACAGTCGGATATTATAATTTTACTACACTTTCGTAAGATCTAAAGGTCTACTTTCTACACTGATCATAGGACATTAAGTTGCACTTTATTCCCTCTCAAATTTCTGGGATGTAATGTTATATGAAAATCCATTACCCTCAAAATTAGGGGGTTAAATAGTTAAGAAAACCTTTACCACCTTGGGTTTTATTTTTTTAATTTTAGTACATGCGTTGCAGATTTTAAAAAAATACTGAATATCTATTGGTCAAATAGAGAATTTTTTTTTTTTTTTTTGTTGTTGCGATAGATGGTTTTTATTTATTTCTAATACATTATGAATTTGCATTGGCGCGCTTAAAATAAAATTAAATACGATATGAAAAATGCGCGCGTACGAAGCGTATGAACAGCATTAAAATAGTAATAAATTTTATTGTAAGTAACATACATACGTGATCGTATATTCAAATAACGATGTAAATTACTCTGTGACAGAATAGTCGCCTAAGAAATTATTAAGAAACCTGTTAAGCCAAGAAACATTATTATGCTCGAAGTATGTGCAATCTTTTCGCCCCTTAGTGTGTACTATTCTGTAGTAGACTAATCCATCCAGATCCTGATGTCCATAGTCCGTTAAATTTCACCACTTTTTGCAATACCTCCAATACCTGACAAAACCTGTTGTAGCCGTGAATCGGAGTAGTTCTCATACTTACCGTTTTTGTTTATTTATGCACCAACAGATGGCGTTAGTTCATAAGATTCTGTCAACGAAATGACCCCTATTACAGAATAAAACTGACATATAGAATAGAATAAAACAGAATAAAAAGATGTATCCATATCAAAATGTTATCCTGTTTATGGTCAACTAACATTGTTGAGAGACCTTTTCAAAGTTAATAAAGAGCTAGTGTTCGTTAGGAGTAAGTGTTATTTTACCCTCTTATGTCCACCGTTAATAAAATCCCTACTATAATAATATTATAATGTTTGTTACGCCTTCACGCCGAAACTACTTAATCGACCATCATAAAATTTTGTACACATATTCTCAAAGGTATTTAGATAGGTAAAGTTATTGGAATGGTAAAGAAAGGACATAGGATACTTTTATTTAAAAAAAAAAGTAAACGCGTGTGAAGTTGCGGGTGGAAGCTAGTATAGAAATGAAAAATAATGAATGTGTGGCGTGGTACCAGGACAACAAGAAGCGCGTGGTGTTCAAGCGGCAGAAGTACCACTGCGTGTACGAGTACCCGCGCGAGGCGGCCGACGTCGACCCGCACTCCCCCGCCGCCTACCTGCCCGACCTCTCCACATACACAGGTATGTTACTCCTTACACTACTCACTACGTCAACACTTATTAATCTTCTTTTATACAAACAAACTTACGGTCCTCTTGATGTGCTGTTAACATAAATTACGGGGCCATTCATAAATTACGTCACACGAATTTCATGATTTTTTTTACCCCTCACTCCGTCCTTGTCACAGCTGGTCACATTTGTGAGACCCCCATCCTTTCAAATTCAAATTCAAATGTATTTATTGTATAGTTATAGGTAATGTACATATGATCTTAAAATTAATAACTGTGCTGCTACAACTTGCCGTTTTGGCGTACAATATTTTTAATGTTAACACATATACTTAAATTTAAAATAATACTAATAATAATCTACATTGAAATTCTCGCAATTCAATAATTCATTAAATATACTTATTACATAATAATTATTATTCATGATTACATTCATATATTAATTCATTCATACATTTATAAATTGTCCAATAAAAAATCATTGATAGTATAATATGTTTTATCTATTAAGAATTTTTTTAAACTCGTCTTATATTCTATTATATTACTAAGTTGTCTTATGGCTTTAGGTAGCTTATTGTAGACCTTAGGAGCCATCCCCAAAATACTACGAGAAAACATTTCCGTATTGTGTGGTATGTGACAGATTTTATCTTTATATCTTTTGGAATTAAGAGATTCGAATAGATCTAGATGACACTTTACAAATACAGCCACTTCATATATGTACAACCCTGGAAGTGTTAACAATTTTAGTTCTCTAAAGTAAGGTTGGCATGAGTCTGAACTACAAAGTTTGCAAATTGCGCGAATGCATCGTTTTTGCGCTTTAAATATAATATCCTGTCCAGGGGCATTTCCCCAAAATATGATGCCGTATCTCAAGGCAGACACCACATACCCATGATATGCTGTAATTGCAGCAGTCCTGTTTACCACCTTTCCGAGCATGTACAAAGCATAAGAGAATTTATTTAGCTTTTTGCAAAGAGATTGTATATGAGCATGCCAAGTCATATTACTGTCCAATTGCAGACCGAGAAATTTAACAGTATCTGTTTTTTCTATGAATTTCCCCTGGTGCTCAATAGTAAGAGTTGTGAAGTTTTTATGTAATCTTTGTTCAAATGACATATAATTAGTTTTATCGAGATTAATCACTAAGTTGTTATTATTTAACCATTTTATGATGTTAGTCAACGAGCTATTGATTTCATTTTCATATGTCAAAATATCGCTACGTTTATAAATTATCGTACTGTCATCTGCAAAAAGCACCATAGGATGGTCAACGCATTTCGGAAGGTCGTTAATGTAAATAAGAAACAGCAACGGACCCAGCACACTTCCCTGCGGGATTCCGTATTTGACCAATTTCGATTCTGATAGAAATGCTTTTTCGAATTTTGTTCTACTGCAAAGTCTATTAATGACAGTAACTTGCCTCCTATTAGTTAAATAAGATTTTATTAAATTGAAAATGTTGCCTCTGATTCCATATCTATATAACTTCTCCATCAGAACATCATGGTCCACATGGTCAAATGCCTTGGTGTCATGTCCATGAACAAGGATATCACTTGTTCTCCCTTATCCTTAGTGTGACATCACATATTTGGCAATTTCTCATCTAGAGTTGCGAATGTTTTTGAGTTTTTCATTAATAGTTCAAAGTTATTAAAAAAATAATAGTTCAAAAATAATATAAAATAGATTTTGAAATGAAGAAGAAAATGAAGGGTGGGAGGGGTCATACAATATCACACTTCGTCGACCCCCGCCCTCCCCCTTAAAGTGTGACGTAATTTATGGATGGCCCCTATGGTTATATTAACTACACATCAAGAGGGCCATAATCGACAGTTTCAATACAAGGAGCATTACTTGCACACTAGTACATTAATGCTTACATAATGATAACCATACTTACTCGCGGAAACACTACAATACTCCAGAGTAGTTTGAATAGTTAGGTAAAGATACTTCCGTTGGGTCAGGATTGCCATGTCTCTCTTTCGCGAGAGTCTCATTTGGCAGAAATGGCAGGAAGCTAGAGAAAAAACCAACTTACACTGACACGTGTAAGTTGGTTTTTACTCTAGATGAGTCTTTTAGATCCAAGAATATTCAATGTTTCTAAATTTATTCGTATTGTCGAATCACCCATTTCTAATTGATACACCATTCACAAATTGGTGCGCTTACCCCGCAAGTCCCTGTCAATACGCTGCAATACTTTGGTCGGGTGTCCGACTAGTTGAAGCAATCCGAATACAATTGCAGTATCATACTGAATAATAAATAATTCGTGTTCACTCAGAATGGGACCCGACTAGCGCTGAAGACGCAGAACTTGGTTACGGACAGCTGTTCGGCGCGCCCAGCCCTCTCGACCTGTACCCGCTTCGCGCTGGAATCGCCTTCAGTGCAGGTAATTAATGCTCATTTTACTGCACTATTTATAATTTTAATAAATGTGTAAAAAATAAACGTCAAATATTTGATTACCATTTGTCAAATAAAGAAGAAAGAATGTTGGCTGTTTTCATACAATTTTTAGGTTAAATATTACGAATTTAATTGACTTTCGGCGCCCTAAAATAATAGAACAAGTTCATAAGCCGCGCTCATAATATGTCTTCAGCACTCGGGGTTACGGACACATTACATTACTCGTGTGCTGGTTTCAGATCTCTCGGCTCTGACTCTAGTTCCAAACGCACACTCCTAATCTGTGCATTATTTCGGGCGGTGAATAAATCGCTACATTCGTTGTCGATTTCCAGATTACGATGAAGACTTCTTCATATCGTCGTCGGCGCGGCCGTTCGAGAGCCTGGGCATCCTGTCGACGTCGAGCCAGTTCTTCCCCGGCATGCACGTGAAGCCGGCGCTGCTGGCCCGCGAGCCGCCCGACGAGGACGAGTTCCCGCCGCCGCCCTCGCCGCTGGCCGTCACGCGCTGCGGCACGCCCTCGCTCGACTTCACCACGCCCGACTCGGGCGTCGAGGACATCACGCCCGGCTCCGCCGCCGACGACGACTACAAGCCTGAGCTGCCCTGCTGGCGCTCGGCCACCGCCGCAGACACCGGCAGCTCCAGCGAGTCCGTCAGCCCCAGCTCGCCGGCCGCGGAGGCGCTCGGCGGGCTGCGGCACACGCGCGACAAGCTCAAGCTCGACCTGCCGCCCAGCCCGCACCTGCCCTCGCCGAGACACAACCGAGTGTTCAACTTCGTCCTCGACAAGCCGAAGCGGCCGCGGCCGGCGGACGAGCGGGCCGAGCGGGCCGAGCCGAGCGCGAGCCCGCTCGTGATGACGGACGACACGCCGGCGGCGAGCTCGGCGCTGCCGCTGCCCGCCCGCTGCGAGCCCGACCCGCCGCCCGAGCCCACCTTCTCCACGTTCGGCAAGTGCGCGCAGAAACCGGAGCCCGAGCAGAAGATCATCCTGACGGACGATACCGAGACGACAGAAAATAACGCCGAGAGCCCGAAAGTAGTGGAGGCCGTGAAAGGAGAGGGCACGGTGCTGGACAGCGGCGACGAGGACTCGGGCATCGAGAGCAGCGCCAAGGCCACGCTCGAGCGGAACAAGAGCACGCCGAACGTCTCCTAATTAGAACGAACGGTAGCCGTAGATTTGTTATTGTATTAATAGGTCTGTCGATGATATTATGGCTTCACCACCGACGTGACGAATGATATTATTCTCATCGGAATTTGGCCTCGAATGGTAGATTTAGAATTTTCTTTCTTGGATTCTTGCTCTTGTTACTTTATTGTATAAAGTATGGTCGAAGAAAAGATCGATGTTTCTCTATAATGTATTAACCGTCAGTACGGAGTATTTGGCCTAATTCCGGGTGGTGCAAGTGGACGCGCGGACGTTACCCGAGTAGGAAGGCCGCGTCGTCGTATATAAGCTATCTATAATGCCATTACAAAAGCCAATACATTCATAGTATTACCGAGCCTCATTATTTAGGTACGTCTAAGTTAAAAATCTCATCTCTAATCGTGGTTTATACATATCGGAAATTAGATAACTCCATCAGGGCAGCGTACATAAATAACTATATATTTCATTCAGGAAAACATGACAATGAACATAGATAGCGAGTGAGCTTGCAGGAATGTAATGATTTATTCTAATAAAAAATAAAATATAAACTTAATTGTCTTCAAAATCATCATGTAATAATAGTTCAAATTTTAAATCTAACGAAAACTATTCAAAAGATAATAATAGCAGTCGTCGAACAATGCGAGCCGCCCGCACCATTACTCATTTTACATGAATTGAAACACAAAGGTACAAATAACCGTGAATTATCGTTTATTTATTTATAGATGTATGTCTTTGCGAACGTATTACAATAAGCGCTTTGATACATTTTACATTATTAAGTGAATAGTCTCTGCCTAATTTTAACTAACGTTATATTACAGTGTTACCGCGAAAATGACTGACATTCTTAAGGATATTTTATTCTAAATTTGTTTGCAGAATGTATTATAAAATACAATGGTAACGTACAACAGCTATTATTTATTTTCGTGGTACTACTGCGGAACATAAGGCCTACCCAGTTTTGCACACTGACCGCCCTACCTTATACTTGCTAGATTTTCATACATAAACTTTCTACTCTTTTTTCGTAATGTCGTAGTGGACTAGATTATTATAATACCGCTGCGTTCGAATACACATGTCGCACGACGAATTGCATTGTAGGAAAACGTAGACCAGTATCTATATAGTACGCGTATTAATATATTTTGTAGTTGTAACAGTAATCATGTATATGAATGTGTCGATGCGTGTATTCGAGCGCAACAATTCAATGTCTAAAATATATTATTTCTAATTCTCTATAGATCTACGCACAAGTGAGTACGCATCTTCCATCTTTAAGCCTCGAATATGGTAAACCATCTAAATTGGAATGTTTCGGTCAATGCGTTTGAGGTTAAAAAGCCAATTGTTAGATAAGTAAAAGTTATATTAGGTAAGTGTAGAATTAGATGTAACGATTTGTGGTTAGAGATCGACATCGCGTATCATTCAGCAACAGGCGTCGTCTTTCGACACATGTGTCAAAGAGATCCTTCTTTTAACGTGACGTAGCGAGATCGAAGTCGGACGTAGTGTTGCGCGACATTACCAGTTGCTGTCTGTGCCGGAGAGTGCCACTCTAAATTTACGTCATCAATATATTATGCAATACGTCCAAGTGTGAACCTAATGTGCAATTCTTCTCATTTCCATGTCATTGCGTTTTAGTTGTTTAGTTACTGCTGTAAATATAATTTAATGTTATCGAGCGATGATATTTTGAAGATTAAATTTTATTGATTGTATTGATTACTATGTTTATTGTTCTGAACATTATTTTTACAGTTTTAGAGATTTCGTTAATGTACAGATGTAAATACGTGATAGATGTTCGTTTTGTTATTATGTAGGCAGGGGGACGCCCGCGGTCATTGCCGCTCGCTCCACGGAGATGAGCCGAGGCAGACGTAAGCGTCGCTTCTAACTTCCACATATGTTTTAGAGATCTGCTCGCCTCCGTGTCGTTCGATGATGGCACAGGCACCCCTAAAGGAACGTAACAATATTAGGTGTACCATGCTATACAAATATCTGATAATGGATTAAATGAAAAAAAAAATGTACTTTTCGTTCGAAATCTCCAATTATCAGTGTCTTATACTAACTAGGAATTATTTGAATGGATTGTCCGATATTATTATATTTATTTGTTTGTAAGTTGTTATTGATTTGTATGAGCTGTCGGCAGTATTTAGTGTATGTGAACGCAATTGAAGTCTTTTCATATTGTGACTTTGTCGAGTCTTTTAAAAGTATTTCTATGAAAAAATAAAATAATGAATAAAACTTGTGACTCAGTATGTATTTTATTTGAAATAATTAACCATTAAATATTGTACTTAACATGAATAATAATACTAAATTCCCTAAGAAATAAATTTATAAATAATTTACATAATAAAAATGAGAATCACAGTTCGCACTACATCTTGAATAATATCCTTGACATAGCCTACAACCTTAGTACATTGTTCATTGAGGGAAGAAAGTGACAGATTACCAAGGGCGGTGTCAGTCGAGGGCCTATTACACCCGAGTAGGGAATCGTACTTTCTTCCGAGTGATGCACACTGCTTTACTACACTTACGACGAAAAATGCCGAAAACTACATAAGATACCGCATTTTTCTTGAACTTTTATTGTAAAATCTTGGGGTGTAAGTGGTTCATCAACATCTTTGAACCAAAGCCAACTTCACCTGCACGTGGTGCACCCTGCTGAGTGACAAACGAAGCTCTGGCGAAAAGAGAGGTAGGGAGCGTAATTATAAGCTGCTCGACTGGGGAATGTACCTCCACCTCACAGAATACCGCAGCCAAATAACAATTCCCTTGAGGATTGTTGTGTTCCTGCGAGTGAGTGAGGTCACCAGAAAGAAAGGAAGGAGATGCTGCGTTGGCAGCGGGGGTGGCGGCGCGCGAGCAATATTTTATGGTGCAATCGTTAATATGGCTACGGTAACCGCTTCACATCAGGCGGGCCGTATGCTTGTCTGCCACCCAACGTAGTATAAAAAAAAAAAAAAAAAATGTTATTTATGCTTTAATTAAATTTAATGGTTAATAAATATTTATTTTAGATTTTTCATGTAAGAGATTCTCAATAACTGCTTGAGTAGATTCTGTTAAGTCCTGCAAAACAGCAGTACAATTAAGACAAATAATACAAAAATCTGACTCTAAAGGACACATATCCAGAGACGTACTTAATTAAATTCATCATGTCAATTTTTTTTTAAGTATGTAGTTTCCTTCCGCTAAAGCAGGGTAGGAATGAAATTTCATACACTTTTTCCTCCCGCATATTTGTATGGAAGTATAGATATACTTTCTTCGTCATTTTCGATACAGTAAGATATCATTTTCTGAGTAGGCGAATAAATATTCTACCCTTTGTATCCCCAATGACGTCAATTTACTCGCTGTAACATTCATACGCGCTGTGGTAAAGCCGGCCTTGACTTGACTGTTCTGATGTCAACTGCACTCCACATTCTAATTTAACACTGGCAGCCGTCAACTGCGGCGCCAGATGATGACGAGCCCCGTGACGTCACTGGTGGCCAGCAGGCTCTCGTCGTAACTGAAGCTCACGCCGAGCACCGGGGACGCGTGACCTGCCAACAATATTATATACTAAAGTGACATGAAAATTGAAAAGCAGAATGATGTTTTCACGGTTAATTCTGCTGTTGACACAAGATTTACATGATTTTGAAGTGAATAGTTCTTTAGGCGCGCTGTACCTACACAAAAATTCGTGGTCAGTGAATGAGACTGAGTCGTAACGCTCGGCTCTGTAACGCTCGTTCGGGTAAAGTCGGCAGAGAGGAAGCGATAGGTGAAATGGACTTCTGCCGTGTGGTCAAGCACGCAAGGTGCGTCGTGCTTGACCACACGGCAGAAGTCCATTTTTTATATAATTAATTGTAGGGACTTTTTTAATAGAATTATTAATCGTAATGTACACAAATATCATACAGTAGCAATATTCACGGTGACATTAAACAAATTGTCTCGCGACTTATTAGTTTATTACTTTTAATATATTCCACGCACTTTAAACCCAACCCATCGTATAGCAGCATTTGGTTTAACTATACAGTTTTGGTCGTGTCGTAAAATTAGGGCATTATCATACAATTAGAACGTTAAGTGAGATTTGTGGATGGAGTGATACCTTGCAGTTTGTTGACGACGGGCTGGTCCGCGTGGCCCTCGATGTCGAGGAAGTATACGCAGGAGTCCTCGCTGCCCGTGACCACGCACACGCCGCGCCGGAACGACATGATCGGGCAGAACGTCGACTTCACGCTGTGCTGACTGTGCACTATCTCGAACCGCTTCTTCAGCGCGAGGCTGCCTTCACGATCCACTATTCTATAATATGACATATTTGGATGAAATTTTAAACAAGTAACGTTGCACACTGGGGTTATTATATATAAAAGACGATATTGAAGTCAAACTAACTACAATATCATTTTGTACCGTATCGGAAAACAACTTCCACAATCCGGTATCTATTTGGGCCCACTTTCATCCTGTTCTCAACTACCGAAATTTAAATTACCTCAAGTTAAAAATTAATTAGTTATCCACATGTCAAAATCCACATCGTCGCGTGCCTTATTTCGGCACAGCCCAGATCTTGATTGTAACTAGACAAAAAATTAGTCGTTAATTTGTCGAAATTTGTCGCCCAAAGGAAAAAAAAATATCGCTCTCCCGTAAAGAGCCATATTACATTTTGACTGTGATTTTTGCGTAAAATGGCCAATTTTAACGTTCTTGATCTCGGAAACAAAAATACATTAACAATGTTGACTTATTGAATAGTACAGAATAGCTATTGGCATAGTACATAGCGGCCTCGCTTTTTGTAAATTTTGCTTAACTTTCTAAATAAACCCCAAATTTCAGAGAAAGATTTTCGTAAAATGCGCGCATTCACTATTTTTATCTCCTGGTTTGTACTACTGTTCCAAACAAATGAAATAAAAAAAATAGAATGTTATTTGTTATATAGTCGTATAGTACATAGCGGCCTCGGAATTTTGAAATATCATTGATTTAATATAGAAAAAAAACATTCTTTTAACCAAAAAAACTTCGAGCTTTAAGTAAACTGTTAATTTCTCGAATAAACGATAATATTATTGAGCAAAATTTATACGAGAATAATTGTTACTTTAGGATGAATAAACTTTGTAGCATGTATTTATTATCTTATTTCAATAAAAACGATAAATATAACTTCAAAATTACTAAAAAAAACGATGCACCGGCGGCCTTCGCGGGTTTAGTACTGCGCGAGAGCTCGTCAGCGTGCAAATGTAATAGAGCTCTTAAAGAGCTATAAGGTTTTTTTTTGTGGCAGTGCCGAAATAAGCTTATTTCGGCACTGCCATAAAAAATACTTATAACTTTTTAACGGGAGGTTGACGAATTCTGATACTTGGTGTCTGAATTCGACAAATTGACGACTAATTCTGGGGGAAATCATATCTTCGCTATGTTATGTAGTTTAATAGATCCCGAGTGAGCTGTGCCGAAATAAACTTATTTCGGCACTGCCACAAAAAAAACCTTATAGCTCTTTAACGGGAGAGCGAAAATTTTTTTCCTTTGGGCGACAAATTTCGACAAATAATTTTTTGTCTAGTTAAAATCAAGATCTGAGACCTGGGCAGTGCCGAAATAAGGCACGCCACATCTTCTCTGATGGACCTGGCACACAATACCGCCAAAAATCAATTTTACTTTATTTGCACAAAGATACTAATTATATACTATAGATCCCTTTCATGTAATTTATTTATTTATTATTGTCAAAGAATAAGTGTTCTCGCTAAGTATAAAAACGTAGGCTCTGGCTGGCAAAGGTGAGTACCTGAAGAGATAGAGCGAGTTGTCTGCAGCGCTGACGAGCAGCGCGGGGTGCCTCGCCAGCCAGGGGCTCCAGCTGAGGCAGGAGACGGCGCCGCCCACGCAGCAGCGCCGCAGCTTGCTGAGGCAGCCGCCCGCGCCCTCCATGCGGTAGCTGATTATCACGCCCTACCAACAAAAGATAAAGAAGATTATATCAATTTAAGACTTGGTAAGGACCTGAGACATTCACTGTTTTTATTCCATGAAACCTGAAAGATTACATAATCCTGGGATCATATATTATACTTATAATGCTAAGTGTTATAGACGCCGGTTTGACGTGACAAATATGAGATAGATAATATCGTATGATTTATATAGCGCTGCCAAGTAAGTATTTCGCATATTTTTGTCCTTTCCTTTGAAAAAAAAAACCTAGTACATGACATGAAACAAAAAGTAGTACCCATCTATCTCATTAGGTACTTTAGATTGATAGCGTAAGTTACTGTTTTTCCTGTGTGAATACGATGGAAAATATTCGTCTAGTTTTTCTCTCTCAACGCATGGGACACAATACATAGAGCACCATCTAGTCTCAAATAGGCTTGTATCACATTTTTTTTCGATTTGTTATTTAAAGACGTTACAGTAATATAAATATAGGTGAAATAATTACTCCGATTGCATAAAATCTCGAGATATGATAACTTGAAGATCACAATTTTGGACTATGCCGAAAACGCTCCATACAAAAGGCCACCACGTTATGACGTCACACCTTGCTATTTTATATGCAATAAATCAGAAATTTGTACGACAGCTATGTTAAATATTGCGTTTATGTAGCCAGTGCTGTAACAAAAGTATTTTTTATTGTTTCTACAATGGTAATATTATTTTTTTATAATTTCATACCTTTAAAATAGACTTTCCCACCAAACTTTGATCGAACATAAAACACGTCGGACATAAGTTATGAAAATTTTAAGATCGCAGATCGTTTTAGTTTTATGTATTTTACGTTACTGATAGAGTTTTTATAATTTTGTAACATTGGCAACTAGCCTATTAAACAAGTAGGTACTAAAGATTCATACTAAATACCAATGTATAAAAAAGAGACATGTTCAATGTTATGTCAACAAAGACGTAGGTATCTTGTGCGGCAATGTAAGGAACTGTATCGCTCGCATCACATTGCCTCACATTGCCGCATCATGGCTAGAAAGTGATATTAGGCACTATATATATAAAATGACTGTTAAAATGTAGTATCCTTACTTTCTTTCTACTCGTACCTTGTCATTGGCCGCCCAGAACATCCTGCCACTCGACTCGCACGCTATAGACAACACCCGGCCGCCCAGAATACTGCTGCCACCTATGTAGATTCGATTTACTTATTAGTAATTGATGGCTAATGAGTACTGATTACATTCATAAAAATTATGAACAGAGTCAAAACCTATACTAATATTAAAAATGCGAAAGTGTAAGTAAATAACATTATGCAACTCACCTCTAGGATAAATGCCAGTGGAAACATTGAGCACTTCCACCATACCTCGAGCGTTGCCGGCCTTTTGGATTGTTCAGGAAAAATACAATAGATATACCTAAGTATATAGGTTTTGCATATTCACCAGAATAAAGAATAATGGTTACAGTAATGTATTATCGTTCATTCTGCATTTTACGTATATGCGTATGACTAATTCATATTAATAAAAATCTAGCTGATCTGGTAGCGGATCTGAATGCGGATAGCGGAGGATCGCATATGGTGGAAACGTGGGAAGCATCGGGAAAGGCCTATATCCAGCAGAGAGTAGATACAGGCTGATAATGATGGTGATGAATAAAAATTACAGACCACCTAGCCCACGAGACATGAAATAAAAGAGCGCCGTTTTTACAGAGAGCGTTGAGATTGAAGCGTAGGATCATACATCAAAAAGGTTATTTTTAAAATACAGACATTATTATGTATAGATTTGTGAAAATTGGCTCAACCAGGAGTATTCTTCGAAATAGTCGTGCCGATTTTGAAGTGACTTTCACAGCACTATTTTTATCCCGAGACAGTAACGGATTGTTCCATAAAATATAAAAACCATTTAACTTGAAAAAAAGAGTACCTATTTAGAAAGTTAATGTATTGCAAATGCAAAGCCTACAATAGCAACGGTACCTAACTCCTATAAATCGACCGCGTCGAATGCCGTTTTATCAAATTATCACGCGTTGGTTATATGAAAACAATAAGCAGGCGGATCCGAAAACAACTACTAGTTTATATAGTTTTTCTTTTTATACCTAATTATAAAAACGAGAGCCAGACAAATATACGACCGACCTGACTTGAAGCAGTTACCATAGCCGTATAAACGCTTGCAATGCAAGGAATACAAAATATTGCCCGGTTGCTGGCACCACTGCTACTGTTGCAGTATCTTCTCACATCTGGTAGCCTCACTCACTCGTAAGAATACAACAATCCTCAAGGGTATTGTTATTTGGCTGCGATCTGCAAGTTCGTTTTTGTAGCCTGTTATAGTTATTGTGTAGGTATTGTTGCGGCAAGGATACAATGACCATGTTGTTGTTGGCGGGCTGGAAGACGCAGCAGAGCAGCGGCGCGGCGAGCTGGTCGGGCACGCGCCGCAGCCGCCGCCGCCGCGCCACGTCCCACAGGCACAGCGCGCCGTCCAGCGCGCACGTCACCAGCAGCTCGTTCGACGCCGACCAGTCGCACCCTGGCAACCAGAAAATACACTGCGAACTAAGTTCGCTCGCTCATGTCGCCCAACTTGACACGAGAGAAATATCGTCGGGTCGCAAGTTCGCTGTAATTTAAAACTGGCGTAATTTAGCTATGTAGTTCGTTTCGCTTGCAGTGTGGCCTGCGCTTTAACATCATATAGTCCGCCTGCTGTTGTCCATGCTGTTACTGCAGGCGTACCAAAAGACAAACTAATAAAAAGTATGCATGATATTTTTTATTTGTAAGTAAATTTGTATTTATTTATATATTTATTTTTTATCCCATAACGTTTTCTTTGTTTTATAGATAAATTAGATAGGCTTTTAGATTAGTTTTAGTTTAATATACATTTTAGAATATAACTGTAAAAATTATAAATACTAATTTATTTATTTTGAAAGTGCATGAAATTGAATACAATAAAATAATGTAATCAATTTAATAATGACAAAAAATCGACGATAGAGTTAAAGTAAATATTAATTAAGCAATACCTTACTATACTACTGTCGAGCAATAACCATTAGTATGGATAAACATGCCAAAGGGAAATTGAGTATCCATACTAATATCTGTCATACTAATAACGTCTGTCTTTCACGTCGAAAGTAACAAACGGATTGTCATGATTTTATTTTGGAGATAGTTTAAGGCCTGGGTAGCTACTCTTTATCCCGGAAAAACATCTTATTCCCACGGGAAAAAGTAAACTTTATAATCATTTGTCCTTCTTTCACGTCAAAAGGAACCTAAGTACGGACATGATTTTTTAATGGGAATAGTTTACGGTCTGGAAAGGGATATAGGCAACTTTTTATCCCGGAAAAACATCTTAATTCCATGGGAAAAATAAACTGTAATCATTTCTCCTTCTTTTACGTCGAAAGGAACCTAAGTACCGACATGATTTTTTAACAGGGGATAGTTTCCGGTCTGGAGAGTGACATAGGCTACTTTTTATCCAGGAAAAACATTTTATTCTCACGGGAAAAAATAAAGTTTACAATAATTTGTCCTTCTTTCACGTCAAATGGAACCTAATTGCTAACATGTTTTTTTTAAACAACCAAGCAAACGAATATTTTTTAGAGCCAAAGCCAGGCTCCGCTGCACGTGGTGCACCCTGCCGTTTAGCGAAATAGGCGAAAGAGTGGTAGGGTACTGCGTATTTGTAAACTGGCCGACTGGAAAAGTGCCTCCACCTCACCGAATACAGCAGCAAGCAAGAAAAAAATATACACAAATCAATGGCAGCTCCCCTGGACCACGCCGGCGAAGCCGCGGGTAACAGCTAGTACTATATGACCCTGAAATAGCTACAAAATAAAATAGATGACTGAATGATTATGAATTAAACAAAAATATACCAAGTTGATATAAATAACAAACCAAATTGAAGACAATAAACAAACAAGCAGTGTCATAAAAGTTTTTATTGCTTCTTAATTTAACATCTAACCAAAAAAAGGCTAAGGCAAAATATAATATCACTAACCAGTGACAGGTTTGGTGTGGCCCTCCAGCACGAAGCTGACCCTGGGCGGCGACGCGGTGACGTCACAGATGGACACGCTTCCGTCGTGCGACGCGCAACACAACTTGGAGCGATCGTTGTTTGCAAACTTCACGACGCTCACTTCCTCAGTGTGCTGCCCACAGAGATATATATTATTTTAAAGACATTCATTTTGAACATTGTGTTTCAATTATTCATACTTTCCAAGACATGATTTTTTTTATTGGGACATGGCAGGTGATAACCATCGCCTGGCTGATGGGCTGCAGGACACTGGAGTCCAGGAATGAAAGTGATGAAATCACATGCCTCATGTCATCTCGCGTCCACTATGTTATAAATACAATATGTCACCTTAAATGTTTGCTTTATTTATCAGTATAAAAGTACTATCATTTATGTGGTAAAATACAATATTCATTTTTTGCGCTATTGTAACTATGACAATTTATATTACATTAAAAATTTTGGGGTGTAAATGGTTCATCAAGATCTTTGAACCAAAGCCAACTTCACCTGCAAGCGGTGCACCCTGCTGACTGACAAACGAAGCTCTGCCGAAAAGAGAGGTAGGGAGCGTAATTGTAAGCTACCCGACTGGGGAACGTACCTCCACCTCACAGAATACCGCAGCCAAATAACGGTTCCCTTGAGGGCTGTTGTGTTCCTGCGAGTGAGTGAGGTCACCAGAAAGGAAGGAGATGCTGCGATGGCAGCGGGGGTGGCGGCGCGCGAGCGATATTTTATGTTGCGAGCGTTAATATGGCTACGGTAACCGCTTCAGATCAGGCGGGCCGTATGCTTGTCTGCTACCCGACGTAGTATAAAAAAAAAAAAAAAAAAAAAAAAAACAGCAGGAGCATACATTTTCGCCGCGCGGTAGAAATAGAGGGGGATATTACTTCCTCTCGTACGACGCGCCGGCGGTCTACTCGCCCTCCATCTTACGAATTTTCGATCAGGTCACGTGTCCTGACAAAAAGAGCACAACGCCGCCAAAGAAGTTTTCACTTCAAAAAAATGTTGGGCCACATAAACCATAGTTATGCTCAAAAAATATTTTTTTACTTAAAATAACAGACAGCATTGTAATAACTTACTGATATATTCATGTACCTGGTCAAATATATGATGTACTCCAGTAAAAGCATAATTCTCTGAAATGGTCATATCATTTTTTTTCTTGCTTGAGCTCGGAGGGCAGTCTTCAAATGCCAGACTTGCCTGAAAATTATTTATAAAATAATAAAAAATGTTTATAATCATAATTTATAAAAGTTATCTACATTTATGTTTATAACTCATTTTGTACTTCGAGTGTTTCACAACTAAACTGATCTTTAGGAACAGTAATACCCCTTACTTATGCTATAGGTGAAACTGGAAATAATACAAAAAAATTACAGTTATGCATCACCTCGATTTTACACTACACCACAGTATAAATAATAGTACTATGTACAGTACGGCCATTAGCTGCTGCTCTCTCGTGTCGACCTCACCTCCCCTCTGAGACAAATTTGGAACAGTGTTTATGGTACTGCACACTCACATACTCATTCATGTTATGCAGATGTCATTGTTTAGATAGTAGTAAACGACGTGACATTTGACGAGCTTGGTGGTCAAATAGTTAGCAATGGCAGCTTTGACTCTGAGGTTGCGGGTTCGATTCCCGCACAAGACAAACATCTGTGTGCATGAACATGTCTGTTTGTCTTGGTCTGGGTGTTTTCTATGTATTATAAGTATGTATTTACAAAAAATAATGTATTTAAGTATATTTATCAGTTGTCTAGTACCCATAACACAAGCTTTGTGCTTAATTTGGGACTAGATGGCGCTGTGTAAATTGTCCAGAAATATTTATTTGTATGGAGTGGCTAGGGTGTGGGTACACATAAGAATATGTAGGCTGAATTAGAACAATTGTGCGCTTGCATGGCACTTATACAAAAGAGAAATGAAAAAGATTTGAAAATAGCGTAACTCCAGGTTTTCGTAAGTCGGCGCAGCGTAAGGCGAGATATTACTGTAATTTAAAATCTACCTTGCTACTTGATCGTGGACGGGAGGATGCAGAACTGATTGATATATTGTCCTGGACGCCATAGCGACGTTGTAGCAGTTGACTTCTTATGTTTATATACTTCTTTATTGTTTCTATATCCTGCAATCAAATAGTGCCACTTAGACGTTAGTAAAGCGACACAAAAAGATTAATATTCAATGTACTTAATACATACTGTTGATCACATCGGGGTCACCAATGTTGCGGGTTATAATAAGACCAGTGGTTTCAGGAACGTGTGTATATTCTATCGTCTATAGACTGACTAACTTACATAATAACAAACAGTCTATATATACTTATCACAACAAAGAAATATTACTATAACAAAGGGATATTAATCCGGACATCTCAACGTGATGTTTGGGGTTTATAATTTTCATATGCTTGCTATATTTATTTTACTGCATCTGTTATTTCACTCACGTATTTCTCTAAAGGAGGATACATACTTATTCTAAAGGTGTGAATACATTAATATGCTATATCCCATACATACCTTGAATTTCGAATTTTCTCTGAGTAATTGACTCCGTCGCCGTATATACAAAGTTTCTACAAACAAATTGGTCAACGTTAGGAGAATAAATTAACTAATATAATGTTATTATTTAGTGTATTCATGTATTTACAAGAATAATACACTTACTGAAATTAGGATTGTTAGGTGCTCTATATGCATTAAAGCGGGCATCAAGTGCAAATATTTGCTGCTGGAATGCCGCAGCCATGGTGGATTTTGTCTTAAATTAAGTAATACAAATACATAACTCAAACTTGTTTAACAATAAATAAATTCAATTAAATTAAATTTAGTAATGTTTACTTCACAAACGTCAAATGACATTTATCCTGTGCTGCCAGGATCCTCGAGTTAAAAGTTACATTTTGTTTGTAAAAAAAAAGTTACATTTTTGTTATTTAAGTGTTACGGTAAAAAAACGGGTCAAGTGCAGCTCGGTTCCCGTTCTGCGGACATTCCGTACAAATGACATTTTTTTCAAAATCATATATAACTAGTTATTTGCTGCAAACTAAGACCTCGAGATTTGTTTTATAAATCAATTCCAAAATCTCAAAAACTATTAAAGCGATATCAGTGCTCCATGAATATTTGATTTATAATGTACGTAGGTACGTATGTACATGACCTACTAATACATTTTTTTTTACTACTAAGGTGACAAACAAGCATACGGTCCGCCTGATGGAAAGCAGTTACCGCAGCCTATGGACGCCTGCAACACCGGAGGCATCACATGCGCTTTGTCGACCCTGTAAAAACCTCTTTACGCCCTTTTTGAAGAACCCCATGCTGTAGTCTCCTGGGAAAACCTCAACCGGCAGTTCATTCCACAGCTTGGTAGTACTTGGAAGAAAACCTCTCTGGAACCGCACAGTACGTGACCATTTCGGTTCTAATGTGTGAGGATGAATTCCTTGTCGATGGCGAGAGGTGCGAGTGTAGAAGGAGGCCGTGGGCATCATGTCAAACAACTCCTCTGAACACACACCATTGTACAATCGGTAGAACACACAAAGGGATGCAAAATCTTTTCTCAGACTCAAAGGTTCTAAACCGTCCGTCAATTTGGATTCGTTAACAATCTTTACAGCGCGCCTTTGGATTGAGTCACACGGTGCAAGCTGGTATCCAGGCGCTCCCGCCCATAGATGACAACAGTACTCCATATGCGGCCGTACTTGGGCTTTATAAAGCTGAAGCCTTTGCCGCGGATTGAAATACTGCTTCGCCCTGTTGAGCACATCTAGCTTCTTCGTAGCCAGCTTGACCTTCCCCTCCAGGTGACATCGAAACAAAATACATATACAAGGTTCATCAATATCGGATTAACCGTTTACGAGTAATAGAGGGAGATTTTTTTTTACGTTAACACGAATATCTCAAAATCTACTGGACCGATTTTATCATAAAATAATCATAAAAATATTTACCTACCAAATTTAATCAATATTTTGTACACTTTATATAGCACTTTGTATAGCACTTGTTTGGGAGTTCTCGCGTCACAACCTCCCTATGGAAAAAAAAATAAAGTCAACATAGTGTATTATTTTTATTTGATAAATAGCTTTATTGTCTATATTAACGAAAGCTAGGAATCGCTTGAAAATTAAGATTTTTTTAGATTATACAAAAAACTCAAAAGTTACGCAAAAAGCAAAAAATGTAAACAGCTGGCAATACTGCAATCGTTGATGTTTTGACATTGACAGCTCGTAGACACTGACATATCGATTTGGATTTACGGTACTGGATACAAGGTCTTTAGAGCCTAATTTGCACTGATCTGTATTATTACCACAGATCAGTGCTAATTTGTATTATTTCTTAATTTGTTTCCCAGACTACTCGAATACATCGTTGTCAGGATTTTCTTCCGTGTCAGATTAGCTTCAGCGTGCGCTTCCATTATTAACTAATTTTTCGCATACATTATTAAATCTAATAACTAGGTACGTGTAAAATTGCACGTTTTTTCGAAACATTTATCAAAAACATCCAAACAAAAAGGCGTGGCCGTACCTTATACGCCTCTTTGTCTCAATGTTTTTGCAGAATGTTTCGAAAAGTACTTGCAGGAGATCCGGCTATAAAGTGTGAAAGAGAACGACAGTGTTATCACCCTATCATGTGAGTTTATTACCTATAAAAAACAAAATGTCTGATTATTGGATATTAATTGGATTGGATAAAATCTTGGATTTTAATAAAGTCATTATCAGCCTGTACCATCCACCTGCTAGATATAGGTCAATGCTTTATACTATATGCGATATGCCGCTTAATTTTCGCATCCACCCGTTTTCATCAGGTCATCGCTCGATCCATATAATGAGACGCTTAGTTGTTCCATACGTGGGCTCCAATCTAGGACTTCCCTAACCAAATACTTAAATAAACATATGGCTTGCCTTGATGTAGGTACCTACCTAAAGTAGTTACAATAGCCATAAAGACGCTCACAAAATAATTCGCGCGCTGCACTCTCGTTTGATAACCTCTCTCGTTCACTGGAACACAACAATCTTCAAAGGCATTATTTGACTGCAGTCTTCTTTGAGGTGCCTACTGAAGTAGAGGAATATTTCCCCAGACGGACTCGATATGCTCTCTCTCTACCTGGCCTGCACTGAAAAAACAGAGCTGAGCACACTCTATGATCACAGGAAAGATCCCTGGGAGTAGGTAAAAAATTCCCCCATTCCATGTATCCCTACTAATAATTCCCAACTGGCACATCACATTCTATAGATATGTAATGTTGTTTGTTGTACTTTTGCATTATGTATGTGAAGTTGATTTAAATATATTTTTATTTCTACCTCTCTTTTGCCACAGCCTCGTTTGCTTAACATCAGGGTGTAACACACTAGGTCCAGGTGAGCCACTTAGACGTCCACTCCAGTATTAAAGCAAAGGTCAAATGTATGTCCAAAATGCTGATAGCCTGGCGTAGGTAAATTTATTGATATCTTTTTTTATACCACTAATGTGGAAAAACAAGCATACGGCCCGCCTGATGGACAGCAGTTACCGTAGCCTATGAACCCCTGTAATACCAGGGGTATCACACGCGTGTTGCCGTCCCTGTAAAAACCTCTTCACGCCCTTTTTGAAAAACCCCCATGCTGTAGACACCCGAGAAAAACCTCGACAGGCAGTTCATTCCACAGTTTGACAGTACGCGGTTAAATTAAGTTAAATATTTACAATGTTATTGATTTTTAATACAATTATCCATTTTTATCAGTACCAGTAGCAAGGCCTTTCTCTCGCTCAGGCTTCATCTCATGTATAATGCATTACATTGGAAGGCTATTTATCACGCACAGAGCCATTCGCCCACGCCATGCCCAACAGTCGACCGGCCCGGCCGCAGACCGAGAGCTAATCGCGCGTCCTCAACGCGCCGCACGCTGAGGCCAGCGATTTCCCGGAATTGTTTCCGATTCCGAAATATACCCGGCGTGTTGTTACCGAGAAATGTCGACGGGTGTTATTCTGGGGCAATGCCGTGTAAAACCCGAAACACGTAGCTTTCTAGCGAGGTGGCTCTGCCGTTATAAATAATCAGAATGCGTAAAGTCGGTGACCCCCAATTACGGAGATTATTTGTTTTACCGAGAAACACTTTCCGTTCTAAGTAGACTGTTAAAGCCGCACTATTGGTAGTATTCTTTGATTATTTATGAATGGCGGTAAAGTATTGGGACGTAAAAAAACCCAAGTTCAGTTATTTAATTCATTATAATTATTGACATACAATAAATCGTAACATTTAAAATCATACGTACAATAAACGTATGCTCCATAAAAATGTTGCAGCATTGCGCGAAGCAAATACTGACCGCGTATCAACATATACTTATTATTTAAATTCATAATATTTACAAGCGTTTAATTAAACCACGAGACGGATTAGTGTACACACATGCAATTTTACTAAAAAGTTTGCCCATAGATTACAAAAAAGTATACCATGGCTTGGATACTTCACTACTTCGTTGAAAAACGTTTTAGCAACATATAATAGATGTGATTACAATGATTACGAATAGGCCTTTACTCACTAATCCATCTTAACAACAGTTGACTACACTTAATGTATCTAATTGAATGTTCAAGTTCTATAAATCCCACAGAACTAAGAAATACTTACAGTCATCAATCTATAGACAAAAAACATACTATATTCATTGGTGCTGCTACTTTAAAAAATATAAGAATATACTTAGGGATTTCTAGAACATGAGCGTACAATTATATTTCAAAAACATTTCATTTGACATAAATAAGAATGTTTTGTGATTTAAAAAATGCATGTGTAAAAACAAATTATAGCATTATTATTTAAATCAGTCAAAAACTTAATAATAATGTATGTAGGCAAGTATTATTTGAATAATGTTACGTACGACTAAAAGTTTTACATTCAAACATTTCATTTGCTACTGTACACGAGTGTATAAAATGATTTCATTAAACTGATTACTAAATAGATAATAATAAATCTAAACACTTAATAGTAATATTAAAACTAGTATTCAGAGCGTTTACACTGCACTGTAGCGTCATTATTTAAAAACTTCATAGCTCTTGAACGGATATAATAAATTATGCTAGTGTCGTAAAGAAGACATAGATTTTACGTCCAATAATAAAACTAAATATCAACCCTTAGGTACTACCAAAATGAGATGTTTAGCAGTAACGCACCAGATAATTAAAAAACAATAAATTTCCATTAGTCGATGTAAAATTACTGTTTCGTAAGGTATGCTAAAGAACTTCTTCAGCAAAATTTTAAAATTGCGGCGCTACTGTACAGCATGAACGCCTTTAACGACACTATACAAAGTACATCGATTATTTAAACTTAACTATTAAAATACATATCATCTAAAACAATGGCATTATAATTATATATGTAATAAGCAAACAATCGTACGGTCATCCATCAGCAAGAAATTGTAGAGGCATAAGCATTATTGTAACAGTTATAACGAATATAACCCTTGGAAACCTTAGAAAGATATAATTTGATTGAAATAGGATACTTAATGTGACAGCACATTATCATGGCGAAAGAGTTATTTTACTCATCAATACTGAAGAAAATCGACTAGAACTAATCTAACAATTTGTAAGGAGCCACAGACTTTTTAGCGATTTTGAAGTTAGTGTCACAATACGTAATAATATATTGGTGAGTAGAATCCTCCTTTTCGGTTTCAAGATCCTTTTATGTAATTTTTCTTCTTTCAAAAGGCCAATTATTAGGACAACACCAAACAAAATTTCGTAGAGTCGTGCGATCATCCATTCGACGACGCACCACAGTGCGATGCGGTCAAACATATTACATAACATATCGATAGACTAGATCGCAACACAAGATCGTACGACCAATGGATGGCCTATTCGGACGATAGTTTATAAATATATACTAAGGCGAACGAACTTCACCCGACGGACGCATTTATCTTGTTAAATGTTTTTTCTTGACAATCGATTCACTTACATAGAATTTGTTCGTCGTCGTACCACAGTATATGTAAAACTTAATATAACAGTACAAAGATGAGTATAATACTAGTTAATGAACTAAATACGAATGCATTGATTAGGCCGCTTGTTTATAGGAACTCGACAGTCATTGTTAGCAAGGGACTAATTACGAAATTATAGTGAAATAACACTATCAGTGGAAACAACTACGGAGAATCTCACGATACGTAGTTTTAATTGTTTGAGGTCTATATTGGGCAAGAGCTGGCTTCTAAACTAGTGTCCTGCAAGATGGCACGTTAGTTTTTGTAGTACATAGTAGACTACCCTCGGGAATAAAACCGGCTATGATTATTTTAAAAATTCTGGCAGACTACAACACATATATAAATATAAAAAATGTACATACATGTAATGTGATTTGTACAAATACTACTTGATATCATTAAGTTTACTATGGGGCGGAATCTTAATTCAATCAATTTAAACTGTGTCATAATAAACCGTTTTGAATACACAAAACTTATAATTTGTAACTAAAATAGTTATTGAGAATATTTGTTTCTTATTGTGTTACCAAAAAGAAACATATCCCCCTTCTATCACATTATTTATTTATTATATAATGATATATAGTAGTGCAACAAATTTTATATTGTAATTTCTGATACTTTGTTATCATTGGATTTCCCATATGCAGATGTAGAGCGAGATAGATACCAGAACTCTGTCCGAGCTTGACAGCAACATAAGTGCTGAGTGATGAATGAATGAGATGTATCTTAAGGTTTAGATACATCTTATTCATTCATCACTCAGATTTAGAGTAGGTACTCTAAATCTGAGGTGACCATAGTAATCAACTGGGAATATAAAGTCGATCCTAAAAAAAACGTGCCTACACCGAAAAGAAAATCCGATGTTTCCGAATTTTTAGATACTATTTTCTTTTTACTCAGTTAATCTCTTTTCATTGGTCACGATTTACTTTATTGTCTAAGACACAATAGATAACAAACGCTAAATTCGCTTTGTCGTAAATACAACAAAACACTAAGAAAAATCGAAACTTTCGCACCGAACCTCAGATTTTCATTTCCGAGTACGCCTCCATCATTCTGTAGCCACGTGTAGGTCGTCCTTCATTACCCCGAGACCCCAACAGCATGCTATACTTATGTAAATACCGTGCTCACTTAACACGCAACGCAAACAGAAGGACCGTCACGAGAATGTGCAATGAACATAAATTAACGCTATTAGGACGTTTCTACACTTGTCCAATTCGTCTTCGGAACAATGAGAAAAACTCAATGTTTACACATCTAAAAATCCAAATGACTTCGAGCTTGTTCTGCAAAAAGCAGTCACGTGGCATGTTTCACACATGTCATGTGGCTGCTAAATAGCTCCAATTATTTACCTCCTAGAATACAAGTCGCAAAAAATCTATAGTATAATAACTATTTAATAACAACTTAAGAGCCATATTACATTTTGACTGTGATTTTTGCTTAAAATGGCCAATTTTGGCGTTCTTGATCTCGGAAACAAAAATACATTAACAATGTTGACTTATTGAATAGTATAGAATAGCTATTGGCATAGTACATAGCGGCCCAGCTATTTGTAAATTTTCCTTAACTTTTTAAATAAACCCAAAATTGAAGATCACTATTTTGAGCTCCTGGATTGTACTACTGTTCCAAACAAATGAAATAAAAAAAATAGAATGTTATTTGTTATATAGTCGTATAGTACATAGCGGCCTCGGAATTTTGAAATATCATTGATTTAATAAAGAAAAAAAAACATTCTTTTAACCAAAAAATCTTCGAAAATCGCTTTAAGTAAACTGTTAATTTCTCGAATAAACGATAATATTTTTGAGCAAAATTTATACGAGAATAATTGTTACTTCATGATGAATAAACTTTGTAGCATGAATTTATTATCTTATTTCAATAAAAACGATAAATATAACTTCAAAATTACTACAAAAAACGATGCACTGGCGGCCTTCGCGGGTTTAGTACTGCGCGAGAGCTCGTCAGCGTGCAAATGTAATAGGGCTCTTAAATGTTTGTACTGATTTTTTTTCAAATTTACCTGTGTATTCCTTTCATACTACTAAACTTTATAAAAGGTTATACAAAGAGAAGTAAGGCATAGCCCGGCTGGGGAAGTTACCAGTCCAGCCCAGTCGGGCAGCTTAGAAAATACCCCACAGAATATTAGTCAGATAACAATTCCCTTGATGGTTGTTGTGGTCCTACGAGTGAGTTAGGTCACCAAACAGGAAGGTTGGCACGGATCGGCGTTACTGATCTCCATGGGCAATGGTGATTGCTTTCATCAGGTGACCCACATGCTTGATTGCCTCCCTCTCATACAAAAAAAAATCTGTGTCGTCATATAACACGAATCGTATTCGTTGTAGTGTGCCAACGCCCTAACAGTTACGATATGTAAATAGAAGTATGGAAATATGCTGTGATTTGTTTCTTGTAAAATCTTAGCACACAAGGAAAATGTAGTCTCTTTGCATCATTCTTAATTTATCGCACAATGTGCTTAATCTAAAAAAAAATGTCTAAAAAATTTGTTTGCAATAATTTTATGAATAAGTATGTAGGTTCGTTACGATTTATAGAAATAAAGAAACGAAGATATAACGTTATTTAAGTCTAACTTGTACGTATGTGTGAAGCAAATTGTAAATGTGAGTGCTACAATTTACAATGGCGCGTCACCAGACGGAGTTCAAGGAATCAATGGCCATTATGTGTTATTTATTTTATCTGTTTGTGCAGATATTGAATGATTGTCTGTGGTTAGGAGTGCGTGCTGCGTAGGAGTGACGAAATATTATGAGCTACACCGTAAGCACGTGTAATAATTCCTGAACGGAATATCTTTCTTTTCATTTGTACACCAAAAATATTATTTTTATTATTAGAAATATATGTGAGAATGAACTCCCAAACCTTTTTCTATTTTTATAGAAGTTGATAGATAAAAGAAAAAAGAATTGAACTGTTACTGAATATAAAAGTTATTTTCTCTTGAAGTCTTTCGTTTCTCGTTGTTACCATCCCCAACATATATAATGATTCGTGTTGTTAGCACTTGACTAATTTCTGAGAATATTCTATAGGCCTTGTAAATTTCCACAGAGTATGGACCAAATCGTCTCCGAGTTTGTTTCTATACCACCTATTTCGATCTGAAATTATGTAAACTATTATGAATTGATACTAAGTGAAATAACGATAAGTTTCTATCTATAATTATTGTTTGTTTGGCTATATTAATCATTTATTTTGGTTAAACAGACTTCGCATTGTACAAGTCGCAAGTTGGACCTCGAATGGAGTGCTGTTCTCACCTATGTGCCGGGGCACCGGGATACCAGCTTGGGCCTTTTGATTCGAGTTTGTCACCTTAGTTATAATAAACAATAGATAACTGTCTATTGAAACAGGTATATGACCTAACTGGAAGAGTATGGTAATTGCTTTTATTCAGATTTACATCAACTATGTAAATCTGAATAAAGCTGAAGTGTTTTGAGTAATTAGTAATTACGCTATCCTTTGGATTATAAAAATAGTTTTTGAAAAATTTCTACAACTGATACTTAGTCAATTTTTGGAGTTTCTTTTCAACATCATGATACGTCGTAGCAGCTACGCTACGACCGTCAGAAGCCGAAATGGTGGGGCATTGCTAGTATTCTTATATGTATGCAGCGGCATGGTTAGAAGGTAATAAAAGTTATTTCGTTTATCCTTAACGTATTCATTGTGCGGAGTCAAACGTTAGCTGCGGTGACCAGCATTAATCCACATAACAATTTCGTCGGAACTTAACTGTCGAGCGCAGACCGCTGGCCCGGCAGGCCGCATACAAATGTCACGGGCAAAAGGCACCGCGTCGATTTACCTAATACTTCCACACTAAATCCCTGTCACGTAAAAGTCGGTCCTCTAAAGTTGGTCGACGTATCGCCTAATCGCTATTTATCACCGTAATGAGCGAACACATCCTACAGTAAACGTATTTGATCCCTTGCATATCGTATCAGCCTATGCATTACTTATTTCCGTAAAATATAATTAAAACGAGTAGAGAGCGAAAGGTCATTATATATATCACGTGACTAGCAGGGGCCTTGTCGTGTAAGTCGTGTTAGACAAAGACGGTTCTGATTTGGATTTTGACTTCCCTTTCCCTTTTCCCCTCTTAGCAACGTGAGAAACATCAATATGGCAAATAAGGCATTAAAAGCCTAAAGAGATGGATGGATGGAAGTGCAAAATCATCTGAACGCTTGGTAATTCTCCCTTGTTGCTACCAATTCAGGCTAGGATACTTCTGATTTGGATTGTTGAATTCAGAATCGAGCTTCGTTGGTGGCTTGGGCGAGGTCGATATGAGGCCCCAACACAAGAGACTATTTTTAGCAGCGTGAGCGGACGCCGTGGTCATGTTATGATACTCTCTGTCGACTCTGTCACAAATACACTGTAATCGCGGACACGTTGTTTTTGTTCCAGAATAAGCAGATTCCAATGGACGCCCATCGACCGCATTCGACCCTCATCTGCCCCGCGATAACGACTATGTACTTAATATAAGACACCCGTCACGCGACGTGAAATGCTATTAATTAGTTTATCGCATTGACTATGTAAAATAAACTGTAAACGTTGTTCGCAAACCACAACAGAGTCTCGCTACGTGAAAATCTATATAGAGATCTTGGATTAGAACTTTAACTTTTAAGAAATTTGCTAAAACCCTGATAACTAATCCTTACTAGTACGTAACTGCAATAAAAAAAAAACAATGTATATGCGTAAAAAATTTTTGGATGCACTATCGACTAAAGTGTCGTCGTTGTGATATTGTTCTTCTGCAAGTAAATATTATCTACCCTAACATACACCTAATGGTGAGCATTGAGCATGCACACATAGTGTCAGGATTAATTTCTTTACATTCCGTATATATAATAGATATTTATAGAATTCATTTTCCAGCACAATATAGGAGCATATAATAGTAGTATGGATAATGTGTTAAAAATATACATAAATTTATCATACGGTCTCTATATCGAATGGACACTGATCAATGATCATGGTACTGGCATCGTGACGGCATGGCGGCAGATGCAAACACAGGTAGGGTAAAAATGAAGTATCTACCTAGCATAACGTTACATTTAGCACCTCCCTAGTACAGGCACGCACATCACAAGTCCTTAACCTATTTATATCTATGGAGACGTTCGCGGCTCCTCGTACTAGGCCAACATGCATAAACCGACAAAACGAGCAATCTCAAATCGATTAAAATATTTAATATAATATACACATTACAATAATTCGTAACATACAAATTCACAACTATTTTTATCATATCTATTAAATTTAACTTCTAATATATTAAACAATTAACGTTAATTCACCACATGATGTGTTATGGACTACAAAATAGTAATTTCATTTATTTCAACATTTAATTTCGATTTATAATGTTTCCTTTTTATATCATCAGAGAAGAGAAGAAGTCGCTGATCGATTGTTGTTTAAATATCCAGTCGGAACTGCCGACTTTAACGAATCCACAGAAGCCATTTACAACCGTTATTATAAAAATTACATAATAACTGTAGTTATAGGAAATTAATGAGTATAATACACTGATTATTTGACGAAACTGTCGTAGAATTACGAACTTCCGCGTAAGTGATCGTGGGCTATTATACTTCTATCTGTCAGTCGATTCTGGAAATCAGGCGATTAGTCCAACCAGTTGATAGTTTGCGGGGAAGACTTAATGCGCCCGCGCGCCTTCTTAGAAACGAAAGCGAGATAGCCGCTAGCGAGAAATACGATTATCGTAATAACCTCCCGGAACGGGAGGGCCCTTTTCCGATCTGTTTGTTAGTTCGCTTGTAAAAAAAATCCGGACAATCTCAAACCGCGCCGGCCGGGGCCGCTCTGCGACCACATGGCGCGACGATCGACACCAACCCGACCACATGCGCCACTCCTCCGCCTCACGGGGCCACGGGCGCATTCGGTCGATAAACAAGTCATGTCAGTTGACACGTTAATTACTACATATTAACACTTTTTCATAGTATATATGTACTTCAGATGTTTTCTCGATGTAACAATCGCGTGTCTGTAGTCAATAACAGTGACATAATGTTATAATTACTAACTGTTTACTACTATCCTAGCCCAGTGAATAGATTCGCACTGCGCCATGTTTAAATCAAAAGAAAAGCCACCCACCCTAAGTTGAGGGGTTTGAATAACAATTACATAATTATGTATTTTTAAAGTGCTCATTACCGGTTATTTTCATTTTGAATTTCACCGAAGTTCTAAAACCGAGAAACGGTGGGTGTTATGATCCTTCGGATGATATAATGAGCGTAAAATATTTTATGTATAAAAATATACTTCTGAATAACAGGCAAAACGCCCAAGTCTACCAAACGGGTCACATTACATGCAACAATGTTGCTTTTTGTACAAAAACTATCTGTAGCGCTCGACCCACTCAACTGCGCACTTTAACGACTTGCAAGAATCTATAAATCGTTCACTTGAGCTTATTTAAAAAAAAACGGTTGTACTATCGTGAGGTATTAAAACCGAAATCAAAGGAAGGATATATTTCAAACGATAGATAGTTTATAAATATTCATCATGATTAAGAAAACAGGGCAATTACAATGTCTATACATTACCGAATCATTGCGTCCTATGTTAATTTAAGACTTTGAACGATTTTAATGATCGCTTTGCGGTAAATGTTGTGTATATTTGGTCACAGATACACCCGTGTAAATATTAGTCTTATATGTAAATGAATTAAACAAATTGCACATCGCCTGAAATGAGTAGAGCATATCGTATGGCCTTCCAATGTAACAAATATAGTAGATAAACGTACAGTCATTAAACATAGCATAGTTATCATAAAATTACAAAACACAAATTACGACGAATTTTTTACGGAAATCAGAAAAAAACTATTGATATTTGTCTGGTCCTAATATATGTTGGCAAAATGATATAAAAATAATAAAAGCATACCAAGTACGACCCTGTATTTCGTACATCAATCAGACAAACTCAAACCTTTCATTACATTGAGTCACTAGAACTACGATTTAGTTGAAGGGAACTAAAGGTATAGCATCAACATTTTAGACGATGTGCAATGCGATACACAAAGAGTTACTTTTTTCGTACAAAAAATGAGTAAAACTTTTTTTGTACAAAAGCGACTATAGTCAATGCCCGAAATCTAACCACTCCTAGGTTCGACTAATTAAACCTAACGTACCTCATCTCCCACTCCAAAAGCAAGTCGAGGTTAGGTTAGGTTAGGATCAACAAAAGCCGAGCGAGCGAGCTGGACATGCTTTAGGAGAGGATGATGAGGTCCCTTAGGTTTATCTAGTCAAAACTAGGAACGCCAAGATTTTGAGTATTAATTATAACATCTATCTTAATGCACCCGGATACCTATAATGCAACACGGAATAGTTATTAATGCACCCGAAATAAGAAATGCCCCAAGATTACCCCAGCGAAGTTAAGTTCTGATTTGGTACAGTAAGTTTTTTGAATGAGATGAAGAACACATTTACGTATATTGGTGTATACTGTTTCTCTTAGTTTTCAAATGAAAAATTATTTTAACGTCAAATCAGTTAATTTCGGTGTATTTTGCATTACTACGTAGTAAAAATACCTCAGGGTACTTCAGTTGGTTAACGTTACCTTTGATACAAGTATATCTAGCTGAACGAAACAAGAGATTTGCATCTCGGTGGTTTGATACTAAGTCATTATTCGTTTATACAGCATGCGTGATACTGGTAATGCGGGTGAGGCAAGCTCACATAACGACCCGCACTTCCCGTTTAGATCCGATAATTGAGGCAAAACTCATGTCTCGTTGACTTGTATGCTCCTCACTCCCAGTCCTCGTCGGTGGAGGAGTTCTGTTGCGAGGAGACGTCCGGCCCGGGGATAATACTAGCCAGAGTGTGGAGTACAGAGTCGCCGGTGGCCCGTTCAGCGCCGGATATGCCTCGGCGACGCATAGACAGCTTGGCATGGAGATCAGCCATCAGATCACCGCCACTTGCATTGCTGCGGCCCTGGTAACAAAAAAGAAGACTCGTATAATAAAAGCTTTATTTACTAAGACACAATTTACGCTAAACCTAGTAAACTATGCCTCCACACGAGGCTTAGGCCTGTATCGTGCATCAATTCATTGCCAGTAATCAAAAAAGAAAATTAAAATGTTATTATCAAACTACGGCGATCCGAGTCGTACATTGTGACATTTGTGATACAAGGGTGAGGGGTGAGACAGAAGAGTTAATGTCAACGACCTTGCAATTTATGACCTGAGATGTTACATGCAAGATGACTGAAATAAATAGTCAAGAACTTTTTACCTGACCTAATATTACTACTAAGGTGCTAAACAAGCATACAGAATGCCTAATTGTAAACGGTTACCGCAATCTATGGACCCTTTCAAAACTAGCTAAAACTATTTACCTAACAAAACGAGATTATGTTTCACGAGATACATCTCAGTCGTGGAACTGACATAGGGTTTATTAATACGATACGATCGAATATACGACACGACAAAAAAAAAAGTGTGTGCTTTAGACCACACGACTGAAGTAAAACTTCTTTAGGTCTATTTATATCTACCTCTCAACTTCCGATCGCCGTTTCCGTAACGCTCTCGCATTCACCAACTAACTCCCCAAGTCAAGGGTGCGTAAAGAAGTTTTACTTCATTTTTTTTTTCATTATAATTAGTATTTTTCAACACAATGGAGATTCTTATTACGTTAATAATTTAATATTTTTTTGTTCTAAATTTTTTATCTACGTACTGGAAAGTTTGTAGATCTCTTGCTATTTAAAAGCTATTTATTGGAGTGTTTAAGAAAAACATGTATTCATTACTAGAGTATTATTAGACAATCGATATCCAATCATACATATGAATGATTCTGAATAATAATAATTACAAACCGTCTCCCTCTGCCAGCATATTGTATAAAAGTGAAATTGTGGCATTCCAGTCGACGATAAACTTAATTAGACGCCAGCTGACAGAGTCAACTCGACACAGAGTAACAAAAACTAGTTAAATTCGCACGCAGTTTGAATCACTAATTATTAACGTTCTTATCAAAACAGATGTAGGAATGTGGCTTCATTCCATGTTGTCGAAAAAAAATTAGCTTTCGTTAACTATATTAATTTACACAGTAACTATATTAATTTACAAACATCCGAAATAATGTGAAGGGTACAGGCAAAGAACAGGGAAAGTAACAATTTTTTTTTTTTTTGGAAGTAAATCTTTATCTATGGTAGTTTAATTTCCAATCCCTAACATTTTCAAAAAATAAACAGATGGCGCCAAAAAGGTAAATAAGTTAATCATAGCATTAAAATCGCAAGATTCAGCTGCTTGGATACTCTCCATATTGTTACTGTTGCACTCCATACTGTTGCGCTTATCCTTCCAACTTGGCTGTCGGAGGCAATTAAAACGAATGATCAAGTAACTTAATAGGCTATAAGATAATCTTGTTGGTTCTACTGAGAGGTAAAAAATCTTATTTACAGATTAAAAGGCAACTACTGAGGGTTCTCGGAAATAGCTTCTTTCGTCAGTTACGTTTCCATTCAGCTCAGGGAGTAACTGAAACTGTTCATTGAATTAGAGGAAAAATTTGGTTAAAGACTGGCACTCGTCGGAATTTATTTACCAGCAATCATAATCTATTAAAAGAAAATAGGTGCGATTTTCACCGTTATAATCGGTACGTTTCTTGAAAGTTTTTATGCTTTTCATTGTAAGTTTAACGACTAACAATGAAAAGCATAAAAACTAATGTTGACATATGATTACTTTTTTAGGGTTCCGTACCTCAAAAGGAAAAACGGAACCCTTATATCAAATTTAATAATGATCCTACGTACGGAACCCTCGGTGGGCGAGTCCCAACTCGCACTTGTCCGGTTTTTTTTTAATTGCCTCCCTATGGGAGCTAAGGGAGGTATTTACGTCAAAAGATATTATAACTTAAATTTTCGCTTGTTTCATTACGATATCTTAGATTGTTCAGTTTACCCGCAGACAGAAGCTAATGAATTAAAAGTGTTCGGCTGTGCAAGTATGCAAAACATCTCTCAACATGAGCTCCGCGGCGTGGGCGTCGTATACGTAATAGTGATACGACGTAGAATTAAAATAAATTTCATTCATACTGACGTTCGGCTCGTTTTTTCAGGTGCAAAATAAACGCAATAGTTCTCGGAAAACATATTTAAGTTCAGAGCAAATTTTTCCTCAACACTATAAGCAATGATTACATGCAATCAATATTGTTTGTCGACCGCCCCATCGTCGTCAGAACTTGGATAACGCGTGAACCGTTATTTATTACTGAAATGGATAAGATAAAGACGTTTAAATAAACATAGTTTTGGCGTGTGGCTGCTCGTAAACATCCTTCAAGCTAAAGCCTGCACGCGGTACACACTGCTGATAGACTGTATAGATCTATATCAGCGTTTCTTACTCTTTTTCGGTCCGCGGACCCAGGGTCGGACTGGGCCGGAAGGCCCCGGGTGGCTGACAAGCCCGGGGCCCGAGACTAGATGACGGTAGATGGTATATTATCCTACGGTTGCCGCAAGCCCCGCAAGCCAGGCCCGTGGGGGGCCCGCGCAGGCTGGGGCCCGGCTGGCAAATGCCACCTCGACTATATGGCCAGTCCGACGCTGCGCGGACCCCTAGACAATCCAGTACAATTTCAAAGACCCCCATATTAAAAAAACACAGGTATAAATTTAAGACATTATTTTAGTACTGAAAACGAATTACATTGTGAAGTGTGAACGTTGGTGCTGCAAAGTCTTGCTGGCATTATTTTTTAATTCAAATATTCATAAATAAGACGGCTGACCCCCATACTCATACTCGCGGACCCGCAGGGGTCCACGGACCACAGGTTAAGAAACACTGATCTATATATATAGATAAGCCGGATTCTAGTTCACGGGGCGAAATCGCGTGGCCGAGGTGGAGTGTAGCGAGTAAATATTTTTTCCATTGATTTCAATGAAAAATTTATTTGATGATCATTGCTCAAGGACATGATCGATCTCAATTTTTTTCGACACTAACCTCAAGCACGTCGAGGTCTTTACTTGTGACAAGTTTCAAGATCGTTTTTTTTTATACTACGTCGGGTGGCAGATAAGCATACGGCCCACCTGATGTGAAGCGGTTACCGTAGCCATATTAACGCTCGCAACATAAAATATTGCTCGCGCGCCGCCACCCCCGCTGCCAACGCAGCATCTCCTTCCTTTCTTTCTGGTGATCTCATTCACTCGCAGGAACACAACAACTCTCAAGGGAACTGTTATTTGGCTGCGGTATTCTGTGAGGTGGAGGTTACATTCCCCAGTCGGGTAGCTTACAGTTACGCTCCCTACCTCTCTATAACTCTCGGTTCAGTGGTTTTGGAGCCTATTCATTTCCTAGAGTGACTTCGGTGTAATATATGTAATATAAGCGTCCCCCCTCGCTCCACTCAACCAGGCTCTGACGAAGGAGAGGTAGGGCATAGTGTATTTATAAGCTACCCGACTGGGGAAGGAAGTACCTCCACCTGACAATACCTCGGCCAAATAACGATTCACTTGAGGGTTGTTGTGATTCTGAGAGTGATTGAGGTTACCAGCCCCCTTAGCACCAACTCTTATTGCGATTCAATAATTGAATTTATACCAATGAATAAGCGACTCTATTTCCAATGCAATAGGGTCACTTATTCATTGGTATGAATAAGCATTCTATTCAGTTATTGAATCGCAATAAGAGTTGGTGGTAAGGGGGCAGGAAGGAAGTAGTTGTTGCGTTGGCAACAGGGACGACATCGTGCGAGCGATATATAGTTTGCTAGGGTTCATATGGCTACGGTAACCACTTCACATCAGGCGAGCTGTACGCTTGTTTGCTATCTGACGTAGTATTCTTCATGTAACCAGTAAATAAATTAAAAATTATTTACATACGTGTATGTAATAATCTTATTTACATACACGTATGTAAATAAGATTAAAAGAAAAAGTGTAAGACGTATCTAAGCGCCCACAAGGGCCCAATGGTAGAATAAGAATTTCTATAACTGCCAATTATGCCATAATAATTATATAGGTATGGTTAAATTATTGATTTTGGCCAAGACTGAGTCACTAACAAAACCTTACTGTCTTCTTGAGGAACGATAGAATACATAATATAAATCACTTTTTTAATAGGTTACATTATTATTAATAAATCGAAGGTTAATATACAATACAAAATGTTCTTTTCTACAATATCCGTACGCTAGAAAGTCAACGTGCCCATGAAGTTCCCTACCATAAAAAAGAAACAACTATCTCATTCATTCTCATTTTTATGGAAAAGTAATAATTTTATACCTTTTTAAATTATAATTTATAACACAATCTTCGTCAAATTTATAAGGGACCACCTTGGGAGTACACTTGTTTAACCAAAAAAAGGATAACCGAATCAGCTCATAATCATAAACAACTTGCGTCATGTCATGCTCGAACAAATTCCTTTCTACATGAATGCCCAAAAGAAGTAATGATTTCCGAGTGAATGTAAATAAATATGAGCATTAATTTCATTGTAACATATGAATGTTTAACCAATTTCGAAGTGTATTATTATTTCATCCCGTATCATTCCATCCTTGCCGAGCTCGGTGGCGTAGCGGTAAATGACGCCGCTTCGACACCAACGCTCGTGGTTTCGATTCCCACATAGGACAAACATTTGTGTGCATGAACTGTTGGAATAAGTATACAAAAATAAATCTATCTCGCTCTGTTTAATAGACATCTGTCTTAGTCACACAATATTGTTTATAATATCTTTAAACAAAGGGCTACATTGTTAAATGCTCTGTATGCCTTAGTCAGCTAACCAAGCTCTGTGGTTCAGTAGAAATCATATTCCAGTTCAGTATCGTCCGACTTCTTGTAGTAGAACACACCTTTCTAAGAGTGCATAAAATAAATTTAATTATTATAATTTGCACTGAAGAATCTTTTATTTTTGGCTTCCTAACCTAACAGGTTATGGGCCCAGTGTACAGTACAAAGTGGACTTTTAAGTGATTGAAAGAAACAGACTTTTTTTTAAATACGATAAAAAACGCTTTAAGTGGTAACGTTTAAGACTTGTGATTTTTGTAATTTTGGTAGAGAAACTATTTACGTATTCTAAGTGACTTTTTGTGTTATTTTCTAACTGTAACGATGGACGGTTCAAAAGTAAAAAGAAATATTAGACTGTTTGACGGCGAAAAGTATTCTTTATGGAAACTTAGAATACGCAGTTTATTAAACGAACTTGAAGTGCTGCAAGTAATTGACGAAGAGCCTCCTGTACGCATCAACAGTGATTGGACGAAGAAAGAAAAGATAGCGAAAAATACCATCATCGAATATTTATCAGATTCTTTGCTGGGGTTTGCTAATGAAGAAACAGCAAAACAGATTTTCATAAAACTCGACGCAGTGTATGAAAGAAGAAGTATCGCATCCCAATTGGCATTGAGAAAAAGGTTATTGAATTTGAAATTAGAACGTGATACTCCATTGATAAAACATTTTCAAAATTTTGAAAATTTGATTATCGAGTTAGTGGGTGCCGGTGCAAAGTTAGAAGAAGTAGATAAAGTCACACATCTATTTATGACTTTACCGAATTCTTATGATGGTGTCATCACAGCAATTGAGACATTAGCTGAAGATAACTTGACCTTATCTTTCGTAAAAACAAGGCTTCTTGATCATGAAATTAAATTATTAAACGAAAGGCGCGACAATAGTTTAAAAGTCCTGCAAGCAGAAACCAGTGGTTTCAAAAACCAGCAATGGAATTTCTCTTTAAAACGCAAGCCAAATCAACTTACTCATAATTATAAACAAAGAAACAATAAAGTTAAAAATAGAACATGTCACTACTGTGGAAGGAAAGGGCATATCAAAATTAATTGCTTCTTCTATAAGAGGGCGAAACCAAATTATGAAAACCGCAAAGCGCTACAGCAAACTGAAAACCAAAGAACGCTTCAATCTATAAATATTGCAGACAGAGAAAAATCTAATATCTCAGGGTTTGCTTTCATGGTTGGAAACGAATGCTATTCCGAAGAAGGCAAAAGTACCAATAAAATTACATTCATATTAGACTCTGGTGCCTCAGATCATTTAATTAACAGAGAAGATCTAACACGTGGGTTCATAGAACTTCAGTCTCCAGTAAATATTTCTGTAGCTAAAAACGGAACATTCATTAGTGCGACAAAAAGAGGCACTCTATCTATTACCACTGATACGGGTATGAGTGGATTGCTACAGGATGTTCTTTTCTGCTCAGAAATTCCATATAATTTGTTATCGGTCAAAAGAATGCAACAGGCTGGAATGACCATAATTTTTGGTCAAAATGGTGTACAAATACTCAACAAAGAGGGTAAGATGGTAACAAAGGGTGAGTCTTTGAATAATTTAATTGGTATTAATTTCATGCTTAATAAATGTGCTTTGAATTGCTCATCAAATAGGGTCATGAATAGTAACTATGATTTGTGGCATCAAAGATTGGGTCACATGGGCAAATCTAAGTTCTTGCAAATTAAAACCAAACAAATGTTTTCTGATATTGATCGATTACATAATATTACACCCAGTGAAAGTTTATGTGAAGCTTGCATATATGGAAAACAAGCAAGTCTGTCATTTCATAAAAGTAAATCTAAAATTATTAAACGACCTCTATTTAATGTGCATTCCGACGTGTGTGGTATGATCACTCCTTCGACACTTGACGGCAAAAACTATTTTGTGATATTTGTAGACGAATACACTCACTACTGTGCGACATACTTAATAGCTCATAAATCAGACGTTTTTGCTGCTTTTCGAGATTATGTTGCTAAGTGCGAAGCTCATTTTAGTTTGAGACTTGTCAATTTATATTGTGACAATGGTGGCGAATATTTATCGAGTGAAATGAAAGAATACTGTATGCAAAAAGGTATAACCTACCATTTAACAGTGCCGCATACCCCTGCTTTGAATGGTATTGCCGAACGTATGATAAGAACGTTAACAGAACGAAGTCGAACTTTAATAGCAGGTGCTAAGTTAGACAAGTCGTTCTGGGGTGAGGCTGTGTTAACTGCTACTTATCTTATCAATGTCAGCCCCACAAAAGCACTGAAAGTAGATAACACACCGTTTGAATTGTGGCATAATAAGAAGCCGCAACTTAAGTATTTAAAGGTTTTCGGTTCAACTGTGTATTTTCTTAACAAAAGTAGAAAAGCAAAATTCGATGAGAAATCTTTGAAAGGGATATTGGTTGGTTATGAACCGAATGGTTATAAGGTGTGGAATGTGGTAGAAGAAAAGTTTGTAAGAGTCAGAGATGTAATTGTTGATGAGATTAATTTCTTGTCAAGTAGGCCAGTGAAGCCTGAAGGTATTGTATCTGAAAATACCAATAACTCTGACGAGCACATGTGTAGCAGGTTGTGCGCATCTGATAATATAAGATCAGATGATGTGAAACAAACGGGCAGTGTACCCTGCGCATTAGGTCCACCACCTAATAAATCTGTACGCAGTGCAGATGGGCATACATGCTATGATTCATTTCAAGATAAATTGACTGGATCTCGGAATGAAGTAGCTTCTAGTAGTTCGAGTGTTATTAGAAGAAGTGATCGAATTAAAAATTTGCCTACAGTGTCTTATGATGAAAACAGTAATGATATTTCTGTGAACTATTTATTATACGCAAAGTCTTTAATATGTACAATTCCTACATCGTATACCGAAATTCAAACCAGGCATGATAGGCTTTTGTGGCAAAAAGCTGTTGATGAGGAAATTAAATCACTTATTGAAAATGACACTTGGACGCTTGTTCCGAAACCTGAAAACAGAAATATTGTTGACTGTAAATGGATATTTAATATTAAAAATGATGAGTTTGGCAAACCTTTGAAATATAAAGCGCGTTTGGTCGCTCGTGGTTTTAGTCAAGAATATTTAATTGACTATGACGAAACTTTTGCGCCAGTTGCAAGAATTTCAAGTTTTAGATTTATATTAGCATTTGCAAATCAATTCAATTTGCTCGTTCACCATATGGACGTCAAAACGGCATTTTTGAACGGCAAACTAAAAGAGGAAATTTACATGAAAATTCCTGAAGGAATTCCAAACGCAAACAACTTAGTTTGTAGATTGAATAAAGCTTTATATGGTTTAAAACAATCTGCACGTTGTTGGTTTCAAATGTTCGAACAAACTTTGATTGAAAAGGGTTTTCAATACTCGTCAGCTGATCGTTGTATTTATTTCCTAGATGCCGGTGACATTTCAAAAAATATTTATGTTGTACTTTATGTCGATGATCTTGTTATTTCGACTGCTGATATAAATACCATGAATAGTTTCAAAACTTATTTAATGAAAAAGTTTAAAATGTTAGACTTGATGGAGATCAAATGTTTCCTAGGAATTAAAGTGGAAAGATCACATGATACAGTTACATTAGACCAAGCAATGTACATAAAAACGGTCTTAGAAAAGTTTAACATGAATGACTGTAATTCTGTCAGTACACCTTTGGAAAACAAAGTAGACTTTGACGCTTTGAGTGCAATTGAAACAACAAAAGCTCCATGTAAAAATCTTATCGGGTGTTTGATGTATGTTATGTTATGTACTCGTCCCGATTTAAGCTTTGCTGTAAACATTCTAAGTAGATTTGGTAACAGAAATAATAACTCACTTTGGTTATATTTAAAACGAGTGTTACGTTATTTAAAGGGAACTACTGACTTGAAACTAACTTATAAGCGGAATCCAAATGTTTATAATAACATACTCAGTGGCTTTGTTGATTCCGATTGGGGAAGTGATGAAGTTGATCGTAAAAGCACAACAGGATACTTGTTCAAATTGTTTGAACAATGCACAATTTGTTGGCAAACAAAGCGCCAGTCAACAGTGGCAGCGTCATCTACTGAAGCAGAGTATATGGCTTTGTTTGAAGCCGTGAGAGAAGCTCTGTGGTTAAAGTCATTAGTGACTAGTATTCATGTAGAAATTTCAAATCCGATTCCTATTTTTGAGGATAATAACGGATGCATAAGCATTGCAAGTAATCCGACAAGTCATAAACGGTCAAAACATATTGACATAAAATATCATTTTTCTAGGGAACAAGTTGAGAAAAATGTAATTAAAATGATTTATGTGTCCACAGGTAATCAACTGGCAGATATGTTTACAAAGGCATTACCAGCCGCTCGTTTTTCGGCACTGAGAGAAAAAACTTGGTGTATTATAATTTAATGTTAAAGTTCTGTCTAATGAAAAGTGTGTAGTGTAAATATATAAGAGCATAATTAAGTTGACTTGGTCTGATTAGGTTTTACTGGGGTTTCCCTAATCCTGCGCAACGAATGTTGGACCAAGATATTGATGATTGTTTCCCCAGACAAAGAATGGTGTGTTCATAAGTTTGATATTGTAAATAGCTTGTGATAGATATTTTTTTATTATTATTTATTTTTGAGGGGGCGTGTTGGAATAAGTATACAAAAATAAATCTATCTCGCTCTGTTTAATAGACATCTGTCTTAGTCACACAATATTGTTTATAATATCTTTAAACAAAGGGCTACATTGTTAAATGCTCTGTATGCCTTAGTCAGCTAACCAAGCTCTGTGGTTCAGTAGAAATCATATTCCAGTTCAGTATCGTCCGACTTCTATGTAGTAGAACACACCTTTCTAAGAGTGCATAAAATAAATTTAATTATTATAATTTGCACTGAACGAATCTTTTATTTTTGGCTTCCTAACCTAACATGAACATGTCTGTTTGTCTTAGTCTGGGTGTTTTCTATGTATCATAAGTATGTATTTACAAAAAAAAAATGTATTTACGTATGTTTATCAGTTGTCTTACCCATAACACAAGCTTCGCTTACTTTGGGGCCAGATGGCGCTGTGTAATTTGTCTGACAATATTTATTAATGAATTAATTTATTAATATCCTTAGGCTCAATTTACACCGCCGCGGAATGGAATGAGAGCGATTTTTTGCAACGAAATTGTGTACATAGTTTGTGTATAAAGTTCATTATGCTATGAACAATTTCGTTGCAAAAAGTCGCTTCCATTCCATTCCGCCGCGGTGTAAATTGAACCTTATGCCATCCCAAAATTCAAAAAATAATCACAGCAAGTCATTTTAAATATTCACGCCAATGATTCACACCACACCGAATAAAATTTAATACTTTTTGTAAGTAGGTAATTTTAATTTTTACCTGACTGCCAAAGCCGAGCGTAGATTTGTATGTAATTTATGTCTAAATACTTTGGCATAGTATACAGCCTGAAAGTTATTGTTCTTAGCTGAAACGTTTGACGGCTTTCAACATCAGGTGTCAATAGACGTCTCAGCTGTGGGAATGTCAATGGACTTATTATTTCTATATAGAGTCAGAAAAATAAAATAAAGAAAAAAAAATATATTTTTGTAACGCAGTTATTTTTTTTTTTTTCTATTAATAGTTGTGTGCAACATTAGAGATTGAGTTGCCGTCAAAACCTATAGAATTAATAGGTACTTATGTACCTACTCATGTTGGCTCGGTAATGTTGTGAACAAAATATAGTTACAACTTCTAGGAAAATACGCTTAAAATAAACAAATTAATCATGTCCATCGTACTCAATCACACGATAGGGGAAGACCCCAAATCCCTCTTGTTTATTATGAAAAATGTGTTCTAGCTACGTAATTTCCACACATGTATGTTGTATGACACATTATGTACACTACTCGACAAACACTATACGAGTTCGAAAAAAAATTAAATATTTGATTAAGTAATCGCCATTCTCATACTGTAAACGCAGAATCGACGGAGATGGCGAACTCTAGGGGAGGCCTATGCTGGACAGCAAGACAATCTACACGTGTCAAACAATTTAACTACATTGTAAGAAAGACTGTTAAATAAAGGCTATGATTATTATTATCATACTGTACGTCAAAAGGCTGTGACAATGATCTCAAATTATCTAAATTATTTATCAACATCGTAAAACACATAAATCTATAGAATCATCTGTGATCTTTCATTTTAACAATTTATGTCCGTGTTGTTTTATGGTAGATAAAACTTTGGTGGAGAAACAATTTTAAAAGGATGAAATTATAAAAAGTAAATGTTACTATTAGAGAAACAAAAAAAATATTATATCTAATAAAATAATAATACATAAACTCATACTTAACATAGCTGTCGTGTTGTACAAATTTCTTATTTAATACAAAATAGGTACACCTAGAAGTTATCAGGGTATAATCTGAATTAGGTCTGGTAGGATCTGTGTTAGGGATTGAATGCTGCTTTTATACTTTTCTAGATATCGATGTCGTAGCCACTTTTCTAATGGGTAAATACATGTCACAATGTCCAAAATTTTAATGTCGTTATTTCAAATGCCTAGTCCAAAATATCACTGGGAATATTCATTGTATCGGCATCAGCCCCTAATCATCCCACTATAGGGGATACGGGTATCCGCTCAAACGAAGGGGTTTAGAGCCATACTCCAACACGGTGCTCAACTGCGGGTTGGTGGCGGTCAGTGTTTTCAAGCCGCCCAAAGGCCACTGACTTGGCTTAACGACTGTTCTCATAAGACAACAGCCAGGACCGACGGCTTAACTTGCGTGATTGATTAGACTGACACACGCATCGACGCCATCGCGCTCCTTATTCATTGTATATTGTATATTATATGTATTTTTCACTGGATGATAATACAAATAGTGACAAATAGTACGTCAATTACTTTTTATTAAAATTACAAAGGAGTATTATTTTATACCCGAATCACTTTTGAACTAGAACTACAACTATCATAAAAGTCACGTTGTTTAGTTAGAATATGGAACATTGTATTTTTATTGATTATAATCTATAAACGTGACTGTATTATATACAAGAGTACATTTGTACTAAGAGCATGAAACAATGTATTATGTATTATCGATAAGTAGATAATCTATGCAATTATCGATATGATTGCACTAGAAATTCGACATTTCTGCCAACAACAAGTAGTAATAACTACTAGTGTGATATTTAAGTTATTTCAGTTATTTAGTTATCATAGTAACTCCAGGTAAGAGAAGAGAAACGAAAGACTCTTTTCGTGCTAACGAAGTAACTATTTCACCTGCCGTTATATTATTGTGACGTCCTTATATATCATATGGAATTGTGACGTGTGAATAGACTATTTTGACTTGAGATATTCACTCAGTAAGAAAAAAAAAAAACAAATTAAGATAGTTGCTTGAAACTGTAATCTACACCCAGGAAAATTATTTCAACACTCCTCCTCCTCGCGTCGTATACCTCATTACTGAGGGTCGTGACTCCCACACAGAAACATCTTCCTTCTAACAATTTTTCTCCAACTATTGCGATCTTTCGCAACGTGGAGGGCACTGTGGAGATTTGAGTCCAGAGATGTGCGGATCTGATCAGACCATCTCATCGGGCTGCGGCCTCTTGGTCGTTTGCCGTCAACCTTGCCAGTTGCCATAAGTTGTTCGAGGTTATGACCATCCTTTCGAGCGATGTGACCGAAAAATTCAAGTATTCTGCGGAGACAGGTGGTAGATAATCTTGTTTTTATATTTAGCTCTCGCAGAATAGACGCGTTGGTGCGGAAGGCGGTCCAAGGAATATGAAGCATTTTCCTCCAGCACCACATCTCAAAAGCGTCAATTCGGTCACGGTCAGCCTTTCTCAGGGTCCACGTTTCAGTTCCGTAAGCAAATATAGAGAACACAAGCGTGTTAACTAGTTTCACTTTGGTCTTACGCGCAATATCACGGCTACCCCCAACTTTGTGCAGTTGAGCCATTGCACCTTTGGCCATCCCAATACGTCTCCTTATTTCTTTTTCGCATGACCCTGTCCTGCTTATATTAGATCCCAAATATACAAAATCGTCGACCATTTCAAGGGTAAGCGCTCCTGTTAGCTCCAACACTACAATTTCATTTTAAATGTACTAAAAATAAACTTTGATAATTTTAGATGGTTTTGCATTGAAGTTGGCATGTTCTAAAGGGTGATTCATTTAAAGGTACTTTTTTCAAAAGTGTAAGAAAAATAAGAAATTTGAAAGATCAATATTATCGAGTTACCTATATTATTACACAAAATAATTATTCTTTACATTTACCTTTTTAAAGATTTTATCTTTTAAATGTTTTTTCGAATGTTTTAAATATCTAACCCCCTTTGAGTGATTTTTGACGAATAATAATGTATGAAAATGTGTGGTATGTCTCCTCTACCATCGCAGTATAGAGATGGGCAAAATATCGGGAATTTACGATAAATAGGCTTGTATCCTATTTTTTTTTTCGATTTGTTATTTAAAGACGTCACAATAATATAAATATAGGTGGAATAATTACTTCGATTGCATAAAAACTTCTCGAGATATGATAACTTGAAGATCACAATTTTAGACTATCCTGAAAACGCTCCATACGTTATGACGTCACACCGTGCTATTTTATATGCATTAAATCAGAAATTTGTACGACAGCTATGTTAAATATTGCGTTTATGTAGCCAGTGCCGTAACAAAAGTTATAGTATTTTTGATTGTTTCTACAATGGTAATATTTATTTTTTATAATTTCATACCTTTAAAATGGACTTTCCCACCAAACATTGACCGAACATAAAACACGTCGGACATAAGTTATTAAAATTTTAAGATCGCAGATCGTTCTAGTTTTATGTATTTTACGTTACTGATAGAGAGTTTTTATAATTTTATAACATGGGCGACAGGCCTATTCTCAATAAGTTCTTATATGTCTATTATATATGTTATGGTCAATGTAATAAAACATATATATATATATATATATATATATATATATATATATATATATATATATATATTAGCTCAACATAGAGTGAGAGCCAAATTACTGCAGCATGCGACTAAAGACTAGACAACAGTATTTAGTTGACGGTTGACACTGTCATGCTCGCCCGCGAATAATGACATCACAACCCTGCACGCGTGGTCCTGTGACGGAAAGAAATCTACTATCGATATCGATAGTATCGTATGTCACACGCAACGTATATTCCAGTCAATAGAAATGTTTATTTCTAGATAACCAAACAAATCAATTAACTTTTTCTCTATAACTGAGTCAATTAAAAGACCCTTTTCTCAAGTATGTACACGAGTAATTTATCTATTTACATTATCAGAGGTCACCGGCCCGATATAAAAGTTTACCGAGAAAAGCTGTTGGACGTATCTATATAGATAATAAAGTAATTACAATTAAAGATAGTAACTATAACTACATACGTACCTACATTAAAATTTATGTTGATATTATAATATTTTGTTATATGATGATGAATCTTCATAATTATTGTGATCTTCATATTATTATGGTGTAATGGAATAATATTTTGCAATATTTGTATATCGAGCATGTTTCTGGAAACTTTCGAATGCAATCGAAAAATCCGTTTCGGTATACCTATACGATTTATTCAATCAGTACTTAGGAATAAATTTGTATGACTGGGAATAATAATAACTTATAAATATTTTTTTTGAAGTGAAAACATCTTTAGCGGCGTTGTGCACATTTTTTACCTGATCGAAAATTCGTAAGACGGAAGGAGAGTAGACCGCCGGCGCGCGGCGTAGGAGAGGAAGTAATATCTCCATCTCTTTCTACCGCGCAGCGAAAATGTATGCCTGCTCCTGCTGTTTATTTTTAATGTAAAATAAGTTGTCATGTTTGTGTACGGGAGCGCAATAAATGAATATTGTATTTTACCACATAAATGATAGTACTTTTATACTGATATAAATAAAGCAATTCGTGCGAAATTATTCTCATTCCAAAATATTCAAATATGCACAACGTTAATGTATAAGTTTTCTCTTCTGCCGGCACTCCCGGAGTGCAACCCGTTTTTTATATGAGAGGGAGGCAAACGAGCATATGGGTCACCTTGTTGAAAGCAATCACCACCGCCCATGAAGATCAGCAACATCAAGGGATTTCCGAACCGTTGCCAGCCTTAAATGATGAATGATGATCATGATGAATGGTGGACTTATTATTTTTTGTGAATAATATTAATTATTTTACTAGTAGGTTACATATATCATTAAGTACATTATTTTGGAACAAATTATTGTTTCTCGTCTTACCGACATTTCAAAGCTAGGTTTAGGACAGTGTGATGGACGATCATATCAACGGATTACGAAAATGAAATACAGGGTCTCATTAACTCTATGTATTTCCTCGTTTTATTTATATCCATATCTACCTACACTATATTATTTTACAATAAATAAATTTTCATCGCATTAACGACATTCGAAGGCTAGCTTTCGATAAGAGTGATGGACGACTACATCACCCAACACATAACACGCGCGTTGTCTACACAGTAAAAACCTCTACACGCCCTTTTTTAAGAACTCCATGCAGTAGTCTCTTGGGAAAACCTCGACAGGCAGTTCATTCCACACCTTTATAGCACGTGAGAAAAAACCTCTTTGGAACCGCACAGTACGTGGCCACTTCGGTTGTAATACAATGCGTTGTCTCTCTAAATCCCACTCACTTATGTAATGTAAATGTATATTACTACGTTTAATTTAGTTGCATACTAAACATGAACCTCATCAACTTTGGTATACAACATGTTACGCAGAAAAATTCGGAGAGACGAAATAAATGTATTCTATGAAACGACGCTCCACAACACAGTTCTTATCTCATTACATCTTCACACGTGCCATTAAAGTCCTTAGACACGAGGAATACGGTACATTATCCTGTACGCTCCGTGTGCAAATGAAGCATCTACTGCGAAACGTATTTCAATCAACTCATTCTTAAGATGGAGACGCGACGCTGCAGCAACTTTTTGTGGCCGAGCATCAAATTAACTATGGTTTTCGAACGACCGTTTGCTGGAATCAGACGAGTGCGTAGAAAAAATGCCTATGATAAAATAACTATGATAATTGCTACCCGGGAACCTCTGACCGGTGTGCAATGCAGCGTGCGTGTCGAGAGGAACAGCTTCAAAGAATCTCAAGTGTACATACCTGCCTATTATGGTACGATATTTTTGGAGATACGAGGAAAAAGCAATACCCGTTAATTGGGTATGATTTAAACACAATTTAGTTCGAATTATACATAAACAAGAACAGATAATGTTGTTATTAAAGTTCAAACGCCCATTAATGTGTTATGTTCAATATGTTAGTATTCGATTCATTTTATAAACTGATTGTATTATGTAACGTATCGAATATGATACAATACACAATTCAACAACGAGTAGGCATAAATTATAAACAACTCGACAAAAACAAGCTAGCTGCTATATTTGTTCAAATCATAAAATCGATTCCTTTTAAAACTGAATAAGGCTTCATTATGAGTTCTTTTATGGCGAGAGGTGCATGTGGTTTCGACATTTTAATTTTCCACGAATACAAATCAACTACGCTTTGTAAGCGTATGACACTTTGTGATGTGTGAAGTGAAAAAATGTATCAAGATTTTAATAAAGGCCCGTGGTTGAATATAAATTTTATAAAGTTTCATGGTTTTAAAACCCAACAATCAACTGACATATTCATGTTTTCGGAGTATTCTCTTTACATTCACGGATATTTGTTGTTTATATCAGGGATGTAACGGAGCTTCGGTTTCGATTCCGATACGTCGGAACTTCCGATTGCTTTTGCATCCTCGGTTCCGACTTCGGTTCCGATAAATTTTAAACCGAAGTCAGAAGTCATATCGGAGGTCGGCGGCCGGCGCGGCGGGCGAGGGTGGGTAGACGGGCCGGGCAGCGCGAAGCCGCGGCGGAGTCGCGATCTATCGATTTTAGCAATTGTTTCATTGTTACACTGTTAAAGTATTGATAATAAAGATAACACTAAGTTAGTGTCACTAACGAATAATGATGTGTAATTATTTCATTGAAAATGATATCTACACATATCTCTGACTGACTTCATATTTTATTCCGATTCCGGTTCGACTCCGATAAACCAAATTCAAAAATTCCGATTCCGGTTCCGGTTCCGATATAACCACATCCGTTACATCCCTGGTTTATATATACATTTGGCAGAATAAAAATAATATTGTTCGGTCGTGTACAGGATAGTTTGGTAACGACAAATAGAGCAAGTTTCGTAATTTGTACCTACAATAAGCGCAGGTATCCAATCGTACAATAGTCAAATTCGATACGAACTTATACCATTCAGGAATTTTCAACTTACAAACGCAAATTAGAGTAAAAATGTTATTTTTTTAATGTTTGCACGTCACTCAACGTGGCAGAATAAGATCGAAGTACTTTTTATGTTGACGTCTTGTAACCTAATCTGTCCCACATCATGATCAAACAATGACATATTACTGCAAATAAATTAACTGAATCTGAATTATAATAAAAGGATAATCGGTATGTACGTACAATAAATGTATGTTACGGAAAGTTGTAATACATTCGATAAAGATAAATTTTGCAAATTCATGGATAACAATTAATGATCGACGATGACAATTGAGACTTATATACGATGGGGTTGACACATAAAACATCGTCAACCTTTTTTTCATCTTACTGCTGGGACACGTGTCCCTAAATGGAAGGGTTGAGAGCATACTCCACCACGATTCTCAACTGCGGGTTGGCAGAGGTGAGTGTTTTCAAGTCGCCTAAAGACCACTGACTTGGCTTAACGTCTGTCATCTAACTACAACAGCCGGGAACGACGGCTTAACGTGTCCTCCGAAGCACGGAGGAACTCGAGAATAATAAAGCCATCCATGGACAGGCTACGGTCGACATTCTTAACTTGCTTGATCGGTTAGACAGTCACGCGCAACAACGACATCGAGTTCCCCATCAGGCGTTACACCTCAATGATATTTAATTATAAAGGAAAACATATAGTTAATATTTAGGTGCCACAATTTCGAACACACGAACGATTCAGGGGAACTAATTTATATACTTACAGCAACACAACGGGAAAAACACCATTTTGCTGTTTACATTTAATGTGATAAATAGATTAAATAAGGAATTAAACTGAATAATAATAATGTTAAAAATCACACATAATGATAAAATAATAAAGGGATAAAATAAACGAATGTTATAATTATTCACTGGAACGTGGTTCCTAAACAATGGTTTATATAATTAATTCATCCTCGGCATATTCCACCAAGAGCTGATTCAGCCAGGAATAGGATTACAGTACGTTATAATTAACATTACAGTACAGGAACCACAAGAGATCACAAAGGAATCGAGCAGTCACACGGATATTACCAATAATTTAATCCATTTAACAAACCAACAATTTGAATCCCCTTTTACGCTCATTGAAGCTGCGCCATTGTTAAGTCAATTGCTCAGAGAAGTAACATCAAGTTGTAGTCAAAAGCGGTTATAATATCATGGACTATACGAACATAGCCCAGGGGGCAATAGTAATTAAAATGTAGTCAAAATTCAGTTCCGATCCAGCCTCGATCTTACAAATTTTGGTATTCTCGTATCGCACTATGAAACTTTAAAGTTTAATTTAGATGGGATTATATCGAAATATGACCGAAAATTAAACAAACTAAGAATGTTTTCTAGTCTACAATAAAAATTGATAATAATTAATTAATGTATTATATGTAATTTTTTGTCAATTCACAATTCAATCTAGTAAAATAATTACAAGAAGTGGCCTTCTGAATAGATGAAATGCAACTGCAATCGAAACTAGTTTTAAACTTTTTGGAAACTAGTTTGAAAGTGTAAACCAGGCGCGGATCCAGCTCTCAAAAAAGGTTTTGGTCACAGCCACTCGAAAACCTTAAATAGTGTTTTTATTTTAATAAGGCATAGCGTTTATTAACATCATCCTATCGATCTCAATAGACCGTGAAACTGTGACATTACAAGCATATTAGGGTTGCGGGCATGCCCACCGTGCCCACAATGTGGATCCGCCCTTGGTGTAAACCACACACCGCGCAATTGACATGATGAAAATATTATGAAATTCTCTGACAAGAATTCCAATCTCTTTTGAGAGTAGTTAGTTGAATTTGAGAGATTTTTCTTTGAGTGTTCATTATGACCCGTGAGTTTCATCGTTGATCAGGGCTAAAAAGTGTTATAAAATCCACGTGATTCTCGATTTTTATAGACATGCCATCCACTTCGAATGAATCTCGGAAGATTTGCAAGCATTGTTAATATTTTTATAGACATGCCATCCACTTCGAATGAATCTCGGAAGACTTGCAAGCATTGTTAATATTTTTATAGACATGCCATCCACTTCGAATGAATCTCGGAAGACTTGCAAGCATTGTTAATATTTTTATAGACATACCATCCACTTCGAATGAATCTCGGAAGACTTGCAAGCATTGTTAATATTTTTATAGACATGCCATCCACTTCGTATGAATCTCGGAAGACTTGCAAGCATTGTTAATATTTTTTTTCTTCAGAAATGTAAAACTTGCCACCATCAGGCAAGTCGTATACTTCTTTGCAATCTTGACTGTAATCAAGTGTCATAGGTGTAGTACCACCTACCTCAGTTTTAACAGTCAATAAAATAAGTATTTATGAAAAATTTCATTAATTTATTCTATAATTCAAACCCCACCAAGTATCTATACTAGGTAATGTGATGATATGGTTCTCTTCTACTCTACCCCCATGGATGTGTCCAGGTGCATGGATCTGGAGGGATCATTCGCTAGAAATTAATTTATTGAAATTTTATAATGATAATAAATGTGCATTTTATTCAAAATTAAAGTAACGATTGTGCAATCGCTTCAACTGTGACTGTTATCAACATGTTAAGCTATTAGTTCCGATTAGATAATTTATGCAAGGTAAGTAAAACGAGGGCTAAATAGACACTATCAATATTGGCAAGCTATACGGAATTTACGAAAACTTAACAAAGTTTTACTAAATATTAAGATGCCTAAAGGTCGCGCAGCGAGCGATGGAGAGGGCTATGCTCGGGGTTTCTCTGAGAGATCGAATCCGGAACGAAGAAATTCGACGGAGAACTAAAGTTGCCGACATAGCCTTCAGAGTTTGCAAGCTGAACTGGCAATGGGCGGGTCACATCTGCCGAGTAAGTGATGGCAGATGGGGGAGGAAGGTATTAGAGTGGAAGCCGCGTTTAGCGTTGGACGCCCTCCTTCTAGATGGTCCGATGACCTTAAGAAAGCGGCTGGACGTGGCTGGATGAAGAAGGCGGAGAATCGTATTTGGTGGAAAGCATTGGGCAAGGCTTATCCAGCAGTGGGTAGATACAGGCTGATGATGATGATGTATCTAAGACGAAGGTTCGATGAAGTACCACAATATCGAAGAAATAATACAAGAAACGGAATGTAAAACAAGGGCGAGTGTTCCCGGTAAACGCAACAAAGCCGAATAATGAGAATCGGTCGATTCAAGAGAAGTATTGGTAGCGTTTAACGGAAAACCGACGATACAATGATAAATAGATTTCTCAAAATATAGAGATGCTTATAATTACTAATTGTTATCGAGTATTTCTAGTAAATATATCGGTGATCTGAGTGAACATATACCTATAAATTCTTTAATCCTATATAATATGTAGTTCTCAAAGGCGGGCCCGGGCGTATGGCATATCTCTAAAAGAGATCACTTCCACTCAACCTTTAGCCGCACCCCGGCCACTCCATACAAATATCGCGTCGGTAATTACTACATAAATAATGTCTGTGCAGAGCGGGAGTGAGCCTGTGTGCGTGCGGCGTCATTCGACTGTTCCAGATTCGTCTCAGATGGGACGTGAGGTCGACACGAGAAAGCGGTAGGGAGTGACCATACTGTATATAGTACTATTACTTATACTGTGGTTATTCAGTGGTATGTTTGTTTAGCATACATATATGTACTTACATACATACCTATATATATTATTTAATATGACTTATTTAATTCAAGTAAATAATACTATCATTTATTGATGGGCACTAAAGGCGATATTTTATTTGCCGTTAATGATTTAGCGGGATACTTGCCGCCTTCAAGTTAAGTGTTGTTGTCAGGTTCAAGTTAAATCCAAGTTATAAAGGTTCTTTAATTATAATAAAAGTTCTAAATTAAAACGTAATTTTCTTGTTCAGAAACTTAATTACATTGTCAGTACAATAATACCGGTTCTGACAACTTCTCAAAGGCGTCTCTAGGAATAAAAGTTATCGCAAGTATTTATCAACGAAACAAGTAAAGAAACGTCAATTATATTATTAAACGGTAAATAACCAGCGATCCACGGATACAACCGGTTTAATAACCATTCGATTAAGTTCAGATTATTTCGAATAGATATGGAACACTGGACTCTCTTTCGCCTTATAAACATCTATGAGGTGTAACCAATCTCGAAATAGATTGCCTTCAAATGTCCGCCAGCTTCCAGATCAGACTTCATCTATAGTTTATAGGAGTATTTCAAGCCACAATGTTGCAGACTTGCATCGTTTCTCGGGAAACTCTAGTGCGTAGTACAATCTTCATGTCGCACGTGTTAGACTTCCACTAACAAATTAAATTGCTTCACTCCGCTTCGCGGGAAAATAAGGGTTTTTAATTGATACATGGTCTATGGTCTATGAATAATGCTGTAAAGGCAGCATTTATTTGAAACGATACGAAATGAAGTAAAAAAATCTTTATTAATCAGTAGGCAGTTGTTGAAACTTGACACGTCTTATATATATACAGTATGAAAACTAGGGTCCTGTAACTAGCATTATGACTATGGTGTACTTATAAGAAAATATTAATATAATGCCTAGAGAATAAAATCAAGGTAATGCGAATTATTCATTCATTATCACCGAGTGAGCGAAACGAGCAAGGTCTTCGAAATGGGTTGGGGCGAATACTTTTTTTTTTTGTTAATTATGAACATTTGTAATGGGCTTCAATTTTGATGAAATTTGACAGGTAAGTAGAAAATGGAAATAACATTTTTATGTTCGTGGAACTTCCTTGGACTACAAAATAGTTTCCGTAGTTATTGAGATATCGAAATAGGTTTGAAAAAAATGCGAGTTTTACAGTTACAACTAGTACCTACTTCAGTATCGGTATTGATAATTTAGATCTACGAAATATATTATCAATATAACAAAATTGTGTGTGCAATTCTATTGACAGAAGGTGCAATTGTAAAGTCAGGCAATGACCACGCGCTAGACGAAATATGCACAATGAATGGGGTTCTCTTAACAGTACAAAAAGACGCACTACCTAGTGCGTCTTTTGTTAAGCATTCCAAGGTACCTATTGAATATTATAACCCAAAATTCACACGTCCGAAAGTGCTTACAAGATTAGTTCAAACGTGAGGGCTGACGTCAGTGTGTGAAATAAAGTTCTAAACAACGGATGTGTTAATAGCAAATCGATCTACATGTAGCTAATGCACAGTACAATATGTAACATACTCGTATTTAAGAGAGGTAGGGACAGCGTAATTATAAGCTACCCGACTGGTGAAGTACCTCCTCACAGAATACCGTAGCCGAATAACAATTCCCTTGAGGGTTGTTGTGTTTCTGTGAGTGAGTAAGGTCACCAGGAAGGAAGGAGTTGTTGCATAGGCAGCACGCGAGCGATATTTAACGTTGCTAACTTTTATATGGGCTAAGCTAATCGCTTCACACCAGATGGGCCGCACGTTTGTTGTGCCAGGAGAACTAACTAATGATTTGGAATTGGCGTTCGATAGCCAATTCCTCGTGGTCATTTATGGTTATCTATTTTGAACATCCGATGTACAATAATCTCAAGAAAGCGCCTGGAAATGGTTGGATGCGGAAGGCGGAGAATCGTATATAAGTGGAAAGAATTGTGGAAGACCTATATATCCAGCAGTGAGTAAATGGTGACTGATGAAATGAAATCTTTATTTGCTGTAACACGGTGGATCGAAATAGGTGATAAGGCATATTCAAAATTTCAAACACATATAGAACAAGCGTGTCACACCAATACTTGGCATGCAAATGTCATGAACAATTATTAATAATAATTATAATGACGAGCTCGGTGGTCGAATGGTTAGCAATGGCCACTTTGACTCCTAGGTCGCGGGTTCGATCCCCGCACATGACAAACATTTGTGTGCATGAACATGTCTGTTTGTCTTAGTCTGGGTATTTTCTATGTATTATAAGTATGTATTTACAAAAAAATGTATTTAAGTACATTTATCAGTTGTCTAGTACCCATAGTACAAGCTTTACGCTTAATTTGGGACTAGATGGCGCTGTGTAAATTGTCCAGAAATATTTATTAATTATTAATTTATTATGAACATTTGTCATAATGGTAATTATCTTTTAATAAACAGTAACTAGATTTTTTTTAAATTCTTCAATACTGATGATGATGATGATGATTTGAAACGTCAACAATTACAAAGATGTCGTGTACATTGCACAACACGCACGTGTTGTGCAATGTACACGACATCTTTGTATAGTAAACGTCATAATATACTATGCGTCACAATATTATCTAAGATCTATATTTATTATCAATGAGTCGCGGACAACAACTGGAGTGTTAATCGAATTCAAAATGGAGAAAGTTCCCAGTTAGACGCATTAATTTATTGTATTCTAAGGGTATATTATTACTTTGACTATTTGTATATCGTAATGATCTATTTATATACATTCGAATTACTAGAAAGTTGCATTCGTAAATCGAAATTTTATGGGTTTATTCTACTATTATTCGTTTACAAAATAATACAAACAATTCGGGGTGTAAGTGCAACCTCAACTGCACGTGGTGCACCCTGCTGACTGTCAAAAGAGGCTCTGGCTAAAAGAGAGGTAGGGTATAGCGTATTTTTTAAGCAACCCGACTCGTGATTGGGGAAGAACCTCCAATTGACAGAATACTGTAGCCAAATAACAATTCCCTTGAGGGTTGTTGTGTTCCTGCGAATGAGTGGGGTTACCAGAACGAAAGAAAGGAAGGAGTATAGGCTGGCAATGGATCAGCGACCCATTGGTGTTGCTGATCTCCATGGGCGGTAGTGAATGCTTTCCATCAAGTGCCCACATGCTCGTTTGCCACTCTCTCATCATAATATAACAAGGAAAAAAGTTAAATAGGTACATGTAATACACATTAGCAGTCCAACAGTTGTTTGCTTCGTGCGATTGCGAACACGAGTACAAAGCAGCCTACTGATATAAATGTCGTCGTTATCACAAAGGCTTTCTTAGAAAATTGGCCAGTACACAATTATCGACACTTCCTCGAAAGCGCGTGTTTGCTACTGCAATTAAACGGATGATTTTAAAAGGCATTTATTTTTGTAATTAAGTAGTAAATGAAATTATTTTATTTTTATTGAAGAAGAAGAAGAAACATATATTGGAACATAACACAACACTATTACACAAATTACAAGGTAGCTGTCTATGTAAGATAGAAAGAGGAGCGAAATAGTGTTGCATGATGCCCCAAATTGGACCCAACTCAGCATATGTTGTGGACTATCAGACCCTAGCGCTGATTTTCAACTGGGACCAGTTTGTGACACCACGGACGGGCAAACAGTCGCAAATCAATGTATTTATTTATGTAAATTATTATCTATAGCCAATATTATGGCACATAAAACATTGTAAACTTAATTAAAGCGTATTGACGAGCTCGGTGGCCATTGCTAACCATTCGGGTTAGCAATGGCCAGTTTCACTCCGAGGTTGCGGGTTCGATCTCCGCACAAGACAAACATTTGTGTGCATGAACATGTGTTTGTTCAACAAGAACAAACTTTGGCCCTATATTTCCATATATTCTATCTCTCAAGTTTGACCAAATTACATGAATAAATCCCGTACCTATGATGGGACAAACGGGTATATAACGCACAGTTAAATTTTCAGGAATGTTTGTCCCGTATCACGGAATTTTTTCATGTATGTATTTTGCTGTAAATTAAGAGATAGCATAAACCTACAAATAGGGGGTGAAAGGTTTTTCTATTTTGTCAGAGACGTACTAATAGGCTAGTTTTTCTATTTTGTCAGAGACGTACTAATGTTCTAAAATTATAAAAACTATTTATCAGTATCGTAAAATACACAAAACTAGAAAGATTTGCGATATTAAAATCTTAAATATTAAAAACTTATGTCCGACTTGTTTTATGGTCGATCAAAGTTTGGTGCGAAAGTAAATTTTAAAAGGATGAAATTTTTTTTTTTAATTAGAAAAACAATAAAAATACTATAACTTGTGTTACGGCACTAGCTACATAAACGTAATATTTAACATAGCTGACGGACAAATTTCTGATTTAATGCATATATAATATCTAGGTGTGACGTCAGAACGTGATGGCTTTTTGTATGGAGCATTTTCGGGATAGTCCAAAATTGTGATTTCAAGTGATAAGAAGAAAGAAGAAGTTTTTATGCTATCGAAATAACTCTTTCACCTATAGCTACATTATTTTGAAGTGCTTACATCACAAATCGAAAAGAAAAGTGGTTCACAAGCCTATTATTTATTTGCGGCTTTCATTTGAGCATGTCATGTTTACCAGTAATTGTTTGTTACATTTAGCTTTAAATTTATGCTTGTAAATTTATAGCAATATGTATCGATGTAAACAAATAATGGTAGACAATAAACAAATAAAATTAGAGAGGGTTTCTTTAGTAGAGCCACACAACTATACACCCGCGGACTATAAAGTAGTGGAATCGCCTGTCGAGGTTTTCCTGGAAGAAATTTAATTTCTTTATTAGCTAAACAACCGTTCCTAGTCTGTAACTCATTTCAAATAGGAGCTAGTTAGTAGAATGTTGACATAAGCACGGACGGAGAGCAGATTGCCAGCAACACTCCGTGTTCCATTTACTCTACGGGCATGAAACCCCGAGGTTTGAACTAACGAGGTAGGTAGCACAAAATATATGTAGATAATTAAGCAACTATATGTTTAGAAATGCTAACTGGTTATTTTTACAAGACCAAACAAAGTACACAAACACGACTACATACTACGTACTGGTTGTAATGACTACAACTACCATAACATTAGCTTGGTACATACATTAATGTTTACTTGTCTCTTTCGTATTTTCTTTTTAGTTTAAATAAAATGTAGCTTTATTTTGTTGTTATACGCTACATAGCAAATAAGCATACGGACCGTCTAATGAAAAGCAGTTTTTTTTATGCTATGTCGTCCGCCTGACGTGAAGTTACCGTAGCCATGTTAACGCTCGCAATATAAAATATCATGTATCGCTCGCGTGCACCACCCCCGCTGCCTTCATAGCCACTCTTTCCTTTCTAGTGACCTCACTCACACGCAGGAACGCAACAATCCTCAAGGGAATTGTTTTTTGGCTGCGGTATTGTGTGAGTTAGAGGTATTTGCCCAGTCGGGTAGCTTACAAATACGCTGCCAGAGTCTCTGGCAAAACAGAAGGGTACTGGCGGCAGGGTGCACCGTGTGCATGTTGGCTGTAAATGTAACGGTGAGCCATTTACACCCCGTTACCGTCGACTATGGACGCTTATAAAACCGAGATTGCCCAATCACACGCATGATGCCGACCATGTAAAAACCTGTATACATATTAACGAAATAATTAATAATACAAGCCAAAGAGCCAATTCCTAGAATAACATAAATCATTTGCGGATTTCGTGAAATAACATTTACATGTTATTCGTTGCACCTGTTACATAAATAATTTTGTATTTTCTTTTCTGCGCCAATAAATCGCACATATTACACAAAATAAATAATGAAACACGATAAAATAAAGAACGAATTCTCAGAACAAAATAAATTATTTAAAAAAATTCGCGAAATAATCGCATTCACATGTTATTTATTACATCAGTGACATAAATATTAATAAGTCAATGGCGGAGGTCGTAAAATTGTTAATTAAATAACTCCGCGTTCCTAGAACCACTGAGGCCGAGCAAATCAGACTTTTCAAATTGATAGCAGCAAATCGCATTTAATCAAATTATGTCTAATTGGGCCCGCTGATTGAACACTCGACAATTTCTTCGAAAACGAAATTCTTATGTACACGACGGATTAATATTTTAATAACCTATTATAAAGTTATAATATTAAATTATTAGTCGACAACCTTTATTCATCCCACTGCTGGGATACGGGCCTCCCCTCAATCGAAAGGGTTTAGAACACACTACGCCACGCAAAAAAATATCAAATATTATTTGCGATAACTCCCAGTTGAGCACAACTGAGGGTTAGCGCAAATATTATTTGATATTTGCGTCAACCCTCCATTGACCCCATATAAAATTGAATTTCAAATTGTCTCTAAAGTGGGCGATGAAACATTTTTTGTATATGCTTATACTATCAACCTGCCCCTGGTCACAGATTACATAATATGTAGTCCCTGGTTCGCACGGCTGCAGTAACATATAACCTAATGCTCTCTTATTAGCTTAATTTCTATAGGCGAAATATTTTATTAAATCCGTTTAGCAGTTTCTGATTTTATGGATTACAAACAAAAATATAAATCTTCTCTCGATATTAGTACAAATATATATATTTACATATATGTGTGTATGGGAAGTATCGGCCTAATATTTTAATGTTAACACAAAGCTGAACTACATGAGCATTTCAAATGTTTCTTTCTAAAAACAAGCGTGGACTTTAAATCCAGTTGTAGCGATATATATTTTTGTATGTTATTTAACCGGACCGGGCGAAAGGCTGGTAAATCAGCCTTTCGCCCAGGCTTCGTCAGGTTTTGCAACATTTTTCATTGATCACCGCTCCTAGTAATTGTAGCCTTCCTCGATAAATGGACATTGGGCAACAGTAAAAGAATGATACAATTTGAACCAGTAGTTCCTGAGATAAGCGCGTTCAATCGAACAAACCGTATCTTTTATATTATTAGTATAGATTTAGTAACTTTACAATGATAAAACCATTCTCAACCAGTCAACTTTCGGGAAGTGCAGAGTTGCAGACATCCATAAATGCGATTTACAACAAGGAAAATAATAATAACACTAGTTTGAGATAAACAGTGACTAATACTGAAGGAACATTAATAACACATCAGGTATTAAATTTATACACCATCAAAATGGCAGATTTTATTTTATATCCGTTTGTGTAACAGTTTTTGTGGCGATGCCTGATTTTGATGAAAGTTAAGATGTGCGTAGGTAATATTTGCATCATTCCTAAGTTGAGCTTTTGAGATGAAAGCCAATTCCAAAAATTACTCTACTTAAAAGGAGGAACAAGATTAAAGAGCTCTTCACCTTTGCATATAATTGCTATCAAGGAATACTACCCAAAGTCTGTCTAAAACAATAGGTAGTCTAAAAATAACGTGGTTTATCAATAGGAAGTGAAATTCTGAAAAAGTTTATCGTTATCTATATAATTCTACGGTGATTAGACTAATTAGTATACAAATGCCGGAATTAATACTTCTTATAACAATTTAATTGGAAATGTATTCTTTGAAATCCACACATTATGTCATGATATGTAACTGATGACTGAACTTTCAAGATAGCTATCATAGATCAAATGAACTGAGAAGATGATTGTATCATACAAAAATACTAATGTTTGCTTTGTAAAACAAACATCGCAAATGATCTCTAAAAATATTACTCTTCAAGCTTTTTTTACAGGTTACGTTTAATTAAAATTCGTAACCTGACTATAACTACAACTATGATTAATGAATCATAATTGTAGTTATAGTCAGGTTGATAGTCAGCATGAAAATGTACTAAATTGTACTTAGCAATGACTAAGTACAATTTAGTACATTTTCATTAAAAAATGCTGTTTTGACAGCTGATAAAAAGTAACTAAGTTCGGGTCACTAAGGTGTCAGCTACTCTATTAAGGCATTTAGTTATTTAAATATCGAACGATCAATCAATAGTGGACATTGTCTTATCTAGGACGTAATTATCATTGTTTACTGTACAGGGGTGTTTCTATTTCTGTTTTTAGTATTTGTTGTTATAACGGCAACAGAAATACATCATCGGTGAAAATTTCAACTGTCTAACTATTACGGTTCATGAAATACAGCCTGGTGACAGACAGACGGACAGTGGAGTCTCAGTAATAGGGTCCATTTTACCCTTTGGGTACGAAACCCAAAAAAAGGTAAGACTAACCCTAAATTTGTGATAACAATCTAGAAAGTAGAAATTTCTTATCAAACATCCATCAACTTATGATTCTAGGAGATTATATTGTCGCCGTCAAGCACGCATCCCACGGCTGGGATACGGGTCTCTACACAATCGAAGGGGTTTAGATACTCTACCACGCTGCTCAACTGCGGATTGGTGGAGTTTATATTGTATTTAATAATGAACCCGTCAGGTCAGTAAACATTGACGAGGAAAAGCAGAGTCCGTAATCATATTAAATAAAGCCATATAATTTAACAACCAAAGGCGGCACCTAACGGTAAATGAATGTTAAAGAACCCTATTAGTGAACGAGGTAAAAAAGGCATTGGTAGACTGACCAGACTATAAAATAAAAACCGGACAAGTGCGAGTTGGACTCGCCTTCCGAGGGTTCCGTACGTAGGATCATTATAACTAGTGCAGGAATCTAACCCTCTATTTTTACCCGTCTACGGCGAAGCAAAAAGGAGGGTTATGATTTTGACTTGTATGTTTTAAGATTTAATTACAAATGTATAGTTTTGAGATTTATTCTTGTACTTGTAGTCTATAACGATGTTACTTGCCAAATTTCATATTTATAAGTCAACGGGAAGTACCGTATGAGTTTTCATTCCCTTGAGAATGTGTCGAAATATATGCGTTATTTGCTGAATAAACCGACGTATCTTTTTTTTACGTAAACTTAGCAGTTTGACTTTTTTAAAACTTCATGGGACCGCAGACCTGAGTATACAGTTCAAATTTCAGCTTGATACCTCCACGCATTTTCGACTTAGAGGGTCTTGACAGACTGACAGACAGACAACAAAGTGATCTTTATAAGGGTTCCGTTTTTCCTTTTGAGGTACGGAACCCTAAAAAGCTAATTAATAGATCGAACTAGTGTATTCTACTGGTTAAAAGCCTGTGTTACTGACAGAAACGAATAGTTTCTTACGTAAATGAATTGTCGCAATGATTTTATGTATTTTTTAATTTTAAATAAATTTAACCGTGTTATTTTGCGAACAATACATCTACATAAGAATTTTTTTCTGACTTGATTTACAATAAACTGTCGTCCCAGCCTGGCGCCCTACCGGGGACGAAGCTGGAGATGATTGCCATCGAAATATTTTGATTCGAAAAATAGATCTTACTTTTTAGTTATTGACAAACACCTTCAGCTTAGTCGGTAGATCTCCAGAGTATCTACCAGCTGAACTAAATACAAATCGCACACATCTATCTATACTGAAGTTTGATTTTCGCAATCCAAAAATCAGATGAGAATCGACTGCAGCTTAGGCGGTAGGCCCCCTGGATATCTACCGCTTAACAATATTGCCATAGCTTTCGATTTAACTGACCCGTTATTTTATGAATAGCTTTGTTTACAGTGCTTTATTGTAACAAATGTATATTGTCAGACAAATAAATAAATAAATAAATACTGTCAGACAAATTACACAGCGCCATCTAGCCCCAAAGTAAGCGAAACTTGTGTTATGGGTACTATACAACTGATAAACATACGTAAATACATTTTTTTTTGTAAATACATGCTTATGATACATAGAAAACACCCAGACTAAGACAAACAGACATGTTCATGCACACAAATGTTTGTCCTATGTGGGAATCGAACCCACGAGCGTTGGTGTCGAAGCCGCGTCATTGACCGCTACGCCACCGAGCTCGTCATATTAATATTTATTAATTCAATATTCGGCGACGCCTTGGTGTGATTGCTTCCACCAGGTGAGCCACATGCTCATTTTCACCCCTCTTATATATAAAAGAAACAGTGATTTAATTTGTTGAAAGCCATAAGACTTCGATACATTGGAATTTGTAACTAAAACATTAGATAAAATAAATGATTTTGTAAAATCCAAAGGTATAGCGATAGTGTTACGTGGTAGACCCTAGTTTACACGCGTATGTTGGTTACTATAATGCATGATACCATATAAAATATAAACCTTTTATAATGCAGTAGGCACATTTATAGATGCGATCAGGGACATTGTGAAGACAGAATGGCGCCACTCCAAAATGTATAATTAGTGATAAAAAAATTGGTTGCCTGTAAAGTCGGTATACGGGCGAAAGTTTTACGTGACAACGACTTTGAGTGGTAAAATGACGCATGCCTTTCACTTTTTATGTCTGTCTCTCTCGCTCTTAGGCGGGCTAACCATGCCCGAGTGGAAGGGACGCGTGCCTCTCACTCGCTCTCATTGTGAGCGCATAACGTGAGCGCGGAGCGTAACGCAGTTTCTTGAAGTGTCACCCGGCTAACCAATTTATAAGACGTTGTCACGTCAAAATAAAAGTCGTAGATGATAATATGGACTTATCATTTCCCAGAATTCTGTAATCGGCACCGCTCAGATAACGACCGCCGTCTCTGTCAGCAGTGTCAGCCCACGCACACGACACCACACCACCAATACTACCACTAATCTTACAATATCTAGACCGAAATAATTATCTTTTAATCTAATTCCGGGTTTGTATTTACCAGGCAGAATAGAAAATTAAATATAGTATTTACGACGAATTTCTAGACGAGGTCGGTGGACAGCAGTGGCCACTTTGACTTCGAGGTTGCGGGTTCCATTCCCCCGCAAGACAAATATTTGTCTGCATGAACATGTCTGCTTGCTTTGGTCTGGGTGTTTTCTATGTATTATATGCATGTATTTACAAAAAAAAAGTGGCAGTGTGCAATTTGTCAAGGAATATTTATTTATCTTTTCCGAATACAAGTTTTGTGAAGCTTATAATCGTTGTAGTTATCATTGAATATTGTTTTAATTCGAGATTTTGATGGGTAATTAAGGTAAAAACGTACGGACCGACCCCGTAGCAATCTACTAAATATTACATAAAACAAAAATACCCGCCGTGTCTGTCTATTCGCTTGTTATTATAATAAACTCAAAATATATAATATGTATGTATAGTGTTCACAAAAAAAGGAGTTATTCACGAGGTAGGTTTAGTATAATCCATTAAGGTTTTATGTAAATTGACCGAAATATGGAGATGATCGTTGAAGATGTCGGTAAAAGTCATGCCGACTAGGAAGTTTACTATCCGCCGAGCAAACCAATAGAGTTCTACTGATGTGAAGCCGGGGCGAGTCGCTAGTATGTTTTATGAGCTATTTCAACTCATCCATAGCATAAAGTCCGATCAGTATTGTTAGTAGTTCATTATCCTGCGTTTATGGAGAGCTAATGTCAGATAGTACATTATTTGATTCTAAATATCGGAAGACAAATGATATAAGAAAATACTACAGACTTAAAGGTAAACCTTTACCCCCTATCGAAATTCAGCGTCAAACTTACCCTTAGTAACCACCTCAAATCATTAACATATCAGCAAACTGAAGACCTGCTCATACCTTTAAAATAAGAGAAGCCTTGTAGACAGCAACACACGCATTTACGATTTGCTCGATCACTGCAGTCACCCAATAGCAATTACACAACTCATTAAGCAAAACACCTACACTGTACCCACAGTTGTGTGTGTTGACGAAACACACACAACTTCACACACACACTCACACGCAAGCATGAGCGCGCATGCTCGCGTACATCTACACACACTCACATACATACTCTCATACACACACCACACACATCACAGACATAACAAAAACAACAACTTCTGAGATCTCGCTTGGACGCCACTTGGCCATCTTGGCCAACTACAACTAGACATCCTAAGGGAGGGGCCTGGTGACCTGTAACACAGGTTTTTTCCAAAACCTACTTCAGGCACCAGCCTCTCACTTAAAATGGCTTAGCATTTAAGGAAACGAAATGTTTAGAAATTTAAGTTTAGTTTATAAGCCTTTTATTGTGGGAGGAAATAAAGATTTATTTTATTATTTTTTTATTTTATTATTTGATTCTAAATATCGGAAGACAAATGATATAAGAAAATACTACAGACTTAAAGGTGTTAAGAATTTTCTAGTTCAAGGAGAGCTAACCTACAGCCCAATCTAAAAGTTATCATTTGACTTTCGCGTTTACGATATTAGCACAGTATAAGTAATAGTACTAACGTAATATTAGTAAGATTTAAACTGAAAGTTGTGAATTTGTAAAATAAAAAAACTCAACGTTGCCAGAAAATAGTATCTACCTATTTCGATTTATAAGAAAAGTTTTCTTCATCTAAAGGCGTGATTAATGATTGCAGCGATAACTTAATATAATTATCTATAAATTATCTTTAAACAATGTTTACATAAAGATAAACAGTACAAAAACAAATGTTTAGGGCAAAATTATTTTAAATTCGTAGAAAAGTCACTTAAGTTTATCGACTGAACCAAATGTGAGTTCTAAGTTCAGGGTTGAGACGTTTACATCAATATGACTATGACTGTACCCGCGGCATCGCTCGTATATAATTTACAGCAGATGTCCCCCAAGTTTTATATGTACGGAAATCAGACAAATATATATGAAAAGTAGACCTTTATATATTTTCTAATATCCCGAAACTCCATATCCTACTACTACTACTAAATGTATTTATATGAATTTCATAGATCTCGATGCTCCAGTTGTCCCTAATAGATTTTCTACACAACTATTGACGAAAGCTTTTTATTTCTATATATGTATATTGGATTAATAATTGCAGGTAGAGGTTACTTATTTCAAGATCTGTTTTTAATAATAGTATAGATGGAATTGTTTGTATATTTAAGGAAATTAATGAAAATTAGAAGTATAAGTAATATTATACGAATGGTTATTATTTATAGACGAAAATATGTATCCTATTACTGACAAATAATTGAATTGAATTGAATAAACTGAAAATGAATTTAAATTAAATATATATATATATTTACCGAAACGTCCATCTAGCTAGCGATCGTTCTAAGAATTCCATATAAGCTTAACGATGTAAACTTTCTACTAAGCGTAAACTCGAACATAATAGTTAAGTTTTTTTTTAACCTGCTGTTTCAAAATCGTGCGAATCTACCTGGATAACGTCACTATATGCAAAATAAATAAAGTAAGCCAGTATGTAAAAACTGGAATACGTGGGCGATTTCAGTCCGGATCGATACAGCCTTCGGTTAATGAGTCAGTGATGGTGGTAGCGTGTAGTCTTACCTTTATTGGCGTGGTCTCGGCGGCCTCGGCGGAGCGCAGCTTGGCGCGGCCCGCGCCGCCCGCCTGCCGGATGGCAGCCATCAGGTTGGAGTGTGCGTCACCGGCGGCTGCGGGCGGAGGCGCTTGCGATGGCTTCTCCGATCTGTCACAAAAATTAAACCATGAAACAGGCTTTCACTCCTTATCATTAGAAAACAATAAATATACTCCTATCTTACGTAAGAAACTTTTACCCCGAATATGGCGTAAAAATTAAATAGGCAAAGCAGTGGATGTAGCAGTATTGTTGATATTAGATAGTTGTAGATATTAATAATAACTCGTTTTTGAGTTTTCAGTTTGTTTTTGGGATGATCAGATGAATGCCGGAAATACAGAATGTAAATAGAAAGTGTGTGTGTGTGTGTGGAAAATAAATTATTTGTACGGTAATCTAAGTCTGTAATTCTGTATTACATAAAAATAATGTTATTTATTCTGTTTACACCCTTGCCACTGCATATAAACAGAGCGGCTTACCTATTACATACATTAATCGCGTTTGTGTAGAGAGTGTGTAAGTATGTGTGCGTGCATACTGCGCGCAAACAGTCATCGATTCGTCTCAGGGATCGAGAGAGGTGCAGGAAGTGTAATACTGTACGGAAGTACTATTATATAAACTGTGCCTTCTTAAAGCTAAAATTACACGAATACACGTATGTACCTTCGTAGATTTAAAAGCCAAACAACGCAAGGAAATAAACAATCTAGGTATATACCGATCGGTGCGGAGGCTCATTTTAAGACAATTGTAAGAAAAGAAATAATGATCGTCATTAAAAAGAAATAATACTAAACATCTTTGTATTGTAAAAACTACGTTCATATCGGCAATGAATGGCGCCCACTCGGGGGATTAACCTCTTAGTTTTTTTCTACCAAACAATATACATTCCCGGATACTAAAACATAATGGCATGGGTTTTTAAGTCGTCATGTTTTAAAATAATATAAACAATCAATTGAGCACGATCAATGGCGCCAATGAATTAAGACACGACCGAAATAAAATGACAAGTCGTGTTTCTCGGAATGTGAGCTTTTGTTGTACACCTGACTCATGCTGGTCGCTGCACCGGGGTTGTGTTGCGAACAAGTAAAGGCGGCTTCACAACAGCTAACATGTGTGTGAACGGTGATATGTTGAATTTCGTAATTACCTAAGCTAATCAACCTCACATCACGTGGTGCACCCTGCCCACTAGCGAAAGTCTGTGACGAAAGAAAGGTAGTCCATGTCGAGCGAGAGTAGTAAGATATTTTAATTTTAATAAACTAAAATTGAACTTCTATTCCTTGCTACACAAGAGACACAGTGATGGGAATATTTGATGGTCCAGTCCCGTTCACAAATAACCAAGCTAACAACTAACAACTAACATAAGGAGAAGAAAAATAAAACCCTGAAGTGGGAGTTGGGTCCTCGCACGTTAAATGTTCCGTACTGCTTAGCCGCCTACATCCCTTTTGAATTTAACGTCAGATGAAATTAGACTGTACGTATATTTGACTGTAATTTAATATGTGTAAAACTTACATTCACTTGAACTTTTATGAATATAAATCGATTTGAGCTGATTCAAAAAAGTGTAAGAAGAATTTAAGTGGCCACTGGCAAAATAAAGAATTTCATTCACAAATTCTTCGAAACTTGAAATTTGAACGAGGTCAGTAATTTTCCTACAAATTGAGCTAAGATTACTCTAGGTAAAGAACCTAAAAGGAAAAATATGAACATGTGTTTACACGATCATATCACTTGCGTATGGGCACTTAGGTATCGCAGAAAATGTTTCACATAACCTGAATGAGCGTGTGTGCGCGCGGCGCCTTATAAACTGTTCCAGATTTGTTTCAGAGGGGAGGTGAGGTCGACACGAGAGAGCGTCAGGGAGTGCCCATGCTGTATGTATGTTACTACTATATGGTTAAACAGAGTAAACAGGGTAAACAGAGTGTCGTCACCCCTAACTCTACATCAGTAAGGGACCTTCGTCGAAAAAAACAACATCTATACATCCGAATAAACTGTGTGATTTGATGAACTTATTCATATGAAATAGCTTAACGAGCAATATTTTTAAATTATGTTACCACCTAGTTAGCGGATAAATGTTTTGTCGCTTTTATATCATCCGCGTTTTTATAATAAAACATTATTACCAATTCGAATGTAAGCATAACTAAATATTGCAACATAAAAATCGATTCGTAGTTCATTAAATTCTAGGAAAAACAGTAAATAAAATGTCGTGAAATGTTTTTTAAATGTAGTCTTTATTTGGCCAACATTGGCCAAAGTGTATTGAAAACGAATATAATCATGGTCATTTAAAACGTTAGCGTATAAATTTGCGACACTATAGGTGAGTGATACCTATAGTGTCGTAAACATCCATAGGTAGCGATGACTGCTTACCATCAGGTGGGTCGTATGGTTGTATTCCACCCTTGTGGTAAAAATAATAATTATTATAAAAGTACCTGTATGCTGCCTACTTAATTTAAAATTATAAATTCTACGCACCCATCCCGTAAGTACTGAATCTAATAATAATCCGTTGTAACTTATGACTCGGCCTATGAATGAATGATTTTTATTTCACAAATCTACTGGTTCAGGTTGTGTATAAGTATAAAAACTCCGAAGTCCAAGCGGATTCTTGAATTCAATGTCGAGTTTTTTGCAGATCGATGAATGAATACCAAAGTTATTGTTTTAAAATTATTGAACGGAACAAAAAACAGGACTGCGGTAGACTGAAGATCCAACTTAACACGTCTACGAGTATGCATACTTTTTGGTAACATTCAATTTTACTCCCCATCTAGTTTTCGTATCGCTATATATGAAAATCGATATTTTTGGCATTTTTATATAAGAGGGGCAAACGAGCATGTGGGTCACATGGTGGAGTGGAAAGCAATCACTACCGCCCATGGAGATCAGCAACACCACGGGGTCGCCGATCCGTTACCAGCCTTTTAAGGGAAAAACATACTCTGTTCTTGAAGGCTCCCATGTCGTAATTGTTCCGAAATACGCCTAAGGGAAGTTGAATCCACAGTTTCACTGTTCGTGGTATAAAATGTCTTAGGAAACGTACTGTAGTAGATCGTCAATTATCAAGATGATATGGATGGATTTTAATTTATGGCGAGTTGTACGGTAGATAATGGAACTCAGTGGCAGGTATCAAACCAAACAGCTCATTCGAGAACTCCCTGTGATATAACTTGTTGAATGCAAAGAGACTCTACATCTCTACGTGTAGAGAGTATAGTAGAATATACTTTGTATAGTAGAAGTCGATGTCGGGGTGTAAAATACCGCCCGCTTTATTATTTACGATTTACGATTAATTATAAATTTCAAAACCTCGAACTCTATCGAATCGACCTACTTCTTTAATTATATAGAGTTAGGCATAAGTTTCAATAGGATGCTAGCGATATTGTAGCAACTTTTATAACATGAACCTTATCTGATACCGTATCGTGTGCATGAACTCGAAGTTTATCCAACTTACCTACTTAGCTGTTCTGTGACGTAGGTACATAGTATATAGTTATATAGACATGGGGTGTATGCGTGGCGCGCGTGTCAACAGTGGATTTCTATCATTCGCATACGTAATAAATCGTGGTAAATTGATTTTATATGCTTTTTATGTTATTATAACACAAAGCATTGTGTTATAATAACATAAAGCCAAAATATGTATAGTACTACAACCAAATTCAACTAATTACAAAACGAAGTTATTACAGTACACTCATTTTGTTTGCTTGTCGGCGATAGTGTATTATCGACAAGCTCAGTGGTCGAATGGCGAGCAATGGCCACTTTGAACATGTCGGTCTGTGTTTGTCTTAATCTGGGTGTTTTCTGTGTATTATATGTATGTAGTTACAAAAAAAAAAAAAAATATCAGTTATCTAGTACCCTTAGTACAGCTTTGCTTAGTTTGGTACTAGATGACAGTGTAATTTGTCCAGGATTTTTTATTTATTTCCTATCCCGATAATGTGATCACGCGGACAAATCCGCGAGCTGGATCTACTAGATTTTGTAATTGTTATAACAGGTTGAATTAGACGTGTCGTTAACTCTATCAAATTAGAGCGTAGTTCTATATTAGCCGGCGACCTTTGTAGGCGTATCGATCCGCGACGCTGCCAATTATGCAGGCCACCACTACGAATAGTAATAAAGTAATAGTATTAAAAAAAACTATACGATATGTAGAAATAGTGCATTAGCCAAAGTTGCTTTGCAAGATAAGCATTTTCTGTTGACATATAAAACTCAATTTGCATTATTAAGCTGTAACAAACAATTCCAATGAAGGCCAAGATAACAAAGTTGCGGCACTAGCTAGATGTAATAATTGAACTTAGTTCCCATCAAAACAAGTCAGAATGTCTTAATTAGCCACCAGCCAGAGATCAAGCGCCGGTTTCCGAGAACATAGATTAAAGCGGATTTGTGACGTCTATCGCAGAAATAACTCTAGGCTAAATCAAATCACTGTTGACATATTTTAGAGTCGTTCACGCATATTTTCTGTAAAATCACCATATTTTCTAGGTTAAGGAACTTTATTATTTTTTATAGATCGCTGGGTGGCAAACAAGCATACGGCCAGTAGCATAGTCATCGTCAACCCTTATTCATCACTCTGTTGGGATATGGGTCTCCCCACTTTCAAAGAGTTTAGATCATAGATCTTTAGATCATAGTCCACTACGCTGCTTAACTGCGGGTTTGAGAGTTGTTTTCAAGCCTAAAGGCCATTTACTTCGCTTAACGAATTTCGTATAATGACAACATCCGAGACTAAATAAACTATATATAATATATAACGAGACTATAAATAAACCTACTCATGGACTGGCTACAGTCGACGTTGCTTAACTTACGTGTTCGATTAGACTGACACGCGCAACGACAGCATCGAGCTCCTCCAGTAGCATAATAGAAATTACTAAAATTTTTTTTTTACGTTATAAACACGTGTGTGATAAATATAAGTGAGTCATATAGTTAAAAAATCTGTACTTCTATTTTATTATAATTACTAGCGGTGCGTCCCGGCTACGCACGGGTGGACATAAGTTTTTTTTTTTTTATATCTTTACCTTTTATCTATATATATAAAAGAAAGTCGTGTTTGTTACAACACTTATAACTCGAGAACGGCTGGACCGATTGCCATGGTTTTTGATTTGTTGGATTTGTTTCCGTCCCGAATAGCAGAATAACTCTTAAAAACATTGGAAAATTCTCGAAAAAATAAAATAAAAGAAAAAACATTTTCCCATACAAAATGTTCGTGGTTGTCGTCAGCCTGGCGCAACTCAAGGTAAAAAAACGACTCTATGAATCGGAAGCGAATTTGGTACAAATTCTGATTGTTTTCGCTCCCATTTCATACATTTAGAATTTACGCTATTTGTATGGCACATCCGTCTCTTATAACGTAGTGGTTACATTCTCTTTGGTTGTCGTAGCTGTCAAATGTGACGTTGTCGTACGTGCGTACGCCAAATGTATGCGTGCGTTCAGAAATGTATATTAAGCTCATTATAGAACAAATGTCATAGATTAAAAACAAATGTTAACTCTATTGGTCTCATTTTTGACGTGACAACGTCTTATAAATTGGTTAGCCGGGTGACACTTCAAGAAACTGGGTCACGTTATGCGCTTACAATGAGAGCGAGTGAAAGGCGCGTGCCTTTCACTCGCTCTCATTGTAAGCGTGTCGTGGACGCGTGTCCCTTCTAAGAGCGAGAGAGACAGACATAAAAAGTGAAAGGCATGCGTCCCTTCCACTCGAAAACATTTTACCACTCAAAGTCGTTATCACGTAAAACTTTCGCCCGTATACCGACTTTACAGGCAACCAATTTTTTTACGTCTTGAAAGTTGACTGTGATTTGTTTTGAAAACAGTTTTGTGGATTTAAATATTTATTGGTTCTAAAATATTTATGCGTGCGTTCAGAAATTTAAATCAAGCTCCATAAATCTACGAGTATATAATATATAAAATAATGTCGTGTCTTGGTCGGGAAAGTATTAAAAACATTGAAAAATTGACGAAAGAATTAAATAAAAGAAAAAACGTTTTCCCATACAAATAGTGCCAGTTAAAAAGGATTGGAATATTTATTAATATATTATTGAATATTTTAAAAATATTGAAAGTTGTCTGTGATTTGTTATGAAAATTTAAAAATGTCAAATCGATAGGGGTGAAAACGCTTTTCCCATGGGGTTCGAGCGCAAGAATCAAATCAGAGTAAACATCAAAAGAAATGACAATTACAAATCACCAAAATGATAAAACCTATTTCAAAACTAAAAAAAATAAAACAAAACGTTTTTTTTTTTTAAATTAACAATAAGGAAATCTTTATTTTTATGAAATCTTCAGTTTTTATGGATACGGGTCTTCCCTCAACCGAAGGGGTTTAGAGCGTACTCCAACACGCTGCTCAACTGCGGGTTGGCGGAGGCCAGTGTTTTCGAACCGCCTAAAGGCCACTGACTTAACTTAACGACTGTCATTAAATGATAACAACCGGGACCGACAGCTTAACGTGCCTTCCGAAGCACGGAGGAGCTCAAGATGAGCTAATGATAACAACCGGGACCGACGGCTTAACGTGCCTACCGAAGCACGGAGGAGCTCAAGATGAGCTAATGATAACAACCGGGACCGACGGCTTAACGTGCCTTCCGAAGCACGGAGGAGCTCAAGATGAGCTAATGATAACAACCGGGACCGACGGCTTAACGTGCCTTCCGAAGCACGGAGGAGCTCAAGATGAGCTAATGATAACAACCGGGACCGACGGCTTAACGTGCCTTCCGAAGCACGGAGGAGCTCAAGATGAGCTAATGATAACAACCGGGACCGACGGCTTAACGTGTCTTTCGAATCACGGAGGTGCTCGAGGTAATATAAACCCATCCGTGTACAGGCTACGGTCGACGTTGCTTAACTTGCGTGTTCAATTAGACTGGCACGCGCAATGACGCCATCGAGCTTCTCTATTATTTTCTACTATTCATTGTTTTAATTCCATAAAATCATAAATTTAGTTCAGCTAATATGTACCACGACAATCATTGATTGTTAGGCGGTACGAAGTTCGCCGGGACAGCTAGTTTAGCAATAAATATAACCTATGTTACTCAGGGTTAATGTAGTTTTCCAATGGAGAACGAATTTTTGAAATCGGCACAATAGTTTTTTAATTTATTCATTACAAACATACACACACACACAAAATACAAATCTTTCCTCTTTATAATAGTAGTGTAGATAACTAAATGCGGCCAAAGGCATAGAAAAAGATATAAAATGTTTTAGCATATTGCATGCATAAAACTAATGTGCTTCGTTAATAAATAGCATAAAACTCCTTTCTCATTTCCTCACACACACACGCACACTATTATTGGAACTTACAGAACAGTAGAAGGGTAGTTTTAATTGTGGTTAATTAGACTATTAAATATAATTGCATGCAAAGCTAAAGACGCGGCTAGACTGACCGAGGGTAGAGGTGGTGCAAATAAGACAGTCATATATATTAATTAGCCCTTGTTATGTCGAACAAAATATTTGTCGTCTACTCTCATTCATCCCACTGCTGGGATACGGGTCTCCCCTCAATTGAAGGGGTTTAGAGCATACCCCACTACGCTGCTCAACTACGGGTTGGCGGAGAACAAAATATTAATAACTCAAAAACAGAGTATACATTTTCTCGAATTTATGATAACAAGTAACAATTGTAATTGTAAACAAGTAACATTGATTATTTTATATTTTTATTAGACTTTTAAATTTGTTGGAAGAATCAAGGTAAACAAAAATACATTGCATTATTCTGAAATAATAGAAAAGCCACTCCCACCCTACCCCGCCAAATGATTCGCCTAAGACAAAGGTTCGCAAACTTTTCCGTTTTGTAGACCACGTGTGAATATATTTTCAGTTTCCGTACATGAATGTATACCCCTTGCATGTCGGACAATCAAATACTGGGAATCAATATGGACCACTTTAGGAATCAATTGTTTAAAACTCTAACCAAAAGAAAACCCTAAAGCTAATCAAGGCGCAATTTGCTTATTGTCGTCTAGTTTAAATTAGCGTCAAAGGTTTGTCATTGGTAAGATGTAGCAACTATATGTAACGATTAAAGATGTTTTGTAAAAAGAAATATTTTGTTCTTAGCTATTTTTTATCTCATCATCATCATTATCATCAGGTCCATTTTAGTCTCCACTACAGGAGCACGACCCTCTCTCGTCCGTCCTAGACCTCTCTAATCCTAGCAAGGAGGATTTGTCCTACACTCCCCACGCTGGCCAAACGGGTTGGGGAGGCCTGATCGATATTTGATAATGTGTATTTCCCTTACTCGCCTCGTACGACATCCACGGGAAGAAACGGAGTGATAGTGATTCTATTCTAGTCTGCCGGAAACCACACGGCCAGTTTTTTTTATCTAAATTGAATCAATGGTTGTGGAGATGTATCTCCCTAATTGTTTAAGAAAACTTACATTGTTTGCGTTTCTACAAAGTTCTTTATTAATAACAAATTATTAATAATGTTCCACCAATTGCCTACAATCAACAGCATCAACAACATGCATATTGATTTCAAGTCTTCTAGTCATATAACTCTAGACAACTAAATCGATTTTTATTGTGATTATAATTAACAGCGGTAGAAAGTGACAAAACGAAGTTTTTAACATCTGTTCAGTCGGGCAGAGGCTTCAAAATATTAGTACCGGGAAAAAGCTATATTGACTCTCTTCTTACTAACGAACCCGGCAGTGGAAGAGAAATCGCCATAAGAATCAAAATGTATGACTAAACTCACTAGGATATGGAAAGATCGCGAAATATCCCGTAAAACCAAAGTGAGGCTGGTGCGTATGCTGGTGTTCACAATTTTCTCTTACGGTGCCGAATCCTGAAAGACAAGAAAGAAAGAGAGGGTAAAAATGACTCTTTTGAAATGTGGTGTTGGAGGCGAATGTTGCGAATTCCATGGACTGCACGCCGCACCAATGTGTCCATTCTTGAGGAGCTCCAAATAACCACAAGGCTGTCCTCTGCTTGCTTCCAACGAATACTCAAGTATTTCGAACATGTCGCTCGTAGAAACCCTGACAGCCTTGCGAAGCTTATGGTAATTGGCAAGGTCGACAGGAAAAGACCACGCAGTCGCTCAACTACCCGTTGGTCAGACCTAGTCAAAACGCTAACTGGCCTACCAATAGCCGAAGCTTTTAAGACCGCTAAGGAAAACGTGAAGGAGTATATTGCACAGAGCGACCAAGACCTCAAACTAGACACGACCTTCAGCAATGAAGAATACGACTAAGAAGAAGAAGTCAAAATATATTGTCTCTCCACCGCTGTCAGAATGACCGCTGCTAATGATATAACATGTGCGATCATTAGAACTGATAAACTCATATTTCATATAATTAACACTAATTGAGTGGAAGAAACGCATACTTATGTTACGCACACGAAATAATATCACGCGAGTAAACAAGAATTAGTGAACATTACACGAATATACTATTATAAGATTTTTATTATTCACTCTATGTACAAGTATATATATATCAAAAATCTGTGAAAAAAATAATACTAAGCTAGGTAATGACAGGCACTTTTTTTGTTGGCTGTTTAGTATCGTATTCTCATTGCTTACTAACTGAGACGATTTTTTATTTATTTCAACGAAATCGACCGATTACTTTGAAAGAAAACGATATTTCACATAGAGTCCTTAGTGAAAAATTTAAATCTTAAATCATGAAGAAGAAAAAAAATAGAAAACATACATTTTAATTTTATTTTATATTTTTTTTTGTCGATAATATTTGATAAATTTTCATCCCCTTTCAGGGCTATACTTTATCCCGTGACAATACAGTGTGTCTGAAATCGAACTCAAATCAAATATTTATTTGTCATGGGCCCTCGCTAAGTTCTTGTCTAAGTGCCCAAACATATCATACTTACTGCGTATTTTTTTCATAACGATTATAAAATATGTACTTATTGCTTTTTATTTTCAACTTATATAAAAATGTATCAAATGCTCACATAGAGTCCTTAGTGAAAAATTTAAATCTTAAATCATGAAGAAGAAAAAAAATAGAAAACATACATTTTAATTTTATTTTATATTTTTTTTTTGTCGATAATATTTGATAAATTTTCATCCCCTTTCAGGGCTATACTTTATCCCGTGACAATACAGTGTGTCTGAAATCGAACTCAAATCAAATATTTATTTGTCATGGGCCCTCGCTAAGTTCTTGTCTAAGTGCCCAAACATATCATACTTACTGCGTATTTTTTTCATAACGATTATAAAATATGTACTTATTGCTTTTTATTTTCAACTTATATAAAAATGTATCAAATGCTCACATAGAGTCCTTAGTGAAAAATTTAAATCTTAAATCATGAAGAAGAAAAAAAATAGAAAACATACATTTTAATTTTATTTTATATTTTTTTTTTGTCGATAATATTTGATAAATTTTCATCCCCTTTCAGGGCTATACTTTATCCCGTGACAATACAGTGTGTCTGAAATCGAACTCAAATCAAATATTTATTTGTCATGGGCCCTCGCTAAGTTCTTGTCTAAGTGCCCAAACATATCATACTTACTGCGTATTTTTTTCATAACGATTATAAAATATGTACTTATTGCTTTTTATTTTCAACTTATATAAAAATGTATCAAATGCATGCACTGAATGAAATTGACACAATTTAGTCTTTTTGCATGGCTTCTTGAAACGAAGGTATTATTTCTTATATCCGAGTTCTGGTCCTCAAAAAAAAGAGGACAAGCGTCATCGACACGATAAGAAGATTTATTACATACGCGACTTCACCACCTAGAGCTACCTCGGATATTGACTTGTTTCTAACGGGTGTTAATATTATTGAAGTCCGCAAAGACTGAAATCGAGTAGGTCAGGTAAACTACAATTTCTTTGAACACACTGGCACAGCGGAAAAATAGGACTTATAATTTCTGTGATTCTGCTATAGTAATTCGACTTACTGATCCGACTGACAAGCTCGATGCACATTGGATTACAGCAAGCCGCACTGTAAAGCAACACTTTAATAAAAATGTTATTGTATATGTACGACTATAATTATGTTCGCCCACTACATACTGATTGCGCTGATCGCTCAATAAAATATGCAATTATTTATATTGTAAAACAACGCACATACACAAAAATATGGTAAAATTAGGAATAAATTATACACCTGTTCGTTTTTTGGACTATCTAAGCTAAAAGTCATCGACACCAGGCGCAAACTTAACTCAACCGGGCTGTAGATACATACATTTATTAAAAAAAAAAGAAACTTCGTTCCAAAATGTACAACGAACAAACATGAAAGTTTCATAAAAACCTGATTGATATGCACGCTTCGGTCTGTTCAATTGAACCTCGACCTCATGAATAGAACTACACTACTGGAAAACTATACTAGATACACTTATAACAATATCTCAGTATCCGATACTACTATATGAATTATGTAACTACTAACTAGGTACACGTATTGATTTAAGCTGTTGTATTGTGGGCCAATTGTGCTGACCCTCTTCCACGGTATAAATAAAAGTACTCTAAACAAGATAGAAAATTTTAAAACCCATATAATTTTAATTTACACAAGTTTTGATAACAAGTATTTTTATCCCATCACAGTATAAGTAATAGTACTATGTACAGTACGGCCACTCCACTCTCGTATCGACCTCACCTCGCCTCTGAGACGAACCTGGAACAGTTCGTATGGCGCCACACGCACACATGCTCATTCTCGGTCTATACAGACGTCACTGTTTATGTAATAGCGAACGACGAGACATTTGTATGGAGTGGCCGGCGTGTAATACCACTAAGATGAGAACACTCGATACCTTAGACATGTTTTGGTAACACTTTTAAATAGCAGCTCCACATAAGGTCGATCATATCAAATCACTACTTACATTACGATAAATTAATTACATCCAGGAAATATTATTCCCATTTGACTTAACTATAATTAATAACCAGAAAGATCAGACCTCAAATACATTACTTAATAGTAATTACCCACCCAATATTTTTGACGAGCTCGGTGGTCGAATGGTTAACAATGACCACTTTCACTCCGAGTTTGCGGGATCGATCCCCGCACAAGACAAATATTTGTGTGCATGAACATGTCTGTTTGTCTTGGTCTGGGTGTCTTCTATGTATTATAAGAAGGTATTTACATAGAGTGTACTTAAGTATAATATCAGTTACCAAGTCATGGTACTAACCCATAGTACAAGTTTTGCTTAGTTTGGGACTAGATGACCGCGTGTAATTTGTCCAGGAATTTATTTATTTAATATGCAACGCATAAATACCAAGAAACAAAACTATGCAAGCATTTAACCTAGACACAAGCGCACTATAAAATGGTCGAACTAAAAATCGCAAGTAGGAAATCCCGCCGGTTATTCTGATCCATACGTGACATGTTTAATATTGAACAGCTTCATTAACGAGCTATATTAAGCAGTAAATCAATAGAGACGCTGTTCGAGTTCGACCTAACAACATTTTCGTAGAACAATAAAGCAATTTGCATGTGAACGATAATTTAATTCGCGTGCAGGCTTGCCGATACGCCGCTCTGTGATTTACGATACGTAACACAAACAAGAGGTGATGGCATATGGCTGTAAGTACATAGGACGTACAACTACATAAACCGCTTGGTGTATGTAGGTTTTGATGCCAGATCAATTCGGCTTCTTTATTGTTGCATATTTGAATGAATGTATGAAACATTTATTGGTATCTCCAGCACACACATAATTAGTTCTTTCCAGTCTTATAATAAATTAGGTACTTATAAACTTAAGTGTAAAAAAAATCATAATTATATGTGCAGTAATACAAAATAACCACTTGCCACCCCAAATAAGAGACAGCCCATCCGTCAATAGTTTCAAAAAAAGATTGCAAGAACACTATTTGTCCCAGTTGTGAATGTCTATGCAAGTATGGTAAAATTATGCAACTTATAATTTATATTTGTTTTTCTTTATGTTTTGTTAAGTAGATTTATGTTATGTCTATTGCAATAGTTATATATAAAAGAGTAATAACTCTTTAACGAGTTGAAATATGATAATTGTATTGTTTTTTTAGTTCTTCTTCTTTTTTATTTTTCTTTATTAATAGTACGCACATAGTGTAATAGCCGTCAAGTGACTCTTTTTCTGACTGCCTATAAAGTCGGCTGGAAGAGATCTCTTGTAGAGATAAGCTCACCTTTGTACACTTATGTAATAACTATATTATACTAATTTATGTGCAATAAAGAATATAATAAATAACTCTGCTACAGCCAGTGATTAGCCGCACCACTAGTAAATATGAGCGAGTAAAATTGTAAGTATTTCGAGGTTGTTTCTGCTTTGCATATTTTGTCAGCGACGAGCCCGGTTGTTGAATGACTACCAATGGCAAATACGCGTCGCAGGTTCGATCCCCGTAAAAGTCAAACATTTGTTTGAGATGGGTACTTGTCTTAGACTCTATGTTTTCTATGTTAGCTACTGCTCGTGGCTTCATTCCGCGTAAACACAGTACCAGGACAAAAAGTATTCTAGGTGTTGATCCATCCATATCATTATATGCAAACAAGTATACATTTAAAAAATTGTAACCCAGACCATGGGCCCCCCTACCGCCGCCGAAGCTGAATCCGATTACCATTGAATATTTTGATTCGAAAAATAGATCTTACTTTTTTGTTATTGGCAAACATCTTCAGCTTAGTCTGTACAGCTCCAGGATTTCTACTAGTTAAGCTTAACACAAGTATCATAAAATCTAAGCTGAGTTTGATTATCGTAATCAAAAAATCCGATGGTAATCGACTTCAGCTTCGGCGGTAGCCCTCCTGTTTATTGAAATCATTAGAATGAGCTTTTTACAGAAGTTATTTAGTTGAATAATATTTTAACATAATATAACACAACAAATTTATAAAACTTCCAAGTTCTAGTTCGCCAAAACTGTAGTCTTGGCGTATGGCGCGATTCTCACACACTTCCACGGCTACCATAGGAGGGTTCTATAATACTAATCATATAATATTAATTAAACTATACGAATGCAAGCCCTGCAGCTGCTGTAATATTGCAGTAGAAATGGTTCTAATTTTAGTTAATCTTAATACCTTACATGGCGAGAAGCCATATACGGACAACTCCGAATTAAAATTGTTTCTACCCTACTTAATGGATCTTAACTCTGCAGAATTTTTAATTTATACATTATCGTGATAAAAACACGCCAAGTGCAGTCGTATTTACGTTATTAGTGCTATCTACCATCGGCATAATTAAATAGGTCTAACAAAAACCTACACCGTATGAGGATTAAAAGCAATTAGACGGTATCTATACTGTCTGTTATCTGCCTACTTGATTTTTTCACGCACCTGCCTACCTATTATGTATATTCATATGGCTGATAAAAATTTTACACTAAGTTAGCATGGCACATATCTATATATATAAAAGAGTAAATCACTCACTCATCACGAAATCTCAGAAACTACAAGTGCTAGGAGTCTCAAACTTTGGAAGGGGGTTCCTTTTAGGACGTAGGTGCTCACTAAGACGGGAATTTGGAAAATTCAACCCCTAAAGGGGTGAAACGGGGGTCCAAAGTTTGTATGGGGAACCAAGATTAGTTGGACTATTTTATACGAAACTTCACATGAGCACTTCTGTAGATAAATGAGTAAACACGTGTTTCAGGATTTTTCAAAATTCAACCCCTAAAGGGGTGAAATGAGGTGCAAACGTCTGAAAATCGTTATGGGTATTGTTTTTATGGTTTATCGGGACGCTGATTCCGAAAACAACAGCTATAATCTAACATAACCGACGTGACACAAGAGCACTCCTGTGGGGGGTGCGATGGGGTTGAAATGTCATAATATCAATATGGGTGTTGATTCTATGGTTTTCTGAGACGTCAATTACGAAAATGGCATCGATTTGAAAACGTTGACCCGAAATTTCCATCTCGGTATAAAAATCCAAGATTTGGAACACCTGATGCAGAACCATAAAGGTTCAGCTAAACTATAGGAAATCTAAAAATGACGCCTTAGCAAAAGTTGTTCAGCCTGATGAGCATTTTTTATTGAGGTATAAAAATCCAATATTTGGAACACCTGATGCAGATCCATAATGGTTCAGCTAAACTATAAGAAATATAAAAATGACGCCTTAGCAAAAGTTGTTCAGCCTGATGAGTATTTTTTGTTGAGGTATAAAATCCAAGATTTAGAACACCTGATGCAGAACTATAATGGTTCCGGTAAACTATAAGAAATATAAAATTGACGCCTTAGCAAAAGTTGTTCAACTTGATCAGCATTTTTTGTTGAGGTATAAAATCCAAGATTTGGAACACCTGATGCAGAACCATAAAGGTTCAGCTAAACTATAAGAAATATAAAAATGACGACTTAGCAAAAGTTGTTCAGCCTGATGAGTATTTTTTGATGAGGTATAAAAATCCAAGATTTGGAACACGTGATGCAGAATCATAATGGTTCAGCTAAACTATAAGAAATATAAAATTGACGGCTTAGCAAAAGTTGTTCAGCCTGATGAGCATTTTTTGTTGAGGTATATAAATCCAAGATTTGGAACACCTGATGGAGAACCATAATGGTTACGGTAAACTATAAGAAATATAAAATTGACGCCTTTGCAAAAGTTGTTCAACTTGATGAGTATTTTTTGTTGGGGTATAAAAATCCTAGATTTGGAACACCTGATGCAGAACCATAATGGTTCAGCTAAACTATAAGAAATATAAAAATGACGCCTTAGCAAAAGTTGTTCAGCCTGATGAGCCTTTTTTGTTGAGGTATAAAAATCCAAGATTTGGAACACCTGATGCAGAACAAAGCTAAATTTATTTGCATAAACAACATGGTGTTTACAATAAATTATAGTTTAAAAAAATAACTAAAAAACACGCCATAATAGCAAATAGAACTAAAAAAGCTACTTAAAAAAACAATAAATAGTTTAACAAAATATTAATTGTATTCTAAAAAAATAACCGCGCAGTGCTACTTTTATTCTTACCTGCTACAAGTTAGACGCAATCGTTTTATTTATTTACAAAGGTAACGTGGTCTATTTAGTCAGTTTATTATAGACGTGTACGCTAAAATTGAAATGGAACGATTGGTATATATTCGCACAAACCAGAAGAATGCGTGCATTTGCGGGACGCTGTGTAGCAAGATTTTGTGATGCAAAGTCTTTTAAACAACGAGGGGAAACTGTGTTTTAGATGCTTCAGGAGGGACTGGAAAAACATACCTGACGAGAGCAATCCTCGCTGAAATCAGGCGCCAAAATAATATCTCACAGCAACATCGCCAGGTATTGCAGCCATATATTACTTCTAGGCGGAAGGACGCAAATACAATGTTCAATATTATACTCGATTTATACAGAACGGAAACACCGACATGCTTTGTGACACGAAACTGTGACAAAGCGAAAATGTTTCAGGATTGCTGTCTAATCGTTTCAGATGAATGCGAAAAAAAAACAATAAGGCAGTAGAAGCTATAGATTGAACTTTACGTGCCCAAGAGTTTTCAAAAATATTATTAAAATTTGGGGAAGATCTCCTTCCTGAAGTAAATCAATGTTTAGCAGCGAAATATGTATAATTGAAGCTGAGATTCTCACTTGGAGTGGTGCCGATGAAACTGTACTGTAACGGCAGACTAGAATAGAATCACTCCGTCTCTGCCCGTGGATATCGTACAAGGCGACTATGGGAATAGTTTTTGTCCCAGAAATTACCTATTATTGTTGTTTATTGTACCTGTAGGGCGGTTCTATGTTCGACTGTATGTATTTTTTTTTAATTCAATGATTTCTCCGTCAATTGTACAGCAATTTTAATAATTCTTATTCGTTTGAGAGGGTACACTCTCCAGGTGGTCCCATATTAAAATGAATGTTGCTAAGCGCAAAACTCTAGAACGGCTCGACCAATTCTGCTAATTTTTATTTTAATATTTTTGTTAAGGTATAAGGAAGGTTCATGGACATAAAAATTACGAGGAAAAGAAAACAACACTTTCTACCCGTGCGAAGCCGGGGCGGGCAGCTAGTATTCTTATATTAGTATTAGAACAAAAATGTTTTTTTTTTTTTATATGAATTTTCACCTTTTTCATTTCTTCTTTTATAGTCTTTTTGTATTTCTTTTCAACCATTAAATATTTTTTCTTTCTTTTGAAGTTCGAATGTAAAAACATGTTCAAAAAATTGTGGCGTACAGAGTACCACAGAACCTTACTAAATGCAATAAGACTCCGTTTAAATATTGATATGGACTGTATTATCTTTTCTTCGTACAGGGTTCTCCCAAAACACGCGCACATCATACGCATCATTTCAGGTCTACATTGAATTGAACATTATACAAATTTACAAAACTGACTCACTATACCTACACTAGATAATGGAGATGAACATTCTTATTACAAATTCATAACGTATTCGATTAAATTCACAAACTAAACTTTATCGAAAAAGAAACGTAATCATACTTATTTTTGTTGTAAATTTCCAAACAAACTAAAAATGGCACTAAAACAAATACTTTAGAAAAGACGCATATAAAAAAACTAAACTTGGAAACAAGAAAGTTCTGTACGGCTACCTTGCAGACCTAGTTCGAAGCCTAGTGCTATAGGCGGCCGGACCGGCCGGGCAGCCCGGCGGCGGCGGCAGCGAGCCGGTTGCCGGCAACGACCTCGGGGGACATGCACCCATACCCTTATCGCATTAGAAATCAAGATCAAACTCGGCCCGTAACTGGAATGGCGAAGTTAATGTGCGAGCCTAAATATAAAGCGAGCTATCTACATCTGTAGCGGTACACGAGTCTCACTCGCCGACGTTCCCAGATGACACTATGACACTTGCGATATCAATGTAATACTTTTTAAAATCTGTATTAAAGAATGGTCAATGCACGGCACAAACGTTGCTGGTCGTGGAAAGTGAATTTTTTTATGGTAGTACCTGGTGGCATAGTTTCTTATCATTATCACAACCGTTGCGATCATAGCCTATTTGGGGTGTAAGTGGTTCATCAACATCTTTGAACCAAAGCCAACCTCACCTGCACGTGGTGCACCCTGCTGACAAACGAACGAGGCTCTGGCGAAAAGAGAGGTAGGGCATAGCGTATTTTTTAAGCTGCCCGACTGGGGAAGTACCTCCATCTCACAGAATACCGCAGCCAAATAACAATTCCCTTAAGGGTTGTTGTGTTCCTGCGAGTGAGTGAGGTCACCAGAAAGGAAGGAAGGAGATACTGCATTGACAGCAGGGGTGGCGGCGCGCGAGCAATATTTTATGTTGCGAGCGTTAATATGGCTACGGTAAACACTTCACATCAGGCGGGCCGTATTGGCAGCGGTACACTCGGCCGCTTGTCTGCCACCCGACGTAGTATAAAAAAAATCATAGTGGTACCTGGTGGCATAGTTTCTTATCATTATCATAACCGTTCCCATCATATCCTAATATGGGGCCGGGGGCATAATCTTATATCTAATACATATAAATAATCTTTATTATATATTATGTTTGTTACATATCCTTAACATCTGGACAGACTGGACATAGCTCTTAGAGTCAGAAAGTTGAAGTGGTAGTGGGCTAGCCACATCTGCCGAGTCAGCGACGGCAGATGGGGAAGAAAGTGGAGGTCACATATGGGGCCACGAAGCGAAGGGCGCCCCCTCTTTTAGATGGGCCGACGAAATCAAAACGTATAAAAATACCGTATCACACTCCCAAATTACTTAACAAATATTAATTATTAATGAAACTTAGCATTGCATTTAATTTAGTCCAACTTAAGATATAGGTAGTTGTTAGGGGGTGAAAGTTTGTATTTAAATATTCCACACGGACGAAATCGCGGGCGACCGCTAGTAAAAATATAAGTTAAAATGCCTTTAGTATTAGGAACCTACACTATATAACTAATAAGTCAAATCATTCAGAAGTTACAGTAGAATAAAACAAAAGGTACAGTGAAAAAAAAAACACAGAAAAATCACTTAACTACATTCACTTTGAAAATATTACACTCATTCTTTTGGATAGTAGTGTAGGGCTAGTAGAGGCATGGCTGAGCACTTTCATTTTATTATGGGATATTTCGGTAGAACGGTGAATTACGAATTTTGCGTGGGTGAAATTCGCCGGCAAAAGTATACAAGTATTTCAATAAACATCCGTGAAAACTGCTGCTGGTTGCGTTTCCGAATTAAAAGCATAACGAATGAATGACGATCACATTTACATTAAAAAGTCGCTTACGAAGTATCGACTAGTTGATAATCGTAGTAAGCATAGATTTTTGTGCGACGCACAGAAATGCCGCGAGGTTTGTGCGTGTATCCGAATTAAGGTTGCCACCTTTTTTTGCAGTTAACGTACATTGGTTAAGAAAAGAAAGGGCACAGTATCAAATAAACTACGATTTATTTTTCTATATTGAGATTAAAGTAAATAAGTAATTAATTTTTTATCGAATTTAAATATGATCCCTTTTTTTTCATCTCACTATACGACTAAACTTTTGAAAATCTCAAAAAAAAAAAAACATGCGAAATAAAGTATTTTCGTACTTTATTATTCCCATAAAGTATAGAGTACAATTATCTGAAATAACGTCCAATACTTTATTATAAAGTACGGGTGGCAACCCTAATCCGAATAGACTCTCAATACCATCTCGAATTTAGTCGATGCAAATTCAATCAAGGACATTCACGAAGGCCGTGAGACACTTTGTAAACGTGTCAATCATTTTGAATGGTGACCGAGGCATACAGTATGAGATTAAATTCATATCAAAACAGTGACGCAAACAAGTGGGGCGTAAGTCGCTCACCATCATTAGGGTTCCGTACCGAAAAGATCACCAGAAAGAAGGGGAGGAATATAGGCTGGCAACGGATAGGCGAGCCCTTGGTGTTGCTGATCTCCATGGGCGGTGGTGATTGCTTTCCATCAAGTTTGACGAGCTCGGTGGCGTAGCGGTCAATGACGCGGCTTCCACACCAAGGCTCGTGAGTTCGATTCCCACATATGACAAACATTTGTGTGCATGAACATGTCTGTTTGTCTTAGTCTGGGTGTTTTCTATGTATCGTAAGTATGTATTTACAAAAAAAATGTATTTACGTTTATGTTTATCAGTTGTCTAGTACCCATAACACAAGCTTCGCTTACTTTGGGGCTAGATGGCGCTGTGCAAATTGTCCAGAAATATTTATTTATTTATTTATAAAGTGACCCACATGCTCGTTTGCCCCCATTTCTTAATAAAAAAAAGCTCAACTAAGAAAGCACTTCCACCGTATTGTAAAGAAATAACTATCCCCGGTAGAAATGTTATGTTACAACGAGTGAGTGAAACCAATATGAAGCTACTGAGGAGATGCGTTGGCAACGGAAAAGCAACGTATCAAAATTACTTGTATTGCAAGTAATACGCTAACTACTTCATATCTGTGTGTTTGCCACGCAGAAAATATAAAAAAAATATTGAGCCTCGACCTATCGGTCGGCATCGACCTTGACTGTATTGATTAGTGGAATTTTGGGCTTATGTGTGGAAATCGCAACTTTTTTATATAATGTCGCGTGCCAAATAAGCCTATAGGCCGCTTAATGTGCATCCGCTTGCAATACAAGGAATATTAATCGCGCGTTGGCACCACTGACGCTAATGTAACATCTGCCCACGCCTGGTAACTCACTCCCACAAAAACAATAATCTTCAAAAGTGACAATATCTTTAGAGACAAAGTCATCCTTACCTGCACCACGTGTAGGTAAGGATGACTTTGTCTCTAAAGATGATGGTGAGTTACATTGTTTAACGAAAGTTTATTTGTGAAAAAAACCATAGCCGTCAAGGCGAAATAAAATGAACAAACTAGTGGGTCATTCGTTTGTTTGCTACCTTGGTATACAAAAACCCATACTTAGTAATTAACTGGGCGTGAGCCGTGAACCGATACCTCGCAATTATTTTCCGAAAAAAAAAATCGATACCTCATTGTATCCTGTGATTTGATACAGGATATTTCTGTTGCCACTTCATCCATCCCAAAATTCACACATAAAAAGGCTGTAATGCCAAAAAGAGTTGAGCAGAAATTTTCTGCTCAACTCGATTTGGCATAACATCATATGAAAAGTTTGAAAGCAGCTGCCAAATATTCACTGTTTATTTAAACCACGCAAACTTGCAACACTATTCGTCAGAAGCAATGCATATCGCATGTTTTCAAAACGTTGTTCTGGCAAAGAACGCGATACGCGGAAGCGAACAAGCGCAGTTTACAAACTCCCAGTACCATATTTAATGGCTGTTACTGGAACCCAGAGAAATGAAATGTTGATTGAGTGCCAGAGGCATCCCAATACCTACATGTTTCCATTTTAACTGAAGGTCATATTATGTCTCCTGGAAGTCGTAGAATGTATAGGAAAAGAAGGAATAAATCCTAGAACTACTTGCACGCGCAACTATGCACGCGTGTATACCAGTATCCCGCAAGAATTTTCAAAAATCCTTTCTCAGCAATTCATCATCATTAGCAAGTCATAATAGCTACCTGTAAGCCAAATTTCAACCCGATCCATCCAACTGTTCGTTGACTGATCAATAACCGTTGCCTTTTATAGATACAGAACAGACGATTTCTGTTTAAAACTAGTCTAGTAGAAAAATATAAAATCATTCTTAAGAGAATGATTTTATTAACCAGAAAAGTTAAAAAAATAATCTTAAAAAAGTTAAGAATCTTAAACCTCAAGAAAGTGGGACCTCTTGAGTCCAAATCATAATTCCGAGAATGTTTCTACGATTGTAAAAATTCCTAATATGTAGTCGTTTTGTCGATGATCACTTCAACGAGCATTCAAGACAAAACGAATGCACGTTGAAATGATCATCGGCGAAACGACTATTAGGAATTTTTACAATCGTAGAAACACTCGGAATTATGATTTGGACTCGGACCTCTCATTTTTGTGAGAACAATTGGTTTTCTATTAATAATAGTTCTGCAGATAGTACAAAGGACCATTCAAAAAGGGCAAGCTACATAAAACCGTTTAAAATGGGTATTTCTGACGATCCGCGGCGGGTAGACAAAAAAGGCTACGTAATTAATTGAAAATTTTCGTGAATTTATAGTTGTATAGTTTAGGAGAACTGTTAAACTACAATGACGAGTTGTCGGCAAAAAAAACTATTTTAAAGAGTTGAAACCTATTTGATCCGTCTGTATACAGAACATGGTATTGGTCGTGCTACCATATCCCCATCTATTCTATCTATTTGGATGTTTTCATCAACGATCAAAACAGGCTTCGACCAATGGTATAAATGAGTTCGACTACCTTTTACTCTAGAATAGATATTAGTCTATACACTATTTAGTCTATACACGAGGGAGGGGCAACTTATACCCATACACAAATTATACCCATTGGTATGAAACATAGTTTAAAACCTATCCATGAGACAGACAAGGATATTGGCCCATTTAAACGATGCCTGGTCGTTGAGACAATCTACTTAGCCAGTCGAATCGAACATTGTGAGTATTGGATGGAACCGAGTGAATGGAGAGCAGCAATGGAGAGAGATTCATGTTCAGTAACTTCTGTACCAATTACCAAAGACAATCCTTTCATAATAGAACGGCTTCAAATTTATGGGCTTATTGTCTTGGCTAAGTGGATTACCTTAAAGATTTGCCTTGTGTAAACGGTCTATCTATTGTATTATCTCAGAATATCTCTATTGTTAGTGGTGTTTAACCAGGAGCGGTCTGATCTGAGTAACTGGAATTTTTAAGTGCCAAATGAAGACAAATACAATAGACATCTGCATATTGATGTGCGGGAATCGAACCCGCGACCTCGGAGTCAAAGTGGCCATTGCTAACCATTCGACTCGCTCGTTTACAATGTATCAAGTTGAGCGGTTACACTATAATTGATCGTCATTTTATTTCGTAAACAATAACCTTTTGAGGTTTACTAAGCACAGGGGAATCTCCTATAACTTGAAACTCGTTAAGTCGAAAAAAATGCTGTTCCTTTCCGCTGAACCCGTAAATACGCGGTATCTCGAATTATGTAGACTTTGTAACTCGACCAAAATGTTATTCCCCTACGAAGTATTGGTAATAGGTACGTATTTATACGCAATAACTCGAATTTCAAAAGGAGTACTCCTTAAGCGTAGTTAGTAAAATAATGACGTCTTACTTAGAATTCCTCGAAATAATAACAATAAAATCCAAAATGATAATGAATGTTTCATATAGGTTCGGGATTGGGGCTTCTAATCTAGTTTTGTTTTATTTTGTCTGGTTTTGTTTTGTACACGTGCAATGAATTAATATAGTCATTAAACTTACTAAATTACACAGCTGTGTGTAAAGATTAAGTTTGTTCCTTGTCGACACAGGACACGATAGCTTCAATTGTTATTCAAATTTCATCAGTTAAATCATCATACACATACATAAGTTAAGTCAAAAACACGTTATTTCGATTTTTTTTTTTTGCATTTCCCGTGACATTCGTGTTATAGAGATAGATATTTATGTTTGTAATATTATGTTTATTAATAATCTGTGAACATACCTGTCTAAGCAGCTGTTCTTTTGTAAATGTCCTCAAAATCGGCTGAAATTTGACTGGTATGAAAATTCACCAAATATTACAAACTTCGCACTGGAATCAAACTTAGTCATTGCAAACAAGGTAGGTATTTTACAAATTATAATTCACAATCCAATTAATACTAGAAATAAAAACCGGACAAGTGCGAGTCGGACTCGCCCACCGAGGGTTCCGTACGTAGTATGAATATTAAATTTGATATTTTTCATTATAAATAAGGAATAATGCGTCGAAAAAAATAAATAAAATATATTTTGCAATGTGTACATCAATCCCTTTCATATGATACCCCATTTGAACTAGTAGTTTCAATTTGAAATTTCGACACCCTATAAAAAATATAGACCCCCTATTTTTTAAGATCTATTTACAAATGTATAGTTTTGAGATTTATTCCTGTACTTGTAGTCTATAACGATGTTACTTGCCAAATTTCATAGTTCTAGGTCAAAGGGAAGTACCCTATAGGTTTTGATTCCCTTGAGAATGTCGAAATATGCGTTTTTTGCTGAATAAACGGCCGTAACTTTTTTTTACGTAAACTTAGCAGTTTGATTATTTTACTACTTCATGGGACCGTAGACCTGAGTATACAGTTCAAATTTCAGCTTGATACCTCCACGCGTTGTCGATGTAGAAATTCTTGACAGACAGACAGACAGACGGACAACAAAGTGATCTTATAAGGGTTTCGTTTTTCCTTTTGAGGTACGGAACCCTAAAAACAGTAAAACGTCTTCTACTTCTGTGGTCGCTCTGTAATTACTACTTAATTACAGACACAGAGAAATACGTAAAAGAAGATAGTTTCAGAGACTTGTCCCAAAATTTATGATTTTTTCTAACATATAAATTACTGATATTTTAAATAGTGGACAAGGACCACTCGCTTTTACATTTTGGTACAAATTAAAGTTATCTTATCATTTCTATTAAAGAGCAAAATTAATCATTTATACTTATAAATTTTTAGTCGCGCAATCCCTGCATTTTACGCATACGATACGCATTGGATATGTCTATCGAAAACTATAGAGTGCGCGAGAAGTGCTATGATCTACGCATTTATTTAAAAACTCAGGATATTCCGGTCCCTAGTTAAAAATCGCCCGGTCGACAAACTGCAGCCAGCGAGCCATATGGGGTCAGATCAGTATAGAATTCCGCGCGGCAGGCGGAATATTCACGGAAATAGAAAAAAAAATATTTTTACATACAAGGGACATTATATACAAACTTGAAACAGCAGATGTACTGATTTCATAGATGTATTACAATGTTATAACAACAGTTACTCAATTATCAACACCCAATTCATCTTTAGAAAGTATTATATAATTGACCTGCATAATTTGACGAGCCTGGTGGTGCAATGGTTAGCAATGGACACTTTGACTCCGAGGTGGCGGATTCAATTCGATTCCTGCACAAGACAAACATTTGTGTGTATGAACATGTCTGTTTGTCCTGGTCTGGGTGTTTTCTATGTATTATAAGTATGTATTTACAAAAAAAAAATAAGTACATTTATCAGTTGTCTAATACCCACAGCTTTGCGCTTAATTTGGGACTAGATGGTGCTGTGTAAATTGTCAAGAAATATTTATTTATTGTATTTATTCATTTAAATGAACCACGGTATGCAGCTTTCATACATTAATAAAAAAGAATGGTTGTCTGTAAAGTCGGTTTACTGACGATAGTTGAACGTGACAACGTCATAAGAAAATACTGATGGAATGTTTGCATTTTTCAAAAGAAAATTTTAATGGAACGCCTCAGAGCGAGGTAACGCCGCATACGTCATGTTTCTCGTGCGTGCAGCCGGCTCCATCGAATTATAAGACGTTGTCACGTCAAAAAAGTTTAACAACCACTGAGCTAGACCATAAACTCGCTCTCAATGTGTCTAACAGGTGCCCCATGTAGCCCCAACATTGAGTGACATTAGCACCTAATAAAGAGCTCTCACAAAGGCTTCCCCACTTCAAAGCACACTCTAACATGTTTATTTGACGTTTAACAAGCGTTTAACACATTAATATTCCTAGAGGGCCACATAGAGGTCAAATGACCCATAACTAAACCAGCAGTCGTTGGAAAATGTGGCGATTTACATTATTCTTGGAAATTCCTTTCTATTAAGGTGTACCGTGCTCATTATACGTCTATTTAGGATTCAACGAATGTAACGTTTCTCAGTACTGTGAGAGAAGACAAACAAAACGCGAGGAAAATTATTGTATTTGGTAATAGAATTTTAAAGGTACACAGGTTTTGAACTAAATCGGTAATCCAAAAAGTCATTTTGGCCACCAAGTCTCATAACTAGCTTAGAGCACGTGACTTCGGACGCGTGTATCCCGGTATCCGAGAATTCTCAAAAATCTTTGAAAATTGTTGTGTTCCTGCGAGTGAGTGAGATCACCAAAAAGAAAGGAAGGAGTATAGGCAACGGATCGGCGATCCTTTTGATTTTGCTGATCTCCATGGGCGGTGGTGATTGCTTTCCATCGGGTAACCCACATGCTCGCTCCCCCCCCCCCCCCCCCCCATATCATAAAAGAAAACATTTCTTAGAGGAAGCCCACGTCATATTAGCTACTTGTATCCCAAATTACAACCTAATTTTTCTGCCCGTGGTTTAAGCTGTGCGTTATAGAAACAAAAAAAAAAGATTCGGATGTAATCACAAGACGAATTTAAATCAACGTTGTCTGATCAAATCCCTACTTCACTACATAGTATAAAACAAAGTCGCTTTCTCTGTCCCTATGTCCCTTTGTATGCTTAAATCTTTGAAACTACGCAACGGATTATGATGCGGCTTTTTTAATAGATAGAGTGATTCAACTGGAAAGTTTATATGTATAATATATGCATAACATAGTAGAAAAACACTGATAATTTAGAGGTTTCTAATGTGATGTCGTAAATAAACACATTTTTTTGCTCTTTCATTGCAAACGCTGGCTGAACCCAACGAGATAGATCAAAATAATGTAGTACAGTATTGTTCACCTTAAAATGGTCTACAAAAAAGTTCGCGATGGTATGATGAGCCGGCGGCGTGTGCCTATAACTGGGGAAGGACTGGATAGGACAAAGCGCAAAGACCTTCTGTAGTACATTTAGTATCAGCATTGCACCCGTGCGAAGCCGGGGCGGGTCGCTAGTAATATTATAAATGTGAATGTGAGTGTGTTTGTTACGCTATCACTCTGAAAGTACTCAACCGATCATTATGAAACTTTGTACACATATTTTCAAAGGTATTAGGAAGGACATAGGATACTTTTTGTTAAAAAAAAGCCAGTCAAGTGCGAGTCGGACTCGCGCAACGAGGGTTCCGTAAAATGTGCAGCTACATTCACCGAATTTTTTTTTATCAAATAACTACAATTTTACGGTTATCGGATTTTTTTCCTTTACTTGTGTTACATGACATTGCTTCTTGCCAAATGTCATGATGCTAGATCAACGGGAAGTACCCTATATAGTCTAAAATCCTGGATTAGAAAAATATACCCTCATCTGTTAATTGGATGAAATAATGTTTTATAGGCTGATTTCAATGTAATGAATTTATATAAACAACCTCTGGCTCTGCCACCATAGGTCTGCTACAATTATTAGTAATTAATTAATTAACAGTCAATTTATTTATAATTTTTAGCTTCACATGTTAATTACATGAATCCAGCAGAAAATTTTAATATTTTATATTATAAACCTCGTTGTAGTAGGCAGCCATCTCTATGACATCTATACTTACCTGCAGCCAGGTGAGTATAGGTAGATAAATCTAACTTACCCTTTATATGTTAAATAAAAAATTTAAGTGCTATATTAAATCGCGTCGAATTCTTAACACATTAATCCTTGGCTGCCATGTAAAAAGTTGATACAGCCAAAGATAAATAATAAAACTATTAATTGTAGCAGACCTATGGTGGCAGAGGTTGTTTATATAAATTCATTACATTGAAATCAGCCTATAAAACATTATTTCATCCAATTAACAGATGAGGGTATATTTTTCTAATCCCGGATCTTAGACTAATAGGTTTTGATTCCCTTTGCGTAAGTCAAAATATGCGATATAAATGGAACATAAACGGCCGTATCTTTTGATTGCGTTGATTTAGATGATTGATTTTTCACTGCTTTAAGAAATTGCAGACCTGAGTATGTGATATTAATTTCAACTTGATACCTCCACGCGTTCCTAAGAAAAGGGTCTTGACAGTTGGACGGACATCGAAGTGATCCTATAAGGGTTCCGTTTTTTTTCCTTTGGAGGTACGGAACCCTAAACAAAAGTAAACGCGGGCGAGGCCGCGGGTGGAAGCTTATTTAATATATGGCAATGTCAATTACAAATTAAATGCGTGGGTCGCGCCAATATTTTCATAGCGATTATAATATAGTAGACTTTTGTTTACATGTTAGTACAAAATGTCAACTATGGTATTCATTGCACTACCTGACTACCCAATTCATTTAAACTTCACAACTCAGCATTGTATTATAAAGACTTCAAGCGTTCACCCTACACGACAAGGGATGAAAGAACAAAAAAATGATGTTTACAAAGGGAACGAGTCAGCCAGACCCGACTGACAAAAAAAAGGCAAACGTGTGCCATTTTGCAGCAAATGGCACTAGTTTTTATAAAAACGAAGAATTTTAAGAATGACGACAACCTACGTAAAATGTGGATAAATAACGTAATTGAACAGTTCTTTGGAATCGATTACCTAAGTCAACAAAGGCCTGCACACTGGCGCAGCGGCGAGCTCAAGCGGCCGGCTCACTAATAAGTATTATGATTAAAAATTGTAACAAAACAACAATTTACATAAAACATGTTATTTTTTTTATTAGCTTTATATGTTAAATCTATGCGACGCCAGTTTTCTGAACTGAAACGTTCAATCTCCTTTTTATTAAAATTAAAAAAATATACAAACAATACCCGATGGTATTGTTTGTCTATATTTTTTTTCAATACTGAGCATAGAAAGTGCATTTTAGCGATCCCAAGACATGGCCGCCAGCGAATTTTGTCAAACATCGTCGGCTGCTCTCGGTAATCTTCGGTTCGTCCATGCGGCGCACGAGAACAGGAGCCAATACTCGGTACATTTCTATGAACCATCTTTTGTTTCACGCGTCAGGCATATTAGCTCGTCGCCGATACAAGTTATATTAGCAGCCGAGGTTTTTTGTTTACAGGGAAAAGAAGTGTTAATAGTTTAGCAAAGAGCTTAAATTGTTTCGTCATTATGAAATATTTTATTTGTTATATGTTTTTGTATGTTTAAAAAATAAATAGGTATTAATATGGTAATTTAAAAATAAAGATGAAATAATATTATGTAATTTTTTGAATTGGTGGTTCAGCCGAACGAGCGCATTTAAGGTACAGCCGCCACTGTTTACTATAGACACTGTACTAAGCGGCCCGAAATTATACACCCGAGAAATGACCCAATTTCAACAGAAAGTTAGCACTGGCGTTAGCCATAAATCATGGAGGATCAGGATTGTTTTCGACCTCACCTCCCCTCTGTGACGGATCTGAAACATTTTGTATGGCGCCGCTCGCACAGCGCTCATTCATGCTCTGCACAGACATCATTGTTAAGGTAGTAGAACGACACGACATTGTGCTCACGCCATAGATTACTTAATAGTTCCCACATCTCTGTAAAGGCGACATATTTTTTTTATATCCGCATTTTTTTTGTGGAACGGGGGCCCTCTACACATAACCACCACTGTGTCTCCTGTGCAGGGTTAACTTAACATCGCCGACCAGCAAAACAGGCAAGAACAATGAAGTCCACTGCAGTCCGGGGGTTCATATCCGATAGTAATTTGTTCTTCGAATTTACCATTTTGTCTCTTTGATACCTGCCTAGAGCGATCGCTCGACTTTGCTCTACCCTAGACACGGCGCAGACTAAAATTTATTATCAAAACAATGTATTCAGAGTATTATCTTAAACTGTAGCTACCTGAAATAATTAAATCAAAAACACAAAAAAAGCTAGATGATCAGAATCACAGAACATAACAGAATGCCGACTACGTGTAGAATATTATAGCACTTACCTTATAACATTAGTAGCATCCGAAACCTGCATCGGCGGCGGAGGAGGCGGAGGTGGCGGCGGCGGAGGTGGTGGCAAAACAGCTGCAGGCGGCGGAGGGGGTACAGGGGGAGCGTCAGGCACGTCTGGCAACGGCGCCGCCGGCAACTCCACGTTTGGCAACTCCTTCAGATCCGGCAGTTCCGGTAACTCCGACTCCGGCAGAGAGACAGGTGACGTCACTACTGATGGAGCAATGGAGCCTCCTGTTGCCATCGAGAACTGAACGTCTCCCGCTATACCCGGCAGGTGGGGTAGATCGAGCGGCATCTCCATCTCGGGTACCTGTTGTGGAAGGGAATTCTTTAACTTCGCAGAATATTTTAACAACAAGAAGAAAGAATCCACATCGCACGAGTGAAACTTTCAGTGCTCCAAGCATCCACAGGTTATGGTAAGGGGGTTAATATCAGGCAGATAATACTCATATGCTTCTTTTCCACCTTAATGCTTCTCGTATACTTGTTTAAATAAAGGAAGTTCAAATTCTTTTTGGTGGTAGAGAAAGGGTGCATGTAAGTTTCATTTGGATCGCGGGTTTACTCTGAAATATTCGAGTGTCAAATGAAAAATTTGTCCCCATCGACAGAATCGGATGAAATCGGCATTTGAATCGGAAGATTCGCCCGAAATTTTAAATTTTCTCTTCGAATCTTTAATCAGATATTATGGTGATATTCGAATTATGGTGATATCTGCCCTAAATAATGAGAAAAAGACAAGCCATTGATAATGATGATGGTGAATTCGATTCGATTATAAACTAGAAAATTATTAAATTCGAAATCAATGAATTAAACTACTATTTAAAGTGGTATTTATTTTGGAAAATATTTTTTGTAGGAACCACACGCACAAATGCTAGATGTGTGGTAGGAACGGACCAAACGGGTAGACTTAGCTGCTGTCGATGTTACATTGATAATGTTAATTAACTTTTCGAGCCCCAAATTATTTATCATTAGCTTGCGCCCGCGACCCCGTGTCCCGTGGGATTTTTTTATAATCCTTTCTTAGCGGATACCTACGTCATAGCTACCTGAATGCCAAATTTCAACCTGATCCGTCCAGTGATTTGAGCCGTACTTTTATTAATCAATCAGTAACTGTTGCCTTTTATAGATACCAAAGAAGTTAAGATTATTTTGTAATTACACCAAAAACTACGGCAACACGTAGTCGAGCAGCGTGATGGTACTCCACCACGCTGCTCTAAACCTCTTCGACTGAAGAGAATGCTGGGATACCCCAGCAGTGGGATGAATAGTGGTTGACGACGACACCCATAACGAGACAAATGACTTTACGTTTTGGGACTTCCGTACGTAGATGTAGTTCTGCCCTATGGTAAGAAATTATGTTCTATTTACAGAGAAAGTCAAAATTAATTATGTAATTCTAAAGTCTTACCATTCCGATACCAGGTGCGTACATGTACTCGTCTGCTTCTCTCTTGAGAATTTCCCGTCTCGTGATAGACGATGGTGCATCTTCCAATAGACTCTTGCTTTGAACGCTGGAGCTGACCTTTGGTACGTAGGCCGGCTTACTCGGGGTACCAAGATACGGACTTTCGTCAGTGTTGAAAATCAACAGTTCCCCAACTGTTTTTACATTATCCATTACAGCACTCAATTCGAAGTCTTTCTTAGCCGCACTCTTTGGTTCAGCGACTTTTACATGATAGAAATGAAGTTTTTCCTGCAAGGAAACCATTTTTAAACTATTTGTTTTCTTGCGGTATTAGTATTGTTGGTTATTAAAAGTATTCATTTCTTAGTATTTTTCATTATTCCACATTACGAAAGACACAAGGCAAACATTTTCTAGGAACATTAAAATCTTCATTTAAATTTGTGACTAACTTCCTTCCGCGACTTCGTATGCGCAGATCTCAATATCCCATGAGCATTTCGTCAAAATCCACTTTATTTACCTATAGGTAATACAATAGTATTTAATGAAAGGGTACTGGAAAATTTTAGTTTCCTAAAGCCAAGGGTTTGAGCTAAGCATTAATGAAATGAGTCAGTAATGCGGAACTTTTTATATATGTATGTACAAAAAAAAGAAGATTGATGAGTACAACATAAAGATAAGCCAATGGCAGCTCCCAAGCGCGTTTCGGACATTCTATTTAATTTACTCACTTCCTGATCGACTTGCACAACATTATTAGTTCATACACCTTAAAAACTTAGCGCAAAATAAACACATATAAAATATATTCTGCAAAACTCACCTGTATGTCCTTGCCGCTGGCTTGGCCCTGATTCTTTCCGCTCAGGGTTACTTTTTTAGGCTCGTGATGATAAGCGTCCCAGTCGAAGACAGACTGATAATGCTTATGGACAATAGATGGTGGATATTTTGCGCTGGAGAATACTTTGATAGCTTTTTGCATCCCCGTTAGTTGTTCCACTTTGGTCCTGGACACGTCGATTCTGTCCTTCAATTTATTTGTCTTATCCAAGTTCTGTTTGATTCTATTCGCGAGGCGAGCGAACACGTCGTCTACGATGCCATTGAGATTATCGAGCGTGTCCGCGATTTGTAGGATAGTCTCCTCGGTGCTTAGATCGCTGGGCACCAGTTTAATTTTGTAAATACCTTCCATTATAAGGTCGTTGTGTGCAGAATGAGAACTGTAACAACATTTTTTATGTTAGGTGCTGACAATTGCTTATCTTAACTGAAATACACGGCGGTATTTAAGAATTTATAGCGCTTCCGCACTGTATCCGAATCCGATCCGTTCTCGGATGTATTCTCTGTATCTTTTGCTTTCTCAAAGTTGTACTTCTGAGAATGGATCGTGATTATGATTGGATTAGCGGAAAATGGATCTCTGAAGTTGCATCATACGTTAACTTTAGAGTTACACTACGTAAAAGATAGAATATATAAGAACCAGAACGGTATACTAGTTTCAAGATATGTATTATGTAATCTTCCTACCGATTTGTAATCCGATTGATCACTGTTCCTAAAGTTTTCATTTATAAAATTTGTAGTACTACCGACGTCCATAACAGTCATGTTTCCAAAAATTGTAATTAATAATATGACTTATGTAAATGTATTTAAACTTCTACAGTTGGATTTCATAACTTTATCGCTAAACATAATTTCAAAAATATTTTTACACATATTCAGAAAGAAAGAATAATTTGTAGTGAAGATTTGTAGACAAATGTAAAGAGAAGTATATTATTATATATGAATGTGATAAAAACTCTAAAAAAGCTCTAAAGTCGCTTCCGCCGCTGTGTTTATGTCAACCATACCGCTCGTCGCTTCGCTCCTCGCTAATCTAAGAGGGTTTATAAGCGACGCTGTTGATAATAAAAACAAATCTAAATAAAAAAGATATGACTTTGAATAATAGTGTAAAAGACGGTTACATTGTGAAAATATAGGAAAACAAATAATAGTATAATAGATGTTTATTGCTACTGGCATTATGAAGTTTAACGATTCAGAATTAGGAACATTAGAAACAGAGTAGTTAGGAAAAGTAATTGTTAGGATGAAAAATGTTAGGAAGGACATTTTCGGAGTTCCAATTATCGGAGTTGAAAATTTAGGTGAACTTTGGCGCACCCATGTAATAACTTTTGATTACATAAGTCGCAAATGTCTCCTCACACAAAACTCTATATAAGAATGCTTACTATGGCCTGTGATGGTAGCATTCGTTATTGAATGAAGCGTAATAAGACGGTACCGTGACGCATTACCTATATACAGACAATGTTCATAAGTGCAGTACCACCTACCTTACCTTTAACTTTGGATAAAATACGCGTTTATCAAATTACAAGAATCGTCAAAATATACCATCGCATCATGGTGTAGGTTCAGTCAGCAAAAGGGGATAAGAAGATAATAAGCCAGGCCGCAAATTAACATCGAAATGTTATTTAAATATCTACATCATATTTTAAAACTGTTTTGAGAAATGTGTTTGGAAATTATAATTTATGTAAAATGTTTAAATTTAAACTAATTAAATTTATTTCGATACCTTTGAAATTTTAATGACATTTGTTAATGTGTTTAGTTAGTTTTATAATTTAATTTTTTTAACTGTTATGCCCTGACAGGGCTCATGTTGTGTCTAATAATTTGTTACAATCCATATTATATTGTAATCCATAGTTCTCGTCCCTACATATTTCCTTTACCAACGTGAGTGATAAGAGACAGGGAAGAAAAAAATTTCGGAAGAGTATAACTTGCTACTATGCACAGCGTTTGTGGCCTATGAGAAGGCCTTTGATATGATCGAGACGTTGCTAGTATTTCACTTATGGCCCCTCTAGCGGTGCCGCAATGATCATAGGTATATAAAAGTCGTCCACATCGTTAACAACTCTTATTCATCCCGCTGCTGGGATACGGGTGTCCTATCAATCGAAAGAGTTTTGAGCGTGGTGGGGTCCACGGTGCTCAACTGCTCAAGTCAGCGCCCCTAATAGTCCGATAATAGGACCAGTGCAAAAGACTCATTCAATTGCAGAGAGACGTGAGACCGGGCATGTCACCTATTCTCTTTAACATCTATGGAGAATATAACATCAGACAGACATGTGACGATTGGGAGGGAGGTGTCACAATAAGAGATATCAAAGCAACATTATCTCCGTTAATCAGATGACGCCAGATGACGCCTATGCTTTTAGGTGCTAATGAAAAGAAAAAAGTAAATCTTGGCATAATTGAGAATATAGCTTAGAGTTGGGTCACAAAATGAACCACGCCAAAATAAAGTAATAGCTTATACCAACAAATTGAAGCTCACTTGATTATTTAATCTTAATATGGACGACGAGTTTTATATACTTGGGGTCCAACATGAACAAGAGAAGGTCTGGCGAGATAGAGATAATAAGGAGGCGTATAGGGATGGTCAAAAGCGCATTGACCCAACAATATGGAGAAACCGTGCCATTGCACGCAAAACGATAATAACACTAGTGAACATGCTGGTGTTCTCCATAGTAGTCTACAGGCTCACCCTAACCACTCCATACAAAAAACAACTAGATAAACGGACCATGTCCGTATACGTGCAAATGTATGTGTACCTTAGTGTTGACTAAATAACTAAGTAGTACCTTGAGCTGTGGCGTAAGACGTTATACTTTAAATATTGTATATTGTTAAATATTGTACTAATAAGTTATACGTCAAATATTGTACTAATAAGATATTTATTAGTACAATATTACCTACTTATTTTCAAAGATTGTCATTATGCGACTGCATAAAATCCAGTTACATTACTTAGGTTACCGTGGTATAGGTACTAATTGTTTCACGCGGATGGTAATGGTTATTATAAAATCTAATGTCGTCGTTATCTATTGAAAATGTAGAACAAATAACAACATACAAAAATTCTAAAAACGTCGAACAGCTGAATCAACGATTTCGACGATACAATATGTAAATTTTTTCACGGAGAAGCCGCGTGCCTTTGATTGCGATCGGTTCCACATTCGACTCAGAGGGGAGATGATGACGCCTTGTGAGAGCGGTAGGGAGTGGCCATACTATACGCAGTACTATTATTTGTAATGTGCTACAGGCTTTAAATATGGACCCTGAGAAAGGCAGATCGTAATCACATTGATGCTTACGAGATATGGGAGAGGAATGGCTAATTAAGCAGACTGCCTTCAGCAATGCGCCTATTCTGCAAGAGATAAATTTAAAAACAAGCTTAACGACCACCTGCCTCGCAATAGTTGGAGGAAGATCGTTAGAAAAAATGTAATTCCTCGGGGACTCGCGGCCCTCAATAATGAGTTGCACGATGTCAGAAAGAAGAGGACGAGTAAGGCAGACAGATATTATTTCCCCGAAACTGTTCACCACTGCTTTGGAAGCTTCTAGGCTGTCCAGAATACGGTGGCTACAAAATAGTGAAGAATACGGCATTAACATCAACGGCTACTATTCCTTACTTTCGATTAGTCTTCGAATTCAAATTAAGAACGGGGCACAATGCTCGAAGATCTACATTAAGCATCCCAGTAGGTGGGTCTTAGAAATGGCCGACAATCAAGGCAGGGCGTATCCGCCTGATGTGAAGCTGTTTCCGTAGACATATAGACAATAAATATGGCCCACGCGCAGTCATACTACTGCCAACGCAGCATCTCCTTCCTTCCTGACTATCCCAGTCACTCACCACACACTCACAGAACAACGTTCCTTAAGGGAATTCTTATTTCTTGTTAATTTACTGTACAATCCTTGAATGCATGAAGCAAATATGTATGTAACTTTCTTCCATGATGAATTACAGATTTACTTTCATGCAATAAAATGTTGTGTAGGAATTATAATAAACACGGGAATTAAAGCGATCATGCATGTAAGGTAGTTTTACATACCTTTAATACATTTATTATTGCATGACGTTTCGACCAGGTTGCACCGGCCGTGGTCACACGTGGTGGCTGACTGACCGAATGACTAACTGAATGGTATGTAAAACTACCTTACATGCATGATCGCGTTAATTCCCGTGTTTACTATAATTTCAATCATCGTGGTCGTGCAGGGACTATCATTCTAGCATTTTTTTTAATTAGTCTATAATTTTTATCCTGGGCCAAAAACGGCCATTGTTCTTTCATTGAAATTTGACTAAAGAGTCGTTTGCGAGATCACAGTGGCATATAACGGAAGAAGGAAAAAAAATAAACAAATAGATAAAAATAAAATATTTATTATTAAAGAATAAAATAGCTTATTATTATTGTCATATATGATAGCTCGTCTAATAGTATAGGATTGGATAATATAATACTAGCTTCTGCTCGCTGTTTTGCTCATGTAAATACACTACTGAGATAAAAAAAAAATACGAGAGAAAATACGAGCAAAATTTTTATCAAATTCTGTCCTGTAGTTTTAGAAGTAAGCTAACAAATTAATTGATAGACTGTCATAAAAAGTATAAAATAAACTTCTGTTACATAATTATTTTATATTCTCAATTTTTTTCGATATATAAATACAATATGCTTTGTTTTCTTTTTTTTTTTTTTTTTTTTATACTACGTCGGGTGGCAGACAAGCATACGGCCCGCCTGATGTGAAGCGGTTACCGTAGCCATATTAACGCTCGCAACATAAAATATCGCTCGCGCGCCGCCACCCCCGCTGCCATCGCAGCATCTCCTTCCTTTCTGGTGACCTCACTCACTCGCAGGAACACAACAGCCCTCAAGGGAACCGTTATTTGGCTGCGGTATTCTGTGAGGTGGAGGTACATTCCCCAGTCGGGTAGCTTACAATTATGCTCCCTACCTCTCTTTTCGCCAGAGCTTCGTTTGTCAGTCAGCAGGGTGCACCGCGTGCAGGTGAAGTTGGCTTTAGTTCAAAGATGTTGATGAACCACTTACACCCCAAAAACACTATACAAACAAACATATAGCAGAGTATTTTGACAGTGTACAGAAGATACACTTATAAAACATGTATGTGCAACAAATTCAACAAAAGAAATAGGGGGTCAAAAATGGCCTGAATTGAGAAAAGGATGGTACGGCCGTGCCGCTTTTTGCTCGACTTGGCGGGGGCACTGCCGTGCCCCCAGACCTGTGACGTCATAACTCAGTAACCTTTTGTACGGAGCGTTTTCGGGAATGTCCAAAATTGAGATTTTCAAACTAACATATCTCGAGAAATTTTTGTGCTATCAAAGTAATTATTTCACGTGTGGTTTTATTATTACGTCACAATAATCAAACCACACGTGAAAGAATTACCTTACATATAAAATCGAAAAAAAAATTGGTCAAATAGCCTATTGTCAGGTACAACAAATTCCAGAGTTAAAAGAAATCCTCGGAAGCTGGTATTTCCCAATACCTAAATCAGCTGAATATGTAGAATTGTGCCGCTATGTGTGTGTACAACAATGATATACAATAAGATACCAAATGATTTGAAAATTTAAAATCACAATTCATTCAAACATAGACTACATGAATGGCTTAAGGAGCATAATTATTATTTAAATTGCTTACTTTAGTCTTAATTAAAATTAAAATTTGTATGCTGACTGTATCATACATGAGAACACTTCCATATAAACAACTTTCTACCATGTCTGCGAGCAAATAAACGATTTATTATTATTATTGTTAAACATAATACACAAATTTTGGTATAATACACATTCAGTTATGTGTTGGTTTATAAATGAGTTTGATGAATGAGGTGTAATGGAAAATGTTTAGTTTTCACAAGATGTCATTTTCATTAGACCATGGACAGAAGAAAAATTTAAGCAATCTTTGAGATAACTGCTTTCCATTAGGCGGGCCGCATGCTTTTCCACCTTAGTGGCATATAAAAAAATAAAGAAGATGAAGTATGCACTGCACAGTGTACAGCATACGAGGATGGAAAGAATGTGCATATTTCTGTGCTGGCAAATGGAAAGCCATTGAGTTGATCACTATAGTTATAGTAGGGGAGCCCAAGCGGGTATTTATATATGATTGAACTTATGCAAACTAAAAATATAAATATAAATCTAATGCTGAGATTTTAGAGTCGAGAGATAAGTCCATTTGAGGTTGTAATAAGAGATATTGGCATAGTCAATATTATTATTACTTGCATTGTAAGTGAAAATTAAATATTTTATATTTTGGCTAAAAGTAAGTATTTGATTTCAGAAATATATTTTTAAAGATGGTGCTAATTTTATTGATAATATCAATTAAAAGTTAGTTTATTTTTAATTATATTCACTTATTCCAATAATAACTCCAATGTTTGATGTAAATATAATTAAAAATATTTTAAAGTAAATATAAATCACTGTTCATGTACATAAATAATTATAATTAAAGACCAATATTCTTACCTACTGAGCTTCTTTAAAATCACCTAAAATAAATTAATAAGGCACAAGAATTATCACTAGACAACACATCCACATTTTTGTATAAAAACAAGTCCATTTTATATCACTTTTTGCTAAATGTTTTCACTATGTACAGATAAGTCTTTAGTGTCATATTACACTCATCATCTATTCAATTTTTAAACGAATTAATGTTTGGTGAGTACAGGGACTGTAGATTGTCATTGGCGGGATCTGTACTCCATGAGAACCGGCAGTATGCATCCGGGGACATCTTTGGGTCCAGAATGGCTGGCTCATCGGCCATATGTCCAGACATCATATTATTTAAATGCTTATTTATAACGGGCTCTCCAGGACTAATGCTAGGCGCCGCTGGCTTCAGCGATGGCACAATGTTACGGTCGGCCGGCTTCAGGCTTGGCAAGGAGTCTAATGACTGCAGCTGTATATAACTGCTATCGGCGCCATGTTTCGTTGGCTGAGGCAAGGTAGGCATCGTCGGCAAGCTATCTGGTCCGAACTGCGAATTGAGTGGTGGCCGTAAATTAGGCAAATTAATGAGTGAATTCGCGTGCGCGTCCTCACGAGCTACATATCCTGATGAGGTAGGTGGGTGACTTCTTACAGCGGGCGGGACCACCCCGGTGGTAAATATTGATGGTGAAAGGCCAGCTTTCACATAACTCGAACTGGCGGTTTCTGATGAAGGTCTCAATGGAACACTCTTGAGTGGGATCGGTACTGACTGTACATAACCCGTGGTGGGATTCATAGGTGTGAGACTTGTCTTAAATGGTTTGTCATTGAAAGGATCACGGAAACTCTGATTATCAGAATTGGTAAAGGAGTATTCCTCATCTTGTGTCAGAATACTATTGTGGGCTTTAGCAGCATCTGCTTCCATATAAGATGAATTAGAATCATCATCTGAAGTCGAGGGATGCCTGTCTATGGGGCCACGTGATATATCCGATAGAGCAGTGCTGTCTGTGTGGTCACTAGAGCCACAATTACTGCTGTCCTTTTGTTTGATATCTGATGATGACACAATATTTTTACTTGTTAAAGGTAAAGTTTCATCAGCTAACAATTTATTATCTTTGTTTGAAGAATTCCAACTGCAAGGATATTTTTCAGGTTCTGGTAAACAAAGACCCTCTGGCATCACAGGTTTAATATCCATTTTCTTATACTTATTGTAATATTTGACAGAACCATATACAGTGCCTATCAAAGCAGACAAACTCAAGAAAACAAGAACCACAGTGGTATTATCATTAAACTTGCAATTATTTGAACTAGGATCACTCCACTCTCCTTCAAACAAATCTTTCCCATCTCTGTTGACAGCCCTCACTTCATATTTTTCGGAAATGCGGACGTTGATACACTGTGTTATAAAGTAACTTGTATTGGGTGCCACAATTACTTCAGATTGATCCCCATCTCTGATAAGTTTGATTTGATAGAATGTGTCATTTCCTCCTGGGATATCAGGTTTTTCCCATAAAATTTGATCTGGATTTTGGAGAATTTGAGGAGCTTTGAGTTTACTTGGAGGGCCAATTTTAGTAGTAACTACAATAGGTTCATCAGGGCTAGGCTTAGAACAACTGTTTAGTCCAGTATTACATGCAATCACTGTCCATGCATATGTAGTGAATCCATTGAGACCTGTCAGGTTCACATGTCTTCTTTCCACATCAGTGCTGTCTTTAATCACATCAACCACCGTGTGTAAAGTTGAGAAGTTGTAAATCTTATAATTACCGATAATTCCATTTCTAGGATCAGGGGGGTCAAATGATATGACCATAGAATCATGTCGAACATTAGATATACTAACATTTCGAGGACTGGTTGGTGTGTCTTCTAATGTTGTTGTTTCAGTAGAAGCATTCTCTAGATACTTCCAGCCATGAATGGTTTGAAGTTTTAATGTAAACAAGTATGTTTTATGGGGTAATAAACCCGTGATGTTCTGTTGCATCTGCCTGGGATCGGATATGTGGATTTCTTTTATCTTATATATGGGGTCACATTCACTGCTTGTATTAAGGACAACACAGTATGTTATATTGTACCCTTGGATAGTTGTTTGATTTGGTTCCAAATGCACACTGCATGTCAATGACCACTTTATATTGACATATGTCTTTCCTTGAAAACCTTCCTTTTCGACTTTTACTGGAAAGCCATACATTAGGAGAGTATCTCTAGAAATATCACATGTAGCCCAAATAATGCCGCTCGTTTCAATACCTTTGTTAGCTGATATTGCAAATTGGTACCTGTCACCTCTAGGCAGTTTTATCTTATGATCATTTCTTGAAGGATGCAAAACTGTGAAATTCAAACGGCCATTGCATACATTGGTAACATTATGCTGGCACCAGAACAAGGTGTAGTTATCTATATTTTCTTTTCCAACCCATGAAAGCTTATACATATTGCCATCATAAGCAATTTGGCTAAACATAGTCACTTTTAGATTGTTATCAGTTCTGGCTGGTACATACAGGTAGCTGCTGTTGACAGAGGGGCCTTTTTCATTGACTGACGTCACTGACACCTGCATTGGACCCCATGGGACATTATGGAGTATGACATAACTCATGCTTGTATTTTTATCTGGATACTTAGTAATGGTTTTGTTATTCTGTGTGATGTTAACCATGTATGTAAAATTGGCTCCTGCTTCTTCATATTCTTCAACTTGTTTCCAGTAGATCAATACTTTTCTTTTGTCACTTGGTAAACCAGTTGGTGTGTATTCATGTGTCTCACTGAATGCTCCAGTAATGGTTTCTGGGGGGCGCTTTGGGCGTTCACTAGGTGTTGTAAATACTATGTAGCTATAGTTAGACAAAAATTCTTCTTTAACAGCTTTTTTTGATTTAATGTATATTCTGACTTCATATTTCATATGTGCGTAAGGAAGGTTTTTAATCCAGAATGTATAGGTTTTATTATTTCCTGGCAACATTGAAGTATTTACACTGCGAAAATATGTATTGTGGTCAATTTTTGCAATCTGATATTCAATTCTATGTTCGACTCCACATCTTAAAAGATCTACCATAGCATTATGAATTTCCCATCGTAATTGTACTTGATGGCTTTTGATAGCTAAGATTTGCAAATTGGTAGGTGGGTCCGGTTTAACAATAGCAAAATGGTCTATGGTAAATACCTGAATGGTACTCCCAATTGCATTAGTGCCATTCAATGAGATTTCAAACGTCTCTTCTAGTTGTCTATACATGAAATTATTCTGGTTATCTTCCCATTTCCAAAAGTTTTGTTCGACATCAATAGGCCCTATTGTATGATGACCAAATTTGACACTTATTTGATACTTTATTACAGCCAAATTTGGAGGTTTGGTCCAATCACATAATAAATATTTTAGATTATGTGAAACGCAATGAAAGTCTGTTACATTCAATGGTTGTGAATCAACCACAGTTCGGACAAGACATTTCTCCTTGTTATTAAGGCAATGGAATGTTTTGACTTCCTTTTTAGGATTCGGAATTAATAACATCAATGTAGTTTCGTTGACAAGCGTAGTATCGTTAACTACGGTGTTGTTGAATATAAACTTCAGATTTTCCGGCTTGTAGTCTGGATCTTGGGGGTTGTCTGCTATACAGAACAACTTCAGTGGTATTCCGTATGGCACGACCGTAATATCTTCGGGGTAGCATCGCGATAATATGCATGGCAACTGAATCAAACACGCTAAAATGGTACACCAAATCCAGAATCCGAATCGCGGCCTTTTCGGAGCGCTGCACTGTATCGTCCGTCTTCGAGAGCCAAGGTTCGCCATGATTACTGAATGTTTCCGTTATTATACCATAACGATAAAAGCACTTGAACTAGAAACAATCCACTAACACATTTCGTTTATTTTTTTTTCGCGATGTAGCTGCAATGGCGATGGCGCACTGTTGTCACAATACGATGACACAGACCGACTGACTGAACAGCATTGTCACAATTCACACGAATATATTTAATATCGTACGAAAATTTGTCCTGCTATGTTATTGACTAAACGATAGTAATGTTTAGATATAAAACATCCATAAACGAGAGAAGATTAAAGAATACTAGAAAATTTAATGCATTACGCATAGACAGACAGAGCTACTTACAGATGAGTGTTGCCAGATATAGACAAGTCCCGTTCGCCCGGTTCGCCAAAAATTTGGATCTGGGTAGCCCAAAATCGCCTAACTATATTTTCAATTGAAATGTAGCCTAAAATCACCTGATTCTAAGTCACTTAACTCAAAAATCTATTTTTGTATGTATATTAAAATAAACTTTATTTTTTGGCATTAGGACGTAATTTGAGTTTTGATGCATAATTACATAAATTACTCATGACGATAAATAAGAAAAGCACGGGAAGTGCTTTTCTTATTTATCGTCATGAGTAATTTATCATGTCATGAGTACTCGCCATTCTCAAGTAATAGTTCTGCTCTATCTTCTTGAGAATCCACAAATAGGTACTTACTTCGGAATTCGACGTACATGTGTTGAAGATGTTGTCGTTTTTTGAAGTTGGGTCTGCATATTAGGCTACTTGACAATGTTCTAAAATATTTATCAGTATCCTAAACACAATGCTAGAAAGAAGAGCGATGTTAGAATTATAATAAAGATAATATAATAAAATTTTTGATCAAAGATTGATGTGTGTTAAAAAGATGTTTTTTTTTTTTAACATTAACATTTATTACGGCGGCCCTAGCTAGATTAAAGCTAATTTTAATACCTACATCGTACAAATTTCTGTTTTAATGCACACAAAATAAGAACGAGTGACATCTTATACTACAAGACTTTTGGTTATAGCGTTTTCAGGAAATTCCTAAACTGTCATTTTTCAAGTTATCATATCTCGAAAAGTATTTAGGTAATTTAATGAAGTAATTCTTCACATACTAAAATAGATTAATCTTCTTTTCTTCTTCTTTTTTAATTTAATGGCTCCATCGTTTTCTTTTTTCCACGATGATTTTGCCAAAGTCGAGGTTGAGAAATACACGTTCAAGTTAATAAGACTATTGATCGGTACTAAATAACGGAAGTCCCATGAGCGACCTAAAACAACACAATACATCACAAACATTTAGTTAGTGTTAGTATCCTAAACAGACGAACACAGACAGATTAGTAGGTTTAACACATGTAAATATAAAATAAATAACACCTAAATAACTTAACAAAGAGACGGTACAAAATGACAATAAATAATACAAAACTCACAAGTAGATGTTGTTGACTTTTATGAACTTAAGGCGTCCTTATTAGACGCTCATTCAAACATTCAGTCAATTCCATCAGTCATGAATTGCATTTGCTCGATGGTGACTGATGAAATTAATATCGTCAGTCAAACCCAAAACTTCTCAGAGAATACACGTGCTCAGGCAAAAACAAATGTTTATTCATAAAAAAATGGCCTGCTGTATCGCATTTTTTTTTTAAATTTATTTTTAATATCTGTTGATCTTATTAACACCATACCTAAAACCTGTATATAAAAAGCTATAATTCCCAAAGAAAAGCTCGGAGCAACTTTGCGATATCTTGTTACTAGTAGAAAAATTGAAGACATGAAATTTTCAGTAATTATGTCACCTGCTGCTATTTGTGAAGCAATTATAAATACATGTCGGACACTTATATACGTTTTACGATTATATGAAACTACTTAGTTTATTATGAAACTGAGAGGAGCTCGATGGTGTCGTTGCGCATGTCAATCTATTCGATCACGGAGGTTAAGCAACGTCTAACGTAGCCAGTCTATGGATGGGTTTATTTATCTCGAGCTCCTCTGTGCTTCGGAGCACACGTTAAGCCGTCAACCACGGCTGATGTCATAAGATGACAGTCGTTAAGCCTGGTCGGTGACCTTTGGGCGGCTTGAAAACACTGGCTCTCTGCTCTGCCGACCCGCAGTTGACCGACACACACATTCGCATGTTGTTTAAATGGTACGACTATGACGAGTAAGAACAAGACATAACACGACATGATACATGACAATACATGACGAGCAACGTAGACATTAAGACATTGACACGACACAATTACAGAACACCAAATGACGAACAATGTACCAGACATTAGAACGACATAGTAAAGGACATATTTTGACATTTATTTATGTTTCAGGTCGCAGCGGGCCTCTGCGTGTCCCCGCGTCCGAAGACAACGGATCAACACACATTTACCCAGCCGCGACCGAAACTCCAAGGCAACAGGTAAGACAATTATATATAATAAACAACATATTTAGACAGGTTATATTGACATTGACTGTTTTTTTTTTCTTTTTTTTTATGTTTCAGGTCGCAGCAAGCCTCTGCCTGTTCCCGCGCCCGAAGAATCAACACACATTTGCCCAGCTGCGACCTAAACGCCCAGCCATCATACAGACAATATATTATGGACTACAAACGACACACTCGAAGTAGGCTGGACTTTACTACGCTGATTGACTCCCCTGCCGCGCAGCCAGCGCTCGTGTCGACATGACCCCTCGAGGTACTAGCCGACACGCGCACACCTGGCCGCGCGCCAGTGGAGTCAATGGCCTACCAAGTACACGGTACACTTCAACATAGAGCACACACTACATTGACACACGACAAAGCGACAATACATAGCATACAACATCAACAGACAAAATACACGCCCTGTGCATTTGTAGAGATACTCCGTGGAGTAGTATTTCATAAAATAATATTAATAAAGATTCATGTTATTATACTGTTTAGTAATATAATAGTTAGGTTTTATTTTATTTAAATAAAGTTATTATGAATTTTGGTATGTAAAATTTAATTGGTAAGTTTGATTTTTGAATTTGATTTAGTTTTATAATATTGTAATGTGGTAGTTTTTAGTCAATTCAGAAACAACATAATGGTAACTTTGAAACCCGAATTAAAGTGCAGTTAAAACCTAAACATTTTGAATTTGTTTTATTCAGCTCCATCTTCGGGCTCCCTCAAGAGGTCGCGTGGTCCCTTTTTATACACAACATCAGGAGGCCGCGCGTGCAACGGTGCAAGGTTCCGTAGGTGCACGTAAGGAGAGTTGTCGGCGCGGTCTAAGAGCCTCCGCGCCGATTCGACGACAAATTCTTGCACCGTTGGCACGCGCAGGTCGCGCGTGATAGATTTATTTAAATATTACAGTGTGTCAAAATATATGAAATGAATAGATAAGCATTTTTACTATTTTACAAATGCCTCAACTGATAATAAATTTAGTGATTTGTAATTTAAGAAATATAAAAACAGTAATTAATACGATTATATCAATATTAATTACAACATAATTTGTTGTAATTAATATTATACATATTTGATACATTATTAATATTTTATTTTGTAAAACTAATCAAATTACTGTAAATTCATTGATAAAATAGTATTGAATTTGATAGTGTTGGTGAATCACGTGTCCTCGCCATCTTGTTTACGCTATGCTATAAAAGGACCGGAGCTCGGTCGGACACGACACTTGCCGTCTGATCGTCGGAGAGAGCGGAAGCTCTGCCCGTAGTCTGGTGGGCGGGTTGGTGAGACCACGTGCTACTATTGTTTATGAAAGTATAAATAAAAGGACCAGACACCGATGGTCGGAGAGAGCGGAAGCTCTGCTCGTAGTCTTGTAGACAAGTTCGCCAGTAAGCCACGTGCTGCTATTGTTTATGAAAGATAAACAAGCTAAGTATAATTTCTATAACTAGTAATATAATTTCTAAACCATTTATCAATTATGTTCATAAGTATATAAAGTGTCTAGAAGTATATAATGTAACATATACAGTGTGGGTATATATTGTTATAAATGGATACATAAATTATATACTAATAGGTATATAAGCTGACTGGATGTATATAAGGTCCTATAGGTGTATGATGTTATATATACATATATGGTGTATGTATATAATTTTATATAGAAGCAGAATGATAATTTAACATCATTACTAGACTGAATTATGTACAAGATGTAAAATAAAAGTAAATATTGGTTATAAGGATTTATTATTAACTTCAATGTTACTGAAATTGTGTTATTATACAAACCTACAATATACTTTCATGGTTTTATTATTATAGTTGAAAGAACTCCCCCATATACTTATATATACCATCAGCTTAATTTGACATCAGAAGTGGGATAGAACTACGTGGTATTTTAATACAATATACATATATGTATATCTATTTTCAGGAAGTGTGTTTTCAATGGATCCGTCCGTCGTGAAAGGCTTGTTGAAAGCCATTCGAGATGCCATCAGCGAGAACCAGCGAACTGACGATGTGGCGCTGCCATCGTTTGATCCAGACAAGAACGATAATGGTGCTGCATCCTGAAGCAGCTCCATTGCAATATCGCGTCGGATCTTAGTTCTCATTGATACTAGTGCCCAGCTGTAGTGTAATGAAGGATTCGTCGCCAGAAAAACCGGCTGTAAAACGGTTTCCATGTTCTATAATACTTGAAGGGACAGGCAATGGGAAGTATCATATTTTGCTAAGTATTGGTGCCAGTCAGGTTTGATGAGATTTGCTTAGAAATCAAATTTAGCGAAGCAACGGGCAAGTTAAGATATGTCGCTACCGTTATTAATATGTTAACAACAACGATCCAAAATGTATCAGAACGGCCGAGCTTACTTTGGAAGGTACAGCTGTCCAAAAAAAACAACAGGATTTAGCCCCATTAGATTGTTGATAGTTAGAGATGGAAACATACAGTCTATAAAAAACATTTCTTTTGAAGATTAGCCCTGTAAATTTAAGGTTGATGTACCGTGATAGATATAAAAATGTTATTAAGAATAATAAGTAATATTATAATATGTGATAGATATAATAATGTATAGATGTTCTAGTACTATTATGAAAATTATGAAAAATGCAAACTAAACGATAACTGTACATGATGTTTAGTCCACAGTTTTGTGAATATATTTTGACACAATTGGCTTTTTGACATTTTAATTTAAGGTGGCCAATATCTACAAAAGCAAACAAAAAAAAAAAAAAAAAAAAACGCTGGTCTATCGCTGTCCTGATGTCAGTCTGTAGATTCATTGGCAGCGTATGAATGACTGATATGCCAAGGACAGGGATACTATAAAAAAAAAAACACGCTGGTCTATCACTGTCCTGATGTCAGTCTGTAGATTCATTGGCAGCGTATGAATGACTGATATGCCAAGGACAGGGATACTATAAAAAAAAAAAAACACGCTGGTCTATCACTGTCCTGATGTCAGTCTGTAGATTCATTGGCAGCGTATGAATGACTGATATGCCAAGGACAGGGATACTATAAAAAAAAAAAAACACGCTGGTCTATCACTGTCCTGATGTCAGTCTGTAGATTCATTGGCAGCGTATGAATGACTGATATGCCAAGGACAGGGATACTATAAAAAAAAAAAAAACACGCTGGTCTATCACTGTCCTGATGTCAGTCTGTAGATTCATTGGCAGCGTATGAATGACTGATATGCCAAGGACAGGGATACTATAAAATATATATATGTACTTTGAGAACAAAGTACAATGTCAGTATGGCCGTGATAGATTTATTTAAATATTACAGTGTGTCAAAATATATGAAATGAATAGATAAGCATTTTTACTATTTTACAAATGCCTCAACTGATAATAAATTTAGTGATTTGTAATTTAAGAAATATAAAAACAGTAATTAATACGATTATATCAATATTAATTACAACATAATTTGTTGTAATTAATATTATACATATTTGATACATTATTAATATTTTATTTTGTAAAACTAATCAAATTACTGTAAATTCATTGATAAAATAGTATTGAATTTGATAGTGTTGGTGAATCACGTGTCCTCGCCATCTTGTTTACGCTATGCTATAAAAGGACCGGAGCTCGGTCGGACACGACACTTGCCGTCTGATCGTCGGAGAGAGCGGAAGCTCTGCCCGTAGTCTGGTGGGCGGGTTGGTGAGACCACGTGCTACTATTGTTTATGAAAGTATAAATAAAAGGACCAGACACCGATGGTCGGAGAGAGCGGAAGCTCTGCTCGTAGTCTTGTAGACAAGTTCGCCAGTAAGCCACGTGCTGCTATTGTTTATGAAAGATAAACAAGCTAAGTATAATTTCTATAACTAGTAATATAATTTCTAAACCATTTATCAATTATGTTCATAAGTATAGAAGTCATAAGTATAGTAAAGAAGTAAAGAAGTCATAAGTTCATAAGTATAGTAGTCTAGAAGTATATAATGTAACATATACAGTGTGGGTATATATTGTTATAAATGGATACATAAATTATATACTAATAGGTATATAAGCTGACTGGATGTATATAAGGTCCTATAGGTGTATGATGTTATATATACATATATGGTGTATGTATATAATTTTATATAGAAGCAGAATGATAATTTAACATCATTACTAGACTGAATTATGTACAAGATGTAAAATAAAAGTAAATATTGGTTATAAGGATTTATTATTAACTTCAATGTTACTGAAATTGTGTTATTATACAAACCTACAATATACTTTCATGGTTTTATTATTATAGTTGAAAGAACTCCCCCATATACTTATATATACCATCAGCTTAATTTGACACGCGCTATTACGGCGTTAGCGACATAGCGCCCTGCCTCAGTGCAGACTCGCAGTGTGATGTTCTGCTGTGATTGCAACATTTTCCTTGTCGTGGGAGAACAAAGTGCATACCAGGCGGGTGCCGCATATGTTAATCGGCTACGTACATACGTTTTGTATAACCCTACCTTGGTCTTAATTGGTAGCTTAGACGTTAGGACCTGCCGCAGAGCTGCTCGGGCCGCCTTTGCCTGTGTGATGGCGTGCCGAGCATGCGCGACCATGCTCAGCGACCGGTCTATGTAGACCCCTGAGGTAACGCACTCTGCTCTCCCACGCTATGGGCTGCCCCCCGCAGTGTCAACAGCGGCGGGACGTGCTTGAGGCCGACTTGTAGCGCGACGGTCTTGCCCACATTGACTGCCATGCGCCACCTGTCAAACCAGTCAGGAAGCACTTCCGGCATTTTCTGCAGCCGCCTCGCAGAAGTGGCTTCTTGGACGCCGTAAAATATGCGCTATCGTCTGCGAACAAAGACAACATGACATCCCTCTCTCCTCGAACCTTACGCGCCGAAGGTTGGTGTGTTGGTGGTGAATAGTGCTGGGGACAGGCAACTTCCCTGTGGTACCCCGGCCGCAATCGATCGCGGCTGCGATTCGTGTCCCTCCACTACCACTGTGAACGACCGGTCGCGAAGAAATGATGCAATCAAACGCACAAGCCCTGGTGGCGTGCTCGTGAACTCCAGTAGTTTGTATAGAAGTCCCTCGTGCCACACTCGATCGAATGCCTTCTCTATATCGAGAAAGACTCCGACCGGAGTGCGGCCACGGTTACGCTCGTCTGAAAGATACACCAACTGGAGAGTTGTCGAGTGTTGCTCGCGAAAACCGAACTGTTCATCTCTCGGCACAATGAAGGGCCGCAAGCGACGCAGCACCAGACGCTCCACCAGCTTGGACGTGTGCGCAAGACGGGTAATAGGTCTATAACTAGAGGGTTAGCGCCGGTTAGTTTCTTCATTTACTTTGATAGCAATTGGGGGAATTACTCTCTTCCTGGTGAATACAACTGCATTACACTTGTTGACAGAAAGGGTAAGGCCGTGGTTGTCTAACCATTCGTTTAAATAAAATAAATTAATAATAATTGTTTGATGCTTCGGAAAAAGAGTTTGAACGAGAGTAGAGAACAGAGAACAATGTCGTCAGCATATTGAAGGATATTGCAGAAACTAGAAACGGATAGGTCAAGATCAGAGGTATAGATATTATAAAGGAGAGGGCTGAGAACTGAGCCTTGAAGAAGGCTTTCCAAACATGTCGGGGAGGTAGGAGGGATCCGTTTACACGAATGCAGATGGAACGAGGTTAATCGTATTGTTTCGTACGCAAATCACTATCCCTAGTATTTCGCGTAGATTGCAAGCATAACATGATTTGTGTCAAAATATTTAGACGTATTTACGCAAACAACGGTAACGAAAAGCCGCTGTTGTTTGTAGCCTAAAGTCGCCACCAATAATTTCGATTTAAAATCACTCGCCATTCAGATTTTGGCTATCTCGAAGAAAGAATTAATCTTCGAGATAGCCAAAATCTGAATGGCGTGTGATTTTAGATCGAAATTATTGGTCGCCCAGTACCCTTCAAAATAGCCTAAATGACGACAAATCGTTTAATCAGGCAACATTATGTAAGATTTATATTGGCGAACTTCACATCAAGAATCAAGTTTTGACGAAAAAACAAATTCAAATTCTCCATCTTCTATGTTTGTTATGGCAACCACTCTTCAGTCGAAAATTATTATTATATGGCAATAATAAAGATAAATAGTTTAGTTACTTGTACAAGTAATTCCCATTTAACGAATGATCTATACTCATTATTCTATAACGTTACATACATATTACACTTTCATTTTATTTTGTATATTATCAATTTATTATTATATGGTATATATTAATATACTAATATTGTACATATATATTTTATATATTATTTAATTAATTACATAATAATATTAATATATTATTATTATGTATAGTAGTATTATCATTTTTTTTTTCAAAGCAAGCAATGATATCAAACTTTAAATTATATTATTATAAATTGTTTATTTAGCTCTACTGATCCATTTCCAAATTCCGTTTTCGTCCAAATTTTTATTCCTTCTATAAGTTTCCCAAACTTTTACACTTGCAAAAGTAGCAACACTATACCCACCCCACAGAAGAAAAAAAAAATATTTTATTTTAGTGTGTTGAAAGCTGCTGCAATGCGAAATAATTTAAATTTATTTTTATTTTACTTCTAGAAAGAATTTATGAGTTCAATTTATAATGTAAGGTCTGACCAAAAACAATGGATGATAATCATCAAATACTAGGTTACTCTACTAAAGCCGCATTGATTAAATTACGCAATGATATTCTTGCTGTGTTAAAGGAACATAAACAGAAAAATCCACTGGGGTAATTAACTTTTTCAATGAATGAAAATATAATTGTATATTCAAATTCTTTAATTTTGCTTTTTTATTAAAAACAAACTGATTTTTTATTGGAATTAATATACTGTAAAATAATTAGTGCATTGTTTTTTTTTAGTTACCAGCTCGTGCGAAATATAATATCATTTTCATCAGAAAAGGTGCTGTTATCTGGAGTAGCGTACACTGTTACTCTAATTTATTCAGTGTTCCTGGTACTTACGTATTTGTTCGGAGAGTCGGTGCAAGCCCATGAATATTTGCTGTGGGAGGCGCTGTTCCTGTTAGTTATATTGGTGGTAAACTTCATAGTTGCCTTCAACGAAGAGTATTTATACAGAAATGAAATACCTCATAGAGTTAAAAAAGTTTTAGGTGAAGTATTCTACAGTTATTTTTTGTTGTTAAGAATCTGTTATGCTCAAAACTAAACAAGTTAGGCCCACTCTTAATGTGACTCACTGCCCCAGGCCGTAAAAAATATAAGAGATCTGCTCATTTGTAGGTAAAGAACATGTTATATGCACTTTATGGATTTGACAATCAGAGATCATCAAATATAAATAAATAATAAATAAATAGATATTTTTGGACAATTTACACAGTGCCATCTAGTCCCAAATTAAGCACAAAGCTTGTGTTATGGGTACTAGAGTCAACGCAAAATAAAAGGCCCGTTTTGACATTTGTCTTCGCAACATAACTAGTGAGGTAACCAAACGGTACTTGATGCTTACGATAAATCGATTCAAGTTTGCATGAGTATTTGATCAATTTGAATATATATTGTAAAGTGTATTGGATTAAAGTTCTGATTAGAAAATTTTACATAAACTCTGATATTGTAGGTATTTTGAAATATAAATAAATAAATTAAACAATAGTAAGTAAGTAATAAAATAAATAAAAGTAAGTAAATAAATAAGTCTGGCCAAGTGCAAGTCGGCCTTAAAAAAGTTATCTTGATCGATTATTTTTTTTCCTTAACCGATTGTTAATAGTTTTTGCACAATATGAAAAATCATTATGCACAGCACTTCGCCGATTGAGCGATACCCATCAATGAAAAATGTAATTACCTTCAGAACATTTTGATTGGTAACAACAGAGAACTTCATGGGCGTGAACTGTCAAAACGGGCCTATTACTTTGCGTTGAGTTTAGCCAACTGATAAAATATGTGCTTAAACACATTTTCTTTTGTTAATACATACTTATAATACATAGAAAACACCCAGACCAAGACAAACATGTTCATGCACACAAATGTTTGTCTTGTGCGGGAATCGAACCCGCGACATCGGAATCAAAGTGGCCATTACTAACCATTTGACCACTGAGCTTGTCAATATATGAATGCAGCAAAAGTTAGTCAATCACTAAACTTAAATGTAAGAGAGGCGGTTGATGTGTACATAATGTCCTTTTAATTAAAAGTCTCTGACAAGTCCTTAATTAAATTTTTGATTGGTTTGTAATGCCTACATGTTACAAACATTTGTATGGATTAACATGTTTTTATCTTAGTTCGAGTGTTTTTTAATCTGTATATATATATGTACAAAATGAAAGTTATCATGATCAACCTAGCGTTAGTCCCGGTTACATCCAATGCTTCTGTAACAAAGCCTTGGCTCCACTACATAAAACTATTTTAGTATATTTGTAATATCTATGCTATAAACTTAGTAAAAAACCTTTCATTTTATCTCCTCATTTTTTTATTCAATTGGTTTATAATTTGACAGAGACATTGAATGATGCAATTGAGAAATCAAGATGGGAGGAGGAACATTATCCCCATTTGTGTGCTCCATTCTCACCTTGTGTGATTCTCCAGTGGACATATCGAGATGGTAACAAATCTTACATTACTGAATTACTATTTGAAATTGATTTTGTTATGAAACATCAAATGTTTCTGGTCAGGCCAGCTATTGGCGTGGTGATGCGCTGGAACATGCTCATAACTCTGTAACTCTTTCCCTTTTAGTTGCTTTTAAAATAGTTCTCTCATATATAACAGTTGTGCCCCATTAACTTATTTTTTTCATACTAGTACTTGTGGGAAGCTTTTGAATAGTTACCATAAATTTCTACGTCAAGTGAAAAGAAACATGTCAACTCCTTGGAATAAACAAAAGCATACGGTACCTGTAGTTCTTTATGCTTCTATTTATTCATTAAAACATTACAGATAATTTAGTCTTTGAATGTATCTTCTGTATACAGCAACAATAGTGAATCTGCCATGGGCGCTCCTCGTAGAAGGGGACGTGATAGTGCTACGCCCTGGGCAGGAGGTCCCGGGATACTGCCAAGGACTGCAACCAGATGATCCAGAACTATTCTTTGGGCAAATCTTTCAGCCTAGCACTCAGGTTTTTATTTTGTATTAACTTGTCTTCCTCTTTCACTGGCTGCTACCGCCATCAGGCTACTAAGTGCTGGAATAAAATTTCCCCGCCTTTGTTCAACCTAATTCGTCCCACTGCTATGTTACGGGTCTTCCCTCAATCGACGGGATTTAGTGCATACTCCACCACACCCATTTAGGACAATTTCAAGGAAATATTTATTAAAAATTAAAATCCGCTCTACTGGAGGGGTTGAAGCATGGGCGCTTGTAGCTTGGTGGTGTTTGATGTGTGTTTCAGCTCATTATTTCGCAGTCTCTAAAATATTTATTTATTTATTGATTAGATAGTATTCTAAAGGCATAAGTATATTGTTCAATAGGTATTGATAACAACTAGGATAAATTTCAACCCCAACAACATGTACCTGCTAAATTACTGACCGCCGCTTGACGCGCATCCACACACAGTGAAAACACTGCCGGCGCTGAGATTACATCAAAGCGGAGCGGCAGCCGTGCTCAAGGAACTGAGTTATTTGTAGAAAAGTTTTTTTATACCACTAAAGTGCCAAACAAGCATACAGACCGCCTGATGGAAAGCAGTTACCGTAGCCTATGAACGCCTGTAACACCTGGGGCATCACACGCGCGTTGCCGACCCTGTAAAAACTTCTTTACGCCCATTTTGAAAGTGTAGTCTGGTGTTGCAATTTACCTTACGAATGTAATTCAGGTTAAGTTAAGGTTAGTTAGTGATTATCAGAATGACAGAAATCTGTATAGTGCATGATTAGTGTTTGGTTAAAGTTAATAATTATTGTATGCCTAAGTGGTGGAACACAGAATGGATCGATATAAACTTGTAACATCTGTAAAACCAGTTGTTGACAATAAAGACAATTTGTATTTGTATTAAAATAAATGGTTTTCACAAAAGGATATGCAACCTATATGTTTCATAGTAGTTTGGGTAAATGGAACAAATTGAAATAATAATACCATAGTAAAAGTTATAGTAATTACGGACCAGCGGCTGCCCAATGCTATTGATCAGGATAGAAGTTTGTCTTTTGGCGCCCTTTGGTTGATGCTTTCATCTACCAACTTTTCAATAAACTAGAAATTGTTTTCACATTTTGGCGTCCATTGCCACCTGCCGCTTAGAGCGTCGGCTCGGCTCCACTTGCTCTGCTCGGCACGTGACAAGGAGCTTTTTTTTATACTACAGTTTTTATACTACGGATGGCAGACAAGCATACGGCCCGCCTGATGTGAAGCGGTTACCGTAACCATATTAACGCTCGCAACATAAAATATCGCTCGCGCGCCGCCACCCCCGCTGCCATCGCAGCATCTCCTTCCTTTCTGGTGACCTCACTCACTCGCAGGAACACAACAGCCCTCCAGTTCCGAAGTCACTCGGAGAAGAAGGTCGGGCTGGCGTCTATGAAACTAGGTGTGCTCAATAGAGCAAAGCAGAGCAAAGTTTTTTTATACCACTAAAGTGCCAAACAAGCATACAGACCGCCTGATGGAAAGCAGTTACCGTAGCCTATGAACGCCTGTAACACCTGGGGCATCACACGCGCGTTGCCGACCCTGTAAAAACTTCTTTACGCCCATTTTGAAAGTGTAGTCTGGTGTTGCAATTTACCTTACGAATGTAATTCAGGTTAAGTTAAGGTTAGTTAGTGATTATCAGAATGACAGAAATCTGTATAGTGCATGATTAGTGTTTGGTTAAAGTTAATAATTATTGTATGCCTAAGTGGTGGAACACAGAATGGATCGATATAAACTTGTAACATCTGTAAAACCTGTTGTTGACAATAAAGACAATTTGTATTTGTATTAAAATAAATGGTTTTCACAAAAGGATATGCAACCTATATGTTTCATAGTAGTTTGGGTAAATGGAACAAATTGAAATAATAATACCATAGTAAAAGTTATAGTAATTACGGACCAGCGGCTGCCCAATGCTATTGATCAGGATAGAAGTTTGTCTTTTGGCGCCCTTTGGTTGATGCTTTCATCTACCAACTTTTCAATAAACTAGAAATTGTTTCCACATTTTGGCGTCCATTGCCACCTGCCGCTTAGAGCGTCGGCTCGGCTCCACTTGCTCTGCTCGGCACGTGACAAGGAGCTTTTTTTTATACTACAGTTTTTATACTACGGATGGCAGACAAGCATACGGCCCGCCTGATGTGAAGCGGTTACCGTAACCATATTAACGCTCGCAACATAAAATATCGCTCGCGCGCCGCCACCCCCGCTGCCATCGCAGCATCTCCTTCCTTTCTGGTGACCTCACTCACTCGCAGGAACACAACAGCCCTCCAGTTCCGAAGTCACTCGGAGAAGAAGGTCGGGCTGGCGTCTATGAAACTAGGTGTGCTCAATAGAGCAAAGCAGTACTTTAGTTCTTCGCAAACACTTCTATTGTACAAGTCGGATACTGTTATCATCTATGGTCGGGGGCACCAGGATACCAGCTTGGGCCTTGTGATTCGATTCAGAGACGAGCCATGAGAATCGTCTACGACCCTAAACTTACACATGGTATTGGACCCTTAAGTTTAAGGAGAGACTTTGGCTCTCTGTGTGTGTTACCTCTATACAATGGGTTGGGAAAAGTTGTTCGATATGATGCCATAACTATTATGTAATCTGTGATGATGCCTACAGCCTCCTACCACAGATTACATAATAGTTACTACGTAACTCCTACAGACTCGCACCGCCAGTCATCGGCAGGAATGTATATAAAATAATAATCTAAAATTTGGCACACAGTTAATAGAACCATTGGGTATTTTTTACTATGTGGAAAATGTTATTCAGACGGAGACAACGCGGGCGTATTCGCGACTTCTAAAATAACATATAAATATTTAAATATATAAATACATTTAGTAAAATCTGATATAGAGTAGAAAACAATGCATTAAAACTAAATGTTGTTCACAGAACAAGGACAAATTCAGTGTGCCACGGATTCGCACGCCCCACCAAAATAAGGCGTACCGTATGTGCGAGACTCCTTATCTCAAGAACTTAAAAGTAGCGCTCGACCAAGCTACCATTAGACCAGTAACTGTGTTCGAAAAACAAAGGTATTTGGTAAGTCACATCATGCATTGTCAACGACATCAATTGACATCACCACTTAACTTTTTTTTTATACTACGTCGGGTGACAGACAAGCATACAGCCCGTCTGATGTGAAGCGGTTACCGTAGCAATATTAATGTTCGCAACATTAAATATCGCTCGCGCGCCGTCTCCCCCGCTGCCAACGCAGCATCTCCTTTCTTTCTGGTGACTTCAAACACTCGCAGAAATATACCAACCCTCAATGGAATTGTTATTTGGCTACGGTATTCTGTGAGGTGGAGGTACATTCCCCAGTAGGGTAGCTTACAACTAAGACAGCTCAGTCTCATTCACTAACCACAACATAAAGTGCACAGCGCGACTAAAGTTGCAAGTTTCCTCAAAATTTTTTTTTTCTTTTTCAGTGTACTGTAAAAATAATGGAGGGCATAGTGCTCCCTCTGGTGATATCCTTGGTGGTGGTGGCGAGCTTCGTGCGGCACGTGTACCAGCTGCCCGGCGGCGCGCACTGGACCGAGGTGTACTTCCTGCAGACCATCGCGGCTTCGCTGCCGCTGCTGCAGATCATCTTCCCCATCGCCTGGGTCTCGCTCAACTGCTATGGACTGGCTAGGTGTGTGCGCTATTATAGACCAGTTGCCCTTTTTTTTTACTACGTCGGGTGGTAGGCAAGCATACGGCCCGCCTGATTCGAAGCGGTTACCGTAACCGTATTAACGCTCGCAACATAATATATCACTTGCACGCTGCCACCCCCGCTGCCAACGCAGCATCTCCTTCTTTTCTGGTGACAATTGTTAATGTATTATGCCTCCATATCTAAACAACATACGTCATAACCGGTTTTACTCCATTTTTTTTATACTACGTCGGGTGGCAGACTCATACGCCCGCCTGATGTGAACCGATAACCGTAGCCATATTAACGCACGCAAAATAAAATATTGTTCGTGCGCCGCCACCCCCGCTGTTGACGCAGCATCTCCCTCCTTCTTTGACCTCACTCACTTGCAGGAATACAACAACCCTCAAGGTAATTGTTACGTGAAATAATGAAATTTTAATATGAAGTGAGTTTGCAACCCTCACTTGGAGGGTTTGTTGTCAACGAAATTGTCTAAACAATACCCCAGTAAATTATCAATAGTTAATCCTACCTACATAATGTTATAATAAAGCACTTGTACTGTTCCACGTAATTACATTTATTTTACCCATTGGTTTCGCCGCTACGGCATTATAAATTTTTGTCATTGATTTCACGGTAACGAAATGTTTACTAAAAAACACAAACACTATCTGCTTACCTTGATAATGCCTTAGCGGCGAAACCGTCTGTAAAAATAAATGTAATTACGTGGAACAGTACAAGTGCTTTATTAATTTAAAACATTATGATAATAATGTTCCACCAAGTGCCAACAATCAACAGTATCAACTTTTTAACCCTACCTAACACATTGTATTGCCAACAGGTTTAAACTTCTATCTGAAACACGTCAAAAGTACATCCGTCCAAAGTCGTGTTCGATATCCGAGGACGCCAGCGACCCGCTGATCCAGGCGCTGAGCGAGTCCAATCTCAAACCAGAGAGCCTCAAGTCCTTGGGGAAAACGTTCTTCAACATCCTGACCGGCAGGGAGGACATGGTCTCGAGAACTGCCAACATTGTTCATGTGCTGGGATCTTTGTCGGTGAAGTATATTTATATCTTTTCTAAGCTTGTCGTGACACCTACATGGTCAGTTTAGATCCTAATCATAATCATAATGATAATCTTTATTTGCGTTAAGAGCCATATCACATTTTGACTGTGATTTTTGCGTAAAATGGCCAATTTTGGCGTTCTTGATCACGGAAACAAAAATACATTAACAATGTTGAATATAATAACTTATTGAATAGTACAGAATAGCTATTGGCATAGTACGTAGCGGCCTCGCTTTTTTGTAAATTTTGCTTAACTTTTTAAATAAACCCAAAATTGCAGAGAAAGATTTTCATAAAATGCCCCCATCCACTATTTTGAGCTCCTGGATTGTACTACTGTTCCAAACAAATGAAATAAAAAAATAGAATGTTATTTGTTATATAGTCGTATGGTACATAGCGGCCTAGGAATTTTGAAATATCATTGATTTAATATGGAAAAAAAACATTCTTTTAACCAAAAAAACTTCGAAAATCGCTTTAAGTAAATCGTTAATTTCTCGAATAAACGATAATATTATTGAGCAAAATTTATACGAGAATAATTGTTACTTCATGATGAATAAACTTTGTAGCATGAATTTATTATCTTATTTCAATAAAAACAATAAATATAACTTCAAAATTACTACAAAAAACGATGCACCGGCGGCCTTCGCGGGTTTAGTACTGCGCGAGAGCTCGTCAGCGTGCAAATGTAATAGGGCTCTTAAATAGGGTAACAGTAAATGAGATGTTAGATAGTATAACAAAGTTGCTTAAACCTATTTAGCCATTTTCAATAGCATGCAAATCTTCAAGAATCATTTAGTATGTTATCTTTTTATATTATTAATGTAAATTACTATGTCAAATATATTAATTCTATAAATTATTATGTCAATTAAATTCTTAAAAAATACATTATTTCTTTAATATATATTAAACAAAAAAATCATAAGAAATTTAATCCATGCATCAATTACGAATGTCTATTCCTTATATTCTAAGAACTCTTTAATAGAATAAAATAATTTTTGCAACAGCCACTTCCGCAATGACTGTTTGAAATCATTCAGTGGGTTTGATTTTTTCTTTAATTTAATTTCATTATTATAATGAATCTGTTTTGCTACAGTAGGTGGCATACGACTACGACTAACTTTTAAACATATCTTTATCAGTATGATGTATAAAAAAACCGGACAAGTGCGAGTCGTACTCGCCCACCGAGGGTTCCGTAGGTACGTAGTATCATTATTAAATTTGATATTTTCCATTATAAATAAGAAATAATGCGTGGAAAAAAATAAATAAAATATATTTTGCAATGTGTACATCAAGCCCTTTCATAAGATACCTCATTTGAACTAGTAGTTTCAATTTGAAAGGAGACAATTTTTTTTTGTATGGAGCTTGGGCCCCTACCCAATATTAATGTATACGAATGAAACTTACGTCATTTTGTTCCTTAAACTTCATAGATTACAGTGGTATTCTTATCTTTAACTTATTTAACCGGATTTACGTGAAATACGAAATTAAAATATTTGAGGTTATGTACCTACCTAATCTAAATAAAAAATGACGAACTAAGTCTGTACTTTAATCCCATGGGAATGGGGTTCAAGTACTATTATTTTTATCTTCATTTTCAGTGCCAAAGCCAACGTAACTTGTGCGTGGTGCCTTACAGATAATCAAACGAGGCTTTGGCGAAGTAGACAGGTCATATCGAGCCATTCGAGAATCGAGCCCGACTGGGGAAAAACCTTCCTTCACATAATACCGCCCGCAGCCAAATAACAATACACTTGAGAATGGCTTGTTCCTGCACGTGAGGAAGATGCTGCATTAGCAGCGACAGTGCCAGCGCGCGGGCGATACTGCTTATATTGCACACTATGGGCTACGGTAATCGCTTTTCATCAAACGGGCCGTATACTTGCTTAGCACCCGACATAGTAAAAATATATAGGTGTAAACATGCTGCATTAGCAGCGGCAGTGCCAGCACGCGGGCGATACTGCATAAATTGCATGGTATGCTATGGGCTACGGTAATCGCTTTTCATCAAACGGGCCGTATACTTGCTTAGCACTCAACATAGTGTACATATTCTTTGTTTGTGCGTTAGAATTATTAGCAAAATAAGAGGGGTAGATAAATACAGCTAAGAACTGATCAAGCCCGTTGATGTTTTTACCATTCTTATGCTACACATAGTAGGAACTATAGTTAAACTGCAGTGTCAAGCTTGATGAGGTCTTAGTGTACTATGCTGGAGATTAGGGCCAGGAAAAATACATGATTTATCATTTATATAAACATTTAATCCTCATCATTAACATCATCAAAATCGTCTCTTATTAATAAAACATCATCTAAAAAAGATGCAGGTGGTTCAACACTATCCTGATGCCGTGCCCAACTCAAAAATGTACACATCACATGTGCACAGCACCCAACAGTACATCTGTCTACTAAACAGTTGCAGCAGTATTCATCTAGAACCACAAGAGTATTGGCAACAGGTGGATCTGTATTAATTTTTACATAAGTATTTTTTCTACTTGTGTGCCGTGATTGTATCCTACCCCGAACGAGATAGTAATTTGGCTCAAGTTCAATAGGGTCTCGATATACTTCAATTTTGTATTCGCCACTGGAGGCGCTGGCATGGGAGGTGGTGGGGGGATGTTAATGATATTGTCAACAACTAATGGAGGCTCTTCCACATCTCTTCTATAATCTTGTTGTTCTTGTCTTTGTACCGTTCGGATAGCTTTCAACCAGCAAGCCATGCACACTCGTTCCAAATGTTGAACCTAAAATATACAAAAGTAATAAATTGTAATAAATAATAATGAAGTTTTCTTGCAGGATTACAAATATTAGAAACTAGTGACGCTCCTCGGCTTCCACCACCACATCATCCCATATTCATTCCACTGCCAGGATACGGGTCACCCTTTCAATCGAAGCGGTATAAGAGCATACCCCACCACACTGCTCAACTTCAGGTTGGCGGAGGCCAGTGTTTTCAAGCCACCCAAAGGCCACTGACTTGGCTTGACGACTGTCATCTAATAAAAACAGCCTGAACAGACGGCTTAACGTGCCCTCCAAAGCACGGAGAAACTCGAGACAAACAAACCCATCCAAAGACAGGCTACGGTCGACGTTACTTTACTAGAGTGACACGCACAGCGATGACATCAAGCTCCTCTAAAATATAGCCTCAAGTCACTGAGTGATAACGTAGCTTTTACTGATGAAAGAATTTTTTAAATCAAATTAATAATTTTCAAGATTACCTCCTATATCCAAACTCAAACATTATAATATTAGGTTAAAAGGTTTTTGTTATAAAAACAATCATTTAGTTATCTTTTGTCACATACATGGTCCAAATATAACTTATATTTTATTACCTGATGTGCCTGGTGTGAAGGTATCCACACCAAAATAATACTCCTTTCTGCAGTCATTTGGCACAGCATGTGTTTGACGAGCTCTTAATATTGAACAGCCACAAGGAATGCAAATATTTGTTATATCCAAATCTTCTAATTGAACGACCAGTTTGCTCACACTCTTGCAATATCAAATGACAATTTCCACAAATTGAATCTTGTGGAATCAACTGAAAAATAAAAAGTGAACATGTTAAGGTGCTATTACGACATTATTCGTGCATTCCTTTAGTTAGGTACCTACATAATTATTACATACATTGCGATATCTTATGCCAAAAAGGAAACACTCACCTCACAAGCTATCCATGAACTTGTAAGTTGACGAATATTCGCAGATATTTCAGACAACAATTGTTTTCGTATATTGCGTTGCAATCTTACTGCACAATTAACGCATCGGTTATGTGCATTCGCAGCAATCATTGCAGATGCCATATTTTGAGAATATTCAAAACTAAGTTCACTCTGCAAGAAATGTCCAGTAAAATATAACTTGACGATTACTCGATGTTGAAGTAATCTGAATGTGGAAAGAATACCAAAATCGTATCTCAACGCTACAGAAAAACCAAAAAACACTTTTACGGAAGAAGACACAGTTACAAACGCAACGGATTTATGTAAGTAATTATAGTGTGTACGTAGGGTACGATGACTACGATGCCATGACATCGGTACAGTGTTACCAGAAGTGATTTTCACAATCGATTATCATTTATCGATTTATATTTCAAAATCAAGTGCATTGATATTTATGATGTATTTATGTTATACCACATATAAACATATTAATCACTTTTACATGTAGATAAATCATATAGCAAATGTACACCTTAGCTTTTATTTATTATTAAAACCCTACCGTGAAATATTTCATGGATAGTCTCGAGCCCATTTTGACATTACACGACGGCGCGTAAGTTAGTCATAGTTTGTCTCAGTGAATGTTCAATTAAAATTATAATGTTAATCAACGAAAATATCTGGACCTGTGCCGAAAACTTAGCTGATTGATGTCAATTTGACATTGACGAGCTCTTGTCATTAAGAATGTTGAGAATATTCACATCCGCATTCTCAATTGGGGAGCTTCCACATCGATTTGGATATCTGCATCCATATCCGCAATAATTAATGTCCATGTTCATGCGGATGTAGATGTAGCATAGGCAAGCCAAGTACATTCAAGTTTAAGTTTGGCCAAGTTGGACAAAGATGAGCCAAGTCGGTCTATTTTTATGCACATGCCTTGGAGAGAACGTGTCGAGTCAACTAGTAATCTAGTTATAATAGTAAACTCGTAATAGTAGTATTAAAAAATATATATTATTATTAGATATATTGTACTAGTAAAGTTACTTTAAAAAAAATCTTTAAATCCACATCTGCATCTGCGGATGTGAGCCTTCAAAAATCTTCATCCACAACAGCTTTCAATCTGACGTGGTCTGTTAAAACGCGCGTCAATGTCATATTCGCTTTAAACTATCCGGATCTTAAACTTCCCGCGTTCTACTGCAATCATCATATCTAGATGATTTTATTTCACATTCGGAACAACCCATAATAAGGTTATGTAAGTCTTTCTCCCATGATGGGATTATCCAAGCCAAGTAACACTTTCTGGCTATGGGATTTACTGTCAAATGGTTTGGATGTCAATTTGACATTTTGAACAATATGCCGTTAAATAATAATCACAACTTATCCCAGGATGGAACGAACACGACTATCTCACTTGGTGGTAGCCACCTTCGTTGGTTGATGCTGTACATAATTATTACTTCAATTTTCTTTTTTTGTCTTATAAACCAATTATCGATTATCGATTTTTAACATTATTCGATTAATGTTATTCGGTCCTAATCTGCATTGCGCGACATTAGTGAATGGCAACACTCTTCCAAGTTGCACCAAAGAATCTGCGTTCCATTTCACGGCCGGTGGTAAAGGTTTAATGTTTGCAGAATATATCAAAAGATTTTAATTGTAATCTCTGGTTAATTCTATAACAAGTAACTTCAAAAAAAGATCTCCTAAATTCCTTGCAACTGAGAAGGTGTAGCATAGGTGGTTTCATTTCAAAATAATAACAATATTCTAAGCTCGACGTTACACATCCTATTTACAAAAATGGAACGCGTAATAATGGTCGGATAAATCGGAAAACGAGATAAATCAAATCATTACTTTTTTAATAATTGAATAGAAATCGGTTAGACTTTATGTTTGTTAATCGTCTGTCTTCATAATAAAACGAATACTTTTTTTGTATATAATGCGATAGATATACGCTCGAATTTTGTGGGCCCAAAAAAAATTGTCTCCTTTCGATACCCTATAAAAAATATAGACCCCCTATTTTTTAAGATCTATTTACAAATGTATAGTTTTGAGATTTATTCCTGTACTTGTAGTCTATAACGATGTTACTTGCCAAATTTCATAGTTCTAGGTCAACGGGAAGTACCCTATAGGTTTTGATTCCCTTGAGTGTGTCGAAATATGCGTTTTTTGCTGAGTAAACGGCCGTAACTTTTTTCTACGTAAACTTAGCAGTTTGATTTTTTTTTTACCTCAAGGGACCGTAGACCTGAGTATACAGTTCAAATTTCAGCTTGATACCTCCACGCATTCTCGACATAGAAATTCTTGACAGACAGACAGACAGACAGACAGACAGACAGACAGACAGACAGACAGACAGACAGACAGACAGACAGACAGACAGACAGACGGACAACAAAGTGATCTTATAAGGGTTCCGTTTTTCCTTTTGAGGTTCGGAACCCTAAAAACTACGTTAAAATATACTTCGTGTAAGTAAGTTGTTTATTTAAAAGTCAGTAATTGGTTTATAGTATATACATAATAATTTCAGCGGAAACTATTTTCTTGTTTCGTACTTTTTAGAGCTTGTTTTTAGTAGTCGGGTTTTAGTTTTTTAAACTTTATTTTTATATGCTGAGTTATGGTAGCTTTTTTGTCGGATGTAACTATATAACCGATATGTCGTCAGCAAATAAGTATTAGTAGTAAGAGTATATTATTCTGTGGTAGTAATTCGACTTTGGTTTTGAACTCACCCACATTTCCATTAGTGGTATCCCTATAAGCAAATTAAATGCAACACCCGGCACGCGGGCCGTTTGCTGACCGCCTCAGGGGGACATTTTGAACTCGTAGATTAATAAACCGCATTTTTTTTTCATATCTCTCGATGACTCTCGGAGGAGTTCGATGGCGTCGTTACGCGTGTCAGTCTAATTGAACCCACAAACGTTAAGCAACATGTACCATAACATGTTCATGGGTGGGTTTATTTATCTCGAGCTCCTCCGTGCTTCGGAGGGCACGTCAAGCTGTCGGTCCCGGCTATTATTCCAGTGGCCTTTAAGCGACCTCCGCCAACTGCAATTGCCCAGCGTGGTGGAGTATGCTCTAAACCCGTTCGATTGAAGGTAGGAGGGATTTTCTAAAAGTGCCCATACTTACCATAGAATGTCTTTTTAGGGTGTAAGTCCACCTTCATCTTTGAAGCCGTAGCCAATCTCACCTACACGTGGTGCACCTTTGTGAAATTTATTTTATTTTATTTGGAAAACCAACAGCTTAAAATTCAATTAGAAACTAATTACATAACATTGAGTAATATGTTATGGAATTAGATATTAAAGGTTTCCGATTGTTGTAACTCAGTACTTAGAATAGTTGTGAGCATTAACAGGCAGGTGGTGGTAACCTAACTATATTTTTCAGGCACTGTGCTGTGTGGACAAGAAAGGTATATTGTCTTGGCCGAACCCCACAGCGGAGAAGGTGTTCTTTCTGCGCAACTCGAGCCCGTCTTCCAACAACTCGAGTAAGACCAGCCTAGTGGGCTCCATGGGCCACCAGAGCCAGACCGCGTCCGAGCCGCCGCCCGACGGAAAACACAGCGACCCTTCCACTATTGTTGAGGTAATTTTATCACTACTTATTATAAAACAAAGTCGCTGTCGCTGTCTGTCCGTCCCTATATATGCTTAATTCTTTAAAACTACGCAACGGATTTTGAAGCGGTTTTTTTAATAGATAGAGTGATTCAAGAGGAAGGTTTATATGTATAATACATGCATAATATTGTAGAGAAACACTTTTTTTTTGTGACGACATTTTTTTGCGCTTACATTGCAAACGCTGGCTAAACCCCACGAGATAAATGAAAATAATGTACTACATTATTGTACTTAATACATTTAGACTTAATACATCTATACTAATATGTACTTAATACATTTAGAAGTGAACAGATTAACATTACAATGGCAATTCAGTCAATGCTAACACTGGTTTATGAACATCTTTGAACTAAAGCAAACCTCACCTGCACATGGTGCTCCCTGCTGACTGACAAACGAGTCTCTGGCGAAAAGAGAGGTAGGCCATAGCGTATTTTCTAAACTGCCAGACCGAGGAAGTTCGTCCACCTCACAGAATACCGCAACTAAATAACAATTCCCTTGAGGATTGTTGTGTTCCTGCGAGTAAGTGAATATAGATAGCAACTCGCCGTCTGCACGAAGTGGCCGGGTTGTAAAGTAGTCGTGTGGTCTAATTCCTGTAATGTTCAATTGTTACTATATCGCAGCGAGTCAGTCGTTTAAGCCTTTTGGCTATGTTCACACGACTATATCGATTTGATTTTTGCACATATAATAATTTCCTGTATCATTCGACGTTCATTATACTAGAACCATTTCTTACTTTATGTTATAATTGTACGTTACAATTGAATGGAATGTCCTCATTCAATTGACTGTCTACTACATGTGAAAAATGCATACGTAAATAAATCGAATCTTATAGTCGATGTATGAACGTAGCTAAAGGGCTTAAACGACGAAAGTTCTCGGCATACGTAACGGTACCTAGGACGCGACGGGACGAGCCCGGCACATCTAGTTGATAACGACCTGAGAAGATTGCTAAGGTATTTTTTCCTCGTACCATCTCGTCGCGTACCGGCGGCCCGTCCAGAACGGGCCGTGATAAAATAACATGATTGAAATAATATCTTATTTTATTACCATCGCTATATATCGTTATCAACTTGACGAGCCCGTTGCGATGACTGAGACGTAATGTCGCTATGTTATCGTAACGTTGAAACACTACGGGAATCGGACGAGCGTCGTCCGGTGGCGAGCGACAATAATTCGCGCGCGGTGTGGCAGGTGCTGGACCTGACGCACGACCAGAACGCGCCGTTCTGCGTGGAGTGGGACGACGCGCGCTGGCGGCAGCACCTGGCGCGGCTCAAGCCGCTCGGGCTCGCCGCGCTGCTCAACACGTGCGCGCCCGCGCCGCGACACACGTACGCGCACTTCTGCGCGCACCTCACCTGCGAGGCGCAGCACAGGTTACATTCTACTTGTTACTGCTCAACACGTGCGCGCCCGCGCCGCGACACACGTGCGCGCACTTCTGAGCGCATCTCACCTGCGAGGCGCAGCACAGGTTACATTCTACTTGTTACTGCTCAACACGTGCGCGCCCGCGCCGCGACACACGTACGCGCACTTCTGCGCGCACCTCACCTGCGAGGCGCAGCACAGGTTACATTCTACTTGTTACTGCTCAACACGTGCGCGCCCGCGCCGCGACACACGTGCGCGCACTTCTGAGCGCATCTCACCTGCGAGGCGCAGCACAGGTTACATTCTACTTGTTACTGCTCAACACGTGCGCGCCCGCGCCGCGACACACGTACGCGCACTTCTGCGCGCACCTCACCTGCGAGGCGCAGCACAGGTTACATTCTACTTGTTACTGCTCAACACGTGCGCGCCCGCGCCGCGACACACGTGCGCGCACTTCTGAGCGCATCTCACCTGCGAGGCGCAGCACAGGTTACATTCTACTTGTTACTGCTCAACACGTGCGCGCCCGCGCCGCGACACACGTACGCGCACTTCTGTGCGCACCTCACCTGCGAGGCGCAGCACAGGTTACATTCTACTTGTTACTGCTCAACACGTGCGCGCCCGCGCCGCGACACACGTACGCGCACTTCTGCGCGCACCTCACCTGCGAGGCGCAGCACAGGTTACATTCTACTTGTTACTGCTCAACACGTGCGCGCCCGCGCCGCGACACACGTGCGCGCACTTCTGAGCGCATCTCACCTGCGAGGCGCAGCACAGGTTACATTCTACTTGTTACTGCTCAATACGTGCGCGCCCGTGCCGCGACACACGTACGCGCACTTCTGAGCGCATCTCACCTGCGAGGCGCAGCACAGGTTACATTCTACTTGTTAAAAGTCATGCGTTTTTCGCTCCGCATGCGGATTTGTCATAACACAAAACACGTATACGTTTACTATGACAGATTCGTATGCAGTGCGAAAAACACATGACTTTAAAAAGGCAGTTACTGCTTCACACATGCGCACCCGCGCTGTGACACGTACGCGCATTAATCTATTTATTATTTACTTTTAGTTACACGATATATTAAAGACCGGCTATTTCCTACCATGAATTCTTACCAGTGGGAATAATGTGACTTTTCCAACTGCGGGTTGACGGATGCCAGTGTTTTCAGACAACCCAAACTGCTTAACGTGCCTTCCGAAAAAAATAAACCTATCCATAGACAGGCTAGATTGACACACGCAACGATGTCATCGAGCTCCCCATTAATAACAATGCAATAGATATTGTAACTTATTGCAGCGAGGACCTGGTCCCGGTGACGAACCGGCGCTGCCTGTGCGAGCTGGCCAAGCAGATCGGCTTCTCGGACTCCGTGGCCGACGCGTACACTGTGCATGAATGCCTGCCCATATTCAGACGTTTGGTAAGATATGAAGCCCTACATTTTGCTTCTTTCAGTCAAAAACGTTCATCGTCATAATCAGTCTGTGTCCACTCACTACTGGATATAGGCCTTCTCTAATACTTTTCACCATAATATGGGATCATACGCTTTCTATTGAGATCGTAGGTCCATCCAAATCAGAGGTCCCCAACCGGTGGTCCGCGGATGCTCGCCGTGAGAAATAAATTATGGTCCGCGATACAAACTAATGAAATGAAAAAGATTGAGCACTATTACACAAAATACTCAAATCTCGAGTTATAGAGTAATGGATTTATATGACAGTTGGGGACCCTACACGCAAAAAAAAACCTCGCAGTTGTTCCCGAACAAAAACACGGTGGGAACCACTGATCTAAATCATTGATGTCCCGTGTCTTCCAACGCAACATCGAACAGTTTCGAGTATAAGACATCCATTAGGTATTTTGTTTGTTAGCCAGACGTGTTTACACAACGCGGCAACATATATACTCTGAACTAATTAACCACCCCATAAAAAAGCACTTAAGCCCACTCATTGGGATACAAACAGCTGAACGACCAAACAGAAAGCTTTGTAACGAATTTAAGGAGCTAGAGCAAGCACAAAAACCCGTTCAACAAGAAACAATGACAAAGTAGTACACCGCCAGTTTAAAAAAAATAAAATTTTTTTCACCATGTTCATAATGGAGTTGTACTAACATTTGAGTCTTTTTAGATTGGTGATTAAATGAAGAAGTGTTTATAATAATTTATACAATTCATTGCATATTTATTTATTTATTTAGAAATGGTTTTCTTTCAAGAACTATACAAAAAGTTTACCTTTTTTCAAAATAAGTTGTTGTCATTCGACATTATTCAATGTAAGTAGAAAAATACTGAGTTAACTATAAAATAAAAATAAAACTTAACCCAATCTACCTGTTCTTTTCTTGTTATTTAGAGTTAAGTGTGACAATTTGGAGTAATTGAAACAAAAAGAAAAATTTCAAATATCTCAAAAAGTATTCGTTTTTGGCCATACATATGGGGGGTTATATTTATATCACCTGCTGTAAGGAATTTATCGAGTTCCAGTAACCCTGTATAATAATAATGAAATCTGTTATATAATGTAATTTTTTAAATTTGGAAGATTAAATGTAAAAAAAACTTACTTTAAAAGCACAGGATTCACTGGAATATTAATGAATTTATATATTCTTTCTCTACAAAAATTTTTCTATAGACACAAATACCATCTGTTTACCTTGTTAATGACTTAGTGGCGAAACCGGCCGGTAAAATTAAATATAATTACGTGGAATAGTACAAGTGTTTTATTATAACATTATGATAATAATGTTTACACTGTGTCAGCAAGCGGACACGATCCGCCGCGAGACGCGGTTCGTGCGGTCGCTGGCGCTGAGCACGCGCGTCAAGGTGCCGCTGCCGCACATGCTGGCCGTGCTCGTGCGGGACCACGCCGGACAGCTGCAGATGCTGTCGCAGGTAACGCCTGATTATTTCCCTTGCCTTGTTTAGTAATTAGTTACGAGGTTTTCTCAAGAGACTACAGCCTGGGATTCTTCAAGAAAGGTGTGAAAGGGTTTTTACAAGGTTCGTTAGGCTGCGATGGTCGCTTCATGAAGTAGATTATATACTTGTTTGCCTCCTTAGTTGTATTGAATAAATAATAATAATAACATTACATCAAACTTCTCAAAGGGGCCTCTGCGCGTTGGATCCATGTCCCCGCACACGCCTATCAATATACATATGATAATAATAAAACAAGTAAAAATAACTGTTGTTATTATTTATTGCATGTATCAGGGCACAGCTGACATAGTCCTGGACTCTTGCGTGGACTATTGGAACGGCCGCGACCTGACGCCCATATCGCCCGCCGACCGCAAGAAGATCATAGACTTCTACCAGCGGAACTCGCTCACAGCGTACTGCACCGCATTTGCTTACAAGTATGTATTGAATGGGAAATCTCTTCAATCTGTATATTTATCTAAATATTTTAAATAGAAAAATTCACATCCTACGCCTAGGTGGGGATTTGAACCCACGCTCTTCTGATACCCAGTCGAGTGCTCTTTCTAACGGAGCTACTGGGAATGTATGTCAGGGTGATGATTTTTTTACATTTCTATTTACTGCTGTAAAGTCGCAGTGTGGCGCCATCTACATTAAGTATTACGTTATTAAACAAGTTAACAGTTGAATCTCATCTGTAACGATGGACTGTTATGCTTGACACTATGCTAATATATATGTGACACGCTAAGTTGAGAGTAACGTTAGGCGTATGCTGAGATCTTAAACCTGGATTTGTGTTATCTAGAGGTACTTACGTAAAGCTGAAGAGTATGTTTGTTCGGTTCGGCGACTCGACTTAAGAGTACCTAAGTAGCCTGCTTGCAGGTAAAAGGAGAGTAAGACCTGCTACCAATCTGCTTGAGTGCTCGGTTCGTTTACCGAGTGCGTGAGCGGTGCGGGTAAAGGTCTTCTCGTCTGGTTGGTTTACTAGACGAGAGACTCGCAATCCTGTGATATAACTGGAAGGTTTGTGCACTAGTTGTAGGCTTATGTTCTATTGTTCGGTTCGGTGTTATCCTCAGGAACAGAAGTTCCTGAGATTAACTCAATAAAAATATTTTAAGTGTTAGATAGCCCGTTTATCGAGGAAGGCTATTTATTAAATTTTAGGGGTGTAAGTGGTTCATCAACATCTTTGAACCAAAACCAACTTTACCTGCACGCGGTGCACCCTGCTGACTGGCAAACGAAGCTCTAGCGAAAAGAGAGGTAGGGAGCGTAATTGTAAGCTACCCGACTGGGGAATGTGCCTCCACCTCACAGAATACCGCAGCCAAATAGCAATTCCCTTGAGGGTTGTCGTGTTCCTGCGAGTGAGTGAGGTCACCAGAAAGGAAGGAGATGCTGCGTTGGCAGCGTGGGCGGCGGTGCGCGATCGATATTAAATGTTGCGATCGTTAATATGGCTATGGTAGCCGCTTCACATCAGGCGGGCCGTATGCTTGTCTGCCACCCAACGTAGTATAAAAAAAAAACCAGCACGCTACGACCAATAGGAGCGGAGGATCAGTGAAAAGTGATGCAAAAACGGGGAACATCCCGCACGGGCTATGCCGGGGTGGGTATCTAGTAGTGTGGTATTTATTCGGCGGTGTCCGGCAGGCCGCTGTCGCGCGGCATCTCCCCGTCGCTGTCGCACGTGTACCTGGAGCTGCCGGCCGACAGCCGCCAGCTGTACGCGCCGCTCGCCGAGCCCTGGGCCGACGCGCCCGCGCTGCACTTCCACTCCACCGGTGACTACACGCACTCATACCATCATCATCATCAGGTCCATTTTAGTCTCCACTACAGGAGCACGACCCTCTCTCGTCCGTCCTAGACGGAAGGAGGATTTAGCCTACACTCCCCACGCTGGCCAAACGGGTTGGGGAGGCCTGATCGATATTTGATAATGTATTTCCCTTAGTCGCCTTGTACGATATCCACGGGAAGAAACGGAGTGATTCTATTCTAGTCTGCCGGAAACCACACGGCTGTACTCATAACATACCATACTATAAATAAAAATTATGGACACATTTCACACGGCAATCTAGTCCCAAACTAAGCAAAGCTTGTACTATCGGTACCAAATAACTGAAGTATTATAATACTTAAATACATTTTTTTTGTAATCACATACATATAATACATAGAAAACACCCAGACTAAGACAAACATACTCGTACATGTTCATGCACACAAATATTTGTCTTGTGCGGGAATCGAACCCGCGACCTCGGAGTCAAAGTGGCCATTGCTAACCATTCCACCACCGAGCTCGTCCACTTGTTTTACTATAACGATAGCTCTGTCTACTTCTTTGAACGACTGGTAGGGAAAGGAGCACCGAGCGTTCTCTAGGTTGTGCTATTATTTGTAAATGACGAAGTCATTTTGTTTCTTTGATCGCTTTCATGCTTTAACCACTGATCCGATTGCCTACATAATGATAATTTTGGTATATTTTTTCATTAGTCCAGAATAAATAAGAAGATACCTCTATGCCCAAAAATAAGCTGTGTCCGAGTGATGTTTAGCGCAATAACCGACTAGTATTATATAAATACTTATTGAACCCTATCAATTGGCCAGGCCGACCTATGCTTTGTTTTTAATCCAAATATTGTATTGTTTACCAAATTTCATCCAAATCGATTTACTTTATTTATGCGAGGATCCTTTCTCACAAACAGCAAACGAGATCTAGTTAGTAGATACTAAATTTGTAAACTGCCAATTTTCCAGATTCGCTGCTATTCAACGAGGTGATCGACGACGACGTGAACGACGTTGAGGGATACTTCGATATGCAATGCAATCAGGTATGAACTTATCTCTCATGGAACAGGGGTGTAAGTGGATCACCACGATCCTTAGAGCCAACCCCGCCTGCACGTGGTGAACCCTGACGGCTAGCATAAAATATGGCTCGCGTGCCGCCACCCCCGCTTCGAACGCAACAAATTCTTCCTTTCCGGTGACCACACTCGATACAACTACTGTCAAGGGAAATGTTATTCGGCTGCTTGGTTCACTGTGAGGTGGATGTACTTCCCCATAGTCAGGCAGCTTACAAATACGCTGTACCCTACCGATTTTGCCAGAACCTCTTTCGCTAGTCGGCAGGATGCACCACGTGCAGATGAGGTGGGCTTTAGCTCTAAAGATCGCGGTGAGACACTTACACCTCAAATATAATGTTATGCATCATTCTATCACTTTTATCATTGCCTAAAAGTTGGCAGGACGATAGGGATTTCAACCTACGTAGAAGAAGAAGAAATACATTTATTGTTACATACACATAAAATAAAATTGAATATTGTTTATAATAAAAATAGCATACAATAGTGCTGCATGATGCTGCACATGCAAAATGCCGTAGACTGAGTGTCGGTGCCGGGGCCATCCAGTAACATAATCTTAGATAGAAATGCACGGACGAACATTTCTATCTAAAATTAGGGGTGTAATCGGTTCATTAACATTTTTGAACCAAAGCAAACCTCACCTGCACGTGGTGCACCCTGCTAACTGACAAACGAGGCTTTGGAGAAAGAGAGGTAGGGCGTAGCGTATTTTTTAAGCTGCCCGATTGGCGAAGTAGCTCCACCTCACAGAATACCGCAGACAAATAACAATTCCCTTTACGTTATTGTATTCCTGCGAGTGAGTGATGTCTACAGAAAAAAAGGAAAGAAAGAGTATGGGCTGGCAACGGATCGGCTTGGTGTTGTTGATCTCTTTGGGCGGTGGTGATTGCTTACCATCAGGTGACCCACATGCTCCTTTGCCCCCTTTTCATATATAAAATTTCTATTTCATATAAAAAAAAACATTTCTATCTAAGAGTTGTTTCCAGGATGACCCTGGAAACAACTCTTAGATAGAAATGTTTTTTTAAAAAACACAAAAAAAAAATAGAAAACTTCGTCCACTCATTACCAACTTCGTTCACGTCATGTATATCTTTTTTATAATGGTCAAACAAATTACGTACAACAAAGCAACATCTCTTTCAGGTGTTCATAGGCATGGTCACCATGCAGTACCAGGCGCAGAGCGACATGGTGGAGTTGATCGAGCGGCTCGAACGCGCGTGCATCCGGTTCGTTCACTTCAGCAAGGAGAACGAACTCCGGTCGCGGGTGTTCAGCGAAAAAATGGGCCTAGAGTCCGGGTGGAACTGTCATATATCGCTCATGAGTGAGGAAAATGTCAGGTAAGTTTAACTAAACTTACGTGGCGACAATAGGTATATTTATATAATTTAATATATGTTTTAACAAACCATGTAATAACTTTTAAACTTTCGCGTTGCATGATTAAAATTATAATACCCACGGGAATTAACGCGATCATGCTTGTAAGGTAGTTTTACATACCATTCAGTTAGTCATTCGGTCAGTCAGCCTGTGACCACGGCTGGTGCAACCTGATCGAAACGTCAGGCAATAATAAGGGTATGTAAAACTGTTTGTGTTTATTATAATTTTAAGCCATGTCATTGCCACTATCTTATCATATGATTTTTGACTTTGTAATACCACAGAGTCTTCAGAATACAAAAAAAATGGTGTGGTATAATGATTTTGAAGTAATTTAAGAAATCTCTTGAATTTTTTTGTTGTATTTGATTCCCAATTCGGTGCAAATCTATTTACATTGCGATCGAAAAGAGTAGAAAAAATAGAGGCGCCACTTTCTTCGTCAAAACAATTTTTACTTGGTAACGCTTGAGCACTTTTATATGGAAAAAGTCAATGTTGAAAATTACTAATCACTCGTTTCGGTCGCACTATACAGGCAAGGGACATAAGTGCAGTACCACCTACCTTTCTTTTAACATTGAATTTCTAATATCACCACACCCCGGTCACTCCATACAAATATCGCGTCGTGAACTATTACATAAACAACGACGTCTGTGCAAAGCGCGAATGAGCGTGTGTGCGTGCGGCGCCATACAAACAGTTCCAGATTTGTCTCAGAGGGGAGGTGAGGTCGGCGCGAGAGAGCGGCAGGGAGTGGCCATACTGTACGTAGTACTATTACTTATACTGTGATATCACAATAAATACATAATGTATATCACAACAAATACATAATGTTATGTATGTATTTATTGTGATTAGAAATATCTCTATTTTATTTTGTAGCCCTTATCATTCTCTAGAAATTAAAGAAATTTTAATGTAAGAAATGTAATAATAAATGTGTGTTTTATTCAAAATTAAAGGTAAAGGAGTACTGCACTAATGACCCTTAACTGTACGAGTTACGTTAAAAGAATGTTACTCTGGAATTTGGTGTAGAATATATATACCTACTGTTCATGATCGCTTAGACTGCATTTCGAGCGGTAACGAAAACATTCCTATTGAATTGAATAGGTCGATTTTTCTTAAAATCCATACCTCACAGCATCACACCTTTATTTATCGCACTCTTAATCTATCACTATATATCGACCTTCAGGGGTCGATACGAACGTGAAATGAGAATATGCAAGCATATATAGGAATGTACACTAAATACCCAAATATTTTCCAGCAGAAGAGTATAATTTATCAGTTTATTTTCTAAATAGTTCATAACTCACAAAGAATTGTTAAATGTCCCTAAGGCGAATCTAGATGTTGAAAGCTATAAAGTCTCGTTGAATATTAAAATCAACGCCGTAGACGTAAAATTATCCAATGTTCTGAATTCTTGATATACTATAATACTTAATTGATTTAGGCGGTTGAACTTCTGAGATGTACTCTACGTGTTCATGAACTGTACATTTCTACGTGTTACATAATAAGCAGTGATCGGAATAGGTAGAGTGATTTAGGGTCAATAATCTCAAACGCTGATATTAATATGGACATACCTCCGGGATTTCGGCATTTCGAAACTATTGAGGCTTTAATTCTCCGGGGTTCCGGTTGCTTTGGTAATGCTATCGTAACCTCTAATTTCAAATTCAATGTAGCCATTGTAATAATCAAATCACGACTTAAATAATATTTAATGAAATCCCGAAATTTTTCGATAACAGTTCATTAAAAAGGCATGTCCATATTATGACAGAATTACGCAAGTACAAAAATCACTCTACCTGATTATTGATCGGAATCGATCACTGATGATAAGGCTAACTGTTTATACACCAATAACTAATTTATCAGCAGAGTTCGGTTCTCGTTTGTGTCTATAACCACCAGTATATTGTTATATACTGGTGACGGCCATTGTTGTACATATCCAGGAGGATTGTTAATACACCATGCCAAAGAGCTTGTCACCGATTAACATGCCTCTCACCAGTGATTAATTTTACCTTAATAAACCCACACTCACGACACAGAACATTGCTATAGTCTTTTTCACGTAAAATTAGTAGGGTGCAATCACAGTTACATTCAATGTCAGGCTGACTGAAGTTAAATAGATCGTCAGAGTGAATATTTGGACGCTGGATAGTGGGAATTAACGTATAAGATAAATGTAATAAATCCTTCGATATTGATCGAAGAATAAATAATTTACATACGTCTAACGCAGCCAGAGTGACAATTCATTGTTGCCATTGTATTCTGAAATAAGTAAAAATAAGATAAATAAATTTACTTGATATGTAGTATAACTAATAAAAAACCTATTTTTTGTTATGCCGTTTAATTTAGCATTACATCATCAGCTATGTTCTATTCTCCATAATTGTTCAGACAACCCTACGTCGCTCTGCCCATTTTATATGAAAAAGATTAATACTATTTTATTTTGTGCCTCTATAAGTTTGGTTTATCAGTGTGTATATTATTGTCTATAGATTTGATGTACCTAATATTGTATTTTACTGTAACTGAAATGCAAGATTTACAGCGGTGAACCGGAACGACGGACACTCCTTTTAAGTTTAAAATATGGTGGATGATACTGGGTAAATAAATAATTTTTAGTTTGTCTTTGTTTAGCACTCCTGTCAAATCGCGGAAAATATCGATAGTTCCATACATTTTAGTCAAATAGGTATGGTTACCTATTATTTTATCCAATTGGTGGTAAGCCGTAGTATTACGAAAGGTTCTTATTGACGAATTTGTCTATCACGTCCTAAAATGCGTGTCAGTCGTTGCGTTGCATTACTCACCGTATGTTTATAACAATCATCGTTTATTTTTAATTATAATAATCATTTCAGATTTAATAAATGATGCTTGATTATTAATTAATTACCGCGTGACATTAAAATTTATTATCAAACTTAGTTTTTAATCAATTTTTGTCGTTGCGTTTCAGTTATATTTCTTCAATAGATGTTTTTAACTGTCTCTTTCTTGTTCTTGGATGTATTAGAAAGAGAAGGCAGCCAATTCGATCAATGGATTAACAATAACGTATTAATAAAAAACGTATTGCATTAGCGAATGGTTCATACCTATCTCTAACAAGATTTAACGTTCGTCGTGACTTTTACTACTCTAAAAGTTGGAAGATATACATGTTAAATGGTCCCTATAAGAAATATTGATCCGAAAAGAGCAAGTGTAACTTGCGAATGGTAAGAAATGCGTATGTCAAAATTCCCAATACTCCACAGTTCATCGTTCTCAAAGTAATCTAATATTATATTAAATATTATAAATATTCAAAACAGTAATTACTATCTCGCCTCCCTTACGACATGTACAATGTATTGTGCATGTTCGGGCAGATTAGGGATTGCAATCCGGCATCATTTTCAGTCCGGCCGGATCCGACCCGATTCCCATCGATCCGGCCGGATCCGACCGGATCCGGCCGGATTGATCAAATCAGAATGATTTTCGCTTTTCAATTCAAAATGAACTGTTAGTAAGTGAATCAAGTGACATGTACATACTTTATATAGGTAGTTTATAAAAAATATATAAAATCAATTTTATTTCTAATCTAATGGTAAGATTAGACAACGAGCAAACAATTAAAATCTAGTAGTATAGGTAACCAGTAAAATTTTAACGATGTAACGACTAACGAATAGCTCAGTCTTCCTAGATTTCACTTTCACAGATAGATCCATTATTTTAGTAAGTAACTTTATAAAATCTAATATAATTAACCTTACGTAATTTACTGAGATGAGTTCACAATAATCATTAAAGTATTTGAGAATGCTAACAAACAAGTCTTATATTTATGACATACACCATCATGATTTGATGAATCTGTCTAAAGAATGGCACAATTATCACAATAATGAGTTTGTTTTATAATTACAACTCTTTAGTTTAATCAGCTTACGATAAATAATTGTTTTAAGTAGAATTTTAAGTAATAATTGTCTTAATATTCATGATAGGTATATCATACGAAAATCATTTTTATTTTGAAAAAAGGATCGTAGAAAATAAATAGTGTTAATTGTGACACCACGCGCAATGCATTTAAAGTACCTACTCATGCAGAGATCTATTATTTTGCCAAAAATTGCTAGCACCGGATCCGTAGTACGGATCCGGTATATTAGTACCGGATCCGGTAACCGTTTAATAATGCCGGATCCGCCGGATTACCGGATCCGGTTTTCCGGATTGCAATCCCTAGGCAGATACCTATATTTCGATTTTTACATTTTTTAAATCCCACTGCACTGAATTACCCCGGTATCTCTATATGCCACCAACAAACATGGCAACATTATTTTAATAATTTATCATTGTACGAGTACTGACGTCGCGCATTGTCGACAGCAAGAGCGGGTCGCCGCTGTCGTCGCAAACTCTGCCGCACGGCAAGGAGTGCTCTAACATCCCGTCGCGTCTCTCTAGGGCCATCGAACACGACGCCCCCGCACTCGGCTTTTATAGGTTTGTCTCGCTCTATCACGCCGCAGAACGTTATGTCACGTACACACAACTGTTATGTGTAGTGCTCACTTAACTCACTTTAGTGGTGTAGCTTGTGACTTGACGAGTTTATTATATGCATGGCATGAGAATACGTCAGGTCATGTGCTACGTTACTTCAGTGGCAATCCGACTACATAAAACTATAAAAATTTCTATATGTATGAAGTCGTCCATTAATCAGGTGAGGATGTAAAGGGTGAAAGGGGTTCCGATTAAATCTTATTAAAAAGGAGGAGGAGTTAGTGGGAATATCACGTATATTTTCACTAAATACTTGTTGTTGATTACTAAACATTTTCACATGAACTTTTTATGGCTATCAAAAAATTAAAAAAATATATATTGTACAAAAAAATAAACGTGAATTTGGAGCAAGGAGGGGAGGGATTATCCTATAACTTCACCACGTATAACCACGAGAGGGGCGGCTTAAAAGGTTATTTTAACATCACGTGATTAATGCGCGAGTCCCATTGTTAATCGCTACGAATAGCTCAGCAGATACCACAAACAAAAACCACAATGGATAGTTCTTGCTTCATGAAGTATGATATCACAGGTTTTTTTTTCTTCACTCTGTCACGCTCTTGCATGGAAGACGGTTTCTATTCTTTGCCGTTAGGAGTGCCGACATCAGTAGTAGAAAAGGGAAATAGAAACACAACCTAAAGTCTGTGTATTAGTAATAGTCTTAAAAGAAATGTAGAGTGAGTCCTGGAATTTATAGTAAAATATTAAAGAAAATATTGCTCTTAAAGTGTGTTCCCTCAATCCCCACACGCTATATCCGAGATATCCGAATGCATTTACGATACATTTGTTTGTTTGTTTGTATGATCTTTATTGTTCAAATTACAATGTATACATGAAAAATAAAGCGATACAAAGGCGGACTTATCCCACATGGGGATCTCTTCCAGTCAACCTTAGAGTAACTGCGTGGAGTGGACATTACAATGATTGGCAAGTAGAACAATGAGTAAAAAAAATAAAAATAAAAATGAAAGGAGGGAATTCGCAAACAAATAAATAAATAAAATACACAAATAACTAAATCATAAACTATAGTACACAGGCAATGAAAATATTAGATAATTTCAAGTCTCATCAGTAAAGAATCTTTTTAATCCAGTCTTGAAAGAAAATAACGTAGGAGCCATCCGAACATCAACAGGCAGAGCATTCCACAATTTTGTCGATCTTACCGTGAAAGAGTTTGTATATGCATTGGTGTTTTGAATAGGTATATCCAAAATCCGAGTTCCCGAACAACGCAGACGACAATCAACTTCCCGATACCGAAATCGTTCCTTTAGATAAAGAGGAGCGGATGGATTAAAAAGTACGTTAAAAAGCAGAGTGAGTATGTGGAAGTCTCTCCGAAGCCTAATAGGAAGCAAACCAAGTTCCTTGCGAAAATGTGAGACATGGTCATATTTACGCAGACCGAAAACGTATCTAATGCAAAGGTTCTGTAGACGCTCTAATTTATCAAACAGCTCTTCAGTTGGATCCAGATAGGCCACATCACCATAATCTAATAAGGGAAGGAGAAGGGAGCGTGCCAACATCATTTTTGTGCTGAATGGTAGAAAATCTTGCAGCCGTCTCAAAGAATGAAGCGACGCAAACAATTTACGACTGACCTCGTTGATCTGAGGCGCCCACGACAAGGTTTGATCCATGACAATACCTAGATTGCGAACAGATGAGGAGAAAGGAATAATTGTGCCTGAGAAAACAATGCTAGGTATTGCCCTGGTCTCCAGTTTGGAAACAAAATAAGAACTTCCTACTATTATGGCCTGAGATTTTACATTGTATTTTCGTGTGTCGTAAATGCATTTACAATCTACATTTTACCAGACCATTATAATTTATAGAAAGAATTGGGGGCGCCACTTTCTTCGTTAAAACAATTTTCATGTGGTACCCCTTGAGTTGTTTTGTATGTAAATGTTGCTGCTACTAAAAAATGTAGTTCCGTTTCTACTTTTTCTGTCGCACTTATGATAACACGAAGCCTTCGCTGTGTATTTTCTTTTGTATTTGAACATATTGATTTGGGTTTCGTTCGCACTGTATGTTAAAAATATTGAATACGCGTTCGTAGTTGTGTATGCTTATATTGAATGAATGAAATGAAAAGGTTTTGAAACAAATATACAATTTTTTTTAGTCTAAATCAGCAGTCGGCAACCTTTGGGCAGGCAAGGGCAACAAGGTGGAAAAATAAACTAAAGGCGGGCCGGGCCGCACTTGTGATATTTACCATAATTCTACCCGCGGCGCTCCCGCGCGTCGCTCATTTGTTCATACACGGGCGGTTCTATCCGTGTATGACCTCTGGTCTTAATAGATTGGCCAAAGGTTCTATCTAGACTTTGAATCTTTTGACAAATCTTGTAAAACATAAATTATCGTCAAACGACATAATACATGAATTTACGTCATATTTAAAACCAATATACATCCCATTTTATAATGCGCGAATGTGTTTTTTGTTTTGTTAGTTTTAGATATCATGGTCATTAAATTCTTATAGTAATGGACGTGACATAACATTCAGTGGCAAATAATTCTGTTATCCTAACATTTTGATTTTACAAAACTATGAAGTCTGCGTCTGTTTGAAATGAGATTAAGTAAAATTGATACGTATGTAAGACAGACTGTACCTTTTTTATTTTCGTGAATATAATCAAAATGTTATCTAATTTCTTCTTATATTAACTTTTAGCTTGTAGCTTTAGTACCATTTCGTTAAAAGCCAGGTTCTATGCCTCATTAGTATAATACTTCCATGGCGTGTACTGATGTAATTAATAAAAAATCGGTCCTGCTTTGTAAATGTAAAGTTTTTTGTCTGGTGTAACACATCAGAAATAAAGAGGTTAAACTCATAAAAGTAAAACTTATAATCTTTTTTTGTTTAGATCTAGAAAGTAATATACGTAATTTATCCCTCTTTCTTAGGGTGTAGTAGCTCACCACGATCTTTAGAGCCAAACTCACATGCATATGGTGCACCTTGCCGACTAGCGAAAGAAGCTCTGGCAAAAGAAACGTAGGGTACAGAGTGTTTGTAAGCTGCCCCACTGGTGAAGTACCTCCACCTCACAGAATACCGCAACCAAATAATAATTTCCTGAGGGTTCTGAGCTGTGCCTGCAATGAATGAGGTCACCAGAAAGGAAGGACTTGCTGTATTGGCAGCGTGGGTGGCTGCGCGCTAGCTATATTTCATGTTGCTAGCGTTTATATGGCTACGGTAACCGTTTCACATCAGGCGTGCTGTATACTTCTCGTTGTCTGCCACCCCATGTTTATAAAAAAAATATTTTCTTAAAGCTATCTACGATATAGAATGGACCTTTAGGGCTTGTAAATTTATCCGCACAACTAGTATTTTATGCCCAGGTTTTCCTACACATTTTATGGCAAAAAATATAGTTGTTAAAAACTTAATTAATTGCACAGTAACTCGCCCGCTCCCGTAAAATTATACCAAAATGATCGATAATATAATTAGAACTTTAACGTATTTTTTGAGTAGCTCAGTTCACCTGCTTATTTTCAGGACTATTGTGTACGACTTGAATATCAATGATCATATTAGACTGCCATATCAAACCAGATGTTTTATATTCTCTGCGAAATATTAGAATAGTACCTAACTCGCACGAGGCTGGCGTATAATTTGTAGCTAAACGCGTTTTACTATATATAGTCCGTAGGGGCATTTACATAAATCAGATAGATATATCTGGCTTAAATGAGTTTGTCTCCTTAAAACCCAGCTTGATGGTAAAAAAATGGTCGCCCGTCTCTTTCTATTATATAGAAGTTCTTTCAGAGGTTTGAGGCATTGACATTAAGGGATGTTGATGTTTTGTGAACGATTGATATGCCGTAAATTTGACATTAATAGTTAAAAAGTCTCGTAAGCAAAAATTTTTAAGGGAACCCGATGAACGAATTCTTCAACCACGTAATGAGATAATTCTCTAAGATTTGTGATAAATACATCCCGGACAAATTACACTCTGTCATAATACGTACATATAATTTTCTATGTATCATAAGTATGTATTTACAAAAAAAAATGTATTTACGTATGTTTATCAGTTGTCTAGTACCCATAACACAAGCTTCGCTTACTTTGGGGCTAGATGGCGCTGTGTAATTTGTCTGACAATATTTATTTATATAAAATATAGAAAACACTCAGAACAAGATAAACAGACATGTTCACGCACACGAATATTTGTCGTGTGTGGGGGTAGAAGTCGTGACCTCGGAGTCAAAGTGGCCGTTGTTAGCCATTCGACCACCGAGCTCGTCATTACTATGTTCCCGTAGAATTTTGCCAGACTATGCTATATTTATTTAAAAAAATTCAAGTCGTATACAATAGTGACCAGGAAATGTCCGAAACTAAAGAGACACTCACATGAACACTATCACGAACCACTCACGAATCAAGAAGCTGCCATCACCGTTAACATGCTGTAGATATATTAGGAAAGCGGTAATTTTAAGAGAATAGACCTGACTAGAGATGTGCTAAACGCCGGGCATTTACGATACATTCCCAATAGGTACGTATAAATGTCCAGTTGTTGGGCATAAATTTGGAATTAATAAGTACTTGCCTGGAATTTCACTCATCTTTAGACCTAACAGATGTATCCATTGCGAGCTGCTGTACAGCTCGCAATGGATACATCTGTTGAACTTTTTATATATTGTATTTATCTATTGAATTACTTAAGATCAGAGGAGCAATTCTCGTAATTAAAATGTAGTCAAAATTCAGTTCCGATCCAGTCTCGATCTCACAAATGTTAAATTTGGTATTCTCGTATCACAATATGAAACTTCAAAGTCTAATTTAAGTGGGATTATATCGAATTATGACCGAAAATTAAACAAAGTAATAATAAGAATTGATAATAATTCATGAATAAAATCAAGTTTATAATTTATACTCAATTAACAATTCAATCTCGATTCGGTCAACTTTCATTCTGCGATCGTAACATAATTACGAGAATTGGCCTTCAGGTCTATAGAAATCACCTATAAAAATCTCGCAAAACATTGCTGTTCATACAAACTAATGCTACTCTACTACCATTAATTATGCGGCTTATTAGTAGCATAATTACTTCCATGTGACATCCTTATAATAAACATTAGCAGGGCTATTGCGTTTTTCGTATTGCAATAATACAAAAGGCATACGTTAAGTATTTTCAGTGCAGCCTTTATAAAAAATTGTAATTACTAACTACTAGAAAGCAATTAGTTTAAAAGCGTACTCTTGATAGCTATCTAGAGACGCAATAGCACTGCGGATATTTGATATTTGCACAGTATATTTCTTATCCTGTGGTGATCTATTACCTCCTACGTTTTGTCAAGGCAGCAATGTACTTTGAAAGTCCTTTGTTAATTTTTGCCGTGTCAGACAATTAGCGACGAGAACATTACTTTAATAATCCATATGTAATTTAAATTAGCCACAACATGACGTCATCGAAGGCACTGTCTATGTCGGCGCCGGGCGCCATCAATCTAGAACATACCACTGTCAAGTTTGACAATGAAATCAAGAAAGCGAGACATTCTATAACTACGGGATTGAAGGTAGGATTATATCATTTACGCTAATCTGCGACAAACTTACAACTAGTATCTGAGGATTTGTATTGATTCCATGGATGACTAAGTGCATCACATTGTCCCGACTTGACACTACAGTTCTATTTTTACTTTTAATAATTGGACCCTGTTATGCAGAATAGGTCCAACCGACAAACTATGCCAAATTGAGAGATATACATAGTGACAAACTTCAAATCAAGTTTTATATATTCGCAACAGAGTTTAACAATTTGATGAAATACGCGTCCCAAAACTTATACAGCGTGATATTTTTATTCCTATTAAACTTTAAATAGCTTAAAAGTAACAAATTGTCGGGTGGATCTATTCTGCATAACAAGGTCCAATTATTGTGTATAACAAAAAAAAAATGAAAAATGAAAAATTTCTTTATTCAATCTTTCACAAATGGTAGATCAAGTTGACGGTGTCTCCTTTTAGGCATAATATGCCTGTGCCAGGAGGCACCGCTCTTTCATAACAACAATAAGATTGATCATATACATTGACACTTATAATTTAAATACGATGTAAGTGCACAGTGTGTGTGTTTTTGTGTGCAAATGTGTGTTGAATAGATTGGTGGTTGAGAGGTAAGAATGATGTGTGTTTGCAGTGAATTATGCTGTAACAAGAGTAGAATGTTAAAGTTAATTAAATGATGATGCCATAATACTTTGTACAACTACACTTATGTAAATATGTCGTTTTTCCGACATAATAAACTATTATTAAAGTAAGTTTTATGATCCACTCATGCATTCTGTTTATCCCTTTTATTGTGAATAAATAAAACAGTAGTATCCTACTAAAAATTGATACTAATAATCCGAATATCTAAAATTATATAACTGAATCATGTATGATATACTTGGCGACTATGATTTAATCTTACCATAGTCTTCGATCATAGAAATATCGGATCTGTGATCTAAGAGCCTGATCTAGTATTCCTGTCACCAATTTAGAAATTTTTAGTCGCTGCATCAAAGTTTGTTATTCTTTCACGGGTCAACAGGTGAATGGAATTTGATGAAATTTTCCATACATATAGAGCTTGTTCTGGATTAACACATAACATACTTTTTATCCAGGTACTTTGGTCACGCGGGGCGAAACTGCGGGTAGTAGGTAGTAGTAAATATATGTAAAATTCAGGTACAGCGCGGTAGCATCGCAACGTCGCACCCGTCGGCGGACTCGCTGCTGGACGGGGCGCGCGACGAGCCCGCGTCGGGCGGCGAGTCGCCCGTGGACGCGTGCCGCTCGCTCTCGTGCCTCACGGACTCCACCGACCACTCGGCGCCCGTCAACTTCGACATGAGCAACCGGGTCAGTGCTCCTCGCAACACACACAACACCTATTACACTACGAAGTAGAGAAGTTTGAGTCGTCTCATTTTCACCTCACTGTCATCACAGTACCTATAACTAATAGTAAGTACTACGTACGGTATGCCCACTCTCTGCCGCTTTCTCGTATCGACCTCATCTTCCCTCGTCACGAGACAAATCTGGAACATTGTGTATGGCGCCGCACGCACACACGCTCATTCTCACTGTGCACAGGCGTCGTTGTCTATGTAGTAAACGACGCGACATTTGTATGGAGTGGCCGGGGTGTACTAATACCGCATGCTATCCCATTCACACAGATAGTCTATCTATGGGTTATTTTATTACACTTCGATCTTTCAGACTTAGGCAGTCTCAATAATACCTTGATAAAGACCGGTAACTCTACACCAATTATAGTATTCGAAGGAATATAATATAAGTTTATAGACTATGCGCTTACGTCGGGAGGGCCATATGTTTGTTTGACACCAGGCGTGGTATAAAAAATAGACTGCATCACAAATTTGAAAAACACTCTGGAATTAATTCTTTACAATAAAAAAAATCCTGATAGTTTATTTGGAAAAGCACTCGGGCTGTAATCGAGAGGAGTGGGTCTCGCCTATACATACCATCCGCCTGATGGTAAATCAGCTATTGTAGCCTATCGACGCTAGCAACATCAAAGTATTACTAATGCTTTGCCGATCCAGTAAAAACTTTCACCGCTTTCTTTATGAACCGCAAACCGTATACTGTTGTCTCTTATGGATAAACCTCAGCTCTCTTGGTAAAAGTTGGTTGAAATTAACCATGAATAAGAAATATGTGTTTTCACGACTTGTCAAATTTGTTCGTTCGACGTGACAACGGCTGCCTTGGAACTCACAACGAGTTTAATTAAAAGAAATTAGAAAGAGTAAGAAGCTTTTGTAATTTGACTTCCCCTCCCCTCTTAGTAATGTGAAAGGCATCAATTTTTTTTTTTCTACTACGTCGGATGGCGGACAAGCATACGCCCCGCCTGATGTGAAGCGGTTACCGTAGCCAATTAACGCTCGCAACACAAAATATCGCTCGCGCGCCGCCACTCCCGCTGCCATCGCACTGCCGCTCCTTCCTTTCTGGTGACCTCACTCACTCGCAGAAACACAACAGCCCTCAAGGGAACAGTTATTTGGCTGCGGTATTCTGTGAGGTGGAGGTACATTGCCCAGTCGGGTCGCTTACAATTGCGCTCCCTACCTCTCTTTTCCCCAGAGCTTCGTTTGTCAGTCAGCAGGGTACACCGCGTGCAGTAGAAGTTGGCTTTGGTTCAAAGATGTTGATGAACCACTTACACCCCAGATAATATAACAAATAAGGCATTAAAAGCCTAAAGAGATTGCTAGTCAAACGAAGCTCAACTGCCGTGCACCACAGATTTTATGTATCTAACACTATTGAGACCTAAAACATTGAGTTGTTCGACGTGAAGTGAAATGATGTGATTGGTTAATAACAGTGTTGTTTGTACATCAGGCGAAGCTGCCCCGAGGCATCGAGAACATCCGTCCGCACATCGAGCAGGTGGACAACGTGCCGCTGCTCGTGTCGCTGTTCACCGACTGCACCGCGCGCTCCGTGCAGCTCATGACCAAGATCATGCAGGTACGTAATACAACTGGGTGTTTGGTTTTTTTTTTATGTGAGAAGGGGCAAACGAGCATGTGGGTCACCTGGTGGAAAGCAATCACCACCGCCCATGGAGACCAGCGACACCAAGGGGTCGCCGATCCGTTGCCAGCCTTTTAAGGAAAATGAAAGCTCTGTTCTTGAAGACACCCATGACGTAGTTGTTCGGAAATGCCGCTGAGGGAAGTTGATTCCAGAGTTTCGCTTGTTCGTGGTATAAAATGTCTTAGGAAACGTACTGTAGTAGATCGCCAATTATCAAGATGATATGGATGGAATTTTAATTTATGGCGAATTGTACGATAGTGGAATTCAGCGGCAGGTATCAAATCAAACAGCTCATCGGAGCACTCCCCGTGATATAATTTGTATAGAACGCAAAGAGACGCTACATCTCTGCGTGTAGAGAGAAAGTCCAATCGATCCGAGATCATTGGGTTACCGACGATTCGAGCTGCTCTTCGTTGTATGCGGTCAAATGGAGCAAGCAAGTACTGGGGTTTCATTAGATTTAGAGATTATGATAATTAGATGGATGTGGCAAAGGTCTTTTGTACTCAGCACATCCATCAATCACACTTAATCCCTTCATATGATTGACCTTGACCTTTGATCATCCTTATGCCATATACAATCGCTGTCAGAGTCGAACTAAACTGTGTCAAGTGACGTCTTCAAGAAAATTTCATAATATGCGTTTACTTACTTATAAACTTATTATAAACTTCTCTGCTACTATTAATAAATAAAATAACCGTCCTAGTCTGTCGTTCGGCGGTATTGTTTAACCAAGCTAAATTTATATAGACGTAATAACTTCAGTTAGTTCTCATAAAAGAGAACCAGAATGACATGGAATTAAAGAATGAACTAACTTACTTCCTTTTAGTATAAATTTACCTAACACTTTTCATATAAACTTTGCTTCAAATTTTATTTCCAACTAGCTGTTACCCGCGGCTTCGCCCGCGTGGTCCAGGGAAGCCTGCTGCCATTGATTTGTGTATATTTTTCTTTTGTTGTATTTTTTTTTTACTTCGTGGGATAAAAAGTAGTACCAGTATGTACAAATTTTAATGATGATTGGCTGCATAGTTAAGGCATGAAGAAATAACAAACAAACGAATTTACTTTAACACTTATAATATTTGTATGGATGGAACGCCCACATTCAAGAGAAAATAATATAATTGTTCACCACATAAATGTATGCCCTCTTTATTTTTCCTTCGAATAAAATATTTTTCATGACTTTTTAAAATGGGGATAGTTTACTGTTTGGAAAGTGACATAGGCTACCTTTTATCCCGCAAAAACATCTTAATCCCATGGGAAAAAATAAATTTTGTAATCATTTGGCATTCTATCATGTCGAAAGGAACGTAAGTACCGACATGATTTTTTTAACAGGGGATAGTTTCCGGTCTGGATAGTAACATAGGCTACTTTTTATCCAGGAAAAAACATTTTATTCCCACGAAAAAAAAAATTCGATCCCCGCAGAGGGCAATCTACGTGGTGAACAATTTTTTTTGTCTTAATCCATACTAATACTGTAAGTGTTAAAGTAAGTATTCGTTTGTTTGTTATTTCTTAACGCTCTATGTAGCCGATCATCATTAAACTTTGTACCTATTTTTCTTTTGTTGTATTTTTTTACTTCGTAAGATTTAAATAGTAATAACAAACGTTCCTTAAATAGTATTATCAATATTATATAAATAGTAATATCTCACGAAGTAAAAAAAAATACAACAAAAGAAAAATAGGTACAAAGTTTAATGATGATCGGCTACATAGAGCGTTAAGAAATAACAAACAAACGAATTTACTTACTTTAACACTTATAGTATTAGTATGGATCAAGACAAAAAAATTGTTCACCACGTAAATGATTGCCCTCTGCGGGGATCGATTTTTTTTTCCGTGGGAATAAAATGTTTTTTCCTGGATAAAAAGTAGCCTATGTTACTATCCAGACCGGAAACTATCCCCTGTTAAAAAAATCATGTCGGTACTTACGTTCCTTTCGACATGATAGAATGCCAAATGATTACAAAATTTATTTTTTCCCATGGGATTAAGATGTTTTTGCGGGATAAAAGGTAGCCTATGTCACTTTCCAAACAGTAAACTATCCCCATTTTAAAAAGTCATGTCCGTACTCTACTACGTAACTATACCGTTAAAAAAATCATGTCGGTACTTAGGTTTCTTTCGACTTAAAAGAAGGGCAAATGATTACAAAGTATGTATTTTCCCGTAGAAATAAGATGTTTTTTCTGGATAAAAAGTAGCCTATGCCACTATCCATACCGTAAACGTACGTTATTAAAAAATAAAGTTCTTTTGTCCTTCTTTCACGTCAAAAGAAACCTAAGTACAGACATGAATTTTTAATAGGGTAATCTAGAGAGTGACATAAGCTACTTTTTATCCCGGAAAAACAATTTAATCCCATGGGAAAAAAGAAACTTTGTAATCATTTGTCCTTCCATCACGTCGAAAGGAACGTAAGTACTGACGTGATGTTTTAACAGGGGATAGTTTCCGGTCTGGAGAGTGACATAGGATACTTTTTATCCAGGAAAAATATTTTATTTGAAGGAAAAATAAAGAGGGCATACATTTATGTGGTGAACAATTATATTATTTTCTCTTGAGTGTGGGCGTTCCATCCATACAAATATTATAAGTGTTAAAGTAAATTCGTTTGTTTGTTATTTCTTCATGCCTTAACTATGCAGCCAATCATCATTAAAATTTGTACATACTGGTACTACTTTTTATCCCACGAAGTAAAAAAAATACAACAAAAGAAAAATATACACAAATCAATGGCAGCAGGCTTCCCTGGACCACGCGGGCGAAGCCGCGGGTAACAGCTAGTTTTATATATAAAATTAATCTATACTATCTAATTCTATACTAATATTATAAAGCTGAAGAGTGTGTTTGGTTGAACGCGCTAATCTCAGGAACTACTCTTGAAAAAATATTTTAGTGTTAGATACTTAGCCTATATTTCAAGGAAGGCTATAGGCTATATAACATCACGCTACGACCAATAGGAGCGGAGCACCGGTGAAAAATAGGAAAAAAATATTCCTTTTGAGGGCTTATGTCGCGTGCGCTGCGTAAACGGTTGAAGTTACGCATAAATCATGTATGACGGAATTGTTCCTCTTTAAAAGTTCTAAAAAAAAGTCCGCGACAGTATATGTCTATCTTTTAAGATTGACACACTATAACGTTTTTTCATGGTAATCAATAGGAGAAAGTAGGTAAAAAAAGGTTATAGTGAGTTAATCTTAAAAGATAGACATATGCTGTCGCAGACTTTTTTTTAGAACTTTTATGGAGGAACAATTCCGTCATACATGATTTTTGCGTAACTTCAACCGTTTACGCAGCGCACGCGACGTAAGCCCTCAAAAGGAATATTTTTTTCCTATTTTTCACTGGTGCTCCGCTCCTATGAGTCGTAGCATGATGCTATATAGCCTATAGCCTTCCTTGAAATATAGGCTACCTAACACAAAAAGAATTTTTCAATTCGAACCAGTAGTTCCTGAGATTAGCGTGTTCAAACAAACAAACAAACAAACAAACTCTTCAGCTTTATAATATTAGTATAGATATGTCGACGGTGCATCTGACCTCGCTTTGGAAAGACACTATAATTTACCCCTCACCATAATACATATACACCACATTCGCAAAACACAATTGTTTCCAAACTGGGCTAATTTATTTTCTATTTTGTTTAATAATATATAATTTCATTTATTGTTGTGTTTTTCTATTCTTAATAAAAATAAAACCAGTAACTGACAAAGTACTGTTAGTTGAATTTGAAAAATACAACTAACAGTACTTTGAATGTGGTATCACAAGAATGTTGTTTTGCGTACGATACGATGTTTTGCGAATGTGATGGTTTACCAATGTGGTCTTTTGAGAATATGATATTCAGCGACGGTGGGTAATTTACATTTAATTATGATAACTTTGCATAAAAATGGTAATGGCTAAGGACATCTTACGAATATGAATAAGGGCGTTTGTCAAATATTGTAAAAGAGTAACTTCGATATGTTAAAAAGAATGATGAATCTGACTTTAAAACTGATCATAATTTTATCTTAAGATACAGCGGTGCGATATTGTGTTAAAAAAATATTGTCCAAAACTTAAATTACTCAGATCTCCTCTTTGAAAAAATGACACTAAAATAATGCTAGTATAATTTTGTTTGTTACAGGATTACGGGGAAGTGGTTTGTGTGATGGGCTCCGCAGCTAACTGTCTCAACATGGAAATATTTATGCAGGCCGATGCTAGGTAGGTCACATGCCATAAGTTTTGTTCACGTACGCATGACATCCATTAATTAATGCCTTATTTGCCATATTGCTGTCTCTCACATTGCTAAGAGGGGAAGTCAAATTCCAAAAACTTCTTACTCCTACTAATTTCTTCTGATTAAATTTGCTCTGAGTTTCAAGGCAGCCGTACTCTTACACCCGGCATTGCAATGGACTTCATTGTTTTTTTGGTGGCGCCACTGTTAATCCCGTCTACACAGGAGACACAGTGGTGGGAATGGGTGGTGGGCCCCCGTCCCGTAAAATGTCATCCATGTCGTTATGTGATAATTTTAAGTAGTGTCAGTCTAGTAGTATTTTGGTGCCTACATTACCTGCTCAATGGGAGTGTCAATAAGATAGTGTTAGTATAAAAAAGGAATAAAAAATTATGCTTTGTTAAAGCAAATGACATTAAACGTTTCCGAAAATGTAAATCGTCTAGCTTTTTACAATTATTACGATATTTAAATCTATAAAACATAAAAGGATGAGTAGACAAAAATTATGACGTCGTAAACCGGATTTTAGTACATTTTTCGTATAAAGTTGTTTTAACTAACGATAATGGTCCTTAACCGATAGTCCGTGAGATCTAAATTAAGGTCCGTGGGACAAATTTGTAATGAAGAAAGAGATTGAGCACTATTACATTTTACTATTCAATGACAGTTGAGATCCCTGCACGTAACAAAAACTTTTCAGTCGCCCATGAACAAAAAAGGTTGGGAACTACTGGTTTATACTATTTAAATCAAGGTCCTTTGGCGCTCTCAAAATAACAGAAGATCTAGCCTAGCGTCATTTACTTGGAAAGTATTGTCAAAACTTTGGACGACCACTACTAGTACGGTCGCCCAGACGATATAGATTAAGTCGTCCTCGCACGCTGAGGGTGTCTTCATTACATTGCACTTCATCATCATCATCATCATCAGGTCCATTTTAGTCTCTACTACAGGAGCACGACCCTATCTCGTCCGTCCTAGACGAAAGGAGGATTTGGCCTACACTCCCCACGCTGGCCAAACGGGTTGGGGAGGCCTGATCGATATTTGATGTATTTCCCTTAGTCGCCTTGTACGACATCCACGGGAAGAACCGGAGTGATTCTATTCTAGTCTGCCGGAAACCACACGGCCAACATTGCACTTACCTATCTGAAAACAAACAATTAGTAATGTTTACTCATAACTTTTTTAAACATATAGTAATTGTTACTAAAATAGTATTTAGGGATAAAACTGCAATGTCATTTAAATACTTTGAATTCAGATAACGGGGCCGTGTTCCTTGACCACACGGACCGTCAGTTATCAAAAAGTTCTAGCATGAAGATATATTTAAAGATCACACCAACGCTTGGTCATTAATTGTATAAGCGATACTGTTACCATTTGTTTTCTTTGTTTGTACCCAAGTAAGTACTGAAACTATGTGATAACCACCATAGACATCGGCATTTAGTCCGAGTGATGATCCAAAAAGTGCACCCTGTCAGAGTTGCCACGCTCTTGACTGTGCAGCTAAAGTTTATTTTCTTATTTCAGCGTCGCGGTGGAGCCTCTATATCCAGTATTATGTCAAAAGATGCCGCCGTACCAATTACCTGAGAAATGCATTGGCCCTATTGACTTGGCGCGCGCTCTTAACTCCATACCGTGTTCCTTATCGGTGAGAACTTTTATTGTTATTAACTCAAAAACAACAGCTTTAAGTCGTTATTAATAACTAGATGACCCGGTGAACTTTGTTTCACCTACATCTATCTACTTAATAAATATATACGATCTAAGATCTGTGTCTCTTTAAGAAGAGCCTACCCTGTGTGCCCGACCCTGGAGGATGTGCCATTGCAGGACATTTGTTTCCTCACTTGCCGCTTTCCATAAAATTTGACAATACCAGCTTAAATGACGCTCTTGCAGTTGGCTTACCATGTCCGAGAATTCCTGACCCGGTCCTTTTACGAAACCTCGCGCATATTGCGCAGTATATTCAACTCCATGAAAGACAACACCTGTACGTGTCGCTCAAGTAATGGCGATCTTGGATTTTTAGATTTGTCCTTTCAACTTGGCGAAATTTTGGAGTCACAGTTGACACTGGTGACCTCAAGCCACTTAGTCCAAGCTACTGAAATCTCGCAGTCGATGCTATCCGATGATCGAAGAACAGATCCCAAGTACTTAAACCGTCCGTGCATTCGACCATATCCTTATGTGTACAGTCGTGGGATCTGTTGTTTTGCACCCCAAGTATTCGATCTTCCCCGTTTTCGGATTCAGGCCATATAGTTCTCAAGTGACCTCTTCCATTAATTCACTCATCGCACCAACTGCCCTCTATCCGCATCCACCAGTGCAATTATATCAGCATACATGAACACCCGTCAACCCACCGCACAGAGCTGATCCATGTGGATCCATGATACTACTTGACAATTCATCTAATACCACGAATGACTAATATATATGAATATGCCTAATATGAACAAAGACTGATCGCTGGTGGACACCGACGTTAATGGGAATTTTGTCTCTCCGACAGAGGTCTAAACTATGGATTTGAAAATTCGGTACATGTCTCGGATGATGTCGATATAAACCCCTGGCAGCCCTTTAGACTTCAGTAATGAAAGTTCTCGCCAAATAAATTTATGACTAAACGACAATTGTGAATTAATATGAATTACAGATTCAGGTACTTCAGAATAAATAATGAGGATCCGTTTTATTTTGTAATCACCTTGGTTAACATGACAGACTTATTTAATGTGATGTTGGTCTTACCATGTGCAATGTTATACAACTCTATGTGAATCCATAAACCTCGTTCTGCGTTCAGCCCACATTTTCTGGTACTATTTGCATTGTTGACACTGGTTACAATTGCAATTTTTGTAATTTACAATGCGAGTGTTTATGAAATTAGCAGATTTCTATTATTTATTCTTAAGTACTGTACAAAGTATGATTTACCATAAACAATCATTACATATTTCAACTCCATTCTTGATGTCTATTATTGTTGTGTCATTTCTATGTCACTTCTGAGAAAGACGTATTAAAATTTGACAACCAACAAATATGGCGATCCTTTGTGACAATGACACTATTGATAGGTAGGTTAGCCATCTTTGTTGCCATGACATTCGTCTATAGTAGGATCACTTTGTATGGGAAAATAAAATTGTTGTTTTTACTATCTTTCTTGAAATTTTTCCATAATTTCTCACCGTTTAAACCTTCCCTGGGCTACGACAAACATTTCAAAACCAAAATCAGCTAAATCGGCCAAGCCGTTCTCGAGTTTTAGCGAGACTAACAAAACAGCGATTCATTTTTATATATTTCCATAATTTCTCACCGTTTAAACTTTCCCTGGGCTACGACAAACTTTTCAAAACCAAAATCAGCCAAATCGGCCAAGCCGTTCTCGAGTTTTAGCGAGACTAACAAAACAGCGATTCATTTTTATATATAAGATTAGCATGGCGACGAGTCGCACGCACTCGCAACTGCGATGCAGATAAATTTTAACGATTTCTTAAATTTATTTACACTACGTCGGGTGACAGACAAGCATACATCCCGCCTGATGTGAAGCGGTTACCGCAGCCATATAAACGCTTGCAACATGAAATATCGCTCCCCTCCGCCACCCCCGCTGTCAACGCAACAACTCTTTCCTTCCTGATTGAAAATTAATCTTAATTTAAGCAATATACATCCAATTCACAAGTTCTCGAAAATAGTATAGTACAGTCAAAACCACCTATCTTACCTTTAACTTTTATTAAAATATGTATTTATTGTGATATTTGAAATTTTTCTATTTTATTTTGTAGCACTTATCATTCTCTAGAAATTTGTTTAAGGAAATTTTAAAAATAAATGTATGTTTTGTCCAAAATTAAAGGTAAGGTAAGCGGCACTTATGACCTTTGGCTTTACATATACACCATGAATAGTTGCCCTATTATGGGCACCGTTATGGAACACCTTGGTATATTAGCTTCTGCCCACGGCTTTGCCTCGCGTCGACACAACGCAACGCACAACGCAGATAAAGGCTATCCTGTGAGTTAATCCAAAACAAGTATAATAAAGAGATAGACGGTGAGAATCGATCGAGATCGAATCGAGAATATTTGTGAATATATTGTACCTGCACGTGGTACACCCTGCTGATTAGCTAACGAGGCTCTGGCGAAAGAGAGGTAAAGTACAGCGAAATTTTAAACTGTCGGACTGATGAAGTACCTACTTCCACCTCAGAGAATACTACAGCCAAATAATAACAATTTTCTTGAGGTTGTTGTGTAAGCGATGTGTTGGCAGCGTGGGTGGCAGCGCGCGTGCGAAATATGTTGCGAGCAGTAACCGCTTAAGGCAGGCATACGGCCCGCCTTATCGGTATTAGTTAAATACCGATAAGGCGGGCCGTATGCTTGTCTGCCATCCGACGTAGTATATATTAAAACTGGCAATATTGTGAAAATTTTCTAATGTCGCACGCTGCTCATGAAGCTGCAAAACAAGTGGCAAAACCAACCGTTCACTAACTACTGCAGTAAAAAGGTAAGCTTTATCTAAGTGCAGCTAAGCGCACTTCAACCTCGACACGTTAACCTCTGTGCCGTTCTTATGCCATACGTAATAAGAGTTACAATCGTATTATGACTGTTAAGTGTGATCTGCTCTTAGCTGTACGTGGAAGCCCGAGCTTCACTCTGCGTCTTTTGTGTTACAAATAAATCAAATTTTAAGTACCTATTAGGTATTCATAATTTGATTGTCACGTGAATTACATGTAAATATAAAAACAAATATTTATATAAATATAAAAACAAATATTATTCATAATGTAATTATCACAAATATTACAATAAGGTATGTTTACATATGGGAACTACTCGTCCGATTTAAAATATCACTACATGAAGTTATACAAAACTGATACCTGAGGACCTAACGCCAAAACTCAAGCCGAATACCATCGGAATTTTTGGATGTGAAAATGAAACTACTGCTTAGAAAAAAAAAACCTGAAGATTTGTCAATCACTTTAAACTAAGAGCAATTTTTGTAATCAAAAAAATCGATGGTAATCGTCTTCGACTTCGGCGGTAGGTCCCCAGGTTGCTTTCGTAAACTATTCTATTCAAACATCCAATCGTCCATTTTCACAATTTCCAATTTATAATATTAGTAGTAGTATTATATGTAACATGTGCGGTGTGTGTACAGATGAGTCGCGACGCGGACGTGTCGCTGTTCACGCTGATGACGATGTCGCGGCACTACATGACGTGCCTGTGGAACAGCACGCAGTTCTGGATGTGCAGCGTGTGCTTCATCGCGCTGCTGCAGGTCACTTTATTTAAACTGCATTCATAATCAAATCCGCTTGCAAAAACTAATTTATGTAGTTTTTGTGTTCATGTAGTACTTTTATTAGAATATTACGACATTCCAGTTACAATCAAATGACACTTTGTTGAAGAGGATTTTGTTAATTTATCTTTAAATATAGCGTACACGCGTAGAGTAAAATCGGGCAAGTACGAGTACATTGCAGAGTTATTAGCACGGTGAGATTAGTAACAATGAAACCAGTAGTCTGAGACAGTATACTGTATATGTAATATACCCACTCAATGCCGCTCTGAGACGAATCTGGAACGATTTGTATAGCACAGCACGTACACACGCTCAGTCACGCTCTGCACAGACACTGAGTTATGTAGTAGTAACCGACGCTACAATAGGCTTGTATCACATTTTTTTTTTCGATTTGTTATTTAAAGACGTCACAATAATATAAATATAGGTGAAATAATTACTTCGATTGCATAAAAACTTCTCGAGATATGATAACTTGAAGATCACAATTTTGGACTATCCATACAAAAGGCCACCACGTTATGACGTCACACCGTGCTATTTTATATTAAATATTGCGTTTATGTAGCCAGTGCCATAACAAAAGTTATAGTATTTTTTATTGTTTCTACAATGGTAATATTTATTTTTTATAATTTCATACCTTTAAAATGGACTTCCCCACCAAACTTTGACCGAACATAAAACATGTCGGACATAAGTTATTAAAATTTTAAGATCGCAGATCGTTCTAGTTTTATGTATTTTACGTTACTGGTAGAGTTTTTATAATTTTGTAACATGGGCAACAAGCCTATTGTATGGAGAGCCGGAACTCGGCCGTTTTTACTCTACCCGTCCGCGAGGCTTTATGTGACAGGTATAATAGGTAGATTGTTTCCGGCAGGTGGGGTCCCTGTGCGCGCTGCTGCCGCCGGCGCTGAGCGTGGGCGGCGCGGCGTGGCTGAGCGTGGTGTGCGTGCCGCTGCTGGCCGCCGCGCTGGCCTTCGCGCCGCTCGACGCCGGCGTCATGCAGCGCGCCGCCACGCGCCCGCACCTGCACATGTCCTCGCAGGTACCGCTCTCACACATACACGCCCCCACAGAACCGCCTCGGCTATAATTTGTTAGAGAAGAAAAACAACTCCATCGGTACCAGCGTTGCCAGACGTTCCGATTTTGGCGGGACGTCCAGCTGTTTAGAATGAAACCACGTGTCCCGCTTTTCGCGGTGAATGCCAATAATTATGATTTCGTCAACTTAAATTAATGGACGGAATGTCAGAATTCGAATATCTGGAAAATATGAGCAATTTAAACTTTTTATATTTTTATGTTATATTTTATAGCGCTGAATAATTGTTGATTTTTTTTATTATGTACCCGCCAAATGCCAAAAACATTTACCATTAATTAAAAAAAAAGCAATCTAATGAATTTTACTTAGTCTCGTTCTTTTCAAACATTTTTTACTTTGGAAAGTTTAAAATCCCGCTTTGGTATACAAAAAAGGCTAAATCCCGCTTAGGCAAAGCCTATGGTTAGGCTTTGCCAGGCCACGACTATCGCCCTCTGGGGCGATCCCAAGCAGGAGTAGCAGTTCGCTTATGGACAAATTGTCATTTTCCCATAAACGAACGGGGCGATACCATTCGAGGCCTTCGAGCATGACAGAAAACCACACGCGCATAACTAGGCAGCGGTAGCCTTCGGACGCGTCGTTCCGTCGTATTTGCTTCGATCTCGAGCGCGACACCCCTACATCGACCATTTACCTCGCGAGGCAAACTCTCGGCTACCTCCGCGCGGTGTCTGCAGACCAATCGGCACGGTGTTCACAGATGGCCGTGTTCGTGTTCTGGTGCTACGCGTGCAAGTTCCTACCGTCGGCGGTGTCAATCCTGGCGCTGTACGGGCTGACGCTGCGCAGCTTCTGCGAGCAGATCGCGGCCGCCGGCAACGCGACCTCGTGCTGGGCCGTGTACCCCGTCGAGCTGACGCCCGCCGCCAGCCTCGGCTGGGGCGACCGCTACTACGACGGCTTCTACGTCGCACAGCACATCGTGCTGGCGCTCGTCACCTTGCATTTAAGTATGTCCATGTCGTCTATTCAAGTAGTGTCAAATATTCTAAAAGGATTGTGAAATTTTCAATCTAATTTTCAATCAAATCTAAAAGTCAAATAAAGCTAGGCACAATTCTAAATGGAAAATTGGTGGAAGTCAGCAATGATGCAGAAGCGCGAGTGGACAAAATTTTGTTCGGCTTTCTCTCGATTCACTTGTGCGGATCGTTAATCCATTTTGAATTATAAATGTAAAATTACAGATTTGTAATTGAGATTCATTTAAATTTTGAAAAAAATAATTCCATCCATCTAGGCGTCACACTAGGCGTTCACAGCTAGGCGAGGCCCATGTATACAAGTTTTGATCGAATAACTATTTAATTGTGTGTCATACTCATGAACATATGTATAATGTATAAGGATAATATGGAAAGTCCACTCATTCTTGTTCGCCTTAAAATCAACAATCGGCATCGATCGATCCCCAGCTTTTGCAATGATGTAAAGCTGTTTAACTATTATGTTTTTATTGTTCACAGTTGTGATATCTCTATCTTTTGTACATCGACAATCTTCCATCTGGCAGAGGTGTTTTTGGACGAATAAAGTGTGGTCCGGAAGCGTTGTAGTTTTGTAAGTAAACAATACCATAATACATTTCAAAATTAATATCATAAAAAGAGTTCCCATATGCCCATACACTTATTGTATCTGTATACTAGTATCATTTTTTAAATTCTGGAGTTAAATTATTGAGATATATATGCCACATTAATTTCTATACTTCTAGCATCTCCTCCAACCCGCAGTTGAGCAGCGTGGTAGAGTATGCTCTAACCCTTTGATTACAGAGAAACTTGTATCCCATAAGTGGGATGGATAAGGATTGACGATGAATTTCTATAGTGGCATTCTACCATACAGATATACAATCATATTATAATCGTATAATATATTTCAATATTTAGGAAATCCTAGTATATGATATATTCAGACAGGGCGCAATAAGTGGTTGATAAGAACCACACAATACGACTCACCGTCGAAGCTTCTATGTAGCTCTTCGATCACATAAAGTGGGGATCGAATAATCGACCTGCGTGCTCGAACAACAAGCAATAAAGAATACAGGACTCGAGTTAACCGGACTACATACCTACCGCTTGAGACGTTCCCGAGATATTTGCACATTTTGCACAGTGCGGGAGGTGCGACCGTTGACGTAACAGTATCATCTCTAGCCTCATCTAAATCCTAAGAAACAGGCCTGTGGTAATAGAGACAGACCGCTAGTAGACTCGTACGATTATTAGACAGTATATGTTATGATGTTACGATTATTAGACAGTATATGTTATGATGTTACGATTATTAGACAGTATATGTTATAATGTTACGATTATTAGACAGTATATGTTATGATGTTACGATTATTAGACAGTATATGTTATAATGTTACGATTATTAGACAGTATATGTTATGATGTTACGATTATTAGACAGTATATATTATGATGTTACGATTATTAGACAGTATATGTTTATAGTGTTACGATTATTAGACAGTATATGTTATGATGGCGTCGTTGCGCGTGTCTGTCTATTGAACACGCAAGTTAAGCAACGGCGACCGTAGCCTGTCTGTGGATGGGTTTATTTATCTCGAGCTCCTCCGTGCTTCGGAGGGCACGTTAAGCCGTCGGTCCCGGCTGTGACAGTCGTTAAGTCAAATCAGTGGCTTTAAGGCGGCTTGAAAACACTGGCTTCCGCCAACCCGCAGCTGAGCAGCGTGGTGGAGTATGCTCTAAACCCCTTCGAATGAGGGAGTCCCGTACCCCAACAATGGGATGAATATGGGTTGATGCCGATGCCGATATGTTATAATAATTTCAGAGTAATCCTACAAGGCGTGTTCAGCAGCGTGATGCTGAGCCAGCGGTACGGCGTGTGCGAGGAGCGCGCACGGCCGGCGTGCTGGCTGCAGCCGGCCGTGCGCTGGCCGCTGGCCGCCGGCTACGGCGCCTCGCCGCTGCTCGTGCTGGCGCTCAACGAGCTCATCAAGTGGCAGGAGATCAAGTCAGTTCACCGTACACATACTTTTTATGCAACTTCGGGTGGCAAAAGCATACGGTCGCCGTCATGTGGAGCGAACACCGTAATTCATTTAGACACTTTTATTAATAATGTTACGAGCTAGGGTTCTGGATTTGGATGTAAAACGCCAATGACAACTTGCAAGGATTTATTCACGCAGGGTCTGGTCTGCAGGTCTTCACAACACGAAGTCCATACGAAGATTCCAAATCGCAGGTCAAATCGAAGTCCAATAGTATCGCTGAGGTCGTAGGTTATCACTTGTCTCGCAGGTAGATTCGCTCGAAGTTTACTCTTCCGAAGTCCAAACTGAACTCCTATGCGCCGCGGCGGTCGCTATTTATATCCGCCGGCAAGGGTTCTCGAATGTTCCCGCATGTACATGCATGTACTACCCATCGGTAATTCATCGTAATGTCTCGAGACACATCTCGAACATTTTCATGTCATAGTGTTATGAACCTTATGGCACTAGACATACGGGTCATTATTGCTTGCATCGAAGTATGCGGCGACTATTCTAAAAGGTTCTATTCTAGATCGTTCGAGACAGGACCGCGACAATAATATTCTTATTATTTGTCATTCTTTTTATATCATATCTACTAGCATTTAGGTATTGACCATTATCAAAGAAGTGCTTGAAAGAAATCTTGAAAACAAGATGAGTCTTTTTTTAAAATAATGAAATAATCCGATAATATACGTTTCTCGCTAAAGTACGTACCATATATCTTCCAACCATGCACTGACATCGGTTGCCATTGTCAGATTGCGGAGTGATACACACGACCTTCCCGCTACGAGCACGCGGGCGGTATATAAGGAAATGAGATGAACTATGATTCTTACCGAAATCACCGCCTTTGGGAGAAATGAAATTACCGAAAAACTACTCAATATATATACGAATAAACAATGTATATACGAATAAATAAACTATACCCGTTGTTCAATTACTTTGATGATATTTATTTACGTCCAAAGTTGCGTAAAAACTGGTGTCAAAAAACAAATTCTCGAGACTTATAATTTCCAAACGAATGTTTTTTAACAATAAAAAATAAGCAGCGAGCCCAGGTTATATTGGGACCAAGACCAATCCATATCAGTCTATAATTTTGGGCGTACGTAAGTACAATACACCATCAAATAGCGATGTATTTCCATTTCTTCGTTCATATGGAAATGTAATCGGGTGGGGGAGCCTTAAGGGTATTCTGTAGCTAAAGTGGTGTATAAAGCCTTTTATTTTTAAAAAGAATTCGTGATATTCATTGTTTGTAAGGGTTCATTATAATTACAGGGTCGACGCCCGCAACCAGCGGCGAGCGCGGTTGGACTTCGGGACGAAACTAGGAATGAATTCACCGTTCTGAACAAACCACGGCCGCCTCTAGTCAATTACGCTTTAGTAGTCTTTTAGATCATTTTTTAAAGTATTGACGAAGCCAAAACGACTGTATTTATTTTTAAGAGAAAATGTGACAATGTACTTATTACAGTACTTTATTACGCTATTTTGTACTTACTTTATTTCATAAATCTGTTTTACAGGAACATCATGATTCCCAATAAATGTTATAAAAATATGACATCTGTTTTATTTACCTGTTTGCATGTGTCAAAATGTCATAACACATCATTCCAATTTTGTTTGCAGTCGTACATTAGTTTTTTGGTATGGAATGACCCGACCGAGGGTATATAATGGATGAATTCAATATTTCACTACAGCATGCTCATACGCGGTGCCAAATTGTATTAAGGAATGCTGATTAAAATCTATAAATAGCCAAATAGGAGTGATTTCAATAAACGACAGTTGAATTTTACTTCACCACCAACACTACATCAAGATCTTACATGGCGACCCTGCCAGGATTCAAACATGGAGTCTTCTGATATGGAATAGGCAATCGACAGTGCTTGAAAGAGCACGTGACATTTATCGATCCCAATTGTTGTCATGTGACAGCAGTCTTTATGTCGTTAGGCAGAGACCTATGGGTTTCGCAGAGATGGTTTCATAAACATAAATAAATACCATAAGCGGCCACTTTCTTACACGAAAAAGAAAATCGGCTGAAATATTATACCTCCCTCAACTATGTAGTACAGCGCTCAGTCGTTCATGAGCTGGTGAATATTAAGCCCAAATATCAGCACCCACCATCTTAGATCCATCCCATAAGACCATGTTCAGCAGATCCGTTGCGAATATAATCATAAAGAAGTACATAAAGATAAGTAATTAAAGGTGATGTAAAATATGCCCTATGCACAGAGTTAAACGCATTAGTTTTATTTTATGTCTATCATTTATCTGATATCTTGATCGTAAACTAAAGAATCAACATTTCTTAATGTAATACATTTGTTTGTGAAGGAAAGGGTGTACTTCGTAACTTTTTGGGGGGGTTATGTGTTTGGACCCTACATTAAGATGTTACTGGCAGGCGGTCATCGCAGCGCATCGACGCTTGCGATACTAAAGGCATTAACTCTCGCATTGCAGACTGTAAAAAGCTCTTGACGTAAGCCTTTCCTAAATAACTTGTTATTAAGAATTTTATTTTTTCCATTTATTAACTTCTCATTAACTACGAAATAAAATAAAACATTTAAACAATGGTTTTATTAAGACCAATTAGTTGTGATGTTATTATACATTTTACGCGAAGTTCAGACTTTGATGCCGACATCGACATTCTACATAAACACACGACCTGTATAGTTGAAATACTTATGATCCATAATTTGCATTGGTTATTACAAAAAATAATAACAAAAAATAACATAATAAAAATATGGTTAAACATTAACTGCATGTAAATGTAGAATTTCTTTGTATAGCTAACGTTCAGATTTCTTCATAGATATCATATTACAGTATCTATTACACTTCATCACTAAATTTACATAAATTAATATGTTATTAACAGTTCTTAGCCTATTGTTAGTCACAGTTAAACACGTTCTTCCTATTACTAGGAATCATCAGGTAAGTCTAATATTTCTTGAACAAACGAAGCAACATCTATCTCTTTAGTACTATCATGTTCTAAGCAAAACTTATGTGATAGCAAGGCGTTATAATTCGGTCTTTGGTTGTAATCTTTTTGCAAACATTGTACTATAAAATCTTCAAAATCGGAAGAAAATTGCCCAGGAGGCAATCTTGGAGGATCATCGGTTACTACCTGTTTCAATTGTTCAAATGGTGTAGGCCAATTTTGATAGGGAAACTTTCCTGTGGCCAATTCAATCATGGCTATGCCTAGGGACCATACATCACTGCGGATGTCATAATGAGCAGGATTCCCACGTGGGTCGATTCTCTCCGGGGCCATGTATGGTTTGCAGCCAGCATCTATTGTTTTAGCTATGGAGTTGACTAGGTAACCAGATATTCCAAAGTCACACATTTTTACTTCACCCTGTCTATTGATCAGAATATTCGATGGCTTGACATCTCTGTGTATAACTCTAAGTTGGGAATATAGATAATTCAAAGCACTTACAACAGAGAAGGCAATCTTACCAAGGATATTTTCAGGTATTGTTTTGTTGTTCTTATACACTTTAGTATAGAATTTGTCCAGGCTCGTGTCCATTACCTCCATGCAGATCCATACATCACCCTCCCTGAACATGGCACCGTAGAAGTGAACAGTGTATGGGCATGCACTTGCTCTCATGGATACATCTAAGTCCATAAGCACACGCTTCAACTCAAGTGACTGATTGTTGAATGTGATCCTCTGAAAAATAATAATACTCTAAATTAACATGATTATTGTTTTTAATATAAAAATAAAAAGAACCTACTATTAAGGCGTCATAAAAATATGGTATGTATGTATATTCAACACAAAAACTGTTTCAAATGGGCTAAACAATGGGTGTACTTCTGTCTGGGCTAAACAATGGGTGTACTTCTGTCTGGGCTGTATATTATATGGTTGTGGCTTACTCTCTTTTGCCAAAGCTTCATTTGCTAGTTTGGCAGGGTGTACATCCTGCCGAATGAAGGAACCTGCAGGTGCAGGGGAGGGTTGATTTGGCTCTAAAAATAATGGTAAATGCTTACATCACAAATTATGTAATAAAAACATTACCTTAACTGCCATGATGGTGTCACTAGGTCTATGGTGCATCTTTTCAACAATGCCATAGGCCCCGCGGCCGAGATCACATAACTTGACCAAATCATCGGCATGCACAGTGAATGTGTTGTCACCAATTGTTATTGTTGTCCGTTCTTCCAAGTTTCTTGGTGCCACACTATAAATAGTGAAACAAAAATAAATGAAAAAAATATTTCTTTACAACTATATATCAATACAAGTTCCTATACAGCACCATCTGGTTCTAAACTAAATACAACATGAACTAGGGTCAAGCTTTTAATTAATTTTTTTTTCATTTAAACATAGTATAACATAGTATAAATAAAAATATAGTATAAATTTACAAACAGTATTCTAGTTGTCTATAAAAGAATTTTGCAATTTATGTAATAATTTTTTGCAGGCTTTCAGTATGAGGGCCCATTTATATCCAAGATATGAAAGATACAAAAATATTTTAGAATAAAAGCTCCACAATTTATGTTTGAGAATCACTTAAATTATGACATAAATGCTTCTTCCATATGCAGTTTATTATACATAACCCTCAGATCTCTCCAGCAAACTTTTCATCTCATAACTTGTTTTTCACAAAATGTGATTCCAAATTTCACATTTAAAGTAACAACACTTCCAAAGGATTTTAACAAATAGTATAGACCCTCAGTCTGTATACCCATTGTAATTAATCTTCTTTAAACTGCAATAATAAATAATCACACCCTTAAGGCGATTCTCTGACTATTCAATATTTTGAACTTATAAATATAATATTATAAATAGAAAAAAGAAAGTTGTAATGAACTTTGGGAAATGAAACACAATGAATGAGACTGATCAATCGAGTAACATTATTTTTTAGTTGACAACAGATTATATGCACTAACAAAGTGCCAAGATATGTATGTAAATATGCACGATTAAATATGAACTAAACTTGCTCAAAATATGCATAAAATTTTAATATTTTTTTATGTTTATATTTCCTACATATAAACAGAGAAACACTTTTAAAATTACACATAGTTCTTGTGAATTATCACCTACAAATGTTAGTTTGCAATTTGAAAATAATCTCTCATAGGTATTCACCTTCATTAGACAAAAAATTAAACTTGACTGGAGAGACCCGTTTAGGCAAGGATGATCTGATTTGTGACGCTAATATGATATTTCCCGTTGATGTACCTGTCATCAGAACCTAGCTCTTGTGCCTACTAGTGCATTTTTCCAAGGTACTAAAGTATTTGGTTCTTCACAAAAGGCATCATGGTTGATAACGTGTGAGTGATACTCTGGTGTATCAGCGTCCATAGGCTGTCATGATTGCTTATATAAATCTTACAAAGTTTCTTATATATACTATGGCCATGTATAATACTAAACACAATTTTGAATTGACATTATCATGCTTTATAGACTTTTTAACCAGTATTATGGAAATTCATATTCAGCCAAACCTTCGGCTTTGACTTCAGCAGTTGGTTATGGCCAGGACTAAACAATCGGTTTCGGCTTTGGCCAAAATCTGACCTTCGGTCGGATACTACTACCTGCTTCTCCATACCATTATTTGGCAAAAGTAAGCAGTCGTCGCTTAAATAAGGGTTTCGAATAGAAGTCAAAGACAAAAATGTTTTAGTAACTGATTGATAGATCACAGACAGGCACCTACCTAATAATACAGTGGTCACACTGATCTCGAAAGGTAATCTTTTACTTGTGTTACTAAAGATAGTACTCACACATCCTGCTTTTCTTCTTGTGCCCGGAAGTTGAAACTTGGAGGTTTTCTTCGCCCGGACATTACGATCACGATTGTTATATCCAATAGTACTTTTAGCAGCAACAAAACTAGACAACTTTGTGATCAATGTCAAAGCCCACCTGTCCGTACCATTAGAAATCAAAAATCATATGCACATTATTACAGCAAATTACTAGTTAAATAACAGCACAATATTGATAACATTAGGTCAAATGGCAACTAAAAGAACTGAAGATATTTTCACATAAATTTCGAAAATATTTTAGCAATGGGGCTTATTCCGTCCATCTGACATTTGACAGATGAGATTTTTTGTTTCATAATAGTGCACTGCTCTGTGGCCCTGGACTACTATTACCAAGGCCCTGGATACGTACTTTACTGCCTTTTGTTTAAATCTTGTAGGTACATAATCGATAGTGGCAGTGCATTAATATTGTGAACTTTAACTTTGTACTTCAGGAAGCAACTGAACAGCGACATAATAAAACTTTTATTTTAAGATTCCACATTTTTTGAAGTAAAACTTCTTTACGGACGCTTGACTTGGGGAGTAAGCTGGTGAATGCGTGAAGAGAGCGTTACGGAAACGGCGAATGGAAGTTGTGAGGGAGATATAAGTAAAGTTATTAAAGCGTCATGTAGTCTAAAGCACTGGCGTTTACGTCATCGGCCTCAACCCATCATCATCCCACTGATGGAATACGGTTTTCGCCTCAATCGAAGGGGTCTAGTCAAACTACACCACGCTGCTCAATCAACTGCGGGTATAGTATACGTAATACGTAGTACTACGTACTCCGGGTTGGAGGCCAGTGTATTTAAGCCACTCAAGGGTCACGGACTTGATTTAACAACAGACAGTCATCTAATGATAACAGCCGAGGGACCGATGGCTTAACGTGGCCTCCGGGGCACATATTCAAAATCATAGACTAAATCATTCGGTTGTATTTGGACTGATATTTGTATAGGTCGTCAAAGGCGGCAAAATTTGAATAGCATACTGACGGCAAATCAGTATGCTATTGTTAATAATCAAGTCCGCCACTGTTCATAATTTCCTTCCTAGGTTTAAAACTAAAATAAAATTCAAAAACTATACAAATATTACAATACTAAGTCTGAAACTGCAAATATGTACATACTTACATAATAATATTTATTTATTTACTATTTAGGCAGACTTAGTTGGTAATTATGGCATCAATCAACCCATAATCATTCCACTGTTGGGATATGGTTCTCCTCTCAGTCCACGCTCTTCAACTGCATGTTGGCGGAGTTGGTATTTATAAGCAATTTTCAAACTTAAGTAGTTAAGTAAATCCTTATTAAACTTATATCAATACGATTTCAATTTTACATATGTAATCATTATTCGTTGATTGATATGTCGGACACAGGACGTTTTTAGGACGGATATTTTTTTTTTTATGTTTTCAATGTCGAATGATGATAACTGTGATAACTGATTTGCTCAACGGATTGTATTCTTTTTGATGCAGTCTCAAGTTACTCTGCACAATTTTAACATTCAATCCAGGACTTCCCTCAGCAGTATTCTCATTTGAATACAACATAAGACTCTCAAAGAACAACGTACCCTATACCTAACAGCTAATGCGCCCCGTGTGCCAACCTTCCGGTTATATCACGGGTTGCGAGTCTCTCGCCCAGTAAATCAACCAGACGAGAGGACCTTTACCTGCTCCGCTTTTGCGCTCAGTAAACCAACCGAGCCCGCAAGCGGAACAGTAGCAGGTCTTACTCCGCTTTCACTTGCACGCAGGCTACTTACGTACTCTTAAGTCGAGTAGCTCGTGGCGACCGACGCTCTGAGAACCCAAGCATCGGGCCATACTACCACTCCCCAATCTCCATGATGGGTACCGGAGCTGTATGGCACGCTCACTTCCCGGCGCACGAGTAAAAGTACAAGCGCGCCTCGTGTTTCTGTACCCACACTGGGGCGCCGTATAGCCGGCTCCCTGATTTCCTTGACAGGTACCGGAGCTGTATAAGGCACGCTCACTTCCCGGCATCCTTCAACGAAGAAACGCCAACTCGGGCCTACGGTAGGGTGACCGGGGTGACGGAAGCGATCGCCCGCCATCCTCCTTGCTCAGCAGGCAAGTACCGAGCTGCGACGTTGGCTTGGGAAAGCTAACACCGCTGTAAGGCTCCGTCAAACACCAACACGAGCTCTTTCTAGTTGCCACAAGAGGGGGTCCAAGAGGAGGTTCCAAAATATCGGACCTCCTATGGACCCTTGTACGCAACCTCTTGTGGCAGCGCGTACGCATTCCTCCCCCCCCCCCCCCCCCCCCCCCGAAGCGCACCCTCACCGTCCTATTGATGTGGTAACTGTCTATCGTTCGTCTCAAGCTCAGAGGGCAATTTTCCTCCGCCAGTCTGAGTTTGAAAGCAGGCCACCAAGTGCCGTCGAAGGCACCCTCTATATTCAGCGAGACGAGAGAAAGAATCTTACGCTCGTCAAGCTTGCTGCGAATATGGTGCAGCAGGTTATAGAGGGCGTCTTCGGTGCCCCTCTGTGGCATGAACCTGATATAGAGAGATGTGCCAATGCCACTCTCGAGCACGTGAGGACGTGGGGGGTCAGAAACCGGTTAAAGTTTTGACCTGAAAGAAACCTGTTTTTCCCGAGTGCGACCGCCGCGTACAGTATCGTGGGCAAAATGGCTCCGTCTGGCATCACCACGCAGGTCTTATCGGGACATGGTGAGTTTGCCGCGTACTTGTACAGATTCAAGTGCGCCGACGATCCATCGTGTTTCTGTGAAGCTGGCGAGGGTCAGACAGTGCAGCACATTTTGTTTCAGTGTCCCGCATTCTCCAAACAAAGATGGGAGTTGGAGCAGCATTTGGGAATGCGGGTCACTGAAACGAACGTATCCGAGGTGATGGCTGGAAAAAATAGATTTAAGTTTATTGACTACTGTGTAAATCTAGCCACGGCTGTCATCAGGCGGAACAAGCGGAATGGCTCCACCTAGGACCAATGTTGACTTGGGCGCCTATATTTTCCGATAGGCGTCTCGATCGCGGTGGCTGGGTGGAGCTATTGAGTTAAGTGTCTGCCGAGGACAGCTGTGGATGGATTGACAATAATCAGATCGTAAGTTTGACCAAGCCATCGCCTCCAATTTGTCGGTGTCCATATTATGTGGACATTGTATTGTAATTTAGTGTTTATTGTATTGTAATAAATTTGTTAATTGTTTTAATGCTATTGCTTTATTTGTTAAATTAATTTTATTGATATTTATTGTAATTGCTAGTTTCATTCATTTTATCTACGCTACAAATTTAGTTATGTTATTTTTAGTACTAGAATTAAGAATACAGAAGGCTATATAAAAGCCTTGTCTATGACAGGGGTGTGCGTCGTTTACGAAATAAGCCAATCTGTGCACACTCAGCGGCACTTTACACCGCTGAGTGTGCGCATATTGCGATTGGCTTCGTAAAAAAAAAAAAAAAAAAAACCACCGCTGTAATGGTCGTTCCAAGTCCCCGTTGAGAACCACTGTGGCGGCCCTTCGCCTTAGCACAGTATTACTATTTTTCATACAGTAGGGAATCGCCTTTGACGTGGCACGATGCCGCCGCCCGCGTAGGTATCCACGCGGTCGTTCGCCGATATGCAAGGGTTGTCACAAAATTCGAAATCAAATAATCTTTAATATTTTTATAATCATTTATCAACAAGAATATAATATACATATTTACAAATGTTGCACTGCTAAATATTTACGTGAAGGTTTATTTTTAGATTTCAATTTTCTATCATTAAATTTAACAATATAATGAATTCGCATTCGGATAAACAATTTGATCATGAAAATATGGGGGAAACATAAGCATGGCTGTGATATAAACTGTACTTGTTTTAATAATACCTACCTATAATTTATCTAAAAATATTGTTTCCTACAGCACCTGGTTGGTGTTGGTATGTTAACTTATTATGGCGAAGACAAAAGTCCCTATGTTCATTCGTAACTAATAAACGGCTGAACCAATTTTGATTAGTTGTAAAATTTTTCTTTATTGCGCCAGTGTCACGGAGTATATCAAAATTTAAAAAAAAATAGCGGATTTCTGTTGCCAGCCAAGTTGATGTAGGTACCAAACAATTAACGATTTAAATTTGATTACGACTTTACTCACTTAATTTTCGCAAGATACTTAATAATAGAAACTAGGAATATCAATACCCAGAATGCAATGACTGGATAGCAAAATTTACTGTATATATATAACTAAAATGTGTAAAATAAAAAAGTAAATAAAAATTATCAAAAAACGTGATTGCTTAAAAAAAAATTTAAAAAAAGAAACTAGCCCTGAAACAAAGATCTTAACTACTAGGTATGGATAGGCCATTCTAAGGAGATAATTTGTCACGAACCGATGAGTCATTTGGCTTTTCGACAGCGAAAATAATAAATATGAGAGTGTAAGTTAAAAATTGGGGTCCCATTTGTTTATAAAGTTTATAGTGTACATTTACGTAACATAAACATACACATAGGTTCGTCCCACACACAGCACGTGCATATAGTCGCAGAGACAAATTTTATGTTAGAATTGGCACAGCCATACGTAGTAATTAATATCTTTGCCCAGAAATCTTGAATATAGGTGAATATAGAACCTTGTCTTTTTCTGTCGGTTTAAATAAAATCATAACAGTTGGATATTAGACAAATACCTACTCCTTCTGTGTCCGACATCTCAACTATTAAGGTGTAAACATAATAATTACACTTTGGGCAAGAGCTTGCGCCGTAAAGAATATATATACCTACATATTTACACTTGAAAACCCCGCTAGGTTGGAGTTCGAGTTACGAAGTACTTAACTATTTAGTCATCTGTCGTTGGAGCACAAGAATTCGGTTATTTGTTGTATACTTATAGTTGGAGTACCTTGCACTTCACCAACAATATAGCTACATACATTTCAACAAAGACAAAGTAGGTAGGTTTTTACGAAATTATAGAAAAAACTTACCTTGCGTCACGGGGAAATCTATAAAATTTTAAATTCTTGATGTGTTCCGACATCGAGTTACAACCGTATACAGAACAATTTGTATTCACCATCATAATAAATAGGAATCACTGAACGTAAATTAAAAAAACGTTTAAAACACTCAGTACGCGCACGTGACTGCCTTTCACGGTGGCTCCCACAAACTACGCTTGTTTGTGGGACGCTGACCGCACCGCCCGCTTCTCCGCGGGTTCCCCTCCCTTGCTCTGCGCAAGTACCTTCGCTTCCCAACTGTATGCTTTTAAAACTGTGGCCTTAGGCCAGTGATAACAAACTCGCTACGCGCGAGGTCGAACGCCCGGCCGACAAATATGGCAAGGCAGACGAACATGCCCGACCTCTGTAGCTGCACCACATGCACGTGAGTGATTACACGCACATAATAGCTTCGAATCCGAACCCATGACCGGAAAATTTGGGCTGCCGCCAGACCCCGAGGTGCCCTGGTCCAAACAGGGGGACTCGTAGTTCCCCCTGCGAAACTCCCCACAGTCGAATACTCTATGGAGAGTATCCTCCTCTAAGAACAGAGTAAATTTTTCCTTGAAAGACTGGCAACGGATCGGCGACTACTTTTTTAGTTATACTACGACGGGTGGCAAACAAGCATACGGCCCGCCTGATATGATACGGTTACCGTAGCCATATTAACGCTCGCAACATAAAATATCGCTCGCGCGCCGCCATCCCCGCTACCAACGCAGCATCTTCTTCCTTTCTGGTGACCTCACTTACTCGCAGGAACACAACAACCCTCGTTATTTGGCTGCGGTATTCTGTGAAGTTGAGGTACATACCCCAGTCGGGTAGCTTACAATTATGCTCCCTACCTCTCTTTTCGCCGGTAAAAATGGCGTCTTCTGTAAGATAATTGACAATTAATGCTAATAAAGGAAGTAAAATTCTAAAGGATCACATATCACGCGAAAGTACATAATAATATTTGATGTTAACTCCTATTTTAGGTTAATTTCATATTTTTGCAAGAAAAAAGGACGCAATTGCGCCGAATACTCACTCAGAAAGAGAAAGAGATAGCAAATATATTAAAGCACCGAGATGATAAGGATAGCGATAGTCCGTCTCACAGGCGAGGCGGGAACCGTTTTCTAATGCAATTTAGTATGTGTAGTATTTGAAACATCGTTGCTATATGTAGTTTAAGCGCGCATGAAGGTCTTTAAATAATAAAATAAACAATTAAAGAAGGCAGAATTAATAATTTCATTTCATAGATTTTTATGGATTCAGAAAAAAATACTTCTGACGGTAACATGCTCATACTTATTGTGAAAAATTAAATTACGTCCGTCTTATAAAAATAATAGTTTAATTAACTTTTGTTACAAATATTCTTAACAAAATCATATAATTTAGATACACCTTTATAGACCATACATACACTCATTTACTTGAAAATCTAATTGCCCTTACTGCTAATCTTGCTTTCTTAGATGCCTCTTCTTTCATTCTGTGTCTTTTCTCCTTTTCAGCCAACCCTACTACCACATCATGTTGCAAAGCATTTTTAACACTAGCTTTAGCAAACAGTTTACTCAAAACATAGTCATCATCATCATGTTTTAATTGCTTTTTCTTTTTTATCTTTTTGACAGCTAACAAACTTTCTATTTGTGGTTCTAAATGAAGAGATTTTCTTTTATGTGATCTTCTAGTGCCAGTTTCAATATTTTCAATGTTTAGTTTATCTTTAGTTTTCGTACTAGACTCTCTACACATAGAGAACTTAGACACACACTCATTACTTGTTAGTTCGTTTGCATTACTTTCAAGATGTTTCAACTCATTATCACACAATTCGGTCTTTTCACTTGTTTCATTAGTATTAAGTATGTTGGTATCAATATCTTCAGATATTTCACCTTCTTCAAGGGTACAGTCTTGATTATTTAAAACTTGTTGTAGCAAATTTTCTTCATAATCTTTTTTTGTATGCAAATTAATTATATCCAATTCAGATATCACACTTTCAAAAGGTGCGTCAGTTGCTTTATCATCAATTAAATTAAAAACGGGTTCTTCAATTATAGGAGGATTTAGCAATAGTTCTCTTTTCTTCTTGTATCTATCACGTGGGTCTTCTTCTGGTATTTTAGATTTTTCTGTTTCTTTTGATATCTTCATACTTATCTCCCTTGCTTTTTTTCTCATTTCAGCAATTTTTTTTTCAGATATAGAACCACCACTGCTCACATGTATTTCATTGTTTCTATGTTTTCCTAATTTATTGATGACATTCACTTTTGTATGTTTAAAAAGTGATGCTGTTTCTGTATCTCCATCACAATTTGGTTCTTCTAGAGTAAATAGACCTTGCAAAGTACTTGTAGTCAAAACATTTTTTTGATTAGGGTCTATCAATATTTTGTTACTAAGAAAATGTTTGAAAATTTGCCTTTGATATATTTTTTCCTCTATAGTTCCTGCTGATAAAAGTCTGTAAACAGTAACATTTTTCTGTTGCCCTATTCTCCAAGCTCTCTCCTTTGCTTGATTGTCAGTAGCTGGATTCCAATCTGGGTCATATATAATTACTCTGTCAGCCCCAGTTAAATTCACTCCTAGACCACCCACTCTTGTAGTTGCCAAAAATATTAGATAGTCTGAATTTTCATTAAAAGATTTAATTAAGTTTTGTCTTTGGCAGACACTTACAGTACCATCCATTTTTAAATATTTAAAATTATGTTTTTGAAAATATTGTTCCAATATACACAGCATAGCTCGAGACTGTGAGAAAATCAAAGCCCTGTGTCCTTGTTTTTGCCAAATTCTCAAAAGTGAATTAACAACTGTCATCTTTCCAGATCTTTTCCAATGTCCAAACTTGTCTTCATCAATATCTTCTAAATCTTCTTGGGCCTCATAAAGGTATAAATCAGGATGATTACAAATTTTTCTCAGCGTAGTTAAAGCAACCAAAATCCTGGCTCTCAGAGGATCTCCAAATCGGTTGTCTTTATCTAGAATACTTCTGACTGTAGTGCCCATAAGATACCCCATGTATAAGTCCCTCTGTTCTTTACTCAAAGCACAAAATAGAACTTGTTCATTCTTCTCAGGTAATTTTATATGATTTTGTACTTCAGCTTTTGTACGCCTTAACATATATGGTGTAATTAATTCTTTTAATGCTTTTGCAATTTCCAAAGCAGTTGCTTCTTGAAATTCAGTAGCATTGGCATAGCCACCCTGAGTAATTGGGATTGCAAAGTGCTCCATAAATGCAGCATAAGTACCCAATAGGCCGGGTCTCATAAAATCAAACAGAGACCATAGTTCTTGCAAGCTGTTTTGCATTGGAGAACCTGTGATAAGTATTTTATGAGGTGTTTGAAATTTTTTAATGACTTTGCTAATTTGAGTATCTGGATTTCTAATCTTATGCCCTTCATCTAAAATAATATAGTGCCACTTCCTTGATAATAAATCTTGTGCATATTTGACAATGCCAGCATATGTCACCAATAGAACACCATGCGATCCATGCATATCTCTTATGAGTTTATTATGGTTTCCAACATAAGAACCTGAATGATGAAGTACTGCAATTCTTAGCTGAGGACACCAGTAATGAAAATGTGATACCCACTGATAAATTATTGTTGCTGGTGCCACTATTATTGATGGTCCGAGGCCACCCCACTTTCCAAAATCTGTCTTCAACAACCCAGCAAGGAATGCAATGATCTGAATTGTTTTTCCTAAACCCATCTCATCACCGAGCAGACCTCCAGACTGCATTTGATCAAGTACCCATAACCAATTCACACCAGTTCTTTGATACTTATATAGTTGTTTCCAGATGTAATTTGGTATTTTGAAACCATTCTGAAGTTCATGATTCATATCAAAATATTTGTTGCCTGCTAATATATATTCTATATCAGCAGAATCCGTATAGCCATTGAAACATCCCGCAGTAGCTGCTGTCAAATTTTCCTTCCAAGTTTTTATCCTTTCTTCATATTGAATTTGGTCTCCATCATCTATAATTTTCTTCAAATTCTTCTTCATGCGAGACGTCGGAGGTAAATATGGGCTCTCATCGGCGGACTCTTCTTCACACGAGGGTAAATATTCTTCATCAGAATCCAAATGTGCAGATGTACTCTGCTTCGGTAGTGACGATGTCAATTCTGACCCTTGAATCTTACTTTTATTTATTCCTTCACTCTGTTTCTTTGATATTTTTTCAGCAGCAAGTTTACTTTTCTGTGACACTAAATCTTTGTCTTTATTTTTACATCTTTTTTCTGCAAGCAGTAGTTGCGTTTCCAGATATCTGTTTATATCAACCATTTCTGAGAATAATTTCTGTCAGTTCAACAATCATTTCACAACATTCCACCCTATGATTTCACCACCAAAGAGACTAAATAAATAGGATTCAACACTTCTGTTTATACGTGTCAGTGTAGTGCAGTGTAGTGTATTTATTCAATTAAACCCTAAAGATCTAAACATTTGTGAATTAAACCGAAAATCGAACACTAGAATAAATAATAAACATGGTGCATAAAGTATTGCCAGTGCCTAATTTGAAAATTCCCCACATATATTCGAAAAAATGCACTTTTCGTTTAGAAATCTAAGCACAGACAAAAACACGAGGAATTTTATTCAGTTTGGTCTCCTCAAAGTGTTTTTTCGAAACCTTCTTGACAAACATGGAAACTGCGAGGGGCGAACATACTTATAGAGTATAAGCAACCTTTTTTGGATGCCCCAGCTTAAAGCTTAGCTTAGCTTCTTTTATTTAAACTAAGAATGCCACCAAAAAAACTGTCATGTGTTTAAATAAAAAAATATGTTTCCTATATCCAGCTTCAATTTCCAAATATATTTATACATCTTGCACTTGCTGCATTCAACTTGTTAGTAATTATTATCATTTTATCAATTAGCCAGCGAGAAGGGGTGTAGACAGTAAACGAAATATAATACAAATTATTGTTTTTCTTTAGAAAGAATTACCGAAAATGACATATTTTTACTCATTAACTATCTTATCTTTTTTATTTTAATTAATAAAAAGTAAATATTTAATACGTAATATCACGTGATCGCAAACACCGATCACAGCGTGTGACGTCACGATAAACATTGTGTGTGACAGTGACATTTTGATGTAAACATAAAGATTAGCTTGAACATTTTACTTTTCATTTGTTTTATAGAAGAAATTAAGTGAACATTTGCTTTGAGTTTATATCGATTTATACTCAAAGAGTTGGTATGGTAACACTGAAAGAGACTTGTCTTAACATTCATTCAGTTCAGTAATCATTCTCCAGCGTTACCAACTTAGGGGTTTTCCCCCCCAAATTTAGGGGGTAAATAAGTAGGATGGGATTTTTTTAGGGGCGTTCTACTTTTAGGGGTATTTTTAGGGATTTTTTCCTACTAATCTTTTTTTGAATATTTTATAAAAACAAAAATATTACAAAAACAAAGGTGTAAAAATATTGGACCAGGAGTTACCCAATCGAGCCAACCATAATTATATGTTGATTTAGCGGGTTTGCGACATTTAGTACGGTTCCTTATTACTAAGAATGATGACATTATATATTGAAATTAGGTATTAGATAATGTATGTCTATAGAATATTAAAAATATATTATTTATTTATTTAATAAAAAAAAAAAATCTTTTAATAAACATTATCAATTTAGCCAATTGCTAAAACACTTGATAGTATACTATATATATAGTATACTATCTGGAAGTGCTTTCATAATGTTTTAATTTATTATATCTTTTTAGGGGGATTTCCAAGTAATTGTGGCGATTTTAGGGGTTTTTAGCTTAAGATTTAGGGATAAATATTTTTGAGAGTTGGTAACACTGTCATTCTCATTCAAATGTCAGTCTGTCAGTCAGTACCAGAGTTGAGCGCTTAAACGAAAAGCGCTTAAAAAAGTCTGCTTATCAGCGTAAGCAGATAAGCACGCTTAAAAAAATAAGCGTTTTTCGTTTAAAATTTTTACAATTTAGTCTGATAATTGGACAAATTTGATATAGCGCCATCTATATTTGATTCACAAAATTACTGGCACTCATATTGCACAGTATTGCGTCTGTGTGCGTAGTCCATACTTTCACGTGGGTCGTTGTGTACTAGCCAGCCATATATGCAATAATAAACCTTATCTACAACAAGTCTAGGTTTACTATCGATTAACGATCGTTTCATTTTCGTTTAAACAAATGCCTTTCGTTCAAAAAAGCGTGGCAAGGGGTTATACTCATTGAATATTGAACCTTATTCGCAGGTTCTTTAGGTATAATGTTGATTAATTTTCTTTCACTTTTGTTTCAAACATGATTTTTGTTTAAATAAACAAACAACGCTTATGCTTTTTTAAGCAGTACGCTTTTCGTTGTCAATTGGTAAGTGCGCGTACGTGTTTGCGCCAACGCTTTTGCTGTTGACGTCGGTCGATCTTATTGTAAATAAACGTATGTAAATAGATACCTACTGTCTCTGATCGAACAGTTTGTGAATTGTGAACTTTTTATGTAAAGTCAAGTGTAAATATCAAGTGTAAATATTTATTTTTGTGATAATGTCGAGAAGCGGCAGTATTTTTATTTGGGACTATTTTGAAAAAAACCAGGACGATAAAATCGCCGAGTGTAATGTATGTAAAAAAAACATATCATTTAAAACTACGATTACTAATCTCAAACAACATTTGAAGCTTAAACATATTAGCGTTTTTAATGAATTTCTTTCAAGATCCTTAACGCGTACCGGCACTAGGCCGGCGCAGGCAGCAGCAGCTTTGTTAGGGAACAATAATAATTGGGAAGGTAACCTGCATGGCGGTGAGAGCAGTGGCATTGGTGGTGGAGGTATTTCTGGTGGTAGTGAGGTGGTGCAGGTGACTAATACTGCGCAACCTTCTAGAACCATTAGACCACGTACTCAGGCTACAATGGTTTCTTATTTACCTCGACAATTAAGGACAGAGGAAAGAAAGAAAATTGATATGGCTTTATTAAAATTAATGACTCACGACTTCCAACCATTCAGCGTCGTCGAAGACGAAGGATTTAAAGAGTTTGTGGCAGCTCTTAACCCAAGCTATGAGTTGCCTAACAGAAAAACAATAGCGAATACTTTGTTATCAGCAGAATATAGTGCACGTCATGCAGAAATTCAAGCCTTGGTGCGAGATCGATGCGTTACTATTTGCATCTCGGTAGACTGCTGGACATCCAGAAATATGGAGGCCTACATGTTAGTTACGGGGCATTTCATCGACAAAGAAACTCTGCAATTTCACAGCATTTTAATACAGTGTGCTGCTTTGGAAGGCAATCACACAGGAGAGAGATTAGCTGCTGAACTCGAGCACATCTTCAATGAGTGGGGCATTCGTACGAAGATAAATTTTATTGTATCCGACAATGCTACAAATATGATAGCTGCAGCTAATATTTTGAACATACCCCATTATGGATGTTATGCCCATAAATTAAATTTAATTGTACAAGGAGCTTTGGACAACCCTACAGTATCTTGCACGATTGCTAAAGTGCAAAGAACAGTGTCCCATTTTAAGCGTAGCACTATAGCAAAAGAGAGACTGTTAAAATATCAACAAACAACATTAAATATAGCTCAGCCAAAGAGTTTACTGTTGTCAGTCCCGACACGCTGGAATTCTGTCTACTTAATGCTCGAAAGATTTAGTTCGTTACAGGAAGCTTTAAGGGCAACGATACCAAATTTAAATACTCAACTTCCTGTAATACCGATGGAGGAGAGGAAGTGTATTACTCAAATTGTCGAGGTACTTAAACCATTCGAAGAAGTGACAAAAATAATGAGTGGAGAAAAATATCTTACGGCAAGTAAAGCTGTCGTTCTTCAGGCTGGGTTAACCTCAGTGTGCGAGCAATTACTTCAGTGCGACTTTTATGACGTGGTCAAAGACTTAATTAACAATTTAAAACACGGGTTATTTGCAAGATTTGGTCAAATTGAAGAAAATGAGTTTATTGCCTTTTGCACTTTGCTAGACCCCCGATTTAAGCATCATGCTTTTGAAGACCAAGCATCAATGATGACCGCGAAAGAAAAGCTCTTAGAAAAAATTACGATACTTCATACCGAGGATGTTGCTGAATCCAATACTACTGAGTCAGATTCCATCCCAGTCACGTCTTTATGGGGAAAATTTGACAAAAAAGTTATATCGTCTCGTCAGCCAAAAACTGCTTCTGAAAAGGCTAGAGACGAAATAAATATGTATTGGCAAGAAAGTGTTATTCCTCGAACCGATTGCCCTATAAAATGGTGGAAAGAGCATAAATCTATTTACCCCACCTTACACCAAACATTCATTTCTAGTTCTAACATCGTTGTAACTTCCGTACCCTGTGAAAGAGTTTTTTCAAGAGCAGGGTACATGATATCGGAGAGGCGTACACGGTTAACAACTTCGAAAGTAAAGAAACTTATGTTTTTAAATTCCCTCAAAAAAAATCAAAGAAAAGACTAGGTGACACAGTGTAAATTGTAAATAGAAAAATTAGTGTATATAACGTAAATTTAGTTAATTATGTACATACAATCAATGAACTTTTAAGTGCGCCTGAGTCACGTACGAGTAAGTAAGTGCATGTCAAATATTTTGTAGCGGAAACTATTTTAGAAAGTGATTTCAGACAGTCCTAAGCCTGTCAAGTACGAAGGAAATTTCATTGATTGTTAAACAATTATAAGATTCTTGCGTCTCACACAACACCACTGCATGCTGTTAAGTTTTTTTTATACTACGTCGGGTGGCAGACAAGTATACGGCCCGCCTGATGTGAAGCGGTTACCGTAGCCATATTAACGCTCGCAACATAAAATATGCGCGACTAAATGTTTAAACGTTTTCCATAAGCTTCGTTACGCTTAAATAATGTCAACGACCAAAAAAGCGTTTAAGTAAAAAGCGCGCTTTTTTAAGCGCGCTTTTGATAAAAAGTACAACGTTTAAACGTTTAAAAATTTTAAGCCGTTTTTTCCAACTCTAGTCAGTACTGTCTGTCTGTGAAAATCTCTTAACTCTTTGGTGAAAACGTGTGCAAGCAAACCGTGTTTTATTACGGCAACCTGTGAACCGCAAGTTTTCTATATTCGTTTTTATTCCGTACAATTATTACACGATTTTGTGATTTTCTTGGTACTTACCTGTTATACGTTATACCCCAACTAGCGAATATTTTATACGTACAAAGCTATACGTAATAAACCTGTGCTGTAAATTATAACCTCCCAACTAAACTTTCTTCCGAAATGCAGAAAATAAAGAGAAAAGGTATCGGAGAAGACCCTTCGCCGAAGAAAAAGTTTAAATCTGAACCATTCTCAGAAAATGTGAATAAGGATAAAAATGTTGACAAGGGAAAGAAAGGTTTCAAAAAAAGTAGTAAAGCACCTCTTGTAAAGGACAAACAGTCCGGTAAACATGGCAAAGACGCATTTAATACGGATAAGAAATTTTCAAAAGATCAGAATAAGGGAGAGAAACCTAAATGGTCTGAAATGAAGAAGGAAAAAAAGCAGTTAAGGATAGTTAGACGCAAAGCCAAAGCTACGGGTGAAATTTTTGAAATATCACACAAAGCTAAACTGTTAGCAGCTCAAATACAAAGGTAAGAATGTTTGAGTATCATAGATCAGTGTGATGTATTTGTACATAATTGTTTTTTTTTAAATACAGCGTGAAAATATGTTCTATCTGTCTGTCTAATATGTTTTATGTATGTTGTTAATTAGTTTTGGCTATTTAAAAAAAATTAACACTATTTTGACTTTATACACATATTAAATACCATGTAACTCGAAATTTGTAACGTCTCTATCTTAAAATTGTTAAAACTGATAGCATGTCTTGTGTCACCCAAACTAATTGTATAAACTATCTACTCAATATTTAGAAAATCTAAAAATATGTAAGCAGAAAATAGACCTATATGAGGAGCCCAATATTGAATTTGGAGCATTGTTGCGCGTGGCAGTCTAATCGATCATGCAAATCAAGCAACTTCGACTTTAGCCTGTCCATGGATGGGTCTATCTATTTCATGCTTCTCTATTCTTCAGAGGGCATATTAAACCGCTGTCATTAGAAGACAGTCATTAAGCAGTGGCCTTATGGTGTCATGAAAACACTGACCTCTGCCAACCCACAGTTGAGCAGCATGGTAGAGTATGCTTTAAATCCCTTTGATTGAGGAGAGAAAAACAATTGTTAATGTCTATTTTTTAGTGTATTGCTTCACTCAGAAGACCCACCTTTTCACAGAATGCATGCAGCAATTTTAAAAGGCTATTACATAAATTGCTTAATTAAAATTCATATATTTTCAGAAAAGTTGTAAAACTAGACTTCAGAGAGAACTCCTGCAGAGAATTACATGGTTTATTAAAAAGTCAATATAAAACAATAGCTCTTACTCATGATTTGAGTCGAGTAATACAAGTACTGCTCAAATATAGTCCAGAGGATATAAAAAATGAGATGACAGAGGAACTGCTAGATATAATCGTGCAAATGGTACAGTCCAAATATGCACATCATGCAGTTAAACGCATACTCAAGTATGGTACCGACATAATTAGACATGAAGTTATAAAGAAGTTTTTTGGGCACATTGTCTCTCTTGGAGCTCACAACATTAGTGCTCCAGTTTTGGATTATGCACATGGTGAATTTGCAAATAAAAAAGAAAAACTGCACATGCAGCAAGAGTTCTATGGAGAGTTGTATAGGAATGTGAGTATATTTTATTTTGTAGAGTTGATGCTGTTGATATATCTGACGTCAAAATTGTATTTTAGAGCTCTAATATATGTATAAAGACGATTTTACATTTTATTTGACAAATGAAACTATTTTTTTTAAGTAACCACTGATAATAAGTTGAAATTTATTTTAACTACTCTGATACTAAAGTAGTAAAAACTACTATAAAATTGTATTGTCAATTTGCTGGTCATTAAATATTTCCTAAGATAGAACTTAATATATTTATTTGTGGTTACAAAGTACTACAGAAAATATTTATTATTATGTAAAGCAGCACCGAGGCCTAAATGTCTACCAATGTATAACAATGTTTGGCATCGTTCCAGACAAAAGATGACAAAGTGAAAACTCTCAGTGATACATACAAGGACAGCCCAGAAATGAAAGGAGCTATACTACAATCATGCAAAGCAAATATACAGAGAATTTTGGATAAGAATCTGCATGACAGCGAGTATGTTTATATACATAATTTTAAAACATTAGTCTTTTTTTTAATTATTTCTTTTAACAATTTTTGAATATTTCCCAGACTTCTCCATTCAGTTTTATATGACTACATTCGTGAATGCAATGCTGAAGATCAAGCTGAACTGGTTACCACACTCAGCCCGTTGATTGTGCCACTCAGTAACTCTCTACCCGGTGTCAATGCAGCTTGTATTTGTATATGGCAAGGCACCAACAAAGACAAGAAAGTAAGATACTATAAATAATTTTGTTTTGTTACATTCTACTAATAGTTTTTATCTATGTTGTTTGTATCTATGTTATCATAAGAATGTCCATGGGTTGCTATGTGCAAATTGTGGAAAGTCTGATTATAATACAATTTCTTCTGAATCCTGCCGAGTCTGCTGCCAGGATGTAGTTCACCTTTATGTTCGCGAAAGCGCATACTGACGATTTTAATGTGATATTAAGTTACAGTTGTTATAGGAAAAAAACACTAAATATTGCTAACATTACAGACAGTTTCTTAATACGCTGTGTAACAAGACTTGTAATAAAAAGCTCTGGTGTTACAATATATATACAGTATTTAAAAAAATATTCTACTTATTAATTATGTATGACATTGAAAATATTGAAATAGCTTCGAGATCAAGAAAAGCATATATTTTTTCTATGGCTTTATGCAAGGTATATTATATTTTACCGCAGTGGAAAAATATCCCCGCCTTATTTGCGTCAACTAACTGGACATTTCGCGATTTGGACATTTCACGTTTCTGACATTCGCCAACCGCTGGACATTTTTGCAATAATTTATATGGAATTGCTGCAAATTTATCTCTTCTCTTACACCTAATATTGAGATGTAAAAGCGAGATGCAACAAATTGATTTGATTTCGCGCCACTATAAACACTAAGCTATTTTTCAGACGATACTTAAAGTGGTGAAGGAGCATGTAGTGGCCCTCAGTAAACACAAGACTGGTTATCGGTTGTTGCTCGCCATATTCGACTCTGTCGACGACACAGTGCTTGTCAAGAAAGCTATTGTATCTACACTTGCGGCCAACTTGAAGGATATAGTCAAGGACCATTGGGGAGTTATGGTGAGCAAATTCTTAGAAAATATTAGCAGAACAAACACGCACTTTGGAAACTTAATTTGAATTGAATGCATTCTATAATAAAATGTTATAATTATTACACATTCATATAAATCTCACTACTAGAAGATTGTCCTAATTTGGAAATAGTTTATTCCTCAATTCTTAGTATTTGTTACATAAATTGCTTGCACAATTACAGACACTTCATTGGCTAATTAAACCCAAGGACCCGGTGACGTTCCACCCTAGCCTCATAAAATTCCTCGAGGAGGGTGCCAAGAGCGGCTCGTCCAAAAAAGACGCCGACATCCGTACGGCAGAACTGCGCGAAGCTATCTTGCCGGTACTTAAAGAGAATATAGAAGCTGATGGAGAATTTTGGCTAAGTGATAAAACAACGGCATTGCTGGCTGTTGCTGTACTTTCTATTGGTGAGTTAGTTTGTTCTAAGGAAATAACTTTTTTAAAGTTTAGTAGCATTGACACATTTGAAATATGGTGTTGAAAAAAAATGCTTGATGTAAATTGTCTTGTGATCCGCTATGAAAATTTTTGGGCTGTCTTAGCTTAGTATTTCTAGTAATAAATAAACAAACGGGTAACAAGGTCGTAAGTAAACATTACCACTACGCTTAACCCGTATCAAACCTTGGCCACTCCATACAAAAATGGCGCGTTTGCATGTAGTAAACCAAATGAAGTCTGTACACGTGTTTATGTTTGCGTGTGTTCTCTAGGGCTGACATTATTCAATTATTAGTTGGACATAGTAAATATACTACACTGAATCCAGTCAATATTCACAAAACGCCTTGTTTAATTGCCATTGCTAACTTACCCAAAATTTTATACTTATACCACTAAATATAATATCTGGCTTTCGAACACTGTTTCATAGTAATGGTCAAACCATCTCACTAATTAATAAGCTGCATGCGCAATGTAATTTATTTTCATATTCACATGGAACAAACGTAATTTAAAAATAAAAAACTACAGGTGACATCACGTATACAATAAACATTGAAATGTAAATAAGAAAATTGAAAACATAAACAATAAACCACCATATCTTGATTTCGTCCAAAGGTAACAAATAAAATTTTCTTTTTGACTTTCCATGTGTTGAAACATCCATCCACTGCACAAGTAACTCCCATCTTTTATTTTAAACTGAATGGAGAATAAAATACGAGCGACCTCAATTCGTACGTTGTGTCATACCTTGCGAACGGTTCCACATCGGTCTCAGAGGGGAGGTGAGGTCGACTAGTGAGAGCGGCAGAGAGTGGCCATACTGTACGTTAGTACTATTACTTATACTGTGCCCGTATCTAAGTGTACATGTAAAAGCTTCCCAGACAATTTTATAATAGGTAATAATTCTTTTATAGAATCCACAAAGGAAATGTTAGATTCACTAGCTAAAGCGATTTGCCGACCGGACTGGCGGATCAGCACGAATGGTAAGGAATTTCTGGCTGTGGAGGATGCAGGCATGCACATGTGCCTCAAGAAGCTAGCTGCCCTTGACAAAGACAGGACTGACTTTACTCTTGGTGAATCTGTGGCTAAATACTTGACAGACAATACGGTAAGTTTTATCGCCTCCACTTTACATACACAGTACTTATAACAATAGCTTGCTAGGTTTTAAAACTATGATGGATTTTAATACTTTTTTCCTCATTAATTAACATCAAATAGGTTTAAGCTGTAATGTAGATCACTAGCCGTGTCTAAAACAGAAAGAGGGGCGGGTACTTTTGGGCTCGGCTGTTAAACTAGTCAATATACTAAACAAGGGTTGCAAAATTAGATAGACTTCGATCGGTATTAGTTTACGTAATGGTTATCATAATCATCAGGTCATTTTGGTCTCAACTACAGGAGCACGACCCTCTCGTCCGTTCCAGACAGGAGGATTTGGCCTACACTCCCCACGCTGGCCAGACGGGTTGAGGGAAGCCTGATCGATGTTTTATAATGTATTTTCCCTTAGTCGCCTTGTACGACATCCACGGGAAGAGACAGAGTGATTCTATTCTAGTCTGCCGGAAACCACACGGCCGACTTAAATATTTTAACGGTTATGTGTTTCAATAATTTTCAATTTGTTATAATTTGAAACAATATAGATAATAGGATCCACAGTACTCACATTCGATTGTAGATCTTTATTCAGGAGGAAATTCGCCGATAAGATCTGTTCCATCCCAATTAGTTGAGATACATTAATGCGTTTTGCACTTTGTGAACTTTTGTATATGCTAAAAATGCAATCAATTTAGTTTTTTAATTTAAGATTTGATACATAGTTTATTTATTTAAAAAAAGTTATTTATCGAAAAATATTTGTTGTGCAAAACTGTACCTATTTCAGCTGTGTTGGGAAGAGTGGAATAAATTCCATGTATGTATCCCACCGGATTTGAATAGCCAGTGGGGATACAGATCGTCGCTAATTATTTTACGAGCATATTACACGCGTACACACAAGTGGGATGTGCCCTTAGTTACATTCATATACCTTTGTCTTGTAGATAACACAATGGCTGCCAACGAATAGAGGATGTTTCTTCTTGCTGAAGTTGGTGGAGAGTAACACGGAGAGTGTTGCCAGTACACTCATAAGGATAATCAAGCCACATAAACATATTTTGCAGGCAAATTCGTCTGAAGGCGCGAAACTACTTACTCAAAAAGTAAAATAATAAAAGTTGTGTACATATTTTAAAAATATAATTTTTATTCATATGGTTTTTTTATATCCTAAACTCTTACACATTCATGATATTGTATTAATAGCCAGATTTCTTACTTTCATACTATGCAACGTACAATTGATCGACTATGATCCGCTCTTAGTGATATATCATTGATATTACCTAATATCTACAGTAATAACAGAAGAATGGTATATTTCAGTATTCTGTTCTCTACGATCATCTTAAGCCTTAATAATAAATGGTGTATAGATGGGAGAAAGGCTCTTCGACAGCAAATTACCAGAGCACTCCAGAAAGTTTGGCGAAAAGAAATATACATTTTTTTTTCAATCGTATGGCGGTTTGCTACATCACGAATAATTGGATGGTGTCACGTGGGTCTTAGGCAACGAACGGAATTCATAAGCTTTGACTGACAGATAACATTTATAATAATATCCCATTGCATCATTTGCATCCAACGAATCGAGATGTAGAAAGAGATGCCCCTTCATCAATTACGACAATTGTCTTAATTTCACTGATATTTACCCTAAAGGTAATTTCATTGCCTTATTTACCGCGCGCTAATGTGATAGCTATCTATCACATTAGCTTTACCTTTAGGGTAAATATCATCATTAGATCTACACTTTCATTTATAGTTACATGGTACATTCCTACATAACACATTTTATATATTTCCTTGATAACATTGTTTGCCACGAATTTAGATTTCACGATTGCTTTTTGAAAACAATTTTGGTATCTTAAAAACTACTTTCATGCCATACATTCAGAAAAAATAATTCAATATCATTTAAAGCGCTTTACGTACATAACTTCGTGCAAATATATACTACGGTAACCGCTTTACAACAGGCGGGCCGTACGCTTGTTTGACACTGGACGTTGTATAAAACAAACATTATGTACTACCTATAGAAAACTGTATCTTCTAATAAAATTCGCATAAACCATTAATTTTACATTTTTGGTTTTAAAATTCTGCTACTATTCTAATGAGATTTTAAACAACGAGCTTTTCTCGTGCTATTTTTAATTTGGTCAATTTATTTATGAAATAATAAAGAAACAGATTTATGAAAGAAAAAAAATACCGGACAAGTGCGAGTCCGACTCGCCCACCGAGGGTTCCGTACGTATCATTATTAAATTTGATATTTTTCATTAAATATAAGAAATAATGCGTCGAAAAAAATAAATAAAATATATTTTGCAATGTGTACATCAAGCCCTTTCATATGATACCCCATTTGAACTAGTAGTTTCAATTTGAAATTTCGACACCCTACAAAAAATATAGACCCTCTATTTTTTTAAGATCTATTTACAAATGTATAGTTTTGAGATTTATTCCTGTACTTGTAGTCTATAACGATGTTACTTGCCAAATTTCATAGTTCTAGGTCAACGGGAAGTACCCTATAGGTTTTGATTCCCTTGAGAATGTGTCGAAATATGCGTTTTTTGCTGAATAAACGGCCGTAATTTTTTTTTACGTAAACTTAGCAGTTTGATTTTTTTACAACTTCATGGGACCGTAGACCTGAGTATACATTTCAAATTTCAGCTTGATACCTCCACGCATTCTCGACATAGAAATTCTTGACAGACAGACAACAAAGTGGTCTTATAAGGGTTCCGTTCTTCCTTTTGAGGTACGGAACCCTAAAAATGAAAATTCGGCTGATTGTTCAGTTCTGAACTTCAAAAATGATTTATTAATGTTTTTGTAATATATAATTGCGTGTCCCACGCACGGTCTACTCGGACACTACGGGCCGTTCTTATATTACGTCGGGTTGCAAACAAACATACGCCTGCCTGATGAGAAGCGGTTACCGTAACGATATAAACGCTCTCAACATATCGCTTGACACTGCAACCCCCGCTGCCAACGCAGCAAAACCTTCCTTCCTGGTGACCTCACGTGACGTGAGTGCAATATATATAACACTTGCGGCAGAAGGATGTGCATCCACATGCGGACAATACGCACGTGGGCGATAGCTCGCGTGTGATAACAAAAGAACCCTAATAATCGCCCCTAAAGTAGCATGTTAGTAAAAAAAAAGTTATATACAATTTCACTCAATCTATCCAAACCTTGCCTATGGGCTTGTCTTCGACACTGTTCACGACGTGTAAGGTCTTCTTCAGTAACTCCTCTTGAATGGCTTCTATTGTTCTGCAATTTAGGAATATTACATATTTTTAACGGCCGAAAAAAAGAGTAAGCGGTGTATATAGCTCACCAACATGTTTAAGAGCCAAAGTCAACCTCGCTTGCACGTAGTACATCCTGCCGCCTAGCAAACGAGGCACTGGCGAGGTCATGTATATTAGGGTTGTAACGGAGGCCTACTTAGCGGAGGCGGATGCGGAGGCGACCTGTATCACCTTCGCGGATGCGGAGGTTAACGGAGGCGGAGGCAAAGGTGAAAGTGGATTTAGAAAAATTTTAATTTATGGTGCATTAATACTAAGTACAAAGTTTTCATTTCAAATCACTTAAGTAAACATATACTCGTAAATAAACATTACCTTCTAGTCAATCAAAATTAACACAAAATTTGGAATTGATGTCTTCTAATAGTTTTGAGCGCGCGTTATTGTACCATGATTACGTAAATAAACCTCCGTTACAACTCCGCAAAAATTGTAGGCGGAGGCGGAGGCGAAGATACGATTTCTTGCGGAACTTCCGCAGTAACGGAGGCGGAAGCGAAGTTCCGTTACAACCCTAATGTATATGTCGTCGTCATATCCTATAATTCGTCATTACACACAGCGTCGTCAGTTAATAAATGCTCGCTGTTTTGCAATATGCCGAAGGCAAGTTGTAATAAATAGCTTCGTCATTTTGTATAAAGCCAAAGAATAAAAAAAATTGGCGCGACAAATTGTCTAATTAGTTTTTAATTATGCCACGCGCGGCGCTGTTGTATCAAAATAAAAAAATGAACATGTTTATAATTAAAACAATTATTGTAATTCAACGATTACCTACTATGAAGTTAACGGGTGATATTAATAACAGTTACTATTCTAAGATCACCAAATATAATGGCGCTCAACAATGGACAGTGAAGAGGTCGTAAACGAAATATAAAGTTTTTGAGATTATCCACCAGATAAAATATGCTAGGTATCCACGAAAGTTGGTATTTGTCGGACATCTGCCGAGAATTATTGGTGTTCTAATATTAGCGGTATATCTACTATTGGTGTAAACAAATATGGCTGTGACAAATTTCAATATAAAATATATAAACTACCGTTAAAAACGTTTGAACGGTAGTTAACCCATTCTACAATTACAGTTTCATAGTACGTAAGAAGAGTTAAGTAACATCGATCTATTTTATTTATCTAGCATGGAAAACATGCTTCGAAACACGTTAAGCTGTCTGTCGCGGCTGTTATTTTTAAATGACAACCGTTAACAACAAGCCCGTTTTCTTTGGACGGATCCTCTCTTGTCCGTCCCAGACAGAAGGAGGATTTGGCCTACACTCCCCACGCTGGCCAGACAGAATATAATAAAATAAAAGTCATAACATAATATAAAACTGGCCTTCGCCACACAGCAGTAGAGCAGTAGGTGGTGGAGGAGGAGTACGCTCTAAACCCCTTTGATTGAGGGGATACATGTATCCCGGCAGTGGAATGAATATGGGTTGATGCAGCAGCAGTATGCAGTCTAATACAAATAAAATTATTACCCAAGTTATAATTATTTTAATTCTCGGCGCTGGTTACTTGTCACTATGAACTGTTACTGTACATTGGGTTTGTAAAGAATGTAATCTTCGTAAATTGTCAGAATACACAGTTAAATTTAAAACTAATTAGAAAAAATATCTACCTAGATGCTTCCAAGATATCCCAAGTGTTGTCTTTTAGTTTCAAAAACGCTTCTGCTACTTTTTTGTGAAACTCCATCTGCTCATACCTACAAATACATAATTTATAATAATGTAAATATTTTACGTAAATATTTCTATGTTTAACCATATTATGATTTTTTTTTTATACCACTGAAGTGGCAAACAAGCATACGGCCCGCCTGATGGAAAGCAGTTACCGTAGCCTATGAACGCCTGTAACACCAGGGGCATCACACGCGCGTTGCCGACCCTGTAAAAACCTCTTCACGCCCTTTTTGAAGAACCCCATGCTATAGTCTCCTGAGAAAACCTCGACAGGCAGTTCATTCCACAGCTTAACCGTACGCGGGAGAAAACTTCTCTGGAACCGCACGGTACGCGACCACTTAGGCTCCAATGTGTGAGGATGAATTCCCCGTCGATGGCGAGCGGTGCGACTGTAGAAGGAGGCCGTGGGCATCATATAATCAAGTAGCCGTCCGTTTAGCTGTTCAAACGGTGATTATTCTTGATCTGGCCAGGTCATATGATGTCGACAGCTGATATTTTCCATTTCATGAAATGATCGGTCACATCGTGATGTGACCAATTCTAAGATCTGTCCAAGACATTTTTTTTATATCACTAAGGTGACAAACAAGCATGCGGTCCGCCTGATGAAGCAGTTACCGTAGCCTATGGTCGCCTTTATAAACCTCTTTACGCCCTTTTTGAAGAACCCCATGCTGTAGTCTCCTGGGAAAACCTCAATGGGCAGTTCATTCCACAGCTTGATAGTAAGTGGAAGAAAACTTCTCTGGAACTGCACAGTACATGACCACTTCAGTTCTAATGCGTGAAAAGTGAGGATGAATTCCCTGTCGATGGCGAGCGGTGCGACTGTAGAAGGAGGCCGTTGTCATCATGTCAAATAACTCCTCTGAATACACCCCATTGTACAATCGGTAGAATACATAAAGCGACGCAAAATCTCTTCTCAGGGTTCTAAACCGTCCTAAAACACAGTCGTGTAATGCGAAAGGAGGGATAAAAGACGAGACAACGAGATGTGATAATGAGAAAAATGAATTTGAGTGTGATTGAGGGATACAACGAAAGAGGAAGACCAAAAAAGAGATGGTTGGATTATGTGAGACATGACATGGGTAAGAAAGGGGTAACTGTAGATATGATGGTAGATAACACGTACTGCGCCGACCCCAAATAATGTTATGACAATGTAGGACAATGATGAGTCTAAAGCCTCACAGATTAGCCGCCAACGAAATCAGTATTTCCTTCATAATGCGTTTTAAAATGAATTAAAAATACCTTTCTTCTCCATAGCCCTTTCTAGCCTGCACCATATCTAGTGGCATTGTGAGGAAGAAAACTTTGTCTGGTTTCGGTAACCCTATATCAGGAGATTTACACCACTCGAGACTCAATCCTGAAAAAGAAAGTTAACATTGTATGAAAATATACACAACTTTGTGCATATATTATGTAGGATATGCATATGCGTGTATATATTTGTATGAACTTTGGCATACATATCATTACATAGTATAAAACAAAGTCGCTTTCTCTGTCCCTATGTCCCCATGTATGCTTAAATCTTTGAAACTACGCAACGGATTATGATGCGGTTTTTATTAATAGATAGAGTGATTCAACTGGAAAGTTTATATGTATAATATATGCATAACATAGTAGAAAAACACTGATAATTTAGAGGTTTCTAATGTGATGTCGTAAATAAACACATTTTTTTGCTCTTTCATTGCAAACGCTGGCTGAACCCAACGAGATAGATCAAAATAATGTAGTACAGTATTGTTCACCTTAAAATGGTCTACAAAAAAGTTCGCGATGGTATATGTCTATCTCTTAGTGGTAACACACAATAACCGTTATTTTATCCTTTGCTTTTTACAAGAAATAATGCCTTATTTACGAAGCGATTTTAAGCAATACAGAATTAATCCTTATCCAATTAAGTACCTTAAATACATTGCGCATTTAATATAGATCAATATGGCCCTTCACAGCATGTAATTTAAATGAATAGTTTAGAAGATATTACACATTTAAAATGCAGGGACATAACGGCTGTGGCGGTACCGGCCGCGGAGCCGGCGGCGTGTGCCTATAACTGGGGAAGGACTGGATAGGACAAAGCGCAAAGACCTTCTGTAGTACATTTAGTATCAGCATTGCACCCGTGCGAAGCCGGGGCGGGTCGCTAGTTTATAAATAACTTAGGATAGTATTTATATATATATGTGTTTACATGGGGCAAAGCCGCGAACAAAATACTCCAAGGAAATCATTGCTGAAATATGTCAGAAAATGGTCGCGACTCATGCTTGGGACATTAACAGGCGATGATCTTTCTTTATTATTCATTTATTTCAGGCAAGGCAATGTAAAAAAGGACATCCATAGGCTTCAGCTATGGATGTCCTTTTTCTTACCCTAAGATGCATACTGAAGTACATGGAACATGTCTTCAGATAGGCGGGTGCAAGTGACTAAAGCATTAGAAGGTGCATAACAGTCAACAGGGTCGACGAGCTACTGGTATTGCAGCACTGGATCTATTCTATTATAGAATATAGTAGCTAGTTGGCATTAGCAATTCCCTTAAGGATATTCTGACTATACCTTTAGCGGCACTGTAAGCGACACCAGAGAAACAATATCTGTCGACAATCAAACTGGTCCCTTCTTCCAATGTTTTTATAATTTCCTGTGCTCTCTCCCAGCGGTTAGCAGAAAATAGTAGATGAATAGCCTCATCAGACAGATTGTTCTAAAAATAAAATAATAGCTTTATCAGATAATTCGTTAATTTTATAAATTTATAGTATGTTTTTCAGTTCATCTTTTATTCAAATATTTTACAATAGGGTTCCAAATGTCAAAAGATAAAAAGTAACCCTTACAAGATCACTACATTGTCTAACTTTCTCCATTTGTCCATTGGCCAAGACTCTTTTTCTCATTCTCAGGAACACCTGTTATCATTAGACGATAGTTGTTAAGCCAAATCCCCGGACTGAATTAATGATTCATTGTGTATATCTTTAGAACTTATATTAACTGAATGCAACTTCAAAAGTAGTGGTGCACATTATGTATGTCAAATAATGTGAAATTTTGATATAATCTTGAATTCTTGTTAGCAGTTCATTAAAACTTAGTTGAAATTCCAAAATAATCGAAAAAAAATTCGTCGTGATTTCCCAATTTCGAATACAATCTACGAAATTCTCCATCAATTAACCTATTTGCAATTATTGGATGGATATGATACCTCCTCTTCTTCTATATTATATATATATATATATATATATATATATATATATTCATAATATATTCATAATATATTCATAATATTCTTTCTATGCAATCGTCTTAAATAATAGGCAGCAAATACGACATTTAAAAACGTATAAAAAACGAATTCTCGCACAGTTACTTAAACACTGTAACGAAAATAATCTGCTGCACACTAAACAATTCGGTTTCACTCGTGGACGGTCAACATGTGATGCTGGGGTAAAATTACTAGAATGTATATATGAGGCTTGGGAGGAGTCACGGGACGCCTATGGGGTGTTTTGTGACTTATCTAAGGCTTTTGATTGTGTGCAGCATGAAACTCTAGTCAGAAAATTACACCACTATGATATAAGAGGCATCGCTCTTGATCTTCTTATTTCTTATCTGGGTGATAGGGTTCAGAAAGTAGATGTTAATGGAAAGCGATCACATAGATCAGCTGTAGCGATGGGGGTGCCACAAGGCTCTATTTTGGGCCCTTTCCTGTTTCTCGTGTATATTAATGATCTACCTCATCTTGTAAAGAATAATCATGAAATAGTATTTTTAACAGGGTGCGGCGGTTCTTCGCGCTGTCCAACTTCTTCTCTTGTATCAGACTCATGTTCGGGCCTGCGTGGAGTACTGCTCGCATCTCTGGGATGGTTCCGCCCAGTATCTCCTCGAGGCTCTTGATAGGTTGCAGCGACAAGCGGTCCGCATAATTGGTGACGAAGAGATCACCAAGAACCTTGAACCTCTTCAGCTCCGCAGGGATATTGGCTCACTTTTTTACCGCCTATACCATGGTGAGTGCTCTGAAGAACTGTTTTCCCTTATCCCTTCCTCTCCTTTCCGTCACAGAACGTGCAGGCTCGCGATATCACAAGTTTACCGTTGGGATCATCCCTTCGCGTACTAAAAAGTTTGGTAATTCCTATCTATGTCGCACCATTAAAAAGTGGAACGCGTTGCCGGCATACGTATTTCCTCATTCATACAATATGGGATCCTTCAAGCGAAGCGTGAAGAAGCATCTTGTAGGCCAGCATGGCAGCGTCAACTGACAAGACATCAAGGTCTCTTGTCCACTGCCGATGCGATTGGGGCTCCTCTTTTCTCTTACCATCAGGCGAAGTGGAGCCAATATGCTGAGCTAATATATATATATTAAAAAAAAAGTATTGTTTGCAGATGACACTTCTTTAGTTTTTAAGGTAAATAGACAACAATCAGAAATTGACGATGTAAACAATGCTCTTTCAAAAATAGTAAACTGGTTTAGTATGCTAATAACCTGCTTTTAAATGTTAGTAAAACCAAATATGTTAGATTTTTTACAAAAAATGTTAAACAAGTAAAAACCAGTGTGTTGATGGACAATGAGAGATTGGAATTGGTCAACAAGGTTGTCTTCCTTGGAACATTAGACTCTAAATTACAATGGGGCCCACATATAGAAACGTTATCGGGTAGACTCAGCTCAGCAGCTTACGCCGTAAGGAAAATACGTCAACTGACTGATGTTGACACTGCGCGTTTAGTTTATTTTAGCTATTTTCACAACATTATGTCATATGGTTTATTGCTTTGGGGTAGTGCCGCGGATGTAGACTCAGTTTTTGTGCTCCAGAAACAAGCTATCCATGCTATTTATATATTGAGTCCCAGGGAGACACTGAGAAATAAATTTAAAGAGATAAATATTATGACATTACATTCTCAATACATTTATGAAAAGCTTATTTACGTTCATAAAAATCAAACCAAATTTAGGAAAAACAGTGATTTCCATCAATTAATTTTAAGAAATTAAAACAAACTCGCTGTGCATATTACTAGGCTCCATAAAATCTCTAACTCGTTCCCAGGTCAATGTATACGCTTCTACAATAAACTTCCAAACGACGCGTTTAAATTATCCATGGGTAAATTTAAGAAATATATCAAAACTAGACTATGTCAAAAGCAGGGTTCGAAAGGATAAGTATCAATGATAATTATCGTGATAATTATCACGATAATTATCGTGATAATAACAGCTTGATAATTATCTATTGATAATAACAAAACATTGCGCACATGAAAGTGAACTGTATTCGAACGTGTATGGACTTGCGTCTATCCGAACGCACGAAGTATCAACGGCCAAGGGGAAAAATTCAGTTCAAATTACGCAGATGAAGATATCCCATTGGCTTCTTTGGTCAATCCAATTTAATTTATTTGAATTTATGTTGAATCTAACAACACTGATTTTTTCTCAAACTACCTTTAATTATGTTAATTTGTATTGGTTAATTAATAAAAATTATAAAATTTCTTTGATTTTATTTTCTGTTGTTAGAATCACTCAAATATAATATATAAATAATTATCAGATAATTATCGGATAATTATCAAGAAGCGTTATTATCTTGATAATTTCGAACCCTGGCAAAAGGCTTACTATTGTATCTCAGATTACATTTTTTTTTTACTGTTCTTACTTGTATCTTACTTTACTCTCCACGGAGTACCCGACTGTGGAGAGTTCGCAGGGGGAACTACGGGTCCCCCTGTTTGGATCAGGGTACCTCGGGGACTGGCGGCAGCCCAATTTGCTAGTCATGGGTTCGGATTCGAGATGGCTTTATGTGCGTGTAATCACTCACGTGCATGTGGTTTAGCTACAGAGGTCGGGCATGTTCGTCTGCCTGGCCATATTGTCGGCCGGGCGCTCGACCTCGCGCGTAGCGAGTTGGTTATCACTGGCCTAAGGCGAAGGGCCGCCACAGTGATTCTCAACGGGGCTTGGAGCGGCCCTTACAGCGGCCGTCGGCTTTCCAGCTGACGTCGCAGCTCGGGAACTTGCCTGCTGAGCAAGGAGGATGACGGGCGATCGCTTCCGTCACCCCGGTCACCATACCGTAGGCTCGAGGTAGGCGTTTCTTCTTTGAAGGACGTCGGGAAGTGAGCGCGCCTTATACAGCTCCGGTACCTGTCAAGGAAATCAGGGAGCCGGCTATCCGGCGCCCCAGTGTGGGTACAGAAACACTAGGCGCGCTTGTACTTGTACTTGTGCGCCGGGATGTAAGCGTGCCATACAGCTCCGGCTACCCATCATGGAGAATGGGGAGTGGTAGTAGGGCCCCGATGCTTGGGTTCTCTGAGCGTCGGTCGCCACGAGCTACTCGACTTAAGAGTACGTAAGTAGCCTGCATGCAGGTGAAAGCGGAGTAAGACCTACTTCTGCTACGCTTGCGTGCTCGGTCGGTTTACTGAGCGCAAAAGCGGTGCAGGTAAAGGTCCTCTCGTCTGGTTGGTTTACTGGACGAGAGACTCGCATCCCCGTGATATAACCGGAAGGTTGGCACACGGGGCGCATTAGCTGTTAGGTATAGGGTGCGTTGTTCTTATTATCTGCTATCAGTCCTGTTAACTTTTAGCAGATGAGATATTTTCTTGACAGGGTGTAGAGCGTGTCTTCCAGTGAAAAGCTTGGAGCTCCAGTATGTTATGGCGTTTCAGCCTATTCTCATTATTCATAGTTCCTGGAAATTAGTTGTCGAGCCAGCACATTGGGGTGGTTTGTTAGGCGCTCCTTGTACTTCTTGGCGACATTTCGTATTTCCTCTTTTATTGTACTTATACCCAGGTACTGGTGGATTTCTGTGTTTGTTACATGCCATGGCACATTTGCAATCAACCTCAACTTTTATTTTGTTGGCGTTGTAGAATATTGATGTTGGGAGTCACTTGCGCTGCCCCATAGCTGTAGCCCATATGTCCAAATGGGCCTGAGTACAACCTTGTAAACAAGGATTTTATTGTCCAGTGACTGCACTGAGTTTCGACCTAGTAACCAGTATAGGTTTTTATGTGAAAAAGACATCTCTTCTTTTTCGTCGATCTAGGTGCAGGCCAAGGTACTTGACATAGTCTGCATGTGGTAAAGTATTCCTATCTCCAAGTTTTACAGATGGACAATCACCCTGTCTCAAAGAGAACATCACTTGGACAGATTTCTCAGCACTCACCGTTATTTTCCACTTGTGGAGCCATGCGTTTATCTTGTTGAGTGCCTTTTGATGCAACATCCGGATTACTATGACCAGCAAGAATGACGGTATCATCTGCAAAAGTTGCTTTTGTCACACCAGCCACTGTGGGGAGGTCTGCCGTGTACACAGTATACAGAATTGGTCCAAGCACTGATCCTTGTGGAACACCAGCCCTAATGTCACCTAATTCCGAGGTACCTCCGGCCTCCCTGACATAGAATAATCAGTCTGCCAGGTACGATTTTAACAATAGGAAGTAAGAATGCGGGAGTCTTTGTATTATTTTACACAGTGAACCATTGTGCCACACCCTGTCGAATGCCCGTTCTATGTCTAAAAAGGCTGATGCACAATATTCCTTTTGTTCCAGTGTCTTCCATACAGTTTTAACAAACTCTATGTACTTGTTCTACAGTGCCATGTCGCCTTCTAAATCCAAATTGATGGTCAGGTATGACAGTCTTGTTCCTTCAGTGCTTTAAGCATTCTATGTAGTAATAATTTCTCAAAGACCTTGGACATAGTTGACAGCAGACTAATTGGTCTATATGACGTTAGTTCGTAACATGGTTTACCAGGTTTAAGGATCACAATAACCTACGATATTTTCCAAAGCTCTGGGAAGTACTGCAACCTGAGCATAGCATTCAGCAGTATTGTCATGAGTGTGATTGCTTTCCGAGGCAGTTCCATTAATACCTCTCTCGTTATGAAATCATACCCAGGTGCCTTCTTGCTATCAAGATTTCTTATGGTTCTTCTAACTTCTTGTGGAGTCACAGGTTCAAGAGGCATCTCCATCTGAAGATCTTCACCCAACACAGTATGCATGTGTTCATCTGAATTTTCATTAGTTGTTTGATTGAGTTTAAATATTGTTGTTAGGTGGTTAGCGAAAACCTCAGCCTTTTCTTGACTTGTTCTAGCCCATTGTCTATTACCATGGTGATAGCACAACACCACAACAGCAGAGACCCATTAGGCATGCCTAATGGGTGGTCTCTGCTGTTGTGGTCTATCATAGGACTTGGTGAACTTCCACAAGGAGTAATTTGTTTCTTTAGTAGCAGTTAGTGACCCTAACTGTTGCTGGAATGTGGCCTCATTTGTAGATTTAATTAATTGTTTAAGCTCCACAATTGCATGATTTAAGGCTGTCTTATCGGAAGGGTTATGTGCCACAAAGACTTATGTGCCACACTCTACATAGTCTTCTTTTTGCGGCAATTTTCTTTTTTATATCCAGTGCTATATTGTGAGTCCACTGTTTTCGCTGCACTACCGGTGTCACCTTCCAGCAGGCTTCCTGTATAACATTAGTAAAATACTTCAAGGCAGAGTCTACATCCTCAGAAGTTTTCAACCTCACATTTAGATCTATTTTGCTATCTATGATTTCTCTAAAAGATTCCCAGTCAGTATAGTGATTACTCAGAAGCTCAGGTTTTTCTTTGTGTATTCTGTAGTACTGGTGGTTAGTATAACAGGTGTATGATCTGATGATCCATCAAGACAAGACTCTGCCTTGAAGTACTTATTAGATAGTCCTTTGACAACAAAGAAGTCCAGTAGATCAGGTCTCTTGTTGTAGTCTGTGGGCCAATATGTTGGTTCCGATGACGATCTCAGATTACTAAATGATAAAAGTATTTGGAAATGAATTGGTCTTGTTATGTTATGTTAATGATTGTATTTGTATTTAATGTAACAATATTGGCAATTAAAAGAGTCGGCTTTGAGTTTGCTGCCTTGAGAAGGCTGATTACAGATAAAAGCAGAAAAAAGATCTTAATTCAATAATATTAGTGGTAGAACACTGCATATTTTGGCCATATTTTTACCTTGAAATAATGCATACCTTATATGTCAGATAGTTATTTATAGTTTTGCCGATTTCTGTGTGCCTTGCTGGAAAATTCGTGTATTCCGCTTGAATATCTTTCTTATTTAAATTTTTTACTGCAACAAAAGAAAAGTTTAACGATTAAGATATTGGGTCATGCAGGAAATAATATGCTTTACCTTATACTTGGGAGGATATCTACTTATTTTTTTGTCGTATTTCATATACATTGTTAAAGTCTAAGCACTACAGATATATTTTCAGTTAATCTTTTGTCACTAAAAATACGGCGGGAGCGAATCGATCTCGAGGAGGTTGAGAAGATAAACTTACCAAGTTCCTTGCATTGAGTAGATTTTCCGGTTCTATCCACCCCTTCTATAATTATTAGAGCACCTCGTTTTACCTTCATATTAAATTTAAATTATATATGCTATGCTGAAGTAAATTAGATGTATATGCTGGTAGCCTATGTAGAAACGATAGTGTTTGTCTGTCTACTAAATAATTCACAGGTACTCTGGTATGGTTTACTCTCTGACACAGGTGTAATTTAGCTAACTCTCCAAAATTACCGTATTAATAACAAAAAGCACATGATTCACATTTTTTTAACTTGTTGACATGGAATGTCATTCAAATAAATTTTGGCGGCAATAATAGGGATGTATGTAATAAAATAGTGATGCAACGATATGTACAATCACTGATAAATATCGATAAAAACAAAAATTATATTATTTATATTTATATCTAAGATGCGCTGATAATATACCGTAAAGCTAGTTAGGTAATACTTAGGTTACCAAATTGAGTGAGATGCTGTTATACTGAACTTTAAAAAAAATATTCATACACTTAAGTAGGGTCGTAAACTCGGTCACTCTTTTTAGGACAGTTGAATGTTGGTGTCTTTTCCAATCTCCGGCACGATGTCTGAATAATAGAACAATCGGTAATAAGCACATTAGAATGAGCTTCCTGAGAGCCACTCACACAAGTCATTAAAAACAAAGTTTATTATTTTTTGCTTTTCATTTTTTTCGGCGGTAAAATTTTTTTGTTAAAAAGTTTTTATTTTATAATTTTTAGTGTCTGTTAAATGTACTAATTACTATAGGCTTAATTTTTGATTACTTTTAAAATAGCTGGTCTGAAGTTCATTCTTGGTGAGGTTTTTCTTTTTTATACTACGTCGGGTGGCAGACAAGCATACGGCCCGCCTGATGTGAAGCAGTTACCATAGCCATATTAACGCTCGCAACATAACGTATAGCTCGTGCGCCGCCACCCTCGCTGCCACCGCAGCAACTCCTTCCTTTCTGGTGACCTCACTCACTCGCAGGAACACAACAACCCTCAAGGAAATTGTTATTTGGCTGCGGTATTTTGTGAGGTGGAAGTACATACCCCAGTCCGGTAGCTTACAATTACGCTCCCTACCTCTCTTTTCGCCAGAGCTTCGTTTGTCAGTCGGTAAGGTGCACCACGTATAGGTGAAGTTGGCTTTGGTTCAAAGATCTTGATGAACCACTTGCACCCCAAACTTGTTTTTTTTTTGTAATACACAACTCAGCATTAAAATCTGTGTATGAACTATAAATCATCTCCTGTTTTCCTACCCTTAGGGTTGAAATTCTTTTTCCAAATTTATTTGGGACTAACTTCGGGGTATACCCTTTCCAATAAAAAAAGAATTATCAAAATCGGAGTACTCTGTGAAAAGTTATGCGTCATACATCACAATCAGTGAGTGAACAATCAATCATCCCCTGGTTTCCTACCCTTTGGGTTGTAATTTTTCTTCAAAATTTATATGGGATCAACCCCAGGGTATACTCTTTCCAATAAAAAAAGAATTATCAAAATCGGACTACTCTGTGAAAAGTTATGCGAGGTTTTACATTACAATCAGTGAGTGAACAATCAATCATACCATACTCTGTTTTCCTACCCTTACGGTTGATTTTTTTTCCAAATTTATATGGGACCAACTTTGGGGTATACCCTTTCCAATAAAAAAAGAATTATCAAAATCGGACTACTTTATAAAAAGTTGAGCATGATCATACATAAAAAAAAATATACGGGTCGTATTGAGAACCTGTTTTTTCGTCGGTTAAAAAGTAATAAACTTGGCCTCTAAAGAACTCGTATTCAGGGCCGTAATATCATTAAAGAAATATATATTTATGTGTCGGTGTGTTGAGAACATCGAGCACACTCACACTGAATGGTTATGCTATATAATAGAGTAGAGGGAGGAGGGAGGGAAATCGGCAGGTTGGCGGAGGCGACAGGGGAGTGTTTTTGTTTTATTTGTATGCCCATGCAATGGTAAAGCGGCACGGAGAGGGGGGTGGGGTTGAGTTTACAAATTTGGGGATGGGGTGGAACGTGCGTGCCTTCGTTGTGTAGGTAGGACCTTGCGTTACTTGTATGTGTAGGTATAAAGGTAGTATCTTTCTGACAAGTGGCGAAGCGAGTTCGACTGATTGTGGGAAATCGAAATCATTTATAGGTGAAGTACGTGGCTGTGTCCGTGTTTGGTGTTTCTTTGTTTTATTTATTGGTAGATTCGATGATGAAGAAAGGTTATAAAGTTACGGATGTGAAAAGAGAAAAGAAAATTGGAATTGCTGCAGAAACTCTCGAAGAGTTAATAGAAAAATCGCGCATAAAGTTAGGTGTAAGTAAATGTTATAAGTTTATTTTAATTTAAAAGTAATTTTTAGTTGATATTTTGGGAAGTTTCATAAATATTTTAAGGTTTGTCTGGGTTTATCGTTTGGCGAATATGTATGTCAAGGGCATATAGCCTTGACATAATTCGTTATACCTTGACACAATTTCGTTTCGTAGTTCAATGTCAGCTGCGCGGAGTGCCGGTTATATGTGGCTGAAGATGGGACGCGCGTGGATGATAACGAATATTTGGGCTCGTTACCGCCACAAACACTCTTCATATTACTAAAGGATGCTGAGAAAATGGTAACTGGTATGTCAATATTATTTATTTTGCTTAATTTAATGATGTTGCAGTTTTGGGACATGAATGTAATAATATTATGTTGTACAAATTGTACAAACAATGTGCCAATGTGTTGCCAACACCTTGATGATTGATATTCATAAATGCTCAAAGAAAGTCTATTTTCGCCTTATAAAAATAATAGAAGATCAGCTTTAGCAACATTTACCGACACCACACTTTGGGGGTTGATGCTACTCACGTCCGCAGGCTATACCCTAGTTTCCCTGCACGTGACCCCCGGGTGGTGCTAATCGAGTAGCTTTTTTCCTGATGTGGTAGAGCCAAGCTGTAGTCGTTTGGTGTCCAGAATATGATCGCGGTCAGGATTTGGACATTAAATGATTACAGCTCGTAATTGGGCCGGCTCGTCCGGGGCAGTACCACTCTCTCACAGAAAACCGGCGTGAAGTAATAGCTCGCTATTGCGTTTCGTACGGTGAGTGTTGAGACCCGGAGCCCAATCCAAAACCCACAACTCTAAATATGGCAGCGGTAGTACAAAGAATAATACCCCAGGAGGGTACCGTCATCGTTGGTGACGGAGAATCCCTCCCTGAGCACCATTACTCAGGCCGCCCGACGTATTCTGGGGCGGGCACTACGCCGCTCTGTATTTCTGCCGGGAGCAAACACAAGAAGAGTGTGGTGGCACCTCCCCCTGAGCTCTGTGTTGAGTTCTGTAACATTAGGGGGCTTAATTCCAACTTAAATGCTGTCCATCATCATCTGGAGATGGCTGGGCCGGCCATGCTCTTTTTGACGGAAACTCAGATATTCCCCCCTGCTGACATCTCGTATCTGCGCTACCCGGGATACAAACTGGAACACCACTTTGTGCCTCGAGCCGGTGTTTGCGCGTACATTCGGAGGATATCTGTTGTCGACGTCTTGGCAGGCTTGAAGCGAGGGACCTGTCAATAATGTGGCTACGCACAGATTTCGAGGACCGCACTCGTATCTATGCGTGCCTCTACAGGTCCCATAGCGGTAATGTCGAAACGGAGCGTCTTGTGGAGCACATTCAAACGACGACTGACAGTATACTCCAGCAGATGCCATCTGCAGAAATTGTAATACTGGGTGATTTTAATGCCCACCACATCGAATGGTTAGGGTCAAGATCAACTGACCATGCTGGAAGAACTTTCCATGACTTTGCCTTGGCATATGATCTGGCACAGCTAGTTTCCTCGCCCACGCGGGTGCCGGATGTGTCGGACCATATAGCGTCCCTTTTGGATCTTTTGCTGACCTCCCACCCTGAAAATTATCGTGTATCTGTTGACGCCCCTCTTGGGTCTTCGGATCATTGCCTCGTGAGGAGTATTGTGCCGCTCATCCGCCAAAAGCGGCCGCGGTCAGCCGGTACACGTCGTGTGTGGCATTTTGGGTCAGCGGATTGGGATGGGCTGCGTGGTTTCCTGGCCTCCTACCCTTGGGGGCGGGTTTGCTTTTCGCTGGACGATCCCAGCGCCTGTGCTAATGCTGTCGCTGATGTGGTTCTGCAGGGCATGGAACTCTTTATTCCTAACTCTGCGGTGCCCATTGGTGGCAAATCTCGACCATGGTTCGGTGGGTCTTGCAAAGCCGCGTTGCGTCATAAGCAGGATTCTTATCGAGCCTGGTCCGAGGCTCGGGCCGCTGGAGATGCAAATACCGGTGTCCTCAAAAAAAATTACAACGCTGTCTCAAGGTCCTTTAAGGGCTGCATCGCCAAGGCAAAGTCCAAATTCATTAGCAAAATTGGTGAGAGATTAGTGCGTTTGCCCTCTGGGTCTCGTGCGTTCTGGTCGCTCGCCAAGGCTATTCAAGGTAACTTCTGTCGGTCGTCGTTTCCACCATTGCACCGAGTGGATGACTCACTGGCCCACACTGCAAGAGAAAAAGCCGACCTCCTGGGATTTCTCTTTGCGTCTAACTCGACTCTCGATGATCAGGGAGCAGCACCGCCAACCATCCCACGGTGTGAGAGTTCTATGCCAGACATTAAGTTCTCGCAAAGAGCTGTCCGTAGAGCGCTTTTCTCCCTGAACATCCATAATTCGAGTGGGCCGGATGGCATTCCACCTATTGTTCTAAAAACGTGTGCTCCAGAGTTGGCTCCGATTTTAACACGCCTATTTCGGTACTCCTACTCACTTGGCGTGGTCCCCTGCTCGTGGAAGGAGGCTATGGTCCACCCGATCCCTAAAAAAGGCACTTGTTCAGATCCGTCCAATTATAGGCCCATTGCGATAACTTCCATATTTTCCAAAATCATGGAAACTATTATCAACCAACAGCTTGTAGCCTACTTGGAGAGTCACCAGCTGATAAATGATCGCCAATATGGCTTCCGCCGTGGTCGCTCAGCTGGTGATCTTCTGGTATATTTGACTCACCGTTGGGCGGAGTCAGTGGAAAGCAAGGGCGAAGCTTTGGCTGCTAGTCTGGACATAGCAAAAGCTTTTGATCGGGTGTGGCATAAAGCATTACTTTCCAAGCTTCCTTCTTTTGGGCTACCTGAGAAGCTTTGCATTTGGATTGCCAGTTTTCTCACTGAGCGTAGCATCAGGGTTGTGGTTGACGGAGCACGCTCGGATCCGCTACCCTTGAATGCTGGCGTACCACAAGGCTGTGTATTGTCCCCCACATTGTTTCTTCTGCATATCAATGACTTGCTACATGTACACAATGTTCATTGCTATGCGGACGACAGTACAGTGGACGTGGGATACACTGGCCAAGCTAATGTTTCTCGGGACTGCGTCGATGAGTACCGAACAAAACTTGTGTCTGAGATTGAGACGTCTCTTGGACACGTCTCGGATTGGGGTAGATTGAACTTGGTACAGCTAAATCCCTCAAAGACTCAGGTTTGTGCGTTTACCGCTAAAAAGTCCCCGTTTATCGTAGCTCCTAGATTAGAAGGTACTCCCCTTAGTGTTAGTCCCAACATTTCCATCTTGGGTGTCGACATATCGAGTGATGTTCAGTTTCGCGGCCACTTGGAGTGCAAGGCCAAACTGGCTTCTAAGAAGATTGGGGTCATCAATAAAGCCAGGCGGTATTTTACACCCCGACATCGCCTTCAACTATATAAAGCCCAGGTTCGCCCTCACATGGAGTACTGTTCGCATCTCTGGGCCGGTGCGCCCCAATACTTGCTTACTTCATTTGACCGCATACAACGAAGAGCAGTTCGAATCGTCGGGGACCCAATGATCTCGGATGGACTGGACTCTCTCTCTACACGCAGAGATGTAGCGTCTCTTTGCATTCTATACAAATTATATCACGGGGAGTGCTCGGATGAGCTGTTTGATTTGATACCTGCCGCTGAATTCCACTATCGTACAACTCGCCATAAATTAAAATTCCACCCATATCATCTTGATAATTGGCGATCTACTACAGTACGTTTCCTAAGGCATTTTATACCACGAACGGTTAAATTGTGGAATCAACTTCCCTCAGCGGTATTTCCAAACAATTACGACATGGGAGCCTTCAAGAATAGAGTATTTAATTCCCTTAAAAGGCTGGCAACGGATCGGCGATCCTTTGGTGTTGCTGATCTCCATGGGCGGTGGTGATTGCTTTCCATCAGGTGACCCACATGCTCGTTTGCCCCCCTCTCATATAAAAAAAATAAAAAATAATAATAAAAAAAAAAAAAACACAGTATTACTATTTTTTTAAAACTGTGCCGACACATAGGAGTGTCAAAACTGACAGCCACTTGCCACTTTATTTGCCATTGGCCCAGAGTACTAACGGGACTTAGCTGTATATATATAATTTGTGTATATACTTACTTTATACTACCTACTAGGTATATTTCAATTAAAATGTTTGAAATATATTTGAAAAATCTTAATGAGCTAACATTACATTATTTAACTACCTACTATAGAATTGCCAACCGTACAAATTAATGCAACTTAAAAAATAATGCACTCTCATAAAAATATCAATTCCTTCTTTCATCAATCGGTATCTTCATTATCACTCTATACAAAGTGTAACTCCAAGTACGCAAAACCTTAAACACCCCAACTGAGTTTTATTATTATAAATTTCTAAGTAATTGATATTTCTAAGTAATAATTTCGAAAAAAAAAAATTCTCGGAGATTATGAACACTTATTTGTTTTCCTAATAATTCTAATAGTTTCTGAGCTCTGTGGCGCTTTCTTATCAAAAAGACGCGCCTCGCCTTCTAATGGCTACGATAGGCAAATATTCATAATAAAGAGCGAGCATCGTGTCAATGACAGACACGTAAGCGCCGCCGCTCTCTGCACGGCGCTTAAGACTTTTTGGACGCGGCGGTATTACGTTTGTATAACTACTTCACATTTTTTCGCTTGATTGTTGAGCGCAATTTAATAATAGACACGGCAATTAAAAATAATTATTATTATTTTTCAAAACCAGGTACATATCTACTTTAAAAATGGATGAAAATTAAGTAATTGATTCTACTCATGATTCTGTACAAACTATTTTTAGGTTTTGCGTACTTGAAGTTACACGTTGTATATATAACGAAAAATCTATTTATATTTTGCTATAATTTTGCAGACTTCGACTACTTTTACACTATGATTCGGTCTTTAAGGAAGGATTATATAGAGACGGGAACAGCAGCCAAGGAGTTCCTAAATAATAATATCAAAGAAAAATTCAAAGTTTTCCAAAAATATATAGCTGCTGCTAATGATGTGCACACATTGCTCAGTGAAAGAGCACAGGACCCAAATTGGTTTGAAGGTAATTTTTAGATTACGTTATGTAAATACATAATTATTTTTGTATTTATTTTTACACCCTAAAACACCTGCATACAGTTTAAGGTAAGTTTTGATATTTTTAGGGTTCCGAACCTCAAAAGGAAAAACGGAACCCTTATAAGATCACTTTGTTGTCCGTCTGTCTGTCTGTCTGTCTGTCTGTCTGTCTGTCTGTCAAACATTTCTATGTCGAGAATACGTGGAGGTATCAAGCTGAAATTTGAACTGTATACACAGGTCTACGGTCCCATGAAGTTAAAAAAAAATCAAACTGCTAAGTTTACGTAGAAAAAAGTTACGGCCGTTTATTCAGCAAAAAACGCATATTTCGACACACTCAAAGGAATCAAAACCTATAGGGTACTTCCCGTTGACCTAGAACTATGAAATTTGGCAAGTAACATCGTTATAGACTACAAGTACAGGAATAAATCTCAAAACTATACATTTGTAAATAGATCTAAAAAAATAGGGGGTCTATATTTTTTATAGGGTGTCGAAATTTCAAATTGAAACTACTAGTTCAAATGGGGTATCATATGAAAGGGCTTGATGTACACATTGCAAAATATATTTTATTTATTTTTTTCGACGCATTATTTCTTATTTATAATGAAAAATATCAAATTTAATAATGATACTACGTACCTACGGAACCCTCGGTGGGCGAGTCCGACTCGCACTTGTCCGGTTTTTTTTTAAACAAACTTACCCTAATGAAGATAAATCTTAATAAAATTACTCATTCATAGAACTTTTGCTCACAGAGATGATAATAGTAGATTATTGCATCGAGCACAAAGTAATTTATTATTGCACCGAGTGCCTGATTTAGAGCCCGAGCGTTAGCGAGGGCTCTAATCTAACAGGCACGAGGGCAATATAAATTACTTAAGGCGAGGTGCATAATCTGCTTTTCTTTCAACTAATACCTATAGGAATAGTAGATAAAAGAAACTCATATCAAACAGTTAAAATAGAAGTTTCTATAACACTGTCGGCTTCATTTAGAATGTTTTCCGGAGTTAATGTGTCGCTATATGATTCCATTTTAATTCGAAGCCGAAGCACTCAAAATCAGATAGTATCACACTTTTATCGTTTCCAAAAATATTGTCAAGCAAAATTAACAAAGTTCCCGCCAAATCACTTTTTTAAATTTCTTTAATTTTTAACTCAGAGTTAGCAGCAATCATTTTTTAAATTTTGAACAAGTAGGTTAGAAACGAATAATACGTACGAAAAAAAAAGTATTGATATCGGCTGGCTGAATAGAGCTAATCCATTGAGATTGGCACGATTAAAAAAAAACTGTGCAATAATGAAATTTCATACATTTTTATTGCTCTAGAGCATTAAAGACTCGTTTTGTACTGAGTTTTTAGTGTGATTGTCATGAAATTAAAGCATAGTTGGAAGAAAACATATTTTATCTACACTCAACTCGAAAAATTCGAATTACGAATTCAAAGACGGTTCTATACAGACGCACTTTATAAACGCATATACATAACATTAAAAATAAAACTCATTATAGTACCGCCAACTATATCATAATAGTAGATTATTGCATCGAGCACAAAGTAATTTATTATTGCACCGAGTGCCTGATTTAGAGCCCGAGCGTTAGCGAGGGCTCTAATCTAACAGGCACGAGGGCAATATAAATTACTTAAGGCGAGGTGCATAATCTGCTTTTCTTTCAACTAATACCTATAGGAATAGTAGATAAAAGAAACTCATATCAAACAGTTAAAATAGAAGTTTCTATAACACTGTCGGCTTCGTTTAGAATTTTCCGGAGTTAATGTGTCGCTAGATGATTCCATTTTAATTCGAAGCCGAAGCACTCAAAATCAGATACTATCACACTTTTATCGTTTCCAAAAATATTGTCAAGCAAAATTAACAAAGTTCCCGCCAAATCACTTTTTTAAATTTCTTTCATTTTTAACTCAGAGTTAGCAGCAATCATTATTTAAATTTGGAACAAGTAGGATAGAAACGAATAATACGTACGAAAAAAAAAGTATTGATATCGGCTGGCTGAATAGAGCTAATCCATTGAGATTGGCACCTTTTGGTGCGATTAAAAAAAACTGTGCAATAATGAAATTTCATACATTTTTATTGCTCTAGAGCATTAAAGACTCGTTTTGTACTGAGTTTTTAGTGTGATTGTGATGAAATTTGTGCATAGTTGGAAGAAAAACTCATTATGGTACCGTTATCTTTTTTTTTTTATTAATTCATTAAACTAGTTTAAGGTTTTAGGTTGAATATGAAAAAAATGGCGCACGCACGCGCAGTTTGAACTTAATTTCCCGCGCTTCCCATACATTTTTTTTTGCCGATCGTGTTTTTGTATTCGGGATTCCAAAAATAATTACTATACCAAATAAATTACTTCCTTATTTACCTACTTTGTTTAATTTCAATTTTTCATAATGAGTGAAGATAAAGTAGGTAGTGTATGAAACTGCATATAACTAAGGTATTAAAACACTCGAGTCAACCTATTATCCTGTAAACAGGCTCTCGTGTTTTAATACCCCTTCATATATGACAGTTGCATATACTACTATTATTGTTATATTGGACCATAATGACCATTTAATAAATTTCTTTGTAATAATCGTGAATTATATTCTTCAAGTGAAGAAACATTATGAGTCTGCCGCTGACATTTATTCATAGAATGTCTACAGTTATGTATTGTGTATAGTATGTTGTTTAGTTTTCTTTTATTTGTAGATTTTAGACGGTATGCATGTACTGCTCCAAAGCCTAAAATTGACAACTCTCTTTCAAGCATTCTACGGGTGACTGGAAGAGATCCTATTGAGATGAGTCCCCATTGTATACAGATTGACTGAGAATGATCTTTGTATATTATGTACTTATGTTTCATACACAATAAAGATTTACAAACAATAGTATATAAATAATATTAAAAGTACCTATGATGGATGACATGACATACATATGTATACACACTCAACCATTGCGTCGTCGACGATATAAATTGACGCACGCGTTTCCAGTCGAAATAAAGGAATTTTATGCGAACGAACCCCTATACATATATATTCCTTGATTTCGACTGGAGACAACCGCGCGAGTCTTAACATTAACAAGAGATCGAAACCTAGAGACGGAAGCAACAGGTGTTTCCGTTATATTGATACGTTATTTTTAGGTGCATTCTTCTAATGTATTTTATATATTTCGTTGCTCTAAAGCTTAACATCTCCCTAGGTTTGGAACCATCTGAGAAGACTAAAGAACAATCTATGTCCAAACGAGTCAAAGAGCGAATGAGAGGATACTACTACAAGACGAAAACTGCGCTGCAATCGTCAGACATATACATACACTCCAAGAATGGAAGAGGCAAGAAACTTATTGATCAGTTTCTAAACGACCTTCGAAAGTTACTCGAGTCTGATAAATATAACGAGACTTATTTCAATCGTAAGGCTATCAAAAAAACTCGTCTCTGCGACGAAACTGGCCTTTTTAAATGTGGTGGGCTCTGGAACAAAAACACATGCCAGTATGAGGGTCAACATATCATAAACCCTTATCGAAGCCGAGAGGAAAGAATCATTTTCCAAACATGGAATTTGGACCATAAGATCGAGCTGTCAAGGTCTATTATCCCGAAAATATTGGAAGCGGTTGAAGGATTATACAACGGCGATATAAAATGCTTGCTGTGTGAAAATAATTGTCAGAAAGGTAATATTGAAACTGACAGATACTATCTCCAGATATTCACGCGGCAGAACCTCAAACTTGTGCACATTGTGTGCCACTACAAAGGTAAGCACGTCGCCGAGTCCGATGTGTACGCCGTGTGCACTCGTTGTTTTGGCGCTCAGACTATCAAGAATAATAATTGAAACGACACATGAACAATATTTATTAAAGTTGCTACATATTTATACATAGTATATTTTGCTGCAGTTTTCCTGCTATTCTAGTAATAATGACCTGTGATAGGTGGTAATAAAAGCACTAATCTTATTATAGTTAGGGTATAATTGAGTTTTAACTTTACTGAATTCTCTATATTAGGTACGATATTTTTTACAAATTTGTGCCAAAGACATTTTAATGGATTTAGTATTATTATGAAGGAATCTATTTATACCAATTTCGACTGGATAAATTAATTTTTTATCACTGTTTTCATTAATTGATAATAATATGTTTTGTATTGTATATTTATACCTACTGTTTCTATATACTTGTAGAAGAGAATAGCGTTCCATAACTGTTATCAATGTGGGTAGGCACATAACAGTAGTGTCGGTATCATGTGTAGCCTTTCAGAGTAGTGATTATTTACAAAATATTGTTGGTGTTGTACATAATCATTTACTAGATGAGATAATTTTTGTATTCCTTAATTATTCTCCTTCCTACATTTAGACGTAAGTAAAATTCGAATGTTTCTCTAATGATAGTTATACCTAATTATAGTAAATACTAGGGTTGTAACGGAGGCCTATTTAGCGGAGGCGGAGGCGGATGCGGAGGCGACCTGTATCACCTCCGCGGATGCGGAGGCTAACGGAGGCGGAGGCGAAGATGAAAGTGGAAGTAGAAAAAAAAAAATTATGGTGCATTAAAACTAAGAACAAAGTCTTCATTTCAAATCACATAAGTAAACATATAAATAAACATTACCTTATAGTGTAGTGGTTCCCAACCAACTCGCACGGACCATCAATGGTCCGTGAGAGGTAAATTATGGTCTATGTTACAAACTTGTAATTAAAGAGATTGAGCACTATTATACAAAATACTCAAATCTTAAGTTATAGAATAATGGATTTATTTTTTTTCTGTTCTGTGGATTTATATGACAGCTGGGACCCTGCACGCAGCAAAAACCACGCGTGTGTTTCGCGCGAAAAAGTGGTCCAGGAATAAAAAACGTTGGGAACCACTGTTCTAGTCAATCTGGAATTGACGTCTTCTAATAGTTTTTACCGCGCGTTATTGCTCTATGATTACATAAATAAACCTCCGTTACAACTCCGCAAAAATTGTACGTAGGCGGAGGCGAAGATACGATTTCTTGCGGAACTTTCGCAGCAACCGATGCGGAAGCGAAGTTCCGTTACAACCCTAGTAAATACCTTTTTTGATGAATATGTTGATAATAAGATACTATTAGTAGAGTAAATAAGTATAACTAATAATAGATAAATATTCATTCTTTTATTATATAGTCAATCAGTAAATATTTATTTTTGTAATATATGCAATGATCCAGTGTTTGCCAAGTTGGTTGTGTAATGTGAAGAACGTTAAGAAAATGGGGACAGAGATGTGGTGACTGTTTATGGGGATAAAGACTACAATTTCTAAATAATATACGTCATCCTGTCACTACAATAAAAATGCTTGATCATGAACTTCGTTTATCTTATCCACCGTTGGATATAGGCTTTTCCGAATGGGGTCCCCTATATGTGATCCTCCGCTTTCCACATACAGCCACTTCCAGCCTTTTCTTTGATGTGATCGGTAATACTCGTGCATATTCAGTGAAGTTCTTTCATAATTTCTTATAATAAGCCGACAGTTAATCTGTCCCCATTTATATGAGATGGTTTGTGATGTAACATTTATTAACAAAGCCACAATGAAACATAAAAACCTCAATTTTAATACAGGGTGATAGATAGCCGTAACCAATTCAAGCAGCAAAATGCCGTTAACAATCATTCCTATTCTAGAAATGAGTCTAAAGTCCTCTGTAATGTTCGGTAAAGGGACTTAATATATTTTTGTAAAACTAGAACGATTGTGACGGCGCGTTGCTAATATCGCTGAACTCACTGTTGTCGACTGATGACCATTATCGAATTTCTAGAGCAATGATGTATCTAGTCTCAATTTGTAGTATCTACACTCTCGCTGTCCGCAACATGGTTGCTAAGTTGGTGTGGATTAGATAGGCAAATAACGTTAGTTAAATGGAATGCTTGAAGTCTTTTGTCATTCTTTTGGGCCTATATTGGGCAAATTATTTTAACAGTATAGTCCACCCCGCAACCAAAACCTCTTTATTATCGGTAATAACTCTATACCTACTTACGAATTTATTCTCTATGCCTGTAAGATTAAGTGCATTCATTCCTCAATGGATATTATAATTTTATGAACATCTTCAAGAGATAATAAATCCTTTGAAGAAAATCTCTACTTTACTTATAGAAGGTACTTATCTTTTTTTATGCCAAAGCAATGAGAAAAGCGTCAGGATTGTGTGGGATAGCTCTTACTTTAATTTTATGCCTATTTACTTAAAATTGTATGCAAATGTTTCAAAGATTTATTAGTTTACCCTCGAGGTATGTTTCACAGTCGTGAGATAAGTTCTCGATAAGTTATCTTTAACATAAAGTGTTCCAAGCTTTCTGGTACCAGTGTTTGGGACTGGTGTTCAATCCTAAGTCAACTAATTTGTGATCAAGAAATGCCAAGACAGACGACAGGTTACTTCGACAAAATCAAATAATTAGAATGTTTGACGGTGATTAAATATTCTGGTGCATTTTTAAATTTTAACGACTTCGCGCACAGATAACCGTTCGTATAAATATGCATTCGATTATATGACCGGCGATATCATTATGCGATAATTATGAATGTTAATTGATCTGATCTGAGTTCATGTTTGGAACAAATATAACAAAGACCTATATTGTATACAACATGACAGCAATGAATAATTAATGGGCGTCCGAACTGGAACCGGTCCCAAACGCCTCTGGTAACGCTTATCCAGCGGTTGTGAGACACGACCTAATAATATTAAAATCTTGTTAGATAATAAATAATATCAGAAATTCTATTTTGTGACAATTGTACCAATTTGTTCAGGTAGCTGTTACAATACGATTGATAGCAATAGTAATCATAAGTAGTGGTAGGTTTATTTGTTAGTATGACGTCTCTTGGGAGAGATAGGATAGATAAGAAAAGCATAGTCAAGTCTATCCATATGCTTTTACCTACAAAAGTCTTAGATTAAAACAAAAAGGGGAAGCTACGGTAAGTCCTTACATCGATTATTCGACTGTGCTAATTACAACTACATGCAAAAACTTACCCCCACAGATACATTCAAATTGTCGTGTATCAATTTGAATGTATCTGTGGGGTAAATTAAGTCAATCAATGACAGAGACTGGAATGCGTGCTCAATGTAGTGCGAACGAAATAACAATATCAATCACTGGTACGCACCCACATGTAACACTCGCGCGCGTTTTCTTATATTCTATCTAGTTTTCACAAACCATTGCATAATATTTTTTAAAGAAATTGATTTTAATATATTTTTTAAATTCTTACGCAAGAAAGGTAATTCCAGTAGACTTTTTGTTTCTCTAAATGGTTGAGGCACTTGTCAAATGAACAAGAAGGTATTCCGACGATTGGAGACGCATTAAAAGTGTTCAAACGCGCAGTAAAACTGGACGTGTTCACGAAACAAGGCTCCGCTAATGACTGACAATAGTGCGTCAGCTAGACGCAGTTTTGTTGTCTCATGCGCTGTGACTAGGTACCGTATCTTCCCCTTTTTTGTTTTAATCTAAGACAAAGTACGACTTTTCGCTATAACGATAACATTATTCACCAATGTTATATATTATTATAGGTAAAATACCGTCAATACTATCCTTTGTAAAGATAGTCTTACTATTTTAGTGATGAAATAAGGACTCGTATACAGTTTATCGTTGAAATATAATATACATTCGAATACTTGTATTTTTCATATTGAATGCGCGCCATTGGTTATTAGATAGGCGTAGAGATGAAGTAAGGAGTAAGAGCGCGTCCTCGTTGTAAATTGGAGCATAAATCTTGTCTGAATTACCCAACCAACCATAGGTAGACGTCATAGTAACAATAAAAATAGCAATGTCGATAAAGTAGACGCTTCCAATATAGCTTTATAGTTGTTTGTTCGTAGCGGTGTAGCGTGTTTGAGTAGCTAGAGGTTTAGAAATTCTCGTATACAGTATTACCTTACCTACTCCTTATAGATCGATTGCGTACTCGGCTTTAAGCGAAATATCATTTTAAAATTTATAGGCAGGTAGTTAGTTTGACTTAATTGAGATAGAGGGAGAGAAGACAATTCAGTAGGTATAAATATTATTTTGGTATTTTGCACCATGTAAAGTAAGTTATGAAAATACGTACCTATTTATGATTTTGTAAAAACAAAACGAGAAATGTTAATACCTACTCACAATCTACAATTGATTTTATTACTTAATTTTTACAATAATGTATTTAATCTATTCTTCAAATGTTAAGAGCCCTATTACATTTTCACGCTGACGAGCTCTCGCGCAGTACTAAACCCGCGAAGGCCGCCGGTGCATCGTTTTTTGTAGTAATTTTGAAGTTATATTTATCGTTTTTATTGAATTAAGATAATAAATTCATGCTACAAAGTTTATTCATCATGAAGTAACAATTATTCTCGTATAAATTTTGCTCAATAATATTATCGTTTATTCAAGAAATTAACAGTTTACTTAAAGCGATTTTCGAAGTTTTTTTGGTTAAAAGAATGTTTTTTTTCTATATTAAATCAATGATATTTCAAAATTCCGAGGCCGCTATGTACTATACGACTATATAACAAATAACATTCTATTTTTTTTACTTCATTTGTTTGGAACAGTAGTACAATCCAGGAGCTCAAAATAGTGAATGCGCGCATTTTATGAAAATCTTTCTCAGCAATTTTGGGTTTATTTAAAAAGTTAAGCAAAATTTACAAAAAGCGAGGCCGCTATGTACTATGCCAATAGCTATTCTGTACTATTCAATAAGTCAACCTTGTTAATGTATTTTTGTTTCCGAGATCGAGAACGCCAAAATTAGCCATTTTACCCAAAAATCGCAGTCAAAATGTAATATGGCTCTTAATGTCAACGTTATTGTGGAGTCGTGACGTCAGTTCGATAACAAGCAAAATTTTTTATGTACTTTGTGTATTATTATTTTTTTCAATTTATTAATAGGTTTGTAGACTTTTATTCCGTATTTTATTGAAATGAAATGTTTCGTAAAAGTAAAAAGTATTAATTTATAGACAATACTTTGATGGCCACAACTTTCTTGGTATTGCTACTGATATTTTTAAACGGTTTTATTTAGCTCACCCCGTTTGTTTTATTTATTATTATTTATTCTTGGGTCAAATCTAGTAATTGAAATTTGACCCCCTTCCTGTTGACAGATTGATCTGAAATTTGGTATACACCTTTAGTTCTGGTGACAATACAATTAAATAAATTCTGTTTCATTGTAAATCCAAGATGGCCGCCGCTACAAAATGGCGGTTTACAAATTTTGTCACGACTACCTCAATATGGGTATCGAATGAAAGGGCTTGACTAGTAGAACACAGTTCACATGAAAAAAAATGAAAATCCAAGATGGCTGCCGCTACAAAATGGCGGTATACAAATTTTGTCACGACTACCTCAATATGGGTATCAAATGAAAAGGCTTGACTAGAAGAATACAGTTCACATGAAAAAAATGAAAATCCAAGATGGCCGCCTCTACAAAATGGCGATTTACAAATTTTGTCACGCCTACCTCAATATGGGTATCAAATGAAAGGGCTTAACTAGTAGAACACAGTTCACGATGAATATTATAATATCCAAGATGGCCGTCAACAAAATGGCCGGTTGGCGCGGTTACATATCGTCTCAATTTTCAATATGGGTATCATTTGATACCCATTTTTTCAATATGGGTATTCATTTGAATACAAGACAAATTTAAAAGTAAAAAAAATAATGACAAAATTCAAATCTAAACTTAATAGAACGAGAAGTACTATGTAATGAAATTAGAAACTAAAAACTTGAAAATAAAAATTATGTAAAAAAAACTTTTAATTTAAACGGTTTTATTGAAAATAGTGTACTAAAAGCTAAAAAATAATTCGGTAGGTCGGAGGTTTCAGTCATCACACCCCTCTCCCTCATCAGTCTAAGGCATTGATCAGACAAAATAATAAAATCGTTGGGCCCGTGTTTCCATCCAGTCAACTCAGTTTACGCTACGCCCAACGATTTTATTATTTTGTCTGATCAATGCCTTAGACTGATGAGGGAGAGGGGTGTGATGACTGAAACCTCCGACCTACCGAATTATTTTTTAGCTTTTAGTACACTATTTTCAATAAAACCGTTTAAATTAAAAGTTTTTTTTACATAATTTTTTTGCATTTAGGGACACAAAACACTACTGTTACTCATTACAAATTTCTAACTATATCCTTCCTTTTTGTGAAATTACTATCACAGTATAGTACTGAGGGGCAATTCTCGTAATTAAAATATAGTCAAAATTCAGTTTCGATCTCACAAATGTCGCATTTGGTATTCTCGTAACACATTAAGTAACTTCAAAATTAAATTTAAGCGGGATTATATCGAAATAAGAGTGAAAATTAAACAAACTAAGAATGTTACTTTGCCAACAACAAGAATTGATAATAAATATTTAAAGAAATCAAGTATATAATTTTAGTCAATTCACAATTCAATCTCGATTCGATCAAGTTTCAATCTGCGTTCGTAGAAAAATTACGAGAATTGGCCTTCTGACGTCATGCGCCGTAATAATATTATGCATGAAGCGTTGTCCGGAAATTCAGAACGATAATAACAATGAAAGCTGCATTGTGCGATTAAATTAAAACACTTCCCAACAGGGTGTGATACCATAAGTGTTAGTTGGCGTAGCTAATTTTCAGAGTTTTAAGTCATAAAGGTTTGTTTTGATCAACTTTTGCAATAAGGGGTTTTCAAACAAAAATATTGTTTAATAGTAGAAGAGTAGCATGGTGCAGGGAACCATGTAGGTACACCACCTACAAAAATAAGATCATGTTGAAAGGAAATTTTACATCCGATTGTAGTTTCTTTCTCTCTCTCTTTCTCTTTTGCTTTACAATAAATAATGGGCACCGGTAAACACTAGTGTTTTAAATTACCAACACAATTGAGAATTAATTAGGCACTAGAATCACTCGAAATTTAAACTTTATCAGAATCATAATAGTTTGTCATTTTGAAGATCACAATTAGTTGCACGAACTTGAATGCAGTGCGAGCTACGCCTACACAGCAAGTGAGTTAGTTAACATACAGAGGTTGAACGTAGAACGTGCCATAGGTTTGTGGATTCATATCGAGCTGGTTATACAGCTCATCCCATGCATATGATACAACTCCATGTTATATAAAGGCTGGTCGTGTTCAGAAATACGAAGGCCGATGCCCATTACTTATTCTGAAGTACTGCAAGAATGTTTGGATCAATATAAAGTAATGTTTAGAATTGTAAGTTGAAGTTTATCATAATCATGACAGTTGTCTGCTGTACAGCTCCTAAATTTTAAATGGTATTCCAATGAATCTCATTCAACTTGAACATTTCAAAAAGGACAGACAGTGCAATGTATATTGTTAATAAAGGTTTAAAATAAAATTGGTGTTTTTTAATTTATGAAAATATTTCTTAACATCCAATTTCATATTTCAGTGGTATCCATACTAATGTGTGTCTGTTTGTATATAACCTTTTCACGACAAAACAGCTGAACCGAATTGAATGTAATGTGGTATGGATTATATTATGAATCCTGAGTAAGGACATAAGTCATCTTTTGGTGCGATACAACCGATATTCATGTGGGCAAAGCCGCGAGAGTAACAAAGAGTGCGAGCTTAACACCATCTATGAGTCGGAAGATATGACCTCACTTGCTTGCACGTGGTGGACCCTGCTGTGCTGACTGACAAACGTGGAGCTGACAAGAGAGGTGGGGCGGCTCAGCATACTACCCGACTGGGGAGGTACCCAAGGGCGAATTCAGCCTCGAGTCAGGGAAGATCATATAGAAGATAAATCAATTATAGGTTTTTTTAGGGTCATCAGCAACCTCCACCTCCCAAAATAGCATAATCAAATAACAATTCCGTTGAGGGTTGTTGTGTTCTTGCGAGCGAGTGCGGTCACCAGGAAGACCTCATAACCATATTTAGAGCCTAAGCCAACTTCACCTGCATGTGGTATAGAGCATATCAAGCCCGACTGGGTATCTCAACTTCACAGAAGAGCGCATATAAATAGCAATACCCTTTAGGATTGTTGTTAAAGAGTTGATGCGTAAGTAGCGCGGGTGCCAAGGCGCTAGCAATACTACTTTTATTGTATGCATATTAGTGGGAAATAAACAAAAAACATTGCTTTTAGGACATTATAACAATTTGGTAAATATTTTTTCCTTTACTTTACTGGGCAATAATTGTTCTTTTTAATTTAAAGGAAGATTAGAAATATAATGCTAAATTTTATTGCAAAATATATATATTATAAAATAGTTACAATACATCTATCTTCGCTTCCTCCCGGGAGTCTTTTTATTGGGATTTCTCTGGCCTTTCCCTCCTTTTGGCTTTTTGGCTGAAAAGTTGGTGGCGCCTTTGCCCTTGCGACCTTTGGGCGGTTTCATTTTTATCTTTTCTTCAGACCTCCTGTGAATTTAATAACATTTGTACCTAACATTAAATTTGAATAAAGCTGAGTAGTAAGCGGGGGAATATATTGTAAAGTAATAACATTAACAAAACTGCATACATACAATTAAACATAATAAAGTTTGTGATTTTACTACAGGTCTCTTACAAAATAGGTTGGGCTCTTGCGGTAGGTAGGACACAAAATAAAACAGATATGTACTCACTTAGTTTGTTCGGTATTAATGTGTTTTGCGACAGCTTTATCTATATCAATCTTTGGTCTTTTATTCAGTATACTGTCAAGAAGATTCAAATTATTTTCTTTCTCTTTTTGTGGAGTAGGTATTGGTGCTTTCCGTTTGCGTTCCTTGCCAGGTATGAGCTCATGGACGCCTTTACCACGAGCTTCTTTTTCTTTGGCCAGTTTGTCTTGGAATTTTCCAAGAGAGGCAGTTGAAGCTTTAGCCACTGTGGCTGCAGTGGCTAGCTGGAAATCAGCAAAATAACAATACATTAAATTATATAATTTTACAATTAATTTCTTTGATCATTTTGGTTATTTGAAAAGCATAGTCAATATTTATAAGACAATAGTCCAACAATTTTTTTTCATATGAACTATCAAGTTTCAACATGTTTATCCCCATTTTTCAAGTTTAGGTAGTTCAAAGGTAGGTAACCTTTGAACTACCTAAACTTGAAAAATGGTGATAAACATGTTTGCATTCACTAAAGCGAAAGTTCAATTTTTTCTGATACGTTAGGATATGATAGGATAAATTTTAGGTAAAATCTTATATTTGTTTTATAGATAGGTATAAAACGTGTAACTAAATAAGTACCGTATAAACCCGTATCTTCGCCTGTGTTACCTATCTTCGCCTAATTTCAATTATGTTGAATTTTCCAAAAGATTTATAGCGCAAATGGCGCATAAAAATCCTAAATAGTAAGTAATTTTCGTGTATAGCGACATTTTGTAGAGAAATTGTAGCTAACTTCACTTTACTGGCGACCAATGCATTTCATCCGTGGGATTGTCGTGACGTTTTTTCTTGGCGGTGTTTTAACTTCAGTTTTAAGCAGTGATAAATAACAGGTAATGCTGAACTTTTCATTTTATTGTAATCTATAACTAATTTCCTTTCTTATGACATTATTATTTTATGCCTAAGTTGTGTCTAGATGTCTTAATTGCTTAAAATATTTTTCAGGTGATGGCGGCAGCTATCTTGTTGCCAAACTTCGCCCATCCCTAGGGTTGTCAATTCCTGTTCTAAGTTTTTTTGTGCCTTCTATGTGATCATCTTTGCAAAAAGGTCTAGTAGTATTGAGTTAAATGTAAAATAATCAGTTAACATTAAAGATTTAAAAAAAACATTGGCGTATACCTATATTTTTTTATACAATCAAATTTTAAATTCGGAAAGTTGAAATAAAGTATTTTTAAACCTTGACAGAAAATAAACACTTCTACTTGTGACATAGATATACTAATACTTGCAGATGATTCCCAATTAAATAATAGGTATAATCAATTTATATAAAATAAATATGGAATGCCATATTTATTTTAAACTTTACAGAATTGCGAATATTTCGGAAACTAAAGGTCGATCACTAATTCTGTTTTCTTGGACGCCTGCCTATAACTAAAAGCTAATTAATAATTACCAAAAACAATATCCTATGTCTGGGGCTGACTTGACATAAATGAGACTGATTTAATGTATAAGATAATGGTTGGTTCAAAAATGTAAGACAAACTTTTTTTGCTGTAATTTTTAAAAAAAGTAGGTACAAAATTGCAGTAAAAAATATACGATTTTAAATTGAATCATATATTTTTAGACTACAATTTTGTACCTACTTATTGAAAAATATACCTACCTTTTGACTTTTTAAAATAAATAAATACAATAAATAGTTTATGTAACCTTATTTAATTTTTAATCACAAAACAGTTATCCTCCTTTATTTTGCAGTTAGGTAAGATCACATGATTTTTGGCAGCCCTATCAACATTTCATCAAACGTATGAAGCTAAGTTCAGACAGTTACCTATCTTCGCCTGCCATACATTTTTTAAAGAAAATACGACCATGTTGTGCTATAAGTAAGGTGCTTATTCACCTGTCACATACTACATTATTTAGACTCTTTTAAATCAACAAAATGTTTATTATTGACGTTGCAGCATACCTAGGCAAAGTTAGGGGAAAATATCCATACTTCGCCTACTATATTTGTGACCAAATTATTGCCACTTAGACAATGAAATTTAGAGCGTCAATAGTCTATTCCACTAGCCACAGATACGAAAAATTGTTTTTCATTCATTGTTACTCAAAATACTTTAAAATCTGAAAAATATTTTTAAAAAAGTGTCAAAACCCAGGCGAAGTTAAGGGCGGTACGCAAAATCTGAAAATAGGTGGTTCAGAATCACGAGTTGAATTCATTGCCGTGTCTAATATTCAAGCGAGACATTTATCTACTGCGTATGCATACGCAAGGTGGTTGAAAATTGGTGTAAAAAAAAAATTGGTTGCCTGTAAAGTCGGTATACGGGCGAAAGTTTTACGTGACAACGACTTTGAGTGGTAAAATGTTTTCGAGTGGAAGGGACGCATGCCTTTCACTTTTTATGTCTGTCTCTCTCGCTCTTAGAAGGGACACGCGTCCACGACACGCTTACAATGAGAGCGAGTGAAAGGCACGCGCCTTTCACTCGCTCTCATTGTAAGCGCATAACGTGAGCCAGTTTCTTGAAGTGTCACCCGGCTAACCAATTTATAAGACGTTGTCACGTCAAAAAACAAATAGCCTGACTATAAAGACTTGAAACTTGACATGATCTTTCCAGTCTGATAAAAACAATTTTATTTGTCTAGGTTATAATCTGGTCAAATTTGCTTTCTTATTACTACGTCGTACAGATCAGAATAGATTTTCTGACTGTATGGTGTCGACTGATGGCTTTCTTTGAGGTGCAGTGGTAAATAAAATTGCAGAAGTGTAGTAAAGCATCTCAAGTCAATAATCCTATATGTGCAATAATGTGCATGTACACCGCCACTGCGCTGTTGCCGGGCATTGACGGTGCGTCGGTTTAATGACGTCTTGTTCGCTGCAGAGCTACGAAATTAGCAGAAATGGTAGCAAAGCTGAAAATGCACACATGCACGAGAAAAAAATATTTTCGTAAAAATATTTTGATAAATCTATGTATTATAATAAAAATCATTGAGATTTTGCGTATTTATAATTATACGTCGTATATTTCTTTACTCTCATTGGAATATGTCGTCGTCAACCCTTATTCATCCCACTGCTGCGAGTACGGGCCTCCCCTCAATCGAAGAGGTTTAGAGCATATTCCACTATACTGCTCAACTGCGAGTTAGCAGACAAAGGCCAGTGTTTTAAGCTGCCTAAAGGTCACTTCACACAGAACAGGATTTGGCTTGACTTCTGTCATCTATTGACAATGTGCCATAAGTAAACCTGTCCATGGACAGGATAAGATCGATGTTGCTTAACTTGCGTGTTCGATTACACTGACGCGCAACGACGCCATAGAACTCCTTATTGGAATATGAAATCTTGCTAGCATTGTTATCGAAAAGTACATAATAATATTAAACATGAGACAACCTGTGTGGACGAGGCTTTATCGGATGTCATCGGCAAACCAACTCGAGGTATTTTGACTTTCCTGGCACGAGCTATATTCTTCAATCTCTGCAATTCATTTTTGGCCACCTTCTCTGACTTTTCACTGGCTTTTTTCTCATACATGTCTGTCATTGGGTCCACATTTTGTGGCACTTCAATCAACCAGTTCTTTTCTTTTTCTGCTGCTGCTTTTCTAAATCTGTTGGTTTAAATATAACACATTTTAAAATTGTTATATATTATTTTAAACTAACAAAAACATCTATTATTATTATTTATACTTTATTAAAAGTAGAAAAATGCTAACTAACCCATATAATGGGACCCATTTCTGCAACTGCTCATCCCATTGAAGTTTATCTTTCTTTTTCTTAGTGATTCCTTTGGTTTTGGCAAATTCCTGCCATTTAGTCAAGGGTTTCGGTTTGGGCACAGGTTTCGCTCGAGGCAAGATCATTGTGGGCACTGGAAGTCGCACCACTATTGCTTCCTCAATCCTCTCTGTAGGAAGCTCCCATATTTTATTTAGTAATAACTGGGTGTTATTTCGAGTTAGTGCCTGTAAATAGGCATTTTTGTCAGAACTGAAAAATATAGAAACCAATATGATTAAATAAATTATATGTATCAATTAATTCTACCTAATATACATTGTGTTTAATATTACGGTTAAGTCATTTGTAACAAAGTCTACTACTATATATATATATAACCACAATATAATCGGCTGGAGTTGACATAAATATGACAGAAAATGGATGCATCTCATGCTTGGGGCACTGATGGGCCATTATAAAATGGCCCAAAGAATAAAATGCGTAAAAATAAATTTTATATTAAAATCTTTACAATTAGCTAATAAAATAAAAAGTCAATACAATTCAAAACTGTCCAATTCATATTATATTGTCTAAATCATTCCTAGTATTTTTAAATATTATTTAAGTCTCAGTTTGCTGTGTGGTTTCCAGCATACTAGAATAGAATCACTTCATCTCTTCCTGTAAATGTTGTACAAGGCGACTAAGGGAAATACATTATAAAACATTGATCAGGCCTCCCCAACCCAGCTTGGGGAGTGAAGGCCAAATCCTTGTGTCCGAGATGGACGAGAGAGGGTCGTGCTCCTGTAGTGGAGACTAAAATTGCCTGATGATGAAGTCTCACTGTTATATTTGGGAAGCACTTTAGATTAAGTAACACCTGCAAATAGGACCATATTTTTTTTTATAGATAGGTTTGCTAAAGGTGTATTATTTACTAAAATTTCAAAGTGCAGAAATGCATAGTTTTCACAGCAGAAATGATTGAAAATTGCAAAATTTCTTTGGGAAGTGCTAGTGTAGTTGCTTCTACATCTAATGACCACACAGCAAGTTATGTGGGTTGTGCGTGCTCCAAAGCGTTATCATCTACACAGAGGAAGTGCTGAATATGTGGAATATGGAGCAGATTTTGGGTAATTGTTCTATTTTGTATTGACTATAAAATGTAAAGTTGAGATTTTCTCAAATTCAAATTGGCCGACCCTGACTCCATGTGGTACTTGTCTGCCCAATACTAGAGAGAATAATAAAAACTATGGAAATGCATAGTTTTTACGATTTTGTAGCGAGATGCCTACTATCGGCCTTGGTTGACTGTTTTACATTTTCATACAATTAGTAGCATAACAACTGCTTCAGAAAACCTCCAAACACGTAGTCGCACGCGCCGTGGCTCCCAGGACAAAGCCTTCGTAGAGGTGACGAAGTCTGAAACGAATGCAGGTGTTCAGTAACACGAGTACAAGATGACGATGAACGAACCGCTTGAGGAATTCGCTTACCAATGCGCTGGGGAATCTCCAGCTTAGGCGTGGAACCGCAAATGCGCGACGTACGAACTGGGTGCTTTTGGTTGGAGAGATGCTTCCACCAGGAAAAAAGGGTGATTCTCTTGGCGGACCGGTTTTGATGTTTCCACGAATCCCCACTCCAAACCACCATCGAACGTTCTCGAAACTTAAAAATACCTTCACTAATACATAAAGTGATATGCATCAACCGCCATCACAAACAAAAAAGTAGGCATCGTGCGACTACGTGTTTGGAGGTTTTCTGAAGCAGTCGTTATGCTACTAATTGTATGAAAACGTAAAACAGTCAACCAAGGCCGATAGTAGGCATCTCGCTACAAAATCGTTTTTACAGTAGAAATTATTGAAAATTGCACTTTGAAATTTTAGTAAATACATCTTTAGCAAACCTATCCATAAAAAAAATATGGTTCTATTTGCAGGTGTTACTTCTAAAGCTAAGCCTATATTTGTCACAGCTCATTTTACAGCTTGCCATTGCATGAGAAAAAAGCATCCTAGAACAGCTTTCTGGAACTATGTTGATCCAAAAGTGTAGCAAATTCGTACTTAACAAATCACTGACCATTGAATGGGTAAAATAAACATAATAAAATAAATAACCATACCTCATCACTATTATCATGGTAGTGACAGTGTATAGTATAGTAGTACTTACTTCATTGATTTCGTATCCAAATCATTTGTATCCGAAGCCAGAAGAGTACCGATATCAAATTCCAACTCCAAGTGTTTATCTACAGTTATGGACTTATATTTCTCAGCTTTTTTCTGTTCTTTTTCTAATATGTCATTAACAATATCCATTTTGCTTAATCTACAGGTCGACCTCAACCCACAAACAAATAGGGATACAATAAAATACAAAAGTTACGACATCACAAGTAAACCAAAACGCAACGTGAATTTCGATATCTGATTAATCGCAAAAGAAAGAATCGAGACAGTTTATTAATTACGCCAACGTATGGAACGAAAACACCGATTAATATATAACAAAGAAGAATATTGTTTTACAAGAGAATATAATGGAATTTTATACCGACACCGCGTGTTCAATTTTAACCTCTCTCTCACTAGACAAGACAATAAGTAATAGTAGTGGGCGTTATGTAGCACAGATCGTTTTCCAAACGTTGCCACTGAACTAAAACGCAAAAGTTACGGGTGACTTTGACAACGATCTATTTTTAAAAACGTCTTATGGTCCGCTCACTCATCGTTGCGAGTTATATAATAAGTTCCATAACCATCACTCGTTATCTACTGACACTTATCTGTCTATTTTCCACAACGTCATTCTTAACGCGCAATGTAGATATGCCATACTATAACGATCGCAACGTATCGCGACGAAAACTCGGCAACGTGGAAACATAAACAATGAACGACTGAAATGAATGAATTGAATTAACGTCTAAAGAATACACATCTCTTTCCCACCAGCCGTTATACGTAGGCGTAAAAGAGATAGTTACTATTTTTAGTGAGTTACGATACGATTAAATTTTAGGTACGATTGACCTTTGACATTGTGTCAAATACTTTGACATCTTAATCTAAGAGCATAAGGTCGTTTTTTGATCAATATATATAATAAACAATTTCTTTGATTTGTTTATATGACCTTGAAAGCACTTGTTACAGTTATGTTCTCAACAGAACTATAAATTAATTTGTGTCTTATTTGTCTTTGGGTCGATACGTCACGGCCAAATTAATTTCGAAAAGTAAACTATGAAGGGAAGTTCATTTTCTTGTCGTGGTCGATTAGCTAGTTATCTCAGTCTCACTTACGGATAATCGCCATGAATATGCACAATATTGAATCAATCGTATAATAACGACTTAACGTCAGCAACCAAAAACGGACTCGTTACAGAATGTTTCGAAAATTCGATATAACAAAACGGTTGCGGTTGCGAAATAGATCGTTGTGTAAAATAGACGTTTTGGGAAACGTTATCGAAACGCTGACAACGTTATGTTATGTTACCTTGAAAACGCGTAACGACCCATGTCTATAAGTAAGACATTCGGATTTGACTTCTTGACTATTCGGTCGGTGTTGCCAGTTTGACTTTTACCTTCCCCTCTATCTGTGAAGGGTAAATAGAGATAAGATATAGGTAATGCTATTCATTATCTTTGGAAATGTGTCCGTTGAAATTCGGTGCAATTAGATAGAACGGAAGGGTCCATATTGGCTCACCTAAAGTTTTTTACCCGAAATTGTTCTTCATACCGATTTGTAATCTGAATGATCACTTCCCAAATTTTTTCTTCATAAAGTTTTTATTCATAAAATTTGTAGTACATACATACTACCGACGATGTCCATAACAGTCATATTTCCGAAAATTGTAATTAATAATATGACTCACATAAATATATTTCAACTCCTAAAGTTATATTTCATAACGCTTTTATTCCTAAACATAATTTCAATAATATTTTTACCATAATTTGAGAAACGCCCTAAAGTCGCTTCTGGCACCCGCCGCCGGCCGCTGCCGGATGAATGAATCAATTACAAATTCTTATATTTTTCCATGTAAATTGAAATTCTGACTTCGGATTCGTGTAGGTAGAGCATCAAAAAGTAGTAATGTAAAGTGACCTTGGTTTTCGGTATTAATTCGGAATTTCGAAAAAGAAAAATTAAAAAAATATTTCGCTATGGTGGGGCATGCTGCGCGTCCGATGTTTTAGTCTGTCATTGGACACTTAGACACGCACGTCTTACACATTTCTATTAATAATCTATTTAAAAAACAAAGTCGAGATTGTTCGAATACTATAACTCGAGAACCGCAGGACCGATTTTCATGGTTTTTGATTTGTTGGACTTGTCTCTAAATAATGATAACTAATAAAAACATTGGAAAGTTGACGAAAGAAAAAAACATTTTTCTATACAAATGAGTGTCAATTGAAAAAGGATTGGGATATTGCGATATTTCTCTTATTTATTATTTATTGGTTGTCAAATATCAAAATGACAAAACAATTGTTTTTTTTTAAATAATATTTCGTATGGCAGACAAGCATACGGCCCACCTGATGTGAAGCGGTTACCGTAGCCATATTAACGTTCGCAATATAAAATATCGCTCGCGCTCTGCCACCCCGCTGTCAACCAGCAACTCCTTCCTTTCTGGTGACCTCACTCACTGGCAGGAACACAACAACCCTCAGGGGAAATGTTATTTGGCTGCGGTATTCTGTGAGGTTGAGGTACTTACCCAGTCGGGCAGCTTGAGAAATACGCTAGGCCCTACCTCTCTTTTCGCCAGAGCCTCTTCTGTCAGTCAGCAGGGTGCACCACGTGCAGGTGAGGTTGGCTTTGGTTCAAAGATGTTGATGAACTACTTACACCCACTTTTATGTCGCGAAAGTTGTCAGTGATTTGTTTTGAAAATTGAAAAATGTCAAATCGATTGGAGTGAAAACGCTTGGCCCATGGGGTCCGAGCTCAAGAATCAAATCAGAGTAAACATCAAAAGAAATGACAATTACAAATCACCAAAATCATTTAGCCGATTTCAAAACTATTACAAAACGTTTTTTAAAATTTTTGTTTAAACAATAAGGAAACCTTTATTTTTATGAAATCTTCAGTTTTTATGGATACGGGTCTTCCCTCAACCGAAGGGGTTTAGAGCATAGTCCACCATGCTGCTCAACTGCGGGTTGGCGGAGGTCAGAGTTTTCGAGCCGCCTAAAGGCCACTAATTTGGCTTAACGACTGTCATCTAATGATAACAACCGCGACCGACGGCTTAACGTGTCTATCGAAGCACGGAGGAGCTCGAAGTAATATAAACCCATCCGTGTACAGGCTACGGTTGACGTTGCTTAACTTCAATTAGACTGACACGCGCAATGATGCCATCGAGCTTCTCTCTTATTTTCTATTAAGCATTGTTTTAATTCCCTATATTCATAAATTTAGTTCAGCTAATATGTACCACGACATTCATTGATTGTTAGGCGGTACGAAGTTTGGCGGGACAGCTAGTTTATAATAAATTCTTTATTTGTAACATTTTAGGGGTGTAAGTTGTTTATCAACATCTTTGAACCAAAATTAAACTTCACCTGCACGTGGTGCACCCTGCTGACTGACAAACGAAGCTCTGGCGAAAAGAGAGGTAGGCAGCCTAATTGTAAGCTACCCGACTGGGGAATGTACCTCCATCTCACAGAATACCGCAGCCAAATAACAATTCCCTTGAGGGTTGTTGTGTTCTTGCGAGTGAGTGAGGTCACCAGAAAGGAAGGAGTTGCTGCGGTGGCAGCGAGGATGGCGGCGCACGTCGTCTTTTCTGGTGCCATTTTGTCGTCAGTCAAACGGTTTCTATGTTAATGGATACCTACGCGGGCGGCGGCATCGCCCCATTTCAAAGTCGATGAGCTACTGTATAGATATAGTAATACTGTGGTAGTACGCCGGTATTTTACAAGACTTTTTGGGAAAATTACGTAATTTTGCAATCCTAGGGGCGCTTACATTCTATTTCGCAATAATATGCACGTGGCATTTCAACAAATCAAAATTTTAAACATGGCAGTCCCGTAACAAATTTTACCGTAATTTTCGTAAATTACCGTAAAATTACCGTAATTTACCAGCGATTTTGGTAAAATTACGTAATTTTACAACCCTATTTTCACCATACTAATCGACTGAAGCTAGTTGCCAGTGTTGCCACTTGCCAGCAACGAAAAGGTGAAGATGAAGAAGTAAAATTTTAAGTTTTAGTGAAATTTAACTGACTGACTGATAATTCTGTGAAATTCAATTATTTATTATAGTTCAAAACAAGAGCAAAATAACAATGACCGCTGATTCGGATAATTATTGTTTCAAAACAGAGAACAAATTCATAGTCAAAAGTGGGTGTAAAAAGCGTATGTGGCGTTCGCTCAAGCAAATACTAACTGCTGAACGAAGCTTACCATGGTCAAATGAGGCAGTTTTATGTAAGTTGTTATTAAATATCTAACTTTGATAAAGTAAATCTGGCTGGACGCTGGGAGACACATGCTAAAACAGTTTAGGTGTTAGGGTTCCCGCGCTTAACAAATGCCGTTTGTTATATATACAAGGCTTATCAACAAGTTGACTATACATACTCATGAGAATTTGTCCTAGATAATATTCTTTTTTGGCCCTTTAGCCGTTACTGACTGATCTCTCTATGCACAATTCAACTATTGGACGGATCAGCAGCAGCGCTCAAATAGCAGCGGCTATTTGAGCGCGTAGGTACTATGGACTAATTACTAATTTCGAGGGAATAAAATATGGAAGCTGGACTTTATCAAATTCTAATTAATGTTGCAAAGTGCCTTACAGAACAACTATTCGATCGTAAAATATTTATAGGACAACTTGAAAATTTGCAGCTCGGGGAAGAATAGACTAGCCTATGCTCTTTTATTTCTATAAAAAAATATACAACAAACATCCCCAATCCTGTAGTTTTTGAGATATTAAAATTGATTTGAAAGACAATTGTAGGTTCTTAGTTCAAAACCTAGTAGTACTAAAGATGTTTGCAATTTTTCAGATTACTCCATCAATGCTCCACCAACATTCAAACCTACAAAGAAGTATTCAGACATATCTGGTCTTCCTGCTCCATACATAGATCGTCATTCAAAACTATATTACAGTAATGTAGAAGAATTTACCACAGTCCGAAGTTTGCCTATGGATATTACAGCTGGATATTTACTATTAAGGGGAGCTAATACTATTGTAGGATAAAAATATTATTTCAAAATTTATATGGAGCTAATATTTGTAAGAACTTGAAATGTGCTGAAGTAGTTTGAAAATATCATACATTAGAACCTAGAGGTGATGTACTGTGTGTTTCCAGAGAAATTTTCTCCCACATACTATCAAAGTGTGGAATGAACTGTCTGTCAATTATCACATGAGACTACACTACACATACATATGAACATAAAACAGCACAGGGGCATTCTTAAAAAAAGATGTGAAGAGGTTTTACAGAGTCGATAGCGCGCATGTGATGCCCCTGGTATTACAAGTGTCCAGAGGCTGAGGTAACAGCTTTCTATAATATTAGTTAAAAAAAGTATCCACACAATGTAGTTTAAGTTTGAAAATACATAAGGTTCATGAATGCTTTAGTTTTTTTTAAATAGAAAATAACAATAAATATCCAAAATTGGGCTGCACTCCCCTCAGCGCCTGAGACATCGCAGAGGTTGCTTATTAGGTAGGTACCTGCATGAGCCGGGGATAAGTGTTTCATTGTTTCATTCACTGTCTTCCGCAATTTAACGGTGTGCTATTCGTTACTATGCAAATTAACTAGTTAAAGTGCAAATATCAGCTTTTTTAAATAAAATTTCATACTTTATCGGTTCGTATCAGGAATCTGCAGATTACCTAGTTAATGTGCACACTAATGTATTCTGTATTCTAACGGTAACATATACATGTATATTTTTGTAATAAATAAATGAATACTTGTGATATGCAGGTTTGTCTTTCTTAATACTTTCTACATAGCCCTACTAACCCTGATGTCAGAAGTATAAAAGTACAAGGTGTGTTTTAAGTTCTCAAAATCCAGAGCACTATTTCTATGTGTTGTTATATAGGTACACATTAGATATCAATTATAGTCATCAGAATAAAGTTTGATAATAATTTGCTTTATGCAATTATCCAACCACCTGGACATCAGAATAGTGAGTCTTATCTATTTTTTGTATATATATGAAGAGGTCTTAATCCTTTCCAAAATAGGGAGCGGACTACTGTCTTCAACAGCCTACACTCATTTGAATGCATAAAGTTACACACTTTCCGATGCACAATCACCAAATAAGTCGAAATTTGAAGAATTAAATACCACACCATTTAGTTATTTACCCTTCATTCTGTTTAGTAGGTATATCTGTGTAGGTCAACTGTATTTAAATCTTTAAGTTGTACTACTAAACCTGAACTAATCAGATTTATGTACGTGCCTAATTTAATTACATAATAAGGATCGTCTTTAGTGTGGATTTGTTATAGGTATTCAATAAAGATATCAACTTTTATTACTCATAAACACATTTAGTTAGTATATTATGATTTAATATTAAAATTAACAACTAATAGACCATTCTTAGCACTATTTAATTTAAACCATCTACCAGACTTATGTTCTTGACCCACTGCTGCATACAACTGTTTACCATCGCTTGTAAACTGCATACAATTTATGAAGCCATTCATTTCTATACTAAAAAGATGTAACACCTTCTTGTACAGGTCACAAACTTTCCAAACTCTAATATTATTATCATATGAACCCGAGGCAAAAACATCAGAGTTCAAAAGTGTAGCTAAACTTGTGATCCATCTTGGAACACCATTTTCATTACCGTGTGCTTCAAGAATTGTACATAAAGGCTTTTTCTTCAGAACACTCCATATACAAATTGAACCATTATCACTGCCTGATACAAAATGTTCTTCATCCAATAATTTTACTTCATCAAGACTACCGACAGGACCATTAAAAATAAGCTGTGACTCTTCAACTATTTTCCATATTCTCACTGAAGTATCTCTCCCTCCTGCTGTGATTGCCCGCTCTCTAGTTAATGCATCTATAGAAGTGATAGGTGACTGATGTCCAAACAATGTCTCAACATATGCCATCTCATCTAATGACCAGATTTTTACAGACCTGTCCTTGCTTCCCGAGTACATCTCATGTGTATTTTTTCTAAAAACTAGGCCAGTCACCATGTCTTTATGTCCTTTAAATGTATGGATATGTTTAAGTGTATTGGGATCCCATATTTGAATATCAGCAGATTGGTCCGAGGATGCCAAAAATTTATTATCGGTTGTAAGTGCTAATGATGCTATACCTCCTACAAGTAGTTTAGAATGAGTTTTATAAGTTAAATAACCTAGTTTTCGCTTATCTTTTATACCCCATTTGATAATGGTGCCACATTTGCTTCCACTGAACGCGAACTGTCCGTCATTACTAATACAAACACAAGTCAGAGTTAACCGGTGTTCTTTGGCACGTATTAATCTTGTATCATTTACAGTAGGTGCTGTGTAGCTGTCGGCGACTTCTATTTTTAATTTTCCTCTCTGCTCCAAGTAATCTTTTTGTAACCGTTTCTCAACAGCATCGTCAACTTCCTTGAATTCAGCTCTTTTCGCTTCCTCTTTTTCGATTTCCTGCAAGTATTTTTTCGCTAAACGCAACTTTTTCTGTTCTGCAGTTTCACTATCACTTTCAGATTCTTCTGGATCAGAAAATTTTCTTATGTCCAGATCGTCGCTGCTGGAAGATTCATTTCCGTTTTCTAGGTTAGGACCACTTTGTTTTTTAGGTTTTGCTTTCTTAAGTTTGTCACCTTTTCTTTTATATATTTGCCTGGACTTGCCTTTCAGAAAAAAAGAAGACATGTTTTAATAATTCGACACTATTGAAGAAATATATAATTTTAAATAGCGTTAAAAACAACAAGAGAGACACACGTTGATTTTGGTTCAGAAACTTTTCATCTTGACGTCTTGACTTGCCGTGGCCAGTGTTGCCCACTCCTCAGGAGCTCTGATTCTCATAATTAAAATTTCAAAATTCCGTTTCTCTCATCTCACAAATGTAGGTAAATCTTGATCTCACACATGTCAAATTCGGCATTCTGGTATGACGATATGAATTAAACTCAAAGTTTTAACCTTTTGACCGGCCCAGTCGGATTTATCCGCCAAATATTTTCGGGCCCTAATCGTCTCTGTCGTATTTATCCGACAGAGAACCCGTATTCTTTTGTTTATGTTTTTTCGTTTATGCAGCTGGCAACTACATTAAAACAGTAAATACAATATATTCCGAACATACAACAAACGTTTGCAATATATTAAAATTACCTAGTATAGTGAAAAGTAAAACGAAGTACAAATTAAAGTAGTTTGCTAGTACATTATTGTCTTTCAAATTTTACTTCGGTGTGAAACGCCTACTTAGCCAATTAATTATAGGGACGGGACGTTGTAAAAATTAGTAATGGAAAAGATTAATACATCAGTATTGGTCAGATTGGTCTCGCATACCGATGTATTCAGCATGAAATAAAAATAGTATGTAATCATTAATTAATAAAGTGTATCGTAAATAGTGTATCGTAAATTCTAAATAATTAAATAATAACTATACTTAATTATTTAGAAAAAAATATACAACTATTAATTTTCTAACAACATTTAACGTTAGTTCCTATTCCTAGACGATTTCGTAGCGCCCCGGTCCGTACGACGACTCTATCTATCCTACGTCGCTAACAAAAAATACTGAAATGTTATTTTATTGTTGTTCCGTGTAGATAAAGTTCAATTTGATGATAGGTAGTCTATTTCAGGGATGTTACGAATATTCGCATCCGCATCCGCAAATGCGGAGCTTTCGCATAGATGTGGACATCTGCATCCGCATCCGCAATAATCAATGCGAATGTTCATGCGGATGCGAATGTAGTAATACAAGTTGAACAGAGTTGACAACAGAGAAATGATGACCAATGGGAGCGAAAAAAATGGTGACAAGATCCGACGCGTTTGTTGTGGTGCATTTGTTTCTTGTAAATAAATCCATATGTGTTTGCTTTCGCTGTTGATTACTTATCATATAGATAGATAGATATTTTGAGTGTTATTGTGATACAGTGAGCATTGTGCGTAAATAATTGTTTATTGGGAAATCTTAAAATTTTTTAAGCTCACATTATTAAATTAAATCGCCACGTAAATGCCATTATATTACACTGGTAACACATTTTATTGTAGTAAAGTTTATCATTTTCAGTGAAGCTGTAGTTAAAAAGGAAATACTTTCATAACGCACTAAAAAAAAAGAGTCAATGTGGATGAAAATCCTCCTAGATAATGGTGTTCATCGTGAGGAATTTAAGATATTATCACCGATAGCACGAAGATTTTTATCCACTCCACCAGGCAGTGTTCCTAGCGAATAAATATTTAGTAGCACGAATTTAATTTACGAAAGTCTGCGTAACCGCCTTGAATCGGAAAAGGTTGCAATATTACTCTTTATGTATAATGCTCCTATTTTTAACTTCACTTAAAAATATGTAAATCCGTAAGTGAAATTGAAAAAAAAATAGGAGGATTATACTTAACACCTGTTTTCATTAATAAAAATATTAATATTATTCTACCATTGTTTTAACTCTTCATTCTTATACTATATTTATCTACGATCTTAAACATCCGCATCTGCATCCGCGGATGTGAGCCTTCAAAAATCCGCATCCGCATTCACATCCGCGGATGTGAAAAAATCGGCATCCGCAACATACCTAGTCTATTTCTCTAGTATCTGACGAATTCTATTTTTAGCATTAATTTAGATTCTGTCTACTAATTTAGATTTGTTGTCCAAAATTCTTGAAAAGACCATTGCGCTGTTGATTATTATTTTTAGTATATTCTTCTACACTTCATTAACATAATGTTCAGGTTCACCTAAAATTAAAACGAAAATAAAATGAAGATGTAACAGTCATGATATAATTGCTCGTCATTATATTAGAGAAAACAATGTAACCTAGAACATTTTACAAATTGTATAAATGTTGGGGGTACTTCTACGGTTTCCAGATGTGGCAAAATGTTGGTTCCAATTTAATTAATTCTACACTTCGGTCGCTCTATATGTTATTTGTCAAATCATATAAGTGTCGTCAGAGCTTAATTTGCAAATCACCGCTTTAATACGAAAAAATCCCCTTTTCGTGTAAAACTTTCTATTTTACCGCATTCCAGTGTATGTCACACTGGAATGTGGTGCTTAACCGCAGCCTTGTTTCCAAGGGTTTTAATTGACCAGTTTCAGGGTTCTGATAGAAAGTAAATACAATTTACAAACTAAAAATTGGACTTGGCCATGTTATGTTACAACCGTTAAGCTGGGTCAACTGCTACTGATTTTTCTCGTTTGCATTTGCCGCATTCCCCTTTTTTAGGGTTCCATGCCCAAAGGGTAAAAAGGAACCCTATTACTAAGGATCCGCTGTCCGTCCGTCCGTCTGTCACCAGGCTGTATCTCATGAACCGTGTTAGTTAAACAGTTGAAATTTTCGCAGATGCTGTATTTCTGTTGCCGCGGCCGCTATAACAACAAAAAATGGTACGGAACCCTTTGTGCGCGAGTCCGATTCGCACTTGGCCGGTTTTTAATTCCCCGCAGAAAGGGGAACTGCCATTACAACGGCAACATTGCAAATTTTATGAAATGACTGATAGAGGTTTAACGGCCCTGGAAAAGAGTTATTTATTGCTAGATTTTTTTTTTAACAGTGAACTACATGGGACAAGAAAGAGTGAGTGACAAGAACCGGCTTGAATGGTGAACTGGTACAATTGAACTACTCACTCGTGAACTATACAAGTCTATGGGTCACGGCACTGTCACAGTTTTAAAAGATTATGTCAAAACCACCTTTTTTTTCCTGTGCCATTTCTCTAGGAGTACCAATACTAAGAGGGGATAGTTGCTGATCACCGTTTATATTATTTTGTCAACATCTCTCGAAGTACCTATTCCGGCGAGTGGCTGCGAGTGAATACTTCAGAGATGCTTTGCATATTCCGCTTTCTCAGTTTCACTCTTGGCCCAGGCACAGCATAGTAATACAACCAGTACTTTAACTTCATACTAGCGCCGCACGCACACAGCCAAGTCATTTACACGACCACTCTGGGAGTTTTGGTGCGCCTCGGCGCGGCGGCGGCGCGCCGCCGATTTGGGCGCTAGTATGAAGTTAAAGTAGGTACTGGTTGTATTACTATGCTGTGGCCCAGGGGTCGTTAATATCTTTATATTACTAAATGTAACAAGTGTTTTCCAAGCACTTCTTCTCATTGGTAAATTCCAAAAAGGCTGGAAATTATACTCCCCCTCCCCCCCAAGGCAAAATGTTCACAGCAAATAAGCACAGTGCGGATTTTGGACATGGAAATACTAAGGGCGTTGTCTAAAATGTTAACAATACGGTAAATATTGTACAGAGTACCTGCCTGCCTGCTCACTGTGCCGAATCACAGTCACTAGTGTCAGTCTTGTCGGCAGTATGTTGCACGTGGAAGCGTGCCGCGAAGGTGACTCAGTTCATTTTGGTGAAATCACTCTCGCAGGAATACAACCCTCAAATGAATTACTATTTGGCCGTGATAATCCGAGTTTGAAGACTTTCTCAGTCGTGCAGCCATTAGAAGTAATAGTACTATGTACAGTATGGGCTCTCCTGCCGTTTTCTCGTATTAATCTCGCCTCCCCTCAGAGTACTTAAACGCTGTGCACTACGTCTTTTGGTAGAGCCTCTATCGCTAGTCCGTACCGGTAGGAGGACGCGCAGTGAGGATGGGTTCATAGTTGGGTAACATGAACGAACCTGGTTTCGCTCGCAGTGGTGATGGAGGATGTAGAGATAGGTAATAATAAAATTCAATTACATATAGTTAATTTTATTTATTAAGAATAAATCCTACACACATAATCCGGTGCCGGTGTCCTGAGTAGATATTTCTTTCTTGACCGTAAATTTCGAAAATAAGGTTTCACGAGAAACCTTACCTTCGAAAAGATAATAATCGTGCCATCATGATAATCTATCCTGAAAATGTACTTAATATTTCGTTGACCAAGGGGCGGGGAGGGTGTCACGTTTTGTTAGGGGTAAACCTAGATGCGCGTATCTGCAAAGCACAGGAATCAGCACAGGAAACTGCCACAGCAAACAGGCCAGCGAGCAGCACCGGCCTGCCAAACAAACGCAAATATTAGACGCAGTCTGCGTGTCTGTCCGCTGCCACCTACTCTTGTGTTTACTGTTTCGACTGTATGGTAATAGTGAACATAAGTTGTACTTCGCCGCGCCCTATATAACTTTTATCAAAATATAATAGTCTCTCAATTAATGTGTTTATATTAATTTCAGGTTCTAAAAATTGTAATACGGCTATGTCTACATGTGTATTTTATAGAACAAAGAAATATAAACTGGATAAGTTAAATGCTGTGTAAACACATTCAATCGCCAGACTATACATTTATTTAAAAATATACACTATTTAAATCTATAAAAACGATTTATTTGTTATGTGAATTAGCGTGTATGATGATTATGGCAAAAGTATACTTAAAACATTTGAGATGGAGGGACAACAATTAACTGTACTTGAGATAAATGGCGCAAATACTTGAACTTGAGGTTTGAAAGTTGTTGTAAGAGTAGTGTATATTAGACGTTAGACTTGGCGATGTACTTTTTAAAAACCTATTATGCGTGTCTCGGTTTGTCAATAAATATAAAATTTTACTCATAACTTATGTACGGCAACAACAGCAAATTCAGCAGTTGTCAGGAATCAGCAAACCCCTCCCCCCCGCAAACCGCCTCGCTCCGCGCGTACTCCACGCCCTGAGCACATCAACATTACAATTAATATTATTAAAGTAGTATAATTTCATACAATTCTAAGTCGAAAGCTTACAAAATAAGTTAAAAGTAGGCATCATTTGCTTGATGTTCTTCAAAACATAAGTAGTGATAATTAATAACATTCTGCTCAGTGATAGTGTTGTCTACTGTGTTGCCTGACGATTTAACTTAAGATTTTTAATTAATGCTATTTATTCTAGTATGAACAGAACTAATAATTGCAGATTTGATCAAGTTAGTTACCACACTCTGAGGGTGTCCCTTATAATGCCCAATTAGCCCAATATTCCCTTGGTAGTATAGTTTCTCCACATGACTAATTTTTAACCTGAAATTACATCTAAAGACCGTTACGGCACACCAAAATTTTTATTAATCACATAATTGAAACATACAAAACTAGTTTCAAAATTGAATTATTATATGACTCAGTTGATGTCACATAACATGCGAGCTTAATACATTAACTTAAAGTAAAAAAAATTATTAAAAACTAAAAATATTTTAAAGTTAAAAGCAATTAGGTAATTTCATCTAGTCACAGTATGCACAAACTGTAGGATATTGACAATCACACATCAATACAAAATATTCTCGAAAGAAAGGGAAAATAAGGATACAATTCTTACATAGTTTGCTTAAGTTAACAACTTAAAAGATAAGTTTTGATACATTGAATGTTTTGCCACTATGTTGGTTATAGATAGGTCGAGATGGCTAGAGAGTATAGTTTAGTACCTTTGCTGAGGACAGCGGAATCTTGTGAAACAGCACTTCAGCTGGCAACAAACACTCATCACCTGGAAAGAAAACGTTTTTAATTTAATGACTACCACTATACAGGCTGATCCATCAAGATGGCTCAGTATGAGAGGAACTCTATAGTATTTTGGGGTGTAAGTGGTTCATCAACATCTTTGAAACAAAGCCAACTTCACCTGCACGCGGTGCACCCTGCTGACTGACAAACGAAGCTCTGGCGAAAAGAGAGGTAGGGAGCGTAATTGTAAGCTACCCGACTGGGGAATGTACCTCCACCTCACAGAATACCGCAGCCAAATAACGGTTCCCTTGAGGGCTGTTGTGTTCCTGCGAGTGAGTGAGGTCACCAGAAAGGAAGGAGATGCTGCCGATGGCAGCGGGGGTGGCGGCGCGCGAGCGATATTTTATGTTGCGAGCGTTAATATGGCTACGGCAACCGCATCACATCAGGCGGGCCGTATGCTTGTCTGCCACCTGACGTAGTATAAAAAAAAAAAAAAGTACAATATATTCTTTGTAGTAAATTTTTGTAGAAAAAAACATGGTTATTAATTATTCTTTCATTTATCATTCTTTAAGCCTAACATTATGCATGTATAAAATATTGTCATAATAGGCTATTTGACAATGTTCAAAAATTGTATAAATTATTTGATTGATAATATCGCAAAATACACAAAACTATAAAGATCTGCAAACTTTCATTCTAATATCTTCTGTCAGACTTATTTTAGACATAACATAGCTGTCGTACAAATTTCTGATTTAATCCATACATAATACAAACCTGTGACATCATAACCTAGTAGCCTGTTGTATGGAATGTTTTCGGGAAACTCCAAAATTGTAATTTTCAAATTAACATATCTCGAGAGATTTTTGTGCTAGAGAAGTAATTATTTCACGTGTGGTTTTATTATTGTGTCGTCCTTGCATATAAAACCGAAAAAAAAAACGTTGGTCAAATAGCCTATTGCAAGTTCACTGTGGATTGGATCCATAAATAAATAAATATTGTCAGACAAATTACACAGCGCCATCTAGCCCCAAAGTAAGTGAAGCTTGTGTTATGGGTACTAGACAACTGATAAACATACGTAAATACATTTTTTTTTTGTAAATACATACTTATGATACACAGAAAACACCCAGACTAAGACAAACAGACATGTTCATGCACACAAATGTTTGTCCTATGTGGGAATCGAACCCACGAGCGTTAGTGTCGAAGCCGCGTCATTGACCGCTACGTCACCGAGCTCGTCAAATACATACATACTTACTGTTTTACATTTAAATACATATTTTACTTTATGGAACTATTGATGCAATTTCAATGGCATTAGATAAGGAGGTAGATAGTGTAAAGAGAATCCAGTTTCACTGGGCAACTTAATCATAGATTAGTTGTTGAAGCCTCAAAAAAAAAATGTCTGAATATTGCAGTACACTTACCTTCTGCGAGAATAAAACCAGAAACTCGGTGCCTAAATGTTCAAGATATTTAAATTACAGTAATATCTTGTTAGGTGGCAATCTAACATCTAGTTCAACATTTCAAAGATGGTTCTCCTGAACCATAGGGTTCTGGAAAAGTTACAAGCATTCCGAGAAATAATACAATGTTGGATTCCTGTATGATTTTATATCTGTAATTATTTGATGATGTATTCCATAACATAAATGAGTTTTGTTTAGAGAACTGCACCTCAAAAGTTTGAGAACCTCTTATCTAGTCTGCTGAGCTGCATTACCCTATAGACACTTGTAATAAATATATTGCTTGCACATCGTAGCATTAATGTGGTCATTAATGTTGTTAAGTACAATGACAAAAAACATTGTGAATATGTCACAGCCAATTGGTAGAACTGCCAAATTACAAAACAGCTAACTTTAGGCAGATTGTATTTAAATTATCTTTTGGTTAGGTTTGGATAGGTTTGTGTTCTGATTAGAAACAGCCAAGCTATTTAATTCTATTATTATAGTATTCTTGGTGATGCACCATAAGGTAACAATTCGGTTGAGTAATTATATGATAAAAAAGCAAGATTGAAATAATGGCTCCAACATTTTTTAAAACTGCTAGACCTTATGTAATGCGGCGGATTTTACGAATTGGCTGCGACAAAGACGCTAAAATATTTTACTAAAGTAGTTTATATATTAAAAGGTACATACCTTGCACTTCAATGCCTCGAGCGTGAACGGGAGCGGCTACGCGAACGGCCGCGAGAACTCTTGGAGTCAGAGCGGGAGCGTGAGTGGCTGCGGCTGCGCGAGTATGAGCGACGCCTCGATCGCGAACGGGACCTGGATCGACGACGTGAACGAGACCGTGAACGCGAGTGGCTAAAAGAAATACATGTACACACACATATGAATACATCCTAGCTCTCTGCCTCTGATGCTCCATAGATACTGAAGTAACCATCCCGCTGTCCCGTGTACGCTAGCAACTTTGTTTTAAGCTACACTTTTGATATCAAGCATTTTTACTTTTATATTTGATAATTGCATTAATTTTATTATTTATTATTCATATATTTTTTATACAAATTTAATTTTTATGAAGTATTATATCACAAAGATTATGCAACTATTGAAGTATTGAGAACATTCTTAGCTAAGAAACATTGTCTTTCAGTTCATTTATCATAGTTTTATTAGAGATATTATCGAAATGATCATATAGTAATTTGGATTAAATAATTTATTATTGTCAATATTGTGATTATAACTAGCTCTATTGGAATTGCATAATTATCACAGCAGCATTTTGTTCTGGTCCCAAGTGAACTAGTCTCCACAGTGTGAGAGAAGTGTCTCGTGTCATTAACCTTCAAGAAATGTTCATGGTCAGAAGCAATTATATCAAATAAGCTGATGCAAGTTGAAATAGTGTAAGACATACACACCTTCGTCTACGGTCGTAACGGCTCCTGTACGGTGACGATGGGCGGCCGTACCGGGCCATTTGTACTCGAAGCTCCCTGCCATCCAACATGCGCCCATCGAGAGATTCTAGGGCTTCTTCAGCATCTCGACGATCATAAAATCTATACACACAAGTTATAAATTAGCTAAGTGTTATGCTAATGTATTAATAGTATTATGCGTGGTATTTTTCACCGGTATGAATGACGTCATTACAAAGAATTGATTGCATACCTGACGAAAGCGAATCCTCTACTTTCTCTGGTGTACCGATCTCTGGGGATATAAATGTCGCCTACATCGCCGCATCTTTCGAACACTCTACGTAAATCTTCAGGTGTCGTACGATACGTGAGGTTGTCCACTTTCAGCGACACCATGCCGTCAATACGCGGCGGCGGCCTACCGTAACTCATTTTGTATTATCTATTGAATGAAACTTCACTTTAATAAACACAACTTATCATCGATTGAAACTGAAAAGATCACTAAATATCTCCGGTCAGAGTGAAGTGAAATTACAAATAGACGCCAACGTTCCACCAGTCGAAAGAAGCAACTCGAAAAGTAATATGGCCACCGGAAAGCGGAAACTCTAGTTTAATATATTTATTTTTACGGCCTTAGATACGAGTACTTTATGGCCTTCCACGCGCTTGCCATACAATGGCCAAATACGAAACAAACAGCAATCAATAGCGTGTGGATGTGTTTGTTGTTGTTGTTGTAAAAAATAGAAGGCAATTGATATTTAATTGAAACACCACACAACACAATTAATCAATACTGATTAATTGTGTTGTGTGGTGTTTCAATTCATTAATAAAACATCAATGCTATTAATAAAAAAGTGTAAACACCAGATAAAGTGCCCGGCGGTAAATATTGCACTTTGGCAACCATCGCAATTCTGAATACAAATTTTAATGAATGCTACTTTCCATGTGCATCAATTATTAAATTTATCGTATAGCAGAATATTAATTCAGAATTAAGTACTTCATTGTTGTTTTGTATTGATTCCCGTGTGAACTATATGTATAGCTATAATTTTGTAAATTACTTTCCAATATAGTTACCAACAAAATTAATAAAAATATTTATACAAAATAAAATATTTATATACAGAATAATTTAATTAAAAATACCCCGATCTTCTTGTCTAGTCAAACCCTTTCATTTGGAAATCCATAGTGAGAAAGTTGTGAAATAATCTATATTTAATTCGCCATTTTGTGGCGGCTTCCATCATGGTCCGATTTTCATGTAACATACAACCGGTGCGACTTAATTGTGCACCTGGCGCTGTGACATTAAAAACAAACAAAGGCAAAAACTCAACAAAATACGGTTAAAAATGGACACACGGGAAACCATAACAAAGATGCTATCGCTACCAAAGTACTTTGTGATCGCTACTGACCGCTTGAGGCGAACGCGGGACGCCGCGCGGGGTAGCGGGACAGGGGCCGCATTCCAGAGAAGTGCACAGTTAAGATGGTTAAGTCGCACGGGTTGTAGCTAAAAACACTCCCGACAATTAGACTAATTCACCTTTCAAATAATAAAAAAAAAACAAAATCGGTTTATCCGTTCGGGAGCTACGATTCACAGACAGACACACACACGCACAGACACGTCAAACCTCTAACACCCCGTCGCTCGTTTTTGCGTCGGGGGTTAAAAAGAGGGTCATGTTTACTTTTTCAGTCAATAGTATTTTTATTGAAGTTAAATTCATATCCACGTGTCTAGTGGCTACATAGGTTTTCAGTTGGGACCATATATTTTCAATTGGATTAAAATCCGGATGGAATGGTGGCAATCGCATCACAGTGCTTTCATGTTCGGCAAGTACTTTAACCACAGAAAACTCTGTAAACCTCTCCTTGTGCTTGTGTACTTAATGTAATCTGTAGTTTCGTCAATTTTGTATCAACTGGAATTTCGTGTCTTTCTCACAGACATTCAAAAGTATATATTTATTGGATGTCTGTGGTCTTTCTCACAGACATTCTGGTCTTGCTAACCGCTTGATCATTTCCTAGTGGTGTTTGAATTGTCGATTACCAGTTGCTTTGAGTCCCGTAAATGTTCAGTCGCAACGTTATCGCAGCGATTCAGTTGTTGAAGTACTATGGATACGTTCACACTACGACAACTCAATTGGATTCCTCCGCGTTTATCATTTCTCCTTAAATTAGGTACTCATTCACACAATGATCATCAAATTCAATTTTTCATCAGCAAAAAACATTTATAACTCATGGAATGGTCCTTAATGCAAATGATCGTTGAATACCTTTATTGGAAAATTTATTACATGAAAAATTCGGATCTAATAGTCATCGTGTGAACGCAACCAACGACCAAGGCGCTACGACAACGACAACGCCCCGATAGAATTTTTTTTAAACAACGTCCGCTGGCAGACAAGTTAAGTTTTCTTAATTAGATTGTATTTAATTTTCAGATAAATTCTATTAAATGTACATATTGACATTTATCTATGGTCGGCAACTATAACCGAGTCATTCTCGTTGCTATAGAAATGAATGTTATTTAGCCATAAGTACATTTTCATTTTTCACTTTCCACCAAATAGTTATATCTAAAATATTAGGTAACCACGGCAGCCTGCGAGGTTCTTTTTATGCGCAACTAAAGCTTCTTTTCGATTAATTAAAATAAAATTATTCGAGTAATTGGTAAAAAGATGGCAGGTATCAAACAGGTCAGGAATAAAACGCTTCTGCCAGATATTCGAAAGGAAGGTTACCTAAGTAAAGAAATAGTTCTCTCTACTAAACAAAAACATGGTGTACCAGCTGGATCTAGACTATTCTCGCATCATACGTTAGCGAGTATTAGAAGGATGAGCTTCTTCCATCCATTTCAGTGAGTACATAGTCTATCCTGTCCAAAGCCAACAGAGGAGTATTATGGCAAATTTTATAATGAAAATATTATCACACATTGGGGTGTAAGTGGTTCATCGACATCTTTGAACCAAAGCCAACTTCACCTGCACGCGGTGCACCTTGCTGACTGACAAACGAAGCTCTGGCGAAAAGAGAGGTAGGGACCGTAAATGTAAGCTACCCTACTGGGGAATGTACCTCCACCTCACAGAATACCGCAGCCAAATAACAATACCCTTGAGGGTTCCTGCGAGTGAGTGAGGTCACCATGCATGAAACTTCCTTTCATGCATTTCCATGCTGCGTTGGCAGCGGGGGTGACGGCGCGGCCGGCGCGCGATCGTAATTTTATGTTGCGATTCATTCAAAGGCCTCTTTGTGTAAGCGTGAAACATGGAGAAGCTCGAGGTATAGAATAAATCCATCCATAATCTTATTAAGCCCTAAAAGCTTCCCAATATGTTTTGTACTTCTAACACCTATCTATGTTATATTTGAATTGTATAGAAAAAACTGTCAAAACAAAAATTTATTTAGATATCATCATTCATCATCATGATCATTATTATCAGCCTGTAACTACCCGCTGCTGGATATACTTAGGCCTTTTCATTTGAAAATGCATACCATATGCGATCCTCCGCTTTTCGCATCCAACTGCGACTGTCTCGCTACAGAGCTTGACTTCACTACTTTTATGTTGCCGTCCAAAGTGTATTTTGCGGACTTCGTGTATTACCTCCGCTATTTGGTCTGCTCGTCCATGTCCGCAGTAGTTTCCAACGAGCTGAATCGGATATGAAGTTTCAATTGGAACATCTCCGAATTTTGAGTGTTGATGAAGAGTCGGACGTAGATTCGACCTCATCAAATAAGCTCTCTCGAGTTTGAAGCTAATATTGAGGGTGCCTCATAAGTCTTCCGGCCCAGTTGTGCCGTGGATCTGGAAGGGTCCTAAACATAGTGATCACTGAGAAAACCCTAAATATTTGCCGCTTATTCGTTATGAAGAAGTCGATCTTATTCCTAGTCACTTTATCGGGGCTTTGCCAGGTCCATCTGCCTCTGAGGCCTATTTTTATTCGAAATTCGAAGATAAAATGAGAACTTCTGTAGGTGCATTGGCAAAAAATCGGTCACCTATATCTCACAAGGGACGCGTCATGCACACCTTGTTTGTTTGGAGAAATTGTAGTAAATATACGTCTCATTACCGTATAAAAAATCAAGTCGAAACACGAAGGGAATTTCAAGATACAGAAATGTCATTTTCCATATTAGAAATCACGTTTAGTACTACATTTCTTCAAATAAGATGCCAATAAATGGCTGCAGGTATGTCATAAAGAAATCTCAAACATCTTTGTTTCAGATTGCCGGACGACAGCCTGGATTTAGTTCTGGCGGCCTGTTACAACCAATCCACAGAGAGATTTGCCGACAAAGAAGACTTGTATATACAGCCGGAGACACATGGCTGCGACACCTGGCGCAGGCTTAGGAACACCTTCGACAAACTTCCTCGCGCTGTTGTACCAATGGTATTATAATATTATATTTCCGACACTCTATACAATCAGTCAAATGTAGAATCGGTTTCTCGAATTGCACATTTGGAGAATTAGTCATTTCTGGAATCGGCCATTAATCGATCAAACGGTTATGAGGTGGTTATGTTATGATTTCGGAGAAAAGAGATATACTTATGTTTCACTAACGACTGCCCGGGGTTTCGCTTCGCGCAAACTCTGTACTAGAATAAAAGACAATCCTATGTCACGATCTAGATCATATTCTAAATGTACGCCAAATTTCATCTAAAATCATCTCTTTAGACGTTTACGCGTGATAGTCACAAACATCCATCCTCCTAAACTTTAGCATTTATTATATTAGACTAGCTACCGACCGTCCACAGGAATTTCGGCGCCAAAAGGTAGCGTAAACATTGCGTCAACGCGACATACGTGCCGCGTTTCTTCGGCGTCTGCGCTGCGCATACGTTCATCGAACGCCTACGCTGGACAAACTCTAGTGTGTAGGCGCCCTAAATGGTGTAACTGAAACTGACCAGCCCCCCTAATTGAACGTTAGATAGATCACGTGACATTTGTCAAAATCGAAGACTCTAAACAGAATTGACAAATGTCACGTGATCTATCCAACGTTCGTTACGCTACGAATTACTAAGGGGGCAGATATTCTTATATATATATATATATATATATAGATCTCCAATTTATCACATTGCCAATAACAATTAAAGTACATAGTTTCGTGGCTTTGAGAAGTAAAAAAAGAATTTTATTCTTGCTATCTTATACATTTTAGATAAGTTAATCTTACCAGATAGGTACCTATTCAAATATTTCCTTTTGCATTGCATGCATTATGCTGGCTGTTTCAGGGCCATCCAATGAAGCGTGGTGGTATAAAAGAACGCAAGTCGCCGTTCAGTGTGAAGCTGATGAACTCTGGAGTACACTCGTCGCAAACCAACCCTGGCTACAGCAGGCAGCCGGCTGGCGGCGCGATCTTCTTCTACTAATTTTGTTAAGCCTGCTCCATATGTCACAAACATCAGAATCATTAAACACATACACCGGTTACAAACGCCCAACACAGATACTGCTTCATACGATCGGTATTTGCCGTAAACACCTTTTTTATATGAGGAGGGGCCACCTGATTGAAAGCAATCATCACCGCACGTGGAGATTAGCAACACCAAGGGGTCGCCGATCCGTTGCCAACCTATAACTCCTTCCTTTCTTTCTTTCTGGTGACCTCACTCACTCACAGGAACACAACTACCCTCAAGGGAATTGTTATTTGGCTGCGGTATTCTGTGAGGTGGAGGTACATCCCCAGTCGCCCGACTGGGGATGTACCTCCACCTCTCAGCTTAAAAAATTACGCTATGCTCTACCTCTCTATTCGCCAGGCCTTCATTTGTCAGTCAGCAGGGTGCATCACGGGCAGGTGATGTTGGCTTTGGTTCAAAGATGTTGATGAACTACTACACCCCAAACCTTGGCGACCATCACTGGCGAACACAAACATAAATAGTTAAACACCCATCCACATTTTGGTGTTTGTTATTAGGCCCTTACTTATCAAGGGTATGGAGTCGGATTTATACATATTATGTGTTACAAAATATTCAGACATGGTAGTAAAAGTGCACCAAAAAAATAAAAGAAACATTCTGTTGCAATAAAAAAATCTTTCATCTTGAAATATAAAATCAGGGATATGATATTGTGATATTGTGGTACTTGCCCCATATACATAATTATTATTGATATGTATTATTAACATCTTCATACTTAGTAGCTCAAGCTGTTGCAATAAGACTGCCGATTTGTTTCGTGCCTAGATAGGTTAATATTTATTGGCAAATATGAAAATGCTTTAGTTTTCATGCCATTAAGTGCTACCGATATATTTTTTATACAATCACGCTATTTGCGAGAAATGTGAGGTTCGATATTGTTTCGTTCGTTGTTAGTTTCTTCATCATTTGTTTATTATGTAGTGTTGTCGTGTCGTTCAAAAATATTGTCGAATAATTAAATGATATTATTAACACATTATTGGTACTTTTATTTGTAATAAATTATTTTTCATGTAAGATAATTTATCTACTTCCTCTTTTATTTATTTTAAGACGGTTTATCTACTTCCGTTTAATTTAGTTTCTATATTTATTTTATATTAGAGGTGGGCAAACGAGCCTGTGGGTCACCTGATGGAAAGCAAACACCACCGCCCATAGAAACTATACTCCTTTTCTTTCTGGTAACCTCACTCACTCGCAGTAACCCAACGACCCTCAAGGGAATTGTTATTTGGCTGCGGTATTCAGTGAGGTTCCCCCAGTTGGGCAGCTTACAAAAATACACTATGCCCTACCTCCCTTTTCGCCAGAGGATCGTTTATTGTCAGGTTGACGGGACCGCTGTGCAGTACAAGTGCCTCAACATGCATAAGCTACATGCACCGTGTCCGTGTACAAGCACTAAGATATTGACGTGATAACGTTTTATAAAATCGATGAATGCCGGCTGCACGCACAAAAAATCATGACTCATTGTCACGTTCCGCCTGAGGAGCGCGGAACAAGTGTCGCTATATATCTATCTCTCTTCCACTCCATCGGCCGGTGTTTACTTATGACGGTATCACGTAAAATTATCGGTCGTAAATCGACTTTACAAACAACCAATTTTTTTTATCACGCTTTGATTTGTGATTTTAGACACGATTGAAATCTACTTCCCATTAAAGTAGACATTGAAATAGGCCATAAAACTCTTTTTATGTTGCTGGCAGTAGAGAATACAAAAAATAAAATAAAAATTCTAAAAACTTGTCAGAATAAAAAGGGATCCAGAAGGATCGGTTGAAGATTATGGGCCACGAAAATAAGACAAAATTAATTTTCAGGCAAGCTAAATAGGGAATTTTTTTTTTGGTACACTTCAAATAACAACGTTTATTACATTGGTAAGAAATTAAAACAAATATTTTTTGGATGGATTTCTTAGACTCTTTTGGTAAGTAAGTTTGAGATTTACGTAATGAAAAAATAATGAATAGGTACCGTTTTAATTACTTTAAATTAACTCTTACACTTAGATACTTTATAACGAATCAGTGTGAATTTCTAAATTATAACATTAAATTTTATTATAGACATATACACGACGAATAAAAAATCGCGTCGTGTTCGGTCATGGTACTTGTACGAACAATTTAAATCCTTAGAAAGAAACCAGCTAGAAGCTGCTCAGAAATTAAAGGATAGGTCCTATCAAGAGAGGATTTTGCATCGAGAAATAAGCGAGCGAAGAGCAAGACGAAAACTTTACGATCAAATCGGAATATGCGACATACCGTCGGTGCGTGAGAAAACTATTAAAAGCAAAGCAACGAAGAGTCTTAGCACAGGCACTGACGATGTCTTCGAAAGCTTCTGCGAATTACAAGATGATCAAAGCGATAGCACTGAACAGAATGTAGTCGAGGAAGATATTTATAGCCAGGACGATTCGCACCCGGACAAGGTTTACACAGATGACTTCAAAGGCATAAATGAATGTAAAGAGGAGCTAAGTTTTGGTGGGAGCGTGAACAGTGTGCTCGAAAATTTTGCAAACAACGTAAAAAGTTTCACTGAAGAAATTACGGAAGAGCTCGAATTCGTCAAAAAGAATATCGCTGAGAATATAAACTTACAGTTGGAAACCGCAGAAGAAAGCTTACAATGCTTGGAGGAATATAGTGAAATTTGTGAAGATGGCAAAGTATCCGAAGCAGAAACTGATACTTCAAACGAAGAATCAGATAAAGAGAATAAGAAGAATCAGAAAGTCGTCATGCGGCAGAATAGTACCATGTACGTTAATAATATGATAGCTATGTGGTCCAAATTAGTTTCGTTTGCGTACCAAATTATAAAATTGAATCATGGTAAGATATTTGAATTTCTTTCTCCAATTCATTTCACAACTAGTTATTTTTAAAACAAATTTACTTGAATTAGTTGTCAATGTGATGTTATAACCGTAACCATAGCTAAGCCACAAGCGTCTAAAACGTGCAATGGTCTTACCTCGCAACTAGTTGGTACAAGCAAGCAGACGAAGCTGCCGTTTGTGTGAATTGATTGAAATAGGTAAAAAATTTCTTCTATAAGTAGTACAGATATTACGAAAATGCACAATTTATATTGCTAAAGTACCTACCTAAATAAAGCCAAAGGGATCACATATCACACTAAAGTACAAAGTAATATTTGAAGTTAACGCGCATTCTATGTTAAAAGTTGCCATTGTGCAGATTATGTACTCAGCATGGGAAAGAGTAGCAAATATCAAAGATAATGATAGTGATAGTCGTAGATCTCACAGGCCAGGAACGGTTTTCTGACGCAATTTAAATAGTATGGGTATGCCATATCTATAGTATTTATAACATCATTGTTTGTCAAATAATTATTAATTCGTATACAAACTGTTCTACGTAATTAAAAAGAGTATCAGATACCTAATGCTGACATTAATAAAGATCATGCCCGTTCTTCTTCGGCTTCATAACGTACTGGGTACGTAGGTATGGAACTAAAGGATGGCTAACGCTATGCCGAGTCGGGCACAAGCCGAGCGCACGTGTGCAATGAAAAATATATCTTATTACAAACATGTAAACAATGAATTGCAATGCAGGCAGTCCCGCCCGGATGACCAAGACTCGTCTTGTCCGTGTCACGACCGAGCTAATTATTGTATTATGTCAGATTATGTATTTCCCTGGTAATATGGTTTAATTTTTATTGCACGCGTGCGCTCGGCTCGTGCCCGGTTCGGCGTAGTGTGAGCCATCCTTAACTTCGTTAGTCCGAAGATGATCTCTTACTTGATGACCGTTGCAGGTAATTGTTATAACGATTATGGCTCCCAGTTCCTGACCGCGGTGCTGGCGTGCGACGTCCTCCGACAGGGCATTAACAGAATGTGTGAGTAAAGCAGTCTCAAACAACTTCGCTGCCTTTAAAATGGTTTAGTAAGTTATCTGTTTTCAGTTTGTGGCACTTTTCTCTGGGTACTTATCGCTGTCTCTGATGTTCTGTGACATACCGTATAACATAGGTTTGTATCAATCAGTTTTTTGTAACTTGTGATTTGTGAATGGAATTTAAGATTGCGCCTACCTTTCAAAAATTAATGAACACTGGTAACTGATGACAAGCGAGCATATGGGTCATCTAATGGAAAGCAATCACCACCGCCCATAGAAATCAACAACACCAAGGGGTCGCCGATCAGTTGCCAGGGAAAAAAATGACTCTGTTCTTAAAGGCTCCCATGTCGTATTTATTTGGGAATACTGCTGAGGGAAGTTGATTCCACAACGTCACAGTTCGTGGTAGACAATGTTTTAAAAAGCGTTCTGTAATAGGCAATAGATCGCCAATTAACAAGATGATATGATGGAATTTTAATTTATGGCTAGTTGTACGATAGTGGAACATATGGGCAGGTACAAAAATCAAAATAGCTCATCCGAGCACTCCCTGTGGTATAATTTACTTTATGGTAGCAATCCATTGCCAAGAAAAGCCAAAAGTAAATAGGACGAAAGTTAGATAAGATTTTATACTTTCTATTCATGTTAAATATTTAGATATTAGCGAAAAATAAAAGCTCGGAAAGAGACTTATTGGTTAACTTAGGTGATACAATTTTAGGTCATATTTTGCAGCCCTACGTTTCTCCAATAAAGTTTGCTACTGACGAGTCGGACTCATCCAACGGCGACAAAAATGCGAAAAGAAAAATGAAAGTGTGTACTAAAAAATCCAGAAGTAAATATAAGGTAGCCTACATAACAGGAATAATTTATTTCACTAGATAACTCTTACGCAACTGATCACAATATTTCTGCTATGAAATTTGATGCAATTTTTTTTATTTCACGAATCGAATTTACATGTTTCATTAAATTTTTCGAAGTTGAAACTCACGATTATTTGACACAGATGCTAAAGCTGTAAGTACATTGTTATTTGTATTTCATGCATTTGACTTAATGTCTGTTACTACCTCGGTTACAGTAAATAAGTACGTCGCGCGCGACACTAATGTAAACAACATTTATTAACTTTAACTTGCATTTATTATACCTACGCAATAATATCAATCTAATGCGCCGAGGCAGGCCGACTGTTGGCGTGGCGATGCATCGCCACACAAACAACCGGTGATCTCGTCTCTCACCGCTCTTAGTACATATACGAGTACTTGCAGTTCGTTGTAAAAGCTAAAATAGTTTGTAAGTTTTTTTGCAAGCGCAGCATAAATAGCAGGTACCTATTTGGGATTAAGTTACTGCTTGTGTGCTCATTCTGGACACGCTTGTAATATAAGCTGAAATGTAATGAAGCTGAAGAAGAAAACACTTGTAATACCTATAACCTACTTTCCTTGATGCATGAACTATTGTTTCAGCGACATCCCTGTAAAATGGGGATTGGGAAAAAAATGTGTACGAGTAAAAAATATCATTCAGAAAACTGTCTCAAACAACCTTCAGGGAATAAAAAATTTCAAACGAGAAGAACAAGCGAACCTTTAAATAATTTTGCTAGATTATCCACGTGCGAGCAAGAATCTTCTTATTGTTCTGAATCTACCATTTGGCCAGAATTCTCACGACAAAATGTAAAACATTGTCATTGTTCAAGTCATTCCAAAATTGTAAACCCGATGTTGAAAATTGCGCAATATCTTGATGGTTTATTGGCAGATATTGAGGATTGTAATGTTACGTAAACCAGTTTTTGTTATTAAACATTATCACTGTGTTATTATAGTCGTTTATTTTGCGATATTCTCCTACCTTAGCATCGTGTGTGAACGGTGATCACTCAGTCACTATCACCCTATGCCCTTTGTAACCCAGCACCCACGAATGTGGCACTACTGTGGTGTGTATGTGTGCAATATATGTAATTTACACACGCAATATTTGATTATAATTACCAGTATGGTTCAGTTATTATCGACATTAGACATCGCAATCGAATGTATCTATGATTTTTTTAAATGCTATTTATTAGGTCTCTTGAAAGTAGTTCATGCTAAATTTGCAACCCTGAAAATTCTTCTTAACCTTTCTTAACTCGCGCTCGTCTCTATGACACATAAAATCGCGTCGGTCAGTCTCACCGATAACTTTCACATAAAATTTAGATGTGTTTATTTAGGTCTACTCTGTTATTAATTTATTAAATAATGGTTCTTTAAAAGTAAAAAATAATATAGTACAGATATAGTATTTTTAATAAATAACCTTACGAATGAGACCCTGAAAAAAATTAAACAAAACTTACTTACTACTTTTAAGTTAAAGCAAAAATACATCACTTCTAATACATACAATTTTTTTTTTACTAAAAATACGTTAAACTTAGGAAAAAATATTAAATAAAACAACATAACAGTCTTGGCACACCTATACGAAATTACTTACCCAATTTTCCTAACAAATAAACTCGTGTCGGCCACGGACCGAAATCCTTCACAGAGAACACGCCATGAGTATTGAGTTAGAGCATTAATTGTAGCAACTGATGCGAGATCGTCAAATGTTATGAAGGGACAGGGAGCGCGTGGAGGTAGTTGCAAATGGATTCCGAAAAATTCGATGTTTTCGCAATCGTCGGTCTGTGACACCAACACGCGAGTTCACGAAGGCAAGGTAGCGATTTTCAGATATCTATATTGTAGTTAGTTCTGTATAGCTAATTAAATTTATTAAAATTTGAGCCTGACTTGAGTACTACAAAAGGTCCATTGATTGCGGAGATACAGCTAGCCAAAGATGAGTCTTTTTTTTTAAAAGAATAAACATTCGTCAGTTGACACAAATGTAAATGTAAATTTATTCATTGGCCACATCGTACACGGCAATGTCAATGACGGATTTTGCGAATATACCTTGATGCTTTTCTCCCACTTAGTTATATATTCGTCAGAATATTTAAAAAATAAAACCAATTTTAACAAATATGTAACACTTTAATACACGTGTCGCCTGTACAACAGCGAATTAAGTCCGTTACAGTATTTATTATCTACAATCAAGTTTACATCGAAAATGTTCATAAGAAATCATCCCTTCACCTTTCATTAAATTCGTGTTTTGATACATGCAACACACGGATAACCTTTAAATATAACTTTATATAGACACATTATTAATTTTATAAAGGGAATAAAAAGAGTAGGGTAATTTTGATTTATTATCGGCGCTTTCAGAGCGAACGTTAGTGCGACTTCGGCCATGCACACGATACGGCCGGCCTCATGCGTGTACATACAATTTACCCCCGTTTCCTCGTGGTCATACTAATTTGTCATACCAGTATGACTACGAGGATATACATGTCCTCGTTTTACGGGGGTTTTTCCGGTCGCTCCGTCTAAGGGTGCAAACACAAAGGCAAGCGTCTCGTGTAACCTCTTCGTCTCGCGTGACGTCGTGGTAATATAAAATACGCGTATTAAGCGGCCAGCCAGGACGAGTATGTGGCTATAGTCGCACCGGTTGCACGTTCGTTCGGTGGCACATTATCAGGAACGTTCTATCTGCAACTCTCCCAGTTCAGAAGCGTGCGAACGAAAACCGATGCTAAGTACAAAATGTATAGGCATAAAGTTGTGAGAGAAGCGGATAGAAAGTTGCTGATGTCAGAACCGGGCACATGTACTATTAAATAACACTACTGACAAATTATAATCACCCAACAAAATTATGATACGTACGTACGTATCATAATTTTGTACGTACGATGATAGTGGACGAAGACGCGTTCTTTTTTTTTACTATCATTTGGACACTGTTATGCAGAATAGATCCAACCGACAAACTATTCCAAATTGAAAGAAGAGAGAGAAATTGAGAGATAAACATAGGCAGAAACTTTAAATCGAGTTTTATATATATTCGCAACAGATTCTAACAAATTAATGATAACGCGTCCCAAAACCTACACTGCGTGAAATTTTTAGTCCTATTAAACTTTAAATAGCTTTAACTTAAAAGTAATAAAATGCCGATTAGCTCTATTCTGCATAACAGACTCCATTTTCTTTTAAGCTCTCGTGGCCAGACTCTCCGCTGACTGATAAATAAATATTGGGGTATTGAGATTAATGCTCTTTTTCTTTCTGGGAAGGCGCCAATACAGTTTCTATAATTATCTATGAATTGAGGTGGTCACACATTTATCTTAACCGAACGCGTGGAACGGGTTTCTCTAGGCTTTCTGGTGTTCCTTCCGATTCGGACGTGTCGGCTAGGATGTGAGATGTGCGTTCACCTTTAATGAGAATACTAAAATACAAAATAAAACTATTTTGTGCAAACTTTGTATAAACAATTTTTTTATTTACATACCTACGTCCTACACCCTTCTGTATACATTCAATTGAAGTAGATGATGACAGTGACCTGCATTACGTCAACCAGTGCTATAAGAATTTTTTTTTTCAAGTGTCAAATGTGAAGGTATTCGACCGTAAGTGATTTTGGATATTTCTCTACGGATTTTTCATTCACTTAACTGAGGTGAAAATAACATTGTATATACAAGTAAATATCACCTCCCACCGTGTACGAGTATTATGCGATTTTTTATTATATTATGTGCAATATGCATGCGTGTAAAGTATTGCCATCAAGTATTATTTAACTCACTTGTAATGTTCCACCTAATTAAATTTATTTTATCAACCGGTTTCGCTATACGGCATTATCAAGATAGACAAACAGGTCTTATCGTTTTTCAAAACATTATGGTAGATACCACTGATTATGGGAGACTGCACGGTATCTACCATAATGTTTGTTTACCTTCGTAATGCCGTAAGCGATAGGTAATCATAAAAGCAATATAAAAGTGAGAAACTTTTACCGCATTTTTCTAGGCAAGGCAGTTTTCGCCAGATTGTTTACTATTATATATCCGCAATTTCTAGACACGTTGATAAATGCATCGGTTTTAACACATTTATATGACACTGCTAAGATACGGGTCTCACCTCAATCGAAAGGATTTAGAGCGTACTCCTTCAGCGACGGGTTGGCGGAGGATATTTCAATTATTATCCCTCGATGCAGAATGGAAAGATACAGACTGCCTGTGATAGTAGGTGATTATTGGGGTTCGTGAAACACTTTCGTCGCTGCAGGCGTTCATCTGATTGACTGAATTGACCAGATCTCACTAATCGCCTACTTGCGATTTAGTTCATGGCAAGAATGAATAAAGTCACAATTATTGTGTAATTACATTATATACAGTGTTAGATATGAACGGATTACCTTACAATAAATCCATCAAAATATACACTACACAAAACGAACCATATAGCCTTTAGTTAATGATATTTTGTATAATTAACAATTATTTTATTGAAATATGAACATCATTTATAAAAACTTGACGTTATATTATAAACTTAGAACAAACTCAGTGCTAAGATAATATGGATTGCCTGCTATGTAATAAACTTATTGATCGATACTTACCTTTGACCGCAGTGGCGGACTAACGCTGAAGAGGGCCCTAGGCAACATTTTATTTCCGGGCCTACTAAAGAAGTTTTCACTTCAAAAATAAAAATTAAAAACCTAACTTTCGGGCCCCAAAAATTAAGGGCCCTAGGCACGTGCCTAAGTTGCCTAGGTCTTAGTCCGCCCCTGTTTGACCGCCGTGTACAGTATTTCAGAATAAATAATGATCATCAACAATAATAATCGTAAACACGTACTATTTTTTACCACTACGGTGGAAAACTTCTATTATTCATTACAAAAACGATTGACAAAAGTAATTACGTCCAACACTCGAAATTTTAACTTTATCAAAAACATAAAATTCTATACCATTTTTAAGAATAGCAGTTGCGAGCAGTGCGATATACACAGCAAAGGAGTCAGTGACGACACAGGTTGAACGCAGAGAGGATGTGCCATAGCTTTATGGATTACACATTGTTTAGGAAAGCATCGCAACACTTTATAATAAAAAGAGCGGTCATGTTCAAAAATACGAAGTACGACGATGCCTATTATTTAATCTGAAGTACTGTAAAAAGACATCATCGTGCAGTGCGATACAAAGGAGTAGACATAGAACTACAGAATTGGCTTTTGGCTTGTTTTTGAAGTATAACCAATAATAACAACGTGTTGTGTAAATATTTGACGTAAGTTATACCTTTAATAGCACCTTTTATTCCGGGGTACGACTAAGATAACGGAGATCCGTATAAAGTAGTAATAAATATTTACGTATATAGACTTTTTAGTAACTCTATTTATAAAAAAATATTAATACTATACAATGTGTAACTTCAAATACGCAAAACCTAAAAATAGTTTGTTCAGAATCATGGTAGAATCGGGTTTGAAAAATAATAATTATTATTTTTAATTGCCGTGTCTATTATTAAATTGCGCTCGACAATCAAGCGAGAAAAATATTTGCCTATCGTCGTCTTTTTGATAAGAAAGCGCCACAGAGCTCAGAAACTATTAGAATTATCTCCGAGAAAATGTTTTTTTTTTTTCGAAATTTTTACTTAGATATATCAATATCAATTTATAATAGTAAAACTCAGTTGGGGTGTTTGAGGTTTTGCGTACTTGGAGTTACACGTTGTATACGGACATGTATTTTTCATTTGCTTCTTAAATTTTTATTAATGTATTTGGTATAGTTGTAGCTATGTATTAATGAGCAGATCAGGCTTCATATATAAGTGCTTAATGATACCAGTTTTTTATGAAAATACTGGCTCCCGCCATTATCGCCTACTCGTTTATATCGCGCTGTACGCTAAACTACTAATTTATGATATAGATATACTCTTGTGATATCACGAGATCGCGTTTAATACATTTTTCCGCTGTTAGCCATTGGCGAATATGGCGCTCAAAAGGTTAAACGCCTGATAGTACTCATATAAACAAACAAACGATCCAACTCCTTAATGTTTAAAATTTATTATGAATATCCACGGTATAAACTCGCGGTGTTTTCATTTCTTTTTGTTATTATCTTAGTTTATTCGAGAAAGTTCTTTGTTATCATGAGTACAGTCACGTGTCAAAGTATCGGTTCCTAATCATCAGTCATTCTTAAACATCTCATTGTCGAGGTTATCGGAAGAAATTACAATGAACGTGACAGTCATAAAGATTTGTATTTTATGTTTCGGCGGATGGTCCACTGTCATCCAAGAAACATAATTCGTATGTAATTCTTATAATAGCAGTTATTATTGTTCAAATCCGATTAACCTAGTCCAGTTCGAGATAACTTCTACTCTGTATACTAATGTTAAGAAATTAAACCTACCTTTTTCAGCACCGAGTTTCTCTATTATTTAACATAAAAATAAGAAATAATACGAGCATAGAATAGCGCCTTGACTATTCTAAATCGGAGAAGCCCAGTGATAACTGTTGACCGATGTCATAATTATCATTCATTTAGGAATTGTCCGTAAACCACTTTTTCTATTAAGATGGTAGAATAATTATTATTGGGATGGTGCTCACATGTGGTCATTCTGTTTTCCTCTCACAGACAGCATATGGAACTTAGGAATATCTCTGGTTGGTGGGATAAAAATACATACTGGTTATTACATATGATCTTACCTATATTATAAACTAAAGGTAGAAAGTAAAAAAAAAAAAAAATGTTTATTTCAGTAAAATGAGAAAATGAGAGAAAGAAAGTATTTACATATTTTCTTTTTCCAAGTTATATTAGACTTCGGTTAATATGTTCTGCTGAAAATTCCAGTATCAATAACAATGTTAATGTAAATGATTAGATCACATATAACAATTTTTTATGTTGTCTTATATGTGAAACTTACCAGTTTCATAATTATACTCAGAATGTAAAAGCGAGGAAATACACCTATTTTAACACATGTGAGTTATAATGTCTATCATGCGAGTGAATAAATAGATATTTTAAAACCATGGATATTTCGATATTTTAATACATACGACCTAATAAATCAAAGGCAATGTTTGTAGTAGATGTCAATAATCCCATGTACGACGGCCTTTACGCCATCTAGTGCACAGTATAGAAGTAAACTTGACACAACGTTGACACGGCAGTACTAATTCAGAACAATATTTATACCAGGCGTGTTCTATACTCGTATTATTAAATATTGATATGGCTATAATAATTTGAGCTATATGCCTGTTGGCTAGTTGTCGGGCGGGTTGTCGAAGTAATCTATTTTGGGTTGGAGCTGCGACGCCGCCTTGGCCTGGCTACGTGCCGCCCACGCGTTCGTTGATGTCAAAGTCGCCCAGCCGCCCGATGATCTGTTTGTTGACAATCAATAATTTTGTAATTAGCGAAGCTAGTCAGACAGTTGTTCGTGTAGCCTACAATATAGTGGATGCGTTACGGGCATTGAGCTAGACTTTCTTGGAGCGGGCAGAACTCACAAGTAATTTATCTCGGCTTTCACGGCAATTTAAGCGAGTCAGCTCCCGAATCGAGTCAGCTATCGAGTTCTTTACCCAAGCCAATTACCCACTTATTAATTTATGGACTCACGGGTAAATTACACTCTGCGCGCGCAGATTCAGGTTTGCGGTTGAATTATTATTTTTACTCTGACTGGCCGACTTGTGATGTGTGTGAAGAGTACATTTTAGGAATAAAACATAACACTTTTTATTTGTATTGACAAGAGGCAACTTTGTTTTGACGTCACAAAGTGAGACACTAAGCTAAGCATATAGACATAAGTGTTTGTCTGTCTGTACAATAAAAAGATTTATCGTGCTGTTGACAGCTAGTAAACGTAGGCGGATGCATCCGAAGATAATAGAAGGGAAAAAACACAGTAGGCATATACACTTCTCCACCGACATATTCGAAATCAGCTAAATAACATCTTTTTTTTTTATTGAAGAAAATTCTTATTTTTTTTTGTATTTTTTTTTCAGTTCGGTATTGACCATTGGCGAAGAAAAAATGCTTGAAAGAAACTTGACAATATTGGTCTTTTTTTTTTAATAATCAGATATTACAACAATAACATTTTAAGTTTGTATATGGTCATGAAGTTTGGAAGCTGGGTGCAAAGCCTTAAGGGGGAGTTAGTATAGACCATCTAGATTTTGAGCCATATTTGTCCTAACCAAAGTCTGATATTTTTTTAAGGGTGAACAGTGAAGTCCATTGCAGTCCCGGGGGAAAACTACGGCTGCCTTGGAACTTACAACGAATTTAATCAGAAGAAATTAGTAGGAGTAGGAAGCTTTTGAAATTTGACTTCCCCTCTTAGCAATGTGAAAGACAGCAATATGGCAACTAAGGCATTACAAGCCTAAAGAGATGGCTAGTCAAGTGAAGCTCAACTGCCGTGCACCACGGATTTTTTTATTGGGGACCTAAAAAGAATGTCAAATATTTTTTTTAGGTCCCCAATAGTAATATAATAGTAATCGCACCACGGATTTTTAGTAATAATACTAAAGATCTGTGGTGCGAGTGACAATGACACACTACGTGTCATTGTCATTCGCTTGCATACTGACTTGTTGTTGTTGGAGGCGCCGGCGGTGGCGGAGGCGGCGGGCGGCGGCGGCGCGGCGTGGTCGAGGTGCGCGGGCCGCATCACGGGCCCGGGCACGCGGCGCCGCCCCGCCTCGCGCGACACCACCTCCAGCACGCTCAGCGCAGGCAGCCACGACTGACGCAAACAACCCATTAACGTGGCTCTCCCGACACACTGTTTTATGTTTGCTAACTCCTAAGATCTAATCAAACATGGGCGTGACGTAACTGTGGAAAAACATCCCCGCATTTGCCTGGGTGGGTATACTTTGTTTTTTCATCGTCACTTGCCACTGAGGACGTGAATCAGTAGTATATTCGTATTTAAAAGCCGCAATACATTTTGATTTACATGTTCAGTAAATGTTTTCTTATTTTTGAAGCAGGAAACCCGCCTTTACTTTATTTTAAACAACAGGTATTCGTATCTTCATAATCCCAATACTGGAATACGGATTTTTTCTTAGTTCTCCTTACCGGATCAGACTATACGTACTGCTGCATGGTTGAAGTCAGTGTTTCAGAGTCGCTTCAAATCTAACTTATTTTGATAACTGTTGCTGTCGTTGGAGGACAACAATAGTCATTGAAAGCAAAGAAGTCAACATTGTCATACAAATTGTTCGAAAAGCCGATTGACTACCTTTGTTAAGAAAAATCTTTAGTTTTATTTTAGTTTTATCTTTTAGTTCTAACATGTATTAACTTTCTAAAATTATTCCGTAAAAATGTAGACTGTGTTCTATATTTATTCTAAGTACAATTGTTTGTGGACTGTGGAGGTTAATATTAAATAAGTTAATATTAAATTAAAAAAATATTGGTTGCCTGTAAAGTCGGTATACGGGCGAAAGTTTTACGTGACAACGACTTTGAGTGGTAAAATGTTTTCGAGTGGAAGGGACGCATGCCTTTCACTTTTTATGTCTCTCTCTCGCTCTTAGAAGGGACGCTCTTACAATGAGAGCGAGTGAAAGGCACGCGCCTTTCACTCGCTCTCATTGTAAGCGCATAACGTGTGCCAGTTTCTTGAAGTGTCACCCGGCTAACCAATTTATAAGACGTTGTCACGTCAAAATAAAAACTTGTTAAATGTAGTTAATCAATGTCACCTTTTCCCTGTCAGCGGTGGCGACGACGTTCCGGTTGGGCTCTGCGTCGTAGGCCACGCTTTCACAGCCAAAGTGTTCGCACATCTCGTGGATGAACTGCCGCTTCTGCCAGTTCATCGACGGGAATGAATGGGCCCGCGTCTTCTGCTTTGACTAAAAAAAATGAAAAAAAAAAGTTACATAAAATGACATAGTTACATTACTAAGGCTCGGCTAAGGTAAAACATGCACGTCTAGCGGGAATGATGTTTCAATAAGACTGCGTCACGAGTGAATGTTCCTTGTATGGGCGTTTCGCGTCTGAAATATTACTGAAGAAAGAATGGCAGACCGTTTAGACCGTGCAGTACCTGCTTGGCGCGCTGCACGAGCTCCGTGAGGCGGTCGTGCACGTGCGAAGCAAAGGCGGGCTCGCGCGCGGCCGTGGCGCGCAGCCCGTCGCTGTAGCGCGGCGCCAGCTTGGCCGACACGTCGGGATTCCGGATCTGCAGCGCCAGCGCCAGCTGCCGCGCGCGCGCCTCCATGCGGCACTCGTCGTCGCACTCCAGCCTGCACATACCGCACATTCTAAAGACCGGTGCTTACAGATTAACTAAACATTTAATTTATAATAGTATTACGTAATCTCTCTCTACAAGTAAGTTGTTCTGACTGACCGACTAGCTTAATTTAATCGCATTCATAATGTTCTTCACCACTAGTCAACCACTCAAAATGGTTGACTACTAAAGAATTCAATTAGCATTAAGTCCGCCTATTGTACCAGTATATTGTGGTTAATAAAAGTTTTAAATAAATAAATAATTAGGCGAAGAAAAACCACGAAATAATTGGACGGCGATGCTTACGTTTTCAGCATGTTTCCGGGGCGTTGAACGTCAGATAAATCGACAGATCCGCCTTCTTGCATTTTTGTAGCTGCGATCGCGCTCAGGATTCTGAAATATATTACAATGTTAGCTCAGAGAACAGTGACTTCCTAATTTTACGGTGTGAACGTTCTAAATGACTAATTTGAAAGGACACTTGGCCACGGTGTCTATAACGTATTACTTGGCTCTGTCCCGGGCGTTCTCCCAGCACGGGCGGTCGGCGTAGCGGCGCGTGCACGGGCACGTGGCGCGCACGGTGCGGCGGCACAGCGCGCTCGACGGGCACTCGGCGGCGCCGCCCGCCGCGGCAGCGTGGCACGCCGCCGCGCAAGGGTGGCCGCAGCTCGGACGCTTCTCGTTGCACGGCTGGGTGCATCTGCAAACGTGATCACGTCAAATGTTAGTCACTAGTCAGATATTCAAGTCAGTTTAAGTGTACTCATGACCTTGTTAGCATGCGGCTTAAGTTTTACACGATCTTTTAATTTTTTTGTGTTCAAACTTATTGACATAATATAAACTAAAAATAAATACTAATTTAATATACTTATCATAGTAAACTTTAATAAAATGAATAAAATATCAATTATAATATTTTTTATATCTCTTAGATTCACGAGCTTAGACCCGGTCATTTACTGGCGTGCGCGGGGATATGGATCCAACGCGTAGAGGACCCTTAGAGAAGTTCAATGTAATGTGGTATACCCGCCGCTCCAGGATATATAATATTAATAAAATTTCGTACTTGCTAGTATCACACGGTCCTTTGTGACACGTCTTTATGCAGGTGTGTTTGCCGCAGGGCAGCGGCTTGCCGCACGGGAGACCGCACGAGAACTCTTCTTGGGAGCATGGTATTGTTTTTCTTTCCTGTAGGATAATACAATATGTGCATCATTATCGAAAACAATAATATTGTAGACGTCTGTCGTCAGCCAAATAAACAGCTATAAACAGCTCGATGTCGTGGAATTCTGCATTGTGGTTAGTATATACAAATTCAAATTCAAATATTTTATTTCATAATATTTTACAGGCGTTATATTTAACATAATTATCCACACTAGGCTAAGCCTGTACTGTGGGAATTAGACATAGGTGGGCATTAACTCGTTAATCCGTTAATCGTTAATTAACGAAGTTAACATTTCGAGTAACGGATTAACTTTTACGTTAACTTAAAAATATGTTAACGGACTCGTTAACTTCCGTTAAATTTTCCAAAGTCCGTTAATCGTTAATCCAGCACAGATACCCCACTGACATGTACTACGCTCGACCCGATTGACAAGTGCGGTTCGGCGCGTGCCGCGAGTGAAATGTTACTATTTTGCTGTCGAAAGTTAGAAGAACGGAGATAGTTTAAGTGGCGGAGGCAGCAACGTGAGTAATTCTGTCTTTCAGTCTAAAGAAAAACCTAAGAGCCACAAATCAAAGTCTCGTCAAAATGTGGCTAGACATGAAGTCGAAAGACTCGTTATGATGCGGCATTCCTCGGGGAACAGACATTCGCAAATCTATTTATTAAATATAATACAGCTATACCCTTAAGCGCTGCAGTTGAGCGTATTTTCTCCACGGGCAAGGATATACTACAGCTGAAATGTTCTTCACATACAACAGACGAATCTTAATCCAAATGAATGAAAAACCATTGTTTGTCAACATGCCTACATTACACACTAATAATTATACCCGTCTTTTTTTGTTTCTAACCTGTTAGCTTCCAGAACCAACAGTTTTTATAAGAAGATGCAATTTTTATCACGTGTTAACGGATTAAAGATTAACGTTAACTTCCGTTAAATTTTCTGAAATGTAACGCTTTAACTTTTTCAGTAACGGATTAGCGATTAACGAAGTTAACCGTTTGATTAACGGTGCCCAGCTATGGAATTAGACTAATTATATTTACCATACCATAAGTAATAGTTGCGATACTTGCATAGAATTATAATAGTTATAACAATACAATTAAATTTAAGCAATGAATAATAAAATCAATTTATACTATGAATGTCGTGGGTAGCCAAATATTAATTAATTAAGTAGTATAAAAATTTGCTATAACATATTAATGCAATTAACATTACCATTCAATTATTTTCCCATTAAATTATTTATTTAACATCACTGTATTGTACACAAAAAATCCTCTGAATACCGGTAGGTCCAGTTTAGCAATTCAGCTTCGATCTTTACCTTTGCCTCACGACAGGTTGACTTGTATAGGGGAAACAGTGCATTTATCTTATTATAAATAAAAGGCTTTCTAAAAATGGTGAAACGATGGGCAAATGTGGTATTTAATTTGGATATTGGGAGTCTAAATGCACGATTGGTCAACATTTTTTCATAATTTACCGATGAACAACAGCCGAAAGATATAGTCTCCTCACGCTAAGCACATTGGCTTCTTTATAGAGAAGAGTAGTTGAGAATCGTGCGGGCTTTCTGAGCATTGTTTTAAGTACTGCCCGTTGAGTACGTTCCAGCAGGATTAAATTTGTTGAGGCCGCGCCTCACCAAGTCAGGACACAGTATGAAAGGATTGATTGACATAGTGTCACATAAACAGTTCTCAGTAGGGTCTGGGGTGCAACATCACGCAACAGTTTCATAACGTAAATGAATTTTCTAGAGTCTTAATCCTAAAATAGTGACAGAAATGTTCTTGGACTCCCAATAATCACCTACTGTGCCGTATATGAGTATCTTTAATTTTGCTCTGTAACTGGTAGTACTTCCACCTCACTGAATACCGCAGTTAAATAACAATTCTCTTGACGGTTGTTGTGTTCCTGGGAGTAAGTGACATCACGAGAAAGGAAGATATTGATCCGTTGGCAGCGGTGGTGACAGCACGTGAGCATTACTTCTTATTGCGAGCGTTAATATGGCTACGGCAACCGCTTCATATTAGGCGGGCCGTATGCTTGTCTGCCTCCCTACGTTGTATAAAAAACGGATAATAGCAAAGAAAAAAAAACGAGTGTGCTTTTTAGATTACACGACTGAAGCGTCGCCTGATCACACTTTTCGTAACGCTCTCATCACGTATTCACCAGCTTACTCACCAAGTGAAGCGTGCGTAAAGAAGTTATCTTTTTAGTTGTGTCTCGTGAGTGGTATGTAGTGTGTAGCGTGTCGTGTTTTGTTTAGTTGTGTCTCGTGCGTGGCGTGTCGTGTGCAGCGTGTCGTGTACCTCGTGGCCGCCGTGGCAGGTCTTGGTGGTGAGCACGACGCAGGGCGGGCAGGCGCCGGTGTGGCAGGCGTGCAGCACGTCGTGGCCGCACGGCCGGCGCCGCGGGCACGGCGCGCTGCACGCCGGCGGCCGCGTGCCGCACCGCACGGGCGGGTGCACCACCTGCGCGCCGCACTCGCACCGCAGCTCGTCCCAACCTGCGCGTCATCATCAGGTCATCAGGTCTGTCTCCACTACAGGAGCACAACCCTCTCTCGTCCGTCTCAGACAGAAGGAGGATTTGGCCTACACTTCCCACGCTGGCCAGACGGGTTGGGGAGGCTTGATCGATGTTTTATAATGTATTTCCCTTAGTCGCCTTGTACGACATCCACGGGAAGAGACGGAGTGATTCTATTCTAGTCTGCCGGAAACCACACGGCAACCTGCGCATAACTCACTACGTTTGGACCCTGTTATCTATAATATAAAAATGAATCGCTGAATGTGTTGCTAAGCGCAAATCTCGAGAACAGCTGAAACAATTTCGCTAATTCTTTTTTTAGAATATTCTGACGAGGATGGTTCTTACACAGAGAAATAAATTAAAAATGGCTGAAAAAATTTTAAAACAACACTTTTCTATACTCCTATACAAACGATCCGTAATAATACTTAAAAGAAAATTTGAACTTTAATACCATACCATAAAGTTCAAGTGTTAGTGGAGATGTTCCGTGAAGGCAAAACAATTGAGTGACGTTAGTATCGTAGGCGGTACGAAGTTCGCCGGGTCAGCTAGTTCAGAATAGATTCAATCGATAAACTATGCCAGATTGAAAAATATACATAGTTAGAAACTTCAAATCGAGTTTTTTATATTCGCAACAGATTCTAGCAGTCTGATGCTTCCCAAAACTTATACTGCGTAATATTTTTATTTCTATTAAACTTTAAATAGCTTTAACTTAAAAGTAACAAAATGTCGGTTGGATTTATTCTGTATAACAGGGTCAATTTATTACAATATTGCTCCTTGTGCCTTTTTCGTGGGGCGTCATGGCCTGGTTGAATCACATAGGGATAGGGGCGCTCGTGCAGTCGCCGTTGTCCGACTAGAAATCAGCGCTGCGGCTACGCGACAGCTATGCCGAGTTGGTACCATTTTGATGTCACACATACATACATACACGAGGAGCTCGATGGCGTCGTTGCGCGTGGCAGTCTAATCGATTACGCAAGTCAAGCAACGCCGACCGTAGCCTGTCCATGGATCGGTTTATTAAGTCAGTGGCCTTTAAGCGGCTTGAAAACACTGAACTCCGCCAACCCGCAGTTGAGCAACGTGGTTTAGTATGCTTTAAACCCCTTCGATTGAAAGGGAATCCGCAGTGGGCTGAATAAGGGTTCACAACGACAACATGATGTCAAACAAAATTAATTTCTTTCTTTCTTCTTTCTTGTGAACCTATTTCTTAGAACCGCATCACCCTAATAATACCTAGTAGTAGTAAATTACTACTACAATAGATACTTTGTACTATTACTATGTACTAATAATAGTACAAAGCATCTATTGTAGGTATGTACGAGTATAACAGCTATCTAGTACTGATAGTACAAACTTCACTCGGTTTGCGACTAGACTTACTTGTACCTAAACAGAGACTTGCATTATATTCCGACGACGACCGACGAATAAAATATTTTCAATTTTCAATTTTCAACGTGTATTGCATAGCAATAAAAATTTCTAATCATTTGCCGGATAATTTCAAAACATTAAGAATGTCATTATTTAAGAAGGCCTTGCATGAATGGCTCTTAAATAAGTCATATTACACTGTAACGGAATATATGAATGACAGATTTATGAATTAATTATTAAAATATAAAAATGTTTTTTTGAATGTGATACAGATATACTGTAACGGAATATAATGAATAATAGATTTATCAATTATTAATTATTATTAAAATATAACATGTTTTTTGAATGTTGATGTAGATTAAAATGACAAATGAAAAATTTGCACGCCCCTATGAGGGTAGAATAAGTCGGATACCTATGTATGTGTAACATCTTTTGTACCTTATTTTGCAAATAAAAATTTATCTTATCTAGCCGGCACTGTAATAATAAGTTAATAATATACATTAAATAATAAATATATAATATAAAGTTAAATATATAAAGTTTGTCCAGAAACACGATGTGTCCAGTATATAAAAGGCGACTCACTGACGCGCGGGCAGGGCGCGCAGTGTCCGGTGTGGCAGAACTCCTCGCAGCGGTGCAGCTGGCAGGCCAGCGAGCGGCCGCACACCAGCGCGCAGCGGTGCGAGCCCGCCGCGCAGCACGCCGCGCGGCAGCGGTGCCGCCCGCACGACAGCTTCTGGCGCACGGAACAACAGACACTATCTAAACAACACGCTACACGCTACACAGCGGGCTATTGATCATTTTTTTTACACGTCGGGTGGCAGACGATCATACGACGCGTCTGATGTGAATCGGTTACCGTGGCCATATTAACGCTCGCAACTTAAAGTATCGCTCGCGCGCCGCCACCACCGCTGCCAACGCTGCGTCTCCTTCCTTCATTCCCAGTCGGCCCCGCGGGGACTGCCACCGGAGGCAAATGGGAATAAAGGAAGGAGATGCTGCGTTGGCAGCAGGGGTGGCGCCCGAGCGACATTTTATTTTGCGAGCTTTATTATGGCTACGGTAACCGCTTCATCAGGCGCGCCGTGTGCTTGTCTGCCACCCGACGTACTGTAAAAAAAAAGCGCGGCACTAGAGCGAGGATGTCACTAGTGGTGAAGTAAAGGAGTGCAGAGGTGGCCGCCTAGTGCTCCTCTAATCCCCCCCCCCCCCCCCCCCCCCCTTCCCCCTACGAACCTAGTCCCCAACTGACCGATCCAAACTGTATTGTATTAATATTCTAACTTATAAAAGTAACGGTACCTTGTTACATTTCTTCTGGCATAGAACATTGTTATACATCTGCGGCAGGTCAGCGCAGGGCACCTCCCGGCTCGAGTGGCCGCAGCGGCACTGCAGGAGAGTCTTGTCGGGGCACACCGGGCACTCGCCTGAAATTAAATAATAGTAGGAAACTGTTGAATAATAAGGGTTCTTAAAATACGAGTGTGAGTTTATCATATGAGTCGAAGGCGTACGTGACAATAGCGTCGTATTTTAAGACCTAATTATGTGCAGTTTCATACACTACTTTATGTAATCTAGTGAAATAGATGATAATAATATTTTAAATAAAACCATGAAGTTAATTTAACAGCTTTATTTCTTACTTATAAATCCATCTGCAGGTCGAGCATGCGTGGTGCGCATGCGTGACGCGCCGCGTGGCGCTCACAGATTATGTAGAAATTTTTTGCAAAGTTGCAATGCATTTGCATTGTCATCTACTACTGACAACAGCCGGGCCCGACGGCTTAGCGTGCCCTCCAGAAGCACGGAGTAGCTCGAGATAAATAAACCCATCCATTACCAATTAAAGGTTTTCTTTCTATAACTTAGCAAGACCTTGCTAATTGTTGCGAATATCGCAGGCGGTCACTTTCTTACGGGACTCACAATGTAAATTTTACGTTAGAAAAATTGTATTTTTAAATATGTACCTTCGTGACAGTTGATCTTGCAGAAGTGTTTGTCGCCGGCGGGCCCGCACAACAGCGGCTTCGCGCAGATGTTGCCACACAGCGGGATCGGGTCCGTGCACGACTTGCGCTTGTCTTTCTCTAACCTGCACAGAATACAAACATCAACCAACTATACTTTACACTATACCTTCGTCAATCCACTGCTGGGATATGGGTCTTCCCTCAATTGAAGAGGTGTAGAGCATACTCCACCACGCTGTTCAACTGCGGGTTGGCGGAGGCCAGTGTTTTCAAGCCGCCTAGAGATCACTGACTTGGCTTAACAACTGTCATATATAATGACAACCGCCGAGACCGACAGCTTAACGTGCCCTCCGAAGCACGAATATACTATACGTTACATGATTTGCTCACCTCCCCTCTGAGACGAATCTGGAACAGTTTGTATGGCGCTGCACGCACACACGCTTATTAACGCTCTGCGCAGACGTCATTGTTTATGTAGTAGTTACCGACGCGACATTTGTATGGAGCCGGGGCCGGGGTGTGGTTAATACCACACCCCGGCCACTCCATACAAATGTAGCGGCCGGGGTCGCTACGCTTTATGCGAGTACATATGCGTTGTTACCGGCGACGTACGTGGCGTTCTTGTAAATATAGCATGAAAACAAAATATAAAGAACCAAAACATCTACTGAGATATGCAACAATTTGATCACCTTTTAATTTTTTAATTTACAAAACTCGACTTTAATTCCGCTGCAGTGTGAGACAGTGCCATCTATCATCCCTTAGTCTTTGCTGATGTTCAAAGCAAGGACCCGTGTTTCGAAAATATAGAGAACTCTTCAAAATAACGCGACTCTTTACCGATATGGTTTAAAATTTTTGTCAGCCTTTATGCAATGTACAGTAGAGCGGCAATTCTCGTAAATAAAATTAAATCAAAACTCAGTTTCGATCCTGTCTAGATCTCACAAACGTCACATTTGGTCTTCTCGTATTACAATATGAAACTTCAAAGATAACATCGAAATATGATTGAACAAACTAAGATTGGTATGCCGGTCGCAATAAGAATTGATATATTAAAAACATGAATTCAATTTTATTGATTGAGGGAAGTGTTGCCATTTTGAGATACTTTTAGTGCATATAACGTATTCACGTAGAACTCAAATAGAGTAGTAGTATTCAAGTAGAGTAGTCCATGATTTTTTTTCTTATACATACTAGAAATACAATACAATTTTATTGATTCATGAAAGAAATGAAGTATACAATTTTCAGTCAATTCATAATTCAATATAGATTCAGTCAACTTTCATTCTGTTCAGTTCAGTAAGGCCACTACCAGCCGCTCTCTCGTGTCGGCCTCACCTCCCCTCTGAGACAAATCTGGAACAGTTTGTATGGCGCCGCCCGCACACACGCTCATTCGCGCTCTGCACAGACGTCATTTTTTATGTAGTAGCACAGTATAAGTAATAGTACTAACGTACAGTATGGACACTCTCTGCCGCTCTCACTAGTCGACCTCACCTCCCCTATGGAACCGATTTGGAACCGTTCGCAAGGAATGCCACAACGTGCGAATTGACGTCGCTCGTCGTTTATAATATGGGAGTACGTAAAAGATGAGAGTTACTTGTGCAGTGGATGGATGTCTCAACTCATGGAAAGTAAAAAAAAAAATTGGATGGATGGACGGACGGACGGATGGATGGATGGATTGATGGATGGATGGATAGATGAATGGATATGGACGGATGGATGGATGGATGGATGGATTGATGGATGGCTGGATAGATGGATGGATGGATGGATAGACGAATGGATATGGACGGATGGATGGATTGATAGATGGCTGGATGGATAGATGGATGGATGGATGGATTGATGGATGGATTGATGGATGGATGGATGAATGGATGGATGGATGGATGGATGGATAGATGAATGGATATGGATGGATTGATGGATGGATAGATGAATGGATATGGATGGATGGATGGATGAATGGATGGATGGATGAACGAGCAAACGAGCATTAGTTGATAAAAAATGCTATGCAATAGCTTTACCGCGGCAGTCCCCGAGTGCCACACGTTTTTTTTTTCTTCACCACGCCCACCTGATGTGAAGCGGTTACAGTAACCATATTAACGCTCGCTACATTAAATATCGCCCGCGCGCTGCCATACCCGCTGCCAACGCAGCAACTCCATCCTCTCTGGTGCCTTCACTCACTCGTAAGAACACAACAACCCTCAAGGAAATTGTTATTTGACTGCGGTATTCTGTGAGGTGGTGGTACTTCGTCAGTCGGGCTGCTTAAAAAATACGCTATGTCCTACCTCTCCTTTCGTCAGAGCCTCGTCTGTCAGTCAGCAGGCGTACCCCGTGCAGGTGAGATTGACTTTGGTTCAAAGATGTTGATGAACCACTTACACCCCCGTACATGTCCGACTAATAATTGAATAATGTCAGCCCTAGAGAACGTCACTCAAACATATGCACGTGTACAGACGTCATTTGGTTACTACATGCAAAAGCGCCATTTTTGTATGGAGTGGCCGGGGTTTGGTAGTAGTAAACGATGCGAAATTTTTATGAATTGGCCGGGGTGTGCTGTTATGTAAATTGATTACGAGAATTGGCCTTCGGGCAGTACACAGTATAGGTAATAGAAGTAGATACCTGCGCTTGCCGCAGGGGCAGGAGGCCACGGCGTGGGGCAGCAGGCGGCAGGGCGCGCAGGGCGGCGCGTGGCAGGGCGCGCTGCACACGTGCGCGCCGCACGCCAGCACGCGGCCGCACGCCGCGCCGCACGCCCAGCGCGCCTCGCCCGCCACGCCCGCCGTGCACGCCACCGACCGGGACAGCGACGCCGGGCAGTAGCACTCTGCGCGCACGTTCACAATACATCACACTACATATGTTAGGTTAGGTTAGCCTTCAACAGCCTGAGCTTTAAGTCGTTTGTCAAAACTATAATTAAGTAACATTGTGTGCTCTCATATATGTTGTGTCTGTCTCTGTTTTAGGTGTGCCAACAGATTGGAGTATTTTATTCAAATTAGTAATTTAATGTTTATATACACTCACGAGGCCAGTTCTCCGCAGAGTCACCTACTTAGCATAGTACTCAGTTATCTATGCTAAAGATAAATAGCATTGTCATTGGCGAGAACATCACGATCGAATCGAAGAAATGAATTGTATTAAACAGCCTGAGTACTAAGAGGACTCAGGAATTCTGCTCCAATATAAATAATCAGACCTTTGACCTACTTCGCTTTTTGACATGAATAAGTCTTTAAAATTGCTCCTATAAGGAGGCAATTCAAAAACACGAATGTCAACAAAATGGAGGGTTAAGTTTGATGTTGCAGCTGCATATCTATCATCTTCCAAAATTCAATCACACCACTGGATAGATGGAGGATCAAATATTTTTTTATTATGCTAAGTAAGGACTAGGGAACATCACGTGCAGGGGACAGGGAAGCGCTGTTATTTTGAGATAATTTTAGTGCATATAACGTATTCACGTAGAACACACGGCCGTGTCCATGAAACAGCCACCCCCATTTTATTTTCTTCGTTTCATATGACTATAGCATAATTCATGTTTTTATTTTGTATTTATTATGTCAGTAGCATCTGCCCAGAGTTTTGCTTCGCATGAACAAAAAGTACTTCGCCGATTAAAACTTATAAACATTTTAAATCCTCACTCACTTCATCAAAATAAATTACCATTTCGTTGATAAAACAAAACACTACTATTCCTGTAATATATCTATATAAATACAATTGAATGTTGCTAAGCGCAAAAGTCGAGAACGGCTAGACCCATTTGGCGAATTTCTTTTTCGTATTTCCGGCACACGGAAAGTTTTTAATAAAGAGAAAAATATAAAAATTGCGTGGACAATAAGTAGAACTAGCTTTATTAGTAAGTACAAAATTGAATACCTATTCCCCTTGCTTACCTTGAGTCACAGTTTCTTGGCATTCATCACAAGGTCCGTCATGGCAGTCCCGCTGGCAAGTATGCACGGTACATGAGAGAGTGCGATGGCAAATGCGACCGCACACTTGCGGCAACTTGCTGCTGCATAACACTGAACGTGTTTCCGCTCCGCAGCCGCATTGTCTGGAAACAAAACAATTACATACATCAATCAGCCCTATTAATTGAGAACATTGTGTATACTGTATAGCAGTGATTTTCAATCCTTTTCAAGGCAAATAATAGGAGGATTTGGATAAGTTAAATTATGACAAAAAAAAAACACGATTGTGAACAAAAGGTACGGATTGTGAACAAAAGGTACGGCCCCCGGGGTCCGTAGATAATAACTATTATCAATAAAAAATAAAATAAAAAAAGGGGGTAATAATTTATGGCGGCGATCCAATGTCCGGCATCTGAGAGCGATGCCAGAGATTGGAGAGGTCGTGCCCCTTGATCTGCCAATTTCTTGCACTATATCATTAAGCTAACGAATAATTTATTTTGTGTTGAAGATAAATACTAACTTGTTAACAGTAGCCTGGCACGGTGGGCAAGGTCCAGGGTGACATAGAAGAGTGCACGGATGAGGACAGCTTCTCGGACGTTTACAAGACTTGCCGCAAGTGTGGGCCCCGCTCCCACCTCGCATGTATTCTGGAGATCGCATGGCACCGCACATACAACGGTAGTCCGTAGGGATTGCTTCGCTTATATTTTGACAAGCTGGACAACGCCATTTGCCTTCTGAAATTATATAATAAAAATTATAATCAATCCTTGAAATCTAGGCGCTCCTAGGTTAGACTAGTTAAATATCGGTACCTCACCTCCGAACCATTTTTTGACTGCAAATATTAGTCAAAAATAGTTTTGACTAAGGACGTTCGTCAAAACTAACCTATGGAGTCAAAAGTAGCTTAGACCAAGGACATTGGTATGGTTAGGTTAAACTTGTGACCAACAAAATCCAAGACAGCGAGGCTCGGTTTGTCTTTGGATTATTGTAAATTCGTCACATTCGGTTTTCCAGTACAGACAGCAGAAAAATCTAACATAAGTAAAATAAAAAAGTTACTTATTTATTTTTCGTAATCACAGCAATTTCAAGAAGTTAACCTTACGACTACATAAAAAGCACAGTACACAGTTTTAAGACCTACTGCACCTATTGAGCAATTTTAAAAATTTCAGCTTACGTCTATATAAAATCACAGTTCTACTTTAGCAAGGAGTCTTAAATTAGAGAATGGAAGGGTTGGAATCGCGCCACCGAGTGAACTTCAATTCCTTTGTGGTGAGGGTTCTAACAGAACATCTGTCGACCTTCACAAAGGAGGAATTCAGGCCTTCAGGTGTAGTTTTTCAACGCTTTCGTGGCCACCGCGGACACCGCGCGGAATACGCTGCCGACAGTGCCGACTTTGCGTGCTTAATTATAGAAGTTTTTTATATAAATATGTATGTTAGTTTATAAAGTATTGTTTATAAATGTAAGCATTGCCTGAAATAAATTATTATTAAAAGCGATCAAAATCCCACAATTTTTAACCGACGAAAAAACGGAGGAGTTTCTGAATTCGACGCGTATATTTTTTTTTATGTATGATCACGCACAACTTTTTATAGAGTATTCCGATTTTGATAATTCTTTTGTTATTGGAAAGGGTTGGTCCCATATAAATTGGGGAAAAATATTCAAGCCTAAGGGTAGGAAAACAGAGGATAAATGATTGTTCATTCACTGATTGTAATGTATGACCTCACATAACTTTTCACAAAATAGTCCGATTTTAATAATTCTTCTTTTATTGGAATGGGTATACTCGTTTGGGGTGTAAGTGGTTCATCAACATCTTTGAACCAAAGCCAACTTCACCTGGACGCCACCCTGCTGACTGACAAACGAAGCTCTGGCGAAAAGAGAGGTAGGGAGCGTAATTGTAAGCTACCCGACTGGGGAATGTACCTCCACCTTACAGAATACCGCAGCCAAATAACAATTCCCTTGAGGGTTGTTGTGTTCCTGCGAGTGAGTGAGGTCACCAGAAATGAAGGAGATGCTGCGCTAGCAGCGGGGGCGGAGCGCGCGAGCGATATTTTATGTTGCGAGCGTTAATATGGCTACGGTAACCGCTTCACATCAGGCGGGCCGTATGCTTGTCTACCACCCGACGTACTATAAAAAAAAAATACTCCGAACTTGGTCCATATAAAATTAAGCATGTAGTACATTCTAGCCACAAAAAAATATAAAATAAAAACTTTTAACAAATAAATTAAACCGCCGAAAAGAATGAAAAGCCAAAAATAATAAACTAATAAATTATTATAAACATAATTGCAGGTGACTGATTTGCCTACAATTTACAATTATAAGAAAAACAAGATAATAAAATTAAAAATAAAATCTCTCATGTATCACAGTAATAATCACATTTTTTAATTTTGTATTTACGTCTTTTATAGACGTAAATAAAAATCACAACTCTGCTTACAATTAAATATATATTTATTGTAGATTTGCCTGCAATATGACGAAAGATATTAAATAAGTTTAATAATTTAACTACTTCACATCTAATATAAAAATCATAGTAATATTGTGACTGCTTTGTGTCATTAATTATCTATCTTTAATTTCGAGAGCTACTAACCAATAATTTTGTTTGCTAACAGTACTTTATGCAAAAATGGCGTAATATGAAGACTTGTGACAAATTCACAAAACCCTTACCTACCTATGACGAATTTACATATATTTTTTTATGCATGTGACGAATTTACTTCCAATGTATGGAGTGTACAAAAATGTGACGAATTTACTTTGTGACGAATGAACAACAACCCCTAAGAGGTAGGTCCCTTGGTTTTGGAATACCACTTCTCAAATTATGAAAAAAGTTCATTTAGAAATTATGAAATAGTACATACAGTAAAAATAATTACAGATTTCTTTGCTAACGCTCCTTCAGTTTACGCATATAAACGCGCCTGTCTGTACATGCCACTACTACAACTAAAGACAAACCCTCTTCGTGAGATAGAACATCTGTAACATACTATTCAAATATTAGCAGACTATACAAACAATAGCAGAACATTAAAATGTTGTATATTAAATTACAGAATGAAAGTTTTTAGTGGCAGACATTTAAAGAGAGAGGGGGAAGTGTTGTCAAGAGATTTTGTGCAGTGAATTTTTGGAACATCAATAACAAAAATTACATAAACATGACAATGTATATAATGAAATAAAAATATGAGGTCTCCATAGACAATGTGTTTATTTAAAATTTGTTCTATCTCTAACTACTACTAATTAATCTTTGTTCCTTTCTCTTGGTTTTATGTAGAGGAGCCATCACATTGATAGAGCTGGTGTATAGCCCAACTCATATAATTTTCAATGTACATACTTACCAACCATACTGCTCACAGCCCATTTCCGAATACATCTTAGGTGCAGCACATGGTAGCAATTACTACATGACCATACAGAATCAGTCTGCCGCACCCGCTCACAGCACACCAGGCACTCAAGCGTTCCCTTATCTAGCTGCTCACTCAGCCTTTCACGTTGCGTCATCTGTGTATTAGCTGGACAGACAGACAGAAATATTTGACATTAATATCAATAGACATTGATATTTGACGAGCGAGGTGGTTGAATGGTTAGCAATGGTCACTTTGACTCCGAGCTCGCGGGTTCGATCCTAGCATAAGACAATCATTAGTGTGCATGAACATTGTTTGTCTTGGTCTTGGTGTTTGCTATATGTATAACCAATATTATACTTAACTACATTTTTTTTATGTAAATAAATACATACAATACATAGAAAACACTGAGACCAAGACAAACACATGCACACAGATATTTATATTGTATGGAGATCAAACCTGCGACCCCAGAGACAAAGTGGACATGGTTAGCCATCAAGTCAACCAGGGGGTCGTCAATGACTTAACAAATGACTTAGAATATGTAAAAGATATGATAAATCTTGTAGAATAGTGTAGTAAAATATGTTGCTCCTCATCCATACAGCAAACATGACTTAATAATTAAAAATAACACAACAGTACCTTGACTTGTATTCTTGGAAACAACGGGACTTTCTGGATTATCTGGTTTAGCTTTTTTATCTTGCTTATCATCTCGATACTGTGAGTAGTTGCTAGCATACTGTTCATCGTCATTGACATTCCGATCTACAGGTCGCACCCGCTGGCTGCCTGCCCATTTCCTCCCTCTGCCCGTACCCTGCACTTCCTTTCCATTTCTCACGTCTTGATTTCCTTTTATTGTGCTATTGTAGAAAGTTCGTTCTGTGTCCTTATTTTTAACTTTAGAATTAGACTTTGCCTGATTCCGATCGTTACGGCTACTTGATTCTTGGTTATTTGCATCATAACGATTATTATGATCTTGATAACGATTATCTCGATTGTTACTATCACGATTACGATTTCTATTTTCTTGTCTGTAATCCCTTTGATTACTAGGCTCATTTCTGTGGTTAGTTTCATTTATCTCTGTTGTTTTTGGTCGTTCTCTCCAATTTGTGTCGGAAGAACTACTTTGTTTTTTAGTTTCTACAACACGCTCACTGTTGCTGTTATTGGAAGTATCTGGAATGTTTTGAACACTAGTGGAAGGTTTTACGGAGGAACTTTTTGGAACAAATTCTGTCGCAGTTGGGGTGAGATTCGATTTGAGTAACACTTCACTGTTATATGAATTTGGCTCTGGCTGTGGCGCCATTGCATCGTACTGTGCTTGGTTATAGTTTTCAGCACTGCTAGGTACATTTGTTCTGTAATATTGATCCAGTTGAGTATTATGAGAAGTAGACGGCATGCTTTGGTAATCATACTGATCATAATTTTGATACTGAACATTGATGAAGTTGCCACCAGAGGCTGGGGCACCTCCGTTACTCTGCATTTGTGTTATAAACTCATTAAAACTAACATATTGCTGGTTAGATGGATCATACTGCCTGTTCTGAAAGAAGCCCTGGTTCCCATATTGGCCGTTCATATCAGAGTTCCAATTATTGCCTCCTTGATACTGGTTGTTATAAGCGTAAGAATTGTTCCATTGAGACATTTTATCAACTATTGTGAAACTTAGTGGATGGAATTTTTCGTAGAATTGTTAAGTTTTGTTCCGGGTGGTGGTGGTGTCGAGGCCACCTCAGGCCGAAGCCTTAAGGCCTGAGAATTTGGATGTTAACTGACCTGTAATAAATATTTTTTGCTATCAGTTAAATCATTCCAAGTCCACGAATCAACCACCATACGATTTAACAGAAAATTAAGTCTTACCTCTTCTTAGCCGTGTTGTCCAGTAGGGTTTGGTAATAAATAATGAAAAAGGAACATAAAAGAAAGTAAAATAAGTTAACAAATTATAAAATTATAGTTTTTTGACGGTGTGACAAGACAATTCGGTTCGGAATTGGATTGAAGGGGAGGAGAAAGAAGGGTGGAGAGGAGGAGGAAGAAATCGACGCTGACGTTGACATAGACATGTCAGATTATTAATTTTAGTTGTTGGCAAGCAGCCCTTACTTGAATACACATTTTCGCCATTAAAATCACGAATACGGCTACGGACAGAAATTCTGAATAAAAATAAGTGGGATGATTACATATTGTTGATGACAATTAATTACCACTAACCACAGTACCTACTAATATTTTAATAACATGGGCAACCGAGCAAAACACAGGAGAATACGTTTCTCTAAATTGTAGAGAAACGACTTCTGTGTTTCGATTACCCTATTATCACAGTCTAAGTGATCAACATATATCGTATCACAGCGAATCAGCCGCTGATGCACTTTGGATACGTGTACACGACGACAACTCGATTGGATTTTTCACGTCCAGCATTTCTCTGTATACTCAATACTCATTCACAGAAAGACCATCAAATTCAATTGTAACGTACAATTACAGCTTATGGAATACTCGGAATACTCCTCACGTGAATGATCGTTAAATATACTGGAAAATAGAATAAATGAAAAATTAGAATCGAATAGACATCGTGTGAACGCAGTCAAAGACTAAGTAAGTACATGAAAACGCGAAAATTGAATCGAAGACTCAAAATAGTGACATCTATTGTTGAGCAGCTCACACATTTGCAGACGGCGATAAATTAAATATGAATTTATCGTTTTTTAGCGTTTTATTAAACTAGCTAACAACGAATTTTGCCAATTGCTATGTAGCTAGATCATTTAGCCTACTTACCTATTGTTTTAATCGGAATTGTCAAAGCCGTTTGCGAGATCGTCGTGGCATATATATACAAGAATTGCTTGTCTATAGCACAGTTTATATTATAGGTACGTAGTACTATTACTATTATACTGTGGTCTAAGATTGATTTTTAATTATGCTGGGTGTTATACATATAATATACTTATATGTCGATGTTGACGGTACAAAATCGGCATGCACGTCGTAAGGTTTCATTTGCAATGCTTTTATTTATTTAATTATTTTTATGTACGAATATCGTGTTTACGAGTATGTTATTGAACAGTCATGCAAAACTGTTGATGACGTGTCGTGATTGTGACTAATTATGGGCATCATAGAAATGTATCTGTCTACATTGATATACGAATATTAATTGATGATGACGGCTGATATTTTATGAACGGATAAGGAATTGTGTATATAAACATATTTTTGTCGATAACATTTACTATAATTATATTCGTCCATGTCAACGTAAACAAACCGATCAAATAGAGAAGAACTCTCATGTGGTGAATTTATAACACGCGTGTTACATATCCTCCTCCGCCTCCCCAACCCGTCTGGCCGGCGTGGGGAGTGTAGGCCAAATCCTCCTTCCGTCTAGGACGTACGAGAGAGGGTCGTGCTCCTGTAGTGGAGACTAAAATGACCTGATGATGATGATGTGTTACATATCAAAATTATGTGGCTTACTTGCTCACATTTTGAAGTGAGCAACCGGCTAATTTTGATATGTAACACGCGTCTGCTAAATTCACACTATGAATTTTTTTTCTCAATTTGGTCGGCTTGTACACGTTCGAATGTGATCAAAAAACTCGGACTAAGCACTCAGCTTGACGCTTTCACCTTTGAATTGTGCGTATGCCGTACGTAGTCAGAGTCACAATCGCACTATGATTGTCAAGCATGCTCCTAGCTGCCCCCTTACCACCAACTCTTATTGCGATGCAATAACTGAATAGAATGCTTATACATACCAATGAATACGCGACTCTATTTCAAATTCAACTCTTATTGCGATTCAATAACTGAATAGAATGCTTATACCAATGAATAAGCGACTCTATTTAAATTGAAATAGAGTCGCTTATTCATTGGTATGAATAAGCATTCTATTCAGTTATTGAATCGCACTAAGAGTTGGTGGTAAGGGGGCTGTTCTATCGATTTACATACTCAGGCAAAATCTAGATTGACGATTAGTGAAATCGCGGATACAAGACAGTGAATTACTGTAGCATTGATTGTTGTCAGAATGATCCTTCTGTAGAATAAATTCACTTGAATGAATTAAGCACATCTTTCGATACGATTTCAGTCCTGATGCGGAAGACTTACTGAATTCATCTGATTTTCCTACTTTTTGTAATATATCGTTATCTTGCTTTTATATAGGTCTTGGTATGTGTGTTTTGCATAGAAATAGTACCTAATAGTGTTTTTTGTGCATTTTAGTGAAATCATTAACTCAATTAAGTATTTCTTATTCGACTCAGTTCATCATCATCATCTCAGCCATTGAAAGTCCACTGCTGGACATAGGCCTCCCCTCTAGATCTCCAATAAGACCGGTTGGAAGCGGCTTGCATCCAGCGTGATCCTACGGTCTTATTCGACTCAGTTAGTCTTTAATAAATTAGTTCCTGTAATTTTAGCATTTGAATTTTTCGAGCACCTAACGGAGTAATAATATCTACATTACATAATCTATACATAATTTCAGTATTACCACAGTATAAGTAATAGTACTAACGGTATTACACAAGAATTAATAATAAAGTAAAAGTAACATGGCTGTCACAAAACTTGAATGAAAAAGTCAGTAAGTTTAGTAATACTTTACGTTTATACTATTTCGGAAGGCAGTATACAAAGCATACCCATGGGCGCCGGTAGTGGCACGGTAGTAGTGGGGTGCAAGGCGGTGCACTTGCGCCCCCTTGTCGTAAGCAAAAATCCGCATTATAGATCTATCGACCACAAAGGTATTACATACTTATATTCAATTTCTAATGTCCAAGCGCATCTAATTTGACAATAACATAATTGATATGAAAATGTATGATTATAAATATTATCTTATTAGTTCGTAGATGCAGATGCACCCCCATAAGCATACGCCCCACTGGGTGTATCCGGTGACTGTAGCTTATACACGCTTGCAACATAAAGCATCGACCGCGAGCTGCCACGCTCGCTGCTTACGCAGCAACTCTTTCATTACAGCTATCTCACACACTCGCAAAAAATATTGCGTCTACCGTGCGAAAAACAAGGTAGAGACAATTATAATTAAAAATAATTATTTTTACTACCTGCTGTTTCGCACATCCATGGTATGATTAAAAAAACAAATACACAATCATGGTGCCGCTCCGCGCATCGCTCGTATTGTCCCACGAAAACGGTATCATCGGCTACACAAAGCAGCAATTTTAGCTGAGTTCGTAGTAACCTTGGCATAATTATAATTTTACAATGAAGTGAGTCCGAAAGTGTTGAGCAGCTGTTTAGTCTCTTTTGAAGGGTGGAGGTGTTGGCATGGGCTGTATGGCGAGCTCACAAAGAGTATCCGCGGCTCATGCTGTGAGTATTTGTTTATTTTATTGAACACTTCATCATCATAATCAGGTCCATTTTAGTTTCCATTCCACTATAGGAGCACGATCCTCTCTCGTCCGTCCTAGACGTAAGGAGGACTTGGCCTACACTCCCCACAATGGCCAAACGGGTTGGGGAGACCTGATCGATATTTGATAATGTATTTCCCTTAGTATGTAGGTAGGTACTTATAAACTTATATACAGGATGGAAACCCTAAGTAATTTCACTCGACGACAGAAGATCGGATAGGTTCATTTTCTAAACTACTAGCTGCCCGCCTCTGCTTCGCACGGGTAGAAAGTGGTATTTTATTTCCCTCATAATTTTTTAATCTTTTCTCTCCAAAAACATAAAATTTTAGTATATTAAATTTAGTAATATTTTCTCTCTCTTTTTTGAGATAACGAAAAGGAGAGATCATTTCCTTTTGAACTTCACTTTATTTCGTCTCCGTCCAAATGGCGTGGTGTCCTAATTTCATATTTCTCGTAAAGCCTGCAATGCTTGTGGACCAATAACATATATAAGGTCCTAACCTTTTAATTGACAATACTATATGGTTGGCATCTATAGCTTGTATACATCGTATTGTGAATGAAATTTTGCATAAATAAAAATGTTTTTAAAATGATATTATTTTTCTGTATACCAAGAAAAAATATTCTAACTTGCTCCATTACGCATTTACCATCACGCGTAAGAATGAAATTGTAATAATGACTAGTTAGGTACGACGATACGTATACGACCAAGTACTGCCACATATGACAGCTACGGTGACGCGTGCGATCGTTGAACTCTGTTTTTCCCTCTCTTTTTAACTTTTTTATACCACGTCGCGTGGCAGACAAGTATACAGTCCGCCTGATGTGAAGTAGTTATCTTAGAGTGGGTCCAGTGCTGCAGCACCGGTGACACGTCGACCCTCATGGATCTTTTGTGTTCTCCCTAATCCTTTACTCACTCTCCCCTGCTTGTCTGGAGACATGTTCCATGTGAAGTAGTTACCGTAGTCGTATTAACGGTCGCGACGGTAACAACGCTCGCGCGCCCCCGCCAACCCCGCTACCAACGCAGCAACTCCTTTCATTTTTGTGACCTCACTCACTCGCTGGAACACAAGACCCTCAATGGAATTGTAAATTAGCTGCGATGTTCTGTGATGTAGAGGTATTCCCCACTCAGGCAACTTACAAATACGTTTTACCCTACCTCTCTTTCGCCAGAGTCTCTTTCGCTAGTCGGCAGGATGCACCACGTGCAGGCTTTGGATCTAAAGATCGCGGTAAGCCAAACATACCCCTTTACTTTTTTATAGGGCCGCAAGACTCATTGTTGCAAAAGATTCAAAAGAAACTTTCAATAACATTAAAATCATAATAACAACTTTGTCAAAAAATTAGTTAGGTACCTAAAATTTCATCTAAACTCAATCGCGCCGTATTTAAATAAAAGAAGTCATCGCCCATATACGAGTTGACGGCATAGGTATGTAGCTAGCTTTCTAACTTCCGTACATACCCCAATAAGTAAAGTAGAGGGCCAGCCGTAACGGCCGATAAATAAATAAATAATAAATAAATAAATATTGTCAGACAAATAACACAGCGCCATCTAGCCCCAAAGTAAGCGAAGCTTGTGTTATGGGTACTAGACAACTGATAAACATACGTAAATACATTTTTTTTTGTAAATACATACTTATGATACATAGAAAACACCCTGACTAAGACAAACAGACATGTTCATGCACACAAATGTTTGTCCTATGTGGGAATCGAACCCACGAGCGTTGGTGTCGAAGCCGCGTTATTGACCACTACGCCACCGAGCTCGTCAAATCTGTTGATTTCTCGGAAGTCGATGTCTGTTGATTTCTCGGAAGCACAAGGTCATCGCCCTCACAGCTGTCTTTCATAAGCGAACGGCCATTAGTATCATTATTATCACTGCACTACCAATTACCTACTAGGGTTAAAGCTGATCTTTAGTGCACGTGGTGCAGCCAGCTGATAAACAGACGCGGTTTTGGCAAGATGTAGGGTATATCGAGACCAACGGTACAGTATTTATTTTTTCTTTCGATCTAATGAGGTCTCAATTCAATAGCGTAGATTGAAATGTCGAGAACTCGCAATCGCAGCTGATATGTAGATACGTCAGAGGTACTTGCCATCGGATGCTGACTAAAAAAGTCCAATATTTCCTCCTCAAGACAGCAGGATATCGAGTCCTACCAGCGTCCACCGCAGGTTGGTCGAACCGTCCATGTTCTCGGAAGGGTAAACAGCTGTGAGAATCGTGTTCCTGCTGACACGTGTTCCGAGCCTTCGCTCTAGTAGATTCTACGCTTGCAGAACAATCTCCCCACTATCACGGTACGCAATTACCATTGCCAGGTATTCCTGGTTGGTGTAACGTCGGTTTGGCATGGCAAATTTGAACAAATCACACTAAAACTAAAACGTACGAGCAAGAGCACTACGTTGTCGGGCGGTAGCGGCGCCGGCCGGTAATGCAGAAAACACGCGTGCGCTCACAAACTCAGTTTAGCGGCGACTGATTGTCTTTCGCCGTTCGCGCAGCGCGCAAGTATGAATGGTAGGTAGACTGCACATGCGCACTTGATACTACCAACATTTGCACTGGTATGAACTCGTGAACAAGGACGGTTTTATGTAAAGATAAAAAAGAACATTTTAAACATGTTTTAATGATAAATAAATTTTGTTATACAAACACTTTTCTTCACTAAAGCGTTCAGTATATGGTATTTATTTGATTAAAATGATAATTTATTTTTTCTTAAAATAAAAAAATAATAATTGCTAGCCGTGAAATTCCATTAGTAATGTGATGTATTTAAGCAATACGCATCCTCAATTCAGTATTGTCAACTAATAAGTTAGGACCTTATATAAAAAATTAATTGTTGTTCGTTTGTATTCTAAAACTCGAGAACGACTTGGCTTCGATTTGGCTAATTTTGGTTTAAATAAATTTAAATATATGTGGAACTTCAGGGAAGCTTTGTAAGTGTTCCTACATGTTTTAAATGTAGGTGATACGAAGTTCACGTGGTCATATAGTATTAAATAAACGTCCCTAGCGGTTAGGGTTATGTTTAGAGTACTCTGATAGAGTGATACTGCACTGCACAGGTGTCATGGAAAGACAGGTCAGTAAAAGGCGAGACCGTGGTGGCGGCACTGGTGAGACTCGACCGTGAAATAGTCAAATGTGAGAAGACGCAGCCTGTGGCGAGGCTCGCTGTGGTCACCGCTGAGATGGAGAGCATACAAAAGGTAAGGGAGAAAAATGGTTTAGAAAGTGTGTGTAAACCAAGAAATGACAACGCCTTGGGCACACGAATATCTTATGATGATTTATCATCCGATATTTGAGTACCGTTGAAGTTTAAGTCTCAAATTGTAATTGTTTTTTATAACACTAATATGGAAAACAAGCATATGGTGCGCCTAATGGATAACAGTTACCGCAGTCTATGGAAGCATAGAATAGTAGGAGCATCACAGGCGGCGCATTGATGACTAACGAAAACCTCGAAAAACCTCTTCATGCATTTTTTAAGAGCTCCATGCTGTTGTCTCCTGTCCGCCTTTGTACAAATTTGTACAGTTTATTTCTACTGCGTTCTGCAACTTTTGTACAATAAAGATACTTATAACAACAACAACCTTCCAATGACCCGAGCACCGCTTTGTCTCTCTGATACTTTCCTATAATAAACCATCCATCTTATCAACATATCTTTTCTACGAAAAGTGTTGATGTTTCACATCTGCTACGCGTCCATGGATGGCATAATTTTTTAGGGTTCCGAACCTCAAAAGGAAAAACGGAACCCTTATAAGATCACTTTGTTGTCCGTCTGTCTGTCTGTCTGTCTGTCTGTCTGTCTGTCTGTCTGTCTGTCTGTCTGTCTGTCTGTCTGTCTGTCTGTCTGTCAAACATTTCTATGTCGAGAATGCGTGGAGGTATCAAGCTGAAATTTGAACTGTATACTCAGGTCTACGGTCCCATGAAGTTAAAAAAAAATCAAACTGCTAAGTTTACGTAAAAAAAAGTTACGGCCGTTTATTCAGCAAAAAACGCATATTTCGACACACTCAAAGGAATCAAAACCTATAGGGTACTTCCCGTTGACCTAGAACTATGAAATTTGGCAAGTAACATCGTTATAGACTACAAGTACAGGAATAAATCTCAAAACTATACATTTGTAAATAGATCTAAAAAAATAGGGGGTCTATATTTTTTATAGGGTGTCGAAATTTCAAATTGAAACTACTAGTTCAAATGGGGTATCATATGAAAGGGCTTGATGTACACATTGCAAAATATATTTTATTTATTTTTTTCGACGCATTATTTCTTATTTATAATGAAAAATATCAAATTTAATAATGATACTACGTACCTACGGAACCCTCGGTGGGCGAGTCCGACTCGCACTTGTCCGGTTTTTTTATACTATGTCGGGTGGAAAACAAGCATACGGCCCGTCTGATCCGCAATTTGAATTACTAACGCCTTTAACGCCATGTATTAGCTAGTTATGTTAGCTGCTCGACACTAGATGACGCTACTTGTCACATGACTCAATGGCACACAAAAATGCCGACTGAAGCTCGGTCTACCACGTATTAATTTCCTAATTATAATTTCCAGGAGATCAACACATTTGAAGAGAATACTCGTACTATGCCAATTATCACACAAGAATCATACGCCAAAACAATACATCAGGTGCAGTACCCTCCAAATATTACCTATTCCATTACAAGTGAATCACCGTTGTGTTGTCGAGGGAATATAATGTTGTAGCGTATTGTCTGACGAGGCACTGCAAAGCACACCTACGCCATAGAAATATAATTATTATCCGGGGTCGTTGCTATATTTTATCGTACCATACGATGACTCATCAGAAAAACGCCTCTACTTCCACCCCTATAAGCAGTTGGATCATTTTCCGTTTCAATACCATTTTATTTTTATTTTTATGTCCATGTTGCGTGTTTTATATTTTATTATTATTAACGTTATATATTTGATACACCAATAAGGTAATGTAAGGCAAATAAAATGGCCCATCTGATAGAAAGCAGTTAATCAAAATTTGTAGACGCTAGGAACAAGAGGGGAATTGCGCCGCGCGTGGCCGAATCTAAGTAAACACTTTTTCAGGTCCTTTTTTTAAAAAAAAACACATGCAGTAATTTCTTGAGGAAACCTCGAAAGGCTGTCTATTCCACAATTTGATGGTATGCGGGAGGATATCCTCTCAGGAATTGCACAGTTCGAGACAATTTCGATTCGAATTTGTGAGAAAGAATTCCTTACCAATAGCGTTATAGCGAGCAGTGCCAGTGCGATTGTACACGGAGATCATGGATATCATGTCGAATAATTCCTCGGAACTGTATCAACCCATATTCATACCACTGCTCGGCTACGAATTTCCTCTCAATTGAAGGGGTTTAGAGCGTACTCTACCATGCCGTTCAACTGGGGGTTGGCGGACGCCATTATTAGAATCCCCATTAAACAAACGGAATTCGGAACTTATACAATCGGTACATAAAGAGATGCGTTTTATTGCATTTTGTTGTTGTGTGACTTCGTTACATAAATAAACATTACTTATCTCTCTCTTTCCAGTTGTTCGTCAGTTTGGACATATATAGACGTCCATTGCTGGCTTCTGAAAATGAAGATTTCATTGCAAATGTCAATCGTAAGGTAAGCCATACTAATGCTGCGTTAGCTTTCGTGGAGGCTGTTGTCCGCAGATCGTATCGCAGTCTCTCACGGGTATTTCGAAAAAAAAGTATACCTAAACATTAGGTATGGTCATTCCTTGAGGTGGCCAGACGAATATGCTAAAAGTCCCCGAGGGTGGCAGACGAGTCTGCGGTGGGGATCGGTGAAAGGTATTTTTTTTCCTTTATCTCGAAAACTATAAAAATATCTCATTAGTCATAATAATTATCTTTATATATATATTTTTAGATGACGTTTTTAAAGTCGTCAACGTCGTCAAAAGTATTTTCGAAGAGCAACTATAATTAGTAATGTGTTTTTTAAATTACTGCGACAAATGTGATAAACAGGAAATGCGGCGTCTGGAACTATTTTGGCTGAAGACGCGGCACAATGAGCTGCAGAACGAGCGCCGAGTGCTGCACGCACAAATACTACGCATACGCTCGCTATACGCACAATTGCAACATCTGCTTGGTAAATATATATAAGTACATACATGTACAAATAAAATTGAAGAGTCTGTTTGTTCGGGGTAATCCTTGAATTGATTCTCCCGGTATTACACTTGGCATTTACATTTGGCAGCGCGTGAGCCTCCAATATTGCATGTGTCCAATAGGCTGCAGAAATTTAGCCCGAGATAAATTCCATTATCTTACAAATACAATCGATCATTATCATAATTTTCACTATCACCGTCAATGAACCCTCTTCCTCAGTAGTCCTCAAGAACTGCTTCATCAGGCAGCTCGTACGATTGTTTGCCAATTTAATTATATCAATATTTTACTGTGTGCTTGCGGACAGGGTAGACTGTCCAATGGTGAGACATTGGATCGGAATTCACGTGAGAAATGCGTGAACTTCGATCCAGTGTACTACCAGTACTACTAACATAGGTTAAGCATTACTAACAACTATGGAAGGTTAAGCATTACTAACAACTATGGATTGTACAATTGTCCGAAATAAACATTTATTTATTTATTATTATTATTTTTTACTTATTTAGTTTCTTATGTTATTTAAAATCGAAGAACATTTGGGAGCGGGACGGGGTTTTTTTTTTATAATCGCGGTAAACAAAATAAGTAGAAGATCTATTTTGTTTACCGCGAGTGTAAAGAAAAAATCCGGTTTCTTTTATTTTTTCATACATCATCATCATTATCAGCCAGTATCTACCCACTGCTGGATACCTATATCGCATATGGTGAAAATCATTGACGAAGGCCCTCTAAGAGGCCTTCGTCAATGATTTTCACCATATGTGATTCTCCGCTTTCCGCATCCACCCGCCTCGCTTTCCGTCGGTTCATCTAGTGAGAGGGTGTTACACTCTTCTTCGCCCCATACGCGGCCTCCACTATAGGACCCTCCTCCCCATCTGCCATCACTGACATGGCAGATGTGACCGGACCGCTGCCACTTTTTGCTAACTCTTGAGAGCTATGTCAAAAACCTTATTTCTCCGTCGAATTTCTTCGTTCCGGATTCAATCCCTTAAAGAAATTCCAATCATAGCTCTCTCTATGGCTCACTGTTCGACCCTTAGCTTGTGAACTAGCCCGACGGTCACCGTCCAAGTCTCTGCGCCGTAGGTCATAGCAGGGAGGACGCACTGATTGAAGACTTTCGTTTTCAAGCATTGGGGTATATAGGGGTGAGGACGAGCCGAAGCCTCTGTTTGTTGAAATTACCCCGACCCAGCTATATGGCATGTATGACATAGTTGTAGTCTTTAACTGCTTCAATAGTTGCATTTTCTACAATAACCGGGCTAGGGATGACAAAGTCGTTGTGCATAACTTGCGTTTTGTCAAAATTCATCCCCAGCGGCAGCGCCACGGATCGAGAAGCAGCAATAAGATCGTTTAGCATCCGAAGGAACACAACAACCCTCAAGGGAACTGTTATTAAGCAGCAGCATTCTGTGAGATGGAGGTACTTGCCCAGTCGGGCCGCTTACAAAATACACTATGCCCTACCTCTCTTTGAAGTTTATTTTACTCTTATATTCCTTTCTTTGTGCTTAGCTAGTAAGTAGTAATGCATAATGTGTTTATCTAATATAAGATGTACACTATAGTATTATGTCATCATCATCATCTTCAACTTAAAAGAAAGGCGTTCAACTACAGCAAATTTCAATGTTATTGGCCGATCTAGTAGCTAGGTTTACGATAGTGTCGCCTGGTTGTAGAAGGTATTTGGGGGGAGAGCACGCCGCCCGGCTCGTCGGTTGAAGACAAGGTATCCCGGGCGCGAGGACTACGGGATGCTCTAGCGTCGGTGAGCGCCCGTTTGAGAGCCGCTGCAGAGTACGCACATGCCGCTGTCCGTTTGCTGGATGATGCCCTGCCCGCATGGAAGCTTACCTCAGTTGGCAAGTTAGTTACTTATTTAATTCTGACTAAGGAATATAAACATTTTTGTTTACTTATTTCCTCCAAATGAACTCAAACATGGTACAATAAAACAAAGTGTTCTCCACCCATATATTGTCAATATCATGTCACGATTTTGGTTGTAAAAGTCTGTATTTTCCATACAAAACGTAATCAGGAAAATAAAAACCTTAATCAAGAAAAAAATAAAAAACATATAGGTACATATATTTTTCTTTTAATATATTTTTTTGTCGATAATTTTTTATCTTTTTTTCACCCCTTTTCAGGGTCTCAAGTCTACTTTATCCCAAGACACTGTATTTTCGTCCCATACAGTTCCCACGCACTTGGCTAGATTTTTTTCTTTTTTTTTTATACTACGTCGGCTGGCAGACAAGCATACAGCTCGCCCGATGTAAAGCGGTTACCTTAGCCATATATTATTGATAGTTCTTTTGTGGCATTTAGATTGTAAAAAATGTACTGGCTATCTGCAGTCACTACCAGAGGCAGGAGCGCCAGCTTTTAGAAAACCTTATGGGTGCTCATGCTCATTTGATGACTCGAAAAAGTGGCGAAGTGTGAGATGAGAAATGCACACTGATCGACCGACAAATAAATAAATGTAATACTTACATACTGCGTACTTAATTACTAATTATGTTTGATAAAAATATGAAATGAAACCATTATATAAAAATGAAACTAGTTTTTATTATCAAGAAATATTATAATATTTAAAGGCGCTAACAGACGATTACTGATCTGTTTGTTGATGTCTATTCTCAGGGGTGCTCGGCACCCACTGCTTATTTTTCATGGGTGCTCGAGCCCCCGAGCACCCACGGAGTCGGCGCCCCTGACCAGAGGAGTACTAGAGTATTGAATGTCATTGGTTAGAGTTCATTATTTCAGTCAGGTCCGTCACAATAGACATATTGTCTCACATCCACATACATCCTAGCAATCAATATTGCTGCAGCATCACGTCGATACTTGGGACTCTGAGCCTTCTTTTTGCTCTGGGTTTTTGAGAATATGTACCTAGTATCTACAGTAGAACTTGATTAAATTAAATTGGAGTATAAGTGGTTCATCAACATTTTTGAACCAAAGTCAATTTCACCTGCACGCGGTGCAGCCTGCTGATTGCCAAAAGAAGCTCTGGCAAAAAGAGAGGTAGGGAGCGTAATTGTAAGCTACCCGACTTGGGAATGTACCTCCACCTCACAGAATACCGCAGCCAAATAACAATCCCCTTGAGCGTTGTTGGGTTCCTGCGAGTGAGTTAGGTCACAAGAAAGGAAGGAGATGTTGCGTTGGCAGCGGGGGTGGCAGCGCGCGAGCGATATTTTATGTTGCGAGCATTAATCTGGCTACGGTAACCGCTTCACATCAGGCGGGCCGTATGTTTGTCTGCCAACCCTCGTAGTATTAAAAAAAAAGGACACGTTCTAGCGTATTAGAGTGCTCTGAAAGCTTCCCAATGTCACAAGATGCTGTGATGTGTGATGCAGAAAATTATTTCCCAGGAGTGGTTGGGAGCGAACTTCTGCTTGCGCTGATGCGTGCCGGCTGCTCGTGCAAGCGCGCTGCCTCGAGCGAGGCGCCCGGAGAGTGCTGGCAGCGCCGGCAGCACCCCGAGCCGCTAGAACCATGCGCCTAGCACTCGACTATGCATTTACTGATGCCATGCACGACCACAAGTAAATATCTAGCAGAATCACAAGTAAAATGAGTTTTGGGACATATAAGAAATATAATTCTTATTTCTTTAACTACGAGTATAAACATGATGTAGAATTTCAGACACAGTGCTTCAGGCATTCTAAATTCGGAACCTTCTTTTAACATGTTTAAATGAAAGTTGGTAATAAATAACAAATAGATCTGTCCATATACCTATACTTGAGGTAGAGGCTGATTCTGTCTGGTTAATTCTGCCTTGTGTGTTCCGCCAGTTTCGTACGCATACGCGCATGTCGCGGTATACTGTGCGGGTTTTCAAAATTTATATTTTATCGGATGCCTACGTCATAATAGCTCCCTGTATCCCAAATTTCTGCCAACTCGTCTACTGTTAGTAAGTCAGCACCTATTTCTTTTATATAGGTACATTTATTCACATTGTTTTTTCAGATACGGAAGAGCGACAGAAATATTTATGCAGTTTAAGGATGCTCTTGTACAACTCATCGATTCTATTCACAAGGTAACCTTAAACTTTTATCGTTTGATAAAATAAATTATTGAATGCTCTGTATGCGGCATCGTATCCACTACTTACCCGCGGTACAGTGAACCGTTTGTAGATCGCAATGTTGTCAGTGTAATATGGTCCTGCGTAGCCACGAGACGTACATTTGTACGCAAAGATATTTTAGCACTTCCTTAAATACTTCTTTGGTTGTTTTATTATTTATTCTGTTGTACTACGCGTACGGGAAGTGACGATCTACAAACGGTTGATTGTTACTTCCCGTTTCCCTTAAGAAAAGCTTTTCAGCGGTATTCCTAGTTACAAAGTATTGATCAATCTCCTTAACTTAGTGGTCGGCCGGGACTTAGTATAGGACGGGGATGTAGCTCGCAATGGGTTGAACTAAGTGTTCTGTGGTTGAAATACGTAGAACCGATACCAATCGTCTGAAAGAGGAAGTATGGAGCAAGGCACAGATAGCGTACTGAATTGTGGTTTATCGAGATGTTTTAATCATGTTTGATAAAAATCTGTTGACTACTGTAGGAACAGGATTTTTATTAGAAGGCGAGAGAGCTATCCATCTTCACGTATGTTGACGAATTTTAAACGAAGTGAATGAACTTTCAGCACATTAAAATTTATAAAAGGCTTTCGTCACACTTGGTCTGTGACATGTAGCTTGTAATGATCTACGCCAGGTATCACAGTATGCAGTATCTATCTATACTTCTTCTATGGTCTGGGGCCCTACCGCCGAAGCTGAAGCCGATTAAAAATCAAACCTTAGTTTAGATTGGCGGTAGTAGTGTTTAGTTTAGCTGGTAGAAACCATAGAGCTCTACCGACTAAGCTGAAGATGATTGTCATTAATTTACACCTAAGATCTATTTTCGTGATAAATAAATCCGATGGTAATCGGCTTCAGTTTCAGCGATAGGGCCCCTGATCTGTGCAATCTGAAGAAATTCTTTAACCATAATGTTAATTATATTTGTTTAAGTATTAAATTACACACAGTAAATAAGTAAGTAAGTTTCTTGCCTCATAGGATGTTAAAACCATAAAGATAATATTAACTTTATGGTTTACCTCTCTACTGACTCAAAGTTGACAGATTTTGACACATTGCAATTATTATGAAATATTTTTATTTACAATCGAAACAGGAAATAGTACCAGTGGCTCAAGAATGTTTAGAACTATTAAAAATCTTGTAAAATGTCCTCAGATTTTAAAACATTTACAAAAGCGGACACAAAGCACGGAAGTTGAAATAATCATAAACGGTGCTGCGGTAACAGTCCCCAATTACTTCACTGTGTTACAGGCATTACGGCAGGTGGGCGTCACCGTTCCCAACTTCTGTTACCACGATAGATTATCTATTGCAGGCAACTGCCGAATGTGCATTGTCGAAATCGTGGGAAAGTCCCGATTTCAAGTTGCCTGCGCTACGCTTGTAGAGAAAGGAATGATAATAATTGCAAACTCTGCCCAAACTCTCAAGGCACAAGAAAGCGTATTGGAATTCCTTTTAGTGAACCATCCCTTGGATTGTCCCATTTGTGATCAAGGTGGTGAATGTGACCTTCAAGATTTATCTATGAGATTTGGAAGTGATCGGTCTCGTTTCACAGATATACATTTTTCTGGTAAAAGAGCTGTAGAAGACAAAAATCTGGGGCCTCTTATCCGAACAGAGATGACTCGGTGTATACATTGTACCAGATGTGTAAGATTTGCATCTCAAGTTTGTGGACTAGATGTTTTAGGCACGACAGGTCGCGGCGTTGAAATGCTTGTGGGGACATACGTAGATAAAATGTTTCTATCAGAGTTGTCTGGGAACATTATTGATTTATGTCCTGTAGGATCTTTAACTTCCATTCCATACATGTTCAAAGCGCGTCCTTGGGAAGTTAAAAGAACAGATTCTATCGATGTCACAGATGCAACGGGAACAAATATTGTACTGAACTGTAAATCAAATAGATTGCTAAGAGTTTTGCCCAGAGAAAATGATGAAATAAATGAGGAATGGCTATCCGATAAAGGGCGATGGGCAATAGATTCGCTAAATATGCAAAGATTAGTAACTCCTATGTATAAAGATCGAGGTTGTTTATGTCCAATAGATTGGGATTGTGCATTGAAAATGGCAGGGACTGTAATCAAACAAGTAAGCCCCCACAACGTAGTGGCGATAGCAGGTCCTCACACTAATGTTGAGACCCTCGTAACTGCTAAAGATTTCTTAAATATGCTCGGCTCAGAACACACTTACGTCGAGCGCGATCTTTCCTACGGTTTATCGGGAATTGATCTCAGAGCAGGATATTCTTTGAATGTTAATATGAAAGACGTGCCCAAAGCAGATAAAATATTACTTGTTGGTACAAATCCTCGTTTTGAAGCTCCAATTTTGAACGCAAAGATTCGTCAAGCATATTGTAGTAATGAATGTGATATTTACGTCGTGGGTCCTAAATGCGACTATAACTATCATGTAAATTACGTAGGACACGACATCAAGTCGTTGTCAAATGTTAGTGGAGTTTTGGCCGGAGCTAAGAACCCACTTATATTTGTAGGTATATCTCAACTGGAATCCGAAAATGCTTCTAAAATCATGGAGATATTGACTAAAGTAGCATCTCAACAGAAAGTGGCTAGGGATTGGGTTGTGCTGAATATAATAACAAGAGAAGCTAGCTTTGCTGGTGCTCTCGAAGGTGGTTGGAAACCAGGTGCCCTCGCGGCTTTGCAGAAATACAATCCTGCAGTTGTAATAAGTTTGGGGTCAGACGAAATATTTTACGATTGGCAGCCTCCACCCAATTGCTATATCATTTATATTGGTTTTCAAGGTGATCGTGGCGCAGAGTGCGCTTCGATTGTTTTGCCTGGAAGTGCATATACAGAGGCTGGTGGAATATATTTAAATATGGAAGGTCGATCTCAATATGCTTATCCTGCTGTCACACCTCCTGGAAACTCTCGCGTCGATTGGAAAATCATTAGAGCACTGGCTGAATATTGCGGAATGTACTTGTGCTATTCCGATCAATATTCCCTGTGTTGTCGAATGGGACAAGTAAGCCCCAATTTTGTAAATATGGGCAGTTATCAACCGAAATTATTTACTAAATTAATTGGTGATTTAGTGCATAAAAATCCTAAGAGTGGTTCGACTGGAGGTGTTTTGGATGTAGACATGAAAACGTTAAAGGATTATTACTGTTCCGATGTGTTTACTTATAATTCTCCTACTATGGTGAAGGCACAGAAGGCGGCTTGTGAGCTGTCTTTTTCTGATTATTCTGCGATTTAAATGTCATTATATTTTTTATGTTAATTTATTAAAATAGTTTGAGATATTAATTGTAAGTTTTATTTCGGATTTATACGAGTACTGCAAAGAGAGAACTATGTAGAAAAATAACATCGATCGAGAACAAAACATGTTTAAGAATTATTTATACTTACTTCCTGTATCCGTGGCTTCACTTGTAGGGTTGTTTGACCTTTTTTTTGACAAATTACACAATCTGTCTCGCTTCAAACTAAGCACAGTTTGTACTATGGGTGCTAGATAACTGATATTATACATGTTTTTTTTGTAAATATATACGTTTTGGCATCAACCCATAATCGTTCCACTCTTGGGATACGGGTCTCCCCTCAATCGAAGGGGTTTAGAGCATACTAAAAGCCAATGACTTTGCTTACGCCTGTCATCTAATGACAACAGCCGGGACCGATAGCTTAACGTGCCCTCCGAAGCACCAAGGAATTCGAGATAAATAAACCCATCCATGGACAGGCTACGGTCGCCACACCATCATCATTTTCAGGAGACGCACACTGCTCCACATAAACGGTACGGGTTTGTTGCAGTTTATAGATCGCAAAAGTGATGGATATTGACTTTGCGATTTATTAGATAGTTGATCTGTTTTATCTGGTAATAATCAAATTATCTATTTGAAGTATATTACTTTGCATCAGGTGCTGCTCAACAACTTAGAGAACCTGTCTGCTGCCGAAGCTGAGGTCGTGAAGTACACCGGAGAACTGCGGTCCGCCAGAGTCAACGGGATAGTGCAAAAAGGTCTGGCCGATTTAAAGTATGTGCCCAGGGCACTCACTAGTCTGAAGACTCAGTTCAAGTGAACATTTTTGTACTTTAATAAAAAATAAAGTATTGACAAATATCAGTAACAATGATGATGAAAATATTGTCGTCATAAATGTACGTAAGTATATAAATATGCTCGAAAGTAATTGTTGTGAAATAAAAATACATTTGTATAAAAACACAATCAAATTTATTAAATATCAAATATTGTATTGTCTAACACGATTCCTTAACTATCATGTTTCACATCAATATGTTGTAATGGCATATAATATAATACGGTTACAAAGACGCCATAAGGATAAAGTATAGATGATTAAAGTTAACAGATCAAGAAACAGTTGTATCAGTATCCCTACCGGGAAAGCACTATCAGTATGGTCTAGTGACAAACTTGATATTTTGCCTTATAAAGATAACATAAGGTTTGAAGAGATCTAGTTAATACAACCTAGATGATGAATTGGACGACTTAGATAATGCTTTCTCGGTAGAGGACTTGAAGAAAATTGTAAGCAAACTGTTTAATATTGTCAAGAAGGAACGATAAGTTTAACAAGTATACCCGTAACTAAATAAATAGTACGTAATTGTTATCGAATAGAAAATAAGACTATATAAATATTTTATAAACAAATGCCAGATATCTTAATTATAAACGAAACTGTTAATGATTATGACGATGATGGAGGTAAAGATGAGATTCTAGAAGCACGAAGTAGTAGGGAAACGGAAAAATGAAATTTATGAGGAAAGATCATGAGACGGAGAACACACTCACATTATAAATAGATACATGTCACAATACATGGGCTTAAATGCAAAATCTACAAAAAAGTGTTATACACGATTATTATCTCAAAACGGTATGATCAGTTATAATTATCTTATTCTATTCATAAAGTAGGTAGTTTTCTTGTGCGCCAAAGCTCTACTTGGATGATATTTTAAGCATTGAACTAGAGCAACTTCTGCATTCAATATTCAATGATAAAATAGATCAAATAGAAGAATTTGTTGCAGAAATTGCTGTAGTGGTTCTATGACAAAATCTTTAATTTAACACTGATATGTGGCATGATGTGTCACGTCTTACTTGGTCGCGAGAGCTCACTGCTCTATACAAGTCTCAGCTGGCAGTTCTTTCCTATTCGTCCAAATATCAAACGTTTATATAAAACCTCGCCATTATCGCAATACTGAATTGAATTATTAACTTAAAATTACTGCCACTTATTCAATATTGTTTGTGCGAATACAGTGAAATAAAATATTTATCAAAATAGTAGTTATCCATTAAATTCTGAAAATATAATTCTGTTAATTGCTGAAAATATTTAAAAGTTTATTTAAGTAGTACGGAATGTATTAAAATAAACACAATATATGTTTACAGTTTTAAATACAATAAAGGATACTGTTTTGAAGGTTACATCTCACATTGCAGCCATTAAGCTCCAACTGTCTAACAAAATGGACGGCTATGTGTTAGCTCACATCGCCTCAGAAGCCGTCAACGGCGACGGGACTAGTCATTACTGGAACACCTAGGGGCTCTACACCCTAACATTACAAACACGACCTCCGACCTACAACGAGGTGCTACGTTTTCATGAGTAAATATTGTCAATCCGAAGCCCACCGCGCATCGGCCTCTCGTCTAGCATGGAAAATGTATAAAAACCGTCTATATTAGCGTAATTATATACGTCGTAAAAACATGGAAGCACTCCTGCGGACAGACTGTTTGCTGGCTAATTTGTTATATCCACTAACTTACTGATAACTGTCGATATTACTGCGGATACAATGTCGGTAAATTGGAAATTTAATAGTCAATAGGATTTAAGAATTTAGATTAGTAAGCAACCGATAATTATAAACAAATTTCTCAATAAGTTAATGTCTAAAATATGTTTTCAACTACATCTTGTCACCGAAAGTTTTTGGTATTAATGAATAACTCAATAAATACTGTACATTTTTGGGTTCTAATTTAAAAATAAAGATCGAAGAGTATTCTTAAATAGACAACGAAACCTGGAACAATATTGTCCATTAAGAGTACCGGAGTCCGAACGCGACACCAGGACGGTCCGGACGAAGAAACAGTCACAGAAGGTCCATTCCACGATCTAAACTTTGGCGATGCTCTTCAATTTTCTGCTTCTGAGACACCTGGAAAATTTGAAGTTATAAGGTCAATTGTACAAGTACTATTACTTATACTGTGATTGTACATTAAAATTTGATATTTTCTGTGTAGGTAACCAAATTGCATGTTAGTAATTTATTGTGGGAAAATTATATGAGTAGTCAAAATGTTGATTAGTTACCTGATAAATCCGCGGTACAGCATGAAAGCCCCATAGAAGCTGAGTACGATCGTCGCAGTCCATACCACTGCCAATACCGAGCTGCTGCCCTCTGTTGAAAATATTTATAATGCAAATCACCAAAAAACATTACGCTGGTAAAATACTAGATTTACGCACATTCGCGGTTCACATAGCAACTTTGACCTTCATGCTGCGGCAACTAGCAAACAGAATGATTCTGAGAAACTGCGTCCACGTAAAGTTTAGTTGCAGGTTTCAGTAATCACAACTCATTTCGGTTGCAATTTGGTGACAAAATAAATTCCAAGTCGTCACAACTAGCAATTGACAAATTTGTATCATAATTATTTTAAAAATGGAAAAATTCAGATCCCCCGCTTAGGTGGGATTTTAACCCACGATCTATTGATTACTAGTCGAGTGCTCTTCCAACTGCGCTATCATGAAGGTTTGTGATGGTGTCGAATTTTTGCATTTGATATTTTACTGCTGTGAAATAGCAGTGTAGTGCCGAGAGGTCCTCTTATTTCTGTACATTAAAATACAATTCTATCATCTCATCTCATCCCACCTAGGACTTTTTCCATTTTTTAAATATTTATAATATTCTGGCAAGTGTACCGAAATACACTATTTAAATAAATTTGTATCAGTTGATAGTCGTGGCAAGGTGCCACAACTGGTAACCGCAACGCATCGTTCGCTCCATACATCTATGGATATTTCTTGGCTCCTATTGACTATTGCTGCAATTGGCAACTTCTACCTACTACTAGTGATGCCATATGACTGAGCATATAGGTAATGGAAACTCACCAATATATCCATCATGGTAGACGTCTCTATCGAGCCAAGCCCGGCGCGGCTTGTCGTTGTGCGGCTCCACAGCCAACAGATCAGGAATCTCGTTCACGTCCCCGGTGCAATTCGCCCATTCTATTGTCACGAATCTGATAAAACAGAAAACTTTATTCTAGAGGCAAAATATCCCATACGATTTATAAACGATATATAAGAATTCTTATAAAAATCAAGTTTTTTTACAACTGCACGAATAGATTTAGACGGTATTTGTCAATGAGCAATTGAGCAATTTTTTAGTTTACGCCTGTCTGCATCATCACAAATTTCCTTCCCATGATGAGATCTTCTGTACGTATCAGTTGGCGGTAGGGTCTCTGCATCTCTACCACTATTGATTTCAATATAGCTTTGGATTTCACATGCTCATTACTTCGTGAATATTATGTTTAGTTACCGGCTCCTATTGCCTTGAGTTTGAGACAGTGAAGTTTCTAATCGTATGATGATATGCTGATCATGATCTTGTAAAACCGAAAGCTAGCAATAATGAAAGCGTTAGTGTTAGGCGGTAGGGGCGGTGGTTGGGCTATGTACCTGGCGGGCGTGGTGCAGGCGCGGCGCGCGGGCAGCAGCAGCTGCCGCGAGCGGGAGCGCGCGCCGCCGCGGCACGGGCCCCACGCGCCCCACGGGCCCGGCGCGCCGCCCTCCGACGCCAGGCACCCGCACTCCACCTCGCATACCTCCTCCTGCAATACACACCAGCCGCTTACTACACACAAACAAAATGTTTCTTTTTGTTTGTTTGTAAAACTTTATTGTACAAATAATACAAAATACAATAAAAGAATAATGTGTACAATAGGCTTGTATCCCATTTTTTTTTCGATTTGTTATTTAAAGACGTCACAATAATATAAATATAGGTGAAATAATTACTTCGATTGCATAAAAACTTCTCGAGATATGATAACTTGAAGATCACAATTTTCGACTATCCCGAAAACGCTCCATACAAAAGGCCACCACGTTATGACGTCACACCGTGCTATTTTATATGCATTAAATCAGAAATTTGTACGACAGCTATGTTAAATATTGCGTTTATGTAGCCAGTGCCGTAACAAAAGTTATAGTATTTTTTATTGTTTCTACAATGGTAATATTTATTTTTTATAATTTCATACCTTTAAAATGGACTTTCCCACCAAACTTTGACCGAACATAAAACACGTCGGCCATAAGTTATAAAAATTTTAAGATCGCAGATCGTTCTAGTTTTATGTATTTTACGTTACTGATAGAGAGTTTTTATAATTTTGTAACATGGGCAACAAGCCCATTATCCCAGCTGGGATATCTCTTTCAGTCAACCAAATATATATATATACTTTTATATTACGTCGGGTGGCAGACAAGCATACGGCCCTCCTGATGTGAAGAGGTTACCGTAGCCATATTAACGATCACAACATATAATATCGCTCGCGCGCCGTCACCCCTGCTGCCAACGCAGCATCTCCTTCCTTTCTGGTGACCTCATTCACTCGCAGGAACACAATAACCCTCAAGGGTATTGTTAATTGGCTGCGGTATTCTGGATTGAAACTGAAGGTGGTGGTACATTCCCCAGTCGGGTAGCTTACAATTACGCACCCGACCTTTCTTAAAAATAAATGCTTATTTTGTTTCGGGTTACGTGCATTGAATATGTACAATATTCCTGTGTACCAGAGTGTTTGGATATCAACATAATTGACTATTTTTATAGTGAAAACTTCTTTAGTCACACTGTGAAAAAGTTTTTTCATAATCCATCTGATAGTCCATGAGATTAACGCGTTTAATTAAATGGACTTTTCATTTTTATTTTACAAGTACCTGGTCTATAAATTTATTTATCTGCTCTCATACTGAAATTTAGAGATTAAAAAACTATCTTAATGACAGTATTTTACACACAAGCTATCAAAATAAATTTAAAAAGTTATTTTTCGATACAGTTGTCGTATGGACAACTGTATCGAAAAATAACTTTTTTTCCATTTCGATACTGCTTCAGCCCTGAATACAGGTATTTTAAACAGATTGCAATGCAAATACATTGCAACTTTGCAAAATTTTTCTACATAATCTTTGAACGCGGCACCGCGCGGCGCGTCGCGCATGCTCGATCTGCAAATGGATTTATAAGTAAGAAGTAAAGCTGTTAAATTAACTTCATGGTTGTATTTAAAATATTATTATCATACATTTCATGAGACTAGATAAAGTAGTGTATGAAACTGCACATAATTAGGTCTTAAAATACTCGTGTGATCTATTATAACATTCGCTTTCGGCTCATGTTATAAACTCACACTCGTATTTTAAGAACCCTTATTATGCAACAGTTTCATAAACTACTATTGTAAAACTACAAAGTAGTAACCTTAAAATTTTGTAATTTTAAAGTAGGCGTAAATTACTTAATATAAATTGAACCTGGTAATGAGACGGCGGCGCGACAATCCTCCCCGGCAGCACCGGTGCACAGCGCCATGGCTCTAGAAAGGCTTCCGTAGTGGGCTCGTCTCCGACGCTGGTGAGCTCGCAGCGGACGTGAGATATCTTCACTCCCCAACCGCACGCCCCATCCGCTTCTTCTCCTGCTGCCGTCTGAGGAAACCAATCCAATGTCATCAGGTATATATTACTGTGAAACGTGGGCCAACCACCGGTCATGACCGGTCGATCGCAGTTATAAGACCAGTTTACTGGGGTAAGGCAAACTACTTCTATTAAATGATTCTATACGAACCTTTATGAAGAAATACTGATTAAATCCTTATAAAAAATGGACGTTAATTACCTGCACATGACATCCGAGTGAAGGTCTTGAAACAAGTCTTAGGCAAGGTTCCCGCGGGCAAGGCGCACGCTGTTCCGTAGGCGGACAAGCTCTGCCTGGCCACACTGCTGAGGTCAAGTGTTGCCTGTACAAAAAAATACATCTTTATATTAGATTAGGACGAGGAGCTCGATGGCGTTGTCGCGCGTGGCAGTCTAATATCACGCAAGTCAAGCAACGGCGGCCGCAGCATGTCCATGGATAGGTTTATTTATCACGAGCACTTGAGTGCTTCGGAGGGCACGTTCAGCCGTCGGCCCTGGCTGTCGTTAGATGACAGTCGTTAAGCTAAGTCAGTGGTCTTTAGGCGGCTTGAAACACTGACCTCCGTCAACCCGCAGTTGGAGAATGCCGCGTGGTGGAGAATGCTCTAAACCCCGATTGAGGGGAGACCCGTATCCCGTAGGTTCGCGTAGCGGTGCGAGGGTGAAGAACAGCGAGTCGATTTTGCTAAGTGCAAATGTCGTATTGGTGCGAGTTTGATTAAATAGATTTTTTTCATATAGAGTTGTCGTTGGGAATTGAGATACCCTAGATGTTCAATTAATGTTTTTTTTTATACTACTTACTTCGGGTGGCAGACAAGCATACGACCCGCCTGATGTGAAGCGGTTACCGTAGCCATATTAACGCTCGCAACATAAAATATCGCTCGCGCGCCGCCACCCCTGCTGCCATCACAGCTTTTCCTTTCTGGTGACCTCACTCACTCGCAGGAACACAACAGCCCTCAAGGGAACCGTTATTTGGCTGCGGTATTTCGTGAGGTGGATGTAATTCCCCAGTCGGGTAACTTACAATTACGTTCCCTACCTCTCTTTTCGCCAGAGCTTCGTTTGTCAGTCAGCAGGGTGCACCGCGTGCAGGTGAAGTTGGCTTTGGTTCAAAGATGTTGATGAACCACTTACACCCCAAACGTGGACGTTAATGCTTAAATCAGTGCCGTAAATTGAAAGTGGTAAATTATTGTGTGGAAATTGGGTCGGTTTATTCTTACTGACTTTACTCCTGTCCAGTCCTGGGGCCCTACCGCCGAAGCTGAAGCCGATTACCATCAGATTTTTTGATTGCAAAAATCAAACTTTAGCTTATCATATCATCATCATAATCAGGTCATTTTAGTCTCCACTACAGGAGCACGACCCTCTCTCGTCCGTCCCAGAAGGATTTGCCCTACACTCCCCACACGCTGGTCAAACGGGTTGGGGAGGCCTGATCGAGGTTTGATAATGTATTTCCCTTAGTCGCCTTGTACGACATCCACGGGAAGAGACGGAGTGATTCTATTCTAGTCTGCCGGAAAACACACGGCCAAACTTTAGCTTAGATTGACGGTAATTGTGTTTACCTTAGCTCGTAGAAACCACAGAGATGTAAGCTGAAGATGTTTGTCATTAACTTAAACCTAAGATCTATTTTCGCGATCATAAAATAAAATGGTATACGATGGTAATCGGCTTCAGCTTTGGCGGTAGGGCGTTGATGATGATGATGGCCTAAAATTATGAGAACTGACTGAAGCGGAAGATCGGAATTATAAGTTTAATATAATAATTCGCGTGCAAGCCTTATTGTCCTGTCGTAAGTACGATTTAATTATAAGAAACTTTGGCCTTCATTTCTAGAAATTAAAAAGAGATGGTTACTTATACCACAGTATAAATAATGGTACTACGTACTTACGGCCACTCCCTGCCGCTCTCTCGTGTTGACCTCACCTCCCCTCTGAGACAAAGCTGGAACGGTTTTTATGGCGCCGCACGCACACACTCATATTCACGCTCTGCACAGACGTCATTGTTTGTGTAGTAGTAAACGATGCGACATTTGTATGGAGTGGCCGGGGTGTGCTTGTACCCCACTAAATAAAAGACAAAGGTCGGTATTTGAACGAGATACCTGGTACGTCTCATGTGTCTAGTGGAGGAGGCGTCTCCGCAGGAGCAGGCGGAGGTGTCCCAGGCGCTCCATTCGGTCAACTCGCAGTCCACGCCACAAGGCACGTAGCACCATGACTCACTCGCTTCAGCTGCACTCGTGTTCTACAATAGAGAACATTACATGTAAACCGAGGAAGAAAAATAAAACAAACGTGAAACGTGAAACCCCGCTGTAGTTTACTTAAATCACTTTAATTAATTCACCCAGGTGAATCACATTATACTAATAAGTAACCTTTATTCACTTTGTGTACCTAGTGGGTGCACAAAGTGAATGCACCAAACCAAAAGCTTACCATAAGCAGGTTATAAAACATTTCTAATTTCTATTACTTATTCTGTCTTAGTACTATTACTTTTCTTTCTCTAACTTCATACTTTTCTTTCTTAAACTTAACTTGCTTTTCCTTTAAAACCTCACTTTTTTTTTAAACATTACAACTTGTGGACGAATACCACAGTGCACAAAATTATCTTTCAGTAAACTTTGTGCACCTGAGTAGGTAGAGCATAAAGTTTACTTGAAATAACTATGAAATTTATTCTAATGCTGAAAGTGCTACTAAATGTACTTATAGTCTAAGTACTTAATTCACCTGGGTGAATCTATCCAAGTGCTTTAAGTAGCGAAACCCCAGTCTTGTTGGAATACGGTTTACGATAAGTGAAAGTGAGGAGGGAACTTACCGGGCAGAAGGAATCGTTGACAAATACACCATCGCTTCGTAGACAACGGACAGCTCGTTTCTTTGTACCTTCGCCGCAAGGAGAACCTCCTGAGAGGTAAATAATAATCAGTTTACATATCGAGAAGCAATTAAGCGTAAAATAAATAAATATTTTTGGAGCAATAGGACAGCATTATCTAATCCCAAATTAAGTAAAACTTGTAATATGGGTAGTACCCAATACACTTAAATTCATTTTTTGTAATGTATTTAAGTATAAATGTATAACTTCGGATGCCATAGAAACATACGCAGGGTCGGACTGGGCCGGAAGGGCCCGGGTGGCTGACAAGCCCGGGGCCCGAGACTAGATGATGGTAGATGGTATATTATCCTACGGTTGCCGCAAGCCCCGCAAGCCAGGCCCGTAGGGGGCCCGCGCAGGCTGGGGCCCGGCTGGCAAATGCCACCCCGACTATATGGTCAGTCCGACGCTGAACATACGTACCGCCTGATGTAAAGCACTTACCATACATATAAAGTTTGGATACTAGAAATTTTGCTCGCGTGCTGCATTCCCGCTGCTAACGCCGCATCCCGTCACAACGGGACCTCACTTACTCGCAGGAATGCAACAATCCTCAAGGGTTGCCTGTGATTTTCTGTAAAGATTTTATGTACCTCCCCAATGTGGCTAGATATGCCCTACTTCTCTTTCTTCAGAGCCTATTTCACTAGTCGGTAGGGTGCACCTCCTGAGCGAAGGAATGAGTCATGTAATAGTGTCCTGAGTGAAGTAAGGAGTTCAAGCCGCCCAAGACGAAGACAGGCTTTGTCCCAGAGGTAAATACTCTACTTTTCATACCTAGCGAGACAATAATACACTTCAAGGTTTGAATAGGTTTGCGCTACTTACACCTCAAATCTGTAAAAGCTGGTTGTAAAGACGAATGTGACATACGTACCCAGCGGCTGGCAGTCGTCCCAGGGCGCGACGTGCCAGGAGTAGGCGTGCGGCGCGCACGGCTCGGCGCCCACGAGGTGCGCGCACGGGGCGCCGCCCTCCGCCGCTGGCCGCAAAACCACGCGCGTGCGGTCTCGACGACCTCCCCACTTCGTCTGGCGGAATTTGACAATAAGTACTCAATACTCAATATCTTTATTGCATATAATATGTAGGTACATGTCGATCTTAAAATACATGTTAGTTTTAAGTTATTACATATTATGACCGTATATGGGTATGGCAACAGTAATTTGTAATTAACAGAAACAGTAATTTGAAAGACATCTGTCAAACACCGCACTTAAATCTAAAACTCTATTTATTTATTTATTTATTTATCTTAGCTTAAATCTGCCATTACAGCATCACACCAATACCACAGTATTAGTAATAGTACTACGTACAGTATGGCCTCTCCCTGCCGCTCTCTCGCGTCGACCTCACCTCCCCTCTGAGACAAATCTGGAACAGTTTGTATGGCGCTGCATCACACACGCACACGCTCATTCACGCTCTGTGCAGACGTCATTGTTTATGTAATAGTAAACGATGAGACATTTGTATGGAGTGGTCGTGGTGTGGTTCTAGTGTGGGTACCACTGGTTAAAAAATAAAGATAAGTTTATTAGACTTATTTTTATTTTTTAACACAACATACATTTCAAACGTTCACATGTATAACAGGCAAATGTGTTGTATGTATTTGTTGTTATTTTGTCAATAAAAATTGTTTATAATGTTATTTTCTGAAAGCGGTGTTCTTATAGGTAGGTACGTAATGTTGATATCTGAACGCGATCGTGAGATGTTATGGCATTTGGCATACCGCCAAAACAACTGTCATGGGAGACTGTAAAATTGGTACCTACCTAAATTGCTCATGTATCATACTGACTAATAAATAAAATAATAAAGTAAGAAATAAACGTGTAACATGGAATTGTGCTGTTATAGTACATTACGATATTAGTGCGTTATGATGGTTATAACATGCGAGGCGGAATTTCAGCCCGAGCCGAAGGCGAGGGCGTAATTGAGCCGAGCATGTTATAACCAATACGCACGTATATCGTACGACGTTTTTCAACACATTTGCGAGGAAACAGAAAAAAAAGTTCATATTTTTCCACTTCAAGAAATTTTCATACGTGGTTATGTATCTGTCCTTGGATATTGACGGCAGCAAGCTGTCGCATGCGGTTCGCGCTTCTGTTAGTATATCCGGTGGAGTTGAAGTAATATATTGCTCTTCCTAATTATTGAAAGTTGTCATTTTTAGATATTCACAATACAAGTACAAAGAAAAGAAAATTTGAGAAAAATGGCGCGAGGATTATTTTCTGCCGTAGCTGCGTGAAAATGTTGGCAAAGACTTTAGAGCATGCACTCTGTTGCTTTCCCGCCATTTTAACAGCACGCTAGCGCTGCCTACTGATTGGCGCCGTGCGGCGATTAGTTCGAAATTTGAATAGCAACAGCGCGCGAAATAGCAAATAATACTGTTATGGAATTTGTATGGACTATAACTTAACTATTTGCTTTGATAACACACGCGTTTTTTATGACCCGCTTTACATATTTAAAACCGGTGGAATTACATCAGCTTTACGAGCAAAGGTGTTGAAAAATTATTACTTCCACGGTACACATAACATATAACAATATTATACCTCTTCTTTCTCGTGTTCAACCACCTACCACACTTAGATCTAAAACTCTATTTTGAAAATAGGCAAAGCTACGTTGTAACAATAGCAATTTCTACACTTTTATTGAGGTACTAAGTATCAAATTAGAGTTTTTTATACCACATTTTATTGACTATCATCAATCATACATATTATCATCAATATTAGAATATTACGTACGGCAAGACTTGACACCTACAAGTTGCCTTTGTATGTCTGCAGTGCTGATATATTGAAAAAGATAATTTATGTGCAGCTAATCTACAATATTGCTTCAGAGCAAGCGTACCATTCCTGCAAGCTTACTATAAAACGCATTGTCATCTGAACTGAACAAAAATGTAAAAAATCAACTTGATATAAGTGATTCAAATTCAGCTTGCAAGATGAGATGATAGTGATAGATTTGATTTAGAGTTTTAATATTTAAAATATTGTTTAAAATCACGATAAAGCAATCTATACATGGCGAAATGAACGTAAATATAGCTACGGTAACCGCTTCAGATCAGGCGGGTCAGTAAGCTTGTTTACCACCCGACGTGCTATAAAAAAAGACTAGATACACAACCAGGAATTAAACTAGCATTTTTTTATGCGGGTAAGCCAATGTTATGTTATTAAAATGCAAGATATTTGTAGTAGGAGTAAACAAGTGTACCTGTTCGCACGGGCTCCACTCGGACCAGGCGCTGAGCACGCAGTCCCCGGGGCAGGGCGCGCGGCACGTGGCCTCGCGCGCCGGCGCCGGGCCCGCGCCGCTCGCCTCGCAGTTCGAGTCGTCCAGCCAGTTGCCGTCCGCGTCCACACACCTGGCCGCCACATAATAACAGCATAATTTTGCGCAATGCCTCTTTGGGATCGGCAACTATTCGTTCATTTTGAAATATATAGTTTTCTTAGCTTGGTTTAGTTAGTTTCAAGAGAGAATGGAGCTTCGTTTTGAAAATCGTATCAGTCCAATTTGCAAGTTGGTAAAGAACCTTGAGCGAGTACTAATTGCAGAATATATAGTTAAAAGTTGAGAGATGTCCCTGTAGCGTCAGTAGTTAGTGGAGCTACGCGGAAGTAGTTTTTATAGGCAATGCCTGATGTAGGAGTTGTTGTTAAATAGACAGCTTTGATTGATAACTGATAGATTGATAATGATATTTAATATGAAGCGGATTTTATTGTATCGTAAATGTTATCATTTATCAAATGATAATTTATGATACAAGGAAAGCTCGCGCCGGCGTCTGACGTGAACTGACTCGATTATGCGTAGCGCTGCGTAAACTGCTGACGCTAGCAAGATGGATGGGCCGTGGCTTGTACACCTGAATAATATTTTTCTTTGTATTTTCACTAGATCTACAACTATCCATAAGGTTCGAGGAAACTATTTTACTCTCAGTCTCACATTCAATCGGTCTGATCACAATCAGTCAGATCAGAGCTTATGCAGCAGTGCAGTGTTTAACATATGTGTGTGTATCGTGCTTACGTGACAGTCCTGTTGATAAGGGCGTGCCCACACAGCGCGCGGTGCGGTGTACACACGCTCCAGTCGGCGATTGACCAGCGCGGCGCCGCCACGCCGCACGTGGCACGCTGCAATGTCGCCCCGCATTCGCGCCCGCCCGCTGATCCCTCCTCTAGCACCTCTCTGCACAAAGATACATCATACAATATTACAGCCATAACAGTTCAAAGTCTGGACATCAGGCTGATTGGAAGGAAATGGAATGCTACTCTCTAAGGAATCAAGAAGCATGTCTCCTGTCAGGAAGGGAAGAATGACTAAAATATTAATATTAATAATAATAATGGTGAGGGGCGAGCCGCCGCCTGTCGCAAATAAAGAGCAATAGAAGCAGTTACGGCATGCGTTCGTCCCTCTTCTGCAGTAGCACAGTAGGTAGTCCACTCAGATCTTATCTTCATAACCCATTTAGTTTTCATCATATTTTGCAATAGTACCAATGCCTGCCAAGACCTGTTCATGGGTTTACCGTTCCATTGATAGAGCTTAGAGCGGGGCACGGCGGGTGTACAACGTTACATCTTTTCAATGGTGCCGCGTTTGGGTCATAGGGCATGCCTATAAAATGCCCAGGCTTGGCTTGGCTTGGCTTGCTCGAAAGAGAGATAATAATAATTCAGTCCTCTGTTAGTGAGTAACGACACCACGGGTACTTACTGGCACGGAATCTCCAGATAGTCGATCAGGGCCTGCGTCTCCGGCGTGTCTTCGTCGGTGGGAGTGGAAACCCTAGATGGCCCGCAGGACTCTCAGCTCTGGTTTGCTTTCATTGTTCGTCCAGAGAGGAGTCGACGGGTGGCGTCGAGCATATAGCTCTCTAATTACTCCTCTGCTAATAAAGTGTTAAAGGGCACAACGCCGCGAGTAACCACAGAGAAAGCGCAGTACAGGTCTCGATACCCCTGAGTCATTTACACCGGTGTTGTCCCCGCCGATTTCCTGGCATTATTTTAAAAGAGGAACAGTCTGTATGTTAACTGGTAGACGGTACCTGGTCCGGAAGCGGAAGGCAGCCCTAGAGCCGGGCTCGGCGGCGCAGGGCCCCCACTCGCCCCAGGCGCCGGCTGCGCAGTCCCGCGCGCACCGCACGCTGCACGCGCCGCGCAGCAGCCCGGGGAACTCCTCGTCGTACGTGAACCCGTCCGTCGACGCCTCGCGGACGCGGTTCGGGCCTGCAATATACGTGTTTATACTACGAGTACATAACATACTCACAAAGTACCTACATTCTAACTATTTCAAAAATGAGAATATCGACATCGACAGGGAATTCATCCTCACACATTAGAGCCAAAGTGGTCACGTAATGTATTTTTTGTTATGTACTTGTATTTGGGAACATGTTAATAATTCATTTAACTAACGTTCTCCTAAGATACCCACATCATATAGATATTACCTGTAAGCGGGTGGAATTTCTTGCAAATATCCATCGGTACATCGCGTCCTCCTACCATGCAGCGAGCAGCTCGCAAAGCGCGTCCTTCGCCGCACTCAGTGCTGGCCAATTAAAAGGATATTTGTGAATAAATAACATTAGATTATAAGAGTATGTTATTATAGTTATAAATCTTCTTCACGCATCTGATATCACTGACTCGGAAGAGTTCTATATTACTTTGGATTACTTACCCAGGAGGTAATATACAGTCGGAGTCAGCAGGCAAGAGCTCCAAAGACACGTTTTTGCAGATGCATTTCGGAATGTCAGGATCAGTTGCATCCAAGTATCTGTAAATACTTTGTTATTACTATGTGGTTATAGGAACCAAAAAAACCGAGTATTATTAGATGGGGATTCAGTGAGAAAATAATGTCACCGAGCACAACGATAGTCCTAGCATGCATCCTAATGTGTCTGCTGACTGACTGAAGGACTTCTAAAAATAAAGCCCTTCTTGGTAGCCACTACGCTGCCTTGTTTTCTGTCAATAATAATTACTTGTAAATCACTTTTTTTATACCAACTGGATGCCAAACAAACAAGCTTGCTGGTGATAAGTAGTTACCATGTAGCCTGTGATATCTGCAATGCAAGGAGTACGAGTATCGCTTGTGTGCTGGTACTCTCGCCGCTAATGCACTATCTGGTGACTACATATATGCATTCCCAATAATCCTCAAGGGCATTGTTTGATGCCCTCTGTGTGGTGGCGGCGGCGGTATTTCTTCATTTGGCTCGACATACCCTACCTCTTTTTCGTCAGAGTCTAGTTTGCCAGTCCGTAGGATGCACCTACGAGCAGGTGAGATTGGCTTAGGTTCTGACCATGCCAGAAGGTTAAGGCCGGAAAACCTCCTTGTGTGTTCGGTACTGTCGTTAGTTCGTTGGTCTTGTTGGATACGTCTGGACCTGGTACACCCTAGACAACAACGGTCAGCAACTTCTCTTCGCGGGGATGATGCTGACCGTTGGTCAATATTCTGGCAGTGATGTATTCCTATCGGCTTTCCCCATATAATAAAAAAGGCTCTGAACATCCCTTAATATATTGTTGAGTTAAAACGATAAATAACTTGACTCACTTTAATGGATCAGTGCATATAACGTCGCACGTGAGTGGCAGTGTTTCTTCACAGGGCACACGGCAAGGTGCGAGGCTCGGCGGCACCAGCTGTCCCGCACACGCGCCGCCTTCCACGTGATGCGAGTCCGACTCGCACCAGATACCTAAAGTGCAACATAGTAGGTAGTTATAATATTAAATTTATTTGTAATAAACTGTCCAATGCCATTATCTTGAGCTGCTGATGTACCGCAAGTAATAGTATTATATTTATAAATTATGATTTTATAAATTATGTTTAATTGCCTTCATAAAATACATTTCCTAACTCGGATTAATTCCATGAAGTGCCAGTTTCTTTGTTAACTTTTTATTATAGATGTCAAACTGCCATTAAATTAATTTACGAATAACAGTAATATGACAGCACACATCCTTTGGGCAAATAGTGAAGAGAGGCGGTATTCCTATATAATTGCTTGGGAACATGGCCCGCTTACCTCTGACCTTGTACCCGACACCGCAGAGCTGCGATGAGAGAGGCAGCACGCACGCGCTCCATTCGCCAGTGACCCAGGTTGCTTCACGAGGCCGACACGAGCGCGCTACAGGGCAGTCACGAGATTCCATCCGAGGTCCGCAGTTAGGGCCGCCGTGCACTACACGCTCGCGAACTTGCTTGCCTGGTTCTGAAACAGTTACAATTTAAACTGCCTAAATGAGCTTAGATTAAAGTTGTAATGGACACAATTTCAATGTTACTAATATTATAAAATGAATGTTTGGTTACATCTTTGTAGTTATGTTTGTTGTGCGATCGATATTTTATGTTGGGAGCGCTAATATGGCTATGGTAACCGTTTCACATCAGGCGGGCCGTATGCTTGCCTGCCACACGAATAAATACAAATATTAAAATGAAAGATCGCTGATCTTTGTGTATTTTACGATACTTATAAATATGTTTTATAATTTCAGAACATTGTCATGTAGCCTATTGAACATGTTTCTCATGACTTCATCAGTTCTTTATTAAAAATAACATTGGGATAAAATAAAATAAAAAACGACTAGAAGTCTAATCTATGGTGTGGGACTTACCGCACGAATTAGGGCAAGTAGACCACGGCATCCAGGCTTCAACCCTGCAGCCGCGGCGGCATCTCACCGTGCACGCACGACGGGATGAGGGTCGTAGTAACGGGGCACATCTGTGAACATAATACATAATTTAAGCAAATAATACACATGACACCTACAACTTTCTTTAAAACGCTGCTCAACTGCGGGTTGGCGGAGGCCATTGTTTTCAAGCCGCCTAAAGGCCAATGGCTTGGCTTAACGACTGTTATCAGATCTAATAATAACCGCGGCACCGACCACTTAAGGTGTTCTCTGAAACACGGAGGGGCTCAAGGAGAACCTTGTAAGTCAAAACAGAATATTTCCAATTATGCGTCTAAACGAGTGTTGTTTTTTTTTTATATGAAAGGGGGGCAAACGAGCATGTGGGTCACCTGATGGAAAGCCATCACCGCCCATGGAGATCAGCAGCACCAAGGGGTCACCGACCAGCCTTTTAAAGGGAAATAAAGACTCTGTTCTTGAAGGCTCCCATGTCGTAATTGTGGATTATTATCTATCAAAAATATCATAATATTTGAATTGTTACATAATAAATTAACTTACAACGCTTCTCTGACGACGTCAACATTGTTCTGCACACACATTACGCCTCTGATCATTTCACCTTCCTCCACGCAGGGCTCTTCTTCATCGCTCTCATTGAATGTTTCTCCATCCTATAAACATTACGTTATGATTTCATATATATTAAAAAAGTGGTTCTCTGTAAAGTCGGTTTACATAGTCGTATAACGTCATAAGAAAACATCGGCGGATGGAGTGGAAGAGAGGTAGATGCGTCACAAGCCGTGCTCTTGCTTGCACGCTCGGCTCAGGCGGAACGTGGTAATGAGTCATGCTTTTTCGTGCGTGCAATCACGTCAAAAGTTTATATTTCGATGCTTCGTTTTTGTAATTTCGTGAGACTTTTTGACATTAGAGAGTTTGATAATATTGATATTAACTCTGAAAAGTAAAGATTTAAAAGAAAAGAACGGAACGTCGTTGTCTCTTTGGCCAAAATAATTTGAACGAAGCAGGCATTCGGCCGTGTGGTTTCCGGCAGACTAGAATAGACTCATTCCGTCTCTTCCCGTGGATGTCGTACAAGGCGACTAAGGGAAATACATTATCAAACATCGATCAGGCCTCCCCAACCCGTCTGGCCAGCGTGCGGAGTGAAGGCCAAATCCTCCTGTCTGTGACGGACGAGAGAGGGTCGTGCTCCTGTAGTGGAGACAAAAATGACCTGATGATGATGATGAGGCATTCGGCAGTCAATTGTCGAGTAGTGAGGTCCAGCCGCAGAGGTATAATAAGATTCCATTTAAAAAGAGACTTTTGAGCATTTCATCTTTCGATCATATTTCAGCCTACCTTCAAGCTTCCCCAAGAGTCTACATCATGGTGTTCTTTGGTCACTCATACACAACAATCTCTCTATCTACCAAAAACTACCGCACCAATTTTGATGAAACTTGCACCATTCTCTAAGTTGGACTATACATAGTCCAGCTAAAAATATTTTTTGAAAATCGATTTTTAATTTTTGAGATATGCACGGACAAACATACACACAAAACATTTGAAATTCTGGCAATATTACATACATACTGGTCGAACTGAAAACATACTTTTTTGACGTCGGTTAAAAAAAAAAAATTCGTGTCTGATGACTATTTCTATAAACTGAAAAACGCTAATTCATGTTCTGAATTATGATGTGGAACAAAGATGGCACAGCTAAATTACCATCAAGTCTGTATAGTTGGCGACAGGAATGAAGTCTTGCTTCCTACGTTGGCAGGGTTCCCAGGGCGTGACGAGCCAGGAGTACGTGCTGCATGCGTGGTTGTTGCATGTCTCGTTCTGTTCCAGTTGATCCTCTGGAGGGCATGGCCAGCCATCTGGAATTATATAGTTTATGTCTACGATAGTTATATATCATTTTATCCAAGTATGATATTTCTTTTCAATACTGTATTTATCTTATGGCGGCGACGTCGGTGTCGCATACACCTTCTAAATATGATGAAAAAAGGAAAAAGTAACTTTAACTTTATGTTCGACCACGCGCGTATTCGAGGAGAGATAGAGGCCTAAGGCGAAAGGGCCGCTACGGTAGTTGCCCACGGAGATTGGAGCAGCTTTAGCGTGGCTGGCTTTCCCAAACCCTCTGCGCAGCTCGGGTAGTTGCCTGCTTAACAAGAGGCTGATGGCCAATCGCTTCCGTCGGCCTGGACACCCTACCGCAGGCCAGGGTCTTACAGCTCCAGTATTTGTCATGGAGGTCAGGTAGCCAGCTATCTGGCGTCCAAGTGTGGGCCCAAAAAACCCAAAACAATTACACCAGGCGTACAGAGTGCGTCAGGTCTCTCTCACTTCCCAGCCGCCGTCGGTCGCCAGGAGCTACTCTATTCTCAGACTCCCCTGCGGGGATAATCTATGTACAGAATATTCTCAACCGGTGATACTGACTAGGTGCAGCGTGCGCCAGCACGTGCCGGCGCCTGGTGCGCATGGGCGCGGGGCGGCCGGGCACGGCGCAGGGCGCGGAGCAGGCGCTCCAGGCGGCCCACGCCGACACCACGCAGTCGCCGGCGCACGCGATCCGACACCGCTCCGACCGCGCCGGTGCGCCCGTGCCGCTGCACCATGCGCGTTGCGCCTCCTTCTAGATATAACATATTTTACGGTGTAAACGGCATGCCATCATGTTTATTCAACGCGACGTTCTAGTCACGAACATGGGCACGAGCATGTTAGATAGCTGTGCATTATGAACAGCGTGTGAACGATGTGTTCGGTCCGTCGATGCACGTCAGACTGCATGCCGAGCTGCGTGCCGAGCGTCCAAACGCACTTTGCTAATTTATATACTTATAAAAGCATAAAGCTAATTTTATTTTCACGACTAGCAAATGAAGCTCTGGCGAACGACATTGCTTTAACACTTGAATGAAACTTGAATAACAAGACATAGTCTCGTCTTTATGAAAGCGAAAATTTAAAACTACAGAATAAATTTTATTAAAATTTTCACCAATAGATTTATAATCAGCGTTGGCAGATTTACTTTAGACCAAAGCGCGGGAGTTTTGAAAATAAAAAAGCGGGACTACTAGAAAAAGATACATATTCGTTAGATAGATTTTTTTAAGTGTAAGTTTTTTAGTATGAGGGTAAACAATCAAAGATCAGAAATATTTCATTTTCATAAAGTTCAAATTGCTTATATTTTTTCAAAGATTCTAATTCTGGAATTCCGCCCATTAATTTCAGTTGATGAAATCATAATTTTTGGCGTCTACTACCAAAAGCGGGACATGTGGTGGCCCCCGCGGGACATTACATACACTTTAGCCTAAAAAAGCGGGGCATCCCGCCAAAATCGGGACGTCTGGCCACGCTGATGTCAATACAATTTATGTTGTTGTGAACGCCAGTGGGATGAGTGCAATTTGGTATTAGAACTAAGGGTATGGTTATGCTAAATGCTTTTATCTCAATAGGTTATGCTTACACCGTCATGGCCGATGCATCTCAGCTCCCTAGTCCGCCTGCCAGGTCCGCAGGTCGTATGAGGCTGGCTGAGGACGCACGGGCCCCAAGGCAGAGCTTTCCACGAGGCACACCGAGGGGTGGAGCAGGTGCGCTTCTCTTCTAGAGGGCGACATGGGGCACCACCGCCGGAAGCTGCTGTGATAACGCGCCGTTTACGTACGCTATAACCTGTTGCAAAAGCGAAACATAATATCAGAGACAGATGATTATGTAAGTTTTTTAGCATACTGGAATAAATAATATATTTTCTTCTGTATCTGTCTATTCTATGTCTGGTCATATACCAGACATAGAATAGCATGGCATGGCAATTTAAATTATAACTATTAAAATATGGCAACATATTGGAACAGAGTTTATACAAATGTCACAGTTTGTTTATTGTATATTATGTTTATATTTTATTTTTTTTATACTACGTCGGGTGGTAGACAAGCATACGGCCCGCCTGATGTGAAGTGGTTACCATAGCAATATAAACGCTCGCAACGTGAACTATCGCTCGCGTGCCGCGACCAACGTTGCCAACGCAGTAACCTCTTCCTTCCTGGTGACCTCACTCATTCGCAGGAACACAACAACCCTCAAGGGAATTGTTATTTGGCTGCGGTATTCTGTGAGGTGGAGGTACTTTCCCAGTCGGGAAGCTTACAAATAAGCTGAAACCTAACTCTCTTTTAGCGGCAACAAGGTTGGCTTTGTCTCTAAAGGTCGTGGTGAGCTACTTACACCTCAAAATTATTATTCTGATTAATTCTCGCCACACTTTTTTTGTCAGGTAAATGATATTATTAAGATTTTTTTTTATACTACGTCGGGTGGCAGACAAGCATACGGCCCGCATGATGTGAAGCGGTTGCCGTAGCCATATGAACACTCGCAACATAAAATATCGCTCGCGCGCCGCCACCCCCGCTGCCAACGCAGCATCTCCTTCCTTTCTGGTGACCTCACTCACTCGCAGGAACACAACAACCCTCAAGGGAATTGTTATTTGGCTACGGTATTCTGTAAGGTGGAGGTACATTCCCCAGTCGGGTAGCTTACAATTACGCTCCCTACCTCTCTTTTCGCCAGAGCCTCGTTTATCAGTCAGCAGGGTGCACCGCGTGCAGGTGAAGTTGGCTTTGGTTCAAAGGTGATGATGAACCACTTACACCCCAAAAAGATATGTAAATACTTAATAATATAATTAATAATATATTTTAATATGTGTACCTTTGTGAAATAAATAAAGTTTTGTCAATCAATATTTTAAAGTTATTGATACTCACCAGTAGTGGTAAGCTGTTGCACAGGGTACAGAGGACACCCATCAGTGGGTTGGCAGGCGCCCCACTCGCTCCATTCGCCCACTTGACAATCTCGAGGACAAGGCACCTGAGACAATAATATTATATCTAAATAATAAATTATATCAATTTTTTCTGATGTTTCCTAACCCATTATCCACATGGCGACTCTTTAGCTTAAAAAATTAAACAATTTTTAAATATGTGTATTGTTCTGTATAAGTAGAATGAATGTTTTATTAATTTAATAGTTACTACAACTGTATTATGTACATGAATGTTTTAATGAAATATTTACTGTAAATTCATGTATGTTCTGAAATAAATAAATAAAATAAGATTGGGGTGTACTTATACTGCCAACTTGAGGAGTAAGTTGTCTGTGAATACTTCTTTTTTGAATTGAGAAACTTATAAGATTTTCAATTTGATGCAAGGAACTATTATTTCAAAGTGTATTTTAAAGTTTGTCACACCTAAATAAACAAGCTAGTCATTCATTACACCATCTACTCCCTAACTAAGCAAAACATGTACTCTCGGTATTAGATATCTGATGAACACACTTACATTCTTTTTATCTTTTGTATTTTTTTTATAATAAATAGAATAAATAAATATTTTTGGACAATTTACACAGCGCCATCTAGTCCCAAATTAAGCGCAAAGCTTGTGTTATGGGTACTAGATAGCTGATAAATGTACTTAAATACATTTTATTTTGTAAATACAGACTTATAATACATAGAAAACACCCAGATCAAGATAAACAGACATGTTCATGCACACAAATGTTGGTCTCGTGCGGGAATCGAACCCGCAACCTCGGAGTCAAAGTGGCCATTGCTAATCATTAGATCACCGAGCTCTTAAAAACGCATATAGCAAAGCTAATCGGCATGTTACAAGTTTTACTTGTGCGAAGAACGAACCGACGACTCTCAGTGCTAAAGTAGCCATTCGACCAAAGGGCTTGTCACAGAGATGATAAGACATTTATGCGATTTATATCAAAAAAGAAATATATTCACTGCCTTTCAAATCTCAAATCCTGAAGCTTATATGATTACATGAAAAACAGTTATTTCAAATCCATTACCTCGCATGGCTGTACAAGTGTAGGCATAGGTGCGTGTGCGCACTGCGTGGCGTGCAGCGCCCGACCGTCAGCCCGCACGCACGTCGCGTCCCTCCGCTGTATGCCGCCGCCACAGCTCGCCTCTACGTTTTCTTTGTCATCTTCATCGGCATCGTCCTCCTCATCGTCGTAGATGGCATCATTGTCATCCGCATCATCATTGTCATCATCGTTAGCTATATTAGGAACTTATTATATTTATATTCAGTTGATGATTTTTTATGTGACAAAATTAATGCATGACAATTATTTAGGATATGTTGACATATTTTTAGTATAATAATATTCTATATTTCAGCTTGACATACATATAATTTGACTTTTATTTATCTTGTTGATACTGATGATTTATTTATCAGTGATTTATACAGTTCAATTACATATTAAGATTTTTATAATTGCACGCCTTTATCGATGGCAGAATAATATGGAACATAATGACAAAATGACAACTGTACAAAAATTCTGCCAAATAAATATTCATTCATTCATTCATTTACGTAATCATTCATTCATATTTTATTAAACACTCTTTACAGACGTTATCAGTTAACGCCTATTTTAGTAAATTGTCTTGTATTTAGTAATACAAATTTTTAGTAGGACTAGTAACTGACGTAAATATCGCACTTCATTTACACCTAAATAGAATAATGTGCTAAAGTTCTTGTTTGTTCTATTTGAAACTTCATTCATTCGTCAGTTATTGGAAATATCACCATCTTATCAACAAATATCGTAACTAAATAACATAAGCCTATTTATTTTGCTAAGTTTCTGTAGCTGTATAAGGTCACTGAAAGGCTACTAATAGACTGGCATAATGGTCCAGTTACACGAAGCCAATTATAGAGTCAAACTTCTGGGAATAATCCAATGTTTTGCGACTCTCTGCAAATATTTGAATACTAACTATTTTAAACTTTTAAATCTCGGCACTATATTTTGATTTCAAAAGAAAATATCGGACGCGCAGCATGCGCCACCATAGCGAAATTTATTTATTTATTTATTTTGGCCACTTTCCCGAATTGATATCGGAAAACCAAGGTCACTTTACATTACTACTTTTTGATGCTCTACACGAATCCGAAGTCAGAATTGGCATGGCAACGGACGGACAGACAGAACGACCGGACGATTTTATAAGCTCAATAAATTTCGCTGGATATGTAGATTATGAACTGTTTGCCGTTGATAGCGTAAACAATGATATCATCATCTCAGCCATTGAAAGTCCACTGCTGGACATAGGCCTCCCCTCTAGATCTCCAATATTGTTTGTCCACCTTGGACAAACAATGACGACCTCATTAAAACCGTAGGATCGCGCTGGATGCAAGCCGCTTCCAACCGGTCTTATTGGAGATCTAGAGGGAGATCTATATATATTTATTTAAAAATATTATTTAATGTTAATGGATTTTTGATTAGACACAAATCTGTTGCTGATTCAACATTGAGATGTTACATGTTACTTCTTTAGTAGAGAATGGCATCAGCTGCTTCTAATCTATCCATTTTTCTCTTACCCTTTTTTTCTTTCGATAGAATATAATCGACCATGATAGAAAGATATGGTATGTTCTTTAGCGACAAATTTGGTCACGGTTATTTTGCTAGCTTACGCATCAGTAGTATTTTGTATGGAAAATGATAGATTTTGACAACCAAGTTCGTGACGTAGTCTTGACAACATACGGAAAGAACATGCCTGTCTACCATGATGTCGACTGTTAGCGGATCCTGGTACTGTGATATCAACAAGTGGGTTGGTATGAAAAGGTATTTACGAGTATATGTACTTGCCGGAAGCACAGTACAAGTAATTACGTACGGTATGGTCATTCCCTGCCCTTCCCCCTTACCACCATCTCTTATTGCGATTCAATAACTGAATAGAATGCTTATTCATACCAATGAATAAGCGACTCTATTACAACTTGAATAGAGTCACTTATTCATTGGTATGAATAAGCAATCTATTCAATTATTGAATTGCAATAAGAGATGGTGGTAAGGGGGCTTCTCTCTTATCAACCTCATCTACCTTCTGTGGTGTATGCCTACATGCACACACATACTCGTATTTATGTTTTGCACAGACGTCTTTCTATATATTAGTTATCAACGCGATATTTGCAAGGAGACGCCGGGGTGTGTCTTAAGTAGTAGTAAGTACCTATATATAAATTCTTTGCTGTATATTATCTTAGGCCAATCAGCGATAGATATTACAACGTGTACTGATGATTCGAAGTATATAGTTTTAGGATACGGGGAAATATCTCCATAATAGTTTTTCTTCCAACTAAGGTGTCTCCCTATTTCGGCATTTGAAGCAACTATCCCATTCTCCGATAAGACCGGTCCTGGTAACATGTATACTAACGTGGTTGAGGTGTGGCTGGTTGCTCGATGGCGACTCGGCACTTCCCCCACGGTCCCGGTGTCCAGTGAGCGCTGGTTTCTAATGCTGCAGGTCTTACTTCTTCCACCACATCGCACTCTTTACCACCTAAAAATAAGACAAATTCGTGGGAATAGCTGCCTGAGTTTAGTAGAAGGCGTTATCTCAATATAACAAACATGCATTTTTTTATATTTATTTTTTTGATTGTATAGATGTATAAATAGATTCACTTAACTAGCTATCTCTTTAGGCTTTTAATGCCTTATTTGTTATATAGCTGTCTCTCACATTGTCATGAGGGAAATCAAACTCCAAAAGCTTCCCACTTCTTCCCACCACTGTGTCTCCTGTGTAGCCAGGATTAACACAGCGGCGACCATCAACAAAACCAATGAAGAGTGAAGTCCATTGCAGTCCCGGGGGCAACACCACGGCTGCCTTGGAACTCACAAAGAATTTAATCAGAAGATATTAGTAGGAGTGAGAAGCTGATACGACATACTGATGTCAAGAATATACATTGCAGAATCGTCTGAAAACTAAGTATTAATCCTTTTTGTAACCAAATTGACATCAAAAGAGTATCGTTCGCCATCGACGGGGAATTCATCCTCACACATTAGAGCCGAAGTGGTCACGTACGCGTACTGTGCGGTTCCAGAGAGGTTTCCGTCTACGTACTGTCAAGCTGTGGAATGAACTGCCTGTTGATGTTTTCCTACCACACCATGACTACCACACCATGGGGTTCTTCAAAAAGGCAGTGAAGAGGTTTTTACAGGGTCGCGCGTTGATGTCTCTGGTGTTGCAGGCGTCCATAGGCTACGGTAACTTTTTAACCATCAGGCAGGCCTTATGCGTGTGTGCTACTTTAATGGTATAAATAAAAGTAGTTTCTTCTGAAACTGCAACAAGCACTATTATTGACGAACAATTGGTCTCTAATAGCGGCAAATGGCTTAGTTTCTTACTCTTTACCTTGAGGTAACCTCCTGAGCCGGCGAGTACGTACTAATGCACCATCTGACCTCGGTCGCCATGGCAACCACTGCACTAACGAACAGTCTTCTCTCACCACGCATACCCTCATTGTGCCTATTTTTGCTAGGGCAGGACCGCAATACCTGTTGATGAAAATTGACTACATTGAATGGCTCTAACCTTCAATATTAAATCTCTTAGGGCTCGAAGTACAATTGTAGACACTAATGCATCCAGTATAAAGGGTACTACTTAGTGTTACAAATTCTAAGTACTTGTCTTGGTTACGGTGGATCATCTTATACTGGAAGTGTTTCGGTCTAAAAGCTGTTGTCTGTATATGCGGTACTTTTTAGTTAATATTCAGGTTCTCAGAAGAACAGATTTGTGTGTCAGCGATGGCAGATGGGAGAGGAAAGTTCTAGAGTGGAGGCCACGTATGGGGCAACGAAGCGTACGTAAGCGAAGGGCGCCCTCTCTCTAGATAGACCGACGACCTCAAAAACGTGGCTGGTAGCGGTTGGATGCAGAAAACCGAGGGTCGCAAATGGTGGAAAGCATTGAAAAGGTCTATAACCAGCAGGGGGTAGATGCAGGCTAATAATGATGATGATGAACCCGTACCATCGAGACTTATATCGCGACCGAAACAAATCAAGGATAGATGCGAATCAAAACATATCAAACTACAATGGAGGAAGATGTCAAGTCTCGCCATTACTCCCCGCATAAAATATAAAAGAACGATAGTCACATTCTATCAACGTTCGCCACCGGTGACCCAGTTTCGTGGAAGTGTTATAAGAATGCACGCGATCAGAATAGCGGTGGCTACTAAAATTTTTAATACGGATATAGTAAGAACAGCTGGGGTCAACTTCGGAATTTTGTAGATCAGTTTGTGGTGAGTTGGGAAACGAAGTGGAAAGATTATAGCTATTTACGAATACAGAATTTTGTTTGAAATACATTTGGGAATTTGAAATGTTCTTATTTATTGTATTTATTAATTTCATTAAACGGGAAAGATATACATAATTTATATACATATACGAGTACATACATACAGCTAAAATATTGATAATGATTAAACAAAATAAACTTACATCACAAGGCAGCTATACCTACTTGTACGTAAATATCTAACAATTTGCAACAAACGTTATTTAATTCAATTCATAAAGCGTAGGCGCGGTAGGTACACCACCAACTATACCCTCCAGTGGTTCTAACATGCCTGATATTCGTATCAGACAGTGTGACGTACGATCAGAACTGCAATCACTCGATGTCCGAAAAGCCAGTGGTCCAGACGGTATTCCGGTGATTGTACTTAAAAAATGTGCAGCAGAGTTGTCTCCGGTGTTAACGCGCCTCTATTGTCTCTCGTACTCAACCGGTTGTGTTCCGGAGACTTGGAGAGAAGGTAATGTGCAACCGGTCCCAAAAAAGGGAGACCGTTCGGATCCATCAAATTACCGTCCCATAGCCGTAACCTCAGTACTGTGCAAGGTCATGGAGAGGATCCTCAATAATCAACTGATCCGCTACCTAGAAGATCGTTCCCTAATTAATGACCGTCAATATGGTTTTAGGCCGAAACGATCAACGGGTGATCTTCTAGCGTATGTAACGCACCTCTGGGGTGAGGCAATCGACAAATATGATGAATCTATGGCAATCAGCCTAGATATTGCCAAGGCATTTGATCGGGTTTGGCACAAAGCACTTCTCTCCAAGCTTCCGGCATACGGTCTGCCTGTCCAGCTTTGTGACTGGATTGCTAGCTTCCTGCATGAGCGTAGAATCCGCGTCCTTGCAGATGGTTGCGCTTCGCGGTTCATGCCAGTGAATGCGGGCGTCCCCCAGGGCTCCGTTCTATCGCCCACCCTCTTTCTGCTTCATATCAATGACATGCTACCTCTTGGAAACATTCATTTCTATGCTGACGACAGTACGGTTCATGGGCGATATTTCGGTCGGCCTGGTGCTGGTAGGGCAGAAATCGGTGAGAAACGGGAGACTCTAGTTCTTGAACTGGATCGGGTGTTGGATCTCATTAGTAAATGGGGTTCCAGCAATCTGGTCGAGTTCAATGCTAAGAAAACCCAAGTGTGCGCGTTTACCACAAAAGCATCTCCGTTTCTTCCTACCCCCAGTCTTCAGAGCACTTCGCTCAATTTGCGAGAGAGCTTAAATATGCTGGGCATGGATATTCGCTGCAACCTTAACCAAAGGGAATATATTGAGAGCCTCATCTCAACAGCCTCAAAAAAACTCGGGATCCTGAACAGGGTGCGGCGGTTCTTCGCGCCGGACCAACTTTGTCTCTTGTATAAGACTCAAGTTCGGGCCTGCGTGGAGTACTGCTCGCATCTCTGAGACGGTTCCGCCCAGTATCTCCTCGAGGCTCTCGATAGGTTGCAGCGACGAGCGGTCCGCATAATTGGTGACGAAGAGGTCACCAAGAATCTTGAACCTCTTCAGCTCCGCAGGGATATTGGCTCACTAAGCGTATTTTACCGCCTATATCATGGTGAGTGCTCTGAAGAACTGTTTTCCCTTATCCCTTCCTCCCCTTTCCGTCACAGAACATCACGTGCAAGCTCGCGATATCATAAATTTACCGTTGGGATCATTCCTTCGCGTACTAAAAAGTTTGGCAACTCCTATCTATGTCGCACTATTAAAAAGTGGAACGCGTTGCCGGCATACGTATTTCCTCATTCATACGATATGGGATCCTTCAAGAGAAGCGTGAAGAAGCATCTTGTAGGCCAGCATGGCAGCGTCAACTGACAAGACATCAAGGTCTCTTGTCCGTTGCCGATGCGATTGGGGCTCCTCTTTTCGCTTACCATCAGGCGAAGCGGAGCCAATATAAAAAATAAAAAAAAAAAACCTACTGCGCCCAAAAGAACCACTAACACATCTTTGTAATACCGTAATTATTACATACTGTGGTAATACCCAACGTGGTTCAGACAGACCGACCCTTCAATCAACTGCGGGTTGGCGGAGGCCAGTATTTTCAAACGTGACATAGTGACATAGGCTACTCTTTATCCCGGAAAAACATCTTATTCCCACGGGAAAAAATAAAGTTTATAATCATTTGTCTTTCTTTCACGTCAAAAGGAACGTAAGTACGGACATGATGTTTTTAATGGGGATAGTTTACGGTCTGGAGAGTGACATAGGCTACTTTTTATCCCGGAAAAAACATCTTAATCCCATGGGAAAAAATAAACTTCGTAATTATTTGTCCTTCAATCACTTCGGAAGGAACCTAAGTACCGACATGATTTTTTAAACAGGGGACAGTTTCCGGTCTGGATACTTTTTATCCAGGAACAACATTTTATTCCCACTGGAAAAAATAATAATATTGGTACTACTTGGTATCCCACGAAGTAAAAAAAATTACAACAAGAAAAAATATACACAAATCAATGGTAGCACCTGGACTATGCGAGCGAAGCCGCGGGTAACAGCTGGTATGTAATAGTACGCGACAATTGTATGGAGTGGAGTGAGTGGAGAGAGAAGATCTTTATAGAGAAGTACTCTTTGTAGAATTTGATTACGATAGCTAGTCTATATATTATTAATATCAGAACGACCAAGTATTCGTAACCTCGATTCCATTTATTGTTCACTAACTTATAAAACCTTGTAAAACAAATATATTTCCTACTTGAAAACTTGTGTATAGTACCTTTTTATACAAACGTGAACAAAGAGACGAATAATACAAAACGAAATTGCCTGAATATTTTGTATGTGTAAAAGTAGGGCAGACCTTTACGGGTTGTATCTCGAATCGTAAACTATGACAAATAAAAACACGTCCCGAGTCCCGAAAAATGTCATCGATTTTCAGATGAGAAATACTTTTATATTGAGCTACAACTTTTTGAAGTGAAACTTCTTTAGCGGCATTGTGCAATTTTTGGGATGGGTAAAAAATGTTAAACTCGCGTCAGGACACGTGGCCTGATCAAAAATTCGTAAGACGGAGCGGCACGCACCGGCGCGGCGTAGGAGAAGAAGTAATATCCCCTCTCTTTCTACCGCGCGGCGAAAATGTATGCCTGCTCCTGCTGTTTATTTTTAATGTAATATAAATAGTCATGATTGTGTACGATAGCGCAATAAATGAATATTGTATTTTACCAGATAAAATAGTACTAATACTAACTAATAATATGATAGTACTTTTATACTGATAAATAAAGCAATTCGTGCGAAATTATTCCCTAAGGCATCGTTTACGGAGACGCGGCGCGTCGCGCGTCGCGTGTGGCGTGGCGTCACGCGGCGCGTTTGATGTTTTTTCCGTCCGCCCGCGGCATCGCACGCGCAAACACAACGTATGGCAATATACGATGTTGTTCTTAAAGACGCGGGGCGGGCAATGAGGCGGGGCACGCCGCGGAGCCCGCGGCGGCGATGCACGCGGCGGGCATCGCTGCTGCGCACGCGAGGTAACACTCGAACCGACGTCCGTCCAGTTTCTTATATTAAATAATTCACTTTTTAACGTAGAAATTTCTTCTAAATAAAGTCTATCATATCGTACTCCGTTGCGACGGTGACTACGTCTGCTTTGTGCGATTTCTAAATTAAGAATGGCAGAAGGTTCCCGCCGCGTGCGCCGCTGCGTGCGCCGGAGCGATATAAGCCGCGTGCGACGCGTCGTTGCCATCCTAGCTATATATATAAGCTAGTGATTCACTCACACGTAGACTAGAAACATCAACTTCCCACCTACACAACTACACAAACGATTAGCTATTGAGACTCTGGCGAAAAAAGGGGACGGGCTTTTTTGGCAGAGACTCCATAGTTAGTTGGCGGGATTCACTACGTGCAGGCGAGGTTGACTTAGGCTTTAAACTTGGTGGTGAGTCTCTCAGATTACAGCTAAACGTACATATTAAATCGTCCCTATATATTTTTATCGCATAGAAGTATACTTAATGGATATTCAGTGGCATATTGTCTGAAGTGTTCATGCATTGCGTTACGTTTACTTACAGTAATGCTACCTCCAGTAAGTGAGGCGGTGCTTTCGTAGCGTTCAATTTATTCTATACGTATTTTCCTCGGAAATAAAATCTAATGGAAAAGGTATGCACTTAGATTTGTATCTAAGATCAATATATAATATGGGAATCAAGCGTGCCAAACTCACACAACGACAGGCATATATGAGTATACTACTAATAACTTCGTGTTGTAGTTGGTTGAATTTGGTTATATAATACCATTGTGGTATTAAAGCATGAAGCAAATTAAAGCATATTAAACCAATTTACCACCATATATTTACATATGCGACTAATAGAAATCCATACTAAGTTAAGCGTTCGGATGCTTACAGTTGACACGCGCGTCACGCATACGTCCCATGTCTACTATGTACTTAGTCTAAGCCTTAGACGTTCTATTCCCCGAGATATTCCCGAAAGCCTTAGAGTCTAAGGCTTTCGGGAATATCTCGGGGAATAGAACGTCCTCAGTATTACCCAGAATAGACAAGTGACGCTGCTCTCAACTTAATTAAGACATTTTATGCCGATGCTACGTCTCGCTACCGCTACGCCAATGTCGTAGGCGTCGTAGCTTCGGTTCGTAGCAGCTACTTCTAGAGGCGGATAAATGAACAATAAATGCTATAATCCATGTATACAGTTTTTATCTCTTCGTAAATATCACGCCTGGCGTAAAAAAGCACACTAACGTACCGCCCGATGTGACACGGTTAACGTAGCCTATTATAATATATAGCCCATACTTAATCGTCAGCATATGCTACGACAGCATATACTTCAACACAATGAAGACTTGGAGTTAATGTGATAATGGAGGAGAGAGACAGTTGAGGGAAATCCTCACAGTTTACAGTACATCGTGTTAAGATCATCTCGTGTTTTGAGGTGTATGTGGCTCACTACCATTTTGAGACAAAGCCAACCTCACCTACACGTGGTACATCCTGCTGATAGACTAACGAGGCTCTGGCCAAAGAGAAGTATGGCATAGTGTAGGCTTAAGCTGCCCGACAGGAGAAGCACATCCACTTCCAACATCCTAATAACAATTTCCTTGAGGGTTGTACTGTTCTTGTGAATGAGTGAGATGACCCGGAAGGAAGGAATTGCTGCGTTGGCAGCATGTATTTTATGGTGTGAGCGTTGATATGGTTACGGTAACCGCTTCAAATCATGCGGGCTGCATGCCTGTTTGTATAAAAAAAAAAGAAAAAAAGAGCTTATTTCATTCAACCTGATAAGACTTTGTTTTGTGTAGTTGGCTATCCGACGTGATATGTATGCCTGTACAGACAGCAGCTTCTAGACCGCAGCACCTCCATTTCATTAAGTATATAATGTACTTAATAACTAACTCTGTATTTCCGATTTGTGTTACTATACACTAAAGTTTTACAAATAAACATTTCCAGTATAAGAGAGTCCCGCGTAGTGCAACGAATACAACGCTCGTTTCAAAGTCAAAGTCAAAACTCTTTACTGCATAACTAAGTGTACAGAGGATCTTAGACTTGTTTAAACACTTACTACTTAGTCACCTTTGTCAGGTATCGCAAAAGACTTTAGGCGCGCACGCGACTACCTACTTATATCCGTACGTTAAGCATTTCGTCATATAAATATAGGAACTTATTTATAAAGAATATTTTCAACTAATTTTTTTTTTCGTTTCATGGTCATTTTAGTTTCATGGCTATACTGGATCATCTTATACTGGAAGTGTTACAATTACAAATATAAACAAATATGAAACTATACTTACATTGCTTCCACGAACTGGCCGTCTTTGTTGCGACATTGTACCGCCCGGCGTTGCAAGCCCACTTGAGGAGTGTACACTAAAGGATCCAGATTTGCCCTCAAATCGAGTCTAAAACAATAAAAAAATAGTTTATTATCCATTTACCATTGTTACTTTGTAACATACTTAATTTTGACGTCATAACGTCTTATAAATCGATGAACGCCGGTTGCACGCACGATAAAGCATGACTCATTGTCACGTTCCGCCTGAGCCGAGCGTGCAAGCGAGAGCGCGGCTTGTAACTAGAGATGGCCAAAATGCCGGGCATTTCCGATAAATGCTCAATAAGTAAATATAAATTCCCTATGTATGCCTAAAAATAAGGCTTTTATTGGGCATTTATATATACTTATTAGCTGACCTGGTAAACGTTGTTGTGCCATATAAATTTAGGGGTTGATGGTAGAACGATGAAAATTTGCGGTTGTATGTATTTTTCAATTATAATAAAATATAAATAAAAAACATTCTCAATAAAATAAAATATTTAGGGGTGGTTAATCCTTTTATCATTTAGGGGTATGAAAAATTGTCAGACCTACCCGATATGTACACAAAATTTCATAAAAATCGGTCCAGTCGTTTCGGAGGAGTTTGGTAACAAACACAGCGACACAAGAATTTTATATATTAGATTGGGCATTTATCGTAAATGCCTTGTATTTTACCCATCTCTACTTGCCCCATCTATCTCTTCCACTCCATCGGCCGATATTTTCTATAAATAAATAAATATTTCTGGACAATTTACACAGCGCCAGCTAGCCCCAAAGTAAGCGAAGCTTGTGTTATGGGTACTAGACAACTGATAAACATACGTAAATACATTTTTTTTTGTATATACATACTTATGATACATAGAAAACACCCAGACTAAGACAAACAGACATGTTCATGCACACAAATGTTTGTCTTATGCGGGAATCGAACCCGCGACCTCGGAGTCAAAGTGGGCATTGCTAACTATTCGACCACCGAGCTCGTGAAATCGTTCTATGACGTTATCACGTGAAATTATCGTCCGTATACCGACTTTAGAGACAACCAATTTTTTTTATATTATACTAGCTCACGCTCACGACTTCGTACGCGCGTATTTTTCAAAAATCAGTCAGTAATGGTTGCCTTTGATACATACATACGAAGATTTTGGGGATCTGGATTTGGGCAGGCAACAATCTTGGGGATATTTTTTATTTTTAAGTAAATTTCTGAGTACCTATTTTTATTATTATCATATGACGAGCTCGGTGGGCGAATGGTTAGCAATGGCCACTTTGACTCCGAGGTTGCGGGTTCGATTCCCACACAAGACAAATATTTGTGTGCATGAACATGTCTGTTTGTCTTGGTCATGTAAATACATATCTATGTATTATATGTATGTATTTACAAAAAAAAAATGTATTTAAATCTAATATTAGTTATTAGTTATCTAGTACTCATAGTACAAGCTTTGCTTAGTTTGGGACTAGATAGCCGTGTGTAATTTGTCGAGGAATATTTATTTATTTATTAATTTTTTTTGTCGCGTATCTTTTCCTTTTGTGTATATATATAGGTTTTTTTTAGATTAGTTTTCATTTGATTTAGTTTTTAATTACTATATTTATTATAAATGAATTAATTTGGGGGTATAAGTGGTTCATCAACATCTTTGAACCAAAGCCAATCTCACTTGTACGTGGTGCACCCTGCTGACTGACAAACAAGGCTCTGGTGAAAATAGAGGTGTAGCATAGCGTATTTTTATAGATGTCCGACTAGCGAAGTACCTCCACCTCACAGAATACCACAGCCAAATAACAATTCCCTTGAGGGTTTGTGTTCCTGCGAGTGAGTGAGGTCACCAGAAAGAAAGGAAGGAATATAGGCTGGCAACGGATCGGCGATCTTTTGGTGTTGCTGATTTCTATGGGCGGTGTTGATCGCTATCCATCAGGTGATCTACATGCTCGTTTACCCCCTGTCATGTAAAAACAAAAAAACAGTCTCTATTAAATAAAATTCGAAAATGATTGAATCGTTAATAATAATTATTAAAATCTTTTTTCTCTATAGGGTTGTTGTGTATATGCAAGTGAGTCAAATCGGTTATTCCGATGTGTTATGCCAAAGAAGCCATCCTGAGGTGAATTCAGGGAATGTTTGTCCGAGAAATTTCATTCGATTGGGTCGGTTGATGTTGGCTTTTCAACCGACGTGGTTAAGTTTATTGTTTAAATAACAAAATAAACATGAAACTTTGTTTTATACCACTAAGGTGACAAACAAGTATACGGTCCGCCAGATGGAAATCAGTTACCGCAGCCTATGGACGCCTGTAACACCAGAGGCATCACATGCGCGTTGCCGATCCAGTAAAAACCTCTTTACGCCCTTTTTGAAGAACCCCATGCTATAGTCTCCTGGGAAAACCTTAACAGGCAGTTCATTCATGTCATTTGATTTCTCGTAGACACTACAAAATGCATTAATAAAAATCCGAACTTTCGAACGAAACTTCAGATTTTCATTTTGGAGTAACAGCCAAATTCAGTCAAAATCATTGGTCTGGTTAATAATAATAAAAACTTTAGTAGCAACATACTTTATTTTATTTGCGCACTCCGTCCACCGCCCAACGTACACGGAGTATTCGGAGTCGCTTCCAGATTCTGAAACAAACAGAAATATCTACATTATAATTTGGCATTTATATGAAGGATAACTTAATATTTTTTTAATACTACTTCGGGTGGCAGACCAGAATACAGTCAGCAGGGTGCACCGCGCGCAGGTGAAGTTGGCTTTGGTTTATTAGTATAGTCCGACTTGAAAAATACCTCCACCTCACAGACTACAGCAGCCAAATAAAACTTTGGGTGTTAGTGTTCTTGTGAGTGAGGTGAGAAAGGAGGCGTCAGCACGCGAGTAATAAGTACTCCTTGTATTGCGTGCGTTACCGATTTACATCAGGCGGGACTTACGATTGTTTTGAACCTGGCGTATTATATAAAAAAATGGGATGTGACTGTGTCATGGACACGACCGTGTGTTGTACTAATACGTTATATGCACTAAAATTATCTCAAAATGGCAGCGTTTCCACCTCCCCCGCACGCGATGTTCCATAGTCCTTACTTAGCTTAATAAATTCTTTGATCCTTCATCTATCAAGCAGCGACACCAAACTGTATCCCCCGATTTTAATATCATCGTTTTTTTAAATTGCCTTATTATTAAAATTATGGACAATTTTCAAGACGTCAAAATTCATCATGATGCAACCACAAAACAATAAATAAATATTTTACGTACGAAATATTAAACACAAATGTGGTTTCATAATTGCCTTGTTGTTCCAGCAGGCCGTAATAACATAAATATTTTTATCTGTGGTGGCCTCTGGCAATTTTGGCGGTAAATGAACTGAAGTATACACACATACAGGCTTGTGATTGCGGCGCGCTTGTGTTACCAACATAAACGTATTTAATTTCGACGGGCGAGCTGGAGAAATTGCCTAGGCCAGCATGTGTGGCAACTTTAATAAACAAACACAGAGTACAAAGACCTTTCCAAATGCGAAGTACGAGTTGTACCTACTAGCAAATGATTAATAAACAAAATTGTTAACGCGAAGGGTAGGCTTTATTTGAGTTATGTAAAACTTACGACTATCTATACTATACTATACGATAGCAAACAAGTAAATATTGGTATGCCTGTAATGTCACATACAGGCCGTCCCGGAATACTGCCTGGAGGGGATGAACTTTATATATTCGAGATAGGAAATTAATTTTAATTGTTAGTAAAACTGCATTCAAAGATTTTTTTAAATATTTTTTGCTTGAACTGGGAGTCGAACTTACAAAAATGCGAAACTACAACATTCTGTACTTATATTGCATCAATCAATGTTGTTACAAATGCTATAGATATGTCACAAGCGTCAAAAACGTACAACCGAAAAGTAAGATACATGTAAGACAATACTTCGCAATTAGTTCGCACAAGCAAGCAGACGAAACTGACCTTGCTACCTTTGAGAATATGTGTACAAAGTTTCATTATGATATTGAGTAGTTTCGGCGTGAAAGCCTAACAAACAAACTCATTCTCACATTTATTATAATACTAGCTGACCCGGTAAACATTGTTTTGCCATATAAATTATTCGCTATTAAAAAATAGGGGTTGATGGTAGAAGAGTGAAATTTTGAAGTTTTTTTTTTTATGTGAGAGGGGGGCAAACGAGCATGTGGGTCACCTGGTGGAAAGCAATCACCACCGCCCATAGAGACCAGCGACACCAAGGGGTCGCCGATCTGTTGCCAGTCTTTTAAGGAAAATGAAAACTCTGTTCTTGAAGGCACCCATGTCGTAATTGTTCGGAAATACCGCGGAGGGAAGTTGATTCCACAGTTTCACTGTTTGTGGTATAGAATGTCTTAGGAAACGTACTGTAGTAGATCGCCAATTATCAAGATGATATGGATGGATGGTTGTATGTATTTTTCAATGCTAAATCATAATAAAAAGAAAATGTCTATAAAATAAAAAAAATATTTAGAGGGGGCTCACCCATATCATTTAGTGTATGAAAAATAGACGTTGGCCGATTCTCAGACCTACCCGATATGCACACAAAATTTAATAAAAATCCGTCCAGCCGTTTCAGAGGAGTTTGGTAACAAACACCGCGACACGAGAATTTTATATATTAGAGAGATTAGTAGGGGAGTAGGGGTAGATTTGAATGTTAGAAAAACCTATATTCACTAGTAGACTACAATAGGCTATTTTCCAATGTTTAAAAATTGTATAAATTATTTAACAATATCGTAAAATACACAAAACTATAAACATCTGCAAACTTTCATTCTAATATCTTCAGTCAGACTTTATTTAGCGTCGATCAAAGTTTGGCGGGAAAGTCCATTTTAAAAGTATGAAATTATTAAAAAATAATAATTCCATTGGAGAAGCAATAAAAAATGCTATAACTTTTAATATGATACTAATCACATAAACGTAATATTTAACATAGCTGTCGTACAAATTTCTGATTTGATGCATATAAAATACAAACCTGTGACGTCATAATTCGGTAGTCTTTTGTATGGAGTGTTTTGGGGCAGTCTAAAAATTGTGATTTTCAAATTACCATATCTCGAGACATTTTTGTGCTATCGAAGTAATTCTTTCACCTATGGTTATATTATGGAGACGTCCCTACATATCAAACCGAAAAAAATGTTAGTCAAATAGCCTATTATGTTGATTTATCATTCTATTGATCCATCAATATATCGACACCAACGCTCGTGGGTTCGATTCCCACATAGGACAAACATTTGTGTGCATGGACATGTCTATTTGTCTTAGTCTGGGTGTTTTCTATGTATCATAAGTATGTATTTACAAAAAAAAAAATGTATTTACGTATGTTTATCAGTTGTCTAGTACTCATAACACAAGCTTCGCTTACTTTGGGGCTAGATGGCGCTGTGTAATTTGTCTGACAATATTTATTTATTTATTATTTATTTATCATTAGGATTATAGGTGATTTCGACCAACTTGCCAGAATATTATAAATATTTTAAAAATTGAATTTAGGTGGGATTTGAACCCACGATCTCTCGATTACCGGTCAAATGCTCTTCCAACTACATTTTTTAGTGTGTAATACTTAATAGTAGATGGACCACACTGTGACTTCGCAGCAGTAAAAATACAAAAAAATCGCCATAATTAGGAATAATTTTAAAAAATCATTGCCATTAGCAAAATTAAATAAATGTCAATTATTATCAGTTCATAGCTAAGAACAATAACTAAAGCAAAAATTGCTTTAGTTATTGTTCTTAGGTTCATAGATATGGAACTAAGTACCTACAATAGACATACAACGCAATACCGGACGCTTTACGTTCTTTGTCATAACCATAATGGGTTATGATTATGACAAAGAACGTAAAGCGTCCGGTTTAGTTATGATAAGCATTTATTATGATGTAATACAATCGAAAAAAAGGAATCCGTCAAACGCCACAAACATGCATAATGTTCGAAAAACATATCCTTCCTTTTTCGGTTGGGGAAGAATATGAGTAATAAACCTAATTAAGTGCAATAGTATCAGTGATTTTATTATATAAAAGTGTTGAAAACGTTCCACCGAGTGACAACAATCAATCACCATTATCAACATGAGTGAGTGATGAATATGAGTGTTATAAGCTTAAAGTCTGGCGTGACTATATGTATGTATTTCAAAATGGTATTTTTAAAGATGGTGGTAGGCGGTATGAGGAATTCTCTGATGTGATCTTTCGTTCAAATATATGCCATAACGATGTAGTAAACTAAAGATTTTGATAAATTTTATGATATAGGGTAAAACATCTGTCTAAATAGTGCAAGGAAAATTCGTTTTCACGTAAAAAAATGCCGAAAAACGCTCGGTCACGCAGGTGCTTACAAAGAAATTTAAATAGTTGTCTATCCCAGTCTAGCTGTGTCCTATAAACGGGCTATATATTTCACATTCTTATCTTGCATGCACAGGTCTAGCATAACCATTAATTTGTTCTCCAAAGCAAATTTTAAAATACCAACAAAGGCGAGCATTACACATGAAAGTTTTAAATTTACACGTGCTGTTCGTGTACCAGTCAAATAAATATTCTACTTTTATTATTTCTCTGTAGGTTTTATTTATGAGAGACATAATAAGCGTGGAGCGTTTTTCAAATAAACTCTATGGAAGCATTTTTGCAAAAATGAAATTACATCTTTGTGGAGTTTGTCTGGAAAATAAAATGTAAAATGTTTAGCGGGGTTAATGAACTTTGTAAAATCAACCTTGTTGTTTGTAGGTAAAACGTCAAATAGTTAAATTAGCACTTAAGTCACAGTGTAACTAATAGTACTTTATATATATACATGTATTATGTTTGACGAGCTCGGTGGCGTAGCGGTCAATGACGCGGCTTCGACACCAACGCTCGTGGGTTCGATTCCCACACAGGACAAACATTTGTGTGCATGAACATGTCTGTTTGTCTTGGTCTGGGTGTTATCTATGTATCTTAAGTATGTATTTACCAAAAAAAAAATGTAATTACGTATGTTTATCAGTTGTCTAGTACCCATAACACAAGCTTCGCTTACTTTGGGGCTAGATGGCGCTGTGTAATTTGTCTGGCAATATTTATTTATTTATATATTACACCTATTACCAATATTTATTTATTTATTTTATTTATTTATTTATTCATATGATATGTATAGAAACAGGCGCCATACCCGAACAAAAGTAATTAGATATAATATATATTGGGGGTTATGACGTGCTCTTCTCGACTATGGCCGCCACCTTCGCGATGGTTCTCTATTTTTCCTGGTTTCAGGAAAATTCCGTAATTGGGCACTGCGTGACAGATGTTATTAAGTCGATCCATCTTGTTGAAGTCCGACTACGCGACCGTTTACTTTCCACTCTACCCTTATTGGGGGTAGCGATGGGAAACATGCCGGGCATTAACAAAAAATCCCAATAAGTACATAAGTACATACATATAAATTCCTTATTTATGCCCAAAAACAGGGCATTTATGTGTAGTCATTGGGAATTTATAGTAAATGCCCTGCATATTTCCCATTTCTAATTGGAAGTGCACGCTTTACGAAATTTGCCCGAACGTTATGAATACTCAGCGAGTTTCCCAATACCAAAGTAGATATATATTTGCACACTGTAGCTACTTCGCCAGCACTATTGATGTTATTCTATTGCTCATTAACTGAATTCATACAAGCTACTCTGTTTGTATCGTGTTAAAGTAGACATAATAATAAGTACATTATATAGTTAATTGAATCAGATGTTATTTTGCGGAAGTCTAAGTCTAGTACTGCCGGCCCGCACCCACCCACCATTACCACCGGCAGTAGTTTGCATGAAATAATTGGTGGCGGAAGCAAGCAAAGTAGTGTAGATCAAATTGCCTGTAAATAAATACATTATTGCATTAGGAAAACCTGTAAATATAGTTTAGATAGATAGAGACGATTGAACGAAGGCCTGTATCCCAATCCATGTTTAAAAAGCAGTGAGATGAATATGGGTTGATGCAGTGCATATAGTTCTTTCAGGGGCCCTACCGCCTAAGCTGAATCCGATTCCCATCGAATATTTTGATTTCCATAAATAGGTGTTATAATAGGTGGGGGAAAAAGTCTTTTCGCATTATAGTATGTATGAACTTGTAATAAAATCTCTTTGGTTATACCATTTGTATCTAGCAGGTTTTGATATCTTTAAAAAGTTTAAATTTTAAAAAAGATAATTCCAAATTCAAATTAGGTAAATGTGTGATTTTCATTTGTTTTTTTTACTGTCAAGATGAGTGAATCTAATGAAGAAATTCGATTCATTTTAAAATTTTACAACAAAAAAAGTAACAATGCAACGCAAGCTGCGAAAAAAATTTGTGACGTTTATGGACCTAGTGCAGTGTCTGTGAGAGTAGCACAAATTTGGTTTAAGCGTTTTCAATCAGAAAATTTTGATGTGAAAGATGCACGTCGCTCTGGTCGCCCTGTTACGGATAAAATTGATGCCATTTTTGAAAAAATGGAGCAAGATCGGCATATCAGTAGTTATGACGTAGCTGAAGAATTAGGAATTGACCACAAAACAGTTTTGGCGCATTTGAAAAAAGCTGGGTACACTAAAAAGCTCGATATTTGGGTGCCTCACGATCTCACTGAAAGAAACCTAATGAACCGTGTACTCATTTGCGATTCTTTACTAAGACGTAATGAAAGCGAACCGTTTTTGAAGAAGCTTATAACTGGTGATGAAAAGTGGATCACGTACGACAAGAACGTGCGAAAAAGGTCGTGGTCAAAGGCCGGTCAGGCTTCACAGACTCTGGCAAAACCCGGGTTAACCCGCAACAAGGTGATGCTGTGTGTATGGTGGGATTGGAAGGGTATTATTCATTATGAGCTGTTACCGCCAGGCAGGACTATCGATTCTGAACTCTACTGTGAACAACTGATGAGATTAAAGCAAAAAGTTGAGAGAAAGCGGCCGGAATTAATTAACAGAAGGGGTGTAATTTTTCATCATGATAACGCAAGACCTCACACATCTTTAGCCACTCAGCAAAAATTAAGAGAGTTTGACTGGGAGGTGTTAATGCATCCGCCGTATAGTCCTGACCTTGCACCTTCTGATTTCCACCTGTTTTGGTCTCTTCAGAATTCTTTAGGCAATGTCAGGTTAACATCACGAGAAGACTGCCAAAACCACTTGTCGTGGTTTTTTAAACAGAAGTCCCAAAATTTCGCTTCTGACCCGTGGTTACACTGATTTGTTACACCGGTGTAACCACTGAGCACACTTATGACCGATAGTTACACTAATGTAACTATCGAGCATATCTATTACCGGTGGTTACACTCAAAGTAAGTTTCGATGATAATAGGTGTCCACTCACGCACATGTTACAAAAAGGATAAAGTTTTATTTGTCACCCAAAATATGTAGAATAAAAAATCAAACCGAAATGACAGATAATAATGTCTTGTTGAAATTCACCCAAATTTAAATCCCTTCTTCCACTTAGGTAACTAAACTTTCGTAACCAGTTACAAGAGAAGAATTTTTTTACGCTGTTTGGTAACTACTTGTGAGAGAACTATTATTTTTTCCTCTTTTGTAACTTTTGATAGTTACGAACGTAAACTAGTCGCATTTCGTGAATCAGTCACATTTTTTTTATTCCACGTCGGGTGGGAAACAAGCATACAGCCTACTTGATGTGTGTATAAACGCGCGCAACAAATGTTACTTGTGTGTTACCACCCCGGTTGCTGGCGCTCCTCAGGAGCATCAGAAAACTATCATTCTACAGGGATTTGTTATTTGGCTGCTGTAGAGGTACTTTTCCAGACGGGCTATCGTCATGGCCTACTTCTCACTAACCTTGCCTCCTTGACAGTACCACGTATTTTTATATCACTAAGGTGACAAACAAGCATACGTCCCGCCTATCCGATAATGGAAAGCAGTTACCGTAGCCTATGGACGCCTGTAACACCAGAGGCATAACATGCGCGTTGCTGACCTTGTAAAAACCTCTTTACGCCCTTTTTGAAGAACCCCATGCTGTAGTCTCCTACCTCCTCCTAATAGATATTGAGCCCCCTACACCACAAAATAAAAATACCACAGTATAACTAATAGTACTTACATACGAAATAGGCACTCTCCGCAACTGAAAGGAGTTTCCTCTCCCGCTTCCCTATTTAAATCCGCGGGCGCGAAATAGTTTCAACTCGCTTACGCTATAGAACGCCTCGGGTGGCCAGGTTGTGATAGTGATATACATTATAATCACATAGGGTCCCTATGTGTCCCTATGATAGGGACTTAAAACCTTTTTGTTTGTAAAGTGTTAGTACAGTACGTTCTTCATCTACGTTTGAAGATACATAACGCATCTTTTTGAAACACGCGAGTGACTGCTTAATCTATTGGGTACCTAAAGGTATTAATGAATGTTCATGTTTTGTTTGTTAATAAATTTTATCATATAAGTGTTTTTAATTGTATACACAGCCATTTTTATACTTAACACATCCCAAAACCATCCTTAACACATCCCAAAACAATACTTAACACATCCCAAAACCATCCTTAACACATCCCAAACCCATCCTTAATACATCCCAAAACAATACTTAACACATCCCAAAACCATCCTTATCATATCCCAAAACCATCCTTAACACATCCCAGAAAAGCTTTTTTACTAGCCCCATTAGGATCTTTTTAACTATCAACTATTTCTATTTTAAATGTGACCACTGGTAATAAGTGTGCTCAGTGGTTACACCAGTGTAACAAATCAGTGTAACCACGGGTCAGAAGCGCAAAATTTCTATAGTAATGGGATCATGTCTGTACCTACAAGATAGCAAAAAGTTATCGAACAAAATGGCACCTACATACTTTAGTTAAATGTAAATAAACTTTATTAAAAAATGTTTTGAATTTTCATATAAAATACGAAAAGACTTTTTCCCCAACCTAATATTTCAGTTATTAACAAACATTTTTAGCTTTATCGGTCAATTTTCAGGGTTTCTGCCTACTAAGTTAAACACAATTGTCTCTAATCTATTCTGGAGTTTGATATTTGCGATCAAAAAACCCGGTGGGAATGGGGTTCAGCTTCGGCGGTAGGGTCCCCAGGTTGACTGTAATATGAGGATTATTGTTGTTGATGTCCGAAAACGAATATGCCGAATGGAATCTTCTTGCGCGTATGCCATTATAATTGCCACGCGTATTGCCACGTAAACAAGTATAGTTTCTACCCGTGCAAAACCAGGGCGGTTCGCTAGTGTAAAATGATTACTTTTATGTCGGGTCGTATGCACGTCGAAACCCAAAAGCTAATAAATCAAAGCAAGCTGTAATCTGTTTAAGGGAAAGCGTTCATAATAAAAATATTTTACTTTCCGAAAAAATCTCGGGTGATAAAAGATAACAAGGTTCCCAAAATACGGCCATCGTGTGGGAGGAGATAAAGTTAACAAGAGACCGGAATAGCTGCCACACGGAAAACATATTTTACAAAAGTGGGACGAAAAATTGGGGTCTATTCTAATGTTCTTAGTAACAAGCGCCTTTATTTTCCCGAAAACTGTCTCTTATAAATATAGTTACTTATTTATATTCTGTCTGAAAATTTTTAGCATTGTGACATGATAACGTATTATAAATCGATGAATGCCGGCTGCACGCACGAAAAACCATGACTCATTGTCACGTTCCGCCTGAGCCGAGTGTGCAAGCGAGAGCGTGGAACAAGCGATAGAGGGGCACGATCGGCCTATGTTTCTTATGACGTTATCACGTAAAATTGTCGTCCACAGACCGATTTTAGAGACAACCATTTCTTTTTATTTACATTGTTTTTATTTTGATTGTTTATTACATTTAGATCTCAGATTTAGATCTTACTTAATATTATAGATGTGAAATTTTGTGAAGATGTATGTAAGTGTGGATGAAAAAAGACTAGAAGGAAAGATTTACGAAATATAAGAACGGCAACACTATCTTTGAGCCAAAGTTAACTTCACCTGCACGTAGGGCGAGCGTAATTTTAAGCTACCCGACTGGGGAAGTACCTTCACCTCACAGAAGACCACAGCCAAATAACAATTCCATTGACGGTTTTAGTGTTTCTGCGTGTGAGTGAAGTCACCAGAAAGAAAGCAGCTGCTGCGTTGGCTAGTGATATTTCATGTTGCGGTTTGCGAACGTTTATGTGGCTACGGCAACCGATTCACATCAGTCGGGACGTATGCTTGTCTGTCACCCATTGTATTGTATGTAATAAAAAAAAAATGACAGACATATTACACAGCGCCATCTAGCTCCAAAGTAAGCGAAGCTTGTGTTATGGGTACTAGACAACTGATAAACATACGTAATTACATTTTTTTTTGTAAATACATACTTATGATACAGCGAAAACACCCAGACTAAGACAAACAGATATGTTCATGCACACAAATGTTTGTCCTGTGTGGTAATCGAACCCACGAGCGTTGGTGTCGAAGCCGCGTCATTGACCGCTACGCCACCGAGCTCGTCAATAAATAGATAGATAAAAATAGTAATAACAATTAAATTTTCTAAGAACCATGTCACTGAAAAGCCTTTTCATGTCGGTTGCAAAGATATAGCGATGTACACTTTGAGACATAGACTAGTCTACTGTATTCTACTTACACGTCACTGGGAGTGTAATATTTTAAACATGTCTTGTTACTCAGCCCAGGCCATTATTCTCTTTAACCTTCGTCATTTTAATGGACTAAAAACGCTTGTCTTACTTTTAAAGGATTATCGGGGTACGTGACGTCACGTCCCGGCTAAACTTTATAAAATTTACAGCAATGATGTTTTATTCGCTAGATTAGCGTTTGTGTAACCGGGAAGTCGGTTATCAATTCGGGTAAACTTTTGAAAAAAAAATATACCTATATGGCGGCCATTTTGATAAAATAAATTGCGGCTATAGTAATGGCTTGGAAATTGCTAAAACTTTAGTTTTGAAGGTACATGTCAACAAGGTGAGCAAATTTTTCGAGCTCACGATCTTCAAGTTATCAGACTTTTCTCCTAGTCGAATAAAGAATCTCTATATACCTGTTAAATTTGGTCTTCGCACACCAACGGCATCTTTGAGAACAATTGTGTCAATGAGTGTATACTCTTTGGCATGTTTTATGATTTTGTATGGCCAAATGTAGGTGCACATACAAAGCACGTTGCTAACAAATTATTCGTTTTTTTTATAATACGTCGGGTGGCAGACAAGCATACGGCCCGCCTGATGTGAAGCGGTTACCGCAGCCATAATAACGCTCGCACCTTTAAAAAAATCGCTCGCGCGCCGCCACCCCCACTGCCAATGCAGCATCCTTTCTGGTGACCTCACTCACTCGCAGGGACACAACAATCCTCAAGGGAATTGTTATTTGGCTGCGGTATTCTGTGAGGTGGAGGTACATTCCCCAGTCGGGTAGCTTACAGCTTACGCTCCCTACCTCTCTTTTCGCCAGAGCTTCGTTTGTCAGTCAGCAGGGTGAAGTTGGCTTTGGTTCACAGATGTTGATGAACCACTACACCCTAGTCTTTAGACTTTCACAATGATGGCTTTTGTGCTATTTGTATCGTTGTGTTCGCTGTGATTTGTATAAAATTGCTTTTGATAGGGTAATAACGCAATATAAGTACTATGTATGGTATGGTCACCCTGCCGCTCTCTTGTATCCACCTCACCTCCCCTCTGAGACAAATCTGGAACGGTTTGTACTTATGTCGCCGCACGCACACGCTCATTCACGCTTTGCACAAACGTCATGTTTATGTAGTAGTTACCGACGCGACATTTGTATGCAGCGGCCAATTGTTGTGGCAATAATAAGTGCGCGAAATATATTTCTATTGACTATTGAAATTTTAGTATGCTATTTTTAGTTTACTATTATTCGTAAACGAAACGTTTGTATACAAAATGTCAGGATCAATAGCAAATTTGATAGAGCTCTGACTTAATTTGCCCTAAAACTGGCAAGCTCAGTTAAGTCGCTCAGCCGTTCTAATGGCTTACTAGCGCGTCGAGTAATCTAAATTCTCAACGGTATTTTACTCTGAATAATGTACAGCGAAAACTGCTTGGTTAAGCTATGAGTCTCTAAAGGATGCGATACAATGATGACATAATAGTTTTACGAGTTAAAAAGTATCTCTTGATTACGAATTCAATATGGAGTAGATATGTTATTTGAAAAAGAAGAAGAAGAAGCATTTATTAACCCAAAAATAACACGATAAAGAAAAAAAAAACAATATGTTCACAATAACAATAATTAAAGTTCTTCTAAAATTTGGGCTTATCATTATATACATACGTGAAACAAAAACTTTGTACCCCTTTATTACGAAAATTGCGCAGACGGAGAGTATGAAATTTCGCACACTTTATATAGAGAAGGAGTCATCATCATCATCAGGTCATTTTAGTTTCCACTACAGGAGCACGACCCTCTCTCGTCCGTCACAGACAGGAGGATTTGGCCTACACTCCCCACGCTGGCCAGACGGGTTGGGGAGGAGAAGGAGTGCAGAATGCTAATATTTTTTTTTAATTTTGACTAAAAATACATTAAATCAATAAAAAAATCATTACACACACTACCATGTATTTGACACACACACGCATATATACTTTTTTGTTTATTGTTAAAGTTAGTGTCCGACCGAAACTGGTTTTTACGACCGAAACCGAAACCGAAACCGAATTTCGGCAACGGTCTCAGTTTCGGCCGAAACCGAAACCGAAACCGAAACTTTTACGAATCAATTATCTAACTGTAGGTACTTTTCTTATAATTGGAGGTGTAAGTGGTTCATCAACATCTCTGAATCAAAGCCAACTTCACCTGCACGCGGTGCACCCTGCTGACTGACAAACGAAGCTCTGGCGAAAACGAGCGTAATTGTAAGCTACCCGACTGGGGAATGTACCTCCACCGCACAGAATACCGCAGCCAAATAACAATTCCCTTGAGCGTTGTTGTGTTCCTGCGAGTGAGTGAGGTCACCAGAAAGGGAGGAGATGCTCCGTCTGCAGCGGGGGTGGCAGCGCGCGAGCGATATTTTATGTTGCGATCGTTAATGTGGCTACGGTAACCGCTTCACATCAGGCGGGCCGTATGCTTGTATGCCACCCGACGTATTATAAAAAAAAAACACGTTACGTTACGTTATAATTGCTAGATATGTACTTGGTTATCTATATCTATATATATATAAGACAAAGTCGGGTTTGTTCGAACACTTATAACTCGAGATCCGCAGGACCGATTTTCATGGTTTTTGATTGATTGGATTTTACTCCGTCCCGAATAATAGAATAAAATATGAAAAACATTGGAAAATTGACGAAAGAATAAAATAAAAGGAAAAACATTTTCCCATACAAATGAAAAATGTCAAATCGATTGCGGTGAAAACGCTTGGCCTATGGAGTCCGAGCGCAAGAATCAAATCAGAGTAAACATAAAAAGAAATGACTATTACAAAATCACCAAAAAAAAAAACGATTAAACCGATTTCAAAACTAAAAAATAAAATAAAACGTTTTTTTAAATTTTTGATTAAACAATAAGGAAATCTTTATTTTTATGAAATCTTCAGTTTTTACGGATACGGGTTTTCCCTCAACCGAAGGGGTTTACGACATACTCCAAGACGCTGCTCAACTGCGGGTTGGCGGAGGCCAATGTTTTTGAGCCGCCTAAAGGCCACTAACTTGGCTTAACGACTGTCATCTAATAACAACCGGGACCGACGGCTTAACGTGTCTTTCGAAGCACGGATGAGCTCGAGGTAATATAAACCCATCCGTGTACAGGCTACGGACGACATTGCTTAACTTGCGTGTTCAATTACACTGACACGCGTAATTATGACATCGAGCTTCTCCCCGAAAGCTACCCACTGACCCTATTATTTTCTATTATTCATTGTTTTAATTCCATAAAATCATAAATTTCGTTTAGCTAATATGTACGACGACATTCATTGATTGTTAGGCGGTACGAAGTTCGCCGAAACAGCTAGTAATTATCAAATTTAACGTGGAAACTCTAAATCTTTAATTATCACCACTAATGCACTATAGTAAGTACCAAGTACCTAACTATTGTTTGTTTACGTATAGCAGGGGGTGTAAGTGGTTCATCAACATCTTTAAACCAAAGCCAACTTCACCTGCACGCGGTGCACCCTGCTTGCACCTGAGTTGGCAGCGGGGGTGGCGGCGCGCGAGCGATATTTTATGTTGCGAGCGTTAATATGGCTACGGTAACTGCTTCACATCAGGCGGGCCGTATGCTTGTCTGCCACCCGACGTAGTATAATAAAAAAGCATTACCGAATGAGTTAAATTAACCACAAAATATTCAGATTCAGTTATGTTAGACTTGATTCTACTATAATCTATGCATTAGTTTGTTATACTAAATTATTATGTTTACTACCTACCCTTAATACAATATCACATGATTAAACTTACCGAATTCAAAACAAATCACACGAAAACTCACAAACAACAAACAAAACGCACTGCAAACGCAAACAAGTCACGACATGATTAGGCACGTGGACGCGGCAAAATGTCTTCGTCGCTTGGATGGAATTTACTGCGCCGAACATGACCGAGCACAGCGCGGGAACTCCCGAATTAAGTTTCGGTTTCGGTCGTAGTTTCGGCAGGTTTGCCGCCGAAACCGAAACTAAACCGAATCTCGTTATTTTTGCCGAAACTCGACCGAAATCGAAACCGAAACCGAACATTCGGTCGGACACTAGTTAAAGTCATAATTTAAATTAATTACGGTCGAATTTCAACCAATGGTCGACCACTAGGTCCGTTTTTTCGCCCTAAAATAGCCGTCCTAACCTAAGGTTAATTACTACAATTAAAAAATAATAATAAACAAAACTACAATTTCCTACCTTCTAAATAGGAAACGCGCGTCCATCTGGATAGACGGACCTTGAACTGGGTTGATAATCGGAATTCATAATAATTCTTACTTATCAGGGTGGATAGTTGGACATTTCCAAGTATTCACGGAGGATGGATGTTTTTGTTTGTGATGATAATTAATAAAATAATAAATAAAATACTCTAATGAGAAATACGAAATGACGGCTTATTCCGTTTATCTATATATTAGATGTGTAAATCTAATTAATGTAAAACTGGTCAATTGCCAATCAGTTTAGCAAACAGCAGTTTAGTAATTGGTACTTAATTAATCTCAGATTTTTAGTAAAAAAATCTGAGATTAATTAAGTACCAATTAGTAATTCCAAAGTACGAAATAGTATTTAAACGAACGGAGCAATTAATAAATCCATCTGGAACTTCGACAAATTAAGCATCTGTGACTGATAAATGGACGAAGGGTCAAATCATAAGAACCATTATGACACAGTAACTTGCACAGTACTCGTAGTACACCGACTTCATACAAACGTTCGTAGTGGAATAAGCTCTGCAATCTGCATAATCGCTATGCACTACGTAGAATCTTCTAAGAGGATGCCTATACGCATCCTCTTAGAAGATTCGTAGTTCTTATAGTAGTAGTAAAATATACATATTTGTGTGAGTACGTAGATTGTAGATGTCATTGTTCAATTACAGTTGTTTAAGTCTACTATGATTTTGGACAGAACCCTAAAAACGCATAAAGATATTAAATAACCTGTCTGCGCTCGAATTGCCCATATGAGAAAATATAATTACTGAATACGCTGCCTTATACTCACATTTTACTGTCATTATTCCCAATTTTCAATAAATATGATGATAAGATTTCTAACTTTTGTACCTACACGAATGTTCATAGGGATTCAATAATAGATTCGGCACCTGATATCCCAAGTTGGTGGCTGCGGGCGGCCATTACCCACTAAATTATGTCTGCAGACATTACAGAGACAATGGGGTGACACGCTTCCATTGTTCTGTAGATTTGTAGGCACCGAACACAACTTGCTGATAAAGCCATAAGGTCGACCTACACACCTTACAACTGCTAGGCGACTCTATGTCTATTCGAAGTTGAGATAGAGTATCGAGTAACTATGTCGCAACATTCTCAACTTAAGTCCATGGTTTATCGTTAAAGATAACTTAAAGAGAACTTGGGGTGTAAGTAGTTCATCAATATCTTTGAACCAAAGCCAACTTCACCTGCACGCGGTGCACCCTGCTGACTGACAAACGAAGCTCTGGCGAAAAGAGAGGTAGGGAGCGTAATTGTAAGCTACCCGACTGGGGAATGTACCTCCACCTCACAGAATACCGCAGCCAAATAACAATTCCCTTGAGGATTGTTGTGTTTCTGCGAGTAAGTGAGGTCACCAGAAAGGAAGGAGATGCTGCGTTGGCAGCGGGAGTGGCGGCGCGCGAGCGATATTTTATGTTGCGAGCGTTATTATGGCTACGGTAACCGCTTCATATCAGGCGGGCCGTATGCTTGTCTGCCACCCGAAAAAAAAAAAAAAACTTAAAACATGCTGCGGTAAATTTGTAGGTAAACAAAGTTGTTCATTTTTTAAAATAAATTTGGATGGGAAGTCTCGAGTGAAATTTAACTTTCGATTGTAAGTAATAATGTTTCTTACTATGTACTGTAAGATTTTGAAGCACACAGGTGTTCAACCTTTCATTGCGAAACAAAAAACTAAAATATAATAAATACATAAACTCCGTAGAGGTTTTTCGTGTGGTGATCAAAGTTAGCAAAGTCTGCTTTAAAGTTAAATCAAAGGTAGTTGGTTCGTTACCCTCACGAGACATCTACCTGTGTGTTTGATATCTGTTTAACTTTATCTGAATGTACATGCGTTCTTAAAAAAATATTTTAGTACGTGTCACATTAATTTTGTACTTGTTCAAAATTCAAACTATGCTAAATTTGAGACTAAATGACTCTGTGTAATTTTTTCTTTCTTCATCAAGGCAAAAGATCTTATAGTTTTTTTACTAATCAATGTACAAAACCGGTACAACAGTTCAGATATGTTGAACGCGTGTTTTCCACCTTTGTGACGTAGGGCAGAAGTTTATTCGTTTAAAAAAAAGATACGAAACTCAAATCACTGTTACATGTAGTTACGGGTTAGAAGAAACGTTGCTTACTGTGTATACACCTTACTCAATGTTGTTAAACCTAGGAATAAGTATCCGCAACAAACTTGTACAGATTACACGTTTCATTAAATTCACTTCATAAATGAAAAAGATACTATATTGTAATTGTATCAGACAGTATATGACAGAAAATACTTTATCAAGTCGTAACTTAAGTATAAGAATAGAATAAATTTGTAATTTTATTGCACGTCAACAACAATATAATTTTAAGAAAATCTGGTAATATCCGATTTACATTTAATGGTGCGTGTCGAATAGGTATACGCCAGTCCTGATTGGCACACGGTGTGATATAATAAATATATTAGTCAGAGTATCTCTCGCGCGTTGGAACACCTCCTGCTAACGCATCTGTCAACCTCTGGTATTTGACATTGTTATTTGGTTGAGTATTCTGCAAGGTACATTCCCAGTCGGGCTCGACTTTCCCTATGACTCTTTCGCCAGAGCACAGAATAAGAAATAGCGCCAGAGCCTCGTTCACTTAATGACAGGATCAACGTGCCGATGAGGTTGGTTTCTTGATTTGTTACTAGCAACCTAACATAGTTCTATATGTGCGAATAGAATAAATACGAGTATAATGTCAAATTAAATAGTATATTATAGACCTACACATAAATATGCTGGCTACTTTTATATTTTTCTTCCAACTATGCTTTAATTTCATCACAATCACACTAAAAACTCAGTACAAAACGAGTCTTTAATGCTCTAGAGCAATACAAATGTATGAAATTTCATTATTGCACAGTTTTTTTTAATCGCACCAAAAGGTGCCAATCTCAATGGATTAGCTCTATTCAGCCAGCCGATATCAATACTTTTTTTTTCGTACGTATTATTCGTTTCTATCCTACTTGTTACCAATTTAAAAAATGATTGCTGCTAACTCTGAGTTAAAAATGAAAGAAATTTAAAAAAGTGATTGGCGGGAACTTTGTTAATTTTGCTTGGCAATATTTTTGGAAACGATAAAAGTGTGATACTATCTGATTTTGAGTGCTTCGGCTTCGAATTAAAATGGAATCATCTAGCGACACATTAACTCCGGAAAACATTCTAAATGAAGCCGACAGTGTTATAGAAACTTCTATTTTAACTGTTTGATATGAGTTTCTTTTATCTACTATTCCTATAGGTATTAGTTGAAAGAAAAGCAGATTATGCACCTCGCCTTAAGTAATTTATATTGCCCTCGTGCCTGTTAGATTAGAGCCCTCGCTAACGCTCGGGCTCTAAATCAGGCACTCGGTGCAATAATAAATTACTTAGTGCTCGATGCAATAATCTACTATTACTACCTGGCCCGGCGAACTTTTTATCGCCAATAAATATTTTTACGTTAATTTTTCCGATTTTTTAATAGTTATTTGTTTCCGCCCCGTATAGCAATATACGGGGCGGAAACAAATCCAACAAATCAAAGATCAATTATATCAAATCTTTATGATTACAACAGTATAGGCTCGGCATGTTCTATTTCTCTTTCACCAAAGCCCTTTTTGCTAGCCGGTGGGATGCACCATGTGCAAGTGAGGTTGGTTTTGGCTCTAAAGATACTACTGAGCCACACTCAATCCAAAATGACTTTATGTTGAAAATAATTGTAAGTGCTTTTGTTTTATAATTGAGTTAAAAACTATCCCATATCTCAAGTTGGATAAAACACACGTGTGCAAAATTTGATTTAAATCGGTACAATAGTTTCGGATTACATCGTGAACAAATAACGTGACACAAAATTTTTATATATTAAGATTAAGAAAATATTATAAATCATTTTGAACACTCGCGTGTCAGATCAAATAAATTGCGCAATTTGTTAGAATCATGTGGAAATCGCAGATAATTATAACTTTTTTGTTAAATAATAAACCAATTACCCTACCAAATTACCTTACACCGCTATCTGTTAGAATAGTAGATATGGTACTCACAGATAACTATGAACAAATAATTTGCTATAAAAAAAATAATGCGACTATAAATTGAGTTAAAAACTATCCCATATCTCAAGGTGGATCAAACTGCACACGTGTGCAAAATTTGATTTAAATCGGTTCATTAGTTTCGGATTCCATCGTGAACAAACAACGTGACACGAAATTTTTATATATTAAGATTAAAAATGTTTTATTAAAATAATGGTCGGCAACGCGCGTGTGATGCCCCTGGTGTTACAGGCGTTCATAGCTGCGGTAGCTGCTTTCCATCAGGAGGGCCGTAAGCTTGTTTGTCACTCTAGTGGTAAAAAAAATGCCGAGGGTGAAGCTGCGGTTAACAGTTACTATATTAGTATAAATAATACTATAGTATAGGGCTGCGTGGTACAGCTTAATAGGGCTGCGTAGTACAGCCTAATAGGGCTTGCGTAGTACAGCCTAATAGGGCTTGCGTAGTACAGCCCGTCTCATAGTAATTTTACGTAATAATGTATTATGTATTATGTCGTAATATAGTCCAAAATTAATAAGTGATAGTCCAGAAAGATATTACCCCATAATATATTATGGCGTAATATCTTTAATAATATCTTTTTAGCCTATCACCAAACCCCGGCTACTCCATACAAAAATGGCGCTTTTGCATGTAGTAACCAAATGACGTCTGTACACGTGCCTATGTTTGAGTGACGTTCTCTAGGGCTGACACATTATTCAATTATTAGTCGGACATGTAAGGGGGTGTAAGTGGTTCATCAACATCTTTGAACCAAAGTCAATCTTACCTACACGAGGTACACCCTGCTGACTGACAGACGAGGCTCTGACGAAAAGAGAGGTAGGACGTAGCGTATTTTTGAAGCAGCTCGACTGACGAAGTACCACTACCTCACAGAATACCGCAGTCAAATAACAATTTCCTTGAAGGTTGTTGTGTTCCTGCGAGTGAGTGAGGTCACCAGAGAGGATGGAGTTGCTGCGTTGGCAGCGAGGATGGCAGCGCGCGAGCGATATTTAATGTTGCGACCGTTAATATGGTTACGGTAACCGCTTCACATCAGGCGGGCCGTATGCTTGTCTGCCACTCGACGTAGTATAAAAAAAAAGTTTATTTTTTCTTCACTACGCCCGTAGTGAGGAAAAAAAAACATAGTAATTACACTACACTGAGTTCAGCCAATATTTACAAAACGCCTTGTATAATTGCCATTGCTAACTTACCCAAAATTTTATATTTTCTAATCACCACTAAATCAAACGTTCGCCTTCCGAACACCGGTTCATTGTAATGATCAAACCATTTCATTCTCACTAATTGTAGCTTTTCACTATTCATATAAATGCATGCGCAATGATTTGATTCATTTTCATATTCACATGGAACAAACGTAATTTAAAACGAATACCACACATGACATCACGCACAATAAACATTAAAATGTAATTAAGAAAATTGTAAACATTAACAATAAACCACCATAACTCAAGTGACAGCAATGTCAATTCAGCGTCTGCGCGCTCACTTGCTCTTTGAGACATATAAATCTAATGCTATCCTTTTCTCATCTCGTATTAATTGTATCTTGTATCCTACTTTGACAGACGTGAATTAGTTATGATGAAACTATGGCTGCCGCATGCTTTTTAGGTAATTTATTAAAAATCAGTATTTTATTTCATCCAATGGGATCGAATAAATTTCTTTTTCTGACTTTCCATGTGTTAAGACATCCATCCACTGCACAAGTAACTCCCATCTTTTAAACTGAATGGAGAATAAAATACGAGCGACGTCAATTTGTAGGACGTTGCATCCATTGCGAACGGTTCCAAATCGGTCTCATAGGGGAGGTGAGGTCGACTAGTGAGAGCGGCAGAGAGTGTCCATACTGTACGTTAGTACTATTACTTATACTGTGCTATCACGTAGGCAAGACTCTCAATAAATATGTGACGAGTATTCAGAGACCGCAGAAGTGCAATATTAAGTTCCAATAAAATATTTATTCTATGATATTACTTCCGAAAGTAGCAACCAACTTTATACAGCCTTCAACCCAAAGGCACGCTTTTGGAGTCCGCCTGAATGGAAAATATGCGTTATAATAAAGTTTTTTCATGTTATTTATGTTTTTCGACCCCCAAAAATGTTATAAAGTGGAAATTCTTTGTCGCTGATCGCTTTCTGTCCCAATGAGTTTGAAACTTATGTAATATTTTTTTAATAAGCGCGCGATAATAAGAATACAAACTAATTAATGATTGGGTATCTGTACAGATATATGCCAATTTTATTATTAATCTAAGAATGTACACAATGTACGAGTAGATTATAAAGACTGACGAGTAAGTAACTTACAGTTAGTAAAATATTATACATGCGTCCTGCTTCTAGAACCTCTATAGCAAAATGCTGAATATGGATGCCGTTTATTTAATTTTTTATTAACTTTGTCAAATATAGTACGCGTCTATCTATTATATGAAAACTTCAGCACTATGCATTAAATCTTACATATACTTATAAAAAATCCATGTCACGATGTTTGTCCTCGTAATACTGTGAAACAACTTCTTAATGAAAATTTTCATATTGTGTAATTTGGTCTAAATTAAGAGGTAAGATAGGGTAGTGATAATATTTATCCGAACAGGTTGAAATAGAGGATAAAAGTAGGACGAAGTTCCGAGTGAACCCTAGTTATCCTTACTTCCTTACTTCCTTACTATCCTTACTAATCCTTACTTCCTTACTAATATTATTGTTATATAATGTTGGATTTTAATGAAAATAGGTTTTTACTTAATCATTTTGTTTTAATATTATACCACACACTTTTAGTACAAGACAAGGGAATGCGAATGACGTATCGACCACAGAGACACGTCTATAGAAAAAAGTAATTAATGCTTACTAGATGGCGCCACTTACACCATTTTGGAACAATAAGATTATAGAATTTAGCTAGTAATTACAACACGCCTCCTTAATTTTATAATCTTAATCAATTACATGAACAATACGTGAAACTAATCTTAGCTTAAACTAATCTTTATCTAATCCTAACTCCATCTTTATATATTAAGTTAATCTTAACTGTAATCTGTTTTCTAAAAATTTTGTTTTGTCTAGGCTTTTAGTTAACATGTCTGCTAAGTTAAATTTTGTATCAATTTTTACAATATCAATTATCCTCTTTTCATAGTTCTCGTTTATATAATGATACTGCACTTCAATGTGCTTTGAGTTTTTAGTAAAATTACCATATTTAGCTATTGCAATTGCACCTGAATTATCTTCATACAATTTTATTGGTTCATAGAACTTTACATCCAATGATTCACTCAACAAGTTTTTAATAAAAAGTACTTCAGTTACTGCCTCAGACATAGCAATATATTCTGCAAAAGTGGAACATTTAGTTACTGTATTTTGTTTGTGTGTTTTCCAAAAAATTAAGTTTCCAAATAATCTAATTATAAAACCTGATGTAGATTTCCTATCCACATTATCTCCTGCATAGTCAGAATCAACCATACAATCCAATATTTCACTGTCTACATTATCATAGTATGTTAACTTTAAATCCTTAGTCTTATACAGATATTTTAAAACCCTCATTGCATATTTGTAATGTGTTCGGTCGTAACAACTTTGATATCTACTTAAATAGTTAACACTATACGCTACATCTGGCCTTGTGCCTGTACTAATATACAATAGTTCGCCTATTATATTTTTGTATTTTATACTTTCATCTACTTCTCTAGCTTGTTCTAATTTTAAATTTGTTTCCATTGGAGTATCATATAACCTAGTATTTTCCAGATCATATTTTGCAGCCAAAGATTCAATATATTTTGTTTGATTTAAAGTCATTATATTTTTATCATCGTTATAATCAATATCTATGCCAATATAACTTTTAATTTTTCCCAAGTCTTTTATTGCAAATCTTTTCATTAAACTAGCTTTTACCTCTTCTATTTTATTTTTATCTTTACAACATATTAGCAGATCATCAACAAATATTAATATATATATTGGATCTTTGCTTGCTCTACTTACATATAAACAGTAATCATAGTTACTTCTAACAAAATTCAACTTTTTAATAAATTTATCAAAACAATCATACCATACTCTAGGGCTTTCTTTGAGACCATAGAGAGCCTTTTGCAATTTGTAAACTTTATTGTCTCCAGTTTCATAACCTTCGGGTTGATTTATATAAACTTCAGACTTTACATAACCATTTAGAAAAGCTGTCTCAACATCCATTTGTTCAATAAATAAATGATTTTTACAACTGTATGACAATAAAATTTTCAATGTTTGCATTTTTCCTACAGGTGAATAAACATTTTCTATATATTCCTTTTGTTGAAATCCTTTTACCACCAATCTAGCTTTATATACATTATTGCTTTTCTTTTTAAAAACCCACTTAACATCAATAACGCTTTTATTTTTTGGCCTTTCAACAGTTTGCCAAGTATTGTTTTTATTTAAGCTATTTATTTCTGAGTCCATTGCCATTTGCCACTGTTTATGATCATAAGAGTTCATCGCCTCTTCAAATGTATTTGGTGCATTTGCATCAACATAGTTTACATAAATATAGTGTGAAGCTGGATTACCATATCTAGAAATTGGAGTTCTTTTTCTTTTGGAAGTACCTTCTTCGTACCTGTCCCTATTATCAGTATTATCAGTTATGTTATTGTTGTGTTCGTTCATAGAATTATTATTTAAATTTGTCTCATCTACATCTACATAATTATCATCACTTTCACAATCGTTTTTCAAAATTTCATTTGACACATTTGGCGTTTCCAAATCTTTATCCTTTTGATCATCCAATTCATTATACATTTGATCATCAAGTTTCTCTAAACAAATTAACTTAGTACTTTCTTCAACTACCTGTACATGCCTAGCACTGATTATTCTGTTATTTAAGAGAACTCTATAACTATTTTCATTATAACCCACTAAAATACCTTGCTGGGCTTTATCGTCCCATTTACTTTTTCTTAAAACCTCAGGAACCCTGACAAAGACTCTACTTCCATAAATTTTTAAATGTTCTACATTTGGTTTAATTCCAAAAAATATCTCATAAGGAGTTTTGTTTTCCACTGTATTCGCAATCGTTCGGTTTTTTAAATATGCTGCCGTTTTTATTGCTTCAGGCCAATACCTTCTATGAATTTTAGCTTCTCGCATTAAACACCTACCTATATCCATAGCAGATCTATTATACCTTTCCGCTACTCCATTTAATTCATGGACGTAGGGTGGACATGGTAATAACTCTATACCCTTTTGTCTAATAAAATTATAAATTTCCTTATTTAAATATTCTTTGCCATTATCACACTGTAACTTCTTGACTCTTTTATTAAATTTATTTTCTACTAAATTTACAAACTCTATAAAACAGCTTGCAGTTTCAGCTTTACTTTTTATACAAAAAATTCTTGTACACTTACTATAATCATCTATAAATGTCAAAAAATATTTTTCCCCACCAAAACCAGTTGTGTTATGTGGACCATTCAAATCGGTATGAATTAATTCTAAAATTTCAGTAGACTTTGATCTATTGTTTGCAAAAGGTACGTTAGCCATTTTACTTTGAATACAGTTTGAACATTTCATCTCAGTGCTTTCAATCTTATCTGGCAAACCATCAACTAATTTATTATTTATTAACTTATTTAAATATTGAAAATTTACATGACCAAGTGCCCGATGCCATTTTTCTTTATGAGTTAACTTTATTGAATGTGCATACACTTCATTTTTACAGCTGTTCGATACAAAACTTTTTAAAAGATACAAGTTGTTTATTTTGTCGGCAACACCTATTAATTCTCTAGACTGATTATAAATTTTTGCATGTTCATTTTTGGCTACTATTGTGCAACTTTTAGTTATCTTCGAAAAACTTAACAAATTTTGCTTAATATCCTTTACAAAATAAACATTTTTTAAGTCTACATGTTTTTCATTGTAATAGTTTCTAAAATAAATTTTAACCGTACCTACTTTAGTCGCTTTTAACATTTTGCCATCGGGTAGTTTTACATTGACAGGAATCTTCAAATCTATAAAGTTATAAAAATATGTATCATCATTAATTATATGGTCTGTACACCCGCTGTCTAATAACCAATAAATTTCACTGTTATTATTACATTCTTCTTTTTCAGTGCACCACGATACTTGATTTATTTCCGGATTACATACCTGAGTTGTCCACGACTCGGATGAAAAGTTGTTATATGATTCACCTTTGGGATGACCTTGACCTCTGCCTCGGCTATTACCTCTGTAAAATACACCTCTGTTATAACCTCTATGTACTCCACGCTGACCGCGATTGGATTGATATTTTCCTTGGTAGCTTTGTTGTCCTTGATTATTTCTCTGATTGTTCCAGCAGTCCTTCTGGAGATGGCCAATCTTTCCACAGATAAAACATTGCGCTTTAGTTTTAGTTGCAAATGTACTCACATTATTTTTCTTCTGAGAATCACTAGTAGACATATTTTTCTCTTTTATTTTAGACTGTACATAATCAACTGTTCGTTGTCCTGCTGGAATTACATCAAGAAAGTCTCTTAAATAACTATAGCTCGGTGGAAGAGCTCTGAGCAGATATCTCAACTTCTCGGGTTCATCGATTTTTCCTCCAGCAACTTTAAACTCATTTATGGTTTTCTCAAAATCAACAAAAAAATCTTCTACTGTATTATAATTGTTTAATTTAATATCTTCAATTTTTCCTCGACATATTATTTGCATAGCTGTAGACTGTGTTAAATACATTTTATCAAACCTTTTTAGCATTTCATATGCTGTTTTACATTCGCTAATATATTCCAGTTGTTTATCCGATATTGTACTCATTATTATAGCCCTTGCTTTTAAATCCTTCTTTTTCCATTCCACATCTCCTTTGTCCTTGTTAACAATGGCCGCCTCGTTGCATTCTTTGTATTCCAATAATGTTAGCAATCTTAATTTCCAGCTTGAATAACTTGCACCGTCGAAAATAGGTATCATAATGTCTTCAATCTTTGCTTGTGTAGCCATTATGATGTTAATATCGCTTTAAATCGTAAAAGCATATATTTTCGTGTTCTTTTTGTAGCACATGTAAGATAACCTCAATATCGTATTTTCTGTTCACTTTCGAGTTTTAAAAACGCACTTATTAAACTTCGCAGATTGATTATCTTATCAACTACGCTCTGCTACCATGTTATATAATGTTGGATTTTAATGAAAATAGGTTTTTACTTAATCATTTTGTTTTAATATTATACCACACACTTTTAGTACAAGACAAGGGAATGCGAATGACGTATCGACCACAGAGACACGTCTATAGAAAAAAGTAATTAATGCTTACTAGATGGCGCCACTTACACCATTTTGGAACAATAAGATTATAGAATTTAGCTAGTAATTACAACAATTATAAATGCGAAAGTAACTCTGTCTGTCTGTCTGTCTGTCTGTCTGTCCTGCTTTCACGGCAAAACTACTGAACCGATTTAAATGAAATTTGGTACACAGATAGTTTAGAGCCTGAGGAAGGACATAGGCTACTTTTTAATGCAAAAAAAGGGTTGTAAGGGGTTAAAAGGGGGGGTGAAAGATTGTATGGAAATATCGTTATTTTTAGAGCTAGAAGCTTGAAACTTATTTTTTAGGCTGTTGATTCGATATCCTTACTATATTACTATAATATTATAAATGCGAAAGTAACTCTGTCTGTCTGTCTGTCTGTCTGTCCTGCTTTCACGGCAAAACTACTGAACCGATTTAAATGAAATTTGGTACACAGATAGTTTAGAGCCTGAGGAAGGACATAGGCTACTTTTTAATGAAAAAAAAGGGTTGTAAGGGGTTAAAAGGGGGGGTGAAAGATTGTATGGAAATATCGTTATTTTTAGAGCTAGAAGCTTGAAACTTATTTTTTAGGCTGTTGATTCGATATAAATAAATATGACATTCAAAGTTTGTAAAAGTTTTACCCACACGGGGGTAAAATAACAATAGGGAATAGGGGATGAAAGTTTGTATGGAAATATGTAAGGTATAAATGAATGTTTTATAAGTTTGTTTGCCAAGAGACAAAATATTAGTGCTATCCTGATGTAGATAACATTTACGCAGTCATTACAAAATGAGAAACTGAAATTAACGCGAGTAAAAAACTTGCCAAGCATCGCGCCGTACTAGAGACGGGCAAAATGCCGGGCATTTATAATAAATGTCCAAAAAATAGTTATAAATTCCCTATTTATGCCCAAAACTAGGCATTTATTGGGCATTTACAGGTTCTTACTGGGCACTTATTGTAAATGCCAGGCATTTTGCCTATCTCAACGCCGTACACCACCCGTACACATTGAAAGCTGCCACGCGGGGGTCAGGGAGCGGGCCGGGGGTCGTTACGCGGCGTGGTACCACATGAGTAAAAAACGGTGGTACGGCACAGAAAAAATATGCCCAAGTGGGCTTGCCCAAACGTGCAGACACGTGACAATTATTATTTTTTCCGCTACAAATGCATTATTATTCACTGCACATTGTTTACAATTCGATTTGCTTACTTTAGTAGATAAGTTATTAAATATTTTTTTCTTTAGTTGGGTCATTGTTTTATTTATTTCATTCGTTAAAAGTAGATTACTTTCGAGTTTAATTAGATGTTATTACGTCATTTTTTTTTGTTGCACATTTGTATGCTAGGCAGGTACCTAAGAACGGTAAGTTAATTGCCCTCACCAAATAAACAGTACTTTTTTGAGCATTGTACAAACAAAGCATTTGACCATCTGTGAATGTAAACAAAAGATAAGAAAGCTTAATAGTTTTATGAATGAGTCTTTATGCCTTTGCATGCCGACTCAGTCAGAAGTCGCAATATCCGAAAGGGATTTCTAGGAATCGGTTACAAATGGTTCATAAAAACAAGTTCTTAAGTACAAGTGTAAAAAGTTATACTTAGTATAGAGATTTTGTTTATTTGGGTCAATAAAATTAGTTAAATTTAATTCATTTGGGTTTATATTTTTTTTTAAATAGGTTTTTATACAATTAAATAAAATACTTAAATAAGTTATTTTCATAATAAGAAGTTTTGTTTTCTGTGTTTACGGTTAAAAGCAAAATAAAGTGTAAATAGTTATAGGGGTATAGCGCACTCGGTTCTAAAACTACCATTGAACTTAGCTGATGAGGACATGCCGGTATGTAACATTAGCAAAAGCAGTGAGCGCGGAAGAAAGTTGCAGCTGTGTAAGCTGTTGGTTGGGATGAATGTTCAATGTTCCACAAAAGAGCTATATAAGCACTAGATGGCACACTGCAACTCATATAAGTATTAATACGTATGTGTCTTATTTGTAAAATAATTAGCCGAAATATTAAAAAATGCTGCCCAAAGACACTATTCCACGCGGACGAAGTCGCGGGCACAGCTAGTGATAGATATAAAATTTAAGACTTAGCAATTTTATTTTTCTCAAAGATTTACGTGATTTGTACTTTCAAAGTTCTCACTCGTCGCCGACGATACGTAATAAGCAATACAATGTACAAAGTAACAACTTAAATTACATCATTTGTAGTGTAACATGTACGAGCGTGTTGTACAGATTGAAGTAAATTGGATTACTTTTGATATAATTTCTGACTCGCTTGGAACGGAGGGCAAATGTCTTGTACCGCTTTTCATATGCAATAAATCAGCGCGCTGTGCCGCGTATAGCCGCCCTTATCCCGCCCGTGGCTGAATACGGAACACGACGACAGACGACGTTATGAGAAATTAAATTGTTTGTAAGTTTCCTATTGTAATGTCTATTTAGGTGTTATATGGTCTCACTTTAATTGAAATTTGTTTCAAAATGACGATAAATGCATAGTTTTTTCTTTTGATACAAACAGACTCCAGGGTGGCTAGCCAAATGGCAGTTTGCGAAGTAGAAAAGCGTAACAATCGCTAATTTAAACTGTGGAGCTCATACTAAAATGTTCGAATTGACAAATGTCACGTGATCTATCTAACGTTCGTTACGCTACGAATTACACTTGGCTAGGGGGGCAGATCAATTAACAACACAGTATAAAAACCTCAAGCATGTGGTATAACTCCATCAATAAAAATATATAATATAAAAAATAATATTTGTTATACTCCTACGCATACGGCCTGCCTCATGTAAAACGTCACTGGTAACCTCACTCACTCTCAGGAACATAACAACCCTTAGAGCTAATCCCCTAGGGTTGTTATATTCCTACGAGTGAGTGAGGTTACCAGTGCCGTGTAGAAGTAAATCTTATCACATGTCATAGAAATAAAAATAATATTGCATAATAAAAGTCTATCTTTTTTTTAGTAATTTGGACAGTAAGTCCTAAAAACTCCTAAAAATCTCAGCGGTTCATATTCCTAAATAAATCATATCATCTTGAATGAATGTCATCTTGAATAAATTAAGACATTATCAAGGCGGAAAACAGAACTTATTTTAAATGTCGCCGGCAGAATATTCAATTCTTCAAATAATACTTTTTTGTTACGTCGCAGAAAGCAAAGATGTCTTCCGCAGACCTTTGTGAAAGTTGATTAGGTTTAAAATAAGACAATTTTAATTAAAGAAAGTTGAAGAGGGGAGTCCGGCCTTGTCCGGGGCAAAATGAGATCAGCCCCCTTACCACCATCTCATAATGCGGTTCAATAATTGAATAGATTGCTTATTCAATCCAATGAATAAGCGACTCTATTCCATTTGTCATACAGTCGCTTATTCATTGGTATGATTAATCATTCTATTCTGTTATTGAATCGCAATAAGAGATGGTGGTAAGGGGGCTGGTTTAAGTAGTTTGTTCACTCCGATCGAGTTAGCGATTTGCGATAAAGTAATAGGTATACTGGAGAGTTCATCGATTGGTATAGTTTAAGCCTATGACACATCCGGCTCCTCTATAGGAATGTCGCATCGTTCAGCCCCCCTACCACCATCTCTTATTGCGATTCAATAATTGAATAGATTGCTTATTCATACCAATGAATAAGCGACTCTATTCCACTTGAAATAGAGTCGCTTATTCATTGGTATGAATAAGCATTCTATTCAGTTATCATTTGATCATTGATCAATTCTTGAATTGGGTTTCGATATGTATTGATGGCATTGATGTGAGCGGTATAGTACAAAACATGAAATTGCAATAAAAAAAATTGAATAATTTCTAAGGCTCAATATTATTAAGTATAAGTAAATAAATCACGACAAGATATATTTTTTACGTGTAAGGTGATAGATTTTATGACTTTATATACGGATATGCCTCCCCAACCCGTCTGGCCAGCGTGGGGAGTGTAGGCCAAATCCTCCTTCTGTCAGGTACGGACGAGAGAGGGTCGTGCTCCTGTAGTGGAGACTAAAATGACCTGATGATGATGATGATGATACGGATATTGCTATTTGTCTTCGATAACAAAAAATTGTCTACACACTATAGATACTAAATCAGCTAATGCGCTGCTAGTTTAGTCAATCCATTCCCGCCTCTTAGTTTATAAATCCAATGATAAAAAATATGAAAATTCTCGAGAACTGAGAATTGAAAAATCTCGACAAAATAATAACTATAAAATTAATTTCTATACCAATCATCAATTTTATTAGTTATATTTTATTATAAGACTGAATATAATCCCTGAATTCGGCCTTGAGTTTCTTGTCAGTTCTTCTCAAGAAGCCCCGTCGCCTGAACTGGCACTTAAATTCACTTTCACAGATAGTGTGATGAAAGTGAATCTAAGCTCTGCGGATTTAGAGTAATAATGATTTATATACATGTCTTATATTTAATTTGTATGACGTTTCTAAGTGCTTTATAAAGTCCAAGGAATAAAGATATTTTGACTTTGACTTTGACTTGAGATATGCAAATGCAAGTTTAACTGCAGAACTTAAATCAGAAAACACATGAAACCTTTACAGCGGATTTATGCGAGTGACGTCCATTGTGCACTATCTAGACATTTGCATAAGGACCAGGGGAATAGACTAGCCTAGGATATTACTGGGAATACGGATGACAGCATGAATTTAGATGCACTTGGCACCGGAGATAGCGTCAAGGTTTCTATTTACCGTTCAGGGGATTTCGTTTAACTTACATTGATAAGTCTTTAAACATTAACTGGGATCGTAAATTTTACCTAAGTAACTTGTGTTGTGGGGTGGGGGCCCACTGGAAAAATATGTGATAATATTTTTTCAGTGGGCCGCGCAGAATGCAGCGCAGCAAGCAAGTAAATTGTTGGGACAGTTAATATTATGTATATTTTTTTTTGTATATTGTATTATAATTTTAGTTTTTAATTTAGTTATATATTATTTTTAATTTAATTGTAACTTGTTGTAAGTTGAAAATGTTTATGTAATTTTAGTTTATTTTGTGTTTTTATTTTATAATATACTTTATGTTAAATTATGTTAGCTACTTTGAATAATGTGACTAGTTAAATGATATTGACTGTCATTTTATATAATGTATGATTACATGTTCCCTTAGTACTTTTTATTTAGTTAATAGTGCTACAGTATGGCTATGGAGTTCTTTAAGGCGTGTAGGGGGATATAAGTCGTCCGTAACTCGACGTAATAGTAATGTCTCTGCTATTGCAAGCGTCCATAGGCTACGAGAACTGCTTACCATCAGGCAGGTCGTATGCCCGTTTGTTACCATAGTGATAGAAAAAAAAATCATGCACCTTTTTGGTATTCTTCGCCTCTTGTTACAAAAATTTTAAATTATCTTCTCGTTTATGAATTTAAAAAAATATTTATAAACCTCTTCTATATAAAGCAATATAAGGAAAAATAATAGGTTTATAGTGTATAATTAATGACATACTATATTGCTCGAAGTCTCTTACATTTTACAAGAAATAGCTCTCAATATAATCATCCCTTATCTGTCATCCATCCATCATATCAATCTCTGCCCTGGCAAAGTGCTACAGCGTCGAAAATCCTGCATATATATATTCCGAATTGAAAAGATTATGTAAAATGATAGCTGCACACAAATACATTTTATAATATTATGACGAGCTCGGTGGCGTAGCGGTCAATGACGTGGCTTCGACACCAACGCTCGTGGGTTCGATTCCCACATAGGACAAACATTTGTGTGCATGAACATGTCTGTTTGTCTTAGTCTGGGTGTTTTCTATGTATCATAAGTATGTATTTACAAAAAAAAAATGTATTTACGTATGTTTATCAGTTGTCTAGTACTCATAACACAAGCTTCGCTTACTTTGGGGCTAGATGGCGCTGTGTAATTTGTATGACTATATTTGTTTATTATTATTTATTTATTGAAGTATTTCATTAACTGCACAACGTACAAAAAAGTCTGACAATATTTATTTATTTATATTATTGGGATAGGATCCGCACAACCTACATATTATATGTGGGATGTGCGGATCCTATGATAAAATTTAAGGGCTAACTTACTAAAAAAAAAAAAAAAATTTGGATGAATAAGGGTTGACAATGAACTACCACGAAAAAATAATTAAACCGGCCGGTCAAGGCAAGGTCAGCAAATGAATGTTTGTTATTTGGTAAATTTGCGGGAATCGTTTGCTACTGCCGGTACCGCTAATGTAAGTAATTGTGACCCCTTCAAGGTCGTGCCTAATTAAGCACAAAGTAGTTAAGCAAATTTCCCTCGAAATTTTCAGAACGTTTTGTAACATTGGAGACGTCTAAGAAACCTACTATATGTGTATTTACAGTACAGGCACAGTATAAGTAATAGTACTAACGTACAGTATGGACACTCTCTGCCGCTCTCACTAGTCGACCTCACCTCCCCTATGGAACCGATTTGGAACCGTTCGCAAGGAATGCCACAACGTACGAATTGACGTCGCTTGTATTTTATTCTCCATTCAGTTTAAAATAATATGCGAGTATGTAAAAGATGAGAGTTATTTGTGCAGTGGATGGATGTCTCAACACATGGAAAGTAAAAAAAAAAACAATTTGGATGGATGGATGGATGGACGGACGGACGGACAGACGGATTGATGGATGGAAGGATGGTTGGATGGATTGATGGATGGATGGATGGATGGATGGATGGATGGATGGATGGATGGATGGATGGATGGATGGATGGGTGGATGGGTGGATGGATGGGTGGATGGGTGGATGGATGGGTGGATGGTGGATGGATGGATGGGAGGGTGGGTGGATGGATGGATGGATGGATGGATGGATGGATGGACGGATGGATGGGTGGATGGATGGGTGGATGGATGGGTGGGTGGATGGATGGATGGATGGGAGGGTGGGTGGATGGATGGGTGGATGGATGGGTGGGTGGATGGATGGATGGGTGGATGGATGGATGGATGGATGGGTGGATGGATGGGTGGATGGGTGAATGGGTGGATGGGTGGATGAATGAATGGATGGATGGATGGATAGATGAATGGATATGGATGGATGGATGAACGAGCAAACGAGCATTAGTTGATAAAAAATGCTATGCAAGCTTTACCGCGGCAGTCCCCGAGTGTCACACGTTTTTTTTTTCTTCACTACGCCCACCTGATGTGAAGCGGTTACCGTAACCATATTAACGCTCGCAACATTAAATATCGCTCGCGCGCTGCCATCCCCGCTGCCAACGCAGCAACTCCATCCTTTCTGGTGACCTTACTCACTCGCAGGAACACAACAACCGTCAAGGAAATTGTTATTTGACTGCGGTATTCTGTGAGGTGGTGGTACTTCGTCAGTCAGGCTGCTTAAAAAATACGCTATGTCCTACCTCTCTTTTCGTCAGAGCCTCGTCTGTCAGTCAGCAGGGTGCACCCCGTGCAGGTGAGATTGACTTTGGTTCAAAGATGTTGATGAATCACTTACACCCCCTTACATGTCCGACTAATAATTGTATAATGTCAGCCCTAGAGAACGTCACTCAAACATAGGCACGTGTACAGACGTCATTTGGTTACTACATGCAAAAGCGCCATTTTTGTATGGAGTGGCCGGGGGGTGAGAAATCTAAAGGTTTCAGATTTATGCCAAGGCTATAAGAAAGTATAATTTTCTTAGCACAAAATTCATCTTTTAGAGGTGTTTAGAGCCTCATCTGCACGCGGTGCACCCGAGTAACCGGTGAGAGGTAGGATACAACGTATTTGTAAGCCGCCCGACTGCGGTAGTACTTACACCTAACAAAATACCACAGCTAAATAAAGGAAGCCACGTACACCCCAATTCGTATTGAGACAGAAAACAGAGATAATATTATACCTAGTATTAGTCGTTCGTCGTCAACTGTAAAACTACTACTCCGATTACATTGTACAGTAAATACGTGAATTGTATGTATATTATTTACTTATACACAAAATTTTAACAAAATCTACCAAAACAATTTAGTTGTTCAACGAATTTAGAGATTGTGTTTACATTTTCTAATTTGTAAATAAATGTTCAACTAGCTTCTTCCTCGCCTTCGTCCGCGCGGAATAGTATTTATTTATTATATAAAAATAAATAAAATTTGTAAAATAAAAGTAGACTAAGTTACTCCTTATTACATCAGCTATCTGCCAGTGAAAGTCCGGTTAAAATCGATCCAGCCGTTTCAGAGATTCGCCGGAACAAACAGACAGACAGACAAAAATTGTAAAAAATGTTAATTTATTATTTGTACCGTGTATACATCCATATGTATTTAGTAAAAAGCGGTTATTTTAATATTACAAACAGACACTCCAATTTTATTTATCTGTATAGATAGTTATAGAGACACTAACATACAAGAAATAGTTTATTTTTTGCTCTAAACTTTTGAGGGTCTCACTGTAGCTCGCTCGGTTAAATTAAAATTCTCTTAGTTCTATGCCCGTATAAGGCATTTTGACAACCCTAGCGCTTCGCGTGAGTCAAGGTATCACGAATGAAATACATGCATCAGGAGTTCTGTACTTTCAGTTATGTTTTCAGGCAGAAACGCTGAACGGATTTGGATGAAACTTGACATATAGAATATCATTTAGGATACTTTTTTCCAAGTACAAGGCAAGTAGAAGCCGTAAGTAGAAGTTTACATAATACACGACGTAACAAAATACAACGCGATCGATGGAATCCTTTTATATTTGGCATTGTTTGCTCGAAATACCAATATCGAATAAAAGGGTAGATAAATCAGTTACACGTGTCAACATCGCTTCTCGTATTGGTATCGATTAGGAACAGCTCCCCGTATGTACTCAGTTCTAACCGTGGATATTATGTACATGTATACAGTAGGCGAATCGCCGTGATTTGCATATTAATCGATTTGCTCAGATTGGCGATTTGTGTACATTTGACCATTGAATAATAAATGTAGTTGGGTTATCCATAGATTACGAGTATATTATAGTGGTTTATTAGGGTCGTATACGTGAATAAAGAATATGAAATCATGGATTTCAAGAAACTCAGTTATCGTGGAGGCTAAAGAGGTTAAAAAAGAACGGGGTGTGGCTGTGTCATTGACATGTGTTATATATACATTACATGCACAAAAAATATCTCAAAATGGCAGCGCTTCCCCCTCCCCCGCACGCGATGTTCCATAGTCCTTAATTAGCTTAATAAATTCTTTGATCCTTCATCTATTCTCCACTAAAAATTCAATCACACAGTGGTGTCATTGAATTTTTGGTGGAGATGATAGATTTGTAGCTGCAACACTGTATCCTCCGATTTTATTATCATTCGTTTTTTTGAATCGCCTCCCTATGGAAACAATATAAAAGACGTATTTACGTCAAAATGTACTTTCACACTCATGTGTGAATGCTTACCATTATTTTTAGAGCCAAAGCTAATTTCACCTATACGTGGTTCATCCTACAGTTAAGCAAATGTAGTTAAGGAAATGGGGTAAGAGATGTAAGACATGTAGAGCCTAACTGGGGAAGTACCTCTACCTTATATAATACCGCATTCAAATAACAATGAGAATTGTTGTGTTACTGCTAGTGAGCGCGGTCACCAGACTTAAGGAGATACTTCTTGTTTTGTGAGCGTCTATATGTCTACGATAACCGCCGCTTTACATCCTAATGTCTGGACCGTACGCTTGATAGGCAGCCGTTGTCGTGTAAAAAATGTATAGTTACCAAAAGAGAAAAAGAGATATAATGTATAATAACTTGTTAAAATGATAATAACCATGGGAATTAACGCGATCATGCATGTTAGGTATTTTTACATACTGTAAGGTAGGTACATAATGTAAGGTATTTCACAGCCTGTCACCGCGTCCGGTGGTAACCTGGTCGAAACGTCAGACTCGAAAAGAGTAAGGTATGTATGATTAAGGTATGTAAAAATACTTTACATGCATGATCGCGTTAATTCCCGTGCTTGTTATAATTTTCGGGCTTCGGAATAAGCAAATGTCAGTGAAAAAAAAAACTATATTTTGTAACCAACCGCCAAACAATGTGCCCGTGCGAAGGGCGGGGCGGGGTTAATTAAAAACGACAATTTGTTTTTGTTCTTTTATCCATCTTTAAATGCGAAATCGATAACTAATTTTGAAGAAATTTTGCTTTTATATAATTTGGTATGGAAGCTTGGACCCTTTCTTTTTCCAGCTTCCAGCAACAAAGACGTGTACGAAAGTTAGTTTCATCTCCATACTGAATTCTACCTCTGTTTAGAAACAATTTATCTTCCAAACACACGTATTTACACCTCCGTTCACCCACGCCGGCCGGCATCCATCACGCAGGCCATGCAGGACGTATATGCACCTCACGTGCGGGTGAGGTCCCCACATTAGTTCCGAACCCAATACTTTATAGCTCGCTGTCCGCATCTATTGAACCTTTTTGAAGTATCATCGATTTTTCAAACTACCTTAGAAAATAAATAGAGATTGAATATAGCGAATCTATCTATCTATCTAAAGGGCAATCGTTACTGACTGATCTGTCAACGCCATGAACGGTGAATCTTCCGTTCTTGATCCATGCACAGCTCAAACCCCTGGACGAATCAGGTGAAAATTCGGCATTATGACGTCATCGTTGACATCCGCTAAGAAAGGATTTTTGCAAATTCCTTCGGGATAACAGGATACGATTGAAGTAAGTTTAGATCTATCTGAGTTGAGCAGAATGGTGGAATATACTCTAAACCTCTTCAATTGAGGGTAGACCCATATCCCAGCTGTGGGATGTGAAAGGTGGACGACAACGAGGTATTATATATATTTTTTCTGGTCAAATTGAGTTGAATATTTAATTACGAGTATAATATAAAAGCTTTCTACTCCTATAAATTTCTTCGGATTAAATTCATTGTGAGTACCAAAGCGGCCGCAGTTTTATCCCCGGGACAGCAGCGTACTTTATTGGTGTAAATCCTGGTTACACAGGAGACACAATGGTGGGAATGTGTGGTAGGCCTGTCCGGATCATTTGATTATACTCTATATAGAAATGTGTTCTACAAACTTGTCCAATTTGAATAAATGACAGAGCGTCCCTATTGACTGGGGGTCGACAAATGGAGGGACTCAGAACGTCGAGTCCAATTGCAATGGAGCGTGCGATACATTCACACAATTGGTGGATTTAATGATCGCCCGACCAGACGAATCGTCTCTGTATATTGTGGATTTGACTACATAAATATATTTAAAAAGAGATTAACAGAGTATACTTTACACAAGATATTTGATTATTAATATTTATTATATGTATTTGTTGTTAGGTATTTCTTAACCTGCGGTCCGCGGACCCCTGAGGATCCGCGACTAATTGTATACGGGGGTCCGCCGTCTTATCTACGAACATTTGGGTTACGGTTTTACAATTTAAATATATAAATATAAATCATCATCATCATCAGCCTGTATCTACCCACTCCAGCATATAAGCCTTCCCCAATGCCTTCCACCAGATACGATCCTCCGCCTCCGCATCCTGCCGCTCCCAGCCGCTTTCAGGTCGTCGGACCATCTAGAAGGAGGGCGCCCAACACTTCGTCGTCCTATGCGTGGCCTCCACTCTAATACCTTCCTCCCCCATCTGCCATCACTTACTCGGCAGATGTGACCGGCCCATTGCCACTTCAGCTTACAAACTCTGAAGGCTATGTCGACAACTTTGGTTCTCCGTCGAATTTCTTCGTTCCGGATTCGATCCCGCAGAGAAACCCCGAGCATAGCCCTCTCCATCGCTCGCTGCGCGACCTTTAGCCTGTGGACCAGTCCGATGGTCAGTGTCCAAGTCTCTGCATCATAAGTCATCGCAGGGAGAACGCACTGGTTGAAGACTTTAGTCTTCAAGCACTGGGGTATCTGCGCGGCGAAGATGTGACGAAGCTTTCCAATAGCTGCCCAGCCCAGTCGAATGCGTCTATCGATCTTTTTGTTGAAATTACCCCGGCCAAGCTGTATAGAATGACCGAGGTAGACATAGTCATTAACCACTTCAATAGCTGCATTCTCTACGATAACCGGGCTAGGGATGACAAAATCGTTGTACATGACTTTCATCTTGTCGAAATTCATCCCCAGCCCCAAATGTCGAGATGCAGCATTTAGATCGACCAACATACGACCGAGATCCTCCAGCGATTCAGCCATTATGACCACGTCGTCGGCGAACCGAAGGTGTGAGATGTACTCGCCATTTACATTGACGCCCCGTTTTTTCCAGTCCAGCGTCTTGAATACGTCTTCCAGAGCAGCGGTGAATAGTTTTGGGGAAATGATATCTCCTTGACCAGCAGTCTAAGCCTATCCAGCTGCAGCGGGGAGTACCCGCTGCAGCTGGATAGGCTTAGACTGCTGGTCCTGGACGCGGACAGTTATTGTCGCAGAGCTATATAGCCATCTCAGCACCTCGATATAGCGGTGGTCGACTTGGCATCGCTGTAAGGATTCCAGAACAGACCAAGTTTCGACGGAGTCGAAGGCTTTCTCGTAGTCCACAAAAGCTATACAGAACGGCAAATTGTACTCTGTGGTTCTCTGCACAATCTGCCGCAATGTATATATGTGGTCCACGGTACTGTAGCCTTTACGAAACCCAGCCTGTTCCGGTGGCTGGTAGTCATCAAGCCTTCGAGCGAGACAATTCGTGATAACCCTTGAAAACAGCTTATACACGTGGGTTAGGAGTGAGATCGGTCTATAATTCTTCAATAAGGTTTTGTCACCTTTCTTGAAGAATAAGACGACCAAACTCCTGGTCCACGCGACAGGTGCGGTCCCTTTGTGAATGACGGAATCAAACAGACGTTGTAGTTCCTTTAGAACCGGAGTTCCTCTAGCTTTCAACAGTTCTGTTGTGATTCCGTCCTCACCGGGAGCATTACCATTTTTCAGCTGTTCAAGGGCTATCCTAATCTCACCCATGCTGATGTCTAGAATGTCCTCGGTTTCGTGTCGGGTTAGCGGGGCTCGGCGATCACTTACACGAGCAGCTGATGTAGGGACAGGTGCATGTGCAGCATAGAGTTTGCCATAGAATCTCTCCACCTCTGTGAAGATCTCTGACTTAGAAGACACGACTCGACCATTCTCTAGCTTGAGCTTCGACAGATAAGCCCTTTCAGAAGGCCGAGAAAAGACTTTCATTCCTTTGTTGCGCGCTATCACGTATATAAATAAATAAATATTTCTAGACAATTTACACAGCGCCATCTAGTCCCAAATTAAGCGCAAAGCTTGTACCATGTGTACTAGACAACTGATAAATGTACTTAACTACATTTTTTTTTCGTAAATACATATAGCTTAAATTCCGTGAACGCTAATTTAACTAATTCCTATCATTATTTCTGGCAGCTTTCACAACGAAAACAAAAGTTTTTAAGTTTATACTTTGTATAGATTTCTTGAAAAACTTCACTATTCACATTCACATAATATCATAAAGTTCTCTGACGAGCTAAGTTTGTGTTTATTCTGGCTAATAATTGGGATTATTAGCTGAAATTACTATAGGGATTACCTACAGTTATAGGTACCACACAATTTTTACTAATAAAAAGCGTAAACGAGGGATTGTCTAGGACTAGTTATGATAATTTATAAATATTTTGCTAACATAAACTACCTACCAGAATGATGAAATTTTGAAAGTTTAAGTTTTTTTTTAGATAATAGGGGTATTACTTACCCCTATAATTGTTGGTGTTGCAAGTTTCCATAGATGACGCTAACTGTAGGCCGTATACCATCAAGCGAAGGTTACCTATTCTCAGAAAATAAAAAAAAATCAAAAACAAACACACTAAGTCGGAAAAGTCGCCCATTCCAAGTGCCGAAAGTTCCTGTAGCGCAGCAAAATAATGTAAATGGGGGAATGGGTTTTTAGTTCACGTACCATTTTTATAACTATCAAGAAATAGTTCGTATTCTGACTGTACCAAAGAAGGTATCTAAGTACCTCTATACACAATAGGCGGATTTAATGAACGGCTAGTGAACTGCCTGAATATTACGGATTAAAGGACGGTGGGTACGCCGCTGCCAAGTTAGTAATCCGCCATAAATTGGAACTCGCCGAGTTCAGTAGGTACGAATGTACCCAAGGCGAAATTCGTTAGTTATTCCGAGGGGATTGCCATTAATTATTTCGTCGGTAAGTATATACTTTGAAGTTGAAAATCTGTACGCCTAATAATTTCACGACACTTCAGAAATTTTAACTTCGCTAATAGATTCTAAAAAAGACGCTACGCTTTGATGGCGATGTACTATTTTTGATGAAAATTAAGAGATATCAAACTTATAATTAAAAATAGTTTTTTTATGTAAAGCCAGCTTTTGAGAGTGGCACCGCGCAAATAAAAAGTTCTATTACTGAGATAAAAAAATTGCCTGTGTATCAAGATAAAAAAATATTCCATAGGTCACATTCTTTAAGTATGTTAAATTTCATCCAAGTCTATTTAGGCGTTTACTTATAAAAGAGCAACAAATATGCATTCACATTCCATACATCCATCGTTGCAAATTTTCGAATTCAGAAGCACTTATTATCATAATCGCATTAATAATAATAATAATCTTTATTTAATAAATAAGCATGCATTACAAAATCAAGAATACATTGTGTTGCACATAACTGTTGAAAATAGTTGACAAATAAATAACAATATTATTCTTAGTTCTTAAGTAGAACCGAGAGCGGCACTATAAGCATACAAATTTGAACGCTGATGCCATAACTAGGTTGGTACCTGTATTATAGCACCAGTGCTCTCCAGTAATCATATATGAGTACAAATTAAGTGAGCATGAAGTGTTATTTTGACTGTCTAAGTGAAAGGGTGTGAAGGAGTATACGAAATGCTGCAATTGTAGTGTGCATTCCAAAATGTGTGGGAATTTAAGTGTGAGTGTTTTTGATCGAGTTAGAGAAAAAGATGTTGAGATGTATATAATAAAATTCATAATTTATCCATTTTGTAGTGTGTATTGTACCTATGAACACTAAGACGCTCCACACAACCAAGCAAGGCATGTGTGTATCGAAAATCTTGGACACTCATTTGCTGTTCGCAAACAAGGCAAGCACAAGTGCATGGCACTATCCGGTAAATAGATACACTTAATTCCAACACAACACTTGTGCCATTAAAAATTCGTGCAGATTAGATTGAAAATGTGTCTTTTCATAGATCATGAATGCTGTGAAAAAAGGAATGTTTGTAACTGTTTGTAAATTAGTATATAAAATACTTAATTACAAGAACTTAAATTTTATATAATCCTAAATCAAACCATCCTAAATCAACGCATTACCGGCAGATAATTCATTCTCACATATTGGAAAAGAAATGGTCACGTACTGTGAGGTTTTCAAAGGTGAACGTGCTGTGGAATAAAGTTCTTGCTGAAGCATCCTGACTAAATTTAGAGCAAAAAATGGGGTGTGTCTGTGTCATGGACACGGCCGTGTGTTCTACGTGAATACGTTATATGCACTAAAATTATCTCAAAATGGCCGTGTTTCCTCCTCCCCCGCACGCGATGTTCGATAGTCCTAACTTAGCGCAATAAATTCTTTAATCGTTCATGTATCCAGTGGTGTGATTGAATTTTGGATGAAGATGATAGATAAGTAGCTGCAACACTACTAACTAACACTAAAACTGTATCCTCCGATTTTGTTATCATTCCTTTTTTTTTATTTGCCTTCCTATGGAAGCAAGTTTAAAGACGAATGCACGTCTTGATCTCGGCAATGCAAGATGCTCTAGTGTTTCTACTTTCAAGCGACCATCGTCAAATGAGGACCGTATGATTGTTTCCTGACTTACTAGCATAAAAACACTATAATTACCCACTAGAACTGTTAGAAAGTTCATATATCAGCAACACGCAAGGACATACTGCTTGTACGAAATAATATAACGTCCTCGCGTGTTGCCTGAGACCTTCATTATAATCTCACATCTCACAAATTCCAAAACGTATTTACTTTCTTTGTCACTTACGAGTATATCGCTGGAGAATTGAAAATGCCACCGAAGTAATAGAAACTTCCAAAGTCACCTTAATGTATAAGGGAATAAGGAGTCAAAGAGTTGTAACATGTACAAAATTTATGAATTCAAACAAATTGTTGTGGAAATGGAAGGGAATAAGCTGCTTATTGTAAAAAGGTTCGTGTGATTGACATTCGTCTTGTTATTTCGGGCTCACGTGTAGGTGGCAAAGAGATAAATTATTAAAAGGCAGCTCTTTGAACGAGAATAAAACAGGCAGGGTTTCAGTTTGAATATATATATCACTTTGCTTGAGTTTTTTTTTTATAATGTTGAGTTGAAACAAGCGAGTCAACAAACCAAGCAGGTGCAGGTGAAGTTGGCTTTGGTGCAAAGATGTTGATGGACCACTTACACACCAACTTAACCGATACGTATGCACATTTATTTATTAAAGCAACGTGTATGTGTAATATCTTATTCACAGTAACTAACAGTAATAATAGCTACACGGCGCCACTGGACGATAAGACCGCCTTTGCATTAATACCTAATGTTTGTAACAGTTGTATTATTTTTTGTATTATATTGGAATGTTATGAGTTTACCAAATGTGAGGATGTGAATGTGAAAAAAAAAAACTTAGCTAGGGAATTATTGTTTGTCTGTAGTCTTATAAAGTGAAAGTTCAAACTCAGTGAGCCTGCTCCTCCAAAGTACGAAGGAATTCAAATTCATTTAACTACCATCATAAACCATTTATAATCAGACTACGGTCAACATTGCTTAACTTCCATGATCAATTAGACTAGCATGCGCAACGACGGTACTTCCATACCTAACAGCAACAGAAACCACCGTAAAAGACGCCAAACAATTTTCTTTATTGCCTTAATCAAATAACTGGCTCACTGTTCAGAAACTGTACAAGCGTTTAATTCACTTTTCTCAGAACAAAATTCAGTTAAAGCGGTTTCTTTTTTACTTAAAACGAGCGATGTAGAGACTGTACTAATTAATTTGTACATTGAGATCAAACAATTAGGCGATTTTAAAAAAATTGTTCTGGAGTCGACTATAAGTTTTTGTTGGATATTATAATAAGGGGTCGGTGTATATATGAACGTAGTTTCGAGATTATTTTTATATTCGAATATATACTACGTCGGGTGGCAGACAAGCATGGCCCGCCTGTTGCAAAGCGGTTACCGTACCTTATAAATGTTCACAACATGAAATATCGGTGCCGCACCGCCCCAGCAACACAACAAACCTCAAGCGAATTGTTATTTGGCTTCGGTATCCTGTGAGGTTGAGGTACTTCTCTAGTCGAGTGGGTTACAAAAACGCTGTACCCTACCTGTCTTTTGCCAGAGCCTCGTTCTTCTCTAGTCGGTAAAGTGCACCACGTGCAGGTGAGGTTAGCTTTGGGTTAAAAAATCGCGGTGAGTTACTTACACCCCAAATAATGACGTTACACTTGCGATATAGAAGGAATAATAGTAGTGATATTTAAGTTTCAATAAGATCTCAGTAGAGAATCAAGAGATATTTCTGTTATAAACTAAATTTTGAGGTTAGTAGTTCGTAAGCCGATTTTCGAGGTATTCCGTGCGGTTGAGACAGGGTGCTCCCACGGTACCCTTATGTAAATTTCATTACGATCATGGAAAATTGTAGTATAAAATCTTTTAAATTAAAAGAGAAATCCAAAGAGCATAGACTTCAAGAAAGTTTATGTAATTTTTTACTTTATTTCCCTTTTTAGGGTTCCGAACCTCAAAAGGAAAAACGGAACCCTTATAAGATCACTTTGTTGTCCGTCTGTCTGTCTGTCTGTCTGTCTGTCTGTCTGTCTGTCTGTCTGTCTGTCTGTCTGTCTGTCTGTCAAGAATTTCTACATCGAGAATGCGTGGAGGTATCAAGCTGAAATTTGAACTGTATACTCAGGTCTACGGTCCCATGAAGTAGTAAAATAATCAAACTGCTAAGTTTACGTAAAAAAAAGTTACGGCCGTTTATTCAGCAAAAAACGCATATTTCGACATTCTCAAGGGAATCAAAACCTATAGGGTACTTCCCGTTGACCTAGAACTATGAAATTTGGCAAGTAACATCGTTATAGACTACAAGTACAGGAATAAATCTCAAAACTGTACATTTGTAAATAGATCTTAAAAATTAGGGGGTCTATATTTTTTATAGGGTGTGAAAATTACAAATTGAAACTACTAGTTCAAATGGGGTATCATATGAAAGGGACTGATGTACACATTGCAAAATATATTTTATTTATTTTTTTCGACGCATTATTTCTTATTTATAATGAAAAATATCAAATTTAATATTGATACTACGTACGGAACCCTCGGTGGGCGAGTCCGACTCGCACTTGTCCGGTTTTTTTGTCCGTGGTTCACCCACCTAGTTCAACTGGGTGTACCACTACAGCTTAAATTGAAGACACCTTATTGTAAAAGATATATTTCCCTAACAAGTCTGGCAACGTACCTTTGATGTGACCTTTTGGTGTTGCTGACGTCTATTGACTGTGGTGACTATTTACCATTAGGCGACTCCCATATTTGTTTGCGCCCCTTTAAAAAAAATGAAAAATAAGTATTTATGCTCGCTTTATATTTATGCAATACTTACTTTATGCAAAATATTTCTGTAGCTGCGTCAGAAAACCGCAATGAGATGAGTATTTACTTATACCATCTTATGCTAAGAAAAATTTATACAATTCATTATTCATAACATAAGTCCATGCACTTCTGAGTGCCGGAAAATGGGAGCGTAGTATGAAATGGCGGCCTTTCCGCGAAATGTACGAGGGCGGGATATAAAATGGCGCGAACAGCAAGGGTCATGTCCGGGCGGGATAACAATGGAGAAAATATCGCATTACGACCGTGTGTAAGCGACAGTATATTCCACCGAATAAATATATTGGAAACCATTGATTTGTTGATGGACAAACGAACGACAATGACTTCGTTTCCATTACATTATGTTGACAGGAAAAAACATTTCATTGAAAATAATAATGAGAGGAAAACTTAACAAAAAATTTCGAAGTCGTTATTGTAGGTACCTAACCTAAATAAGTTTCCATGGCAACGCTGTGTTGATCCGAAAATAATTGCCTCGTGCAAAAACATTTTTGTATGAGCGTGCCCTCGAAATGTTTACTTTGCCTTGTTATTTTATTGCTTTATGTACTCGTTTTTACATCTATTCTCTATTGATTTTGTTTACCTATATAGAAGAAGGAAAATAATTAACTAAATAGAATAACTACAAGTTCATTTTACCTATAAAATTTCTATCCAAATTATCTTCACGTAAACATTTACAACTACTACTAAACAAAACTAAGTGCCTTGACCATTTAACACTTCCTCACAATAACGTCCCTCTAACACTCTAAGCTCAAATGACCCGGCAATAGCTACATTGGAGATAAATTTAAAGCCAGCAACAGGAGGTCACGAACTCTTTGAGAATAAATCCTTGCTCCGGGCGGTGACCCGCGCCTCGAATATGGGGTTATTCTGATCCAAATTGGAAAAGTTTGTTCCACTGTATTCCAACTGGAGAAACAGACGCTCGTTTGTTAAGTTGTGATGGATATTCGAGATCGGAGTCAATAAGCAGCGCTTGTGAACTCCGCACTAACGACGTTTGAAAGTTGAAACTGCTATCCGGATAGGTGTGAACTATAAAGACCGTACTTGTAACATAACCAGTTCGTACTTATGTTTCGAGGAAATTGTTAATGTTTTCTCTTTGAATTTCCTTCAAGAGCTTACTGGAATGTTTAATATATCCAATTACTTATATTGTGATATATCTAAGATTTGTCTGAAGCCACAGTATAAGTAATAGTACTACTACTTTATAATGAGATAAATTGTTTTGGCTTTGAGCCCCATTTAAGCTTATGGTTACTGAGAAACAAATTATCATACTGAATTATTAAAGAGTGTCGATTTATGTAAAATTGTAATAGATATCCATCGGGATTTACAATTACAATTCTTCTGTAATTAATTATGTTTATAAGATCTTGTAATATTACAGACATTATAGTTTCAGTATATGTGATGAATATTCATAATTATCATTTCTTGCAACCGATATTACTAATTTTATCGGCATTGCGATATAAGTAGTTATCTTTGAAATAATATCCAAAAAGAAGCAAAAATTTACAACGATTCTTCTGTGGAAGAGATTCCGATTTGATCATGGAACAAAAACAAGTTAAGCCAATTATACTAGATAAGAAATATGAATTCTTCAGACATTTTTTTCATCATTCTTCAGACAGTTTTATAGAATTTTGTTATCACATTTATCGTCTGATATTTAGAATCAAATAATGTTAAATCTGATATCAGCCCCCTTACCACCATCTCTTATTGCGATTCGCAATAAGAGATGGCAGTAAGAGGGCAGCTCCTCATAAAAATGCACGAAAGTGAACGATAAATCGACAAATTTACAAAGACTTGTTAATAGGATGTGTGCAAGCAGTGAGTGTTCTTCAGACCACAGCAATACTTTCCTTTTCTGGAACTTTGCCAAACGATAAAGTGGACGTTATGAAAGTAAACGTGATATCCAAGAGAGTATTATACATATTACCACATTATGTATATATGATACATCCTTACGGACATATCTGGAATGATTCTTGTTGCTGAAAATACAAGTTCTATGTTCCTAACAGAATATACGAGCTCGCGAAGGCGTTCGGCCGGGGATTATATTCATAAATCAGTGCGAATAAAATCACTCTCATACATAAACATCAACCTGGCTACGCGAACGTGACCGGCTTTTAGATGAAAATAAACAGCTCTATGGAGCTAGCGCTGTGCTTCATGGATGGCTGAGTGAAAATGTATTTAAGCCACCAGAATATTTATGTATTTTTTGACATTCAATCAAAGAAATACAAAACCCTTTGTTCGTCACCAGGTCAATATAAAAAATTCGTGGATATTTTTTATACCAGTAAGATGAGAAACAAGCATACAGTCCGCCTGATGGTAAGCAGTTTAGCACAGCTATTGCACAGCGTTTTTTTTTTCAACTTATGCAATTATAATTATTTATTTATTTATGCTGTATTTTTTTTTATTAAAATAAAATTTTATCCCAAAATCAGTAATAATGTCAAAAATAAAAATGTCAAAATCGAATGAATGATGTTGATAAACCACTTACACCCCAAATTTTACAATTTTAATATTGTTGTACAATTAAAAGCGTTTCAAGCTTGACACTTCAACCTTTGTATCGGTCTTATGCCATACGTAATAACGCATTCGTGATCGCACGTAATAAGGTAATCGCATTGTGACTATCAAGCACAATCTGCTATTAGCTATGCCACGCTATGCCATGTTTATAAGTATCGAAATCAAGTCATAGATATTTGTATAAGAGGCTCACCAAGATCTTGAGAGCCAAAGCCAACCTCACCTGCACGTGGTGCACCCAGCCGACTAGCAAAAGAGACTTTGAGGGTTCTTGTGTTCCTGTGAGTAAGTGAGGTCACCAGAAAGGAAGGTATTGTTGCGTTAGCAGCGGTGGTGGCGGCGCGCTAGCGATATTTCATGTTACTAGTTTTAATTCTGGTGTTACAGGCGTTCATAGGCTACGGTAACTGCTTTCCATCAAGCGGGCCGTATGCTTGTTTGCCACACTGGTGGTATAAAAAAAAAAAAATATGACTATGTAACCGCCACCCGACGTCGTATGAAAAAATATATGTGAGAATGGGTTTCTCACATATTTTAGAAAGCAAAAGTTCTAAAAAATTCCAAATAAATAAAATCAATATTGTATAAAATCTATCCATATCTTTCATTTTAAAATGAACGAATAAAACAATAATTTTATCTTACTAGATCCGGTAAAACGTTTAAACCTGCTTTCTAATTCTTAACGGTCGATTAGATTAATCACTTAAAGCACCAAAAAGGAACATTTTCGCAATGATATTCGACTAAAAATACGCCAACTGCCATTGAGCTAAGATCCACCTAATGAATTCCGCTATTTATTCTCTGTAGAATCTTATCTTTAAATCCCTGCCTTTACTTACCACCGGATTTTATCCGGATTAAATTTCTTTTGTGAAGTTTATTCAAAATAAAATTGAAAGAAAAATTTGATCCAGCGGAGGTACTATTTCATGTTGGCAGGACATAACTTTGTATTGTGAAACTGATATTTGGGATCTCGAAATAATAAATAAATAATAACATATTCCTGAACAAATTCCACACTGCCAATTAGTCCCAAACTAAAAAAAAGCTTGTACTATGGGTACTTGATAACTGATATTATGCCCCGCCCTCTCTGTCTGTTAACAATCTATGGAATACACAATATTTGTTAATTCAGAATACAATAAAATGTGTACTCATATATTAACTTCTGTCAATATAATTATTCGAAAACACAGTTTACCTATCTGTAACTGAAGTTAATGATTGATCTACACGAGCCATTTGCGCCGCGGCACATCAATTTTCATTAGCAGACTCGCCAGAACTGCCGAGTCGATCACCTTTTTTAATAGTCGCCGCGAAGGGCCGATTCCGGGTTTTGGCGAGGACTTTAAAAGAACTTCCCCTTCTTGTCTTTGGTTCTTGTCTGTGATGAAATTAGGGTACGTACACATGAATTATTTTATTATTATTGATGTTATTCGTTTGCTTCGTTCTGGAGCGAACTTTAAAAGAACTTTCCCTTTTTGTCTTTGGTTTTTGATGTTATTTGTTTACTTCACTGATATTATAACTCTGACGTATGCTTCAATACGTCAGAGTTATAATATTAGTGATGAGTAAGCAGTGTAGTGAGTGATTTAGAAGGACTTACCTTCTAAATCACTCACTCTCATCATTATCTTTGAACCAAATCCAAACTCACCAGTATGTGCCGAGGCTCCGGCAAAAGACAGTTTAGGGACCCCGTATTTATAAGTTGTCAGTCTTTTTTTTTTTTTCATACTACGTCGGTTGGCAGACAAGCATACGGCCCGCTTGATGTGAAGCGGTTACCGTAGCCATATTAACGCTCGCAACATGAAATATCGCTCGCGCGCCGCCACCCGCTGCCACCGCAGCATCTTCTTCCTTTCTGGTGACCTCACTCACTCGCAGGAACACAACAGCTCTCGACGGAACCGTTATTTCGCTGCGGTATTCTATAAGGTGGAGGTACATTCACCAGTCGGGTAGCTTACAATTACGCTCCCTACCTCTCTTTTCGCCAGAGCTTCTTTTGTCAGTCAGCAGGGTGCACCGCGTGCAGGTGAAGTTGGGTTTGGTTCAAAGATGTTGATGAACCACTTACACCCCAAAAATCAGTCAGTCTGGGGAATTACTCCCACCCCACAGAAAACCGCATCCAAATAACACTTCCGAGACGCTTAGATAGTTGTTGTGTTGCTGAGAGTGAGTTAGGTTGAGTTAGGTTATACTAACGAAGGGATAGGTGCGATAGCAGCAAGGGTGGCAGCGCGATATTTTATGTTGCATGCGTCTGTGGGCTACGGTATCGCTTTACACCAGGTGGGATGGTCCGATGATGATGAGCACACCTTCAAAATAGAAAGAAATATATTTTTCAGAATCAGGCAGCGACGTGAACACTTCTCAAAAAGTATATATACTTATTAATGTGTAAGTAAGTAGTCTGTGAGTTTCATATCAATCTTGCCTTTAATCACTGGAGGGGAAACACAGGGTGGCATTTTTGTTCCCTAATCGTTTTAATGGATGTTCGAGCAAGCAGGGCTGATAGATACATTTTAAATACGATGTAAAGAAAATGATATGAAACGCATCATGTAGTCAATTAAGTCGATAACAGATACAGGTAACTATTTGATATTGTTTGGAAGGAATAATCTTACAAATATAATGCGTGAAGAAATTGTGCTATAAATAAATAAATCGTAAATTTAACGAGCTCGGCGGTCGAATTGTTACCACTTTGACTTCGAGGTTGTGGGTTCGATCCCCGAACAAGACAAATATTTGTGTGCATGAACATGTCTATTTGTCTTGGTCTGGGTGGTTTCTATGTATTATATCTAAGTATTTAGAAACAAAATGTGTTTAAGTATTATACTTATCAGTTATTTATTACCCATAGTACCTACAAGCGTTGCTTAGTTTGGCACTAGATGACCGTATTTAATTTGTCCAGGAATATTTATTTATTTGCATGCCTGTGAGAAAGGGGAGAACATTTTGTACCATGTTCATGATAGTGTCGCAATAACATAAAATACGGCTTATTAATGTTCAAGCCTTGCATATATTTGCAAAAAACATGAAATCCGATTTTACCGCCATCTAACGGCAATTCATGAATAAATGTGACTGATCATCATTAAAATGATAAGGGGCCATCCATAAATTACGTCACACGAATTTCATGATTTTTAGACCCCTCCCCACTTCCTTGTCATAGCTGGTTACATTTGTGAGACTCCCCCCTCCCTTGTGTGACGTCACATATTTAGCAAATTTACATCTAGAGTTGCAAATGTTTTCGAGTTACGTTAATAGTTCAAAGTTCGTGTTTTAACACTTAGATTTACTATTAAAATCTATATTTTGAAATGTCACATCACGAAATTTAGGACCCCTCCACCCCCTTGTCACACAATATCACACTTCATCGACCCCCTCCCTCCCCCCTAACGTGTGACGTAATTTATGGATGGCCCCTAATGTATCGCTTAAATAAGTAAACCACTGTCATGATTTATTACAACTTTTAATGGATTGAATAATAGAGACATTTGTGATTATTTGTGTTTTATCGGTTAGGTAAATGATGACTCTAAACTATGTGGTATTAATAACAATAAAACATTAATGAACGATTAAAAAACGACAAGTGCGAGTTGAATTCACGTGGAGAGAGTTCCGTACTATGAATATTAGTAGTGTAGTGACGGATTCGTGGTCTAGTTAAGTCAATTGAGTAGTACCAGTAAACCCTAAAAGCAAAGTCAAGGCCGTAGTTGAAAAACATATTCTCGCATACTTTAAACTCCAAATATAAGTTAGTACACACAATATTGAAAGATTTACCATGTTATTTGACGATTATATCGTATAGATTTTCCTGTTTATAATAAATTGAAGATTTAATTTCCGTACCGGAGATAAGATATGGAGAATGGTAAATTTTTCTTGATATATATAAAATAATTTTAAAAGTAATTACTAAAAATATAAAAAAATATATTTGAGTTTCTCTTACCAAGGGATTTCACAGTATAACATTAGTTAGTGAAACGCTTTTTTTTTGTTTCTTTTGACCCCCCAATTGTGACTTCCATATTCATTTTTTCTTATCCTATCGAAAGTCTTATGCATACTTTTAAAAATTCGGCAAAAATAACAAAAAAAAGACACGAGTGATACTATAAGGGATTTCGTTTTTTCATTCGAGGACCCTAAAAAAATACACAATTGTGTACTTCCTACTTTGTGGAAGTTGGTCAAATACTGCAAACATTCATCTCGAATTATAAATATTTTAGAAGGCTTGCGAAAGAAAAACTTTCATAATTTTTAAATTACTTAGGGAAAAATGCTAAAAGTTATCTTTGTTTTGAATTGTTAAACGGTCTCGGCTGTACGAGTTTGCAAACTAACTAGGCAGTATAAATTTAGCAAACTTGAATTCTTTTCTGAACATTAAAGTTAAGCAAAGTGTGCTGTAAACAGAGTACGATGATTCTAAAGATGCTTGTTTTCAAAAAATAGAAAATAGCTTCGTTCGATAAAGAAAACTAACTATAAATATAAATAGATATAAGACAAATAGGTAGTAACTAAAAAAAAAGTTTGTTAGTTTCTCAGATATCAACATTTCTTTTAACATGGACCTAACTTAAAAAAAGGTTTATTACTTCCACAAACACCTTTCTCAACATATTACTTAAAAAAAGGTTTGTTATTTCAAACATGAAACTTCGAAAACGTTTGTTATTTTCACACTCTTCTTTATCAAAATTGATGGTGTGGCTCTACAAGTCCTATCAAAATTTAGGTTATTGGTCAGCGCCTAATCTTTAAAACTTCAAATAATTGACGATGTCGTTAAACCCCACAGGGACACAACAACGAAACAGAGACTGTTCCTTGCCTATAGAAAGCTACATATTCAGCGAGTAACATAAAAATGATAGAGTAATAGGCTATATTTTATAGCACACTTAACATAGTATAATTACTTACAGTACGGACACTAACTGCTGCTCTCCCGTATCTACCTTACCCCCCTCTGAGATGAATATGGAACAGTTCGTATTGCGCCATATGCGCATACGCTCAGTCACGCTTTGTACAGACGTCATTATCAAGTTATTTTGTATCACTTCATCGTCCTTGCTTCAGAGATGTCGAAAAATATCGTCAATAATAAAATAGTGCATGGTGCAAGTCTTAGGAGAAGTGTGCAACTGCTCATTAGTGTCAGGGAAGCAGTGAGATGGGAGGTGGGGAGGTGACGTGTCAAGCTATCGATCGGACATTGTCTGTACTGTCTAGTGTCTGTGCCACACTTAGTGCCATCTGGTGACGTGTCGATCTGTTTGTAAAGTGTTATGGTGAACTGTCTCCCATTATACGTGCCGGATAGCCTGATGCCCCTGGATGCAGGGACTTTAAAAACCAGATAAATTAATAAATTACATACCTCGCCTGACTATGTCCTTGTCGGCACCTGTAGGCTGTCGCAGAATGTCGGCGCTATGTTAGTTATGTAGCACTAATGCCGAGCGATGTCCAAATTAGTATCACGAATATGTCATGTACAGTGCTCCACAAAAGAGTAGATAAAAATAGCGGCGCCACTTTCTTTGTAAGAACTGCAATTTCACATGGCAACCCTGGGCACTTTTCTATGGAAAAAATCAATGATGCTACTACCAATAAATTTAGTTCCGATTCTAGTCTTTTATGTTGCACTGTATGTAAGGTTATATTAAAAATGCTATGTCGTTCTGTATTGTTTGCTCATATTGTGACGTTAATTAAATATATTTTCTTTCTTTCTATTGATAATTACTAACTAGTTGACGATGCGGCATATGAATGGAGTGGATGGGATGTGCCTAAGTCACAGTAAATCGCCAGTTAGTTACACATATAAATGGAGCAATGAGTGAAACAAAATATCAGTTACATTGTAAATAATGTATTGTAAATGATACATTGCATTTACAGATTAAAAGATTAACCTATATTCGGAAATACAATTGCAACATATCAAACGGGCCCGGCTGATCCACTGGTATCGCACTGCAGATCTGTTTGTATTCGAGGCAAGGATTAATGCCATTTCCCGGTACAACAGCGATACAATATTCATGATATGGCGAAACATATTTTACAAATGCAGAGACATTACTTTTGGTTAGATTATATAACTGTATGTTTGAGGGTACGTATTATCCGGTAATAGTTTATTTATACCATAATAATAATAGTTTATGTATGTAATATATCATTGCAATATCCACGAGCGGGTCACAGCGAGTATCCAACATTACATTAACATTCTCAAGGGACCTCTACGCGTTGGATCCAAATTCCCACGCACGCCTATGAAATGATCGGTTTGACCCGTGATTAAAAAGGGATGCATAATAATAGTTTATTTTTATCACCACAATTGTTATTCCTATAGTTAAAAGTATATGTTTATTTAATTAAGTAATATTACAAGATATTCCGCCATATTGTAGAGCAATCACCACAGAGTAACGAATGCGTAGCTGCAGCCGCTACGCCGTAGCAATATCAAAAAAGACACAACTATAAATCATTACTACAAAATAGTGACTTTTGCTGGCGTACTTTTTCCAATATATTTTTCGGAATGAAGAAGAAGAAGAAATATTTATTGCAACAACATAACACAACACTATTAGGTACATAAATTACAAGTTAGTTGTATAAGACGAGCTCGGTGGACAAATATTTGTGTGCATGAACATGTCCATTTGTCTTGGTCTGGGTGTTTTCTGTATATTATATGTATGTATTTACAAAAAAATGTATTTAAGTATAATATCAGTTATCTAGTACCCATAGTACAAGCTTTGCGCTTAATTTGGGATTAGATGGCGCTGTGTAAATTGTTCAGAAATATTTATTTATTTATTTATTATTAAGTAAGACGGAAAGATGAAACAAAACGAACGAATGAAGTTTCTTATCACACGCTACACTCCAGACACTTGGCTAGATAGCTAGACCGTCACTTTTGCTATTTTATTAGTCACAGAGATCTCTAGAGGTAAACGGCATAATAATTTTTTTAGCTTTTCTTTGTCTAGTTCGCAACACAGTTTTAACATTAGATACATAGTAATAGCTCCTGTCTCTGGTTATAATTTACGGTACTTTTAATCCCACCGTAAAGCGGTTTAACAATAGCAATAAAACTTTCATTTCAACGACCCACGCAAACGACGTCGCATATCTTCGAAAATTCCATAATACAACTACACCTACAGAGCGGATTTATTATCCCTTTTTTGTCTCGTGCGTTTTTTTGTAGCACTATATGCAGCTACGATGATTTTTTATACAACTAAGGTGATAAACAGGCATACGACCCACTTGATGGTTAGTAGTTATCGCATATGAACACTCGCTAAACCAGAGGTATCACTGACGTGTTGCCTACCTTATAAAAACCTCTTCATGTCTTTCTTAAAGAACCCCATGCTGTAGTCTCTTGGGAAAACCTCGGCATGTAATTCATTTCACAACCTGAGAGCTGGTGGAAGGAAATTTCTCTGCAACGGCACAGTTCGCGACCATCTTGGATCCATTGTGTAGAATCATGTAGCATTCGTAGCTACATTCATAAAAATATTATATCCATACTAATATTATAAATGTGAATGTGAGTTTGGTTTACGACGAAACTACTCAACCGATCATCATGAAACTATGTACACTTCTATATTCTCAAAAATATTAAGAAGAACATAGGTAGGTACTTTTTATTAAACTAAAGTAAATGCGGGCGAAACCGCGAGTAGAAGCTAGTATATCTATAAAACAAGAAACTGATTGAGTGACTGACTAACATTTCAACCACACTGCCCAAACCGCTGGGTTTAGAGATTCTAAATTTGGCACGTAGGTTCCTTATGAGCTCAAGGGTTGCACCAAGATTTTTGAAAATTCCCATGGAATACCGGGATATGCGCGTACGAAGTCACGGACACAAGCTAGTGTTGCATAAAGAAACAGCATTTCTGCATGAAATTTTACGTAATTTCATTAACTTTTTCATAACATTAATGAGAGCATTTCAAGCATCTTAAAAATAATTGAATTACAGTATCAGCTTCTAAATTATACGTCAGTAAATATTACAGGCGAGTGAATATCGGTCCTTAGCGGTTCGCGACACTGAGAGTCGATCGATTATAAGGCGAATCAGGGGGTGAAGTAAATACCCTCTATGGGGAGAGGGTGGGTATTATATCTGGTGCTTTACAGGCGTAAGCGTTCGCTGGCAGACGATAAAACGCGGTCTCGATGTTAGCGTCGCTGTAAATACGAGAAACCTTTTTGCGACTTAATTTTGTAGCCATAAGAGCCTTAAAATGGGAGATAAGTACTAGCATCAGATTATTCTTATCTATGGTTATCTGTTTCCGAAAAAAAAAACATGGTAACCATGGTAACGTTTGCCTTGCATTTGTTTTGCAACATCTTAACATTGCCTTCTAATCTATATAAAAAAAAAAACGAATGCTGCTAAGCGCAAAACTCGAGAACGGCTCTACCAATTCTGCTATTTTTGTTTTAATATTTTCGTTAAGGTATAAAGAAGGTTCTTATGGAGAGAAAAGACGTAAACATTTGAAGGAATATAAACATTCCTTCGTACGTGTTTAGGATTTGATAATATATTTACTAATAAATAAAGCCGAAAAGTTTGTTTGAATGCACTAATCTCTGGAACCGTTTAGACTTAATGGTTTAGTTATTAACTTTATGGTTAGCCCAATGCTTGAAGAAGGTTATAGTCTTTTTTGACATCACGACTCGGTAATAAGGAGCGGAAATAGTAGATGAAACCCCAAGGCACAGCTAATTATTTATAATGCATCTTTAAATTAACATTCTCGACCTCAACGAATGCAAGAGGGAAGAGGAGTGAATTAAAAGAGCGTATGTATGGGGATATACTGGACGACGACACCATGTCCAGTCCATACTCATATTCGAAATGCACAAAAAAACTTATACTTAAATTTCTTACTGTATTTCGCTCATCAAGCATATACATTTGATACCCATACCATAGGAGTTAATATAAACTATGACGGTCGGTATATTGGATTAAAAATAGGGGCATTTAGGTAATGGTGCATTGTCACGGGAACCAAGCGAGTATTCCAAATTTCGATCAGACACTGGGAAATAGGCTAAACATAACTTCCATGACTTGATTACAGATACCGCGGTGAAACTGAATAAAAGCTTGCAAAAATAACAAACAACAGATTTTTTTTACGAATATATCATACCTAGTAATTGATTTATTTGTGGCTTCCAAGGCAGCGTTACAATTTCCCCGGGGATCGTGATGAATTTTTTTATCCATTAATAAATTGAATGGTTGTCGTTGTTGGTCGGAACGAAGGAGGCTAGGGGAAGGAAAAATTGTAGTATGTCGATATAAAAGGGCCTATTAGACGTATTCAGACTGTCACGTAGTGCCGTCCCGCTTACACCGGTCTGATACAAGCGAGACGACACTATGATAGACCGTATGAAAATCTTGTAAATCGTTAGGGCTCTAAAACTTGAAATATATTTGAAGTGACCCCTAATACAATCTCTTAAAATAGCATTATTTTAACCTAATACATGAATTTCGTACCGTGACATCCATAATACTTAGTATTGCTTATATCATCATCATCAGGTCATTTTAGTCTCCACTACAGGAGCACGACCCTCTCTCATCCGTCCCAGACAGAAGGAGGATTTGGCCTACACTCCCCACGCTGGCCAGACGGGTTGGGGAGGCCTAATCGATGTTTTATAATGTATTTCCCTTAGTCGCCTTGTACGACATCCACGGGAAGAGACGGAGTGATTCTATTCTAGTCTGCCGAAAACCACACGGCCAATTGCTTATATATCGTATGTCAAAATGCGAAATTTGTAACAAATCACGAAAAGGATATTGGTATATAATGTTGTCTCTCTTTTACACGTGTTGCAGCAATATATATATATATATATGAAATAGACTATATTGTGTTTGAACGTTTTTGTTGTTGTTGTTGTTGTAAGTATCTTTATTGTACAAAACACAAGTAGTTACAGAACACAGTAGAAAAACAATGCTTATACAAATTTGTACAAAGGCGGACTTATCCCATAAAGGGAAGTTTTTATTGCAGTAATATAACAATCTTGTTTAGGAACGTCATAGTCCACGCCCTGTCTAGATATTTGCAGGTACCAAAGGGATGACAATACATCAAGTACGGAGAAGTTCGAAATAAATAAACTCATCCATGGATAGGCTGCGGTCCTCCTTGTTTAATTGGCGTCTTCGATTAAACAATATAGGGACTCGTAGAATAGTAGGCGACTGTACAATAAACCACTTGTAGACGTGTAATACTTACAGTTGATATTGGAAGCGATACAGTCTGTGTAGCTACGAGACGACACATTCGTAGATCCTATTCAACTGGAAATATTAGAATAGAATAGAATTTATTTGCGTTAAAAGTGGTACATAATGGTGTAATTATTTATAATCCTTGGAATCACACTTTCAGTATTTTCATACATGCAGATGTTTATTTTACATAAAAATTCGTTAATATTACAAAATATGGTAAAAAAAATAAAAACAAAATTAATATCAATGTCAACAATAAAATTAAATAAATAAATATATATATATCAAATTTTAACCATTTTACATCAGAATGTCATAACAAATATTTATATCTGTAAAAAACCTTATAAAGTGTCTGTTAAATATTCCGAAACAGCATAATAACATTTTTCAATCAGTAATTGTGAGAGTCTACTTTTAAAAACATTTAATCGCAGTTCTTTAATAAAATTCGGCAATTTATTATAGATCCGGATAGCCATAGAATAACAACTATCGCTGTACTGAGTTGTTGACATTGTAGGCACTATCATTTTATTTGGAAACCTTCCGCGGTAGCTTTCAAATACATCACATCGTTTTTCAAAAAGATGTGAATGTGTTTTTACAAATAGACACATTTCATAAATATATATGCACGGCACCGTAAGTAATTTCATTTTTTTAAAATAATCTTTACAGCTTGTCCTGGGGGACAGATTGTAGATTGCTCGAATACATTGCCTTTGGGCGATAAAAACCTTAGTAAGATCTATTGAGTTACCCCATGTTATAATACTGTATCTCAGATTTGACGCCACATATCCATGGTAAGCTAGCAAGGCCGTTTTCTCGTCGGCTATATTAACTAGTCGCCACAAAGCGTACGAAAAACTGTTTATCTTTTTAGATACTTTATGAATATGTGGTTTCCAGGTACAGTGACTATCCAATATGATTCCCAGGAATGACATTTCATTACTTTCATTTATAATTTGGCCATTGTGCTGAACTATCAAATTAGCTGTTTTATCATTTTTTTGATTATGAAACTGTATATATTTTGTTTTATTTATGTTTAGTTTCAGATTGTTGTTATTTAGCCAATTAGTAATGTCAGATAAGCATGTATTAATTTCACAGTTATATTCAGATATTGTATTAAATGTATTTGGTATCACTACGGCGAGATCGTCAGCAAATAAAGAACAGAAATATTTGGTGCATTTTGGAAGGTCATTTATGTATAAAAGAAAGAGCAAAGGGCCCAAGATGCTTCCTTGGGGTACACCTATATTTTTTGCCTTTTCTTTGGATTTATACACTATCTCATTTAAATCGTCATCGATATTATTTACTTCAGTATATTGCATTCTGTTCTTTAAATATGTTTTAAGCCAATTTAATGTATTACCCCTGAGGCCGTATTTTTCACATTTAGCTAGAAGTAAATCATGTAAAACAAAATCAAAAGCCTTGCTCATGTCTATGAATATAACTACAACTTCTATAGATTTATCTATATAGTATTGAATTTTTTTAGTTAGGTTGAAAGCTGCCAGACTTGTTGATTTTCCTTTTTGAAAACCATTTTGGTTAGTATCTAGAATGTCTAGAGCTTTTATAAAATTACTTATTCTCACTTGCATAGGTTTTTCGAGAATCTTAGAGAATACTGGCACTAATGCGATAGGTCTATAGTTATCTAAGCTTTCACTATTGCTTGCTTTTGGTAACGGCTTAACAACTGTAGTTTTTAATTTACCCGGAAATTCGCCTGTCTTATAGGATATATTTGTCAAGTAACTAAGAATTGGTGCGATAATGTCTTTGGTACATTTAATAACATATGTAGAGATATCATCATAGCCTACAGAGTTAGTATTTTTTAAATTTGAGATAATTTTCAGAATTTCATAACTATCTGTCGGAAATAAAAACATAGTATTTGTTATAGTTTGAATTGTATTAGTGTCGCGCAGTATATTTTTATTGTCATTTTCATTTGTCAAAGTTATAAAGAAGTCATTGAAAGCAGCGGCTATATCTAGTGGTTTATCAATAGCTTTGTTATTGTGTAAAATTTTATTGATATAATTGTTTTTTACTTTATTATTACATTTTATCAAGTTCCATGATGCCTTACATTTGTTGTTTGATTTATGTATATATTTCATGTTGTTATTTTTTTGCGCAATGTTAATACATTTCTTTAAGACAGCTGAATAATTTAAGTATTTCATTTTATTATATTTATTTCTATTTTCATAATATGCAAATCTAAGACAACGTTTTTTCTTACAAGCCAACCTTATACCATTTGTTATCCAAGACTTGTTTTTCTTTTTCTTTACTATTTTTATTCTTCTTAATGGAAAACATAAGTTATAATATAACATGAAATCTTCATGAAACGCGTTAAAAGCTTTATTTATTAGGTTGGGGAAAAAGTCTTTTCGTATTTTATATGAAAATTCAAAACATTTTTTAATAAAGTTTATTTACATTTAACTAAAGTATGTAGGTGCCATTATGTTCGATAACTTTTTGTCATCTTGTAGGTAGAGACATGATCCCATTACTATAGAAATTTTGGGACTTCTGTTCAAAAAACCGCGACAAGTGGTTTTGGCAGTCTTCTCGTGATGTTAACCTGACATTGCCTAAAGAATTCTTAAGAGACCGAAACAGGTGGAAATCAGAAGGTGCAAGGTCAGGACTATACGGCGGATGCATTAACACCTCCCAGTCAAACTCTCTTAATTTTTGCTGAGTGGCTAAAGATGTGTGAGGTTTAGCGTTATCATGATGAAAAATCACACCCCTTCTATTAATTAATTCCGGCCGCTTTCTCTCAACTTTTTGCTTTAATCTCATCAGTTGTTCACAGTAGAGTTCAGAATCGATAGTCCTGCCTGGCGGTAACAGCTCATAATGAATATCTTCCCTTCCAATCCCACCATACACACAGCATCACCTTGTTGCGGGTAAACCCGGGTTTCGCCAGAGTCTCTGAAGCCTGGCCGGTCTTTGACCACGACCTTTTTATGCGCCAAAACTGTTATGTGGTCAATTCCTAGTTCTTCAGCTACGTCGTAACTACTGATATGCCGATCTTGCTCCACTTTTTCAGAAATGGCATCCATTTTATCCGTAACAGGGCGACCAGAGCGACGTGCATCTTTGACATCAAAATTTCCGGATTGAAAACGCTTAAACCAAATTTGTGCTACTCTCACAGACACTGCACTAGGTTCATAATAATCACAAATTTTTTTCGCAGCTTGCGTTGAATTTTTACCTTTTTTGTAGTAAAATTTTAAAATGTATCTAATTTCTTCATTAGCTTCACTCATCTTGACAGTAAAAAAAACAAATGAAAATCACACATTTACCTAATTTGAATTTGGAATTATCTTTTTTAAAATTTAAACTTTTTATAGATATCAAAACCTGCTAGATACAAATGGTATAACCAAAGAGATTTTATTACAAGTTCATACATACTATAATGCGAAAAGACTTTTTCCCCTACCTATTATATCGCATTCATTATAAACTTCAGACCAGTGCAAGCTGTGTAAACATTCTCTGAATTTATTTATATATTCAGGACAAAAATCTCGTTTCTTTATAAAGAAGCAACTATTTTTATTTTGTTTCATATTGATAGGTAATTCCAATGACTGTGCTGTATTATGGTCTGATAAGCCTAGTTGATGTACTTTTGCTGTAGCATCAGAAGCATTGCTAATGATCAAATCAATACAAGAATTTTGTCTTGTAGGTTCAGTAATATATGATTGATAATTATAATTTTGCAGTAATCGCAAAAAGTTACTTTGTATGTTGGATACTTTCAGTGTATTTATGTTAAAGTCTCCAGCTATGATGATTTTTTTTTTAATTTTTGTTTTTAATTTATGTAACAAACTTTCAAATTTTTCGAGAAACGCGTGTAGGTTATATGCTGAATTTTTAGGAATTCTGTATAGGCAAATAACAATGCAGTTATGCTTAGGTATTTCTATACCGCAACATTCAAAATACTTTTCCACCGACATATCTTTTATGTATGGTATTATTTTATATTCTATATTATTTCTACATAAGATACATACTCCTCCTCTTTTTTGATTTTCTCGGGAGTATGAGGTTGCAAGCTCATAATCTCGCATGTGTAAGTTCCTTTCATTACCCGACTTAATAAAAGTTTCTGAGAGACAAATTATATCAATATCCCTGTAATTTTTTGACAGTTCACAACTATTACAGTCTACAAGTGGTTTGTTGTACTATGATTGCTAATGCTTACATATTTTACTACTGTATTTGTTGTAAATATCATAACAGAACCTCTCTTTATTTTGTGCATAGGATAATATATAGTACTTTCGTATGACCATGCCCTGTCACTTTCACAAGCTGAACTCTGAAACGAATCTGTGACCGTCCCTGCCAACCTGCCTGACGGTAAACGATTACAACATCCATTTAAAGGTATCACTCGCGTATGTTTTCATAGGTATTTATTGTGTATGTTCATTACTGTTATTTTGTGAATCGCATTCGAGTTTTATCTGCTTTTCCCAAAGATTTATAGATGCTCTGGTAGAGCTTGTACAGAATGCTTTTAGCATTAAGTTCGCCTTTTGTACCCTTATTCTATGGTCAATAAAGTTTAAAAAATAATGAAAATAAGAAAGCGTGTTTGTTGGATTTTCCTTCTTACACGTCGAAAGGAACCAATGGGCCAATGGTTTGACATGATATTTTAATGGGAATAGTTAAAGACCTAGACAACTTTTTATCCCTGAAATATATCTTATTTCCACGGGAAAAAAGAGTTATTAAAATATCGCGTTATTAAATAATCGCGGGTTCGATCCCCGCTCGAGACAAATATTTGTGTGCATGAACATGTCTGTTTGTTTTCGTCTGGGTGTTTTCTATATATTGTATGTATATGTATTTACAAAAAAAAAAGTATTTTAGTAATTCATCAGTTATCTAGTACCCAGTACAAGTTATGCTTAGTTTGGGGCTAGATGGCTCTGTGTAAATTGTCCAGTAATATTTTTTTATTAATTTGATGAAATTAAGTATGGGCTCAGTATGTGTATAGTTTGAAATCTAGGTACGACATAGATGTTTCTTGATCGGTGTGTCTGTATGTCCGCATTTATTGAAAGAATCACACATGGCTATGCCTTTTGACATAGTGTAAACTACGATTCAGAAGTAGATGCAATATATATATATATATTATGGCAGCAAGTATCAGGTTATTAAAATATTTCCTTTGATTTCTCTAAAGATGCTGTTACTTATGTACCCTAATATTAAAATATTCAAAACTCGGAGGGACGGCTACTGTCAATTCAATTTATCCAAACATCAGTCAAAAGTTGTGAAATTATGTAATCAAACAAACTTCATTACTCTTTGCGAGTTGTCCAAAGGCTCGCTTTCAGAATTAACGAGACTTGGCGATGAACGTCAAATAATAATGGATGAGTTAAGTATTACATACTAGTCTCGACCCGATGCTTCACTCGCGTATGTTATGGATTTTTAAGGCTGCATATCAAACATTTTCATTGAAATTTTATGAGCCGTTTTGGAGCCTACTCGAGACAATATTTCAGACAGATTTAAATTCCATATACATATATATAATATATACACACTATGACATTTATTTTGCAAACATAGGCACGTTAAGTTATTTATTACAAAGTAAATTGTTGTTGGTAATTGCTGTTTTTATTTATATACAAGGTTTGCTTAGTTTAGGGCGAGATGGTGCCGTTTCATTTATCCATGATTATTCATTCAGTTATGTAACTAATCTAAAAAAAATACCATCCCTGCCAGTAGATACCAGCAGCCCTAAGTTGCACTACTTACAATGAAACAATATGTTACCCATCATAACCTATCTTGTATCAATCTTCTTTAGATATAAAAATGATTCCTATTTCCTTTGGTCATCGCATCACGCGTGAACAGATGGAACAATTTCGCTAGTTCTAATGAAATAAAAAAAAAGAAAGTTATGCAGGAAATTAACTTTTGTAATGTAACTTTATGTCGTTTGACAGAACTGTCAGTCATTTGGCAGATTGCGCGAAACCATTCGAATTCAATATTAATTGTTAAGAAGACAGAAGAACGTCTATCGGGTCAGCTGTATTTAAAACGCGGTTTTGAAAACTTGTTTAAAAAAAATATACGCCGTAAAGCCCGCAGCATCCCGGCAACCCTTAAATGTATACACTGTGGTTCGGTTATTATTTTTCTGTCAGAGGCAGCCTGGGGGCAGTAATCCGCACGAGTGGATACACCCTGTTTATGATACTTATACATATTTACAACGTTACGATGAAAAATGATGGAATATTTATTCAAGGAAAGGACGACGTAGAAATTATTTTTATCAAATTTATCGTACCTAAGGGTTGTCTGTGCATTTGATTTTATGCATACGAGTATATACTAATATAACGAGATAATTAACAAATCGTGAAGTCAATCTCACTGTTTTCATGGGTTTCAGTTATTTAGAGTACCCAACTATTTTGTCTCTTAGACCGCCTCTGTTCTGAATTCTGTGGACTCCTGCCCTTCTCATCTCTCTCGTCTATGAAATTTATACGAATTGTGGCCGTGTGGTTTCCGGCAGACTAGAATAGAATCACTCCTTCTCTTTCCGTGGATGTCGTACAAGGCCACTAAGGGAAATACATTATCAAATATCGATCAGGCCTCCCCAACCCGTTTGGCCAGCGTGGGGAGAGTAGGCCAAATCCTCCTTCCGTCTGGGATGGACGAGAGAGGGTCGTGCTCCTGTTGTGGAGACTAAAACGGACCTGATGATGATGACGCGGGTCCTACTTTTGTTTACCATCCTAGTGAATATAAAAAAATAGCATCTCATGAAAATTCTCTACATTTTACACTTTTTTGTAACATTTTCCACTAACCTGTAAAGTGTATAAGAATAAGCATAAATAATTTTAGGAAACTCCTCTTCAGCTTATTGGAAAATATTTGGAAATTCTTTAATTCTATGCGTATGGTTAATGTACATCAACAAAAAAATACAAAATAATTAGCAGTGGGGGTGCCATCGCCTAGGACAATACCCTATGTATTGCATACATCTATATGTCACTGTAATCGCCTTACATCACATTTAATACGCGCTTATAAGATTACGTTAAAACGTCTCAATTTTGTTAGATTACATTTAATTTAGCTGAAAATATTAAGTTGTTTACAATTTAAGTACATTTATCAGTTGTCAAAAAATATTTAAGTACATTTATCAGTTGTCTAGTACCCATAACACAAGCTTTGTGCTTAATTTGGGACTAGATGGCGCTGTGTCCATTGTCGAGAAATATTATTATAAAAAAATATAATTTTAAAGAAAAGTTACCAAAACTGAGATAATACAACATTTTCTTTAGATTAAGGTAAAACAAATAAAGCAGTATATTATTAGATCTCATCTTGACTGTACAAATAGAATTGATTACTTGACGCTCAAGGAATATCCACTAGAAAACACCTACGTCAATCGTGATTGATGGTAATTTAAATTTTAATGTTTAGGATAATTAAGTAATTAGGTCTTCTAGTATGCTTTGACGTGTTGTTGCGGCTAACATTAGCTACCTACTTGCGTGGTTATTGTAAATAATTCGTGTGGTATAGCGCTAACGCTACAGACCCAACGTCAGTTCTGTAGTGATGTGATAGACATAGTAGACTTAATAAAATATATTTTATATAACTTAAATGTGTAATATTTATATAACTTAAATTTGACGAGCTCGGTGGCGTAGCGGTCAATGACGCGGCTTCGACACCAACGCTCGTGGGTTCGATTCCCACACAGGACAAACATTTGTGTGCATGAACATGTCTGTTTGTCTTGGTCTGGGTGTTTTCTATGTATCATAAGTATATATTTACAAAAAAAATGTATTTACGTATGTTTATCAGTTGTCTAGTACCCATAACACAAGCTTCGCTTACTTTGGGGCTAGATTGCGCTGTGTAATTTGTCTGACAATATTTATTTATTTATATTTATGTGTAATATTTGATAGGTGTCTACTTAATTAGATATAACGTATCACATATCATAGTACATTTCTCTCTCGTACACTATGTATAGTTCAAGTAGATTTTATTTATTTAAGCTACAGACCAACTACTACCAATATTATTTTATTAGATTTTTTTTATAAATGCGTTTTGGAGTTGGGATTGTACTCGATAAATACCCGGTAAATTCTTGAAGTGGGTAAAAACGGGATTTTTTCCCGGGTGAATACCGAAACGTGGGTAAAAACGAATTACACTACTTTTACGATATATAACATACTCTAGCGATAAAATTCTATCGTTTTAGTCAATTTAACATGCGTTTTGTGCATTTTAGATTAAATTAAACATTTTACTTTGTAGTCGTGAGACATTTTGTTAATAATTTTCACCTAACACATACTTAGGTATGAGGTAGATATGTCGGGAATTTGTAATCTTTTTTTATTCACGTTTCGGGTACAAACTCTATATCCTCCCAATGGGAATTTACCCGGCTAAATAGCCGTTTGGTATTTACCTCCCGCCGATCTCTAGTCGCAACAGTATAGTTATGAGTTCTCACGGCGCGTAGCGTACTGATTTATCTGCAACAGTCGCGTAGCGAGCGTAGCTACCGTAGCCCTCACAGCTACGGTAAGCAACATACCTACTCTACGTAGCCTAGATCACCGTAGCAGCTTTTTTTATGCACTACGGGTGGCAGACAAACATACGGCCCGCCTGATGTGAAGCGGTTACCGTAGCCATATTAACGCTCGCAACAAAGTATCGCTCGCGCGCCGCCAACCCGCTGCCAACGCAGCACCTCCTTCCTTTCTGGTTACCTCACTCACGCGCAGGAACACAACAAACCTTAAGGGGACGAGCTCGCTCGTATTCCTCAATTCTTTTTTAATTTTCTAGACAATAGATGTAATGTCTCCTTATATAGATAGCAATAAAGTTTATTACAACTATTTCGAAGCTCGCTGTTTATGAATCTAATGGATCGTATAATATTGTTCCATTCTTTACCAATAAATTTATGTTTAGGCATCGATTCAGGCTATCGACCTTGACTACCTAGTTTTATTGTATCCTTTTTATATCAATAACAATTGTTTTTATATTTATCTTCATTCGTTTCATTATTTCCAAAGGTGTATATTGATTTCTTTACCAATATTTTGTTTTCTCTAGTCGGATCGGATGTTTTTGTTATAGCTAGACATAGTCTATCGAATTTAGAGATCATTTTATTTACTTTCTATACTTACAACTAAAATACAAATAAAATAAGGACATAAAGTAGCACAATTTTAATTAAATTTGGGCGTAACAAATATTTTTGCTGCTATCTTTGTGAATTCATTCAGAGAACTCGTAACGTGAATATTTATTTTTTTGCTGCATTTTGGGTACACAATGCCCACGTCAGCAGAGCTTTATTCAGCAGGTCAGCACAATAACTGACTGAAGTTCGGAGGTTAAATCAGAATGAGAGAGAATAACAATGAAGCTAGCCAAATGACTACGTAGCCGTTTAAAATTATTTCGGTAGAGGTTAAAGAGATATTTTTATAATAAAGGCATTCAACTTAAAGCAAAAACATCCTAGATCTGTGTTTAACTTTTGTTTCAGTTAGGCATAGAAAGTATTTTGGAAATCAAGTTGTTTTTTATGATACATAAAAAATAAAACAGTAGCAATAAAAAGTAAATGAAAAATGTGCTAAAAGAAGTTCATATCTACAACTCTATTTCAAATTGAAAAGAGTCGCTTATTCATTGGTATGAATAAGCATTCTATTCAGTTATTGAATCGCAATAAGAGTTGGTGGTAAGGGGGCTGATCTCTTCCAGCTAACTTTTGAGCGTTTACAATGGTCTGATCATAGATCTAGTATTTGCCGCTACGATAGACTGGCGATGTAGAAGAGAGAAAAAAAGAGTACACGCGTAAATTAGTCCGAGATCGGAGATAGAAAATTCAACCACACACGCACTGGTACAATTAATTTTTGGACCCAATTTATTCTGTCGATTCTAAAATCCATTTTTTACTATCCTACATCTATGGATCTGACAAGGTTTAAAGATGTATACTTTAACAACATCGTAGAAAGAGAAAGGTATAGACAAAATTGACAGTTTTTATCTTATTCACATGAGAAATAGAGCAACTTATGGCATAGTCATGCAAGGACATGAGGTAGATTAAGGCGACAGTACTTATTATTTCCTGGAAAGGCATTGGTCTGAAAATAGATGGAGAGTTCTTAAATCAATTGAGGTTTCCGGACGATGTAGTGTTGTTCACAGATAATGCACCCGACTTAGAGTATATGATAAACAGCTTGGCGATAGAGAGCAAGAAAGTAGGGCTATCTTTGAATGCATCCAAGACTAAAATAATTACAAATGGCGATACGGTAGATATTATGGTAGATGGTTCCAAAATAGACTATGTGAAAGAATATGTATATCTGGGATAATCGGTTTCTTTCAGTAACTGCACCGAAAATGAAATAAATCGAAGGATTGCTATGGCTTGGATAAAATATTGGGGACTGAAAGAAATTATGAAAAACAAGGACGTTGATATAAAAATTAAGAAAAAAATATACGAAATAGTAATACTACCAGGCTTAACATATGGATGTCAAACTTGGTCCCTAAGAAAGAAAGACGAGGAAAAACTAGCAATCTGCCAAATGAAGATGGAAAGAAGTATGTTAGGAGTAAGAGTTAAAGATAAAACCAGAAATAAGAAAATAAGAACAATAACAAAGATCCAAGATATAACGGAACGGATTCGACTATTGAAATGGAACTGGGCGGGCCATATATGCAGAATGGGAAATGACAGATGGACAAAGAAAGCTAAAGAATGGCTACCGAGAGAAGAAAAGAGGAACAAAGGACGCCAAAAAACAAGGTGGAGAGACATTTTTACTCAAAAAATAGGGCCGGGCTGGATGACAATAGCAAGAGATAGAAAGAGATGGAAAGAAATGGGGGAGGTCTACGCCAAAGAGGCGACTACTACCTAGAGTACAATTAATAAATAAATTATAATTGACTAAAATGTAATCATAAATACATTTAAATATTAATAATGGAATGATATATTATATAATTCAATACATCTTATAATTATAATATAATTAAAAATAATAATGTGCAATTGTAAGTAAAAATTAAATAAATTATTATAATGTAATTTAACAGAAAAAAATCAAATATTGTAAAAAATTAAGATATTGATTAATATACTTGTAATTGTAATTATGGAATGGTAGTAGAATAAATGGCTATTTAATTTAATTTATTTATTTTATACTTATTATTTCCATGAAGGCAACTTACACGTTCTTTTGTCGCGTCACGTTCTGGTTATTTCTATGGAAACCTAATAAATTCGTGAAACAGCGCGAAGGAGTGATATGCAAGTAAGTGCTTTAAAAAATCTGTCATTTTCTCTATCTCAAGTTTGTCATGCCTGACAGGTGACTTTAAGTCGTAATAGTATACATCTATGAACAATATATTTTTGGAAATTATTCTATTAAAATGATTTACAATTGTCTCATATCGAACAAAAACCATGTAGGTTTTTGTTCATAATTATATATTATATTCGTTACCTCGCTAGCTAGCTGAATCTACTTTTGTAACACTACAATAGTTATACTCAAAGTAATTCATCTAAACCCAGAAACAGGCTTTAATTACGGGCGGTCGTTGAACTCTGCATCCGCGTCGCTCTGTGGTTTCGCTACATTGTATCTCACTATTGTCACAGTAGACAGATAGAGCAGTGCATCAACTCTCTATGTTAAATGAGCAATCAGTTCTTGGAGACATATTTATTTTCTGACCCGGTTTGTACTTAAGAAACTATTTAATAAAGTTTCACCTCCTATGAACCGGTTTTTAAAAGATTTACAGAAAGAGCATTTTCTCCTGCTAACTAGTTTTGAAGAGATTTACTACTAGATAAATGTACGAATTTCATTAAGATTGTGCGCCCGATTTGTGGTTTTGCTAAGCTGTTTATTACTAATCTAAAATAATCTCTCTCTGAGTGTCTTCTACGACAACTAACAAACGGCATTCACGCCTATGAGTGCACGGATCCAATTGTTTTTCACACACACACACAGTCATAATGGAACTTTACAAGAAAGCTGTTTGTACCATAACAAATATGGTATATACTAAAACGACTTTAAGTATTGCCGTCGTGCAGCGAGTAACGCCGCAGTGCGGCATGTATCGTACATGGATTTCGGACGTTGGAATTGATGTACTGCTTGGTTCTATGCTATGGTGCCATAGTATCTTGATTAATTTAGTCTGGATAATGAACAGACGCTGTATGGGTAGCTTCATCTTAATTGACTCTTTGTATTGTATGGCGTAAATTATATAAAATAATATTCTCTATTCGTTAGATGTCTATATTACAATATACAATATGTATGATAAATTACATGTAAAATTAATGGCTCTTGATATATTTCGTCTAAGTCTTAGCTCTAGGTAACCTAGGAGCCTAAACTAAAGCCAGACTCTAGTTTGTGAATCTATCTATTCCTATAGATAGAATAGATCTTAGACCTTTAATTACATAAAACAAAGATTAAATCAAATATAATTGTAAAAAAGAAAACAAAAAGTGTAATATTATTCTTTTGGATTTCTATTGTCATTTTTAGTGCAATATATCAGCAATATGCCTACATTTCAAAATTAGCAACGAACACGTGTATTAAAAAAAATACTTAAGTATATTAACTGTTATTCAAACGAATAACACAGGTTTTGCTTAACTTGTGGCTAAATGGCGGTGTGTAAATCGTCTAGTACTATTTATTTTTTTAATAATAATGTTACTTGTTAATACTACTTCTAATATGAAATAGATACCTATACCGCATCATATCTCCACAAAAAAAACATACTTAATGCATTTATTTACCTTTCAAAATTGAGTTACGTACATTAATAACGAGGCACCTTGCAGCCGTCGCCGAGCTGAGGCCCTAATGCACGCTAATGGAACCAATTTGGTGTGTTTTGCCAAACGCGCGCGCTCAATGTTTCATGGTGAGAGCTTGGCTGCAAACGGGCCTAATTTGTATTATTGGCCCGCAGGGATGCGATGTGACACGTGCCTTTATTTAACTTCACAACACGGATGTCAATAATTTTTAAGGTTCTGTATCTAAATACCGAAATCTTTAATATTGTAAAAACGAGACAGCATCTTTGTATATATTCCAGATATTTCAGTACGTTGTAGACGCCATGTTCACGAGATGACTGTAGTGACATTTCATGACTGTGGCGTAAATAACAGTGAATATTTTCGATATCGAATGAGTCATAATAAATGAACATACATTGTTACTATTTATTAGTGTATCCTACTCAAAATGGTCTACTCCAACGGAAATTTGGCTAATAGAATTTGGATTTGGAGTGTGTCTATCACTCCAAATTCAAAATACCGTACGATAACATTTTTTTTTGTAATATTGTACAGCGACCGTGCTCGGTCTCGGCGGTTGTCATTAGATGACAGTCGTCAAACAAAGGCCTTTGGGCGACTTGAAACACTGGCCTCCAACAACCCGCAGTTGAGCAGCGCAGCGTGGAGTACGCTCTAAACCCCTGTCGATTGTGGGGAGACCTGTATCCCAGCAGAGGGAATATGGATTGCTTCAATGCAGTCAACCGCTTGTAGACCGTAATAATTTCAGTAAAAGAGGATTTCGCTTAGTGCTAGGAATGCTACGTATGTCTCATAGTTACACAAACCATCTTATCGGGATGGGGGCCCACCAAACTTTCTCACCACTGAGTCTCCTGTGTAGTCAGGATTAATACCGGCGATCACCAAAAAAGGCAATGGACAGTGAAGTCCATTGCAGTCTACAGCTGCCTTGGAACTCACAACGCATTTAATTGAAAGAAATAGGAGTAAGAAGCTTTTGGAATTTGACTTCTCCTCTTAGCAATGTGAGAGACACTTATATTGACAGGCTGATGATGAAAGAGGCCATTCAGTGTGTAGATACAAGCAGATGATGATGAATGATAATATATTATGTAGCCTTTTGACAATATTTCCACGACTGCTAAACTGGCTGCACAATGTAGACATTGTAAAAACACGGCTGGACAGGTACCTCGTTCGCTTTTATTTGCTCGCGGGGATGTAAATAGAGCCCGAATATACAGTTGGATAAACATACGAGTATGACATAAATATTAATATGTAGAATTTTATACGATTAATTTATAGCAGTTACAATACAGAATGATGTGACAAGTAAGTATACGGCCAGTGTGATGGAAATCAGTTACCGCAGCCAGTACCACCAGGAGCATATAAACTACTAGCTAACTAATACTAGCGGCAATTGCCAATATTTAGTCTCATCATTCTTGTTCCCCTTCCATATGTAATGTATAATTTATTTTATTCTATATTTTTCCTTATATCGCATATAAGTAATAGTTTATACTCGTATGTGTACAAATGTGTATATGTGCAAGTTTTTCTTTTTTTATTTTGCCTTCATTTTGTTTACTGCGCCGCCTACCTTCTTATATGTATTTTTTTCCTATACCCAAAGGTTGTCTGGAAGAAATGGCATATAGCAAAAAGGTCTACAATAGTACAATACCTGTTGTACTATGAAATTATTGTTACTACATTGTTATCCTATATTTGGTACAACAAAGAGTAATCTAATGTATTGTATTGTTTGCCGATATCACCGGCTACCAGTATACTACTGATATTTCTGATTTATAAATTTCTGCAAGTAAAAGCTAACTTTAAATTTGAAAATTTCATGACCGACATTTCACGCCCGCTGAAATTTTCTTTGGTCCCTTTCAAACGCTATAGGCGTCGCGGTGGACGGTGGCGGTTCATTTCCTTTTCTGTCGCTGTACAGGAAGTAAACGTCCTACTATAGAGAACCTAGTTCTTTCTCGTGTTTGACACTTTAGGAACAAAATAAAGATGTTTATTGAACTGGGAATGAAAACATATTTTCTACAATAAAATTAATATCTTTTATAGGTCACGAAAGTGGTGTTCGTTTGTTAGTTGAAGGCTTGCTTTTTTAGCGCATAATCATAATTATATTATTGCTTTGCATACAGGGACTGAAAAATTATTTAAATGATTTTAAAACTTTACTAGCTTCATTCACGAGTGTCAATTTATTTTTCAATGGTGGTGTTATTATAAAAACCCTATTGTAATAACATTTCATTGTAAATTTTTCAGAATTTGTTATGAACATTTGCACAATTATTCTAAGTAATAGGCTAATTAGACATGCAAAGGCAGTCGACAGAACGTAAACGTTATGTTTTTTTAAAATTAGTACAAAACAAATATGCTATTTTATTGACTTGGGAGCAACGTACCCCAAGCATGCCAGTGCGGCTGTTGTGGGCACATAGGTGGCATGTCAATGCCCATATATAGGTACTCATGGCACGCATATTCCGCGATTGTTATGATTTAGGAATACACCTTAGTTAAATTAGTTATATTTTATCACGTGTCCAAACAGTGATTTTGTATGAAGACTTTACTGAATAGGAACATAATTACGTTACTATTTTAGTGGCTCAATTGATGTATTTATGTTACTTTTACAAGTCTATTCTATTGCCACATACTCATAGCTGCTGTCTCTCAGATTGCCAAGAGGGGAAGTCAAATTCCAAAAGCTACCTAATCCAACTAATTTCTTCTGATTAAATTCATTGTTTGTGGTCGCCGCGGTGATCATCTGCGTGGTCGAGAATGTGTGGTGGGCCCCCGTCCCGAAAGGTCTTTTCTATTTCATTTCACCGCAGTGTCTGTAATGAAATCTTGTAAATTAAATTTGACCCTCTTCTCAATATCCAATTGAGCTGAAATTTTGACTATCATCTGGACTATTATTAGCAGCACAATTAAAATTACTACAAAATGTTTTGCTTTTCCAAATCTTAAGTACTTATAGAATATCAATAACTTAGAATCACAAAAGCACAGAATACTTAAATACAGATTTCTACTCGTGCTTCTATTGCACAAAAGTATTCATAAAATTGATCTCAGTGCAACAATGACACAGATATAAATTGTGACAATGTTGTACTCGATGAGCGATGTATATGTGATTGTAATTAATGAGAAATAATTATTTGCATAAGTAATAAAAGCATTTTTATAAACGACCTAAGTGCAACAATGACACAGATGTGAGTTATGACAATATTGTATTACATGAGCAAAGTATTTGTGGCTGTAATTGACAAATGAATGATTAGCATAACTAATAAGAGCATTTTTAAAATGATCTAAGTGCGACAATGACACAGGTGTGAATTGTGACAATGTTGTAATAGATAAGCAAGCTATTTGTGATAATAACTTTTAAACTACCGCGTTGCATGATTAAAATTTTACATACTTTTTTTTTTTTTTTTTTTTTTTATAACACTAAAGTGGCAAACAAGTTTCAGTTACCGTAGCCTATGAACGCCTGTAACACCAGGGGCATCACACGCGCGTTGCCGACCCTGTAAAAACCTCTTCACGCCCTTTTTGAAGAACCCCATGCTGTCTCCTGAGAAAACCTCGACAGGCAGTTCATTCCACAGCTTGACCGTACGCGGGAGAAAACTTCTCTGGAACCGCACGGTACGCGACCACTTAGGCTCCAATGTGTGAGGATGAATTCCCTGTCGATGGCGAGCGGTGCGACTGTAGAAGGAGGCCGTGGGCATCATGTCAAACAACTCCTCTGAACACACCCCATTGTACAGACGGTAGAACACACAAAGGGACGCAAAATCTCTCCTCAGACTTAAGGGTTCTAAACCGTCTGTCAGTTTGGGATCGTCAACAATCCTCACAGCACGCCTCTGAATCGAGTCACAAGGTGCAAGCTGGTATCTAGGCGCTCCCGCCCACAGATGGCGACAGTACTCCATATGCGGCCGTACTTGAGCTTTGTAGAGCAGAAGCCTTTGCCGCGGATTGAAGTACTGCTTGGCCCTATTGAGCACACCTAGTTTCTTCGACGCCAGCTTGACCTTCCCCTCCAACTACGAACTGACGACACTGGACGTCGCTGGAGATTACCTTATTATATTAGAGATACCTTATTCTTGCCTAACTGTTCAACCTGCAACCTGGTCGGAACGTCAGGCAATAATATAAAAGATGTAAAAATACCTTACATCGCGTCAATTCTCGTGTTTATTATAATTTTAAGGTATTTGTGACTGTAATTGACAAATAATGATTTGCTTATATAGTGTTTCAGAAAAATGTTTAGTCGAAAAGAGGTGAATACATGGAAGTTGAGAAAACAAACTCAACTTTTTCTTTTAAATAATTTATCTTGTATGGGGAAGTCGATGACTATTTGAGATTTAATTATTATTGAAATAGTTGATTTCGGCCAACTTGCCAGAATATTATAAATATTTTAATTTAGTAGTGTAATACTTAATATGTAGATGGCGCCACATTGCGAGTTCACAACAGTGAAATATAAAATGCAAAAAATCGCCCATAACACAAACCTTCTGGGTCAGCTCAGTTGGAAGAGCACTCGACGGGTAATCGAGAGGTCGTGGGTTCACATCCCACCTTGGTGGGTGAAATTTTCCATTTTGTAAATATTTATAATATTTGAGATTTATTTGTGATTGTGATAATTCTCATAGTAACATATAGCATGACATATAATAACAATTTCTCATCTTCACTTTTTTGAATCCCTAAACGATGGTGAAATAAAGGGACAAAGACTCGTGGCAAGGGGACAAAGGATTAGCCTTTGATATCAATTTCCTTCAATTTCATACTTAGAGGAGATCCAATAAGCGTATTGACAAGTAATCTGATTGCTGAGCCAAAGAGCGTGCGTGTATAAAGGCTGTCAGTCCTTCCATACATATCTATAACACGTTGTGTTCGTACAGTTCTTGGCAATTAAAGTGGCACATCATAAATATTATCTACTTTTTTATACCGCTAAGGTGAAAAATTAGAATTCGGCCCGCTTGTTGGAAAGCAGATGCAACCCAGCATACGGCCTGCCTGTTGGAAAGCAACCTTTGGACGCGTTCAACACTAGGAGCATCATTCGCGCTTTGCCGACCCTGTAAAAACCTCTTCAGACTCTTTTTAAAGAATTCTATACTGTAGACGACCTGGAAAACATCGACAGAAAGTGCATTCCATAACGTGTTAGTGCTCGGGAGAAATCCCCTCTAGAATAGAAGAAGTTTGAGGATGAACTCCCTCCCGATGGCGAGCGTTTCTATTGTAGAATATAGACCTCTTTTCGTTTACATTACATTAAGGTGACGCCTTGACGATTTTGAAGGGTATTTTTCTCAGCAATTACAAAAAATACGAATGTAATTTGTAACTACCTAACTTCATGTAATGAAATGAGCTTCATTTTGTTAGTTGCTGTTTCACGAATTGTTAACTTTTGCAACAGAAAAAAAAATCGCAATGTAGCACCTTTTTGTATTATAAAGGCCAGAGGCTAATTCTTCTAAATGTTCTATATAAGTTAGTCTAAGCACACACTTCAAAATGCGCGTTAATTTTTTTTATTTATTTTTATGGAATAATCTTTAATTCCATTAAAAATATTTTTAAACAAAAAAAAAAAAAACCAGTGGCAGCGCCCCTTTTCACATGTAATAATAGGAATCAATATGAAATATTTCGTTCATCAATGCGTCGCCTTAAACCGAATAAATCGGAAATATAGATACTTTGACATAGTAGCGTCAGATTTTCAAACAGTTAGGTTGAAACAGTGGTGTTGTGGCCCGTTTGATTAATTTAAGCAATTTAACAGCGCTCGGGTTATTGAATTAAGCACGCCGAAAATTGGCTATGAAACATGGCAATCACTTCCTCCCATGCACAGTATGAAACCTATTTCGGTATGACAAGTAATTAAGCCTATTAAATGAATTTGCATAGGTTATCATAATATATGAGAGAAGCGTATATTTATTTATTTCATACAATTAGCATTACAGTTTCCTAATTGGCTAAATAAAGTCATAAATCATAATAATTTTGGGGTGTAAGTAGTTCATCAACATCTTTGAACCAAAGCCAACTTCACCTGCACGCGGTGCACCCTGCTGACTGACAAACGAAGCTCTGGCGAAAAGAGAGGTAGGGAGCGTAATTGTAAGCTACCCGACTGGGGAATGTACCTCCACCTCACAGAATACCGTAGCCAAATAACAATTCCCTTGAGGGTTGTTGTGTTCCTGCGAGTGAGTGAGGTCACCAGAAATGAAGGAGATGCTGCGTTGGCAGCGGGGGGTGACAGCTCGCGAGCGATATGCGAGCGTTAATATGGCTACGGTAACCGCTTCACATCAGGCGGGCCGTATGCTTGTCTGCTACCCGACGTAGTATAAAAAAAAAACATAATAATCATATCAACATAACAAACAAAATAATTGGATACATATACAAAAAAATATTTTTGTATATGATTTTAAAGATAATTTAATGAGCTCAATGGTCGAATGTCCCACAATGGCCACCGTTAGGGTGGTCGCGGCCGCGCGGGCTCGATCCCAGCACGAGACATACACTACGTAGTAACTATTAAATAATCTGTGCCCGTGTGCATAAACACGTCCGCCTGTCCCGGGGCCCTACCGCCGAAGCTGAAGCCGATTACCATTGGAATTTTCGAATGTGAAAATGAAACTATTTCTTAGATTATTGCTAGTAATATTTAGCTCAACTGGTAGAAACCCTAGAGCTCTATCCACTAATCTGAAGATGTTTGTCGATAACTTTAAAAAACCTAAGACCAATTTTTGGATCCAAAAAAACCGATGGTAATCGGTTTCAGCTTTGGCGGGCGCCCGCCATATTCAGTGGACATCTTACATCTGAAATGATTATGATGAATATTTCAAGTCCATTTTTTTTTTTTTTTTACAATTTATACAGCGCCGTCTAGCCCCAAAGTAAGCGAAGCTTGTGTTATGGGTACTAGACAACTGATAAACATACGTGACATACAATACATTTTTGTGAATACATTTTTTTTTTTGTAAATACGTACTTATGATACATAGAAAACACCCAGACTAAGACAAACAGACATGTTCATGCACACAAAAATGTTTGTCCTATGTGGGAATCGAACCCATGAGCGTTGGTGTCGAAGCCGCGTCATTGACCGCTGCGCCACCGAGCTCGTCAATTTTAAATTTATAATTTAAAAATATACTTCATAATCAACATAATTCATCATGATTTCATAATTTATTTACATCATAACTAACATTATTTTGACGAGCTCGGTGGTCGAATGGTTAGCAATGGCCACTTTGATTCCCAGGTCGCGGGTTCGATTCCCCCACAAGACAAACATTTGTATGCATGAACATGTCAAAGTCAATGTCAAAGTCAAAATATCTTTATTCCTTGGACTTTATAAAGCACTTAGAAACGTCATACAAATTAAATATAAGACATGTATCTAAATCATTACTATCTACTTAAATCCGCAGAGCTTAGATGCACTTTCATCACACTATCTGTGAAAGTGAATTTAAGTGCCAGTTCCGGCGACGGGGCTTCTTGAGAAGAACTGGCAAGAAACTCAAGGCCGACTCTTTTAATTGCCAATATCGTTACATTAAACACAAATACAATCATTAACATAACAAGAGCAATTCATTTCCAAATACTTTTATCATTTATGTAATCTGAGATACAATAGTAAGCCTTTTGACATAGTCTAGTTTTGATAAATCTTTTAAATTTACCCATGGATAATTTAAACGCGTCATTTGGAAGTTTATTGTAGAAGCGTATACATTGACCTGGGAACGAGTTAGAGATTTTATGTCTGTAGTGTCATCTTGGTCTGGGTGTCTTCTATGTATTATAAGTATGTATTTGCAAAAAAATGTATTTAAGTATATTTATCAGTTGTCTAGTACCCATAACACAAGCTTTGCGCTTAATTTGGTATTAGATGGCGCTGTGTAAATTGTGCAGAAATATTGATATTGATTATATTATAACTAACTCGTAACTATATTTAACAAGTAACTCGTATGTGTCGGTTTATTAATTTAATATACGTCACAAGTTTCGCAAGGCAGCGTAGAAAATTTAATTTATTAGGTTTAGCTAGTACGTTCGTGATTAAAAGTTAGCTTGTAACTATCCAAAGTGACATTTCTACTATATTCAAAGTCACTTTGTCGTGTAGTTTCGTAATCATCGGCATACCTACGTTATTCCTAAGTTTTTTTTAAATAAATACTACATCGAATTGCTGAAAGATATGTAAGAAAAATTTGAATTTAAATGTGAATGTATGTAATGAGGAACTCAATGGTATCGTTGCGCGTGTCAGTCAAGTTAAGCGACGGCGACCGTAGCCTGTCTATGGATGGGTTTATTTATCTCGTTACCCCTTCGTGCTTCGGAGGGCACGCAAGTCGTCTTCCGGTTGTTATCATTAGATGACAGTAGTTATGTCAAGATAAACCTTTGGACGGGTTGAAAAACCCCGCAATTTAGTATAGTTCGCTATCATTGCATAGCTTTTCGTAGATTCACTAAACTACTTTATAGTAAAGCTTATTACGTATTTTATTAGTACCTTGGAAGTAACAGTGGCAGTTACAAAGTTTGCGAAGTTACATGACACGTTACGAAGTATCTGACATCAGAGGTAAAATCGAGTAATAACTAGACGGAACACGGAACGGAAAGCGAATCAATTATACAATAGCTGATATATGTCCTGTCTACGAGTGTGTAGAATCGTGATCAAAATATCTATTGTATTCATAATTTGTTGACGATCTCGAGACCAAGCCACCGAGTTAATAAGACTTTTTTTTAATGCAAGTGGTTTATCATCCTCTTTGATGCAAAGGCTTACCTGCACGTGGAGCAACCTGCTGATTGACGAACGAGGCTCTGGCAAAAGAGAGGTAGAGCACAGCGTATTTTACAATAGGCCTGACTAGGGAGATATCTCCACCTCAGAATACCGTAGCCAATGCTTGTTAAATAAATCTTTAAAAAAGAGGAATATATGTAGGGATTATATGATAAGAAGGAGCATTGACTTCAATGAAGTCGATTACTCCTTTTTTAAGTTTTTATTAATAGAATATCTCTAGATTCCTTATTCAGAACCTAATAAGATTTTTATGAGATCACCACGGTAGCATGCCATTTCGAATACAAAAAAAATCATCGAAATTACGCATACAAAAAAAAAAAAAAATATTGCGATGACTTGAGAAATATTTCTTTTTCAGTTACATCTGTTAAAATACTAAGTAAATGAACACAATATAATTTACATGAATGATAAATTTACGTGTAGGAAAATGCGCTTATAAGAAATAGTTGTATGGATTAAAGATGAATAATATTTAATCAGAACAATGTTGAAAATAATTTACAGCAGAGTTAGCATATAAGCATATACCGCATTATATTACTCTTTGGGCAAACGAATATTACCATAGCAATCTCTTTACCATAGTAACTTAATAAATAAATAAATATTCCTGGACAAATTAGTAATTACACACTGCCATCTAGTCTACGTATATACATATAATACAATGAAAACACCCAGACCAAGACAAACGAGCATGCTCATGCACACAAAAATATTTGTCTTGTATGGGGATCGAACCCGCGACCTCGGAGTCAAATTAGCCATTGCTAGCCATTCGACCACCGGGCTCGTCAAATAAAAAATATAATAAATAATAGAAAATGTATGAGAATACAATCTCTTTAACATTACTAACAAATATTTTATCAGCCATTATGGCCAACGATATCTGAAAATGAGACAAAAAACACGAAAACACCACAAATACCTAAATCCTTTACGTAGCAAATTGCTCGGGTTCAAAGCCGAGGCTGGAAACATTCTCTCCTGTCGGTGTGGCTTATTTTCCAGCTTCCAGGTGCTCGCAGCGGATCAAACGGTCACTCACTTAACCAATGTTTGACCGCTCATCCGAATACTTACCGGAATGGGACTGACTACAATGTCTTCAAAAGTTTATTTCACACATTCGCTGTGCTATGTGATGGAAAGTTTGGTAACAGATCGGTGACCCTTGGTATTGATTTCTATGGACGGTGGTGATTGCTGTCCATCAGGCTGTGACTCTTATATCTATACAAAAAAAAAAAACATTTTTTTATATCGTAACCCATGTGATTTCTCAAAACTAAAAGAATAAATGCCGATTAAATAATTAATTCAGAAAAAGAATCGATCTTATTTTTGTTATTGACAATTTGTATATTAGTGTAACTAATTTACTATCAATGGGGGCGTTTGATATTTTTTCTGTCACCAGATGTCGCTAGGTAGGCGTCGGGTCCAGATTGTCAAATTGTACTGAATTTTTTGACAGTGAAACTTCAATACGACAAGACAACACAAGACGTCAACAAGACATTTGACAAGATGCTATGAATTGACAGATGATTGGACTCTGCGCTTCAGTGCTGCCAAAAGACCCTTATTCCGACAAACCGCAGTTGAGCAGTGTCGTGGAGTATGCTCTGAACCCCTTTGATTAAAGGGAGACCCAACAGAGGGATGATTATGGGTTGCTGCCATAATTCAAATATATATATGTCATAACTTTTGTCCATCAAAGGTGTGTGTGATCTAAAAAGTGATGGATCATGTTGAAGAATGAAGATATTTTGTCGCAAACAGCAAGCAAGGTTCGTCGAGCTCTAGCTTCATCTATTTGAGATGTGACCCGAGTATTATCCGTGGAAATTATGGGAGTTTCACTCACAATGCAGACTCTGCTATCGATTGAAGTTTGGCGTACCTTTCGTAATAGTTGGCAACAAACTTCGAAAGTTATTATTGGATATTTTCGTGATTGATTATATTATCCAACATTAAATATTTCTGCTTTGAATATAAGAATATGCATAGGTATAGTTATGATTTAAAATAGTTGAACATATAAATAAATAGTTGTCTTTGTGTATTACGAGCGTTAATACGGTTACGGTAACCGCTTCACATCAAGCGGGCCGTATGCTTGTCTGACACTCAAAGGTGGAAGGTGGACTGATAGAGAATGCTTTTAGCATTAAGCCCGCCTTTTGTACCATTGTTTACTGTGGTAATCGTAGAGTTTAAATAAATAAATATCAAAAGAAGCACTATAAAAGAAGCACGTAGCCTTTTCACAAGATGGAAATTACGCCCAACTCGGCGATATTTCGCTTAGTTACTAGAGAAAGGACCATACGTGTAAATGGTCTGTAAAAACGAAGTGTCCTTCCAGGTTGGGCTTATAGGGATCGCCCGTTGCCCTCGTAAAAATGTACGTACGCTGAGAAAAGTCGGCGTGAACTGAAGGGATTGTATAAGGACTTTATTCCAGGTAGAAAATAAAATAATCCTGCGGCCTTTTATGTTTATTCAGGTTGGTAAATAATTTGCACACCATTATTTCATTTATGACGTACGAGTACTCGGTGGTCGAATGACTAGCAGTGTCCATTATGACTCCGAGGTCGCGGGTTCGATTCCTACACAAGACAAACATTTGTGTGCATGAACATGTCTGTTGGTCTTGTTCGAAAAGAGCCCACACACTTACCAAATTTTACCATAATATGGACGCCCGTTAGACAGCTTCCTATAGCGTGCGACACTAATATACATTAAAAAAAAAATGTTTTGCGTTGTAGACTAATTAGCTTCTAATAAAAAATGAGCTGTGGCTGTGTCATGGACGACCGTGTATTCTACGTGAATACATTATATGCACTAAAATTATTGAAAATGGCAGCGCTTCCCCCTCCCCCGCAAGCGATGTTCCATAGTCCTTACTTAGCGTAATAAATTCTTTGATCCATCATCTATCCATTGAATTTTGGATGGAGATAATAGATATGTAGCTGCAACACCAAACAGTGTCCCCCGATTTTGTTATCACTCGTTTTTAGAATTGCCTCACTATGGAATAATATAAATAACACACAATGTACACACACGCATACACTCACACACACTCACACACACACACACACACACGCGCGCGCGCACACGCACACACCAAATATCATTGTTCTAAATTTATACAAAAAAAAAAATCTAGGTATGAAGTATTCTTTCAAAATGTCAACAATGTTTGTTATAGAAGAGCGGTGTCCCCAACCACAAGCACTGTAGCTTAAATGGGGACACCAGCGATCGTTAATATATAATATTTATGATGTTGAAAAAAAAAATGGAAGCAATTAAAGATGTATTCGCGTCAAAACCGGCTATAAAGTTACGTAATTTTACCAGAAATTACTTTCCGTACACACTATTCTGTTTTATATGAAACTAACTGTTACCCGCGGCTTCGCCCGCATGGTCCTAGGGAGCTGCCATTGATTTGTGTATATTTTTTTCTACCATTTTTATTTTATTCATCATTAAAATTTGTACCAATATGTACAAATTTTAATGATGATCGGCTGCATAGTTACGGCGAGAAGAAATAACAAACAAACGAATTTACTTACTTTAACAGTTATAATATTAGTATGGATGGAACGCCCACACTCAAGACAAAAAAATTGTTCACCGCATAAATGTTTGCCCTCTGCGGGGATCGCACCCGCGAACCTCTGACGCTGAAGGATCGAAAACGAAACACAAAACACACTATAGCGTATTATACACAAATTATATTACGCTATTGTAAACAATGTTGTATGTTTTTGCATTGCAAAAGTAGCCTACGCCACTCTCCAGACTGGAAACTATCCCCTGTTAAAAATCATGCCAGTACTTAGGTTCTTTTCGACGTGAAGGAAGGACAAATGATTACAACGTTTATTTTTTCCCATGGGAATAAGATGTTTTTCAGGGATAAAAAGTGCTTATGTCACTCTCCAGACCGTAAACTATCCCCGTTAAAAAAATCATGTCGGTACTTAAGTTCCTTTCGACGTAAAGGAAGGACAAATGATTACAACGTTTATTTTTTCCCATAGGATTAAGATGTTTTTCCGGGATAAAAAGTAGCCTATGTCACTCTCCAGGCCGTAAACTATCCCCGTTAAAAAATCATGTCCGTACGTAGATTTCTTTCGACGTAAAAGAAGGACAAATGATTATAAACTTTATTTTTTCCCGTAGGCATAAGATGTTTTTCCGGGATAAAAAGTAGCCTATGTCATTCTCCAGGCCATAAACTATCTAAAAAAAAAATCATGTCAATCCGTTCGTTACTTTCGACGTGAAACAAACAAACAAACACACTTTCACATTTATAATATTAGTATGGATATACTTATATTTATACCTGTGTGAATACTGCCAAACGAGCCATAAGTGACATAACAAGCTCAGCTCAATCCGCCACTGAATAATTTCAGCTCCAATGGTGCTTTAAGTGCCCGCCAGCGTTGCTCTTATCGCAGAAACACACTCGTGTGATGCCACCCTACTCGCTACATATATCAGAAGAGTATATTTATAAACAATTGCTATTGCTGTCTCTTGTTTGTACGCGAGAGATATAACACCGTGAGAACGCGAATTATTGCAAAGCATACATGAGAAACAACCCTACATGTGTACAGTGTTAACAAATTTATGTTTATGGATATTACATTTGCCTAGTGCATACCTTTAGCAGGTACCATTGTTTAGTTTAAGACTAGGAGCTATGAAATTTGGCAAAAAAAAGTTAAAGTGACTATAAAATATCTGGTTTGCTAATCCCCATACAGTGGTCGGAAAAGATGGCATTTTTACAATCTTTTATTTAGTATCATGTCTTTAATGATATCTTACGATTTTTTTTATTTTATTCATTTATTGTTAAACACATTGTTACACATAGTAATAAGTAGGCACAAAGATTATTACATAGTCTAAAAATTTGTAGGTACCTAATAAAAATTATGGTATCTACTGGGTAGCCCACTCGACTGTCGAAACTGACACCTATTGTAGGATAAACCTGTGTTACAGGTGTCAGTGCTCAACCCTCGGAAGCTTTTTAAAAATAATTACAGAAATATTTGAACGATAAAAAAAAGGTTCTCATGGCAACGCACGATTACCTAAATGCTGGTATTTTTAACCCAATATGATAGCCGCCGCAAAATGGCGATTTACAATTTCCACATAACTAATATTAAATGAAAGAACTTGATGAGCGTGAGCGCAACGTATTAAGTAAACATTTAAACAAAATGAATATATACCTGGACAAATTACACACTGCCATCTAGTCCCAAACTAAGCAAAGCTTCTACTATGGGTACTAGATAACTAAAATTATACTTAAATACATTTTTATTGTAAATACATACATATAATACATAGCAAACACCCAGACCACAAACATGTTCATACACACAAATATTTGTTTTGTGTGGGGAATAAATCCGCAACCCGGGATTCAAAGTGGCTAGCCATTCAGCCACCGGGATCATCAAAGTTTCAGTTCTTTGTTTTGTTACTCCTTTTATCTGTCTACTATGACTCTGAATGTACCTGAGGTGTTAGTTAGTGGTAAATTTCATTCATAATCTATATATACTCGTACAAAAGAGTAAATCACTGACTCACTCATCACGAAATCTCAGAAACTATAACACCTACAAACTTGAAATTTGGCAGGTAGGTTCCTTGTAGGGTCTAGACATCCACTAAGAACGGATTTTACGATACTCCACCCCTAAGGGGGTAGAATGGGGGTTGGAAGTTTGTATGAAAGTCCTATGTTTTTGAAGCAAGAGACTTGAAATTTAAAATGTATACTCTATATATGGTGTGGAGATGTACTAATAATGTATCTTTGGAAATCAACCCCTTTTTGGGGTTGAAACGGGGGTTGGAAGTTTGTATGAAAGTTCTATGTTTTTGAAGTAAATGACTTGAAATTTAAAATGCATGCTTAATAGATGGTGTGGAGGTGTACTAATAATGTATCTTTGGAAATCAACCCCTTTTTGGGGTTAAAACGGGGGTTGGAAGTTTGTATGAAAGTTCTATGTTTTTAAAGTAAGAAACTTGAAATTTAAAATGTATGCTCTATAGATGGTGTGGAGGTGTACTAATAATGTATCTTTGGAAATCAACCCCTTTTTGGGGTTAAAACGGGGGTTGGAAGTTTGTATGAAAGTTCTATGTTTTTGAAGTAAGAGACTTGAAATTTAAAATGCATGCTCTATAGATGGTGTGGAGGTGTACTAATAATGAATCTTTAGAAATCAACCCCTTTTTGGGGTTAAAACGGGGGTTGGAAATTTGTATCAAAGTTCTATGTTTTTGAAGTAATAGGACTTGAATTTTAAAATGTATGCTCTATAAATTGTGTGGACGTGTACTAATAATGTATCTTTAGAAATCAACCCCTTTTTGGGGTTAAAACGGGGGTTGGAAGTTTGTACGAAAATTCTATGTTTTTAAAGTAAGAAACTTGAAATTTAAAATGTATGCTCTATAGATGGTGTGGAGGTGTACTAATAATTTATCTTTAGAAATTAACCCCTTTTTGGGGTTAAAACGGGGGTTGGAATTTTTTTATGAAAATCCAATGTTATTGAAGTTAAAGTAATTATGGCAGAAGGATTTTAAATGATATTTAAGTATAAAAAATATTGAAAACAACAACATACTTACTATTATTTGGAGGGATGTTTTATTATAACAATAAAAAGTACTTTAGGTTATAAAAAAAAATCTCCGTCGACTTCATTGATTCTAAAAATTCGTCTAGATATTGATTGTTTTTAACTTTTTTATTTTTTTCCTTTCATTAGGTATTTAGCTTTTTCGAATGTAATTAAAAATTATTTGCAAATAACTGACTCCACGCGTACGAAGTCGCGGGCGGCCGCTAGTTATTTATATAACAAGCAAAAACAATGATTAATATTTCTTTTTTTATATACTTTGTTGGATGGTAGATAATACAACCTACCTGATGTGAAGTAGTTACAGTAACCGTATTAACGCTCGTTACATCAAATATTGCTCGTGCACCGCCTCCCTCACCGCCAACGCAACAACAATCCTCAAGGGAATTGTTAACTGTTATTCTGTGAGGTGGAGGTACTCCCTCAGTCGGGCAACTTACAAATACGCTGTACCCTACCTCTCTTTCTTATATAGGTCTTCATTACTAATTTATATACAGTATGAACTCTTGTTTACTTGTTAATTGGCTATGAACTGCTGATGTCGAGACTACTGAAGTAAAGCTCAATTCTCATAATTAAAGAGAAGTCAAAATTCAGTTCCGTTTCAGTCTCGATCTCGTATCATAATAGGAAACTTCGAAGTTTATTTTAAGTGGAATTATATCGAAATATGATCAAGAACTAAACAAACTAAGAATGTGTTGTTACCAAGAATATATAATAACAGTAATAAGTGGTAATAATTAATGAATGAAATCAAGTAGAACTTTTATTCTGCGATCGCAAAATAATTACGAGAATTGGCCTTCTGATGCCTTTACTTTTATAAGACAGGTTATAAAATTTTAAAACCTTTAAGATTATTAACATTAAGTACTTTACTCTGTACACTCATAAAAAATAAACGGCAAAGAAAATGTAATGCTGGGATCATTTCTAGTTTTTTATATCTTTCTCGAAGATGCGACATTCCTAGACGATTTTCCATGAAAGGAGAAATTATTATAATGCACGTTATTCGCCTCAGTTCACTTGGCTGGAGTAATGTGGAGCTCTGCTATAACTGTGGCAGATGAATGATTTTCATATGATACCTACTTGAATTTATGCCAAATTTTGTGGCAGCTGTAGCGGAAATTATGTGGGTAATAATTAGTGGGGTGCATTTATAACATGGGCCTGTATAATGAAAACGGACGGAATTAAAAGAATGGACAAAATATACTTATTATTTATTTATACCATTCTTTTATTTTTTTTAATTGACTGAAAGTAGTCGTTGTTTTCGAACGAAAACTCATTGTTGTAGTTATTATAAGTCTACTTGATAAAAATATGTATTTCACAATTTTTTCATTAATTAGGTATGTAATAAATTACCTATATGTTACTTGAGTACCAGTGAATCTCTAAAACTATGTTCAGTTTCAAAAAAAAAATTATATTCCGAAATATTCATAGCAATTATAATTACAAATATTGGTTTTTCTTACACACTACTAAACTTATTAATATTATTAATACATATAAAATAAAATCTAAAATCATATATAAAAATAATAGCTTAATTTTAAACAGGGTGGACCCAGAAACTCCAGTGTAATAAATATAACAAAGACTTTTGAATATATTTAATTTAATATAATATTACGATCAGGATAAATAAAAAATAGATTTATTGATATATAGGATTCACATAAATGAAAACTGAAATAAATTCTATGTACATACTACATCAACAAAGAACTTACTGTTGTGGTGTAAATGAACAAAATTACTGATGCGAAGTCTCGTCTTTACAATTTTTCTGTACGGAGCTGAGACATGGACCCTGAGGTTGGAGGAGAGGAGAAAAATCGATGCCCTGGAGATGTGATTTTGGAGACGCCTACTCAGAATTGTGTGGACTACTCGCCGAACCAATGCATCGATCCTAAAGGAACTTCATATTAAAGAAAGGTTATCAAATACGTATACTGAAGTTGTTCGAGCATATTACCCGAAAAGAAAACTCTATGGAGCGTCCTGTAGTCCAAGGTAAGGTGGAAGGCAAGAGACCGCTCCGCGGCCGCTCTTCAACCAGATGGGGAGATTTAATTAAGTCTCTTACAAAATCCTCCATGTCCGAATGCTCCCTCAATGCCTCCAACAGAATATAACAAAAGTCGCCAAGCGCAATAATCTGCCTATAGCCACTAAAACTCTGCCAAGAGTGTTCGATTGAGAAGAAGAAGAAATGAACGCCTATAAGAAAGCCGTACCAAAATGTTCACACCTAAAGGTGTAACATCGGAAAAAGTCCCCATTCCCGTTATTATCTTTTGTTAAGTATTTTGTTTGTGAGTGCCTGGGGCGAGGTTTTATGTTCCGACAACATAGGTATATTGTATACATAATGTAATATTTATTCAGGCCATCAGACCCAGGCTGCGGTGTTATGTCCAAATGTATTGATTGAAAATGTTGACTGCCTGCCGTTAATGCTGAGTGACGGACCCTCGTTACGAGTTAGTCTCTGGCTTTCCTTATAGAATATTTTAGATCCCTTTTTCAGCCTATTTCATATAAATAATTTCTTTCAACACGCTGTTGAAAGAAATTATTTATATTCCAATATTCCTAGAGTGAAAAATTGGACACAGTTCTGTAAAGTCAAAATAAATTTGTGTAAATTCACTTGCATTAGTTCGTTGGGATACGGTTTCCTTCTCAATTGAAGGGGTAAAGAGAGATATCCAATTTACTTCTCAAATATGAAAGCCAGTCTCTTCATGCTGCCTAAAGACCACTGACTTGGCTTAACAACTGTCATCTAATGACAACAACCGGGACGAAGGATTATCGTGCCCTATGAAGTAAGAAGGAGCACTAGATAAATAAACCCATCCATAGACAGGAAATGGTTAAATGTTGCTTAACTTGCGTAATTGATTACACTGACACGCACAAACGACGTCATCAAGCTGCTTATTTATTTATTTAAGTCACATGTAGGCACCCCTAAAATGCTGCTTGCCTTTTATGTTGGCTTTTCCGCTTTAGTCACAGCTGCTCCGTGCAGTTAAGTACAGGCATTACGTAATAAAATGCACATATTTATTTTTCAGATAAAACGTTAGGACTTCTATGTATAACAATTTGGACATAAGTATAATTAGTGTGAGATAATACTAGGAATATTTTGTAGATTTTAATCTTTTTGCAATAAAGGCGTATATCAGATTCAACAGAATTTGAATTTTGCTGTTTTCCCTCAGTTTCAAACTCATTAAGGTGAAATAAATTAGTGTTTTTATTTGAGTACATAGGTAAAAAAACATTTTAATATTTAAAAATAAGTATATTAATCTCGTTGGACGCCCTCCTTCTAGACGGTCCGGTGACTTTAAAAAAGCGGCTGGAAACGGCTGGATGCAGAAGGCAGAGGATCGTATTTGGTGGAAAGCATTGGGGAAGGCATATATCCAGCAGTGAGCAGATACAGGCTGACGATGATGATATTAATCCCAAAGATAATTTATGAATATTGTGGTATCTGTTTATCTCTCTCGCGACTAAAATTGTGACTATATTTGTGGTGAACGGTGCTGATTTATTATAATACATACTGTATTGTTGTTTGTGTACCCCAATAAATGAAAAGAAAATATTCGAAAGTTAAAAACAACATTAAAAATCAACAAATGTTTACTTTTTTAAATCAGCACTTTTTATATATCTATCACTCTTCAATAGTCAAAAGTACCTAACAATTAAAGATTAGAGATGGACAAAAAACCGGGCATTTACGATAAATGTGCCTTCAAATATATGCATTGTAATATACCATCTTTCATAAAAATATATTTTATAAACTCAAAAGTGAAAATAATTTTAGATCATATGAATGAGCCAAAGAACGCAATCTCCGAGAAACACACTTAATATAATATCACGAGACGGCCATTAGCCCGGTGGACGAATGGCTAGCAATGGTCATTTGATTCCAAGAGTCACGAATTTGATCTCCGTGCAAGATTTTTTTGCATGAGCATATCTGTTTCTCTCGGTTTATGTGGTGTCTATGTATGCACTAAACATATATTGAAGTATATTTGTCAGTTATCTAGTACTCGTAATACAAGCTTAGCTTAGTTTGGAACTAGATGGCGCTGTGTAATTCGGCCAGGAATACTTATTTATTTTTACATTTATTAGCGCCTGAAAGAGCAGGATAAAATCGCTATATTCATATTACGTCATGATGTCGGTGTTAACGTTATGAAAATGAGACTAAGTTAGCAATAAGTTCTACATACTCGTTCACATATACATTTCTAGAACAAATTTACATTATTCATATTATTATATACCTAAATAAGACGCATCACATATAGGCGTAGGAAGGTGAAATGTTCGCTTTGGAACCCGACTTATTATGCGAGACGTGTAGATACTGGTTTATTATATTCCGAAATTCGCCGGAATCGAAAATTCGTGTTTTATTCTCTGTAGTAAGTGACAACATTATTATGTTGTGTATTCAACAATTGATAATTTGTGGCGATCTTTATGATGAATGCGAATTAAGTATCTATTTTCGCTAATATACCCAAATCGACGTAATCGTAAATCGTAAAAACATAAACTATAAAAAAAAACTTCCTTATTTAGGTACATTTTTAAAATTTAGGAGTGTTTTATGTACTTTACGTATTTAAATAATAATGGACGCTATACTGTATAGTAGGTGCCTAAAATGACTTTCGATGTTATATGTAGGGGCCATCAAAATCTGTTGAAATGTATAATTTTAATAGATTTTGTTAATCTACATATTTGGCTTTATAAATCCATATACTTACTTTAGTCTATACCATACCTAATCATAAAATTATCTGATATAAGTATATTCTACATGTCGCTACTTCATCAAATCATTATTTTCCCTTTCAATACTTAAAGGTTACCGAGATAAGCTCAACTTTGTAAAAAATACTTTTTTAATGTTGTTATATATACAATAAAGATATTAATATCGAGTATTATAGATTAGAGGAGTTCGATGGCGGCGTTGTGCGCGGCAGTTTAATCGATCACGCAAATAAAGCAATGTCGACCGCAGCCTGTCCATGGATGGGTTTATTTCTCTGTAGCTCCTCCGTGCTTCGAAGGGCACGTTTAGCCAAAGGGACAGCCCGTCGGTCCCGGCTGTTGTCGTTAGATGACAGTTTTTAAGCCAAGTCAGTGGCCTTTAGGCGGTTTGAAAACACTGGCCTCCACCAACCCGCAGTTGAGCAGCGCGGTGGAGTATGTTCTAATTCCCTCGATTGAGGGGAGACCCGTATCCCAGCTGTGGAATGACTAAGAGTTGACGACGACGATTATAAATTAATCAAATTTTAAATTAAAAAAACCGGACAAGTGCGAGTCGGACTCGCCCACCGAGGGTTCCGTACGTAGTATCAGGACATGTATTCTATAACGATGTTACTTGCCAAATTTCATAGTTCTAGGTCAACGGGAAGTACCCGTAAAATATGCGTTTTTTGCTGAATAAACGGCCATATCTTTTTTTTACGTAAACCTAGCAGTTTGATTTTTTTACTACTTCATGGGACCGTGGACCTGAGTATACAGTTCAAATTTTAGCTTGATATGTCTTGACAGACAGACAGACAGACGGACAACAAAGTGATCTTATAAAGGTTCCGTTTTTCCTTTTGGGGTACGGAAACCTAAAAAAATATTTAAAAAAATGACAATAACACCAAAATAGCCGGCTAGTAACCAGTACATTGCAGGCTTTTGACCAATTATAATAGCTTTTAAGTTTGATACGCCGCCTGTTACATTGTATACCGATGAACAATTTACATAATGGAAATACTATCTATAAATAAATTCACTCCACTGTAAACATTTGGTACCGGGTCATATCTGACAAAGTGTGTCATATCAAGGTAACATTTCTTTGTGGAATAATTCTAAATATTAGCATAGCATAAGGTCACTGTGAAACGTTAGCATAATTCTTTCACGCATGCCGAACCACATATCTAGGATTTTTCGCTACGCTTACGGACATTCTTATAGTTTCACAAAAGCCGTGTCCTAACTGAGCAAAGCGATGCGATACGTTGAGTGTAGCCATATCTTGGGTTTTAATTTCGTGAAGAACGGGATATACCTAGATGATGCTAGATGCAATGCTCGACGAGCTCGGTCGTCGAATGGTTAGCAATAGACACTTTGACTTCGAGGTCGCGGTTTCGATCCCCACACAAGACATTTATTTATGCGCATGAACATATCTGTTTGTCTCGGTCTGGGGGTTTTATATGTATTATGTGTATTATATGTATGTGTTTACAAAAAAAAAATGTGTTTTAGTATTATATCACTTATCTAGTATCCATAGTACAAGCTTTGCTTAGTTTGGAACTAAATGGCCGTGTGTAATTTGTCCAGGAATATTTATTTATTTATCTACTCTCATACTGAAATGTACACATTAAAAAACTAAACACAGTATCTTAATGACAGTCTTTACGCACAAGCTATCAAAATAAATTTAAAAAGTTATTTTTCGATACAGTTTTTTTCCATTTCGATACTGCTTCAGCCCTGGATACAGGTATTTTAAACAGGTTGCAATGCAAATACATTGCAACATTGCAAAAAATTTCTACATAATCTATGAACGGGGCGCCGCACATCGCACGCCGCATGCGCACTATGCATGCTCGATCTGCAAATGGATTTTTAAATAAGAAATTAAGCTGTTAAATTAACTTCATGGTTGTATTTAAAATATTATTATCGTATATTTCATGAGATTAGATAAAGTAGTGTATGAAACTGCACATAATTTGGTAGAAACACAAACACCATCTGTTTACCTTGATAATGCCTTAGCGGCGAAACCGGTCGGTAATATTAAATATAATAACGTGGAATAGTACAAGTGCTTTATTATAACATTATGATAATAATGTTCCACCAAGTGCCAACAATCAACAGTATCAACATAATTAGGTCTTAAAATACTCGTGTGGTCTATTATAACATTCGCCTTCGGCTCATGTTATAAACTCACACTCGTATTTTAATAACCCTTATTATGCAACAGTTTCATAAACTACTATTATTTAATGCGCTACTATTACTAAATGAGGACGCGGTATGAGGTATATAATAATATAATAATAATAAATTTATTTATTTCAGATAACAGTGATCCATTTTGTTAGTAACAATTGACTTATGATTATGTTAAGAAAATTAAAATTAAAATTATATTTGAATTCCAATTACATTTTATTTTATAGCCCCTATACAATATTTGACCCAGTAAGATAGGATCGGGCTATCATATTTGTTACATAACACCTTCAGAACGCTGTTGCTACTATCGCGCACTCTGTGTAACAATGAGGCGATCCTTTTGCGTCTGATGGCATAAAAATCATCCGTAGATGCTATCGCAAACATAGTGGATGCGCTACAGAAGCGCGGCAGCCGCAACAGCACCCTGAAAATGTTATTATATTGAACACGCAGAGCGCTGTATGCCCGCTGCGTATAGTTAACCCACAGACTGCTCGTGTAGAATGATTGGCAATATGACTTGAATAGTATTATTTTAACCTCTGTTGAACAACGAGCAAATCTGCGAGCCAACATATTACCCCGCACAGCCAGCGCCCTACGTTCACGTTCAATATCCGCATTGTCTTTTAGATCATCAGTGACAATATGCCCCAGATATTTGAACTGAGTCTCTCTATTAAGAGGGGAACCATTTAGCAGAATAGGTGGGATTGTAGGGATCTTACTACCTAGTCCGAAAAACATAATTACACTTTTTTTGGTGTTGTATTTTAAGCCATGACTTTCGGCGTATTTCTCACAGACACCTATCAATTTACGCATTGATCCGGTCGATGGACCCAGCAGCACCATATCGTCGGCGTAGCTCAGGTTATTAACGGCAACTCCATCCATGTAACAGCCTGCATGCATGCTGCTGAGCTCAGCGACCAGATCGTTCATATACAAGTTAAAGAGAGTGGGTGAGGATATCCCTCCCTGTCTCACACCACACTCCAGTCTATATTCCTCTGAAAAACTATCTTCCCATTTAATAACATTACTTTGGTTAGCATACCAAAATTTAAATATTTCTACAAGATGCATGGGAATATTCTGCTTTTGAAGCTTCTCCCACAGAATCTCATAAGCGACCAGATCAAAAGCTTGGGATAAATCCAAAAAACATGCCAGGACTGGTGTCTTACGATCCAAATAATACCTGATGGTCTGCTTCATACTGTATATGGCACTTTCTGTAGAGAGACCAGGCTGGAAACCAAATTGTGCCTCGTGTAATCTTAATTTTCTCCTAAGGTCTGAGTTTAGCAGGCCATCAAGTACTTTCGCGAGAATGGTAGCGAGTGAGATGGGGCGATAATTACTTTTATCGCAAATATCACCAGTCCTACACTTCACTATTGGCACTACAATGGTTTTCATCAGATTCTGTGGTAGATAGCCATGCCCTAAGCACAGAGAATAAAACATTGCTAACACTCTGGGCAGATGACAGCCTGCATATTGAAGATGTTCAATACTCAAGCTGTCATGCCCAGGTGACTTGCCCCGAGTCATGTTTTCAATAATATTTTTTACATCTTTATATGTGATTTGTATTTTTTCAGAAGAATCCTCCAAACAAACACTCTTCTTTGTCGCTGGCGAAGAAGACAAAGGGGATTTCAATTGAAAGTGATTTTTAAATATATTTGCAATTTTTTGAGGATCTCTCTCTGAATTAATACTCTCAGCAATACTTTGTTTCATATTAAGCTTATCTGTACATTGCCAAAATTTTTTAAATTGTTTTTTTGAATAGTGAGTAGCCAAAATATCCATTTTTATCTGCTCCGCATGGTCCTGGCACCATTTTAATCTGGACTTATATATTTTACGACTGAGCAGCATTTTCTCATATAGGTGACCAGATACATACTCGTACAGTAAGACGAAAACTAGTAATACTACGAGTATTAATTTCATAAAATAGGTTTTATATAACAGGCGAACATCGATCATGTAGGCAAACCATAAAAGTGTCTATAAAAAATCTGTGTTGTCAGTAACAATAAATTTATTGCCATTTCCTGATTTTATTCGCATATTTCTGGCAACTATGCGCTTTGCTAAGTAAGGACAAAGAGCAAATAGTGTATGTAAATAAGAAATTATACTCGTATTAACGATTGTACTTTTTAATTCCATATATTAATGTTATATGAGATGCGCGTATCAATCCAATCAAACACGCAAGTTAAGCAACGTCAAACGCAGCTTGTCCATGGATTTATTTATCTCGAGCTCCCAGTGCTTCGGAGGCACGTTAAACCATCGGTCCCGGCTGTTGACATTAGACGACAGTCGTTAAGTCAAGTCAAGTCAGTGGCCTTTAGGCGGCTTGAAAACACTGGCCTTCGCCAACCCGCAGTTGAGTAGCGTGCTCTAAACCCCTTCAATTGAGGGGAGACCCGTATCCCAGGAGTGGGATGAATAAGGGCTGACGACGATTAATATTATATGCATAGATCATGTATTTTCCGCTCCACTAGCTTCCTGTAGTGAGAATACCTAATGTCTATGCAAATGTTGCTGTATTATGCGCGAATGGCCAAAGCATTTTCGCTTTTATGAAAAAAGTACTTTCATAGTGAATTTTAATCAGGCCGTTAATTAAAACAGTTTGCTGAGGCTCAAAGGCATGCTGCGAAATAGCGAATAAATTAGTGATTTTCTTAGTAAAAGACTTATTATGTAGAACTGAGGCACTGAGGCAGTGCCAATGAAATTATTTATGCATGAATTTTGTTTTATTCAGTCAGTCTTTAAAGGTTTTCCAAGATACTTTGACTACAGTATGGAGTTCATCAAGAAAGGCGTAAAGGTAAAGGTTTTACAGGGGTCGGGAATTCGTGAGTGATGCCTCTGGTGTCACAAGCGCCTATAAACTGCGACGACTGCTTGAGTGACTGGCGAGGCCCATAAAGTGCGACGACGGCTTACATTAGTCAGGTTACATTTATTTGTCACGCTAATCGTATAAAAAAACTAAAAATAAAAAGTCTTCCGCTATAGTCTACCTACGTCAAATTGTATCTATTTTACCTTTTAGAAACGTATCTATTAGAAAAAAATCTGTATGTCTAGTTCATTTAAATTGAATAAAAAATGCATTTTTTTAAGCAGAAGAAAGTAGGTTACTTAAACTACAAAATGATATATTTTTTGTGAATCAGGAATCTGCTTGTGGCAAACATATTATAATTTTAATACAATCCGACTAAAAACTATAGAAAATTTAAAAAATATAATAAAAAGATTCCTCAATCAGTGATCATTCGCCAACCAGTATGCTTATATGCCACCTGCTGTATATTAGAATAATCTAAACTTCAGTATAACATCTGTTACTGTATTATCTCAAATCATAAGGTCTATCCGTATATTTGCCAAATTTAGCGCAGAGCACACCAAAAACTAAGTGAAACGGAGCTTCGATCCATCCGTCAGCTAAACTACGCGTGCGATGCAAACCTGCGAGGTGATGAACCCAACGTTATATTCTCTTTCGTTCATAGTTCAGCAAAATGAACGAAGCGAAGCGCATCTGGCTTCGTTCTCAATGTTGCCTGAGCTTAAGACAAAATCGTGTATGTATAGGATGTTACTGCAAACAAGCTATCATAGTACGACATGAATTTCGTCTGTTACTGTAAATGGAGGGCCATAATGTTGTGTTTGACTTTGCAACCAACCCGTATACACGCAAAGGAAACTAGGTCATTAAGGCCCTTTCCATGTAGGTATTAATATTACACATTACATAATAGTCTATGTTTTTTGATTGGCTTATTTAACAAGCTCACTATAGTTTCTATACTAGCTTCCGCCCACGACTTCGCATGAATAATGGTTAAATCGCTCTAAAAAGTGGACTATGTTCTTCCTCAGGTTTTATTTTTATTTTTCTCTTTATTTGGTTTATGGACTTTGGTCTTAAAAAGAGAGCCCCATTGTACCTTATCACCTATTTAATAATTCAGTTTTTATACAAACATTTACATTATACGAATACATACATTATGCATATAGACGCACGCACATAGGCACATGCATGCATACATCTTCCTGAGGTTACAATCCTTTCCTCCACCTTCTCCTCGGGACATGAACCAAATTTCATTCAAATCGGCCGAACTGTTTAGTCGTGAAAAGATAACATACATACACACAGATAGATATTTTGGTATTTGCAATATTAGTATGGATATAGCCAAAACAAATCTCAGCAACACGTGATACACCCTGGTAACTAGCAAGAGAATGGTACAACCGAAGTACTTCTACATTATGGAAGAGTGCAGACAATAACAATTCCCTAAAAGGTTGTTAAGTTTTTGCGCGTGATCGAGGTTACCACAGTAAGTTTTTGAGGAGGTGCTGCATTATCCGCAGTGGAGGCAATATCCTTGAACTTTAGCGAGCAGTCTGAAATTGGCCTACTCTACTTAAAACCTTTAGATGCTATAGTATGGATCATCTTTTTATGAATTGATTGGTGTTTCAGTTATAGATAGAATAAAATACTCTAATATTACCTCAAAGTTGTTACGTATATGCAGTTTATATATTTATAAATTTACATAATTCAGCAGCATCAGCCACCAATCAACCATAATAAACGTAAGTAGACTTAAGGAAACGAGGTTAATGATCCTTCAGATCTCTAGAGGCTGCTATATTATATTATCTACTCGTAATAACCTCCAAAATAACATAAATATACGTATACAACTTAATGAGTTTGGGCACGCTGTGCGCTACGAGTCTACGCGGCTACGAGAGGTCGTAGCCTCGTAGCCGCGTAGACTTCGTAGCAGCTACGGCTACGCCGTTGGGGTAATTAAGCGGTTTTATTGGTAGTAAGTAATCTTCGGATACAGTTTATTTTGTGGGCCATTATCGTTTAATGTCGATGTCGTAATGGCGTTTATTGCGGATACGTGCCTTGATATTATTAGCTTTTTAATAGCTTCTGTTAGATTGTTGTTTTGATTTTTTTATATACCACTAAAGTGACAAACAAGCATACGGCCCGCCTGATGGAAAGCAGTTAACGTAGCCTATGAACGCTTGTAACACTTGGGGTATCAGACGCGCGTTGCCGACCCTGTAAACACCTCTTCACGCCCTTTTTGAGGAACCCCATGCTGTAGTCTCCTGAGAAAACCTCGAAAGGCAGTTTATACCACAGCTTGACAGTAGTTCTATCACTAATATGTAACCTATTTTACATACCTTTGGAACCAATCATAGGTTCCAAAGGTATCGAGTGGATGCAGAATAGCAATAATATCGTACACTTATGACGTATATCTGGAGTGATCCAAGCAAAGATAATTTATTGATTTAAAGCGCCTCTGGTAAAGTTGCCGTCGTCGTCGTGTCGTCTGGTACCGCTTGTACCGTAATAACCATGACCAGTATAAAAGGGTCCCGTATATTGCTAGGAATGTTATGTATGTGTCATGACTTTACAAGACCATCTTATACTGGACGTGATACGACATACAAGGCTTAACTGCACCGATATAGTAATAGTCACTTGAATAAAGTATAAATAATATGTATCAACTGATTTAAAATCTAGTGAAAAGCTGTAAAGTAGATGAAAAGTATCAACCTATTTAAAATCTAGTGAAAAGCTCTAAAGTAGATGAAAAGTGCCCATAACCTCATCATAAATAAAAATAATTAACTATAATAATTTTAACAAAAAAAAACGACTCTAAACAATACTCTACATTTATGTATGTAGATCCAGGCTGATGATGAAAAAAATATGGGACCAATCTATACTCTTTCAAATAAAAAAAGCTTTTTTCAAATCGGTTTAAAAATCACGGAGTAATTAAGTAACAAACATTTTAAAAAAAATACAGCCGAATTGAGAACCTCCTCCTTTTTTGGAGTCGGTTAAAAATACTAAAACGAATGATTACATTGATTACACCCTCTGATGCAAAGAAACTGACCATTTTGTTAAATGAGTAAGTTTTGAATGCAGTTAATTTTCTTGCTCGTTAAAATTAATGATGATTACTTGATTAGTTTGGATGCGTTGCGTGATCAGTGGATCGCGTTTGTTACAACGTTTCATTTGGTAGGTAATTATTGTATTATTAAGAATCCACGCTATCAAGAAGCAGCAACTTCCATTGGATAGGAATAAAAAAAAAATTGAATGTAATTGAAGCATTTTCAGTGCGTGAAACTTCAAGCAATAATTATAACATGACAATGTACAAAGGCTGGCAACGGATCGACCATCGGAGATCAGCGACCCCTTGGTGTCGCTGATTTCTATAGGCGGTGGTGATTGCTCACCACCAGGTGACCCACAGGCTCGTTTGCCCCTCTCTCACATAAAAAAAAAATATTAAAAATGTACGGAATTTTTAAAAATCATTTCATTATTATCGTTTTCTTAGACTGGATGATTCATATATATTCGACGAGCTCGGTGGCGTAGCGGTCAATGACGCGGCTTCGATACCAACGCTCGTGGGTTCGATTCCCACACAGGACAAACATTTGTGTGCATGAACATGTCTGTTTGTCTTGGTCTGGGTGTTTTCTTTGTATCATAAGTATGTATTTACAAAAAAAAAATGTATTTACGTATGTTTATCAGTTGTCTAGTACCCATAACACAAGCTTCGCTTACTTTGGGGCTAGATGGCGCTGTGTAATTTGTCTGACAATATTCAATATTCATATATTTCGCAACCAATTCGCGGCCTTATATAGTGGCCGGTGTAAGAAATGTCGGAATCGTTATTTACAACCCGAGTGAATTGTAACGCGATGGCGTATCATCATGTTTCCGGAGTCATGCTTCGTGAGGCTCATATCACTGTTTATATTGATCACAAACTAAAGTTGACTTAACATAGCCAAAAGATAATTTAAATATAATCCGTTTAAAATTTAAACTGCCATATTATATAACAGAGTAATTTTGAAAACAGCTATTCGTACAGAATTGACCGAGATTGCCAATTGTTTTTCATAATGAAATGTCGACATAATGTTTCTATGAATATATATTAATTATACATTTAGTAATAAAAATTTAATGTACTCACCACGGGCGGGTTCCAGCAGGCCTTCAGGATCAGAGGCTTCATCGGCGGCAGCAGTGGCCAGCACCACTACCATTACCCACCACAGCCGCGCCATTGTATCTAAAGATAGAAAATAAATTCCTGTTTTAAAAACAATTATTCTGAGTACTACTACTTAAAACGGGAAAATTGGCAAAAGTAAATACATTATTGGTAAATATAATCCATTAATAATAAAGCTTTTATTGATAGTGTAAGGGGGTCCCACGTAGTACTACGCACGCTACGTACGTCTCGTCGCTACGCAGTACTATCTTATTCTGAAGGTATTACTATCGCTAAATACATGAACACAAAGCATAGAGCGATTAACTGAGTTGATTGCAACGTCATTGTAAATTAACTTATACTAAATTCATACGTAGGATCACTCGTATGTATACAATTTCTAATTAGCGTATCTGAATATTATGAATTGTTACCGGTTCCGTATACTGATTAGTATTGTGTGGATGGCATACAACAAACACTACTTGTAATGAAATACAAATCATAAAATTTTTTATTTATTTATTTCATCCACAAGGAATAAGGTAATAACTAGAGAGTACAATCATTAGAGGTTCATCAGTTATCTTCCACTCCTCTTATCTCTTCTTCCCCCCGCCCCTCTCATATATCCTGCCATTCTAGTCTTTATTCTACGATATTATATAATCCTTATTCTTATTTTCTTTCTACTAACGAAAGGAGAGAAAGAGATAAGGAAAGAGAAAAATCTCTCTTTAAAGTCACAATATTTTTTACCCCACTGCCTTTTCTTGTACACACACACTTTTCGTCTATTATCTTCATTTCCTGGCTATTCTCCTTGCCTATCTCTTCTACTATCTCTATTTTATTTCCTCTCTCTTATTTTTATACACTTTATTACATACACTCCTAAAATTGTTTGCAGGTAAACTTAATGCTTTTTAACTTATTCCGTTTTTCACTATCCGAAGAAGCTATTCCAAAAACGTGATTATAGTAAGTTATATTCTATTCCAATGAATGGCATTTCGTATTCTGGTAAAAAATGAGTGAGTATTTGTAAATTTTAAATGACTCAAACAGGCTTAAATAAAAATTAAATAAATAAATAAGCGGCAAAAACGCAGTCCAATACAATAGAATATATACACACATATCTAACACTAGAGAGGATGTCTTTCATCGTTCAACTCGCATTCTAGCTATGTACGTAAATCGCAAAAATGGCTCCATTCGTAATCAACAGGCCATGAGCTTTGCATTCAGCTGCGTTTTTCAAACGTACCTACTATACTTACATCCAGCTGTAACAATTGTGCTCCCGGTGACGCTCTCAGATAACTGTTTTTAATGCTAGCCCAGTTAACAAAGGTTAGGCTTGATGTCTACTTAGAGCTGTGTTAGTTTTTGTTGTGGAACCTAACATTTTACTTATAAATTTCGAAGTATAGAAATTAGGACATTTTTTTTAAAACGACCAATGTGAACAAACGCACGGCCCGCCGGATGTAAAGCAGTTGCCGTAGCAGTATAGACGCCCGCAATACAAACAATGCTCGTGAAAACTCGACCACTATTTATGCAGCATCTCGTCACATGTGGCGATCTCGGTACTCGCAGGAACACCAGTATTTATTAAAACGTAAAATACTTTCAAGTAACTGAAAGAAAATAAATCTTAAAACAGTTTAGTAAAAATTATATTATAAATATTAAGATTTTATTCAATCAACAAATGCCAACATATAAGTTATTAATTTTTAAGAATTATAAAGCATTTAGGTTTAGAAATGTTGTGCGTAATTGATTAACATCAAACTTTACATTTTTGTACTACTTTTCCGTACTATTACCGTGAAATGCAATGTGCAATGGGCCAAATAAGTTCTCAGCCACCTTTAGATTGACATCCTTTTCGGCATCAACCCATAATCATCCCACTGTTGGGATACGGGTTTCCTCTCAATCGAAGGGGTTTAGAGCATATCCACCACGATGCTCAACTGCGGGTTGGCAGAGCCCAGTGTTTTCAAGCCGCCCAAAGGCCACTGACTTGGCTTAACGACTGTTGTCTAATGATAACAGCCGGGACCGACGGATTAACGTGCCCTCCGTAGGAGGCGCTCGAGATAAATAAACCCATCCATAGTCAGACTACGGTCGGTGTTGCTTAACTTGCGTGATCGATTAGACTAGTACGCGCAACGATGCCATCGAGCTCCTTTTTCTGGCATCCGTTTGTACTTTTCAAATTAAGGAAGTCTATTTTCGCTCCCAAACATAACAGAAGCTCATTACACGAAACTTTTGGAAGTTTTGTTAAATCGAAAAGACCACTTTCTTAGCCGACCTTACAATTCTATACAGGGGCATGTTTTAGTTTCATGACAACCATGGTAGATTTTAAAGTGTTATATGTTATTGCGTGTAACGTATTCATGTTATAACCATGTTGCCACGCAACTACGCAAAGGAATGCACTAGCATTCGCTAGTCAATAATAATAAAAAAATAGTAAATCAAACTATTGCCAGTTTTAATGGTCGCCAATCCTAAATACGGATATACGGGTATAACTAGGAAAAGTAGGAAGCGCGGCCCGTTTTGTTCAGTCAAAGCGAGGTCACCCTTTATGTTGTAAGAGTAGGGACGTACCCTTATCGCGATACTTTGTAATCTTTATATTTGGTCCCGTAAACGGGTCACGTAGAGTTACAATATATACCTACCACGAGGGACATGTCAGCACATATATGGGTCGTATTTGTTATTTCGTAAATTGAACATATTTGTTGTGAGGCATAGATGTTGTGAGGCATTCAGTGATGTAGTTATTGTAACTACCTAATATTTGTAATCCACGTCTCTAATATTCGTATAAGATTTTATTTTAATACTACCTTGTGCTCGCGATTTCGTACGTGTGTATCCCGGTCTCCTGTGAGAATTTTCAAAAATACTTTCTTAGCAAACTATATAATAGCCACTTATATCTCAAATTTCAATCCGATCCGTCCAGTGGTTTTGGATATGCATTGATAGAACAGTCATTAATTATATACTGAAATTATGATTCAATCAAGAGCAGATATATATAATGCTTTACATGGGTCTATCTACTTACAGCAATGTTAGAAACTAGTTTCAAGATAAATGTGAATGTGTATAAATTATATTATATAAATTGTTGCATTTGTACCTTATTTTTTTATATAAGGACGGGGGCAAACGTCAGAATCTAGCTTGTCAATGCAAAGTGCACCACGTGGAAATAAGGTTGACTTTGGTTGTAAAGATGATTGTAAGCCACTTATGTCTAAAGTTCTGAGCGCGTCCCAGAACTTATCTATAAAGGCTCTTGGACATTGGTACAATGGGATAGGGGGCCCACCCCACCACTGTATAAACATAAAATACTGTCTGACCACCAAAAAAGACTATTAACAGTGTCCAAGTCCAAGTCCATTGCAGTTCCGGGGGTAAACTAAGGCAGCCTTGGAACTCACAATGAATTTAATCAGAAGAAATTAGTAGGAGCAAAAATCTTTTGGAATTTGACTTCCCCTCTTAGCAATGTGAGAGACAACAATATGACAAATAAGGCATTAAAAGGCTAAAAAGATGGCTAATCAAGTGAAGCTCAACTGCCGTGCACCACGGATTTTAAGTATCTAACACTAATAGGGACCTAAAACATTGAGTTATTGGACATTGGTACAGTAAAATCAGTAGCGTTACATTCACTGCTGTTTTCGTAATTACTATTCATCGCGCTGGTACCTCCGCAATGTACTTTTAGTCACCCGTTTTTGTTCTACACGTGTACGTTATAGGCTTTACTGTTGGCTCTTTATTTGCGTGTTCAATCACACGTGCGTTCCTAATTCTCACGGCATTAAAGCCGCGGTCGGTACCTTCTCTTCGCGGAGTAATCAAGTGTAAAAATACTTCTGAACTTTTCCGCAGTTTCCTTTGATGTGGCTAAGTGCCGAACTACCTGCTGCTAACCCTTATATGTTCGGACATGTTGTTAATAATAAAAGCTTTTAGATATATGTAAAGAAAACTTCCCTTCCTGTTTTGCTCCATGTTAATATAATTTGGTTTTAAAGCTTTAATGGTTTGTTTTACTAAGTTTCTGTTCACTAAGTTGTAAGTAAATTTCCTGGTAGCCTGAAGCCATTGCTTCAGCCTTTACTTAACAATTTAAGTAAAGGGCCAAAGTTTACTATAAATATTTATCCATAAATTAATTATAAGTATTTTTGATACTGGTTTATTGCACATTATCTTTACGTAAGGTAAGGTTTTGTGTAAGATTTCATTAATACAAAATAATTAATTATGGATAATATATTAATAGCGAAAAGTCAGTCTTTAGTAACAGGTACCATCATCAGTGCACATATTACAATGATATTTGTATCGTAGTATTTTGTTGTATCATTATTTACTCAACTTTATATGTCATCTATAACATCCTATACATTCAGTGATCAAATATATAATTGGAACCATCACTGCCACTGCACGAGCGCTCATATGGAGTACAACCAGAGGACCCAACGAAAACGCCATCCAAATAGTTCCATCATGGACGACCAATTTTAAAACTATAAGCTATTACAAGAATAGGTCACCACGAATTTCCAATTATGATGAAACCATCCTGACAGCACCCGATGGTAGTGTCCCTGGTCCAACAAAACAAACACATTAACTAACAGCCATCCAAAGCACAAGGATACACGGTGTGTTCTTTTAGCGACAAATGTGGTTACGTGATATTATTAAAACTCACGTGAGACATTATACCAAATTAATTAAATAAATTAATTAAACGGGTCACTCACGTCATTTTGTCGGGAAAGCCGACTAGTTTCGATCTCAAAAGGAGACCTTCATCAGGGCGAATGTCCAGACACGTCCACCATAACCCGAAGAGATAGAAGAATTGGATCCACCGTCTACCACTACGTCATCGTCGAGGGCAGCGCTCCACCAATCAACGCACCAACCCCCCACCACCCTTTCCAGTCGGGCGGCGCGCGCATTGGCGCGCAGTGTCCGGCGCGAGAGACAAAGGGTGGACGTGTCTGGACATTCGCCCTAATGAAGATCTCCTTTTGAGATCGAAACTAGTCGGCTTTCCCGACAAAAAGACGTGAGTGATCCTTTTAATTTACTTATTTAATTAATTTTGTGGTTACGTGAGTTGACTTGCTTATAGCAAACTCTCCATAAACCTACAAATCACCAGACCTAGGATTTTAGATTTGTGCTAAAAACAAATATATACACAACTACATGTATCTTATGAATATTTTAAAATTTTTAATATAAACATCCACCTCCCCCGCCGAGGTGTGATTTGAACCCACGTTAGAAGTTGGCCGAAATCAACTATTTAAATAACAATGATTTAATAAGTTTGGTGTTATCAAAAAATAGCTGAATTATCATGTGCAACGGTGGACTGCTATACCTTTGTTTAGTAGTGTAATACTTAACAGGCAGATGGCGCCACACTGCGACTTCACAGCAGTAAAATATAAAATGCAAAAATTCGCCACCACCTTGCCAAACCTTCCTGGTAGCTCAGCTGAAAGAACACTCGACCGGTAATCCAGAGGTCGTGGGTTCCTACCTAGGCGGAGGAGGTGGATTTTTTCACGTTTAAACTATTTAAATAATAATAAACTACATGTATGTATAAACAGATAGGTAAATTCGTCACGTATTCAAATCCGTGACCTAATTTTGTGTATTGTCTGTTCTCCCATGAAGCCAACGAGCTACTTAAAATTAATTACTACAGATTTGTTAATTTCAGCGTTCATTAATGATACAAACGTTTCTCTTCCCTGTTCATGGTTACCGTAGAAGATTAATGAAACGGTGTGACATTTTGTTACTGCCATTTTGGTTGTACTGAATGTGTTGATAACCGTTGTATAATGTACATTATATGTACGCATTTTAATTAAGCTTTCATAAATAACTTTGTCAGAATGTTTCAATTTAAGGCGAATAATATGAACCTTATTTTTTTACTTATACCTATTTACCTTCGCTCCTTCCTACATGTGATGTCTTCTGCAGAAGATTTTTTAAGCTATTGCATAGCTTTTATCGCGAGCTTTGAGCGCGGCGACCGAATCAAGAAATTCCGTAACGAAAATAAACGGCCAAACGGACAAAACAACCAAACGAGCAAACGGCCAAATGGCCAAACGGGCAAACGGCTAAACGAGCAAACGGGCAAACGGCCAAACGACCTAACGAGCAAACGGCCAAACGTCCAAACGAGCAAACGGGCAATCGGCCAAACGAGCAAATGGGCAAACGAGAAAACGGCCAAACGGCCAAACGGGCAAACGGCCAAACGAGCAAACAAGCTAAATAAATAAATAATTATTATTGCATAAGTTGATAAAAAAATGCAATAGCTTTACCGCGGCAGTCCCCGAGTGCCACACGTTTTTTTTTATATTACTTAGGGTAGCAGACACGCATATGGTTCGCCTGATGTGAAGCGGTTACCGTAGCCGTATTAACGCTCGCAATATGAAATGTCACTCGCGCGTCGCCCTTCCCCGCTGCCAAATCAGCAATGCCTTTATTTCTGGTGGCCTCAGTTACTCGCAAGAACACAATAAACCTTAAGGGAATTGTTATTCGGCTGCGGTATTCTGTGAGGTGGAGGTACTTCCCCAGTCGGGTAGCTTACAAATACGCTTTACCCTACCTCTCTTTCGCCAAAGCCACTCAGAGAGAGAAATGATTTTCTATCATTTTTATACCCTAGTGTAAAAATGATAGAGAATCACTTCTACTTATACTTTTACATCATTGTATTTTAGAAACCTTTTATTTAGCGTTAGTAATCAAATCTAGCAAAATTTGACTCACTTCCCAGTGGTCGGTTAAGCTGAAATTTGGCAAACTCGTTTGTTCCTCGTCCAACTTTTAATACAATATGGCGGCCGCTATAAAATAGCTATTTATTATTTTCACTTTAACCGCTATGACATGGGTATCAAATGAAACGGCTTGATGAGCGACACACAGGAAGTAAACTTTTAAGTTTTTTTTTATTAGCTAAATGCTTGATTCCAAAAAAAAATCCATAAATTCATAAATAGGAATTTATGTTTTTTTTTATATATATAAATATTTCATCGTTTTTAACACAGACATGTAATAAGGTTTTCACAAAGGATTAGTGTAGTGCTACAGATGTGATAGATCACATCTGTAGCACTACACTAATCCTTATAATATAAAAATAGTCCAATGTAGCAACGAGGTGTAGACACCTCGTTGCTACATTGGACTATTTTTTACTGGATGGAAGTTGGAAAGTGTAACGCTCTACGTAAGGTTGATTCTACTAAACTCATTAATAACTTTTAAATTTTTGCGTTACATGGTGGTATTTTTATTATATAGGTTTTATTATTATAGGTATTTTTATGCATGATCCCCACATACCTTTATTATTGCCTGACGTTTCCACCCGGTAATAAGATAAGTTAAAACTAACACGATGTACCTCCTCTGAGATTTATCTGAATACTAAGCAAAGGAACGGAACTGCCAACCGGAAAGCGAAAATGTCAAAACAATACCGTCAAAACTGTCGCCAGCCAAAGAGGAATATAATACAGAGTCGACACTAAAGTAGCTCGCTCATAAAATGTAATACTTTTTTTTTGACGTGATAACGTCTTATAAATCGATGAAAAAGCATGAGTCATTGTCACGTTCCGCCTGAGCCGAGTGCAAGCGAGAGCGCGGAACAAGCGATAGAGAGACAAGATCGGCCTAAGCGGTCGGCTTGTGATGCAACTATCTCTCTTCCACTCCATCGGTCGATGTTTTCTTATGACGTTATCACGTAAAATTATCGTATGTAAACCGACTTTATAGACAACCTTTTTTTTTACTTCTAAATGCTTGTAAAAATAATTACGCTTGATGTGAATGCCTTTTTTAAATAAGTTTGTTATGTAGTAATATTTTGTACAGCCTTTTGTTAAATAAACAAATCTTCGTACACAATAATGTGTGATAAGCGTGGGTGTGTGAAATTTAAGGATATTGTTAGGGGATTGTAGGGGACTGCAATTATCAGCCTCTTGACGAGGGTAGATGACGTCAGGATTCACCACGGCCGGTGACCAAGTTTTGTAATATTACAAAGTGCTCGCAATTTGCACAGGCCATGTTTATTCTATGTTATTACGCTATAAAGGAGATTAAAAAAATATAGAGGAAGATACGAGTATATATTAACCTTCGATTATTAATACTAGTATTAATGATCTACGTACTATTACTTAAACTGTGATTTTGTTGTCTCGCTAATATTACTCAAGTTTAAGCGAAACGACACTGTACGAGTATAGTCGCAGCTCGTCGTCTAATACAGTGTTCCGCAAACTGTTTGTATCTAAGGTACCTACATCTAGGAAAACAATTTTTTTTGTAGGTACACCATTAATGTAAAATCAGTTTTTATTTGTGTAAGTATATTTCTTCCGTCCATTTAGCTTTATGTGATAACCTTATTTTTCTGAGGCAAACCAACTAATGACCACGGTACACCAGTGTGCCGCGGCACACACTTTGCGGTACACTGGTCTAATAGACCCTTTAGCGAAAATATACAACTTAATGTTTATGTGTTGATTGGTCATTTTACAAACTTTTATTTAGTTTCACATGTTCCAAAGTCTGCCTGCCTGCCTGCAATGCACTGCGCCTGCTTGCAATACAACGTTCATCGTTCGTGATAACATCCTCTCTGCTAACGCGAGCACTGCTAACATCCCTCCTGTCGACGCCTGACGCCTCTAGTAGGGCCTTATAGTTTTATAGGAATAAATAAGTGCTTGTGTTGAGAGAACAATAACATCTTTATTATCTCGGTATAGAACTAAATATGTATTTATGTTGGTTATTGGGTTTACCGCCTGATGTCGCTCCTACCCTCGTCAAACGTGTGATAATTGGCGAACCTTGCCGGCATGGGCTATGTAAACATATTTTAACGAAGTTTGATTGAGGCTGAGACATAGGTATACGGGTATTGTTTCTTGTATGAAAATTTATTGGAATGTGTAAATAATAATTAGCTTTTTCGATTTTTGATGAATCTCATGCTTTAGTTACTTTAACTAAAGCATGAGATTCATCAAAAATCGTATGAAGAGGTCCTTATTGGGTTGTAAATAATAATTAGCTTTATAAGAATATATAATATAATAATATATTATTTATTCTTATAAAACTATATGGCCCTACTAGAGGCGATGACATAGAGGAGATGCCGCGTTAGCAGCTATCGCGAGCAATGAACCTTGTATTGCAAGCCAGCGTATATCAGCTATGGTAACCGCTTAATATCAAGCGGACTATATGTTTGTTTGGCATTCGGCGTGGTAAAAAAATGCGAATTTATGTATGCATTACCCCGAATGCGGCTTGAAATGTTCGCACTTATGTCACATGAGTAAAGATTTAATGTGTGCTTATCCGCTTAACTACTGAATGAAATTAAATGATGAAATGAAAATTCTTCATTTGCCTCTAGACCATTGTGGGCACTACACGTCTTACACTTTTTTTATGATCATGTTTTTATTCTTTGCATTTTTCTTTTTCTATGATTATTAAGGATTTATTTAACTACGTATACCAAAAACTTGTATATTTTTAAAGTAAATTAGGATAACAAAGTGCTAAATAATCTATAGGTATACACATATATAAAAATGAATCCCTATTTCCTTTGGTTACGACATCACGCGTGAACTGCTGGACCGATTTCGCTATTTCTTTTTATTATATATAAATGATATATGAAGTCACGAGCGAAAGCTAGTCTGAAATATAAGCCGTGGTAGCGCTCTGAAGGCAAAGTTTCGCAAACTCAGATTACCACTCAAAATATTGACGTAATCGAGTAAGAACGTAAATCTTTATAAAACTTAAACTAAGGACTTTGAAGTCTCCAATTACGCTGAAAATAAAATTGGATAAAAACGAGTACTCTTCTTTTTAAAGTTTGAGAACTCTCGTCCTGAGGGATAACGGAAATGTCGACGAGAAAAAACACTCTGTGCATTAGCGGTCAGTGATCGCCAGACAGAAAAAAAGCAAAAGTTTGTTGAACTCTACATTTTGTTGGCGTCAGATTGGTTTGGTCTATTGTAAAAGAATATATAATTTAAATATAATATATTTTATTAACTATAAATTTTATTGACCTCGTAAATACACAATAACGTTAAAAACGAACAACCATTTTTGATTGTTCGTTTTTAACGTCATTGTAATTATCTATTTATTTATTTAAACTTCTTGCACAAAATTGTACACAGGCGGACTTAATGCTATACAAGCATTCTCTATCAGTCAACTATAGGGTGATGCAGAGATAATACATGGCAGGTGCACAGGAAAGGTATAATAGAAAATTAAAGTGGTAACTTAGGTATATTGTAAATTTAAACGAATGCAAATACTCGTACATATTAAATTATCTCACCTCGCAATTCGTTCGCACAAATAAGGCGACGAATTCTGACGTATATGACGTATATCTTCGATCAACAATAGACAATTGTCTATTGTTGATAAAGACGTATATGATTGAAATAGGTAAAAAGCCGTCTTTTGTAATAAGAAAGTACACAATTTATGTTGATGAAGTAAAGCCAAAGTGATCACATATCACACGAACAGTACACCCCCTACTGTACTACTAATAATATTTGCGGAATACAGTTTTTAAGTCTGTAATATCAGAATAATTAGACGTGGATAGAGGTGAGCCATAGATTTTTTTTGTCAGACAAATTAGACAGAGCCATCTAGCCCCAAAGTAAGCAAAGCTTGTGTTATGGGTACTAGACAACTGATACCATACGTAAATACATTTTTTTTGTAAATACATACATATGATACATAGAAAACACCCAGACTAAGACAAACAGACATGTTCATGCACACAAATGTTTGTCCTATGTGGGAATCGAACCCACGAGCGTTGGTGTCGAAGCCGCGTCATTGACCGCTACGCCACCGAGCTCGTCAAAGAATTAGAGAGAAAAAATTGCGGTATCTTTATCTACGCATTTTTTTGCCTTTCATGTGTTAGGACATACTCGTACTATACAATACAATACAATACATACTATACTCGTACTATAGAACAGTAAGTAGGCAGTAGACCGCAACACTCATACTACTTGGGCAATAGATAAGGCTTCCTTTGTTCAGTATCTGTACACAGCGCTGTCCAACTATTCCGTTTGCAGTTGTAGCATTGTTACAAAACTTACTTCGTATCCGTGGAGGTGAAACTTTAAACATACTCTACAAGGTTTGTCGTAACTCTATGTACCTATATTGTTATAAACAAGATTTGACATTATTTCTTAGAGTAAAGCATAAACATATAATTATATTATACTAGCTATCACCCGCGGCTTCGCCCGCGTGGTCCAGGCGAGCTGCCATTGATTTGTGTATGTTTTTTTCTTGCTTGCTGCTGTATTCGGTGAGATGGACGTACTTTCCCAGTCGGCCAGTTTACAAATACGCTGTATCCTACCACTCTTTCGCCAATTTCGTTACACGGCAGGGTGCACCACGTGCAGCTGAGCCTGGCTTTGGCTCTAAAAACATTTGTTTGCATGGTTGTTAAAAAAAAATCATGTTAGCAATTTGGTTCCATTCGACGTGAAAGAAGGACAAATAATTATAATCTTATTTTTTTCCCGTGGGAATAAATAAGAAAGAACAATACCCATGACGATTTTCATACATTTTCATCCCATTTTGCCCCTTTAGGGGTTGAATTTTGTAAAACCCTAAAACACGTGATTACTCATTTATATATAGAAGTATTCGTGTAAAGTTTCGGATAAAATAGTTCAACTAATCTTGTTTCCCCATACAAATTTTGGACCCCCATTTCACCATCTTAAGGGTTGAATTTTGAAAAATCCTTTCTTAGTACACCCCTATACATCATAAGGAATCTACGTGCCAAATTTGGAATCTCTAGACCCATCAGTTTCGGCTGTGTGTTGATATATATAAGTCAGTCAGTTTCTTCTTTTATATATTTAGATTCAAGGGCCGTAAAACGTCTACCTGGAAAATTCAACATATCTCATATCTGCCCCCCCCCCCCCCCCCCCCCCCCTTCCTCCGCGCCAAGCCATCGCTGTTGCCGCCCCACAACCGCCGCCGCGGCCGCGACGTTTATTGGTTGCCACTACCGCGAGCTATAAATTTCAAGTATTTTCAAGCCTCTAACTCGCTTCCCGTTCCCAGGGGAATTTTTAACTTTGCATTCACTAAGGTATGCATGTCAAATTTCAAGCATCTAACTTATGCAGTTTAGATATTTTCATACAACATTCTTTTCCCGCTAACTGTCGTTCCCATGGGAATTTTTCAAAATACAGCCATAACTAAAATTTATATTTACTAAGGTATGCATGCATGCTAGATAAGGTATGCATGCATGCTCGATTGAAAACATCTATCTTACGTGATTTAGATTTTTACATACAAAAGTTTTTTCCCGCTAACTCCCGTTCCCGTGGGAATTTTGCAATATCCTGTTGCAACTAAGCTTTAAGTTTACTAAGGTACTTGCATGCCAAATTTCAAGCGTCTAACTTAAGCGGTTTAGATTTTTCATACAAAAGGATTTTCCCGGTAATTCCCGTTCCCGTGGGAATTTCGGGAATTCCTTTCTTAGTGCACCTCTACGGTACCTAAGCTACGTCCCTTCCAAATTTCATGTGCCTACGTTTAGCCGTTTAGGCTGTGCGTTGATATGTCAGTCAGTCAGTTTCTCCTTTTATATATTTAGACTACTGATCCGGCAAACGTTGTTTTGACACATAAATTCAGGGGTTAATGGTAGAAGGGTAAAAATTTGAAGTTGTATGTATTTTTCGGTGCTAAATCATAATAAAATTAAATATAATTTTTTGTCAATATAATAAAAAAAATATTTAGTGATGGGTCACCCTTATCATTTAGGGTTATGAAAAATTCCCAGACCTACCCGATATGCACACAAAATTTCATAAAAATCGGCCCAGAAAACGGAGGACGTTGGTAACAAACGCCGCGAATTAAATTTTATATAATAGAGCGAATTTTATAATTTAGAGAAGATATATTAAAACTGGTAGATAATGCTTGTCAGCCTATTGTACTGCGATTTAATGGTCAATAAAGATATATATAATAATAAATAAATATTTTATATATAATAATAAATAAATATTTTATACAAAAGAATATTTTTTTACAATTATTTCTTGACAGACAAATAAATTTCAAATGTTTCAAAATATCTGATCAATTCGAGGGGTCTTAAAAAGTCGTACAAAAGCGCGTGTAATGACTCTCTACCGTAGTATTTTCGTCAATACGTGCTGAAATCAAATGACAAACTATACTACATAAATACAGGTTATGCATCTATCAAAAAATGCACATAAAAGTACAAAATTAATCACGGATTTAAATCATATTTAACGTCTTTGGTTTCTTTTTGGTAAGTTAAGAAAAGGGTTTGAAATAAACAAGGTGTCAATTAAAGACAACTGTATGACTATTTTTTAACCGACTCCAAAAAAGGAGGAACTTCTCAATTCGGCTGTTTTTTTTAATGTTTGTTACTTAATTATTCCGTGATTTATAAACCGATTTGAAAAAAAAAAAATAAAGAGAGACAGATAGGTCCCATATTTTTTCATCATCATTATCAGCCTGTATCTACATACATAAATGTAGAGTAATGTTTGCAATCGGTTTTTTTTTGTTAAAATTATTATGAGAATGGAAGTATGTTTCTCATTATATATATTAATAAATAATAGAATCGACGCCTTAAGGCAGTTATTAATACCTACGGACTTCAGACGCACTGCTCGTAATCAGTTAGGAATTCAATCTCACACAGGACTAAAAATGATCGCGTACTGAGCGGTTCTACAGAGATTTTCTTCCGCATATTCTTAAGTTGCAAAATAACGCCCTGCCATGATTTTCGTCTGATATTGCAAGCGTAAATAGGCTGTGTAGGACTAATAAAAATACTAACAAATTCGCATATAAATAATAATCAATAAACTGCTTGAAAATTGCAACAAATGAAACTAATAGTGAAAAAAGTTGGATAAAAATAAACGAATCTTATAGCTTAACATAGAAACAAGGTACCTAAGTGAATACTTACAAATACTTACTGAAACTAAAATCAATATTATAATGTTATAATAAAGCACTTGTACTATTCCACGGTATTATATTTAATATTACCGACCGGTTTCGCCGCTAAAGCATTATCAAGGTAAACCAAACCAAAAAAAAATTGATCTTTTTTTTTTGTAGAAACACAAACACCATCTGTTTACCTTGATAATGCTTTAGCGGCAAAACCGGTCGGTAATATTAAATATAATAACGTGGAATAGTACAAGTGCTTTATTATAACATTAGGATAATAATGTTCCACCAAGTGCCAACAATCAACAGTATCAACTTTAAAATCAATATTAGTGCATGTCTACAGCTCTTAACTAACAAGTCCTCAGGCCATAATCCATGGTATATTCAGTAGAACCCACAAAGGCAGGCAAAGTCTCTACTTAGGCTTAAGGGCTCAATACTGTGTCGAAGTTTAGTGTTGTTACTGACACATAGAGCTGTCGTATATACGTATACATGCAGTCCAAGCACGTTGTACGATAGTACATATATTTATTGCATGGAATTAAAATAAAATTCCATGGAAGTAATATAATACACGGAATTAAAATAATAAATGAACTGTGAATAATAAATAAACTGGATAACATCACTAATATCATGATATTAGTGTTGTTATCCAGTTACACTATTATTATTATTTTTCTACTACGTCGGGTGGCAGACAAGCCTACGGCCCAACTGATGTGAATGAAGCGGTTAACGTAGCCATATTAACGCTCGCAACGTCAAATATCGCTTGCCGCCGCCACCCCCACTGCCAATGCAGCATCTCCTTCCTTTCTGGTGACCTCACTCACTGGCAGGAACACAACAACCTTCAAGGGAATTGTTATTTGGCTGCGGTATTCTGCGAGATGGAGGTTCATTCCCCAGTCGGGTAGCTTGCAATTACGCTCCCTACCTCTCTTTTCGCCAGAGCTTAGCTTGTCAGTCAGCAGGGTGCACCGCGTATAGGTGAAATTGGCTTTGGTTCAAAGATAATGAAACACTTACACCCCAAAGTACCACATTAGTAATGTTATTTGGTTTCATATAATAATACAAAAAGGAGAAGGAAAAAATTATTAATTAATCTCCATTTCATAGAAGATGGCAGCCAAATAACAATTCCTCGCGATCAAATAATAATTTTTGGTGACCTAGAGCAGCGTTTCTTAACCTTAGACCCCTAGAAAATCAAGCATAATTTCAAGGATCCCCTTAATAAAGAACACAGGAATAAATATTAGAACAATTTATTTTAACTGAAAACGATTTTCATTTTTATAAATTAATGTGCTTGCATTATTTATTAATTCAAATGTTCATAGATAACACGGCGGAGCCTCATACACATACTCACCCCCAGGGGTCCGCGGACCACAGGTTAAGTAACACTGACCTAGAGGGTTGGTGAGTGAGTGAGGTGAGCAGGAAGCAAGGGGTTGTTGCGATACCAGGGAGAGTGGTGGCACCCGAGAGATACTTTCTTTTCCTATATGCTACGGTAACTGCTTCACATCAGGAGCACCGTATGCTTGTCTACCACCTACCATGATATAAAAAAAATGAATAAATGGGTTACTCATTATTTTTATCAAGAAAGCCGACTTGTTTCGTTCTCAAAAGAAGTTCTTCATCAAAGCGATTTGGGGTGTAAATGGTTCATCAACATCTTTGAACCAAAGCCAACTTCACCTGCACGCGGTGCACCCTGCTGACTGACAAACGAAGCTCTGGCGAAAAGAGAGGTAGGGAGCGTAATTGTAAGCTACCCGACTGGGGAATGTACCTCCACCTCACAGAATACCGCAGCCAAATAACAATTCCGTTGAGGATTGTTGTGTTCCTGCGAGTGAGTGAGGTCACCAGAAAAGAAGGAGATGCTGCGGTGGCAGCGGGGATGGCGGCGCGAGAGCGATATTTTATGTTGCGAACGTTAATATGGCTACGGTATCCGCTTCACATCAGGCGGGCCGTATGCATGTCTGCCACCCGACGTAGTATAAAAAAAAAGCGAATATCCGGACGTGGCCGCCTTCTCTCTCGCACTGAGCTTTCGCCATGACAATCGCTTTAATTAAGATGTTTGTTTAAAGTCGAAACTATTCGGCTTTCCGAATAATACGTACGATAATACGTGTGAATCGTTATACGTTCAACTTAATTAATTGTTTCTTCTTCTATTCTTGTGATTTTTTATAGTATTCCAAAAGGAGGTTATTCACCAGTCACGCTATCGTTAAATATTCAGAAATATCAGATAAAACAGATGCAATCTCAGCGGAGGGTGCTAGTGCTGGTTTAATTAAAGTCGTTCGAAGAGCGGCAGGTTGGCGGTGGGTTGACAACGTGCCAAATTATTGTACGAGTCCCGTGTCGCTTCAATCCCCAGTTTCACGTGGAATTAACCGCTAGGGTTTGATCCTGGGCGAGCAAAAATCTATCTTTATGTATAAAATTAACTATATATATCTGTCATATATTATCAGTTATTCGAAAACAGAGCTAAGTACGTAGTAAAATTCATAAAAAAAATCGTTATCTATCTTTAAGAAGAATAAAATACTTGATAAGATTTTTTTTTATATTACCACAGTCTAAGTAATAGTACTAACGTAATATTACGTCGGATGGCAGACAAGCATACGACCTGCCTGATAGGAAGCGTTTACCGTAGCCTTATTAATTCGCAATCATGAAATATTGCAAACATAAGCCCCGCTGCCAATGCAGCAACTCCCCTCCTTCCTTTTTAAGATTGATGTGCTGTCGATTTTTTTTACATAGCGTTGATATTTACGTATTTCAAAGAGTCGATATATCAAAGTGTGAGTTTGTGTTGTGTTTTTGGTCATGCAGGAAACAGTTTTCTCCCAAAAAAAGTTGTTGTTGTTGTAAAATCTTTATTGTACAAAGAAATACAAACATTTTATAAAAATAGTTTAAATCGTTAAAAGTTAGTTTAAATCGTCATAGTGTCTGTGTTCCAGTTTATAGTGTTTTCAGAGAATTAACAGATTATTATGCATTTTTTTATATTGATACCTATATTCTCTAGTCAGGCTTTAATTGAAAGAAGAATATAATATAATTAACATCATGTAATTTCGTAAAAATGAGAATTTTTTGACTTTGTACAAAATCTATGTACCACTGTTTGGGCTTCAACAATATTTCAATTCTGTAGGCAAACTTGCATAATAGGAATATCTAGCTTTTAAACTGATTTAATCACAAAATAAAATTATGAGCGTTTCGTTTGTGTATTGTATAATAGCGGGATTGTATGAGACCGCTTTGTTCCAACTTGGAACCCTGTAATTAAATTCCGACGTAGGTGCCCGGGCGGGAGATAATTACTAACCGCGTTTAGTTTTACTGATAGTTTTTGTTTAGCCCTGTCAACCGGGAGAATAAAGTGTTAGTCTATTACAGGGACTGCAAAAACTAGATAGCTCAGAAAAACAAATAAATTAAATCAGTTTTGTATCTCAATTTGATAGAAATTTTAGTTCTTTTGTTAGTTTGCAATAATTTGATTGTACATGAAACAAGTTTACCAAAAACATCTATGTATATAAAAATTAATCTCTATTTCCCTTTGTCATCGCATCACGCGCGAACGGCTGATTTCGCTAATTCCTTTTTTGTTGTGTTTATTACTGTCAAGAGTAGGTTCTTATGAAAAAAAAAAATATTAAACAAAAAATAAGAAAACTTAACCACCTAAGTAAGTTTTCTAAGGGAACTTTATGGCGTTTGGCAGAACTGTCAGTCATTTAACAGCGTGCGTGAAACCAATTCGAATTCAATATTCATAGTTAGGAAAACATTACAACGTTTGTTAGAAGTTAGTTAGAAATTTAACAAAAAAAAAGCATAACGTTGTAGTCGCTCCTCAACGGGATCTCTTCCATGTACTTTTTACTTAAAGTATATCAAACTCAAATGAAGTATCAAGCACTGGAGGGAGTAAGACAACGAATAAACTGTAGTGGAAAATATATGTATTTATATTACAAATTTCACATTAAAATTTATCGTTACATTTATTTGTAGGTATGTAGCTAATACGTAAGAGTATATAATTTAAACATACATACATATCAATCAATATAATAAACAGATTCGTCATAACGTTTGGTAGATATCTCTTATAGAGATAATTCCGCCCTTGCACATGTTCTTAAAACTCTGTTAGTTTTATTCTAAATGAATATTTATATGTTCTTTATGTACAATAAAGATAATACAAACAAACGAACAAAAACGTTCAAGACTCAGTAAAGAATTTTTTGAGCGCCGCCGACTTCAGAAAGTTGAGTGAGTTATTTTAAATACATTAGGCAGCGTATTCCATAAGTTTGCTGCCTTCACTGTGAATTTGAGAGCCTGTCAGACTTTTCGCTAGGTAATCCAATAACGGAAGTTCCGCTCAAAGGTAACAGTTTAGTAACAGCTACCGACATCACTAAACTGAAACGCCTCTCGAACGTGCACGTGTGCAAAAGGATTGTTGAACAAAATGAGCATGTCGTGTTGGTGGCAAAATAGTCATACGTATGTGGTAGTGTTTATATGTAAGCCATAAACGTACCTGATACACTGATTTTGAAGACAACGAAAAACCTATGTCTACAGTTAATGTGCCCCTGTGCACCAACCTTCTGGTTATATCACATGATTGCGAGTCTCTTGTCTAGTAAACCAACCAGACGAGAGGACCTTTGTGCGCACCGCTCTTGCGCTCGGTAAACCAACCGAGTACGCAAGCAGATTGGTAGTAGGTCTTACTCCCGTTTCACCTGCAAGCTGGCTACTTAGGTACTCTTAAGTCGAGTAGCTCGTGGCAAACCGACGCTCTGTCTCCCAAGCATCGGGGCCCTACTACCACTCCCCAATCTTCATGATGGGTACCGGAGCTATATATGTAGGTCACTTCCCGACGCACAAGTATGCCTAGTGTATTTGTACCTACACTTGGGCGCCACAGCTGGCTGCCTAATGTCTATTATGACAGGTACCGGAGCTGTATAAAGGCACGCTCACTTCCCAACGCCCGGAGCACGCCTACTCCAGACCTACTGTAGAGTGACCGGGCTGACGGAATCTATGCCCCAACATCCTCTTGCTTAGCAGGCAAGTACCCGAGCTACGAATCCGGCTTTGTCTTCTATGGTTTAAATTAAAACAATTTTGATAAAGATAGACCACACGTACGTTAATACAACTCAGAGAATAGATCTCAGATTACGGTGCATCTCGCTATATGGAATGCAGGCAGCAACACGTATGCCACTACAATATTACCTCCTATCAGAAACTTTTGCAATAAACAAATTAACAATTTTAAGTGGTTTAATGCAAAAAAAAAATGGACTAACCAATCACACGGTCGGAACTCATACTATCAATACTGTGGCTTTCAAGGAAATTGAGCCTCTCATTTTTCATGGCTTCACCTTATTCTTTCGCATTATTATATTTATTATCCACGACTCCATTGTCAAGTCAGGCCTATCAATATAGATCCTTGAGGAGAATAAGTCTGACTCGATATAAAAATTTAATATTCCGCAATCGATTTCACGAGTGTGTATTCCGAGCTCGCGTTCGCTGGCATGCTTCAAAGGCGAAATTCTGTAATAATGAAGTCTCGGTTGGTCTCGATGGCACTCGATTTCTCTCCGATGCAGTGTTGGCGAAACAATGGCCTCGGTCGGGCCTCGATGAACCGAGTTTCAGGGCTGGCTTAGCGAAATAAGGACGTGTTTGCTTTATCCCGTTTGTTTTGAGTGTATCTTGTTTATTTAGCGGGAATGTTTGCTCGTGACGTGTTTACTTGAAATTGCTATGATATTATTGTGAACGGATTTGGAGTGAAATTGTGTGTGGTTATTCTAATGTTTACTTAATTGTATTACAGCTGTATGTTTGTAGTATCGCCGTTAAGGCATTGCGCGCCGTCTATTCTGTACACTTACATATGCAGCGTTGTTGCTACAGCAGAACTTGTGTTCGAAAACTATTTATGACTTTTCATTAAAAAAACAGAACACATGGCCATAATAAAAGTGGTAACAAAGAAGAATTCATATATTTTTAATACATTACCCACCATGGATTGGAACTGAATTTTGAGTACATTTTAATTACGAGAATTGCCCTTCAGATCGCGAGTCGAATTCAAAACAAAGATTTTTAAACTAGTCTGTATTTCAATATATGTATTTGAGCAATTTCATGGGCAGTAAATCAAACTTACCTAAATCACAATATAAGTAATAGTACAACGTACAGTATAGCCACTCCCTGTCGCTCTCTCGTGTCGACCTCACCTCCGCTCTGAGACAGATTAGGAACGCATGCACACACGCTCATTCATGCTGTGCACAGACGTCGTTGTTGATGTAGTAGTAAATGACGCGACATTTGCATGGAATGGTCGGGGTGTGCCTACATTACACATTACTTAGTACCTACTGCATTAAAAACACACACAAAGATAAAACGTGTATAATTATGTACTCAAGTACTTACCAAGTTTTACTACCGTTATTTAGAGGCCATTCTTTACTTTGACTTTTTAATGCCCAAAAGATAAACTAGTCTGAAAAATGCAATTCACGAATTCACCCGCAAGTTACGTGCTGCAAATGCCTTATCAGCTTATCAGGGCATAGTTAGTGCTCTAGAGAACTATAAAAGTGACATTACACGAGCCGATGCATCTATTTACTCTTTGCCTGATAAGTCGACTGCTTTAAAACAGACTATATGACTGTTTCATGCATAAAATTACGATTTTTCTTTGAGTCAACTAGACTCATAAATTTGGTTGCATTTTAAACGATTTTTTTATTAAAAAGAGAAAAAAATAAGAGATAGAGGTAAGATGTAATGACTATTAGGTAGTGGTAAGGTTTAATATTAAAAGACCCATCGTACCACCAGAGGTACGGGCAGGGTACGGTGGGTCGGAAGGGTAAATTTCGATGAAATCTTCTAATAGATATTTGTGGAAAAAAGTTTTATGGTGACAGTGTGTGACTGAATGAAAGAAGTCATCATCATCATCAGCCTGTATCTATCCACTGCTGAATATAAGCCTTCCCCAATGCTTTCCACTAAATATGATCCTCCGCTTTCCACATTCAACCGCTTCCAGCCGTTTTCTTGAGGTCATAGGACCATCTAGAAGGAGGGCGTCCAACGCTTCGTCGAATGAAAGAAGTGAGTTTACTAAAAATATTTTTCATTTATTTCTCGCTACGTGAAATATCACTCGCGCGCTGCCACCGCCGCCGCCAACGCAGTAACTCCGTCCATTCATTAATATTTTGACTTTATATATTTTTCTTGTAATGTTTTAGGTCCCCAATAATGTCATTTGACTAGCCATCTCTTTAGGATTTCAATGCCTTATTTGCCATATAACTTATTTGTTCTGATTAAATTCGTTGTGAGTTCCAAGGCAGCCGTAGTTTTACCCCCGGGATCGCAGTGGACTTCATTGTTTATTGATTTTTTTTGGTGGTCGCCACTGTTAATCCTGGCTACACAGGAGATCCAGTGGTGGGAATATGTGGAGGGCCCTCGTCCCTAAAAAAACTCTCTCGCTTTCTACTATCTGAGCGCTCAATTGATTTTTATCGAACATGGATAAGAAACACCCATTCCTATTTAACCAACAACTTCAAAAGAATCGTTCGCGTGTAACTAATCGATCTTTGAGTGTTTGGCTGTTTGCGCCTAGCGAAATTTTGTATGTACACAAGGGTATGTCAAATTTCATGATTTGATTTCATTCCGTTATATTTCATGTAATTGGAGTAAAAAGACTATGGTAAAGAGGATAGTATTTGGTGGAAAGCAATGGGGAGACCTATATCTACCAGTTATCTATTCATTTACTTATGTCCAAAGTTACGTAAAAATTGGTGTCAAAAATAGATTTTTCAAAGCTTATAATTTCCAATAAAATGTTTTTTTTTTTACAGTGAGTATCTAACCTAGATTGTGTTGGGACAAATCCATGTCAACCATATGTGCGGACGTACGGATCCCTTTCTAATTTCGTATGCAATTCTCTTATATATACCACGACAATCTCGAAACTATTTCATTGTAATTTAGCTAGTCACACAAAAAATAATCAGCCTTGAGGCAACTTATCAAGTGGCATACATTTACCTAAATCAAATCTCAAGACTCTCATAAAATTAACATACGCCGTGTATGAGACGTGGTAATAAAAAAGAAATAAAATTTTGACACGTACATACTGCATACATACAATCAGTTCTAGGGTTATGTGAATATTTTATGCGACAAAAAATGAAATCGTTTTCTTGCATGATTCGTAATGAAAATGTTATGTACGAGTAGAGCCTGCTTTGTAAAAAAAATATTAAATTTAAACGTTTTTCAGTTTATGAACTGAAAAACGTTTACTTTTTTTTTATCAAATTGCTTTACGGCTCTGGAATCAGTGTCCTTTTGAGCCTCACCTGCACGTGGTGCACCCTGCTGACTGAACAAGAGAGCGTATTTTTTAAGCTGCCCGACTGGGAAAGTGCCTCCACCTCACAGAATATCGTATCCAAATAACAATTCCCTTGAGGGTTGTTGTGTTCCTGCGAGTGAGTGAAAGAAAGGAAGGAGTATATATAGGTTGGCAACGGATAGGCAACCCCTTGGTGTTGCTGATCTCCATCGGCGGTGGTGATTGTTTTCCATCAGGTTACCACATGCTCGTTTGCCCCCTCTCATCTATAAAAAAAATGCAAATAAAGAGTATATAGCCAAACCAATGAAGTCTCCTTTCCGCGACATATCTGACATGGCGTTAGAAGTAAGATTCGAACCCACGCCCTTGATCACATTACCTCGCAATTTATTATGAAATCACAGACACACTTATTTATTTTTATGGAGTACCGAGTCACCCTATGAAGTAAGACCTGGGGGCCTACCGCCGAAGCTGAAGCCAATTACCAACGGGTTCTTTTATTTACAAAAATTGTCCTTAGTTGAAAGTTATCGACGAACATCTTAAGCTTAGTCAGTACAGTTCTAGCATTTCTACCACCTGAGCTAAACATAATTCATCATCATCATCATCATCTCAGCCATTGGAAGTCCACTGCTGGACATAGGCCTCCCCTCTAGATCTCCAATAAGACCGGTTGGAAGCGGCTTGCATCCAGCGCGATCCTACGGTCTTAATGAGGTCGTCTGTTCACCTTGTAGGTGGACGTCCTACGCTGCGCTTGCCGGTACGTGGTCTCCACTCGAGAACCTTTCGACCCCATCGGTCATCCGTGCTATGTGCCCTGCCTACTGTCACTTCAACTTGCTAATCCGCTGGGCTATGTCGGTAACCTTGGTTCTCTTACGGATCTCCTCATTTCTGATTCGATCTCGCAGAGAGACTCCGAGCATAGCCCTCTCCATAGCTCGTTGGGCTACTTTGAGCTTGTTCATAAGACCCATAGTGAGGGACCACGTTTCAGTGCCGTAAGTCATCACTGGTAACACACACTGGTCGAAGACTTTCGACTTGAGGCACTGCGGTATGTCGGACGAGAAGACATCACGCAATTTTCCGAACGCTGCCATAACATGTAATGCCATGTAAACATAATTACCAAGAATATAAGCAGTAGTTTCATTTTCGGGTTAAAAAGCCAATGGTAATCGGCTTCAGCTTAGCCGGTAGGTAGGTAGCCCCTGTGTGTCAAATTGTTCAAAATTGTTACGTATACGTTAAATGACAATTTGTTGCCGATCTAACCCTTTGTTTATGTCGCACTGTGATCGTACAACAAACAATGTGGTCATGGCGTGTCGCCTCGTCGCGTCGATGTCGCTGCTGACTGATGATATTTGCCCGCAGTCTACCCAGCGAGCGACAATGTATTGTTTTGTGTTGTACTGCAAACAGTCTCCTTTGTTATTAATCGCCAAGCAAGATTCAGATAATACCAGTAATTCGGTCTTGTAACCTGGGTTCAGTTACTGGGGAATTAGTCAACTAGCTTATCATCGATCTAAGTGGCACAGTGACTCGGTCTATCTTGCTACTGACTAGATTTTGATGTGAATACATATTTAAAATTGCTTCTATAGAGAGGCAATTAAAAAAAACGAATGATAACAAAATCGGGGTTACAGTTTGGTGTTGCAACTACAAATCTATCATCTCCATCCGAAATTCAATTACACCACTGGATAGATGAGGAATCAAAGAATTTATTACGCTAAGTAAAGACTCGTACCCTATACCTAACAACAGTGCGCCCCTGTGTGCCAACCTTCCGGTTATATCACAGGATTCCGAGTCTCCCGTCCAGTAAACCAACCAGACGGAAGGACCTTTACCTGCTCCGCTCTTGCGCTCGGTAAACCAACCGAGCACGCAAGCGGAACATTAGCAGGTCTTACTCCGCTTTCACCTGCATGCAGGCTACTTGTGTACTCTTAAGTCGAGTAGCTCGTGGCGAACCGACGCTCGGCGAACCAAGCATCGGGGCCCTACCACCACTCCCCAATCTCCATGATGGGTACCTGTATGGCACGCTCACTTCCCGACGCGCAAATACAAGTACAAGCGCGTCTAGTGTTTCTGCACCCATACTGGGGCGCCAGTTAGCTGGCTCCCTGATTTCCTTGACAGGTACCGGAGCTGTATAAGGCACGCTCATCTCCCGACATCCTTCGAAGAAGGACGCCTACCCCAGGCCTACGGTAGGGTGACCGGGGTGACGCAAGCGATCGCCCGCCATCCTACTTGCTCAGCAGGCAAGTACCCGACCTGCGATGCCAGCTTGGGAAGCCGACACCGCCGCCGTATAAGGGCCGCTCCCAGCCCCGTTGTGAACCACTGTGGCGGCCCTTCGCCCAAGGCCAGTGATCCCCAACTCGCTACGCTCGAGGTTGAACGCCCGGCCGACAAATATGGCAAGGCAGATGAACATGCCCAACCTCCGTAGCTACACCACATGCACGTGAGTGATTACACGCACATATAGCCACCTCGAATCCGGACCCATGACTGGCAAATTATGGGCTTGCCCGTCCCCGAGGTACCCTGATCCAAACAGGCTGACCCGTAGTTCCACCTGCGAAACTCCCCACAGTCGGGTACTCTGTGGGGAGTATAAGTAAAGCTATACTCCCCACAGAGTGTGGGGAGTATAAGTAGAGCTAAGTAAGGAGTATGGAACATCGCGTGCGGGGGAGGAGGAAGCGTTGCCATTTTGAGATCATTTTAGTGCATATAACGTATTCACGTACAACACGCGGCCGTGTCCATGATTCAACCACACCCCATTTTTTCAGCAGGTAGTTGGAAACGATGCCAAACATGACTTGTTTCAAAGATGTCCGGATGATTTACACAATAGGCAGGCCAGTCGAGTAATGACGGTCGTGGGGAAAGATCTCGGCCTATGCCGCCAGCTAGATAACTCGACTTCCTCAATACCATAGATAAATAAATACCTATATTATGTGGCTACTGGCCCCAGTATTCACAAAAGACGAGTTAGCCTGCTTCTTAGTTTTATTATTATTATTATTTTATATGAGAGGGGAGTAAACGACCATGTGGGTTACCTGAGGAAAGCAATCACCACCGCTGCACCGCCCACCATCAGCAACATCAAAGGATCACCGATCCGTTGCCAGCCTATACTCCTAATATACTCGTTTCTTTCTTTCTGGTTACTAACTCCCTCGCAGGAACACAACAACCCTCCAGGGTATTGTTATTTGGCTACGGTATTCTGTGAGGTGGAAGTACTGCCCCAGTCGGGCACCTTAAAAAATACGCTATGCCCTACCTCTTCGCTAGACCTTTTCGCTAGAGCCTCGTTTGTCAATCAGCAGGGTGTACCAACTCGACTCAGTCTACCTACACTAACATTAGGTTTACAAACAATAATATATGTAAAATATTAGATTATGTTCTTTAAAGCTGATAAATATAGCTTATACAATTTTAGCTATTGGCTAGCAAACTTGGATAACGGAGTGTACACAGGCAACCGGTCGATAACGGGTTTGAAGCACACGCGAACCGTAGAACACTGTGTAGTGCCCTCAGTACGATACTGGCCAAGTGCTCTCGCCGCTAGTTGCCGCATTGAGGACCATTTGCAGGGTTAATACAGGGAAATTTAACGTGTATGTGCACTGAGATAATAAGTCAGTTGCGGAGCTGGCGTAGAAAGTCGGACTTGACTTGTGTACGGCACCTTACTGCGCTGGAGGCAGTGAAAAAAAGCTTTTTTTATAAAAAAAAACAAACGAAACAACCCGTTTTTGTAGAAGGAACTCCGGTTCTGTTTGAAAATGCTGTTTTTGTTTATTTATTTTGAAAAGTACCTATTTCATACTAGTTTTGATTTATAATTCTCTAGCATAACGAGCTCCGTGGTCCAATGGCTAACAATGGCTACTTTGACTGCGAGTGCGCGGGTACGATCCCCGCACAAGTAAGTCAAACATTTTGTGTGTATATGAGCATAATAATAAACGTATAAGAATCAGTTTTCTAGCACTCATAGTACAAGCTTTGCTTAATTTGGGACTAGATGGCAGTGTGTTATTTGTCCAAGATTGTTTATTTATACACGCCGCAGGCAATTCATTCCACAACTTGATAGCTCGAGGGAGAAAACCTCTGTGAAATCAAGCAGTACGCGACTATTTCGGTTCCAATGTGTGAGGATGAACCCCCTGCCGATGGTGAGCGGTGCGATTGTAGAAGGAGGCTGTAGGCATTATGTTAAACAAATCCTCTGAATACAATTCATTTAAGTTTACGTTAGGTTTGGTTTATTTAAATCTTTAGTCTTTAGTCGTCCCAGTAGGTTTAACAGTCGTCCAGTTTTACAATTTTACCTAGAAGCTCCGTTTATTGCTATCCTTTTTTAAGTAGTAAAAAGTACATTTTCGTCCAAGTGCTAACGTAAAACGAGTTTTAGTGTAAAATAAAATGAAGTTAACTAAAGTTGTAAAGTATACTTTGTGACTATGACCTAATTATAGTTCTTTAGAAAGTGTTTTACGTAATAAACGAGATCAAGAACCTCGAGGTAGTTGCGGACGGTCACGCCACACGACCACTGTCTTTTAAGGGTAGTTTAGATTTAGGTAAGCATAGTATTTTACACTACTATCTTGAGAGCTATAAATTTTACGGGTTAAAAGATTTATACCTTTCAATTACTTTCTAAAGCTGATTTACTATCATCAATTTTCTCGGTTATCCATTTTTAATTATATGGTTCAAGTGATCGGACAGTAATGTATTAGTCTCTCTCCTGATTTCTTCTTTTTTCTGTTACATTTGGCGAGTCAATGATGGCAGATGAAGGAGGAACATAGAAATAGGATTATATAATTAATAAATAAATTAGTTGAATAGTCATTACATATATGAGTATATATTTTCTAGACACTGTTCTATTTTTTTAACTGTTTTATCTGTGTTCGCATTCGTGTATTTCTGCTATTCCCAAAGGTTGACTGCTAGAGAATGTTTTTAGTGTTAAGTCCGCCTTTTGTACCATTGAGTAATTTTGTGGTCAATAAAGTTTAAATAAATAAATATATCTCTTTTAGTGTTCTGTGAGGAGGAAGGTAGACTAGAGACAACTGTGGAACGACGAAACGTAAGACACTCTTCGTCTAGATGGTCCAATGATCTGAACAACTAGATACGGAAGGCGGAGGAACGCATTTGGTAGAAATAAATCGTGCTGTTCAATGGTATACAACTGACGCGAGTGGAATAAAATTGAGTACGTACAAAAATCTGTAGTAACGAAGTATTGTGCTGCGTGCACAGATTACTAATTAATCTGTGCACGCAGCTCATTTTTAGAAGAAGGAGAAAAAAAGAACACATTACCTGTACAAAACAAGGTTGCAAGATATCATATATAACCGTATTTTTTTTTTTTTTTTTATCGTAATTAATAAGATTTATATATTTATTTAAAAGTCTTCCTTACTATTCATAGCTAATAGATAATGATTTTATTTATATTATGTTACGTTTCGTTTTAAGGCTCTTATGAAAACGCTCATGACGCGTTGTGGCAACCATAGAAAGACCACAAGGAAATTTACGTTCTCCTGACTGTCATAATACATGACAGCAATGCCTTGTGGTAATAAAGAAAAGCTATGACGCGTAACTGAATCTTATATAGCGATTTCGTGGAATTGTGGTCGAAATTGAGTAAATATCCTTTCAGAACCATTTTTTCCTGTAATAAGTAAGTCCTAATTTCTCATCTGTATTCAATAATGTATAATTACTTAATAAGTTGTTTTTAGGGTTCCATACCTCAAAAATAAAAACGGAACCCTTATAATCTTTGTTTCCGTCTGCCTGTCTTTATGTCTGTCTGTCAAGAGTTCAAGACCCTCTATGTCGAGAATGAGTAGAGGTATCAAGCTGAAATTTGGACTGTATACTCAGTTCTATAGTCCCATGAAGTTGTAAAAAGAAAATCAAACTGCTAAATTCACGTAAAAAAAAGATACCGTTTATTCAGCAAAAAACGCATATTTCGACACATTCTCAAGGGAATCAAAACTCATAGTTTACTTCCCGTTGACCTAGAAATATGAAATTTGGCACGTAACGTCGTTATAGACTATAAGTACAAGAATAAATCTGAAAACTATACATTTGTATTTAAATCTTAAAAGATAGGGGGGTCTATATTTTTTTATAGGTGGTCGAAATTTCAAATTGAAGCTACTAGTTCTAATGGGGTATCATATGAAAGGGCTTGATGTGTACATTGCAAAATATATTTTATTTATTTTTCCGACGCATTATTTCTTATTTATGAACCCTCGGTGGGCGAGTCCGACTCGCACTTGTCCGTTTTTTTTTAATATAAAGAAATCCCATTAATTAACTATGACCTTTTATTTTAATGAAACAATTTATTTATATTTTATTTAATAATGACTAAATAGGTTATGCAGCGGTTTTCAATACCTCGGTTTTATTTTTTGCCTATTTTATTTTTGCAGTAGAGAAAGCAACTTATTACAAACAAAGAATGTTTCCTAAGAATACTACTCAATTTATAGGACACATATCGCAAATCACTGTGCGGCATATCCATACAAGGTTTCGATACGAGTCATGGCTTTTATTCATTACTACGACGCGTTGTGTTCATGTAGTATAGCAAGGACACGCATTTCGCTATGTGGTCTTTCTGTGATTGCCACAACGCATTGTGAATTGTTTTTCTGCGTAATGACCGTATTCGGTTGTTGAGCGTAACGTATACAAATAAATAATAGGATTCTTTGATATTTTGGTGTTTTAACCACCTAATCTACAATATATTTTTAGTCTACACGCAACCGTTGTTGTTTCAAATGACCACGCGACTGAAGGAATCTTTACATACCGTAATGCTAAGTGACTTTCCACGTCTGTCTGTTTATTTTGGAGGAGTTAGTACTCCTCCTAAACCACGCAACGGCTTTTCATGCATTTTTCATTGCCTGTTAGATATACATTTTTATGGTAGGTTTGAATGAATACAAAAAAAGCTAATCTTAATATATATAAATTTCGTGTCATGTTGTTTGTCCGCGATGGAATCCTAAACCACTGAACCGATTTTAATAAAATTTTGCACAGTGCGTGCAGTTTGATCCAACTTGAGAGATAGGATAGTTTATAACTCATCGGAAAAAATATCGTAAAAATATTTAAAAGCGATACAAAGTTCGCCGGGCCAGCTAGTAAACTTATAAGTATAAATCTAAGTACATATAAAAGGAAACAATATTTTGTAACCAGGCCTTTAAAAAGTGGATTAGTGCGAAGCCGGGACGAGTCGGTAGTTATTATTATAAGAGGCACAGGACTTTGATAGATAGATAGATAGAATATGCTTTATTTGCACAATAAGAGTACAGAGATTACAACTAACTAACTTTGCCTGACTCCTCAATATTTACTGAAATATGACCGATCAATAACAGAAACAACAATAAGCTAGTCGAATAAATTTTAAAATGAGATTATTTTCTATTAGTTTGCAGATGTGAAGTCAATTTTTTTTGTAGTTTCTCAAGGGAAACTAAAATACTCATGTCATTTCAGTCGCAAGTGAAAGCCAGTACAAAAATATAGCGCGTAAAACTGTTTTTTTAATATCCCTCGATTTGTGAGCCCGAAATAGACTATTAGGAACGTAGCTTGGCCGTAACTCGATTATTGCCGACCCTGCCTAACGTAGTTAGAGACCGTGTCGTTTTGTGCCTTATAAACGAGTGATAGGAAATTTTGGCGATGTTTGGCCACTTATTTCAGGCTATTTGCGTTTCAGGGTCATTTACCTAATGGTGGTACCTACAACACAGAACAATTTATTATTCTTCTTCTTCTTCTTCAGCCATTGAAAGTCCACTGCTGGACATAGGCCTCCCCTCTAGATCTCCAATAAGACCGGTTGGAAGCGGCTTGCATCCAGCGCGAGCCTACGGTCTTAATGAGTTACTATGTACATCCAGCGCGATCCTACGGTCTTAATGAGTTACTATGTACAATTTATTAGTTACTATGTAAATAGTAGAAAAAACTTTATTATGGTTCCTGATACTGAACTTGAATTTTCTTGTTGAGATTTTCAGTACCGACAGTCGAACAGATTTAAAAGTAGGTAAAAATTTTAAGTAGGTAAACATCACACCAAATAAAATAAAAAATCAAATATCCTCATTTGCTTTGGCCTTTGCGGGACCTATTTTTTTCAAATAATGAATTGAAAAAAATAGGTCACATAGGATTTTATGATATTTCCGAAGCATATATTTGTGACTTTATTTAAGACTTCTTTCCAAGAAATCTTAAATATCTCGGTAGGATCAAGTGGCGGTTCAAGAGGTGGGTCCAGGGACGGTCGAGTTGCACGGAGTTGGCAGCTAGAGGACGCTGTAGGGTGCTTCAAGCGAGTCGCTCACTTCGCTACGTGTCCTTATGCCCAGTCCACATGATTAAAGTAGAATTTTTGAGACAAAGAAAAGCATTTTGTTTATGAGTGCCTTTTATAGGATTAAATGGCAGATTGAATTACGTCTGTAATCAACATTTTTTTTGTTCTTCTTTTCATAGTAATGGTTAAATGTGGCTTAAAACTAGAGTATTTTATCCATATTAATCGAGGAAGGAGTTGCTGTGTTAGCAGCGGGACTGGATATTTTATGTGGCGAGCGTTTATATGCCTATGGCAAATGCTTCATATCATGCGAGACTTATGCTTGTTCACCACCCGACGCGGCATAAAAAATACAGTCAATTCATAACATTTAATTGTATTGATTTTTTTTTCTTGACTCGCTATTTGCATAAAAAATTAAGATTGTGTGCAGTAAACTTTAAATAACTAATTAATAATATCTAATGAGTTCACTTAGTTCCTTCTGATTTGTTTAATATTTGATATCTCAACAATACCGAATATATATAAAACTTACGAATATAAATATAAACATAATTATTCGTATATGTAAAACTTTATATTATTATTTGTTACTTATGATATATTATAGCCCTATTACAGAATTTACTCTGAAATAAAGTATTACTATTATTAGTATACGAGTACTAGCAGTCGCCCGCGACTTCGTACGCATGGAGTTATTTATTTGCACATAATTTTTGATTATATTCGAAAAAGCTAAATACCTAATGAAAGGAAAAAATAAAAGAAAGATAAAAACAATCTAGACTAATTTTTAGAAACAATGAAGTCGACTTTGTTCAACTGTATACAAAACCTCTCTGTAAAACCTAAAATACTTTTTATTGTTATAATAAAATATCTCTCCTTATATAGTAGGGATATAGTAGGGATGTCTCAATCGCACTTACAAGTATTGTCCTTCATTACTTGATAAGTTTATGTGCTTAGTAGTGTATATTTATTACATTGATTATTTAATTTTATTAAACTGATTTATTATTTTACTAAAGGAAAATATGGATTGGATAGGCTTGCGAAAAATATAGAACCAACATGTAAAGATACTACGGATCTATCTATGTATCAACCGACATTTAAAGATTTGGCGGCGGCGGTGACGGCAAAACGACGCTGAGGGATGATCGAGCACAGCTTTACGGCTACAGAATTTGTAAACAATATCAGATTAGATTTGTATAAGTAAAATCAGAAAAGCATTGACTTCTATTTCACCAAGAGACAAATTTGAGAGGCACGGTAAGAGTTGAATTGTATGGAGTTGGCAGCCGGAGGACGGTCGAGGGTGCTCCAAGCGGCGCAGCGCTCACTTCGCTGCGTGCACTCACCGCAATTCCACAGTATGACTCGTTTCCCGGACTATACAAGTACCTATATAATTCTTTTGGCATAATGTACATAATTATTTTGGCGTAAAGGTTTTGGAAATACTCAGGGAAAATGAAATGTCTTGCGAACACTTTATTCTAACAGCCAGGAGAAACTTAGTAATTGTTTTATTTTTTGACATAATAACGTCTTATATCAATTGATGAACGCCGGCTGCACGCACGAAAAAGCATGACTCATTGTCACGTTCCGCTTGACCCGAGCGTGCAAGCAAGAGCGCGGAACAAGCGATAGAGAGGCACGATAGGCCTAAGCGTTCGGCTTGAGACGCATCTATCTCTCTTCCACTCCATCGGCTGATGTTTTCTTATGACGTTATCACATAAAATTATCGTCCGTAAACCAACTTTACAGACAACCATTTTATTTTTTACAACGTCGGGTGGCAGGCAAGCATACGATCCGTCTGATATGAAGCAGTTACAGTAACCATATTAACGCTTGCAAGATGAAATGTTCGCGCGCCACTTCCCCGCTGCCAACATGCAACGTTGGCAGCGGGGAAGGTGGCGCCCAAGGAGATCAGCAACATCAAGGGGTCGCCAATCCGTTGCCAGCCTATACTCCTTCCTTTGGTGACCTCACAATCCCAGGAATACAAAAACCCTCAAAGGAATTGTTATTTGGCTGCGGTATTCTGTGAGATGGAGGTACTTCCCAAGTTGGGCAGCTTACAACGCTGTACCTACCCTACCTCTCTTAAGACTTGTCTTACGTAATTATTTTACATACATAATTATTATTTAAAAATTGATTTTTACGAGCCAAAGTCGACTTCATATGGAGTACCCTGCCTTCTGGCGTATGCAGCTCTGGTCCAGTCCAGTTGGGTAAGTACCTCCACCTTACAGAAGACTGCGGCTAAATAACAATACCCTTAAAGATTGTTTCTGCAAGTGAGTGAGGTTACGGAGATGCTATGGTAGCAGCGGAGATGCTAGCGCGTGAGCAATACTCCCTGTATTCCAAGCATCTATCTATAGATCGACGGTCCCTACGTATAAAGCGACATGTCATTTCAGACATGTCTGTTTATACTACGATATAGTAATTAAAAAATATTATTATTGGACAAAATTAAATGAGTTTATTTCTTACTTTTTAATTATATACAATCAATAAAATAAATTAAAGAAAAAAAAACCTTTTTAAAAACAAGCTTTTATTATTTGTTTATAAAATGAACTAAAAAGTTAAAAATAAATTAACTCTAAAAATAAATATAACACTTTGTAACTTGATTGTAACCTTTAACGACAAATAAGCGTCTTCGTCTAGGACAAAATAATTCCATATTGTACAAATTTATTTAATTTTAACACTAAAACTTTTCACCATACATAATTATTCAATCTCGTCCCCCCTCTTTATCATAGTCCCCATTTATAAATGAAAGCGTGTTACATTGTGATAGCTTGAGGAAAATGTTGTGTTGTATTAAATGTAACACGCTTTCATTTATAAATGGGGACTATGATAAAGAGGGGGGACGAGATTGAATAATTATGTATGGTGAAAAGTTTTAGTGTTAAAATTAAATAAATTTGTACAATATGGAATTATTTTGTCCTAGACGAAGACGCTTATTTGTCGTTAAAGGTTACAATCAAGTTACAAAGTGTTATATTTCTTTTTAGAGTTAATTTATTTTTAACTTTTTAGTTCATTTTATAAACAAATAATAAAAGCTTGTTTTTAAAAAGGTTTTTTTTTCTTTAATTTTATTTTTAACTTTTTAGTACCTCTATTTTTAATTCGAGATTTACTACGACGTAGTTCGCAGCGCGTAGCAGCGTTATTCCGTTATGAAGTCCGTAGTTCGTTCACATGATATGTAATATGTACTGATTTAAATATCAATAATGTTGAAATTATGTAATCACTTGTTAGTTATTTGTAACGTTTCTCATTCTATCCATTTCTTTCAATGCATCAACATTACAAGGTTTCTTCGACGTCAACTTGGAGCAGTCAAGTTCTTCGATTTGAAGACCTGCTAAAGACCTAACTCGGCTTAAAGCTACATAAGCTTGACCAGCAGCGAACAATTTGGAGCCTAGATAAATAACAGCATGATCTACAGTAGTTCCCTTTAATTACGGAGTTCCTATGGCCACCTTCCGGCTCCAACATCAGACCCTGGTTACCATATAGTATCAAAGTACTCGTCAAGACTAATCCAATGAGCCCAAACTCGATGGGGTTGCGTCGTTTAATTACGGAGTTCCTATGGCCACCTTCCAACTCCAACATCAGACCCTGGTTACCATATAGTATCAAAGTACTCGTCAAGACTAATCCAATGAGCCCAAACTCGATGGGGTTGCGTCGTTTAATTACGGAGTTCCTATGGCCACCTTCCAACTCCAACATCAGACCCTGGTTACCATATAGTATCAAAGTACTCGTCAAGACTAATCCAATGAGCTCAAACTCGATAGGGTGGCATCGTTTAATTACGGAGTTCCTATGGCCACCTTCCGGCTCCAACATCAGACCCTGGTTACCATATAGTATCAAAGTACTCGTCAAGACTAATCCAATGAGCCCAAACTCGATGGGGTTGCGTCGTTTAATTACGGAGTTCCTATGGCCACCTTCCAACTCCAACATCAGACCCTGGTTACCATATAGTATCAAAGTACTCGTCAAGACTAATCCAATGAGCCCAAACTCGATGGGGTTGCGTCGTTTAATTACGGAGTTCCTATGGCCACCTTCCAACTCCAACATCAGACCCTGGTTACCATATAGTATCAAAGTACTCGTCAAGACTAATCCAATGAGCTCAAACTCGATAGGGTGGCATCGTTTAATTACGGAGTTCCTATGGCCACCTTCCGGCTCCATCATCAGACCCTGGTTACCATATAGTATCAAAGTACTCGTCAAGACTAATCCAATGAGCTCAAACTCGATAGGGTTGCATCGTTTAGTTACGGAGTTCCTATGGCCACCTTCCGGCTCCATCATCAGACCCTGGTTACCATATAGTATCAAAGTACTCGTCAAGACTAATCCAATGAGCTCAAACTCGATAGGGTTGCATCGTTTAATTACGGAGTTCCTATGGCCACCTTCCGGCTCCATCATCAGACCCTGGTTACCATATAGTATCAAAGTACTTGTCAAGACGAATCTAATGAGCTCAAACTCGATAGGGTTGCATCATTTAATTACGGAGTTCCTATGGCCACCTTCCAGCTCCATCATCAGATCAGCTCTATGTCACAATAACATTGCATTGTCATCCGATTTATACATGCATTCTAAATTTCAGCTCAATCGGAAACCGGGAAGTGGATCAAATTTAAGTTGCAAGATTTGATTACAGACAACGGGACAGGTGAAAGTAAATAAAAGCTTGTAATAATAAAAAAGAAAATGTTTTTTACGGGCAATCTATAGTAATTTATGCAATAAAAAAAATTGCCATTTTTGACATGTCGCTTTATACGTAGGGACCGTCGAGATATATGGCTACGGTAGCTGCTTATTTGGCTACTGGCGATATGTAAAGAAAGAAAGCGTTATGAAAGAAAGGAGGAGAAGGTAACGGATCGGCGACCCCTCGGACTTGCTGATCTCCATGGAGATTGCTTTCCATCAAGTAACCCACATGCTCGTTTGCCCCCCCCCCCCCCCCTCTCATAAAAAAAAATGTGAAAAAAGCAATTTAGAAAAGATATTCACCAGTTTTCTACTTCTTCATTTATGTATATTGATAAACTCGGTGCGAAGTTACCGAGAATTGGCCCGAACGACGAGCGCCCTAATTCAGTTAAAACCTAATGGCTTTGTTCCTCGGCCTGTGTACCAACAGATTGGCTTTCATGGTTTCTATACACCTAGCTGTACCCGCGACTTCGCTCGCAATCTTTGATGCAATATGAACGCCAGTTTTTTAACTAGCGACTTGCCCCGGCTTTGCACAGTGGAATAAAATATATCCTATGTTACTTGCAAATCGTGTAGTTTTCTATTGTCGAAAGAATTTTAAAATTTGGTTCAATAGTTTTTGAGTTTATTTATCCAAAATGAGTGTAGGTGAAACGAAAAGAAAGATAAGAAACAAAAAAACCAGCCAAGTGCGAGTCGGATTCGCGCACGAAGGATTCGGTACCATTATCTATAAAAACTGCTGTTTTTTCAGGTACTAAAAACTATGAGCCTAATAAACAATTGTGTAACACAGTTCTTTAATTCGTTGCGTGTTTAGCGAATTATATTTTTACTGGACTGAGTATTGCAGCATTTTTTTTATATGAGAGGGGGGCAAACGAGCATGTGGGTCACCTGATGGAAAGCAATCACCACCGCCCATGGAGATCAGCAACACAAAGGGGGCGCCGATCCTTTGCCAGCCCATACTCCTTCCTTTCTTTCTTTCTGGTGACCTCAGTCACTCGCAGGAACACCGTAAAGCGAATTGTTATTTGGTTGCGGTATTCTGTGAGGTGGTGGTGGTTCGCTATGCTCCACCTCTCTTTTTGCCAGAGCCTCATTTGTCAGTCACAGGGTGCACCAGGTGAGATTGCCTTTGGTTCAAAGATGTTGATGAACTACTTAAACCCCAAAAGCTTTACGAGAACCTACTAAAAATGAGCTCCAAGAAAAAGGAATTATTATTTTAATTAAAGTTACACTGAAAAAAAATTGGTTGCCTGTAAAGTCGGTATATGGGCGAAAGTTTTACGTGACAACGACTTTGAGTGGTAAAATGTTTTCGAGTGGAAGGGACGCATGCCTTTCACTTTTTATGTCTGTCTCTCTCGCTCTTAGGCGGGCTAACCATGCCCGAGTGGAAGGGACGCGTGCCTCTCACTCGCTCTCATTGTGAGCGCATAACGTGAGCGCGTTTCTTGAAGTGTCACCCGGCTAACCAATTTATAAGACGTTGTCACGTCAAAAAAATGTTTGTATATATATTTTTTTTTTTTTTGCTTGTTCGCCTATCGTTGTTATAAAAATATTAGTTACATAGTTTAAATTTGGTTTTATAAAGATACCCAGACTAGTATGGAGTATAAGACAAGTTTGGGATTTGGCAGAACGCAACAAAGAAAAAAAATATTTAGTACGGTTTCCCAACTACCTATATTGTAAAAGCTCCTATACTACTTTATACAGGGCACCAAACTCTGCGCTCTCTCTGAAATTGGCCCAGATGACGCGCCGCAGCCCTCGATAACTCAGTTAGCAGCTAATGGCTTTGTCCGTCGGTTTGTGTACCAACAAACGTATGACGTTCACGGAACTCTATGATATTGTAAAAATCCATTACGTAAATGGATTTTTACATCTGAAAAAACTGCATTGCGTATTTTTCTAGTTCATAATCAATTAATTTGCGTGCTCCCGCCGCCAGTTGTAGTGAAAATATTTATTATTGAAAAAAATATATCATAAAGGGAATTATTATAATAAATGGTTTTTGCGTCAATAATATAATTATTAATATAATAAAATGTTATCGTTTATTATTTAAATTAAATTTGAAACTATAAAAATCTAAATATATAAAAGGAGAAACTGACTGACTGACATATCAACGCACAGCCTAAACGGCTAAACGTAGGCACTTGAAATTTGGAAGGGACGTAGCTTAGGTACCGTAGAGGTGCACTAAGAAAGGAATTCCCGAAATTCCCACGGGAACGGGAATTAGCGGGAAAATCCTTTTGTATGAAAAATCTCAACCGCTTAAGTTAGACGCTTGAAATTTGGCATGCAGGTACCTTAGTAAACTTAAAGCTTAGTTGCAACAGGATATTGCAAAATTCCCACGGCAACGGGAGTTAGCGGGAAAAAACTTTTGTATGTAAAAATCTAAATCACGTAAGATAGATGTTTTCAATCTAGCATGCATGCATACCTTAGTAAATATAAATTTTAGTTATGGCTGTATTTTGAAAAATTCCCATGGGAACGACAGTTAGCGGGAAAATAATGTTGTATGAAAAAATCTAAACTGCATAATTGTATATATAGTACAATTAAAGGTGCTACATCGAGGGTGTTGCGCTGCGTGTTAGACTTGGCTTGAATAATAAAATGATCGAATTTCACGCGAGCGAAGCCGCGGGCGAAAGCTAGTCTAATATCTAATTAAGTAAAATTACGTTTAGTAATTACTAAACGTCGTTTTGTTTTATGTCTACAACCCTTGTTCATCCTACTGCTGGGATCCGGGTCTGCCCTAAATCGAAGGGATTTAGGGAGCATACTCCACCACGTTGCTCAAGTGCGGGTTGGCTGAGGCCAGTGTTTCAAGCCATCTAAAGTCCACTGACATCGACATAGCCCAGCGGATTAGCAAGTTGAAGTGGCAGTGGGCAGGGCACATAGCACGGAGGACGGATGACCGATGGGGTCGAAAGGTTCTCGAGTGGAAACCACGTACCGGCAAGCGCAGCATAGGACGTCCACCCACAAGGTGGACAGACGACCTCATTAAGACCGTAGGATCGCGCTGGATGCAAGCCGCTTCCAACAGGTCTTATTGGAGATCTAGAGGGGAGGCCTATGTCCAGCAGTGGACTTTCAATGGCTCAGATGATGATGATGATGATGACGAAAGTCCACTGACTTTGTTTAACAATTGTCATCTAATGACAACACCCGGGACAGCCGGTTTTACGTACCCTCCGAATCACGGAGGAGCTCGTCACAAATAAACCCATCCATGGACAGGCTACGGCCGACATTCTTAACTTGCGTGTTCAATTAGACTGACAGGCGCAACGACGCCATCGAGCTCCTATTATTATTATATTCAATTATTATTAATTAGTGTTTTCTATGTATTATAAGTATATATTTACAGAAAAAAATGTATTTATGTACATTTATCAGTTGTCTAGTACCCATAACACAAGCTTTGCGCTTAATTTGGGACTAAATGGCGCTGTGTAAATTGTCCAGAAATATTTATTTATTCATTTAATTATAAGTATATTCTTATTTTATTATTTAATTTAATCTTTATGTTTATTGAAATTAACCGTTATAGAGTTGTAGTGTATGTGCCAGCAATTGTCGGCATCATAAATTTGTTCAAAATCACATATTCAAATCATAATATGTTTTGAAATCGTGATTTTCTTAGAATGACACTGCATAATGAAACAAAGACTTGTGGAAATCGATGAGAGTCGATGTAATGAAAATTGAACTTCAGTCATTTATGAAATAAAACGATTAAACGATATCCATCAGCAAATGAATTAATTTTGTAGATAGCTTGTGAAATTAGAACACGTTTTCTAATGAATTTGTAAAGCATTCAGTACAGATAGAAGTACATAGTGCAGAGCAATAAGTAAATATTTGTTTTTTACATTGTACGAAAGCAAACGAGGACATTGTATGAAAAGCTCGATGGCCTCGTTGCGCGTGGTACTCTAATCGATCACGCAAGTCAAGTAACGTCGTCCGCAACCTGTCAATGGATGGGTTTATTTATCTGTAGCTCCTCCGTGCTTTGGAGAGGACCTAAAGCCGTCGGTTTGGCTGTTGTCGTTAGATGACAGTCGTTAAGCCGTGTCAGTGGCTTTTAGCCGATTTTAAAACACTGAACTCAACCAACTAGTATGCTTTAAACCCCTTTGAATGAGGGGAGACCCGTATCCTAGCATCCCAGCAGTATCCCAGCATGAATATGGGTTGACGACGAAACATACTTATAACGTGTGACAACCCTGTTCATCTTTCATACAATTATAATGAAAACAATGTATAGGTATATAGATTTAATAAAAAAAATTATACATATATACAAATGATGGGATGAATGTCGCTCATCACTACATTTGAGCAAAATCTAACTTCACTTGCACGTGGTCGACCCTGCTGACTGACAAACGAGGCTCTGGAGAAAAAAACTTTATATTTATAAGAAACTTTGTTTGTTTGTATTATCTTTATTGTACATAATGAGCATAAATATAAATACATAAAAATAAAAATAAACTTTATTATTTATATAGCTTAACTACTTATGTAAGGGTAATTTTTCTTCATCGCCATTTCACGTATTATTTTCAGCGACTGACAGTAAAAGCTGATGGAATAAAGTTCCTACAAATAATAAAACTTCAAAATTCCTATGTACCGCAGTATTATTTATACCACAGAACTTTAACTTGTTTTCTATTTTTGATAGGGTTAGATGGTGAGCTTGGTTCCCAATTGCTATTTTGCAAGTTCGTTACCGTCAAAGCATTGATTGTTAATTGATGAGAAAACTCAAGAACCGTGGTAATTGGATTTGCTCTTAATGAGCCGTGCCGCCGCGGCTTGCACCCCACGTTTCCCCTCTCATCGAAAAATTCTGATACTTTTGGTCCATAATTTTACAATTACGTTGGCGAATATAAATTATTTTCCTGGAATTATGATAAACGTACATTATATTTTTAAAATAGGTATTTAAAGTATGTGTGCAAATAGACGACTTGATGATTGTAGACATTTTTATACTACGTCAGGTGGTAAACAGGTACATGGACCACCTGATGTAATGCGATTACTGTACACGTAGCGTTTACGCATGTAATATGTAATATCGGTCGCGCGCCGCCGCCCCCGATGCCAACGCAGCAACTCCTTTCTTTCTATAAAAAAGAAAGGGGAAAAGATTCCTCCTCTCCCTAAGATCATGAAAAGCTTTTTAAAACATAGATAATTTTCAAATTCAATAATGTATACTTTAATCTCGGGATTCCCGCAATGTCCATATCGCGAGTACCAAAAATAGCTCTACCTATTCCGGTCACTGACTTTGCCTATAAGGAAACCTTATTTTGCGTCCCTTGTTTTGAAACGCACTCAAGATGGACATGATCCTGCAGATGGACACGGGAGAGCAACGTTCATTACAGTTACTCGTACTCTATAAATTTTGACATTTTTTAATTTTTTTAATTTGTCGTATAAATTACATTAGATTAATGAAAAAAAGTATAATAAGGCCCTGGTGGAAATGGTAAAATCATCGTAAATCCTGGGTTCTGAACCTTGAGGTAATTACTACAAAGGGGGTAAAGCTAGGGGTAATAAATACCTCCGGAGGTAAAGCTTACGTGGCGCACCCTGCGCGCTAGCGAAAAATTCTCTGGCGAAAGGATACGGCGTTTATGTAAGCTGCGCGACAAGGGAAGTAACTCGACATCACCGAATATCTAAATAACAATAGTTATCAATAATAGCCAAAAAACAATTCTCTTGAGGGTTGTTTTGTTCCTGCTAGTGAGCAAAGTCACAGACAAAGGAAAGAAAGGAGTTGTTGCTTCGACAGCGGGGATGGCGGCGCGCGAGCGTTATTTCATGTTGCGAGTGTTAATATGGCTACGGACACCGCTTCGCATAAGGCGGGCCGTATGCTTGTCTGCCACTTGACGTGGTATAAAAAAAAGGACACTAGCATTTTTTTCCGTGATCCCTCACTCATCCCATAGCTGTATCCCAGTGATGAGTAAGGGATCACACATAAAAAATCCTACTAGTTTTCCCTTAAATCGAGTTTAGAGCATAATCCATCACGCTGCTGCTCAGCTGTGGATTGGCAAAGGTTTTTTCAAGCCGCCTCAAGGTTAATGACTATCATCTAACGACGACAACCGCGACCGACGGTTTAACGTGCCCTCCTAAGGACGGAGCAGCACGAGATAAATAATCCCATCCATGGCAAGCTACGGTCGACGTTGCTTAACTTGCGTGTTCTATTAGACTGACACGCGCAACGCGCCATCGATCTCCTCTAGTTATCTATTTTTATATATACCTATTATATATTTTTATTTTATATTGCAATTAATTTTTTGGGGTGTAAGTGCCTCATCACAATCTTTAAAGCCAAAGCCAATATCGCCTGCACGTTTTGCACCCTGCCGTCTATCGAAAGAGGCTTTGTTAAAAAAGAGGGTAGGTATTTGTAGGCTGCCCGACTGGGGAAGTACCTCCACCTCACAGAATACCGCAGCCAAATAAAAATTCCTATGAAGGTTGTTGTGTTCCTGCGAGTGAGTGAGGTCACCAGAAAGGGAGAAAGGAAGGAGTTGCTGCGTTGGCAGAGGAGATGGCGGCACGTGAATGTTAATTTTACAGCAATTCATTCCTTTCTAGACAATACTGTTAAATGTTATTTACGTTTCTTGATTGGTTTGTTTAAATTATACACAATAGCACACCCCCGCCACTCCATATAAATATAACGTCGGTTACTACTACATCAACAATGGCGTTAATGAGCGTGTGTACATGTGGCGCCATACAGTCTGTTCCAGATTCATCTCAGAAGGGATGAGGTCGATACGACAGAGCGTCAGCGGGCGGCCACACTGTACGTAGTAATATTGCTACTACTTTTACTATGACAATATTGTATTTTTTAATTATAAAATTAAAAATCATCATCATCAAGTTATCTCTTGTCCGTCCCAGACGGAAGGAGGATTTAGCCTACTCTCCCCACGCTGGCCAGACGGGTTGGGGACACCTGATCGATGTTTTATAATGTATTTCCCTTAGTCACGTTAAGAAAGAAAGAAAGGAAAGGAGTAAGGCCCGGCAACCGATCGGCGAACTCTTGTTATTGCTGCCCCCTTACCACCAACTCTTATTGCGATTCAATAACTGAATAAAATGCTTATTTATATCAATGAATAAGCGTCTCTATTTCAAATTGAATAGAGTCGCTTATTCATTGGTATGAATAAGCATTCAACTAATTGAATCTCAATCAAATCTCTCAACTCAAGTGGCTTCCTATTCGACTTCGCCGTAATCAACATATCCTATCTCTTCTATATTCTACTCTTTTCAATCCCGCTACTCCTGGTTATTTAAATGAGCGATTCTTGTTTCACAGCGATGTCCAGGATCGTGCTATGCGCACGATCTTTTTCACGATCTTTCCACCCTTTCCCTTCGTCTTGTAACACCATCTCACTCTTCTCAATATTATTCAAAATCGTTCACTGTCCAATCTATAAGGCTTTGGAATGCTCTGCCTCTAACTATCCGTAACGCGCAAACTATTTCAAATTTTAAAAATCTAGTTAAAGAGCACTATATGTCACGTACCTCTCTTTAACTTCTTCATTTTTCCTTTATCTGTCACTGACTATTTTTCCGTTATAAGAACATTTATGTAGTTTATGTATGTATATTTATTCAGGCATATATGTATGTTTAAGTATATTTATATAGTTGAGTATATACCTATATATGTAGTATATGCTGCGCCATCTACCTATATTTCAGGTCTCCTCTACCCAAAGGTTGCCTGGAAGAGATTGCTAAGCGATAAGGCCGCCTTTTGTACTTATTATTTTAAGTGATTACTGTCATATATTTTTTTACTGTTTATGGTGCAATAAAGAGTATTGTATTGTATTGTATTGAATCGCAATAAGAGTTGGTGGTAAGGGGGCTGATCTCCATGGGCGTGGGTGATTGCTTTCCATCACGTGACTCACATGCACGTTTACCCCGCTCGCTATATTTAGCTTCACTTGTAACTAACTATGTAAGAAAATCTTGTGACTTAATTTGGGCTCATATGATTTGTCTTGACGAGTACTTTCGGTACTTTTTGGGGTGTAAGTGGTTCATCAACATCTTTGAACCAAAGCCAACTTCACCTGCACGCGGTGCACCCTGCTGACTGACAAACGAAGCTCTGGCGAAAAGAGAGGTAGGGAGCGTAATTGTAAGCTACCCGACTGGGGAATGTACCTCCACCTCACAGAATACCGCAGCCAAATAACGGTTCCCTTGAGGGCTGTTGTGTTCCTGCGAGTGAGTGAGGTCACCAGAAAGGAAGGAGATGCTGCGATGGCAGCGGGGGTGGCGGCGCGCGAGCGATATTTTATGTTGCGAGCGTTAATATGGCTACGGTAACCGCTTCACATCAGGCGGGCCGTATGCTTGTCTGCCACCCAACGTAGTATAAAAAAAAAAAAAAAAAAAACTTAATTTTATTACTTACTTAATTTTATTACAATGATCTATTGGAGGAGAAGATTACAACATAACATACAATATTATGTACAAATAGTGATGGGCAAAATACCGGGTTATTTCCAATAAGTACATATTATACATTCCCTATTTATGCCAAATAACTAGGCATATGTTGGGGATTTATAGTAAATGCCCAGCATTTTGCTCTTCTCCTTTATTGTTTATTACATATAATGACGAACTCGGTGGCGTAGCGGTCAATGACGCGGCTTCGACACCAACGCTTGTGGGTTCGATTGCCACACAGGAGAAACATTTGTGTGCATGAACATTTCTTGGTCTGGGTGTTTTCTATCTATTATAAGTATGTATTTACAAAAAAAAAAGTATTTACGTATGTTTATCAGTTGTCTAGTACCCATAGCACAAGCTTCGCTTACTTTGGGGCTAGATGGCGCTGTGTAATTTGTCTGAGAATATTAATATAAATTATACAGTACATATAATATATACATAATATTGTTATGCAAAAGCGAACTTATCTCTTCAAGAGATCTCTACCAGCTAACCCGTCTTTTTATGTACCAAAAATTTTCAGAATTTGACATTTAGATAAATTTTATCGACTCTTCGTCTTTTACCGATGAGAGTCTACAGAAATAAATTGTAATTTAATCGGAAATATATATGGTTTAAGTTGAGGACCTCGATGGCGACATTGCGCGTGTCAGTCTAATCGATCACGCAAGTTAAGCAACGTGAACCGTAGCCTGTCCACAGATGGGTTTATTTATCTCGAGCTCTTCCGTGCTTCGGAGGGTACATTAAGCGTCGATCCCGGTTGTTGTTATTTGATGGCAGTTGTCAAGCCAAATAAGTGACCTTAGTGGAGTACGTTCTAAATCTAAACCCTTTCAAATCCCTTTCAATTGAGGGGAGGCCCCCATCCCAACAGTGGAATGATTATGGGTTGAATGCCGATTGATATACGGTTTACAAATCGAATTTCGCCGTATTCAAGACCTATATTACGCGTAGATATAATTATCAATCAATAATTACTATAATAATATATAAATATAAACTTATAAAATAGTATGGCGGTGAGTATCTATTAGGTATTTAGGAAAGATGTCCGGAAAGTTATTAAAACACAAACACATTAGAAATAAATAATGTAACAATAGATATTGTTAACTCTACAGAGCCCTTATATAAAACCAAAAATTATATAAACATTCAGCTATCCTGCAAAGATAAAACGTGACAATTTGTAAATCGCCCGGCTTCATTGCCTTTTAAAACGGAAAACATTTAGAAAATTACACAACCAACCGACAAAGCAACAACCGCCCTTATTTCTATGTAAATTAAAAACAAAATTTATCTTACCTTTGATTTATTTCGCTCTGCAAAACCCCTAACCTAATCCTTTCCACATTCCTGCAGCAACAAGAATTTAATATATGCGCTAACACAAATTACAATTTTGTAGAAAATTATAAATTGATTTTTCTTACTATGAGAATAGTCTATAGACTAAAAATAGATTGGAAGGTAATAAAAACAGTAGAGACGGTGGTGGATGTAGTAGTAGAGTACGTACAAACGCAAGCGAGCGCGATCGCGGAGCGCGGGGCACTGTTCAACGTTCGCCAGAGTTGGCTGCGCCGCGCCGCCCTTTGCAAAGAATATGCGAAACCTGAAGGAATGGACTTACTACAGATATTGAGTTAGGTAGAATATTCACAGTATTTTATTACGGATACTTAAAGATCTTATAATCATTTTTAACCAATATTATTAAGCATGGGTATTATAAAATTATATTACTTATTTAAATTAAATTAAAACTAATCTAAAAACCTAAAGAAAAAGTTACACGATTTATATTTTTATCCTAAACATTTTTTTTTTAATATCCACATATATGGAAAGTAAAGATTTTCCTGGGTTGTAAAATATTACCTACTTAATTTCAATGCCTTTATGATAGCAAATGAGATTCATAATATAGAGTTTTGTCGCGTTTTTTGTTCCACATTAATCGTCTTGTTTACTTTGTTATTAGGTATGCGTACATATAACACAGTTGATTCAATAAAATTTCGAATACTTAATGTTTCAACAATACCATTGCTATGTGAGACTTGGGGACATAAGTAACAGCGACCGCGGCTGGCTGATAACACGGCTGTTTGTTTTATTGCAATTTTTAGTGTGTGTTTTGAAAAATATGAGATTAGAGGCAACAGTGCCTGACTAGTTATGTGGAAAGTTACACATGCGTTGTTCAGCAAATACGTTAAGACCTAAATGCATAGTAATGTAAGAGTTAATTATGTACACAAATTGTTTAATATAGTGTTATCAAAATATAGATACACGTCCTGCACTTACTTTTTTATACTACGTTGGGTGTGTACACAAACATATGTATATGAACGCTCGTTACATAAAATACCGCTCGCGCACCGCCACCTCCATTGCTAGCGTCGGAGCTCCTTCCTTCTTGGTGAGCTCACTCACTCGCAGGAACAGAACAACCCTCAAAGGAATTGTTATTTGGATAGATACTAGCCATGCGGGTCAGCTTGTAAATACGCTGTACTGTACCCTACTTCTTTTTTGCCAGAGCTTCGTTTGTCATTCAGCGAAGTGCACAAGTGCAGGTGAGGCTTGTTCAAAGATGTTGATGAACCAATAATACTCCATTTCTTATATCATGTTATTCCACTGCTCCCGTGATATTAAACTTAGTTAATTATAATTGTTAATCCATTGTGGTCAACCAAAAGAACTAGCTCTTTGCGTTTTTAGATATAGCACTTTATTTATATTCGAAACGTTATACAGGTTAAAACTCTGTGTGGGTTTTGCAAATGACCGTATCATATACTCTTTATTAGCCTTTGTTCTCATTTGCTTCGTGTTAAATCGTGCCTCTCTGTATATACGTTATCTTTGTTCGTCGTCCGGTAGGATGGGCGGTATTCGATACGTGGCTCCCGGAAGTGCTCGCCCTTTTTGGACCTTTGTTTCAGGCTGTTTCAGGTACTAGGGTTGAACTCGCCTGCTCACTTGCTCGTTATTCGTGAAATATGACCTTTTTCAATTTTACCCATTAAAACCACGCGCATTGAGATCCTGTATTGGCAGAACTTCCAGATTAATGGATATTGAAAGCAGACATTTTGTTTTGTTTAATTTATGTTACAGGTTTATATGTATTAATTAAATATTGTGTATACATATTTCAAGCAATATGATAAATAAACTCGTCATATTTAAACAAGTCATTTATCACACATATCACATTTATAACTTTTTTATGGCTTTAGTTGTCTCGTTATCTCCTAAGATTTCTGGTACAAAATTGGAATTATGGACTAACTTTTTACAGAAAAGTTCGATTTTGATGATTATTTTGTTTAAGACAAATCTAAAAAGTCCCTGACAAATCTAATAAGGATCTGAATGTACGGATGAAATCTACAGATATTCGACTATAAATTAAAAATTATTAATTACAATACTTTGAATTAATAAATTTGATTTCGACTTCATTGAAGTCAGTTTTTATTATTTGGCGACTCTACATACGGTTCAACGTACAAACAATAGCCTATGATACGTAACTTCCAGTGTAAGATGGTCCTGCGTAGCCAAGAAATGTAGAGACATACGTAGCATTAGTAACGCTTCGTGAGACCTTCTTATTTTGGAACCACAGAAATGTAATAATAAAGCACTGTTACTTAGATTTCTGTAATTAGAGCTATTATGGTCTACTACAGCAATGATTTTCAAAGGGCCGCGACCCCCGTGGGGTCGCCAAGTTATATTCAGGGGGTCGCGGGGGAAAAAACGCAAATGTTTGTAGGTCATACGCTACAACGTGAACGCTACAATGAAAAAAACGTAAGTAGGTCTGATTATTGTTCAATAATTCATCAACTTAAATCTTTAAGCAAATCTTTTGCCAATGGAAGTTCAGTTCTCTTCTTAATTTTTATGTCAACAATCGAAAGCAAATGGCTCTAACAATTTTAAAGCTTTCAGAGACAGCTGAATTGTTAAAGTTTGGAAGAGGAGAACAACGAGAAACGGGGAGGGAGGAAGGGGCAGCCAGAAATTTTTAACTTGTAAAGTGGTTCCGTATTCAAAAAGATTGAAAAACACTGGTGAGTATTATAATTTTAGTGTAGGCTGGTATCGCGTAGACGTACGAGACAGATAAAGAAAAACATTTATTAGTTCATTACACAGCACAGTATGTATAAACAAGCCAACAAACACAGATAATATAACCTATCCTAATTTCATATTATTTGTCCTCTACCCTAAGGTTGTCTTGAAGAGATCGCTCGACGATAACACCGCCTTTGTACTAGTACTTAATGTTTTCACTGTATAAGTTTCTTTTATTTTGGTGCAATAAAGTATATTGTATTGTATTGTATAATAATATAAAAAAGATGAATATTAAAGTACTGTGCAATGTCGCAAAATGGTTCCAACTCAACATAAAGACCGATCTATAACAGACTCGGCACTGATGTAGCGAGATGCCTACTATCGGCCTTGGTTGACTGTTTTACGTTTTTCGTACGTCGCGCATTTGCGGTTCCACGCCTAAGCTGGAGATTCCCCTCAAGCGGTTCGTTCGTCGTCATCTTGTAATCGTGTTACTGAAGACCTGCGTTCGTTTCAGACTTCGTCACCTCTACGAAGGCTTTGGGAGTCCGTGAAGCCCCCAGCGCATGCGACTACGTGTTTGGAGGTTTTCTGAAGCAGTCGTTAAGCTACTAATTGTATGAAAACGTAAAACAGTCAACCAAGGCCGATAGTAGGCATCTCGCTACAAAATCATTTTCAGATAGCGCTACTTAACTAATCACTTTGTCATATTTCAGTATAGCAAAGTGGTGTAGCAAACTATAGCAACCACTAATGCCGTAATCTCAGGAAACCGCGCTACCACTAATGGCGTAGACGGTGAAAGTCCATTTGTAACTAGGTCGTATAAATAAATATTCCTGGACTGAGAAGCTAGGTGGCGTAGTTACGTGCGTCAGTCTAATCGAACAGCTAGTTAGACAACGTCGGCCGTAGCCTGTCTTATGTCATGGGTTTATTTATCTCGAGCTCCTCCGTGCTTCGGACAGCACGTTAAGCCGTCGGTGTCGGCTGTTGTCATTATAGATGGCTGTCATTAAGTCAGTGGCTTTTAGGTGGAATTGGCCTCTAGCAACCCGCAGTTGAGCAGCGTGGTGGAGTATGGGTATAAACCCCGTCAATTAAGGGGAGACCATATCCCAGCAGTGGGATGAATAAGGGTTGGCGACGATGACATACATTACAATACATAGAAAAAACCCAGGCCAAGACAAACAGACATGTTCATGCACACCAATATTAGTCTTGTGCGGGGTTCCTCAAAAATGTGGTCATTAAATAAATAAATATTCCTGAACGAATTATACACTGCTATCTAGTCCCAAGCTAAGCAATGCTTGTACTATGGGTACTAGATAACTGATATTATACTTAAATACACTTTTTTTTTTGTAAATACATAGAAAACACCCAGGCCAAGACAAACAGACATGTTCAAGCACACAAATATTTGTCTTATGCGGGGATCGAAGCCGCGACCTCGAAGTCAAAGTGGCCATTGCTATCCACCGGGCACGTCGTCATCGTATGTTTGCTAATTTGTTCGATTATTTCACTGAAAAATTATGAGTCACTTTCCACTGTATATACTGCTATGACTGTACCATTGGGGTGATTACTTATAATGAATTATGTATCAAGGTCGTTTCAGTGAGTTATGAATCAACTGGGGTATAGTCATGCCCATGGTTGTATAATTGTTTCTTTTTATCCATAATAGGGGTGAAATGTGGGTGGCACACTTGAAGGTCGGAAATCAGACTTTGCCTTGAACTTGTGACTCATCATTCGCCCTTCACTGATGTCCTAATAGCAAACCGTAAGTGGCCAATCACGATCTTTAGAGCTAAAGCCAAAGTCACATGCACGTGGTGCACCGTGCTGACTAGCGAAAGAGGCTCTAACAAACGAAAGGTATTCATAAACGGTACCGCATATTTGTAAGCTGTCCGACTGAGGAAGTACCTCCACGTTTCAGAAGACAGCAGCCAAGTAACAGTTCCCTTAAGGGTTGTTCTGTTCCTGCGAGTAGGTGAGGACAATAACGTAGGAGTGCTGCTTTGGCAGTAGAGGTGGCGGCTGTGGTAATCGCTCTATACATCCAGCAGTGGGTAGGTACAGGCTGATGATGATGAATCGCTTCACATCAGGCGGGCCTGTTTGTTTACCTTGATAATGTTTAATGTGTAATGGGCTGTAAATGACTCATAATCTTTAGAGCCAAAACCAACCTCATCGACATATGATGCATTCTGTCGAATACAAAATGCGGTTTTGCCGAAAGAAATGTAGGGCATATCGAGCCCGATTGAGAAAGTACACCTAGAAAGAACTCCACAGGCGAAATAAGCTTTGAGGCTTGTGCTGCTGTGAGCGAATGAAGTTAATTTCTTTATTTTTTTTATTAATAGGTTCACTATCATCTTTAAAAAGACTAGTCCAACCAAACAAGTCGCCTTAGTTAGTCTCATTTTACAAAGCCTCAGGTATTTCCAACCCATTATCGGGAGATAACAAGTATTTTCCATCAAGCCTTTTTATTATTGCCATAAAAAATACATAATCTCCAGATGTAGCGGGACCTCGGGCTTTTATTTTTAGAAAAATCATTTATCTTCGTTCATTCCGTGCTACTTAATTCATGAAGATGCATTGTTTAACAAAATTTTCGTCGGAAAATGCGTACTTAGTAGGAAACAACCTCCGTAAACTGATGTTAGACGTAATAAGATAATTCTATATGGGAAAGGCAAAATGGATAGATGAAGGATCAAATAATTTATTAGTAAGGACTATTGAACATCGCGTGCGATGGACAGGGAAGCGCTGCCATTTTGATATAATTTTAGTGCATTGTATTCACTTACAACACACGGCCGCGTCCATAACACAGCCACGCCCCATTTTTTTATTCCGGTACAGTGTTTATGACGGCCAAAGCCGCGGGCAGTAGTTAATATTATTTAGAAAAATACGTTTGTATCAATATTTTTTATTCCCACAAAGATTTGCGTCTTTTAATCAGATTATGTCTCTAATGTAGAAAGAGAGAGAGAGAGATAGGGAGAGATACCACAATGTAATCAGGTCGAACATGTAGATTAAATCGGGATAATGAAACGAGCTTTTTGGAGAAACCAAAGCTTCCGCTGAAAGTTTGCACAATAACTGTCGGGGCATAATACGCTGGGATTCGGGGAAGAAACTTTGACTACCCTAATGCATATAGTGATGGAAATTTATGGTCTGCCGGAAGTGCTTATGACAGTGAAATATTTTCAATATTCAGTAAAAAAAAAACAAATGGTAGGCTAGTATCTTTGTTGTGGTTATAATATATTATAACCACAACAAAGATACTAGTGTCTATAGGCTAAGATAACTGCTTATCATTAGGCAGGTCGTATGCTTATTTTCGACGTCAGTGGTATATAAAAAAAGGTTATTGTAAAAATGTGGTATACCTATAAAGAATACCACGAAATAGTGTACTACTTTGATAATTATTATTATTTAAATAGTTGTCTTGGCCAACTTGCCATATAAATATTTTTTGAAAAATGGAAAAATCTTAGATAATATTATGATAGTACTAATCATTAGTACTTTAACGTAGTAATTAGTACGTTAACGCGACAGCAGGAACCGTTTTCTGGCGAGATTTAGTATGGACATGCCATATCTATATTACTTTATCCATATTAATTAAGTATGGACATTACTATAGATATATATTACTATAGATATAGCTTATCCATACTAAATTGCGTCTAAAAACGGTTCCTGCTGTTGTATGGATAGCTATAACTAGTTACGTAGGTTGGGGGCATAAACTATCGCCAACCTTATCAAATCAGCGATTTAATATATTTGCTATCTCTTATCCTCACCAAGCGCAAAATGGCGCCAATTCTCGTAACAAATATATGAAATTAACTAAAGTACGTGTTAAAATTAATTGGACTTTAATTACTTTATCATCATAAATTAAGAATTTTCGAAATAGAGAAGACAGTATTTTTACCTTTTTTGCTGTCGAAGTAATTCTTTCACCTAGCTAAGTTACTGTGACGTTCTTAAATAACAAATCGAAACAAAAAAGTCAAGTAGATTTGATATGTAAGGCGATGCTGTACCTTTGCGGGTCTATATGATTACGGTGACCGCTTTTCATCAGGCGGGCCGTATGCAAAACGTAGAGACATAGGTGGAACGTTATTAAATCGAAGTATTGTGCATATTTCCATAGAAGACTTTTCATCCACCAAAGTTTCCATTTTATGTCGATTCATTCTTTTCATTACACCTACGTGTAAAATATAATTTAATTTATGATACAAAAATATCACGTATATGAATGAAAAATGAATGACTTATTATGACTGACTGGCGGATTCTCAGAGCTCTTCGTTTTTACTTGAATTCATCTTTATTTATGTTCTAAAATTTAAGTTGTCGTTAAATATTAACTTTGTATCAAAATTTAAATACTTAGTTTTGATACAAAGTAAATGAGAGTGAGAAATAGTTACTTCAACCTAAGCTACTAAAATCTAATAAATATTATTTGTACAATTTTACAGTAATTTGATTTATCCAAAAAAGAATAATATTGAATTAATAGAGTGTCATGCTGCTCTACGAAGTTCAGAGTTACGCTTCTAAGTTCCAGTCGAAAAACCAATTACGGAGAACGGAGTTTCAATGTTGTCCCTACTATCTGAATTGTAAATTTTGATATTATTACGTTATGCATAATCTTTAGATCACTTCGCTCCAACTAAGTTTATGAATTTTTATTTATATAACTAGTTATTTCAATCTAACTTACAAATCGTTAAAAAGATTTTTTTAAGTGCCAGCCCCCTTACCACAAACTCCTATTGCGATTCAATAACTGATTAGAATGCTTATTCATACCAATGAATAAGCGACTCTATGCAATTTGAAATAGAGTCGCTTATTCATTGGTATGAATAAGCATTCTATTCAGTTATTGAATCGCAATAAGAGTTGGTGGTAAGGGGGCTGAAAAAGTACTGAACCGAAGTATTTTTTAGATACTGAATGTAAAAAATAACCAAAAATTAAAAGGTTGGGAAGCTTTTCATTTTTTCAACTTGGCCACAGTATAAATAATAGTACTACGTACAGTATGGCCACTCATTGCCGCTCTCGCGTGTCAACCTCACCTCCACCATAGAGTGGCCGGGGTGTGACTTGGTGCTCAATGTTTTAATTTTTCCATTTTGTTGTCGGGTGACTTTTTTTTCATCAACAATATTAGCCTATAACCGCTCGATACACCATTGATACTATAGTATCCACTGCATTTCGACCGTCAGTACACTATGGATACTAAAGCGTCCAACAGTACAAGGCGACAAAAAAGATTCATCCTGCTCTTGCGTGTAAATTTAGGCATAAAACGTGTTTTCTGTCTCTTTCTGTATTCATTAACTGTGATTACTCACAGGCTGTTGAGTGAGTATCAAGCTGTTAGATATATATGCTAGGAGACATATTATTATTATTATTTTATTGAGCGGAGCGAGAGAGAAGAGAATGCTTATGTACGCCAAAAAGTCATTTTTGGAAATGATCCAAAAAAACTGAACCGATCTTGATGAAACTTGTCACAATTAAAAACCTCGACATGCTTGAGGTTTGTGTCGAAAAAAAATTGATCGATCATGTCCTTCAGGAATGATCACCAAATACATTTTTCATTGAAATCAATGGAAAACATACACTCAGCGAATCTACTCGCTCCGCTCAACCTCAATTTGGGGCCCGTGAATTAGAATCCGGCTGCAATATTTCAATTTTCTACATATTTCGAACTTCCCCCTGTGACAGTTAGATGGACAGACAGATAAAGAGACGACCGATGACTGAATTTACCCTTCGAAACACAGAACAGCCCCCCGACTAAGCTGAAGCCGATTGCCATCAGATTTTTTGATTGCAAAAATCAAACATCAACTTAAATAATAATAAATATTTTTGGACAATTTACACAGCGCCATCTAGTCCCAAATTAAGCGCAAAGCTTGTGTTATAGGTACTAGACAACCGATACATGTACTTACTAAAATACATTTTTTTTTTGTAAATACATACTTCTAATACATATAAAACACCCAGACCAAGACAAACAGACATGTTCATGCACACAAATGTTGGTCTTGTGCGGGTATCGAACCCGCGGAGTCAAAATTGGGGTGTAAGTGGTTCATCAACACATTTGAACCAAAGCCAACTTCACCTGCACGCGGTGCACCCTGCTGACTGACAAACGAAGCTCTGGCGAAACGAGAGGTAGGGAGCGTAATTGTAAGCTACCCGACTGGGGAATGTACCTCCACCTCACAGAATACCGCAGCCAAATAACAATTCCCTTGAGGGTTGTTGTGTTCCTGCGAGTGAGTGAGGTCACCAGAAAGGAAGGAGATGCTGCGTTGGCAGCGGGCGTGGAGGCGCGCGAGCGATATTTTGCTAGCGTTAATATGGCTACGGCAACCGCTTCACATCAGGCGGGCCGTATGCTTGTCTGCCACCCGAAGTAGTATAAAAAAAAAAAATGGCCAATGCTAACCATTCGACCACCGAGCTCGTCACCTTACTTAAACTTACATTTATGGTAATTGTATTTAGCTTAGCTAATAAATAGTACGTAGTACAATTAGGTATACTGTGCTAAAAGTAATCCTAGAGCTCTACCAACTAAGCTGAAGACGTTTCTCAATAACTTGAACGGAAGACCTTTTTCTCGAATCAAAATATTCGATTGTGATCGACTTCAGGCCCCAGAACTCGTATAGTTTGCAATCGACATTGCTTAACTCACGTGACCAATTAGATTGACACGCGTAACAACTTTATAGACCTACTCCTTCACACGAAATTGTATTTACTTGAAAATGTAAATGTTTCTAGGTACATTATAAGCAGAAAACTCACTTATCTCACAAAAGTACTCCCAGTAAGCCTTATGAATAAATATGAATACTTCTGTCTCGAAAAGGTTCTATCTGTTACTCACAACGACGGCAAAGGAAAAGTTTCTTATTCGGACCTTTCCGATTGTATCATCATGATATCGTCACATAAATACAATCTCAGAGTATACATAAGCAATCGAGTATAAACATAGGCACGGGTATGTATAATGCGATACGGTTTTATTAATATTCTTCTAAGTAACTATTATTTTCATAACACTAATGACAACTGTTATTGTCACTCAGTCATCTGTAATATAACAGGTATTGTAAAACTATTACCTGTTCTGTGTAGATATTAGAATCTGCATACCGAGACTTATTGTTTTCTTTTATATGTATAATAATAACGAAATCTTTTATTAATAATTAAAATGTAATTGTTGGACTCCTTTTTTAGATACTGTAGGAGACTGGTGCCTAAACTTAGCTGTAGGCCTGTATTTCAACATACACAATATCAATAGATAATATAAAGTAAATTAAAACGTATCAAGATTATTTATAAATAAATAAATAAATATTTCTGGACAATTTACACAGCGCCATCTAGTCCCAAATTAAGCGCACAGCTTGTGTTATGGGTACTAGACAACTGATAAATGTACTTAAATACATTTTTTTTTGTAAATACATACTTATAATACATAGAAAACACCCAGACCAAGACAAACAGACATGTTCATGCACACAAATGTTTGTCTTGTGCGGGAATCGAACCCAAGACCTCGGAGTCAAAGTGGCCATTGCTAACCATTCGACCACCGAGCTCAAGATTTAACTAACACATAATTATTTATTTTTTCGCCGCCAATTCACAGTTTCCTTTCATGGACTCAAAGGTTGACTGGAAGAGATCCTTAATATGGATAAGTCCGCCCTTGTACACTATGTCTTATCACTATAAACTGTGTTATGTAATATTTAACGATTTTCATCATCATCATCAGGTCTATTTTAGTCTCCACTACAGGAGCACGACCCTCTCTCGTCCGTCCTAGATGGAAGGAGGATTTGGCCTACACTCACCACGCTGGCCATACGTATTGGGGAGGCCTGATCGATATTTAATAATGTATTTCCCTTAGTCGCCTTGTACGACAGGAACGGGAAGAAACGGAGTGATTCTATTCTAGTTTGTCGGAAACCACACGGTCAAACGATTAACGATTTTACAAACAACAAAACAAAATAAGGGAGAACTGATAGTAGCGCTTCCAAGTTAAATTGGATGCATGGAGTCGACAGAAGTTGCGCGTATTGAGATGCACTCGAGCCGTCTCGCATACACATGCGGCTTTTTAAAGCCCCCGTACCTAGTTTCAAAGACCTCGAACTAGTTTTCCTGCTTTTGAGCTGTTTGATGTAAGTCTTCAGTCGGTTTATTTATATAAGTTGATCTGGCCATGGCTCCGTTCCCATGGAGAAAAGTCTCCCTTTCTTTTCGGCTTTTACACATAAAAGAAATAAAATAAACGCGATTCTTGTTAAGGATTAAAATGTGAGATATATTATACTCGTAGTAACTATGTGATAATTACTAAGTAAATAACTTTCATCATGAGCGGCCGCGGTGGACTAGCGTTAAGCTTGTGATATGAAAGAAATTGTTTTGTAGATAACAAAACAGCCCAAAATCAATGTACCACAAAATCAAGGAAGACTACAGTTCTCAATGTAGTCTTCCTTGATTTTGTGTTTTTTTTATACATGAGAGGGGGGCTAACGAACATGTGCATCACCTGACGGCAAGCAAACCACACCGCCCATGAAGGTCAGCAAACCAAGGGGGTCGCCGATTCGTTGCCAGCCCTTTAAGGGAAATAAAGACTCTGTTCTTGTAGGCTCCCGTCGTAATTGTTCGGTAATACCACACCCCGGACACTCCATACAAATGTCGCAACGTTTACTACTACATAAACAATAACGTTTATGCAGAGCGCGAATGAGCGTGCGTGTGTGCGGCATCATACAAACTGTTCTCAGAGGGGAGATGAGGTCGACACGAGAGAGCGGCAGGGAGTGGTCATACTGTACGTAGTACTATCACTTATACCGTGGTAATACGACATTTCATATTGCGAGCGTATATTGATGTGGCTACGATAACTGCTTCACATCACACGGGCCATGTGCTTGTTCACCACCTGATGTAGTATAAAAAAAGTACGAAAAATGTTTGCGCATCACAGGAGTGTGAGCCTGAGAATATTGCAGGTGTGAACTTAGGGCAATAAAACGTCTCGTTAAATATAGAGCTCACTTAACTAGCAACTTCTTTTTATATCTCAGTCAGTGGGATTATCAACTCTATAAACATCTGTCCGCACACTCAACCATAATATATTTCCGTTGTCAGAACACAATTCTCATTGTTCTCCTTGATAACCATTATAAACAATAATAGGTCTCGTCGATCACAAAAATGTCAATAGAATTATACTATATGTCAATAATTTTAAATTCAATATTTATTTAAAGACATCTCCACTCAGAGGGTTTGGTCGACTCTTCCCGCAACCAGAGCGCTGGGCTTTTTCTCGCTCAGCGAATTGCCATCCAGTGTGGCAATGCGGCTAGCCTTCTGGCCACTTTACCCTTTGACGGTGATGCGGTAGAAATTTTTGACGCTATTTAGATTATTACATTTTATTACTTTTAATTAGTTTTTGTTATTTCCGTTTTGTTTGTATATATAGTTAGCCAAATTTAGTATTTATTATAAGTATATATTTTAGGAGACTACAGTATGGGGTTCTTCAAAAAGGGCGTAAAGAGGTTTTTACAGGGTCGGCAACGCGCATGTGAAGCCTCTGGTGTTGCAGGCGTCCATAGGCTTTCCATCAGTCGGACCGTATGCTTGTTTGTCACCTTAGCAGTATAAAAAAAATTGTGAGAATATTGTAAGATAAAAATAGAACATTGTTAATAAAAGGTACGGACTCTTGGGTCAGTAGATTGTAATTATTATCATAATAAAAAAAAAATATTATTGTACACTAAATAAAATAATTTTAAAGAAAACGGCGATATTTTAGATTGCCACCCTTATTCAAGCAACTAAACGACATGTAGATGTGTGATGTTTTATGTCGATTTTCACCTCGTAATGCGAGTGTGAGGGCTACGAGCCCTCTACGACACTCGCTGTCAGTCGTTAACATCGAGCACTCTTCGCTACGGACTGGCTCCCGGCGACATTTTTTTTACATTGGAGATGCAGGTGAATCAACATTACGAAGTTTATATTGTAGAAATTTTAAGTTTCATTCGTTTAAACAACAGTACTTAAATTCCAAAAGCTTCTTTTACTACATAATTTTTTCTGATTAAATTTGTTGTTAGTTCCAAGGCAGCCGTAGTCTTACAGGGATTGCAATGGACTTCACTGTTCATCGCCTTTTTCGGCGGTCGCCGCTGTTAATCCTGGTTACACAGGAGGCACAGTGGTGGGAATGTGTGGTTGGTCCCTGTCCCGTTTAAACAGCAGGCATTAGGAAACTATGTCTGGTCTCGATTCGATATTCATTACTGTATTAACTCTATTATACATTTCGTATTTGTATATAAATAAGGGGTGAAGTAGCTCACTGTAACTATTGTTACCATCATCACTATAACCATCATCATCATTATCAGCCTGTCCACTGCTGGGTAATAAGCCTTCCATAATGCTTTCCACCATGTGGCATCCTCAATTTTTTGTAATCATCCGCTTCCAGCTACTGTTTTGGTGTCATCGGTCCATCTTGGGGGGCTAGCTGTGTGCCCACTTCGTCTTCGTCCATTCTCCACTCCAGGACTTTCCTTCCCTATCTGCCATCGCTGACTCGGCAGATGTGGCATCCTTACCTGCTCCCTGTTAATTAACAAACGAGGCTCTGGGTCATGCTTGTTGTCATCCGATGTAGTATGAAAAAAAAGATAAGAAAAGAACCTTTGTTGGGGTATGGTATTTTGTTGTGTTTCTACCTACACAATTAGCCTGAGGCGACCACTCGCATGTTACCACTTTTCTTCACTAAGTAGATCACTGGAATATTTTGCAGCAGGTTCACCTCCCAGATTAAATTATCCAGATTAGATTAAATTATAAACCCTTATTGGGTCACCAAAGAAAGTTTTCAAAAGTCATGCTTTATTGTGTACCGCTCATCAAACCCTTACACTACATACTCGTGTTTAATGTGGAAATTATAAATAGCCATTTTACAGCGGCCGACTTACTAGATTTAAAAGGGTGGCATTTAGATAATCGTTTATTGTCAGGAGAACTAAACGAGCATGTCTAATTTCGGCTCATTCGGACACTGAATAGTAGGTCTAACTTACAAGATTTGATTACGCTGTGATACTAAACTAAAGGTTGTCAAAACAATCGCTCGCGACTCAATGGTAAACTGATTTAAAGGACTGTGACTAACATGAGCTTCAAAACGAAAACACTAAACTCGAATTTAAATTGATATATCCATACACAAATGTAGAAATAAAAATATAAAATTGAAAGGAAGCGAGCTTTTCAGACATTCATTCTGGATCCTTTCGTTTACAGTCAGCCAATGAAATTGGATGCACGCTCGCTGATGCACCGCAGTACCTCGCCAACTCGATCGATACTCACCCATCACTGTCAATTTGTAGCGGTGACTGTGAGTTTTTCCTTCACTTTGGTTCAAATAAAATGTGTCAAATTTGCTTAACGTAATACGTAATACTTTATCAGTGGAGCGAGCGGAACGCTTATATACGCCGAGAAGTGTGTCTTTTCGGCGTATATAAGAATTCTTGTAATAGGCTTGTATCACATTTTTTTTACGATTTGTTATTTAAAGACGTCACAATAATATAAATATAGGTGAAATAATTACTTCGATTGCATAAAAACTACCTCGAGATATGATAACTTGAAGATCACAATTTTGGACTATCCCGAAAACGCTCCATACAAAAGGCCACCACGTTATGACGTCACATCTTGCTATTTTATATGCATTAAATCAGAAATTTGTACGACAGCTATGTTAATGTAGCCAGTGCCGTAACAAAAGTTATAGTATTTTTTATTGTTTCTACAATGGTAATATAATTTTTTTATAATTTCACACCTTTACAATAGACTTTCCCACCAAACTTTGAACGAACATAAAACACGTCGGACATAAGTTATTAAAATTTTAAGATCGCATATCGTTCTATTGTATTTTACGTTACTGCTGGAGAGTTTTTATAATTTTGTAACATTGGCAACAAGCCTATTGAATAGGCTGAAAATCGATTTTGATGAAACTTTTCGCAATTAAATCCTCGACACGCTTGAGGTTTGTGTCGAAAAAAAATTGAGATCGATCCTTGAGGAATGATCATTAAATAAATTTTCCATTGAAATCAAAACAAATTCCTATATATATATAGATAGGTGGCTAATCGCACCCTACAACTAGTGACCCCTACGTGATACACCCTACAGAACTATAGCAAAGGGACGTACAACACAAAAGATCATGTTTGGTCACGATGCTACAAATAGCCACACACATAAAGAAATGAATATGGAAATATAAATCCTTTTTCTTCAAGATTATTCAAAACTACAACGACAATAAGTTAAAAGAAAATGGTGCCCATTGTTTTTAAAACGCCATTGAAAGCATTGACCCAGATAAATAGCCGCTTCCGACTCCAAAACTTACTCAGCAAAAGAATCCGAAAAGGAAAAGAAGTGAACATTACCTTCGTACCAGAGATACGGCTCGGGAAATCAAATGATTTATGCGACTCTATAGCTCGGTGTACAGACGCGGCGGGGTCCATTTCTCATCGTTATGTACCTTTTATTCTTTTTAACTGTATTTCTCCAACTATGACAGTCATAAAAACAGGCCAACGTTTTAGTTTTTTTACCTACTGATAAAAAGCAAGGGTTTATGTATTTCGAGTGTACACATGTGTATGTTTTATAGTCAATACCCTAAATCTAGACGTTTGGTTAAGGTTTGGCAAGTTAAACCTAACGTAACTCACCTCCCCCTCCAAAAGCAAGTCGAAGTCAGGTTAGGTTAAGCTTGTGTGGGGTGCTAAGGCCGGAAAACCTCCTCGTGAGCTCGGGACTGTTGTTGGCTTGTTTGTCTTGCTGGAAACGTTTTGCTGGATAAGTAAATATAAATGTGAGTTTGTTTGTTATGCTTTCACACCGAAACTACTCAACCGATCATCTTGAAACTTTGTACACATATTCTCAAAGGTATTAAGAAGGACACAAGATTATTTAAAAAAAATTAAAACCGGGCGAAGCCGCGGGTTTAAGCTAGTATAATATATTACAATAAATAGATATTTTATTATTTTTATTTCTGGTCAATTTACACAGCGCCATCTAGTTCCAAATTAAGCACAAAGCTTGTGTCATGGGTACTAGACAACTGATAAATGTACTTAATTTTTTTGTTTGTAAATACATACTGATAATACATAGAAAATACCCAGACCAAGACAAACAGACATGTTCATGCACACAAATGTTTGTCTTGTGCGGGAATCGAACACGCGACCTCGGAGTCAAAGTGGCTATTGCTAACCATTCGACCACAGAGCTCGTCCAACTATTTAATATTTTTATTAATATATTATATTAATGGTACTTATTCGTAACTTGATTTCGACCAACTTGTCAGAATTTACCTAAATATTTATTTTTAATTTCCGAAGTTCCGAAGTGCACTCGATCAGGTTCAATTTATGGAAGAAAACTAAAGTTTTGACATTACCTTCGAAATACTGGTGAGTTTTGGTAGTGCCACGGCAACGGAAGCTATCCCGATTGGCTTTAAAAAACATATTAGTAGGAGCTCCCTTTGACTTGACGATAGAAGGAATAGACAGCGTGCAGTAAAGCACTATTACCGTGCAACGCTTCCGTTCGATGTTTCAGGAAATGAAACTGCACTTACATTTCTCTGAAAATAAAAAAATGGTATGTTTTATACCACTTCGAGTACCAAACAAACATACGGTCGTTAATAAATCCTTACTTCTCTAATAATATTATAAAAAAAAAAAGAAAAAATGTGTTTGTTTGTTTCGCTTTCACGCCCAAACTACTCAATCGATAGCCGTGAAATTTTACATACATTATATTGGAAAGTCCTAAATAAATAATTGAATTCGTTTTATCGCGAAAAATTAGCCATTCCCGAGGGATGTCAAATGACCAAAAGTCCTTTTGACGCGCGATTATCGACATTCACGCGGGCGAAGCCTCGGGCGCCAACTAGTAATAAACAAAAGAATGCATAAATAATAGAATACGTACAATCCCGAAAAATGAGCCGTTCCCGAGGGATGACCAAAAAGGAAGAGTACAGAGTAAGTCGCAAACTATACACTTCTCCAAAAGGTTACTCCAACGAACGAAAGCACAATTATAAGTATGAGTTTGCATATCATAACTTATATTTCCAAAAACAAAATAGTAGTTTATGAAACTGTTGCATAATAAGGGTACTTAAAATACGAGTGTGAGTTTATCACATGAGCCGAAGGCGAACCTGCAATGCAACCTGCTTTCGATTAATATAGCTGAACCCAGGGCTGGAGCTGTATCGAAATGGAAAAAAAGTTATTTTTCGATACAGTTGTCCATAAAGAGCTGCCCCCTTACCACCATCTCTTATTGCGACTAGCGACTCTATTCCATTTGAAATATATATTTCAAGAGAATAGATGCATTATTTCGCTTATTCATTGGTATGAATAAGCATTCGATTCAGTTATTGAATCGCAATAAGAGATGGTGGTAAGGGGGCTGTATCGAAAAGTAACTTTTTAAATTTATTTTGATGGCTTGTGCGTAAAGGACTGACATTAAGATTCTGTGTTTAGTTTTTTAATCTCTAAATTTCAGTATGAGAGTAAATAAACATTTTATACGGCCAGTGTATGCACCCACTGACTGAGTAGTTATAATAATTCTGTTCTGTCTGTCTTCTCTTCTTCTTTCTTTTAATTTTCACGTTATAGTTGCGCGTCACGTAGTGATTAGATCGTCTTCGCCGTGCGTGAGCATAGAGCGACATTCGCGCACGTACTACTACATACGATTTAGTCCGGTATTTCGTGTCCGTGGGCGTTGTCTATGTGTGCGTTCTTGAAGAGTGTTTTGTACGTACCTATACTTCTGTATTTTGTGCCACGAGATAAATGAGAAAAAAAATTCTTCACTAACAAAGGTAGGGTACAGCGTATTTGTAAGCTGACCGACCTGGGAAGTACCTGCACCTCACAGAATATCGCAACCAAATAGCAATTCCCTTGAGCGTTGTGGTGTTCCTGCGAGTGTGTGAGGTCATCAGAAAGGAAGGAGTTGTTGCGTTGGCAACGGGGGTGACGGCACGAGAGCTATATTTCATGTTTCGAGCGTTAATATGTCTACGGTAACTGCATCACATCAGGCGGCCGTATGCTGGTCTACTACCCGACGTGTATAAAAAAAAATAGAGTATTCCAGACTTTTTTTAAATGTAACCTCAGTCAGAAACATTCAAGCACTAAAGTTTTTGCAAAAATAAGTTATTGTAAATTAATTTATGAAGCTAAACGGATAATTTATTGCCTATATTTTTTTATTTTGTATATTTTCCCTTACTTTTTTCTTTTAAAAATATTATTTATTAATATATTTATTAATTTATCCTCTTCAAATTATTTGAAAATTCTATATAATTTCAACATAAATGTAATACTTATTCTCGCTTTTTAATCCAGCAAATAGGATAAATATAAAAAGAAAACATATTTTGAATCAAATAAAAAAAATGTTTCCATTTATTCATTTATATGCTTTCTCACCTTAGTTTTAATAATAAATAGTTAATTTATTATTTGAAAGAACTAAATCATGGTACTATATTACTGATCAAAGACATCATGTTAAGTATTGACAATCATCGTCTAATAAAGTAGACAGCAGTCGAGGACAGACATTGAAAAGCGCAGCCACAATGGGCGGTGCCAAGTGGGAATTGATTAGGTGTCAGATGATAGACCCCACGCTGCATGAGCAGCCAGACATAATCTCTATGTCTATTTATATGTATTTTGGTTCGCTTGCCAAACAACGGTCAAACAGCAAACACATGCCAAATAGCGAACACCCAGCACAAACACTGCTCCACACTTTAGGTATTTGCCGCAAACACTGTACACCTGTGTTTGCCAAACAAATACACAAACAACAAACACCCATCCACACGTAGGTGTTTGTTGTTTGCTGATGTCCACCTTGATTCCGGGATTGCGAACCCGATCGCCGCACAAGACAAATATTTGTGTGGATGAACATGTCGGTTTGTGGTCTGGGTGTTTTCTTTGTATTATATGAATGTGTTTACAAAAAAAAATATCAGTTATCTAGTACCCATAGTACAAGTTTTGAGTAGTTTAGGACTAGATGGCAGTATTTAAATTATATTTATATAAATTGCTGGGCAAGTTACACACTGCTGTCTAGTCCGAAACTAAGCAAAGGTTGTAATGGGCCCTAGATAACTTATAAATATTCTTAAATATTTTATTATTTGTAAATACATATAACACATAGAAAACACCCAGGACATTTCTCCTGGGTGTTTTCCCAGACCCCTTGGTGTTGCTGATCTCCATGGGCGGTGGTGATTGCTTTCCACCAGGTGACCCACTAGCTCATTTGCCCCCCTCTCATGTAAAAAAAACTTTTCACTGTGATAGTACGTAACGTACGCGACGTACAAAAACAATGCAAATTGCAATTTCACTAAGGAAAGGAGCCAACGTTGCACACTCTAGAAAGATATACAAATGAATTCTTGAGAATTCTGAATCATGATATTAATCAAATTGATTACAAATTCATAACTCACGCCGCAGCAGACAGCTTTCTTCAAAATTAGATCATCGACGAGAGAATGCTCCATTCTACGTCGGGTACAAAAGACCGACGTTTTCGTTCGCTTGCTTTGTCGGTAATGGTATTACTTAGCGGAAAGCGGCGCGGTGGGGAAATGCTCGGTGGTCCCATGGCAACTAGTCACTGTGAGTCATTAGCTTATTATGCGTTATGAACATAGTTAGGGTTGTGATATCGGTACCTTCATTTGAGTGCTTCGTGCGAGATTTTTGTTCACGTTTCGCGTTCGCATCGTTCACGTTACGTAACACGCATCTGGTAAATTCACAATATGAAACTTTTTCTCAATTTGGTCGGCAACGTTAACGTTCAAATGTGGCCAAAAAACTAGCAATAGACACTCTGAGCTAAATTTAATTAGTGTCAAGGATTACGAAGTGTGGCTGAAGGGGCTTGATCAGAACTCAAGCTGTCACAGACGGGTAGATTTACAATCTATATATATAAAAGAAAGTCGTGTTTGTTACAACACTTATAACTCGAGAACGGCTGGACCGATTGCCATGGTTTTTGATTTGTTGGATTTGTTTCCGTCCCGAATAGCAGAATAACTCTTAAAAACATTGGAAAATTCTCGAAAAAATAAAATAAAAGAAAAAACATTTTCCCATACAAAATGTTCGTGGTTGTCGTCAGCCTGGCGCAACTCAAGGTAAAAAAACGACTCTTTGAATCGGAAGCGAATTTGGTACAAATTCTGATTGTTTTCGCTCCCATTTCATACATTTAGAATTTACGCTATTTGTATGGCACATCCGTCTCTTAAAACGTAGTGGTTACATTCTCTTTGGTTGTCGTAGCTGTCAAATGTGACGTTGTCGTACGTGCGTACGCCAAATGTATGCGTGCGTTCAGAAATGTATATTAAGCTCATTATAGAACAAATGTCATAGATTAAAAACAAATGTTAACTCTATTGGTCTCATTTTTACGTCTTGAAAGTTGGCTGTGATTTGTTTTGAAAACAGTTTTGTGGATTTAAATATTTATTGGTTCTAAAATATTTATGCGTGCGTTCAGAAATTTAAATCAAGCTCCATAAATCTATATAATATATAAAATAATGTCGTGTCTTGGTCGGGAAAGTATTAAAAACATTGAAAAATTGACGAAAGAATTAAATAAAAGAAAAAACGTTTTCCCATACAAATAGTGCCAGTTAAAAAGGATTGGAATATTTATTGATTGTTATGTAAATGTCAAATCGATTGGTCTCACTTTTACGTCGCGAATGTTGTCTGTGATTTGTTTTGTGGATTGAAATATTTATTGTTGTCAATTGGTACTTTTTTTGTGACTTTGTAAAGTACTGAACTTATTATTTACCCACTGCTGGGATACGGGTCTTCCCTCAACCGAAGATGTTTAGAGCATACTCCAACACGCTGCTCAACTACGGGTTGGGCCACTAACTTGGCTTAAGGACTGCCATCTAATGATAAACACCAGGACCGACGGCTTAACGTGCCTTCCGAAGCACGGACGAGCTCAAGATAACATAAACTCATCCATGAACAGGCTACGGTTGACGTTGCTTAACTTGCGTGTACAATTAGACTGACACGTGCCTCACGCCATCGTGCTTCTCTATTATTTTCTATTATTCATTGTATTCATTTCAAGAAATCATAAGTTTTGTTCATGTATATATGTACATCACCGAACACTTATAACTCGAAAACCGTAGGACCGATTTTCATGGTTTATGATTTATTGGATTTCTCTCCGTCCCGAATAGCAGAATGACCATGAAAAACATTAGAAGATTGACGAAAGAATAAAATAAAAGGAAAAACATTTTCCCATACAAATGAAAGTGTCAGTAGAAAAAGGATTGCGATATTGATTGCCTTATTGGTTGTCAAATATCAAAATGTCAAATCAATTGGTGTCACTTTTATGTCGCGAAAGTTGTCTGTTTGATTTGTTTTGAAAATTGAAAAATGTCAAATCGATTGGGGTGAAAACGCTTGGCCCATGGAGTTCGAACGCAAGAATCAAATCAGAGTAAACATCAAAAGAAATGACAATTACAAATCACCAAAACGATTAAACCGATTTCAAAACTAAAAAATAAAACAAAACTTTTTTTTTTAAATTTTTTGATTAAACAATAATCTTTATTTTTATGAAATCTTCAGTTTTTATGGATACGGGTCTTCCCTCAACCGAAGAGGAATAGAGCATACTCCAACACGCTGCTCAACTGCGGGTTGGCGGAGGCCAGTGTTTTCGAGCCGCCTAAAGGCCACTAACTTGGGTTAACGACTGTCATCTAATGATAACAACCGGGACCGACGGTTAACGTGCCTTCCGAAGCACGGAGGAGCGCAAGATAATCTAATGATAACAACCGGGACCGACGGCTTAACGTGTCTTTCGAAGCACGGAGGAGCTCGAGATAATATAAACCCATCCGTGTACAGGATTCGATCGACGTTGCTTTACTTGCGTGTCCGATTAGACTGACATGCGCAATTATGCCATCGAGCTTCTCTATTATTTTCTATTATTCATTGTTTTAATTCCATAAAATCATAAATTTAGTTCAGCCAATTTGTACCACGACATTCATTGATTGTTAGGCGGTACGAAGTTCGCCGGGGCAGCTAGTAAATAAATAAATATTACTGGACAATTTACACGGCGCCATCTAGTCGCAAAGCTTGTGTTATGGGTACTAGATAACTGATAAGTGTACGTAAATACATTTTTTTTTTTGTAAATACATACTTATAGAATAGATAGAAAACACCCAGACCAAGACAAACAGACAAGTTCATGCACACAAATGTTTGTCTTGTGCGGGAATCGAACCCGCGACCTCGGAGTCAAAGTGGCCGTTGCTAACCGTTCGACCACCGAGCTCGTCAGACCAGCTTTTTTGACATGATGCATAGGAAAAGACACACATAAGCCTATACACTTTTATATTAAGCTTCATGTGAACTTTTTCAACACTGGAGATACATGATTCATGAACTTGAACACTACATTAACAACAAAAAACATATATAACTGGGTAGTTTCAACAAAGAAATCGATAGACGCAGACGCACTCGACTGGGCTGGGCAGCTTTTGAAAAGCTTCAGCACATCCTCACCGCAGATATTCCCCAATACTTGAAGACCAAAGTGTTCAATCAGTGCGCCCTTTCGCTATGACCTAAGGTGCAGAGACGCTGACCATTGGGCTGGTTCACATGCTAAAAGTCGCGCAGCGAGCGATGGAGAGTGCAATGCTTGGAGTTTCTCGAAGGCATCGAATCCGGAACGAAGAAATTCGACGGAGAACCAAAGTGGTCGACATAGCTCTCAGAGTCAGCAAGTTGAAGTGGCAGTAGGCTGGCCACATCTGCCGAGTCAGCGATAGCAGATGGTCCAGGAAAGTCCTAGAATGGAGGCCACGTATGAGGCGACGAAGCGTAAGGCGCGCCCTGTCTAGATGGACCGACGATCTCAAAAAAGTGGCTGATAGCGGTTGGATGCGGAAAGTGGAGGATCGCATATGTTGGAAAACATTGGGAAAGGCCTATATCCAGCAGTGGGTAGATAGAGGCTGATAATGATGATATAGAACAAGTAGAATTGAGGTGTAAGGGGGTTCATCAACATCTTTGAACCAAAGCCAACTTCACCTGCACGCGGTGCACCCTGATGACTGACAAACGAAGCTCGGACGAAAGGAGAGGTAGGGAGCGTAATTGGAAAAAGATAAAGAAAGGAAGTAAATGCTGCGCTGGCAGTGAGGGTGGCGGCGCGCGAGCGATATTTTATGATGCGAGCGTTAATATGGCTACGTTAGCTGCTTCACATCAAGCGGGCCGTATGCTTGTCTGTCACCCAACGCAGTATAAAAAAAAGTTAATTGAATTTAAAACATTAAAAAGTCGATTCATTTTCTCTCTTTTCGCTCCATTTTCTATTTAATAAGTTTTAATAGCCACTTAACGCGAAGGTTTTCTGTAAGTCATCGGCCGTATACTTACTCTACTCTTTGGTCATCGGCAAACACTACAGAGTGATTGAATTTCGCCGAGCCTAACCAAACAATACCCAGACGAGTGCTCCATATCAACAAAGTAGTCTCTGGGAATATGAATCGATCGTAAATGAATGAAATATGAAAATGTAATTTGAATTTTTATGAGAGATCACAGACGCGATACTTAAATCTATTTCTGTCCACGGCTTTGAGATGTAAGAGCGTTAACACCATCTTTTCGAGGTATTTGGCAGGATGTACGTGGTGTACCCTGTCAGTTAGCTAACGAAGCTCTTGTCGAACCTGATTTTTTTTTTTAGACCGCAGCCAAAATAGCAATACTCTACGTCCTGTTGTGTATTCTGTAAGTGAGTGAGGTCACCAGATGTAAGCAGATGTGCGCATCGAGCGAAAAGTTACGCTATTGCGTACGGAATGGATAGATCTAGACACAGTATGATCGCATATTTTTTTTTTTGACAAGAGTTACATTTTTTGTAAGTAAGTTCTTAATGCAATAACAATATGTAATACAATTCTTAAAAGTAAAGAGTAATACATAGGCGGACTTATCCCCAATGGAGATCTCTACCAGTCAACCTTACAGTCATTGAAAGGAGCTCAATCAAGGCGAGAAAGCATACATTTTGCTATTAACAATACCTACATATTGACTATTAACAATAAGTACAACAATTTTAACTACACTCAATAACGAGAACAAGTTCACTACATAGATTTTGGAACAAATATTTATAAACAGTACTAAAACATACTGCTTTTTTATTTTTATACCATTATGGTAGAAAACAGCGTACGATCTACCTGATGGTAGATGGTAGATGGTGCATGTTATTGATTCTAAATATGAAGATAAAATGTTTACAGGTCAGTAGGAAAAGGCAAAAAAGATTCTGAAAGCGGTAGGTTTATTTTATACCATTATGGTAGAAAACAGCGTACGATCTACCTGATGGTAGATGGTAGATGGTAGATGGTGCATGTTATTGATTCTAAATATGAAGATAAAATGTTTACAGGTCAGTAGGAAAAGGCAAAAAAGATTCTGAAAGCGGTAGGATGAGGAAAGCGGAGGATAGCATTTGGCGGAAAGCATTTGGCCTATATCCAGTAGTTTTCGTCGTCAACCCTTATTTATCCCATAGCTGGCGAGTTTCCCTTCAATAGAAGAGGTTTAGAGCATACTCCACCACGCTGCTCAACTGCGGGTTGGCGGGGGGCAGTGTTTCCAAGCCGCCTAAAGGCAACTGACTTGGCTTAACGACCGACATCTAATGACAACAGCCGAAGCCGACGGCATAACATGCCCTCCGGAAAACGGAGGAGCTCGAGAATAAATAAACTCACTTATGGACACGTTACGGCTGACGTTGCTTAACTTGCGTGATTAGACAAACACGCGGAACGACGCCATCGGGCTCCTCAACTCCTCAATTTTAATGTTAACCTGTGGTTAAACTCATAACGGCTTAGTATCCCAACTACTTAAAAAGTTCACACACTTTTGAAACTTGCAATGTGTAAATTTTATGGAGCTTAAAACTTACCGGCGCGGGCTTTGTTCGGCTAAACTTTGTTGAATTTTTGAGGATGTTTTTAGACTAAAAATATTTATGTGCATTTTATTATTTAAATGCAATCAATAATATCAAGCAATTTTTATTATTGGCAACACTGGCCTGTAAATGTAAACATACTCCTGTGCTATATTTTCTTATTTTAAAATTATAAATACTATTAATCAAGTACATAAAGAGTTGTTATGTGTTTACTAATAAGAGAATATGAAGTGATATCGTTTGTGAAGCTATATAATACTTGAAAAGTAACTAAATTACAACAACAAAATTAAACACCTGTTCTTATTAAAAACTATGAATTGAGTGCAAAAAGGTTACTAAAATTACTTAAACAATGATCAATGTGTATATAATACTATTATGAAGTGACAACATATCATACAACATACATAAAAGTGATAAATCTATCTATATATATAAAAATCAATGCCACTTTTCGTTGTAATTTTATAACTCAAGAAGGGGCTTGCCTATCCAAACCAAATGTTTAGGCTTTGTTCGGACTATTTATTAGATGGTTTATGTGAAGTTTGCACAAAATCGGTAGAGCGGTTCTTCATTTATCACATTTTTTGTAACAAATGAATTCAATAAATGGCAAATCATTTTTTGCTGTCAAATTGAAACTTTTTTCAGATGGTGATTGTGCTGTCAAATTGAAACTTATATCAGTGTTGACAGTACCAGCATGTTGTTATGTCATTCATGCGGTCATTTCATTTTGGACGTACTTCGACTTTATGTTGCCTGTTCAAGAGTCGGTACCCCCGGTCGGTAAGACGTTTGTTTATTTATACTTAAAAAAATATGTTTATCCAAATGTTTTGGATTAAGTTTTAAAATAGCTAGCAATTAATAAAATATTTTTTTGTTTGAATAAATGAATTTGGTGTTCCAATTTTTTTTTTTATTATTTCACTTTATACGTAGCGAAGCACGTACCGGGCCACTAGTATTAATATAAAAACAGAGTGCGGTAGTTGTGTGATCATTTTAAAATTTCGACCAATTTTGAAAAAGAAGTTATATCTTTTAATTATCCCTGAAGCAAGTAATGCTATATTTCGAAACTTACTTACAAGCAAGTTTGGCCTAACGCCTACCTCACCCGTTTCATTATTTGTCTCTGGGTCCCGAGTTCAAACCTCTTACAATGACTTTTTGTACGACTATTATTATTCTAATCTAAAGATTATTTTTTATGCAATTTTTATTGACGAATTCATTTTCAATGACAAGGTAATAAAATATATATATATATATATATATATATATATAATAAGGATATATAAAAATTGAAAATGGAGCAAACACCTGACAATGTCACCAGAAGAAAATTAAGAAGATCGAAATCTTATATGGATTTATCAGCACAAAAATCCGAATATGACAACACGAATTCTACACAAATGGATAACACCATTAAAAGCCTGTCATATATGTCATAAGTTTAAAAATGCAAATAGAAGAACTACACATGGAACTGGAATCGGCACACCAAGAAATAGAAAATCTAAATACTGAAAATATATGTTTGAAACAAGATCTGGGAAAGACTTACCGCACTATCGATACCTTAAAAAAAATCTCGACACCCTTTAAAGGAAACTACAAATCCACACAGAAAAGCAAGAAAAAGGAAACCAAATTATGCACATCCTCACCAAAACAAAAACTATTACGAATAAAAGCAGTGATACAGCGCCATCTAGTGCATCTTTCAGTAACCATTGCCACATAATCGATGAGTCAATTATTGAACATACTTTGAAGAATGACCCAATTCGGCAAGCTAGTAAAGAGGGCGCTGTACCGAACTTTGTAAAAGCAATGTACGGAACTTTGTAGAATTGTAGAAAATGAGAAAATATGTGTTCGTTCTCAGCTAAAAGTAAACAGATGTGGAGTGCCGCAAGGTAGTATCTTGGGTCCGCAGTTGTTTCTATTGTATATAAATGATTTAGCTAACTACGTCGACCAGAAATGCATACTATTTGCCGACGATTGTACACTTCTGATCAAATGCAACGACCGAAATACGTTTGAAAATGAAGTCAATTGTGCACTAAAACGTGTTTTGCAGTGGCTTCATATGAATAATTTGCAAGTAAACCAAATCGCAAAGACAAAGGTGGTTCAATTCAAGACTTATTCAAGCCCTAGACTCAGTCTAAATATAAACAGTAGCGGCCAAAAAATTGAAATAACTAATTCGACAAAGTTCCTAGGCATCACAATTGACGAGAACTTGAATTGGAAAAAGCATATCGATAATATAAGTAAGAAAATTAATAGATTTGTTTTTGCACTGTATAGACTTCGTCAAGTTGCATCGCTTCAAACAGTGTTGAACGCCTATTATGGCTTTGTTTCCTCTGTGCTGCGTTATGGCTTGATAATTTGGGGCAACTCATGCGAAATCGAAAGAGTTTTTAAGGCTCAAAAAAAATGTATACGAGCCTTATGTAACGTTGGGTGTAGACAGTCATGTAAGCCTCTTTTCAAAAAACTTGGAATCCTACCCTTGCCGTGCTTATATATTCTGGAGGCTTGCATGTTTGTTAAACAACACCCAGAACTATACATTTCCTGTGCGCAGGTCAAGGAACATGTACGAAGTAGCAGAAAAAATAAACTTGTTATGCCAAAGAGTAATCTCCGACTTTTCCAAAAAAATGTCGCTTACATGGCACCAAAATTATTTAACAAGTTGCCATCAACATTTGTCGAGTTGCCGGAGAATAAATTAAAAAAAAAACCGGACAAGTGCGAGTCGGACTCGCCCACCGAGGGTTCCGTAGGTACGTAGTATCATTATTAAATTTGATATTTTTCATTATAACTAAGAAATAATGCGTCGAAAAAAATAAATAAAATATATTTTGCAATGTGTACATCAAGCCCTTTCATATGATACCCCATTTGGACTAGTAGTTTCAATTTGAAATTTCGACACCCTATAAAAAATATAGACCCCCTATTTTTTAAAATCTATTTACAAATGTATAGTTTTGAGATTTATTCCTGTACTTGTAGTCTATAACGATGTTACTTGCCAAATTTCATAGTTCTAGGTCAACGGGAAGTACCCTATAGGTTTTGATACCCTCGAGTGTGTCGAAAAATGCGTTTTTTGCTGAATAAACGGCCGTAACTTTTTTCTACGTAAACTTAGCAGTTTGATTTTTTTTTAACTTCATGGGACCGTAGACCTGAGTATACAGTTCAAATTTCAGCTTGATACCTCCACGCATTCTCGACATAGAAATTCTTGACAGACAGACAGACAGACAGACAGACAGACGGACAACAAAGTGATCTTATAAGGGTTCCGTTTTTCCTTTTGAGGTTCGGAACCCTAAAAACAGCTCACCCAGTGGCTTCTCCATAATGCTTTTTATACTGTTAATGATTATTTGAATTATAAATTATTCTGACATTTGATCTTTATGGAATTTGACTACTAATGATAATTGGCTATTTTCCAATGTTTAAAAATTGTACAAATAAATTAACAATATCGTAAAATACACAAAACTATAAAGATCTGCAAACTTTCATTCTAATATCTTCAGTCAGACTTTTTTTAGCGTCGATCAAAGTTTGGCGGGAAAGTCCATTTTAAAAGTATGAAATTATTAAAAAATAATATTTCCATTGGAGTAGCAATAAAAAATGCTATAACTTTTATTATGATAATAATTACATAAACGTAATATTTAACATAGCTGTCGTACAAATTTCTGATTTGATGCATATAAAATACAAAACTGTGACGTCATAATTCGGTAGTCTTTTGTATGGAGCGTTTTGGGGCAGTCTAAAAATTGTGATTTTCAAATTAATATATCTCGAGAGATTTTTGTGCTATCGAAGTAATTCTTTCACCTATGGTTATATTATGGAGACGTCCCTACATATCAAACAGAAAAAAATGTTAGTCAAATAGCCAATTAATTTGACATTTAAAATATGAATTATTTGATATATTTATTTGACATACTTGATTATGACTGACATTATTGTTTTATTTTCTTTTCTTTTTTATTAGAGTATTTGATATTGTCAGTAATTATTGGAGTGATTAATATTGTCGAGAAGTACATTTTACAATGCAATGAAATACTGGCTTCTAACGTAATTGTGTTGGCCTAGAGAAGTACAGTAGTATTTGCGTTCTGGGAGATATTTTTGTGACTTCATATAAACATGTACCTATTATATCGATTCTGAACTGCACTGCAAAGCCGGATAGGCTTTGCAATGTAGTTTATTCCATTATTTTGCATGCCTACATTCTAAAGGCAATTTACAGTTGCCTAACTATGTGACATTGGCCTAATATCTACAATAACGACTGTAAATGAGCAAATAAAGAATTTCAATTTCAAGCGTTGTGGAATAAACTCTCTATCGAATGACGAGCTCGGTGGTCGAATGGTTAGCAATAGCCACTTTGACTCCGAGGTCGCGGGTTCTATACCCGCACAAGACAAACATTTGTGTGCATGACCATTTCTGTTTGTCTTGGTATGGGTCTTTTCTATGTATTATAAGTATGTATTTACAAAAAAAAATGTATTTAAGTACATTTATCAGTTGCCTAGTACCCATAACTATACATTCATACGCTATATTGCGGTTTGCTTGCGATTATAGAGGCTTGACAAAATACATAATATGTATACATATATACATACATATATACATATTTATGTTATACATTATCTTACATATGTATGTTGTTTTGGGGTGTAAGTGGCTTACCATGATCTTTATACATTTTCTTCTGTTATTTTGCTTATCTGTTTATATTTCTGTCGCGTATAATTTTAGTAACCACTATTGCGAGTTCACCAACCTGTGGTAAGTTAGCTGTCCTAGCTAACCTAGCCAATGTCAAGTTAAATCAATAATTTCGATGTGTGACTCGTATACATGTTATAGATAATCTTGCATTATTGTCAATTATTTATGAAAATTGTATATTTGAAAACTTTGCTTAACAAAGTTTGGTAGACCTCAATTTTTATGTTGGATTTTGGAATAGCTTAAACTTTTAATAAAAATTCCAAACGCTACGTGTAATTTGTATTAAATTTGGTATAACATGTTCTGAATGCATAACAGCGTACAATAAATATATATAAGAAATTATATTTAAGAAATTCTCTCATAACTACTTGCTGCAGCTATTAAACATCTGTAAATTATTACAGATTTAATAGCTGCAGCTAATTATTATTAAACGTCTGTAATAATTTATTGATTCACTGTACTTTAAATTTGTTTTATGCAAATAAGGCATATTCTATCTATCTATTTCTTTGTGCAATAAAAATATAGTAGGTATATTTAAATTTCTAAAAGTCTTCGACACTTCAAAATTCTCTAAAAGCGATAGAAATAGACACTGTTTTTATTTTTTATTTTTTTTGTGAGACATATTTTTTTTTTATACTGCATCGGTTGACAGACAATCATACGGCCCGACTGATGTGAAGCGGTTACCGTAGCCATATTATTGCTCGCAACGCAACGAAATATCGTTCGAGCGCTGCCACCCCCGCTGCCAACGCAGCAACTCCTTCATTTCTAGTGACCTCATTCACTCGCAGGAACACAACAACCCTCAAGGGAATTGCTGTTAACATCATTAAACAAGTTTTTTACATCTTATTATAATCTCTAAGGGTCGACTTTTGTGAAACTATATTTTTGTGAAAAGTTCATTATGAAGTTAAGGTCTTAAAGTAAGTAATTCGGGTAAATTTATGCGAGACAGTAAAAGAGGGTTGAAGATATACGCCCGGCGAGCCGGTTGTTGCAGGGTTAATTTAGATGTAAAAAGCAATTTAGATGTCGGGTACCTACAAGAAATGACTTTGAAGTATAAGGTTATATTATCTTAGTCAAGAAATAAAGGAATAAATAAACCATTGCAATCAGGTCATTTTGTACAACATACATTTTAAATATTTGTGCTACATACTTCTATCTATTTATATATTGACACACAAAACAGTTTACAATCATCAATCTCGGCGGTCGAATGGTTAGCAATGGCCACTTTGACTCCGAGCTTGCGGGTTCGATCCCCGCACAAGACTAACATTTGTGTGCATGAACATGTCTGTTTGTCTTGGTCTGGGTGATTTCTATGTATTATATGTATGTATTTACAAAAAAAATATTTACATATAATATCAGTTATAGTACCCATAGTATAAGCTTTGCTTAGTTTGGGAGTACTATTACTTATACTATGGTTTGGGTCCAGATGGCCGTGTGTAATGTGTCAAAGAATATTTATTTATTTATTTGTATAAATAGTTCGTGGACTGAATTCCGCACAAATTCCTCCATCCTTGCTGAACTAGACATTAAAGAACTTCTATCCACCTTGGTGCAGAGTCGTATTTTGCGGTTCTTTGAACATGTTAATCGCCGCGGAAACGACACCATAGAGAGACTTGTTGTGCAGGGGAAGGTTGAAGGCACAAGACCACAGGGCAGATCCCCCATGCGTTGGACCGATCAGGTGAAGGCGGCGGTGGGCGCCCCAGTACCTACACGAATGTGCCCGATTGACGACCAGCAGGTAGAGGTGGCGGGACGTCGTGAGGCGAGCTGCTGCCTCATCATGATAACCACGACCACTCTAGCAAGAGTGAAGCGACAAAGAAGAAGATAAATAGTTAATTAGCTTAAAGTAGGTACTGTCCTAAAAAATAAACATAAACTATTATTGATACCATTTGATATAGCTCGTGAAGTATTTCAGGATCAGTCATTTGTATTTCACTAATTTGTATAGTTTGGAAAATTATCTAGTGAGGTCACTTATCGTTTCCATCCTTTACATTAGGTACATCTTAGATTGTTTGAATAAGAATTACATATACATCCAATGTTACATTTCTATAGATTGCCACTAAGTGTTCAAAACGAACACCCGTAAAGTAAGTAAATGTCTCACCTTGCAATTAGTTCGCATAAGCAAGCCGACGAATTTGACGTATATTATGATTGATTGAAATACGTAAAAAACGCTGTCTTCTGTATTTTGAAGAGCATAATTTATTGATAACTAGCGACCCGCCCCGGCTTCGCACGGGTGCAATGCTGATACTAAATGTACTACAGAAGGTCTTTGCGCTTTGTCCTATCCAGTCCTTCCCCAGTTATAGGCACACGCCGCCGGTTCCGCGGCCGGTACCGCCACAGCCGTTATGTCCCTGCATTTTAAATGTGTAATATCTTCTAAACTATTAATTTAAATTACATGCTGTGAAGGGCCATATTGATCTATATTAAATGCGCAATGTATTTAAGGTACTTAATTGGATAAGGATTAATTCTGTATTGCTTAAAATCGCTTCGTAAATAAGGCATTATTTCTTGTAAAAAGCAAAGGATAAAATAACGGTTATTGTGTGTTACCACTAAGAGATAGACATATACCATCGCGAACTTTTTTGTAGACCATTTTAAGGCGAACAATACTGTACTACATTATTTTGATCTATCTCGTTGGGTTCAGCCAGCGTTTGCAATGAAAGAGCAAAAAAATGTGTTTATTTACAACATCACATTAGAAACCTCTAAATTATCAGTGTTTTTCTACTATGTTATGCATATATTATACATATAAACTTTCCAGTTGAATCACTCTATCTATTAAAAAAACCGCATCATAATCCGTTGCGTAGTTTCAAAGATTTAAGCATACAAAGGGACATAGGGACAGAGAAAGCGACTTTGTTTTATACTATGTAGTGAAGTAGATAAAGCTCAAGGGATCACAAAAGGGATCACACAAAAGTAAACAACATCGAAATCAATAATTGATATCAATTATTGATTTCAACACTTTACTATACTTCAGTTAAGGTTATGAATTTGCAAGCAGGAATCGGCGCCATTTTGCGCTCGGTGAGGAAAAGAGATAGCAAGTTAGCTAAATCGGTGATATGATAACGATGGCGGTAGTCTGTGTGACTATTTAGCTGTCCATGCATGCAAAAACAGGAACTGTTTTCGTTATGTTGTTAATGTAACTAGCTGACCTGACAGAAGTTGTCCTGTCTAAACCTTACCCAGTATACTCAGAATATCTCACCAAAGTTTCATTGCAATCGGATGAGCGGTAAACGAATGCATAAAGGACATACAGACAAACATTCATTTTTATATATATATAGATTTAGTAGGGGTATGCCATATCTATAGAAATATAACATCATTGCTTAAATTGCATGTCTATATTAGTCTAACAAACCGTATTGTCAAAACTTAGTAACTAAATACAAATAAATAAATATTCCTGGACAAATTACACACGGTCATGTAGTCGCAAACTAAGCAAAGCTTGTACTATGGGTACCAGAAAACTGATATAATACATTTTTTTGTAAATACATACATATAATACATATAAATCATCCACACCAAGACATGTTCATGCACACAAATATTTGCCTTGTGCGGGGATCGAACCCGCGATCTCGGCGTCAAAGTCGCCATTGCCCACAAATAAATTAAAAAGAACAGATTGATTCAAATTAAGGCTATTAAAATATTGTCGAGATTTGATTTAATTTCCTCCGGCTTTTTTCTAAAGGCATTTGTTCGTCTTTCCACCGAGCTCGACGCCTAGCCGGAATTCAATTTCGCTGGCTTGTGATCTGAGGATGTTTGGAATAATTCCCCCATCGGAAATCTCATTCGGCGATGAGTTAAAATAATTATTAAATGAAGCTCGCGGGTAAATTGCGAATCGATACTGTAAATGGTGGTTATATCTGGTTATATTTTGAGTGGAAACAAATTTTAATCCGGGATTATTGAAAACGTGCTCTGTCACGCTGAATGATAATGTTGAACAGAGGAATAACGGCGGCTGATTGGATGGGATGATTAGCTGACTGTATTTATACAGTGTGATTCTTGATAAAGTGCACATATGAAAATGAGATAAAATAGAACAATTTTTATCGACAAAAATAATATTTAAAAAATTAAAAAATTTTTTTTTTGGAATTTTAATTTTTTAAATTGCTACTGTGAACCCCATGTAAATAACATTTTATAACTCATGAACCAAGTGACGTAGAGCGTTAAAACAAAGAGGGTGATGATTCTAGATAATAGCCAGAGCTGATAAAATAATAATTTACGACAAAATTAATCTCTATTTATCAAAAATAATGAAATGTATAAAGAAATTATTATAATTTTTGTGCATTTTTTTCATTAAAAGTCAAATTTCTTTAAAAAATCACTTATTATTATTATTTTATTATTCATTTATGTTCATCTGCATCGTATTAGCTATCTAACAAAAAAATAACCACTTCTCTAACCCTCACACAACATTTATTATGAGGCGTTAAACAATGGCACCCCGGATGTACCGTACATTATTTGCTATAGCAATCTAAGGCTGGCTCAAATTATTTAGATCATTGAATCAACTAAATAAAAGAGGTTTTTTTACTAACAAATAATTATTTATTTCTGAGTAAAATAACTTAATTTTAATGAAGTAAATTTTCAAAATGTACGGTAATAATGTACGGTACATCCGGAGTGCCATTGTTTAACGCCTCATAATAAATGTTGTGTGAGGGTTAGAGAAGTGGTTATTTTTGACGTGACAACGTCTTATAAATTGGTTAGCCGGGTGACACTTCAAGAAACTGGGTCACGTTATGCGCTTACAATGAGAGCGAGTGAAAGGCGCGTGCCTTTCACTCGCTCTCATTGTAAGCGTGTCGTGGACGCGTGTCCCTTCTAAGAGCGAGAGAGACAGACATAAAAAGTGAAAGGCATGCGTCCCTTCCACTCGAAAACATTTTACCACTCAAAGTCGTTGTCACGTAAAACTTTCGCCCGTATACCGACTTTACAGGCAACCAATTTTTTTTGTTAGAAAGGTACTACGATGCAGATAAACATAGATGAATAATAAAATTATAATAATAAGTGATTTTTTAAAGAAATTTTACTTTTAATGAAAAAAATGCATAAAAATAATGCATAAAAAAAACGCGCAGGAACAATTCTTTATGCATTTCATTATTTTCGATAAATAGAGATTAATTTTGTTGTAAATTATTGTTTTATCAGCTCCGGCTATTATCTAGAACCATCGCCGTCTTTGTTTTTACGCTCTACGTCGCTTGGTTCATGAGTTATAAAATGTTATTTACATGGGGTTCACAGTAGCAATTTAAAAAATTAAAATGGCTCTAAATTCCAAAAAAAAAATTTTTTTATTTTTTAAATATTATTTTTGTCGATAAAAATTGCTCTATTTTATCTCATTTTCATATGTGCACTTTATCAAGAATCACACTGTATACAGGATGGAAATTAACGAAGCGAATGCATTATAGAGATATGTCACTCAAAAGACACAAAACTGCATTCAAAGATTTTTTTAAATACGCTTCCCACAACTATGTTTCCCTACCTAGGGAATTGTTATTTAGCTGTGGTTCTCCGTAGATTCCCCGGTCTGACACCTCTCTTTTCACAGAACCTTTTAGCCGTCATCCCCTCTGCCAACGCAGCAACTCCTTCATTTCCTTTCTGGTGACCTCACTTACGCGCAGGAACAACTCTCAAGGGACTGGAAACTGTTATTTGGCCACCAGTGGTTTCACTAGTCTATTAGCTTACTAATACGCTGTGCCGTACTTCTTTCTTTCCAGAGCGTCTCTTGCTAGTCAGCAGTGTGCACCACGTGCGGGTGATGTTGGCTTTGCGTTATTTAATCAGCAAGGTACACCACGTGACGTTGGCATTGGCTCAAACATGGTGGTGCCACTTACACCCCAAATGATGGTTTCTTTTTGCAACATTTCGCTCTTCTTCTTAGGTGCATTTTGCCTCTGTGGTATTTTGTAAGAGGTACTTCCCCAAACCACTTGCTTATAATTACAACTGTTATTTATGTCACAGCTATACAACTTTTAAATAATTGTTTTTTATTAGTGCTAACGTCTTACCGCAACGGCAAGTGGCTCGGGATTGAATGAATGCCGGGCAATTGCCTTGCTTTCTTCTTGCCACAATGGAAGCAGTTAGAACGCTTCTATAGGTTAAAACATCTTCGTAGTTCTACCTCTCTTTTGCCATTACTACAGGTGTCTATATGCAGCGATAACTGCATATAGACGCCTGTAGTAATGCTTTTAATCAGGCGAGACATGCTTGTTTATCCACCATAGGGATATAATTACAAAAATGCCTCGTACCGCATGATTATCCATAGAGACATTGCAGGCCTAAGGGCGCAACGCCTATGTGCCTCACCTTACTGCCTGGAAGAAAAATAAAATAAAAATATATTATAATTATTTGCCTTAATGTTTATTTCTTATCATACAAAATATTGAAATACCTACTTACTCGTACTTAAGAGGCGAAGGGCTTGTATTAAATCCGGCCCTGCTCATTAGTTACCTGCATTTGACGTTAGCTTGGAGAAGACGATAATGCGCTTACAACCCTCTATTACGAATAATATGGTACATTTTCACTACTATGTTTACATAAATAATTAATATTACTAGCAGATAGTACAAGTGTAACTCATAACAGGTATAGATAACATAATATATGAACTGATTTTCGTATTATATTATTCGACATCCCAAAAATATGTTACTAAGTAATATCCAAATAATAGTCACGTTTCCAAATAATAGCTTTCGATGTTCTCTGTTCCGCGGAACATTTTATACTCCGAACGGAACGGTAATACTCGCTGTTATTTATAACAGATAACAGCGAGCTCATCCTGTTCCTAGTAAGTAGCTACAATATACTTAATCGTGTTCTCGATCCCGCGGTTTCGCAGTTATTAAACATTCGTCAGAAAAGTAAAAGTCATAGTATAATTCTACTAATATTTCTGTACTATGCTGTTTTCGGTCTCCGAGCAAGACAATAAACTGCGATATAAATATTTAATAAATAAATCCACTAATGATACTTAATAAATAATTGCACATTCTTATGTACATTAAGTTACAAGCAATATCAGTAAACAGTTATTAGCTTCAGCACGAATGTGGTCTATTCGACGAAGTTCGAAGACTCAGTGTAGGTACTCTTTTTTTATTGACTGATATTTGGCTATCGGGTAACATATATGATATTATAATATTATCTACTACTAAAATGTTATATTCAGTAACGCTGTTATCAAAATCCCACCTCTAGCAGATAATTCATGTTCAGATTTATTCCTGAGGGAATGCAGGAAGCGGGGTGAGCATTTGTGAATACTGTCTGGGAAGTTTGGAAAGCCGAGATATCTATTTTGATAAATTATAATTTATCAGAATAAAAAATAAGTCATATATAAATTGATGAAATAGTTATTTGTTATACAAGAGTGCAAAGTTGCTTAACCGCGTGCTCAATTTTGATGACCGAGCAAGCGAAGGATTCTAAAATTATTATGTATCTTAAAAAATCTTTATATAAATTCTTATTAAAAATTAGAATCCTAAGCGTTAGCGAGGGAATCAAAAGAGCACGAGGTGAATAATCTTTGCACTCGAGTGCAACACGTAACTTTTGAAATGACTAAATGCAAAAAATCATTTACAATCACAAGATAATTTTATTTCAGTTTATGTATTAACTACCTACTACATTATGAAAGCACTAATTTTAAGTTTTTCACTTATTTTCATGTTTCTTGTTTTTAACATAAGGTTTTAACTTTGCGCTCACAAAGCAAATAAAAAAAAAGTATACCAAAGAGGTTCCGAGTCTGAGTTTTTAACAAATTAAAAAAGTTGTATGATATATTCGGCACCATGGAGGTAAAAGTAAATAGGTTTAATGATGTTTTGAATTCACAAACTAAGTGCACACGATGTTCTAAATTCAAATTTACTTTATCCTCTAGCGGATAAAAACGACTTTTACACTCAGATATCGAAGGGCAAAAATCGGCTCCCAGTAGTTCCTGAATATAGTGCGTTAGACCAAACAGACAAATAAACACTCTTTGGCTTTATAATATTAAAGTATAGACTAGGACCCAAATTCCAGTTTCGTTGTCACCTAGAGGGGAAGGTCAAGCTGGCGTCGAAGAAACTAGTGTGCTCAATAAGGCCAAGCAGTACTTCAATCCGCGGCAAAGGCTTCTGCTCTACAAAGCTCAAGTACGGCCGCATATGGAGTACTGTTGCCATCTGTGGGCGGGAGCGCCTAGATACCAGCTTGCACCTTGTGACTCGATTCAGAGGCGTGCTGTGAGGATTGTTGACGCTCCCAAACTGACAGACGGTTTAGAACCTGTGGAGACAAAATATGCATTCATCGGCACGGCGCGCACGCATCGTAGACACGGCAAGACTAACCCACCGGCGCGAGCGAAACTGACTATATCTGCGTGCGACAGAGACAGCGATAACAACAACATGCAGCCTCTCTTTCTTCAGCTGATACATGAGCAAGGCGCTGATTGGATATTTACTCGTTCTACTTATTATCTATTTACCTTATAAAATATTGTATATAAGAAATCAAAATTAAAATTATTCGACAGTCGTACACAAGCAATTGGAGTCTCATTTATAACCTTCTGATAACAAATACAACAGTGGTGACCACCCGACTTGAAAATGGACAAAACTGAAGTTCAAGCCGACGTTCCTGTTCAACAGCAACTCGATCTCGCAGCGATATCGTTAGGCTCAAAATTACTGCCATTTTGGCGGGAACAACCTGACGTCTGGTTCGCGCATTTTGAAGCAATTGTAAACCCACTGAAGACCGGCGACGAACAAAAATACCGCTACGCGTTACAACAGCTACAGACAACAGATCTCGGTCATTTAAGCGACATACTTCTTAATCCACCAACTAGTGGTAAATATGACGCTTTAAAGGCCCGTCTACTCTCCGTATACGCAACGTCAGAAGTCAAGAATTTTCAAAAACTCATCAGCGGACTTGAATTGGGAGACCAAAAACCGTCACAGCTGCTACGAAGAATGCGAGAACTTGGTGGCAACATGATCACTAACGAAGGCATACGTATTGAATGGCTAAATCACATGCCTCCATACGTACGTGCAACGCTGTCCATCAACAAAGAAGCATCACTCGACACTCTCGCAGCCATGGCAGACAGCATGCTGGAGTTTAGCACCGAGCCCATCACAGTGGCAGCAGTATCGTCATGCCCACCGCCGTCACAAGCACATCCTACGGATCTCAACACGTTACTGAAGATTTTTGAAAAACTCACATTCGAGATTGCGGAACTACGTACTGAAGTTTCGGAGTTACGTACGCGCCACCGGCCATTTCGACGACGACCGCCTTCGAGAAGCCGCTCACGCTCAAACAGTCGCAGTTCAAAGAAGCCCGGAGACACTGATTGGGAATGCCGCTACCACTTCAAGTTTGGAGACAAAGCAAGACGATGCGAATCTCCGTGCTGCCGAAGAAAATATCATTCGGAAAACTAGATGCGACACCGACTGTGGCGGACGTCGGTGTTCCCAGCAGAAGCAACCGCCTATGTGTTTACGACCGCTATTCGCAAGAACGATTCCTCGTCGACACCGGCGCTGAAATTTCCGTATTGGCCGTCAAATCCAAGCGAAAAAAGATAGCTTCAAACTACAAGTTATATGCAGCAAATGGGACGACAATAGAAACATATGGCGAGAAGACATTGAAGCTCAATCTTGGTCTACGTCGCACCTTCACCTGGACATTCGTCGTAGCTGACATCAAGAAATCTATTCTCGGCGCTGACTTTCTCCGACATCACAACCTGCTGATTGATTTGCGAAGAGAAAAGCTGATTGACAACGTCACGGAGCTATCCGTTAACGCTCCCATCAGCCGCAGCGAAGTGCCTGCTGTCCACATCGTCAACCAAGCTCATCCATACCACGATCTCTTGGCGAGATTTCCGGATATTCAGCGACCATTATCAATGAAGAAACCACCGAAGCACGATGTAACTCAGCGCCTACAGATAACTGGACCGCCATTATTTGCAAGACCAAGGCCACTAGCACCCAATCGCTACCAAGAAGTGAAGAAAGAATTCGAACGAATGGTTGAAATGGGAATTTGCAGACCATCAGACAGCCCATGGGCAAGCCCACTACACGTCGTTTCGAAGAAAAATGGCCAGCTACGTATATGTGGAGATTATCGCCGACTCAACGCAGTTACAATACCAGATCGCTACCCGCTGCCCAGAATTCAAGACTTCACCTTATTACTGCACAACAAAAGGATCTTCTCCAAGATAGACATCAAAAAAGCATACTACTGGATACCTATGCATAGCAAAGAAGACATACAGAAGACTGCCGTGACTACACCATTCGGACTTTTTGAGTTCATGGTCATGACCTTCGGACTCCGGAATTCCAGCTCAAGCTATCAGCGATTCATGCACCAAGTACTTCAAGGACTAAGCGAATTCACCTTCTGCTACGTCGATGATCTACTGATATTTTCACCGGATGAAGAGACACACCGAGAGCACCTACAAAAAGTCTTCGAGCGACTAGACGAGTACGGCATAAGCATCAGTACAGAAAAATGCGAATTTGGAAGAAAGAAACTCAATTTTCTCGGTTACGAGATTTCAGAAGAAGGCATCCGACCACTGGACGAGAAAATTGAAGCCATTTCATCATATCCAAAGCCGAAAACCATCGAAGAACTTCGTCGTTTCCTTGGCATGTTGAATTTTTACCGACATTGCCTACCACATCAAGCCGATAAACAGCACGAGTTAAACAAGCTACTTCACAACACTAAAAAAAAAGACAAGACACCGATACAATGGACACCGAGCACAGAAGAAGCATTCATACAATGTCGAGAAAGCATCAAGAACGCCACACTGATGTCACACCTGATACCAGGCGCCGAGCTGTCTATCATGAGCGACGCGTCTGACTGCAGTATCGGAGGAGTCCTACAACAAAAAAACAAGAATCAATGGCAACCAATTGCATTTTTTTCGAAGACGCTGAGTGAAACACAACGCCGATATAGCGTGTATGACCGCGAATTACTCGCTATATACACCGCTATAAAACATTTTAGAAGATACATCGAAGGAACTCCGGCAATTGTATACACCGACCACAAGCCACTCACTTATGCACTAACTCAAGCACCAAGCAAGAATGACACACCTAGAAGAGAGAGACAACTGCAATTCATCAGCCAATTTTGCAAAGAAATCAGATATGTACGTGGACAAGATAACACAGTCGCAGATGCGTTATCGCGCATTTCCGAGATTGAACTTTCTTCAAGCATCGACTACAACACAGTATCACAAGAACAACAAGTATGCAGCGAGCTTCAAGAACTGAAAAAGAAAAATAATCTCAAGTTTGCCGACATACAGCTTCCCGGATTTACACGACCGATCACCTGTGAGATGTCTACGTCATCACCGCGACCATACCTACCTGCCGCAGTCCGCGCAGCTGCATTCAAAGCGCTGCACAGCCTGAGTCATCCCGGTATACGAAGCACAAGAAAACAAATGACTGAAAAATATTTTTGGCCAAGCATGAATAAGGACATCACAACTTGGGCAAGAAATTGCCTTGAATGTCAACGCTGCAAAATAAACCGGCACACAGTGACACCACTGGGCGAATTTCAAGACAGTGCAAGACTGCAACATCTGCATGTCGACGTTGTCGGACCCATGATGCCTTCAGAAGAAAACCAGTACATCGTGACAATGATCGACCGATGCACGAAGTGGCCAGAAGCGATTCCTGTACGAAACATCACTGCTGAAACAGTTGCCCGAGCCATATATGACGGATGGATAAGCCGCTTTGGATGCCCACTACGAATTACCACCGACCAAGGACGCCAATTCGAGTCAGAACTATTCAACTCGTTAATGAAGAGACTGGGCGTAACGCGCATAAGGACCACTGCTTACCATCCAATGTCCAACGGCCAGATCGAGCGATGGCACCGCAGTCTGAAAACATCGTTAATGGCTTATGGAAATACCACAGATTGGTCTAAAAACTTACCTACAATTTTACTGGGACTACGTGCTGCGATCAACAGAGACAACAATCTAAGTCCATCACAGTACATCTACGGGTCAACACTACGCCTACCAGGTGACTTCTTCACACCTACAACGTCAAAAGAAGAACCTGCCGAATTTGTACGACGCCTTACAGAAACGTTGTCATCGATCACACCGAACAAGTCGAACAGAAAAACAAGCCGAGCCATTTTCGTTCCTACAGACATCAAGACATGCACACACGTCTTCATGCGAGTCGACGCAGTCAAAAAGCCACTTACACCACCATACGAAGGACCTTATGAAGTCATAGAACGCCATGAAAAATTTTTCAAGATCAAGCTGCCTACTCGACTTGCAACAGTGTCGTTAGATCGCCTCAAACCCGCACACATGCCGAACGAAGACGAAAACTCGAAACACGAAACTCGAAACCCTATAACTGCAACACAGCCGACGACCGCTCCTGCGCAAGACAGAACATACACTACGCGAGCCGGCAGAGTCATTCGTCGTGTTGTACGTTTCACTTGAAGGGGGGTACTGTGGAGACAAAATATGCATTCATCGGCACGGCGCGCACGCATCGTAGACACGGCAAGACTAACCCACCGGCGCGAGCGAAACTGACTATATCTGCGTGCGACAGAGACAGCGATAACAACAACATGCAGCCTCTCTTTCTTCAGCTGATACATGAGCAAGGCGCTGATTGGATATTTACTCGTTCTACTTATTATCTATTTACCTTATAAAATATTGTATATAAGAAATCAAAATTAAAATTATTCGACAGTCGTACACAAGCAATTGGAGTCTCATTTATAACCTTCTGATAACAAATACAACAAACCCTTAAGTCTGAGGAGAGATTTTGCGTCCCTTTGTGTGTTCTACCGTCTGTACAATGGGGTGTGTTCAGAGGAGTTGTTTGACATGATGCCCACGGCCTCCTTCTACAGTCGCACCGCTCGCAATCGACAGGGAATTCATCCTCACACATTGGAGCCTAAGTGGTCGCGTACCGTGCGGTTCCAGAGAAGTTTTCTCCCGCGTACGGTCAAGCTGTGGAATGAACTGCCTGTCGAGGTTTTCTCATGAGACTACAGCATGGGGTTCTTCAAAAAGGGCGTGAAGAGGTTTTTACAGGGTCGGCAACGCGCGTGTGATGCCCCTGTTGTTACAGGCGTTCATAGGCTACGGTAACTGCTTTCCATCAGGCGGGCCGTATGCTTGTTTGCCACTTTAGTGGTATAAAAAAATATATCAATCCAACCCAAATCTGGAAATTTTCTGATTAAGTACCTATAACCTAAAAGTTGTTGAAATTTTTAGGTATGGTAACGTTATAACGGTCTTAGGAAACCAATTTTCAAAATTCTCAATAGTCACCCTCTTTCGAACAGTTTTTGAGGGAGAATTTTTGCGACGTTATCTTTTGTAAATATCATTAAGGTCATCATGAAATTTGAAGATATTTGGCAAGTAAACTAAAAATTATGAAATATAATAACAACTTCATTGAAATACGTATTCGTGTTTATCCATAAAAGCGTCAACTGTAACTAAGTTGGTTTATCTTCATAATTAAAAAGTTTAATATCTAATCGTTTCATAAACAAAGCTTGATGCTGTCTGCAGCTATCTGCTCACAAAGCTCGACGAAGCCATAGTACAAATATATAAGTAAGACAACTCAAGCCCCGAGCGGAGGATAATAGCCTAAACACGTAGGGCTGTCGTTTAATAGTTTATTCAACCGTCAAAAATACTTAGTCAATCTCTATATAAAAAAATAAGTACGAGTAAGGTAGAAAATACAAAATTAAGTAGAGTAAGTATTAGGGATCTGTAACAAGAAACCGGCCAAATGCGAGTCGGACTCGGTCACGAAGGGTTCCGTGCCAAAAACGACAAACAATCATGTTTGTTGTATGGAAGCCCCCCTTAAATAATTGTTTTATTTTTAACGTGAATATATAACTAAATATTATGTAAGTATTTCAAGCGTCTACCTATTGCCATTATAAATTGGGAGCAAAAACGAGCAAAAAGAAATACGTTTGTTGTATGGGAGCCCCCTTAAATATTTATTTTCTTCAGTTTTTTTAGTATTTGTTGTTATAGCGGCAAAAGAAATACATCACCTGTGAAAATTTTAACCGTCTAACTTTCGCGGTTTATGAGATACAGCCTGGTGACAGACGGACCGACGGACGGACGGACGGACGGACAGCGGAGCCTTAGTGATAGGGTTCTTTTTTACCCTTTGGGTACGGAACGCCAAAAAACACCTACATATAGAACATCAACATCACCAGAATGATAATAATAAATAAATAAATATTGTCAGACAAATTACACAGCGCCATCTAGCCCCAAAGTAAGCGAAGCTTGTGTTATGGGTACTAGACCACTGATAAACATACGTAAATACATTTTTTTAGGGTTCCGAACCTCAAAAGGAAAAAACGGAACCCTTATAAGATCACTTTGTTGTCCGTCTGTCTGTCTGTCTGTCCGTCTGTCCGTCCGTCTGTCTGTCTGTATGTCTGTCTGTCAAGAATTTCTATGTCGAGAATGCGTGGAGGTATCAAGCTGAAATTTGAACTGTATACTCAGGTCTACGGTCCCATGAAGTTAAAAAAAAATCAAACTGCTAAGTTTACGTAGCAAAAAGTTACGGCCGTTTATTCAGCAAAAAACGCATATTTCGACACACTCAAGGGAATCAAAACCTATAGGGTACTTCCCGTTGACCTAGAACTATGAAATTTGTCAAGTAACATCGTTATAGACTACAAACAAGTACAGGAATAAATCTCAAAACTATTTATTTGTAAATAGATCTTAAAAAATAGGGGGTCTATATTTTTTATAGTGTGTCGAAATTTCAAATTGAACCTACTAGTTCAAATGGACAAATATGAAAGGGCTTGATGTACACATCGCAAAATATATTTTATTTATTTTTTTCGACGCATTATTTCTTATTTATAATGAAAAATATCAAATTTAATAATGATACTACGTACCTACGGAACCCTCGGTGGGCGAGTCCGACTCGCACTTGTCCGGTTTTTTTTGTAAATACATACTTATGATACATAGAAAACACCCAGACTAAGACAAACAGACATGTTCATGCACACAAATGTTTGTCCTATGTGGGAATCGAACCCACGAGCGTTGGTGTCGAAGCCGCGTCATTGACCGCTACGCCACCAAGCTCGTCAATGATGTTTTTTTATTTATCTAATTGGGTGACTGAGTTCCCAAAGATTCATCGTCATCGAGTGTAACGAATGGGTCTCGTCAGGAAGATCATATGAGTTCAAACAGAATATTTTTCCTATCAGTAATGCAGGAGTTCCACTGTTTTCCGTCCTGCTCCATCATCAGACCCTCGTTACCAAGTGTAATGAAAAGGCTTCATCAAGAGCAATCTAATGAGCCCAAACTCGAGGGGTTAACTATTAGCCACTGAAGAGTTCCAGTAGCGAGCTCATGGCTCCTACTGGCTCAAATTACGTTAACATAAACATGTACACAGCGGCTCACTATCGGCACTGAAACCTAACACCTCCTGGTTGCTAAGCTTGAAAGTTCTCACTCAATACATTAATGAGCCGTGGGGCCAGGACAAAGCAAGCAAATCGTTGTACACATAGAAACACAAATTACGATTTTATTTATAAATCTTATCTTTGTTAACAAAAGTCTGGCTCCCGGTGTATATAGGTAAGTACGTTTTATTTTTTCAACGGTCGTTACGATGTTACTACCTAATTTATAAATTTAAACCTACGTTTATTCCTGTGCCTACGTTATACATAATCAAATGAAATCAAGGATTCAAGTGATCTACATAAATAGGTAGGAATGAGATAACTTTACATCAAATCTGGACCAGAACTATTTCCCAACTAAGCAATTTCGATAGGTACTGGTAAATAGCTAACATAAAATTATGTATGTAGGTAGCTACGTATGATATAGGTAGTAATAGATCACATAGGTACTCACCGTTCTTGTTCGGTAGATAGTGTGAAGAAAGATAATTTTGGATTTGACAAATTGCTGTTGAGACATCCATGAACACTGCAATATGTTTTATGGCTAGTCGACTTTGTAGCCATCTTTTACGTGCAGTTATATACGACGTAGATAGGTACCTCTATGTTAAAATTGTTAACGAACGTCAGCGCAGCAGGCGCGAATCTTGTGTGAGAGCGGGCGGTTTTGCGTACGGCGCAGCCTTGACTGGCGGTCCATTTAACCTCCCTAAATGTTGTCAGTATGTGCGTGCGACGGCCATACGTACGATCGCGCTCACATACAAACCACGCTCGGTGCGTTTGTATGAAGTTACCTTACTTATATATTTGTACTATGACGAAGCTTTATTAGGCCCACGTCGTGCACGCTGCAAGATGCGCTCGGCGCCTTCAATCGATGTCCGTCGCCATGGTAACGCTCGACAGCTCAGAACCACTTCCAAGTTTATACCATTCAATACGACCACGACACGACCCAATTGAGAAAAGATTTGTACACTACATATTTACATTTTTTTATTAATCCGTATAGAATTACGTGTATTTCTGAATGATCTCCTTTGACGTCTCTGCGTATTCAAGCATTTCTATAGTATTAGTATATGTTCTTACATTGTCAGACCATCGGTCACACAATTATGCAATGCGACGACTCATTAACGTGCCAATACAAATCAGGGGGCTCCGAAGTGAAAATCCGAAGTTACGGGCGAATTTGATTTGACTATATTGCTGGAAGTAAACTTTTCAATCAGCAGATTCAAATTTATTGTTTAAATAACACAATAAATATGAAACATTCACATTTGTGTTGTCAAAGACACTACAAAATGTATATTAAAATATCGAAACTTTCGACCGAATCTTCAGATTTTTATTTAGGAGTAGAACTCCTGATCTCTACGGAATTCCTAAATGAAACCTTGTTCTGTAGCATACTGATGGTTATACGGAGACCTCCGTAAAATATTGTTTGCTATGACAACAACACTTCACACCCACCACTCATGTGTCGCCGTCGTCAACCAATCTGGCTAAGTTGCACGAAAAACAATAGTTATTTGTTATGCAAGGCTGCAAAGTTAATTTTTGGCGCGAGTACCTTGTATTGAAACCTGAGCAAGCGAAGGATTCTGGGATTGAGCCACGAGCGAAGCGAGTGGTTCAAATATAGAATCCTGAGCGTAGCGAGGGTTTCAAAGGTACGAGACGCTAAATAACTTTGCTGCCGAGCGCAACACACAACTTTTCACCTCACTAAAGCGAGGAAAAGGTGCAAGAAAAACAGTTTTAATAAATAATCATCGATGGACTGGCTGCAGAGAATATAAACTATTACGAAACCAATGAGGTTCTATATATATGTAATTTATTGTACGAAACCTTTATTGAATAAAAATATTGGAATTTTAAAAACACTTTCCACGCTAGCGGATAAAGTGCGATTTTCCACGCAGATTTCGAATGATAAACAGAGCTTTTACGAGCTAGTGAGGTGAAAAATAATATACTTACTTCTTCTTCTTCGTCAACCCTTATCCCAATGCTGGGATACGGGTCTCACTTCAATCGAAGTGGTTTAGATTATACCTACTCCACCACACTGCTCAACTGCGGATTGGCGTGTGTACCGACCGATTTTCGAAATAGAAACGTAACGAATAAAGTCGTGAGGTGTAAAAGTGACAGCATACGTAGAATTGGCGAACGCCTGGCGCGGATGAATGAAGCGCGCACCGTTCAACTTTTTCCAACAATTTCTCATCTTTGTTCGCTATTTATATTAATAAGATATTGCGAAGTTCCATTCTTAGGTCGCTGGCCGCCACTTTTTAATCATTTTATACATAATTTGATCTTTTGACTCATACTGAGTTTAAATAAAAAAAAACCGGACAAGTGCGAGTCGGACTCGCCCACCGAAGGTTCCGTAGGTACGTAGTATCATTATTAAATTTGATATTTTTCATTATAAATAAGAAATAATGCGTCGAAAAAATTAAATAAAATATATTTTGCAATGTGTACATCAAGCACTTTCATATGATACCCCATTTGAACTAGTAGTTTCAATTTGAAATTTCGACACCCTATATAAAATATAGACCCCCTATTTTTTAAGATCTATTTACAAATGTATAGTTTTGAGATTTATTCCTGTACTTGTAGTCTATAACGATGTTACTTGCCAAATTTCATAGTTCTAGGTCAACGGGAAGTACCCTATAGGTTTTGATTCCCTTGAGTGTGTCGAAATATGCGTTTTTTGCTGAATAAGGGTTCCGTTTTTCCTTTTGAGGTACGGAACCCTAAAAGTGTGCAGATTAGATTATTTAATGCTAACAAATATATTGTTTTACTTTACTGCTTATTATATTCAAAGCGTATGAACGTACCTATATGTGCATATAGTACGTACATAATGACGAGCTCGGTGTTCGAATAGCTAGCAATGGCTAGCTAGCTTTGACTCCGAGGTCGCGGATTCGATCCCCGCACAAGACAAATATTTGTGCGCATGAACATATCTGTTTGTCGTGGTTTATGTATGCATTTACAAAAAAAAATGTATTTAAATATAATATCAGTTTTCTAGTACCTAGTACAAGCTTTGCATAGTTTGGGACCAAATGGCAAATATTCCTAAACAAATTACAAACTGCCATTTATAGCCGAAACTATGCAAAGCTTAAACAAATAATTATAAGTTACTTATTTATTTATACACGATATAGACATTATTTGGTACCTACTTAATATTGGTCGACATTGTCATAGACAAAATAGATATTAGAGACTAGTACAGGTAATATTGCTTAACTTGAGTGTTTATCAAACGGAAACGAGGTACGATGCTGCTGAATATTTCGTATAATTTCTTCAACAAAAGTATAATAAGTATAATTAGCATTTAAGGGCGAACTTTCCATGTTTTACCAACCGCGACACACCTGCAACCTGGCACTTAGGTTGGCTACACCGTTTGCATAATTTGGACCGTATTACCAGAAGTATTACCGCTCTTCATGAAAGTTGGAGCGGAGCTATCATATATCTTTCTTATCTCAGCGGCTAAGAGAACACTTCGCTACTTTGACTTTAAATGACGAAAAAGTTTCTGAAGAGTGTGGAGAATGTCTTAAGTTGGTAGATAAGAAACAGGTAAATACCCTTATGAAAATAATAACAGGAATAACGCGATCATGCATAAGTGTATTTACATACCTTTATTATGCCTGACGTTTCGACTCGGTTGCACCGGCCGTGGTCGGTATGGTGTTTGTTATAGGTAAATACACTATGTCAAAACCTAAATGTTTCACCTATAAATGCGTTTTATCTCTATTGTGACAAAAAGAAAGCAAGATAATTGCCCGGCACGCACACAGTCGCGCGCCGTTTTTCGTCGCGGCAAGACGTTAGCGCTAATCAAAAACAATTGAAAATTTCTAAATAAACCGCCTTCCTGTATGTCTAAACAATGTACTATTTATGCTGCTACAGTAAGAGGATAGCGATGAAAGACATGTGACAAAAAGAACGACGCATTTGAATGTGGATGGATATAAAAAGGGAGGAAAGCCAAAAAAGGGTTTTTTTATTCGACTAGGGTGACAAACAACCTGCCTGATAGTGAGCACTATTCGAAGCCTCTCACGCGTTGCCGACCCTGTAAAAACCCTTTTACGCCTTTCTTGAAGAACCCCAGACTGTAGTCTCCTGGGAAGACCTTGGCAGGGAGTTCATTCCACAACTTGAGTGTTTGAGTTAGAAAACTCTTCTGGAACAGCACAGTATGCGCCCAATTATGTGAGGATGAATTCCCTGCCTCATCATCATCTGGGCATCATAACAAACAACTCGTCTGAACACAACCCATTGTACAGTCGGTAGAATACGCAAAGAGACGCAAAAAAATCTCCTTACACTTAAGAGTTCGATACCGTCTGTGAGGCCAGAATCAGCCACTATCCTCGTCGCTGAACCGAGTCACAAAGTGCTAGTTGGTACTTGAGTGCTTCCGCCCAGAGATGACAGTAGTACTCCATGTGAGGTCGCACTTGCGCCTTGTAAAGTAGAAGTCTCTGACGTGGGCTGAAGTACTGCTTCGTTTAACCTAATTTTACGACACCATCTTGACCTTTTCCTCCATGTGACTCCGGAAGTGAACGTCGCTGGAGATGTCGATGCCAATAGTCGCAATAGTCTTAACGTCAATGTCCAGGAATTGTGGAGTCACAGCAAATGGGATATTTTTAGCGGTGAACATAAAAAGCATCATACTGTACTGTCACTCGCGTAGCAATTAATGTCATCAATCTTCGATCAACTGTATATTGTTGATCGAAGTCATCAATATATTAACAGTGTTAGGGAAAGCAAATAGCTTTGCGTGACGCCAGCATTAATCCTCCAATCAAATAAAGAGTTAATAATTAAACCATTTCTTTGTTTTGCGAATGGTCGAAGTCTTATTAATTTTTATTATTAATAATTTGGATAAATAAATAAAAAAATATATATAATATAGAAGAAAAATAAATTTCATTTTACACTAGGGTTGAATAAGCCATCGATATTGAATTAAGCCTTTCAAAAATGTTGCAAAGATCAAATTGGCTACGAAATTGAATTCCCCAAAGTAATGTCTGAATAAAAGAATCCATTCGTTCTCTCGCACACAATTTGAGTCACTCGATTTGTTAATTTAGATTTGGAATATGCATAGCTTGGCTTGTTAACTTTTACATTACAGGTTTGAACTAAGTATATTCAGCTTTTAAGATCGATTTCGAATTTACAAACAAGCCCCGAGGCTTTCGGCAGGCATAAATTAAAATCCCCACTGTGCCTGTAGGCGGTAATTTCAAAAATGAATGCCTAAATTATAATTGTTGTATTCATCATCATCATCATCATCAGGTCCATTTTAGTTTCCACTACAGGAGCACAACCCTCTCACGTCCGTCCTAGACGGAAGGAGGATTAGCCCTACCACAGAATAATATACTCTGCCCTACACTCCCCACGCTGGCCAGACGGGTTGGAGAGGATTGTTGTATTACTTATCTGTTATTAAAAAAATGGACCCATATTGGCAAGTTGCTTTTCAGCATTTCATCTTCACCAATAGTCAATACCGAAATGCTAGTAGACTAAAAATGACAAAAAATATATGATTACTGTTAATAAAAATGTGTAAGTCGTGTCCAAGTGCCCACAAGGGCCTAATGACAGAATAAATAATTTCATTTAGTTTCAGTCATAGAACGTCCTCAGCAGTGGACGTCTTTACGTAGGCCTTCTCCACTATGATCGGTTTTAAGCCGTTTGCATTCAATTGTTCCCTGCAATGTTTATCAGATCGTCAGTCCATCTAATAGAATCAGGGACCGACCTACGCTGCGTTTTCCGGTCCAGGGTCGTCATTTCAAAACCTTTCTGTCCCATCGGTCGTCAGCTCAGCGTGTTATGTGCAGTCTGCCCACTGCTTCTTCAGCCTGCTGGGGGCTTACCACCAACTCTTATTGCGATTCTACAACTGAATAGAGTCGCATATTATTCATTGGTATGAATAACCATTCTGTGGCCCCTTACCACCAACTCTTATTGCGATTCAATAACCAGTTATTGAATCGCAATAAGAGTTGGTGGTAAGGGGTTGGTGATCTTTAGGGCTAGTTCTGCTACAGATATACACATTCCCGAGTTTAACACGTAGAGATACTCTGAGCTCTGTCCTTACTCTTTCATAAAAATTCACAAAGAATACATAGCTGTCGCTATAGTAAATGATGAAGAAAATTAAGTATAAAAGCAAACCTTCCGTAAAAAAAATTTACAGAAAGTGAATACCGAAACAAAGTCCGTCGCGTTTCTTGTTTTAAAAAAAAGTTATATGATAAAAAATTGGTTGCCTGTAAAGTCGGTATACGGGCGAAAGTTTTACGTGACAACGACTTTGAGTGGTAAAATGTTTTCGAGTGGAAGGGACGCATGCCTTTCACTTTTTATGTCTGTCTCTCTCGCTCTTAGAAGGGACACGCGTCCACGACACGCTTACAATGAGAGCGAGTGAAAGGCACGCGCCTTTCACTCGCTCTCATTGTAAGCGCATAACGTGACCCAGTTTCTTGAAGTGTCACCCGGCTAACCAATTTATAAGACGTTGTCACGTCAAAATACACACAAACCGACAGACATGGAAAGCTACTTTGTTTTACACTATGTAGAGATAGACAACAACATACCGTCCTTTATTTATTAGTTATGCATATGCAGGCTATTAGATAGACTTACTACGACGCCATATAGAGTATCCTGCGGGCTATTCCAAAGTTAAAATCCGAAATTTGGGGTGAAAATTCGGAATTTTTCATATTCGAATTCCTTTCGAATGGGCCGCTGGATATTGACTTTTCATCCATCAGGCATTATAATATAGCAATAAATTAGGTTTTTATTTCTTATAAATGACATGAAAAATAAGAAACATTTGTTTACTCGAAACCTTGTCCAAATACAGATCTCTGTGTTTACAAAGCATTGCTTTCGAAATCACTACAAAATATATTATAAAAAATCAAGAAAAAATCCAAGCTTTCGGCTGCAACCCCTGGGGTAAATTCTAAATAACTTAGTGATACCCGAACAAAACCAGAGCGAGTCATTAATTTTACATAATTATGAGTTTTGGCACAGTGGTATAATATTGGTATACTGTGGTTTATGAAACTGTGTCAAGCCGTGTCAAGGGTGTATTATTTCAGAGAAGGTTCCTTGCACGCGAAGCAATGTAATCCTTATATATAATAAGTAATACTTTCAAATCTTACCTACCACTGAACGCGAATAAACATGCAATTGAGGGGTTTCGAATTGAGTTGTTGATTTTAACTTTTTATGTTATATCCCCACAGGCCACTAGTCCACTACCCTACTAGTATCCAAAAAAATATATACCTACATGTGTTTTTGTTTTATGTACCTTATTACCGTATGCATTAATTTAAAAAAAAAAACAGAAACTTCAGTTTATTAAAATAATTTTTCTGTTCCGTGATTTTTAAATTAATATCACTAACAATATCTCAATTTGTAAAGTAAGGAGAGTTAGTACTAAGCACTCAGAAGTTCCTGAATAAACAAATAATGCAAAGCGACAAGTAGATGAATTATTGCTATTTTAAGCGCGTGTCGTTTATTCACTGTTATTTCTTGTCCTACGACTATTTGTTTATTAGATCCACAGTATAATTATTGGTCCTATAAATTTCGTACTTCTATACCTACTCAATAATACATAAATATCAAAGTGTGTTTGTCTCTCCTTCTTTTACATCGAAAGGAACGAATTGAAATAAAAACGAAAATGTGAAAATTATAGAACACTTTTGGTAATTTCATAAAATCAATGAAGTACCTTCATCAGTTAGCTAACATAACTCAATGCAAAAACGCCAAAAACGGCCGCGTATGGCAGAGCTCATGTATTACAGCGATGCTTTTTATGTATGTTATGTATACAGGTAAGCTCTTCGTATTGAGTTTTTACTGCCGAGATGTTCGTCTATAGCCCGTCTGAATATTTTTTATTAAAAAAATACTGCTTTATTCACATATTAAAACTCAGAAATGTTTTGATGTGTGGAGTGATTGCCACAATTACAAAAGAAGAAGAAGTTATAACTATCAAAATAATTCAATTTCTGAACGCAGTCTTAATATTGCTAGTTTATTACTAGACGGAAATATATGGGTAATTTAAACTTCAATGAGTGGGCATATATATGTAGAAGTGAACAAAACCAGTACCAACACAGTCTTTGTACAGCAGGAGCAACGAAAACTTTACACTTTTTTATAAATTGATTGAAATTGCAGAAACTCACCCACTCTTAAACGTAATACACTCGTTAAAAACTATTTATCGTCGTCGTCAACCCTTAGTCATCCCACTGTTGGGATATGGGTCTCCCCTCATTCGAAAGGATTTAGAGCATACTCTACCAAGCTACTTAACTGCAGGTAGGCGAAGAAAAAACTACTCATTAGGTTGAAAATTACAAATATGATAATTTACTAGCTGTTGCCCGCGGCTTCGCTCGCGTGAAATTCGGGCATTTTAGATTATCCAAGCCAAGTCTAACACGCAACGCAACCACCTTCATGTAGCACCTTTAATTGCACTGATTGACGCCAAATACAAATTAAAAAACCTATTAGGATGAGACAAGTCTTATTCCGTCAGCTTAAAAAGGATAAATCATACTTTAAAAAAAATACACCGACTTCAAAAATCTCAGAAACAGGTAGTAGTCATTTGTGGCTTTTTCGTGTCAGGATTTTTCAGTTGGTTTTTTTTAAGTCTTATAATTTTTTTACCCAATATTTTTATTTATTTATTTATTATAATAATGGCTAAGTAGTAGGACATGGTGCTTTCTAGACGAAAATACATGAATAACTTAATTAAGAAAACTCAACACTATTGCCTAACTTCTAACCGTTCCTCATAAGCTCAGCAATGTCACATGAAGACTTCCCAATGCAAATTATGTTACAACATCAGAAAACTCATCAATTACTGTATCCCTGTCCATGCCTATAAATTTCAACCCTATCTCCCGATTTCCCAGGGAGCCCATCACCAGATCCAGATTTGATTAATATGGGACTACCTGAAGAGTGTACCCTCTCAAACAAATAAGAATTATTAAAATTGCTGTACAATTGATGGAGAAATCATTGAAACTATATTAAAAATAAATGCATACAGTCGAACAGAACCGGCCTAAAGGTACAATAAATAACAAAAACAGGTAATTTCTGGGAGAAAAACTAACTTATATCCTTTCCCAGGACTCAAGGTATCTCTGAACCAAATTTCATCTAAATCGGTCCAGCTACTTAAGCGTGAAGAGGTAACAGACGTACACTCTGTGGCATTTATAATATTAGCATGGATTTTCGTTCCGAATAACCGTAAAAATGACACATATATTGATATATAGACATTTTAACCCTATCGCACCCCAATAGGGGATGAAGGTCTCGTTAGCTACGTTGAATTTTAAAATCGTTATTCGTTTCGTAATCCCGACCCGATAAACCATAAAAACAATACCAATGACGATTTTCAGACTTTTTCACCCCCTTTTACACATTTCCATGCCATCGCACCCCCTCAGGGTATTACACTTTTTGTAACGTCGGCTATGTTTAATTAGAAAATAGTTGTTATTTTCGTAATCAGCAACCCGACAAACCACAAAAACAATACCCGTGACGTTTTTCAGACTTTTGAGACCCATTTTACCCTTTTAAGCGTTGAATTTTGAAAAATTCTAAAAATCTATAGAAGTACTCATGTAAAATATAGGATAAAATAGTCCAACTAAGCTCGTTTCCCCATACAAACTTTGGACCTCCGTTTAATCTTCATAAGGTTAAAATTTGAAAAATCCTTTTAAGTAATTTTTTGTCCACTATGTTACATTTTCAAATCGATGCCATTTTCGTAATTGACGTCCCAGAAAATCATAGAATCAACACCCATATTGATATTATGACATTTCAACCCCATAACACCCACACAGGGGGGATTTTATGTCACGTCGGCTACGTTTGATTACAAAATAGTTGTTATTTTCGTAATCAGCGACCCGATAAACCATAAAAACAATACCCATGATGATTTTCAGACTTTTTCACCCCATTTTAGACATTTCTATCTCATCGCACCCCCACATGGGCGACTTTTTATCACGTCGGCTATGTTTGATTAAATAATAGTTATCATTTTCGTAATCAGCGACCCGATAAACTATAAAAACAATACCCATGACGATTTTCAGACTTTTTCACCCCATTTCACCCCTTTAGGGGTTGAATATTGAAAAATCCTGAAACACGTGTTTACTAATTTATTTAAAGAAGTACTCGTGTAAAGTTTCAAATAAAATAGTCCAACTAATCTCGTTTCCCCATACAAACTTTGGACCCCCGTTTCAGCCCCTTAGGGGATGAATTTTGAAAAATCCTTTCTTAGTGTACCCCTAGATGTCATAAGGAACCTACGTGCCAAATTTCGAATCTCTAGACCCAGCGGTTTGGGCTGTGCGTTGATATATCAGTCAGTCAGTCAGGACTTTGAATTTTATATTTATAGATTTACGATTATGGGAATTTTACTGCTAGACAGCTGCTGACTATTGCTTACAAGTATTTTTGATATATCGTTAATATGTATAGAGGAAGAAAAGATTGCAGCAAAGGACGCCGCCTTGCGAGATCGAAGCTGTCATTAATTGGACATCCGACCAGGTAGTCTGAATTTCGTGTGCTTTCACATCCTTATGTTCAACCTCATTATATTGTTCACGATGGTGCAAGTATGAAGCGAACCATTTAGGAGGCAAACCACATAGCCCAACGCCATACAGTTTATCAAGCAATATATTAAAATTAACTTTTTCGAATGCTGTAAACATCAATAAAAAATTCCTACTTCGTAATTTTTATTATTTAAAATGTTATGAATATACTTATAGCATGCTAATATTACCGATCGTATATTATTATTGGAGCGTATATTATTATTATCATTGTATGTTTTTAGTGGACCGGTTTTTCCGGAATCCATTTAACCAGTCTACGTCATAATAGCTACCTGTATGTCAAATTTCAATCCGATCTGTTCAGTAGTTTGTATTATGCATTGATAGACTAATCAGTAACTGTTGCCTTTTATAGATACATAGATACAGAAGTAACAATACTGATATTTTATTTCTTTAAAAAAAAACTATCATTACTGATTCTCTGGGCTCGAACCCCATGCTGCTGTAATAATTAAAAAAATAGTTCCAATTGTGTTTTATTTGCTATCTAATGGTGTTATATGATGGGTACCTATGCCATATCTAATCTAGATAAGGCACAGAATGATATTCATTCTAAATTTCGGCAGAAAACGATTCATAATACTGTTGTATATGAAGAGCTATAGCTAGTTGCGTAGGCTAGAACATAGACTATCGCCAACCTTCAAGCATGACAGGTCTGATGCAAACTGGAATCTTTATAAAATTGCACGAAATCGATGCAATCAAGTGGTAAGAACAGCTAAAAGACAATACTTTCATGATAATGTTGTTAATTCATCCTCGGCCAATATATGGAAGTTTCTACATTCACTTGGTGTCGGAAAATGTACGATGCAACCGCAATGTCCTTCCTTTTCTCTTAATGATTTTAATAATCACTTCGCTGCAACTCCTTCTCTCAATCCATACATTAAATCTTTAACAATTTCAAAAATTTCTTCCATGGCTTATTCCAGTTCTAACTCATTTTCTTTTTCCCCCGTAACAATAGATGAGATACGTAAAATAATCCTTTCTATTAAGTCTAAAGCAATCGGATGTGATGATGTGAGTAGGGAAATGGTAATCTGTATTATTGAACAAATTCTTCCGGTCATTGCTCACATCATCAATTTTTCCTTTTTGGTAGGTGATTTCCCTTTTCTCTGGCACAAGGCTTTTGTTATTCCTCTCCCGAAAATTCCCACGCCAATGCTTTTATATAATTACAGGCCAATTTCAATTTTACCTTTTCTCTCCAAAATTTTAGAAGCCGCCGCACACAAACAAGTATCTTCATTTATTTACTCGAACTGCCTTCTCACCCCATTTCAGTCCGGCTTCCGCCCTGGGCACAGTACAACCACCGCACTTATTAAAATCACTGATGATATTAGATTGGGCATGGAGGATAAGCTGGTCACCATTCTCATACTCATTGATTTCTCAAACGCTTTTAATATGGTAGACCATGATATTCTGCTTGCTATTTTAGAACATCACAATTTCTCGCCCATAGTACTGGAATGGTTCTCTTCATACCTTCGTGGTCGTCAACAAGCAGTACGCTTGGGTGGCGAATTATCCGACTGGAACGATCTATCTGCTGGTGTGCCACAGGGTGGAATTCTGTCTCCGTTACTATTTTCCATCTTTATAAATTTCCTGTCCTTTTCGCTCAGTTGTTCTTACCACTTTTATGCTGACGATCTACAAATATATGTGCAGACAACGGCAGAAAATGTGAACACCGCAATTGCAAACTTAAATGGTGACCTATGTAATATCAGTTCTTGGTCTAAAGATTTCGGTATACCTGTCAACCCAGCTAAATGTCAGGCTATTGTGGTTGGTAGTTCTAGGCAGATTGCTAAGATTGATTTCAGTTCTGCGTCGCCTGTTATGTTTGAAAATACTGTTATTACGTTTAATAATACTGTTAAAAATCTAGGCCTTCATATAGATTCAACTCTTAGCTGGACCTCGCAAATTGCCGAGGTGAGTCGTGCAGTCATATCGACATTGAGATTTCTTAATCGGTTTAGGAATTTTCTTCCAATTAAAGAAAAGAAAGTACTAAGGTCATTCTTGTTAGATCGCTTATTTTCCCTATCATTGATTATGCTGATGTCTGTTATCCAGATCTAAATGTAGATCTTCTCAATAAGTTGGACCGGCTTATCAATAACGCTATACGTTTTATCTTCTGCCTTCGTAAATTTGACCATATCTCTTTATATCGGTCTCAACTTAAATGACGAATAGGGAGCCCTATTCGTCAACGAAGGCAACAGAGATTGCTCTGCGTACTTCACACTATTCTCAATAGTCCTTTCTTTCCGGAATACTTAAAGTGCAAGTTTCAATTTCTCAGTGACTCTCATAGCCTTCAACTTCCTTCTGACAATACTCGTCAACTTTCCATTCCATTATTCCACTCTGGCTTTATGTCTGATTCCTTCACACTTCAAGCTTCACGTCTCTGGAACGCGCTGCCTGTATCGCTTAAAAGGATTCCAAATAAATTTAATTTTAAAAAGAAAATCTATACTCACCTTTTAGATGGTTTAATAAAGTACTGATCATCATCTTCCTATATCTATGTATGTGTATGTATGTTTATTATAAAACAATATGTATGTATGTTTATTATTATTATTTTGTAAAGAATATATTATTATTTTACTTGATTATTTATCATCTCTATTTTCGAGATCTTATTTTCTTTCATTTGCTTTAGAACCGCATTTATGAATTTCTGCTATTCCCGAAGGTTGACTTGACTGGTAGAGAATGCTTTTAGCGTTAAGTCCGCCTTTTGTACCCTTATGTAATTTTGTGGTCAATAAAGTTTAAAATAAATAAATAAATAAATAAACCTTATCATATCAGCGATTTCATGTAGTTACAAACTTTTTTTTATATTTTTTATCTATACTAAAGTATGTATTACAATCAAATATTTTCGAAATACATACATGAGATGGCAATTCTGTCTATTTCAATCAATTGTCACAAACGAAACTCGTCGACTTGCCGGTGCAAACTAATTGAGGAATTTTACATTGGGGTCATTTTTAGGGTGTTAATTTTCCATATGTATAGAGATATAACATCATTGGATTGGAAAGTTCTTTTTTGTAGAATCCAAAATCTATGCCTTATTGGAAGATAATGAGGAATTTGTAAAATATAATATGGCAACTTTGTCCAGTCACGTCACACACGTCATTGCGCTCGCTAGTGTGGGTTTACGTGCGTCCGGATTGTGGAGTGCTTTTTTCATGTTTGTGTGTATTTCTGACGCCGTTTTTGTGATTTGTCTTTTAGAAGATTATCCTTGTAATATTGGATACTATCACTAAAACTTCTCAAACTGAAGTCTTCAGGTATGTACAATATTATTTTCTATGATTATTCACTCTGTATGATTAGATTCGTGTACAATAATGTTTCTAATAACCCTGTCAAACAGGCGTTGTCTCGAGTTGCTGATCATGATCCGAAAAGAATGTTATAAATTACTTTTATATCTGGTCATACGAACACATATTACGCTATCTGCGGTTGGTTATCTTGAGATTTCAAGAAAAACATTATCTCGGTGCGGGGACCGGCCGCCTGAATGGCCGTAAAGGATAGACAAGCAAAAGTCAGTCGGCTTCTCGATGCCGGTCGGTGTACAAGTGTTCGCTTGCATGTAACTATGATATAATGGTGGGACAGTGTTGTCTGTTTGTTTGTTTTTGTGGTGTCTGTGCAGTGTGCTAAGTGCTTGTTTTGTTGCAGGCCGGCAGAATGCTAAAGTTTATAAGAGGGAAGGGCCAGCAGCCCTCTGCTGAGCGGCAGAAACTTCAGAACGAACTGTTTGCATTCCGCAAGGTAAGTGGGCTTGCCGTAATTATTTGTATAATTTGTGTGAAAAGCGTTATGAAATTCATTTTTTTTATTTTACTTTTGTATGTACCGATACCAATAATTTTTATAATTGATCTGCTATTTGAACCATATTTTAAAAAAATATGTATTTTTATTCGTTTCTAATGTTGATAGCAATGTGTTACACCTGTATAATTTCTTCCATATGTTATTAGTCATTGTCAGTTCTTATCATTTACTAGACCATTAACATTCCAACACTACAAACCTATTGCTCTATATAGATTTAAAAACTAAAGCGTTTTACTTTAAATGTAATTATCAGGTGGTTATACAAAATTTAAAATAATACATTTTGCGAGAATTTTAATTGAGTATCCTATTTGTTGATGACAATAATTAATTTTGTAGGTTTTTAATGTGATTCATAAGTGAACTAGGTGTAAATGTTTGTTTTAGTCACTACAGCCTAATGCTTGCAATACAAGAAATATTGTAATGACTTTGGCAGCTATACATTTATGCAGTATCTCCTGGCATCTACTGAACCCTCTTGTTTCCAGAAACTCATGCTTTCTTTTTATTTATACATCACTGAATTGATCAATCCGATCTAAGAACAGTATTATCACAGTATAAGTAATAGTACTACATACAGTGTGGCCACTCCCTGCCGCTCTGTCTTGTCGACCTCACCTCTGAGACAAATCTGGAACAGTTTGTATGGCGCCGCACGCACACACGATCATTCAAGCTCTGCATAAACATCGTTGTTTATGTAGTAGGTCATGACGCAACTTTTGTATGGAGTGGCCAGTGTGGTATTTTCTAAATAAAGGGGTTTATAAGGTGACGAGATATGTATTTATATCTTATATATATATTTAAACATATATTGAAATAATAATAACATAATTAATTCAAATAACATAAGTAATTTAATTAAATTCAAATTGTGTAAATTGCCAAAGCTGTTGTTAATATGGATTTTTGGATTCTACTTTCATTTCACTGTTGGGATATGAATCTCCCCTTGATCGAAGGGGTTTAGAGCACATTTGACCATGCTGCTCAACTGCGGGTTGGTGCAGGCCAGTGTTTTCAAGCCGCAGCCGCCTAAAGGGCACTGACTTGGCTTAATGACTGTGGCCTAAAGACAACAACCGGGTAAAGACTGCTTAACATGCCTTTTGCAACTTTCATACATTCCTGCCTAATGTCTGAAATACAGTGCTACAAAAAGAGTGTAACATAACCATTACTAGGCATAGCAACATTAACTTTTTCCATATGAATGTGCTCCATGTGAAATATTGTTGGTTGGCATGATGCCCATGGCTTCCTTCTACAGTAGCGCCTCTTACCATAAGCTAGGAATTTATCGTTACACATTGGTACGGAAATGGTCTCGTACTGGGTGGTTCCGGGGTTGCTTTTTCCCTCGTGCTGTCAGATTGTAGAACGAGCTTCCTTTCCATGATTTTACCTCTGGTGTCACAAGCGTCCATATGTTGCGATGACTGCTTTCTATCAGGCGAGTCTTACACTTGTCTACAACCCTAGTGTTTTATAAAAATGTTCTTATAAAGAAAGTGGTGCCCCTTTTTTTGACTTAATAACTTCTTAAAAATCAATGAATGCCGGCTGCACAGACGAAAAAGTATGACTCATTGTCACATTCCACCTGAACCGAGCGTGCAAGCGAGAGCGCGGAACAAGCGATAGAGAGGTACGATCGGCCTATGTTTTTTATGTCGTTATCACGTAAAATTATCGTCCGTAAACCGACTTTACAGACAACCAATTTTTTTGTCTATTCTTTTGTATCCCACTGTATGTCTCAAGCACGTGAACTCTTGCGTGCTCTGAATCATAGAACTCCTAATTGATCCTAATTTAACAATGTTGTACTAAACTATTTAAATAAACCAGCGCTATAGGCCAATAAAATTGTGTAGAGAATACCACATCAATCATATTCAAGTGTAGCTATGAACGTCGGGTTTATTTCAAAATTATTGCACTGTTTGAAATATTGTATATTTGAATCTAACTAGTTGTTCGTCATAATTATTTGTTAATGTTATTGGTTTTTGATGTAAAACTTCTTTACGCACGCTTGACTCGGGGAGTAAGCTGGTGAATGCGTGACGAGAGCGTAACGGAAACGGCGAACGTTGAGAGAGAGAGATATAAGTTAGTAGAGCTAAAGAAGTTTTACTTCAGTAGTATTGTCTAAAGCACACTCTTTTTTTATATTATACTAGTGACACGGCCCGGCTTCGTCTATGTGTGGTAATATAAACGTATTATATACATTGAAACCATCCAAAAGTCAGGACCCGCACCAAATTTGCTGCTTGTGTGGTCGATTGGTTTACTGAGCGCAAGAGCGGTGCGGGTAAAGGTCCTCTCGTCTGGTTAGTTTACTAGACGAAAGACTCGCTATCCTGTGATATAACCGGAAGGTTGGTGCACAGAGGCGCATTAGCTATAGGTAAAGGGCACGTTGTTCTAAAATCCTAAAATTGCTAAATTTTTAAAGTTATGTCTATTTAAAAAGTTTGAAATAATAACAGGTTAATCTCACCTGCTGTAGCCTCGATTACAAAATGTTTGTTACCCACAATCTTATCGGCGCCCTACAGACTACGGTATTTGTTCTTAGATTACAGGCGTCAGTTAATTTTTACAGCGCACCCATTTTCAGCACTTCAATTGGGTCAGGGGCTCAGGTCTATGGAATATTATCAAAATTTATTACTCTTACTTTGTCAACGTTTGTAGCTACATATATTTATTAATGATTTACTTTTTGAATGTAATTGTTAACTTTACTTTTTGAATGTAATTCATAAGCCATTTTTGGTGTAGTATTTATCAGATACAAGTTTCTGTTAACGGCTTTCTGATATACTGTTTTTGATATTCGGAACAAAAATAATGAAGTGCAATACTTTCGAATCTGAACTAGGTAGACTACCTAGTATACAAACAAAATATCTACATGTTCATAAATAAAAATGAATATTGCTAAGCGCAAAACTCGAGAACGGCTCCACTAGTTCGGCTAATATTTCTTTTCGTATTTTCCTTAAGGCCCACGGAAAGTACAATGAGAAAATATAAAAATTGCGTAGACTCATCATCAGGTCATTTTAGTCTCCACTACAGGAGCACGACCCTCTCTCTTCCGTCCCAGACAGAAGGAGGATTTGGCCTACACTCCCCACGCTGGCCAGACGGGTTGGGGAGGCAAAGGGGTAGCTAGTTGTATATAAATACAAATTTTCATTATAAAAACTACGCTATTAGCGAAAAAATGGCCGCCTAAGCGTTCTCAGTACCTTTAAACCTATGTAATGTTTGGTATACTTTCTTTTGTATGTCTATGGTACCAACAGTTATGTTTCTGTATTATGTATTAGAGTTTTATTCATACCAATTGTTTAATAGACAATCTGATGCCAACAGATAAAATAGATTGCTCCAAGGACAAATTGGTCTACAGTGGTCAATAAGTAGTAATATCGATTGATTAGATGTAATGTGTGGAACAGGTTTACATTAGGGTTAACGAACCTTTAAACTTAAATTTTAATATTGCAATTATGGTATCGTGAGTAACGGATGGAATTATGTAGCGTGCGCGAGTTAGTCATCCTGTTTGATCTTTACATGTTAAAGTTTTTTTCCACATCTATGCCCTGGAGACCTGGAGGTTGGCTTTCTTATCATCAGCAAGATGAAATACGTTTGCTGTCATCTGACGTTTTGGACAGTATCATTCTTCTAGCATACCGTTGTTGTGGAATCAACTTCCCTCAGCAGTATTCCCAAATAAATACGACATGAGAGCCTTCAAGAACAAAGTCAATTTTTCCCTTAAAAGGCTGGCAACATATTGACGATCCTTAGTGTTGCTGATTTCTATGGGCAGTGGTGATTGCTGTCCATCTAGTGACTCGCATGCTCGCTTGCCCCCCTCATATTAAAAAAGACCTTTTCTCGTCTTCCGCGCTTACCAAGCTTGATATCAAGGCACAAGAAACCGACCTTCTTCAAGAGACTGATAGGTCACGCGATTGGAACTAGACTGTCATCAGCTGTATTTTGTATGGATGATGTCAAATTTTGATAATCAATATCGTGACGCAGTCTTGGTATATGTGAGAAGGGAATGCCTTGTTTTATTGGACAACTAAGAATATGTCAACCTAGACACTCTGATTTTTTGTGCCGTACTTATGTTATACGTAATAAGAGTTACAATGGGATTGTGACTGTCAAGCGTGATCTGCTCTTGACTATACCATCATGGTAATTAATTACCTTATTACGCGTAGATTGAAAATGCATAATTGCAAAACATATAAAATATGTTCCTTGACAAATTATATTACACACCGCCATCTAGTCGTATACTTAGCACAGCTTGTACTTTGGGTACTAGATATCTGATATATGTACATAAATACATTTTTTTTCCTAGTTAAATACATAGAAAACACCCAGACCACGACAAACAGACATATACATGCACATAAATGTTTGTCTTGTGCGGGGATCGAACCCGCGACCTCGGAGCCAAAGTGGCCATTGCTAGCCATTCGACCACCGGGCTCGTCTAAACGTTTGTCTTGTTCAGAATCGAAGCAGGCATTAGCATTCATCTACAGTTTGAGTACGTCAATGTATCCAAACTTAGTTACGTGCACGGCTCCATTGATATCCTGAGTTCAGATGTGTATTTACAAAAATAGAATTACGATCCACGCTGATTCTAAATTCTGTGCGAAAATAAAGTTGATATAATCTTACGCGAGTAATAGTAGTCAGGTTGCTTCAGCGACGAAGGTTATTGATTACTTTATCGCGTCAGGATAAATATATAATACTAATGTAATAAACAATTGTAATGTATTGGAAATAATATTTGGGGTGTAAGTGATTCGTCAACATCTTTGAACCAAAGCCTACGACTGACAAATGAGGCTATGACGAAAAGAGAGGTAGGGCATAGCGTATTTTGTTAGCTGCCCGACTGGGGAAGTGTCTCAACCTCACAGAACACTGCAGACAAATAACAATTCCCTTGAGGATTGTTGTGTTCATACTAACTGTGAGATCTAAATGATTGGTAGATGGAAAAATCGAGTTTTCTCATAGATACAGTCTGTTTTATAAACTTTTATTGAGACCATTTGTTAGAGCTCCTAAAACACTTTCAGGAATTAGTTATTCAATATATTGTATAGTTTAGAAAGTAATATATTAAGATTACTTATTGTTTGCTCCCACACCTGACATATTAATTTTATACTAATAAATATGACTATTGACTAAGTACACAAACAGGATGTTAAAAAACATTGGAAGTTTATCTGCATAATATGCACGAATTTATTTTGCAAGAATGTTTAAAAAAAATACTTTTATTCCTGACTAAGTACACAAGTGATCGCACCAATCGCTTGTTTATCGCCGTGTGATAAGATAGTGATAACATTCAATCAATACCGTCGGCAAATAAACTGAAGGCAGGTAACGCCGCCGGCCACATCCCTTCTTATCGGACACATTTTTGAAAAACTTTTTCGTCAATTTGCATAGTAGATTTTTATGTCTTATTAAATTAACTATTTGGTGCATTATCAGCCTATATCTACCCCCCAGCTGGATGTAGGCTTTCCTCAATGCTTTCCATTAAATGCGATCCTCCGTTTTTTGAGGTCAACGGATCATCGGGGACACCATACGCTTCGTCGCCCCATATAGAGCCTGACACGGCAGATGTCATTTGATGCGACAATTTATAAATATAAGGGGTTTCTACGGTGTCGGCAACGCGTCCATAGGCTGAAATAATTTCTTACCATACCAGGGGCTCTACCGCCGAAGCTGAAGCCGATTACCATCGGAATTTTTGAAATAAAGCTACTGCTTGGATTGTTGTTAATTATGTTTAGCTCAGCTGGTAGAACCCCTAGAGCTGTACCGATTAAGTTGAAGATGTTTGTCAATAACTTTAACCTAATACCAATTTTTGGAAGAAAAAAAACCGATGGTAATCGGTTTCAGCTTCGGCGGTAGGCCCCCAGGTCGTACGCATGTTTGTTACCGTAGTCTTATATAAAAAAAAATGCTTCTTGACAAAGCATACAATGTTTTTTAAACTAATGATTTATAAATAGGCTCGAAAGATGCTCTATTTCAGTAAAATAGAATGGTGTTACGACTGTCATATCGTGTGACATAGAATTACAGTCCGTAACAACACTAACAATCAATTCTTACATACAACACTGTCACCATTATTAACTGTATGTCTGACAAAACTACCTGTTAGACTCAATGAACGTTGTTTCGCTCTGTCATCCTGTGAATGGATCCCTTTATTGCCTTAAACACACCGCAACTTGACAATAAGCGCTGTTGCTAGTATCTTCGTTGATATATTAAAAATATCGTTAAGTATATCTCGTATCGTCTTAAACCTTTATTCATCCCACTGCTGGGATACGGGCATCCCCGCAATTGAAGAGGTTTAGAACATACTCCACCACGCTGCTCAACTGCCGGTTGGCGGAGGCTACTGGTTTCAAGCCGCCTAAAGACCACTGAGTTGGCTTAACACTGTGATCTAATGACAACAGCCGGGATCGACGGCTTAAGGTGTCTTCCGAAGCACGGAGGAGCTCGAGATAAATAAACCCATCAATGGACAAGCTACGGTCGACATTGCTTAACTTGCGTGTTCGATTAGACTGACTCGTTATTAGGTAATGTGCAGTGTATATTTTTTACTGTCACTAGTGTCGTAACAAAAGTAGTAGTTGTATTTTTTATTGTTTCTCCGATGATTACCATCATCCATTACTAATTTTTTAATAGTTTTATTGTCTTAAAATGAACTTTCCCACCAAAGTTTGATCGACCATTCTAAAAAAAGTCGGACGAAATTTGTTAAAATCAAAGATTTGCACGTCGATCTGAATTTGTGTATCTAACGATCCTGATAAATGTATATATAATTTTTAATTTTAAAACTTTGTCAAGTAGCCTATTGCAATTATAGAAGTCGAATGTCAGGTCAAAGAATCGTAGTCTCCAGAGTTTTCTGCACATTTATACATGAATGAACTATAGAAATTCTATGAAGGAATCTGTAGCAGTTTTTATTTGCCATGAAAAAAATAATTTCGTATATCTATAATCTTAGTGACTTGTTAAAATCGCTATATTTGTTTGTTACGCATAACCGTCGTTGTTTTTGTTTTGTTTTATGTGAGAGGGGGCAAACGAGCATGTGGGTCACCTGATGGAAAGCAATCACCACCGCCCATGGAGATCAGCAACACCAAAGGGTTGCCGATCCGTTGCCAGTCTATACTCCTTCCTTTCTTTCTTTCTGGTAACCTCACTCACTCGCAGGAACACAACAACCCTTAAGAGAGTTGTTATTTGGCTGCGGTATTATGTGAGGTGGAGGTACTTCCCCAGTCGGGCAGCTTAAAAAATATGCTATGACCCACCTATCTTAACGTTACGCCGCAACTGCATTTGGTGACTAAAATGAAAAAGAATTGGAATTGTTTTTTTTTTTATTTCTAACCCGCCATCGTGTACTTGACATGCTGTATTTAGATACAGCCAGTCAGGGCCAGATATTACGTAATATCGGCCGAAGTACTCGCAAGCCTTTTTGTTACTCACTATTTTTCTTACAATCAAATTACTACAAGGCCATATCGCGGAATGGGTTATTTACTATTCAGGAAACGTTTTGAAAATTTGTTTAGTTCTATATACGTAAGTACTGTATGTTGTTTTCGTTAGACACGTATGTATATACAAGCCCATCTGATGTGAAGCGGTTACCGTAGCCATATTAATGTCCGCAATATTTCATATATTGCTCGCGCGCCACCAACCCTGTTGCCAACGCAAATACTCCTTTCTTTCCCTCAATCGCAGGAACACAACATAATCAAGAGAAGGATGAGTTGGCTGCGGTATTCCGTGAGGTGGAGGTACTTCCCCAGTCGGCCCACTAACAGTTTAGTGTAACTCTATGCGTGCTGGCATACCACCTTGGAAGTATAAAATATAGAACTGATTTTCTAACGCAGTACCTACCATTAGTTTGTACACTAACTTTCAACCACACCCATACACTTATCTCTACCAATTTACTCATAAAGCGTTGACACATTATCATTTATGAGTAATCGTAATCGTAAAGCGGATTCTACATATAACGAAAGTCGAGATTACTACAAAATTGGTTCGTCTGGTTTCATAATTATCTTTTTAATACACAGAACAAATAAATGAATTATCTTTTCTCTATTGTTATAGTCCATAGCAACTGCAATGGAGAAATTTAAAAAACAAAAATCACGTGAAAATTGTCCACAGTTTTGCGCATACCTGCGTATATTTTTAAAGTGAAAACTTCTTTAGCGGCGTTGTGCACTTTTTGGGATGATTAAAAAATGTTAAACTCGCGTCAGGACACGTGACCTGATCGAAAATTCGTAAGATACAGGGAGAGTAGGCGCGGCGTAGGAGAAGAAGTAATCCCCCTCTCTTTCTACCGCGCGGCGAAAATGTATGCCTGCTCCTGCTGTTTATTTTTAATGTAATATATAAATTGTCATGTTTGTACTCGATAGAGCAATAAATGAATATTGTATTTTACCACATAAATGTTAGTACTTTTATACTGACAAATAAAGCAATCCGTGCGAAATTATTCTTTAACAATTCCAAAATATTCAAAAATGCACAACGTTAATGTTCAAGTTTTCGCTTCTGCCGGCACTCCCGGAGTGCAACACGTTTTTTTTTTAATTCATAAACAAATGGCAGAGCAAACCGTGACGATAAAAAAATACATTATGCAGCTCGTTCGAGTTCTCTACTAAGCTCTAATGAAATTCAGTACTATCATTCTAGCATTCGTACTGATAACCACTGATAAATAACACAACAGTTAGTATGATACGTGATGACATAATGCAAGTCAAATGCTAAATAATTTTCAAACCATAATAGAAACATAAGTTTAGGTAAAACTTGTATGAGTTATTAGTATTTTAATCCTTAGAGAAAGATGGCCCAAAATGGCCAAATTAAAAACTCTAGAGATGATTAATGTGTGAAAAGATAGGTTAATTTACATTATTTTAGAAAATCTAAGTATCAAGTGCAAGATATATCTAGGAAAAAAGATTTTATATAATTAATATTAATTTATTGTAAGCTAAAATCCGTCTGATGGAATTGATATAGGTTCGGAACGCACCCGGAATGGAACAAGTCGAATGTTTACTTTTTATCTTTCCAAATGTTTCTTGCTTTATCTTATGATTAAGTAACGTAAAATAATACTCAATTACACATTTCTTTTAAAATTATAAACGTAAAACTATTTCACTTCGCTATTCTTTCTTTAAAAAATGGAAAGGAATTTTTTAAACGGATGTAGTGTCATGCCTGTTTGTATTGTGAAGAAATTGCATTTTTAGATTCCATTTGTCTCTGGGCTCTGAATACTAGTCCTTTAGAACAGGACTTTTGTATTTAAATTAGCTTTATTTTTCATTTTTAGGGTCAATATCGAACATAAAATACAGAAATTATCAAAAACACATTCAAAATTTCTTTTACGGTGTTTTTATGCAAGGACATAAGCCTCAAAACTAAAATGTGGTGCCTGCAATGGAAAAGATAGTACAGTACATATAGTAATGCAATATTTATTAAATGTGACTTTATTAAAATATCACTCATTGCAATAATGTTCATTTCTTTTAAACCTATCAAATCCTAACATATTGATTTTTAACACCTCAAGTCAAGTTAGGGCCAAGCTAGTATGGGAAATGACCAATGTTCTTTGTAGTAACTAGTAGTAGTAGATCCTTCACCACGAGGTTACAATTGTACTTCGCTGTTATCAACAGTTTCGTAAACCACGCCCGACCTCGCCTGTACCGTACCTTATCAATCCTACCAAAGATAACTGATTATCAATTTTGATTTGGTTGTAAACGTTGAAATGTCCATTTTCTGTCCTATTCAGCGGTTTGAAATAACCGTTTTCAGAGTAATCTATTATAATAAAAACCATTTCTAATAACAAATCAATAAATAATAATATAACTTGACAATTATTAATAATTAAGAAAATGCATCCAAAATATTCAAAATTTATTAAATAAATCAAATTATATGTTTAAGAATTTACATAGGTATGTATACCTATACATGTATTACAAAATGATGGATAAGTATTGTTTATACTTTAAAAAATATAAAATACGTTAAAAACATTTTTGGATATTGGTTTTGGAATAGCTGTGATCTATTTTAAAATTATTGATGGATAAAATGAAACGCATTTATTGCAAATTATTTGTGTAATAAAATTGTCTCAGTCTTCAGAACGTCATTTATTTTACTTGTTTATAAACGTATAATCTACAATAATCCCGGGCATTTATCACGTCTACAAAGTACGCTTTCCCATGAATGTATGCAAGCAGAACACGGCGTCTACTACAGTGTGGTCGGAAGATTATCAAAATCCCGCTATACAAACGCGGATTATTCTCGTAATCCCGTCGCAACTCGCTGGCGGTACAGAGGAGAGGCTAATGAACGACAACGTAACTAATCATTGTTGGCTTGCACTTTGTAAACACAGTCGGTGATTGGACACGTGATATGCTTTTGAGATGAATTGTTTATATTTTAACTGACACAAAATGCCTTACTTCATTCATGTGTTTAGATAATGTCTATTTAAATAGAAACGAGAAAATCTTATACGTCATTTTGAGGTGGTCAAACATTTGTAACATTATAATAACACGTCAGTAATTTAAAATTACCTTAAGTAAAATAATACGTTTGCGCATATTTTTAATCAGTGAGCGATAATTTAATGCAGTTATTACCAATTACAAACGAATTCAATTTCATCAGCAAACCTCCACACGTACTATATACGTATTATCTACAATAATCCCTTTGTCACATCTACATATATATAGTACATTTTCACGTGGATTCAAGCAAGAAATATAATACTACAATGTGTTCGCATAGATTATCAAATTCCCGCTATGCAAACACGGATTGTTCTTGTAATCCTGTCGCATCTCGCTCAAAGGAGTCCCGAAAGAGGCTAATGAACGACAACGTAACTAATATTGTTAGCTGGCACTCTGTAAACACCCTGTGATTTGACACGACTTTTGAGGAGAATTGCTTATATTTTTACTGACAACAAACTTTGTTTAGGTTACGTCTATCAAATTATAAAAGGGAAGACGTCATTTCGAGATGATCATACATTTGCAACATTAAAACGTGATCGTTTGTTAGATTGCGTGTTTTGTTTGAGACACATTTCAATTTTAATTAAAATAATGCTTTCGACATATCAACTGATAGTCAATAGGCTACTTGACAATTTTTTTTGCTACTTGTTATGTAAATACGTCGCAATAGTATAAGTACATACATAATGGCATAAAACCTCGAGATATGACAACTTGTAACTCACAATTATAGACTTTCCACAAAACGCTTTGGCTTATGGCTAGTTTATTATGACGTCACACATTCTTATTTTGTATGCATACAATCAGAAATTTGTACGACAGCTATGTTAAACTTTTGCGTTTATGTGTAGTATCGTAACAAAATGTATAGTATATTTTATTAATTTTCCAAAGGTATAATTTTTTTTTCGTTATTAATAAATATATTTTCTTTTAGACATTATTTATTCTCGTTTCCCTAAATGTATTTTTATTTACTATTTTCATAATTACATTATGGAAAACTATATTTCATAGTAGTGTAGAGTAGTAGGGTTTCTGTTATACTATTTGCCTGCCAAATTTCATCAAATTTCATTCAAGTAATCACGGCTGATCGAGTCACAAATATACACTCTCACATCAAACACCTCCGCATTTATTCATATTTATAATATTAGTATGTATTATTAGTTATATTGACTATTCAAAGTTGTTGAAATAATCCTACAATGAATCACTGATCCATAAAACCACACCCCGGCCACTGCATACAAATGTCGCGTCGTTTACTACTACATAAACAATGGCCTCTGTGCAGAGCGCGAATGAGCGTGTATGCGTGCGGCGGCATACAAACTGTCCCAGAGTTGTTTGAGAGGGGAGGTGAGGTCGGCAGGGAGTGGCCATACTGTACGTAGTGCTATTACTTATACTGTGATAAAACATAAAAAATAAATAAATCATGAATAAGAGAGGCGGGGCATAGCGTATTTTTTTAGCTGTCCGACTGGGAAAGTACCTCCACCTCACAGAATACCGCATCCAAATAACAATACCCTTGAGGGTCGTTGTGTTCCAGCGAGTGAGTGAGGTCACCAGAATGAAAGGAGTTGCTGCGGTGACAGCGTGGGTGGCGGCGCGCAAGCGATATTTCATGTTGCGAGATATGGCAACGGTACCCGTTTATCATCAGGTGGGCCGTATGCTTGTTTGCCACCCGACGTGGTATAATAAAAAAATCAATATTCCCATAGTAACTAGTATATGCGATATATCATCTCTTGTAGACGAAGAGGTATTTGCCGTTTCTCACAGTACACATAGCTAAATAGCAAAAAACCAATGATGTAACAAACAGGATGAACCAGTTCTGGTAACATACAACGTATTGATACCTAACAAGGTACTGATACAATTTATTACGCACGCTTCGCACTATTTTACAAATTTTTATTCAGTTCTTTTTATATGTCATAGGGGCAGACGAGCATGTGACCCACATGCTGACCCCCACCTGATGGAAAGCAATCACCACCGCCCATAGAGATCAGCAACTCCAAGGGATCGCTGATCCGTTGCCCGCCTATACTCTTTCCTTTCTTTCTGGTGATCTCACTCGCTCGCAGGAACACAACAACCCTCAAGGGAATTGTTATTTGGCTGCGGTGTTCTGTGAGATGGAGATACTTTCCCAGTCGGGCAGTTTACAATATACGCTATGCCCTACATCTCTTTTCGCCAGAGCAACGTTCGTCAGTCAGCAGGGTGCACCACGTGCAGGTGAGGTTAGCTTTGGTTCAAAGATATTGATGAACCACTGAAACCTCAAAGTTTCACTGCGATGTCTCTAGTCATATACTGCAAGTAAAATTTGACCTGCATCCCATTGCGAATATTGCCATTAAAATTCCTCAAATGCCTTCCAAGAGCGATATTGCTGAAGCTTGGCCAAGGCCTAATTATCATAGGAAAATGACTATGAAAAGGTAACTCTACGACTGAGCACCAGAAACTGATGAACTTACCAATTATTCTGATGTTAACGACATGGGAGACAAATTCTATGTGTTAATAAGGAAAATTGTTGAAAAAGAAGTACAATTATCATTTAAACAGAAGAATAATAACCACCCAGTCTGGTTTTCTCCGTGTCTAATCAAAATACTCAAACATAAGTATCGTAAACGTTTTAAAAAATATGGACACCCATTAGACAAATTGAACCTTGACTACTTACTCGTACGTTCCAGTTTGCGATACATTTTAATTACGAGGATTGCCTCTCTGCTGCCAGTTAGCAAACTCATAGACACAATCACAGTCCTCGTCATAATAGTTTACTCACGCCAAGTTCGACCTTTTTTTTATACTTCGTCGGGTGGCAGACAAGCATACGACCCGCCTGATATGACACGGTTACCGTAGCCACATTTACGCTGGCAACATAAAATATCGCTCGCGTGCCGCCACCCCCGCTACCAACGCAGCATCTCCTTCCTTTCTGGCGACCCCACTCATATGCAGGAACACACAACAACCCTCAAAGGAATTGTTATTTGTATCACAGAAGCGCCATTTAAATACCTCAGAAGCGCCATTAAAATTTTCCGTTTCTACTGCTTTCAGGAGCTTAACGCTGTTAGTAATTAGCTTTGCAACTTTCCTAATCTCGACTGGCGCTGCATTATCAGTATTTCGAAAGTAGCTTTTATCGGTTTCAGTGGATATACCTTCGTTTTCATTAGCAACTTTGCAGTTATCAGTACTTATTTCACTGTTTGGGTGCTTAAATATTGAAGTGGATAATGATGCGAGTGAACTGTTTAGCAAGGTATATATATTAACGAATAGAAAACTGAATTGGACACCAACATATGTATTCAAGTTCAATGCCACTAAAGCAATAGAAAAACAAAGATAATTCAAAAAATCAAATTTATACAATAAAAAAGAAATTGCAAAAGATTCCACAACAAATTTTGTCATTACGAGAAGATGACAGTCGCTAAGCCAAGTCGGTGGCCTTCACTCAATACGGCTGCCTTTCAACCAACATAGAATTCAACAGAAAAGTATACGAAGCTATGTTATTTGACGTTTTGATATGTTAAATCATAGACAGACAGTTCTAAACTGTCTGTCTATGATTTAACCTTTAAGTCTGCGAAGAGATTTTGCGTCCCTTTGTTTGTTCTACCGATTGTACAATGGGGTGTGTTCAGAGGAGTCGTTTGACATGATGCCTACGGCCTCCTTCTACAGTCGCACCGCTCGCCATCGACAGGGAATTCATCCTCACACATTAGAGCCTTAGTGGTCGCGTACTGTGCGGTTTCAGAGAAGTTTTCTCCCGCGTACTGTCAAGCTGTGGAATAAACTGCCTGTCGGGGTTTTCTCAGGAGACTACAGCATGGGGTTTTTCAAGAAGGGTGTGAAGAGGTTTTTACAGGGTCGGCAACGCGCGTGTGTTGCCCCTGGTGTTACAGGCGTTCATAGGCTACGGTAACTGCTTTCCATCAATCGGGCCGTATGCTTGTTTGCCATTTTAGTGGTATAAAAAATAAAAACAAAAAAAAGCTCTCGACGAGCTCTGACGACGGGCTTGGTGATCGAATGGTTAGCAATCGTCACTTTGACTCCGAGGTTGCGGATTCGATCACAAGACAAATTTGTGTGCATGAACATATCTCTTTGTCTTAGTCTGAGTGTTTTTTATGTGTTATATGTATCAATTAACAAAAAAAAATTATATAAGTATATTATCAGAGTTATCTAGTACCCATAGTATTAGCTTTGGTTAGTTTGGGACTAGATGGCAGTGTGTAACTTGTCAAGGAATATAGATTATCGTTAAACCATTTTCTGTAACATAGACCAGGAACTGTTAACGTGAACTGCCGCACAAAACCAGCTTATATAGTTAGTTAGTAACACGAACCTGTCCTACTTAGACCACACCCTGACCTGGGAACGGGGGCGGGTCTCATGCTAAATGACTAAGTTCGCAACGCATTAATAAGTTGCCCGCAAAGGTTTCACGGCTTGCGCTGTTGTGGTTATTACTTCTGGTTTTGCGATTCTGACTTAATTCTTTACTAGTTACTGACCGCAGCATCGCCCTGCGTTATTTCGTAGTAAATACAATACCGCGATAATTTTATTCAATACCCGTGCGAAGCCTGGGCCGGCAGCTTTTTTTTTATACTACGACGGGTGACAGACAAGCATACGGCCCGTCTGACGTGAAGCGGTTACCGTAGCCATATTAACGCTCGCAATATAAAATATCGCTCGCGCGCCGCCGCCCCCGCTGCCAATGCAGCATCTCCTTCCTTCCTGGTGACCTCACTCACTCGCAGGAACACAACAACCCTCAAGGGAATTGTTATTTGGCTGCGGTATTCTGTGAGGTGTAGGTACATTCCCCAGTCGGGTAGCTTACAATTACACTCCCTACCTCTCTTTTCACCCGAGTTTCGTGTCTGTCAGCAGGGTGTACCGCGTGCAGGTGAAGTTGGCTTAGGTTCAAAGATGTTGATGAACCACTTACAACCCAAAAGCAGCTAGCCCGCCCAGGCTTCGCACGGGTAGAGAGTGGTATATTATTTTCCTCGCAATTCTTAAATCTTTTCTCTCCATAAGAACCTTCCTTCTTATACATTAACGAAAATATGAAAACAAAAATCGTTCTCGAGTTTTGCGCTTAGTAACATTCATTTTTATTTATATAAATAGATAGTGTGTGAGAGGCAATGATGTTATAAATAAATTCTATAGATATGGCATACCCATATTAAATTGCATCAGAAAACGGTTCCCTTTGCCTGGGATACCTAGGATTATCGCTATCCTTATCATCCCGGCGCGTTAATATATTTGCTAACTCTTTCCCTTGCTGCGTACGTAATCGGCGCAATGGCGCGTTTTTTTTTTTTTTCTTACAAAAATATGAAATTAACCTAACATACGCGTTAACGTTAAATATTATTGTGTACTTAATTGTGATAGGTCAATTTATACCTCGTAGGGATCTCTTCCAGTCGACCTATATTACGCACTACTCACTTACTACTATTTTACGAGTACAGTAGTAGTAGTAGTAGTTACGTAGGTAATCAAATAGAATCACGTGTACAATACAAATGTTTGGGATTTATAATACAAAATTATTATTATTTTATTTGTATATATATATTTTTCTACAATATATATCGTACTCAAAGTATGTATATAGATAGCGTTTAGCAGAATAAAAAAATAATATAACGTTTTGTTTATGTATTCTACAGTTCAATATGCCGATGATTCATATTATAGTAATGCAGGAAACCTGTTTTAAAAATGGCATAACCACGAAGCAAGTAAGTTGCAGCGACATCTAATAGTGCGTTATACAAGAATACACCTCTATCAGTGCGCTGGACCGCATTCCATTCTTTTTAACTGTCTATAGAACTATTTGGAGCACCTCCGCAATCGCGGACAATAACTTGAAATTTTATTTTATATATAGAAACTTGCTCGATTGGCCATTATAAGCCACTTTTAAAGTATGACTGTGCTCTGAACTGTAATCGAAATTTATTCTTATTCTTCATTGCACTTAAATTAACATAACATAGTTACATCAAAAGTGTACAATGGTGAGCTTATCTCTACAAGAGATCTCTTCCAGCAGTGGCGGGTTAAGGTTAAAGCGGCCCATAGGCAACATTGTATTTCCGTACCTACTAAAGAAGTTTCGACTTCCAAAATAAAAATTAAAAACCTAACTTTCGGGCCCCAAAAATTATGAGCCCTAGGCACGTGCCGTGGTCGCCTAGACCTTAGTACGCCCCTGCTTCCAGCTCTACTTATAGGCAGTAAGACAAATGGTTACTTGGCTAAAGAAAATTAAAGGAATAATAAATTACAAGAGTATCACTAAAACTAGCAAATCTAATATTTAATAAAACATGTTTCTGTCTAAATAGAATGCTCGTAATACTAGCTCTGTTATTGTAGGCTTTGGTTAAATTTTATAGCCATCAGCAGACTGCTTTGATGCTGACCAGACCAGACAGCCAGACACCACACTCGATTATAGCTCGAGGAATTTTAATTTGATGGTATAAAAAATGTTTTAGAGTGTGTGGATAGCAGTAGTCAATTTGTGGCAACAGATACGGATAGAAAGCAGTACTTCGAGATCGTGTTCGCCCTTTACAACGATTTTAATCTATCATTCACGTATATTATATATACATGGAAAAGTAACTTTCCATAACGAGTTCGCTGTCGAATGGTTAGCAATGGCCACTTTGATTCGGGTTCGATCCCCGCACAAGTAAAATATTTATGTGCATGAACATGTCTGTTTGTCTTGGTCTGAGTGTTTTCTATGTATTACATATTGTATTTAAAAAATGTATTTACGTATTAAATATCAGTTATCTAGTACCCATAGTACAAGCTTTGCTTAGTTTGGGACTAGATGGCCGTGTGTAATTTGTCCAGGAATATTTATTTATTATTCATATTATTTCACTATCCAAATAAACTCTTCGTTAGATTCCCAACTACTATACTCTGCAAATACTGTAAATAATATGGATGTTCTGAGTTCTTTCATTTTCTTCGCATTTTTTTAACATTACCAAGTTAATATTCAAAATATTTTTGAAAATGGTGTTCCATTTTCAAAAATTTTCAAAAATTCACCTCCCCTCTAGGTGGTATTTGAAATTTTAACCCACGACTTCTCGATGACCGGTCGAGTGCTCTTCCACTTCGTGGGTTCAAATTCCACCTAGGGGAGAGGTGGTTTTTAGGGTTCCGTACCCAAAGGGTAAAAAGGAACCCTATTACTAAGGCTCCGCTGTCCGTCCGTCCGTCCGTCTGTCACCAGGATGTATCTCATGAACCGTGATAGTTAGACAGTTGAAATTTTCACATATGATGTATTTCTGTTGCCGCTATAACAGCAAACACTAAGAAATAGAATAAATTAAATATTAAAGGGGGCTCCCATACAATAAACGTGATTTTTTTGCTCGTTTTTGCTCGCAATTGATAACGGCAATAGGTAGACGCTTGAAATTCTCACATAATATTTAGTTATATATTCACTTTAAAAAGAAATAATTAAATAAAAATAAAACAAATATTTAAGGGGGCTCCCTTACAACAAACGTGATTTATTTGCAATCTTTATAGATAATGGTACGTAACCCTTTGTGCGCGAGTCCGACTCGCACTTGGCCGCTATTTTTAAAAATATTTATAATATTCTTGCAAGTTGGCCAAGACAACTATTTAAATAATAATAATTACCAAGTTAATTTGAAGACTCAACCACACTATGCCTATTAATTCCTTCCAAGGCTAAATTCCAAAGGGGCATGATTGTTACACACATTTCAATCATCGCGCCGCGTGATGATGTCAAGCGCGTCGTCCAATTTGACTGTATGGCTTGCGTCAAAGATGGCGCGCGGCTCGTTACCGGGGGCACACATCTTAACCTCCATTAGACCGCGCCATTGCCTGAATGAAATGCCTCCCACGGCTTCCTACTTGTCCCAGGCACCAATTCAGACTAACGACCATGCGAATATTTTGAGAAACGACGTTACTAGTCTGCCTATTCGCGGGGGTTGCATTTCCTGCATCTAATCTAATTTGTTGCCTGCTAAATAAGGGAACTGTGGTAATGGTCCACACACATTTGGAGTGTAAGTGGTTCATCGACATCTTTGAAGTCAACCTCACCTGCACGTGGTGCACCCTGCTGACTGACAGAAGAGGCTCTGGCGAAAAGAGAGGTAGGGCGTAGCGTATTTTTAAAAGTGCCCGACTGGCGAAGTACCTCCACCTCACAGAATACCGTATCCAAATAGCAGTTCCCTTGAGGATTGTTGTGTTCCTGCGAGTGAGTGAGGTCACCAGGAAGGAGATGCTGCGTTGGCAGCGGGGGTGGCGACGCGCAAGCGATTTTTTATTTCGCGAGCGTTAATATGGCGGCGGTAACCGCTTCACATCAAGCGGGCCGTGTGCTTGTCTGTCACCCGACGTAGTATAAAAAATAAAAAGCATTGAGTGTCTTATTTATTTGAGTACAACTGCAGATCTGCCTATTTGGGGACGTTACAGAGGCTTGTTGCCCATGTTACAAAATTATAAAAACTCTATCAGTAACGTAAAATACACAAAACTAGAACGATCTGCGATCTTAAAATTTTAATAACTTATGTCCGACGTGTTTTATGTTCGGTCAAAGTTTGGTGGGAAAGTCCATTTTAAAGGTATGAAATTATAAAAAAATAAATATTACCATTGTAGAAACAATAAAAAATACTATAACTTTTGTTACGGCACTGGCTACATAAACGCAATATTTAACATAGCTGTCGTACAAATTTCTGCATATGCATATGCATATAAAATAGCACGGTGTGACGTCATAACGTGGTGGCCGTTTGTATGGAGCGTTTTCGGGATAGTCCAAAATTGTGATCTTCAAGTTATCATATCTCGAGTAGTTTTTATGCAATCGAAGTAATTATTTCACCTATATTTATATTATTGTGACGTCTTTAAATAACAAATCGAAAAAAAAATGGGATACAAGCCCATTGTACCCGCCCTTTTTGATTCGGACGACTCGACGATAGGTAGAGTGTGCGAGGTTTCTTAAGATTTTGTATAAATAATTCTCAAATTCGCTTCATTCGGCGCGTCATAAACATAAATGTGCGTCCTCCTTTAGCGAATATTCACTTTGATCATATAAATTTATTTGATGACAGTTGGGTATTCGCTAAATAAGGGAACCGTGGTAATCGTATATATACACGTGTTCACCAGAATTTGGGTGTGTTTAAAGTAGAGCTGCTGAGTATTATAGTTCTGAGAAACTATTTCGTGTATTCTTTGGCAGCCAGTGCAGTTTTTACAAAATCAATGTATCTTTTCCTAAATTAAATGGTAGCTGTATCATCGCCAGTGCGAATGTACTCTTGTTTCTCTTAAAATATACTGTCTTTAATAATTTTTGTAAACGCTATTCTCATAAACGTTTTAAATAATAGGTAGGGGAAAAACTTTTCGCATTTTGGTATGTTTGAACTTGTAATAAAATCTCTTTGGTTATACCATTTGTATCTTTCAGGTTTTGATATCTTTAAAAAGTTTAAATTTTAAAAAAGATAATTCCAAATTCAAATTAGGAAAATGTGTGATTTTCATTTGTTTTTTTTACTGTCAAGATGAGTGAATCTAATGAAGAAATTCGATACATTTTAAAATTTTACTACAAAAAAAGTAAAATTGCAACGCAAGCTGCGAAAAAAAATTGTGACGTTTATGGATCTAGTGCAGTGTCTGTGAGAGTAGCACAAATTTGGTTTAAGCGTTTTCAATCAGGAAATTTTGATGTGAAAGATGCACGTCGCTCTGGTCGCCCTGTTACGGATAAAATGGATGCCATTTTTGAAAAAGTGGAGCAAGATCAGCATATCAGTAGTTACGACGTAGCTGAAGAATTAGGAATTGACCACAAAACAGTTTTGGCGCATTTGAAAAAAGCTGGGTACACTAAAAAGCTCGATATTTGGGTGCCTTACGATCTCACTGAAAGAAACTTAATGAACCGTGTACTCATTTGCGATCCTTTACTACGACGTAATGAAAGCGAACCGTTTTTGAAGAAGCTTATAACTGGTGATGAAAAGTGGATCACGTACGACAAGAACGTGCGAAAAAGGTCGTGGTCAAAGGCCGGTCAGGCTTCACAGACTCTGGCAAAATCCGGGTTAACCCGCAATAAGGTGATGCTGTGTGTATGGTGGGATTGGAAGGGCATTATTCATTATGAGCTGTTACCGCCAGGCAGGACTATCGATTCTGAACTCTACTGTGAACAACTGATGAGATTAAAGCAAAAAGTTGAGAGAAAGCGGCCGGAATTAATTAACAGAAGGGGTGTGATTTTTCATCATGATAACGCTAGACCTCACACATCTTTAGCCACTCAGCAAAAATTAAGAGAGCTTGACTGGAAGGAGTTAATGCATCCACCGTATAGTCCTGACCTTGCACCTTCTGATTTCCACCTGTTTCGGTCTCTTCAGAATTCTTTAGGCAATGTCAGGTTAACATCACGAGAAGACTGCCAAAACCACTTGTCGTGGTTTTTTGAACAGAAGTCCCAAAATTTCTATAGTAATGGGATCATGTCTCTACCTACAAGATGGCAAAAAGTTATCGAACAAAATGGCACCTACATACTTTAGTTAAATGTAAATAAACTTTAGTAAAAAATGTTTTGAATTTTCATATAAAATACGAAAAGACTTTTTCCCCAACCTAATATATATATAGAACTTTATTGACGAGCCCGGTGGTCGAATGGCTAGCAAAGGCTACTTTGACTCCAAGTAGCGGGTTCGATCCTCGCACCAGACAAGCATTTGTGTGCATGAACATGTCTGTTTGTCTTGGTCTGGATTTCTTCTATGTATTACAAGTATGTATGTACAAAAAAATGTATTTAAGTATTATATAAGTTATCTAGTATACCACTAATGGGTACCATTGTACAAGCTTTGCTTAGTTTGGGACTAGATGGCCGTGTGTAATTTGTCCTGGAATATATTGGAACTTTTTTTTGTATTCGCATGTCTAAAATTATATTATTTCGGCGATGTATGTCTAACGGTATATACAGATTGTGATTTGTTTTTCATATTGGCTGGATTTTTTATGTAAACATATCTATACCAATAATATTATTAATACAATTTGGAACTGGTCTTAAAGTTAAATTTAAAATAAAGCTAATCTAACTACATTAAAAACATTACAGAGTGTTGCATATCTACAATGTATGTATGTATTTGCTTTTCTATTTCCGCAACCTGCCGGTGTCGTCGCACGATAAGCACTGGTTTAAGGTCGATCACGCCAGCGCCACACCTTGCTTTATTTTGGTTCTGTTTGTCTCATCGTTGTAAAACGTTAGCAATTTTATTGTGTTATTTGATCTGATTGCCAGGACAAGAATGAACAGAAATATTCTTTTAAACAAGCTTTTATTATATGTTAATAAAAAAGTATTAAAAATAAAATTTACTGCAAATCCTTTCATTTGATACTTGTATCTTTAAAATGGAAATTATATATAGACATTGTTTGTTTGTAAATACTTTATTGTACTATAACAGTAATACACACAGTGTTATTAGGTAACAATTTTTGTGCAGTGACGGACTTATCCCATCAGGGATCTCTTCCTGTCCATAGAATACCCATAGGAAACTGAAAGTTTAACGAGACATTTCATGGTTACCACTATATTGGATTTGAAAGTCGGCATTTAAATAATTGCATTGCCACTAAACAACAGAACTAAACGAATATGCAAAAAAAAAAAATATTTCATACGAGCGCTGGGAAGTGAGTCAAACTTGCAAAATTTTATTACAGGTACCGCGCCGTAACCTAAACTAAAGTAAACTGAAGCTTGTAAAACATAGTCCTATTTTTAACCGTCTTCAAAAAAGGAGGAAGTTCTCAAATCGACAGATTTTTTTTTGTATGTATGTTATTCGATATCTTTGCGAATTGTGAACCGATTTTCATTATTCTTTTTTTATTTCAAAGGGTATGATTGCAAGGTGATCCCAAATTCACCAAGTTAGGATCTGATGATGGGATGCCAGGGATATCAAGGAAAACCCTTAAATTTTATAAGCACGTATTGTCGAATTCATTTTTTTTATTTGAAAGGGTAATTGCGAGGTGGTTCCATATTCACCAAGTCAGCGTCTGATGATGGGATCCCAGAAAAATCGAGGGAAACTCTTAAATTTGCCCTATGGTAGCCGGCAGAATAAAATTGTGCCACTCCATTGCTCTGCACTGGATATCGTACAAGGCGACTAAGGAATCTTGTGTCACGCGATAACTTTTCTCCCGGAAGACGGGCAGCAGCGTCTGCCGGGGTATTCCACCAATAAGCTGCGCTCGCCAACTGAAGTCGGTTTAATTTTTTTTTTAAATCAACTTTTTGCTTATTCTAATCGAAATCAACCAATGCCCAAATCTAACAATAATAATTACACACAAATTCTCAGAATTAACAATATTATTACCACCACCGGAGCCCATAACATCTCTACTGAAATAGTCTCCAATCTCTAAACAACGAATATGTCTAAACACTTGAGCGTTATTACTCTGAACGTGTTATTTTACTGTCCAATCTTTCAGCAGATTTGTTTTGTGTACATTGAAGTGTCTACGTGTATATTAAATCACGTACTTGATTATTTGCAACGTCTGCGTTATTTTTGTGATAGTTACTAGGCTTCAAGGTTATCAATTTATTCTCAGTGAAAACTTAGGTTTCGTTTATAAGAGATTTGCTTGTAATTTTAGTTGTCTGTGAATGTTAATGAGTTTTCAATTATTTTGAAACGTTTTGTGACTAACTAGGTACTTCATAATTTTATGAATCTTGCAATTGAGTTTATCGTTCAATAATATGTATATGTATATAAATTTTCATCTTGTAAGCGACTAGATTGATTGTGTTAACCACATGAATTTTCAAAAATCAGTAATCAAAAAAATCAGCGGCCGCCATTTTTTGCGTGAATAGTTTCGCTGCTGCGAACATTTCCTAGCATACTAACTCTCAACACTTCAGTTCGGCAACTCCTACCTTTGTCGTACCATTAAAAAATGGAAGGAAGTGCCATCGCATGTGTATCCGATACTGTAAGGAAGTATCGGATGCTTTAAGCGAAGCGTGAAGATGCATTTTTCGGGCCAGCATGACACTGTCAACTGAAGGGCACCTCTTGTCCGTTGCCGATGCGATTTGGGCTATTCTTTTCGCTTATATTAAAGTCGAAGTGGACCCTTATGTCGAGCTATTATATAAAAAATAAAACATGGTGGATCAGTATATCCAAACTTCTGCAAAAGGAGAGTCTGTCCGTACCGACAACTCAAGACAGGCTGCTTTGGCGCCGCAATATTAGGAGTGCTAAACCCATCTGAGGTGGGATGGAGCAAAGAGAAAGCAGAATCTTCAAAAATCGGTTCTCATTAGTGCAGCTGTAATTTTGTCTTGTATTATATTGTATTTTTTTTATTTTACGTTTTTTTATTTTAGGTTTGATTTGATTGAAAATAAAATATATTATTTTATTTTTGAATTGTTAGGAAAAAGTAGCCTGCATTCGTAGTCTGTTTTTCAAGTCATGCCAAATTGTATTCTCCAGTTTTATCCTTCCGAAGTCAATGACCTTGCCCTCCAAAATGACATCGGTACTAAGTATAAACATTGCCAGGGTTGTCGCGTGTGTGCTTTTGTCAGATTAATTCGATTTAAATTATGCCGAATCGATACCTTCATTATAAAAGGATTACAGTACTGCCACATAGCAACGTTTCATATTTGTCTGATACTGATTACACCGGCCCGGCCTCCAATTGTTTGTCGAGATTATTTTATTGCATTACACCTCATTCATTACAAAAAAGGAATCTGGAAAATATTAATGTCTCTTTTTATATTTCTTACTTTTTTATCTTAGATATATATTTTTTACGTGAGATGGGGCAAACGAGCATGTGGGTCACCTGGTGAAAACAATCACCACCGCCCATGGAGACCAGCGACACCAAGGGGTCGCCGATCCGTTGCCAGCCTTTTAAGGAAAATGAAAACTCTGTTCTTGAAGGCACCCATGTCGTAGTATATATACGTAGATATTTTTAATAATCAAAGTTTCTTACGGTGCTTGATTTTTAAGCACTTTTAAGACTACTCTGCCGTTGTTATACCATTACTTTTTTCATGAACCGAGACTTTCTGACAAGGCGGTATTTTTAGAAGATATGCAGAACTGAAGTCTCAGAAAGATATTTAATTTTTATCGGCTAATGAAAGTGTACACTATATAATTAAGATCAACTAGGAACTTGAACCGAAGACGTGTAACGAATATTTCATATGGTATGTTATTATCTTATCATTACACATATTAAATATCAGGTTCCAATATATGTATGATACTTAACTACAAAAATTATTACTATAGTAAACTACAATCTTTTCACAAGTATACGTTAAAGCTAGCTGTAAAAAATTAAACTGCAATTACTTTTTATGATATATTATTGTTCAAATGATTAATAGGTGTTAGACAGGTAGATAGAGGAGTCCTTACATAGACATAGTCGATGGAATAAGACGTACGCTTTTCTTTGTGGTCGGACAATCACCTCTGCGAAGGTCGGCGGACATTGCTCGTGTATTTTGTCCTTAGGATTTCATTTCCTCAGATATGGCTTGCTGTTTTAATACTTTTGGTCTTTTTTGATAGTAAGATATCATTAGCAGATTAATTTTCTTTATCCACTGGGAAATGATAACTATACATATCTGAAAGAAGGGGCTAATATGTGAATTTTACATTCGAAACTCTTCTTTTGTTCCTTATGCAGTTTGGAGAAAAGTCGATACAAATATCAATTTGACATTACTCTATTCATATAATAACACTTCCAAATCCCTTTTGGATTATTGAACAGACACCGTAAAAACAAATATCACGGATTCCTAATATGTTTTTCAATACAATCGCAAGTTGAAACAATAACGCAGTCTTATAAAAGTGCAGTAAATAACATTCGCAGCTACGGCTTCTAAAGCCGTACGGGTCGGTTGGATATCAGAAATCACCAGGGCTTAGAAGCCCCACGACGCCGCTGGTTCGACGCACTGTATCGATTATGCGATGGATTGCAGGCTTATTGCATCATAGCATATGTCTCACACAAGTGCTACGGTTTCGTAATCGAGCATCGCGGATTTATGGTGATATATGTGTCAGAGAAATGTTTTTGAGTAATTCAATGGGTTGAGTAACTTCCATCTCATCTTCGTGAACTCTTAATGATTATTTTATATTAGATTTCATATGCATTTGTATATGTTACAGACTCGTTCTTCTTCCACATGTATTCTCTTGTTGTCTTCTGCGTAATAACCGTCGTCCTTAGTAACTTATTTCTAACTTTCATGGGTTAAGTCAAATTTTCTATTTCGAAATAGCTTTTCTACAATATCTTAGATACAACACGGCCAAATTATGTTCTTGTAGTATAGATTTTAAATATTTCCGAATATTCTTGAGTATTTCAGAATACTTTTTTTAATTATTTTTATATGAGAGGGGGGCAAACTAGCATGTGGATCACCTAATGGAAAGCAATCACCAAGCCCAAGGGATTGCCGATCCGTTGCCAGTCTATATTCCTTCCTTTCTTTCGGTGACCTCACTTACTTGCAGGAACACAACAATACACAAGGGATTGTTATTTGGCTGCAGTGTTCTGTGAGGTGGAGGTACTTCCCCAGTCTACTATTTTATTTCCTGACAATATCCTATTTTATTTTCTGACAATGTCCTTGGCATTCTGTCGAAATTCTAATGCACATGATTTTAAAGTGTAGCTCATTGGCAATCGCGTGGGTTATCCATATATGAAAAAGGAATCCCAACAACTTGTTTATGAATTTGGACTGGTTTTGAATCTAACGTGATGTCCAACCGTATTTTAAAAATAAATTAGATATGATTAATAATATTATGTCACGGCATGCTATTGTTGATACAGTAATTATGTCTAAAGAATTGCGAAAAACACCGAATCACGATCACGATGAAACACGTTATGAAGCAATTTCGTAAATCTGTATTTCTATTAATACTTTCGAATATTTATTTGAATAACACGAAAATTATTTTCCAAGATTTGATCATCAGTCATCACATACTACACCGTTTTGGTTGAGAATTCTTTCTCTTCCAATTTGCAAATTTTTATCTATACCAAACGTTTGGGTTCTAGGGGCCTACTTCAAAATGTAAATCTGATGAAAGTGTAGATTTTTGCTTCTTAATTATAAAACTTGTCATCTATTGTTTTGTAAACACAGTAGGATCAGTTTCCTTAAAAAAATCCGCAGTGACGAACCAAATTGAATAAAATTCTTATTGAAAGGAATCTTTTTTTTCTAAATTTAAACCCTCTGTGTTAGAGATAGTAGATTGTTTGCGAAGTTTTTACTTCTATCAGACAGATCTCAAGCATCGCAAACTTTGCGATTACTTCATACTATGCTCCGGTAATTATCGTGTCTGTTTGCGTGTTTGCTAATAAACTTAAATTGATTACTTTCATGCGAACCATTGTGTAACTACTTATTCTCTGCTAAAATGCTTTCATTAAAAGATCATTATTAATACTAAGCAACATATGAGACATGAAAATGTAATTTTCACTTGTTGAAATTTGCAGCATTAGACATCGACTGCAGAACAAATATTTTTACGTTAATTAATATTTATTTTCTATGATAGAAATAATTTCAATACGGAAATGAACAATTCGGTAAAAAATTTAATGCAAAGATACTTTTGTGTGGAAAGTAATAAGAAAATGGAGTGCATCTAAATTCTTTATATATGAAATAATGTTAATATGAAGTTACTTTTTAACAAATTGCATTCTACCGATGTCACGTATATCATAAAGAAATTCTAAATTTACAAACATTTATTTTCATATGCGTTACCCATCAAACAAGGTTGACCATTTTGGCGGGTCTAATTAAAAAAAATATTTTGCAAGACTAGAATAAATTCTCGCACAACAGACTGATAATGTTATTATACCGCAATCTTATATACGCGCTGTATGATATGATTCTAGTCCAATTTTACTTTGAATTAATTCTTATCACACTATTATGAGCACTTTTAGCAGTCGCCCCAGCTTTATCACTCTTGTAAGAAATTAATCCGTACGCTTTACGACGGTTTTACGGTTCCTACGTTAGCTAATATTATGCGTTCTTAGCTCGTACGGGATCGTGTGTGCAGGTCGTTACGTTTTTATGGCAGACTCTACGCAGACGTGGCAATGAATTACTGTTGGCTGATTTATTCCTCTACTTTTAACAGGGTTTACCAGACTGTTATTTTGCCGTTACGCATCTACAAAATTGTCATTATTCTAGATCATAATTATTTCATCTGTCTAGTCACTGACCGTCGGGCTGGTTAACGAGCTAAATGTCGCACTGCGAGCTTGGAGAGAGCTATGCTCGGAATCCTCTCAGGGATCGAGGAAATCAAACGAAGAACCAAAGTTGTCGACATGGCTCTCAAAATCAGCAAGCTGAAGTGGCAGTCGGCCGGTTACATTTGCCGAATCAGCTACGGCAGATGGGATAGGAATGTCCTGGAGTGTGTCAATAACATATGGCAATGACGCGTTATTGTTCTCTTGCACTAGCTACCTATAGTACTTGATTTGATTATAGACATTGTCATAATTATAATCCGACTCATGTGTATCTAACATCATTTTTAGGGTTCCGAACCTCAAAAGGAAAAACGGAACCCTTATAAGATCACTTTGTTGTCCGTCTGTCTGTCTGTCTGTCTGTCTGTCTGTCTGTCTGTCTGTCTGTCTGTCTGTCTGTCTGTCTGTCTGTCTGTCTGTCTGTCTGTCTGTCTGTCTGTCTGTCTGTCTGTCTGTCTGTCTGTCTGTCTGTCTGTCTGTCTGTCTGTCTGTCTGTCTGTCTGTCTGTCTGTCTGTCTGTCTGTCTGTCTGTCTGTCAAGAATTTCTATGTCGAGAATGCGTGGAGGTATCAAGCTGAAATTTGAACTGTATACTCAGGTCTACGGTCCCATGAAGTTAAAAAAAAATCAAACTGCTAAGTTTACGTAGAAAAAAGTTACGGCCGTTTATTCAGCAAAAAACGCATATTTCGACACACTCAAGGGAATCAAAACCTATAGGGTACTTCCCGTTGACCTAGAACTATGAAATTTGGCAAGTAACATCGTTATAGACTACAAGTACAGGAATAAATCTCAAAACTATACATTTGTAAATAGATCTTAAAAAATAGGGGGTCTATATTTTTTATAGGGTGTCGAAATTTCAAATTGAAACTACTAGTTCAAATGGGGTATCATATGAAAAACGGAACCCTCGGTGGGCGAGTCCGACTCGCACTTGTCCGGTTTTTTGTTGATAGAACACTTGAGTTTTAATCAGAACCTTAACACCTAACCTAACCCTAAGAGGCGAAGGAAGTCGTAGGTATGACCATACTCTTATTTTGAATATTTTAGTAACATAATGCGTTGAAGGTTTATCTTGATTTTTTTTTTTTTTTTATACTACGTCGGGTGGCAGAGAAGCATACGGCCCGCCTGATGTAAAGCGGTTACCGTAGCCATATTAACGCTCGCAACATAAAATATCGCTCGCACGCCGCCACCCCCGCTGCCACCGCAGCATCTCCTTTCTTCCTGGTGACCTCACTCACTCGCAGGAACACAACAGCCCTCAAGGGAACCGTTATTTGGCTGCGGTATTCTGTGAGGTGGAGGTACATTCACCAGTCGGGTAGCTTACAATTACGCTCCCTACCTCTCTTTTCGCCAGAGCTTCGTTTGTCAGTTAGCAGGGTGCACCGCGTGCAGGTGAATTTGGCTTTGGTTCAAAGATGTTGATGAACCACTTACACCCCAATGAATGGAATGGATTATAGTACAGTCATTTTTGATATCCCAGTAAAGGATGCATGATACTTTTCACTGAAACTCTGAATCATAATATTTAAGGAAAGTTTAACCTTGTCGCGTTGCGATTCATTGTTTTCGATGCACTTGGCAATATCAGTTATGGTGATAACATATCGCTATCGATTTTTATCTACCGCCTCAGTCGTCCTGTTGAAGGGGATTTCATAGAACAAACAATAATAACGTTAAATTTTATATTGTTGTTATCGAATGATAAATATAATCTTGAGTAAGATTGTATTCGAATGAAGTGTCGAGAAAAGGTAATTTTTACTTCGCTGAATAAATACTTTGTTTGTTTCATGCTCAAATATAAATTATTATTCAGACGAGCTCGGTGGTCGAATGGTTAGCAATGGCCACTTTGACACCGAGGTCGCGGGTTTGACATGACAAAAAATTTGTGTGCATGAACATGTCTGTTTGTCTTGGTCTGGGTATTTTCTATGTATTTACAAAAAAAAAATGTATTTAAGTACATTTATCAGTTGTCTAGTACCCCATAGTACGTTTAATTTGGGACTAGATGGCGCTGTGTAAATTGTCCAGAAATATTTATTATTACTTATTCTTACTTTGTGCAAGCCGCTTCCAACCGGTCTTATTGGAGATCTAGAGGGGAGGCCTATGTCCAGCAGTGGCTTTCAATGGCTGAGATGATGATGATGATGATAATTCTTACTTTGTAGTATATAAATCATAGTTTATCGTCATAGAGAAAATAAGTACGAGTATGTATTTTCATCCACATGTGTAGGTCTGTAACCAGATAGGTATACAGATCTATTACGAGTATATATCATGGAAGAAGAATCCATAAATCCTCACAGAATATCGCAGCCAAATAACAATTCCCTAGGGTTAGGTTATTGTGTTCCTGCGAGTGAGTAAGGTCACCAGGAAGGGAGGAGATGCTGCGTTGGCAGCGGACAAGCAAATTACCACCGGACGTAGTATAACATAAAACGAAGAATGGACAAATCAATTTCTTCTTCCTACTCCTGCTTGAGGATGGCGTCGTCGGGCGTCATTGCGCGTGATTGCGCGTCTCAGTGTAATCGAACACGCAAGTTAAGCAACGTTGGCCGTAGCCTGTCCATGGATGGGTTTATTTATCTCCTTCGTGCTTCGGAGAGCATGTTAAGCCGTCGGTCCCCGCTGTTGTCATTAGGTGGCAGTCGTTAAGCCATGTCAGTAGTCTTTAGGCAGATTGAAGACACTGGCCTCTGCCAACCCGCAGATGATTGTTCATCTGGTAGAATCGGCTAAAAGGCCAAATAATCGCTGACTACGGAATTGGCCGGCTTTACCTACTAATGAGAACATCTCTAATTATAACGCTGTACCATTTTCATTGATAATTCACATCGGACATAAATTCGCCATTGTATTAAATAGGGCTATGTTCCTATGGTATTCGGCAGCATTCGGACACAGATTATTAAATAGTTACTTCGGGGCATCGCTCCTAACACAAGGTCGGTGCGGACGCGCAGGTATGCTACCTTACCTCTACTATAGCCCATTCTCTCCTTAGAACTTTCCAGTACCGGTCGGTTGCTATGTAAGTTAAGATGTTTGTTCTTTTGAATCCAAATCGTGTGATGTTATGGGTATCCTACACTTTAAACAAGACGCCATGCCACCGCTTCAAAATATTTTTTTATATAAATAGTACTTATGGTGTTTTCTTGAAGACTCCCAAGTCGTATTTGTTCGGGAGCACCGTTGAGGGAAGTTGATTCCACAATTTCACCGTCGCATTTTCACAGTTTATTTATACAACTATTATTATTTATACTACGTCGGGTGACGGACAAGCATACAGCCCGCCTGATGTGAAGCGGTTACTGTAACCATATTAACGCTCGCAACATAAAATATCGTTCACGCGCCGCCACCCCCTCTGCCATCGCAGCATCTCCTTCCTTTCTGTTGACCTCACTCACTCGCAGGAACACAACAGCCTGCTCAAGAGAACCGTTATTTGGCTGCAGTATTCTGTAAGGTGGAGGTACATTCCCCAGTCGGGTAGCCTACAATTACGCTCCCTACCTCTCTTTTCGCCAGAGCTTCGCTTGTCAGTCAGCAGGGTGCACCGCGTGCAAGTGAAGTTGGCTTTGGTTCAAAGATGTTGACGAACCACTTACATCCCATAACCCAGGAGTGTCTAATATATGAATCATAAATAAATAAATATTCCTGGAGAAATTACATGGCAGATGTAAGTCCCAAACTTAACCGAGATTGTACTATACTATATAACTACATATAACTGATATAATAATTAAATACATTTTTTTAAAAATACATACATGTAGTAATTCATAGAAAACACCCAGACCAAGACAAGCAGACATGTTCATCAACACAAATGTTTGTCTTGTGCTGAGATCGAACTGGGGACCCCGGAATTAAAGTGGCCATTGCTAGCCATTCGACCACCGAGCTCGTCATCATAGGTACGTAAAAATCACTGACGCAGCACCCTTCATTGAGGTAGTCAAAGATTCAATAAAGTGCAATGATCTCTATTGACAAATGCAATAGCCATTGCAAATGAACCACAGTATTGTAGTACTAAATCCTGAACTGAACGGAAATTCTATATTTGCATACTCATATTGATTGAACCACAGGGCTGGTTTATGCAGAAATATTGCAGGTAACTGTCTATGGACCGCTTTGAGGCCCCGTGGCCTTGGAGAAAGATAAAAGAAATAAGGACATACTTTCGCTAATGTTTATTTCTTATAAAGTATTCAAATATTTACCTACCGATATATACCTAGACTAGACGATAAAAATACCGACGAACTCGGTAGGTTAGCAATGGCCACTTTGACTCCGAAGTTGTGGGTTCGATCCCCGCACAAAACAAAATATTTGTGTACATGAGCGTGTATGTTTGTCTTGGTTTGGGTTTTTTCTATGTATGTACAAAAAAAATGTATTTATCTAAGCAAAGTAAGTATCAGTTATCTAGTGCTCATAGTACAAGCTTTGCTTAGTTTGGGACTAGATGGCAGTGTGTAATTTGTCCAAGAATATTTATTATTTATTTATTTATGCACTTAAGGGGCTAGAATCCCTGAGACTTACATTACCTAGAGACCTTTATTTATCTGAATCTGGCTCTGCTGAACCGCGCCTTCGTTACGCTGCTTGCTATCGAGAACACTGGGTGCTCCATTTCCTACGTATTGCATAATTCAATCAATTGCATATTAGAATCGATTTTCACTTTCGTGCGCGCACGTTGTCATGGAAAAAGTCAATTTGTTGTCAAAACAAATAAGTCGGTGTCTCAGACTTGAATTGATGAAAGGTATTTTATGCAGTTTAAATAGTAATCTCGTAGTGTTAACCCTGTACAAGTACTAGTTGAAGGCGTGGAGAGGGTTCCGTATGATTAATATATACGAAGAGTGCCGGGTGCTAAGCCTACAACTTAGCATTGTATATTTCATTATTGCGAGTTTTTTGTTAACGTTCAATCATGTTAACGTAAACAAACCGATTAAATGGAGAAGACCTCACATGTTGTGAATTTATACGACGCGTGTTACATATCAAAATAATGTGGCTTACTTTCTCACATTTTGAAGTGAGCAACCCGGCTAATTTGTTTATGTAACACGCGTCTGGTAAATTCACAATATGAAACTTATTTCTAAATTTGTTCAGCTTGTAATCGTTAACACGTTTGAATGTGGCCAAAAACTCGTACTAAGCACTCTGAAGTGTAAACTACGTCGACGAAACGTCACTCGCCATTCATACCTCGAGTGGGAGCAGAGACACGTAAGACATGTCATCTTGATAATTAATTAAACATACCGTTACTTTACAGTTCATTAGCCATAGTCCTACAATATTGCATTAATTTGCACCTTCAGTCTTTGTAATAAAGATGTTAGTTTACATTGTAAGAAAATTGCGTGATACTACATAGAGGTTGATTCTCGAAATGAGGCGATCGAATGTGGGTTCTAAGCAACGGTACACGCCTCCTTAAAGACGGAGTTTCACCGCGATTCTCTACATTGTGTACCTAGGCTTCTATAGTGTCATAGGCAACGCGCTATACATTTATACAACTTTTGTTAACTATTTAATAGTTGTTCGATCAAAAGTTGAACTGAAGTTATATATTTATTGAATAAATAAAAATTTCTGGACAATTTACACAACGCCAAATCTAGTCCCAAGTTGAACGCAAAGCTTGTACTATGGGTACTAGACAACTAATAAATGTACTCAATTGTTTTTTGTGAATACATACATTTAATACACAGACAATACCCAGACCAAGGCAGGGATCGAAAACGCGACCTCGCAGTCAAAGTAGCCCGAATTTTAGAATTGCTAGCAATTCGAGCACCGGGCTCGTCAAATAAAAAAATATTTTTCATGAATTTCTTGAAAATGGAAGACAATTTCTTGGAAGTAAATATCAATATCCTCTCGAAGAACCCTTTTTTTAAGTACTATTTAATGTCATAATAGAAATATGTCTAATAATTCCTTCGATATCGTAGTTTTACTCGTGTTTATGTTTTCTTGAAAAGTTGAGGTTTTTCACTTGCATTTTTATTCGGTGGGGTCTTCGATTTCATTGTGTATCCAAAGTGTATGAGAGTGTATGAAGTTGCACATAGAACCAACTCGATTGTTGCTCGACAAAAGAACAAAAAACACATTGGACGACTTGAGTAACAATAGTTTACAACTCTATCAATCAACAGTGCTGTGTATTGCGGCTTATTGATGAGCGCATATTATCGACTAAACAATCGATCTGTGAAATCGGTCTGCTGAAATGGTTAATCGAGATAATCGACAGCGATTAAATTGAAGTTGTCTTCGTTCCGATATTTTAATAACTTAAAAATACTTTACTGACGTATTTCTTATTCTGTGATTTTCGTAACAAGCGGTGCGTAGGAATTTCTGATATGTATTCATTCTTTAACTAATTATTAAATCCAGAATTCTTTTTACTTCAACAATGGGTGCAACGAAAACAAAAACTTTTTCAGAATTTACTTCTAACCTAATTAACAGACTAAGTAGATAGTGACTTCTTCGGTCAAAAAGTTCATTAGACCTTCCTAATTGCCATGATATCTGCAGCTAAAAATAAGCCTGCGGCTGACATTCCATTTTTCGGATGGCCATTAAATAGGTCGCACAGAACTGAAGGCTCTTGATTAAGGATGTAAAATTTCTTCAAGACTGATCGCGACTGGAATGGTATTCGACCGGAACTTGACTGTTAGTATGAACAGATAGTATGAATACACACATTGTTTTTAATTTAATAATATTTTACCAGACCGAGATCGGACGGCGAACGAACCGTGATCGACCTTATAGTGTAGATCCGGCCTAAATAGTTAATTTTAAGGAATGCCTGTGGTCATGCGATACTGCCACGAATAGTTTCGATCATAGATCTAATTAATAAACTATCAGAAATGATACTCAATGTATTGGACGCAATACGCGATAGCTCTTCGATTGATATTTGATTAATTTCAATTGTCTCTTCAATAGATTTCGCTCGATGGCGTTGTTTTCCGTGGCAGTCTTAATAGACCACGCCAGTCAAGCAACGGCCACCGTAGCCTGTCCATGAATGGGTTTATTTATTTCGCGTTCGGATCTTTATCGCGCATGCTTCGAAAGGCTTGTTAAGCCGTCGATCCGGCTGTTGTCCTTAGATGACAGTCCTTAAGCCAAGTCAATACCTTTAGGCGGCTTAAAAACACTGACCTCCACTAACCCGTAGTTCAGCAGCGTGGTGGAGTATGCTCTAAACCCCTTCGATTGACGGGAGACTCGTCTCCTAACAGTGGGATAATTATGGGTTGATGACGATTGAGTAGATTTAATGAAAGAATCTATATGTTACAAAACATAAGGTAACGTATGAAATGCTTGCAATAGAAAAACTTGCATGTTGCCACTTTTGCTTGTAGCTCGAAAACTATTAAAAATATATCATTACTTACTTCTGCAATAATTATCAACATTATTTTTTCTATAAATTATGTCTTATGCATTTTTACTCTAGAATCAACACTTCAGAAGATACCGTTGTTCAAATATGACAAAGTTGATACATCGCGTTAATTAAGACGGGAAGAGGAAAAGTGGAATCACATCAACTATACATATATTCGTATTAGCTATGATACAGAATTTTAAAACGTCACAAGACAGCACTTGGAGACCCAGCTAGAATGGCAATAGATCACAACACTGACTCACGCGCCTTACATTACGAATCTTACGAACCTACGCTACGAAATGTCGTATTTAGTGACGTGCGCGATGGACGTTTACAGCATAGACAAAAAAAACTATGTATAGACAAATTTATAGTTCCCTTCGAATTCACTCTAGAATAAGACTAACTTACGCCATTGTCATGTAATGGATAATGAATATAATATTACATAAGGTAATGCAACAGATTGACAGGTTTCCTTTGAAAAAAAAACCCGATGGCGTAAGTTACTCTTTAGACCACACGACTGAAGTAAAACTTCTTTAGCTCTACTAACTTATATCTCCCTCTCAACTTCCGTTCGCCTCGCCCCAACACACTTTTCGTAACACTCTAGTCAGACATTCACCAACTTACTCCCCAAGTCAAGCGTGCGTAAAGAAGGTTTACTTCAAATTATTTATTTTTTTTCAAAAACGCACAACTGATGTCGCTTTGTTATATGACTAAGATAATTACTTTAAACCCCCCCCCCCCCCCCCCCTGTTTTGTATATATTTGCCACGCCAAAACGTCGTCTACCAAACGTAATGTATAAATCTATGGTCAATTGATTATTTACATTTGTCATAACAGGAAAGGTGTCATGTTCTATAACGTTTTATTTCGGTTTGATAATTTCAGCTGAATAAAAGCCCGTGTATGTATAGCGGCAGTATCGACACTGATTCATACTTTATGGTCATACGATAACGATAGTGAGTCGTCAGACTGGTTATCTTGTTGAGTTTTCAATTCTTAAAATGGAACTAAAATAGAAATGACTTCGATTGTCGAAGAATTTATCGATAAATATGATTGAATTAATATGGAATATTTTTTATTTGTTAATCAATGGCTACATCTACATTCTTGTAGTATGATGTATATATAATAACTATGTTGGATGATTGTCGGAAAATAATGACTTCATTTTTAAATATCCAATATTTTTCAGTTAGCTTTTTTTATATTTAGTATTTTAGATATTGATTTTCTTCATAAATGAACCAATGCATACTGCATAATAATATGATTTTTAGGGTTCCGTACCTCAAAAGGAAAAACGGATCCCTTATAAGATCACTTTGTTGTCCGTCTGTCTGTCTGTCTGTCTGTCAAGAATTTCTATGTCGAGTATGCGTGGAGGTATCAAGCTGAAATTTGAACTGTATACTCAGGTCTACGGTCCCATCAAGTTGTAAAAAAAACAATCTGCTAAGTTTACGTAAAAAAAAGTTACGGCCGTTTATTCAGCAAAAAACGCATATTTCGACACATTCAAGGGAATCAAAACCTATAGGGTACTTTCCGTTGACCTAGAACTATGAAATTTGGCATGTAACATCGTTATAGACTACAAGTACAGGAATAAATCTGAAAACTATACATTTGTAAATAGATCTTAAAAAATAGGGGGTCTATATTTTTTATAGGGTGTCGAAATTTCAAATTGAAGCTACTAATTCAAATGGGGTATCATATGAAAGGGCTTGATGTACACATTGCAAAATATATTTTATTTATTTTTTTCGACGCATTATTTCTTATTTATAATGAAAAATATCAAATTTAATAATCATATCCTACGTACGGAACCCTCGGAGGGCGGGTCCGACTCGCACTTGTCCGGTTTTTTCTTTTCTATGGCACAATTTTATTGTCTTTGGAACGCTCATAAATTGAAAATAGTCGTTAAATAATCATAGCTTATTAACAGCGATAAGAAACTGTATTATGCTGTCTAGATGACAATAAAGATTTATGTCTTTAAATATCTTTAAATATATACAGAAATATAATTATACATAACTTTATACTTTATTGTTAAAGACCCTTACTTCATTTATTTAAAGTACATTTATGAGCCATGATTTTTTTTACTCGACTGCCGAAGAAGGAGGGGTAATTTTTCCAAGAGTGTGTATGTATGTCTAATTCTTTGGCACACCTAAAGCTTAAACCGTCTGACGATTATGAGTATTATTTTAATCGTCTCAGTTGTGGAAGTGACATCAGGGTACTACATATTCAATATGGCATCATAACGCAAAAAATAAAATAGAGCAATAATAAAAAAAATTACCGCAGTCGGAATTTTTGTTCCATCTCTGAATTTCTTGTTAAATATAAGCACGAAACAACGATTTTATTATATATGATTAATAGCAAAGATAACAATAAATAAACTCTTACGTCAATCCAATAATAACAATAAAATTTAGTATAAAGATTTATTAATAGCAATTATAATAATTCGATCATTAAGTCATTCATTACGCATTTACATGACATTGTGACTAATAGCTGTCACTCATTCATTTTAATTAACTTGTTTGGCCGTTAGCGACTGTCCTAATTTAATATTGTTCAGTATTGTTTAATTTCATGTAATATATTGAATTTTGCCAAGGCTCTACCGCCGAAGCTGAAGCCGATTACCATCGAATATTTTCATAGCAAACATAAATTATTGTTCAAAACATGTATAGATATGATATGAAATTAAAAATAAATGTACAGTGGTGGAAATGGTGGAATTATCACATGAGGGATATCTTCCAGTCAACAATAGAATATGTATAAATAAATAAATATTTCTGGACAATTTACACAGCGCCATCTAGTCCCAAATTAAGCGCAAAGCTTGTGTTATGGGTACTAGACAACTGATAAATGTACTTAATAATATACTTTTTTATGTACATCAATATGTAACTGTACTTTTTTTGTAAATACATTTTTTTTGATAAATGTACTTTTTTTGTAAATACATACTTATAATACATAGAAAAACCCAGACCAAGACAAACAGACATGTTCATGCACACAAATGTTTGTGCGGGAATCGAACCCACGACCTCGGAGTCAAAGTGGCTATTGCTAACCATTCGACCACCGAGCTCGTCAATGTGTAAGGACATAACGTACAATAAGGAGCCATTAATGTATTACAATTAGTTACATTGAAAAGATAACATAGTCCAAACATCTTCAAATAAATGTATAACACATAAACATATATAATATTATTAAATGTAAGATACCCTAACATAAACAAAGAATTACGAAATGACACCATAATAAGGAGAAAATAATACTTTCTTTGAAAATTTATTACTGTTATTTATTAGATTTAGTAAACATGTCAGACCGATAACTCTCTTGACTCATGCCAGAGAGTGAAAAAAGTGCTAAATCATCTGCCTTAGGTACCTTGTAACTTGAATTAAATATGTATCAAAGAAATATCTTTTATTTTATTTTGTAACCCTAACCATTCTCTAGAAATTAATTTAAACAAATTCAATATCAGAATAAACGCGAGTTTTATTCCGAACTAGCTGCCCGAACAAACTTCGTTCTGTCAAGTTTTTTTTTTTACTATTGTCCACGCAATTTTTATATTTTCTCTTTATTGAAACTTTCCGTATGCCTTAAGGAAAATACATAAAACAAAATTAGCCGAATTGGTCGAGCCGTTCTCGAGTTTTTCGCTTAGCAACATTCATTTTTATTTGTATAGATTAAAGGTAATGTTGGCGGTAGTATACTTAAATACCTATAGCATACGTATTGTTTGTTCTGTCGAACATGGAAGATAAAGACTAGATAGGAACTGAATTTTGACTACATTTTATACGAAAATTGGCCATCAGGTTGAATTGCAAAATTGTATGTGTAACTATTACAGCGATAAGATGATTACAGTTATCATATTTACAAATTACATTAGAATCGAAGAAAATAGAATCGAAGGTTAAAAGATTAACCTTCGATTCTAATGTAATTTGATTATAATAATAAGTTATATACATTTTTGTTTAATTTTAAAAGATTAAAATTAATTAATAATTATGTGTATCGTTATTGTAAATAATATACACTGCCTTCGACAGATCATAAAACTTCGTAAAAAGGTAAAATGAGAATAAAAGTCGTGTAGATAAAAATCAAAGATAAATTTTATGTAGTAGACCAAATAAAAAAATAGTATCGACAGTAGTACAAAATAAAGTATCATCATCTTCAGGTCCATTTTAGTCTCCACTACAGGACCGTCTCTCGTCCGTCCTAAACGGAAGGAGGATTTGGCCTACACTCCCCACGCTGGCCAAACGGATTGGGGAGGCCTGATCGATATTTGATAATGTTTGATATGTAACCCTTAGTCGCCTTGTACGACATCCACGGGAAGAAACGAAGTGATTCTATTCTAGTCTGCCGGAAACCACACGGCCAATATATATAAATAAAGTATACGACCAAGTAACTACAACATATATACGGCTTGAAATATAAACACGGTAAAATAGCGTATAAAATATATATGCTACCTTAGCATATTCACTTACAATATAATAATACAATAAGTAAGTAAGTACAGAAAATTACATAGGAAGTCTCGTTAATAATTAGTATTGTAACTTTAGGGCTTTTTTGCCTCCAATCAATGATATGTTTATGACAAAAGCTATTAAAACTTTAGTGAATCCTCTATCTATCCATCCATCAAAAATAGTGTCCCATAGATGAACCTACAGTAATATGAACATTTATTCAAAAATATATTTTAACTTAATGAAATTGTATAATTTAGCATTTACTCCTCCTAACGTACAAGACAAAAACCAGATCATTGCATTTTAATCAATAATTGAATGCTTGAATTATATTTAACACGTTATTATGATATGTTTACAAATAAAGCTTTAAAGGAACTATTTAGACAATTGCGTCCCATATTTATACGAGTGATCCACGGTGTATCAATGAAAGGTGAATCAGCGCAAGCGCCGCTCCTTGCATGGATAAGGAAACATTCTGTATATGGCCTGGCGCGAGTTACAAGATAATTATGTGTGTGATCACTTGATTACTTATGCTGCTTAGAATCAGATTAACGCAATAAGTGGCATGCGCCAGTAGCAAAAAAAATGTTTTTGTAATTAGTTGTGAGAAAAAAGCTTTGGATAACTCTACACTCGATGATATAATGCTTATAGAAACACTATTTTGATAAACCACAAAAGTTTACCATTTTTTCGTTGCACGCTTGATGAAACGACGTTATAAATACCTCTAACAGTATGGTAAAACACTGTTCGACTAGTGTCAACCATTGATATCCTAAGTAGTAGATACCGACCATCAGATATTGTTCCGACATGCAAAGGGTCTTTGACATTCATGTAAATTCATATTTATATTATAACAATTATTTGATTAGTAAGGCAGGGAGCCTAAGAAAATCAGAAAATATGTAGTACGTATGCGATCTACGGACAAAAAAGTCTGAAAGATCTTTTGCTTACACGACAGTCCCACTCACAGGTTCACCACTGTTTCTCCTGTGTAGCCAGGAGTAACACAGGCGACCACCAAAATGGCTATGAACGGTGAAGTTACAATCCCGGGGGTAAAACTATGGCAAAATTAGTAGGAGTAGGGAGCTTTGGAATTTGACTTTCAGTAATTTGCTTGCGCAAACATATCGTTTAAAATTCTGAAGTTTCGTAAAAGAACGTGCCGAATGAATAGTCCGTACCGTCCCGTCCGTCCGTATAATGACATAATCGAACGAAATTCATAATGGAAAAAATTTGAATTTTCACTCTTAATCTTCGAATTTTCGCTATAGTTTGGGGGTACAACAAAACTTACAATTTTCAATATTTAGATCCTGGAGACTAAAGTGGCGAGCAGTTTCTCGAAATACGTGAATGAATCACATCGTACGAATACACACGACAACTTAAGAATACAAACGGCGAACAATGACCAAATGGTAGGATAGTTTGAAAGGAGGTAGTATCACGTACGATTCATTATTCACATGGCAAGCATTGCAACAATGAGTGACCGCGCATTGTGCGCCCGGAAGCGGGCAGGAAGCCGCCGGTCTGTGACACCTGCAGTACTTAAACCTCCTACTCTATCACATGTGCGAGGGATTTGTGAATCAGGCTTTTGAGGACATTTTTCGTCAAGGATAAAATAAGGCTTTATAATCATTGTCGGCTTAGAAAATCAGAAATAATATTATAGATATTAGTGAAGCGCTGACATGCTTTAATAAATACTTTTCTATGAAATGCTTAAAATTTTCTCATGAAATAATTTTAATCTTCGACTTCATTGGCGTCTGAAATCAAGAAGATTGCATCTGATATAGTCATCGTATAGTAGCAAAGATAATATCGTTTTCATAATAAAGGAATTTAAATCATAATTATCAGCCTGCATCTATCCACTGCTGGATTCCCTAATGATTTCCACCATATACGATCGTCCGCCTCTTCATCAGAGCCAGAGTTTAAATAAATAGAAGAGCTTTTCTTCTTAGGCTTTACGCTGCCGCCCAAAGTACTTTTTACTATTATATGTGATAACTCTTCCATGTCCGCGGTGGTTTCCAGCGAGCTGAATTGGTTATGAAGTTCCAACTGAAACTTTTCCGAAGTTTGAATGATTTGGGAAAGAGTCGACCTCATCATACGGGCTCTATCAAGGTTCTAGCTAATACTTAGGGTGCCTCGTAAATGTCGCTACCGGTGCTAAATACTGTTTACCACTGAGACATCCTTTTTGGCGTTGCCAGGTTCATCTCCTCTGAGGCTTCTCTTTGAAGAACGAGTTCATGAAAAAGAGTCCCACCATCTGGAGGAAATTTGCCAAGTGATTCCTCGACTCCAAACCAAACCCTCCGATTAACCACTCATCGCTTTCTTGTACTCCCACTTTGGCATTGACCCGACAACAACCGTAAAGTGAGTCTTGATGGTATTATGTATGGCCTTTGAAATGTCTTCAAACATGGCCTCGACCTCTTCGTCCGAGTGTGTCGTCGTTGGAGCATATATCCTGCACTACTTTCAGAGAGTATCTCTCCGTTAGTTTTAGTACAAGATTTGCTACCCTCGACGATACACTGGAGACCTCTACTACGTTATTGACGAGGGCTTTATGAACGAGGAACCCTGCACCGCCCTAGGAGAGCCGGTCTCCTTCGCGGATCACGGTATCCTCTCGTCGGATTTCCGACAGTCCTAGAATCTGACAATAGGCTATTTGACTAAAAAATTTTTCGGTTTCATATGTAGGGACGTCTCCATAATATAACCATAGGTGAAAGAATTACTTCGTTAGCACAAAAATCTCTCGAGGTATGAAGATTTGAAAATCACAATTTTTAAACTGTCCCGAAAACGCTCCATACAAAAGACTACCGAATTATGACGTCACAGGTTAGTATTTTGTATGCATCAAATCAGAAATTTGTACGATAGCTATGTTAAATATTACGTTTATGTGATTAGTATCATAATAAAAGTTATAGCATTTTTTATAGCTTCTCCAATGGGAATATTATTTTTTAATAATTTCATACTTTTAAAATGGACTTTCCCGCCAAACTTTGATCGACGCCAAAAAAGTCTGAAGATATTAGAATGAACGTTTGCACATCTTTATAGTTTTGTGTATTTTACGATATTGTTAAATATCGTAAAATTTTCCAATCTTTAAAAATTGTATAAATACAATTTTTAAAGATTGGAAAATATCCTATTGATGGATCTTAGTTCTCCCACAGCCTCATCACTTTAATTTAAATTATCATTCTAAAAAAAATATAAATTAGTGATGAAATTTAATGATTATCTTATCGAATGCATTCCATAAATCAGTGGAGTTCAGAGTTTAAGATGTGAGAAATTGACACAATTATTGAAGGTACGTATATAGTTTGTATTATACTATTTTAATATAATGACTATTATAGAAATTATATCCATAATAGTTCCCTTATATACGTTCATAGGTACAGATGCACAGATGATCCGACTCATTGTGTTTTACTTTTTGTCTTTGTCAAAGAAAAGGTTTTCATTCCGACCCAACGAAATATGAACTGTTTGTTATCGAACGCTTTCTGCTTTTACTTGCGTCAAAGCCACGTTTGGACGTCTAACGAGCAAATAATTTGGGCTAACATTAGAATACCAACAGTAATCAGATAGTGACTCAGGCTACAAACTCGGAACACAACTTTATGGTTTACGGTGGATAAAGGAAGAAAAGCCATTTACTCGATGTCATTACAACCCAAAATTATTAAAAAGATGTGTAATCTTTTGTAATACAAGTATATATGTAAATGTGACAAGCTGCAAATAAAAATAATAAACTCCTCGACACGACTTCGCTGTTATTTTAAAATCAAAATAGTTTTTAGATATCGGGGCCCTATTCTGAGACTAATATCATCTAATATTCAAAGTTTAGAGCGAATGTTAAGAACCTCTAAATTATAACCTCAATCGAATGGGTTTAGACCATGCTTTACCACGCTGCTCAACTACGGATTGGCGGGGGCCAGTGTTTTCAAGCCGCCTAAAAGCCACTGACTTGGCTTAACGACTGTCATTTAATGACAACAGCCGGGACTGACGGCTTTACGTGCCCTCCGAAATACCAATGAGCTCGATATGAATAAACCCATCTTTGGACAGGCTACGATCGACGTTGTTTAACTTGCGTGTTCGATTAAACTGACTTGCGCAACGATGCCATCAAGCTCCTCTGTCATTGGGTACGGACTTCTTATTCGGCACGACGGGTATTATGTAAAATTTATTAAAAAAAATATATTGAGAATGACAAGGCCGAATTATTGGATTTTCGGTCCAAAGAAGGCGGTGCTTTGAATTAAAATAGCTAAGTAGGCATAAAAATAATCTCTTATTGGTGAGAGATTGCCTATAATAAAAAAACAAATGTTTGTTTGTTTGTTAGTTCTTTAATGTAATAATAATATGTAATACAAATCTTAAAAATATAGAGTAATACATAGGAGGACTTATCCCCAATAGAGATCTCTACCCGTCAACCTTACAGTCATTGAAAAGAGCTCAATCAAGGCGAGAAAGCACACGTAGGTACATTTTGCTATTAATAGATTACAACAATATAAACTATAATCAATAAAAACAAGTTCAATACATAGTTTATGTAAGAAATATTAATAAACAATGCTAAAATATTTATGACAAATAAAAATATACTATTTTTTTTTTTTTGAATTTTTGTAATTGTATATTTATGTTTTTTATTGTACAATAAAGTTTTTACTATACTATACTATACTATTATTTGTGTATATTTTACTTTCAAAACACTATTTTACCTTTAAAAAAATTGTCATCCCTACGAAACATCATGGAATGTGAAACTGGTCCCAACACATAATCCTCATTTATTTATCCAATGCCCGGTTCAAAAGTATTACAAGTTCATTGCACATTGCAATTAGACACATTACTGCACTGCGCGACCGCTTTGTTGCCAATTGCTCTGGTTTCTCCACTAGAAATGACGTCACTTGGCATCGGAAGTCACTGTTATAGTGGACCGGTGACATCACTGACGCTCGTTGAATCCAACACGTAGGCGAATGGTCCTCGAGACACGCGTAAAAGTACTGAATCACGTAACTGGTAAAAACAGCCGCATTGTTATGGCATTTGGATATTATTTTAATTTATTTTAATATGAATATTAGACTGTAATAATAAAATTTGACGAGCCCGGTGGCCGAATAGCTAGCAATCGCTACTTTGACTCCAAGGTCGCGGGTTCGATCCCCGAACATGACAAACATTTGTATGCATGAACATGTCTGTTTGTCTTAATCTGGGTGTTTTCTATGTATTATATGTACGAGTATGCATTATTACATAGTACAAAGCTTTGCGCTTAATTTGGGACTAGATGGCGCTGTGTAAATTGTCCTGAAATATTTATTTATTTATTTTAATATGAATATATTGGGATGATACATCCCAATATATTCATTCAAATTAGTCGATTCTAGACAACAGTTATGAAATATGTACCGTTAACAAAAAGGAAGGCTATGCTTTACGAGCTTACGATTGTATGCTTTAGATCACACGGCTGAAGTAAAACTTGTTTAGCTCTACTAACTAATATCTCCCTCTCAACTTCCGTTCACCGTTTGCGTAACGCTCTCATCACGCATTCACCAGCTTACTCCCTAAGTCAAGCGTGCGTAAAGAAGTTTTACTTTAATTAAAATACTAAAAGAACGCGGTAGGAATGATGCGCGACGGGGGCCCACCATTCATTCCCACCGCTGTGTCTCTTGTGTACCCAGGATTAACAGCGGCGACCACCAAAAAAGGGAACGAACAATGAAGTCCATTGCAGTCCCGGGTAAAACACAAGGAATGTATGGTCAACTATACTTTAAGCCTTACATTTTTATTGTATTCTGGTCTGACTATACGTCCGCGTCGTACGTAATAGACGTCAGATGGGTTGGGAGATAAGTAGGTCACCACCATCTTTTGAACCAAAGTCAAGCACACTCGCACAAGGCTCTGGAGAAAGTGAGTTGGTTGCGACTGGGAAAGTACCTCCATTTCGTAGAATATCGCAGCCAAATAACAATACCCTTGAGGACATTTGTTTCTATGTGGGAACGAGATTATCAGACGTCAAGGGATGATAGCAGCAGGTGTGTCAGCGTGCAAACCTTGAAAGTTTTACCATTTTTTTCCTCGTCGTCAACCATGATGAATAACATCCCACTGCTGGGATACGGGTCTCCCCTCAATCGAAGGGGTTTAGCGCATGCTCCACCACGTTGCCGAGACCAGTGTTTTCAAATCGCCTAAAGGGCATTGACTTGGCTTAACGACTGTCATTTAATGACAATACCGGGACCGACCGCTTATCGTGAACTCTAGGCATGGAAGAGTTCGCTATAAATAGACCCATCCATGGACAGGTTTTGGCCGACGTTGCTTAACTTGCGTGTTTGATTAGATTGTTTAATATATTTACGACAGTTGGAGTTGTAACTGGACTCCATTCGTAATGTATCATGGAAAAAAACAATCATCAAAATTTCGTCATTCTGCGCCGCGCCGTGGGAAGACTTTCTCAGCCTGAGGGATTAGGAAGTTGTAGTTCTCAGCCTGAGGGGTAGTATGTACGCTCTCGCACGACAAGTGCAAAGCAAAAGGCGTACGCGATAAAGCAGCGACACGTGTGCTGAGAGCCTAATCTTTAATTTATATTTATATAATTTATTTTCCCTTGCCAGTGTGCACGAGCTAAGAGCTAGATAAATTATCTAAAATTCAACAAGTCTGTCACCTAAATCTCACAGATACATTCGATTGGAATGCGTGACACCTAATTGACTGAGTTCCACACATTGATCACATTCCACTGCAGTGCCATGAATATAGATGAACAGCGATTTGCATTCCATTAACGCGTTATATTACTACGCCAAATTGACATTTGCAAATTAATTATTGTTGTATTTGATACAATATCAAAGTCTAAAGATAAAATCGTTGGATAGTTCCTTTTCGTTCATCGTTCCGCTATTCAGAGAGAGTCATATTGTAAATGCTGGGCTTACTACGATTGATTTTCATGTTTTCCCAAAATTTCGGCAACGTTGCAGACACCATAGTTTATAGAGAAGTCTAAACTCACAGAATACGGCAGCCAAATAACAATTCCCTTGAGGGTTGTTCTGTTCTTGCGAGTGACTGAGGTCACCAGAAAGATAGGAGTTACATACAAACTTTCGTGTTTTTTTTTATACGAGAGGGTGGCAAACGAGCATGTGGGCCACCTGATGGAGAGCAATCACCACCGCCCATAGAGATCAGCAACACTAAGGGGTCGCCGATCCATTGCCAGCCTATTCTCCTTCCTTTCCTTCTTTCTGGTGACCTCACTCACTCGCAGGCATAGAACGACCCTCAAGAGAATTGTTATTTGCGGTGGAGGTACTTCGCCAGTCGGGCTGCTTAAAAATACACTATGCCCTACCTCTCTTCTCGCTAGGGCCTCGTTTGTCTGTTAGCAGGTGCACACCACGTGCAGGTGAGGTTGGCTTTGGTTCAATGATATTGATGAACCATTTACACCCCAACTTATAACATTAATTAGGATTATATTTCTCATTCATACAGATTTAGTAACGGATTGTGATTTATTATTCTTACACGTCTTAAATCAAGGAATTTACTAAAAACACCTAATCTACGATGTCAGATCCGTAATGAAAATCATTTTCTGCCGAATGTTCGGATTTTTCCGTTTTGTTATTAGTCGGTCCTAAGTGGCCCTCACTTTTACTTCTAAGAAGATTCTCTAAAGAGATTACCCAAATTACCTTCAATATTTACCTTTGAGTTAGTGCAAATAAACATTTAAAAACGGAACATGGTCTCGATGCCGTTTATTATTAGAAATCCAGTGTACATCTATAGTTATTATATATCTCTGACATTTACACCTATAACATTTCAAGTTTCAAGCCAAAACAACTTGTAATCCTTCAAAATAAAGTGCATAATATTTGCCTGCATAGTATATCCTGCAAGCGGACAGACTAGTTCCTAACGGTATTAAGGCGAACACAGTAAACATAAATAATACGTAACAGTTACTAAACATTAAAATAAAACGATTCGGCGAGTAAGTAAGTACCTACCCAAAAACAAACGCGTTATATTGTGGGATTTTACGAGTTAGTTAGCGTCCTAACTAAACGACTATTCAAACTTGCTTTGTTTTGGCTGTGATAAACAGGATAGCAATTGTTTTATAAACACGTAATATAAATAATTTATTCTTTCGTTTAGTGAGAAATTAGTGTAGAAGACCTTTGGACTTTGGAATCGCTTTAATTAAAGTCAACTGAACACCATTGAAGCAGGAGCAAAGCTATAATTTCATTCGGTCAGCCATTCGTTTATAATAATATAGTTACTGCTCTATATCTTTACTATGAACCGGTTCAGTAGAGCTCCTCCGCCGTGATTGTCAGTACACGTGCACTGTTGAATATTCTTTTATCTGACAACAACTTGCCCGTTAACTTACCATCAGAATCCATCAATCATAACCCGAACAAATCTCATATTTATAGAGGGAAGTAGCCGAGGTGATCTATCAATTACTTGATTATGTCCTTTCCAGTTCCAACATAATATGACTACTTTATGTAAGAAGTGTAAGTTAACTTTCTTTTTGTTATTTTTTATACTACCACTAAGATAACAAACAAGCAACGACTAGTCTGATAGTAAGCAGCTGTCGCAGCCTATATGGACGCCTGTAACACCAAGGGCATCACATGTGAGTTGCCGGCTTCCTCACGCCCTTTTTGAAAAACTCCATGTTGTATTCTCCTGGGAAAAGCTTAACAGGCAGTTCAGCTTTCTATTTTAGTGTCATTAATTGACTCCTAGGGTCAGTAATGTAATGGATAGCGATAGTCGCTAATTATAACAAAATTATCAAAGTTATAACGTTTTTATATCAAAATTATTGTAGTCGATTTTTATGTGTAATATGTATGTGCTATGATTTAAGTAAATTTTGGTCAGTTTATTGTTTTACGGGTCACTGTGGTGCAAATCATTTGCTTTGTGTGCACTAAATATGGTCGGTTCTTGACTGTATTTTTGTGCACGCAAAGTGCCATCGTTTCGTACATAATTATTACTAACAATACAGATTTCCTCCTAAAAATCCTATTAAATACTGTAATTTGAGATGCTCGTTTGTCTAAATAAATATAATAAGATCAGTATCTCTATAATATTTACTTTTTATTGATAATAATTACATTCTACAGACGCTGGGGCCTTTAGTTAACAATCTTTTTATGTCACAATTATATTCTAACAATTTATTAATTGCACGTCGCTAATATGCTAATAATCATACTATACTTCTTTATATAAGTTTCAAAGTTAATCGCAACATGACTCTAGTCCAGATTGTGTTAGTTCTACGTGTCATTCTGACAAACTGCATTCTATACTAAAATCATAATAACTTTATTCTCTTCATTTCCTGAGCTATATAATTTATTTGCGTGATCAATGAAAAGCTCTAAAAGTAGGCCATCAGTCACGCTAATAAATCCGAGGTATGCGTACCGTCCTACCATGCCGTAGGTAGGGCACTGAACCGCGACCTAAAACATAGTACAAACAATACTAACACTTAATTACTACCGCATTTGAGTCAAACTCCTTTGTACGACCTCTGCTCTTGAAAAATAGTTCTAACATGTGTATAGGTAATGTATATATAGCTAGTTACATGTGACTGGTCAGAAGAATGCTTTGGAAACTGTAGCTCGATCTATTGTATGCAATAAGTAGCTTTCACATCGGCCTACATAACTTAATGATCAGCTAACAGCTATGATATGTGGCTTCGACTGACGAAATATGAAATTATACCTTCGAATGCCGCTACAAGTGGTTTATACTTGATAGAACCCTATTTAATCATGATTCTTTGTAATACGTATATATAAATGAACCTTTATAGGTACAGTGGAATGAAAAAAACCCTATACCACCGATAGAACTGTATTGACGTTTTTGTTTTTCAGTTACATTAACAGTGTACATTTTTGTGAAATTTATATTTATTTTATACGCACGACTATACTTACTTCTATGTAGCTTCGTGTAATGTTTCCTTTATACAATCCTTGGGTCGTTGTATTAGTGATAATTTTTGCACTGTAACATCTGAGGTGGAGTTGATAGTACGGGTACATAGTACATAACACTACAATACTACACTACATAACAAACTATTCATTTATTCCAGCGATTACTTGCTACTTACACGGAATCAGAGTAGTACAAATACATATTAGGTGGCATTAAAGTTCAAATTATAGTCAAAAGTGTTATTTCGAAATCCCGATAGAACGCAAGCAAATGTTACCACAAATGTATCCTCAAAGAAGGCTCAATACGGAACTGGGCCTTTACGGGCTAAGCTGGAGCCGAATCATAGCGGATTTTTTTGATTGCGTAAACCAAACTTAGCTTAGATTTATGGTACATGTGTTTAGCTTAGCTGGTAGAAATTCTGGACTTTAGAGTACTACCGAGTAAGCTAAAGATGTTTGTCCATAACTTAAACGTAAAACATATTTTCTGAATGAAAATATTCGATGGTAATCGGCTTCAGCTTCGGCGGTAGCGCCTCCTGGTTTGTGGCCAATGCGTCTCCACCTTGCCTGATGGGAACCGCAGGTGAAGACCAAAGTGTGGAGACCGCATTCACGGCGATTAGTATTGTGGTAGCGGTACCACCCTTGACACCCTATTATAATAAGTATTTCTTCACGCTTCGCTAAAACGACCCAAATTTAAAGCAAGAGGAAAATGCGTATGCCGATAGCGAATCTCACAACTTTATTGTACAGCAGAGAAAAGTTTTCACAAATCAATGTCAGTGCGCCTATTTTGCTTATAATGAGAGTCAAGGGTCTATTACATTATGACGTTTCAGACAGTCTAACGTGGTGTCGTCTCGCTAGTATTCGTGAGGTGTAAACGAGACAGAACTATGATAGACTGTTTGAATGACTCGTCGTCTAATCCTCCTCTGTTATAAAAGGTTATATCCATCTCTATTACTACTCGAAGTGGTATTATCGAGAACGTAAATAGAAGATTAATTTTATCTATATCAGGTTTAAGTACAATAAAACATTCAGTTCAAAAATAGCCATACACAAAATATTGAAGTAATTTGTCATTCTTATTCAATGGCGTTCCAAGAAATTTAGTTTTATATAATTTGCATACAAACTTTACACGTTATTTGACCTTAGCGCGGATGGAATGAATGTGTCATACGCGCTAGAAATATCCAAATTCTGCTCTTTATAAAATGTCTTATGCTGCATCCACACCGCAGCTAACTTTTGTGGAAGAACACTGTTCAACACGGTAACGTTAGGGAAATATCTGTAACTTTAGGTAACTTGTTACTATCTGTTATCGCAGCCATACGGCTAATAACATAAATTAACAAAATATGACAAAGAGTAACAAAAAGCAACAAGCGAGTTGCACTGCATAATGTTGATAGTTGTATACTTAACTACCCGCGTTAACGGATGTTATTTTATGTTGCCGTGTTGATGTAACATTCTATAACAAATAGTTTTCAAATATAATCGATATTTCGATATAATCACACATTAATAAAAAATTTAAGTTTTGTATCGTGATACGAGAATACCATATGTGACATTTGTGATAATGAAACTTAGTTTTGATTACGAGAGATCAATTTTAATTACGAGAATTGCTCTTCAGCTACGCAATCTATAGCGAGGAAATACATATGAATAAATACGATATTATGTATGTTTTTAATTTTTGAAAGGGACATATCTAGTGATTTTTTTATAATTCTTTTAATGATATTCCGTGCGAACAATATCCTAGGCCCAGACGTGGCAAGAGTTAAACTGTCGTCAACATACACACGTACTGACGATGAGAGACACGACAGTTATACAATAATTACTATTGTCTATTCATCATTTTTAGAAGCCATTTATTTTACAATAAATCACGGAGTTTTTCTACGGCACTTAATACGTAAGCTGACAATAATAGCCCGGAGAGATTGTGTCTTGCGAAATTCCCACGTTCGCCGCGCACAAAACGAGGTACCTACATACAAGACACATGCTTATAATTACTTTTAATTTTATGGTCATTTTCCCTTCGACAAAATGTTATTGGTTGTAAAATTTGTTTAATCGTATTTCACCGTGATTTATGATAGTTGTATGTAACAAATAGCATACTAAGGAACAGACGCCTTACTACCTACTTACTTATGGCTTGCTCGGGCCATTGGAAGGTTTTTATTTCATGGAAATAATGAGCATTTTTTTCATTTGTGTCATCTGAGTGCTTAGTGCGAGTTTTTCGCTCACATTCGATCGTGTTAATGTTTACAAGCCGATCAAATTGAGAAAAAGTTTCATATTAAGAATATACCAGACGCGTATCCAAATTGGAGAACACAAGCCGAAACAGAAAAAAAAACTGCTACACATCACTAAAGACAGTTGAACTGGATAAAACCATTAATGTTCTGCTATAAACACGTGCTGGCCTCAGGTTTTAAATACACGTGTTACAAAGTAAACAAATGCCTCGATAAAGGTACAAAATTTTTTACGTTAACCAGTAGTTCATTTTATTGTGTAGCCTGTTAACGTAGGGTTTGAAGTTCCGCCATTTTGAATATGCTGCCAGGCTGCAATGGCACATTTTGGGTTTCGGTACCTACTCTAAAAATAAAAAGATACAATTTAACACAAACTATCTACGGGTGTGTAACATACATGTTACTAGCTGACGCGGCAAACGTTTTTTTGTCATAAAAACCTATTCTCAGACCTACTGAATATACATATAAAATTTAATCAAAATCGGTCAAGCCGTTTCGGAGGAGTATGGTAATTGGTAACTAATACTGTGACACGAGAATTTCATATATTAAATATATATTTTTTTATTTAACATGCTATATAGTAAAAAAAACTAAAATTGCATATAAATAACTTAAAATGACATAAAAATAAAATATAACTAAATTAAAATCATAATATTAATTGTCCCGACAATTGTCGGGGATTGTGGCCAAAATTGTGACTGGCCGCCACGCTATATAGCGATGGAAATATTTTGACCTAGATATTGGCCAGCCCTTTTGTCACCCTTTGGAACCAATACCAGCTTCTTGGAAACCTCCTTGTACTTATATTCAATTGATTTAATTTCATTTGCTATAACTTTTAACTTTAACAAAAAAATATAAAACTTAACCCCAACTTACTATGGATATCAAATTACATGCCAGCACTACAATTGTTATATTTTTTTTTATAATTCTTACATTTACGTATAAGTATTATTACCACTGCCTAAATGTGGACCGCTGACTCACAAGTACAAGCTTTTTATACAGTTTCGTGACTGCGAGTATTGTTCGGCTGAAGGAGTCGACTACAAAAAAACCTATTTTATCAAGTGATTGACACCTATTGCCGTATGTTAGCACATAAGGTTATCGCATTTATCCTTGCATTATATATGTACAATCGGTCAAACTACGTTAATGTGCACGTAAATATAGTACTGATTCATCGCACTAATTGGTTTAATAGTCTCATGTTTCAATTTGTGAGTGAAATAATGTAATTATGGTAATTAATGACATTGTATTCATTGAATGCGAGCAGCCCCGACAACGCCCTGGTTATATTATTTATATACCTACATAATATAATGTCTTATGTTTAGGAATAATGTACTGTTCGAATAATGTACGAATTTAAAAAATACGCACTTCTTCTATCCTTTTTTTTTTATACTACGTCGGATGGCAGACAAACATACGGCCCGCCTGATGTGAAGCGGCTATCGTAACCATATTAACACTTGCAACATAAAATATTGCTCGCGCGCCGCCACCCCCGCTGCCAACGCAGCATCTCCTTCCATTCTTTCTTTCTGGTGACCTCACTCACTCGCAGGAACACAATAACCGATCTTGCGGACCAATTCCTTTTTTTTTTATACTACGTCGGCAGACATGCATACGGCCCGCCTGATGTGAAGCGGTTACCGTAACCGTATTAACGCTCGCAACATAATATATCACTTGCGCGCCGCCACCCCCGCTGCCAACGCAGCATCTCCTTCTTTTCTGGTGACCTCACTCACTCGCAGGAACACAACAACCCTCAAGGGAATTGTTATTTGGCTGCGGTATTCTGTGAGGTGGAGGTACATTCCCCAGTCGGGTAGCTTACAATTACGCTCCCTACCTCTCTTTTCGCCAGAGCTTCGTTTGTCAGTCAGCAGTGTGCACCACGAGCAGGTGAAGTTGACTATGGTTCAAAGATCTTGATGAACCACTTACACCCCCAATTTTCCAATCCATTATAACAAAATAGGAGGATACAGTTTGGTGTTGCAACTACATATCTATCATCTCTATCCAAAATTCAATCACACCACTGGATACATGAAAGATCAAAGAATTTATTACGCCAAGTAAGGACTATGGAACATTGCGTACGGGGAAGGGGGAAGCGCTGCCATTTTTAAATAATTTTAGTGCATATAACGTATTCACGTACAGCACACGTCCGTGTCCATGACACAGGCACACCCCATTTTTTGTTTGTAATGTAATGTATAAACTCGCAAACTACTCAATCGATTATATTAATTATTTCGCCTATAGAAAGCTGCATGATCTGCAAGTAACATAAATAAAATCATTTTATAGGGCCCGTGCGAAGCCGAGGCGAGCCGCTAGTTATAAATATTGATAAGCACATAAAACGTTTGTTTCATCTAGATAACAGAATGCTGTGTAATATGATATACTTATGCATAAAAATATTTTTAGCCGGCTATGACGAACCACATGCTGGAGTTGTTTTTGACTAGAAATATAATTTGAGGGTCACATTTATTCATTTAAATAAATTTGAAATGGTGAAATAAAAGTGCTAATAAACGGGTGATATATTTTTGACGTGAATTGGTCTTTAAAATTGCTTCCATAGGGAGGCAATTAAAAAAAACGAATGATAACAAAATCAGGGGATACAGTTTGGTGTTGCAGTTACATATCTATCATCGCCATCCAAAATTCAATCACCACTGGATATAGGAAGGATCAATTTAATACGCTAAGTAATGACTATTGAACATCGCGGCGGGGGAGAAGAAACTCGCAATTTTGAGATAATTTTAGTGCATATAACGCATTCAGTACAACACTTCCCATTTTTTTTAAAATTATTTATTGACTTAGATCCATTTAATGTCTTAAACGCAAAACCGCAAAGCTGACATTGAACCGTTATGAAACTTACGAATCTCTTCCTGTTTGTTTAAGAGTAGGCGTAAAGATATCTGATCATATATTCTGTCTAATTTCTCCACGGAATGCTGGTTTTACCGCAAATTTTAGAGTGGGGGGAATTAAATACTTTGTTCTGCTATTTCGCCTTGAGGCAATTAGAAACGTCTTACAGTTTTTTTTAAATCTAAATTACGTTATTTTTGTAATTTATTTCACAAATTATACATATAAATAAAACTGTAGTGTGGTCTGTTTGTCCAGGATGATTCGGGGATAACCGGGAAATATAGGAGTTTATGTAGCTCTATACAGTGAATTCCTTTATGCCGGGGATATTTAGTGTTCCTACATACAAATAAAAATAAAAACTTTATTTTAACTAAAGAAATAATGTAATATTACATATGGTTGATTGGTTTATTAACAACAAATATTGAAAATTTCCGGTCACAAATTAAAATATTAATAAATTAAAGTCTCTTAGCTTATTAGTTATTTATTACCAATTATATTTTAGATACTTTGATTTTATTGACTATGCTTATTATTTTTCATCAATGTTATTTAAATAACTAAAAAAGCATCTTCAAAAATCATCTATAAGTTTGGACTTTTGGAGTATTTAATTTATTTTAAAATATATATTATCTTTACCTATATTATTCTACACACACTAACACGCATATAACTCACAACCTGAAACCTGATGTCTTACATCGAATTTTATTTATAAGTGTCAATGTACATCAAGATCATTCTGATTGTTGTTATGAAAGAGCGGTGCTTCCTGGCACAGTCATATTATGCCTAAAAAGAGACACCGTCAACTTGATCTACCACTTGTGAAAGCAATATAAAGAAATTTTTCATTTTCATTTTTCTTAGTTATCATTTAAAATTCTCTGTAGTTATCTTTGTTATTAAAATCAAATTTCAAATCGGTTCAGCCTTTTAGCACGAGCACCTTTATTATACTCGTAAGGCTCGTGTATAGTATAAAGCATATTTCTTACTATCGGCGAAAGGGAATCAATGATTCCTGGAATCACAAACCCTGTGGGTCCGGTCCCTCGCATCCTCCGCCTTATGTGTTGTTATCTGATCTTACGTCAACATCCCCCTGTATCTTATCCCTAACAAACATAGAATTGTCCATCCATTCAATACCACGAGACTTTATGTACACTCTGAGGCTGCACTCCGCGCTGTAAATATTTGTTCAGCGATGGCCCTCTGTTATACTTAGTTGATAGTATAAATATGTCAGATACATAGAAAAATAAAATTGATCACTATATGAACTCGCGGCGTCGCCCATGTTAATATACAACATAATTCCATCCTGTAGGCCTCCAGTCCATGGTACATCTTTATATATATAATTCTACTGTACGTGTGTATGCCACTGAACTCCTCCTAAACGGCTGGACAGATTTGAATGAATTTCTTTGTATGCGTTTGGGTAACGCCCTGGATGGTTTAGATTCACAAAAGGACAACGTCTGTCGGATCCACTAGGTAAATATATATATTCCGGGACAAATTAAACGACGCACTCTAGCTCGAAACTAAGCAAAACTTATGCTATTATTAGTACTAGATCACTGATATTGGTACTTAATTAAAACAAATTTCTTCCGGTCACCAATAGGTCACGTGATTGGAACTAGGCTACGTCCACCAATCCACCACCACCAATCTCGTGACGTACTCTTGGCAATATCTTGAAAATCATTGTTCAGTGAATATTATGAATTAAATGATTAAAATTTACAATCTTTAACTGTGCTTTCACTGCGGTTTTGGAACTATGTTTTTTTTATAGTTCCGGCGCTAGTGCATAGAGACTGCATAAAGAACCTTTACTATTTATATGCAAGAGTTTTTTTTTTAAATATATTAATTATTATAACTAATCTTATACTATTTTAAAATGTATGATATAAAATTTAAATTCTCGAATTCTGTATAACCTGTGGTGTGACGATCGGCAGTTTAGTCTTGTTGCTATAATGATAGTTTTCCTTGTCTACAGACAGTACAACACGGATTCCCCCACAGAGCGTCAGCCCTAGCATGGGACCCGCTCCTCCGGCTGGCGGCGATCGGCACGGCCACCGGAGCGCTCAAAGTTTATGGCCGGCCCGGCGTCGAGTTCTACGGCCAGCACACCAACCCAGACACACCCGTCATACAGATACACTTCATTCCTGGTGAGTTTGTTTGTTTTATTGAACTTTTTTTTATACTACGTCGGGTGGCAGACAAGCATACGGCCCGCCTGATTACCGTAGCCATATTAACGTTCGCAACATAATATCGCTCGCGCGCCGCCACCCCTCGCTGACAACGCAGCATCTCCTGTCTTCTTCCTTTCTGATGACCTCGCTCACTCGCAGGAACACAACAACCCTCAAGGGAATTGTTATTTGGCTGCGGTATTCTGTGAGGTGGAGGTATATTCCCCAGTCGGAAAGCTTACAATTCAGCAGGGTGCACCGCGTGCATGTGAAGTTGGCTTTGGTTCAAAGATGGTGATGAACCACTTACACCCCAAATGTACTATAAAAGTAGCACACACAGTGTTAATAACATTTTTTTTTATACAATGGTGGACTTATCACATCAGGGATCTCTTCCAGTCAAGCATAGAATACCCATAGCAAACCAAAAGTTTAGCGAGGCAGATGAATTTAAGCACGATTTATAGATAAATACATACATATACTACGTACATACATACACAGATACATACATATGTAATACATACGTATGAATATATGAATATGTATGTATAATAAACCAAGACAAACTACTTCTTAAGGAGTATACTCACATCTAAAGTCGAACCGACGTCGCCGCAGGATTAAGAGACTGGACATGTAAACAACAATCAGATACAGATGAAACGCCTCTACGCTTCGACGTTGCCCCGACTCTGAGCAGTGCTCACAGCTGCACATATGATTTGAGACGTTGTTAGGTAGCATACAATAGATTGTACCCTAAGGTACGTCGCCACGTCTTGCCTCGACCACCTCGACTCTACCTTCCGGAAAATAATGCGACCTCATCTATACGCCCAAAAACCGTTGGAGTGATAGCTTATGGTTTCTACAAAAACGCCTATAATAGAAGAACAAATAGCGAAGTCATTCCATATTTCCATAATAATTATACTTCGGCTAGAGACAGTAAAAAAAAACAATTGTTTACTAACACCTGAATAACTCGAATACACTCATTGCCGGAAAGCATATGAAATAGTCATCGCATCCATCAACGTCCCCACACTATGTTATAGCTCGTGAGCCAGATAGTATATTTTGTCAGTCATTTCCTCTCAAGCGATAATTCGTGAAATACTTCAGAGAGTTGTATTATGCCGTATGGTAAACGTCAGCTGCCGCTCCGTGGGGGGATTGGGCAGCGGCAGCATCTTAATCACGTAAAAAAAATAATTGTCTTCAGTCATTTCCTCCCGATTGAAACTTTGTTAAATGATAGTTAACGCAATTATTCGAAGATAAAAAAAAGTCAGCTGGCCGTAGCTTGGTGGATTATACGTCAGCTGGTCACTCGAACATGCAAAAAAAAATTTTCGTTCAGTGATTTCCTCCCACTTGAAAATTTGTCAGATGATAGATTACATGCAACTTTGAATAAATAAAAACGTCAGCTGGATCTAGGTTGGTGGAAAGGTCGTCAGCTGACGTATTTAAATAAGCGATCGGCGCTCGAGCCTGGGCCATGCGCCACCTTTCACTGCATCAGCTGACGCCCTTTCCACCAACATAGAGGCAGCTGACGTTATTATTTTTTAGCTATCATCTGACAAATTTTTAAGGGAAAGGAAATCACTGAACAATAAAATTTTTTTTGCATGTTCGTGTGACCAGCTGACGTATAATCCACCACGGTACGGCCAGCTGACTTTTTTTTATCTTCGAATAATTGCGTTAACTATTATATAACAAATTTTCAGTCGGGAGGAAATGACTGAAAACAAGCTTGATAGTATATTTTGTCAGCTATTTCCTCTCAAGCTATAACTCGTGAAATACTTCAGAAAGTTGTATTATGTCGTGTGGTAAACGTCAGCTGCCGCTCCGTGAGTGGGTTGGGCAGCGGCAGTATCTTAATCACGTAAAAAAAAATATTATTTTCAGTCATTTCCTCCCGACTGAAAATTTGTTAAATGATAGTTAACGCAATTATTCGAATATAAAAAAAAAGTCAGCTGGCCGTAGCTTGGTGGATAATACGTCAGCTGGTCACACAAACATGCAAAAAAAAATTTTTCGTTCAGTGATTTCCTCCCACTTGAAAATTTGTTAGATGATAGCTTACATGCAACTTTGAATAAATAAAAACGTCAGCTGCCTCTATGCTGGTGGAAAGGTCGTCAGCTGACGTACTTAAATAAACGATTGGCGCTCACGCCTGGGCCATGCGCCACCTTTCACTGCATCAGCTGACGCCCTTTCCACCAACATAGAGGCAGCTGACGTTTTTATTTATTCAAAGTTGACCACGGTATGGCCAGCTGACTTTTTTCTATCTTCGGATAATTGCGTTAACTATTATTTAACAAATTTTCAGTCGGGAGGAGATGACTGAAAACAAATATTTTTTTTACGTGATTAAGAGGCTGCCGCTGCCCAACCCACCCACGGAGCGGCAGCTGACGTTTACAATACGGCATAATACAGCTCTCTGAAGTATTTCCCGAGTTATCGCTTGAGAGGAAATTGGTCAAGAAAATCTGTTGCTGGCTCACGGACCATTACTAAAGCACAGGGATACAAACAACAGTAGAAACAAAGCCGAACAAGTTTGTTGCATACTAACTATGAAGCGGCTTCGCCCGCATATGACCTCTATGTCATACCCTCTGAAGATTCATTCCAAATATTGATGATAGAATTTACGAGGGCTTGATCTAGTGAAATGGAGAGAACGAGAAATTATTGGTACTAATAAACAAGTAATAAAATGTGCAGTCGGTTAAAAATAGGAAAAGGAAACTTTATTTAAGACTACCCCTATTCATATTGTTATTGATCAAATGTATCTTCACTATATACCTAAGCCAGGCAATAAGTATATAAATAATAATAATAATAAATAAATATTTCTGGACAATTTACATTGCGCCATCTAGTCCTAAATTAAGCGCAAAGCTTGTATTATGGGTACTAGACACCTGATAAATGTACTTAAATACATTTTTTTTTTTTTGTAAATACTAAACACCCAGACCAAGACAAACAGACATGTTCATGCACACGAATGTGTGTCTTGTACGGGAATCGAACCCGCGACCTCGGAGTCAAAGTGGCCATTGCTAACCATTCGACCACCGAGCTCATCACATATATACATACAATTTAAAAAGTTTCATTAAATCCGACATATATATCAATAGTTGCGATTAACAAAGATAGCGTTTACAAGCTATGATGACTCATACGAGGCGGAGCATAATACTTATTTGTCACCCGATACGGTGGGACCTATTTTTAAACTATACTTTGTTTTTTGTTTCCAGGCACCGGCCGTCTAATTTCACTATGCGACGACAACAGCCTCCACCTGTGGGAGATCAACGAGAAGTCCCTGGTCGAGCTGAAGACGCACACGTTCGACGGAAAGAACAAGAAGATCTCGGCGGTGTGCGTCGAGTCTTCTGGGAAGAACATGCTGCTCGGCACCGAAGGCGGAAACATCTACACTCTTGATTTGAACACATTCTCTATTAGCGAAGACGTCATTTATCAAGATTTGGTTATGCAGAAGTAAGTTGATTTACGCATTTGTTCCACGTCTGATGCTTCATACCGCCCCCCTGAAGGCCAATTCTCGTAACAAATTTACATCACAGATTGAAAGTTGACCGAATCAATCGAGATTGAATTATTGACTGAAAATTGTAGAAGTTTATTTCTTTTATAAATTTGTATCATTTCTTATTGCGACCTGCATAACAATCTTGGTTAGTTTAATTTTCATCCATATTTCGATGTTATCACACCTTAATAACACTTTGAAGTTTCATATTGTGATACGAGAATACCAAATGTGACGTTTGTGAGATCGAGTTTGGATCGGAATTGAATTTAGAATAAATTTTTGTTACGAGAATTGCCCCTCCGATTTAAACCTAGTCAAAGTTTACTTAAAAAATTAAATTATCTAGAAAACTACATTAAACTAAAACTAATCTAAAAACCTATATATTAAATATATAAACAAAAGCAAAAGATAGACTGACACGCACAACGACACCATCAAGTTCCTCATAAGACATATGAATCTGATAATATGAACTACGTTTAATTTGTCCAAGGATGTCCAACGATGATGTTCCCGCCGTTCAAAATTGGGACTATCCCTAAAATTCTCCATACAAAATGTTTGCTTTGGGCAACATAGCCAGGAAAGCGAACGGCACATCTCTAGTGCTGAGCACTCGTGTCACCCTCCTATTCTATTGCAAGCAATTTTTTTTTATTTAGTTTCACCGTTGCATCTGTAATCAAATCTTGCAAGATAAATTTGACCCACTTTCCAATATCCAATTTAGCTCAACTTTGGCACGATTACCTGCCATTTTTGTTGCATATGGGTGCCGCCACAAAATGATTATTTATAATTTCCACATTAACCGCTATGATATGTGTATCAAATAAAAGGGCTTGAAAAATTATTAACAACTAACAACTTGTTCCATTTTTTTCTTTTATGTTTAGTCTTGTTAGTCGTATTCAAACGTGCCGGTCAAGTCTTATCGTTGATAACAATGATAACATACGCATAAACACGAATGATATAGTATCTAACGCGTCGCGATTGAAAACACTATTACATAATACATTCAGGTGATATTTTGTTTTAAAAGAATCTGTTTACGTGTTGTTCCAATTGAGAAAATATCGGGAATTCCGATTGCCCCCAATGCCAGCAATCCCCTGGGAACCTCAATCAAATCACACCATATGAACTTTAGTAAATCAGTATTAATTTTCATATTTTCCAGTAACTCTGATTTGTCTTTTGTTATTTTATTATCCTTGTCTTCTAATAATCTTGTTATGCCACCAAATTATATCCAGTCATACCAACAATTTCGATGGTATCGTTGTGCGTGTCAGTCTAATTAAACACGCAAGTTAAGCAGCGTCGACCGTCGTGTCTATGGATGGATTTATTTATCTCGAACACTTTTGTGCGTCGGAGGACTCGTTAAGCCGTCGGTCTCAGTTGTTATCGTCATTTAAGGTGACGAGCCCGATGGTAGAATGGCTAGCAATCTCCACTTTGACTCCGGTGTCGCGGGTACGATCCCCGCACAAGACAAATATTTGTGTGCATGAACATAATATCTATTTGTCTTGGTCTAGATGTTTTCTATGTATTATAAATACATATGTATTTACATAAAAAAATTAGTACAAGCTTTGCGCTTAATTTGGTACTAGTTGGCGCTGTGTAAGTTGTCCAGAAATATTTATTTATATTTTACGACATTATTTGTTAATTTAACGAAAACAACCATGTCATTAAGGCCAAGTCAATGGCCGTTGCGAGGATTGAAAACCACTTCGATTGAGGAGATGCTCGCATCCCAGCAGTGGGATGAATATAGGTTGTGACGGTATGTCGGCAATTTTTAACATGTCTCACATACTTATTTCAGTTGTCCAGAAGGCTTCAAAGTGAACCCTGGTGCCGTAGAGTCCCTCTGCGAGCATCCGAAGGTCCCTTCTCGTCTTCTCATCGGCTACAACCGTGGATTAGTCGTGTTATGGGACCGCGTCGCCGCCTCGCCTACATACACCTGCGTCTGCAACCAACAGCTGGAGAGCTTGTGCTGGAACGATGATGGTAAGTAATGAAGCACCAACTAAGAACTACGAGTCATTTGTGCTGACTTCTCAACAGTGCTGAAACCTATGCCATATAATTGCTTGTCTATAAGAGCTAAGTCGTGTAACACAAACGTAGTGGTTTTGGTAAATGCTAAATGTAAAAAGTATATAAATACTAGCTGGCACGGCGAACTTCGTATCGCCTTTAAATATTTTTACGTAATTTTTTTCGATAAGTTATAAACTATCCTATCTCTCAAGTTGGATCAAACTGCACACACTGTGCAAAATTTTATTAAAATCGGTTCAGTAGTTTAGGATTCCATCGCGGACAAACAACGTTACACGAAATTTTTATGAAGATATTGTAGCATTTGTTGCACAGTACTATTTAAATGATACGTAATATATATTAATATAACGTATTGTCGTAGTAGTATCTTAACTGTACGTAAAGAACATATAATACACATACATATAAGAGATCTCTACCAGCCAATCTTAATTTTTGTTTTTAATATAAAAAATACCCCAACAATTTATATGGCAGAAAGTTTGACATTTGTTGGGTAAGTTGGTGTGAATATAAAATGTATTGTTGAGCAGGCGATCACTTCACGTCGTCGCACAACGACGGCTCGCACGTGACGTGGCCGGTGAACAGCGCGGCCAGCGACCGCCCGCTCAAGGAGCCGGTGTCGCCCTACGGGCCCTACCCCTGCAAGGCCATCTCCAAGATCCTCACTCGCACCAGTGTCTCCGGGGACGAGATCCTCATATTCTCCGGTTAGTACCGACTTGTACAGTAGGAAGGTTACTTAATATTCTTAGTGAACTTTATATAATAGTAGGTAACTAAGATTTTTAATCAATTATTTGTATTATTAGTATGCCATCAAATTAATGATTTCAACATGTGCAAGATGTCTACAGAGATGAAATTAACAATATAATCTTTGGCACTGAGTTATAGAGACATCAACAAGCAATTTTAGTAATACCCATTTGCTTGCTTCTATAGTTTGCACATCATAAGTCATGAATATCTTTGATAAATCAATCGTTCATCTTTTTTTATCCATCAATCCACGTCCGGAATATGACTTATTTCCTTAAAGTCGTATCCAACAACCCGCAGTTAAACACCGTGATAGAGTACGCTCTTAACCCTTTCAATCGTGGGGGGATTACTTTTAAACCATAAATAATCCTTATGTATTTGCTAACAGTATTATCTTATCACAGGTGGTCTTCCGAGGGCTTCTTATTCAGACAAATGTACCGTCACAGTCCAGCAAGGAGAGAAGCACGTCGCGTTCGATTTCACAAGCAGGGTAACACAATTGCATAAAGCGCTAAAGCTATGTTTCCACCAGAGTTGTGCTATAACCTACGTACCGGAGGATATGATTGAAAGTTCTGCTATGATTAATACACGCTATTTAGTTTCATTCAGATAGGTAGATGGTTATTTAGTTTCATTCAGATAGATAGATAAATCCTCCTGTCTGTGACGGACGAGAGAGGGTCGTGCTCCTGTAGTGGAGACTAAAATGACCTGATGATGATGAGGTAGATGGCACCATATTGCGACTTTACAGCAGTAAATAGAAATGGGAAAGTATCATATATAAATATATAATTGGTAGAACACTCAACGGGTAATCGAGTGGTCTTGGGTTCAGGTCCTACCGAGATGGGAAGACAGTTGTTTTTCCATGTTAAAAATGTTTATAATACACGCTGTCGTGAAAGGGTTAAAGCTAATAATTTTACTAATAGAATAGAAGTAAAGCATACGTTGTAAGGAAATTTGAGCTAGGAATGCGCGAGTGGTATAGCTTTTTGAAGTAGCAGAGCTATGTGGATAAATCTTCATCAATAGCTTTTTTGTACAGCGTAGAATAAACATACGGTCTGCCTGATTGTAAACATCATTCACTCATTGCCAGCCCTGTATTTTCTTTACGTTCTTTTTGAAGAACTTCAGGCTGTAAATGTCGCGCAACGCGCATCCCAGTAGACCCTTCAGTTGGTCTTTCGTGGCTTAGTGACCTCGCTCATCACTTAGGTATCGCACATTCGCACGTCTCTGATGGAAAGGCAGCCTTTAGGTGCTCCGACGTTGATGTTATAAAACGTTGTTAAACATTTTGTAACATTGTATGGAAGCCAAATCAACAACAAAATGAAATTATTTTCAATAATGAGGAACATTATGATAGCACGTTTAATGAAATTACATTGTGTTATTATTTTTGCTCCTACTCGTATACAGAATGTTACTAATTGTTATATAACATCAGTGTGGGGGAGCATGTTTATAAATGTGAATCGATGTTAGAATTTTTTCTCTAATGTCAATATCGCACTGTCCAGGTGATCGACTTCTTCACAACAACCCCTGTGCCTCCAGATGGCACGCCACTGCAAGAGGAGCGGCCTGACACTCCAGCTCAAATCCAGTTGCAAACGGTCAACCAAGTCGCAGCGGCGTTAGTGAGTATTTTCAATGCTTACGACCACTACGCATTAAGCGACCTCGGAATCTATTGTATTGTTTATTTTGTTGAAGTAAAACTTCTTTACGCACGCTTGACTTGGGGAGTAAGCTGGCGAATGCGTGACGAGAGCGTTACCGAAACGGCGAATGGAAGTTGAGAGGGAGTAAAGTTAGTAGAGCTAAAGAAGTTTTACTTTAGTCGTGTGGTCTAAAGCACACGTTTTTTTTATTATATAATACTTCGCAGCAAATACTGCGATGGGTTGGAAATTGATCTAGATTGCCCAATAATACACTACTTATTGCACCACGAATATGGGCTTACCTATGATGATGCAGCATAGTGCGTGTCATAATGCGTTGTTTGTTGATCAGGTGGTGCTCGCCGAAGAGGAGTTGGTAGTAATCGACCTATGCGACGGTCGCTGGCGTCCACTGCGTTCACCGTACCTGGTGTCCATCCACGCGTCCGCCGTCACCACCGCGCAACTCGTCGACAATGTCGCCGACAACGTCTACGACAACATCGTCGCTGCTGGTCAGTGCGCTTATGATGTACACACACATCAACACTTACCAAAACTGTTTGAAATATGAACGACCAGTCGAACGCGGCAACTCGTTCGAAAATGTATATTGTCGATATTTCGTCCCTCTTGCAGTGCGCGTGAAGCAAAACAAATAGTACACAATATGAGTGTACTGTTATGTATATGTTACGTCTAGAGTATGATGATCTTACGTATCACCACTATAACTGCGTGATGGGCATACTTAAAATCACTCTAAAGTTAAACCAAGAATCTATTTAATTAGCTGATGAAAATGATGTTTTTGGCTAAAATACGAATACGAATTTTTTCGCCAATCTCGAGAAAAGATTTTTGACGTGAAGCTTTTAATAAAGCGGGTCAGTCCCGCTGTTTGCATATCAACCCAAGGTCATACGTAACTCTGCTAATCTCCCTACTCGGTGTAAAGATCCACCCTCGCTCCGACATACTTTCTGTACAAAATAGTTTCAATGTTTCACGTCTTCCGGGTGTCTCATAAAGACCTTTTTAATACAGTTGCTCAAAATGTGGCGTATTGCAGGGACGTATAGCGTTCGGGATGTGGGCACACACTCGTGCTTTTTCTTTACCTTTTCCGAACTCGTGCGTTCTCTTTCCCAACTCCCAACTGTCAAAATGATGTCTATTGAAAACCAACCACGAAGTTTTTACTAAAAAAAAATCATAGAAGTTTTTATGATTCATGCAAATATTTCTAAAAAGAAGCTACTAATTTGTTTCAATATCAGATTTAATGATTTTGATGCAATGAATTAGGTTAGGTTTCATTTCATTTCATCTCATTAAATTTCATTTTCATTTCATATCAATAAAAAAAATCTACTGAAGACTTGGCTGTATGGGCATAGTTTCCTTTGCCTACCCAGAATGGGTGAAGAAAATAAAAAAAAAATCTCTGCGTTATTTTACAGTTGGCGCCATTTTTCAAAAATTTTCTTTGCGAGTTTAGTTGTTTGTTGCACAAAATGAGTAATTTCGACGATATTTTTTTTAATTAACACCGCCGGAACTCAGTATAATTGCACAAAATGCTTCGGAGAACATTTTACCGCAAAAGTCAAAAAGTCGCTACATATCTACATACGACGAATTTATTGCGTGGAGAGAAGAGAAAAAGCAAATAGCATGAACAATCATACGAAATTAATAATAGTTTGTCTCAAACAGTAAATATGCAACCTAAAACTTCCCCAGTTAGTATAAAAAACTGTACCAATTTCAATGTATATGTGAATTATAACTTTTAAAAGAAATAAATGATTAGTTAGTTGAGTTTATTGTGTTTTTATTATTTTATTAAATTGCTTCATTTTTTCGCAACTGTATTATAAATAGTTGTTCAGTACACGTGCGGAACCGTCATTGCAACTTGTTCCGACTGTCAACCCTCACCTTCGGCTGCGCCTCGGCTCGGGTAGACATTTGTCGGAACTCTTTGCAATGACAGGCTTTCCGCACTCGTAATGAAATATACTATTGTTGTAATCAGCAGTGCTATTGAACTTTTGAAATGATTTTACACAGGTCTACAGCAAACCGAGAACGTGTACTCAGAAAGCGCGTGGCCAATCTCCGGTGGCACGGCAGTCTCGCCCGAACCATCTCCGCGGCAACTACTGCTCACCGGCCACGAGGATGGCTCCGTGCACTTCTGGGACGTCACTGGAGTCGCCATGACGTCACTTTATAAGTACACAACGTCGCAGCTGTTTAGGTGAGCGATACCTATTTCATTACACATCATAGAGCAAATACCGTGCAGTAGGAGGTTAAAATATGTTAATAGATACTTGTGAGATTTCGCATTCTTATTCAAACTTGGTCACAACGTCGGTCCATATAATCAAAGGCTGCTTCTATCTCTATTATTGCTCATTAAAAAAATATTATCCGCAGTTCTTTCCTGGGGTGTCCACAGAATAAGTGTAAAATTTATTTGTCACTTATTCTGGGTGAGCTTGTCTTATATAAGAGACCTTGAAAGATCATGCTATCGATATTGGAGGTAGGTTAAATCTCTCCTGCTTCGCATACTTTGAGCAGTTTATTATTCCTTAAAGAAAATGCATGTTTATGTTCCATTATGCCTGATAAGCGAAGAAATTTTTCGTTCAACCTGTTGAAGTTAGACTAGACATATTTTACGTGTTCTACATTTTTCTATCCAAAGTGAACAAAGCTTTGCTAACGTGTATTTCGCCTTTTTAAATACATTCATGCAATGGTATGAATAAAATATTTTTATAATCTGTGTATTTATTTAATTTGAGATAATCTATTTAACCAAATTTGCCAAATATTCTCCTATAAACATATTTATTACATGCAGCAAAACCACTTGACCGGAATGATTTATTTTAAATGATATTTATTTACGCTATATCACGCTAGCGTCAGAGCTTGCTACGGGGCCTTGTATATAAGTTTTCACAAAGACTAACGTTACTACCACATTCCGATTCGTACTACGCACGTCTGCACACGTGCACTGTGTATTTATTTGCCATTTTAGTGGTATTAAAAAAGCACATAGTCCGTCACTAACAATAGAAATTGACTGTGCCTAACTACTGTAGCTCCTCTAATAGGACAGCAAATATTTGCCTATAGAAGACGAGAAAACTGCCACATTGCAATGCCATAAAAGCGGCGATCCTTTAAAATTTTTGGAAAAAAAAATAACACGCAAGTATTGAGAATCCTGGCACACTCCCAATGAAGAATGTTAACTAATTTTGATTATTAGCACTCCATATTCTCTGTCAAAAATAAAAAATACTAGTGAAAGAATTACTTCGATATGTCAATTAGTTTCCGATTTAGAAGTAAAACCGTATGACACGGGCTGCCGGTTACGGTGTGACGTCATCGCACAACACGCTCAGTCTGGCTCACTCACTGCGCTCGCGGTCTCGCGCCCGTGTCGTTGAAATTATGCCTAAATACTATAATTACAATTAAATAATTAATTAAAAACTATAATAATAATAATTAATTAAATTTATTATAAACTTTATTTAAATTTATTTTATTATAAATTTATTTTAAATTTAATTACTATAATAATTAATTAAATACTATAATTAGAATGTCACATCCCTAATACTAAGCGAGCCGTGGCCCGCGCGACGCGTTGTGAAATGACGTCACAAGCGGTCTCGTGACTGTTAGCGGGACTCGATATTTTTCGAAACTTTGAATGCCTATAAAATCAAAACTACTAGGTATTTTTGACTACAACAAAAACTAGTGTGTTTGTATACATACAGGCTTTACTGAGACAACATTTCAAGTGATTTGGCATACCTAGTAACATTCTTCATTGGATCGCATACAGCGACTGAGAGAGTCGAGTGACAGTGTGCCAGGATACCCAATACTCACCTACCCTATAAAGGATGGAACTATAACCGAATTAAATTCCCATCATTTGAGAATATCGATCATATTGATAAAAAATATTATATGAGTTAGAACTGTTAACGAATAATTGAACTTTGTTTACAAAACTTACATCGCCTAATGACGTCGACTTTATCTAAACAGATAACGGCGACACTCGGCCAAATGTGTATGAAATTGTACCTTTTGGATACGACAGCAGTTATCTGCAAATCTGCAATCCTTTTCCCTCTTCAAAATACAAAATATGTCAGAGAAGGGTGGATGGTGGACACCCTTTTCTGACATATTTTGAATCGTTACGTGTAGGTTGAAGCTACACGTAACGATCAGCTCATTTTTTTACGTGTATAGCTATATCTTGGGGATACTGCTCATTCACTCAAGGTGAAAATGTCGACCATTCTATGCTGAGTATTGTTCTTTATAGTGTATTACTACATTTCCATTTATGTTTTGTATTGAAATAGCGCAGCGTCATTAGCGCTAATGTTTCAAAAACTGCAATGTAAAAATAAATGAGGCATACTCGTAATATAACATCATATTATTCTCGCCTGTGCTACGCTATAAGTGATAGTACAGAAATATTACTTCCATACAAAACGCTCAGTTATTTCATTCTTACAACATTAATCTTTGACGTGACTGCTGACACATATTTTCCGAGTCAGCGATAGCAGATGGGGGAAAAAGTCTTGGAGTTCCCGTGTTGTTGCAACGAAGCATTTTGCGGGCTGGCACGTATGTGCTTCTAAACATTTTTTTATAATTTAATGTAGTATTATATTGATCTATAATAGAGATAGCATTTATAGTGCAAGTAAACATTTCCGTGCATAAAATCAGTAAAGACTTTGATTAAATGTTTTAGAATCATGGCTGTCGTTTTATTCTAAGAAGTCGTGCAAAACAGCAGTAAAGTTGCACTATCGGTTTTACTGTTAATATAATAAGTAATGGGGGAACGAGAAGAATCCTGACGTTATTTTTTGACATGCCCCAAAAGCCGGGAATGAAGTAAAGAAATAATACAAAGAAACTCTGAAGGACATTGATTCCAGAGTCGTAAAACCATTAAAAAAATATATTCCAAACGTGGTAGTAACGCTAATCTTAGTGAAAACTTACACTTGAGACTCAAAAGGCTAATGGTATTTTCTTCTGCGTTCGTTTGCTACGTTCGAAGCGGGCTGAAGCGTTCGACCACGAGGTAAACATTGATTCATAAGCATGCACTACGAGCTAGCGGCTGCATGCTTCTATCGTTGGTTTAACGAATTCTGAGTTAATTTTCAGCTTTCCGTCTATTTGTTGCGAGCTCTTGTCCATTATAATATATATTTTTCTAGTGGAATAATAACTAGACCATTTGGTTACAACAATCAAGCAACACACCATTACATAAAGGAGATTGCCTCGAAAAACTACAATATGAAATGACAAAAAATAAGAATATTATTTACAAAATGTGTAAGACGTGTCTAAGTGCCCACAAGGGCCCATTGGCTAAATAAATAATTTCATTTCGATCAAACAGAGCTATTAAAATTTTGTAAATTTAATATAGAATCCTTGAAATATTGATTATTTCGTATCTTGACGTCAAAAATGTTATGGTGGACAAAAAGCCTTTACGCTTTTTTATTAAAAAAGAAACCGATTTTTATTTAAGAAAACTTAAAAATGTTAATTACTTCACTCGTATTGGCACCAGCTTAAGGTTTTCGATTTAATCAATTTATATTTGATTTGCGTTTTTACTTATTTTGCACATTTTCATTTAACAATGTCGATATTGTTTAAATTAAAATTTTAACCGAAATAAAAATATTCTTACACTGACAAACTACTAAAGTAAATTGATATTACCAAAAAAAACATTAATATTACCAATTTATTCCAGCGATACAAAAGTTGAATATAATCACAAAATTTCCGCGATAGACGCCTGTGCTCTGACATTATTGTGTGCACTCACTCGTCTTCATGGATCAGACACTGAGTTTAATATATAAATATGCAAAATTAGATTCTGCATATACGTAAATTTAATTCAAGTGCATATGCATCTATTATCGCGGACTTAGTATGCTACCGCTTACCTTACCACTTATTTCACACTGAGTCGACTACATCGCAATTGTTGGTGAATTTCTAAGCCCTAAGATGACTGTAAGAGAACGTTATTAGCTTTAAATCTACCTATTGTACCAGTTTATTGTGGTTAATAATTTTTTTAATAAATAAATAAGGTAAACATGTAGCGGTTTACGTAGATTAATTCTGTTTTTTTTTTTTTCAAATGATATTTTAAATTTCATAAAATAAAAAACAGTTTACATAGACTCGTACATATATTAGTGAGAGTCGTGATATATTTAATTTAATTTGTTCATGCAGCGGTTTGGAGATCGGCGAGAACAACGACAGTCAGACGGACGAGGAGGAATGGCCGCCGTTTAGACGCGTCGGCACCTTCGACCCGTACAGTGACGACCCGAGGCTGGCCATCAAACGGGTATGTACATTACGTACTTTGATTTGAAAAACAAACCGTCAAACGTACGAAACATAGCCAACATTCAGACGCGTCCTCCAAAGTGTATATTTAGAGCCGGGTTCTCATCCTGGGGTTAATTACCCCCCCGCAGGCGTAAAACAAGAATTTTGTGAGGGTAATAAAGCTGATAAAAGAAAGCCAATCTATCTTATTTGGAGCTTCAGTCCACAATAAAAAAAAAATAATTTGTGGAAAATGCTGTTGGTGTACAACCAACAACAATTTCCACAAATTGTTTTTTTAAGCTATTGCATAGCTTTTATCGCGGGCTTTGAGCGCGGCGACCGAATCAAGAAATTTCGTAACGCAAATAAAACCTAACACCCCTCAATACATACTCGTATTTCGCTAGTGAGTATTTCGCTAGTGAGTATTATCGAGTCAATGGCGCAGTTGTAAATGTGTGACCAATTTGAACTATCGTTTCTACGTTCGCGTCACGATGTGGTCTTTACTCTTTTTGTAACTTTTTCGCTTTTATTATTTTTGACATTCGATTTTGACATAATTATTTTTGACATTATTACTGATTTTGGGATAATTTTTTTTATTTAATAAAAAAATACATACGATGGCATAAAATTTTAATTTAATAAAATAGCTTTTATCGCGGGCTTTGAGTGCGGCAAAAAAATTTTTTTTTAAATTTTTTTCCCAAATAAATAAAAAGAAATAAAATAAATCTATAATAAGGAGAATATCAGTTTCACTTACTACGCATAGGGCTCACACACAACATTGAAAAGATTAGGAACCGCTGGTCTAGATGTAATATATTATACGTGATTGGTGAATACTAACATACGAACAAAGAGTGACCGTATCAATATTCATTTATGTTCAATAATTCGATGTCAATTTTGTTGAATATCTGCAGATAATCTTATGTCCACTATCCGGCATGTTGACTATCGGCGGAGCAGCCGGACACATCGTCATCGCGAGCTTGAAGACAGCGTCCAACACTGCCGAAGTTAAGGTAAATACATAGATTGTTTTTTTTTTTTTGTATTCCAATTTTATCTGCAATCAATCGTCCAGATTATAAGTCAATGCGCTGTTATTATTGTCGGGGAAAGGTAACCCAGTAGCAACTCCTCTTTAATATTAGCTACTTGTTTACGAGTATATCAGTCATTTGACAGAGTGCTCAACTCTAGCACATCAGAGCTTTTCAAACGTTTCACAAAATTGGGTGTGGTGAGTTGTACAGCAAGTGAGTTGGTGTGTGTCAGAAGACGATGCCTGTATCTTGTTGAGTGGGGTTTCATCTCCTCTCTTACTGTCTCAATCTCAAACAATTTGTGAATTTCTGCGTTCATTATAAACCATGAAGCCGCTGTCAGTTGTTTGAGTATAGTATTTTGGAATGTTTGGATCATGTTGATGCTCGATTGGCTAGCAGAGCCCCATAGTTGTATTCCATAGGATCAGATAGGTTTTAACATCGCTTTGTATATGAGAGGAATAGATAGATAGGTAAATAGAATTATTACATACGTCAACACATGCACATTTTTTATTATTAAGTGGTCCGTGGCGACCAAAGTTATATAATAAATGTATCTTAGGGGTCCGACATTGCAAAAGATCGGGAACGGTATATATAACAATATTTTTTTTATTGTTTCAGTCTGTGTCCGTAAACATAGTGTCAGATCGCGATGGCTTCGTGTGGAAGGGTCACGACCAACTGTCGCTCCGGTCCGGCTCGCTGACATTCCCACAAGGTTATCAGGTAAGTTCGAGGTTTTACCATAAATACGTACCTACTACAAATTCTATGGTGTTGATTGTGGGAAGGTGTAAACCTTAAATACTAGCTGTTACCCGCGGGTTCGCCCGTGTGGTCATTATTTTAACAAGACTTTTTTACCGAGGAAATAAGATATTTTCCGGGATAAAAAGTAGCCTATGTCACTCTTCAGACCTTAAACTATACCCGTATGAATATCATATCTATCCATTGATTCTTATTGACGGGAAAGAAGGACAAACACATAAACAAACAAGCACACTTTCACATTTATAATATTAAAGTATGGTTCATATGAGTTTCGCATAAGATTTCGAAAATGTAATATATTTTCGAAATCTTATGCGAAACAAACAACAAACACAAATATTATCTGCACATTTACATAGATAATTTTAGATCTTACTGCATTGAATGAAAAATCAACTGATCCCATCTATTTAAAAACTATCAATTTATTCTTTCACTGTTATGTGATAGCATGAGCTTTATTAAATATTTAAAGCCTACTTCGACGACCCCTACATAAAACTTCGAAACTCATTTTTAGGTACTTTACAGTATAGCATTTCAATGATAGATTATAACATTATTATTTAAATACGATAGGTACTTTAAACCCTGCTACATCTAAACATAATGATGTAAAGACTTTGATTACTTGTAAATATGTATTTTTTTTGGAATTGAGAGTTTACGATTCGATCATTTACGTGTGGACCGTCGATTTATACATTACGAGGCTTTCAGACAGTCGTATCACAGTGTCGTCTCGCTAGTATCAGTGAGGTGTAAACGAGACAAAACAGTAAAACACTATAGAATCTTATTTCGTCGTCTAAAAGGTCCTTTTGTGTTAGGCGACATCAGTGGTGCAGTTGGCACCGCCGGCGGCCGTGACGGCGCTGGCGGCGCAGTGGGAGTGGGGAGTGGTGGCGGCCGGCACGGCGCACGGGCTCGCACTGCTCGACGCGCTCGCCGCCACGCCATTGCTGCACAAGTGCACGCTCAACCCGCACGGTGACTATACATACACTTGTATACAGCTGACATCGTCGCAGAGGCTGAGCTTTATTCTTCAATCATTTGGCCTGCACTGAAAAACAGGGCTGAGATCACTCTGTGAGCAGCAATGATACCTGAGGGTGGGTCATGATTTCAACATCACATCTTCTATTATAATGTAATGTTGTATTTGTGTACCTTTGCTTTGTTATGTGATGTTGAATTATGTAAATATATTTCTATTTTCTATTTCAATCACAAAACGAACTCCTGAACGGAAATCATACGTTCACCATGGACAGATAACGAGTGGAATACGGGATGAGCGAACGGAAGGGAGGAAGTTATGTTTAAAACCGAAATAAACGTCATCTGCTCGTAGTCCAACTTGCTAATTATCAAATTAGGCCCTGGAAAAAGAGATAGAGCATATCGAGTAAGATTGGAGAATTACCTCCACCTCACAGCATTTGCATCCATTTTGTAATGCTCTTAAAACTTTTTATGTATCGACAGACGTAAATAGATGCCACGGTAGTAGTACGAACGAATACTTCTTATACTATAAATATCTATAGTTGTGGTAGCCATTTTATAAAAAACGAACCGCTTGCTTTTTTGGCGCTAAATGTTCCTGCGAATATTTTTTTTAAGAGTGATCAATAGACTTATATAGATGCCACGTTAACAGCGCGAGTGAATATTTATACTGCAAACGTATTCCATAGACTATTTGTATAATACATCATACATCTTGGAGAAAACTAAAGAAACATTTTTTAGTTCAGTTTTGGATTATTGTCATTATTGTTTGTAGATCATTCCGGCGCTGGAGACACGCCAATATCAAGAAGGAAATCTTTCAAGAAGTCACTTAGGGAGTCGTTCAGACGGCTACGGAAAGGCAGGTCGCAGCGACGACAAACTACCTCGAGTCCCACATCACCCACGCAAGTACGTATTTGAAATTAAAAATTATAAGTTATTGCTTAGTTTGAAATAAAATGGCGATTTGTCATTTGTCCAAAACTAGACTGGAGGTCGTTAAATATCGTCTTACCTTAATAATTAGAAATTATATGTCATAGAAGCATGAATCGAATGTTATTATTTAGCTTATTTATTTATTTATTTAAACTCTTTATTGACCACAATAAGACCAATGGTACAAAAGGCGGACTTAATGCTAAAAGCGAATGCTTATATAGTCAGCTTGCTGCTAAGACCTTAAGTTTGCATCGGGTCCTAGCGGGGCGGCGAGTGATTGCGTAGAATAACGGAAACAACACTAAAAGCGACCCGCTGATATAGACGTTTCATGTTAAACAACGGCCGTGTGCACAGACACAGCCCCACCCGATAATTATTTTATAATAGAAAGGTTCTTTTGGGAAAGTTCTTTGTAGTCAATATTACCTATGCAAAATTTTTGTCTGTCATATTTGAGGAATATTCCCCATTTTGGGAATTGGAAATTTTGGTAATATTGCTGGAAATGACACCATTTCAATCATCAATCATTCATATACCGTTGAGTGATAGACATTTTATTTTGAAAGTTTTCTTCGACCAACTTGCCAGAATTTGTATGAATATTTTAAAATGGAAAAATTCACCTCCACAAACCTCCCAACCCACGACTGAATACTTAACAGGTAGATGGCGTCACACGACGTTACAGCAGAAAGTAGAAACGGAAAAATTCGTCACTATCGCGAACCTTCCTGGTAGCTCAATCGAAACTTCCTGGTAGCTCAATCGGGAATCGAGTGATCTTGGGTTCAAGTCTCACCATTTCAGTTTATTTTCATACTTATTTTAATCCCAGCCCCCGCCGAAGAAGCCAACCGACAAGGCGGCCTCGGAAGCCGATGCCGATGTGAAGCCGGTGGAGCGCGCAGTGGAGGCGCGGTCTACTGACGACGCCTTCGGCTCCATGGTGCGCTGCCTCTACTTCGCAAGGACATTCCTCATCAACAGTCAGTATACATCATCATCAGCCCGTATCTATCCACTGCTGGCCTTCCCCAATACAATAATAGTGAAACACAATATGCGATCCGCATATTGTGTTTCACTATTAGTAGATTAGAACAAGAAGAGAATGGAGGAATAGGACACCTACGTATATTGTATTAAAAGTAGTAATGTAATATTATTGTCGCGGTCCTGTTGCGATTCATCTAGAATGAAACCTTCTATAATAGTCGCCGCATACTTCGCTGCAAGCAATAATGACCCGTATTTCTACTGATATAAGGTTCATAACACTATGACATGAAAATGTTCGAGACTGGTCGAGACACGTTAACGATGTGTACCGAAGTGAAGTACATACATGTACATACGAGAACATTCGGATATAAATAGCGACCGCCGCGGCGCATAGTTGAGTTCAGTTTGGACTTCGGAAGAGTAAACTTCGAGCGAATCTACCTGCGAGACCTACGACCTCAGCGATACTATTGGACTTCGATTTGGAATCTTCTTGTGGACTTCGTGTTGTGAAGACCTGCAGACCAAACCCTGCGTGAATAAATCCTTGCAAGTTGTCATTGGCGTTTTACATCTAAATCTAGAACCCTAGCTCGTAACATTATTATACATATAAGATACACAACGGCACTACAATAAAATTCATGCTACATAAAATACAGAATCGACAAAAAGCATTAAAAACATTTTTCAAGTTTATTGAGTTCATTAAATGATTGAAAAACAAAAAAAAATAAAAGCTAGCAAAGGATCGGTGACGCCTAGTTTTACTGATCTCCATGGGCAGTGATGATTGCTTTCCACCGGGTAACCCACTTTCGTTTGCCTCCCTTTCATATAAAATAAAATATAATGATAATGACAAATTAAATAACAAATGCTTGTTTTCAGCACAAAACTCGACGCCTACTCTGTGGGCGGGCACCAACAATGGCACTGTGTACGCGTTCACCTTACACGTACCCAACAGCAACAAGAGGAAAGAAGAGCCGGTAAGTACAACTATCTGTTAACACCCTTTGGTTTGTAAGTAGCTTGCGTGTAAGTGATTCATTTGATTGAACCAAAACTAGGGTTGCCATCCGTCCGGTTTTACCCGGATTTATCCTAGTTTGGATGGCGTCCGCGGAGTATCCGGGCGGGGTTTCATTTGTATTCCAGGGTTAAAAGTTTTAAATCACTACTGCCCGCTCCTTGCTGCGAATAACCGTTTTGTACAGAATAAAAAATAGTACTAGTCATAATGTTATAATAAAGCACTTGTACTATTGTCATTGATTGCACGGTATAAAAATGTTTTGTAGAAACACAAACATCATCTGTTTACCTTGATAATGCCTTAGCGGCGAATCCGGTCGGTAATATTAAATATAATAACGTGGAATAGTACAAGTGCTTTATTATAACATTATGATAATAATGTTCCACCAAGTGCCAACAATCAACAGTATCAACTTTAATAGTACTATTATTATTTAAATAGTTGTCTTGGCCAACTTGCCAGATAAATATTTTTTGAAAAATGGAAAAATTCGCCTGCCCCCCCTAGGTGGGATTTGAACCCACGACCTCTCGATGACCGGTCGAGTGCTCTTCCAACTGAGCTACCAGGAAGGTTTGTGTTGCTGACGAATTTTTGCATCTTATATTTCTATACTGTGTGAGTCACAGTGTGACGTCATCAACCTATTAAGTAATTGCACTACTAAAGTAGGCATAGCAGTCCATCGTTGCAGATGAAATTCTGCTATTTTTTGATAACACCAAACTAATTAAATTATTATTATTTAAATAGTTGTCTTGGCCAACTTGCCAGATAAATATTTTTTGAAAAATGGAAAAATTCGCCTTTGTCGTGGGTTCAAATCCCACCTAGGGGGGGCAGGCGAATTTTTCCATTTTTCAAAAAATATTTAATAGTACTAGTAGTAAAAAATATTGATGCCATGTCCTGGGTCCCTGCCGCCGAAGCTGAAGCCGATTACCGTCGGATTTTTTGATAGCTAAAATCAAACTTTAGCTTAGATTGGCGGTAGTAGTGTTTAGCTTAGCTAGTAGAAACCACAGAGTTCTACCGACTAAGCTGAAGATGTCTGTCATTATCTTAATCCTAAGATCAATTTTCGCTATCAAAAAATCTGATGGTAATCGGCTTGAGCTTCGGCGGCAGGGCCCCAGGTTTTAAGATTCAAACTCCGGGGTTTTAACGCATCGTGTCTTGGTTGCTTGCGTTTAAAAATGGCAATCGTAACCAAAAGCAACCCCCAACATAATGCTACCTGCTGACTGACAATCAAGGCTCTACGACAACTAAGGCTACCAGACGTGAGGAGTTGCTGTGGGGGCGCTAGCGCGTGGCTAATACTCCTTGTATTGCAATCGGCTGTATGGCTACGGTAACCGCTTTACTTCAGGCGGACCGTATGCTTTATCAGCTCCATGTAAAAAAAAGTTCTTTGTTTTGGAGTTTGAGCCCAGTTCGGCCAATCAGCGTGTTGTGTCACGTGGTACCAGCCAACAGCTTGTGATAGTTTCGCGTCAACTTTCCTCAAAAGCCACAAATGTATAAGACAATATAATTTGCAGGTAACCTGCCAGTTAGCGAAGGAGATCCAGTTAAAACACAGAGCCCCAGTGATAGGCATCACAGTTCTAGACGGAGCGGCGGTGCCTCTGCCGGATCCATTAGAGGTAAACTCGATTATGTACAATACAATACAATACAATACAATATTATAAGTTAAAACAAGAAAAAACAAAAAATAAAACTATTCAGTTCGATGGCGTCGTTGCACATGCCAGTATAATCGAACACGCAAATTAAGCAATGTCGACCGTTGCTTGTCCATGGATGGATTTATTTATCTCGAGCTCAGTCGTGCTTCGGAGGGCATGCTAAGCCATCGGTCCCGACTGTTATCATTTTAATGACATTCGTTAAGCCAAGTTGTTAAGTGGCCTTTGGGTGGCTTGAAAATACTGGCCTCCGCCAACCCGCAGTTGAGCAGCGTGGTGGAGTATGCTCTAAACTCTTTCTATTGAAGGTAACTCCGAAACCCAGCAGTGGAATGAATAAGGGTTGGCGATGACGGAACAAAAAAAATTTATTATTATATTTTTTTATTGCTGTGTAGGTAGGACTTTTGAGTTTGTTGCAGCTAGTTCTTGTTAAGTATTCCACCAGGTTTTATGCGTTGAAAAATTTGAAGTCTTTTTAGCACTTTAAAATTTTGTAGATTCATATTAACTAATTACCTGTTAATTGCTCTATCAAAGCAATCTGAGCCCGAGCCGGTTCAAGAACACGAAGATAATGAACCAAGTAACGAGGTGAGGCACCAGGTAGTGACCAGAGCACTGGCCCAACCTCGATTCGCTCTTCAAAGCTTCATATATGCTACACAATATAATTCTCAAATGTAAACCACGCTGCAATGCTTGGAGCATTTCCTATTCCCATAGTCTGGCCATCAAGATGAATGAATTTCGTAACTAGTTATCAAAATAATAACTTTCTTGCAAAAAAGTTTATGGAAACTTTATCTTTTTTTCTCGTCTCGTAACCAGTTGCTATCGGCAATCTATTGAAAGGAATTTGAAATAAGACAGATAGCACAGTGTTAAAAACAAAAAGAAACATGTTGTTAATGATGTTGGTCGAATAGATACATCGTTATATTTCACTACCGTTAAGGTTATCGTTTAGGGAAAAAGCTGCACCTAAGTTTTTTTTAAATCATAATTATTTTTTAACCGGTTGAGGAGCAAGAAAAGTATATCTTTTTCGACAACTAGTTGTGAAGCTTATCCGGCATGACTGTCAGAAGGTCCCATTCATCTTATACGGCTGTAAAATTACTAGCACCGGCCATTGAATCTATCCAAACATAACAGACTATCCATATAGCATTATCAAGTATTGTCTATTTAGATACAATATTCTGCATTTGTCGATGTATATGATATGCTTGTTGTCGTTGTTGTGTCGTATTGTATGTCGATATTATATAGCTTCATATTATTTCCCATTTAGTATGGAAAGAATAGTGAGTTAGATTAAAAGTCGTTTATTGCAGTCACCAAGTTTAAAATAGAGCGAGTTTGAAGAAGGATACAAACATTTTTATATGGCCCTTGAAATATATTTATAACTGTGACAAATGAGATACAGCTTAGAAGTCAATCTTTATTTATGCTTATATTATTTATATTCTAGCTGTGTCTCTCCCGTGCGTGAATAACTTTGCCCAAATGAGCTTCGTCTCTAGATATGTTTATGCGCGCTTTGGTCCTACGAATTTGAGGCAGCGTAAAGCGCTAGGATTGAAATGCCGACGGCTTATTTAATGACGAATAGTTAAACAGATTAGAAAGTAATCTAAAATGTAATGTGTGTACAGGTAGAGCGAGGCGTCTCCCCGCTGCCAGAGACCGGCGCGCATCGCGTGTTGATCACGTCTGAGGAGCAGTTCAAGGTGTTTTCGCTGCCGTCGCTAAAACCGCACAATAAGTACAAGCTCACTGCGCATGAGGGTGCCAGGGTAAGTTAATATTATTTTTTCCTTGAATCGTAATTCGTCTGAACTAAACTATTGTTTTCCAGAACTTCAATGTTTGATTCAATATCAAAAAGTAATGAAAAAGTTACAATAGGCGCTATAAAAATGCCTCAGATTTATCCCAGCTATCAATTTACTAGGCCTCCACATTCACGTGTGTACTTCATTCTGCGAGCAAGAATATATTTTTTTATTTTAACTTCACACAAATAGATGGGATAAAAAATAGGACATAGAAAAGAACTCAAAATAATAGTAACAAAATTGTGCAGCAAAATGTAAAATCAGAATTTTTATTCAAATTCAAATATATTTATTAGCCACGTACATAAATTACATTTAGCTCGTCGTTTTTACATATTTGGTAGAATAATTTAAATAATTTAAATACATATAACAGTAAATATCTTGCTGATGAATGTCGTGTTCTTGCTATTGTGCACTTTTAATACCAAACAGAATTATTGAATAATTTAGCTACTTTTGTCATATATTCGTTCTCACTGTAGAAGGGGTTTATTTAAAAAACTTTTGTTTCGTTTGTTTAAATTTGATAGGTAACTCATACAGAGTTCATTTTACAATAGTAGTACATTTTTACTTTTTAGTCATGCCTTGTTTCGTGCATTTTGTTAGTCTAGTTTTTGGCACCATTCGTTTGTCCCTATTTCTTGTGTGATAATTATTTTCTCGTCAAGATAGATTTTTCGTCCATGTTATTCCAATGTTACTTATACTAAGAGTTTAGCGCTAGGACCACAATGTAGTCTGCTTGCAGGCGAAAGGTGAGGAAGATCTGCTATCTCACTGTTTGAGTGGCAGGGGGCCTAGCCAAGTGTAATTCGTAGCGTAACGAACGTTAGATAGATCACGTGACATTTGTCAATTCTCATACTAAAATGTTCGATTTTGACAAATGTCACGTGATCTATCTAACGTTCGTTACTCTACGAATTACACTTGGCTAGGGGGGCTGGTTGGATTACTGGGTATTGCACCCAATCCAACCAGGTACTCGAACGAGGGGAGGGTAAAGGTCCTCTTGCCTGGTTGAGTTACTAGGCTAGAGACTCGCAATCCTGTGAGATGACCGTAAGGTCGGTGCACCGGGGCGCATTAGCTGTAGGCGTAGGTCCTGGTTAGTGATATACAAATATGAACGTAAGAATAGGCTTGTTGCCCATGTTACAAAATTATAAAAACTGTCTATCAGTAACGTATAATACATAAAACTAGAACGATCTGCTATCTTAAAATTTTAATAACTTATGTACGACGTGTTTTATCGTCGATCAAAGTGTGATGGGAAAGTCCATTTTGAAGGTATGAAATTATAAAAAATAAATATTACCATTGTAGAAACAATAAAAAATACTATAACTTTTGTTACGGCACTGGCTACATAAACGCAATATTTAACATAGCTGTCGTACAAATTTCTGATTTAATGCATATAAAATAGCATGGTGTGACGTCATAATGTGGTGGCCTTTTGTATGGAGCGTTTTCGGGATAGTCCAAAATTGTGATCTTCAAGTTATCATATCTCGAGAAGTTTTTATCCAATCGAAGTAATTATTTCACCTATATTTATATTATTGTGGCGTCTTTAAATAACAAATCGAAAAAAAAATTGGGGTACAAGCCTATTTGTCGGTGATCCCAGGTCCGAAGGATGGCATTCTCGTGGTTCGAATGCGGCGCGGTGGGGGCCGCGGGCGGAGGCGAGCGGCACCGCGAGTGGTGCCTGATGTGCCTCACCAACCTCGGCGACTGCCTCGTGCTCAGCCCCGAGCTGCGGCGGCAGCTCAACGCGGCCGCCGTGCGCAAGGAGGACATCAAGTATGACACAACATAAATAATAATAAATAAATAAATATTTCTGAACAATTTACACAGCGCCATCTAGTCCCAAATTAAGCGCAACGCTTGTGTTATGGGTACTATAAAACTAATAAATGTACTTAAATACATTTTTTTTGTAAATACATACCGACCAAGACAAACAGACATGTTCATGTACACAAATGTTTGTCTTGTGCGGGAATCGAACCCGCGACCTCGGAATCAAAGTGGCCATTGCTAACCATTCGACCACCGAGCTCGTCACATAAACATACACGATTATTACACAGTATCTTGCGTATGCGATCTTGATGCGAAGACGAAGTGACTCGACGCGAAGACGACAGACAATCGACGCCTATTGAAGTGTCCTACGTGACCAAAAGCACGCGGGGTGCACGTGGCTATTAAATGTCATGTCGTATCGGATCGATTCGCATTCGGTTTGAATCGCCAACTTGGTACATAACTTTACTGTGTATACAAAGTACAAACTAATACTATACCCATAAAGAAATGACTCTGCTTTTCCTACACTAAAATCAGGGTTCGCCATCTTCCCAAAATTGTCAATATCTGACATCTTCATATAATATTGCTCACGGTGTATGTTGAAATCGATCCCTGAGGTAGCCTACTATACGGACTACTTTTGGAAATCATTGTTCTAGATTTAGTAAATCCTCTGCTCATCGCTCCTTGAAATTACTCTGCACGCGATAATGTTTATAACAACAAATTCTTATTTTTCAGTGGTATTTCAAGTCTGTGCTTCTCTAAGCGAGGCGAAGCTCTCTACTTGCATTCTTCGTCGGAACTACAGCGGATTACGCTTTCTGCCACTAAGGTACTTCATGATTGTTACAGCTTGTACTCGCTAAATATTATAATAACCATGTAACATGTATAAAATTTTCATATGGCCGTGTGGTTTCCGGCAGACTAGAATAGAAGCCCTCCGTCTCTTCCCGTGGATGTCGTACAAGGCGACTAAGGGAAATACATTATAAAACATCGATCAGGCCTCCCCAACCCATCTGGCCAGCGTGGGGAGTGTAGGCCAAATCCTCCTTCTGTCTGGAACGGACGAGAGAGGGTCGTGCTCCTGTAGTGGAGACTAAAATGACCTTATGATGATGATGATGCTAAAATTTTCGTAGGCCGTATTGTAATCTATACAGATATATAAAAATTGGAGAGTCTGTTTGTAATGTTAAAATAGCCTAAATGGATATGGATGTATACACGGTACACATACCAAAATAACATTTGTTACAATTTTTGTCTGTCTGTTTGTTTCGGCTAATCTCTGAAACGGCTGGACCGATTTTGACGGGACTTTCACTGGCATATAGTCGATGTAATAATATTAGTAACTTAGGCTACTTTTATTTTAGATTTTTTTTTTTTATTAATAATAAATTAAAAAAAATATTTGTACCGCGCCGACGAAGTCGCGGGCACAGCTAGTGATTGGATAAATTCGATATTTTTATTCATCATCATCATCATCAGCCTGTATCTACCCACTGCTGGATGGCCTTTCCCAATGCTTTCCACCATATACGATCCTTCGCTTTCCGCATCCAACCGCTACCAGCCACTTTTTTGAGATCATCGGTCCATCTAGAGAGGGGGCGCCCTACGATTCGTCGCCCCATACGTGGCCTCCACTCTAAGACTTTCCTCTCCCATCTGCCATCGCTGACTCGGCAGATGTGGCCAGCCCACCACCACTTCAACTTATTTATTATATTTTCGTATTTTTTTTTTCAGGTAACGTTCGCACAATGCCAGGTGATACTGTCGCCGTGGGCGGCTACGCTGCGGGGAACAATTGAGGAAGCGCCCCTCACCAATGGAGAACACAAAGTAAGTCCAGTTTTTAACCAACTCCAATGTGACATGCATTCATGACTAACCGTTTATTTTGACTTTCATTATCCTAGACCAGTTCGTGAAGTGTTTAGCACCTATATCAAAAATATAACTTCGAAATGCGGAAACATATCTGTACTATATATACTTGCTTTGTAAGATCTACTTTTTCTATAGGATATTATATAATAGGGATATAAAATAGGAGAGAAAGTTGTTCTTTATTCTCAAATTTCCGGAGCGTAAATATATAAGAAAATCCATTACATGCCTTGAAATCAGGGAGGTAAAATTGTATGGAAATCGATTACCGCCGATTTACTTTTGAATTTTGCTAAAACTCCTAAATATCGCCATCTATTCACTAAGTTGGGGAATTATTTGTCTCTCTTGTTGACATGTTGTTACGGTAGATGGCGCTTGTTTCTAATACAATATGACGCTGCTTTAACGGGCTAAAAAAATAGTCGTTTTATAAGTTCAAATTACATCAGCCGTTTAGAAGTCTTGCCCATAATGTAATTTGTACCTTACACCCCTTGGTGTATGAACTACTATTATTTGTACAGGAAGAAACAGCTGAAACGGCTCATGACGTGACTGCAGCATCGGCAGATATCACGGTCGACTCGGTGCGCGACCACACCGCGCAACCGCAAGCGGCCGACCAGCCTGAACTTAACATCAACTTGCAGGTACTAAAACAACTATAAATATCAATTGAAACCTATATATATATATATATATATATATATATATATTATATGCATCGACGAGCTCGGTGGTCTCGGAGGTCGAGGGTTCGATCCCCGCACAAGACAAATATTTGTATGCATGAGCTATTTGTCTTGGTCTGCGTGTTTTCTATGTATTATATGTATGTATTTACAAAAAAAAATGCATTTAAGTTGTTACAACCTCGATTTTCTACCCATGGTTGGAGGTTATATGAAAATCGAGACCGCAAAGGGGTATTAAAACGTGGGATTTGATTAAAATATCCCATATGCACAGGCTAGCTCTTTTTATTCAATACAAGTAAGCGGGTAGATACAGTTAACTTAAAATTTATCACTTTTAGAATTCTACTGCTATATGACACAATGTTCCCAAATTGGTACAGCTCCAAATATGACGGGGAATGGCGCCTAGGGATAGCCAGCTGTCGGGCGTTGTCCAAAATTAAATTCGAGCGGTTTAAAAACAAACGGAAGTCGGGTATAAAATACCCGAAGCCAAAAAAAATTCAAAACGTGATCGCATGGGTCCGAGGTCAATGTCCGACCACTGTCGATCACTCAGGCGCGATTCCCTTAAAAAAAAAGTTTAGATATACAAAAAATTCCCGTGGTCCCTGGGGACCCTTACTCCAAAAAAAAAATCGCTAGCTATGTTACACAAACCACACAAAATAGTAAACAAGTCCACAAATACATACAGGGGTCAGTGGTGACCTTTGTTCAAACAAAAACAAATCAACCGCTTAACTATGTTACACAAACTACATATAATGATACGCCAGTTATCGCTTTATACGCTAGCCAATTCCTGAGAAAATGTGGGCGTTCAAACGCCTTTTCTTCAAATCCCTACTTAAATACATTCTAGACGGATACTGCCTAACAAAAAATATAAATCACGTTAAGGTTTAAAATAAAATTAAAACTTTTAAAATTCTATGGAATGAGCTCTCAATCTCTGGATTACATGGGTGTCTGATATAAACGAGTAATTCCGGATCATAAACTATAAAAAGTTAGAACGGCCCAACTCTCAAACCGGGGGGTCAGGTAGTACAAAGTTCACTTAAAAAAAATGTTTGCTCGTAGAGAATCGTTGGAATGCGTTTGAACTAGAGTAGGTTCGTGTGGATTCGATACTGCGAGTACACTCGACCTTATTGGTCACAAATGTTTAATAAAAAAACTTCAGGGGGGCGCCAGCTCGCTTCTCAGCGTGCTTTTGAAGAAGAAGTGAAGTGCATGGGGTACTTTCCGAACACGGGTATGTCCTCGCAGCCTGCCTCTCCACAACAATGACGATCGCTCCGTCACCGCTTCTCTGTCACTTCATTAATGATGCAGTACTGGTCTACTCATCAACCAGCACTAGTCCGGGGCGCCTCTTCAACTTCAAGACCTCACGCCTTCTGGTAACGCTGTTAACAATATCACATCCATCAACCAACATGCGTCATGTGGGTCGCGACTCGAACCGCCTTTCCTCTATTAAAAACTTCACGAGGTCCCAACAAAGCCTTGGGCCACATACATCAGCGAGCTTTTTTCTCTAGCAGGAATTCATTATGCCGTGCAACTAAAAAAAATGGCCGATTCTTGAAATCAATTCGCCACCATCATCGTTCAGCCACGAGCATTCACCCAAACTTTCGTAACTTTGCTTAAATCTTAATAACACCGGGATAACTTTAGATTAATTAGTATTTTTTTCAGAAACAATAAAAAATGCCAAAACGTGCGCAGAACTAAAGTTCTTTTCAAAGACAAAGACTCGGTGCGCGCTGCGTCAGCTCGACACGTCGCCTCCGGATGACAAGTCTGACAGCCAGTGACATCTGACGTTCAGTTCAGTGTTCATTCACAGATTATATATATCAAAAGCCTTTGCCGGTTTCCTTGGCGCAACTGCACAGCGGCGCTATATACTTTTTATCGAAACGATAAGCAGTCCGATGTATTTCGAAATTCTTTCAAAATCTAAAGGGGTCGAAAAAATTGTTGTAACAAAGTATAATACCCATTATGTAGTACAGTACAAGCTTTGCTTAGTTTGGTACTAGATAACCGTGTGTAATTTGTCCAGGAATATTTATTTATTATTGTACTCCACTGCTGACCAAAGGCTTCCCCTTTAGACGTTTGCGTCGAGAACAGCCAAACCTAGCTATTTTTATATAACACAATATTCTGACATAAAATTGGTATTACTATCTAATGAGAATGGCAATTTGTTGAATATACAGAATTCGCAAGTGAATACCAGCTCTATGGTTGTGAAGACGACGACGCGGACGACCATCAACGAAAACAACACAGACGGCGGGAACACCACTACTAACTCTACCACCACAAATGCAACCGCGGAGAACAGTGAGTAGTAAACCACAGATTTATAGCCATGTAGAGCAAGCTGTTATTCTAAGCGTGTCAAGTTAGTGCAGTGCCGAAATTTCTCGTGCACCTATTATAATTTATATTCAAACGACATCACAGTAACACACAAAGCAGCATCTCCCTGCTCTAAAAATACTCCTGCTCAGCATTTACCAAACAAGTTTGCGGCTCTAAAGCAGCCAAAAAACCAAATATATATCCCCCTTATCATGTCTTATTCAAAAGATTACGATTATGGTTGACATTTTGCGTAGGTAATGTGTATAATTATACAAAAAGCTGGTTTAGTCGACAAATGTCAGATTCTATAAACGCCAGATTCTATACTTGTCAGATTATATTAATGTGAGATTTTTGTTAAAATTGCAATATAATAATTTTCTGAGCGAGTACAAAAATTCACTTAAGACTCTGCCCAAGCATTAATGCAGATTAATTCTTGGGCAGAGTTTAGTTTAGGGTTATATTTAAATAAAATGAAAAAGACATATGGGGCATTTCACGTGAAGCGGACAGGTAAAAAAAATTGATGTTTCCGATTTTACTAATATTTGATTATGTTATACCTGTATATGTCCTCGACCCGGATACATAATATTTTTACAGTATAAAGTCTGGTTCTTGAGTTAAAGGACTTTAAAATTTTGACTAACCGGCAGGCATGCGCTACTTAGAAGCCCATTACCTAGTTGTAAAAAAATACAATAAAATAAATAAAGTAGTAGAATTTATTCTTCAATTAATGAGCTTTTCAATTGCATTTTTGAATATTAAAAAAAATTTTTTTTTTTGGAAAAAAAATAGAATTTAATTTTTGAAACTTGAATTTCACAAAGTTCGACCATTTTTATTTTTTTTATTTTTTTTTATAAAAAATGCTAATAGTGTATAGATAATCCTTGCCAAGTTACATAATGGGCGTGGAAGTCGTTTAGGAGCTAGACCGGTTAGAGTGCCGAAGCGCAGCGGCTGGTGCCGGGTCGCGCTTGCTGCCGGCTAGCGCGAGCTCACAGGAATTGATTAATCAATTTTTTTTTCATAATTTTATCATACTTTGATGTACCTAAAATTACAATAAGTCATTATGTTACTATAACTCATAGGTTTATTTACAATTTTATAAGCTTTACTGCTTTTTTTGCTCGTGCGTTTTACTATGATACCTACAGCAGTCGGAATGGACGCATGGTATTTCTTTGTGCCTGGTATGGTCACTGAAGACTCAAATCTATATCTCCTACATAGCAGACCATCAAGCTCAGTATTTTAAATTGTCAATATAGAAGGAGACATTATTACTCAATGCGATTTTGCCGAAAACTACAACTTTATAGTTCAAGATGCTGCCCAATCATTTCACTGGGACAACGACCAAGTCACACTCCTGACATCCGTGTATTATTATAGAAAAGAGCAAAATTTAGAACACGGAAGTATCGTAATGATATCAGACGATTTAAGACACGACACTGGTACTTTCTATACCTTTCAAAAAATTTTGCACGAGCATCTTCAGAAAAACAACATAACTGCTAAAAATATATATAAATTACTGACGGGGCATCACAACACTTCGAAAACAGATTCAATTTCATTGACCTGTTCTATTTTAAACAGGATTTTGGTACAGACGTAGAATTACATTTTCATGCTACGCTTGCTTATGCTTTTCATCATATGGCAAAGGGCCGTGTGATGGCTTTGGTGGAAACTTGAAATGCCTGGCGGCACGGGCTAGTTTACAGTCGGCATCAAACAAAGTCATCAGGACACCTAAGCGGTTGTACGAATGGGCTAAAGCGGCAATGCTTCAAACGAATATATATTATGCTCAGAAAGAGGAAATTGAAGGCAACAGATGTTTTCTCAAAAGCCGATTTGAGTCTTCAGTGACCATACCAGGCACAAAGAAATACCATGCGTCCATTCCGACTGCTGAAGGTATCTTAGTAAAACGCACGAGCAAAAAAAAGCAGTAAAGCTTATAAAATTGTAAATAAACCTATGAGTTATAGTAACATAATGACTTATTGTAATTTTAGGTACATCAAAGTATGATAAAATTATGAAAAAAAAATTGATTAATCAATTCCTGTGAGCTCACGCTAGCCGGCAGCAAGCGCGACCCGGCACCAGCCGCTGCGCTTCGGCACTCTAACCGGTCTAGCTCCTAAACGACTTCCACGCCCATTATGAAACTTGGCAAGGATTATCTATACACTATTAGCATTTTTTATAAAAAAAAATAAAAAAAATAAAAATGGTCGAACTTTGTGAAATTCAAGTTTCAAAAATTAAATTCTATTTTTTTTTCCAAAAAAAAAAATTTTTTTTAATATTCAAAAATGCAATTGAAAAGCTCATTAATTGAAGAATAAATTCTACTACTTTATTTATTTTATTGTATTTTTTTACAACTAGGTAATGGGCTTCTAAGTAGCGCATGCCTGCCGGTTAGTCAAAATTTTAAAGTCCTTTAACTCAAGAACCAGACTTTATACTGTAAAAATATTATGTATCCGGGTCGAGGACATATACAGGTATAACATAATCAAATATTAGTAAAATCGGAAACATCAATTTTTTTTACCTGTCCGCTTCACGTGAAATGCCCCATAGTTAGTTTATTATAATAATCAAACTCATCAAATTTGAAAAACAAAATACTTCACTTCGATCAGAAAAAAATCTGCATGGGTCTTAAGTGAATTCTTGTACACGCTCTTAAGAAAATTAATATATTGTAATTTTTACAAAAATCTGACATGTCGACTAAACCAAAACGCTCTTTACAGTTCTACTTAGTATCCTTACGACAGCAGAATATTTTTGGAAATTATTAGGCAGGCTATTTTTTCATTTTAACTGTTCTCAGTTCTTATATATTTTAACCCGGCTATGCAGAAAATGACATGACAGAAGATGACAACGTTAATTGGTGTTAAAGGAAATCTAAATCTTTAGAGCATCGGACCGTCTCGGCAACTGTGTAGCGAAAGTAAAAAAGATGCAACTTTTCTTACTACTTAACCAGCCATCAAATATTTTCTCGTTTCGCAACCAGTTGCTAACCAACAATTCGCCAAGAAATGAGGACTTTTGGTGCGGCTTTCTTTCATGTAAGGGTAACCGCTAGTGCATCATAAATGTTGGGTGTTAGATATTATCCCAGTTTCTGAAACTATGTTATATTTTTTCAAATACTTATGCACGTTTTCTATAGTTGATAGAATTCATTTGACACATTATTATTGTGTTTTTGGCCCTTCTAAACTATCCTTAAATTCGATTTCTTTATCTATAATGTTAGCACAAAATAAATTTTAGCAAACACAGAAGGTCCGCTCTCATACTAAGCGATCTTATCAATCACTAACGAATCGTATAACATTCGATACGATCTTACTCTGTTGGTGATGTGGCGGGGTCACGAATTCCTTTCGCACGTTTAATATAGAATGGCTCTTCTGTGTCTTATCAATTTTATTTATAGTCAATACCCGAAATCTAAGCGCTTCTAGGTTTGACTAGTTAAACCTCGGATACCTTACCTCCCTCTCCAAAGGCAAGTCGAGCCTCGCTCGCTGCGCTCGCTCGGCATTTGTTCCTCACAATCTTAACATAACCTAACCAACGTCCTAAGTTAAAAGTACTTTTGGCCAATGACGTAGGTTAGGTTAGGTTATGCTTGCAATTAACAAAAGCGCAGCGAGTGTAGTCAGCAATGGTCGACTTTTGTAAAGGGAAGTAAGCCACCCGAGGTTTAATTAGTCAAACCTTGGAGCGCCTACACTTCGGGTATTGACTATAACATATACACAAAAGTGTTCCCTATATATCAATTTTATACCGTTTAAAGGGATTTCGTTTCCCAATAGTAGGAAACACTAAAGACATATTTTTTGGCAACAGGAGCAAGATTGGTTTGTTTGTCGATAACCAGTTGCGAAAGTGACGTTCCTATGACGGACTTGTCAAGTAAGATAGTAAGCTAGCTTGTAAGGCTAGCCTCAGAGCCGCACACTTATTTGGCAAATACTGCGCCCAAAGGCTGAAGGCAAAGAAACTAGACCACGGCGTCGAATAAAATCCATATTGAATATTATGGAGCAAATATAATGCTTCTGAATTTAATAATGTCTCAGAATTAGATGATACCACGACTTAGTTCAAACCTGGACACCTACTCCGAAACGAGAGGCCGAACTTTGGCGCGAAAGATTTTTTAATACATTTTATAGCGTCTTCGAGAAAACAGATGTCAATATTCCGTATTTATTGTATTATTTATACAAAAAAATTAGGTCGTGCTGGGTAAAAGTCTGCATCTACGGACCCAATCGAAGGAAATTCGAATCTGAAAAAATCCAAACTTTCAGCCAGAATCTCCCGATTTTCACTGCGGAGTAGGCAGGCCCCACTACTTATTTCAAAATTCTGGGTTATCACATTTCAAGACAAGTCTTAGTAGTAAATTATTTTTATTCTTATTGTATCATCCAAATACAAATAAAGCCGTGTCTTTCTACCGAAACCCGTGATCAAATCCTCAATATCTGGCTCGTATCTGGAAATTGAAATCGAAAACATTTCAATTAGTACAAGTTTGAACTAAGCCGTCGATATTAACAGCTAACGTCTCTGACGTTTATTCTTAATTCTGTTATAGAATCCTATTGCTATAGTAGATTTTTGAACAAAATCCTTTCCTACATCATAATATGAATGAAGCCTTATAAATTCAATTTCGTTGAAACCTTCCATTTATATAAGGAATAGTGTAAAATGCATAATCGACTACATTTTGATAAAAGCAAGCCACGAACTTTCCCGTTCTCAGGATGATTATGATATGAGAACATTATTTTTAAAGGTAGTCAAAATTGAATTTGTAAAATAGTAGTGGTAGTAATTTCAACAAAGAAAAATGTTTAAAAAAAGAAAAAGAAAAAAGTATTCATAACTTTCTTAGAATATCCAATCGAAGCACTTATCAATTAGTGTTATGTACTGACAATGCATTTTCGTGCATGAGGCAACAATTTGCTTTGAAGTGGCTTCTTAAAAAAGCATTTTTTTATCCCTATTGTCAATGGACTTATTAATAATGTATATAGAAATCGAATTAAGTCTAAACTATTTAAATCAAAACTATTTTTTCTTTTTAAGTCTACTGAAATACATTATAAATTAAGTCCATTTATTACACCTAAGCTCGATTTAGTATTATACTTTTTTGATATAGTTTACCTTCTAGGGTTAATATTACACAATAAAATATTATAGTTTTAATATTTGTAAATTTTATTATTCCAATGTGTTCTACTAACCCTACCGTTATATACTTGCTTCATATATCATTATTATATGTTTACTATATGTTTGTTCGTTTGTATGTTTGACGGGCGCTTTGTGTTTTTGTTTGTAGTCCTAGAGCACAGTCGCGAGGAAGGAGTCATCACGCGCATCGAGGTACCCCACACTTTGCTTTAATATCTACTCTATCTCCAATATAAATAAAGCATAATATTGCATGACTGCTCTTAACATTTATCAAATATTTTATTTTCCCCATTCGCTTTATCTATCAAAGTTGCAATTTCAGCAAAGGAATTCTCCAGAGCCAGTCGAGTTTTTTTAACATAACTAAACTTACTGTCTGCTATTAACGAACTAACAAAACAAACATCCTGCGCATTGTTGTGGCGTCCGCTCGTGTCCGTAAGTCGTTTCTCGATCATACATCAAAGGAGTCAATCGAAATAAATTTTAAAGTGAAATCACTTTATTAGTTTCTAAACACGACCGACCGCCACGCCCTGCTGCAGCGACGAAGAACGTACAGTGGTACTCATAAGGCGTGTGCACACACAGACGGGCACCGTGACGGTGCCGGCCGGGACCGACCCGAAGCTGATCCTCGAGATGTTTGACCGGCAACGGTCGCCGCTCGCCGTGCCCGTCCCCCCCGCCGCAGAAACCCACTAGCCGTGCGCGCGAGCCTCGGCTCCACCGGCGGTCTACAACACGATACCGTCGATAACGCCGCCGACCGGCGCTCTTCCCTCGACGGTCTAGTTAGCATCATGATGGAAATACAAAACAGGATTAACAATAATAATATGGAATTTACCAGAATGTAGATAGAACAATTTGAATCAGAATTTTGTATCGACCACGAGCCGGTATTCGATCCCTGACCACCGATTTTTCATATCGACTTACCGGAACACATTAGCGATGTTGTAGTTAAAGAAATGTAACGGTATCGATGTTATTTGGATGTGTATGCCCAGACAGCTAAACGTACTGCCATGTGTTTACACTGTGTTTGTTCGAGGTTGGATTTATTGTCTAGAAGTAAATTTATTTTTGTATAATTTGTTGCTTTCGGTTAAGTCAAATATTTTTCTACCATTAATTAATATTTTTTTATCTGCCACGAATGCATGTTCTTCATTGTAAACTTTGGATGTAATTTTCTTGCATACGATCAAATGCGGTTGAAATGAAAAGAGCATTACATCAATAAGTGTATGTAGTGTACTTAAAACTTTAAGTTTCTTTTCGCCTTTCCTGTAATTTTGTTTTTTTGAGTACAAAATCAGATCAGCCATAGCAACACTGTGTTGTATTATCAGTACTGCAATATAATTGTGGTATGTTATAAAGTATTTATAATTAAGTGAACAATGTAAAATTGATGTACCAAGTTAGCTTGATAAGTTACTCTTTCTAACATTCGGAGTGAATGTAATGTGCCTATTTATTTCTTTTTATAGTGAAGAGTATTTAAGTATTTAGCAATAGGGCAACTTTGACAATTAGTAATTGACTAGATAATATTTTATTAATAGCATTTAAATACATTATGTACCCACTTGAAATTTGTGTAAACACCGTATTGCCAATTTTTATTAATATTGTTATTATGGCGTTGCGTTTGTATGACGCTGCCCTTTCAATTAAATTGTATATTCCGTAAATATTAATTTTAATAAATTATAAATAATGAGAATTGAGGTTTTATGCAATATTTTAAACGTTTTAGTAGAGTTTTTTAATTTTATATTTTACTGTTTTACGTTTTAGTTTTGTAATTCTTCATTCTTATCTTTCATTAAACTGGGGGTGTCTAAATAATTTTTGAGATTTGAAATCTAATCTAACAATATCAAGTGTAATTAGTGTGAGTAATTGTTTTTTTAAAACGATTGTGCCGCGTGATTCACGATAATAAATAATACACAACACCTAGTATATCAATAATATAATATATATGTTAAATCTATATTTAAAATTTTCTTATCGCATAGTCTAAGCATATCAAAAAAACGCATTTTTGTTCGAGACAGACCAAATGCAAACATACGCAAAGTGCGTCTCGTCTGTAGGCCAAATACGCCATCGATCAAGAGTAACGTCATTTTCTAAACAAGTGTGTAATGTAGACACCCTTATAAGTAAAAAAACGGCAGCTAATTCCATTGATTCGCGTCGGTGCACATGTGTACATGTTTGCAGCACCGTAATGCATCACAACCCGTGATATAGGGGTGGTTAAAGTTCGTTTTACACATATTTTTAATTCCTAGATATAAGTTGAACGTGCCTGCCTGTTTCGTTTGAACTTAACCGCTTATTGGCATTTGTATGTTGTTATACTGTAGGAGTGAACGTCCATAGCAAGTGTTTCGATTATTGTACAATTTTCTCTATCTATTGTGGCATTTTTAAACTTTGATACGAGACAAAATATTTGTATCCGACATTCTTAAAAGAATAAACGCTAATATTAATGACAACGTTGTTTTCATTTTTATATAAAGGGTTATACACTGAAAGGGGTCAAGCAAGGGTAGCTTACCTTTACTGTTGAAATTGGTTGTGACCATTTTCATTTGCTAGGAGCAAATGAGGTAGAGACATGATCCTTATAACTGGGTCAAATCGTGTAAAAAACTTTTGCTATAGTTTTTTTCACTGTACCATATTTTTAAAATCTGGGTGTGCCACAAAAAATATAAAAAATAACTGAACGTAAAACAGCTGCTCTTACTTAAATAGCTATACCTTTACTGACGAGCTCGGTGGTCGAATGGTTAGCAATGGCCACTTTGACTCCGAGGTCGCGGGTTCAATTCCCGCACAAGACAAATATTTGTGTACATGAACATGTCTGTTTGTCTTGGTCTGGGTATTTTCTATGTATTATATGTATGTATTTACAAAAAAAAAATGTATTTCAGTATAATATCAGTTATCTAGTACCCATAGCACAAGCTTTGCGCTTAATTTGGGACTAGATGGCGCTGTGTAAATTGTCCAGAAGTATTTAAATATATTTAAAAATATTTACTTTGTGAACGAACATCACGTCTATTTATTTTATTTTATTTACTTACATTGGAATATGCCACCCTGTAAGTACCTTGCTAAATACCTTTGAATTTACCCTATACATTTTTCCCCGATTTCATTATTCCCCCCCGTAGTAGGTATGGAGAGAAACGATCACCTGCAGCAGTGGCCGAATATTTGTAATACAATAAAATTTGTATGCAATACAAAAAGCATCACTATTATTTTCGACAAAAACTATCCTAGGTCTACTACACTGATCATTCAGTCGACGACTGTATGTACGCAGACTAAGTATTCGTCTTTGGCAAGTAAAACTGTTATTAAAAAAGATTCACAACCAACTTTGGTAAAAAGATATACTGAGTAGCAACGCAAACAAAAAGTTTAACAAGAATAGAACATCGTTGTTGGCAACTGGAGCGCTACCGGCTAAGCTGAAGTCGCAATCAAAAAATCCCCATTTTTTGATTGCGAAAATCAAACTTTAGCTTAGATTTATGGTACTTGTGTATAGCTTAACTGGTAGAAACTCAGGAGTACTGCCGAATAAGCTGAAGATGTTTGTCAATAACTTATATTTTTAATCAAAATATTCGATGGTAATCGGCTTCAGCTTCGGCTATATCTGTAGTATGATTACAGAACACAAGTTCTTTTTGTGTTTTAACAACAAAACTAGGATTTTTCGCTAACAATATAAGATAAGGAATTTTTGACCTAAGTATACCGCAGTGGAGTTTTATTATTATTTTAAATTTTCATAATTTTAAAAAAATCAGTAAAACCTAAATAACTTAGTCCAGCTTCTTTATTTTGAGGTCCAATCAAATTAAGCTGAATATGGACCATTAAGGGAATTTTGGCAACTGAATTTAGAGGAAAATTGTAAAATTAAATGAACCATTCCGTAGAAAAATTGTTAGAAGTCAACATATGCTTTTCGAACTGATATTCGAGGCATGATCAAAAACCTGAACAAAGTATTTCCAATTTTATTCTCAAAAGTGAAACTTCTCCAGTCGAGTTCAATTGACATACATGCTTTAGGTTGCAGACGGTATTAGAGCCAAAGCCAACATCGTCTGCGCATGGTGTACCTACCCTGCAGCACTGCAAACGAGATAATAATATTACGTAAGTAGTAATTGAGGAGCCTTTTCTAAACTACGTGAGTTGGCATTCAAGCATACGGCCCGCCTGATGTGAAGCGGTTAACGTAGCCATATTAATGCTTGCCACATGAAATATGACTCGCGTACCGTCACCACCGCTGCCAACGTATCAACGCTTTCCTTTTTGGAGATCTCACTCGCCGGAACAGAACAACCCTAAAGGAAATTGTTATCTGACTGCAGTCTTATGTGAGGTGGAGGTACTTCCCCAATCGAGCAAGTGACAATCACACTGTATGTACAGTGCAGTGCGACACAAAAGAGTAGACAAAAATAGGGGCGCCACTTTCTTCGCAAAAACAGTTCTCACATGGCAACCCTTGAGCACTTTTAAACGAAAAAAATACAACGTTGCTATTGTTAATAAATATCTATAAATACCCTTTCTACTCTTTTGTGTTCCACTGTACATACCCTACCTCTATTTTGCAAGAGCCTCTTTCGTTTCTCGACAAGGCGCAACACGTGCAGGTGAGGTTGGCTTTGGTTGTAAAGTCAGTGGTGAGCTTACACCACACACTACAAAATTTCTAACCATGTTTTCCGGCATGAGCGTAAAGTCTTAATTGAAAATTGCAAAGATATATAAGTAATCTTTTGCTGAGAAGTGGTTGCCAGAAACAAAACAAAGAAGAAGAGCATTGAGTGACATATAACGTCAGTTACACCACACTGTTACCAATGTCAGACACTTCCCATAGTATTACCCGTTTGGGAAGAATTCCCTTTTTTGCGGGTAATTCTGAGTAGCGTTCCATAGTAAGCAAGAGAAATATATTAAGTCTTAGGAGCTTGAAATGTGAACTAAGAGTGTGACTAATGTAATCATAACAGGCTTATGTAACATAACTGTATTCAACATCCCAATAATATGTTAGTGAGTAATAGCCAAATAATAATCACGTAGTGGCGTGTACTCACTGCTATCTTTTCTGCCAAAGCCAACCTCACCTGCACGTGGTGCACCTTGCTAGCTGACAAACGAGGCTCTGGCGACAGTCGCCAACCCACCTGCCCAGCGTGGCGACTTAAGGACATATCTTCTCGATGAGTTTCAACAACAATGTTTGGCCCCGCCTACTAGACAACGGTAACGGCAGGGCAAGGGATGCGAAGAAACCCGGGTCGGTAGGCCACCACAACAAATTGACCATAGGCACATTCTATACCCGGACCTTGCGGCGCTATGAGGATGTGGGAGACCTGGAAGTAGAATTGAGGTCCATCAAGTGTCAGATTCTGGGGCTGTCGGAAATCCGAAGACAGGGGGTGGACACTGTGAACCTAGAATCTGGCAACCTATTCTACTACCGCGAAGGAGACCAGCTCTCCCAGGGCGGTGTCGGATTCCTCGTCCATAAAGCCCTCGACAACAACGTAGTGGAGGTCTCCAGTGTGTCGCCGAGGGTAGCATATCTTGTACTAAAGCTGACAGAGAGATATTCTCTGAAAGTAGTACAGGTGTATGCTCCAACGACGACACACCCGGATGAAGAGGTCGAGGCCATATACGAGGTTATTACTAAGGCCATACGTAATACCACCAAGACCCACTTCACGGTTGTTATCAGTCCAAAGTTCAAAAAACTTAAATGCCAAAGTAGGAGTACAAGAATGCGATGAATCGGCAATCGGAGGGTTTGATTTGGGGTCAAGAAACTACAGGGGAGAAATGCTGGTTAATCTCCTCCATATGGAGGGGCTCTTTTCGATGAATTCATTGTTCAAAAAGGAGCACCAGAGGGGATGGACCTGGCAAAGCCCCGATAAAGTGACTCGGAATGAGATCGACTTTATCATAACGGATAAGAGGCGAATATTTAGGGATGTCTCAATGATCAACGAGGCGCAATATATATTAGCTTCAAACTCGAGAGAGCCCGAATGATGAGGTCGAATCTGCGTCCGACTCTTCCCCAGATCAGCCAAAATTCGTAGAAGTTCCAATTGGAACTTCGTAACCTATTCAACTCGCTGGAAACTACTGCGGACATGGACGAGACAGCAGACCAAATATCGGGGATTATACACGAAGTCGGCAAAATACACTTCGGACGGCAGCATAAAGCTAGAGAAGCTAAGTTGTCAAACGAGACTCTTGCTCTTATGAAGACGCGACGAGAAGTAACGGCATCTGCAAGAGCTTCGACAGAGTATGCATCTTTGAACAGGCAGATTAGAAGGCTAATACGCCGGGACTATCGCATCTTCAATACCAATTGCATTGAAAATGCGATAGTGCAGCCGCGTGGACCAGGAGTTTGATGATTTTGTTCTTCAAAAAAGGTGACAAAACCTTGTTGATGAACTATAGGCCTATCTCGCTCCTGACCCACGTGTATAAGCTGTTTTCAAGGGTTATCACAAATCGTCTCGCTCGAAGGCTTGATGACTACCAGCCACCGGAACAGGCTGGGTTTCGTACAGTACCGAGGACCACATTCATACACTGCGACAGATTGTGCAGAAAATTACTGAGTACAATCTGCCGTTGGCTTTTTGTGGATTACGAGAAAGCCTTCGATTCCATCGAAACTTGGTCTGTTCTGGAATCCTTACAGCGATATCAAGTAGACCAGTGCTATATCGAAGTGCTGAGATGTCTGTATAATGCTGCTACATATGTCCGCGTCCAGAATCAGCAGTCTGATCCTATTCAACTGCAGCGGGGGGTACGTCAAGGGGATGTCATCTCCCCAAAACTATTTACCGCTGCACTAGAAGATGTATTTAAGACGCTGGATTGAAAGACGCGGGGTATCAATGTGAACGGCGAGTACATCTCACACTTACGATTTGCCGATGGTGGTCATAATGGCTGAATCGCTGAGGATCTCAGTCGAATGTTAAACGATCTCAATGCTACTTCTCGATCCGTGGGGTTGGGGATGAATTTTGACGAAACGAAAGTTATGTACAACGATCTCATCATCCCTATCCCGGTTGTCGTAGAGAATGCAATTATTGAAGCGGTTAAAGACTACGTCTACCTCGGACAGGCCATACAGCTGGGCCGGGGTAATTTCAACAAAGAGATCGATAGACGCATTCGACAGAGCTGGGCAGCTTTTGGGTAGCTTCGGCACATCCTCACCGCAGATATACCCCAATGCTTGAATACCAAAGTGTTCAATCAGTGCGTCCTCCCCGCTATGGCCTACGGTGCAAAGACTTGGACGCTGACCGTTGGGCTGGTTCACAGACTAAAAGTCGCACAGCGAGCGATGGAAACCAAAGTTTCGACAACTTTGGTATGTTGGAGCATAGCTCTCAAAGTCAGCGAGTTGAAGTGGCGAAGGGCTGGCCACATCTGCCGAGTCAGCGATGGCAGATGGGGGAAGAAAGCGACGAAGCGTAGGGCGCCCCCTCTCTAGATGGACCGACGATCTCAAAAAAGTGGCTGGTAACGGTTGGATGCGGAAAGCGGAGGATGGCATATGGTGGAAAGCATTGGGAAAGGCCTATATCCAACAGTGGGTTGTTGCAGGCTGATGATGATGATGAATCACATAGGTACGCATTGCATTCGGCCCGCGGATCAATTTTTACTCGAAACGGACCAGTAACACTCGATGTTATCTATAACAGATGACTGCAAATATAACGTACTGAGATACTATTATTTGTTATAGATAACAGCGAGTGTTACCGCTCCGTTCAAATATAAAAACATCACATTGACTGAATCGACTGACTCACCATACGACATACAATTACTAATTGGTATCGATTTCTCCGGCATGCTTATTACTGGAGAAATTATACAGCTGGAAAATGGACTAAAAGCGGTAACATTGAAATTAGGTTGGACCGTACAAGGTCCCATTCCCGGCATTTACAATTCGAAGATGACTACATTTTAAAAGAAGAGGAGATGATTACATTGTTTGTCAAAAATTGACATTTCAAATATAAAGCGTCGAGAAACGTTGGGTAATAACAGATCCTACTGAGCAGACAGCGCCGCCACCACAAATATTTTTTGGAGCTGTTTCTGATGCCACCCAAGACGGGATGCTCTTGGGTGGCATCAGAAACAGCTCCAAAAAATATCATTATATGCTAACACATAAAAGTAAGTTTTAAATTGACTGCACTAGTAGAAACAAGAGCGTTGACATTCGGGGTCATATTTTCCTGACACATACATAACTGTTTCGGGAGCATCAAATGCTCCCGAAACAGTACTAAACTTTTTTCAGATGGGGATTGTGCTGTCAAACTGAAAAAAGTTTCAATTTGGCAGCACAATCCCCATCTGAAAAAAGTTTAAATTTGACAGCAAAATCCCCATTAACAAAATGATCCGCCATTTATTGAATTCATTTGTTACAAAAAATGTGATAAATGAAGAAACGCTCTACCGATTTTATGCAAACTTCACATAAACCATCTACTAAATAGTCCGAACAATGCCTAAACATTAGGTTTGGATAGGTGAGCCCCTTCTTGAGTTATAAAATTACAATGAAAAGTGGCATTGATTTTTATATATATAGATTTATGTAAATACGAGTATATTTATTGTTGTGTGCAATTGCTCATTTAATAATATAGAATACCCATAGGAAACCCTGGGCAGATTGTTAGTTAATAATAAATTTGTAACTGTAGAGGCGGGGAGGAGGAGAAACGATATACGGAATGGAAAATTTTACTAAATTGATGTGGGGAATTTGCATACTGATCTCTGGCAACACTGATCAGCAGGTCGAAAAAAACAAAAGCTGAAAACTGTACTGGTACTGAATTGAATTGAACTACTCAATTACTGATACTAATCTATATACATAATTACGTACTGTTTGTTTATTAATCTCATATTTCTCTTTGCCACTGTGGTGTTTCATGAACTGTATCTACCATATTCTTTCGTCCGTCAAATTTAACTATGAGGACTTGTAGAGTTTGTCTCCATAATTCGAGCGATAAGGACATCAGCGAGCTAGAAGACGATGGAACGTGTGAAACGTGTAGTAACTACGTGGATATCTTGCAGTTCTGTCTAGATATTGAGGTAGGCCAATACTTTTTATCGTTTGTTATTATTCTTTCGATTAGGTTAATTATTCACCTTACTACATTTGTGTCTACAATGCCAGATTTAGGGCTTTTCCATTGTTTTACATAAAGTAGTAATCAAGTTTACACAGCAGCATCTATGAACATGCACAAAAAACATTAGCATAATGTTGACATATGGTCGATGGTTGCTTCTACAGAAGTCTGGAGGGTAGCGGTAAGGACTACCAATTTACTGCTTGTCAGCGGACACTTCTTTATACTACACTTAGTTCCTGTAGTATAAAAAAGTGTCCGCTGACAAGCAGTAAATTGGTAGCGCCACTGGCAACAAGACAAGAAGATGAATTTTAAACATAGCACCAAAAGTCATATAGTGTAAGATGGTGAAATAAATAATCTTTTTTTTCGTAATCTCAAAGCAGTTTTACAGATTATGTTCACAAAATAATTTTGGACTACATAAACAGTTGAGACTTTAATACTGCAGTTTTATTAACTACACTGGTCAGCAGAGATTTTAAATTCAGCACACTTCACTTCGTATACAACTGCTATATTCACATCACATATCTTGCCACGCTAGCGCTCGGTGATATTGGCGAGTTTCTGAATTGTAATTTGCTGCTCACTACGGGACACTTTTTGAACCTGCTCTGCTTCCCCATATAAGACTCCTTACCTCTACCCTCCATGTACATAAGGCCTGTTGTTTTTTATTTAAACTGTAATGCAGGATGTTTCAGGTTCTGCAGGATTCAACCATAACCACAAAGCTGTGTTCGGCATGTTTTATGCAAATTTTATTAATCCACAAATTCAAGCATCTTGCGCAGAAAAGTGATGTTTATCTACGGAGTGTCATCATCTCAGGATCTGATGTAAAAAATGAAGTATATTTGAGGGATGACATCAAAACTGAAATAACAGAGTCATTAGATAGCACTGATTTCGGGGAGTCACTTGAGCATGATGATTTCAAAGGGAACATACTGAAGGATAATTTTCAGGAGTCACAGTCTGACGATGAGTTTTTAAGTGTTATAAAACAAATTAAACGTGAACATATCATTGGAGATACTAAATCAGATGGTAAGTACATAGACTCATCTAGAGAGTAAAGTCCGATCTGTGTTGTTGGTTCACTTTCGTGCGTTTTTATGGAGAGATAATGTCAGAGTGAATGTTATTTGATTCTAAATATCGGAAGATAAATGAGACAAGAAAATTCTAAAAATTAATGAAGAAATCATGTTCCTTATAAAGTCTAGCTAGCTTAATTCGTTTTTTTTCATGATCACATCGGACTCTGTTCTACAGATGAGTCGACATATATAATTAGGAAATGTGAAAGAAATCGCCATTGATCTCCATTGCTAACAATAAAAAAAAACAGACTCCAAACATTACTCTACATTTATGTATGTAGATACAGGCTGATGATGATGATGAAAAAAATATGGGACCAATCTGGAAGTATACTGTTTCGAATAAAAAAAAGTTTTTTTCTAATTGGTTTATAAATGACGGAGTAATAAAATAACAAACCTAACAGTGGGTAGACACAGGCGTATGATGATGATGATGAAAGAAATGTGGGAGAAATCTGGACTCTTTCAAATAAAAAAAGTTTTTTCAAATGGGTTTATAAATCACGGAGTAATTAAGTAACAAACATTCGGTTAAAAAGGAGGCAATAAGAAATATATTTATGATATGATGAGGAATTAAAACATTTTTTTATATTAACACTCCCAATTTTAATTTATAGTACCATATAAAACAAAAACCAAGAAAAGGAAGAAGCCAAAAGCAGCAGATAATCCACTTCAAATATGTGAAGAATGTGGTAAGACTGTTCGGAATTTGAAAGAGCACCTGAACAAACACCAGCCAATATCCGCGCGCCAGAGGTACAAATGCACCATGTGTGATAAGACATACTCCTCTTACAGCGCACGATATAAACATCATAAGACTAAACATTTGAGGATCATGCAGAGGTGTAAAATTTGCAACAAAGGTAAATATTAAAAAAATAAAGTTGATACTGTTGATTGTTGGCACTTGGTGGAACATTATTATCATAATGTTATAATAAAACACTTGTACTGTTCCACTTAATTATATTTAATTTTGCCGACCGGTTTCGCCCTAAGGCATTATCAAGGTAAACAGATGGTATATGAGTGGTAGAAACTCTCATTAGAAACTCATATACCATCTGTTTACCTTGATAATGCCTTAGGGCGAAACCGGTCGGTAAAATTAAATATATAGTACCCAATTGTAGATTGTCATTTAATTTAGTACTTACATACGTCTACTATAGAATATTTATTCGACAACTTAATAGTGCGTAAGTTAATAGCACAGAATAATATACATTAATAGTTCGCCAACTATCCCCTGCGGCGTAAATCTTGTAGACATAAATCTAAATGTACACTCACAAGGCCAGTCATTTCATCGCAGAGTCACCTACTACCTGACCAAAGTCACATACTCAGACTACATACTGGAAAAAGCATTGTCATAGGCGGGAACATCACGATCGCCATTAACAAGAAAATTTAATTGAATAATTTGACGAGCTCGGTGGCGGCGTAGCGGTCAATGACGCGGCTTCGACACCAATGCTCGTGGATTCGATTCCCACATAGGATAAACATTTGTGTGCATGAACATGTCTGTTTGTCTTAGTCTGGGTGTTTTCTATATATCATAATAAGTATGTATTTACAAAAAAAAAAATGTATTTACGCATGTTTATCAGTTGTCTAGTACCCATAACACAAGCTTCGCTTACTTTGGGTACTAGATGGCGTTGTGTAATTTGTCTGACAATATTTATTTATTTATAGTGCGTGGGAAATCCCCTCTGGAACCGCTCTCCATGTATGCAACCATTTTGGTTCCAAAATGTGAGGGATAACTTCCAGATGGTAATGCGATTGTAGATAGTTAATAATTATACATTTATTTTCAGCTGTAGTAAGTCTAAAACAACATGAACTAGTAGTCCACAACACAGACAGTCTGCGTTACAAGTGTGTGTCATGCAGTCGCAGATTTATATCGCAGTCAGCTCTGGATGTTCACATGAGCATACATACCAAAGACCGACCATTTCAATGTGATCTGTGTGATAAGAATTACCGTACCAAGGTCATGATGGTGCAGCACTGGTAATTATTTAAAACCTTACATATTAAAAGCCACGCCGTGGTGGCCGTGTGGTTTCCGGCAGACTAGAATAGAATCACTCCGTCTCTTCCCGTGGATGTCGTAGAAAGCGACTAAGGGAAATACATTATAAAACATTGATCAGGCCTCCCCAACCCGTCTGGCCAGCGTGGGGAGTGTAGGCCAAATCGTCCTTCTGTCAGGGAAGGCCGAGAGAGGGTCGTGATCCTGTAGTGGAAACTAAAATGACTTGATGATGATGATGATATTAAAAGCACAAATGATTGAGGGGAGCGAGCGAAACGCTTATAGTATGCGACGAAAACTCGGAAATGAATAGGCTCCAGAACCACTGAACCGATTAATTAATAAGTACTGTGTGCGCAAAATATGCATAGGAATCAAAGCAAAGATGATCGTAAAACCAGAATAAAAGTTATCGTTATCAAACAGTTACTAATGCAATTGGTTTTCGAATTAATCTTTTAATTAACCCCAAAATATTTTCATTAACAACGCAAATCATAACCGTTACTGTACTATTACTTATACTGTGCCGTTCCAGTTTTCATCACGCGACAGCAAATCATACGTCAACCATTGATGGTCGACTTCATAGTTAAGTATAACATAGAAGCGGGATTTCCTTTACATTTAAAAATAAACGATCACAAATAACCAAATCATTTGATTCTGTTTAAAAGAAGGAATTCTGTAACAATAATAGATTTTTGTGACCGTTTTATCATTCGATAATAACATAATCAATTCATTAACCCATACTGGAATGTGCTTGCTTTTAATCCGCCACTTAGTTTAAACTGCACACTCCTGCAGTTGTAAAAACAATAGACTTATCTTACAGTATAAGTGGTACTAGGAACAGTAATGCATTCACTCTGCACAGACGCCATTGTTTAAGTAACAGACGATGCAAGTCACGCGACATTTCTATAGAGTGGGCGGGGTGTACTTTTAAACTTATAATTTTGTTTCAGCCGCCAAGTACATCAAAAAGAAAGACCACACTTGTGCCAAATTTGTTCTAAAAGTTTTTTCAAGAAATATCATTTGCAAGTACATTTAAGGTAAGGTGGGAATAATTTAGACTCCAAAGCCAAAAGGTGCATACACATTATTCAGTTGGCTCATGTTAGTTGACAGTCGATACACTTTGTGAGGGAACTTAAACTGCATGTACACATTTTAATATATAAAATTTCGTGTCACGTTGTTTGTCCGCGATAAAATCCTAAACTACTGGACCGATTTTAATAAAATTTTACGCAGTGTGTGCAGTTTGATTCAACTTGAGAGATAGGATAGTTTATAACTCATCGGAAAAAATATCGTTAAAATATTTAAAGGCGATACGAAGTTCGACGGGCCAGCTAGTGGTATAATAATTATATATTTCGAGGGAGACACTACTGTCTGTACAATACTTATATTACAAGAGTAGGTAAGTTAACCGCTTTACATCAGACGGGCCGTATGTTTGTGTGGCATCCGTTGTGGTATAAAAATGTGTCCTATTAATTGCAGGAGTCATACAAAAGAGAAGCCTCACGGGTGCCCCGACTGCGGGAAACATTTTGCTTGCACTACGACGTTGAAGAACCACCGCATGACCCACAATGACGTGAAGACGTTCGGCTGTACCTTGTGTGATATGACTTTTGTAAGGCCCGGGTAAGTTATTATTAGAAATAATTTACCCACTTGCACCAATCGTAAAATTTTTATATCAATAAACTGAGTTTAATTTTGGGTTGCAAGTGGCTCTTCACCTTCTTCTCTTTGAGCCAAAGCCAAGCTCATCTGCACGTAGTGCACTCTGCTAATTGACAAACGAAACTATGACGAAAAGGAGGTAGGGCGGCTCAGCATATTTATAAGCTACCTAACTGGGGAAGTACCTCCACCTAACACAATTCCGCAGCCAAATAATAATTCCCTCGAGGGTTGGTTGTTATGTCCGCTACCTCACCTGCGAGTGAGGTCACCAGGAAGGAAGAAGTTGCTACGTTGCAGCGCGCGAGGAATTTTCCATGTTGCGAGCGCTTATATGGCTATGGTAAATACATCAGGCGCGCCGTATGCTTGTTTGCCACCCGACGTAGTATTAAAAAAAAAACACGACAATATGATAAGACTGTATGTAGACGCATGGTCAAAGTTGTGCTACTGCATGTACGCAAAGAACGCTGGGTCGTCAGGTTTGCTCACGACTTCAAGCCTACACTCGCGAAATAGCGCACTCTGACCATCATGACGTAAGACGTAAATCTGCGGAAACTAGTTTTGTCATCTCTAAACGCTAGCAACCAGGACAAGATGCGTGAAAACTCCGGATTTTGAATCTTAAAACCCGGATATCTCATCTGTGTATTTCAGTATTAGTACTATTTTTTATTCTGTCACAAGAAAGTTATTCGCAGCAAGGAGCGGGCGGTGGTGATATAAAACTTTTAACCCTGGACTACAAATAAAACCTCGCTCTGACGCTCCCCGGATTTCTCCAAACTAGGACAAATCCGGGGAAACCCTGACGGATGGCAACCCTAGCGGAAACCTGCACCAGAATCATAATACAATATAGCCCATTATTTCAGGTATTTGCGCGCCCATATGATAAGTCATACCAAAGAGAAGAAACACGCTTGCAAATATTGCGGAGTCAAGTTCGGCCGGTCGGACCACCGCAAACGGCACGAGCATACAATACATGAACGATACCTAATTGCCGGCAAACCGACTGACAACGGGAAGGAACACGACCGATGATTGTAGATCTCAATTATAATTGGATCCTGTTATGCAGAATAGATCCAACCGACAAACTAAGTCAAACTGAGATATACATAGCGAGAAATGAGGGTCTTTTGGCAGCACTGTAGCGTAGGGTCCAATCATTTGTCAATTCATAGCATCTTGTCAAATGTCTTGTTGACGTCTTATGTTGTCTTGTCATCTTAAAGTTTCACTGTCAAAAAATTCAGTACATTTTGACAATCTGGACCCGACCCCTACCTAGCGACATCTTATGTCAGAAAAAATCAAACATCCCCACCCGGTGGTAGAATGGCTAACCATGTCCACTTTGACTCCGGGGTCGTGGGTTCGATCCGACCCCGCGATCGCGGCCCGATCAACAAGACAATTATTTGGGTGCATGAACATGTCTGTTTGTCTTGGTCTGGGTGTTTTCTATGTAATCATTCATCATCATCATTATCAGCCTGTATCTACCCACTGCTGGATATAAGCCTTCCACCAGATATGATCCTCCGCCTTCCGCATCCAGCCGTTCCCAGCCGCTTTCTTAAGGTCATCGGACCATCTAGAGGGAGGGCGCCCAACACTTCGTCGTCCTACGCGCGGCCTCCACTCTAATACCTTCGTCCCCCATCTGCCATCACTTACTCGGCAGATGTGACCGGCCCATTGCCACTTCAGCTTGCAAACTCTGAAGGCTATGTCGACAACTTTGGTTCTCCGTCGAATTTCTTCGTTCCGGATTCGATCTCGCAGAGAAACCCCGAGCATAGCCCTCTCCATCGCTCGCTGCGCGACCTTTAGCCTGTGGACCAGTTCGATGGTCAGTGTCCAAGTCTCTGCACCATAAGTCATCGCAGGGAGGACGCACTGGTTGAAGACTTTAGTCTTTCTATGTATTCAAGTGTAATATCAGTTGTCTAGTACCCATAGTACAAGCTTTTCTTAGTTTGAGACTAGTCGACGATGTTTAATATGTCCAGAAATATTTTTTATATTCAATCAAGTTTTATATATTCGCAACAGATTCTAGCAGTTTGATGACATATGCTTTCCAAAACTTGTACTGCGTGATATTTTTATTCCTATTAAACTTTAAATAACTTTAACTTAAAACTAACAAATTGTCGTCTATTCTGTGTAAAAGGTCCAATTATCCTTAACAAAACTGTTGACAAGCGAACGACTCTAACATAGAGGTCGGTCGATAAGATTTGGTCCAAATAATTTAGGCTGTCATTGCCTCGATTGATACTTGTGATTGCTGGCACTTTGTGGAACTTTTTCAACATTTTGATATAATAAAATCACGTTTACTATTCGACTAGATTAAATTATTTTTTTACCGATCGGTTTCGGTTTTACAGCATTATCTAGGTATTTGAAGTGAAGAAGAATCCATTTTGGCGTGTCGATACACGCCAAAATGGATTCTTCTGCGCAGCGTACATTCGATTCTGTAAGCAGTGTTACTGAACTTAATCATATCTAATCATATATGGCAAAAGTAAATACAAAATTAAATGTGCACTTAGGTATATAAATTGAATTTGAGATAAAAATATGCTGAATAATTATTTTATGGGAAATTTGTAGTCTTACTAAGACTCAGTCACAAATAAAATTGAAATGAAAAACTAGTTATCATTATGTACAGCACTCTTTTAGTAACCACACCAAAAAAATATAATTTAAAAATTCAATAATATTTTCTTTAAATTTAATAAAAGTGACGTTCGTTCGTTCATTGCGACTTGTGTGTACCCGTAATTAAGGCGCGGCGAGGGTGCGTGCAGGTGCCGGGACGCAACGGGACGGGTTACGCGCCCGTCTCCTTATACTTCTTGCTAAAATTTCTTTACGCACGCTTGACTCGGGGAGTAAGCTGGTGAATGCCTGACGAGAGCGTTACGGAAACGACGAACGGAAGTTGACAGAGAGAGATATAAGTTAGTAGAGCTAAAGAAGTTTAACTTCAGTCGTGTGGTCTAAAAAAGCATACTCGTTTTTTTTTTGTTTTCTGCACAGATTCATCATTAGTGCCGAGTATTGTAGCTGGAATTGAGAAACGAGAAAACCATATAAATGCCTTGATAATTCTAAAGAAGCAAAACCGGTCGTCAAAAATAAATTAAATTACGTGGGATATATATAGTACAAGTGATTTTATTATATCAAAAAGATAAACTACGGTTCCATCACCTTGGATTATCATTTTGAAATAAAACGGTTGCAGGCCAGAGACCAAATTCGATAGTGAATTATTATAACTTAGTTTTTACCACATCTCGTGTGAACAATGTGAAAAAATTACGAATTTCAAAAGTTTATGTCGTTATTGATTATCTTTATTAAGTTTATAATAAAATTATTTGTGTTACTGAGAGTATTTATTTAAAACTAAACTCAATCCAAATGTCATCATACCATTACAAAAGTACAAAACGTTATTCAAAACATACAAACTACATTTCCAATTCGCATTGGGCCAATATTTCCCACTGGAAAAAAACACAGGTACAATAGTGCCTAAGGGCCTTTTTAGAGAGTCTAAGAATCCCTAACACATGACTCTAAAAAAGCCCTAATGCATGACTAAAGAAGCCCTAAGTGGGTATGTAGTCCTTAGCTACATTTGTCACAGATGCGCATCATGCGCACTGTGTTGACTCGGCGAGTGAGTGAGATAATGAATGAGAGCGAGAGATATCGGGGATACTGATACTTGCGCTGTACACCAACACATTTTACAAAAGTGGGTCAACTCATTAGCGCAGTGAACTGAGTTAACGCAATTGCGTGGCGTAGTGCAGTGTTACCCATGTCTAGTACCAACAGTGACTGAGACCTCATAGTGACGCGACGACGATGTCGACCACTAGAACGCAAAGGCTATAATGATGGCTTGATGGCTGTTGTTTATGCTACTCTCGAATTAAGATGTGATGATATGATCCGTAGCTAGAGCTATAAACTGTCCCACAAAGGTTAACTCGTCATCGGCTGACCAATGCGATCGACCTTATCTGGTACGGAGAATATTCTTTTGTCGACTCGTTGGCAAATGTCTCTTCTCTCTTATAATGCGAATCGTTACTTTAATTATTGGTTCAATATCAGTCATCATCATCATCTTCAAACTCCCCAACGCTCGTTTCTAGAGGTTTTTCAGCAACATTCTCGTCTTCGTCAATGGATACGATGGGAGCGACAAGATCGGAACATCCAGTCTCTTCGGTAAGTCGCGGCGAGTCGCTCGGCGAGTGAATGTTCAGTGTGTTGCCTATGGTTTCCAGTTTGTCGCTCAAGTACGGGTAATCGTGTGTCAAACTGTCCACTATAACTCTGATGCTGTCGTTCAGCGCCCTCGCTTGGGAGTATTCGGCGATCACTGTCTGTTTCGGTTTCCTCACACGGACCGTCTTGCGTTTGACGGCGTTTGCCAGTTCCGAGCCGAGCCGCTGGCTGCGAACGACGCGCTCTAAGACCTGGAAAATTTAAATTACTTATTATTACAGAAGTTTAAAAATATAGGCCACACCACACCTTCTTTTTCACTACTTTTTCCATAATTTTTTTCCTGACATGGTAAAGAAATGTATATAAATTCTGAAGCATATATAACCTATTTTATTTCAATCATGCGGAATACATCAGCAAAAGAAATAAGTACCTAAACAGGGTCGATAATTAAATATAAATACTTAGGAACTGATTTACATATTATTTAAGACTGCGATTACACAATACAATACGTAACTTTTTTTTAATAATACAATTTTGAAGAAATCTACAAATTCTTTCGTGCAGTTTTAAAACCATTTTTTTTAATTCTGGCTACAAATTCTAATTCTGGGTGATTGATGAACTTGATGAACTTTTGTTCTTCGAACATATTTTAATATCTATAAGTTAAGCGTTACGTTAAGCGTAAAGCGATACTCTTTGTATTACAAACAATGCAAGCGTCTATAAGCTAAGTACTCATTTCAAAGGCAAGTCATATGATTGTAAAATGAGTGAGTTCACTCATTTGGAACAGCGAAAAGTAATAATTATTGTAAGCAACGACGATAATTATCCTTTCTCTATGTTGTAAGTAAAAAAAGAGGCAACACTATTGTGTCGGTCACATATTCCAAAAAAGGCGATGCTCTGCTATAAGTAACAATTTAAATCTTTTGATAAAACAATAATCAGGTGGCGTGAAATTATTAAAATAGACTTGCCCACTGCTTCTGACGCTCGGCGTCGCGGCAGTCGCGGAGCATCTCTGCAAGGTGCTCCTCCAGCTGGGCGTTGGCGGCGCTCGCCTCCGCCATCTCACGCTGCAGCCTCTCCTGCTCCTGCTGCAATTCCTCCATGCGAGTTTTAGCTTCGGCCAAATCCTAGAACAACGGGCTTTATAATAATAATAACGGGTGTAGAACATTACATCATACATCTCAGGGGCTTCTACGCGTTGGATCCATATCCCCGCGTATGCCTACCAAATGACCGGGTTTATCCCTTGATTTAATTTTAATTAAAATTTATTTAACACAGATAGTTATAATAATCCGTCTCTATTCTGTAATAGCCCAGTATTTAGTCCTCCCAGGGAGTGCGTCAGAATGGCCGGTCACTAAACGTGTATATCATTGAACGTATGCCTAAACATTGCTGCCTTATTGTTTCTCTTTGGTTCCCATTAAGAAAGAATTGCTTCCATCGTAAATTCGAAGAAATAAAACATTTTTGGGTGACCGGCGGTTCTGACGTCAGAATGGCCGGTCACCTAGCCGTAGTTTCTTTGTTACGTGGAATTAAGAAAATCTTCGTAGACTAATCATTGCTGCCCGTTTGTTTCCGTCACACGTAATGTACGACAGTTTGAAGTTATCGCCATAAACAGAAAAAATAAATATTACGCCTCAAGTTCCTGACAAAATTTCAAGAGCAATAACGCTTTTTTAATATGTTTTTTTAAACTGTGTTTTTTAATGTAGCGTTAATTTTTGTTTCATACAGGTACAAAATTCGATACATTCACGTGTTTCCGAGATGGACGGTCTTGACAGACCGATGGTCGGATGAACAATAAAGTGATTCTTCCTATATGAGTTTTGTTTTTCCTTTTGAGGTGCGGAACCCTAAAAAATGGCGTAATTTTCTGTTGTTGGCGGTAGCCCCCTCTGGCTTCATCCCCTCTGGGGGGCAACTGGTTTTTTTTGTGAAAATCTGCCAGTTGCGAAAGTAGTTATAGTTTTAATTTTGCGTATTAAAAAAAAACAATTAAGTTATTTAAACTGATGTTGATGGCTTGATTGTTCATTTCTAAATAAAACATTTAAATAACTTAATTTTTTTTTTTACACGAAATAATAAACAAATACCTTTCGCAATTAGCCCCTATTTTCCATTTTCTGTTCGCCATTAGGCAATCTTCGTTATATCCAATCCCACAGTGTTCAATATCTTAACAAATCCTTTATTATAAGCCGGCATTTTACGGCAAAGTCCCAAGTGGGGGCAACTGGAACATTTAAAGATTAAATTCCGAATTGACATCCCCTCCCCACCGGTGATACTAGGGGCAACTGGGAGATTTTTACAAAAAAAAAAAAAACCAGTTGCCCTTCCAGAGGGAGTAAAGCCACAGGCTACATTACACATATACACCAAAAATTACGCCATTTTTTAGGATTCCTTACCTTAAAAGTAAAAAACAAAAGCCATATAGGAAGGATCACTTCTTTATTGTTGATCCCCCCATCGGTATGTCAAGACCGTCCATCTCGGCAATACGTGAAGGTATCGAATTTTGTACCTGTACGAAACCAAAATTAACGCTACATTAAAAAAAAAACAGCAATGTTTAAATAAAGCGTTATTGCTCTTGAAATTTTGTCAGGAACTTGAGGCGTAATATTTTTTTTTCGGTTTATGGCGATAACTTCAAACTGTCGTACATTACGTGTGACGGAAACAAACCGGCAGCAATGATTAGTCTAAGAAGATTTTCTTAATTCCATGTAACAAAGAAACTACGGCTAGGTGACCGGCCATTCTGACGTCAGAACCGCCGGTCACCCAAAAATGTTTTATTTCTTCGAATTTACGATGGAAGCAATTCTTTCTTAATGGGAACCAAAGAGAAACAATAAGGCAGCAATGTTTAGGCATACGTTCAATGATATACACGTTTAGTGACCGGCCATTCTGACGCACTCCTCCCAGGATCATTCTCAGAGCCCTTTATTTTCTAAAACACATTAGCAATAGTTACAATGTCTACCGAGACCTGCTCATGGGTATATTGTTCCATTGATATATCGTAGAGCGGGTCAAGGCGGGTTTACAACATTACATCAAACTCTCAAAGAGTCCTCTACTATAACTATACTTATAGTTGGATCCATATCCCCGCGCACGCCTACCAAATGGCCGGCCTTGACCCGTATGGCACACAGATATAATAATAATACATTTATTGTATAAATTTGGGTACATTAAGTTTTTTAAATAATGTAATATAAATTCATTTCGTCAAATTCTACCTTTCCAGGCGTACAATAAACTTTATTTACGTAATGAAGTTATCAAGAATCAATTAGTTTTAATTTAGATGTATTTATTTATTTATTAATTTTAAGTATTATTTAATTTTAGGTACTTTAGTTTTATAGTTGAATTGTACTTATTGTTTATAGCTTATGTTTATTTGAATCAATAAATTAATATTTTACAAGAATCTTAAATATGTCAACAAATTAAGTAAGTAATATGAAATTAAATTATAGCAATGTCAGCACAATTATACAATATTTATCTATATTCTAAATATTCAGCAACACTTTAAAATCATCTGTCACTTAGCCAGTTAATCAACATTTTACGAAACTTTGAAAGTGGTAAGGAATTACCACTTTAAAAAAAACATATTGTATTCATACATTTGTCACTACCCTTTACTACCATGTATCGTCTGTAAATAAAATACACTTATGGTGAAGTGCACTGGGTAGGTCATTGATATATAATAAACACAATAGTGGTCCAAGAGTACTACCCAGTGGTACGCCATATTAATTTATAGCAAATGCAGATCAAAATTTTTCAATGCTGTTATTTTTTTGCTGTAATTTAAGAATTCCGTGAATTTAGGTATGATTTGATCCTATCATGAGCAGGCCCACGTATACCATAACCTGTTATGGCAAAGAAAATCAAATGCTTTACTAATTAAAGTAAGTATATAACTATTTATATTTATTAACTTATACACTGAAAAGACACGCAATGGCAGCTTGTAGCAATGAATAGACTGGCTGACCCGTACTATAAAACGTCAAAAGTACCTTAATAACTCTAGCAACATCGGCCCTAGCGAGCCGCAGTTTGTGGTGATACGCGAACTGTGATGTTTTTCCGGTGCTGCCGTGTGCCTTCTCCACAGCGGCTGCGGCTCTAAAATACATATAATATGCTTATTAAGTTCAGTGCTGTAGCACCGGTGGCACGTCTACGTTCCTGGATTTTTGAGAACGCCGCACCACCGCCCCTTCATCCACTTTCTCTGTCTGAAGACTTGTTACATAGTCTCTGTTCCTGGATATTCAAAGGTGATGTGTTGGTTTTTTTTTTATACTACGTCGGGTGGCAGACAAGCAGACGGCCCGCCTGATGTGAAGCGGTTACCGTAAACGTATTAACGCTCGCAACATAATATATCACTTGCGCGCCGCCACCCCCGCTGCCAACGCAGCATCTCCTTCTTTTCTGGTGACCTCACTCACTCGCAGGAACACAACAACCCTCAAGGGAATTGTTATTTGGCTGCGGTATTCTGTGAGGTGGAGGTACATTTCCCAGTCGGGTAGCTTACAATTACGCTCCCTACCTCTCTTTTCGCCAGAGCTTCGTTTGTCAGTCAGCAGGGTGCACCACGTGCAGGTGAAGTTGACTTTGGTTCAAAGATGTTGATAAACTACTTACACCCCATGGTGTGAATAAATATTAAAAACGGAATAAATATAATCGTCTTTTATTTTGACTATAAGGATTTACAGTATATGGGCACGTAACTTATTAAAGGGTTCGTGCGTTCCGTGGCTGGGTACAGAGACTACTGAATAATGTGTAGTCGCCACGCGTCGATGTATAGTCAGTAACACAAACTGCTGACTATATCGTTAGAGTCTAATACAATAGGTATCAACACTCACAGAATCCAAATCGTTTGACAACTGGGTATATTGAACAACTGAAATTAACAATACCTGCGTAATTTTCTGTGGAGTTTCGTTGCTGCACTTCGGAAAGCTTTAACGCGGAATTCAGAACGAGTAAAATAGATATTTATGTACAGATTCGCTTATTGTGACATCCCACCCTTGAAACTTTCTGGAGGCGTCACCCCAACCACTTTCACATCTCGCTATGTAGTGATGCCATTGTCTATTCTACCTACTGTCCATCTAGTGCTATCTTGAATGCACTCGCATTCTTCAGCTTTATCCATATCGCACGGCTACACTACCAATACATGCCATCTCTAAGTACTGTAGGTATTGTCTGCACCAACCTTGTCTTTTCCATGGCAGTCTCTCGCCGTGTCACGTACAGAGCCAAGTCTTCAGCTAGCTTCTCTCCTGTACGCCGCAGTTGCTCACGGCGCACCTACACAGCGTGTTATTTTACTGAAACTACTATTAATATAGTAGTTTCAGTATGTATAGCTACAATACTACTGGTTTTATTTAGTAAGACGATGCTCGAATAAATAAAGTAGGTATGTAGGCATGACCTGCTATCCTGTAAATATCTCTTCAAATAGATTATCAATATTAATGTCGGATATTGTTGTCTTGTAAACGTTATTTATGTATATCAAAATTAAGAAATTCAAAGAAATATCACCTCCATTCTATGTATTTCATTCTTCATTTGCCCAATCTCCCCAGCAGCTGACTTCGCGTTCTGTATGTTTCTCTTCAGCTCTACGGCCAATACTCCCTGAAATTTATCAGTTCAAAAATCGTTTACAGAATTGTTTGAATGTGTGTTATTATAATTATTTCAGGTTGTGGAATGAATTACCTGTCCAGGTTTTCTCAAGAGACTACAGCATCGGGTTCAAAGAAGGCGTGAAAAGATTTTAGTGGTCGAATGGTTAGCAATAGCCACTTTAACTCCCGAGGTCGCGGGTTCAATCCCCGCACAAGACAATATATTTGTGTGCATGAACATGTCTGTTTTTCTTGGTCTGGGTATTTTCTATGTATTTACAAAAAAATGTATTTAAGTATTATATCAGTTGTCTAGTACCCATAGTACAAGCTTTGCTTAGTTTGGGACTAGATGGCCGTGTGTCATTTGTCCAGGAATATTCATTTATTTATTTTGTAAATGAGATACCATGGACCTATCAGAAGTCAATCAAACGAACCTTTCTTTGCCAAATAAGTGCTTCCCTTTGCACGCGATCTAGTTCTTGGGTGAAATTGACTTTTTCCTTGTCCATTATTTCTATGTCTTCCTCCAGTTGCAGGATGTCGGCCTCGGCCTCCTATAAATAAATACGTACAAACGATACATAAATTTATTAGAGGTAAAAAACACGTAGCGGACATTTTACGGGACGGGGGCATTAATCCTGGCTAAACATTCACACCACTGTGTCTCCTGTGTAGCCAGGATTAACAGCGGCATTGCCAAAAATGGCAATGAACAGTGAAGTCTATTCCAGTCTCGGGTATAAAACTACGGCTGCCTAGGAACTCACAACGAATTTAATCAGAAGAAATTAGTAGGCGTAAGAAGCTTTTAGAATTTGACTTCCCCTCTTAGCAATGTGAGAGACAGCAATATGGCAAATAGGGCATTAAAAGCCTAACTAACTAACGTGGCGGAAATGACGGAGAATGGAGAGTTATATTTTCTTACAAGAAATCTGCGTTTAATAAGTTTAATACCTTGTTTTAGCCCATGAGTTAAGTGTAATTACTGGGTATAATTCTATCTTTTGAAGATAAGAAATCACACTATCTCATCATGTAAAAAAACACAGACTTTAATGGCTCCAAAAATCCAAAAATCGTTTTACGTAATAAATGATCAACCCTTTTTTAATCCTCAAAAAACCTCTGAAAAATTATCTCATTTGTACCTTCAAATTGGCGGCGTACTCGAAGGTGATGGCAGTATTAGTCCGCTGTGCGTTCTCATTCCGTTGGTTGGCGTCCTTGCGCGTGCGCTCGAGCACCTCGAGTCGGCCGCGAAGGTCGCGCAGCACGCGGTCCACACGCGCGCGCTCCACCATCACATTCTCACAGTCTGCCTGGATGCGCATCGTTTTCTGCTCGCAGATTTGTATCTCTACATAGAACAATCATAATCAGTTGTCGTCAACGTTGAACGGGAGCTTCTAAGCTCCTGCTCGCACCTTGTAACATTATGGAAGAAAAAAATGTTACTACTCTGATTGATATCTCGCGGAGTATGTAAAGGGAACTAAAAAAACTTTATTTCGACAGTTTTATGTTACACACAACAAGGGCTTATACCCCATTTATGCAAACTGAAAAACTAACTAACATCTCTTATAACTAAATGTCAACTTCCTGGATTATATTATTTTCCATAGGTAATCTAAAGATACACGTGCTCACGTTTATTGATGAGATTAATGTCGGCAACGATCTTATGATGCTGTGCGGTGAGCTTCACAACATGTCCTTGGAGCCGCAGCCACTCGTGCTGCATGCCCTCGGTGCGTTCGCGTAGCGCCTTGATTTGCTGCTCCAATTCATCAATACGACGTTCTTGAGGAGATTTCATCTAAAGTTGCATGACAAACTATTCGTTAGTTGAGAAACAATCTCCAGTGAGGAGAAGTGAATGGTAGAGCCGCCGACCGTTATGTTTGAGGATTGGATTATCTCGAGCTTCCGAGAGCACGCACGCCATCGTTCTGGTTATTCTCGTAGCTAACGTTCAACATGACAAGTGAGTGATTTTTGGATGCCTTAACGAAATGCACTGACCTCCGCCAACTCGCAGTGGAGCATCATGGCGACGTTCTCTCTAAACTTCTTCTACTGAATGAAAATGGTATCCCAGCAGTGAAAATCGTAAGAGTATGGATATGGCGAGGAAAGACGCATTCTTAAAGTCTTTAGAAATTAAATTTAAGGATTATTAAAATCTCTCAAAAATATTTATTATTGCATTTCATAAAGAAAAAGCGGTAGGTAATTACGGTTACTCGCTGACCCAAAAATTATGTGTTGGTTATTAGTAAGAAAAATGGACGGACTCTGAGGTTTGGTGACTATTATTACAATAAAAAAATGTAATCTTAATAATTCGTACGCGTAGGTATGTATGTCGTTTTGTGTTGTTTTGACAAAGTACGTCCATTGGATATCGTCCTTAAATCTCTAACGTAAATCGGCTGTAAACTCACGTCAAAAATCTCCTTCAATGCCGTAAACTTCTTGGTGACGATGTCCAGTTCCCGTTGCTTCCTAGTGATGACCAACATCTTCTGGTCGTACTCCTCTTGTAGTTGGTCTATCTCTCGTTCTCTTGCCTTTACCTTCCCCGTGTTCTCTTCCATAATGAGATTATTTCGAGCTTGACGATTCCGAAATACTTCGATGTCTAGCATAACTTTTGCGTGTTGGTTTTCCATTGCCATTAATGCAATTTCCTAGGAATATAAAAAAAAATAACAAGTTTCTAGAGATTAGAACGGTTTGAACCGGAAACCCAATGATCTGTGATCGGTTGGACTCGCTCTTTACGTGCTATACAAATTATATCACGGGAAGTTTTTGAATGAGCAGTTTTATCTGATAGTCGCTAAGTCCCACTATCGTATAATTCGCCATGTCTTAAACCCATCCTTATCATCCTGATAATTGTCGATTAAGCATGGTACATTTGTAAGACTTTTTCTGCCACAAACGGCGAAATTGTGGAATCAATTTCTCTCATCGGTGTCCCCAAACAAATACCCTATAATATTTTTCCCCGATAAACTTGGCAGAATTGGCGACCACTTCACCTGGTTTTTCTGATTTGTATCAGCTAGGATTTTTATCAAATAACCCACATGCAGACATATACGAGTCTTATATGTAAAAAAAGTTATAATAAAGATTATTCTTTTTAAACTAGTCAGGTACAATACTTCCGTGCAGTGTCTCCTCTCAAACGAATTTGAAATCCCTACCAGTAACACGGCTAGAATTTTGGACATCAATATTATAATTTACCTCTTCTGAACTTCCGATAAAGTAATAAAACGGGTCACCTGTTTCCTGGACATCTCCCGCATCTTCTTGATGCCATTGGCCATAGACTCCACCGCTTTGTCGTTGAGCAAAATATCCTGAAGGTTCGTTAATATCTCGTTCTCCAGTTTCAGCTTTAATTCTGTCTTTCGATCGAACTCCTTTTCTGTGCTTTTTAGTATATTTATCATCGTTTGGTTTTCCTAGTATTGAATAATTAATTAATATTATATATATTAAATCTAAATCAAAAGCCCTATCTATCTTCTTAAATTAATGACAATACAGATTTTTTGAATTCTGGAAATTTAATTTCTATTTATCTATTTAACCGCTAGGAACCAGAAGGTCACGCATAATATTCTGTTATGCAATTTTATTTTCATTCAGTATTAAATACTCACCGATTTGATCAACTCTTGGTCCCGTTCTGTCATTTCAATAGATTCCTGAAGTTCTGCTATTTGTGTCTCGAGACCGATTCTTTTTACGTCTTCGGCATCATCTGCAAGCCGAATTTTATAATGAAGGCCCGCATGCCTGAAGTGTTTCTGTACCCCGTTGACGCTTATAACATAAAAGTGCATCTCGAGCGCTGCCATCTTTGGCTCTAAAGATTCTTGGCTTTAAAGATTTGGCTGTAAAAACTCTTGTTTGGATTTTGATAATTTTAGACCAGTACTTTAAAAACTTGAGGCGGTCCGTTGGCGTCGTTGCGCGTGTCGACCTAATCGAACACGCAAGTTAAACAACTTCGACCGTAGCCTGCCCAGGGTTGGGTTTATTTATCTCGAGCTCCTCAGTGTTTCGGAGAGCACGTTAAGTCGATGGTCCCGCCTTTTGTCGTTAGATGACAGTCGTTAAGTCAAGTCAGTGGCCTTTTGGCGTCTTGAAAACACTGGCCTTCGCCAACCCACAATTGAGTAGAGGTAGAGTATGCTCTAAACCGCTTTCGATTGTGGAGAGGACCGTATCTCAGCAGTGGAATGAATGAGGGTTGACGACGGTGACTTTAAAACTTTAGCAGTTACAGTACTATAAATCTTTGTATGAAAGTAAAAAAAAAAAAGTTGTCTATGGTGAATGTACTCACATAATTTACTGGCGTGTTCTATGTCATAGATGAGTTTCTCCTTATTCATAGCGAGCTCCTTGCTCTTGTTCATTTCTTCCATTACCACTTTCTTCGTGATCTCTAGGTTGCTCAGCAACGTACGGTAATTCTCTTGTAACGCTCTACGAATTTACAACGAATAATAAGTAAAACTAATCGCCCAGTGGTCGAAATTCGACCATAATTTAAATTATGACTTTAACAATAGACAAAAGAGTATATATGCGTGTGTGTGTGTTAAATACATGGTAGTGTGTGTAATGTTGTTTTTATTTATTTAATGTATTTTTATGCATAATTAAAAAAAATGCGTTCTGAATTTCCCTTTCTCTATATAAACTATAAGTGTGCGAAACATACTCCTCCCGTCAGCACAATTTTCATAAAAAGGGGTATAAAGTTTTTGCTTTACGTACTCATCATCATCAGGTTCATTTTAGTCTCCACTACAGGAGCACAACCCTCTCTCGTCCGTCCTAGACGGAAGGAGGATTTGGCCTACACTCCCCACGCTGGCCAGATGGGTTGGAGAGGCCTGATCGATATTTAATAATGTATTTCCCTTAGTCGCCTTGTACGACATCCACGGGAAGAAACGGAGTGATTCTATTCTAGTCTGCCGGAAACCACACGGCCAACTTCACGTATTAATATATAGATAACATACAAAAATTAACTTGTCAAATTTTGGAAAACCTGAATTTGTTTATAGGTACCTAATGGATGGCCAGAAGGGCTCCTGTTGCCTAAGCTGAAGCTGATAGATGGAATGTTTTGTTGCCGAAAGTCGGACTTTATTTCACGTGATTAAGGTCTAGGCTTTCTAAGGCACTATCTAAAATCATTAGATACTTAAACAAAATATCATACACTTATAGTTATATGATATTTGTAGTAATGTAAGTGGCACACCACCAATCATTAGAGCCAAAGTCAAACTCACCTGCACGCGGTGCACCATACTTGCTTATTTGGCACCAGAGATGGTAAAAAAGTTATCAAATTTAAATCAACTATAACTCTATCTACTTATAAATAACCCCCCAAAAATAAGTAAGTGTACTTTCTCATATTTTGGGGGGTAAGTACTTGGGGTGTAAGTGGATATCTTGGAACAACCAACATCTTGGAACCAATGCTAACGTCACCTGCACGTGGTGCACCCTGCTGACCGACAAACAAGGCTCTGGCGAAAAGAGAGGTGCCCTGCCTCTCTTTTCGCCAGAGCCTCGTTTGTCAGTCAGCATAGCGTATTTTATATGCTGCCCGACGAGGGAAGTACCTCAACCTCACAGAATACCGCAGCCAAATAACAATTCCTTTGAAGGTTGTTGTGTTTCTGTCTGCGAGTAACCGCTTCACATCAGGCGGGCCATATGCTTGCTTTAATGAATAATCGGTTTTATTTTTCCAATCATACTGTACTTACTTATAATCATCTCGGACCGAGTCGTAGACCTTATCTCTCTGCTGTATGTTCACCAGCACGGAGTTCCAGAGACTCACCAGACGACGTTTGTCCAGTTCCAAGTCTTCCAATTCAGCAGCATATGCCGTCACCTAAACACAAATTACTGCATATAAAAGAAAATCCTCCGCCGCGTTCGTCTGACTGAAGTACTGAGTCAGTACCATCCACCCCGTTAACGGGACTACGACCCCATGGCTACAACTAATGCTCCCCTGCGCACAAACCTTACGGTAATATCACAGGATTGCGAATGTCTCGCCCTATAAACCAACCAGGCAAGAGGACCTTTATCCTCCCCGCTATGGCGCTCCGTAAACTAACTAGGCAGTCGAGCGGATTGGTAGCTGGTCCTACTCCCCCTTCGCCTGCAAGCAGAATACTTAGCACTCTTTGAGTCGAGTATAGAGAGGTAGGGAGCGTAATTGTAAGCTACACGACTGGGGAATGTACCTCCACGTCATAGAATACCGCAGCCAAATAACAATTCCCTTGAGGGTTGTTGTGTTCCTGCGAGTGAGTGAGGTCACGAGAAAGGAAGGAAAAGCTGCGTTGGCAGCGGGGGTGGCGGCACACGAGCGATATTTTATGTTACGAGCGTTAATATGGCTACTGTAACTGCTTCACATCAGGCGGACCGTATGCTTGTCTGCCACCCGACGTAGTAAAAAAAAAATAGCTCGTGGCGACCGGCGCGCTTGGTTTCTCAAGCATCAGGGCCCTACCACCACTCCCCAATCTCAATGATGGTTACCGGAGCTGTATGGCGCGCTCCCCTAAAGACGGTCGCTCGTTCACTTCCCATTTAACATCTTGCCGCGATGGTAAATGGCACGGTACTCCGTGAATGAAGGTCTTTAGGAATTACCTTCATCTTGCCACAATGGAGGCAGGTAGAATGCATCTATAGGTAAACATATCTTATAAATTAATAGAGCAAAACTGGGGCGGAATGCTAGTTACAGATGCATAAAATATTGATAGGTACTAAGACATTTGATAAGTACTCACCTTGTCGTTGACTTTTTCCATTTCAACATTCTTGATCTCAAGTTGTTTCTGGAACATCTCCAACTTGGACTCGAGCTTCCACACTTCATTGCTAAGGCCATAGATAAATACATCCTGAAAGAGTACATTTTAATCTTATTTTCTAAAGCAAATGGTTCTCTTTACAAACGACGTGCTCGCTACGAGCAATGGCTAAAAAAACAATCGACTGCGCTTGCTGGGCCGATGTAATCGTTCAAAATTTTTGTGCGTTTTTTCAATAAAGTATTGAAAAGGGGTATATACTCTGTATAGGGGTATATGCTTAGTGGCGTCATTACAAGTCGTATAGAAAAAAATACCTCTACCTCGAGTCATGCAAGGGATGGAATTACATTTCATAGATAAGCGTTACTTGGCTACAATAATTACAAATTTTAAGCAATTTTAAATTTAGATAGTTTTGCAATTCGCTTCCTACTTTCTCTAAATCCTTTTCTTTCTTTATTTCGTATTTAACTTACCAACTGCCGTTTCTCATCAGCCAGAGTCCTCTTCTCCGCTTTCATTTTGTCCGACATTCGCTGGCTGACAGTCAAATCTGACTCCGTTTCTCCGCGCCACTCCTCCAGTTGACGACATAGAGTTGTCAACGCCTCTAACTCTTCTGTCGCTTCTCTTTCTACATCGCAATTAATACATACTACACTTTATCAATGTTCCCTACATTGATAAATACAAGGGGTTTGTCGGCCTTTATCAGACTTTTTTTGAAAGGTATGGCATTATTCCGTTTATTCACACTAAGTAAGCCACCCTAAGGTGGATGTGGACATAAAACATCTATCCACCCTGATAAATTAAGGAAGAATAATGTGAATCTCGATTACCCACCCCGTTCAGGGTGGATAGACGCAAACGCGTTTCCGAGTATCCATCTTAGGCTGGCTGTTTTAAGATTGATAAACAGAATAAGGTATACCTATTATGTAGTCATTGGTCATTGTCAGTCATTGGGATTTGAATGTTTTGTACCTTGATAACGTTTTGATTCTGTTTACAAAAATGGCTTTTATGAACACAAGATTTTCCTTTTTTTTTAAATATACATAATCTGGTACTAACAATAACATATCGAAGCGCTCGATAGCATCGTTGCGCTGTGTCAGTCTAATTGATCATACAAGTTAAGCAACGTCTATCGACGGGTTTATTTATCTCGGATGGTCCAGGCTGGTCTCATTAGATGACAGATGTATAGTCAAGTTGGCGGCCTTTGGGGGGCTTGATAACAATGACCTCCGTTTTAAACCCATTCGATTCAAGGAACGCCCGTATGCCAGTTGTGGAATGATTTTTAGCGTAGAACAATGACATATAATCCCTTTTGTTATTAGCTAATTCTAAATATATTTTGGCACTATTAAAGCGTTCCTCGTCATCATCATTATCAATCAATCAATCAATCAATCAATCAATCAATAAACATTTATTTGCTCAAAATGTAGGTACATATATAGATGGCATTAGATAATTTCCCATGTACATTTTATCTTGTATAAGACATGCAAACATAATCTTTTATATAAATAATAATGTCTTTTATATAAATTACAACTATTTAAAATATTTGTGTCTATTAAAATATTAAAATAATTATTCTCAAATGTCGTATTGGAATGTCAACAATATCAATACAAATAATTACAAAATAACAGATTATGCAATATTAGTTAATAATTAATAATAGCAATATAAATCAAAGAATGTCATTTAAAAGTATAAGTCAAAGAATGTCATTTAAAAAATCATTAATTGAATAATAACATTTTTCGGTCAGAAATAGTGTTAATTTATTTTTAAAATTATTTAATGTCAAATCCCTAATGCTTTTCGGTAATTTATTAAATATCCTAGGGGCCATTCCCATAACACTCCCACTAAACATAGTAGTATTGTGCGATATGTGCCGAATTTTGTCTTTATTACGAGCCGAATTAAGAAACTCATATTGTTGTAGAGCCTGTATCTACCCGCTGCTGGATATTATAGGCCTTTCCAAATGCTTTCCACAATATGCGATCCTCCAATTACCGCATCCAACCGCTACCAGCCACTTTTTTGAGGTCGTTGCCCGTCGGTCCATCTATCTAGAGAGGGAGGCCTGTGCATCGTCGCCCCATACATTAAAATATTATTCTTGTTAATAGCTCGGAAAACTATTTTACAAAAATAAAACGACGCTATCGAGTGCAGCTTGATCGCCCGGTTACTATTGGTGTGCCTTATTTCGGCACTGCCCAGGTCTCAGATCTTGATTTTGACTAGACAAAAAATTTGTCGTTAATTTGTCGAAATTTGTCGGATATAAAACACAACTGGTCGATGCGTAATTAAAAAGTTACACGTATTTTAATAATTCACGTTGTAGTCACAGAGCCTAACGTAGGCAGAGTAGAATAACACAACCCCATACACATATGGCTATCGTAAAAAGCAACTAATGTGGTGCTAAAGAACACCTAAAGCATTCGTAGATCAGAAAACAGTTGCATGCATTGACAAACTTTGCCAGACTCTGAAAAAGGAAGGAAATAAAACTTTACTGTTGCATTTTGTGCATGATATAATTTTGATACAAGATCTCGGACTATACTTATTATGATATTTATTAAAATGCGTGTAACTTTTTAATTACGCATCAACCCAGTTGTGTTTTATTTCCGACAAATTCAAGGCAACATCTGGGTGAAATCAGACTTTCGCTAGGTGGTGTAGTTTTATTGGGCAGTGCCGAAATAAGGCTTATTTCGGCACTGCCACAAAAAAATACTTATAACTTTTTAACGGGAGGTCGACTATTTCTGATACTTGGTGTCTGAATTCGACAAATTGACGACTAATTCTGGGGAAAATCATATCTTCGCTATGTTATGTAGTTTAATAGATCCCGAGTGGGCTGTGCTGAAATAAGCTTACTTCGGCACTGCCACAAAAAATACCTTATAGCTCTTTAACGGGAGAGCAACAAATTTTTTTCCTTTGGCCGATAAATTTCGACAAATTAACGATAAATTTTTTGTCTACTTAAAATCAAGATCTGAAACCTGGGCAGTGCCGAAATAAGGCACACTTACTATTGTAAGATTTGTAAGTGCTACAGCTATAACTGCAGTACCATTCAGTCTTATTTTGCTAAACGGTTGACCTGATGGAGAGGTTTGTACTGCGGCGTGTCAAACATCTTGTCTTGTCCAGTGCTTTGTTTGAAGATGGATACTAAATAACTGACTACTGCATCGGGTTCTTCAAGAAGGGCGTGAAGAAGTTTTTACAGGGTCGGCAACGAGCGTGTGATGCTCCTGGTGTTACAGGCGTCCGTAGCCTGCGGTAACTGCTTGCTATGGCGGGCCGTATTTCCACCTCATCTTTAGTGGTATAAAATAATGGTGCTCGTAATGTAAGTAGCTAACATAGCCCTTTGACACAAGCAATACAACACTGACGCGCTGGTTCACCCGTAGCTAACGCAGCTTCTCACGTCTGCTGACCTCATCCACTCGCAGGAATGCAACAATTTTTAGGAATAATGCTATTTAGTTTCGAGACTGGTACCAGTAATAATGTCCTGATCCAGCTTTTCTTTGGAGCGTTTATATCTCTCGTTGAGGTCCCTGGCCCGCTGCTCGGCCGCCTCGCGTTCTGCTGTCTTTTGACTTAGCGTCGCTTCGTACTCTTGGATCAGTGTCTATGATGAAAAATAAAAACATTTTAAAAAAAGCTTTTTAACCGACTCCATAAAAGTAGGAAGTTCTCAATTCAGCTGTATTTTTTTTAATGTTTGTTATTTGAAAAAAAACTTTTCTTATTTGAAAGAGTATATTTCCAGATTGGTCCCATATTTTATTCATCATCATCATCATCAGCCTGTATCTACATACATAAATGTAGAGTAATGTTTGGAGTCGGTTTTTTTTTGTTACAATTAAGTATATACTAAAATGATTTATTACTATACTTCGCACATTATGGTCATTTTATACACATTTCACATACATGAGTTATATACCTATATCAAGGGTTAATAAGGAAATTATAAAGCGGCGTTTTGTCTCGTTGCAAAAGAAAAACTTGTCAGTTTACAAACTTTGCAGAGAGAGTATGGAGATGAGTGGAGAACCAGCCAGTTCAGGAGGATTCTACACTTGTTTGTCACCATAAAAAAGAGAAAGTATTTTTACGTTGATGGAGTGCATGGTCGTAGAAAAGAAATAGGAGTATAATTTGAAGATTTCACCTGTAGGTAGTAAACGTTGCTTCGAAATCAACGAGTACTTACTCTCTGCGCATTGGTGTCGTGATCGCTCCTGTATATAGCCTCCAAGTCCCGGTCATATGCCTCTTTACTCAGCTTCAATTCATCGCGCTAGAATTACAGATTAGTTCCTGAGCATTTTTATAAGATTATCGTGGCCCTGCAAGAAAGAAAGCAGACGAGCTCGGTGGTCGAATGGTTAGCAATGACCACTTTGACTCCAAGGTCGCGGGTTCTATTCCCGCACAAGACAAACATTTGTGTGCATGAACATGTCTGTTTATCTTGGTCTGGGTATTTTCTATGTATTATAATTATGTATTTACAAAAAAATATGTATTTAAGTACATTTATCAATTGTCTAGTACCCATAACACAAGCTTTGCGCTTAATTTGGGACTAGATGGCGCTGTGTAAATTGTCCAGAAATATTTATTATTATTTACCATCCCATCATAGTGGGAGAAGGTGTCAAAGCAGCGTTACGTATCTCACCCATGTGGTTACAGAAGACAAGACGATGAGGACATGGAGAGCGAAAAGAGAGCGGATTCCCCGGATACTCCATACAAATGTCGCGTCGTTTACAAAAACAATGACGTCTGTGCAGAGCGTAATGTGCGTGTGTACGTGCGTGCGGTGTCATACTAGCTGTTCCAGGTTTGTCTCAGAGGGTAGGTGAGGTCGACACGAGATTTTGTCATTGTAGTAATGAGAGGAATTTTATATAATACGAATTTGTCTCGTTACTAAATGACACTATGATTGTATTATTTAAGGTAACTATTGTTTTTTTTGTAATTACCACATTACTGTATTAATATTGTTGTGGAGAAAATAAACGATTATTATTATGTATATCTCTTTTTAATCACGGGTCCAGCCCGGTCATTTCATAGGCGTGCGCGGGGATATAGATCAAACGCGTAGAGGCCCCTTTGAGAAGTTTAATGTAATGTTGTACGCCCGCCGTGACCCGCTCCAGGATATATCAATGGAACGATATACCCATGAGCAGGTCTCGGCATCCGTTGAGATTATTACTATTATATCTCTCTAAATTCACGGGTCAAGCCCGGTCATTTTATAGGCGTGCGCGGGGATATGGATCCAACGCGTAGAGGCCCTTTTGAGAAGTTTGATGTAATGTTGTACGCCCGCCGTGACCCGCTCCAGGATTATATTATTAGGGATTGGCCATACTGTACGTTGTACTATTATTTAAACTGTGGTAATGTAATATAGAGTTAGTTTGAATTAGCACTACCTGCCCTTATTTTTGCACTTCTGTTAATTCGGTGGTACGATACGAGCATATGTCTGCGAGATTTTTTTTTAAATATGTATTAGCATGCCAAAAGAGCTCTCTACCTCGTATAATTAAATAAAGGTTTGATTTGTGTTACAAATGTGCTCGGATGATTGCCACACTGCGCTCAGCACCTTTTTAAGAGCTTCCTAATGACATCACTCATTCGCATTAAAGCGTAGGAACTTTACAGACTTTGTAATGTGAATGCGGTCTTCTATAAGGTGAAGTGTATACTTCTCCAGTCGGGCTACTACTCCTAATTCATTAACGATTCGGATCTAAACATCATCAATATACCAAAACAAGTATTTCCTCTTCAGCGATGCTATTCTCTTTCTCGAGGAACCGTCTCAGTGTTTCCTGGAAGCGCTGCATCAAAGGGTGCGTCGACTCCAGCACCGCTGGCATCGCACCTACGTCGCGTTTGCTGCGCCATCTAACGATTACAATTTATTTATTTATTTAAGCGTTATTGCATATAATACAAAATTTTAGAACTTAATGCAAAAGCTTTATCCCCAAGTTTAACGTTGGGACGAATTTTATTTATTTTTAAACGAATACATGTCTTAGTTAGATAAAATAGTTACTTTTTTCCCATTTGCACTTTTCTTTATCTCATTTGCGTGGCATCATACTACTAGTAAGTACTACCTTCTTATTATGTATTTTTTTCCTATACCCAAAGGTTGCCTGGAAGAGATTGCATATAGCAATAAGGCCGCCTGTTGTAGTTTATAATTATTTAGTTACTACATTGTTATCCTATATTTGGTGCAATAAAAAGTAAATGCGTATGATGCCACGGAAATACGTATAACATTTACGCTTCTTCTTCGCCCGCATGAACTGAATACCGGTACAGAAGTCATAAAAATAACCTATATGTTACTCTAGATTCATATTCTCTCTAGACTATTGGTACCTACTAACTACATATAATGTGTATCAAATTTCATCCAAAACAGTTTCGCTTTTTTTCGTTTCGCATACAAAACTCGTGTTTGAATCACAACACAACACAAACAAACATCGTCACAAACTTCCACATTTATTTATATTATATTTATATTAGAGGATTACTGGGATGGGCGACCCGACTCACTTGTCAAACGCTTCTCTCCCAGCTTTCTTGCAACAGCATTGGTCTTCTAAACACGCACAGCATTTACATATGCCGTTCTCGAACTGAGGAGTTACGCATTCACATGTCTCCGGGTCCTGTAAACAGATAGCAAATGAAAGAAGATCTCGTCGGGGTGCGCAACAAACTAAGAGTGATCCTATTAGAAACATATCGGTAAAAGATGATGAACCGTGACATAATCTGAAAGGCAGTGACCACAGAAATCTAAATAACAAGGCACACAGCACACAGGGCGTTACTTGTTTTTTTTAGGTGGTGAATAACATGAGTGGTTATTTATTCGGTATTGAATTTTTCGCAGAAATTCGCATTTATTCGTTGCCAGCGAAATGCTCACAGCATCTGAGTGTTCGGCTCGAGACTATGTTCTATCCATCCAGTTGTAGACAAAATGACGGACATTCAAAGGGAGATAGAAATCTAAATAATAAGGCACACAGCACAAAGGCAGTGCGTTGTTATTTAGATTTCTAAGGTGGTGACTAACATGAGCATTTATTTGTTCAGTATGAATATTCGCATTTGTTCGTAGTGAGCGAAATGCTCACAGCATCTGAGTGTTCGACTCGGGGCTATGTTCTATCCTTCCGGTTCTAGACAAAATGGCGGACATTTAAAGGGATTCGCCAAAAACCGAAACTGCGGGATAGTGCGGAAGAGTGCTGAACAGTTCGATGGCAAGTACTGCGGGAGAAACTAGTTGGATAATCCAACTAGTTCCTCCCACAGTACTTGCCATCGAACTGTTCAGCACTCTTCACTAAATGCTGAATATTCGACTTGTAGCATGTGTGCATGCAGCGCTATACAACCAAGGGTGAGCGAAGTCAAAGCACGATATTTCTTGTATTGCAAGCGCCTGTATGCAGCAGTGACCGCTTTATATTAGGTGGGGCCTGTGTTTGTTAGGCATCCGACGTGGTACCAAAGAAATTATCTCAAACTTTATCGATTTCGAAATTACATACATGTGGAAATATGATCCTGTCATTCTTGTAAAGCAGACATGTATCCTCGTGCACCACGACTTCATGTTCGTCTCGGGGGCAGAGGCAATCCGGCGTCAGTGGCGGCGTGGTTTCATCGCTGTCTTCCGTGCATATGCAGGACTTGGACGAGCCTGATCTCGCTGACTCCGACATGTATACTAGGAATAATAATAAGAAATTTATAATATGCGACTTCCAAATTACCTATGCAAATTAGGAATAACGCTAATATAGATGTAAATCAGCTGATTGTGACATAGAATAGTAGTATCAAAGAGCTGTAAAATATTGCGCTCTACTCTTTTACTCGTAGAGCGTTATTTGTAACTTAGCAACCCGTTTTTTTTATCATGAGACGGGAGAAAATTATAATCATGACTTTTTAGGGTTCCGTGCCAAATGGTCACAGTAACAGTGAAGTCTACCTACACAGTCTCTTTTTACCCGACTGCGACAGAAGGAGGGTAAAAAGTCGGGACCCTACATGTGCTCTAAATTCACTAAGCCTCCATTTCTAGAATTGGTCCTGACTGCTACATGTTTTCTTGTTTTAGGGGTTTTACATTTCCAAATTACACAGAAAAGCAGTCGGGTTTTTTAGTTTTTTAAATTACCGTTTTTATATTTTTTATCTTTTGCATTTCTGTGAGCGTTTAGAAGTTTCCACATTTCTGAGATGAACAAACTGTAGGTACAATAAGGTTTTAAAATCACTACACTCATATAAGAGTGTAAATTTGTGGGCATGATCCATAGATCATTATTTATTATTATGAATTCGGGTTGCAAACGTTTTCGTCATAAATGAAATTTACTCAAAATACTCATCGCTGTGAGATGTTTTAATTATTTGTTTTTTGATTCAAATAATTAAAATATCTCCAAGTCAAAAACTGCAAAAATGTCATTTTTCAACGGTCGTTCTTATTATTCTATCTCAAAAAAGATAGCTAACATAGAGGTAAAAAAAGAAATTTCTGACTGTAGTGTATAAAGCCGCAGCCTAAAACCGATAATACATTGAGTAAAATCCTAAGAAATCCTACTCAATTGAATAAAACGGTCAATGCAAGTCGTAATTGTCCGACTTTTAGATTATTGTAGTAGCACGGAACTCTAATGTCAAATTCGCCACCCGCTTGTTATAGGTAACTATGCAACCAGGGATTTTATCATTAATATTTTTTTCAAAACAAACTTGTTTAACCAACCTCCTTGCCTGCGTTTGACTTTTCGCGCCTGTTTATGTCGTCACTATGGTGACGGTATTGTCAACAAACGCGCAATTTTATGCGTTGTTAAATATTATCTACCCGTACTTTTAATGTCCTAATAAAATAAGTCTAAATTAAATTAATAATATCATTCCTAAAAAAGTATTGCACAGAATAAATCATGGTAAGTATTTTTTTTTTAATATCTACTTATTATATTAATATTTATTTATTTTTGTTACTACTTATATACAAAGTTTTGTTTACAATAAAAATCTTAATAATTTAATTGTGCATTTAACCATTTTTACAACTTATTAACAACAAACACATGAACTAAAATCTGACACAACTAAAAATATGAATAAAACTACCTACGTATTATCTTTATTATTGAAAGGATATAAAGGATATGTTTAATAATATCCAAAGAGATTTAACTATTAAACGTCTTTGATAATATCCTTTTATTTTAAATATCTACAGATTTTATCCAGATCTAAGCCAGCTGCGGACAGCCGGGGAAGCACTGGCAGCAACTCAGCCAAAAGAAACTTCCCTGAACTGGAGGACTTCATATTGAAAAGGGATTATCTTGGAGCTCTTACTATGCTCGAAGTATGTATATCTTGTTCTATAAATAATAAACAGGGTTCCGTCAAATGAGTCTCTATCCATTCATAAACTTTTCAAAAAGTTGGTACATTACACAACAGCACACCAGTTTCAGCAGTGTTATATCATATTTTATCGAAAGTGCTTGCAGTATGTAATATTAACAGCCACTTAACACCAGAATTTTCGGCATCCAGCATCTGTCCTATGATACCGAGCAAAGGAATACACAAATAGATACGTCAAACTTAAAACTTCTCTGATCAATCCTAATAATTGAAAACCTAATATCTAGCTAAATTATAATATATATATTATTGCAAAATATAGTAACAAATATGACTACCAAATTATGTCAATATATTTTCGGATTCCAGTACGTAACCAGGGGCCCTACCGCCGAAGCTGAAGCCTATTCTCATCGGATATTTTGATTGCGAAAATAAAACTTTCGCTTAGATTGAGATTAATTGTGCTTAGCTTAACTGGTAGAAACCATAGAGCTCTACTGACTAAGCTGAAAGTGATTGTCATTAACTTAAACATAAGATTTATTTTCGCGGACAAAAAATGCGATGGATTAAAGGCTTCAGCTTCGGCGGTAGGGCCCCTTAACCGCCATTGTCTAAGGCGTACATTGAGCTCACTAATATTCAGCGGTTGACTATGGAATTTGAACATTTAACTAGTTAGGACAAAGTTTACGGTCTTTGTCTAAGCAATCATAATCCCTGATGTGATGATCTCATTTTAGTTCTTAAAGCACGAGGGCAACACCGAAGTGTGGGCAGATGTGTGGTCAGCGTGGTGCTGGTTCCACCTCGGCGAGTATGGGCGCGCGCTGGAGGCCTACCAGCGTGTACAGACTCGAGACAAGCTGGACTCGAGAATCTTGGACAACATCTCTATGGACCTCGCTGTCTGCTACTTCTACTTAGGTAATATCAAATAGTGGTTTGTAGCGTCTCACAAAATGTAAGAATGTCATCTGGAACTACCACAGATAGATCGCAGTATCAGCCAGAGTCTCAAAATTGTAAGCATCGAAATGTGTCTTACTTTTTACTATTTCTATCTAACCAAATATACTCAAACCTTTGTTAGTATCACATGCATCTATATTTTTATTACAGGCATGTACAAGGAGTCTCAAGAAGCAGTTGAAAAAGCGCCAAAATGCGCACTAAAGGTAAATCTTAGCATACACCAAATTTAGCATCGGAATTATCACTATAATGTTATAATTGCATTTCTGCAGACAAGACTGCAGTTTCACTTGTCTCACAAGTTGGGTGATGAGGACTCGTTGATGCGCGCTCATTCATCTCTCCGGGATGTTCCGGAAGACCAGCTGAGCCTCGCCTCAGTGCACTACCTGCGGGCTCATTACCAGGAGGCAATCGATGTGTACAAGAAATTGCTGTTGGACAGACGGTAAGCATGAAGCAGTCAAGGTCCATCCTAATCAATGACACGCGATCTAACTAATATTCTATTTCAGGCGATGTGTTCTAGAATTGCCGAACACTATTTACTTAATGACAACATTTTATGTTCATCCATTGCCACAGAATAAATAACAAGCATCACGTTCTTCGGAATCCTCTACCTCTTAAGTCCCTGATATACTTATAGGTGGTTTGTACGCTAGGTACTGGTAAAGTAGTGGCATGCTAAACACTGGCATTTTGTGAAAATTATATCTGGCAATATCTAGCACGCCTGTTTGTAAAAAACTATGATGTGCATGTAAGTATACCTTACTATTTCCCCGCAAGAAGGATAATCAAACTACTTGCAATCTCATGGCATGCCAGTAGAGCTGCCACTTCTCAAAGAGAGCGGACACGGAGATTTTTGAAACATCGCTATTTTTTTGTTATAATTAAGTAAAACATATTTTAGGTAGGTATAATTTATTAAAATCAAATAATTAGGTGTATTCCCTACATCAAATAAATCAATTCAAACTCTGCTATTGCTAGGGCCACCTTGATTTGATTTGAAATTTAAAATTATATTTTTACTAGTAACGAAGAGGTTGTTGCAGCATCTTTGCTTTGATTTGATATACGGTTGAATTTTCCTCGCCGCCCGGACATACCGATGTCAAACCCGTAGCCCGGATGTGCACTATTTAAACCTGTACTCCGGGTCAAACCCGGAGGGTTGGCAGCTCTACATGCCAGATACAGGTGGCATGACTGTCTTTAGAAAAATTACGATGTGCATGTAAGTGTGCCTTGCTACTTCCCCGTAGGAGGGAAAATTAAACGATTTGCAATCTTATGGTTATATCTAGCCAAATTTTGCACGTGAATCAAGACAACAAACACGTGGCATTAGCTCGTTCTTACCCATAATTATGTCCTATATATATATGTACATGTAGGTATGCTTTGGCCGAGTAATAAGCATGTCACGGACTTTAAAGGTTAGGAAGATAATATGTTCATATGGGATCTAGAGCTCGATGGTTCTGCGGCATGCCATGTCAAGCAACGTAGCCGGTTTATGAATGGATTTATTTATCTCGAATTCCTTCGAAAGTCACATGAAGTCGCCGGCTGCGATTATTGTCCTCATATGGCAGTGGCCTTTGGGCAGCACGAAAACACTAGTTTTGACTAACTTACAATGTTGCAGCATGGCAGAATAAGTACGATATATTTTTTTAAATGCAACGATCTCAAATAAAAATGTGCTAACTTCTTCAAGTAACTGAAAACCGTAGCCCAGCAGTCGGTTTTACTTATATCTTTTGTTAACGATGAGCAGTCGGAGTGACTTATAGGTTTTATTAATGATGGTGATGATTTATATAAAACCAATCCAACAGTCGTAAAATTACATTAATAGATTGGTGAATTATCGTAATATAATTAAAATTAATTTCAGATATAAAAGATATCAAAATGATGACATGAATTGGATTAAAGTGTTATCTCATAATATAATTCCAGGGTAATATTAATAAAATTAATCTTTGTTTTTAAATTACAGGTAGATATTTAGCAGAGAAAAATATAACTGTAAAATATATATAGTACTTAGATTTTAGCAACTAGTCCAGAAGTAGTTTAGATACTGTTGCTACGTTATAGAGTACTATACAATAATATTATTTTTTGTCCAATTATTATCATATATCTAGTACTAGCAGTAACTTATGAGATTGAAACAGTTGTTAGGTAGCATATGGGTAGGAGATGTCAGATATTTTGCAAGCGGATATTCCAATATCGCAGCTGAGCCTCGCCTCTGTGCACTAAGCTATCTTAATTTTATACAAAACAAAATACCTGTGTTTTTGATACTAGAGACATAAAGGTGAGTTATTCTGATTTGAAATGTAAAATAAATAAATAGGGTAATAACATCTTTTCACATAAACCGATTAAGATAGTAAAATTAATTTATCCTCAAATCTCTATAACCATAAAACTTACATATGTCGTGAAAATGGGTATCCGTTATGGAAGGATGAAAATACCAGCAACCCCACCGGGTTGTCACCCTTTGCGGATGACAAAATTAAAGTTTGATAAAAATTGACACGGACTATAGGGAAATCCCCAGGCCAAGCAGGGGTAGGCCCGCTAGTGCTATAACGTAATCAGGCAGGATAACATGGATATCAATTAAATAATTACTTAAACAGACAGAAAGCACAAAAGAGAGACTTTTACTTTTATATTAAGTTTGTATAAATGGCCACATTTTCACTTCTATCAGTTAACCTGCAATCGTTAAAATATATTTCGAGAAAACTTTTTACCTCAGGCAACGCGGTTAATAATACTACATGCTGTTTGTTCTATCAGTACCTATGACAATAGATCTGATATTAAGTATCAAGTGTAAAATATTTAGGTCGATTCACGACTCTTATTATTTTATATTACCTTTAAGATGATTTGCGATAATCCAATGTATTTTCTTTTCATGCTTCTTACACATACATACTTATGAAGTAAATTTAAAGTCGTATGCTTAATATTTACTCCAACTTAATTTACACTGTGTGGGTTTACACACACATTTAGGGTGGAGTGATGACTTAATCTCAGGAAAAAACTTGTAGCGACGGGGTAAGTTTCAGCATAATTATTAACTCTATAATGTGTATTTTCCAGGCAGTACATGGCTCTCAATGTATACGTGGCCCTGTGTTACTACAAGTTGGATTACTATGACGTTTCGCAAGAGGTGTTGGGAGTATACCTCGCCCAGCATCCCACCTCCACCATCGCTAGCAACTTGAAGGCTTGTAATCTATTCAGGTAATTAAATTCAGCGTAATAATATCTATATCACACGGCTGTGATGATTTATTTTTATCTAAATATAAATGACTGAAAGGTTTATTTTACAAGAGCAGGATGGTCAGACGGAGGATCTGTTTCATAGTTTATCAGTAGTTACGATATGTTCTAGAAAACATTTAGTTTCATGATGAATTAACGTCCTGAAAAAGCCTAAGTTTGACTAATTACAATACCAATTTCATGCTGTTTAGATTGTACAATGGAAAAGCTGCTGAAAATGAACTGAAGCAAATCTCCTCTGAACAACATTCGTTCGGGCAAGATTTAGTAAAACACAATTTGGTTGTGTTCAAAAATGGAGAAGGAGCTCTCAAGGTAAACAAGCATATTTTAACTTTGTACTTCGCTTTCTTTCTAAGTCTTGGCCAGAGAATCATACGATAAAGAATTGGCAGCCTCCGGGCCAAATCCGGCCCGCCATTAATGCAATTTACATACTCTAATTACTGAAAAAGTAAATAAATATTCCAGGAGAAATTACGCAGTGATATCTAGTCTGAAACTAATCAAAACTAGTACTATGGGTACTAGATGACTGATATATACAGAAATACATTTTTTTGTAAATATATAATACATAGAACTTACCCAGACCAAGACAAACAGAAATGTGCATGCACACAAATGTTTGTCATGTCGCGCCCTGGTTGTCAAAGTGACCATTATAAATATAAAAAAAAAATGGAAAAATTCATTCACCTCCCCCGCATAGGGATCCCACCTATATTATTCTGGCAAGGGCAAGTTGGCCAAGACAACTACTTAAATAATAATAAAGTGACCATTGCTATTTGACCACCTGGCTCGTCAAGTACCTATCTAATATTATGATACCAACACAGTAGCAACAATAATAATACCTTTTGAACCTGACTATGGGTTACCTTCGATGTCTACCGCTGCTCTTTCAGTGGGAATTGAAACTTATTGGTCTATTGTTATGCAGGTACTTCCAGAACTTGTGGACGTGGTTCCCGAAGCGCGCCTTAATCTCGCTGGTTACCGTCTTCGAAATAGAGAACCTCTGGAAGCAAGAGCTCTGCTGGAACCTCTGCAGCCAACTTCACCCTTGCATTATATCTTGAGAGCTGTGGTTGCCGTCAAGCTGTACAACGAGACTGGCGATGTATGTAGTATTGAAGATTGATTTATCAAAGCAATTTTTAGATAATCAGGAATAATCCAGATCTTGTGTCCTGTGATTCAGATTCCTCAAATATGTAGATATTTGAGGAATCTGAATCACTAGTTCCGGCACCAGTTCTTCACAATAACGCTGTTTTAAATTGATTGTGCATCACTTACCTACTTTGTTACTGCAGTAACACGGGATGTAAAATTTATCTGCGGAATCCTCCTGCTACTGAATATTTACTATATATAATTTTGTGCATATGTGTTACCTTTGATTTCTAATATTAAGCGCCAAATTGATGAAATGTTTTTGTAAAGTAAATAAACAATTATTATCTACTAGCTAACTAGGTTCAATAAAAAAAATGGTTATCTGTAAAGTCGGTTAAATGAAGTGGAAGAGAGATAGATGCGTCACAAGCTGAACGTTTAGGCCGATCGTATCTCTCTATCGCTTGTTCCGCGCCCTCGCTTGCACGCTCGGCTCAGGCGGAACGTGACAATGAGTCATACTTTTTCGTGCGTGCAGCCGGCATTCATCGATTTATAAGACATTATTACGTCATAAGAGGTGATAAAATAATAGTTCCCAATTCCATTAGAATCAGCATTGGTCGCGTGCCGTATTCTAGAGAGGGCTTTTCCATGAACTCTCAGGTAATTTTTATTTTTCGGGGCGTCAAATAAGGATGTACGTGGAGTTGCTCATGTTTCTATACAGCCTACCGCCAAAGCTGAAGCCGATAACCATCGAATTTTTTTTGAAACTTTTGCTTAGATTGGCGGTAATTGTCTTTAGCTTAGACAATTACTACTACTGGAGCTACACTGACTAAGCTAACTCTATTTTCGCTATCAAAAAATACGATGGTTATCGGCTTCCGCTTCGGCGGTAGGGTCCCAGGAGACCGCAGTTCCCGATCTGTCGCCAGCATTTGGTGTGCTCTCTGACAAGGTGATTACGACATGGAATTGTTAGAAATGGCTGCGATGAGGTGCTTGCCTTGTCATTTATCTTTTTTTTATACTATGTCGGTTGGCAGACAAGCATACCCGCCTGATATGAAGCGGTTACCGTAGCCATATTAATGCTGGCAACATAAAATATCGCTCGCGTGTCGTCACCCCCGCTGCCAACGCAGCATCTCCTTCCTTCCATTCTTTTCTGGTGACCTCACTCACTCGCAGGAACACAACAACCCTCAAGGGAATTGTTATTTGGCTACGGTATTCTGTGAGGTGAAGGTACATTTCCCCAGTCGGGTAGCTTACAATTACGCTCCCTACCTCTCTTTTCGCCAGAGTTTGTCAGTCAGCAGGGTGCACCGCGTGCAGGTGAAGTTGGCGTTGGTTCAAAGATGTTGATGAACAACTTACACCCCATGCTATGTAGGTGGTCCCATGTAAGTGGAAAGCTAGCATATGGCCGTCTGATGAAAAGCAATTACCGATAAATACTACACCAAAAACACTTACGACTCCGACCGACTGGGTAAAAGCTACTCTATGCTGTATCTTTCGCGACGTAAAATATTCAAAACGTAAAATGTTGAAGACGCTAAATGTACAATTTGGCAAAATGATCATCTTCATGTATACATTAATTTGTTTTCACAAAAATTTCCCTATTTAACCACTTTGATCTTTCCGTTTTTCTAAAGGAGGAGCAAATGAAATTGGCGCAGCAGAGTTTCCACCTAGTTGGCAGCTCGGCTTCCGAGTGCGACACGATCCCAGGTCGCCAGTGCATGGCCTCGTCGTATTTCCTCGCATCGCAGTTCGAGGAGGTGCTCGTCTACCTCAACTCAATTAAGAGTTTCTTCGTGAATGATGACACATTCAACATCAATTATGCGCAAGTAAGGTGTTTCTACTCTTTAGACGTATCTTATGTAATATACATATATTATTCAGAATCAAAATAACATTCATTCTACATTAAGTAGTAAAATACATACTTTGCTTGGGTGGAGAAGAGAGGGAGGTCAGAACTTGCTATTTAGTACATTTTTCATACATGATTGCTGTTATGATAGCTGATAAAAAATTGCTGATTTGACTAAGATGTCTACTAACCTCATGACTGTACCGCCGAAGGTGTTATGTCAGGTAGGGCAACAATGCGAATTCATCCGTTTAAAAAGTTATATTAGGTAGGTATTTAGGTAAAGACTAAAATTAGTATCCGTATGGATTACTATAATAAGCTATATGTATATTCTATAATAACAGTAGGTATAGTTGTTTCCCCCATTATTTAATTTCTACGTCCCATATTATTTTTTTATACTACGTCAGGCGGCAGAGAAACTTACGGCCCACCTGATGTGAAGTGGATACCGTAGCCATATTAATACTCGCAACATGAAATATCGTTCGCGCGCCGCTACCCTCGCTATCAACACAGCAACTCCTTCCTTTCTGGTGACCTCATTCACGCGCAGGAACACAACAACCCTCAAGAGAATTGTAATTTGGCTGCAGTATTCTGTGAGGTGGAGGTACTTCCCTGGGCAGCTTACAAATACCCCGTACTCTGTCTTTTTCCAGAGCCTCTTTTGCTGGTCTTCAGGATGCACCACGTGCAAGTGAGGTTGGCTTTGGCTCTAAAGATCGTCGTGAGCTACTTATATCCCTCCTGAGGCACTTGTTATCTCGATTTCTGTTCTGATAGGCGAAAGTTGCGACCGGGTTCTACCGCGAAGCAGAAGAATGCCTCCTTTCCATCCAAGACGAGAGCATCCGCAGCTCGTTCACGTACCTTGCGTGCCTATGCCGCTGTCACGTCATGAACAAGGATGCTCAGCTCGCCTGGGAGATATGTATCAAGGTATGGTCATGACCTGAAATACTAAAAGACTGTCTTTTATGGTTCCTAGATAAGACTGGGCCCCCATTGCCCCCATTGCCCATATCGGCTAAGCTGAAGGCGATTCCCATCGGATTTTTTGATTGCGAAAATAAAACTTTAGCTTAGATTTATGTGTTTAGCATAACTGGTGACTAAGCTGAAGATGTTAGTCAATAAATAAAACTGAAACCTATTTTTAAAATCAAAATATTCGATAGGCCCCTGGAACTGTAAATATACTAAACTGTATTACGTCACATAGTGTATCAAAAATTCATACTAAAGAATGAAGTTCAGTGGAGAAAGAATTGCTGTTCGGAGCGACATTGATTCGTCACGTACCGCGGGTTGGCTAAACTTTTAAATGCCAAAGCAGTATTTTTCAATCTTTTTGAATACAGGAACACCTGACAAGGTAACATTTCTGCCAGGATCGGCCGGGTTACTTGGCTGGATTGGGTGGACAACGGGATTTATCCCGTTGACCCAGGTGCACATGGGAGGCTCCTTTCGTGCACCCGTTATCGGAATCCATTGTTTAAAAAGAACATCATCTCTGTAAAAGACATCAACGAGTGTATGTTACTTTTATATCTAGTAAAGAAAATCTTTTAGGGCTCAAAAAGATATTGATAAGGTCTTCAACGCGCGCGTGCCACTTCTAGTGTTTTTTTCCCCGTCCGCCTTTTGCGAAGCGGTTACCGTAGCCATATTAATGCTCGCAACATGAAATATCTATTAATAGAGCGATAGTTATTCTATGTTGCGACCTGCTGTATTGGTAGCGAGGGTAGTTACCCCCGCTGCCAACACAGCATCTCCTTCGTTTCTGGTGACCTCACTCACTCGCAGGAATACAATATCTTAGGTTATTTGGCTGCGGTATTCTGTGAGGTGGAAATACTTGCACAGTCGGGTAGCTTACAATTACGCTCCCTACCTCTCTTTTCGCCAGTGCCTCGTTTGACAGTCGGCAAGGTGCACCACGTGCAGGTGAAGATTGACTTTGGCTCAAAGATGGTAGGGAGCTACTTACATCCCATAGTGTTACAAGCATGAATCAATTATTAGAATGAACGGAAATAAATGAAGTCTAATTTACTTCCCAATATTTTCTTGTGATGGTTGGCATTTAATGAACAAGTGCTATACCAGTCCGCAGGCACCCCCGACAGCTTCGCCTTGCTGCAGCTGCTAGCCAACGACAGCTACCGCATGGGGCAGTTCTTGATTGCTGCCAAAGCTTTCCACATGCTTGACAGGTAAACATCTTTATTTTCAATATTCGACAAGGTGGTCGGTGGTGGAATGGCTAGCAAGGGCCACTTTGACTGCGAGATCGCGTGTTCGATCCCCTCTTTTTCCTGAGCCTCTTTTGTCAGTCAACAGGGTGCACGTTTAGGTTAGGCAGGCTTTGACTCAAAAATTTTGGTGAGCCAAAAAAAACTGTCCAAAGATCTATCCTTTCTGTCTAAAATTTAATATTAATGGTATTTTGTGTGCTCCGTCCTGTGAGCACCTCTCATCTCAAGATAGGATAATATTACACTATATATGGGCGACAGGCTAGATGGTGGTCCGGAGATGTGGGAGGGTCTTCGCGGCGCGGTGTGCGGCTGCGCGCAGGCCGCCGCGGCGAACAGACCGCACGCCGCCGCCGACCTCAGGGATGCACTCGCACTCCTCAAAGGTAAATCTGGGTAAAGGTAAAATACAATATGGGATCCTTCAAGCGGCGTGAAGAAGCATCTTGTAGGCCAGCATGGCAGCGTCAACTGACAAGACATTTAGGTCTCTTGTCCGTCGCCATTGCGATTGGGGCTCTTCTTTTCGCTTACCATCAGGCGAAGTGGAGCCAATATGCTGAGCTAATATTAAAAAAAATATATAATATGCTAAATAGTTACCAGTCGATGTTTTTGTATACTGTTTCTAAATTAATCCAGTCTTCGCCACGTCTGATAAACTTATTTTTACGTTTTATATATTTTTTTAATTATAATCTCGTCAATCTATTATTATTCACTGCTAGCAGGGATTCGCAGCTTCGCTCGGGGGTTGAATGATCCACAGTGTTCCAGAATATTCCACAACATTTGATTGATTTCGAATATTTCACAATAATCTGGGATGTTCCGGAATGTTCCTGAACGCTCCAAATTGTCCCCTAACATTCCAGAATCTAGAATACTCTTATATACTCTAAAGTTTATTTTTCTTGGATGGGTTACAGAGGGTTCCACATCATGTAATTCTCTTTATCGTACCAGCACTCTTGGTTTTTAATTTTAGCGGCACTTACATTCTATACCTATATTAAATACTAAAATTTAATAATATTGTATTCAGAATATTCTGGGATTTTTTAAAACAATCCGAATCATTCCAGAATTCTATGAGAATAATTTTAACATTCTGAATTAATTACAGTCACACATTTCCGTAGATCATTAAAAAAATCAAAATATTCTGGAATAATGCAGATCATTCTAAAAGAAACTGAAATATTCTAGAAAGGTTCTCAAACAGATGAGGTTGGTTTTGGCTCAAACGACGGTGGTGAGCCGTTAGGAATTGTTATTTGGCTGCGGTATTCTGTGAGGTGGAGGTAATTCCCTAGTAGGGCAGCTTATAAATTACTTATATTTTCTGACCTACCTCTATTTTGTCAAACCCTCGTTATTTCAGCAGAGTGCACCAAGTTAACTTAGACTCAAAGATGATAGTGAGACACCTAACGCCAGAAAGTTATTAAAAGTGTAGGTACATTTTCAGGACCCCGGGCACATCCTCGCGCTGATCAAATAGTGCGTCCAATAGTGAAATGGGCCCAACAGAACAGGATACCAGTCTGATTGGAGACGAAGATGTACATGATGTAGCTAAGTGTTTGATAACAATCAAATAGTTATATTTGTACAGAATGTAAAACAAGGATTAAGAAATAAAAATAGTGGATGATAATTTATAGTGTTTTATATATATATATATACTAGCTGCCCGCCCCGGCTTCGCACGGGTAGAAAGGGTATTTTTTTTCCTCGCAATTTATATGTCTTTTCTCTCTCCATAAGAACCTTCCTTATACCTTAACGAAAATATTAAAATAAAAATTAACAGAATTGGTCGAGCCGTTCTCGAGTTTTGCGCTTAGCAACATTCATTTTAATATGGGACCACCTGGAGAGTGTACCCTCTCAAACAAATAAGAATTATTAAAATTGCTGTATAATTGACGGAGAAATCATTGAATTAAAAAAAATACATACAGTCGAACATAGGACCGCCCTACAGGTACAATAAACAATAATAATAGGTAATTTCTGGGACAAAAACTATCTTATATCCTTTCCCAGGACTCAGGGTATCTCTGAACTAAATTTCATCTAAATCGGTTCAGCTAAGCTAAGTTAAGCGTGAAGAGGTAAAAGCCAGACACTCTGTCGCATTTAAAATATTAGTATGGATTAGCGTTCCGAAAACCAGAAAAAACGACACATATATTGATATATAGACATTTCAACCTCATCGCACCCTAATACGGGATGATGGTCACGTTAGCCACGTTGAATTTTAAAATCGTTGTTGTTTTCGTAATCAGCTACCCGATAAACCATAAAAACAACACTCATGACGATTTTCAGATTATAATGGAAAATTGTTGGAGAAGAGTGGTATCATCATCATCAGGTCATCCTCTCTCGTCCGTCCCAGACAGGAGGATTGGAGGAGGAGTCATTTTTATATTTCTTATAGTTTAGCGGAACCATTATGGTTCTGCATCACGTGTTCCAAATCTTGGATTTTTATACCTCAACAAAAAATGATCATCAGGCTGAATATTATATATATATATATATATATATATATATATATATATATATATATATATATATATATATATATATATATATTCACTCGTCTATCTACAAGATCTGGGGCTGTACCGCCGAAGCTCAAACCGATTACCACCGGATTTTTTGAGTGCGAAATTGAAACTAATTCTAGTTGATAATTATATTTAACTTAGCTGGTAGAAATCCTAGAGCTCTATCTACTAAAGATGTTTTTCAATAACTTTACGCTAAGACCAATTTATGGAATCAAAAAATCCGGTATCGGCTTTAGCTTCGTCGGTAGGGCCCCTGGTAATCTGCGTATATATAATATGAGTGTATTATACTCGTGTATGTGCATATACTCATATATGTCAGTGCAGGATGTCAAGCATAGACACACAGAGTCAGTTGCACAGAGTCCTATATCAACCTAATCGACGTACTGTTTAATGTGCGTCAATATATATAGTATTGTGTGTAGACTTACATACAATATGACATGTAATTATTTTGTGATTATTTATTTTACACATGTACTTACATAATAATAATTATTATTGTAATATGTATACAACTTTTATATTTATATATCAAAACAAAATCTAATTCAAATAACAATTGTTACGAGTACCTTAACTAAGAAATGTATAATCAAGTTAACTTGTAATTGTTGTATTTTCTGATTATAAAAAAGACCCATTTTAACTTCTTTGAGCATTTCTTGGTCCACTGACTATACTATTGGTCTTTACCGAATTTATTGATGATTAATAAATTCGGTAAAGACCAATGGTCAATACCGAAATGCTAGATAAAAACATGACCAAAAAATAAATATAATTTATAAGATGCCTCTAATTGTCTACAAGAGCTCAATGGCAGAATAAAATAATTTTACTTCAATTCCTGTTTCGTGTTTCGTGCAGTGCAATATGTACATGGTTCGTGCAGTTACAAACCCGCATCGTGCATGATGTATGAAAAGGACATAGAAAATGTTAAACATTTAGGTATTGAGTACAAATTCCGATAGGCCGAATGAGTCACACGGTAAATTGAATAAATTTTATTTCTTGATTGTCGCAGACGTTGCGCTGACTTAAAACGTATTAAGTACAATATTTTATTTGCTAGTGTTAATACCGGGGTGTAGTGTAATTAAATAATAACTCTTTTCTGTGAACGCACACTTATCCGAACGAACGTGCGAGAACGCGGCGAATGAACCGAACGAAACGAATTTGAATTATTTTGGTAATTTCGCACATCTACCCGCCCTTCCAAATTGGGACGATTCGACGCGGATCATTTCACCTTAAAGGTTTCCTTATAATAAAGGCAAATGCAGTTAATTAACTATTCACATACCTATGAGTACCTGCCAAAAATTGTGTGAATAATATATATATAATGTTGATAAAGCATAGCTGGCAATCTAACAATTATTGATTATTTTGCACAGTTATTTTTTTCTCGGGGCAAAAGTTATTTTATACCTAGTCCATAGAATTATCTGTTTTTAGTATATTGACATACACAATGTATTTATTTTCCATCACATTTCGCAATAGTCTCAACGCCTGCCGAGACCTGCTCATGGGTATGTCGTTCCATTGAAATATCCTGGAGCGGGTCACGGCGGGCGTACAACATTACATCAAACTTCTCAAAGGGGCCTCTACGCGTTGGATCTATATCCCCACGCATGCCTATCAAATGACCGGGCTTGACCCGTGATTAAAAAGAGATACATAATAATAATAACAACATTACATCAAACTTCTCAAAGGGGCCTCTACGCGTTGGATCCATATCCCCGCGCACGCCTATCAAATGACCGGGCTTGACCCGTTATTAAAAAGAGATACATAATAATAACAACATTACATCAAACTTCTCAAAGGGGCCTCTACGCGTTGGATTCATATCCCCGCGCACGCCTATCAAATGACCGGGCTTGACCCGTGATTAAAAAGACATACAAATAATAATAAGTCTAGTAGTGTGCTCACGCAGAACGAAGACGCGGGATTACATTATTATACTTCTTATAAGGTAGTATAAAAGATATTTGAAATAACATGAGCAATTTACTCACGCGCCTATTCATAAGACGCTTTCTCAAAGGTTAATATGGCTGCAGTCGACAAATCAAGAGGAAACTTTTCAATAAAACATCAAATGAAACCGCTTACAACTTCACCTAAAATAGGCTACAATGTCCGGCGGTTATCTATGTTCTTACTTGTAAAATGACCTTTCGCGAGATCGCACATAAAAACTACATCCATATAAGTTAAGGTAAGTGGACGTTACTCAATCTAATCTTAGGAATTACTGAGCTATAGTAAAGAAAACTAGTTTTTCCACAAGATTCAGCTCGAATATGGCCGCTTTGATACCTACTACATATTTATAAACTGGTACATTTGTATGGTTTACGGGTTATTAAACTTACTTATTGAAACATTATATCCTTTATTAGGTATGTACCTATAGTATATAATGTACTTGATTAACATTTGAAAAAGATAAATGACTAAAGTACCGTACTACAATATGTTTTCGTCCTTTTTTCCCTTAGGCAATACTACATTAGATAGTTAATTGATTCAGGTGTTATTTTGCGGAAGTCAAATTTACAGACAATTTGAAACACACTACTTTGCGTGCTTCCGCCACCAATTAGTTCCACGCCATTTAGGCTTAAGAAATCGATCAACGATTTCTTAATCTTTTCAACTCCTCAAAGGTTCAGGTTCTGCTCAAGTTCAGGCAGTAGTTTGCATGAACTAATTGGTGGCGGAAGCACGCAAAGTAGTGTAGGTCAAATTGTCAATACTACATTAGACTATGTTTAATATTTATTTCATTTCATATTAATTTATTCACAATGATTTAACAAGGTGTACGTACATGCACTTAATGGTAAAAAAGATGGTCAATTTATACTGTTACAAGTCAAGGTGACTTGTTTTGATAAAATAGAAACTTGAAAGGATAGCCGTGGTCGTATGCCACTTTGATTTAATTTCATTAATCTAATGAATCTGTTTTGCTACAGTAAAACTACATACGACCACGACTATCCTTTAAACATATCTCTATCAGTACGATGTATAAAAAAACTACGTTAAAATATACTACGTGTAAGTAAGTTGCTTATTTAAAAGTCGGTAATTGTGTTATAGTATGTACATAATAATTTCAGCGGAGACTATTTTCTTGTTTCGTACTTTTTAGAGCGTGTTTTTAGTAGTCGGGTTTTAGTTTTTGAAACTTTATTTTTATGTTGAAAGTATTCTCATATGCACTGCCTTGGAGGACATTGATGTGGTCGGGTAAGTGATTGTACAGTTTGACAGACAGACGGTCTTCCCTTGTCATGTCAGTGTAATGACTCTACCTAGGACCTAAGCACATCTCGGACACTCCATACAAATATCGCGTCGTTTACTACTACATAAACAATGACATCTGTGCAGAACGTGAATGAGCGCGTGTGCTTGCTAAACAAACTGTTCCAGATTTGTCTCAGAGGGGACGTAAGATCGACACAAGAGAGCGGCATGGAGTGACCATACTGTACGTAATACTACTACTTATACTGTGATCTAAGTTAAGTTTCAAAGCGTGGTTTTGATTGAGGGAAGCCTGTTTTGTTTAAGGTTGATAATTTTTTAAAGGGAAATCTTCCTTAGGCGCGCTCAGCCCTTTATGACTTGTAAATGAGACTGAGCCGTCACGCTCGGGTATGTAACGCGTCACGCTCGGCTACGTAACGCTCGTTCGGGTAAAGTCGGTAGGAAGGGAGCGAGGGATTAAATTTTCACGGTCATTTTTAGTCGTGTTGTCTTGCACACGCCGATTTTTTTTTCTTTTTAAGTAGGAGCCTCTATACAATAGCTTTGCTTCTTTTGCAAGAACGTTTTGTATAAACTCCCGGCACGTTAGAATTCCCTAAGTTGTATGTTCCTGCTAGTGAGTTCTCCTGACGCAGTGCATCAACAGCGGGCTTGACATCGTTGAGCGACACTTGTGCTTCAAATGTTTATAAGCTACAGTAAGTTACCGCCTCACACCAAAAGAGCCATAAGCTTGTTTATGGCCAGACGTGGTAGAAAATATATGTCCCATATCTCATTGTATGTAATTAAGTTATAGAATGAAATAAATAAAATTAGAAACTGAGTTCCTGCTGAGGAATTCAGTAATAGCATAGACTATATCAGTATATTTCAAACTTCTTCACCCTCCAAGATTCTTAACCTGTATATATTTTATTAAATTACAAGTATCAAATTCGTACAGTTTTATTTATTTTCATAGTTAGATATCGGTTAATATAATAAATAATGAAGTATCTAACATAGCCGATTACGTTCCGAAATGTCCTTAATTAAAATATCTCTTTGAACACTCTTTATTACAGCTTCGCGACCTTCCGCGACCCCCTTATATAAGTTAGGGGACCCTTTATGAGGTCGCGACCCACACTTTGAAAAGCACTGGACTATATATTAAAACGATGGTACAAAAAACACCGAGGGTGTTCTTCCCGTGACAGATAGGAATATTGGCAAGACTGCATCACGAGTTTATTTGTCAAATTCTGTCATTCTCCATAAAAGACGTAGGCAAGTTCAATATGTGTGTTTTTATAGTTGATTCACTACTGGGATATTGGGACATAACTTTCGTTTTGTTAAAATTCATCCCCAACACCACGGACATTAACATTCGACCGAGATCCTCCAGCGATTCAGCCATTATGACCTCGTCATCGGCATATATAGGTGCTAGATATACTCACCATTCATATGCTTAATGTTAACTTAAATTAACTTGTCATAGCGAACGACATTTAGGTTATTATGTGGATTGCTTGCAGCCGGAAATTAGCATCAGAACTTGTGAAATGTTAATTGATGAGGAATCTTAACTAGCTCATCTTTTGATAGGATAAATATAGTAATTCTAGATCAATTATTATGAGGTGTTTAATTCCTAAGCTAGATTTATGCGGGCCGCATGGTCCGCCCTGCCAACTATCAAACTAGGCTGGTAAACATAGAGCACAGTTTTATACAACTGGGGAAGTCAGCTTTGGCGCCCGGGTCTTGCGTATCCCGGTATTTCTTGAACTTTCAAGAATCCTTTCTTAGCGGATGCCTACGTCATAATAGTCCAGTGGTTTAAACTGTGCTTTGATAGATCAGGCTGTAAAGGTTGCCTTTTATAGATACAGAAGATCAATAGTTTGCGAATAGTGTGATTATTATACGTACACACTTCTTGGATGACCGAGCGAATCTCGGTGGCTTTTAAAAGAAATGGATTTTCTCAGAATCATGTAAGTAAATTGGCATGTAGTGCCAACTATTATCTAGTAGCTAACATTTTTACTAACATATATAACGGATGGCGGTAATGACTATCGACCGAGCTTTTCTCTGTGTTTTCAGGAGAATATGATTTTTTCAAAAATTCAGACCCTTTGAATGAAATACAGTTTCATCAAAACCGTAAGCGTAGAGCTCGAGTCTGGGAGCTCGTCGTGCCATATATATGTATTTACATATGAATTGCTCGTTTAATAGAGTAAAATGAAATTATGCCCTGTTCCTCGTGGCCTACTCTGCAATGAAAATCTGAACCTTCGGAAAGTTTGGGGTTTTTGAATACATTTTGTAGTAATATTATTGAAACTCACAAGAGAAATCACAGTCAATTAATTAATTAAATTATATCAAACGGGACACTCACGTGTTTTGTCGGGAAAGCCGACGAGTTTCGATCATAAGATCTGGGTGGGCATAAGCCCACCCAGACCAAAACAAAATCCATGTTCATGCACACAAATGTTTGTCCTGTGCGGGGATCGAACCCGCGACTTCGGAGTCAAAGTAGCCATTGCTAGCCATTTTATCACCGGGTTCGTTAATTTTTTTTTTATTTATACTACGTCGGGTGGCAGACAAGCATACGGCGCGCCTGATGTGAAGCGGTTACCGTAGCAATATTAACGCTCGCAACATAAAATATCGTTCGCGCGCCGCCACCCCCGCTGCCATCGCAGCATCTCCTTCCTTTCTGGTGACCTCACTCACTCGCAGGAACACAACAGCCCTCAAGGGAACCGTTATTTGGCTGCGGTATTCTGTGAGGTGGAGGTACATTCCCCAGTCGGGTAGCTTACAATTACGCTCCCTACCTCTCTTTTCGCCAGAGCTTCGTTTGTCAGTCAGCAGGGTGCACCGCGTGCAGGTGAAGTTGGCTTTGGTTCAAAGATGTTGATGAACCACTTACACCCCAAAACAATCTGGTTAATGAAGCAATCTGGCAATTAAGGGATAAACACCCTAGAGAGAGAGATGGCTAATTGGCTCGTCAAGTTCAACTGCCGTGCATTATGGCTTTATTATATCACACTATTGACAGACCACGCTCTACCGCCGAAGCTGAAGCCGATTACTATCGAATTTTTTGATTCCAAAAATTTGTCTTAAGCTAAAGTTATTGACAAACACCTTAAGCTTAGTCGGTAGAGCTTCAGTGTTTTTTCTAGCTAAGCTGAACATAATTACAACAATGTAAGCGGTGTCATTTTCGCATTCAAAAATCTAGGTAATCTGCTTGAGTTTCGGCGGTAGGGCGCCAGTTATAATCATTAATAAAGACCTAGGATGTTGACATCCAAGATCTGTGCCGTTACCTAGTAATCTAGGTCTAAACACAGTTTATAATTTGTTCTGCAATTCTACGTAAAGGAATCATATCTAGTTAGAACTACAGGTTAAGAAATACTTGAGAGAACTGATAAACATTTTTTTAATACCTACAAATATGATTAGAAAGGTCTGAAAGGAAATAATTAAAATAACAAATTACCGCAAAAGTTGCTTTTATTTGTTTTATTTATCAACTAGAATATATTTACATGTATACATGATACATTAAGATCAAGTCCGTAGGCAACAGTCAAAGGCAGTACAAAATAAATAAACAAACTATATCATCCAATCCGTGGTCTAGTCCAGTCGGTATAGCTGTGTTATCGAACGAGGTAAGTAATACTGCGTGTAAAAAAACACGTTTTAATCCCATACATCATCCTTTCGTCCATATTAATCCAACACCCTTTTGTCACATACATACTTCTGATCTGACTATTCTAAAACGATTTCATGAAAACAAAGATTTTACATTCAACATTCGTAACCACATCTCTTGCATAAACAAAACCTTTTTTTTTATATAAAAAACGGTGAATTTCAAAATAGACTAAAAGCCTCATGCTGCAAAAAAGAAACGCGACACTCCGAACGCAATATTTTTAGTATGAAACGTGCTGGGACGTTCGACTCTGCAGTTCTAAGTAAGTTGTGAACCATATAATACAGCGATACTTTATTTATAGATTGGTCACATTTCTGATAGTAAAAGCTTTCAATATGTAGTCAACACTAATGTAAATTAGCTATAGAAATAAAGCGTGTTTCCAAAAAGAAGGTTTTGGCGAGAGATTCATAATATCTATAATACAATACCAACAATACTGATATCACAGGCCACCTCTTGCTTTCATTTACCCCGGTCAACAAAACAGCAGGCAACGGTGGCGGGTGGTTTAGCCCCACGGGTGGGCGACGTGGGCGACGGAAGGCAGGGTGTACCTGGCTACCGGCGCGGCTACGGCCACGGGCGCGGGGGCTAATACCTTGGCTATCGCTGGTGCTGCCACCGCTACGGGTGCTGCCACCTGGAAAAAGACTTCAACATTAATATATGTAGAAAGTTATACTGTAATACTTTTTATACCACTAAGGTGGAAAACAAGCAAACATTCCGCCTGATGAAAACAATTACCATAGCCTATGGGCGCCTGCAACACCCGGGGGTCACATGCGCGTTGCCGACCCTGTAAAAATCTCTTCACGCCTTTATACTGAAGAAATGAGAAAATAATTCATTCATTCAGTCAAGTTTAGTGGGGAATAGAGGATAAAACTCTACATTCACATGAAGTAGACAGTTTTTATTAGAACATAGGTTTCCTTCAAGATGTCGATGTCATTTACAATATGGGACCTTATACCTAATTCCTTCTGCCCAGATTTTTAATTATAGGAAATTTCATTTACTCCTAAAAATAACTTAAAATCCATATTAACTATATTATATAACGCCATCTGTTAGCAAATATTTTTCGCAAATTATGAAATAACTCAGTGCCAAGGTTTCCCAAGAGACTACATTATGGGTTTCCTCAAGAAAAGCGTTAAGGGGTTTTACAGGACCGGCAACGCGTGAGTGACGGCTCTGGTATCAAACCGTCCACAGGCTGTGATGACTGCTTACGATCATGTGAATCGTATGCTTGTTTACCACCCTAGTGGTATAAAGAAATAGCTATATTTGTTAGCCACTCGGATTACTTATTGGAATCGATGTATTAAGTAACAAACTGACTGTTAGGTACCCAATAGTGTTAGGTATTTAAAACCGGTGGTGCAAGGCAGTTGAGCTTCTCTTAACTAGCCATCTCTTTAGGCTTTTATCGCCATATTTGCCATATAGCTGTCTCTCAAATTGTCAAGAGATGAAGACAAATTCCAAAAGCTTCCTATTCCTACTAATTTCCTATTTTTGGCAATCTAAAAAATGCTCAGAAACAGACAAACATACGGCCCGCCTGATGTGAAGCGGTTACCGTAGCGATATTAACGCTCGCAACACAAAATATCGCTCCCCCCCCCCCCCCCCCCGCCTGCCAACGCAGCATCTCCTTCCTTTCTGGTGACCTCACTCACAAGGGGATTGTTATTTGGCTGCGGTATTCTGTGAGGTGGATGCACATTCCCCAGTCGGGTAGCTTACAATAAAATTACGCTCCCTACCTGTCTTTAAATTTTTAAATTATATGCACATATGTATTTCATGATAAATGACTTACCCCGTGGGCAGCACCAGTTCTCTCCACCACTGCGTTAAATCCATTTATCTTGTCAGCGGTGTACGTGACCCTTCTCAGGTGTCCGTCGGGCTCCACCAGGCTGTACGAGCCGTGGACGACGCCGTTCTGAAGTGTCTCCGAGGCATCCTTCTGGTCTCCGGTCGAGGGATCAGCTACACCGTATGAGAAGCTGTACGCTGGGTTGGGGTCGACTGGCTCTGCTCTTACTACCTGATTGTTAAAGTAACAATCGTGTTAATAAAAATAACGTAAAACTGTTTGTTAGACCCAAATAATCAGTGGCGTAACTACAGGGTGTCAGAGCGGGCAAAATGCCACGGACCCCCGGATCAAGGGGGGCCCAGGCTCGAGAGCTTAGTAGAAAAATTGATTTTTTTTAAAGTTGGGCTATAAATATACAACACACTAAATTTTAATAGGTAAGTACATTATCATTTTCTTGAAAATAAAACTATAGATTATTAACAAAAATTGTACAAAATGCTTCTATAGTGTTGGTGACTTAGACGATTTATTTAGAGATGATCCCATCGTCTGAGGGCCCATTTGATGAATTTGCCACGGGCCCCTAATATACCATCGCGAGCCCGTGGTAAACGCTTACTACGCTTAGTTACGCCACTGCAAATAAATAAGTAAAAATAGAGCACTTACAGCCGGCGCTGCTACTGCGTGGGCAATGGCGGGCGCGTACGCTGGGGCGGCAATGGCAGGGGCTGCTATTGTGTGGGCGAGTGGGGCCGCGTACGCAGGCGCTGCGTATGCAGAAGCGTATGCGGGAGCGGCGTACGCCGGCGCAGCCACGCCGATGCCTCCGATCAACCCCGGCGCTGCCACCGCCGCGGCGCACGCACAGCATAAGATAAACAACTGGCACAACAAGGAAATAATATATTCTTACTTACAGTAATCAAATAATAACATATAATATATTAATAAGCAAATACTATATTAATATATACTTGTTTAGTTACTTAATAGGTAGATGGCGCCATGCTGCGACTTCATCACAAACCTTCCTGACAGTTCAGTTGGAAGAGAAAGGTCGCGGGTTCAAATCCCACCTTGGTGGGGAGGTGTATTTTTATTTTTTTTAAATATTTATAATCAATACATATTTAAGTAATAATATTAATAAAAAAAAACCACAAAATCTTGAATCTTGTATATCAAAAGATTTCCAATGGTCCTGAACGATTTCAACGAAACGATTGGTCCATATTTTGTATCAAAGACATATGTTAAATCTCTTTGTTTTGTATCAAATTCTGAGTTCAAAACTTTCTATAAAGACACTGTTCATTTCTATATAAAAGATACTCGAAACCACGTAACAAATTAAGCTTTATAAGATTCCTCATTTTGGACATTGATCCAAGAGTCACATTCCCAGTTAGGAAACTAACATACCTAGTTAAATAATGTAAACAAGTTTAAGTGTCTGTCTGTCCGTCTATAATGAATCATTATTTTTTTGTTTCTTTACGATATTGATATGGATTTATGTGGTTCTATTAAGTATATGACTTTGTTACTACCACTCCAGCGAAAAAACTTTTTCACTAATTTTCGCACACGAATTTTTCTTGAAGTTTTTGATTTTTAGCATATAATATTTCTGATTTTTGGGTTAGAAATATTTTAAGAAACAACAAAGTAAAATAATAATTACCAAATTTACATTAACCCTTAATTTAATTTTTATAAATTATAAATATTGAACAATATCTATAATATGCCCTACCTTAGCGATCATGTCTGTCGCGTGCGCAGGCCGAGGGGAAGCACGACACGTGTGCCGGTCCCCGCCGCGCTCCTCTATTTAAAGGGAGCTGGTCCCCGCGCAGCCTCCACACTTGATACATATTTCGCAACCACGTTTTCGTCTAACGAACACGCATGTCCTGATAAACTAATGGAAGGTAATATGTAATGCGCCGGTCTAGGGCTGGGCGTGGCTCTGGGTCAGATAAGACGGAAATTGACAGGCCACAAAATATACGAGCGCTAATTAAAATTACTTATGACTTGCTTGCAAACTCGAGCTGGTCTCAGTAGGTATTAGCCGAGGCTATAATAATGAGTAATACTTAAAGGATACTATTTAACGTAACATCAAATAAATACATTGCAAACCTAATCTAACCTATTTTGCATATCAAAAAATACTTATTGCACATCAAATGCAGGATTTGATTTGCTATCAGATTAATATGATGTGCAAATCTGGGGGCCTACCGCCTAAGTTGAAGCCGATTACCATGGGTTTTTTTTATCTTCTGTTTAATTGGTAGAGGGTCTCCGACCCTATCTGCTAAGTTTTTTTCTATTAGCATAAATTGAAGTTAGATTTTCGCAATAAAAATATCCAATGGTAATCGGCTTCAGCTTCGGCGGTAGGGCCCCTGGTTTTTTTTGTGGATATCAATCTATTATTATTTTCCATACTTATTTTCATACATATTTCCATACATATTTTCCATAAATAAGTATACATATAAAATGAGAAACGCGATGGCATCGTTGCGCGTGCCAGTCTAATCGATCACGCAAATTAAACAACGTCTACCTTAGCCTGTCCATAGATGGGTTTATTTATCTCGAGCTCCTCCGTGCTTCTTAGGGCACGTTAAGCCGTCGGTCCTGGTTGTTGTCTTCAGACGACAGTCGTTAAGCCAAGTCAGTCAATCAGCTTTAAAAGCGCTGGCCTCCGCCAACCCGCAGTTCAGAAGCGTGGTATCTCAACAGTGAGATGGTTATGGGTTGATGCAGATAATAAACATATAAATGTGTATAAACATTTTATCAAGTTGATAGATTAGAGGCTTTCTCCTCTACCCCGGTGGAGTGCGAGTCAATTTGCTCCGCATTATTGTACTTAATATCATTATCCGTGGATGTCGTACAAGGCGGCTAAGGGAAATACATTAGAAAACATCGATCAGGCCTCCCCCACCCGTCTGGCCAGCGTGGGGAGTGTAGGCCAAATCCTCCTGTCTGGGACGGACGAGAGGGGGTCGTGCTCCTGTAGTGGAGACTAAAATGACCTGATGATGATGATGATGATGATTGTACTTAAAACTGTTTATCATCTTGATGTAATTGCACCTTCTATCATGTGTACGACATAAGAAAAAAAGACAGTGCCCGGCTTGAGACGCTCTTCACGACCTGCTCTATACATGGGCGCAACCAGGATTATTTCAGGGAGGTGCATCTGCATCTACATACTAATAAAATGTTCGTGACGCGGTGTTTGTTACCAAATACTCCTCCGAAACGGCTGGATCGATTTATATTAAATTTTGTGTGCATATCGGGTAGGTCTGAGAATCGGCCAACGTCTATTCTTCATACACCTGAATGATAGAGTGACCCACCCCTACAAATTTTGATTTTATTTTATTGATAATTTTTTTTATTTTTATTTTATTATGATTTAGCATTAAAAATATATACAACCCTAAAGTTTCACCCTTCTACCATTAACCCCTATTTTTAATAGCGATATTAGTATATTTCATATGGCAAAACAATGTTTGTCGGGCCTGCTAGTAGTTCAATTAAGTTATTGTCAAATATTATTCGCGTGTGGTTTCCGGCAGACTAGAATAGAATCACTCCGTCTCTTCCCGTGGATGTCGTACAAGGTGACTAAGGGAACTACATTAGAAAACATCGATCAGGCCTCCCCAACCCGTCTGGCCAGCGTGAGGAGTGTAGGCCAAATCCTCCTTCTGTCTAGGACGGACGAGAGAGGGTTGTGCTCCTGTAGTGGAGATTAAAATGACCTGATGATGATGATGATTATTATTATTATTCACTGATGATGAGGATAGTTGATCCACACGAATGAAATTTGATTTGACAATAACTGAATTGATATTTCAAATTTGATTCATTTGAAATTGAATATGTATATCGATACGTTTGTGGTCGATGAATCCATATTGCGAATTGTTACTTGCGACAGGGAGTGTAAGGGCACTTCTTGCATCCCCCTCCCAGCGCCCATGTCACTATACAAAACCCGCTGGAAAAAATATTTTCTAAAGGTTTTGCGTATACACCTCAGATATATATATATATATATATATATATATATATATATATATATATATATATATATATATATATATATACTAGCGCCCGCCCGCGACTTCGTTCGCGTGGAGTTAGTTATTTGCAAATAATTTTTAATTACGTTCGAAGATATTTTTTTTTTTTTTTTTTATACTACGTCGGGTGGCAGACAAGCATACGGCCCGCCTGATGTGAAGCGGTTACCGTAGCCATATTAAAGCTTGCAACATTAAATATTGCTCGCGCGCCGCCACCCCTGCTGCCGACGCAGCATCACTTTCCTTTCTTTCTGATGACCTCACTCACTAGCAGGAACACAACAGCCCTCAAGGGAACCGTTATTTGGCTGCGGTATTCTGAGAGGTACATTCCCCAGTCGGGTAGCTTACAATTACGCTCTCTTTTGAATTATTAAATACCTAATGAAAGGAAAAAAATAAAAAAAGTTAAAAACAATCAATATTTAGACGAATTTTTAGAATCAATGAAGTCGACGGATATTATTTTTAAAACCTCTTTGTAAAACCTAAAGTACTTTTTATTGTTATAATAAAACATCCCTCCTTATAATAGTAAGTATGTAGTTGCTTTCAATATTTTTTATATTTAAATATCATTTAAAATCCTTCTGCCATAATTACTTTAACTTCAATAACATTGGATTTTCATACAAATTTCCAACCCCCGTTTTAACACCAAATATGGGTTGATTTCTAAAGATACATTATTAGTACACCTCCACACTATCTATACATTTTAAATTTCAAGTTACTTACTTCAAAATATAGAACTTTCATACAAACTTCCAACCCTCGTTTTAACCCCAAAAAGGTGTTGATTTCTAAAGATACATTATTAGTAAACCTCCACACCATCTATAGAGCATACATTTTAAATTTCAAGTTTCTTACTTTAAAAACATAGAACTTTCATATAAACTTCCAACCCCCATTTTAACCCCAAAAAGGGGTTGATATCTAAAGATACATTATTAGTACACCTCCACACCTTTAATAGAGCATACATTTTAAAATTCAAGTCTCTTACTTCAAAAACATAGAACTTTGATACAAATTTCCAACCCCCGTTTTAACCCCAAAAAGGGGTTGATTTCTAAAGATAAATTATTAGTACATCTCCACACCATCTATAGAGCATACATTTTAAATTTCAAGTTTCTTACTCTATAAACATAGAACTTTCATACAAACTTCCAACCGCCGTTTTAACCCCAAAAAGGGGTTGATTTCTAAAGATACATTATTAGTACGCCTCCACACCATCTATAGAGCATACATTTTAAATTTCAAGTCTCTTACTTCAAAAACGTAGAACTTTTATACAAACTTCCAACCGCCATTCTACCCCCTTAGGGGTGGAGTATCGTAAAATCCGTTCTTAGCGGATGTCTACACCCTAGGAACCTACCTGCCAAATTTCAAGTTTGTAGGTGTTATAGTTTCTGAGATTTCGTGATGAGTGAGTGAGTGATTTTCTCTTTTATATATATAGATATATATTTATTGTTCTTTTTAACATTCGCCTGACTTAATACTCATTCTGTGAAAATTTCAATTGACTATAAGACGTTATAGTTATAATATTGACGAGATCGGTGGTCGAATGGTTAGCAATGGCCACTTTGACTCCGAGGGGTTCCGAGGGGTTCTCCGGGTTCGATTCCCGCACAAGACAAACATTTGTGTACATGAACATGTCTGTTTGTCTTGGTTTGGGTGTTTTCTATGTATTATACGTATGTATTTACAAAAAAAATGTATTTTAGTACATATATCAGTTGTCTAGTACCCATAACACAAGCATTGCGCTTTTGGGACTAGATGGCGCTGTGTAAGTTGTCTAGAAATATTTATTAATATAAGCTTAATAACAGGTTACCGCTATTAAGCTATATTATACATCTATATTGTATATCTATATTTTATATATATACAAAACATACCTATATGGAAATATATACATATATAGTTGTGCTCGATGGTCGAATGGCTAGCAATAGACACTTTGACCCCGAGATCGCGGGTTCTATCCAACTAAAGACAAAACAAGACATACATGTCTGTTTGTCTTGGTCTGGGTGTTTTCTATGTATTATATGTATGTATTTACAAAAAAATGTATTTAAGTATACTATCTGTTATGTAGTACCCATAGTACAAGCTTTGCTTAGTTTGGAACTAGATGGCAGTGTGTAATTCGTCCAGAAGTATTTATTATTTATTATATAATTACATATTTCCATATTCGTAAAAACCTGTAAAGTAACGGTGATATTACATCCGTTCGGTAAGACTAATTGTTATTATGATAAATGATTATTTTTTTGTTATATCAACCACAGTAATTATTAAATCGATGAAAATTTTAAGTGTTTAGAGCCCTGTAACAGACGAACAGACAAACCGACAGCAGAGTCTCAGTAATAGAGTCCCATTGGCACCCTTTGGGTATGAAACCCTAGCAACGAGACCTTTAGAAGAATAACTGATTATTTTTCTGAGCGAAACCCTAAGTAACTAAGTGTACCTACATATGACAGGACATTAATCTAGATCAAGATACCAGCCAGTGTTTCGGCGTATAATGTAGGCCACATTCGTTTGCTGTTATTCCGGTAAGCACCGCCGCCCGGTGCATGTGCAAGCTGGTTTAAAATTCATATCGACCGCGGCCGCGCCCGTTCATGTGTGATAGATACACATAATTCGACCGAGTTGTTTAGGATCAGATTTCTCACACATTCTAACCACATTTTTTTTTATACTACGTCTGGTGGCAGACAAGCCTATAGCCCACCTGATGTGAAGCGGTTACCGTAGCCATATTAATGCTCGCAATATGAAATATCGCTCATAACTCCTACCAACGCAGCAACTCCTTCCTTTCTTTCTGATGACCACACTCACTCGCAGGAACACAACAACCCTCAAGGAAATTGTTATTTAGCTGCGGTATTCTGTGAGGTGAGACAGCTTACAAAATATGCAATACTCTACCTCTCTCTTTTCGCCAGAGCCTCGTTTGTCAGAAAGTAGGGTGCACCACGTGCAGGTGAGGTTGACTTTAGTTCAAAGATATTGATGAACCACTTACACCCCATATTGATGAAACAAAATTCATTTAATTTTTTTTTTTTATTGGTAATAATTTAATTACAATCTACAGACCCCGAGGTCCGGACATTTGTTAACAATCTTCTATTTTTATGCCACAATTTTCTAACAATTTATTAATTGCACGTCGCTATTATGCTAATAATCATACTAATATTACCTAAATCCTCCTATTCTTTACCTTTCAACCATGACAGCCGCAGACAAGTCCCCTCTGGCAGCACCCGTTCACGAGTTGATGCATGGGGCAGCCATCGCGGCATTCAACCATTAATAAATATTAAAACATTAATTAAACAAACACACATTAATAAATATTAAAATAATTTGTATTTATTCAGTTTCATTCATAATATCAAAATAATACAAATAATGTTTTAGATTATCGATAAAATAAACATCAGGCAGACGGGTTGAACGTAGAGCTTAGGCACTACCGTTGAGCCCGACTACCTTCAACTCGTCGCCAACAACGCGTCTACTGTAAATAGGTTAGTTTAGTTACCTGAGTAGTATTCATAGTAATCTTATAAAGAAAGTGTAAACTACTTATAGTTTTAATCAAAGATTTTATTAGAAACATCCTGGGGCCCGTACCGTCGAATCTGAAGCATCCGTTTTTATGTTTAGCTATAACTGCCCCCTTACCACCATATCTTATTGCGATTCAATAACTGAATAGATTGCTTATTCATACCAAAGGGGGCTGGTAGAAAACCTAGAGCTCTGCCGACTGGGCTGAAGATTTTTATCATTAACTTGAAAACATATGATCTATATTTTTATAATGAAAAATTTTGATGGCTATCGGTTTGTTTGTTTGTAAGTTCTTTAATGCAATAACAATATGTAATACAATTCTTAAAAGTAAAGAGTAATACATAGGCGGACTTATCACTAATAGAGATCTCTTCCAGTCATCGGTTTCAACTTATTCGGTTGAAGGCGGTAAGACCTATGGGAACCGGCTAAGCTGAAGCCGTTTCCCGTCGGATTTTTTAATGCGAAAATGAAACTACTGCTTAGATTGTTGGTAATTATGTTTACTTAGAAACCTTAGAGTTCTAGCGACTGAGCTGAAGATGTTTGTAAATAAGTTTAACTTAAGACCAATTTTTGGAACCAAAAAATCCAATTGTAATCGGCTTCAGCTTCGGCAGTAGGGCCCCAGCCCCCTTACCATCAACTCTTGTTGCGATTCAATAACTGAATAAATTGCTTATTCATACCAATGAATAAGCGACTCTATTTCAAATTGAATAGAGTCGTTTATTCATTTCATTGGTATGAATAAGCATTCTATTCAGTTATTAAATCGCAATAAGAGTTGGTGGTAAGGGGGCTTTTCTGCCTTTATATCTAGCTTAGTTAATATGAAGCCGCAATGAGCGAAGAGCCATACGCACTCCTATGTTGCGAGGACAAGCCGCTTTTGCAATTTCAAATAAATTGCAACCTACCAAACAATTTACTTGCTCACGAACCCTAAGAAATATGTAGATTATAAGAATTTGTACCTAAGAATGCTGAGGAGCAAAATACACATAGGATTACACGTGCTATCTTGGACCACCATTTATACAAAACTATAGTTCGCAATAGACCCTACAAACGAAAATTATAGAATAAGTACTAGCTTGTGCCCGCGATTGCGTCTGCGCGGATCTCGGTATACCGTTGGAATTTTTAAAAATCCTTTCTTGGGCGATGCTGGAAAATGTTCTGGAATGCCTACACGAAAGAGTTCCGTTTATGGAAATTATGCGTAATGATGATGTAATGATTCCCTGTTTTTTTTTTTTTAATTTTAAATAAGAGAAGTATAAAAACAACAGAATCACAAATAAAAAATTGTTTTTAAAGCAATTTCTTGTTTGTTGCAAAAAAGCTTATTGTTGTTAATACAAAAGAACTAAAAAGTTTACTTAACGTCTTTAGCTTATTAAGCCCTTTCATTTCATACCGATATAGGGATTAATGTGGTAATCATAAATCTGTATAATAAGTATATAAAGTCGTGTAAGTTACACTATTTATAACTCGAGAACGGCTGGACCAATTATTATGATTTTTGTGATCAGCTTATCTGAAAACAGCTTTAAAGAATACAAGTATATGTTTTAAAGAATTACCTCCTAATCGTTAAAGAGTTGTACCTTCCATCATCAGATCACGAATATGATATGATGAGTACCAGTCAGGCTATGCTAAATGAAAAGAAAAACATTGTAAGTGCCTATAAAATTGGAAGGTTCACCTCAATTTTTCTATGATTCCATCATCAGATACTGTCTGTTTTGAAAAAAAAAAGATATTTCGAAAATCGGTTCACAATTGGCGGAGAATCATTAAACATACATAAAAGAGATACACATAGTCGAACTTAAAACCTCCTCCTTTTTTAAAGTCGGTTGAAAAAGGATCCTAGTACAACAATATGTTCCTACTTCCTACTAATAATAAAAATGAGAAACTTTGCGGTTTTTTAAAATATGAAATTTGGAATTTTTCGAGACCTAGGTCACAAAATACAAGGATACCTATATTAAAATATTGCAACCACACAAACCAACCACGATACCTACGTTAATTTACAAATATATTGATCGGATATCCTCATTAAAAGCTCTATAGTTATAGCTGTATGTATACTATATGTTTTCTTTGAACAAATATCTACATACATATAAAATTCCATCCATCTCGATAAATTGCAATCTACCACAGTAGGCACAGTTTTTAAAACATTTTCTACCATGGACTTGACTATGAAATTGGGGAACCAACTTACCTTGGTAGTCCAAATAAATACATGGGAATATTCAAGAACAGAGTCATTTTTTCCCTTAAAAGGCTGGCAACCAACAACAAGGGATCCCCTTAGTGTTGCTTATTTCTATGGGTGGTGGGTTATTACTTTCCATCAGGTGACTCACATACTGGCCTCCTCTCATATGAAAAAGATACTTACATTCGAAGAATGCAGTCAGCAGCAAGCGATCTACCTATCTAACAAATAACATTGCCTGATAGATGTGATATTGGGAAGAAAATCCTACAAAAAATATCTCATGGTATTTTTTTATTATATTACCAAATAATCAAACTAAAATATGCTACTGCGACGACAATTTTAAACTTAAAATTCCTAACGAGAATTAACTACAACTTGCATTAATTATTTCATTAATAATAAGTTTCCGCTTCAATCCATTTAGACTTATTCGTCCTAATTAAATAACGCCTTAATTCATCAGCTCCGATCATTAAGGCCATAAAAGGAGTGGCAAGGAAGAAGTCGTGCCAGGATAAGGGCTCTGTCCGGAAAATCTCGTGACATAGTGGAAAATACGTTACTATGAGAGCTGCGACTAAATCGACCACAATGGCCGCATTTAACACGTGGTTCCTCATTCCTTTTTTCAACAACGAAACCCTTCTTGTCTTACATATTATAACGTCAGCTATTTGTGTCCAACATATTGCAACGAAATACGCAGTCTGAGCTTTTTTTTCTACCACCTTTCTCTCGGAGAAATCCCAAGACCTGCCTAGCGTATCATCGACTGGGGTTCCTTCCATGTCCCACTGCTCACGTACAAACATTAACGAGGACGGGAAAAAGCCATCTTGCGCAAACACCATGTAGTAGGCGTACATGCCGGCGAAGAATTGAATTAAACCTATTTGAAAATAAGCCATATAAATCAGCACTCTGTTGACCAGACGATCTGTCGATTTCCGTGGCGGAATCGCCATAATATCTTCCTCGGACTCCTCATACGCTAGACTTATGGCCGGTAGTAAATCTGTCCCGACGTTCACCACCAAAATCAACATTAAAGTTAAAGGCAAAGGCATCCCCACACAAGCGTAAACAACGAACGGTAACATTTCGGGTGTATTAGATGTGAGAGTATAGGCTATCGTTTTCTTCAAGTTGTCAAAAATTCTTCTGCCTTCTTGCACACCCACAACAATTGAAGCAAAATTATCATCTAAAAGAATCATATCGGCAGCTTGTTTTGAAACTTCTGTTCCATTTATACCCATAGCTATACCAATATCCGCCTTCTTTAGGGCTGGTGAATCGTTTACTCCATCTCCAGTGACTGCAACTACATGTTTCAACGATTGATAAGTTTCTACAATAAACAGTTTCTGTTGCGGGCTGGTTCTGGCAAATGTTATTTCATGGTATTTCTTTTGAGCCATCTGTAAGTCACTTACACTCATTTTACGTAGGTCATCGCCAGTGATAACTGCGGCTTTGAATTGGTTCTTAATATGCATTGGGACATCAGCCAATTCAATGTGGTGCTCGAATGCGTAGTCATATGCTGTAGGATGAGTAATAGTGCCAATTTGGCGCGATATTGCTAACGCGGTAACGGGATGATCACCAGTCACCATAATAACTTTTATGCCTGCTTGTCTACAAAGTGCAATCGCTGGTTTAACTTCACGTCTTGGAGGATCTATCATAGATATTGCACCAACAAAACTCAAATTCTCCACAGGAAAATTCTTCTCTTCTACATTGAAGTGATATCCAATAGGAAAATTATCTAAAGACAATTTCATATCTGCATAACCTATGACTCGTTCACCCATATTCGCAATTTTAATCAAATTAGCTTTTAGTTCTCTTTTCAGCTGCGGTGTAAGCGGTTGTTCTTCATCGTCGTCATCAGTATGAACTTTTGTGCAATATTCCAAAACAATCTCAGGTGCTCCCTTCATGATCAAATAATATCCCGGCTCGTGAACGTTATGATGCATGTTATGTATGGTCACCTGATATTTATTTACCGAGTTAAAAGGTATTTCTGCTACTTTAGGATTCTCTTCTCGAGTAGCAGTTGCCGATCTATTTACCTCCATATATCGCAATATTGCAGATTCTGAGGCATCTCCTAATATTTTACGCTTGTCTACAGGCAGATGCAATGTATTGTGAACGAATGCAGCTTTAAGGTTCAAAGAAGCGCATAGACACAAAGTAGCATATGAAGGATCGGACACGTGGAGGTGGTCGGTTTTATCGTAAATCGTAAAGTTACACATTAAGTGTGACACGCTCATTAGATTTTCGGTCAATGTTCCCGTTTTATCGGAGCATATGCAAGACGTCGATCCTAAAGTTTCAACCGCTTGCAATGTTTTAGCTAGGCAATTTTTGGTTTTTAGCCGTTTGGCAGATAAAGTCATGCAGACAGTCAACGTTACAATCAATCCTTCTGGTACATTGGCCAAAATGATACCTAACATATATTGCAACGCCGATAATATGCTGTTTTGTATCATATACACCATTATAAAGAATATAAGTCCGAATACAAAGGCTATTCCGCAAATTAGTTTTATAAAATGTGTTATTTCCTTTGCTATTGGTGTTTCATCTTTCTGCAAACCGGTAACGAGTCCGGCAATTTTCCCTATTTGAGTCATTTCTCCTGTAGCAATTACAACACCTCTCGCATTTCCTTCAGTAATAGGGCATCCCATGTACGCCATATTTTTCGATTCCAATGGATTATCATTAGTACATTCTATTGTATGTGACACAGGCTTTGACTCTCCAGTCAATGACGCCATATCTGTTTTAAAATTGCTACAGGTCAGTATGCGTACATCAGCTGGGACGATATCTCCTTGTATCATTTCAACTATATCACCTTGTACTACATCGCAATTAGGTATAATTTTTTTAATACCTTCACGAATAACAACAGTATTAGGTGGCACCATTTTTTCAAAACCACTCATTACAGCCTTATTCTTAGCTTCTTGGTAGAAACCAAAAAGCCCTGTTCCAATAACTGTAACTACGATAACGGCACCCAAGTATAGATATTCTTTCGACGAATGACCACCGTGTTCGCCTTGACTGGATATCCAGAAGTAAGCAATGAAATTTAGGATAGCTCCTACCCAAAGCACACATTGAAACCAGCCAAACAGATTGTGGCGAAATATTTTCCAATAGCTGGTACCTTTAAGTTCTCTCAGCGCGTTAGGGCCATGGTGTTCTAATAGTTCTTTCGCAATGCCATCTGTTAGGCCTGTTTTAACATTCGTGCGATAGATGGTTTCCAGCTGCGCGGGTGTCAAAAAGTGATCTCCAGTAACTGTTTCTTCTTTGAGAATCGTTAGCTCCGAGATGTTAGAACTTCCTCCACCTATGGAAAGCGGTGCCAGCGACCCGCTGGACCGGCGACGAGTGGCATGAGCGTGAGGTTTATGATGAGGCATTTCTAAAATAAATATTGACGCTTGAGATCTCACGTAAAAGAAAATCTTCAAAACTTCAAAGAAAATAAGTCAGAAAAGGAATTTATATGAATTCCTTCCGCAATTGCGCTACATAAGAATCTTTTAAAACAATAGACATTTATATATTTATGCAATAGACTTTATTCTGTTTTGTCAAAAGAAATATACAAATATCATGAACCAAAGAGTAAAGGTATCTACACTGGCTTTATTTATTCTTAATATGAATTCACATCCCCGTAAGTTGTATTCATAAACATGAACTTTATGGATGTATTCTTTGCAGTGTTTTGCCTATATGCCACGACAATATCGCAAACGGCCCTAACGATTTCGATGTAATTTACAAAGCAGGGGTTTACTGGGGCGAAAATTATATCTAACTAGGTCTCAGTTCTGGGAACATTGGTTTTCTCCTAAAAATGCCAAGCAAAGCAAAGCAAAGCTCTGTCGTCAAGATACTGTTCAGGCATCATTAAATTGTATCAATATGGTCTAGGACCTAAGTCAAATCTACCGGCGCAAATCACAGAACAAATGGGACTGAAGTTAAGCACACCTACAATTAAAGGTATAAACATACCTAAAACTAAATATAAGCATTCGCCTGTACTTTGTACATCTATATACCTACATTGCTATTGGGCATTCGCTAATGTTTTTCGACTTTTCTACGGAATACGTACTTACGCATGTAAATAATCGCGGGAGAAAGCTGGTTTAACCCTTTAACCGCCACGAGCGGATTAATCCGCCAAATATTTTCGTGCCCATTTCGCCAAGGACGGATTTTTACGCTCAAATACCACTACTCAGTAAATCTGCCTTTTTGTTTAATAGCTCTGTATTATATAAAAATAGTGTTCATTACTTGATAAATAGATAATGAAGTTATTATTTACAATTGATTACACTTAAGTTTCTTTATTATAGGACTTAAAATTAATGTCTAAAGTTAAATAAATTACTGATAGTATTTTTAGAAAAGTGTATTGATGTCTAGCGCCACGGCCGGAAAATTCCGTTAGTAGGGATGGGGCATAAACCCAATTGACAGATACAAAAATCCACATAAATCAAACTATTTCTGTTTATACTGACTTATTTATTATAAAACAAATAAAGCAATTGTTACTGTAGAAATAAATGAGTTTATTTCATTATGTTTTAAATGAATAAAGCCCAAAACCACAGAAATAAAAATTATTTCTGTGCCCAAAACTGTCAGTGAATGAACAAAACTGAATTGACAATTCCCATCCCTAGTCTGCATGTTTTTGAACGAATGTTATAAGTATTCCTGTAGCCACGAGCGGAGAAACACGCTCGCTTCTGACGTCATAAAAGAGTGCCGCCTTCTGGAATTTTCCATTAGTGTTGTGCTGCATTATACGTGTTTCATAAGTGTCATCGATACAATTTTCTTTATACGCTTTTGTTTCATTGTTTTACCAAAATACTTACTAATACAAGTAATTTTTCGAGTTATGGAGGGAAAATAGGTACCAAAATGGCTTGGAGGGACTCACTTTTTTTTATAATACGTCGTGTGGCAGACAAGCATACGGCCCGCCTGATGTGAAGCAGTTACCGTAACCGTATTAACGCTCGCAACATAATATATCACTTGCGCGCCGCCACCCCCGCTGCCAACGCAGCATCTCCTTCTTTTCCGGTGACCTCACTCACTCACAGGAACACAACAACCCTCAACGGAATTGTTATTTGGCTGCGGTATTCTGTGAGGTGGAGGTACATTCCCCAGTCGGGTAGCTTACAATTACGCTCCCTACCTCTCTTTTCGCCAGAGCTTCGTTTGTCAGTCAGCAGGGTGCACCACGTGCAGGTGAAGTTGGCTTTGGTTCAAAGATGTTGATAAACCACTTACACCCCAAAATTCTCAGTGATTATTTCGACTAATAGAGGGTTGAGATTTCGAGTAATGGAGGTTTTGGTGTTTGAAGGGAAGGGAACAGAAGCCCAATTCTCGTAATAAAATTCTCAACGGCATCGTAACGACTTCGCCCGCTCCCTCTCTGGCACGTTGTAAAATAGATAAACCAAAGAGGGACGAGACCAAGTCGTTCCGGTGCCGTTGGGAATTTCATTACGAGAATCGGGCCTCTGAACATTTCTTCGAGATTTAGAGGTTTTCGACTTATCGAGGTTCGACTTATAGAGGTTATACTGTGTTATAAATAAAATTATTAAATTACAAAGTAACGCTTTCCATATGTTAAGATATTTAAATTTAACTGTAAGCGTTCGAAAGAGATGCATTTCCAATATCGATATATATACTGAACATCTCTATTAGTTATAGATATTTATTTATCGTTTTACTGTGCCTGGCGCTGGGGGCACGACAAGTGATATTAAGTAAAGCGTTTAAAAGGTTAAGATATATGGGTTATCATTTTTCGAGACTTTATAACTATATTTCCCAGTCTCGTTTTCTTCTCCGTTATCCTTTTGCCCTCCCCAAGTCCAAAGACTGGCGACGCCCTTGACCATAAAATTATTTTTTTTGCTACGAATTTATCCGTTCTTTATTATGTACTTCATCGGGTGGCAGACAAGCTCATGACTCGCTAAATTTGTAGCGGTTACAAGCAATTAACGCCCGCAAAACAAAGTATCGTTCCTTCCTTTCTGGTGACCTCACTCACAACAATCCTCAAGAGAATTGTTATTTGGCTGCGGTATTCTGTGAGTTAATACTAAAAAACCGTGGTTTAGTTACGTTCGTTTGATCATCATAGCTACAATTAAATTACCCTGTGAAAATAATTAAGCTGTTACTTAATTACAGTTCCGACTTCGGATTAGTTCGGACAAAGTTATTCTTCTTATCTTTTTACTAAATATAAACGCATTAATAAATAGGCACGTTATGCAATTTCGAATAAATAATAAAACAAAACTTTAATTCTAAAAATACTTTTATTACAAAATACCTCCACTAATTCAATTACATCGTAATATAAGAACAGACTGCTTATAGTACCTACATACGTGACAAGGCATTACTGTTATGTACATTCAGAGCTACTACCCTAAACATAGTTACAAATTTACAATACGGTCGTTATGGGTTAGATACATGATTGTACCCACTTCCAAGCACAAAACAGACAACATATTTTTCAGCGTATTCCGTCTACATACGACCTACAGAATTGTATCGTGTGTTGTGTATATAATGCTTCGACCGAAATAAGTATAGACAGGCCTTACAAAACGACGGTATACAAAACCCATACTTAAATAACAGACTACAAGGATGGGTTGAGGCATCCTTGTAGTCTGTTATTTTCGTATTGGTTTTGTATACCGTCCGTCTATAGTAATAATGTTGTATTTAAAAATTGTGAACATAGGCTTACAAAAACCTAGTTAAAGGTTTTTGTAAACCTATGTTCACAATTTAATTTAATTTAATTTGCGAAAGCTTCTTTAAAGCAACTCTATGGAGGAAACCTTATATGTATACTAAATACAGTTTATCGATGTTAACATATAATTGCTTTTAGCCACAGAACGCATAAAAAGTGGCACTCCGGGAGTGGCGACAGAAGTGAAAATTTGAACAATTACTTGTGTATTTTTTGAATTGTCAGGAAATGTTTTGCACAGTAGTGCAATCCATTTTTCTAACTCCTGCACGTGTATTTCGGGGACGAGAGTAGCGGCAAAGGTCTACTGTCGAACCAATAGCGCACACTAGCGCACAGGCTAAAGAAGTTTTCACTTCAACTGTAATGAATTATAGAGCGCATGCTTATGATACGCTTGCCACGCATACAAGCGTATCATGTATGCATGGATGCTCGTATGTTTAACCGTGAATGCGAACTTGCTGCTTAAACACAGCATATATGTAACATGTTATTTCATCATATGAGTAACCTCGGACCAATAACAGTACTTACGTTTTGATGCTGTGTGTGTTTGTGTAAACTTGTGTATATTATTGTGTATATGTATGTATAAAAAAGACTCTAGAATGAAGACATCGGTTTTGTAGGAAAAGAGCAGCGATGGTCTTTCTAACCTCTATTCCTATTTCTATGCTTTCAGCAATAAGACTGTCTTGTTGCACAACAGTTTTTGTTAATAATTATTTTTTTTATTGTATTCTCTGTACTATCTTAAATTACATAACATTGTTAATGTGTATTTAGTAATTAACGTTTTTCTCAGTGGATTTTTTTACATTATAATCGATCTCTACGGAATTACAAAATATTTTCTAGTGTTGGGTAATTTTTGGAAAACAAAATATTTTTTTCAAATAGCAACATATTCATACAATAGTTTTATCATTAAAAGTTTAAAAAGAGAAATATTGTACGATTATTTTTCTATTCGGATTTTTTTATATTTCTCTGAAAATAACACTAGGCCCCTACTTCTACCTTGTATTTATTTATTTTAATTTCATGCACAAAATTGTACACATGCGGACTTAATGCCATACAAGCATTCTCTACCAGTCAACCTAGGGTGATGCAGAGAATATTTACTTTCGAGTTATAGGCCTACCATTAAACGTGTCACTTATGGCAAATTTGCCAGGATATATCAAGTAGTATGCAAATGTCCCGTCTATACTTTACTATGTATTTTGGTCGAAGACGTCATGTACAGTCACGTGCAACTTTCCATATTTATGGTGCTTTCGAATTAGCCAAATATTTTAAGGGCCCTTTATAATAGCTAAATAAATATTATTATATATTTTGTTTATTTTTACATGCTAATTTCGAGAAAAATCCTAAAAACATATTATACGCCCGCATCGCATTGCTTCTAGGTCTTCATTTTCAGTTCAGATAATAATTGATGCCCCTAGCTGCTCTTCTTTTAATCCAAGCCTTCACCCATATGGATCTCTTTTTAAGACTACATAGGTATTTTAATTGAAACACATGTCGCGGCACCAGCATATCAATTCATAGCAATGAAATGTATCAGGCCGATTTGCAGTCAGTGTCGCATGTCGTGGGCGCAATTGTCGACATTAGTGTCGTGTGTCTGGTGTTCTCGTGTACCCTTATCTTTAGATTATTTAATATGATGAATTACGTCGAGGCGTCCGACCGCCACTATCGAAATATAGAATTTGAATTAGCAACATTCATAGCGCGCAAAGCAAGCGTTCACATCGGATTTTGACGGAGCATGAGCAATGTAAATTAAGAACGACTGCGTAGTGTATACGTTATATCTAGTACCTAGTGTGAGTGTGTTGGTAACTACAGAATGATTCTGATATTAATAATATAAGTTTCTTAAGAAATTCTAAATTAACTAGTGCGTAGATTTTAATACAATTAAATATATTGAAAACAGTGTTTCTCTGTCGTAATTATACCATCCCTTGAACTATTTGGGTCTGATTCGAAGTCACCTTATATAGCTTGAAGACTGAAATCGCGTGCGTTCGTTAATGCAACATCGTAATGTTTAAAATAATTTTCTTTATTACTGCAGACAACGCACTGCAGACAGACGCAAGTCATTTCTTTCGCAAATTTTACTTGCATTTTTGCATGTGACTGTACATTTTCTAATTTTTATTATAATATATTAATTAATTTAAATTAAATGGATCATTCACTTATTTTTGTCGGGAAACCCGACCAGTTTCGATCTCAAACGGAGATCATCATCAGGGCGAATGTCCAGACGAGCATTCGCTATCTCTGTCGCGACGAACACAAGTATGTTTGTTTAATTTACTATGACTTCTCACGTGAGTTCTAAAAACATTATTTAACTATAATATTCAACTAAACTATACGATAACATGAATTAAATGAGTAGGTAGATCAGTTCAGTACTGTTTTGGCACAGTCATTATTTTTATGATGTAGAGCAGGGATGGCGAACCTTTACGTGCCAACGTGCCATTTCTCTAAAAAAATGTTTAATGAGGTCATAGACGTGTCATGAAATAATTTTGACTTTGTGATTATTATGTTAATAATATCAACTCAAAACTCTTTATGTACTACAAAAAAAAAGTAACATTTTGCAATATTTCAATTACTACTACTTTAATTACTAGATACTTCATAATTTTTTTCATAGTGCATGATCAGGGGCCTTACCACAAGCTCTAAACGCAGGAATGAAACCATTATGGTTGCAAATATATGAATGAAATTCATTGATAAATACGCAACCATCATAGTTCCATTCCTGCGTTTAGAGCTTGTGGTAAGGCCCCAGATCAGTGACGTGCCCAAAATAAAATATGGCACGCGTGCCATTGGTTCGCCATTCCTGATGTAGAGTGTGGGTACTTCTGTTTGTGCCACACAAAGATCACACAATTAATATGCAAAAAAAATTACAAAGATCCTTATTGAAGAAAAGTACGAATATTCACTTACTTAATTTTAAAAAAATAGGTGCCATTACCTCAACAAAAGTATCAGAAACAAAATAGATGAAAATATAATCCTATATAAAGGATGTTTGATTATTGATTGGCTTATCCAACGGTACCCTACCCCTATACTTACCCTAATATGTATAGAGAAGGTGAGTAAAAATACCCTTGTTACATTTAAGGGAGTGACATAAAAAAATTTTTTTAATATATATTTAAGTTCATGACTTTATACAAAGTTATAAAATTAAATACACTTTCGGTCACATTGCTTTATTGGCATTATGCGTTTTTAGTATTTGGCGCATTTAGCCTTATACGTACCTATTTAGTAATTCACGTATATATTTTCTTTATTCCGCGAAATGCCGAAAATCTTGGGCTTGGTATTTTTTTGTGGTATTTTTTATGCGTCAAAAGGAGCTACCGGCCCATCTCACGAAATCTCATACAGAAGTGATGTTTTCAGCGACACTTTTTATCTCACCAAATTTAATGCATTTTATTTTATAGGCATACGGGACAGAGGAATTACATACAGTTTAGTCTAAAGAACACACTGCAAAATGAGTTGGATTTTTTAAAATAGGTTATACATTTTTTTATGAGAAAACGAACAGGAGCAGCGCGCTTTTCGCGCATGATGAAACGCATTGGCGTTACCTTATAAACTTTTATCAAGAAATTGGCAGTTCATTTTACAATTTTAGATCAATTTGGATTACCCGTAACTTATACAGTTACGGGTAATGCTAGAACCTAAAGTAAACCTAGGTTTACTCGGGTTTACTTAGTATTACCCAAGCTTTTTGGGTAAAGTCCGAATATTGAATCGAAATTAACTTGTATGCGGCGTTTACCCGTACCCACCTAAGTCTACCCCACACTGGCTGGGTAATGTTAGGTGTTGCATCATTTTTTAACACGTGGCATGGCGCGGACCCGTGCCGCCCGCGTTCCCCGCGTCGCCGTGCCGCCCGCGATCGCCTGCGCCGCGCTCGCTTAGTGTTTACTAAAAAACATTAGTTACTTATTTGGAAATAATTAATTCTGTTAAAAGTGCAAAAGAAGCTAAATCGAAAATAACTTTGCAATGTCGGCGATTGAAGCGAATTGATTTATGTTCGGTAAGTGGCGTCGAATAACTGATTGCTCCTCTATCTTCAAATGAGAAAACAATTAAATATTACATGTTCGAAATTTTATATGAATCTCATTTGGCTGTTGAACATGGCAAACCTCGCCACAGTCAATCTCAAGGTAGTGTAGAACGAGCAAATCGAGATGTGAAAAATATGCTCATGACGTGGATGAACGACGAAAATTGCAAGCGATGGTCAGAAGGTTAACGTTTTGTTCAGTTAATGAAAAATAGGACGTTTCACGATGGAATAAAACGGGCACCCTATACAGCTATGTTTGGAAATGATGTCAAAGTTGCTTTATCGTCGTCTTCTCTTCCGAAAGAAGTTATTTCCAACATTAACACCGAAGAGGAGCTAGAGAAAATGTTGACTGAATTTAGTACCGAACCAGAATCTAGTGAAGAGCCCCAAGAATATTTAGAAGAGCCCCAAGAAACACAGAGTGACCGCTTACAGGAGATGATACAAGATGTTGAAACAGAAGATTTAAATAGAAAAGAAAATGATATAGATGATATAAGAATTCTACAGGAAATAAATACTGGTGAGATACTAGAACATGAAGAAAGATGACACACATACAGAAGAAACAAGACAAGAAATCATCGATTGGCTAAAAATAAAGACAAAATGGAGTGTAATAGATGTTTAAGGCCAGGCAAATTTGAATGCAAATTTCAGACAAAATTATTTCTTGTATACTTATGTACACAAGAAATAAATTTGTCTGAAATTTGCACTACTCAGCGAAATATAACTGATAATAGATTATCTGCACGGCAGTGTTTGGAAAATCAAGCAAAAAAAAAAAATGAAATCCGTATCTAATTTAAAGATTCCTCCATGTTCTGTCGGGGATACAGTAAGAGTCCCAATTCCAGACGTTGATAGAGGAAGAGCAGACTTCCGGAACGTACTTATGGCAGTTGTACAAATTACTGATGATCTTTATAGATTAGGAAACGAACGCGAAATTGTTGCGGAAATGTTCTCAAGGAACCAGTTTTCTGTATGTGAGGACAAACCGAGACATGAGATACAGAGAATGTATTCCCAGAACAAAAAAGCTTACGGCAACTTGCAAATGAACAGTCGCTTTCTGGAGGTCAAGGCTATAAAAGGTGTAATTGCAAAACAAAATGTGCCACAAAGAAGTGTATATGCAAGGCAGCAGCAAATTTGCAATTCGAACAGTCACAGCAGTTTGTCTTGCTCAAACAAATAAACATGGCAACATTAGTAACTTATGATTATGAATGAAAATATTAGTTTTGATATGCCTTTTGTAAACTATTGTCGTAAACAATTTCCATATTCATTACTTACAAAACTTTACGAATTATCTCTGTCATAACTAATTTAGTAGTTGGTTACCTATTTATGTTCTGCTTAGGAAAGCTGTTATGTTTTTCCTTTGGTATGTTTGCTATTAAATAAAAGCTATGAATACACTTTGTTTTTAATTTCATGAATTATTCAAACATTACCCAGGCAGTATTGGGTAGACCTAGGTGTGTACGGGTAAACGCTGCATACAAATTAATTTCTATTCAATATTCGAACTTTACCCAAAAAGCTTGAGTGTAATACTAAGTAAACCTATATTACTATATAATACTAAGTAAATTATGTTGTACCACAAGAATCACTTCTTAACGACGAGCGGGACAGCGGTATCTTTTATGTATAATTTGTGAAGCAAATGTTGTAAATTTTGCTCTCGACTAAAAATAGCTTAAAAATAATTGAGAGAAAGAGATAAGAAATGTAAGAGAAAAATAAGTTTTAACTACACAGGGCAAAAAAATATCACATACCGAATTTTTGAGGGTAGTATCCACCATTACAAATAACTTGACTTCAAAATATATTAAATAAATTTGAACTTTATATACAAAATATGTAGTAAACTGATCAAACATCTCATATGAACAGCATAATTAATTTCGATTTTCATATTATACTTCTAGTAAAGTTTGAAAAGATGCGTTTATTTTATTAGTGGTGAAAATTTACAGGTATCATACAAGCGCGAGTTTGAGCTAATTTTTCGCTTTCCACTTTGGACAACTTCATTATTTGCGATCACATTGAAGGCAGCAGCAGTACTGACAGCAGTGATATCTGACAACATTGCTGCTACATTCTGCTGTCGGAAAAGATTAATACAGGAACACCTGCAAGGGTTTTGAAGTCGCTTTTCAATACCAACACCGGTAAAGCTGCTTACTGTCGCAGTTTGTAGCGACTACAAGCAGTACTGTCGCCATCTTCGGAATATTTACTTCACACATATATGTAAAAACCAGTATTGCCGCGATGTCTGGCAACAATTACCATCAGCAACGCTACTGCTGTTTGCTGTCGGCAGTATTAAAGGGAACCATATCTTTAAATGACTGTCTTTTACGAATAAAATTATCTTAACAATATATTTACTGTGTCAGTATGTAACTATTACAAATAATAATTATATTAATAAGGTACATAACAAAATATACATGATAATTGAGATAGGAACCGATATGCATATGTCGAAAAACACGCGGATTGCTTACAAGTATAATACATTCAACTTAATCTATATTTTTGTTCATAATATCACTTAAATTATATTTAATTGATACCTAAATAAATTATTTCAAAGTGTCGTATGAACCGCAGCTTTATATACATCTATAATACATATTTTGTTTTAAAAATAATATATCACAAGTGTTTACAACGACAACAAACATGTTACAAAATAATAATCATTAGGTTTCTACCGATTCCAATATAAGCATAAAGAGGCATTTATCCATATAATAAACATAAAAAATATTTTAATACAAAATCAGACAAAAATCTATACATATATTTCAAATAAATTGGCGTAATTATTCGGGATCCTTTGTTTTTCTTTTTCGTACGAAAGTACTTGAATAAATGAAACTACATGTAGGAATGTACGACGATATAATGTTTTGTATGTGTAACCTCCACATTTGCGCGCCATATAAAAATAATCTCAATCAACCATACCTTAAATTGGTCCATTTATAAAAAAAAATCTTGTAATAATAATGTACATAGAGGATGTACTAAATAATGTAATCGTTATAAGAAATACTGATAAAAATATAATACATATTTCGCAACCAATAAAAAATAAGCTTATTAAAAAACTTGTATGAGTTTTGCTACGGTTCAACGGACAATAAACCAAAGATTGCACATTTATCACAATTTAAAAACACTGATTGATTATGCTTTAAATCCATACCGTTTTATTACAAAACATGGTTTAGCGATAGTCCCACGTAAACTACAAGATGAGCAATTTTAAATATATGCAAGTCATGTACAGTGTACAGATTAAAGAGTACTGTGGAAATCCCTATTATATGTAACTAGTATTAGCTCGACTCATATAAGGCATTACTGGTGTTAAATAAAGTAGTGTTTAATCGGCATCTCATCGTTTCACTCGTCACCTTATAACTCCCGTCAGTACATAGATTCTGGCAGGGTCGCCATGTACTGTCGGGAGTTATAAGGTGACGAGTGAAACGATGAGATGCCGATTAAACACTAATTTATTTTACACCAGTAATGCCTTATATATGAGTCGAGCTAATAATAGTTACATATAATAGGGATTTCTACAGTACAAAAAGTATGATTCCGAACTCCGCTGCATGCAGCTGTGCTGCCGCAAAGCTACTGGTCCCCATACAAACATTTGCTATAGGTTTACATGTTATTACATACATTCGAGTTTCGCAGCAATGTTGCGGAAACTGCTCAGCAGTACGGCGCAGTATCAGCACTGCCGCCGAGGCAAACCAGTAGTACGCGAACGCGTCGCCGTGCGCCAGAGCGATGGTTCGAAAGTTCAGAGTCATACCTTTAATGTTCATCCATTTTAGTTGAACATACAGTATTTCATAACCTTTGTTCTGGAATAAAACACATATTGGGCGTCTTTGGTAACAATTATTTTGTACTTTTTAACAAAACTAATACGATTATTATGATAACTTAGATTCAAACATTACTCATAAATTGTATTCTGTAGAATCAAATTTTAAAACGAAATGGAATGTTAGATAGACTGTTTGTTAAAATGTACGTTTGTAATTTTTTAACATTTAACCCTTTAGAACTAGATGCCCAATCAATATTAAAAAACGTCCTCTCCGAAACAGCTCACAAATGACGATCCATGAGCTCTTTTACTTAGCCATAACCGAACACTTTTATATTTGACATTATTTTCAATTCAATGATTGTCTTTAACTTAACCTTGTTTTTATATAACATAAGAACTACTTAGTCTAAAATCATAAACGTAAATAAGAGCGAATTTACAATGCATGTTATGGAGTTACATAGTTTCTTTTAATATCGCTCATAAAGTAAAGTAAGATTATGTCATATTCTGCCTACTGCGGACATTATTTTGCTTAGGTTTTATACATCATACTGCATATAGAATTAATGATAGAAGATTTACCCCGTAATGAGAAACAATTGTTTCACAAGACTGTCGAAAATCGAAAGCAAGCTTTTATCATAGTAGTGAAAACATTTTTAAAATTTTATTTTAAATTTATACATACTTTTGTCTATGTCTCTCGTCACTGATTTTTACAAGTACACGGTAAAAATATTGACGTGGTAATTACCTAAAGGCGAACATGAATTAAAGCTTTGAGTTAGCAGATGATCAACGTCATCGCATGTTTTGATAGATGATTATGAACTAAAAATAGTTTATTTTGTTATCTTTCAATATTTAAGGCTAAAATGTGTCTTTTTGCACGCGAAATTACCATACACTCGCATTACGTTAATCACATTCAGGTTAGGCTATGAGTGTCGTGCATCAGGCACTTGGCGGTCAAAATATAATATATAAATGTTCTGAATGTCAATATATAAAACTATCAAGTTCCAATTACAAAAAATAAATTTCAACTACAATACGTAGTACGAGTACGTATACATCTTATATTATATACGCTATTGAAGACGTATTGCAGAGAGGGCGGTTCCTCCCGGCGCAAAAAAGGATTTAGTTATCAGTTCAAAGCCTATAGTAACAGTCATGTGATCACACGTGACTGTTCCCTCATTAACGGTCTCAGCATACATAACTTGAACTCGAACGGAATGGGCCGGGCACGTCAAGTTGATAACGACCTACAGCAAAGGTAATAAGGTTATATTTTCAATCAATATATTTATGATGAAATACTTGTGTTAGGCGGATTGGGGGTAGAGAGATAGATTATTTGCATTTTTGAACACACAGCTATAAGGTACATAAAAAATATAATACAGACTAATGAAATACAAGTTGTACAGAAATTTTCGCACGTGTAGGCTGCAGTAATGCAAACTGGGCCGTGGCTCAGTGTATATGTACCTTCACTCATAGATAATGTGACTATACGTCCCGTTTTGAACGGGACTATCCCTTTTCTCGGACACCTGTCCTGTTGTCCCCAAACAAAGTACCGGGACGCAAAATAACCGCGCGAAAATTTAAACTTACGCAGCTCGTGAAAATTTGTCTCATATAATTTAACTGTCAGAGGAACTTTGCTTTAATAAAGCTGGTGAACTGGTTATTAATTTTTATTTTTCACAACTTGTTACAATAAAAATAATTACTTAATATGAACATAATAAAAGGGAATACTAATTGCATTAAGGTACACTTTTTCAAAATAAAAGTTGTGTTTATTTTCATTGTTAACCTGCTAACTGGGGTATAAAATCTTATTCTCGTCTTGGGTTCAAAAATAAATGGTCAGTTACCCATATACTATATGAGTGAAACATTGGTGTTCTGCCACTACCCGAGGACCGATTAATAATCTAAATTCTCGGTTATTACACTGTCTGTATACAATTTTAATGTAAGTATAGCTGCGGGATGGAGCGGATCCGATGGTACTCAGAAAAAATACCTTATTATCGTCACATTAGGCCGTTAACTTGCCCAGCCCGTCCCGTCCGAGTTTCCGTTATGCTAAGACATTAAAACTTCAAGTAAAATATAAAAAAAAACATGTTGGAATGATTTGGATTAATTTATCAGTCACATAATGCATAGAATATAAAAAGTAATGTAATGTATAAATTTAACTTCTCACTTGTCCCTCGACCATGTAGCTACCTCATAATGTATTAAAGGATTGAAATATTCAAAAAGAAAGCGAGAATTATTTTTTTCTTTTCATAATTTTTGTGACATTTATTTTTATTCCTATAATCTATAAAATCATTGAACAAGGTACACAGTTTATAAAGCCCTGATTTTTCACTTGAGCCGAAGAAAAAAACAATAATCATTACATCTGTTTTGAGCCATTATTTTGTTTTTTCTTGGATATAAGGAGATCATAATTATAAAGTTAAATTCTACAGCGAGTTAAAAGCATTTATAAAGCCCACTAGTGAGTTATTGAAAAATTTGTTCTCCGTAAATTCGGCTCACGGACATTAATTTTATTTTACGTGATAACGTCATAAGAAAACATCGGCCGATGGAGTGGAAAAGAGATAGATGGGTCACAAGCCGAACGTTTAGGCCGATCGTGCCTCTCTATCGCTTGTTCCGAGCTCTCGCTTGCACGCTCGGCGCAGGCGGAACGTGACAACGAGTCATGCTTTTTCGTGCGTGCAGCCGGCGTTCATCGATTTATAAGACTAAAAAAAACAAAAAGAATTATGGCCTATAGTATGACTGCATTTTGTTCTCGGGTATGTTCCACATAACTAAAGTATTTTCACATCTTATTAACATTGAAAACGCTATTTCAATTAAGTCCGAAGAGTCCGAACATTACTTTTTTTTTTCAATATCGGCTAGTAAGCAATATAGACGCTCTTAATTCTTTTTAGTTGTTTATTTCCAATTCAATAATAAACTCTTATGTATTATATGTTAGTTGTTTTGTCAGAATAAAAGATATGAAGATTTGGTACAAGAAATTATCACCGACTACCTCTGTTGTGATTCTAAATAACTTAGATTTGATATCATTCTTATTTACTTACTTCAAACATTCGAAAAACAAATGGAAAGAAGCGTACAAAAACATACAAAAAGCACCGTGAAAGAAAAAATACAAAAAGCTAGCGAGGCGGATTTAAAAAAAATATCTAATACGACCTTGACGTGATCAATAACCTGCCCCCCTAGCCAAGTGTACTTCGTAGCGTAACGAACGTTAGATAGATCACGTGACATTTGTCAAATCGAACATTTTAGTAAGAGAATTGACAAATGTCACGTGATCTATCTAACATTCGTTACGCTACGAATTACACTTGGCTACTCCTAGCCAAGTGTAATTCGTAGCGTAACGAATGTTAGATAGATCACGTGACATTTGCTGTTATAACCTGCGATGTTCAATAACATATTTAGCTTAGCTTACTTAGTTACAAATAAGCCGGAGAACAGCGTGCTAAGATATCTAGTTCATACACAAAACAGACACTATATCAAGATTGAAACGAGAGGCTAAAAGGAAGAAAAAAGGTCATAATGCCCCAGTTAGCTTGCCTGAAATCGTTTATATGGCTATTCAGCTTGTTTGCCACTCGACGTAATAAGAAACAGGTTTCTTAATTTTAAAACAAGACGATGTGAACACAAGAAAAGGCGCCTATTGCAGTTGCATAAGCTAAGCTAAACTAGGTTAGTATATCTTAGCTCGCTTAGAAGCTTGACTTAAGGGCTCGGTTTTGTAATAGATATTAGAAATTAGCTGGAGTCATAGTTTCATTCGCACTAATTAAAAATAGCAAGATAACCAAACATAGCATACATTAAAATTTAAGCTAAAATTTCTGTTCTAATCCCTAAAATTCCTTGCAATTCATTGAGCCGTTTCGGAGCCTATTCAACAAACTTTCATACAGGCATTTCAATTTTATTTACTGGTATAGAATACGCTTCTTTACTATTGTTCGTAAAACATAATATAACCAATAATTTTCTAAAAGAGATCAGCAAAGTAAACTAATGGTACCGTTGTCACTACCTAAAAGTAATAATCTATTGAGCGGTAACACTGCCATACACGTCAGAACTCCTTTGAATGTATCCGAACGCAACTTAGTACTGGAAAACGACGCGTCTTGGTCTAGAGAGGTGTGTACTCCGATGCGGTTGTTGGTGGTTCCCGATATAAGCTCGTTGTAGTAAACGGACAGACAGTGGACTGGCTCTGTGGTGCCTCTGTGGAAGATTATAAAATAAATAAATAAATATTCCTGGACAATTTACACAGCGCCATCTAGTCCCAAATTAAGCGCAAAGCTTGTACTATGGGTACTGATATTATAATTAATTACATTTTTTTTTTGTAAATTAATACATAGAAAACACCCAGACCAAGACAAACAGACATATTCATGCACACAAATATTTGTCTTGTGCGGGAATCGAACCCGCGACTCGTGGTCAAAGTGGCCATTGATAACCATTCGACCACCGAGCTCGTAATATTTTTATAACTATTAAGAGTGACTTTAGGCAAAGATGCTGACGCCTTCGGCAATAGCCAACAATGCGGCAAGCATTGCTAGAAAAATGCCGATGCGCTGCCATATGCACATGGCCGCGCTTTTGTTTTATTCATAATGGTCCTTCGTGCTTTGAAGGTCATGTTAAGCCGTCGGTCCCGGCTGTTGTCGTTAGATGACAGTCATTAAGCCAAGTAAGTGGCCTTTAAGCGGCTTGAAAACACTGACCAACCCGCAGTTGAGCAGCGTGGTGGAGTATGCTCTAAACCCCTTCGATTGAGGGGAGACCCGTATCCCAGCAGTTGGATGAATAAGGGTTGACGACGAAAAAAAAATAAGCATAATGGTCGAATGTTTTAATCATTTTAACCATGTACCTTCTTTCTTTCTTTTCTATTTTAAAATTAGTCAAGCAGCATATCGGGTTGGGAGAACCAGGGGTCCTACCGCTGAAGCTGTAGCCGATTACCACAGAATATCTAGATTCGAAAAATAGGTCTTACGTTTAAGTTATTGCCAAACACCTTCATATTATTCGGTAGAGCTCCATCGTGTCTACCAGTTATGCTAAACACAAACAGCATAAATCTAAGTTGAAGTTTGATTGTCGCAATCAAAAAACCGTTGGCCGTGTGGTTTCCGGCAGACTAGAATAGAATCACTCCGTTTCTTCCCGTGGATATCGTACAAGACCTCGACATGCTTGAGGTTTGTGTCAAAAAAAATTGAGATCGATCATGATCTTGAGAAATGATCATCAAATACATTTTCCATTGAAATCAACGGAAAACATACACTAACCGATAGATTCGCTCCACTCAATCTCGATTTAGTCGGTTTATTTAGTCGGTTACATGAAACAAACTTGGGTGATTTAACTAGCGAATTGACTATATCATAACGATTGAAATTTTGGCAAATCTATCATTATCATTTAGAAATCATTGAAATAAAATAATATAAGTGTTGCAACTTACTTGAGATGTGCGATTAGTTCCCCGTCGTCAACTCGCCACAGCGCAGTCACTTGGTCTAACCCCGAACTTAGAAGTCTGTGGTCATCCACCGCGGCTAGACGGAGCACCTGTTTATAAATTGAAAGAAAGAAAGAAAAATATTTATTTACAACGATCCACAACATTTCAGAATAAAGTCATGTGCTTTTCGCCCCACATGCGGGATCTCTCATAGTAAATTACCCGCATGCGTATTTTTTCATCATCATCATCATCATCAGGTCCATTTTAGTCTCCACTACAGGTGCACGACCCTCTCTCGTCCGTCCTAGACGGAAGGAGGTTTTGGCCTACACTCCCCACGCTGGCCAAACGGTTTGGGGATAATGTATTTCCCATAGTCGCCTTGTACGATACCCACGGGAAAAAACGGAGTGATTCTATTCTAGTATGCCGGAAACCACACGGCGTATTTTTTACTATGACAAATCCGCACGCGGGGCGACAAACGCATGAGTCTAAAAAGACCCATAGTAGTACCAGATGAAAAAAATAGTGTTACATACACATAAGTCACCGATTATAATTATGCCAATACTTATAATCAAATTAAGTATGCACCATAATGAGTGAAAAGGGATTCTGATTCAGTAGAAGTTGCTGTCAGACCAGCAACACTGATTTTCAATCAGAACCTAATTTGATGAGACTTTACAAAACTTATATGTAGTTCTAAACTACATATGTTTTCTTCTACTTAAGGTCCACTAATAACATATAACAATAGTTCTGTATGTAACGGCGGGACGCAGTCGTTGGCTTTTTGCAAGCGTAGCGTTTTCATTGCATTTGCATCGGCCAGCCAGTCGCCTCGTATCAGGTACCTTCATATGTTTATCGAATGATTGTGAACTAAGTAAATCGCCATATTGTTAATTGTGAAAGTATTTTGGGGTATAATTGGTTCATTATCTTTGTACCAAAGCCAACCTCACCTGCACGTAGTGCAACCTGCTGACTGACAAACGAGGCTTTGGCGAAAAGAGAGGTAGGCGGTCGCGTATTTTTAAGCTGCCCAACTGGGGAAGTACCTCCACCTCACAGAATAACGCAAACGAGCATGTGGGTCACTAAAGCAATCACCATCGTCCAAGGAGATCAGCAACACCAAGAGGTCGCCGATTCGTTGCCAGCCTATACTCGTTCCTTTCTTTCTTTCTGGTGACCTTACTCACTCGCCGGAACACAACAACCCTCAAGGGAATTGTTATATAGCTGCGGTATTCTGTGAGGTGGAGGTACTTCCTCAGCTTAAAAAATACGCTATGCTCTACCTCTTTCTAAACTGAGTGAGAGTCATAATGTTATAATAAAGCTGTTCTACGTAATTATATTTATTTTTATTTTCATCGACCAATTTCGCCGCTAAGATTTCTTGATAATGCTATCAAGGTAAACAGATGGTGTTAGTATTTCCACAAAATTTGTAGAAACAAAAAAAAACAAGTGCTTTATTATAACATTATGACTTTCACTCACTTTAAAGAGACGTAGGCCATATCGTATTTTTTAAGCAGCCAGACTGGGGAAGTACCTCAACCTCATAGAATACCGGAGCCAAATAACAATTCCCTTGAGGGTTGTTGTGTTTTTGCGAGCGCTTTATTACAACATCATGATAATGATGTTCCACCAGTGTCAACAATCAACAGTATCGAGTTGTCGGAGGTGGTGTGTGGTGCGTTACCTCTCCGTCGTGCGCCTTGAAGTGCGCCAGCGGCAGGCCGGTGCGCAGGTCGAGCACGGCCACGTGCCCGCTGGCCAGCCCGGCCGCCGCCCACGCGCCGCCGCCGCCCACGCACACGCAGCGCACGAACGTCGTCGCGCTCATCGGCAGCTGCCCACAACCACCATAACGTTTACAATTACCGAATACTCCACAAGTCGCCACACGACTCTACTTTTATGGTTCTTTCACATGGAACACTTTTGACGTGAACGTCTTTAAATTTGCTACCACACGGGGGCAATCCAAAAAATCTAATGATAACAAAATCGGGGGATACAGTTTGGCGTTGTGGTTTCGAATCTATCATCGCCATCCAAAACTCAATCACACCACTGGATAGATGAAGAATCAAAGAAGTTATTACGCTAAGTAAGGACTATGGAACATCGCGTGCGGAGGGGGAAGCGCTGCCATTTTGAGATAATTTTAGTGCATATAACGTGTTCACGTACAACACACGGCAGTGTCCATGACACAGCCGCACCGCATTTTTAATTATTAGTTTTACGTCTTCGGTCGCTTTAAACATATACTGGCTTAAAATACTTAATGAAAAATATTACGAGAACCTTCCCGTTATAAACTTTAACTGAATTATAAACTGAAAGTCAGTAAATGGCAACATTCGACATTGTAGATAAATTTGGAAATTGAAAAATTTGCATTCTCGATTTCGCTGTTCAGTTATTTCAAGAACTTGAGTAACGGGATGATTCGTGTAATATTTTGCGATATGTCAATAAAAAGCGGAGATATAGTTAAGGTGACGTGAGTTCAGAGCTTGGCCGTTTTCCGGGTCGGGGGTGAGGTGCGGGGGTACCCACTTGCAAGCGCGCGTTCGCTGCCGAGACGCCACAGTATAGCGACTACCAGTAGTGGCGGTCAGGATCCCCGCTGACCTTGTCTGTGTCGTGTTGTAGTACCTTCAGCTCGTGTGTGTAGAGGCAGGCGCGCGCGTCCACCAGCCGCAGCGTGGCGTCGGTGGTGGCGGCCAGGATCGCGCTGGCCTCGTCTCTGTGTCGTGGTGTGGTACCTTCAGCTCGTGTGTGTAGAGGCAGGCGCGCGCGTCCACCAGCCGCAGCGTGGCGTCGGTGGTGGCGGCCAGGATCGCGCTGGCCTCGTCTCTGTGCCGTGGTGTGGTACCTTCAGCTCGTGTTTGTAGAGGCAGGCGCGCGCGTCCACCAGCCGCAGCGTGGCGTCGGTGGTGGCGGCCAGGATCGCGCTGGCCTCGTCTCTGTGTCGTGGTGTGGTACCTTCAGCTCGTGTGTGTAGAGGCAGGCGCGCGCGTCCACCAGCCGCAGCGTGGCGTCGGTGGTGGCGGCCAGGATCGCGCTGGCCTCGTCTCTGTGCCGTGGTGTGGTACCTTCAGCTCGTGTGTGTAGAGGCAGGCGCGCGCGTCCACCAGCCGCAGCGTGGCGTCGGTGGTGGCGGCCAGGATCGCGCTGGCCTCGTCTCTGTGTCGTGGTGTGGTACCTTCAGCTCGTGTGTGTAGAGGCAGGCGCGCGCGTCCACCAGCCGCAGCGTGGCGTCGGTGGTGGCGGCCAGGATCGCGCTGGCCTCGTCTCTGTGTCGTGGTGTGGTACCTTCAGCTCGTGTGTGTAGAGGCAGGCGCGCGCGTCCACCAGCCGCAGCGTGGCGTCGGTGGTGGCGGCCAGGATCGCGCTGGCCTCGTCTCTGTGTCGTGGTGTGGTACCTTCAGCTCGTGTGTGTAGAGGCAGGCGCGCGCGTCCACCAGCCGCAGCGTGGCGTCGGTGGTGGCGGCCAGGATCGCGCTGGCCTCGTCTCTGTGCCGTGGTGTGGTACCTTCAGCTCGTGTGTGTAGAGGCAGGCGCGCGCGTCCACCAGCCGCAGCGTGGCGTCGGTGGTGGCGGCCAGGATCGCGCTGGCCTCGTCTCTGTGCCGTGGTGTGGTACCTTCAGCTCGTGTGTGTAGAGGCAGGCGCGCGCGTCCACCAGCCGCAGCGTGGCGTCGGTGGTGGCGGCCAGGATCGCGCTGGCCTCGTCTCTGTGCCGTGGTGTGGTACCTTCAGCTCGTGTGTGTAGAGACAGGCGCGCGCGTCCACCAGCCGCAGCGTGGCGTCGGTGGTGGCGGCCAGGATCGCCGCTGACCCGCCGCCCAGCGCGCGCACCACGCTCACCGGCGTCTTTATGTGGTCCAACTGGACATATAAGGGTAGCCTTAGTGACGGAAATCACATAACAAAGGAAGGGACATAGAAGTATATTAAGTACCGTGAAGCCACCCACCTGCGACACGACGGTCTCCATGAAGGGGTCCCATATGTGGACGACGGAGTCGCTGGACACGGCCAGCCGCAGCGCCGGCACGAACGACAGCGACACCACGCCCTTCTTGTGGCCCGAGTACGACCAGTTGCACGCACTCGTCGCGTTGCCGTCGCCCTGCACAGATACCATTAATTCACTACCTCATGGTACAACCACATACAGTATGTTCTTTAGCGACAAGTGTGCTCCCGGAATATGAACTGTCGAGCAAAATACGCTTTTCTACTGCATCATCCCACCCTGATCGTCATATACGATACCACTGCTATAAATTGGTGAGGAATTCTGTGCCCTGGATGTTTTGGGGTGTGTAAAAGGCACACTACTGTCTTAAGAACCCAAGCCAAGTTCATCTGCACGTAGTACACGCTACGAAGACAAGCTCCTGCGAAAAAGAAAAAGTGATTGTCGAGCTCTACTGGGGAAGTATCTCCACCTCAAAGAAGACTGCAGCCAAATAATAATACCAGACATAATACTGCGTTAACAGCGAGAATTACAGCGCGAGCAATACTACTGTAATCGTCTATAAGCTACGGTAACCGTTCGAAATCAGGCGAGCTGTGGCATGGACACGGCCGTGTCTTGTACGTGAATACGTTATAAGCACTAAACATATCTCAAAATGGCAGCGCTTTTGCGATGTTCCACAGTCGTGAGTAAGCGTAATAAATTCTTGGATCCTTCATCTATCCAGTCGTGTGATTGAATTTTGGATGGAGATCATCTCCATTCAAAAGAAGAGATTTGTAGCTGTAACACCAAACTATATCCTCCGATTTTGCTATCATTCGTTTTTTGATTTGCCTCCCTATGGAAGCAATTTTAAAGACATACGAGTATCCACGTCAATAACCTATATTACTAGCTGACCCGGCAAACGTTGTTTTGCCATAAAAAATAGATAACAACCTATTCTCAGACCTACTCAAGATACATATTAAATTTCATCGAAATCGTTCAAGCCGTTTCGAAGGAGTATGATAACTATATTTTATATATTAAAGATTATAATTATACAGTAGTATAAATATTGTAGTTATGATACCTGGTTCCGCAGCGACCAGAGCCGAATGGTCTTGTCCTTGGAGCCGCTCATGAAGCTGCTCTCGTTGTCGAGGCAGTGTATGGACTTGACGGCGTGCGTGTGGCCCGCGAACGTCTGCAACTTGATCTGCTTCAGGTTGAACAGCGTCTGCTTGTCGGGCCGCCCGATCTCGTGCTCCCAGTAGATCAACCAGTCGCCTCGTAGATGCCTGACATGCAATATAATGGTGTTGTTCATTACGATGACACGAGGTGACACGGTATTATTTGTACGGTGCAATGCAAGCAATTTACGCAATATGCGAAGTTTATTATATACTAGCTGTTACCCGCGGTTTCGCCCGCATGGTCCAGGGAAGCTGCCATTAATTTGTGCATATTTATATACACAACCATAGCGCGATTTAGAAATGAGACAGCGCCATCTAGTGTTCTAGTGAAAGAAGGACAAATGATTATAAACTTTATTTTTTCCCGTGGGAATAAGATGTTTTTCCGAGATAAAAAAAAGTAGCCTATGTCACTATCCAGGCCCGCGTCGTACGTGCTCCTATCAATAATCATCAATTGTATCAATCACTATCAATTATCATCTTCATCACTCACATAACTATAAGTTGATATAATACAGACAGTTTCCCACAAATCCAGTAGCCTCATTTATTTTCTATCATAACAAATTATCATTCAAAGGTGTGTATAGGCATCAATAGACCGTACAGTATTAAAATAACAGAAAAAAAAGGAATGAGTATAGGCTGGCAACGGATCGGCGACCCCTTGGTGTTGCTGATCTCCATGGGCGGTGGTGTTTAATTTCCATTAGGTGAGCCACCTGCTTGTTTGCCACCCTCTCATACATGTATAAAGAAAGTGCATGCCTTGCACGTGCGTTCTATTTTCTGCGTGCGTTTATATTGTATTCGTTATTAAGCAAAGTGTTGACGACAAACAATATTATTTATGAGAAAAGTTGTATTTGCATGTGATGTTTACCAATAAGTTAATACATTACTCGTTTCGTAAATCATATTTATGTAGCATGTGAGTCTGTATTTACAAACGCCGGTAAACCGAACAAATAAATAAATAAAATAAGCAACGTGATAACAACTGAAACGCACGGTAACTAAGTACAATTGTATTATTGTTATGCAGAATAGATTCAACCGACAAACTATGCCAAATGAGATGAGAGATATACATAGCTAGAAACTTCAAATCGAGTTTTACATCATCATCATCATCATCATCTCAGCCATTGGAAGTCCACTGCTGGACATAGGCCTCCCCTCTAGATCTCCAATAAGACCGGTTGGAAGCGGCTTGCATCCAGCGCGATCCTACGGTCTTAATGAGGTCGTCTGTCCACCTTGTGGGTGGACGTCCTACGTTTACATATTCGCAACAAATTCTAGCAGTTTGATGACATATGCTTTTTTTTTTATACTACGTCGGGTGGCAGACAAGCATACGGCCCGCCTGATGTGAAGCGGTTGCCGTAGCCATATTAACGCTCGCAACATAAAATATCGCTCGCGCGCCGCCATCCCCGCTGCCAACGCAGCATCTCCTTCCTTTCTGGTAACTTCACTCACTCGCAGCAACACAACAACCCTCAAGGGAATTGTTATTTGGCTGCGGTGTTCTGTAAGGTGGAGGTACATTCCCCAGTCGGGTAGCTTATAATTACGCTCCCTACCTCTCTTTTCGCCAGAGCTTCGTTTGTCAGTCAGCAGGGTGCACCGCGTGCAGGTGAAGTTGCAGGCTTTGGTTCAAAGATGGTGATGAACCACTTACACCCTTACATTTTTTTTTTTAAATTAAAAATATATAAGTGGAAATAAATACCTGATATTGTCACTACATGTATTAATACATGCTATAGTTCGTTGTCAGCCGTTATATCAACATTCTCTCTTAAATATTTTTCAACAAAAAAATACAACACAACACTGCACTAAATTTACACCAACAGAATGGATAACTTGGTACAGCTGAGAAGAAATCTGGATGAGATGGCTGCTATGTTTGCTACAAGGATGGCAGGCTTTGAGGATTCCCTTGGTGTACGTGCTCAGACTCAGGACATTGTAACATTGGCGAGTGATTACAACAATTTTAAAAACTTAATCTGGAAGGCTGTCTCTGGACTGAGGACCCAATTGGAGTTGATGCTGGATACTTTGGACGGATTTGAGATGAGATTTCGTTCAGGTATGCTTCTCTTGCATGGCATCGATGAGTCCAGTAACGAGGACCCGGCTGGGATGGTATTGAGGCTCTGTCAAGAAAATCTGAATCTCAAGGACTTCAATGAATCGTCTATTTCTACGTGTCACCGTCTAGGAACTCACGGTATTGCAGGCAAGCCACGACCTATTCTCATACACTTCCATGACCAGCAGTCTCGTAATGAAGTTTGGCTGGCAAAAAGGCTTTTGAAGGGCAGTGGAATAACAGTATCTGAATTTTTAACAGCTAGTAGACATGCCGTATTTGTCGAGGCCCGCAAGGCTCTGGGCGTGAAGGGTTGCTGGACCAGTAACGGGAAGATTGTGTTACTCTGTCCGGATGGTTCAAAGCGTAAGATCACTTCTATGACTGAGTTAGAGTCCTTCAAAGTGGATGTAACGAATAGCAAAACTGATGCTGCTCTTCCGGACGCGCCGGTCTCGGCGTCTATTACCAGGTCTACTGAACCTGCCGTGCAACCAACAACCAAAACACGGTCTGCAAGGGCACATGCAAAGGCAAATAAGTAGTCGTCCTGATGAGTTACGTCTTGCATAGTATCCGTATTTCATATCAACTACTTTCCAAACACTTATTGATTGCCCATATAGGTAGTTTGTTCTAATTTTCCTTTTTATGTTAGCGTTTTTATTGTACATCTTACTTTGTGTGGGTAATTTTAATTATTATATGAATACGTTTACCGTTTGTATGGTAGTCACAATTTAATTTAAAACACGTATTTTAATTTTTTTTTTTTTTCTGTTAACCTACAAATTTGTTATTATAAATTTTTAGCTATACAAATGAGAATGACATGTGACGTATTGAATGAAATGTGTTAGTTCGATCACTGTCAGATGTCATATCGCCAACTGCTCCGTTTCGTTCAGAAATTGCGTCTATGAGTATTATTAAATTTGAATGTTGGAAATTTGATGTTCTTTATGCGCTTATTTGTTTGTGTTGATGCCGTTGATACATAATTGTTTACTTGGATATAATAGTTGTCCGTTTAATAGTTTAGTGTTGTTTTATTGTATATTTTTCTCGTTTTGTTAAAATTATTTATGATATTTCGGCTGCCGGCGAATGCTTGAAAGTGGTTTATAAGTGGTAACTTATTTAATTGAATTAATTACTGAATTTTCTTAAATTTAATTAATTAAATTTATTGATACATACAGTTTTACTACAGTCTTCTGTCTGATACAATGTCGGAGGCATTATCCGATAGTGAATATTTTTCTCTGTCTTCTTCCTTCGAAAGTATAGATAACAGTGATATTTCAGATGAGCCATCTCTAAGTACAAATATTAACGTGGTGTTTGCTTCATTAGTAAAAAACTTTAATGTTATACATATAAATGCCCAAAGTGTTGCGGCGCACTACGCAGATCTGCTTAATACCTTTACATCAAGTAACATACATGCCATATTAATTTCAGAGACGTTTTTAAAGCCTTCGCTGCCCTCCACTTTGTACCCGTTGCCTGGTTTCAGATTAATTAGAAATGATCGTACGTGTGTCCGGACACAGGACGGTATGTCAAGAATGGTGGGATATGGTGGTGTCGGCATCTATCTTCGCAGTGATATTCCTTTTGAATTGTTGTCTCAATCTGCCCCAGAAGTTAATTCCCCTGAACACCTTTTCCTTCAGGTAACCCTCCATCATACTAAAGTGTTGTTGGGTGTCTATTATAGTCCATCTTTACATATTAATTATTTTAGTTCCTTTGAAACTCTTTTATCTGAACTATCTCCACAGTGTGATCACACCATCATAATGGGAGACTTTAATACCTGTCTCATAAAGGATGATGCGCGTACTAAAAATCTTCTTTCTATTTTAGGTTCTGTCAACTGTTATCACCTTCCCCTTAATCCTACACATTTTCCGCATAATGGACCCCCTTCTTTGCTTGATCTCATCATCACATCTTGTCCGGAGTTAGTGTCAGCACATGGTCAATTTCACGCGCCGGCATTCTCTGCCCATGACTTGATCTATGCCTCTTTTAAGATCCGTCCTCCTAAACGAAAACATAAAACTCTGCTTTTACGGAACTTTGCTGCAATTGACAAGGAGAAATTATTAAATGATGTGCGTGAAGCAGATTGGGATACTGTCTTGTTGACACCTGATGTTGATTCAAAGGTGGATGCGTTTAACACAATTATTTTGAATGTTTATAATAAACACGCGCCTCTTCGTCCCGTACGAGTTAAACACTATCCTGCTCCTTGGCTCACGGAAGACATTAAAAAGCTCATGGCTCGTCGCGATAGAGCAAAAATTAAATTGCGTCATTACCCCACTCCTGTAAATCGCGAAAAATATACGTCATTGCGTAACCAGTGCAATAAGTTATGCAGAGAGGCCAGGCGTAAATACATGCACGAGAACATTGAAAATTGTCCCCCCAGTAAACTCTGGAAATTTCTCAAGGCAAATGGTATTGGCAGAGTACAATCAAGTGTAAATCCAAGTATTGATCTTAATGCCTTAAACAATCATTTTTCGAAATCGTCAGTTCAAATTGATCCCACTGCAAAGATGGCAACTTTGTCTGAATTAACTACAGCGACTCCTCTTTTGAATTCAGTGTTAGAGGTTGGCGAAATAACTTCGGACGAAGTAGTAAAATTGATTGGGACTATTAAATCTAAGGCTGTTGGCAATGATGAAATTGGTCTCCATATGATAGAACCAATAAAGGAGATCATTGCTCCTATTCTTGCTGATATCATTAATTGTTCTCTTTCTTCTGGGATCTTTCCAACTCTTTGGAAAGATGCACTTGTAGTTCCTCTTCCTAAAAGCTCGAAACCTTCCTCTTTCTCGGACTTTCGCCCTATATCCATTTTGCCGTTTCTTTCAAAGGTGCTAGAGCACTTTGTGCACCAGCGGTTATCTGGTTATCTTAGAAAGCATAACCTACTGAGTCGGCATCAATCGGGATTTCGTACTGGACACAGCACTGTCTCGGCCCTTATCAAAGTCACTGACGATATTCGACTTAGTGTTGAAAATAAAAAGTTGACAATTTTAGTTCTGCTCGACTTTACGAATGCCTTCAATTCGGTCGATTTTGATATGTTGCTGGGCATGCTTCAGGCCTTAAATCCTTCTCAATCGGCTTTACTCTGGTTTAAATCCTATCTAACAAATCGGCGCCAACTGGTTAAAATTGATGATACGAAGTCGGACTGGTGTCGACTCGATGCGGGTGTGCCTCAGGGTGGAGTTTTATCACCTATTCTTTTCTCTATTTTTATCAACAATTTAACTTCCTTACTTTCCTCTTCTCATCACCTATATGCTGATGATCTGCAAATTTATACTGCAGCTCCATTTGATAACTTCAATAGTGCAATTAGCGTTATTAACAATGATCTCTGTAAAATAGCCCAATGGTCCGAAAAATTTGGCCTAAATATTAATCCATTTAAATCACAGGCGATTATAATTGGCAGTCCTTATTATACTTCTAAATTACCGTATTCGATGTGCCCAAATGTAATTTTAAATGGTAATATTATTAAATACTCCTCTACTGTTAAGAATTTGGGTGTCATCATGGATCAGACTCTGTCCTGGGCCCCCCAAGTTAATGAAGTCAGCAGGAAAATTTTTGCCTCTCTACATTCCTTAAAACGACTCCAAAACTTTCTTCCTGTCAACACCAAATCATTATTGGCACGCACTCTCCTTCTTCCTCTATTGGACTACGGCGATATAGCTTATTTAGACCTTTCTGAAGAACTCCTTAATAAATTAGATCGCATTCAAAATATGTGTGTTAGGTATGTCTTTGGAGTACGAAAATTTGATCACATTTCTCATTACAGGAAACAGCTTGGTTTGCTGCCAATACGACAACGCCGAAATATCCGCATTCTTTCTTTCCTATACCAGATCCTTTTCTACCCAACAGCGCCGGATTACCTGAGGGAATGTTTCAAGTTTCGTGTTGTAGACGACCGACTTCGGTCCAGAAACACTCCGTTTCTTCAAATACCGCCCCATAGCTCCCTTACCTATTCTAAATCTTTTGCAGTGTTAGCTGCTCGTCTCTGGAATGCACTTCCAATTAATGTGATGATGGCTCAATCTATTAGTTCTTTTAAGAGCCAGCTAAGATCGCACTTCGCTGATGTTTCCGACGTTTGATTTCACTATATCTAAAGTGTCTTGTTGCTTGTAGTTGTGTGTATTACTGTGTGTATTTGTCTACATTTTGCTATATGTGTGTTCGTAAGAACTGCTTTTTTATCTACTGTACTTAGTGTACCTCACCCTGACCTAAAAATTTACTTACAAGCATTCTTTGGTTGACTGGAAGAGATCCCTTCTGGGATAAGTCCGCCATTGTGTATGTTATTCTGTACTTGAAGTTTTATGTATGTGTACAATAAAGTTTTATAAACAAACAAACAAACAAACAAATACACCCCAAAACTAAAAATATCACGCAGTAACGTGATATTTTTAATCCTATTAAACTTTAAACAGTTGTAACTTAAAAGGAACAAAATGTCGGTTGGATATATACTGCATAATATGGTCTAATTTAGCATGCCGCAATATCTGCATACCTACTTAAAATAATAGTAAATGAACAAACCTATTACTTTTAACCCCATTATCCATCTTATACGCGACAATATCGAACCCGTATCCCTGACAGTCGGTGTGGCAGGCGTCGCTAGCGACATCTATCCTGTTGCCCACCAGTGTGACATTGGACCCGAAGCTGTTGGAGCTGGATATGTGATCCATGACCAGATCGGATTTGGTCGGCGTGATGTCTATGGTCTTGCGGCTTATTGGCTCGTCGCTGAAGGAAGACTGCACGCGTTTTTCTGGACGGTGGATTGGTGAGCTGGATAGAAAGTTTATAAATATCAACAGTCACACTTTCTGTCTGAATTTTAAGTTTTATTGCGTGCGCCATAAGGGTTATTGTAACTAGTGAAATTACTTTTTGGCGCGAAGCTAGTACGCGCGGTTGTACTTCTAAACAAATTATCATAATTTAATGTACAATGATATTGATTCATAATAGAGAGAGATTTGAGTGCATAACATTAGTAGAATCTTTGATTAAAAGTGTTTAAATCGAGGCTGTCGAGTCATTCCTCAGATCCTCAATTCCTCAAGTCGTGCAAAATAGCAGAAGAAACGCACTGTCGGTTTTACTGTTGACCTATTACAAGTAATTCAATAATACGAGATTCATATAAATATGCATATAAACATAAGAATAAGATAAATAAATAATACAAAGACTCTGGCTCAGCTGGAATCAATGGCCCAAAGGACATTGATTTCAGAGCCGAAAAGCCATGTGGAAAAAAGTAGCTAGTGAAATTCAGAATTACCTTGATTAAAAAGAAAATGAAAATAAACTTCATATAATTCGTTTTTACATAGAAGACGGCCAGGGTTTCCTTTTAAATAAAATAATAAACTTGTAATAGAAACCCCTAAAATTTGACTACATATATTTTAACATTTTCAATTTAGTTAAGTTACGGTATAACTAATAGACTTTACAATGCGTAGCTGTAAATGTAATAGCATCTTTAACATATTTATTGTTTGCTTATATCGTATTTAAGATTCATCGATCCACCGTCTCTTTTAAAATTCTGTATTCACTTATATTTCTTTCTGGTGGCACTCTAATACATCAACTAACTGTCGGTTTGACACTTGTTCGGACATATCAATAATTTCAAATCAAACATGTAACCAATTCATCACCAACCTGATACAATGACTTTGTTCATATTTCCTGCAGAGCGCACGTATGGTGTCGCTGTTCTTGAGGCATCGCTCCATGGTCTCGACGCCAAGGAACTTGGCGAAACATGTGTACGCGTGGTAAGCCAACTCTTCATCAAACACAGTCAACAGCTCCTCTTGCGCCTGCATTTATAATGTATTTGTTTACAAGAAAATCTAATTTTATTAGCAACCATTCATTCCATACGTGGGATAGGAATTTTTATTTGATTAAAGGGGCTTCTGAATTATGGAATGGAAGAACGGACGCCAAACAGTGTTCTCTAATCACTTTGAAGCAAAATAAAACTGAAAGAGGCGGCCGGCGGTGTACTGACCGTGCCGGCGGCGGGCGGCGAGCAGGCCAGGTCGGGCAGGTCGGCGTGTGTACTGACCGTGCCGGCGGCGGGCGGCGAGCAGGCCAGGTCGGGCAGGTCGCCGTGTGTACTGACCGTGCCGGCGGCGGGCGGCGAGCAGGCCAGGTCGGGCAGGTCGGCGTGTGTACTGACCGTGCCGGCGGCGGGCGGCGAGCAGGCCAGGTCGGGCAGGTCGCCGTGTGTACTGACCGTGCCGGCGGCGGGCGGCGAGCAGGCCAGGTCGGGCAGGTCGGCGTGTGTACTGACCGTGCCGGCGGCGGGCGGCGAGCAGGCCAGGTCGGGCAGGTCGGCGTGTGTACTGACCGTGCCGGCGGCGGGCGGCGAGCAGGCCAGGTCGGGCAGGTCGGCGTGTGTACTGACCGTGCCGGCGGCGGGCGGCGAGCAGGCCAGGTCGGGCAGGTCGGCGTGTGTACTGACCGTGCCGGCGGCGGGCGGCGAGCAGGCCAGGTCGGGCAGGTCGGCGTGTGTACTGACCGTGCCGGCGGCGGGCGGCGAGCAGGCCAGGTCGGGCAGGTCGCCGTGTGTACTGACCGTGCCGGCGGCGGGCGGCGAGCAGGCCAGGTCGGGCAGGTCGCCGTGTGTACTGACCGTGCCGGCGGCGGGCGGCGCGGCGGCGGCGGCGGGCGGCGAGCAGGCCAGGTCGGGCAGGTCGGCCCGCACGGCGCGCCCGTCGCGCACCGTCCACTCGGCCGTGCTGCCGTCTCGGCAGATTTCCAGGAACCCTTCCTTCCTCAAGTCCAAGTCCGCATCTGCGTTCTGCGGGTTATGAAATGGAATGAATTTATTTATTCTGTAATTGATCCCTCGTGGGCACACCTTACACATTTTTATCAATAATATATATATATATTTTTTTTATCTACTAACATTTCGGTATTGACCATTGGTGAAGAAGAAATGTGTGTAACCCCGCCGCCACACTATGCTCCTCGCGCTGCTCATCGCCTTGCTCCTCGCGCTGCCGCGATGTTTCCCTCACTGCCCATACACTGCTCTACTCGCGCAATTATTCGTGACGCTCCGCACTTGGACATTCGCCTTTGCTATACAATGGACGTTGAAGCTGTGGCAGCGTCCGCGATATGCATTTTTATTATAGCGAAACGAAGCTTTTTTTTATGGGCTAACGGTCTAAAAGATGCCATCAAACATTTCTTTTTTGCTACCAGCTCTTTTATGGAAATGTTCATGACAGACATGATTTTAAAAAAATGATTTAAAAAATATGACGCGTGTTACGCGCCGGAGCGCTCGATGCGGAATCCGTCCGAGGCGATTGTGTAGCCGGCCATTCGCGTTGCACATTGCCGGTCCTTTGACTCGCGTCCAAAAAACCGACAAAACAGGGAATGATGGGCAAGACGAAGAGCAAGACGAGCGGCATGACGAGTAACGTGGCCACACTACGTTCCTGCCTACTTCCCTCGCCACTCGACGAGTGTATGGCAGGGCTTTAACATCGGCAAACAGTACAATATCCGAGGATATTGTTGTTTGGCGATGACAGTTTCTGTACTAAGTAGGGCAAATCATTTATGTAAAGAACAAAAACTGACCCAAAATTGATCCCTGGGGCACACCTGTTTTTACATCGGAGCCAGTCGATTTAGTGTTGTTTATATCAACTACTTGACTTCCTTTACTAAGGTATGATTCAATCATTTTCAGTGCTTTCTTTTTAATACCGTATAGATCAAGCTTGAGCAAAAGTATTTGATGATCGACACAATGAAACGCCTTGGAAAGGTCGCAGAAAACTTCGATCGCTCCCGATGTTAATAAGAGTGACTCCTGTATTGGAGTCAGAGGTTGTGGACATTCTGGTGGTGAACACGTATTGCACCTCCTGAAGAATATTAAGTCTTGTAAAGTTCCACTGCATCTCATTAAGGATATTTTGTTCAAATACCTTGTTCAAGACGGGTAATCAAGATTCAAATAGAGGTATTACTCTACTGCATTTCATTAGGCCTGTAAAATATCCATACGAGCCTCATACTAATGTCCACACGAATACAGCTTTGACGGATCAAAAAAATAAGATTATTTGTTATTGAATTGTACGTAAATACTTTGGATAATAAACATGTATAAAAATATAAATTTGAGTACTTATTACCTTTTCAGGATTCAATTCATCTGCTTTGGGCCAGTTGTCAATTTTTCCCGATGCTTTATCGAATGCTAAGAAAAACCTGAAAACAATAATTTTAATAAACTATTTAATGGTTTTGCTTACAAATTGTTGCTTGGTAAATATTGCACAGATATATACCTACTATAGCTATTACTTTGGAAATCAATTATTGCATAATGTTAAATTAACTTTTTAAATGATCTCTAACAACCAGAGAGGTTACTCTGACATGAAAATAGGAAGTTATTTTTAAATACATTTTATAGTGTCTTCGAGAAAACAAATGTCAATATTTCATGTTTATAGTGTTATTTAGACAATAAATTAGACCCTGCAGGATGAAAAATAGACATCAACCGGCCCAATCGAAGAAAATGAGTATCTGAAAATTTTCCGAAATTTCGCCAGTAACTTTGGATTTTCACTTCGGAGTAGGCCCCCAGCGATCACAGCCACCAAAGCGTTTCGAGATAACAATCTACGAACTACTGATACATACCTTTGTAAAGCAGGCACGGCGAGGTGGTGGCGCGTCATTTCGGGGCCCACTCTGAGCGCGAGCGCATACAGCGCGGCCAGCAGTTTGCGAGCCAGCGCCGCCCGCGCTGTCGCACCGCTTGGATAGGCACAGCGAGACGTGGCCGCTAGCCGCAAGGCGGGCTGCAGTATGGTCTTCGGAAACGTGTCCTATACATATATAAGAATTATGCACCTGAGATTATCTTCGAACGACACACAAATGACTTTCAGGTGCTGCAAGGTTCCAATGGTTGACAGGAAGAGATCCCTTAAAAGAATAAGTGGCTAGTGCAAATAATTTAAATTAAACATTATGAAATGATACTAAACATAATTAAATATTATAAAATGATACTAAAACTAAAAAACCCTAACACAAACTGTGATGTCCTTTATAATTGTATACAATAACATTACAAGATTGCATACAGTTTAACAGTAATGCCAATGTATAAAAGGGTGAACTTATCCCTTTAAGCTTTTGACTGCACTGGTGTATGATTGGCAAACCAATCACTGAGAGGGGGGCAAACGAGCATGTGGGTCACCTGATGAAAAGCAATCACCACCGCCCATGGAGATCAGCAACACCAAGGGGTCGCCGATCCGTTGCCAGCCCATATTCCTTCAATTCTTTCTGGTGACCTCACTCACTCACTCGTTGAAACACAATAACCCTCAAGGGAATTGTTATTTGGCCGTGGTATTCTGTGATTAACCTCACAGAATACCGCACCGGTACCCAGACGGGCAGCTTAACAAATACGCTATGCCCTACCTCTCTTTTCGCCAGAGCCTCGTTTGTCAGTCAACAAGGTCCACCACTCGCAGGTGAGGTTGGCTTTGGTTCAAAGATGTTGATGAGCCACTTACACCCTAAAATATACAGTTATTAGCAGTAACGTAGGCGGAGCGTACCTGCAACTGTTCCATCACTTTAACATCGGTCATATATGGCACGATGTACTTGACAAGTTGCAAGCACGCTACCACGCCGCCCTCCAGCGGCGTAGACAGCCGGCGGCGACACGAAGCGATCAGTTCGCCCATGTGCGGCAAGTATTGGAAGATTATCAACTGCTCGCCGTACATTGCTGAAAATATGGGTAAAATGGAGTTAAGAAATGTAGGTCTTCAATGATATCTATAGAAAAGTCTGCGATGAACTGTGTATAAAATAAATATACCTGGACAAATTATTAGTAATATAAATATAAGTAATAGTATTAAGCAAAGCTTGTACTATGAGTGATATATATACCTACTTATTTTTTTTATTTTTGTAATTACATACATTATACAGAAACCACCCAGACCAAGACAAACAGATATGTTTATGCACACAAATGATTGTCTTGTGCGGGGATCGAACCCGCGACCTCGGAGACAAATTGGCCATTGCCAGCCATTCGATCATCGAGCTCTTCTATGTTTGGCACCAAATGGGCAATATTAATTATTTTAGCAAATGCAAAATATTAATTATTTTAATTATATTTTAACAAATGTATGTATGTAGTTGGGATTCAGACCGAAGTAATAATATAAATATGTAATATCAAAAAATATGATCAAATAATAAACGCCATACAAGATTCTCTGGGTTATCAAAGTCGAATACAAATCGTATCGTATCTACAAGTCTTAAGGACGCGCCAGCTTGTCTGTGAAGACTCCAACTATCTCAGTGTAAATGGAGACCTAAACGTGGTAGTTACCTTGGACATTAACAATGTTCAGCAATAGGGAAATTTACATCATACCACTGAATTACATTACAATGAATAGAGATTAGAACACATTTAATCAAAAAAAGTGTTTTGCGTGTCAAGATTATACCTATGAATATATCAAATTACTTAATTAAGCTAACAAAAATACGTACCCACAATAGCAGTAAGGCACTTTATAACCTTCATGGCATTTCTGTCCCCTAACACTTTACTGTTGACGACAGAGATCTCGTCGAACTCGTCCTTCTCGTCCCCTTCCCACGGAGACAAGTTGTCCTTTCCAATATAACACAAGGTTAGCATCTTAAGTAAATTCCTAGTAATGTATCTACACGTAAGTACAGGACCCAGTTTATGAGCTAGCCATATAAGACTTTCAGAACTCATGTCAGAAATCTTACAATGATTTGAATCTTTAAACGCTTGACTTATTTCATCCTCATTGAAACTCCTCGATATACTAGGGACAACATTTGCTAAATTGTCATTAAGTTCTAAGCTTTTCACTTCACGCGTGTGTGAATTCTTTCGAGAATCCACGGCACTGGCATCAGAATCTTCCTCCCCGAAGTGGAGATAACTCGTGAACATATTTTTACTAGGGATGTCTATGGATGGAGACATTGGGCCCTTTGATGGTGTCTCTACAATTGGTTCGAAATTTTCTTCCGTAGTAATAAGGACATTAAGGTTCTTTGAACACGATATATTATTGGGGGCAAAACTTTTAGAAGTCGATGGGGAAAATATGTCTGCTGATGGCGAAGGAGTCTGCATAGCCTCTTGTTGGGCGTTTGAATTAGTGGAATCTATAGAGTCTGCGGGAGATTTACTTCTACTGTTGGGCCGCGGGAGTCTGTCTTTATCTGTTTCGAAATGGAATAAGTCGTTCTCACTTCTATTATCGCTGTCTTTATCTTTCATGTTATCAGTTACATCCGCCGCAGTCTTTTCTATATTCGGAGTTGCTATATGTTCAGATCCGTATGATGTGTCTGGAGAGAAAATATTATCTGTAGCAGTCGACAAAGCATTTTTGACGTTATCATCAGAATACCTAGGTTTCTTATTGATTGCCCGACTGTGACATAGATGGCCAGGCGTCCCCACTTCAGAGTTGTCGTCTTTGTACCCTCCAACTGCCTCTACCAAATGTTGTGTGAACTTGTCTAAGAAGCATTGCAGACCGAGTCTGACCATCAGTTGTAATAGAAATATGTTGTGGTATAATTTTACAAATTTCTGTCTGCTCGCTCCGGCATTTGATAAAATTGTATTATCCTGTTCTGACGTTTTATGTTCAGATTTATCAACTGCCATGTAGTCATCTTCATATAGTTTCAGTATATGTTCTAAAAGCTTCTTCCTCGTTTCGGCAGGGCCTAACGCTTTGCTTATGGTGTCAAATAAGTACCAAGCTGCTAATACGGCTGTGTCTTTATTTCTCAGCAGTTCTATGTAATGTTCCAGAAAGATATCTAGGAAGTCAAACTGATTGTAACTGCTGACTTGATTCAATAAAATGTCCAAATGTACAGCGCACGCCTGTATCTTGCCTTCGGCTATCTTTTGGCTGAAGTCAAGTTTCGTTTTATCCACGTGTTGGTACTTCTCGCATTGGATACCATCACATTCGTACATGTACAGAATACTCAATTCATTACTTGTTAATTCATATTCATGCAGTGTACTTAATAATTTGTATAGAGTGTGAAAACTCTGTGGAAAAGGTATCAAATGCTGCATCAAAAGTGGCTGCAACAACTGATTGGGAGTAGGTGGGGGAAGACCTTTGTCTGTCACGGTTTTTTTCATCGGTTCATCTTTTTTAGGAGCGAATTCGTTTCTAAAACTCAAACTTGGAGGTTGGACATTTAGAAGGAGAGATGCAATATAACTGATACATTTTGGTAAAGAACTGAAATTGTGTTTCAAGACGATTCGACAGTTATTGTATCTTTCAAGGAAATTGTCACTGTTTGTCCTCAAAGGCCTCATGTACTGATGTAGGAATATTTCCACAATGAGACATCCGATGACTAGCATGTCCTGCCGACGACTCTCGGTCACGAACTGCTTGTACACCACAGCGTCGGTCGTGTACCTCGTATTGAAGGTCCTCTTTCTCTCTTTTAAAACATTTTCTAAATGCGCGTCTTGGGTAAACTTCTTCAGGTAACTTTGGTCATATGACGCTAAGAACATGTGATTAGTGAACGCTGTATCGTCACAATTCCCGCAGGTACTTTTTCTAGTCTCGTTCATTGGATATAGGTTCAAAGTAGTCACAGTTTCTTTACATTTTTCCGTATCTTTAGCTTTACTGAAAAAGGTTTTTGTTTTAAAATTATCCAGCGACTCCATGGCTTGTATTGACGCGACGGGATTGAACTCTTTGGGGAGATAAATGACCCCTTTCCCTATTTCTGATCGTTGAACCCTATAATGTCTAGAATGTGAAGAGGCTCTTTCGCTGGTCGATGGAGAGTCGTCGAGACCGTGACTCTTGGATAGCGAGCGAGTTCTACTGCTGCTTTTCCTTCGAGATCGTACGCGTTGGGGCTGAACGCTCAACCGAGACACATGCTGAGGGAGACTACTGGACTCTTCTTCTTCATCGGATATATCGTCACTACTTTCGGGTTTGACGGTTTTTTCTGAAAAAAAAAGAAAGAAATCGTAATTAATTCTCTCTGGCCGTTATATCAATTGACTAACGATCGTTATCCTCCTTGCTTTTTGGTGGGCGAAATGTATAACTTGATAAAGTTGATACTGTTGATTGTTGGCACTTGGTGGAACATTATTATCATAAAGTTATAATAAAGCACTTGCTTTATTATAACATTATAGTATAACTTGATAATTATTCCAATATTTAAATAGTTAAGCAATATAAAGATTCTGTTTGTTAAAAAAGTGAAGGCAAATCCAATCCCTTATTAAGCTATCTTACGACAAACGTTCAGTTTAACAAAACGGTTATTGACAAACGGAAAACATTCATTTGGCACTTCATTAGGTGAAAGAGATGGAATAAATAGAATTGCAAATGTAATTAAAATCGTAACTTTCGCCTATTTTTGATAACATCAAACTTGCTAGAATTTCTATATTTTCTTAATCGCAAAATTCACCTCCCCACCTAGGTGAGACTTGGCCACACGACCTTCCAATACCGGTTGAGTGCTCTTTCCAAAGTGGTGGAGGAGGTAAATTCCAGCAAGTTAGGTGAAATCAAGTATTTTAAATAATAATAAATATGCTTGTTTTGCACGCAAATCTCAATGAGACAAACAGGCTGGTACTATATTCATTTCTGGACAAATTACACACGGCCATCTAGTCCCAAACAAGCAAAGCTTGTACTATGGGTACTAGATAACTGATATAATACTTAAATACATTTTTTGTAAATTCATAAAATACATAGAAAACACCCAGACTAAGACAAACAGATATGTTCATTCACACAAATATTTGTCTTGTGTGGGAATAGAATACGCGACCTCGGAGTCGAAGTGGCCATTGCTAACCATTCGATCACCGAGCTCATTATATTACTTTATTATATTAGTTATCATCATCATCAGGTCTGTCTTCACCACAGGAGCACGACCCTCTCTCGTCCGTCCTAGACGGAAGGAGGATTTGGCCTACACTCCCCACGCTGGCCAAACGGGTTGGAGAGGCCTGATCGATATTTGATAATGTATTTCCCTTAGTCGCCTTGAACGACATCCACGGAAAGAAACGGAGTGATTCTATTCTAGTCTGCCGGAAACCAAACGGCCAATATTATATCAGTACTGACTGGTGTCCCTGGGCGTGGTCCAGTGCATTCGGGGGGGATGCGGTGGCAGCGGGCGCGGCTCGCGCGGCGGGTGCGCCGTCCACAGCAGCTGCACCGGGCCCCCGCGCCGGGGGGACGTGTGCCCGTCCACGAGCGACAGACACACGTTCTTCGCCTTTATCGACGCTGGACCTGACAGTCTGTAATAAATAAACCATAGCACATAGAATTGGCTATATAAAGTACACGAAGTTCTTCCTTAATACCTTAATACTCCTTCCTACCCAGAATCATCATAGTACTACTGTACTTTGATGTATGTTGTATTTTATTTCATACTCATCCCACTGCTGGGATACGGGTCTCCCCTCCGCCGAAGGGGTTTAGACAATACTCCACTACGCTGCAAATACAGGTTAGCGAAGGCCAGTATTTTCAAGCCGCCTAAAGGCCGCTGACTTGGATTAGCGACTGTCATCTAACGACAACAGCCGGGACTGACGGTTTGACGCGCATTCTGAAGTGAGGAGGAGCTCGAGATTAATAAACCCATCCATAGACAGGCTACGATCGACGTTAATTAACTTACGTGATCGATTAGACTGTCACGCGTACCGACGCCATCGAGCTCCTCCTGTTGAGCTGTTAAATGACCCGGCTGCTGTCGTTATATAACAGTTGCTAAGCCAAATCATTGGCCTTTAGGTGGCTTCAAAATACTGGCCTCCGCCAACCCGCAGTTGAGCAGCGTGGTGGAGTATACTCTAAACCGATTGAGGGTTGATTATGGATTCATACCGAAAAAACCTTTAACAATTGTATTTTAGCAAATAAATGATTTATGATTAAGTGAACACAGTATCCAATACTATAGACACATATACATACTCTAGGTCCTTGGTTCCGAACCTAGGGGTAATTACCCCCTCAGGGGTAAAATAGGAATTCTGTACGGGTAATCAAGCTGATATAAATACAAATTAGTACAAGCCAATAAAATCTAATCTAAGGAGGGGGGTAAAATTAGTTTCCTTTATTGGTCATAGGGGTAACATCATTGAAAAGGTTAGGAAACGCTGCTCTAGGTACACATAATATAAGACAAATTGAGAAAGATGACTCACTTGTAGCCGAACGTGATGTCGATCCAATGGTGCAGATTTTCCGATACGTGAGCGCTCTCCAGCGCCTCTCTGTGTTTTGTTATGAAATCTTCGGCGCACGTCGCCCACGAAGGTATGCCTAGATCCTAGAATGAAATCATTAAATAACTTGCAAGCACAAAACATAGCGCATACCAAGATATTTTTATCAAATGACATTGAGCTCCATGTTTACCGCCTAACACTATTGTTTTTACCATTATATGAATGGTGAGAGACTTTAGATGAAAAAAGATTAAACACCGATCCCAGCATTTTTTCTAACACCCTGTTGAATGTGTCGGTTACGTTCAAAGGTTAAGGTTTGGTTAAATTGTTCCAAATATTACTGCTTTTCAAATAAATAAATATTTCTGGACAATTTACACAGCGCCATCTAGTCCCAAATTAAACGCAAAGCTTATACTATGGGTGCTAGACAACTGATAAATGTACTTAACAAAGACAAACAGACATGTTCATGCACACAAATGTTTGTCTTGCGCGGGGATCGAACCCGTGACCTCGGAGTCAAAGTAGACATTGCTAGCCATTCGGCCACCGGGCTCGTCCAATTGTTCATAACCGTTTGTCCGCTAGGTTACGTTCACAAGGTAGGTCCACGTTAATTAATTTCCTTGATACTTGATACCATAATATGACCTATATTATGTTCATCTCATAAAGCGACAGAAAAAAATAATTACCGGCAGGTCTTCATGTATGCTCTTGAATACCGTTGGGTCTGTGTAGAACTCAGGTATACATTCATCAGGGGTCCATGCCTGCATGCGCTGGATGGATGCTGGGTACTCGGCAGGAACCCATTTGTTACGCACATACTTACAAAGGACTTGTTTTGGGGTTCTGAAATAAAATAAATATCTATACATTGTTGATTACACACTCACTGGAATTGCAAGCGTTCATAAACAGGTGCCTTTTACATACGAATAACAAAACTTTTACAAGCAGTATACTTGTCACCTTGCATTTGAACCCTGTTATTCAGAATAGATCCAACCGACCGTTTGTTACTTTTAAGTTAAAGTTATTTTGAGTTTAAATAGGAATAAAATTATCACAGAGTATAAGTTTTGTGAAGCATATGTCATTAAACTGTTAGAATCTGTTGCAAATATATAAAAGTCGATTTGCAGTTTCTCGCTACGTATATCTCACAATTTAGCATAGTTTGTCGATTAGATCTATTCTGCATAACAGCGTCCAATTGGGCATCGCACGCGCGATGCCAACCCTGCAAAAATCTCTTCTGAAAAACCCCATGCGAATGATGGAAACTGAGTCATAGTTAAAGTGACCATACGTCGCGTTTTGAACGGGACTGTCCCTTTTCTCGGTCACCTGTCCCGTTGTCCCCAAACAAAGCGCTGGGACGCAAAATAGTTCCGTTTACCGAAACTGCGCGAAAATATAAAATTACGAAGCTCGTGAATATTTGTTTCATACAATTTACTGTCAGAGGAACTTTGCTTTAATTTGGCTTTAACAAAGCTGGTAAACTGGCGATTGATTTTTAGTTTTCACAACTTGTTATAATAAAAATAATTAGAATTACTTAAGAGCCCTATTACACATTTGCACTATGCGAGATTCGGTATTGAAGCGTCCCGACGGTCACGTGGTCACGAGTCCTCATAATTTCTATGTTGAAATTACGAACAAGCGATTTTGATACTTTCTCTCTAGTTTCGTATTTTTTTAGTATTTCTACTTATGAAGTAATTTGTTATAGTTGTACCTACACATTTTTAGTGTCATGGATTTAGTATGGGAAGAAACAGATTATATGTACCATAAATGAGACAGATGATTTTTATTAAAAATAAAATTTATTTTATTACCTAATCCTTTATTTATCTAGGTACTTTTTGGTTTTAGATTAAAATTATAGATAAGAATAAAACTAGTTACAATTTACATGGGAGTGTAAAACAACTTTAATCAGAACTACTTATTTGCTAAATTTCTATCAAATCAATCTATGGTTTTGGTGTGAAAAAGCACCAAATGTTCCACCATGATCAAACAACTGTTTAAAAAATAATGTAAATCAATTATTCTCCGTTCTTGAACTACGTAGTCTATTACCTGAAACAATTATTATTATTAATAAAATCTGAAATGAATATAACAGCTTCAGCTTCTAAATGATTTTGTTCATACTTACAATCCCAGATTCTGTTTCTATTGTCCTCGTATCTATCTCCTCAAGTGCTGGTATTGGTCGTTTCGTCTATATTAATTAAATTTTTCAAACGAAGAAGAACGTCGTGCCCTTAAGGTATCTAAAATAAAAATAAACTAAGTTAAACCACGCCAATTCACCAGTGATTTATGAATTTGACAGTTAGTATATCTATTACCGCCAGAGGGCGCCGCACAATAAACATAGGCTCCGTTTATATATTATTTAAAAATGTCTAAAGTGTAAAGTTATTACTAAAACCTACATAAATTTTAAGAATAACGTATAATTAATCAGTGATAGTGTTTGTGACAAGATTAAATCCAAAAGCAGTGCAAAATTAATAACGAAATAATAATAGTGATATAAACAATATGGTACACTAAAATCAAAAATAATTAAGGAAAACATATGTGCATTGACCCACTAAACTATGTAATATTAAATTAAGATAAGTTAATCAGTGAAATATAGTGAAATTTTAATAAGTATACCTTCAATAGACCGTTAACCAGTGTATCTTAAAGTGATTCATATTTCAATAAATAGCACCAACACGCACTGATTCTAATCAATGGATTTTAACTAGTTCTATTATTCATCAACGTCTTCAATGCACTGGTAGCATCTTTTTTATTAAACCATTTCCAAAATTATATGAAGGATCCCGAGTTCGAATCTCAAGAAATATTGAACTTTTTGCACGAAAAGTTTATTTTTTTTATTTTTAAAAGCGCAAGCAACGTCAACCTTTTGCTTTTGCAATGCTTTTTGAACTACACCTGCTGCCATCTATAATCAAATGAGTTTAACTAATCATTGGACTACAGCACTGTCTTAATCATATCTAGAAGGTTATTTTCAACGGTATGTTCAACAGTTGCAGTGGCGTGTCCGTCTAATACGCTGCAACATTTGATACCCAGACGTTCAGGTATCGATCCTCAACACTTCCATGACTTTTTGCATATGATTTTCTAATAAGATTACCGAGTCATTTCACAATGCATAATGTAAACATGGCTAATAGACATAAAACAAAAAGAGTGAGAAATGAATCTTTCGAATCTTTACCAAATATAGATACCAGCTCATCATCTCTGTCCACTATCTCAGATCGAAGGAATAGCCTACCTGACATATCAACGTTGAATATCGAGGAAAAGAGCGAATTAAAAAAGACCATTGATGATTTAAGAACACAATTAGACAGTGCACACGACGAAATAGAAAGATTACTGCTGGAAAATAATACTCTTCGAAATATAAACAAATGCAATGAACTTAAAATAAATGAATTATTACATATTTGCACAAACACGAAGAACAAAACGCAAACCAGTTCTTTACGAAAAAAAAGAAGTCTAAATAAAAGACGTATTGACTTTTCTGACTTGGATTCACCTGACACCCGCAGTAACAGCAAAACTAGATACAAAGACAAAATAACTCAAACCAATAATAACTTACCAACGAATAATAATCTGCAGGAGGAAAGTTTGAGAATACCAGAAAATGAGAAAAAACTACCCACTAGAGAAATACGCATTTTTGGTACTCAACAATGCACCGGAATGGCGACAGAAATTATAAATAGTAGAAAAGATAGCAAATACGAAAAATATATGGTTTCTGCTACTACTAAACCATTTGCATTTTGTAATGAGGTTTTAAAGGGATGTATCGACTTAAAATCTACAGATAAAATAATCTTATGTATTGGGGAAAATGACCACAACCCCACATCATTACTTATTGAAGTGTCATCGATCCTTAAAAAAATTAAACATGCTACAGTAATTGTATTAAATGTACTTAATAATCAATATTTAAATGTAGACTATCTTAATAATAATATTCGTATGATTTGCAATTATTTTGATAATTGTCATTATGTACATTGTGAGCCAACTATGACTATAAATTATTTGTCTAATATAACCAAGAAACTAAATTTTGTAATAGACTGTTTAGATTATGATGAAAAATACTTACCATTTAATAAAAAAGGTATTCTTTCAAAAGTAAGTAATCGGTATGGACAAAACATGGGATCTTCGTATCATAGGCGGAAGCAAACATTGGGCAATAATAATACTAAATCGTCTAAACAAATGAAACAAACAACTTTGCTTGACTTTTTTACTAGAATAACCCGCAAAAAATATTTATCTAGACGAAGAGAATTTTGTGATGAAATTCCTGATAACGGTAGCAGTCCCAATAATAACGTAGTGATTTCGGAAATAATTTCAAGCGTAACACAATCCAATAATGACAAACATTTTTTTCGATAACTCTGATAACACATTGACAGTTATGCATCAAAATATTGCTGGAATAATAAATAAAGTAAATATTTTACAAATAGCTCTTGACGAATTAAACACAAACGGTAAAGAAATTGACGTAGTATGCCTTAGTGAAACCTTTATTAAATTGGGAGATGAGAAAAATTTACATTTACCTGGATTTCATTTGGCAGATTCATATTCTAGACATAATCAACGACGTGGCGGGGTTTGTATATTGTGCAGAGATCATTATACTTACAACAAAATACCATATCTTACTGAACTTAAGTCAGAAGGTATATTCGAATGTTGCGGTATTGAAATCCCACAGATTAAATGCATAATTATATGTATTTATAGAATACCAAATTCTAATGCAAATGTCTTTCTTAAAAAACTTGAAATCTTATTAAGTAAGTTACGATATAAAAGGAATACTAAAGTAATTTTAACTGGAGACTTTAATATAAATATATTAAAAAATTCTTATATTCAAAGCGAATACACGAGAATAACTGAAAACTACGGAGTTACGATACATATCAAAGAACCAACACGAAAAAATGCGTGCTTAGATCAAATTATAAGTAATATTCCTACCGCTATTGGTGAAACTCATCGCCTAGGATTATCGGATCATGATACCTGTCAAACTATTCGATTCACTTTAAATAACAAACACAAACCTAAAACAACATGGTATGTGTATAAAAGAGATTTCAGTAGAGATAATATGAATACATTCGCAAGATGCATATCTTCACTTTCTTGGAATGATGTTTACGAATGCAAAGATGTAAACTCAGCATTTAATCTATTTCATGAAACGTTGATATTGTTCTTTAAATTATGTTTCCCGATTCGGAAGATTAAAATCACAAATAGACACAAATCTCCTGCCTGGATCACACAAGGCTTGAGACGATCTTGTGTGGTAAAAAGAACATTAAGATTTAGATATTATACTAATAAAGACCCGCTGACAAAAAATAGATATCGTAAATATTCGTCTTTGTTAAAAAAATGTATTATAAAAGCACAAAAATTAAGCAATGAAAAATATATCAAACAATCAAATAATATATGCAAAGCGACCTGGAATGTTATAAAAAAATATGACCAAACTACTAATAATAATAAATACATAAATGAAATCAACTATAATAACAAATTAATTCAAAATCCTACTGACATCTGTAATATTTTTAACAATTATTTCATAAATATATCTAATAGTATTAATTCATCTAATTCTCACTTGACATGTAACCATCATAAAGACATTGAATACTCAAAATCAAGCATATTTTTACAGCCTACTACATGTAGTGAAATATTCAACATAATAAAATCTCTGAAAGATACAAAATCAGCAGGGTATGATGAAATCCCAACAAAAGTTATAAAGTATTGTAACCTCTTTAGCCGCATTCAACTTAATAAAAAAAGTTACTGAAAATATAGACAAAAACATTGATACAACAGCAGTGTTTTTCGATATGAGCAAAGCCTTTGACTTTGTTTCACATGAAATACTTTTACTGAAATGTGAAAAATATGGACTAAGGGGTGTTGCGCAAAAGTGGTTAAAAAGTTACCTTCATAACCGTCAACAATATGTAGAAATTAAAAATATTGACCATACCAATATAGAAAAAACTTATAAATCTAGTAGGGCAACAAATAAAATGGGTGTCCCTCAGGGTACTATATTGGGTCCATTATTGTTTATTATATATATAAATGATTTGCCTAATATAACAAAACATCAATGTAATTTATTTGCAGATGACATATCTATTGTAATATCGAACTTAGAATCCTCTGACATACAATATAATAATGACATAAATGACACTATAACTAATGTTACTGACTGGCTCTCTAATAATAATCTGCATATAAATATTGAAAAAACAAAATATGTTCGATTCCATAATAGGAAGGCCAAAGATAATACTCTCACGATACACGCTCTAAATAAGCCTTTATCAGAGTCGTCAGAAGTCAACTTTTTAGGAATTACTATTGATAATCAGTGTGAATGGAAACAACATATCAAAAAAGTATGCAAAAAAATAAACAGGTTTGCTTATGCACTATGGAGGTTGTCAACACAAATAAATCAAAAGAGTGCGTTAATGGCCTATCATGGCTATGTTGCGTCAAATATAAAATACGGAATACTAATATGGGGTAACTCTGTAGACATAAATAGAGTATTTATATCACAAAAGCAGTGTATACGGGCCATATGCAATGTACCACCGATGACATCATGTGTTTCACTATTTAAGAAATTGAATATTTTGACTGTCCCATCATTATACATTCTGGAATGCTGTGTTTTTGTAAAAACTCATTCAAATCTATTTGAGCGTAGAGATGCTCAAATAAATCAAAGGTCAACTCGATATCTTGATAAATTATTATTGCCCAATATGCGAACCCATTATTATAGTAGAAATTGTTATCCTAATTGTATACGAATATATAATAAATTACCTAACTCATTAAAAGATTAAAGAATAAAACAATTCAAAATGAAATTATTTAAATGGTTAAGTACTAAATGTTTTTATTCTGTCAAAGAGTTCCTTGACTGTAAAATTGGAAAAAAAATATGACATTGTTGAACATCATTTATTTAGATATATATTTTCATTAATTAATTTGACATCTGAACTAATATGACATATTTTTATAATCAATTAATATTCAATGTTTTTTATTACTATTTTATATTTTGCATGCCATTTATTGGCTGAATGTTCAGGAACATTATTGTAAATTGAAGTCAAGATCACTTGCTGTACCACATTTAAAGCAAATAAATCATTCATTCATTCATTCATTCATTCATTCTATACTTTCATATAAAGAGAGAGTCTGGCTGACTGACTTATCATCGTAGAGTCGAAACCTCAGAACCTCGAATGATAAAATCTTCTATTAACTAAAAAAAGTATCTTTTATTAACTAGGTAAGTAAAAAGTCTTAAATTAAAATAATTAAAAATAATGTTAAGTCAAAAATGAAAATAATAAAAAAACGTGATTCAGGGTTTTTCAAAATTTAAAACTGGCCTCGACTACACATGGTGCACCCTGCCAATAAGCTAATGAGGCTGCGGCAAAAGTGGCACATCAGATTAGGTTAAGTGGCAATCGTACATCAAAACCCACCCTGGAGTTAAATCACACAAATCAATGAGATATGTGAATCCCAGACTCGAAGCCTGGGATGCAACCAGGATAACTATATAAAGAAAAATAAAATCTGTTTTTCGTCGTGGGATCCCCGACGAAAACAAAGTTCCTTACGCTTTTTCATCAGTCAGAATGTTATTCGAACTATGTAGTGTGAATTAGCCACTATTGATTGTAGAAAATGATGATGAGATGAACAGATGTGTTCAAAATCTTGTCATCTCATTACCGAAACGAATTGAGCTCATTCTCGTGATCTGCACCCCAAATTACCTCGAAAACGATTTCCATGTCGATAGATGGTAAGAGAAAAAAAAATCATACCGCACCTCAATCGATGATGTCGGAATATTTTCTTTATCCATCGTAATGTTTTCTTGGCAGTGTAGTTATTAATTCTGAAACAGTTCCATTATTGTTATTAATGCCGAATAAAAATATAAATGAGTATTATATTAAATAGGTGTATTGAGGAAAGAAAATGGCTGAATCGCTGGAGGATCTTAGTCGAAAGTTAAACGATCTCAATGCGGCTTCTCGATCCGTGGGGTTGAGGATGAATTTTGACAAAACTGTATTTACGTATGTATCAGTTGTCTAGTACCCATAACATAAGCTTCGCTTACTTTGGGGCTAGATGGCGCTGTGTAATTTGTCTGACAATATTTATTTTTTATATATAATATAATCTTATATTATATTTAATATAATTTATATTAAATATAATATAAGAGGCATCACACGCGCGTTGCGTGTGATGCCTCTTATATTATCTCTGGTGTTACAGGCGTTCATAGGCTACGGTAACTGCTTTCCATCAGGCGGGCCTTATGCTTGTTTACACGCTGGTGGTATAAAAAAAAAAGTAAGCGAAGCTTGTGTTATGGGTGCTAGACAACAGATAAACATACGTAAATACATTTTTTCTTTTTGTAAATATATACTTATGATACATAGAAAACACCCAGACTTAGACAATATGGTGGAAAGTATTGGGAAAGGCCTATATCCAACAGTGGGTTGATGCAGGCTGATGATGATGATGATTGAGGAAAGAAGTACCTTGCTTTATTTTCTTATGTAAATGTACATCTTTACTTTCATGCACATTGATACCTACGAGCTTTTCGACCCATGCTGAAAATAATGAAATGAATATTAAGAATAATTCAACAATATGTTGTTGCTAAGCTATGTAGATTCCATAGAAAACAAACACTAGAAAGAATTGTACTTACGTGATCAAAACTTGGTAGTCGTACTATACTCTGACGCCCGGTCGATATTGGCGTGAAGAAATTCGACATAGGTCTCACGCTGACGAGCTCTCGCGCCGTACTAAATTTGAACGGCCGGTGCATCGCATTTTGTAGTAATTTTGAAGTTATATTTATCGTTTGTATATACATAAGATAATAAATTCATGCTCCAAATTTATACATCGTTTATTCCTCATGAAGTAACAATTATTCTGGTATAAATTTTGCTCAATAATTTTATCGTGAATTCGATAAATTCACAGCTTACCTAAAGCGATTTTCGAAGTTTTTTTTTGTTAAAGGAATGTTTTTTTTCTATATTAAATCAATGATATTTCAAAATTCCGAGGCCGCTATGTACTATACGACTATATAAGAAATAACATTCTATTTTTTTTATTTCATTTGTTTGGAACAGTAGTACAATCCAGGAGCTCAAAAAAGTGATTGCGCGCATTTTATGAAAATCTTTCTCTGCAATTTTGGGTTTATTTAAAAAGTTAAGCAAAAATTACAAAAAGCGAGGCCGCTATGTACTATGCCAATAGCTATTCTGTGCTATTCAATAAGTCAACATTGTTAATGTATTTTTGTTTCCGAGATCGAGAACGCCAAAATTGGCCATTTTACGCAAAAATCACAGTCAAAATGTAATATGGCTCTTAATATGAACGTAATAATAGTGAATACTAATTGCATTAAGTTATGTCCCGTTTTGAGTTCAAAAATAAATGGTCAGTTTAATCATTGTACATTCATAAGAATTTTTCGCATAGAAACGCCCCGTTTCCACACGTTTGCCTAGTAGTACTATTGCTGTACACAGGTGGATGAGTGTGTGTCCATACGACGTCGAACATACGATCAAAGGGAAAGAGGAGGAGGTCGACTCGCGAGACCGCCGAGTCTCCATATTGTACGGAAGCATTATTACTTATATTGTTTCGGTATATGCAGCAAACAAAACCAGCAGAATATGTTGTACCATATGGTGACAGCTGCATACAAAAGTCACGTTGTCAACTATTACATAAACTGTGACGTCTGCGCAGAGCGTGAATGATTGAGTGGGCGTGAAAAGCCATACAAACTGTTCCAGATTCGACTTATAGGGTATATGAGGTCAATACGAGTTGGCGGCAAGAAGTTACCATACTGTATGTAAGTAAATATTATAAATATTTTAAAAATGGAAACATTCACCTTCCCCGCCTAGGTGGGATTTGAACCTACGACTTCGATGACCGGTTGAGTGCTCTTCCAACTGAACTACCAGGAAGGTTTATGATGGTGACGAATTTTTGCATTTTATACTTTACGGCTGTGAAGTCGAAGTGTGGCGCCATCTCCCTATTAAGTATTACACTACTAAACAAACTATTACTTATATTATATTGCGTAGATATATCACGCACGACGTACCTGCGAGCTAGGTACACATAGCATGTGATATCCGTCAAGGCATCTGACACATGGTGGGGAATCTGTCCAGAGCAGCTGCTGACGTCATACGTCATGTCCAATTGTCTATCGCCTTTGTTTAGACGGTACTTCGACTTAGTTAGATCTCTCCAGTTTTTACCTGTAACATTGCCAAAATTAAGACAATTTTAAATTAAGAATCGTTAATAAAATTCAATAAATAAAACAAATGTAGTGACGTATCTAAAAATATTTTTTTAACCATTTTTAGGGTTCCGTGTACCTCAAAAGGAAAAACGGAACCCTTATAAGATCACTTTGTCGTCCGTCTGTCTGTCAAGACCCTCTATGTCGAGAATGCGTGGAGGTATCAAGCTGAAATTTGAATTGTATACTCAGGTCTACGGTCCCAAAAAGTTGTAAAAAAATCAAACAGCTAAGTTTACGTAAAAAAAAGATACGGCCGTTTATTCAGCAAAAATCGCATATTTCCACACATTCTCAAGGGAATCAAAACTCATAGGGTACTTCCCGTTGACCTCGAACTATGAAATTTGGTAAGTAACATCGTTATATATATATAAATCTTAAAAAATAGGGGTTAATATTTTTTTACAGGGGGTCGAAATTTCAAATTGAAGCTACTACTTCAAATGGGGTATGATATAAAAGAGTTTGATGTGCACATTGCAAAATATATTTCATTAATTTTTTCCGATGCATTATTTATAATGATCCTACGTACGGAAGCCTCGGTGGGCAAGTCGACTCGCACTTGTCCGGTTTTTTTTTTACAACTTCGCGACATTCCGCGACTCCCTTATAGAGGCTTGAAAATGAGATCGCTGAAAAACACTAGTATTCTGTTCTATGTCAGTTTGTTAGTTTATTAGGTCGTTTTATAATTTAAATAGTAGAAAATTCCATAAAACTACAAGAATGGATTTATACTATTTTTCATTAATTCAGCCTACTGTGCTGTATAATTAAAAAGATTGAGTACCTATACATACACATATATTATTTAATAAGAAATCAAATTGCTTAGGGGCCATCCATAAATTACGTCACACGTTAAGGGGGAGGGAGGGGGTCGACGAAGTGTGACATTGTGTGACAAGGCGGTGGGAGGGGTCCTAAATTTTGTGACGTAACATTTCAAAATCTATTATAATCTAACTGTTAAAACACGAACTTTGAACTATTAACGAAAAACTCAACATTTGCAACTCTAGATGTAAAATTGCATAGTATGTGACGTCACACTAGGGAGGAGGGGAGTCTCACAAATGTGACAAGGAGGGGGGGAGGGGTCAAAAATCATGAAATCCTGTGACGTAATTTATGGATGGCCCCTTATCAGCTTTACTGACTTTATGTGCATAGTACGTTAAGTTAAGGCGTCATATATGACGTTAACTCCCGGCTGTTGCCATTAGATGACAGTTGTTGAGCCAAGTCAGTGGCTTTTTGGCAGCTTGAAAAAACTGGCCTCCGCCAACCCACAGTTGAGCAGCGTGGTGGAGTATGCTCTAAACCCCTATCCCAGCAGTGGCATAAGTAAGTGTTGATGACGAGGTGCATAGTACAAAAATATACCTACAATTGAAGTAATCTAATCTCGTAATATATATTGATTTATAAGTTTAATTTCTTTTTATTGTTTTGAATAATCACCTAACATTGTGTATTAACCCTAGAAAGATAACAATATTGACAATATACATATATAAAAGATAAGGCACTAATTATATGTGGGCGACAATACAAAACTACATTCAATTATCTGGTCTTTCAACTAGTTATATGAATGACTCATGACAATAATTAATTCAATTAATAGAGTCTCTGCTGTACGCTGTACATAATAACCTTTGTACTGAAACAGGTATAGAAGAACAGTGAATGGACAACTCTTCAGTTTTTAGCATGTACAGAAAGAAATATGTTTTTTTTTACTATGCCGGATGGCAGACAAGCATACGGCCTGCCTGTGAAGAGGTTACCGTAGCAAAATTTATGCTCGCAACATGAAATATCGCCCACGCTCTGCCATCCTGCTACCAACACAGCAACTCCTTCCTTTCTCCCTCAAGGAAGTTGTTATTTGGCTGGGGTATTCTTTGTGGTGAAGATATTAGAAGGTATAATTGCTAGAAGGTAAATATAAAAAAAAATAAACATTACCACATCTAGATGCAAAGTCAGTCACCCAAGGCACCATGAAATGAGTCTGCAAGTCGTTGGCACACCTTCCAGCCAATATATTCAAATGTAGCAAATAATCTAAATTGGATATTCTTCCCCGAACCCACAAGTTGCACAACTTCTCTAGCTCAACAACTTCGTTCCGGCCACACCATTCATCTTTCCTTCCCTGTGATCCATGGCTGATCGCCGGTGAACTCTGCTTGCTTTTGTTCTGCTCGTAAATAAGTGAAGCATCCAGACAATGAACATTGTTTGTGATGACTGGCAAGATTTGCAACCATAAATTCTCTGATAAGTAAATGTCTTCTAGTGTCAACGTCCCTAAACTCAACCCTCTATCGCTTACAGCCTTCGCCACATTCAACAGCTGGTAAATGAGGAACATACCTCGCCCATAATTTTTATCTATCAAATTTGGACTAAAATTCAGACAATCTAACAGATTATTCTCATAATGCCCTCTGTACATTACATAGTAGTTATTGTCAGTCTCTAATATAAACATTGCTGCTAGTAAATTGACATGCGTCTCATATGATTTTGAGACATATTTATTGGGTATAATCTCTTTGTACTCAGTTAGTTTTCCTCCATCATTCTTAATTCTAATTATGTTACAGCCATATAATCTTAATACTACTTCGGTGAGCAGCTGGTCATGCTCTAAAAGGCTAACTATCGTGCTTTCCTTGGCAGGGTCACTATTTTGACAATATTTCTTATAAGACTCTTTCCATAAATTTCTTTGATTATTTTGCGAGACATATTGAAGCAGTTGTGAGAATGTGAGGGGAGATTCAGTTGTAACTTCATTTAATTTATATCGTGGCAGTGGTAAAACCTTTGACACCTTTTTATTTAATACCTGTGAATAAAAAACATAATGCTATAATATTGTTAAATTTATTTGATGTAAGAAGAATAACCATAGACTGAATAAAATGTTTGAGACGTAACATATATTTTTTAATATTATGATAAAGAACTAGAACAGTTAGGTCGGCCAGCAATCAAATCAAAATAATGTACGTAGAAACTATATGGCGATGGACCATGATAGATATCGAGTGTAAATTTATTCTAGGACACAAATCTAAGATAATATATCGTCTACATACCCGCACAAATATCTTACGCCAAGGATACGGAACACTTTCCCCAGGTTGTAAAGTAAAATCAACATTGTTCACAGAATTTTCCACTTCAGAGTTTTTTAGCCACTTCTTTAACCAACTGTTATGAACGACTAGAGCAAAAAGATTCGGTGAAGCTGTAGGGAATATGTTATCACTATTTAAACTTAATTCCTTAGCAATATATTCCATTTCTCTTTCTTTTTGTTTTGTAATCAAATCAAATCCTAAAATACAAGTGTGTGTGTGTGTCCGTCAGTCCGTCCGTCCCAGTTAATCTGTCATAGGGATTTCAAACATATCGATATTTTTAAAGGATATATAATATTGCGATATATCGAGATAAAATATCCGGCATCCAAATCGTATAAAATTCGATATTTCTCCACGTTGCAACAGCATTAGCACCATTGAATTGACTAAAACCGCTAGAATTGAGCCGTAAAAATAATAAAAAGCATTCAAATTCCATAAAATGCAAATAATACATATTGAATGCAAAAGTTCGTCCATATATCGATAAAAAAAGTATCAATGTAATATAATGTCAATACTTTTGATACTTCCGAGTATACTCTTTCTTTGACTGTCATTGTCATCGTTTGTCTACCAGTCAGTCAGGGTATAAGGGCAGTTGTTAAACAAATTTCAATGTATTTTTAGTAATAAAAATACATCGAAATTTGTTTAACTTAATTTGTTAGAAACTTTACTTACATTTTTAAGAAAATGTATACATGTTACAATTTGAATGGAATGGTTTTCGTATGAGTGAGTGATGCATAGGTATACGAGAAAATAATATACGTGAAAAATGTCTTCATCCTAAAAATAACTGTATGTACATGTCTTAAATTTTGATATTAAGTACATTTACACTAACAGCTGATAACAGTCATAAAATAAGTGGAATTTTTTAATTACAACATTGCATCTACATATCTTTATTTTTCGTCGTTATATCAATGGCAAATATTGATGAAAATATACCATCGTTATCATCATCACCACCAGCCTATATGTACCCACTGCTCGAAATAGGCCTTGCCCAATGCCTTCCACCAAATTCGATCCTCTGCTCTCTCCATCCGGCCACTTCCAGAAGCTTTTTAGGGTCATTGGTTCATCTAGAGGGAGGACATCCAAAGCTTTGTCGACGCACACGTGGCGTCCAACCTAACCCTTCTAAAAAATATCAATTTATAAACATGCTATAAAATGATTTATATTATATCGATATCATAATCGATACTTTTGACACTTAAGGCATCCCTTCACTTTTTTTATTAATAGTTTCCGGCCCTGGATACGAATCTAAAAGCGCTCGAATGTTTTATTACTTAAATTTAATCAGTGGTACTGGTATAAATGTATGTGTATTCTAATGTACTATCTTCGTCTTATTCCATATTATGTATGATACCTATATATATATATATACTTGTTCTGTGTATGACACTATGCCAAACCTTGGACTGCAAATGATCGCAATATGTATGTGTATATAAATATGGTTATGCACATCGAAAAATATTCTCAGTAAAAATTTCGTTCCTCAAGCACTTAAGGGGTGTAAGTGACCACCACGACTTTTAGAACCAAAGCCAATTTCACCTGCACATGGTGCACCCTGCGGACTAACAAAAGAGGCTCTGGCAAGGAAGATGTAGAGTTCGGTTTATTTATAACCTGCTAGGGCACCTACCCGGCTAGGGAAGCACCTCCACCTCATGGAATACCACAGCCAAATAACAATTCACTTGAAGATTGTTGTATTCCTGCGAGTGAGTGAGGTGACGATACACCGATACATGGTAGTATACATATACACTTCTGTTGTAAAATATATATTACAGATATGTCGCAAGCGTTATTATGGCTATGGTAATCGCTTCACATCAGGTAGGCTGTATGCTTGACCATCCGGCGTAACATATATAAAAAAAAAAAATACAATTTTAACAAGAACTCACAACAAATCCGACAATGCAATTTTATCTATTGTTTTACAAGATTTCTTGGAACAACTCGACAGTGGCGATATGATTCCAGAAATTTTATGCACTTTGTTGCAGCTTAATACACTATGGTTTGTCTACCGTAGCCTATAAACGCTGGCAGTACTATGAATATTGCTCACGCGCTAACAACCCCGTTGCTAACGTAGCATTTCCTCACGTCTAGTGACCTCACTCACTCACACGAGCACAACAGTTAAAAAAAGTATTATTATTTGACTACGGCGTCCTGAGGTAGAGGTACTTTCCCTGTCGGGCTTGACATGCCGCTCTACTTTTCTTTGGTAGACGGCTGCACAAGTGCAAGCGAGGCTGACTTTGGCTCTTGAGGTGGTAATTGAGCCACTTACAAGCCATTTTTAAGGATCACCAAGTGTCTTTTTTTTACACGCGTAAGTAGGATATAAATCAATCGGTACCTACAAATAAAGATGACATTAGACAATTTCCCATGTACATCTTGTTTAGGACATGCAAACAAAACCGCATTCTGCGCGGGAGATTCTTACCACAGAATAAATAATAGTACTTGCGTACCAGTCTCTGACAGTTTGGTAAAGATGAAGGAAGGACCTTTTGAGTTTTCTAAAGGCAGTTTGGTCTCAGAATGCCATTATGAGAACAGTTCCTGGGGGAAATTGATAATAAACGTGGCTGAAAAGAGATGGATCCAGATATCATCAGATTCTCTCTATTATAAATATAATACATATTGTTACGAGCTAGGGTTCGAGATTTGGATGTAAAACGCCAATGACAACTTGCAAGGATTTATTCACGCAGGGTCAGAAGGCCAATTCTCGTAATTTTTCTACGAACGCAGATTGAAAGTTGACCGAATCGAGATTGAATTGTGAATTGACTAAAATTATATACTTGATTTCATTAATTAATTATTAACAATTCTTGTTGTTGGCAAAGTAACATTCTTAGTTTGTTTAAATTTCACTCATATTTCCATATAATCCTGCTTAAATTTAATTTTGAAGTTACATATTGTGTTACGAGAATACCAAATGTGACATTTGTGAGATCGAGACTGGATCGAAACTGAATTTTGACTATATTTTAATTACGAGAATTGCCCCTCTGGTCAGCAGGTCTTCACAACACGAAGTCCACACGAAGATTCCAAATCGCAGGTCAAATCAAAGTCCAATAGTATCGCCAAGGTCGTAGGTTATCACTTGTCTCGCAGGTAAATTCGCTAGTTGTGTCTGTGCGCCGCGGCGGTCGCTATTTATATCAAAGGGTTCCCGAATGTTCTCGTATGTACATGTATGTACTTCACATCGTAGGTGTCTCGAACATTTTCATGTCATAGTGTTATGAACCTTATAACAGCAAACATACGGGTCATTATTGCTTGCAGCGAAGTATGCGGCGACTATTCTAGAAGGGTTCATTCTAGATGATTCGCGACAGGACCGCGACAATATTTTTATAAAAGATGAGTGAAACTGAGTCTTATAAATCGATGAACGCCGACTGTATGCACGAAAAAGCCGGATGATCCGAGCGTACATGCGAGAGCGCGGAACTAGCGATAGAGAGGTACGATCGGCCTAAGCGTTCGGCTTGTGACGCATATATCTCTCTTTCACGCCATCGGCCGATGTTTTCTTATGACGTTATCACGTAAAATCATAGTCCGTCAACAGACTGTACAGACCAATTTTTTTTCTAAACATTTTACAGAAACATAGAAAGAGACACAAGCCCACATTTAACTTATGGTATTTAAGACTTTCAACATTCTACCACAGTAGGTAAATAGTACATACGGCATTTACGGCATCACGGATGACTGAAACACAGCTGTATCATACTGAATTAGTATGTTCCTCCGTCACCGCGATGCTAATTTCGTTTTAATATTTATATACACACATATCCTATATAAAAGTATATACCCTACACGGGCGAAGCCAGGGCAGATGGCTAGTGATTAATAAAACAATCATTTGGTTATACATCAACTTTATTCAGTTCATTCATAGTACCTGAAGTATTCTGAACCATGTTGATATACAGAAATACAGCTATTTATATTATTTAACAATAGATTTCATACAAAGTATAATAAATTATCTACTACATTTTGTAAACAAAAAGCACAGAAGGATATAGGCATAAAGCTCCAGCATAAAAGTGAGACAAATCTTAATAAAGGCAAATATTTACATCAATGGCCGAATATAAAATTATTTCGGATTATCCGATAGTTTCAGATACGGATGTTAATTTTTATAAAAAAGGAAAATTTTATTACAAAGTAAACTTCAAGTAAGTCCAAAATCAGCAAATCACGAGAAGCAACTTTTGGACTAAGTTGAAATCATATCATCTATAACTCCTCCAATGTTAAGTGGTAGAAATCAACTGTCATAATGGAATAGGCCTTAATTGTTTTAGGTAATTTTTCCCAAGAACGGAAGACAGATATGGAGAAGTATGTAATTATTGATTGCAATTACAACGTCGTCTTGGCCAGCGAAAATCTATCAAAACTTGTCTCATTTAGATTCCGCCTCTATCCGAAATTATCTGAAACGTTTATATTGGTTTTGGATACGGTTTCGGATAGATTTTTATTTCGAATATGCGTTAGTTTCGGTTTCGGTTATGGAGCTCCAAAACATCCCTGATCTAAGGCATCGTCCTAATAGAACGCGAATGCGCGATCATCGTAGTTTCGCGCGAATTTTACTCGTACGAACGCGCGATCAAATATATCGAACTCGAATAGGTGTCATAACTGGCAATCGCACGATGCGGTCGCGCGACTCAAATGTTTGTAACCGATTCGCGTGAACTTAGTTCGTACGAACGCGCGATCAAACATATTGAATTCGAATAGGTGTCCTAATTGAAATCCGCGCGATAATTGCGTTGTCGGGGCACCGCGCCCGCGCTCCTCTCGGCTTACAATTTTTCCATCTAAATCCCCAAATTAAGTCATCCAAATATTTCCCGACAGCAAAAATTGAGCGTTTCTGATGTACATGGTTGTTGGTATCACTGGCCTAATCCACGGTCGCTCGCTCGCATCGTCAATTCGCACCATGATGATTCGCGTTCTATTAGGACACCCAGTATTAGCCATCGCGCGAACACGCGATTTTCTCATCGCTTACTCACGCGATGATCGCGCATTCGCGTTCTATTAGGACGATGCCTAAGAGTTAAGGGGCCAGATCGTGAAAACTGTGAAAAGAGTGTTACGATTTTTCATATTTAACCTATTTAGATATGATTGATATCAATGATAATTTGTATATATTACAATCAAAGACCAAAAATTATTGTATGATTATATTAAACTCTTAAAATCTAATAGTTGTTTTATAATAAAGGTCAACAAACGCACAAAATTGAGAAAAAATGCAAAAACATGCCTTCGTATTTTTCAGATTTAACCCAATAAATCAACACAAATTGATAAAAAGAAACACTTTTTGAACACTGAAGAAACCAATAAATATAACATATACTTTTTTTTTGTACCTTTACAAACAAAGACTTCCTCTTTTAAAGCCCTAAAATCTAGATATGTTTTACGTAAATTCTCCATAGAAAAATGTATGAAAAATGACGCACATTCCGATATTACGAATTAGTACTCAGCGTCGCCACTAATACGCCAGTATGTTTTTATATGTCAAGGTGACACCACGCGCGTCGGATGCTCCGGCAAAATTACGTGTTGTGAATTTGTGTTTTTTGTGAAAAACTGTAAGTATAACTAATTTACCAATATAATGAATGTATATAAATCGTAAAAAATACAAAGAATGAATTAGATACTTTGTTGAGTAGGTTATTTTATGAACCTTGTAAAATATGTATCAATTCAGGCTTGAAACATGATTTCAACATGCTATAGCCAATATCATAAACGTATCTAGTCGGTAATCGAGGGTTTTTTTCGCAGGACTGATTGAATTTGAATTTGCCAGGGAAAAGAAAGTTTAGTACGCATTATAAAAATATGAAAGCCAAAAGATCTCGGAAAAAATGTAAGTTCCTTCCTACTTATTTATTTATCTGCCTACTTTACTACGTCTTGTCCTAAATACCTACCTAGAAAAAAATTACGAGATTTCTGTGAAAGTGTCATGTAAAAATCCTAGTTTTATTTGTGTGCTTATCCTGTCTAAGTAGTAATAATAATATAATTTATTTTCATTTGAACAGGGTACATTACAAAGCTAATACAATACCTATGTCATATGATTTAGATCGCTTGATTCAGACATATACAATAGCATGTAAATATTGGTTTGTATTATAAGTAATAAAGTCAATTTCTACCTAGTATTCGTTTTCATGTTCATCATTATTGTCTAAATATCAGATTGTGGAAGTAGGTATGTTTCATAACAGAAATAGCACGGGCACGCGGCTTTGTCGACATACTTACCGCCAAAGAGACGCGACGCGCCTAGGGTCTGGTGTTGTACAAAAATTACAAAATAATTATAAAGTGGATAATAATGATGAATAATATTTCCAGTATTGAAAATAAAGAAAACCTTCAGGCCGAGACTCCAAGCAACACTGCTATGCTTAGACTACACACTATAGACGTAAGTTGTTATACGTAATTCTTGTAGACTTATTACATAAATAAACAAACTACTTTGGGGTGTAAGTGGTTCATCAAGATCTTTAAACCAAAGCCAAATTCACCTGCATGCGGTACACCCTGCCGACTGACAAACGAAGCTCTGGCGAAAAGAGAGGTAGGGAGCGTAATTGTAAGCTACCCGACTGGGGAATGTACCTCCACCTCACAGAATACCGCAGCCAAATAACGGTTTCCTTGAGGGCTGTTGTCTTCCTGCGAGTGAGTGAGGTCACCAGAAAGGAAGGAGATGCTGCGATGGCAGCGGGGGTGGCGGGGGTGGCGGCGCGCGAGCGATATTTTATGTTGCGAGCGTTAATATGGCTACGGTAACCGCTTCAGATCAGGCGGGCCGTATGCTTGTCTGCTACCCGACGTAGTATAAAAAAAAAAAAATACCTAGTTAGTGATGGACGAAGACAAAATCTCAGTAGGGTGAAGTCTTCTAGTATCGGCCTCCTCCTAATATCGGCCTTTGCGAGAAAATGGAATATAGGGTAAGTGCTCCATTGAATGAACCCTTAAGGGCATTCCAAACTTTGAAAATTACAGCCAGCTACTTATGAGATCCTAACCAAAAAATATTTTATTTTATTATGTTCACAATTTATTCATGATTGATACAGTATACATATTTTAGCAAAAATGCTGATAGTTATTGAGATAATCTGCATTTTATACAAATATGGGGTATATTTGTATAAAATGCAGGTAATGAACAAAAAAATCCAGTGAATAAACCTTTTGAAACCCATTGAATGAACTACCACTTTTATATATCAGTTCTATATATAAATTATTATGTAAGAGTTTATTTCGGGTAATTGTTATTGTAAATATATATATTTTTTTATAGACGATATGATTACTATTATAATTGCGTGTTACTTGATATTTTATAACCTAAAGAGAACTATCTAACATTTTTTTTTTTATACCACTAAGGTGGCAAACAAGCATACGGTCCGCCTGATGGAAAGCAGCCTATGGACGCCTGTAACACCGGAGGCATCACATGCGCGTTGCCGACCCTGTAAAAACCTCTTCAAGCCCTTTTTGAAGAACCCCATGCTGTAGTCTCCTGGGAAAACCTCAACAGGCAATTCATTCCACAGCTTGATAGTACGTGGAAGAAAACTTCTCTGGAACCGCACAGTACGTGACCATTTCGGTTCTAAAGTGTGAGGATGAATTCCCTGTCGATGGCGAGCGGTGCGACTGTAGAAGGAAGCCGTGGGCATCATGTCAAACAACTCCTCTGAACACACCCCATTGTACAAACGGTAGAACACACAAAGGGACGCAAAATCTCTTCTCAGACTTAAAGGTTCTAAACCGTCTGTCAGTTTGGGATCGTCAACAATCCTCACAGCACGCCTTTGAATCGAGTCACAGGGTGCAAGCTGGTATCTAGGCGCTCCCGCCCATAGATGGCAACAGTACTCCATATGCGGCCGAACTTGAGCTTTGTATAAGTCTTTGCCGCGGGTTGAAGTAATGTTTCGCCCTGTTGAGCACACCTAGTTTCTTCGATGCCAGCTTGACCTTCCCCTCCAGATGACATCGAAACTGGACGTCGCTGGAGATGTCAACTCCTAGAATACCAATACTATTGGCGATGGTGAGGGGTGTGTTTTCGAAGTGTGGAGCCACAGCAAATGGGGTTTTCTTAGCGGTGAACGCGCAGACTTGTGTCTTAGAGGGGTTAAATCGCACTAAGTTCTGTCGCCCCCAGTCGGACACTCTACTTAGTGTGCTCTCAATTTGCGACACAAGTTGTTCGCGGCTCTCCTCCACCAAAGAACGAGGGATATTTGCGCGGCCCGTGTAATAAGTGTCCCCGGTGCTGTCGTCCGCATAACAATGAATGCTGTCATTATACAACATATCATTAACATGCAGCAGAAACAGCGTTGGGGACAATACAGAACCCTGCGGGACGCCAGCATTGATGTCCATGCTATCGGAGCAACTGCCATCTACAACGGCTCTAATGCTTCTGCTGGACAAGAAGCTAGCAACCCATTCGCATAGCCCCTCGGGCAGACCGTAAGGCTAAGATGCCAAATGCTTAAAACATAATATTAATACTGGATTATTATTATAAAATATTTAATATTATTATTCATCACTTCTATGTTAGATTCTCCTTTCTCTTCTAAACTATTATATTTCTATAATAGAAGATTGGTTCTATATGTCATCATTATTTATTAATTTCTTTTTAGCTTGCATTTTGCTGTCTTTCCATGGTCGTTTTAGCTGAAAGGCACTTCTATGTGGAGATCTTTATTTATTTTATTTAATCAGTTCACTCCGTCTGGTTTTCGTCCTGGGCACAGTACTATTACTGCACTTCTAAAAGTTACTGAAGATATCAGGCTAGGTATGGAGGATAAACTGGTAATAATAAAAGAACACCTCGTTCGAATATTGGTCAAAAAATTGACAACCGTTTATAAAAGTTGTGTACAAAAAATTAGCCAACTGCATTAAGGCTAAGATGCCAAATGCTTAAAACTGTGTGTTCATTGACTAGATTTTCTTCAATTTCGTGATCCAATTATCGAACACCCCTATAATTTATTTATGATAATTAAAATTTATGCAATCTGTTTTTTGTAAGATAAAACAGTTCTTTTTACATCCTACTATCAAATTTTGTTAACACTATCACACTTATAGTGTCTACAAAGTGAATATCAAAACACGAAGTCTCAGCAATGCCCTAAATTCTGCTCCATACAATCAAAAATACGACAGAATACTTTCATTTTAGGCGGTCGCGATTTTGAAACTATAGGTCACAGGCAAATACCTGTGTGTTCAGTTGACGTAATATAATGTTTCGATTGAGAAAAAAATACTGGCTTGAGTAGAAAAGCTTAGATTTCTTATTATATTGAAAAATGTGTGTTTTGTTCATTCACTGGTGGGTGTTAATTCACTGGAGCACTTACCCTAACTTTTAAAATAACCCTAAAATTATAATAGTTTTTATTCAAAAAGCGACTCTATATGCGAATAATCCATATTTTGGTGCGGGTGCTTCAATATTTGAACGTTCAGTTGGCAATAGAGCACGCGCCGGTACCGACTTGTGTCGTTTAGTGGCAGTGGCGAGTCAAATCCCGGTTGCGAGCGCATTGAGTTAGTTAGTATTTAAATGGAATTAAACATACCTATGGTATTTTATATTGTTTTTTATTGAAGAAAAACCAAGGTTTTTACATTTACTTGTCTTTTTTATGAAATAATCGCAGGGTCAAGGTTAGGAATCTTTATTTATTGATAAATCCCAATATCGGCCACCCGGCCGACATTAGGAAAATGCATGAAAACGCTAAACAACATGTTTAGCTATTTTTTATGTTAACAGGAATATTATAAGGTTAAAAATGAAACAACAGCTTTTTTTATTAAAATTATTGTCCTGAACCGACTTTACAAACAACCAGTTTTTATTACGTTTATTTATATAAAACGTTCAAGATTTTGATCTAGTGTTATGTGTTTCAAAGATGTATTCTAAGGGAGTTCTTAGCTATGTTTGAAGAAATTTGGCCCATTCTTTTTTAATTATTTTTTATAAAAAAAAATAAAGCCATTATCTTTCTTTACAGGAACTAGTTATTGAAAACAGTCAAGAGGGAAAGGTGGATGATGAAGTTGGGCGTAGAGTAATAGATATTTCTTTTTTTTATAAAGTTCTTCAGGCCATAGGGGACCACGGTCCAATGGATTGTAAGTTAAGTTACCTCAGTATAATAGGTGAAGTAAAAGTTGGTCTGGACTCAAAACTCATCATGAAATGTAGTATGTGTAGTATGAAGTTTACTGTGTGTTTGGTTGAAAAGAAAGAAGATAGCATGGAAGTGAATCATCAAATTGTATCTGGTATCATATCATCTGGTGGGAGCTACTCTCAGTTAAAAACATTAACTGCCGCAGTAACCGTTACCAATCATGTCACCTTCATTATACAATGAAATTAATAATACGGTTTGCGATTGGTGGGAAAAGACAGCAACACATTCCATGGCAGAAGCTGTCAAGGAAGAAGCAGAGTACGCAGTCTATAGGTAGTGTTGATAAAAATGGTACACCATTAATATCTGTTGCTGTTGACGGTTGTTGGAGGAAGAGATCTTATGGTAAGAATTTTTCCGCCTTATCCGGCGCAGCTGCGATAATTGGCATTAAAACTAATAAAGTATTGTTTTTTGGAGTTAAAAATAAATACTGCGTAGTCTGTGCACGAGCCGCAAAGAACAACAGTCAGCCCCCGGAACACCATTGTTTCAAGAATTATTCAGGATCATCTACCGGGATGGAATCGACCATAATAGTTGAGGGGTTTAAACGTTCCATTGTTGATCACGGTGTAATTTATAATAAATTTGTAGCAGACGGCGATTCTAGTACTTATAAAAAAATATTAGATTCGCGTCCGTACGATAATTAAATAGTAGAGAAAATTGAATGCAAAAATCATCTTTTACGAAACTACTGCAATAGCTTGGAGAAACTGTCAAAAGACACTAAGTATCCTTGCGAATTGCGGAAATTCCTAAAAGAAAGGTATTTGCGTTTAAGAACGGGTGTAAAATGCGCGATTAAATATTGGGCGGATCAAAATCAGTCACTCGAAGAAAAAATAAAAAATCTTAGTGAAGATATCCTAAATGGTCCACAACACGTATTTGGTAATCACCAACATTGCAAGGAGTATTTCTGTAGACCTGATACTCGTCGAATAGAACCTGTTGGATTACTTCCAACAATTGTTGGATGCGGATTAATGGACGCGGTAGAAATTTTAAGTAAAAGACTGTCATATCATTCTAGAAGTTTAATTCATAATTGCACAAGTAATATAGTTGAAAGTTTTAACGGAGTAATTGCCAAATTAGTTGGGGGTAAGCGTGTAAATTATTCTTCCCGTGGTTCTTATGCGGGCCGATGCGCAGCTGCTGTTGTCTTTTAATACGGGATCGATTCATAGTAAAACTCATGAAGTCATATTTAAATGTAGTCCGATTCCTTTGATCGCGAAAGTGGAAAATTGTAATCGTAGAAACCGTTTAATTGCTAAACCTACATTAAGATTGAAAAAAAGCCACAACACTGTATCGAAAGACGCTCACTATGGACCAAACTGCGAAAAACCTGATCTGAGTCCAGAATTATATGAGAAAGCCAAGCCATCTTTTTTAGCCGATTTAAAGTTGTCTTGTGCTGAAAGAGAGGAGCTTGAAAGGTCGACCCATTTGCAAAGAAGTAGTGCTGAGTGGATGAGTACAAGGAGAAAATTACTAACCTCATCATCATTCGGGGAAGTTTGTAAAAAACGAGAGAGCACAAGTTGTGCTGCTTTTGTTGGTAAAATCGTTTATGGTAGTAATATCTCCAGTTTGCTTGCTGTACGGTACGGTATCGAAAACGAAGAAACCGAAATTAGACAGTTAGAAATTCAAAAGAATATTAGTATACAAGGTTTGTTCGTCGACGATCAATATGAATTTCTTGGTAATACACCAGATGGCATTTATGCAAACGGTTTAATTGAAATTAAGTGCCCACATTCTTTAGCTGGCATGACTCTTGATGAAGCAATGGCCAAACATACCTTTTGGGCAAGGCTTCCAAGAGTTATGTCATAAATAAAAATCATAACTGGTATTTCCAAATTCAGGGACAGGTACATATTACTAAAAGAAACGTTTGCATGCTTGACATCTGGTTTGGTGCTACTGTACCTATGAAAGTTTATATTTTAGAAAAGGACGACAAATTTTGGAAGGAGAAAATGGAGATGAAATTAGTTAGGTTTTATTACGATTGCCTACTTCCAGAATTAGTTGATCCTCGGCAGTCACGAAGCATGCCCATTCGTGACGCGCCCAGTATCATAGAGGCTATGAAAGAGAGGAAAGAAAGAGCTTTACGTGTTTTGAAAGAGAAGAACGCCTAATGGTTTTGAAAGAGACTGAGGTAACTTAACTATCCAGCCGGCAATTCACGTAAACACGCCAGTCCAAAAGTCGTTTTAACTTAGAAACTTAGAAATCGCCTTTTGGCTTTCTGTTTTAAACGCACTTACTTATCTAGTCTTGGATTGTCATAAATCTTTCAATAGCTCAATTACTATACAATTCCTATACGATTTTGAAGAGTTACCTGGTGTAAAGAATCATCAAAATTGTTTCAAAAATACAGCGAATTGAGAATCTTCTTCTTTTTTTAAGTCGGTTAAGAGGGCTTAATTTGCAAAAGACGAAGTGACATTTTTAAGTCCCTACGCTACGGTTTTTATTACGTGAATCGGGCAGCTGGTACTCATTCTGATAAGTTTTGCAATAGCAATTGATTTTATCATCAAATTAGCAGAAATCAAAATTTGATCAGTAATCGTTAAAATGAAAAAACATTAGAATTTTGAACTCATATTTTGTTATTGTTTACTTACTTTTAATTAGTATATTAATAATTTATAAACTTGTGTTTCATTTATTTTTGTACAACCCTAGCACGCTTTTTAGATGGCGACTCATATTTGTTATTGTTTACTTACTTTTAATTATATGAATCATTTTTATACTTTCGTATACTAGCGTAGCAAAAGTTATTAACTCAAAAATTACAAGCAAACAAAGTTGAAAAAAAAGTTGACATGGCCGATAATTGGTGCCACCACCCTATTTGAGTTTACGCAATAGGCACATTTCCTTGCGTAGAGATATACACTAGCGAGGAAAGCTCGATGTTATTTCGACCGTACTTCCTACTGAATTTGCAATTATTTTGTTGAATGAATATTTTACGAAATAAGAATAAACTTTGGTAGGAAAATTACAAATAAATACATAGTTGGAATTTTTGGTAAGTAGAATACAAAAAGGTCAGTCCGGACCTGCTCTTGATTGTTTAATATAAATAGAAAAACATAAAAATTGTGTCTCAACTACTCTTATTAATCTAGTAATTAATATTTATTATCATTTTATAACGAAAAACTAGTCTTAGAATATTTTACACTCGTCGTTTATTTCCAATAATTCAACATTTTTGTTATGCTGTAAATATTCAACTTCAATAACAATTGGAACGTTTGTCGCAAAACATTTTGAAAATCGCGCTGTCTTTGGGTCATTCACCCGCCCCGTCGGTTGTTTCAGTAAACAGTAGCGCTGCGGTCGCTCGAAACCGATGACGCGCCTAGACAATCTGGGCCCTTAATACACACGAGCGGCACTTTACCAATGGCAGAGGTAACCGCAGACTGCCGCCAACAACGGTTACCGACGACGGCTGTAGTTGACACTGCTGTCACGTTGGTAAGGTGCCGCTCGTATGTAAAATGACTAAGCCTACAGGCATAAAAGATCGTAGATATTACAAGACTAATTGCACCATTTATTTTCTATAATTTTATTATCACAGATAATTCATGCAGTCGGTTCAGTAGATGGTTCACATGTCACAAAGCTAGATACCTAAATCCATCAGTATAACTTCTACCTTAACTTGTGTTTAAGCGCTATGTCATCAAAACTCACTGCAACAGCGGTTAAACATTCATATGTTGAGAAAACATAACCGTAAGACGCATATGTCATATATATCAGAAAAACTAACTTAATTTTAATACTAATTAACAAGCTCTTATATAATCTACTTTAAAAGTCTGAGATGGTCCCTCTTTTAATAGCAGGCCACACCGTGAACGAAGCGAAAGGTTTAGCTTCGGTCATGTCGCTACAGCGTCGTTGCCTATAGCCTAAGATCCGAGTATAAAACAACCTTCACCGAACTGGTTTTTTAAATCAAATATGTTATTAAATATATCGCAAGTGGGTTGACTAAAAAGTTTCAGTTCAGAATACGATTAATTACAAATTATAAAATTATCTTTTTTAAACATTTCATTGTTTTGGTTAATAGAAAAATGACATATCAATCAAATGTATGAAACCTATAGAATATGGAAACGTTAGGTTGACTATTTTTTCCCATCATAACTTTTGGTTAGGCAGGTATAAACAGGTAAATCGATAATTTGCACTGGTCTGGTTAATGAATAAACTTTATTTCAAAATAAACATTATTTTATTACGAACACGGTTATATAGGGTTGTCAGCGAAAAATCAGTCCTCAATTCCGGTTGTCGAGTTTTGAAATATTGCTGCGAGTGAATACGTGCAACAGAGAGGTCCCAGCGAACCTTGTTATCTCTGTCTTGTGTTGTTGTTGTTGAGTTGGGCGACATGAACGAAACGAAGCGAACCTCATTTCGCCCTCAGCGTGACCTGCGTCTTATCTTCTACGTTTTTAGTAAAGCGTCGTCCTGATTGGCCGTCGGTGGCACGATCACGCGAAGCTACGATTGAGATCGTGCGATCAAACAAATAGACCACTATGGAATGTCTTAATTAAAGGTTGCACAATCAATTTAAATCTTTATGATAATTTTAATTGCAGTTCTAAACTAGGGCGAAGATTTGTAAATTTGGACCCGGGTTACCATGTATAAATAAATCGAAATAATCAATCATCCAAATACTCCGAATACATAAAATTGTATAAGTAGTATTTATTAAGACAACCCCGCTTTTTTCTTAAAGCGCATAACGTGCACAAAATATACTCGAAAATATACTAAAAAATTATTTGTTTTGTAATCTTAACTAAATCGTTTGGTTGTAAAAATAATCTAGGAACTGATATTTGTAGAGGTCGACAATGGCAGCAAAATTTTAAAGCTACTGGCGGCAGAAGTGTAAATCCGCCACTGTTTGTACAGCTAAGAGCTAATTGTGCTTCACAATCACTATATGATTGTGACTACGTACGTATGTGATATGTACAGTATAATAATGGTACAAAGGTTGAAGTGCTCTTAGTTAAATATAAGAATCTCTCCTGTTCTCCTAAATAAATATTAGAGATGTGCTGACTATCCGGCCACTATTATAGTCGGCGACTATTCGGCAAAGAGCGCCGATTATCTGGCTTCTTACTTTGTATGTATTTCTCGTTAATTAATATGTATGTAGGGGGCATTACATTAAATATAAACCTTGATTATTATTTTATTCATTCATTCATAATATCTTCTTATCTTCAGTAAACATTTATAATTATTACTTCTTATTTAAAGAAAAAAGTAGGATTTTTTAATCAACCAACTAAGTAATATTAAAGCAAGATTGCATGTACATGATGTACAGAAAAAATATATCCAAAAACACATAACCTAATCAAATCAAAGTGACAATTGTGACAAACAAAAATATCATCATCTCCGATCGACGACGAGGCCGACTAATCGGCCTCTGCACAACCGACTAATTGGCTAGTCGGCTAGTCGGCCGTAATCAGTTAGTTGGTCATAATCAGCACATTTCTAATAAATATACGACAACACTAAAATACTGTTTTAGGAGGAAAAATAAATGATTTTGTATTGTGTTAAAACTGATAATAAAGTGGAGGTCAGGACCCACTTTAGAGGAACTATGCTTATTATCTACAGTTTGCAAAGAGCTGTTTTTACTCTTTGACCTATTCAATATTTCATACATGTTTACTTTGGAAAGTAATGGATTACTCTAGTTTACCTGATATTCTCTTCGTATAGCATTTCCACAGTGCTTCTTTGTAAACAACAGCTTGAGTTTCAGGACTTTTAGCGGACACTATGCCACGTCCGACCACAACCACGTCAGCTCCGTTCTCTACAACCACTTTTTCAGGAGTATTGTATACTTGACCTAGGTCATCTTTAGAACTTTCAAGTTGTACCCCTGGAGTCAATTGAATCAGTCCGGGATCTTTGAATGTGTCCTTGTTTTGGCAAACAAACCCAACAACAAGACTGGGATATTTTGCTGCAATATTCACTGTAACCTCTCTATAATCTAGAGTTGTTAAATTACCCTGGAACATGTAGTGAAAAAAATATTTATTATTGAATATATTTTGCATGTCACAGTAATAAAGTATTCAACATGCCAGATGGAAATCAGTAACTGTTGTTGGATCACAGAATACCGCAGACAAATAACAATTCCATTGAGGGTTGTTGTATTCCTGCAAGTGAGGTCATCAGAAAGTAAGGAGTTGCTGCATTGGCATCGGGGGTAGGGCGCGCTAGCGATACTTCATGTTGCAAGCGTTAATATGAGTATGTAAACCGCTTCCTATCAGGTGGGCCGTATGCTTGTTCGCCACTCAGTCTCATAAAAAAAACAATAGATAATTGCATCTAGTGTAACCTTCTGTATCTGCAGATCTCCATTTTCAAGATTACTAAAGGTAGAATTATAATATTATTCATTCACGTGAGACATTATAATCAATATTTGTCGGGAAAGCAGACTAAGTAGTAGTAGTTGCATAGTGTTCTTTGCGATTGAGAGGGACGAGTCTGGACGCTCGCCTTGATCTATGTTTCAGAAGTCAAAGTCAAAGTCAAAGTCAAAATTCTTTATTCTGTGGGCCCTCGCGGGCACTTAGACACGTCTTTTACAATTAGGTATATTTTTTATCTACCAGCATTTCGGAATGACCATTGACGAGAAGAAATGCCGAAAGAAACTCTGTCAATATAGGTCAGATCGAAAGTAGTCTGCTTTTTCAACATATATATCATGTTGTTATTCTATACATAAAGATAAGCCATATTTTACTTACCTCAGAGCTCATTTCAGCCAACAAAAATACACCTCGCGGTCCAAGATCACTGCCACCATTGAGTGCTTTCAAAATACCTTCACCAGGCAATGAGTGACACGTGACACAATCAGCCCATTCAGCAATCTTATACAATCCTTTTTGATATTGGAGTGACACCGTATGACCAATATCGGCAAACTTTCTGTCCTCCAATATCATGAAATTGAATCTGTCTGCCAACTGTTTCAACTGCGTGATAAAATCCATAGTAAAGTCTTCAATGATATCTACATGAGTTTTTACTAAACAGATGTGTTCACCAACTTTTTCTAACAGATTCAGAATATCAGTTGAAGATGTTAAGTCAACCGATAAACAAAGGTTTGTTTTTTTGGTAGCCATGATGTTGAACAATCGTTTAGTTAACGTGTTTGTAGTTCTTTCTGCACGCTTTTCAAACGGCAGAAGTATCCTTTCCGATAGTGCAGACTGTGAATCTGAAATGTTATGTATATAGATAGTTATTCATTTATAAGACATTAGAACGGTTAGAATTTTTTGGCTATAATCTCAACCTTTCATACTTCTTATTCTCATAAATATTTCTCACTTAACTTGAAGGAATCTGACTGCATAGTTTACAGAAGATCACCACCATATAAAAATTGCCTTAGAACAGGACTTTGTCAAACGATAGCGCTTTTAAGATAGCGGAACACTAACCTAAACTTATTTTGTGTAACCCCACCTAAAATATTTAGACATAAAATCTTTTAAGTAAAATGAAAAACTGACATTATGTTATTTCACTGAACCCAGGTCAAACGTATGGCCTTTAGAATTGTGTTTCTGCAAGTGGGTGAGGTCAGCAGAAATCCCCTGGGCGGCTGCAGCAGCAGGAGAGGCAATGCATGATAAATACTCTTAATCTTTTTGTCGCAAGAATGTATGTCATCATCATCAGATGCATTTTAGTCTCCACTACAGGAGCACGACCCTCTCTCGTCTGTCCTAGACGGAAGGAGGATTTGGCCTACACTCTCCACGTTGGCCAAACGGGTTGGGGAGGCCTGATCAATATTTGATAATGTATTTCCCTTAGTTGCCTTGTACGACATCCATGGGAAGAGACGGAGTGTTCTATTCTAGTCTGCCGGAAACCACACGGCTAATGTATGTGTATATTACCAATAGACTCAAGTTTAGGGACATCAATAACAAACCATAATGATTTTTTGAAAAATGGAAAAATTCACCTGCCCCCCCTAGGTGGGATTTGAACCCACGACCTCTCGATGACCGGTCGAGTGCTATTCCAACTGAGCTACCAGGAAGGTTTGTGTTGCTGACGAATTTTTGCATCTTATATTTCTACTGTGTCAGTCACAGTTATATTTATCTGGCAAGTTGGCCAAGACAACTATTTAAATAATAATAAACCATAATGAGTTGTCTTTTTATATGAAATTAGCTGTACCCAGCAGGACCACTTGCATGTACTAAATCCTATATATATCCTGAGCAGGAAACACAATTATCAATTAAGAAACCCTATTTAAATCAATCTACCAGTTAAGCTGAAGCCGATTCTCATCAGATTTTTTGATGGTGAAAATCAAATTTCAACTAAGATATTGAAATTGAAAATAAATGGTAGTATATTTAATATGACTACCATTTTACTACTGAGCTATTAGTACCATTTTAAAAATACATACCAACTTTAGGGGCACTAGTTGTAGATAAATAATGTTTAACTTTATTAGCAATTTCTTCATCAATTTTGCCTTTCTTTAACAATATTGCCATCAAATTTGTTAATGTGAGTAACGATTTGAAATTAACATCATTGTTATGAAGATTTGCTTTTCCACCTTGTTCTCGGTCTAAGATAACAACTGCATCGTCAACCTTCAATCCTTCTTTGCGTAAATCATTAACAGTTTCCAATACACTAGATCCAGATGTTACAACGTCTTCCACGATAAGACATTTTTGGCCGGCTTTGTAATGACCTTCTATAAGTTTCTTTGTTCCGTAAGATTTAGCTTCCTTGCGTCTCATAAGCATAGGCTTTTTAGTTAGTACAGACAATAAAGTAGCTATTGGTAAAGCTGTATAAGGAACACCACATAGATTGTCATATTTTATATCCTTCATGATAAATTCATGTAGTGAAGATGATATTAACTCCTGAAAGTGTGAAATTAAAATTGTTTACTAAACTTATTTGTTTTAGTAATTATCTCATGTGCAAATATGTAAAATTTTTAGAGATAAACTTTCAAATGGCTTTAGACATGCGAATGACTTATAAGTTTCAAACAGATAGGTACTTATTAACTGTGTTACTACAGTTTTATTTACTAGATTACTGCCCAACCATTTCAAACAAGAGGAGAAGGAAATTAAAGATTGCTTATGCAGTCGAACCTGGATAGCAAGAGTTCAAATGACTCGCAACTCATTTGCGTATGTTACGCATGCTTCTTCGGTGAAGGCATTAATGCTGGATCCTCATATTAGTTATAATATAATTTTCTAATAAAAAAAAATAAAAATAATATTTACCATCACATGTGGATAACTAACTATAACCCTCAAATCGAAGTACACCGGCGTGGCTATACCACTTTTGGTCATAAATTCGCCAAATTTCACAGCGTCTATTTCGAATAATTCAAGAGCTAATTCTTCAATTTTCGTGTTAAACCCCATGGTTGAAAACAACGTAAATAAAAGTCAACAAATAAAAAAAGTAACTTCACAATCAAAACAAATAAGTTGGCAATGCAGACTATTGCAGACGCCGACAGATAATCAATGCAGCTACAAAAAAAATATATTATAAATGACTTGAATTGAACTTGACTGACAGTTGACTGACACTCGTCTCAGTCTGACTCGTCTCGTCAGTACGAACGAACGAATGAAATTATATTATCAGTGTTACCGTTTTCAGTAGTTTTACAAAATGTATATACATATTTTGTAGATATAAAGTTTTAAACGAATCTAACAGGTGTGTTCAAGAAAATTGGTATTTTTCACTATAATTAATTAAAAAACCGACCAAGTGCGAGTCGGACTCGCGCACGAAGGGTTCCGTACCATTATCTATAAAATCTGCAAAAAAAATCACATTTGTTGTATGGGACCGCCTTTTAATTATTTGTTTTATTTTTATTTAATTGTTTATTTTCAAAGTGAATATATAGCTAAATATTATGTAAGTATTTCAAACGTCTACCTATTGCCGTTATCAATTGAGAGCAAAAACGAGCCAAAAATCACATTTGTTGTATGGGAGTATGTATCTATTTTTTTTATTTGTTCTTATAGCGGCAAGAGAAATACATCATCTGTGAAAATTTCAACTGTCTAACTATCACGGTTCATGAGATACAGCCTGGTGACAGACGGACGCACGGACGGACGGACAGCGAAGCCTTAGTAATAGGGTTCCTTTTTACCCTTTGGGTACGGAACCCTAAAAATTAATAAGAAAATTAGTACAATGACATTCTACCGAGATCAATTTTTATATTTTCCTATATTACAGCGACGTTGCAGACGCCATGCTCACGGCACGACTAAAGACAGTTAGGCACTATACACACTACACTTACGGTGTCAGGTTGGATTTTTTATAAAGAGCCCGCACACTACGTTTAGACAATTCAATCACTGCATTCCATATTTCCAATAACTTACAGTCATCTTCACGATTGAAATTAGGGTGCTTTATTATTTCAATCGCTTCTCCAATATTGTAGACTTCTCAATTTCCCTATTAGTGAGTTATGTGCTCCTTGACTCTGTGAGTCACAGACCTTTTCGTTTGCCCAATATATGCATTTACACAAGTGCAATCAATTTTATAAACTCTTCTTACGAAACTTAGTTTTCTGTTGCTATCACTACGTGAAATTAAAATTCTTTACTAAGCTTAATCTCACCCTTATACTTACTAACTTTGTTTTAGTGATAATCTCCTAAGAAAATATGTTAAATTTTTAAAGATAACCTTCCAAATGGCTTTATACATGCGATGCAACTGACTAAAAAGTTTGTGACAACAGTCGGAAATTCGCAAAGATTCAAAAAGATCTAAATGTACTTGTAAAATACAATGGCGTAACCTAAATAGATCCGAAAGAATGCGTTTGTATGTGATTGACACGCAAAGTTAACTTAGTATGATAACTTACGTTCATACCACATACAGAGAATACTGTAAAACGTGCTTCGATGCTAAGATTTGTACTACGGAACTCTGGCGATTACCAACTTTGACAAACTATAATAATACTCTTATACAATAAATAAATGTTTCAATTTACAATAAATTATATTATTATTTCACAATATATTTTCTGAATTATTTTCCTTACTTTAAACGAATATACTAATACCATGTACATAAGAATGTTCAAGTACATTTAGTTTAAGATGATGGCGCTGTACTAAATGGTGTTCCTAGCTCACGCGGTGTTTTTTTTTTTTTATAATTTATTAAAGTTTGCACTCTACACGTTTGTTTTATTTGAAATATCGCAGTCATAAGCAAAAATCACCATTGGGTGAAGGCCAAATGTACCTATTACAATATTTGTAATTGAAAAACCACAATTAACCGTTAAGTAATAGAGAAAAATAGCTAGTGACTTTAATAACGACTTATATTTTTTATAAATGCACGAAACGATGAAGCCGAGAAATAAATTACGCAGATACCGAAGGTCACTTACAAACTGATCATTAAACATACTCTCCCTTTCTTTATAATTTTGCAGAGCATACAAACACACAATTTTTATACGGTAATCACTAAATGTATTGTATATAACAAGGTAGAAGTTACAAACACGTATAGCAAAACCAAAGTTTATATTAACAGTAAGAGCATAGAATTGGAACGCCTTAAACTAGCGATATGATCACTAACTTTGAGACTCATAACTATCACCCGAGAAAACAAGCCCTCAAAAAAGGTTGTATCTGAAAATCCGAAATTGAGTTTTATTTTTTACTAGCTGTTACCCGCGGCTTCGCCCGCGTGCTCTAGAGTTATAAAAAGTAGTACCAATATGTACAAATTTTAATGATGATGGGCTGCATATGGGCGAGAAGAAATAAGAAACAATTGAATTTACTCACTTTAACACTTAATCTTATATACACGGTGAAATGAACGTGGTTGTTTTCCCGCGGCAGAATGATTTGCCTATAGTAGTACTATACATACGTAATATTTTTTTTTATTTTAAACAAAAAGTAACAGATTAACAAATTTGAAAAACGCAACTCGAAAGTAAGCGCGAAACAATAGTAGGACCGCTCGCACAGACACAGACACGCGAGCGCGGGGGCAACGGCTGGCGCGCCACCGTGCGCGTTCATTAACCTCTCGCACCCAGCTGATTGAATGTTTGCCTACTTAGTTACAAAATGCTATGAAGTACAAAATACTAAAATAATCCAATTTTTCCTTCATACTTTACGGGATTAGGACCGTCATAAATACTTTTACCTCCTTTATTAACCGTATTATGTTATTTACTTTACACATAGAACTTAAAACCAGCATTAGAAAAAAAAATATCTGTGTTGAAGCATCGAAATGCCATTACCATAGACAAAAAATATTATTTCGTTCTTTTCTCTCAAGACTCTGATTGAGGTAAGAGTAATTAGCCCTAATTAGTATTAAAAAAATTGGAATCAAATTATTTACCTACAATTATTTTAGTCAACTTACCTGCTCTACTGATAAACGGCAGGATTCGTATGCATTTATACTTAGCGGTATCGAAGTAATTGTTCAAAGTGTAAACCATTGCGTTCAATACACAGTCGTGCACGTTTTATTTGATTGTCTTTCAGTTTTAATAAGGTGTCTCTATCACGTCTAATGGTATCAAAATAGTGGCATTATCATTTTGAATTAGCCACTCACAAAAAGCAATTCTGGCCGTTGCGTCATTTTCGTGGAAGGTATGAACTTTACGAAAGTGGTACGGATGCAATTTTTCACTATGTAGAAGTTTCCACACGTAATATTGGCTTACGCCAAAGGTCGTCGCAGTCATGCGCGTACTTCGACGAGGGTCCCGTTCGAAATACTCTATGATGTCCTCGTCGAGCTCTGGGGCGTAATGGGTTTGACCTCTACCCTGTGCATGCGCCGGCGGTCGGAACTGCCCGTGATCGAGGAGGCGCTGCGTCGCCGCTACGATCGTCCGAGCCTGTGGTACTTGGGGGTCCAAAATTCCACGAAGACGGAGCGAAGAATCTACGTCATTTCTTTGGATTTTCACAGAATGTCATGAAATTCTTACTGTTATCCGTCATTGGTGTCAAATATAAAATTAAATAAATATATATAAACAGGTATGTCAGGTGGTAGATTATTGTAATAATTTTAGTATATTTTTGAATTTGAGAATGGTAACACAGCAGCTATCATTCATTTCATTCGTTTTTTTTATTTCTCGATTTTCTTGTCCTGTGGCGACAACGACAAGCGCCGAAAGTTGTGTTGTGTTCTGTCCTATTTGTTAGTTTTGTTGTGATATTCTTATTTTGCTTTTTATTGTTTATTTGTAAATGTGATATTACACTATATGAATTAAAACTAAATACTAATTAAACAATGAAAAAATAACATTTTTTAACTAAAAATATACATTTAAACTACTAAGGTATACGCAAAATTAATCTAAAACATCTGCTATCGGCGCTTTTTTAGTTTTGCATTTAGTTTATTTATGTATATTAAAAAAAACTATTGAATATTTCAATGATCGTTGTGTTATATCTGTACACATAAAAAAAGTTTTTCGCCTATTAGCATATTAGTGAAAACAAAACTAACTAACTTACCCAATACTTTTAACAATACAAAAATGTTTGTAAGTACTTAATTTTATCATACACGTTATTGCTTCGTAGTGTTTGAATGTGGGAGGTGGATTTTGAATAAATGTATTGTATGGGTAACGTAAAGTCACCCCTCCTAACTGTATAAGTGGGGTCCCCTCCCCTCTTGGTTAGGGGCAGACAAAGGGTAGTCGCCCTATGCCGAAGGGGCGCCCGGCTTGTGCGATCATTTGATAGGTGAACGTCGAAGTATTTCAAGTTTAGTGTAGTTTATGCTAGCTGCAAAAAAGAATAAATAAAAAACAAAGCATATGAGAATTTTATTCATTGAATAATAATTTTTATATACAAATTTATAAATATGCTTTACTTTTCAGTAATAAATTAGTAAAAAAAATAAAATCATGGAAGAAAATAATGAAGGTACGTAAATTTTTATTGATTGTTTTCAAAATACTTTTCTATGTTATAAATATTCTTAAAAATGGAAAATTCACCTCACCGCCTAGGTGTGATATGATCCCATGACCTCTCAATGGACGGTCGAGTCCAACTGAGCTACCAGGATGGTTGTTTTGGTGACAAATTTTTGCATTTTATATTTTACTGCATGAATCACAGTGTGGCGCCATCTACCTATTAAGTAATTACACTAGGGGGAGGTGTATTTATTCCATTTTTAAAAATATTTAAAATGTTCTGCCAAGTTGGCCGAACATTTTAACTATTTAAAAATAATAATTACTTTTCTATGTGTATTTCAGTTGTATTTGGCTTATAATTAATGTTTTTGTGACCTGTAGGTTTACCTTACACCTTGAAGGCAACAAGAACTAAAACTTTAATAAATATATTTTTAGCCTCTTATTCAAATTAATTTCTATATCCATCCATAGAGTTTATTATACTACACTAGCTTGTACATGTCGTTTGGCCGTGTTAACTTTTTTTTAAATAAAAAGTATGCTATGTCCTTCCTAATACTTTTGAGAATATATTTACAAAGTTACTTGATGGTTGTTTGACTAGTTTCGGCATTAAAGAGTAACAAACAAACTCGCATTCACATTTATAATATTAGTAGGTATGTAAGACAGCAAACAGGCATATGTCCCAGCTGATGAGAAATGCCTTCAACACGACTATTGCTCACATGTTCACTGACTGGACATTATGCCTGCCATGGGCACCTATACAGGATGAGACTTGTCAATAGCCCAGAATGCAGAACATGCAAGGAATCTTATGAGACCATGAAGCACTTGATGTGTCAATGTGATGCCCTAGCTGGCAAACGAATGGCAATCCTAGGAAAGGCATACCCAGACCTGGAGGACTACAGGCTCTTCTCAATTAAAGATGTACTAAAGTACATGGAATATGTCTCAAGACACTCAGGGGAGAGTTACTAAAGGATAGGGAGTGCACAAAAGATCCGACAGGGTCGACGTGCCACCGGTGCTACAGCACTGGACCCATTTCAAGATAAGATAAGAATAAGATTGCTCACATGTTAACTGTATCCCTGGTATTAGTAATAATAATAAGCCTTTCAATTTCCGGCTGGGTACTCTGTATATTATCTATGGAATGTGTATTCTTTTTTGTTATAGAATGTCCCGCAGCTCGGTGTGCCTCTTGGCATAGGCCTCCTCCAACTATCTCCATTGAGTTCTATCCTCAGCTACCCGTATCCAGTATCTATCCCATCCCTGGTATTAACCTCTTTAAAGAATCTTCCTGCTGGCATTGTTCATTTGTACATATACAATAACTGTCTAGAAAATTGTTCTTTCCCTTTGGTCTTATGTGCATCATAGGTATTTCCCGAGTACTGTGCCCATTTTTTTAAAGTATGTCAGGTAGCAGACAAGTATATCTGCCTGTTGTGAAGTGGTTACCGTACCCATATTAACGCTTGCAACATTAAATAATGCTTGCATGCTGCCATCCCCGATGCCAGTGCAGAAAGTCCTTTCTTTCTGGTGACCTCACTCACTTGCAGCAACAATTAACCCTCAAGGGAATTGTTATTTGGCTGCGGTTATCTGTGTGGTTGAGGTACTTCCCCAGTCACACAGCTTACAAATATGCTGTACCCTATCTCTCTTTCGCTAGTCGGCACGGTGCATCACGTGCAAGCGAGGTTGACTTTGGGTCTAAAAATCATGGTGAGCCACATACACCCAAAATACCTTCCATATTACCAATATCCACCTATCTATCTACCTCTATCCACCTAACCCTTTCACCAGAGCTTCGTTTACTAATTAGTAAGGTGTGCCATGTGCGGATAAATTGGCTTTTGGTTGTAAAGATGATGGTGTACACACACACTACTTATAAAATTTTCTTTTCCAATTGGTTACAAACACTGCAGTTATTTATCTATCTGGTGCTTTGTTTAAAATATGATGATTGAAGCTGGAGATTGACAATGACTATTTTTTATCCTCGACAAACATTCCCATGGGAACAAAGATTTCCCATGGGAATGGGATGAAAATGAACATGACTTCTTTACAGTGGTAGTTCAAGGCTTGGAAAGTGGCATAAACTATATTTTATCCCATAAAATCTTAGAATAATGACCATATAGGCGAAGCCTGAGTTGCCGAATTAATTTTAGGTCAAAGCGGGATATTAAATATTTGAACGTAACAAAAAGCGAGACATGTTTGAAAAAATCGGGTCTAAGAAAAATATATATTCATTCATACTTAGGAGTTTCTTATAGAATGAATGGACAATTGTTTTCGGCACGCTATATTTTATAGGACAGTGATATACACTCAATATCACTTTCCTATAAAATATAGCGTAAAAATATAAAACTTTTAATTTGCTTATATTTTACCAAAGATCTGGCATTTCGTCCATTAATTTCAGTTGACGAAATCATAATTTTTGCGCCACTTCCAAAAGCAGGACATGTGGTGTCCCGTGCGAAACATTTCCTCTAGCCTATTAAAGCGGGACGTCCCGCCAAACTCGGGACGCCTGGCAACACTGGCGAAGCCACATTCACTCTAGCCTACTAGAGCGGGGCGTCGAAGCCACATTCACTCTACCCTAATAAAGCGGGATGTCTCGCCAAACTCGGGAAGCCTCGCAACACTGGCGAAGCCACATTCACTCTAGCCTATTAAAGTGGGACGTCTCGCCAAACTCGGGACACCTGGCAACACTGGCAAAGCCACATTCACTCTAGCCTATTAAATATATATATAATTCAAACTAAGAGACCGTAACTGACTATTCCAAAACGTTTGAATGCTTGAATGTGTACATTATATACTCGCTTACACTATACACGCCAAATGAAGTGTTTTTAGGATTAGGTGCATACCTCCACTTAATCCTAAACACTTCGTTATTGTTCCAACATTTCATTGCCACATACCTAAAACTCTCAATATATACCACGGTCTTGTCCTCATAATACGATAACACAGAATGTTCTAAAACAAAAAATTGCAAAACGCTTGATGTCGTTTTAAATTATGTTTGTAATTTTTTTGTGACTTAATATTATGGAATATTTCTTTTAGTAACTTTTTTTACACTACATTGGTGGCAGACAGCACACCGCCCGCCTAATGTGAAGCGGTTACCATAGTACCATACTTCAACACAAAGTAACCTTTAAATAAAGTATTGAAAAAATAACAATAGTAATAAGCATTTATCATGAGTACGTTGTTTCAGCTCCGGAAATGTCCATGCAATACATGGTTCGTAAGAACCTTATGTCGAAGAATAAGCTAGCAATGATAGTAAGAGGTAGCGATGGTGTAACTCAGTATTGCTGCGTGGAGTGTCCCATGCGGTACACGGAAAAGACCGAGCTAGAAATACATCTATGTACGCACATTAAGGAATATAGGTTTCTATGTGGGATTTGTGGGAAAGGGTAAGAGTCCGGATAATTATATTAAATTTAAAAACAACAGTTTTTATAGAAGTAAGACTTCTTTACGCACGCTTGACTTGGCGAGTAAGCTGGTGAATGCGTGACGAGAGCGTTACGGAAACCGCGAACGGAAGTTGAGAGAGGATATAAGTTCTCCAACGAATTTAAAAATTGTACATATTTACGTTCCGTACATACCCACCGAATTTCATCTAAAGGAGCACGGATTAAAGAGTTATCGTAACACAATCATACAAAAAAAGTTGTTTTCGTCCCAACTCGATTTATATTGATCTCGGTCGGATGGCTTAGTGCGAGTTTCTTGGTCACTCGTACGTGTTAACGTTTACAAACCGATCAAATTGAGAAAAAGGTTCATGTTGTGAATTTACCAGACGCGTGTGATGCTCACTTCAAAATGTGAGCAAGTACTCAACATAATTTTCATACAAACATAACACACGTCTTACACATTCACAACATGAGAGTTCTTCTCTATTTGGTCAGTTTGTTTACGTTTACATGGTCGAACGCGAACAAAAAACTCGCACAGAGTAATAAGTACAGGAAGACCAATTCTCGTAATTGCTTTACGATCGAATAATAAAAGTTGACCGAATCGAGATTGAATTATGAATTGACTAAAAATTGTATATTTGATTTCATAAATTAATTAATAGCAATGCTTATTGAAACCAGCATACCATTCTTAGTTTGTTCACTTTTCGGTCATATTGTTATATAATCACTCTTTAATAAAACTTTGAAGCTTCATATTGTGAAACGAGAATACCAAATGTGTAATTTTGGGGAACGAGACTGGATCGGATCAGGGGCTCTTCCGCTGAAGCTGAATCCGATTACCATCGGATTGTTTGAGTGCGACAATCAACCTTAAGCTTAGATTGACGGTAATAGGCTTGTTGCCCATGTTACAAAACTATAAAAACTTTCTATCAGTAACGTAAAATACATAAAACTAGAACGATCTGCGATCTTAAAATTTTGATAACTTATGTCCGACGTGTTTTATGTTCGGTCAAAGTTTGGTGGGAAAGTCCATTTTAAAGGTATGAAATTATAAAAAATAAATATTACCGTTGTAGAAACAATAAAAAATACTATAACTTTTATGTTAAATATTACGCTTTTGTTACGGCACGGCCAGTGCCGTAACAAAAGCGTAATATTTAACATAGCTGTCGTACAAATTTCTGATTTAATGCATATAAAATAGCACGGTGTGACGTCATAACGTGGTCGCCTTTTGTATGGAGCGTTTTCGGGATAGTCCAAAATTGTGATCTTCTAGTTATCATATCTCGAGAAGTTTTTACGCAATCGAAGTAATTATTTCACCTATGTTTATATTATTGTGACGTCTTTAAATAACAAATCGAAAAAGAAATGGGATACAATACAAGCCTATTGTGTTTAGCTTAGCTTAAAGAAACCATAAAGCTCTACCGACTAAGCTAAAGAAATTTGTCAATAACTTAAGCCTAAGATCTATTTTTGTAATAAAAAATCAGTGGATTGTTTGATTTCGATTACCAGTAATCGGGTAATCGCCTCCATCTTCGGCGGTAGGGCCCCTGAAATTAGAATAAATTTAAATTACTACAATTGCCCTCAGTTCAATAAATTTATCGTCGTTATTTATTACGTGTATGTCTTGTAGATTGAAACGGAGGGAACACCTCGATAGGCACACGCTTGAACACCAAGAAGTGAGGCCTCACATATGCCCGCGGTGCAACAAGGGATTCAAACGAAAAGAGCACTTGAACATTCACATGGCCATACACACCGGGGACAAGTCTCAAGAGTGCGGTATATGTGGAAGAAGTAAGTACAAATTGACCAACCTTTTTGTTTATTGACGTATATGTCGCAGCCAATTGGTAGAACCGCCACATTACAAAACGGCTAACTTTAGGCAGATTGCATTTAATTTATTTTTTGGTTAGGTTTGTGTTATTATAACCGTAATTAGAAATAGCCAAGCTATTTAATTCTATTATTATATTGTATTCTTGGTGATACACCATCAGGTAACAATTCGGTCGTGTAATCGTTATGATAAAAAGGCGGGTTGAAATAATGGCTTCGCCATTTTTTAAAACAGCTAGACGTTACGTAATGCGGCGGATTTTACGAATTGGCTGCGACATATATACGTCTTTATTTTTACTACCATACGGGGGCAATCCAAAAAATTTAATGATAAAATCGGGGGATACAGTTTGGAGTTGTAGTTTCGAATATATGCTCTAAATCCAAAATTCAACCACACCACTGGATAAATGAAGAATCAAAGAATTTATTACGCTCTCTCTCTCTCGAGTCGGTCCCTCATATCTGAGAATCGTGGTCAGCATCAGGGTTGCATCTGGAGCGAATGATCTGCTTCCACCGGTTTCTGTCCAGCGCGTCTCTTACAGCCGTATAAAGTTTAGAACACGACGAGTCTTTTTTACGCTAAGTGAGGACTATTAAACATGGCGTGCGGGGGAGGGGGAAACGCTGCTATTTTGAGATAATTTTAGTGCATATAACGTAATCACGTATAACACACAGCCGTGTACATGACACAGCCACACCAACTTTTTTTTGGTATGTTTTCACTCATTAAAGTTTGACTGTGTCAACTAGTTAGGGTTGTCATCCATCCTGATTTCCCGGGATATATTCGAGTTTGGTGGGCGTCCGGGAAGGAAAAAATCCCGGCTAAATGCGTGTCTGTTCTCGTAATGAATAAAGGGTCGGTTCGATGGATAGTAGATCCCCTGCCCTGACTGACCACAGCCTGTCTATGCATGCGTTTATTTATCTCGAGTTCCTCCGTGCTTCGGAGGGCACGCTAAACCGTCGGTCCCGTCTCTTGTCATTAGATGACAGTCGTTACATCAAATCAGTGGCCTATGCCAACCCGTAGTTGAGCAGCGTGGTGGAGTATGCATGCTCTAAACCCCTTCGATTGAGTGGAGGCCCGTATCCGATGATGGGTTGATACCGAACATATATTCTCTAATATTTATTTAATCCAGGTTTCAACCGCAAGGACCACCTACAGAAGCATTTGCAGACACACAGTAAAGCATTTTTAGAGCAGAACATACATCCAATGACTGATGAAGAATTGATGAATATCAAGGAAGAAGTTATGGACGAATACGCCAGTCCTATCATCACTAATGTTATTAGTCAGATGGAGTCTTCAGAGGTATAAATAATATTCTTGATTTGAATTTTTTATTTTATTTTATTCAGGACAACAAACAGCGAGCTAAGGTTATTGTACAGCCAACATCGTTATCCACATAGAAGTGAATTATCTATATAGGTATATAAAAATGAATCCCTATTTTCCTTGGTCACGCCACCACGCGTGAACGGCTAGACCGATTTCGCTATTTCTTTTTATGTTGTATTTGTCAGGAGAAGGTTGCCTTTAAGCTTAAGTGGAGTCGGAGGTTAATGTAGTTCCCATTTCATACGTCCCGAGCTGATTCGGTGCATTTCGCCATTGCTCTGCTTGAACTTGCCTACGTCATCAGCTCTATTTTTTTGTTTGCAATTTGACAACCAAATTAGTGACGTAGTCTTGGCTATGTAACTATTTGTCTCAGGAAGATCATACCTGGTCTTTCATACCACGGGTATTTTCCCATAATTTCTGTATGCTGGGTTTTTGTCGTTGGGTTTAAGAGAGGTAGCGTATTTTTTAAGCTGCCCGACTGAGGGAGTACCTCCACCTCACAGAATACCGCAGCCATATAACAATTCCGTTCAGGGTTGTTGTGTTCCTGAGAGTGAGGTCACCAGAAAGAAAGAAAGGAAGGAGTATAGGCTGGCAACGGATCGACGACCCCTTGGTGTTGCTGATCCTCTTGGGCGGTAGTGATTGCTTTCCATCAAGTGATCCTACATGCTCATTTGCCTACTCTCATATTAAAAAAAAAAAAGGTTTTATTCATACTTAATTTTCGCGTTTCGTTTTTGTGTTTAAAGAAGTTGTTTTTTTTTAGGACTATGAAGAATCCGATAGTCCTAAACCAAGATCGCATTGGAAAGAACGCAGCGAGAGTCGCTATGCGTGCTATATGTGCGAGAAGACCTACAAGGTGAAGGAGCATTTCGAATCGCACTTGGCAACTCATGTCAAGACCGAGGAGGACGACGGGGACAGTGAGTAGATTTTTCCTATATTAGATTTTGTGCTCTAGCTTTGAACGGTGACATTTTTGCTCACAGTTTTGTTGCAAACCGAACCTTAACTACCATCTGAAAGACAAAAATATCCTAACACAACAGTCATTCCATTTAGGACTGTTTATCAACGCTCAATTTCACTTAGTGACGTAAATAAATCCAACCAAATTACTTATATGTGTGCACGCTGCACTGCTGCCTTTTAAGTCGTTAAAGAAACAAATATTTCTGGACAATTGACACAGCTCCATCATCTAATCCCAAATTAAGCGCAAAGCTTGTACTATGGGTACTAGAGAACTGCTAAATGTACTTAAAAACATTTTTGTTTGTAAATACGTACTTATTATACATAGAAAATAACTAGACAAGACAACATTTCCACAAATGTTTGTCCTGTGCGGGGATCGAACCCGCGACTTCGGAGTCGAAGTAGCCATTGCTAGCCATTCGGCCACCGGGCTCTTCGTCGTCGTCGTATAAAATTGAATTTGCAGCATTTGGAATTAAAACCTGCCCTACCGTCGATGCTGAAGCCGATTACCATATAATATTTTGATTCGAAAAATAGGTCTTAAGTTTAAGTTATTGACAAACATCTTCAACTTAATCGGTAGAGCTCCAGGGTTACTACAAGCTAAGCTAAACACAAATACCATAAATTATATTAAAGTTTGATTTTCGCAATGAAAAAATCCGATGGGAAAGATGGGGATGGGAAATAGGATGGGCTTCAGCTTAGCCGGTAAGGGGCCGGTGCCCTACTGGCTAAGTGAGTAGAATATATTCAACAGAAAAAGAACGTTACTTGTTTGAACAAATGACACTGCGTCATTCTAATGTGCTGGAACGTAACGTAGTTGTCTTAAAATTTGCTATTCCATGCATATTAATACTACCTATACTTAATCAAAATGTACGATCATCACTTTTTTTCACAAGTTTGAAATTGATCTTATAATAAAAGTTGGTAATTAGTTATGCGTATATCTATATATCTTATTACTATGTACTTTATTTTTATTATTTCAATATTTCTACGCGAGGCAGGTGACAACCCTATGAGAATAGGTATATATTTTCCACGTTGTTATAGAACTTTCCTTTTGGTGGGATTCCTATTCAATTGGCAGAGGACTTTGAAGGAACGCCTACAACGCTCAAACATAATTTTGTCCATCGTTTTTGGGTAGAACGTTGCGCATTGCCAAATCGAGCTAATAGACCGTCTGTTAGCTCGATTTGGCAATGCGCAACGTTAACGTAGCGACGACGTTAGATGAAGGCAGGTCTTGAAATAAATATGGTAGATAGCATCTAGTTAGCTAACGTGCAGTGCTGAGTTAGCAACGGCAGGTGGACGGGGAAAGTTCTAGAGTAAAGGCCCGACAACGAGGCATTGATTGAAATTATAATAACATACCTTTATTATTGCCTGACGTTTCAACCAGGTTGCACCGGCCGTGGGCACAGGCTGACTCTTAAGGCGGGGTGGTACCAGTGGTACTGCAAAATCCACAATTTAGAATTCATCATTGAAGTAATAAACAGAGAATTAAAATCTAGGAAAATTATATTGATATTGTTGAGGATATATTAGGTTGGGGAAAAAGTCTTTTCGTATTTTATATGAAAATTCAAAACATTTTTTAATAAAGTTTATTTACATTTAACTAAAGTATGTAGGTGCCATTATGTTCGATAACTTTTTGCCATCTTGTAGGTAGATCACATGATCCCGTTACTATAGAAATTTTGGGACTTCTGTTCAAAAAACCGCGACAAGTGGTTTTGGCAGTCTTCTCGTGATGTTAACCTGACATTGCCTAAAGAATTCTTAAGAGACCGAAACAGGTGGAAATCAGAAGGTGCAAGGTCAGGACTATACGGCGGATGCATTAACACCTTCCAGTCAAACTCTCTTAATTTTTGCTGAGTGGCTAAAGATGTGTGAGGTCTAGCGTTATCATGGTGAAAAATCACATCCCTTCTATTAATTAATTCCAGCCGCTTTCTCTCAACTTTTTGCTTTAATCTCATCAGTTGTTCACAGTAGAGTTCAGAATCGATAGTCCTGCCTGGCGGTAACAGCTCATAATGAATATCTTCCCTTCCAATCCCACCATACACATAGCATCACCTTGTTGCGGGTTAACCCGGGTTTCGCCAGAGTCTGTGAAGCCTGGCCGGCCTTTGACCACGACCTTTTTATGCGCCGAAACTGTTTTGTGGTCAATTCCTAGTTCTTCAGCTACGTCGTAACTACTGATATGCCGAACTTGCTCCACTTTTTCAGAAATGGCATCCATTTTATCCGTAACAGGGCGACCAGAGCGACGTGCATCTTTGACATCAAAATTTCCGGATTGAAAACGCTTAAACCAAATTTGTGCTACTCTCACAGACACTGCACTAGGTCCATAAACGTCACAAATTTTTTTCGCAGCTTGCGTTGAATTTTTACCTTTTTTGTAGTAAAATTTTAAAATGTATCGAATTTCTTCATTAGATTCACTCATCTTGACAGTAAAAAAAAACAAATGAAAATCACACATTTACCTAATTTGAATTTGAAATTATCTTTTTTAAAATTTAAACTTTTTAAAGATATCAAAACCTGCTAGATACAAATGGTATAACCAAAGAGATTTTATTACAAGTTCATACATACTATAATGCGAAAAGACTTTCCCCTACCTATTATATATATAAGGATACTAGGGAATATATCCGATGGAAACATGATTTGATGAAGTTGACTCGATAAAATAAATTCACAAAGTTAACTCTTTTGCGTGTCATTTTATCTTCTCTTTTCGGTTTTATTCTTAAAATAAGTAATTTGACATTATAAGTCATGTACTAGAAAAATGGTCATCAATAACTGGAGGTATTATACCCGATAGATATTTTTTATTACATCTTTAAAAATTTTAATCGATTATTCAATCGATGTTTGATCAGTAGGGCGCTCGCCAGAGTCGCCAGTGTCTCGCGGAATTGTCATATTGTTTCTAGCGCTAGCTTACTTCGCCTTAACTCTTAAAAGTTATTATAACGATTGAGCTGGGCGTCCACTCTGAAGGCTAGATGGACAGACTCGAGATTAAAGAGGACGGCCGTAAGTAGCTGGATGTGAAAGTCTTTAGGGAAAGCCTATCAGCAGTGGGTAGATCTGACAATGACCTAGCCTCTGTCCCGACTTGAACACGTCTTTAAAATTGCTTCCATATGGTAGGGGAGCCCTTGGTGCTAAATCGGGATGTACTCGAACGTCATAGAGACCTATTGGATTACGATGCTTAGATGATAAGAAGAAAACAATGTTATATACCTTTTAATAATAAAATAAATGTAAAAAAAAAACTGTTGCATGGACATACTCGAGCATCAGATTAAGATATATTATGGTTCATTTTTATGCCCTAGACGTGCTGTCTCATAATCTGACGATTATCTGGAGAGATTCGCCTAATCTGACAATAAAAAAAAATTTTTTTTTTTTATGTCATTGAACGTAATTTATTGAAAAGCTGAAGAAATAGCATGCAAGTAAAACAGTGTATGTTTTTTAAGTAGAATATTTATCATCATCATCATCATCTTCATTAATTTTTTTTGCGTATTTTTTTTTATCTTCATCGGTAGAATCATCATCTTCCTCCTCTGGCTCGATTTCATCCTCAGATTTCGTATCTGTAAGAAGAAATCATTAAAATATTTAACGATGTTTTTTTTATGTTTTTTTTATTATTGGAAAAAAAAATATACCAAATTCTGGAGTATGACCAAATGATAATATGATTCCGGTCTTATGACTACATCTTCATCATCATCTACGGAGAGGGGAATACAGGCATCACGTAGCTTTAAACTTTATCGACAATGTTTTTTTTACTTCGGCTTATGGAAATCGTCAGATTATATATTTTTTTTAAACCTTGAATTATTCCCTTCAAAATATTTTTTTAGTTTAGAAGTTCCCTATGGCCACCTTCCGACGTCATCTTGAAACCCTAGCTGCCATGTAGCACAAGAGTGCTTGTCAAGGACAAGACTATTCAAACGAGTCCAAACTCAACGGTTTTATCTTGTTTAGTTTAGGAGTTCCTATGGCCACCTTCCGACTCCATCATGAGACCCTGGCTGTCATGTAGCATAAGAATGCTTGTCAAGACTATTCAAACGAGTCCAAACTCGATGGTTTTATCTTGTTTAGTTTAGGAGTTCCTATGGCCACCTTCCGACTCCATCATGAGACCAGTTTCAAGGTACCATATTATTGCATTGTCACCGAAGTTACGTAAGTAAACCAAATTTCAACCTAATCTGACGACAGGAAGTGGTTCTAATTTAACTCGCAAGATTTGTCCCATACTAAAACACAGGGCAAGTAGAATAAAAGCTTTTAAAAAAAGAGCCACGTTCGAGCATGTCGAGTTGTCGTTTTTTTTTTACAACTTTGTAGCCCTCTCCTTTTTTACGTCGCTCTGTAATTGTCAGATTAGTGGCATATACACGTTAATCTAACGCGCTCGAGAACTTCAGATGATCAATTTTTTTTACTAATCTGATCATTTATCCTGGACGGGCGGCCATATATATGGGGCTCATATTTGGTGGAAGCATTTAATCGAGTACAAGGTATCTTCCTGTATGTTAATCTGCCGCGCTTTAGTAACTCCCGAAATCCCTCCTTGGGCTCCCCTACTAATAGGGAGGCAATTCAAAAAAACGAATGATAACAACATTGGGGGAATATAGTTTGGTGTTGCAGCTACATATCTATCATCTCCATTCAAAATTCAATCACACCACTAGATAGATGAAGGATCAAAGAATTTATTACGCTAAGTAAGAACTATGAGACATCGCGTGCGGAGGATGGATAGCGCTGCCATTTTGAAATAATTTTAGTGCATATAACGTATTCACGTACAACACTCAGCCGTGTCCACGACTCAGCTATACTCCATTTTGCGACTGCCGACTTCGATTAAGGTACAAGTAGAATGCCCTTCGACATTGAAATCAAATGTAGTCCTAGATATAAATAAATAATAATAATAAATAAAATAAATATTCCTGGACAATTTACACAGCGCCATGTAGTCCCAAATTAAGCTAAAAACAAGCTTTGTACTATGGGTGCTAGATAAATGTACTCAAATTCATTTTTTTTGTCAATACATACTTATAATACATAGAAAACACTCAGACCAAGACATACAGACATGTTCATGCACACAATTGTTTGTCATGTGCGGGAATCGAACCCGCGACCTCGGAGTCAAAGTGGCCATTGCTAACCATTGTCGAATGGTTAGCAATGAATGATAGCACCGAGCTCGTCCAATATATATAAGAGATATGTCGACATAGAACGAGGTATAATATACGTTGAACTCGTGTCGTATCAGCTAAACTCAGTGTAGGAGGAGGCCCCCCCTCTACTAGTTAGGACGACGACCTCGGTAAGATCGCAATGGCGTCGACGGATGCAGGTGGCTTAGGATAATTTACAATCTATGGGGGAGGCTTATGTTCGGCGACAGGCTGAAATTGTGAATGATCGTCGAAATTGATGTATTACATTCTGGTATATTCTTTTTGTATCACGAGTATGAAACATTGACACGTATGCGTGTACTCGGACATCCATACTGGAGCATTCCATTCATACAGTTCAACCGCTAGCGTAAAATCACGATCAAAAATGGTCTTAATGTCCTTATGTCTTAATGTATTAAGACGAGCTCGGTGGCGTAGCGGTCAATGACGCGGCTTCGACACCAACGCTCGTGGGTTCGATTCCCACATAGGACAAACATTTGTGTGCATGAACATGTCTGTTTGTCTTAGTCTGGGTGTTTTCTATGTATCATAAGTATGTATTTACAAAAAAAAAATGTATTTACGTATGTTTATCAGTTGTCTAGTACCCACAACACAAGCTTCGCTTACTTTGGGGCTAGATGGCGCTGTGTAATTTGTCTGACAATATATGTTCCAGTTATCTATTGATGTGCTCGGTGGTCGAATGGTTAGCAATGGCTGCTTTGACTCCGAGGTCGCGGGTTCGATCCCCGCGAAATACAAACACTTGTGTGCATGCACATGTCTGTCTTGGTCTGCGTGTTTTCTGTGTATTATAAGTATGTATTTAACAAAATAAAAATATTTAAGTACATTTATCAGTTGTCTATTACCCATAGCACCAGCTTTGTGCTTAATTTGGGACTAGATGGCGCTGTGTAACTTGTTTGTTTGATTTTTTTTTTTATTTATCTCCATATTTTTCTTTAACTGAAGTTTAGCTGTAACTTTACTCACAGATAAGCATCTCTAAACAGCTTTGTTTATTGCTGTCTTTTAATTTTATATGCATGTTTTAGGAATGGTTTGCTTTTGTGAGGTCTAATTTGAGATATAAAACGTAGACATGCAAACATGCCTATGCCAATCGCTCATGCACATCGTGCCGACTAGCTAACTAACTAGCTGGCGGACTAACGAGGCTCTGGCGAAAGTGTGATAGGTCATGACGAGCCCAACTGGGAATGTATCTCCACCTCACGGAAGACCGCAATCAAGTAATAATGCTCTTGAGGATTGTGGTGTTCCTATGAATGACTGAGTTCATCAGACGTGATGAGATGCTGCTGGAATGCCAGCACGCAACTGAGACTCCTTGTATTGTTGGGTACGGTAACCTTTTTACGTCAGGCGGGCCTTATACTTGTTTTGCACTAGGTGTGGTATAAAAAAAACTCTAAACCAGTACTAGTAACACAAATAAGTATTGTTTTTTTTTATGAGAAGGGGGGGGGGGGGGATGGAGGCAAACGAGCATGTGCGTCACCTGATGGAAAGCAATCACCACAGCTCATAGGGCAATCAGCAACACCAAGGGGTCGCCGATCCGTTGCCAGCCTATACTCCTTCCTCTCTTTGTGGTGACCTCACTCACTCATAGGAACACAACAGTTCCCCAACTTCCCCAGTCGGGCAGCCTAAAAAATACGCTATGCCCTACCTCTCTTTTCGCCAGTGCCTAGATTGTCAGTCAGCAGGGTGCACCACGTGAAGGTTGGCTTTGATTTAAAAATGTTAATGAACCACTTACTACCCAAAAATTGTTGTAACATTAGTAAAAAAAAAATTGAGACAAAACATCACTAGGCTTCTTTTCTTCGATATCAAGTTAAAGAATTTCGGCTCTATTTTGTGGTGAGTCATACACGCCTGTTGAGTGGGTCGAGAACGCTCGCCGAGCCCTGCCCTCTACGGAAGGGATTCCCGTTTGAGTACGTTGATCGTGTCGGTCCCCCCCAGGCTGCGCAGTGGGACCGTGGGAGGGATCTCGGTGACGCCATTGACCGCTTTAGCCGCACTATCGTTTGATAAATGTATGTAAAACTAGAACACGTATACCTACTATGTGGCTATCCTACCGACTTCGTGTTCGGAGTCCATTAAATAAATACATATTCTTGGACGAATTACACACGGCCATCTAGTCGCAAACTAAGCAAAGCTTGTACTATTGATCAGGGTCGGATTAAGGCCTAGGCTAGGCAACCTAGGCACGTAATGTTTGAGGCCCGAATTAACATTCGGGTTTTTAATTTTGTTTTGGAAGTGAAAACTTCTTTAGTAGGCCCGGCAATACAATGTTGCCAAGGGCCTTAGTCCGCCACTGCTATTGATACTAGATAACTTAAATAATACTTAAATACATTATTTTTTGAAAATACTATATGTAATACATAGAAAATACCCACCCAAGCCAAGATAAACAGACATGTTTATGCACACAATATTTGTCTTGTGCGGGGATCGAACCTTCAACCTCGTAGTCAAAATGGCCATAGCTAACCATTTGACCACCGAGTTCATCGTTGTTTGGAATCCATTTTGTGTTTTCTGGTAAAATTTATGTACATAACCTACTGATGCTTTTGTTAACTGTCTTGTTTTATGGGTATCAATGAAAAAATCATATAGCTCGCTTGGTGTGAAGGAGCTACGTTAGCCTATCTTACAGATGCGTCCAAAACCTCATAGAAGCCTTGGTGGTACTTCTCCATTTCTAGACCTTTTTTGTTCTCCGTTATCTTGGCCATCCGTCCGGATTTCCCCGGATTTGTCCTAGTTTGGAGGGCGTCCGCGGAGCGTCCGGGCGGGGTTTCATTTGTAGTTCAGGGTAAAAAGTTTTAAATCACTACCGCTCCATGCTGCGAATAACCGTCTTGTCACTGATTAAAAAATAGTATTAGTATTAAAAAACACTGATGAAATGTCCGGGTTTTAAGATTCAAAATCCGGAGTTTTCACGCATCTGCTGCTAGCGTTTAGAAATGGCACCCCTATATATTGCTCACTCATTCCGTCCTATCGAAGGACATAAGTACTCTGCCTGCCTGTAATTCTCTAGGCTATGATATGCCTCTTAAGATGTCTAGCTTTGCAGCAAGAAACATAAGTATATAATATGCCACCGTAGACGACAAGAAATATGTACTCCGTGTTACCACCCTATTCCCCTGTACAGACAGCAGAATACTGAACTCCTTTCTCGTTACCTCAGTGCGTTGCACACAAGTAGGGAATGTGTTTCTGAAAACTTTCAAGAGAATTTGTTATTGAATTGGGTTTTCAGGGAGGTGATTATACTAAACCTTTTCCATTCGGACTTCTTCTAATTAGATATTGTATATGCTCTTATAATGTACATAGCCTAATTAAATATGCTATGATACCTCTCCCTCCCTCTATCTGTCAATTCTGTCATTATGTTGCCAAACAGGCTTACTGTTTGCCTGATAGCAAGCACATACGGTTGCGTATGCTTGCAACACCTATAGACATATTATAATAGTACACTGCATCCTACGTAAAAATAAAATTTACAATGAAGAGTTATGTCGACTTCACTTCTTTCACTCTACAATACAGTCTCTTTTTGAGTACTTCCATTTTATTACCATACAAAAACAGCTATGTATTGCATCACTGTTTTTCAATCATTTGCTAGTACAGGGTTTCCCCCAGTCCGCTCGATGGGGGGATTTGTAAGGTCAGAGCGACCGAGTCACCGTTCTGTGTCCTTTTGATAAGACTCTACGTAAAATGTAATGAAACTAAAGTCTTGTGCAAAGTTTAAATAAACTAGGCCGGATTCTAGCCCACAGGGCCGAAATCGAGGTTGAACGGAGCGAGTCGATTCGGTGAGTAAATGTTTGCGATTGATTTCAATGGAAAATGTATTTGATGATCATTCCTCAAGGACGTTGCGGTCTTTAATTGTGACAAGTTTCATCAAAATCGGTTGAGTAGTTTTGGAGCCTATTCATTTCCAAGAATGACTTTTTCGGCGTATAAAAGCGTACCGCTCACTCCGTTCGCTCCACTCAACAATATAGAAAGATATGAATACACATGCGGGCTTCTTGATATCGGTCACATTGCGGCCTTGTAAGGATCTATCAGAGTAACAGCATTACAGTCTCAACTGCAACATTATGCTGAGATGGATCCTTTTTTGGCGGCCTTAAACATTTCATGGTCGTCGCGCAGTGGTCGAAATTCGACCATAATTAATTTAAATTATGACTTTATCAATAAACAAAAGAGTATGTATATATGTGTGTGTGTGTCAAATACATGGTAGTGTATGTTTTCTCCGTATTTTCGTAAAAAGGGGTACAAAGTTTTTGCTTCACGTATAATATAAAAAATTATGTAAAAAAAACTTTTAATTTAAACGGTTTTATTAAAAATAGTGTACTAAAAGCTAAAAAATAATTCGGTAGGTCGGAGGTTTCAGTCATCACACCCCTCTCCCTCATCAGTTTAGGGCATTGATCAGACAAAATAATAAAATCGTTGGGCGTAGCGTAAACTGAGTTGACTGGATGGAAACACGGGCCCAACGATTTTATTATTTTGTCTGATCAATGCCCTAAACTGATGAGGGAGAGGGGTGTGATGACTGAAACCTCCGACCTACCGAATTATTTTTTAGCTTTTAGTACACTATTTTTAATAAAACCGTTTAAATTAAAAGTTTTTTTTACATAATTTTTATTTTCAAGTTTTTAGTTTCTAATTTCATTACATAGTACTTCTCGTTCTATTAAGTTTAGATTTGACTTTTGTCATTATTTTTTTTACTTTTAAATTTGTCTTGTATTCAAATGAATACCCATATTGAAAAAATGGGTATCAAATGATACCCATATTGAAAATTGAGACGATATGTAACCGCGCCAACCGGCCATTTTGTTGACGGCCATCTTGGATTTTATAATATTCATCGTGAACTGTGTTCTACTAGTTAAGCCCTTTCATTTGATACCCATATTGAGGTAGTCGTGACAAAATTTGTAAATCGCCATTTTGTAGAGGCGGCCATCTTGGATTTTCATTTTTTTTCATGTGAACTGTATTCTTCTAGTCAAGCCTTTTCATTTGATACCCATATTGAGGTAGTCGTGACAAAATTTGTATACCGCCATTTTGTAGCGGCAGCCATCTTGGATTTTCATTTTTTTTTCATGTGAACTGTGTTCTACTAGTCAAGCCCTTTCATTCGATACCCATATTGAGGTAGTCGTGACAAAATTTGTAAACCGCCATTTTGTAGCGGCGGCCATCTTGGATTTACAATGAAACAGAATTTATTTAATTGTATTGTCACCAGAACTAAAGGTGTATACCAAATTTCAGATCAATCTGTCAACAGGAAGGGGGTCAAATTTCAATTACTAGATTTGACCCAAGAATAAATAATAAATAATAAAACAAACTGGGTGAGCTAAATAAAACCGTTTAATAAAAATTTCGTGTCACATTGTTTGACCGCGATGTAATTCTAAACTATTGGACCGATTTTATTAAAATTTTGCACAGTGTGTGGAGTTTGATCCAACTTGAGAGATAGGATAGTTTATAAGTCATCGGAAAAATTTACGTAATATTTAAAGTCGATACGAAGTTCGCCGGGCCTGCTAGTTAATATATAGATTTATAAAGTGTTGTTCTTTCTTAAATTACGCGAAGAAATAAAGTACCATTCAACCACTCAGTGAGTCCGCACCTACACAACCCGCTGTTGTTCGCCCACGTTACCATGTCATATAAGGAAAATACCGGTTAACGCTTATTTCATATAACAGCGTACATTTTTTGAAATTTCCAATCGTATCCTCCTCCTCTCCGCGCTCCTATTTTAAATTGTATTCAATGTGCTGTGGTTAGTTGTGTTTGTTGAAGACCTAAAATTCACTGACGCGCCATTGTGATCAAATTATTTATTCAGCCATTGGGCCCTCATGGGCCACTTAGATACGTCTTACACTTTTTATAAATAATATTATTTTTTATTCGTATTTTTATTTATCATTTCATGAATGAAAATTGACCGAATCGAGATTGAATTATTAATTAACTGAAAATTGTATACTTCATTTCATTCAATATAATTAATCTTAATTCGTAATGCGAGCTGATTACTTTGTTTTCTTAGTTTGTTTAATTTTCGTGTACATTTCGGTAATAGTAACGCTCTAATTAAACTTTGTAGTGTCGTATTATGAAACGAGAATACCAAATGTGACATTTGCGAGATCGAGTCTAGATCAGAAGTGAATATTGAGTACATTTTAATTACAAGAATAGCACCTTTTATTTTTGGTACCTTAAAACTACATTAGTAAAATTATTCGCGTGATTTCGTTAAAACTTCGGAAAAATACCCTTACGGTTTCCATATTACCTAGTAGATATTCCAATGACTATATTCCAATTTTTTTCAAATATATTTATGGACAAATTACACACTGCCATCTAGTTCCAAACTAAACAAAGCTTGTACTATGAGTACTAGATAACTAATATTACACTTAAATACATTTTATTACATGGAAGTCAACAAATACCATGCTCCATAAATATAACACGCCACGCACATATTGAAATCATTCCCAGTTGTGAATTTCCTTTCATCTAGATATCTCATCTTTCTTTTTTACTTTTTCTGAGTCGCATTTTCCCTCTAGTCGACTATAAATGTGCTTTAAATGTATATATATATACTCTAGTTTCAACATACTCTTTGACTCCATCTGAGTACTTTGGAGTCGGGTTTAGCGTTTGAGCCGGGTTCTCCCCCCAGCCCTCTCGGTGGGAGGGATTCTAGTGAGGTCACCGCACCACTGACCGCTGTGCCGTACTGTGCTGTGTACATAATATACTTATTACCAAGTGTTTTGGAAGTAGTATTGGGATATTACGTTGCATATTACTTGATGTTAGTCGTTGATCTATGGTTACAACTGCAAGTTGAACTCATTAAGAAAATCAAGGTATTGTACAGTGCCGTAAATAGCCTTTTCTCCGCCTTGTGCGATCTTCTATAACTGCGCCCTTGTTTTTTTTAGATATTGTCTAATTAAATAGACGTTTTTGATGATACTGGCATGTAGGTACGTATGTGTTGGAATCGAGCACTAGGGGCGCAGCGGGAACTTATCAGGAGCAAACCGAGAAAATAATAGTCCTGCCCTGGCCATTCTTGCGCCCCCCAGAGTCTACGCCCTGTGCCTGGGCACCGGTGGCACCGCCCTATTTACGGCACTGGTGTTGTGCATATGTCCAATGAACCGATTTCAACAAAAAAAATCTCTTGACATCGCAAAGAATCATAGAATGTCGGCATGATTTGCTTTATTTGTTTGAATACTGACAAGTGTATTTTGACGGTAAAATAATAGGCATATTTTTACCAATTTTGGTTTGGAGGCTCCTTTCAAATAATGATATCTAAAGAAGGAAAACATAGGGAACATGGTAGGTACCATGATACTACAATAAAACAAGTATTCTTGTCAAACATATTGCCAAGATTACTTATGTCACAAGTTAAGTTTTTTGTCGTCTTCAAAATTGCTTCCAAAATGAGCTGAATGCTTGAGGCAATTCAAAAAAACTAATGATAACAAAATCAGCTACAAATCTAACAACTCCATTCAAAATTCAATAACACCACTGGATACATGAAGAATCATAGAATTTACTACGCTAAGTAACTATGGAACATCATGTGTGACAGTGGGAAGCGCTGCCATTTTGAAATAATTTTAGTACATATAAACGTATTTAAGTACAACACACGGCCGTGTCCATTACACAACCACCCCCATTTTTTATATACGACTGACGTAGCAATCAAGCATACGGCCCGCTTGATGAGCATTACACGCGGGTTGCCGATCCTGTAAAAACCTCTTCATACCTTTTTTGACGAACCCTATGCTGTAGTCCCATAGGAAAGCCTCAGCCTCCTTGATAGTGCGAGGGAGAAAGCGTCACTTAAATCGAACAGTACGCAAACATTTTGTTGATCTATGAAAAATAACAACGGGAATTAACGGGATCATGCATGCGAAATAACCGACGCGTCCGCAGTGATGTGTGTGTTTGCAGAATTATTTTTTTTTAACGGGACCCCACCACTCTTGCCAAACACTGTATCTCCTGTGTAGCCAGGATTAACAGTGGCGACCGCCAAAAAAGGCAATGAACAGTGAAGTCCATTGCAGTCCCGGGGATAATGTTACGGCTGCCTTAGAACTCACAACGAATTTAATCAGAAGAAATTAGTAGGAGTAGGAAGCTTTTGGAATTTGACTTCCCCTCTTAGCAAACTGAGAGACGACAATATGATAAATAAGGCATTAAAGCCTAAAGAGATGGCTAGTCAAGTGAAGCTCAACTGCCGTGCACCACGGATTTTATGTATCTAAGACTATTGGGGACCTAAAACCTTGAGTTGTTACCTAACACATCGATTCGAATAATATGAATTGCAAAATCGTACGGTACATTGATATCGAACAACAAGTAGGTAGATTAAGATTCATCGACTTCGGAAACGGAGGCAGTCAGAGGCACATCGCTGAGACTGTCAGCCTGTGACCACTGCCGATGCCGATGCCAACTCTTTCGAAACGTCAGGCAATAATAAAGGTATGTAAATACCCTTATGCATGATCGCGTTAATTCCCATTGTTATTTTTCATAAATCATGCAGCGCGAAAGTTTAAAAGGTATTATTTTGTTGATCTAATGTGTGAGGATGAACCTCTGTCGATGGCAAGCGGTGCGGTTGTATGTAGAAGGAGGTTGTGGGCATCATGTCAAAGAACTCCTTTGTACACAACCCAGTTGGTTGTCAAAATTTGTCATCTTCCATACAAGTTCCATACTAAATATATCTGTTGATGTACTGTACTTTGTTTTGTACTGTACTTTGTTTTGTTTTTTTTTCTACTACGTCGGGAGCAGACAAACATACACCTGATGTGAAGCGGTTACCGTAGTGATATTAACGCTTGCAACATGAAATATCGCTGGCGCTGCCAACAGTGCCAACGCAGCAACTCCTTCCTTTCTTTCTAGTGACCTCACTTCACTCACTTGTAGGTAAACATCAACCCTCATGGGAATTGTTCCTTCCTTCTTCCCCTGTCGGGCAGCTTACAAAATACGCAATGCCCCACTTCTCTTTTCTCAGTCAGCAGGGTGCACCAAGTGCATGTGAGGTTGGCTTTGGTTCAAAGATGTTTATGAATTGCATGAGAAAAAGGCAAAAAAAGGAATATTTTTGTATAGTTTATTTATGCGATAAAGAATTACGAAAAGTTTATATTCACTCATCTAGCTTGTAGATTTTGTTTTTGCGTAGGTATGATTTTGATCATATTTCCTTTGAGTAACATTTTCCTTAATTCTTTTCTCTGAATCGTTTTAAGTTCATAGCCAACAAAGTTACTTCATATAGGTGTTTTATTTATTTGACGAGCTCGGTGGTAGAATGGTTAGCAATGGGCAAATTGACTCCGAGTTTGCGGGTTCGATCCCCGCACAAGACATATATTTGTGTGCATGAACATGTCTATGTGTCTTAGTCTGAGTGTTTTCTATGTATTATATTTATGTATTTACAAAAAAAAAAACTGAAACATTGACCGCTACGCCACCGAGCTCGTCGAATTATCTAATAGCCATAGCTACTTAGCAAACTTTGCTTAGTTTGTGACAGTCGTGTTTTTATTTTTTACAATACATTTGCTCGAAAAGTACCTACTTACTAGGTATATATTGTAAGTATAAGAACAGTAAGCACAACATACGCTGAAAGTTAGTTTTATCGCACTCGAGATTTTTGTTTATACCGATTTACTGAACCTCATCCCAGCCATTTTTTTTATACTACGTCTGGTAAGCCGCCTGATGTGAAGCGGTTACCGTAGCCATATTAACGTTCGCAACATAAAATATCGATCGCGCGCCGCCACCCCCGCTGCCAACGCGACATTCCATACAAATGTTGCGTCTTACGTATTACGCAAAACGTTAAGTATTACATAAACAATGACGTCTGTGCAGAGCGTGAGTGAGTGTGTGTGCGTGCCGCGCCATACAACTGGTCCAGATTCAGAATGGAGGTGAGGAGAGAGAGGGAGTGTCTATACTGCACGTAGCACCATTAACTGTTACCGAACGCACTGTGCTCAGCTCTTGATATGAAATGACTCATCATTTTGTACCCCAGCAGATATTTTCTACTCTAAGTGAATTCGTAAACTTTTTGATGTGAAACGTCTAGTACCGCGACCGCGGCGGCACAGCACAGGTCGACTGTGGACGTGACTCGACTCTCCACACGGTTCCGCGATCGTCCCTGTCTGTACTGCGCAGTCCTCCGCCGCAGGACGCCTGACAGATTTAAAACATCGAGTTTTAAATCTGTCAGACGTCCTGCGACGGCGCTAACTTGGGCATCTATATATTACGTCACACGTTAAGGGGGAGGGAGGGGGGTCGATGAAGTGTGACAAGGGGGTGGGAGGGGTCCTAAATTTCGTGACGTGACATTTCAAAATCTATTATAATCTAAGTGATAAAACACGAACTTTGAACAATTTACGAAAAACTCGAAAACATTTACAACTATAGATGTAAATTTGAAAAATATGTGACGTATCACTAGGGAGGGGGGAGTCTCACAAATGTGATGACCAGCTGTGACAAGAACGTGGGGAGCGGTCAAAAAAATCATGAAATTCGTGTGACGTAATTTATGGATGGCCCCTTGGGAAACTCTACTTTGAAAATCGTCAGATTGTCGCTGTATTAGATTTTTTTCTTCTCTCCAGGTTATTTCTATGGAAGATATTAAATTGATCTACAAAAAAACCTGATTTGCACATCAAATTAATCTGATCGCACATCAAATCCTGCATTTGATGTGCAATAAGTATTTTTTGATGTGCAAAATAAAAATAGGTTAGGTTAGGATTGCAATATTTGCAATATATTTATTCGATGTTACGTTAAATAGTCCATTTCTAATGCGCTGTGTATCAGCCTATGATGACCGGAAAAATGTTATACAACATCTTCAATATTGGTAAATAATAAAAATAATTTATTTCAGACCAACATGTTTACAATTATTAACAATAAACATAGATAAATACCTTAAAACTAACATACATATAAAATAATATACTAAACTAAGTCATTTAATTACACGGTAAAGCATTCAAGATTTACAGTGAAATATAGAAACGCATAAACATTTTACTTAGCCTTTTAAAAAATAATTGCCCCATATTTCTGTCCATAAGTATATTTGTGTATACACTCAGAAAATATTATTTTAAAAATAAATTCTCCCTCCACGAAAGGGCAGCAGGAATTTTTAATTTTGTAACTGGGGTTGTCTCCCCCTACCCGAAGCCGTATTATACAGCAGAGCAGACCTGTTCCTTCCCTAACGGTCGATTCATGTTGAAAAAAAAAATGGTTATTTGGGACGGGAATATGGGAGACGCAGCGCAGGGGAGTGTCGAGCACTTACTAGTATACAATGATTTTATCCATCTGGCATTATAATATGTGTGTTGGCGTATAGTAGTGATGTAATGAATGCCAGTTGTTAAGCACTCCCGAATGCGAATAAATGTTGTTGACATTCGGAAATGCGAATATTCAGTTTTCTATCTAACGTTGTTTATCTATGATTCAAGATATGCCGCGCGCGTTTATCAAAATATGTGCAGACAAAGACAGATCAAAACAATACTTAATTATATTACCTACACACATACATAATATATATATAAACATAGTATTATTTGTTTTGTAATGTCAAAAGAAAGGTGATTAATTAACACCAAATATAAAGGTGTTATATAGTAAGTTTTGTAATTGAAAAGAATATTGTTTTCACATTCTGTATTTTTCTTTCACGTTCATATTCGCAAACTATTCAAAGATATTTTCGAATGCGGATATTCGTTACATCACTAGCGTATAGTCAACATTATAAAGGTAAATAAAAGGGTAGTAATAAACCGAGCATCTAAAGTTGTGAAACGGGGCGACTATTATACTGACTTGGCGACTTAAGTTGATATAAAACATACCAAACCTAACCTAGTATTTCTGTGGTTCATTTAGTATTTTTTGAGGCTCATGTTATTATTTTCCTAAATAAAATATGGTGTCCGCAGTCACGCGCAGTTACAGTCGGCGTACTAATCATCAGCGGCCACTACGTGGAGTGTTAAGTTTTGCTTTAGCTCTAAAAATGATGATCAACCACTTACACTCAGTACACTCTCGTCTTATGTGTCTTATATGTTCGTGTTAAAATTTATTCAGATTAGTTGAGTCTTTCGAGAAAATTAATGGTATTGTTTATTTCTATATGTAGACGAGTCGATCGCCGATGACTAATGGTAGGGGAGCCCAAGAGGGGATTTTGCGCGTTTCTCGAGTGTCAAAAAATCATATAGGGAGAATCCTTACACCTTGTAATGTACTATATATGAACCTTTAATATAGAGGCGTGCGTTCAGGACAGCCGATCAGATTAGTAAAAAAAATTGATCCTCTGAAAAACTCAAGCGCGTCAGATTAAGACAAGCTAAGTTAATACATGTAGGAAACTGTATATTTCAATAATCTGTCAATTTAAGCGAGGCTTAGGGATATTGGCAAATCACAAAGTTGTAAAAAAAACCTCACCTCGAAATAATCGAGCGTGATTGATTTTTACTTTATTTTGAAGGAAATCCGTCCGATTATATTTTTTCCGTAATCCTTAGAGGATTACGGAAAAAATATAATCTGTCGTTTTTAATGAGGGATGTAGCTAAAATCATCAACAAAGTGTAGAGAGCTGCTGGCGGCTGTGTATTTCCCACTCCGCACGTGTCTTTATTTTTTTTTTTGTTTTTTTTTTTTACATTTTCTAAAATTTGTACACTCCCACTAAAATGACAAAATTTACATAAACTTTCGTTCGTTTTAGGACTTCACGATCCAACAGGTCCCCATGACGCATTAGTAACTGCAAATTTAGCATCCCGGCCTCCCCTACTATAAGGTCACACGATTTCTTTTTCTAAAAAATGTAATAATTTCATCCGATAACAATCCCCAGTAAACAAGTACATGTTATGTATATGTTATAGTCTAGGCGCTCCTAGGTTTGACTAGTTACACCTAAAGTCACTCAAGTCGAATCTCGCTCGCTTCGCTCGCTCTGTTTTGTTCATCACAAGCTTAACCTAACCTCGGCTTGCTTTTGAAGAGGGAGGTGAGGTATCTTAGGTTTAAGCAGTGAAAGACAATTAGATCTTGGTTTTCACGTTAATGCTATAATCTCAATAAAAATCCTGAATCATGCAACCGATCGGATGACCAGAGAACTGTACAATTTTGTATACATACTAAGTTTCATCGATGCAGTGATTAGAAAGTTAACACGAACGTATTTTAAATTGATTATAAATTTCTATTGACAAACTATTATATTATAACTCAGCCTAAACAAGCTGATTCTAGATACTTAAGATTCGGTAGCATAGTTCATAGGAAAGTATTTTCGAAAATTATCACGGAATACTAAGGAGTTCGATGGCGTCGTTGCGCGTGGCAGTAAAATCGATCACACAAGTCAAGTAACGTCAATCGCAGCCTGTCCATGAATGGGTTTATTTATTACGAGCTCATTTCGTGCTCGTCGGTCCTGGCTGTTGTCGTTAGATGCCAGTCATTAAGCCAAGTCAGTGGCCTTTAGGCGGCTTGAAAACACTGGCCTCCGCCAACCCGCAGTTGCGCAGCGTGGTGGAGTATGCTCTAAACCCCTTCGATTGAGGGGAGACCCGTATCCCAGCAGTTGGATGAATAAGCGTTGACGACGACTGGGATTTGCGCGAAAAAAATCGCAGATAAAAACTTGTTTAGGTAGTATGATGTAACAGTTCTTGCCACCCCCAGTTCTTAATCCCCCACATGAGACCCCCTTAACCACGCCCTGCTGTTCCATTTCGATGACGTTTCATACTCGTAGAAGCGGCTTGTCTTTACAACTTATGTTGAAACGTCGGTTAACTGGTTATCTGTGATTGACTGTTCTCCCACCTTTTCAAATCATAATGCAAAAAATATGTCAGTGGGGTGTAAGTGGTTTATCAAGATCTTTAAACCAAAGCCAACTTCACTATTATTCAAATGCACGCATTGCACCCTGCTGGCTGACAAACGAAGCTCTGGCGAAAAGGGAGCGTAATTGTAAGCTACCCGACTGGGGAATGTACCTCCTCCTCACAGAACCGCAGCCAAATGACAATTCTCGAGGGTTGTAGTGTTCCTGCGAGTGAACTTTAATATGCTTACGGTAACCGCTCCACCTGTATCTACCCGCTACTGAATATAAGTCTTCCCCAATGCTTTCCATCAGATACGATCCTCCGCCCTCCGCATCCAGCCGCTACCAGCCGCTTTCTTAAAGTCATCGGACCATCTAGATTCTAGAAGGAGGGCGCTCAACACGTCGTCGTCCTTCGCGCGACCTCCACTCTAATATCTTCCTCCCCCATCTGCCATCACTTACTCGGCAGATGTGACCGGCCCATTGCCTCTTCAGCTATGAAATTAATATTTTATTACAATTATGCTTCAGCTAATTTGTAGCAAATTATCTAAGAACTATAACTCACAATTATTATTGTATGTATTGTTGCAAATTACAATGAATATGAATAATTTCATTTTAGAGTTACTTCGTTAGTTGTTTGCGTAGGTAGTACTAATTTAAACAAAATCAGAAGGTGATCACGAACCCGGCCAAAGCTCGAGGATTAGATACCCTCCCCTCCAAATTCCCCGAATTCGGCGTCAAATAAAATTCCTTTGCGAGTCATTACCATGGAAACACAGGTACAATATGAACCTACTCGATTTTGCTATTTTAGGATCAGAGAGACCCTTCTTCCCTCGACGCCCTTGTAATATTTTCCTCCTTTTTCCCTCCTGTTACACCTCTTTAAGAGTCATAAACGTGTAATCTATCTTCTATATATATATAAAACAAAGTCGGGTTTGTTCGAACACTTATAACTCGAGAACTTTTTTCATGGTTTTCGATTTGTTGAATTTGTCTCCATCCCGAATAACAGAATAACTATTGAAAACATTGGAAAGTTGACGAAAGAATAAAATAAAAGAAAAAACATTTTTCCATGCAAATGATAGTGTCAGTTGACAAAGGATTGCGATATTTATTGGTTGTCAAATATCAAAATGTCAAATCGATTGGTGACACTTTTATGTTGCGAAAGATGTCTGGGATTTGTTTTGAAAATTGAAAAATGACAAATCGATTGTAGTGAAAACTCTTGGCCCATGGGGTCCGACCGAGCGCAAGAATCAAATCAGAGTAAACATCAAAAGAAATGACAATTACTCATCACCAAAACGATATAACCGATTTCAAAACTAAAAAATAAAACAACAGGTTTTTTAAAATTTTTGATTAAACAATAATAATAATAATCTTTATTTTTATGAAATCTTCAGTTTTTATGGATACGGGTCTTCCCTCAACCGAAGGGGTTTAGAGCATACTCCATCACGCTGCTCAACTGCGGGTTGGCGGAGGTCAGTGTTTTCGAGCCGCCTAAAGGCCACTAATTTGGCTTAACGACTGTCATCTAATGATAACAACCGGGACCGACGGCTTAACGTGTCATTCGAAGCACGGACGAGCTCGACGTAATATAAATCCGTGTACAGGCTACGGTCGACGTTGCTTAACTTCCGTGTTCAATTAGACTGACACGCGCAATGATGCCATCGAGCTGCTCTATTATTCATTGTTTTATTTCCATAAAATCATAAATTTAGTTCAGCTAATATGTACCACCACATTCATTGATTATTAGGCGGTACGTTTCATTTAATTGCTTTAATATGGCTACAATAACGGCTTTACATCAGGCGGGCCGTGTGCTTGTCTGCTCCCCGACGTAGACATTTCCAAAAATACGTAGGACATGGTTGCTATCAGTATCTGACGCGCTCGAGTATGTCCATGCAACAGTTTTTTTTACATTTTTGAAAGTATAGCCGCTCCCCCCACCGATGAAAAGGTATATATTATACGACATTTTTTTCTTCTTATCATCTAAGCTTCGCAATCCAATAAGTCTCTATGACGCTCGATTAAATCCCGATTTAGCACCAAGGGTTCCACTACCATTGTAAAGAAAGATGTATTCAAAAACTACGAAAATAATATGCATCGACTTCAACATATTTAATTGTTCATTACTTCTTATGCCCAAATTAACCTGTATATTTTATTTATTCCGCTTTTACAACAATCTTTACCATTGTCTAACATAATAGAAAAGTGTAACTTTTCTATTATGTTATAATTACTTGTATAATATGTCATGTTACTAAATTTTTGTTGCTAATCGTATGAATTATTACGTCGTCAACCCTTATTCATCCTGCTGGGATTTGGGCCTCCCCTCAATCGAAGAGGTTTAGAGCATACCTACTCCACGACGCTGCTCAATTGCGAGTTGGCGGAGGTCAGTGTTTTCAAGCCACCTAACGGTACTGACTTGGCTTAACGACTGTCATCTAATGACAACAACCGGGGACTGATGACTTAACGCGCCCTCCGAAGCACGGAAAAGTTCGAGATTAATAATCCCATCCGTGGACAGGCTACGGTCGACATTGTTTGACTTGCGTGTTCGATTAGACTGACACGCGCATCGACGTCATCGAGGTCCTCATTATATTATATTAGTTTGAATTATTAACCGCGCGTAAAATTACCCTCACTTTAAACTTATGTATTGTCACGTATTGTAGGTACCTCTTTTTCCCGATGTCGTTAATTTGCCGACCGTAACTTTTCCAGCTTTGCTGGCATTATGTATAAACCGATTGAATTTAATTCTGTCAGTAATTCAGCACCCGTACCAAATCATATGACGACGAGCTCGGTGGCGTAGCGGTCAATGACGCGGCTTCGACACCAACGCTCGTGGGTTCGATTCCCACATAGGACAAACATTTGTGTGCATGAACATGTCTGTTTGTCTTAGTCTGGGTGTTTTCTATGTATCATAAGTATGTATTTACAAAAAAAAAATGTATTTACGTATGTTTATCAGTTGTCTAGTACCCATAACACAAGCTTTGCTTACTTTGGGGCTAGATGGCGCTGTGTAATTTGTCTGACAATATTTATTTATTATTATTTATTTATTTATTTTTATACGGCGGCCGGCGCTTCATACTTTGTTAGATAGTGTAGTATATATTATACATGCATATCTACACTCCTCTTAGTAGGCGAAGATTATGGAACATCAGTTATTATAATCCTACCCTAGAATTATAATGATAATACAAAAATGTATCTTGTCTAAGAAAATTTCGATAAGTATAAGTACTTATTGACCTTAAACTTAGCAGAAATACACACACATAACATAATTTACTAGATGTAGTCCTGGTGACACATATGTATATGAAATAGGACTAGTTGAGTTAGAGTTAAAGAGTGTATAATGTGCTGCTTTGTACGAATTTATCGATACCAAATATACTGCATTTATATAAAAATGCTTACTGCAGATAAATACTGTATCGTGATGAAAAAATACCTACTTAAAAAAATAATATATTTTTTGTCTTTCCTTCGTATTGGCCGGTTATTGGTGTGCGATTTGCCAAAGCGCACGCACACGAACGTATCACTTTCTCTTTAAAACTCATAGAAATATTGAGCCTCTAAACTGTGTATTTAACCAAAAATCAATACACCCCCGTCCAGACTACAGATACCCTACACATGCGGGTAAAAGCGACGCAGACCCAGTGCGACCTTTCTAAACCCTCCCCAATTTAGGGGCGATCCCCCATGGGCCAGGTTGCGAGGGGGACTGGGGGTTACAGTTCCAGGGGATGCTAGATTAGGGGCGCCGAAGATCCAATTTATTTTTGGGTTGAGCCGAGTTGCCGAACAGGCGTTGGAGGGAAGTTTTTGTATGTGCTTTTTGTTTATTTTGAATTTTGCCTTATTTAAATTTTACATCTGTTTGCGTTAAGAGTCTGTTACTGATATTGCGCCGATTTTGTATAAAAAAAAAACAAATATTAACGTAGATTTTTACATCTGGGGGCCTTATTATATGACAATCTAAGAGGACGAATTGATGTAGCAACTATAATAAATAATAACATCACATCGAGAGTCACCAAGACTGAGATCTTACGTAGAATTAGAATAGGTATTAGAAATAGGGGTGCTCAATTTGAACAACATTTATAAAATAATAAATGGTTTTTTCCCCGCCAACCCGCAGTTGAGCAGCGTGGTGGAGTACGCTCTAAACCCCTTCGATTGCAGGGAGACCCGTATCCCAGCAATGGGATAATCATGGGTTGATGTCGATTCGAAATGGTTTTTTATAATTAGTTCTGAATTGTTATTTTAAAGCAATAGTTCTCAACCTTTTTTATTTGCTACTACGAGGTTTATGTTGGGTGTAATATAAATCCATTATTTATATAACTGGAGATTTTAGTATTTTGTATGATAGTGCTCAATCTCTTTAATAAGTTGTATTACGGACCATAATTTACCTCTCACGGACCACCGGTTGGGAACCCCTGTAAAGTAAGCAAGTTAAATTCATTTCAACAAATTGCTACCTGTTCCGTATCTAAGAATTATCCTCAAAAGTACAGAATAGGTGAGGAATTAAATTTATTTCATTTATTTAATCTTAAAACATTTATGACACCATTACAGCATAGAAAAAATAAATAGGAAGTTTAGTTAGACTTTGTACACTTTTTTTGTTGACTTTGTAAACTTGTTGTGTTGTATTTTATTTTATCTGCGTATTACAAACAAATAAATAAAAAAATGTTACGTACTTTTTATTAAAAGTAACTTAAAAGTTGAAATTTATGTATTGTTTGAGAAAATCGAAATTTCAAAATGTCTCAGTAACAGTCAACATTTGTACGTAACAATATAGGGTTAATTTCGTAGCATATAGTCTGTACTGTCACGCCCTTAAAGGAATGTATCGATTTACCTACCCTGTAGAACATACTAATATTATAAATTTGAAAGTATGTTTGTTTATTTGTCCTTATTGTAAAATAAGGACAAATAAACAAAATCGAAATGAACCAATGGGAAAAACCTTTATATCGCATGGGGAAAAAAGTTTTATTAAAATAATTACCACGCGGGCGAATCCAAAGGTAATTAAAGCTAGTTTTAAGATAAAAATGGTTTTATTACGGTCGACCTTAAACATTAATAAATAGGTGACGACTTCTATGCAGTCAGTTTCTTTTTTGTTGAAAACTTTTAATTTTATATATTTTTCGTACATAATCGAGAGTACCTCCGGGGTCTAGATGACCAGCCCCCCCTAGCCGAGTGTAATTCGTCGCGTAACGAACGTTAGATCACGTGACTTTTGTCAATTCTAACATTTTAGTATGAGCTCCACAGTTCAAATTAGCGATCGCTACGCTTTTCTACTTCGCAAACTGCCATTTGGCTAGCCCCCCAGGAGCCCTACCGCCTAAGCTGAAGCCGATTTCCATTGCATTTTTTGATTGCAAAAAGCAAACATCTCTTTAAATTACTGTTTAGCTTAGCTGTTACAAACTCTGGAGCTCTACCGACTTAGCTGACGATGTTTGTCGTTAACTCGCACCCTAAGGCCTATTTTGGAACTAATATATTCGATGGAGATCTGCTTCAGCTTAGGCGGTAGGGCCCCAGAGTGCGTGTGAGGTTTTTGTTTGCGTCTCATCATATCAACGCCAACAAACCGACCGTATAGAATAGAACTCTCAAGTTGTGAATTTATAAGACACGTGTTACATATAAAAATGATGTGGCTTTCTTACTCACATTTTGAAGTGAACCCGGGTAATTTGGATATGTAACACGTGTCCGGTTAATTCACAATATGAAACTTTTTGTCAATTTGGTCGGCTTGTAAAGCCGCATTTTCATTAGGGGACATTTGTCGTGCGACTCTGTCGTTCGACACGAAATTTACGTGTCCCGCGTGTCGCATTGTGTTTTGACAATGGCAGTAGTGTGGTCCAACGAGAATACATTGATCCTGATCGAGTTGTATCAAAATTCGCAATTAATGAGGGAATCTATCGTGAATACATTAGATATACCTAGAAAAGACATCGAGGGAAAAATGCATAACAAAAGGTCTCAGTTTCTCAGGGAGAGAAAAAAAATTGCGAGCTCAAAATCTACTGGGAGTGGAAGTGGGGATGTTCACAAAAGTAACTGGTTTGTGTATGATTCGCTGCATTTCCTCGGGTGACATACTGATCACGACTGGTCAATGTGTACGAGTCATATGTCGCGGGACATTGTCCCAGAACTTTTGCAGAGACAACTACGTGAATGTCGAGCGATAAGTATCTGCGACATGTCGCCTAGTGAAAATGCGGTTTAAACGTTAACACGTTCGAATGTGACCAAAAAACTCGCACTAAGTACTCAGATTCTCATGTAATTTATATGGATCTGCCGTTTGGCCACCCATTGTCGAACACAAAAGAAATTTCAATAATTCGTTCAAACGCCAGCGTTATTACGTAAATATGTCATATAAACATAAAATAAAATAAAGAATAAACTCGAATTTAGAAGCGACTTATTTTTGAAGACGGTTTGAAAATAAAAATGTAACTTCGTGATATCGACACAATTAAATTTGTACGGATTTTCATTTTAACAAGCTGTTATTTAGTTTCACCCTCGTAGCTGTAATCAAATGTTGCAAGTTAAAATTGGCCCACTTCTCAGTGTCTAATATGCATGTGATCAATGTTCTAAAATTATAAAAACTAGAACGATCTCTGCGATCTTAAAATTTTAATAACTTATGTCCGACGTGTTTTATGATCGGTCAAAGTATGGTGGGAAAGTCCATTTAAAATAAAAATAAAATATTACCATTGTAGAAACAATAAAAAATACTATAACTTTTGTTACGGCACCATGCAATATTTAACATTATATAGCTGGTGTACAAATTTCTGATTTAATGCATATAAAATAACATGGTGTGACGTCCTACCACCGTGGTGGTCCAAAATTCTGATTTTCAAGTTATCATATCTCGAGAAGTTTTTATGCTATCGAAGTACATTATTCTTTCATCTATAGTTATATTATTGTGACGTCTTTAAATCACAAATCGAAAAAAGAATTGTTCACAAGCACGAGCTGATGTGACAGTGCATTATTACCTATATGCTGCCATTTTTAGTCCAATATGGCGGGCGCCACATAATACTTAATTTATAATTTTCATTTTAATCACTATGACATAGGTATCAAATGAAAAGGTTTTTTAGTTCTTTTTTAACACGCTTTTATTAGCTTCACCTGTTTTTAGGGTGCCGTACCACAAAAGGAAAAACGGAACTCTTATAAGATCACTTTGTTGTCGGTCTGTCTGTCTGTATGTCGGTCTGTCTGTCTGTATGTCGGTCTGTCTGTCTGTATGTCTGTCTGTCAAGACCCTCTATGTCGAGAATGCGTGGAGGTATCAAGCTGAAATTTGAACTGTATACTCAGGTCTACGGTCCCATTAAGTTGTAAAAAAATTGATGTTATTTGAAATAAAGAAAAGGCCTTTTACTCAATACTAGTTTTATTATGTATTATTCTCATCTGAGTTACACGTACACGTACTTGAAAAAACGAACAACGGTAAGGGAAGTAATACCAACATACATGACATATTCAACGTACACTCATACATTCATTCTTTGCATTGCAGCCAACCTACATTACATAAAACATTGCCATATTAACAACACCCCTTCTCAATGTTTATATGTAATTCTAAAATTACATCAAATGGTTAAACACATTACTGACAATATGTGTCTTACTCTTAGTTCATAATCTTACATTACACTGTGTTAGAAACTTAATTAACAATTCCTTACTTAATGACTTTGTTAGCATGTCTGCCAATTGTTCAGAAGTACTTATGTACTGAATATCAATTTTATTATTCTTAATTAAATCTTTAATGAAATGATATCTAATATCAACATGTTTAAGACGTTTAACTGAGTCTGTGCTTGCATTCAAAATAGCAGACTGATTGTCACAGTACAACTTAACTGGGCTAACATTTTGGAAATCAAAATCTTGTAACAAATTAACAAGCCAGCACGCTTCACTTGCTGCCATACTCATAGAAACATATTCTGCTTCAGTAGAGGACAAACTTACAGAAGATTGTTTCTTTGAGCACCACACAATCAAACAATTTGAAAAACTAAACAAATAGCCAGATGTAGACTTTCTGTCCCTCTGATCACCTCCCCAATCAGCATCACAGTAGCCTTGCAACATAGTATCTTTACACTTATAAACTATATTATAATCTAAAGTATGCTTCACATAACGCAATACTCTCTTAAGTGTACTTAGCAACACACTATTAGCACATTTCTGATATCTACTCAATAAGGATACTGGAAAGCATAGGTCAGGCCTAGTGCCTGAGACAGCATACATCAGGCAGCCAATAATTTGTCTACAAGTTCCTTCAATATCTTTACAGCAATCGGTATCAGAAACAAATACCTTAGTATTAAAATTTATGTCTAGGGGCGTTGACATAGGTTTGCAATTTTCCATATTAAACCTTTTAAGTACATTTTCTAAGTAATTTCTTTGTGATAATATAGTTGTGCCATTTTCAAAATTTTGTTTCACGTTTATTCCTAAAAAGTCTGAAATTAGTCCTAAATCTTTCATCTTAAATTCTTTACTTAAAATTATTTTCAGCTTTGTGACTTCATTTTCATTTGTTCCAAAAATTAACAAATCATCTACATATATTAATACAAATATTTTATCTGTACCACTATACTTTTTATACAGACATGAATCACATTTTGACCTTATAAAGCCTTCTCGAGTTATTACTGAATTAAATTTTATATTCCAGGACTTAGGCGAACTTTTCAATCCATACAATGACTTATTTAATTTTACTATATTATTATCTCCTGAATAAGCCCCTTCTGGTAAACTTATATAAACATTTTCTTTAATATCACCATACAGGAAAGCCCCTGTGACATCCATCTGATAAATAGGCAAATTATATTTAGTTGCAATTACTACAAATAATCTAAAGGTTGCTAACTTCGCAACTGGGGCATAAATATCACTTAAATGAAATATATCCTGTTGCTCGAAACCCCTAGCGACAAGCCTAGCCTTATACTGTTTGACATTATTTACATTTTTAATCTTAAAAAACCCATTTGCTACTCACAGTTTTTGCATTTACAGGTAAATCACAAAAGTTCCATGTGTTATTGTCTTTCAGAGTCTGAAGTTCACTAGTAATAGCTGCACTCCACTTACCGGAATCACTTCTGCTCATGGCATCACTATATGTAACGGGCTCACACTCACTTTTGTCCAGCTGTACATTATTGCACTTGTAGAAAGATGTATGTTTACGTTCACGCTTACTCCTTTCCTCTCTGGACGGACTGCTTCCTTCTAATAACCGTTCTTCTTCACTACATGGCAAGTAGTCACTGTCACTTTCTGATTTATCTTCCAGGGTACTGTTAGTAAGGGTTGTCTCTTCGGGTTCATGAGTAGCTATCTCATCAATATTTGTCTCAAGACTACTCTCTTGCACTGTCTCCTCTTCAAGATTTAATGACATCACAGTTTGACCTTCACCTCCCTTCATTTGAGGTTTTTCCTTCTCATTTTCCTGTAAGAAAACAATATCCCTTTTTGTCTCAACTGTATTCTTCTGAACGTAGTAAATACGGTATCCTTTCACATCCTCCTCATACCCGACCATCAAGCCCTTCTCTCCCTTCTTATCCCATTTCCTCCTTCTTTCCTTTGGAATGTGTACATATACTTCTGTACCAAATGCTCGTAACCTATGAATATCATATGTTTTCCCAGTCCATACCTCAAATGGAGATCTTCCATCTTCATGGCTCTTACCAGTTCTGTTTAACACGAACACTGCTGTATTTATAGCTTCAGCCCATAGTTTCTTTGGTAGATTTCTCTCATGAATCATAGTCCTTGCTGCTTCCACCAATGTTCTATTATCTCTTTCAGCCTTCCCATTTTGTTCGGGAGTGTATGGCACCGTAGTTTGGTGTGTTATTCCACGTCTTGTAAATATTTCCTTCACTTCTCTGTTCACAAACTCGAGGCCATTATCACTCCTGAATATCTTCACTTTGTTTCCAGTGATATTCTCAGCCTTATTTATGAAATCCTCAATGACATTTTTGATCTTATCTTTCGTTTTCACAAATTGCACAGTTCTGAAGTTCGAATAATCATCTTTCAGCACAACAAAGTACCTCGACCCACCAACTGACGGTTCTTCCATGGGACCGCAGGTATCAACATGAATTAGCTCACATGTCTTAGTACTCTTGTATTCACTTGTACTGAACGGCAATCTATGTATTTTTCCAACCAAACAACTCTCACATACCGGCTTTGATGTTTGTATAACCTCAACGTTGTTTTTCCGTAAGATATCTTTTACGTAGCTGAAGTTTTGATGCGCCAATCTTCTGTGCCACTCATTCAGGTCATTCGGCACTAATTTTGCAGTACTCGCAATCTCACAATTACTATTATATCGTAAATCCAAATAATAAGAGCTTCCAATTCTTTTCGCCAGCGCACAAATTTTGTTCGACTTATAAAATTTGCATGAACTGTCATCTGTCATCATGACATAACCTCTATGTGTGGCGCTATTGACCGAAAACAAATTCGTTCTTAGTTCAGGAACGAACAACACGTTGTCTATCACTGTGTCAATCCATTCATTTCCGTTCGATACTTGAACTGCCAACTGACCGCAACCAAGCGCGTTAATCACTGCGCCATTACCTACAATTACAGGTTTTGGCGAAGTATATGAGAACGATGTAAACAATGTACGATCCCGGCACATGTGTTCACTCGCACCAGTATCTACTAGCCATCTCGATTTTTGCAGTTTATGCGACGAATTAGACACCACAAATGCGTTACTGTTCGTTTTATTTTCAGTTCTTAACATTCTTTGTTTCCGAAAACGACACTGGGACTTGAAGTGTCCGAACTTCCCACAATAGAAACAGTTATTATTATTGTTCATGTTCCCTTCACTGTTACTTTTATTACTTTTACATTCAGCTTGATAATGTCCATTCTTACCACATTTGAAACATTTTAGGGGCTTTTTATTTTTCACAAAGAACGCAGATGAAGTTTGCTGCGAATCTTCATTCTTTCCTTTTACCCTCTCTTCTTCAATCAGTAATCTGGCCACCAAGTTTTCATATGTTTGCTTATCGTCAGGTGCAGATTCCCAAGCCGAAACGAAATGTTTATATTCGTCTGGTAATGACATCAATACTTTCGTGATTACAAATTTATTTGAGATTTCTTCACCCATCTGTTTCAATTGGTTTTACATTTCTTGTACCTTGGATAAGAAAACGGACATTTCTGTGCCTTTTTCGAACTTATATTGGAAGAATCTCTGTTGTATTATATGCACGCTCGTCTCAGTTTTCTGTTCATATACACTCTGAAGTTTTCGCCACATCTCGGCAGAACTCGTACATGTAATAATATGTAACATTGCCTCTTCCGACATCCGTGTAACCAGTAACGTTTGCGCTTTGGCATCTTTAGCTTCCCATGCTGGTATCTCACTGGCAACTTCGGGCTTTACCTTTCTTCCCTCCACAATGTTCAACCAGCCATTGCTCCTCAACAGCACTGTTGTCTGGAATTTCCATATATTCCAATTTCTGGCCCCTTCCAACTTGATCACATTGACATTGTTGTTGTTACTGCCCTCCATTCCGACCTTGTCCTCTCCCAAATCAGAACAAGTACTCCTCGACGATGTCTTGCAGTGCCTGAGCACCACGCGGCAAACTGTAGTGGGATAACCTCACTTTTCCTTCTCGTCGATTTTGCTGCCGTAACTAACGCCAGTCAACTACAAACAGGTATAGGTGTCTGGGCCCATAACCTGATGTTATTTGAAATAAAGAAAAGGCCTTTTACTCAATACTAGTTTTATTATGTATTATTCTCATCTGAGTTACACGTACACGTACTTGAAAAAACGAACAACGGTAAGGGAAGTAATACCAACATACATGACATATTCAACGTACACTCATACATTCATTCTTTGCATTGCAGCCAACCTACATTACATAAAACATTGCCATATTAACAACAAAAATCAAACTGCTAAGTTTATGTAAAAAAAAGTTACGGGCGTTTATTCAGCAAAAAACGCATATTTCCGACATATTCTCAAGGGAATCAAAACCTATAGGGTACTTCCCGTTGACCTAGAACTTTGAAATTTGGCAAGTAACATCGTTATAGACGACAAGTACAAGAATAAATCTCAAAACTATATATTTGTAATTAAATCTTAAAAAATAGGGGATCTATATTTTTCTAGAAGTCGAAATTTCAAATTGAAGCTACTAGTTCAAATGGGGTATCATAAGAAAGGGCTTGATGTGCACATTGCAGAATATATTTTATTTATTTTTTCCGACGCATTATTTCTTATTTATAATGAAAAATATCAAATTTATAATGATCCTACGTACGGAACCCTCGGTGGGCGAGTCCGACTCGCACTTGGCCGGTTTTTTGTTTACATGTCGATTTATCAATTTGTCATTTATTAAAAATTATTTTATTAACAAGTAATAACAGATTGTTACAAAAAAAAGTTTTTGCACACTCTATTAGTTCTGGTGACAATGCACGGTTGCCTAAATGCCGCAATTTAATCCAATATGATAGCCGCGACAAAATGACAATGGTTATCAAATAAACCACGGATAAAAGCTTGATTAAAATAGCAGTTTATGAAACTGTTGCATAATAAGGGTTCTTAAAATACGAGTGTGAGTTTACCACATGAGCCGAAGGCGAATGTGATATTAGCGTCACACGAGTATTTTAAGACCTAATTATGTGTAGTTTCTTATTACTTTATCTAATCTCATTAAATAGATGATAATAATATTTTAAATAAAACCATGAAGTTAATTTAACAGCTTCGTTACTTATAAATCCATTTGCATGACGTGGTGCGCATGCGCGACGCGCCGCGCGGCGCCGCTTTCAAACGTTATGTAGAACATTTTTGCAAAGTTGCAATGTATTGCAACCTGCTTGCTGATGTATCAAAATGGAAAAAAAGTTATTTTTCAATACAGTGGTCCTTAAAGAGCTGTATCGAAAAGTAAATTATTAAATTTATTTTGATGGCTTGTGGGTAAATGACTGACATTAAGATTCTGTATTTAGTACTAAACACTTTTTTATTTCAAATTTACTTTTCTTGTGCGTAAATAACTGACATTAAGATGACACAGAATCTTAATGTCAGTCATTTATATTTTGCAAAAACATTGCAACATTGCAACTTTAAAAATGGTTGGCAAAAACAAGAACATTATCTACTCTCATAATACTCTCTACTATATATACTACTCTCATAATAATAATCTCAAAATTTTAGTATGTAATCATTTTTAAAAACCACGCTGCACAAGTGCCGGTTGGAGGAGTCATTTCTGGTTCTACTCGTACATGGTAACCTGATTTTACCTGGGCCATGCCGGGGTTGAAACCGTATGACTCTAAAAAGGCCCTAAATGCAAGTTATATATTTTGTGACTCATATAACAATGAGATATGAGGGGGAGCGTTGAGCTTGACTCATCAATGAGTCAGAAAAGTCACAAAAAATTGTAACTTGCATTCCAACGACCAACCTCAGCGCTCCCCCACATTTTGTACTAAATTGGTTTCTCATTTTTTTGCCCACTCCGACGGTATGCCCCGATAACTTTTTTCATACAGCGCTGGGTGGGGGCGGTCACTTAACAGTAAAAAGGGATAGGGGAGCGTGAGTGGGGTCGATAGGATCCTACTCCGCTTGGTCTCTGTAGATATGAATTTATTTCAATACTAGCTTTCACCCGCGGCTTCGCCCGCGTGGTCATTATTTTTCTTATGGGAATAAGATGTTTTAAAGTGTAAGTGATTCATCAACATCTATGAACCAAAGCAAACTTCACCTGCACGTGGTGCACCCTGCTGATTGACAAACGAGGCTCTGACGAAAAGAGTGGTAGGGCATAGGGTAATTTTTTTAAGCTGCCTGACTGGGGAAGTGCGAATACCGCAGCCAAAAAAACAATTTCCTTGAGGTTTATTGTGTTCCTGCGAGTGAGTGAGGTTACCAGAAAGAAAGGAGGAGTATGGCAGCTTGTATTGTATTGTAGTTTAAATCCACTAGCTAGGCGTCAAATTTTTCCCAAGTCTTTACAACTTGGAGAAGTTACATACAATTAGTTTCTTTTTATCAAACCTACTTCAATAAAAAAGATTCTTTAGTCGGCATATATCAATATAATAGTGTTTTCACAAAATATGGCGAAATATAAAATATGTGTGATAATCAATTATATAAAGTAACATATTCTGTTCTGACTGATTCATCAACGCCGAGGCAAAACTACTGAAGCTAGAAACGTGTATTTTGTGACGTTTATGGTCCACTAAGAAAAGACTTTAACCCTCTAAAGGGGTATTAATGTTTGTATGTAACTTTTTTGTTTGTGGTCAGATCTGTTTGGAATTTCGTGATATTGCTCTTTGACGTAATTTAATAAAACTCTAATTCAATATTTTCTAAAATTAAATGTGCATTTGATATTAAATGGGCATTTCGGCTCAAGTCTTAAGAAAAGGTAAAAAAAAATAATTATTAATAAAAAAAATTATTAGAATTAATAAAAAAAAATCTTAAACTTTGTATGGGGAAAAATATTAAATGGGCATTCCGGCTTGGAATTTTGTAAATGTAGCCCTAAAAGAAAATAAGTAAACACGTACGTTTCACGATTTTTCGATATTCAACCCTTAAGTGGGTGAACAGAGGTGAACAGTCTCAAGCTTGAGCATTTACTAATAACGAATATGTATAATATAGTATATTTTGGGAATGAAACACGTGAAATTGCAATCGTCTTATGCAAGAAATAATTTGTCATTTAAGTAGATAAATGACGTTTATGATAAAATTATTAATTTGTAACATAAGTAAACAGATGGATCTTTGTGTAAAAGTGCTTGTGCTTTTGAGTAAAAAAAAACTTGACCCATTGAATTTATAAGTCTAGATTTCATGGTTTCCTTTCATTTAATTTATTAAGTTTGTTAATAATTTATTTAATTGTAAGATTTCATCTTTATAATAGACACTAACGATCGAAGTAATAAAAGTAGAGAGGGTGATTTTTACAGATTTTAGTCGGTTCGATTCCCGGGTGTGGCAAAAGAATTTTCGAAAATCTTAGAATGCAGTTCTCTTTTTTTTTCAAAAATGAAGGAATGTTTTCTTTGAATAAACTTTTCTATCTACAGTATTAAGTGTACTTTCCCTCCATGTGGCATTAGAAAATACCATCCTGTAAAATATATATTTACAAAGTTACGTAGTAACTTATGTGTTTATAGAAAAATCCCGTGTCACGACGTTGTGTGCAATAAACTACGAAACTACTTAACCGATATTAATATTTTACACAATTTTTATCTAAAAGACATTTTTATCTAATTTATCTACTAAGACCTAAGGGTTAAAATATGGAATAAAAGACGAAGTACCTAGCGGGCGACCGCAACGCATGAATTTATTTCCGAACATAGCTTGTTTCTCTAGGCCATGCTTACTTATCTCTTTTATTGACTAAATCACGGTCAGAGGGGCAATTCTCGTAATTAAAATATAGTCAAAATTCAGTTCCGATCCAGTTTCGATCTCATAAATGTCACATTTGGTATTCTCGTAACACATTATGTAACTTCAAAATTAAATTTAAGCGGGATTGTATCGAAATATGAGTTAAAATTAAACAAACTAAGAATGTTACTTTGCCAACAATAAGAATTGATAATAATTAATTCATGAAATCAAGTATATAATTGACTAAAAGTCAATTCACAATTTCAATCTCGATTCGGTCAACTTTCAATCTGCGTTCGTAGAAAAATTACGAGAATTGGCCTTCAGATTCTAAGTATTTACAAATACCTTAACTCGTCTGTTAACGCCTAAAATCTTATTTTTGCCTTCAAAAATCATCGCTATGATTTAAAGCAGGTAGTAGTAACGGTTTCCCGCGGTAGCTCGAATAAAGGAACATTACCTGGGAGCCCCCATGGGCTACGGACCCTTCCCCCAAACAACGACCTTCAGTTGGGTTTTACCCTTCCAAAATCAAAGAGACAAGGGAAATTACGTCTTATTGTTATAGCTGTATTGTATTAATTCCAATAATTGTATGTATCTTAACATCTATTTTCTATTGTCGATGAATTCGATAGCAATACATTGTTCTGTATTTCTGTTCTGTATAATAATTCATGTAAGTAGATAATAATGTGATGCACGTTAACGCTGAACGTACATCTATCCGAGGCGAACGCGCTGAAAGAACCGAATTTTAGAATTCTTTTGAGTGTAATTGGTTCATCAACATTTTTGAACCAAAGCCAACTTCACCTGCATGCGGTGTACCCTGCTGACTGACAAACGAAGCTCTGGCGAAAAGAGAGGTAGGGAGCGTAATTGTAAGCGCCTGGGGAATACCTCTACCTCGCAGAATACCGCAGCCAAATAACAATTCTCTTGAGGGTTGTTGTGTTCCTGCGAGTGAGAGGTCACCAGAAAGTAAGGAGATGCTGTGGTGGCGGCGCGCGAGCGATATTTTACGTTGGGAGCGCTAATATGGCTACGGTAACCGCTTAACATCAGGCGGGAAGTATGCTTTCTGCCACCCGACGTAATACAAAAAAAAATCTTTATATGAAATCTTATGATACTTCGACGAGCTCGGTGGTCTAATGGTTAGCAATAGCAACTTTGAGGTAGCAGGTTCGATCCCCTAACAAGACAAAATATTTGTGTGATGAACATGACTGTCTGTTTGTCTTGGTAGGTGTTTTCTATGTATTATAATTATGTATGAATTTACAAAAAAAAAAAACGATTTAAGCATAATATCCGTTATCTAATACAAGCTTTGCTTAGTTTAGGACTAGATGGCCGTGTGTAATTTGTCCAGAAACTATTTATTTATTTATTAATTATGTATTATTATTCGCACACCTATTCGAGCCGAATCGTCCGAACTCCAGAAATTCTAGCAAAGTCTGATGACGTCGACGTCATAAGGTTCGGCGCGGATGTCGCCATCAGATGCGATGCGGATGAATCGAAGGATCCGGAAGGATTCTAACAGTATTACCACGTTAGAGTATTTTCCCCTAAATTTAGGAACGTTTTTGTATGTATGTATATGGATGTTTTAGGGTACAAAATTATTTTGAGTATATTCTGTCATAAGAAATTTTTTTAGGCATTATTTTTAATATCAACTGCACTTTAAACCTAAAACTGTTTTATTTGTTTTATATTTCAATCTAAAGAAAATGTTTGTTTGTCTCATTTTTGGCAACTTTTCTTTAAAATTGTAAAAACTTTACATATTTTCATCTAAATTAAATATAATCTAATGAAACAGATGTTTTAATCGAATACCATAAGCGAGTACCAAATAAGCGTACGGTCCGCGTGATGTAAAGCGATTACGATTACATAATACATGCCTGCAATTCAAGGAGTATTGTCCGAGTGACGGTACACCCACTGCTAATTATTTTGTATTTTTTGTTGTAGAGTGTATTCGGCACATCACTAACCATACGCATAGAATTAAAGAATTTTCAAATATTGGACGAAGAGGAGTTTTCTAAAATGATTAGGGGAAAATGTAAATTGTAGGGTATTTTCATGAGAAGCTAGGGAAAATCCAAATCAGAAAGTGGCAGTCCACCACAAAACACGTGCACAATTACAGTGCGACATGCGACAAGGAAATGGAAACAATAACAATTCATTCAGTGTAGTGGGTTCGTTCGGCTCGGTTGGTTCGGCACGGATAGGCATGCGAGGCCTTGTTGACTTCTATTCATTCGGCGCGTTCGGCTGGGCTGGGTTAGATGTGCGCTCACCATACCATACCTCACACTCACCGTAATTGTGTCATTGTTTCAAAAACAGCGCTACTATGGTGAAAAGCTAAATTGTTGTTCTTAAAATATCACTTACGTATAGTGTGTCCAGGGATGAAGTGTAACCCTGAATAGGGGTGAAAATAGATCAAAAATTATCAGAAAAAAATATATATATATAAAAATATATGTTTTCTATTTTTTTTTATGAATTAAGATTTTTATTTTTTTTTTCAAAAAGTTACTAAGTTACTTTATTGCCTTATCTGTGCTTTTAGTCATAAGAATGTTATTTTTTTTCAATATTAATAGAGTCCTTAATGAAAATTAAACATCTTAATTCATAAAAAAATAGAAAACATATATTATATTTTTTTTTCTCGATATTTTTTATCTATTTTCACCCCTATTCAGGGTTACACTTCATCCCGGAACACACTGTATGTAAGTGATATTTTAAGAACAACAATTAGCTTTTCACCACTGTAGCATACATGTTTATTTTTTAATAGACAGCAAAAAAGTGATTTTTATTACCGAGACTGAGCTTTTTTTAGTCATAAAAATGTTTTTTTTTTTCACTGAATTTTTTAATATTAATATAATAAAAATAAAAATCTTAATTAAAAAAAAAATAGAAAACATTAAAAAAAATATTTATTTTTTAATTGACTTCGAGTACATTCAACAAGATGTTCATTTTAACACTTGTCGATTACTTAATAAAATTAACATGCAGCTATATTTTGCTGCTTGACTAGAAGGCCAATTCTCTTAATATTTCTACGATCTAGAACGAAAGTCAATCGAATCGAGATTGAATTGTGAATTGACTAAAATTATACTTATATGTCCTTGATTTCATTAAATAATTATTGTCAGTTCTTATTGTTGGTAAAATAACTTTCTTAATTTGTGTAATTTTCGGTATTATCCTACTTAAATTAAACTTTGTAGTTTGCTATTGTGTTACGAGAATACCAAATGTAAAATTTGTGGAGATTTTTACTATAATGTTTGTGGAGCAAGTCAGTGGATTGTTTTTCGTTGAAGACGGTTCATTGTTTTTTTTTATAAAAGCTGTGTAAATGCTACGCTAGCTATGAAATGACTATTCGATGTTTATTTAATTAATTTGTATTTATTTTCAGTTACAGCAGTATCCGGCCTCTACATAAAGCCGTACGAAGGCGACGAGTCGCAGTGGGAATCATTTAATGATCAGATAGAACAAGTAGATGATACCGTAAGTTATTAATATACCTTATAGTCTACATGTTATGACGAATTATAATGTAGAGTTGAAATTGCATCGTTACGTACTTTGTAGGTCGCGCAGCAAGAATTGTCTCGAGGCGTGAACTTAATGATTATGCTGATTAGCGAATAAGTTGTAATCATTAATGGCTTGTCCTTTTCCCATTGGTGGGCAGCGCAGTGTGTCTTTTTCTTCCATTCACCCATAACATGTGTGAATGGAAATGGTCCTTCATATCTATAGTTACACCTTTCCTACCAATTTTTCTCTCACACAATCCAACCATCTCTTTTAGTTATAATAATGTCGCCTAAATTATTCCTCAGACATCAGCTATTTACCATTGAAAGTCTCGTCAAAATTGATCTAGTTGATTCGTAGATTAGCCGAAACAAAACAGATACCGTACTGTATATACTTTCATATGTATTTACGGGACAAGTCACCACACTACGGGGGTGTAAGTGGCTCAATACGATCTTTAGAGCAAAAGCCAACCTCACCTGCACGTGGTGCCCCCTGCCGATTAGCGAAAGAGGCTCTGGCGAAAGAGAGGTAGGAAAGACCAGCAATTTATAAATATGATTACAGAAAATGTGAAAAGAGAGAATGTGTTGGCGGAATAAATTTTGCAAAACAACTTAAATAGGCAAAGAGTAGCCTTCATACCAGTTAATGCGATTTTCGATTTCCTATATGAACATATGAGGATTTAATCCAATTTACGTTGGGCACGTATCATTTAAGGATCGATAGATTATACTCTCATGAGCACATCGACCAAATGGTCTTTATTATATACATTATTGAACTGTATCCACGTATAGATTTGATAAATGACAAAGTATTAATTAAATAAAAAATGCAATCACATGTCATTGCCAAGCAATTCTACACGTTATATATTGGTGAATTCCGTAAGAAATGGTAGAGAGAGTATCGAGGAATACTACTGCTCTTGCATCCATGGCCGCCGCACTATTGATAGCTGCGCACATGTAGTCAGCGTGGTACATTTTTTGACTTGAGCCAGGCATCAAGATCGAATAGATGCGCCTGTGGGATTTTTAAATGATACAATTGTACCTGTCGATATTGATGGAATGGAATAAATCTTATAAATAAATAAGTAGGCGGGATTGTAGCCCACGAACTCGAGGTTGGGTGAAGCGAGTAGATTCGCTGAGTTATTGAGTGAGAAGGAGATTTCAATGGAAAATGTGTTTGATGATCATTGCTCAAGAACATGATTGATCTCAATTTTTTTTTGACACAAACCTCACGCATGTCTAGGTCTTTAATTGTGATAAGTTTCATCATATCGGTTCAGTGATTTTAGAGCGTATTCATTTCCAAGAATGACTTTTCGGCGTCTGTAGGCGTTCCGCTCGCTCCACTTTATCTTTTTGTTTTTTTACAAATATAAAATTTTATTTTATATAAATAAATAAATAAATATTTCTGGACAATACACAGCGCCATCTAGTCTCAAATTAAGCGCAAAGCTTGTGTTATGGGTACTAGACAACTGATAAATGTACTTAAATACATTTTTTTGTAAATACATACTTATAATACATAGAAAACACTCAGACCAAGGCAAACAGACATGTTCATGCACACAAATTTTTGTCTTATGCGGGAATCGAACCCGCGACCTCGGAGTCAAAGTGGCTATTTCTAACCATTCGACCAGCTAGCTCGTCATGATTTTATTTATCATGAACAATTTATCGTAATTCTCTACACTATTTTATTTCTGTAGATTCTGGGTAAGTTTTTCGTACTAAGTGAGATAGTACGATTGCAACTATAGATATTAATCAAGTTGAAATAAACCTCAGTAATGTATTTTTTTCTAAGATACAGAACTTCATTTTCTGTCTGATTCCCATTATTTATGGTAATGCGACCCATATATTCTTAAACCAGAGATATAAGTCTAAATATCCCACACCAATTTGTTTCTGCAGGTCGTGGGTAAATTTTTCATACTTAAGCGCCCAATGACCTTTGTTGGAGTAGGAAAATTTCTTATGCATTTAGTAAAAACTTGTTACTTGAACTTTACGAAACTTAAATTTTATTAATTTGTATAGATGATGCGAGCCTATTGTGCTATATGCTTATTGCTTTATGTTACAGATGCTTGGTGAAGATACAACCGAGCTGGTGATGACCCGTCGGTTGAGAGAGTCGGAGCACCGGCCGCACAAGTGCGAGCTCTGTCCCAAGAGGTTCAAGAGGAGACAACATCTCAAAGTGCATATGAACGTGCATATGAAACAGCAGCCCACCATATGGTGTTCCTTGTGCAACGAAGGTGTGATCTTTTATTACTTAATAGCTTTCTCTTGTGACTTAAGTACACGGGTCTCCCTTCTTTCTTAGAGTCCAATCAGACACACTGTTCGTCAAGGGTTAATAAAAAGAAATAAAAACCACGGCTTCTAAACTCATTCCGCTAATTATTTTTACCGATAGACTATACAAAAATTAAGCTCGCCGGCGGCCTATGCTTGGCAACAGCTGTGTGCCTCGTACCATAACACACAGTGCGCGTGCGGCGACTGCAACGCACGTTACCGCCATACAATATGTCATAGAATATGCGACACTTAAGCGACAGCCTCTATATCGAGATTATTCGTAATATTTATCAATTCTCGGGGAACAGACTTTACAAACATGCCATTTTTATTGTTCTAACCATGTCTGCTTGGAACCTTAGTGGATGCCTACGTCGTAATTGCATGCCAAATTTCAGTCCAATTCTTCCAGTGGTTTGAGCTATGCCTGTTTTAATAGTTAAGCCAATGTGCCAATGTTGACTGTGAAAACTATAATAAAAATCGTGTGGGGCGGTGCACACGGCCGTTGGTTAACGTGAAACGTCGTATATCAGCGAGTCGCTTTTAATGTAGTTTCCGTTATCCTTGAGGTCTTAGCAGCGAGCTGACTATATACGCTAAATAATTTCATGCGATTCATGTTTCTGTGACTTATAGTTCTGTAATTATTAAGGTAAGACAATATAGACCAATTCATTACAGTCCAGTTTTCGAACCTGCCCCCTTACCACCATCTCTTATTGCGATTCAATAATTGAGTAGATTACTTATTCATACCAATGAACAAGCGACGCTATTCCATTTGAAATAGAGTCGCTTATTTATTGGTATGAATAAGCGTTCAATTCAGTTATTGAATCGCAATAAAGGATGGTGGTAAGGGGGCTGGTACCCGAATGTATTGAAGTGATTTTAAAGACGTTTTACGTAAAAAAAAATATTTAGTTTGGAACCTTTTCAGCCGTTTTCTCGAAATCGCATTGATGGCGTTTTAGACTAAAAATGTTTTTTCTGTCCTCCACAGTCCTTACAAGTCAACTAGGTACCTACGCGTTATCGTCCACGTGAACAGTAAATTTTGTGTTTACCTAACAAAACCCTGTGATAAATATTTCATAGCTTTAATTGACTTTGTTTAGTTTAATTTACTACGAATTAGGCTTGTATTTGTCTCTGGGATGTTTTACACGTGTTTTGTAATTTTTCTCATTGGAACTGGGTATACGGATACTCCTACCTGTACCATGAACCGAATGATAGATTATTGCAAACTCCCTATAGATCAGACCAGAAGACTACACCATGTGGTTATCCAAGAAATGCGTGCAAGAGTTTTTATAAGACCGGTGACTTGTAAGTTTATTTAATTAGGTTTTTTTTATACCACGTCGGGTGGAAGACAAGCATATGGCCCGCCTGATGTGAAGCGGTCAACGTAGCCATATTAACGCTGGCAACATATAAATATCGCTCGCGCGCTGCTACCCCGGCTACCAACGCAGCAACTTCTTCGTTTTTAGTGACCTCACTCGTAGGAACACAACAAACCTCAAGGGAATTGTTATTTAGCTGCTGTATTCTCTGAGGTGGAAGTGTTTCCCCAGTAAAGCAGCTTACAAATACGCTGTACACTACCACTTTTGCCCTAGTCGGCAGGGTGTACCACGTGGTGTGGTGAGCTTTGGCTATAGAGATCGTGGTGAGCCAGTTACACCCCAACGCATAGGTATTGCCAGCTTCCGTACGATAACTGCTTGATTTCATGCAAATACCATTTTCACCTTAATTTAATATTATGATTATATTAAAAAACAACCTAGCCGTGTAGTGTCTACGTGAACACTATGTCTAGGTCGTTTGCATGACAAACCTGCAAAAATCGTTACTAATTGGGAGAAAATATTTTTTTTATACAACTCTAAAGGACCAAACAAACATACAGCCGGGCTGATGTGATTTCCATAGTCACAGAAACGCTTACAAGGAGCTTATGCACTGGCACCCTCGCTGCCAACACAGCATCTCCTCATATCTGTATAAATAAATAAATACTCCTTGACATATTTATTGCACAGCACCATCTAGTCCCAAACTAAGCAAAGCTTGTACTATGGGTACTAGATAACTGATATATGTACATAAATACATTTTTTTTAAAATACATAAATATAATATAGTATTAGCATCAAATATTGGCCGTGTGGTTTCCGGCAGACTAGAATAGAATCACTCCGTCTCTTCCGTGGATGTCGTACAAGGCGACTAAGGGAAATACATTATCAAACATCGATCAGACCTCTCCAACCTGTCTGGCTAGCGTGGGGAGTTTAGGCCAAATCCTCCTTCTATCTGGGACGGAAGAGAGAGGGTCGTTCTCCTGTAGTGGAGACTAAAATGACCTGATGGTGATGATGATGATGATCAAATATTAAATTAGTGTATTTTCCACAGGATTCTTTTCAAACGTACAGTTTGAAAATCACAGTTGCAACGCGGAGAGCCAGGAGCAAGATATAGAGATCATCGAGGACGAGGCGAATACTAGAACGCACGACAAAAAGGAGAACAAGTTGCCGCCGGGTGGCATCCGGGTGAGAACACTTCATACATTTACCTCATATTGTTAAATATTTCGATGCAATGCCTGTTAAGGGGGATCTTCCACGACATATGCCAACAACCCATCAATCTTGTTCCAACCAAATGAACACTACCTACCTACATGAACGCCCAGGGAACTGCAACACAATAATCATTGCTTAGTGTTCTTGATCATTTCAGAAATGACATAAATCCTGGAATGGCCAAAGTACTGACTTTGGCTTAACAAATGATATTGATAATGAGATGAGTCGTTATGCGAAGTAAATGGCCTTAAAACCACTGGCCTCCGCCAACCCGCAGTTGAACAGCGTGGTGGAGTATGCTCTAAACCCCTTCGATTGAGGGGTGACCCGTATCCCAGCAGTGGGATGAAAAAGGGTTGACTACTCATCCTATCATGGGGACAGATTGTAGTAAACAACAATTGTAAAATATTTAAATTTTTTCCTTGATTTATACAGTAAACACGAATTGTATTCTAAATTTGAAGCTTCTATGTCTCCTAGAAGTGCCTTAGAATTTTGATGATCGGTCAGTCAGTGAGTGAGTGACAAAATTAAGGAACTTTGACTAGTTATAATTCTAAAACTACTGGTTCAAATTGAAAGAAATTTTAAATATACCTCGTTTATACAATACCTGCTTGGTTACTAAAAATTCAGGCTCCTAGTTTTATCCTAACAAAGTTATAGGGGGTCGAAAAAGGCCTGAAGTGCTTCGAGAATAGGATGGTACGGCCGTGCCTCTTTTTGCTCGACTTGGTGGGGGGCACTGCCGTGCCCCCAAATGACAGAAAAACAAATAGTTTTGTCGAAGTATAAGCAACGGTCAGGGGATTTTTAAATTTATATTTTTATAGATAATAATAAGCAGCGGTCAGAGGATTTTTAAATTTATATTTTTATAGATAATAATAAGCAGCGGTCATGGGATTTTTAATTTATATTTTTTATAGATAATAGAGGATCACCACCAGCCGCGAGACGAGCCCACGTTCATGATGGTCCACGACGAGCAGAACATCCCGGTGCCGCAGCGCGTGTACGTGTGCAAGTACTGCGGGAAGCCGTTCCGCAGGAAGGACCACTACAAGATCCACCTGCACATACACACGGGGGTCAAGTCCTTCTTCTGCCCGTCGTGTGGGAAAGGTGAGTGATGGTTTATGGCTGATATGCCGCCTAAGGCTCAATTTTCACCGCCGCGGATGGAATGGAAGAGACTTTTTGCAACGAAATTGTACATAGCATAATGAACTTTATGTCAATCGTATAACATATAAACTTAAATACGTGCCAAAAGTCGTGGAATTTCTTATTTAGATGCGCGAACTTTTTTTGGCTTGTATTTAAGTTTTCAATTGGCGTAAAGTTCATTATAATAAATAAATATTTCTGGACAATTTACACAGCGCCATCTAGTCCCAAATTAAGCGCAAAGCTTGTGTTATGGGTACTAGACAACTGATAATACAGTTTTACTTGCACTTAAACAACAAGATAAAAAACAAATAGTTTTGTCGAAGTATAAGCAGCGGTCAGGAGATTTTTAAATTTATATTTTTATTTATAATAAATAAATATTGTCAGACAAATTACACAGCGCCATCTAGCCCCAAAGTAAACGAAGCTTGTGTTATGGGTACTAGACAACTGATAAACATACGTAAATACATTTTTTTTTGTAAATACATACTTATAATACATAGAAAACACCCAGACCAAGACAAACAGACATGCACACAAATGTTTATCTTGTGCGGGAATCGAACCCGCGACCTCTGAGTCAAAGTGGCCATTGCTAACCATTCGGCCACCGAGCTCGTCGAATTATGCTATGCACAATTTTGTTGCAAAAAGTCGTTTATATTCCATTCCACGGCGGTGTAAATTGAGCCTAAGATAGAGCATGGGTTTAGTTCGCCCACCGTCATCTACGGCAGTACTTTATAACTTGACCCACTTCAAAAAAGGAGGTTCTCGATTCGACTGTATTTTTTTATGTGTGTTACCTGAAAATTTTTTCTAAAGCGGTTACCGTAGTATATATTGCTCACGTGCTGATAGCCATGCTGCTAATGCGGCATCTCTTTATGTCTGATCATCTCACACGCTCGCAGGAACACAATAATCCTCAAGAGTAATTGTTATTTGACTGCAGTCTTCTGTGAGATGGAGGTACTTCCCTAGTTAAATTCCATAACGCTGCTCTTTCACCAACGTCTCTTTTTAACGTGAAAACGTTTTTAAAAGGGCTCCCATACTGAAGTCGCGCCCGAGTTAGCGATGAAACGCTTTTGTTGTCGGCATAAACGTCGATATATCTTGTGACTCATGGTTTGTACTGGCAAGTGTTGTATATATTTTGAAAATAGACGCACGAACTAGACGTACGCACGGGTGGGGGAGGGGGGGGGGGGGGGGACTTTGAAATACACTCACTCTGCACGACCAATGAATTATTAGTCATAACTCCGCAACGGAGAGGGTTAGACGAAATATTTGTACGATGTGGTGTAGATATAGAAGTGCTCTAAAAAGTAAATAATACCTGGGTCTGTGAGTGTGGTGTGAAAATAGTGAGGAGGTACGTACATCTTAATTATTGACTTTCAATGTGAGAACTGGATCGAAAACATAAGTCTTCGCATTGCTCGTTAACTGGTTACGCTGACGATGGTCTCTTATTAATCAATGCTAATTCAAGATCTAGCATAGAGAAACTAGCCAACACTAGCCTAGGCCTAATTTCAGATTGGGGTTATCGTAATCGTCTCGATTTTGCGCCACATAAAACATATCAACTCTTGCTTAAGGGAAATTTACAGGTTTCACCGCGATTTAATTTTAATGGAGTATCTGTTGCTAATAGAAGTTCGGTTTGTTACTTAGGTTTGCTTTTGGATAGAAATTTTAATTATATTGAGCACATGAAGCAAGTAGGTGAAAAAGCAAAAAAGAATTTCTATGCCTTAACACGAATTTCTACCTCTACGTGGGGATTAACTTTCAAAACGTTAAAAACTATTTATACCGCCACATACCTAGGTTGTGTTACGTACGGTTCACCTGCGTGGGCAGATAGGGCTACTATAGGTGCAGCACGTCGTAAATTGCTTCAAAGCCAGCGCCTTGCTCTGATATTTTTATGTAAGTCGTATAGAACTGTAAGCACCGAGGCACTACCCGTGCTAGCAGGTGTGTTACCGGTAGACTTAGAAGTACAACGCCGCGCTTCAATGTACTATACAACTAAAAATATGGTTCCTGATTTCTTGAAAACGCGTGATCGTGAAAAAATAGTTAGACTGTTCAAACCTATTAATGAAGTATTTGAAACATTGCTGTCTAAATGGCAGGAAAGGTGGGAAACTTCTACCAAAGGACGCCACTTGTATCTGTTCTTTCAATCGGTAAGAGATAGATTAAAGAAAAAGTGGTTAGAAGTCGACCACCCTGTTGCGCAATTTTTAACTGGACATGGCAATTTTAAAGCTAAACTCTTTTCGTTTAAATTAGTGCCGTCGCCCTTATGCGAATGTTCTACTGCTAATTCTGAATTCGGTCAAACAGCACACCATGTTCTCTGGGAGTGTGATCTTTGGCAGCCGGAGCGGGATGACATGTTGAATTCATTGCAAGTTGCATACTATTCAGATTTGGTAGCAACAAGGGAGAATTACCAAGCGTTCAGACGATTTTGCAATTCATATTATTGGAATCGATGTGTTAGGTAACAACTCAATGTTTTAGGTCCCTAATAGTGTTAGAAACTTTTTGTGTAAATTATTTATTTACTTTACACTTATTGTGTAAATTTTATATAAAATCATAGCATGTCTGTATACAGGTTTGCATAATTCACCTACCAGCCAAATAACGTTTCGTTATGATTGTTAAGGTTGGCTGGAAGAAATCTCGATAAGCTCGCCCTTGTAGTTTACACTATTTTATGTAACCACTGTTTATGCAATGTACACCTTCTTGTTTACACTATTTTATGTAACCACTGTTTATGCAATAAAGAATATAATAAACTTAAAATCCGTGGTGCACGGCAGTTGAGCTTCACTTGACTAGCCATCTCTTTAGGCTTTTAATGCCTTATTTGCCATATTGCTGTCTCTCACATTGCTAAGAGGGGAAGTCAAATTCCAAAAGCTTCCTACTCCTACTAATTTCTTCTGATTAAATTCGTTGTGAGTTCCAAGGCAGCCGTAGTTTTACCCCTGGGACTGCAATGGACTTCATTGTTCATTGCCTTTTTTGGCGGTCGCCGCTGTTAATCCTGGCTACACAGGAGATACAGTGGTAGGAATGTGTGGTGGGCCCCCGTCAATAAGTGTTCGCATTCCTTCCAGGTTTCTACCGTAAAGATCATCTACAGAAGCACGCGCTGGTTCACCAGAGGAACAAGCCGAAGAAACAGCTTCCCGACCTGTATCCTATCAACATGGCGCCCAATAAGGTAGCAGTCCTACCCAAGCCAGTGTACAAGCCTGAGTTCCGGCGGCAAGTCAAGTCGGAAATTAAACCTGAAATTACTATAACTGTGAGTACGAACCTATTATGAATCCTATAGACATGTGAAAGTTCGAAACGCGCTTAAATGACAGCAGCAGGCAAGCGCTTTTATTTCAAATCGTTTTAAACTTTATGTTCATTTTTGAAAACAGTATCTTGTTTGAGCGAGTGAAAAGAGTCGCACTGCCGCCCGCGGGGCACTGCGAGCAGTCGCGTGTATTTTGTTTATACTATGTCGAGTGGCAAAGAATGAAAGTGTGTTGAAAGTATGAAAGTGTTTTCGTGAAATCGTTTTATGACCTTCCACGTGTAAAGAATCCAATGGATTGACTTGTTTTTTTTTTTAACTTTCTTCTCTCCAGATTTTTCCATATAATATTTATATATCGTTGTCGTAGAGTGCATACCTCATACACGATTTTAGAGTAATTTTGTGTTTCTGCGAATTGAGCTAATGCTTTGCTAGGTTTTTATTCAGGAAATAATGATAAAAAAATGTACTTACGAGTGACTTATGTTCACCATAAATTAATTGCAGGCGCCGTCGAACGCGAAGCTCCGAGTGCCTCTCCAAATCAAAGTGCCGTACCAGATGGTGATGTCATCGGCCAGCGGCGAACAACAGGCGGTCACCATCGACCCGCAGGCCGCCGCCTCGCAAGGACTCGCCTAGTTCACTTACCCTCCCACACTCATAGTACGAAGACATGTGGTATGTTCTTACGACAAATGTGATCACGTGATTTTCGCACGCCATGTCACCACATCAATCATCTGTATTTTTTTATGGAATATCTTTTTTTTCTTTTTATGGCAATAGTGTTGCTACTTTTTGCCAGTGTCAAAGTTTGGGATAAGGGAAGAATAAAAATTAGGACGGAAACGGAATTTGGAAAAATAAATTAAATTTTACTTGATTATACTCATTACAACGATAAATTTTAATATTTTGTATAGCAATTGTACCATAGTGATTTCATTTTACAACAGAAAATAAAAAAAACGCGAACATTAACTCCATTTATTTCAAAATAGAGACTTCTTTTTTGTAATCCACCAAACGAAGTGGTAACGAAATAGTTCTACTAATTCATTTAATATTTGTGTATCAAATTCAGTCGTATCAAATTTTCGCCAGACATTATGATTTTAAATAAAATAAATAGTTTCTATTACAACTTAATATTAATAAATTACTTGTTGAAAATACGAAATTCTATCTTTTTCATTGTCCTAGAAGTGTGATTTTTACAACTTTTAAACGAGCAGTTTGTCATGTTTACAATCGCAGCGCTCGAATATTTGCTAGCTTCAGTCACACGGGCTTAGTAGTAATTATAAATATATAAAAAAAATGGACAAATTTCACCTCTCCCGCCAATTAAGTATTAGACTATTAAACAAGTACTACTTGTATTATACTACTAAATAACAACAAGTATTACACTACTAAATTAGTACTACTTGTTTAGTAGTGTAATACTTAATAGGTAGATGGCGCCCGACAGCTGCCTCTGAGGCCACGCCCACCGGCTATAGGGACACGTCCACTGGCCCCGCCCACCAGCCAAGCCACGTCCCTGGCCCCGCCCACCGAACAGGCCACGCCCACCGGCCAACAGGCTCCGCCCCCTAGCCACGCGCACCGGAGACATTAAACCTCCGAAACGTTCAACGGAGGTTTTGGATATGTCGTGCCTGATGGCAATGTTGAAGGGCATGAAGGATGAGCAGTCAAGGATAAGCGAGTTACAAAGGAAACAGATGCGGTGCCTGCAAGAAGAACAGAGGGACCTGCGAGAAGAACAAAGCAAGCAGATGAGGTGCCATTGAGATTGACAAGAATGGGCCCATCGAGATTCTGGGAAGATGAGGCGATGAAAGAAGCACAGGAAGATGACGAAGATGTACGGCTCATTGTCGCATGGAAGAATCGAGGCGAGGACAAGCCTGCGCTGCGGTGAAAGGTCGCATCAACTAGAAGCCGAGGAAACTGCAACTTTATAACGTTGGTGCACCATGGGAACGCATTGCAGTTGATGTGGCTGGACCATTCCCTATAACGGAATCGGGAAATAAGTACTTCATGGTAGTTATGGATTACTTCTATAAGTGGCCAGAAGTATTCGCCATACCTAATCAAGAAGCCACAACTGTTGCACCCCAGTTGTTTGAAGAAGTAGTTTGCCGATTTGATGTGCCTTTGGAAATACACTGGAACTTTGAGTCACAGATATTTCAAGAACTCTGCAAAATATTGGGTATGCATAAGACTAGGACCACCCCATATCATCCTCAACCCGATGGCATGGTAGAGATTTAATCAGACACTTGAGAGACATTTGGCGAAATTCGTTGACAACCACCAGAGAGACTGAGACAAATACATACCGCCGTTTCTCTCCTGGCCTACTGAACAGCAGAACATGAAAGCACAAAGGCAACCGCAGCACGTGTCAAGTTTGGGCGAGAACTGAGAATACCAGTAGATCTGCTAACTGGAGGACCTCCTGACGACCCACGTACTCTACACGATTACATTTCCGAGTTACGTCAGAAAATGCGAGAAATTCATGCCATAGTTCGGGAAAATGGGTTGCAGTCGAGTGAAAATATGAAAACTAGGTACGACTGTCGAGCAAATACAAACGGCTTCGAAGAAGGAGCACTAGTCTGGCTTCACAACGTAACTCGACGAAAAGGAAATCTCCGAAATTACAGACAAGATGGGAAGGGCCGTACAAAGTGGCAACTCGGTTGAATGACGTGACATATCGAATTCAACGGCAGCCGAGAGGTGCATAAAAAGTGGTTCATATTGACCGCTTAGCTTCTTATCACGGCAGTAATGAAGATGCTCGGGAGGAGCATCTTTCTAAGAGGGATCAGTGTCGCGAATCATCTAGAATGAAACCTCCGAGAATAGCCGCCGCATACTTCGTTGCAAGCAATAATGACCCGTATGTCTACTCTCATAAGGTTCATAACACTATGACATGAAAATGTTCGAGACACATTACGATGTCTACCGAATGGAAGTACATACATGTACATACGAGAACATTCGGGAACCCTTGCCGGCGGATATAAATAGCGACCGCCGCGGCGCATAGGCAGTTCAGTTTGGACTTCGGAAGAGTAAACTTCGAGCGAATCTATCTGAATTCGATTTGACCTGCTATTTGGAATCTTCGTTTGGACTTCGTGTTGTGAAGACCTGCAGACCAGACCCTGTGTGAATAAATCCTTGGAAGTTGTCATTGGCGTTTTACATCCAAATCTAGAACCCTAGTAGAACTACTAATAATGATTCAGAAGATGAGGGTATAGTTTCAATGTAAGCAAACATATTATTGTATATGTAGTTCTCGATCGAGAGATCGTTCAAAATATTCTGTATTCTCGTTTTTGCAATCATCCTTCTCTCGAAAGATAATGGTCGTTGGAACTGTCACGTTCCTTCCAAACACATCGAACAAATTGTCAGCTTTTTGTAATTTTTTTAGGTCTCCCAATCGCACGGATTTTTTTTTCGGCTATGACACGTTTTTAACTAAAGGTTGTGAATTATGACTTTGTTCTGACTATAACTTGGAAAAAAATCTAATACCTACCGTATAAAGAACAATGTTTTATTACTTAAATTTTCTATAGTTGTGTGCCTTTCGTCTATCTCTTTCAACAAACTATCTGTTTCTTTGTACCAATGCAAATTTGGCACACACCCATACAGTATCACTCCCACTTCCTGATCGAAGTGAATTTTGAATCTTTTTCTTTTCCTGGTAATAGGTTGACCGAAGTGTTCTCATTTTTTCTTTTCGCCTCAGGCACTCCGAAATTAACATTATTCATCTCTTCAACGATTCTCTGATAAGCAGCTAAGACGCTTATATAAAAATTAATTCGCAAAAGATTGCGAATTAATTTTTATATCAAACCGATTTTTAATTTCCATAAACATTCATAGGAATTAAATTTTTGGATAAACTTTATAGTTGTTTCGGAATTCCACTTGTCCGCAGCCATGATCACGAAAAAAATACGTAAACAAACAAACACGTGTTCTCACTTGCCGGTACAACTTGTCACTAAGAACTGTCGAGCTGTTTATATACGGTTCGCAAACGACAGTGCTTAGTAAATTGTGGCGGAGTAGCGACTTGTCGCTTCTATTCACTCACTTACACTATTCACCACCACTAATACTAAGCACTGAGCTACTAAGCCCCTGTAAACCTAGCATTAGTCGAAGTAAAAGCGTTCCCAGATCGTAATTTGGGTTATGTTTTGGTGAGGACGTTCCGTGGGTATTGATTGTATATCTAGTTCTAGTATTAATGATCCAAGTAGAAAATAACCAATTTTGACAACCAAATTCGTGACGCAGTCTAAAGAACATACCTTGTGTTTTTTTTGCCATGCTATTAGTCGCCGTGCGCGCTCTGTGTTTTATGCTACGAGGCATGCTACTGTTTTTTTTTTTCTTTTTTTTGTACGCTCGCAATTTGCGCACACTCAGCGATGTGAAGTGCCGCTGAGTGTGCGCAGATCTTACTTTGTACACAACGCGCACCCCTACCGTCGACAAGGCCATTGCATATCCTTTATGTATATATCTTTATTAAAATTAAGAATGGTCTTAAAACTATAAACAAAATTTGTTAAAATAAATGCATGCTCGTGTTGTCGAGCGTAAGCCGCGCCGACGAGGTCCGAGCAGGCTCGGAGCGGGCGACAACTCGATGTACCATATCTACGTAGTATAAAAAATGTTCAAATTTGTTATCGATAGAACTTTAAACTTGAGATTATAGCTAGATCATGTTGTATATAAGATTTTTGTAAAAATATTAATATCTTCGACGATAAAGGTCAAACAAGCACAAAGTCACACATGTACTAAGTCAAACACGCTCTCAGTCAAAAGTTAAACACTCACAGTTTAAAGAAAAGATCATTATAAAACAAAACAAGATATATTGAATTTAACTAAAAAAAATTTTTTAAAAGAGAAAGTTTAAAAGACATGAAGTGTAAACTTTAAGTCCAAGTTTCATCTACTTTATAATATTAACACAATAACAAAATTACCATCGTCATTGTGACAATCAAGCATACCTACGGTCGGCGTGAAGCGGTTGCCGTAACCTCGTTCGCTTATTGACAGGCACCTTGCACCAAGATAAGGTAAGTGAGGTTGGCTATCGCAATAAAGAGTATTTGTATTGTAACTACAAACAGGTATGTAACGTATAACTGTAACATGGCATAACAATGCTCAGTTCATCGCAACTCATCGCAGCTCAGCTCAGCTCAGCGCAGCGAACAGTTCTGAAAAACACCACCATCCGAGCACTCGATTTGGCTTATATTGACCATTTACGAGTTTGACATTTGGCGTTTTTGACAATATGTGTATTTGACATTTTGCGGAAACTTACACCTCTTGTCATTTGGAGTATTTGACCTTTATCGTCGAATTCTATGTACCTACATCTATGCAGTGCATTAGTTGCATACCTATTTTATTATTTCCTAAGATCGTGTAATCGGTCCAATAGGGATACCTTCGAATCCATATATATTATATGAATAAACGCCTGATTTCACTTCCGATATCAATTTTGCAATTTTACTGTATCAAGGGCGGATTTTAGAACTTCGAAGTTTCCGCTAACCGAAGTTTCGGTAACCGCTACAAATCAGGCGCGCCGTATGCTTGTCTGCCATTTGACATAATATAAAATAAAATCTATTTTTTTCTGACACGAAATTCATTACATTTCTATGATGTGACTTTTCTTATAAACATTCAATTACATTTGTTTTGTCGGAGACACATCAAAACGTCTTAGAACTTTTTGCCGAAACTTGGAGATACATTACGAAGTAGGTAGTAGCAGTGCTCACACCTGGCACAAACGTTCAGAGTGCTCAGTGACAGTTTTTACGTTGGTTCAAACGTGTTAATGTATACAAGCCAACTAAATTGAGTAAATGTTTCATATTGTGAATTTACCAGACGCGTGTTATATATCCAAATTTGCCGGGGTACTCACTTCAAAATGTGAACATGTAAGGCACATCATTTTAATATGTAACACGCGTCTTATAAATTCACAACATGAGAGTTCTTCTCTATTGGGCCGGTTTACGATGACATGACCGAACGTGAACAAATAAATCGCACTAAGCACTCGGTAACGGTTTAACCTCATTTCGATACCTCAAATGGAATACGATAATAGACCAGCGTCGAAATCTTTTTGCATTGCATTTAAATTTAAAAGTAATTTACTTTTAAATAAATACTTATTTATAATTTCGGTATTTATGAATTTTAAACACTGATAAACTAATTTTATAAAATAATGCGCAATAAGATACCGATTAACTATTTTATTTATTTTGGCTCATAATGTATGGAAACACGTGAGTGAATATAATTTATAATTAAAAATAAATTCCCTTGGGTCCAAATGTATTATCATTGATCTCTGTAGCGAATAATACATACTTTTATTGATGATGATTATAATTTGTAGGACTGTGTCAAATTGTACATATACTTAGCACGATGAATTTGGGTTACTGTTACATAAATAGGTGACGTAATGTACAACCCATCTTCCGCATAATTGGCCGGATAATGGAAAATTATCAATATATAATATATATATTGGTCACAGCATCACGCATGAACGGCTGGACCGATTTCGCAATTTGTTTTTAAGTTGTATTAGTTTGTTCATGTCAAGAGAAGGTTCTTATGAAAGAAAGAAATAAGAAGGTTGCGCGGAAAATTAGAAAATTTAAGAAAACTGAACGATATTAACTTTTCTAATGTAACTTTATGTCATATGACAGAACTGTTAGTTATTTGACAGATTGAGGGAAACCGATTCGAATTCAATATAGTACAGAATTCAATATAGTCAATTGTACTATCCAACTCGGACTTATACATTTTCAAAGTGTAGGTCGCGACCTCATTGGGGGGGGGGGGGGGGGGGGGGGGGTCTCCAAGTCTCTAAAAGGGGTCGCGGAAGGTTACTAAGTTGAAAAAAAAGCATCGCTCAAAAATATATTTTAAGATACTTCACTATATGTGTTTTATTTATTGTATTTATTTAACGATTCATAATTATGAAAATAAATATTTTTTCACACTAAGGAGGTCGCGACATGAAAAAGTTTGAAAAACACTGTTCTATGTGTACAACCCTATAATGTTTGGTTTGTTTTAATGTAAATCGCAGAATTATGTAACTACTTGTAAACGTATAGTGTAAATACATGGTTAATTTAATATAGATTGTAAGCATAATGAAATGACACAAGATGGAAAACGCTGTTATTAAAATTTGTACAGTTGAAAGCATGTGGAACTTGACATTAGCTGTTCTTTTGTATTGATCTATCGTAGGTGTTAAAATTGGGCAACAAATGTCCACTTATATGATGAGTTGTTGGCTGCATACAGATAATTTATTCATATTTGGATCGATGATTATTCTTTATTGCATCCAGATACTTGGCGAAAGAAAGTTATACCGGGAAAGTATATCGACCGCCGCTTCCTCTGTCTATAATAAATACCCAAGAAGTTACACAAAATATCTATAGATTTTTACAGTGATGAAATAGTGGGTGAATTTTCTCAATTACTTTATGGTGACGATTCAACTAATGAAATAAAATTATTGTAATCTAATTTCATATAGCTTATTTATTGTGTTTCAAGTTAGCCGGAGTGTTAGTACAGTCAACAAAATCGTTCATTTAAAACACGTACAGTCTAGAACAAAAATAAGTTTACACTTTTGAATTCACATCATTTTAGTTAGGTCAAACAATGGGGAAATTTCACGCACACACACACTACGCATTATTGTTGTGCTATAATATGTATATGTAAAATAAAACTGTACTTGCGTAGTACTGTAAAATTACAAATATACTTACTGTATTATAAATCCATCGCTTTGTAAATACCTAAGTAATTGTCGTATGGTCAATTCCCAAGGTCTTGTCTGCGACGAGTTACCTGTCATGGTGTGCCATGTTCCAAAAATATTGTTAAGTATTTTATTATGAAGTTCCTCTTAACATTCTTTACACAGTAATTTATGAATGTAATATCTGGGCATAAGAGCCAACAGGTCAGATGTCCAACAAAAAACTATACGTATTTGACTCACATCTGTCAGCACAGGATCACATTGTTTTCATGCTCTGTCCCTTTTCGTCGCTCAGGAACATCATTTGCTAGAACGAGAAAGATATCGCATCGCCGATCCTACCGAACGCGATCGCACCCAAGCTGTCTTTCTTGCTCTAGCCTAGCTATGGAGGATAGAGGTAAGAACCGTCTTATATGGGAAGCAGGTTGAAAAAGTGTGTCCCGTGGCAGGTTGAAAAACTCACCGTTATAGCGCTAGCGTAGCAAGAAGATGTGATATGAATATAGCAGTAACGAAGTGAAGTTTGCTGAATTTAAACCATCCATCCATCTTACTCTTATGACTTTTGACGCTATGTTTAAAATTCATCTTCTTGATTCCCGTGGCGCCACCAATTTGCTGCTTATCAGCGGGCACTTTTTTATGCTACAATTAGTTCTACTTACCTCTACCCTCCATATGCTTAGCGAATAACGTTACTAAATGACAGAAAACGATAGAACACTTCTTCTTTTTTTTAGTTTAATGGCTCCACCTTTTATATATAGGTTACAACACGAAAAAAAGCGATTCCATGCTGACAGGTGTGGGTAACTTTTAGACATCCGACCTTAGCTCTGATGTAAAGATGTAAGTGTGACAACCTTTGATAGTACAAAATAAAAGTATTTTGCACAAAAATGTATTTTTTTTTTTCAATAAAACAATGCGAGAATGAGTATTATGTTTATTAGAAGCTTAAATTTGGAAAAACTAAACGGAAGCGCTATAAACAATATCAACAATATAGTAGGTACAGTCCAATACTAAAATATTTTGAAAAAACTGGACTTAGGGTCTTTTTAAAGTCATGCGTTTTTCCGCCCCGCATAAGGGATCTGTCATAGTAAATTATCCGCATACGTGTTTTTACTATCACAAATCCGCACGCGGGCCGATAAACGCACGAGTCTAAAAAGACCCTTATACTAAATAAACACGTACTTAACGTCGTATGAAAACGATTCTTGTCTATTTACATGGTGAGTATAAGTATCGTTTTGTACAGAAAAATATTTCCGTAGAAAACGACTGTTTGATGTAATATCATATCCCAGTAATGCAAACATAGCTACATAGTGATCTTTATCGATGACTTTAGGTCGTTAATTGGACGTCATTATGCAAAAAGAATCCAATCTACAATTTTATCAAAATTGAGTTATATATATTCCGTAATATTTCTGTGTAACTAAGATATCATATAAAAAGCACTCAATTAATATCATAGCAAATGCGTAACTATATATACGTATATAATACGGCATTGTACAAAATTTAAAGGAATGAGTTGCTGCGTAGGCAGTGGGGGTGGCGGCGCGCGAGCGATATTTCATGTTTTGAGCTGTAATACCGCTAGGATAATCACATCAGGCGGGCCGTATGCTTACCACCAGACGTAGTATATACAAAAAAAAATATAAGTTAAATAATTATGTTTAAATGCGTCAGGAAACGTGTGAAATAATTTATATAAATTATTTACAGAATATCTTTAGCAAATATGCGAATTAAAAGAAAATATATTTCTACATCCAATTACTATTCTCGTTTAGTATAATACTGGCATCGTAAGCAATTATCGTGACAGTAACAAGTTTATTTAACGATAAAGATAGCGATGTAAGTATGTAGACTTCCAAAGAAGGATTATCTCACCTCGCAGTTGGTTTGTACTTTACAGTTATACGTTAGAACACTTAGATCAAAATCCGATCATCTTTGTTGACTAGAAAAATATGTTCGCACCTTGGCTATGTTATAAAGGTGCGAATAGATTAGAGCATTCACTTCTAAACTAAATATAACAGTTTGAAAGTAGTGTTCATTAAATGATTCGCATACCATTAGTGCTAATGTCCGTTTTAAACGATCGTTTTTAACGCATACCTATAGTCGCTAGTATAGTTAGTAGCTAGTATAGACCTGTGTTTCAAAGCCCGTAAATGTTCAGTCGATACGATATCGTACCGACTTAGTCGTTGAAGCCCTTGAAAGATACGTTCAGACAACGACTAGGTACTCGATTCGAATTTTTCACGTACACTATGTTCCGTTATATTCGACCCTCATTCACAAGGACCAGGGGACGAGCTCGGAGGTCGAATGGTTAGCAATGGCCACTTTTACTCCGAGGTTGCGGGTTCGAGCCCCGCATAAGACAAATATTTGTATGCATGTCACATGTCGGTTTGTATTGGTCTGGGTGTTTTCTATGTATTAATTATATGTATGTATTTACAAAAAAAATATATTTAAGTAAGTAAAATATCAGTTATCTAGTACCCATAGTACAAGCTTTGCTTAGTTTGGGACTTGATGCCCGTGTGTAATTTATCCAGGTATATTTATTTATTTTAACCATTCTACTCAATGGTAACGTATGGAATGATGCTCATGTGAATGAGTATAAATTCGAATCTAATAGTTTTCGCGTGAACGCAGCCAAACCAAATGGATTCAACGATTATGTCAGTATCAAAGATATTGAAAGGTACATTCAATATCTTTGGTCAGTATGATAACGTATTGTACATAAAGTGCGACACAAAAAAGTAGACAAAAATAGGGGCGCCACTTTCTTCGTAAGAACAGCCCCCTTACCACCAGCTCTTATTGCGATTCAATACCTGAATAGAAAGTTTATTCATACCAATGAATAAGCGACTCTTTTTCAAATTGAATAGAGTCGCTTATTAATTGGTATGAATAAGCATTCTATTCAGTTATTGAATCGCAATAAGGGATGGAGGTAAGGGGGCTGTTCTCACATGGCAACCCTTGAGAACTTTTGTATAAAAAAAGACAATGTTGCTATTATTAATAAATTTCAAGTTCCCTTTCTACTCTTTTGTGTTCCACTGTAAAAGTTGACCATTAAGGGAATGGGACCCCTGACATACTGTCGTGTATTCGAATTCGCTCGTACTTTTACATTATGTCGCATATCGCTGAAAAAAACTGTATACTATAAAACAGATCGCTGTGTGAAACTACAATTCACGGGATATAAGTAATGTGTGATTTTAGTTCTCTCGCTCTTAACGTATGCATTTAGAGTAAGACAGCATGTCATGCTTCTGCTATATGTGTGACTGCTCTAATCTGTTATATACTATGATAACACCATAGGTCTCTGGCCCTTAACTATTTTATAAGTAATTAGGTATCATACAATGTCTTGATTTTCATAGTTTCAATATTTTAGGAGGTCAATGTTTCAGTATTTTACTAGCAATAGTGTTTAAAACCAGCTTTTTCACCGTTTCAATGATGGTGATGATAATTTGTTAATTTTACTTTAACTTCCTACAACATCTTAGCAACGAAAATCAACACTTTGTAATAGAGTGTATCAAAGAGGGCATAAAGCTAAGCCGAAAAAAGTGGTCATCAATATGAGCAACATTTACTAAAGGGCTAGATCGAATTCGCAAAAAACCTCTATACAAAAGTGATCAACTTATCGAATGGGTACGAAATGTATTTTTTCACGTGAATACGTCTTTAAAATTGGTTCCATAGGGAGGCAATTAAAAAACAATGGTTCCATAGGCAGGCAATTAAAAAAAAATTGGTTCCATAGGGAGGCAAATAAAAAAAAATGGTTCCATAGGGAGGCAATTCAAAAAAACGAATGATAACAAAATCGGGGGATACAGTTTGGTCTCCATCCAAAATTAAATCACACCGCTGGATAGATGAAGAATTAAAGAAATATGCATATTTTGAGATAATTTTAGTACATATAACGTATTCACGTAACACGCACGACCGTGTCCATAACACAGCCGCACCCCATTTTTTTTATTTTCTCGTTTTTGAAGTCGGTTCTTAGGTTCTTAGTAAAACTTGTTCACGTTGATGACTAATATCATAGTAAAAATTAATGTCCCCTTTCGGCAGGGCCATACCCTTTCCGATACAGTCTGTATATTATAACAGCTATCTATGTATTGCATAAACATTTCTCACTTACATTAGGTACATTTTAAAATCACGAAGATTTTACATGAAAAAAAAAGTTATATGGCTAGTAAATAAATAACAAGAAATACTAAAGAATATTATAATCCAAAATAACTCTTTTAGAGGTCGCTAACAATTTTTGAACAACAATTTATAATCTATAACACGATCACAGTAAAAATATGGAACGACCGACGTAATTCGGCCAACGTTCGACTAAGCAAACATAGCCTCTAAAACTAAAGTATTGTTTAAAAGGTTTAGATTAGATAGTTCCGCCATCGCGCTATGTTGGGTTAAACTCACTAGAACCACTAGAAATCTAAGAGAGAGAAAAATTCCTACAGGTTTTACTATAGTCTGGCAGGCAGATCATATGTTTCTTTACTACTTTAGGGTGTCCAGGCAAATCAATCGATCGATCGATTGGTATAGTACCTGTGGCTGATCGTCGGATATCGGTCATTATTAAGTCAACCAATCGATCAATCAATTACCGGTCGCCCAAAGAAGGCTTTCAGTTAGTTGATGTTTACTATAATGAGAATATACAAAGTGTAACTCCAAGTACGCAAAATCTCAGACACCCCAACTGAGTTTTATTATTATAAATTGATATATGTATCTAAGTAATAATTTCGAAAAAAAAAATTCTCGGAGATATGAACACTTTTTTGTTTTCCTAATAATTCTAATAGTTTCTGAGCTTTGTGGCGCTTTCTTATCAAAAAGATGTGCCAATGGCTATGATAGGCAAAAATTATTATTAAAGAGCGAGGATCGCGTCAATGACGCGTAAGCGCCGCTCTCTGCACGGCGCTTAAGACTTTTAGGACGAGCCGGTATTACGTTTGTTTACCTACTTCACATTTTCTCGCTTGAGGTGGTCCAGCGCAATTTAATAATAGACACGGCAATTAAAAATAATAATTATTATTTTTCAAAACCAGTTACTTTAAAAATGGATGAAAATTATGGAATTGATTCTACTCATGATTCTGAACAAACTATTTTTAGGTTTTGCGTACTTGAAGTTACACGTTGTATAATTGGGGGGAGCTGAGATCTTCTATGGACTCCCCACCGACCTAGGATTTTTCGCAGCGGAAGGAACGAACGAAAGTTAAATTCAGAAACGTTAACTAGGTAGCTTTCTCTGCATAATGATGGTGTCTTGATTAAAACAATACCTACATATTATTATATAAATACATAGGTGTAGGTAAAACTAGAACTAGTTATGCAAAAAGTGGCCACGAATAGTTTCCATGTGGTTACTTTCTGCATAACAGGCACCAATCATGGGTTTTAAACTGCTGATTGCTGACTTTAGAGGTCGCCACTCGGGACTGAACATCTAAAGTATGGTTCTTTTGTAACGAAATTTTTTTATTTCTTTTATCTGTGTTCTGTCTGAGGGCCATCCCGAAAAATGTTACGTGAACCAGACACGTATCAATTTTCATTCAACAGCAAAACCGATAGTGCAATTAAAAACATCCCTATGGGAGTCGCGATTTTCTAAACATACACAGAGGTTTCGATGACTAATGAAAGAATAAAAAAATAAACATTATAATATCTTTGGGAAGAAGCATATTTTAGAAATTTATCAACACGTAGGCTGATTACATAGCTTATCGACGACCGAATATTTTTAAAGAAATTTCATGATGTTTTATATGGTTTTTAAAGAACTTTAAGTACCTTATATATATCTCACAACAGCTCGTTTAATAGTTCTTGGTAATATAGGAAAATATATGCGAAATAGGTTACCAAAATAACAATAATTCGATCGATCGATAAGATACATACTCACCCTTCCACCCTTCTGTTACCACATTAACTTGGAAATTGTTAGTTATAAATGGTAATAATAAATTGGAAAGAAGCGTAGCTACCAGTAAAATGTTCCCACGATGGATGACCATATAGTATTTATGGGCGCTTGGTGGATACGCACGAGCACTGGCGTTCAGGCGCCCAATAACATGCGATCTCAGATTGTTGCGTTAGGCTTGCTCGACTTAGGTATAACCAGTAGAATGGTAATTGGCTCGGCGGACTACCCGCCATTTCATCATGCAGCACGCCTCGTTAGAAATTGAATCAATTTCTCTAGGGGTTGATGATATCATGTACCTCCCACCTATTCTCAGCTACTTACAAAATGAAGACTAATTAGAAACATCTTTAACCCGTGCGTAGGTATATTGGACCAATCAGACTTGGATTACCAGAGCGCTTAGTGCGACTATTTTGGTCACATTCGAACGTGTTAACATTTACAAGCCGACCAAATTGAGAAGAAGTTTCATACTATGAATTTACCAGACGCGTGTTACATATCCAAATTAGCTGGGTTGCTCACTACAAAATGTGAGCAAGTAAGCCATATAATTTTGATATGTAACACGCGTCTTATAAATTCACAAAATGAGAGTTCTTCTCTATTTGGTAGGTTTGTTTAGGTTGACGTGATCGAACACGAACAAACAACTCGCACTAAGCACTCAGAACTGCAGTATTCTTAATGGTTTTGGCATACTAAATTATCATCATTCTACTAGTTCTCTGCTCAATTATGGTCCGTTCAAACAAAACGGCTCGGAGAAGAGAGCAGATTTTGAATGCGTTCAAAATAGAGTTTTGTGTTATTGCCATAAGGTTTACTTTAAGTTTTTCTCGCGCATTCTCATATAACAAAATAAGTGAATTCAAAAAATAAACCTTATACCAATGATCCAAAACTCCGAGCCGTTCTGTGAGAACGGACCCTTATTATATTAAAAATTTAATTTATCATCGGATTTTAGATTATCATAGTTACGCTTCTAGTGCCAATATTATTTGTAGTTACTGGTGGTCTGGTGGTACGTTACTCTTGTCAAAAGGCGTCCTTGGTGGCGGCGATGAGCGTGATGAGGTCGGGCTTGTCGTCGGGCTGCGGTCAGGAGGGCTCGGGCGGCGCGGGCGGCGCGGCGGCCAGCGGCGGCGACGCGGCGCCCTGCTGCGACAGCTCGGCCTTCACGCGGCGCGCTATGTGCGACCGGGTGTGCTTGCGGAGGTGGTCTTTGCGGTAGAACCCTGACGTAAAAATAAATAAATATAAAATGTTCCTGGAGAAATTACACACGGCCGTCTAGTCCCAATATAAGGAAAGCTTTAACCGATATTATACTGAAAACCTATCTAATACTGAAATATATATATTTTTTGTAAAAACATACCTACATGTACCTAATAGGTACATAGAAAACAGCCAGACCAAGACAAACATGCATGTTCATGCACACAAATATTTGTCTCGTGCGGGGATCGAACCCGCAACCTCGGAGTCAAAGTGGTTATTGCTAATCATTCAACCACCGAGTTCGTCAAAATAGGTATTTTTTTTTATAAAACAAGGGTATGTTGCTCCACATACAGGCGAGGTTGACTTTGACTGTAAAAATCGTGGTGAGCCTCGTACATCTCGGTTCTTCTTTCTCACCTTTCCCACACTCGTTGCAAACGTGCCTCTTCTCGCCGGAGTGGATGACGAAATGCAGCGTGAGCTGTTCCTTCCTCTTGAAGGCCTTCAGGCAGACAGAGCAGACGTGCGGCCGCTCGGGGTTGTGCGACTGCTTGTGCCGTGTGAGGTGGTCCTTACGCTTCAGCGCCGCGTTGCAGATGTCGCAGATAAATCTTGGAATAAATATTAGATAATGATCACATGCCCATTATTTACCACATAGTTGATGCAGCCACTAAATTATTTCACTTAAACTCGGAATAAATATTTGCAGACACTTGAGACACTTTTTATTTTATACATCTAAAGTGACAAACAAGCATATGGCCCGCCTGATGGAAAGCAGTTACCGTAGCCTATGAACGCTTGTAACACCAGAGGCACCACATCGGCCGTGGGCATTATGTCAAACAACTCCTCTGAACATCTACTATACAATCGGTAGAACACACAAAGGGACTTTGAAATATTAAGGGGAAATCAAGTTTGCACGCGTGTGATCGTGCATGAAGGTACCACCCTCCATGCTCATGTCACCGGTTGATATTCTAAAATATTTTTTGAAAACCAGTACCTACTGAATGCCTTTCCAACGTAAATTCCTTTGCTAAATATTTATTAAACTTTGGCTTGTCACAAATCCCAATGCAGTAATGTAGGGATTGAGATATTAGTAATTATTATATTGTGATTCAGATGTTGTTTACCTTCTCTCCATGGTGTGCCCCACCAGATGTTGTTCGAGCAGGCCGCGTTCTGGATATGCCATGTGGCACTCTGGGCAGCAATACAGAGTACTACCGTCTGGAAGACAGAAAAGATATCTTTACTCAGCAAAGCAAAATAAAACCGGCCAAGTGCGAGTCGGACTCGCGCGCGAACGGTTCCTTACCATTATCTACATATAAAAACGGCAAAAAAATCCCATTTGTTGTATGGAAGCCCCCTAGATTTATTTTATTCTGTTTTTTAGTATTTGCTGTTATAGCGGCAACAGAAATACATCATTTTTGAAAATTTCAACTGTCTAACTATCACGGTTCATGAGATACAGCCTGGTGACCGACGGACGGACGGACCGCAGTGTGTCAGTAATAGGGTCCGTTTTACCCTTTAGGTACGGAACCCTAAAAATTAACTCGCCGCCTTTTCTTGCTCTCCGTGCAATTCCTGATTCACATGGGGTATTTTGACTCCAGAAATCGGGCTTTCTTTTTTTTAGATTATATTGGTAGTAATCATCATCAGCTCATTGCAGCTCCAAGATCCCTAACGGGGTCTAACGGCTAAGCTGAAGCCTACCAATAACAAATTTCGGGTTTCGGAATAAAAAAAAAACAATGTGATGTAGCTGTGTCATCGACACAGCCGTGTGTTGTAAGTACGTGAATAAGTTATATGCGCTAAAATGATCTCAAAATGGCAGCGATGTTCTCCCTTCCGCGCACGCCATATTCAATAGTCTTTATTTAGCGTAATAAATTCTTTGATCCTTCATCTATCCAGTTGTGTGATAGAATTTTGGATGGAGGTTATAGATTTGTAGCTGCAACACCAAACTGTATCCCCCGATTTTGTTATCATTCGTTTTTTTGAATTGCCTCCCTATGGAAGCAATTTTAAAGGCATATTCACGTAAAAATCAGGTTCAGTGTCCATTATTTCTTAAATTTCTTACCGAGCGCGGTAGTCAGACGTATTTCTCCCGGCTTCGGCCGAGGTTTTTTCTCCTTGGTAGCTTTCTTCTTTTTCTTCTTCTTTGCAACCGTCACCGTGTTCGTGTTTGTGTTTACAGTTTGGTTGACTATCGTGGCTGTTTGCACTACCACGCTGTTCACGGCGTTCACTGGCATCTGGAAATTTGATACAGTTTTTAGACAATGGTAGGAGACATATGAAATCAAACTGCAATCTGTCTACTGTAGTCTGGAACAGGCGGCCGGCCGGCGCACCAGTACGTGCTGGTCTCGATCATATGTCTCCTTACCCGGGCTATCTTCGGGAGTGAAACACCTCCGGGTAATTCATGAGCAAGAAATAAAATTTGAGCAAAGGGCTAGACTATAGTGCATTCTCTATTGACAGCCAAAATGCAGTCTGTAAGAGCAGGTGTTTAACGGAAACTCTAAGGAGTTCCTCCAGCGTTGGCAAAATTTACGTTATAGCGGCAGTCAAAATAAACTTAAGAGCGTATAGAGAAATCGTAGATCTGTGATGTTAAACAAGTGGCCCAAAATAGAATCCATTTACGACAATATCATCAATGGAACATAATTTTCTAGACTGTTGTCATTAGATGACAGTCGTTAAGCCAAGGCAGTGCCCTTTAGGCGGCTTGAAAACACTGGCCTCCGCAAACCCGCATTAGGTGGAGTATGCTCTAAACCTCTTCGATAGAGGGGAAACCCGTATCCCAGTAGTGGGATGAGTAAGGGCTGATGACGACAATGAAGATCGGTTATCAAAAAAGCGGGTGACACAAATTCAAACCGTGTTAATAACGTAACATTTAACTACACTAAAAACTACATTGGCGAATATTGACGTCTCTATTTGTTCATCACAATGCCTATGGTCTTAAACACTTACAGTTGCTAGGGTAGACATAGAGGGCAGCGCGTTTGCAGCGACCGCCGTCACTATAGTTGGCTGTTCTTCCCTCTTGCCTTCCGAACTGACGGGCGTCGAATACTTCAAGAGGTGGTGGAGCGGCAGCGGCAGCGCTGAGAGATAGTCCGCAACACCGCCACCCAGGGTCTGCCACGTGGAGCTATCGGTGACGTCACCGATGCCTGGGCCGCAGGAGACTAGTGACGTTATGCTTATATTGGTTAGGGCAACGAGCTATAGCATGATTATAAAAATTACAGAGTAAGTACGTATACTGCTATCATGCATCAGAGGGCACGTTAAGCCGTCGGTTGTATTTAGAGGACATTCGTTAAGTCAAGTCAGTAGCCTTTGTAGTTGTTGAGCAGCGTGGTGGATTGTGCTCTAAACCCCTTTGATTGAGGGAAGACCCGTATCCCAAAAGTGGAATGATTATTGGTTGATCCCGACCTATACTGATTTAAAATGTATTTTAACTCCTTCTCCGCATTACCTTTTTCTTTCCTTCATTACTTGTGTTTTCTAAGTTTTAAGAACCTATCAATTCTCAAGTAGGATTATTAACATTAACTAATGTTAATAAAAAATATTTTAATTTCAAAAATTTTTAATTTTACCTTTCAAAACGTGAATACACTTTAGATTTAGTTACTAGTATTGTCAATTAGGCATGGTTTGTCGACGAATCGTTCTTTGTTGAAAGATTCTGTCGTCGATTCACTCATGAATCAATCGTTCTGTCGGCCAAAAGTTCGTAGTGGAAAGGTTCTGTCGTCGATTCGCCCATGAATGAATAGTTCTGTCGGCGAATCGTTCGTAGTTAAAAGGTTATGTCGTTAAACTACTCATAAACGAAACATTCTGTCGGAGGCTCATTCGGTGGAGAAATGTTTGTCGTAGTTAAGTTTCAGAATCGAAAATAAAGGCCCTCTCCGTGAAAATCTAAGTAACAAAATTTGGCAAGTGGTATTCTGTAAGGCAAGTGCCTCACCATCAGGGCAGCTTATAAGTACGCTGTACCCTAACTCTCTTCAGTAGGAAGGTCCCTGAAGGTCAGCATATTGTTTCAAATCAACTTACTGATGAATTCAGCGGGCGCGGTGGCGGCAGCTCGCTCGGGGCGGACCTCCTGTTTGATGGCGCGCGCCAAAGCCGCGGCCTCCTTCGGCTCGTGAAGAACTACCAGGAGCTGCTGCGTGCCTTGTTGCAACGGCGTCGCTTGTGTCACTGCAATACACTCATACATCAACTCCTGCCCCACCACTGTTGGTCATGGATGTCCCTTAAAGGTGATCCTTGCTGAGAAACAAGCGCCACTCGAGTGACGACAAAAAATATTAGCAAAAAACGAATCGAATACTTAACTGTCTTACGCTTCAAGCCCTACAGTTTTGATTGTTAAAACGTACAAACTTGCAACGTATGTTCTCTGTAGTAATTGTGGAAGTAAAATGTGGTAAAAACTGCCGATTCCGCAAAGCGTGAGCCAAACAAGCGTACAGCCCGCCTAATTTAAAACGGTTATAGACGGCCGCAATACAAGGAGTATTTTGCGAACTGGCATCCCAGCTACCAGCGCAGTATCTTCTCACGTGTGGTGACCGAGTGAGGTTTTGCAAGAAAAACAACTGTCAAGGACATTGTCATTTGGCTGCATTATTCTGTCAGGTGGAGGTACCAGTCGGACTCGACATGTCCTATGCTCTCTTTAGCCAGAACCTCGTTTGCGTAACAGCAGGGTGCACCAAAAAAAAAAAGGAATAGTTAAGTAAGTATGAAAGGTAAAAAAAAAACTAACACTCAAAGGTAAAAATCGACTCCTCCTATTGTTGAAGTCGGTTAAGGTTAAGCCTATGTTACCCGGACCATAATAGTGACGATTCAACAAAATCGGATTAATAGTTTAGATATTACGAAGTTCATACGAAACATACACTCATAGATTGCTAAAATAATCCTTCCTTTTGATTTCGCCGTAATTGGATAAAAAAAACGCCGAGAGAGGAAGTAATTTTATAGTAAACTTCTCACCCTGGTGTTGCTGCATCATGGTGGCCATCAGGTCATGGTGGAGCTCCTCTCTGTACTCCCTCTTGTCTCGCTGCTCCGCCTTCAGCTGCTGGTGCACAGTCTCCGCCTGCACGTAGCTGGCCTGGCCTCCATACGTGATGTTGCCTAGGTTGACTGATGAGGAAGACGCCGATATGGTCTGATATTTCACGCCTGTGTTCACTGTTGACACAGTACGTCATCATAATTTTATTTAATTGGAGAGAGGGCATCGACACACCCCGGCGACTCCATACAAATATTGCGTCATTTACTACTACATAAATGAAGACGTCTGTGCAGAGCGTGAATGAGCGTGTGCGCGTGCCGCCATACAAACGGATCCAGATTTATCTCAGAGCAGAGAGTGGCCATACTATACGTAGTACTATTACTTAGACTGTGGCATCGATCTTAGAACAGGGCTGTCTGATTTTTACACTACTTGCCTGATGTGAAGTGTTTACCGTAGCCATATAAACTTTTGCAATATGAAATATCGTTCGCGCGCCGCCAACCCTGCTGCCAACGCTTTCTTCCTAGTTACTTTGTTATTTACTTCCCGCAACTACCTTCTAATCGCTTACTTAAGTATAGACAAGTACACGAATTATTAGACAGGGTTATCTAAATAATTACTCAGGCCATAGCAACTATTATTTAATCTGTGACATATTTTTTCACTACATCGGATCGGATGACAAGCAAACAAGTCCGCAAGATGGCCTATATAAATTTGCAACACAGCTGTGCCCATACTTAAAAATAATATATCTTAATTTCACTTGACTATCCATCTCTTTAGGTTTTTTGCCATAATTACCATATTGCTATATCGCTAAAAAGGCTAACACGCTAAAACCAAGACCGGCATGTTCATGTACAGTCAAGAGTCATAAGTGAAATACCACCTTACATTTAATTTTGAATTAAGTAAAAAAATCCATGATTTCAAGGGAATGATTTATCGGTGTCCTTTTCCCATTATTTGCAATGGGGTCGGTGCAGTATGGACTCAGTTCTTACTACTTACCTATACCACAGTATATGCATATACTTCAAAATATTTTGGTTGTAGTTGGCTTTATGGCCAGCCGACCTGCCTGACGTCAACCATTGGGAATGCTATTTATGTCCAGAGAATAATTAAGGCTACAAAATAAATTAAATATTTTTTTAATTTCGCAATAAATACATATTTTATTCAATATTCCAAGTAAGTCAGGTACTGCACTTAAGACCCATGACTATAGATAATTATTCTAGCACTAGACTACTAGTGCTAGAATCGAACCTGCGAATGCCACTCAACCACCGGGCTAGTCAATTTATAAATAAATAAATCGACAATATGCTCTATTTTCTGCAAATATTGGCGCTGTTATCCAGATGATGAATCACTTAGGTACACAATCTAATAATAATTCATACCAGTTTATCTATCAATTTGACAGAGCCGTCGAGAACCTTTGTGGTACTCGGTCTTGACTGGCTTTAATGAAAATGAAAAAAAAACCAAGTCATATAAGTACTACAGGTACCTTTATATTTAACTAGTGATTTTACTTATATAGTAGAACCTATACCTACCTGTGTGTATAGGAGCCAGGCCGGCTATAACAGCCCCGGGCTGGGCGCTGCTGACCACCACCACACTTTCAGCTTGCCTGAACTTAACACCATCCACGGAGACGCCTCCTGAACCGGGCGCGACAGCGAACTGTACACCGCCTCCTGTCCCCGCGTTCTGGTAACGTGTCTCTTGGACCACGCCGCCACTGGACCCTCCGCCTTCATACCCAAACTTTGCGGCGAACTGGTGGATGGTAGGGATTGCTGCCGCTGTCGGGATGTGGCCAGTGAACGGGGCGAAATTCATTGTGGAACACTCCTGAAATAAAGCACATTGCATGGACTTTGTCGCACAAATATAAACGGAGGCATCTGCTTGAGTCGTTACCATGATCAGAACCCCACGAAAATGTACTAAATTGTATATTTTTTTTTATCAAAAAATTTGCTAAAATTCTTAAACTATCTCAAATACAACCTTCCATGTTGTAATTATTCATAGCTTAATTATGGAAAAAGTATGTTGTGACTAAGAGCAACTAACTAGTGGTATCCTTGAACATCGTGAAGGATGTTGGCCGCGATCCAGGAGCCATGACCCACTTCCGAATGCTAATCCGTCTGTCGCGTGAGATGCGTGAACGTCGCACAAGGATACGCTGATAACATGCACTCGTATTATCAGACAGGTGGAGTAATGCGGCGAGCGGACCACAACAAAGTGAATCAAAGGGTGCGGCCCCTGCAGGGCCTCTCAACCCCCGCCATTGCCTCACCCCAGTCGCCGCCGCGTTTCTAACGCTCTATTTTTACCGGCCCGCGTCTCACACCATCGACCCTGCACCGCGCTGTGCGTGGACTCCCCTTGGATCATTACTGATGAAAGTGAAGTATAGATGAAGGGTTACCTGGTTTTAGGTGCCGTGGTGGGTTTTCATAACGTTTTAATTGTTCGTCGACGATGAAATATGCTGTGCTCGGTATGGCGGGCTGCGCGGGCTGGGTGCGCGCTGCGCCGCGCCTGCGCGAGGGATCGGGGACGGCGGAGTGGGCACGGGGGCTCGGCCCGACGCACACGTGTCGGAGGACTTGTTGAAATCTACAGACGGATGCTCTCGAGGAGAGAGAACAGACTTCTTTCTACCTAGGTACTTGTACTTGCAAATGAAGTACCGTTATAATACGTATCGTATATGTCTATCGTATATGTATATAACGAAAAAAGTATCATATCACTCGTACGTAAGTAAGTAAATAGGAAGATAAATGGGGAAACGCACCGGTCTAGTTTCCTCCTATGGTATTGATACCTCTTAATCAATAACAGGACACAGGATATATAACAAAGGGAACATCAAACCGACGTGTGATTCCACTTTTTTTTTTATACTACATCGGGTAGCAGACAAGCATACGGCCCGCCTGATGTGAAGCGGTTACCGTTGCCATATTAACGCTCGCAACATAAAATATCCCTCGCGCGCCGCCACCCCCGCTGCCAACGCAGCATCTCCATCCTTTCTGGTGACCTCACTCACTCGCAGGAACATAACAACCCTCAATGGAATTGTTATTTGGCTGCGGTATTCTGTGAGGTGGAGGTACATTCCCAAGTCGGATAGCTTACAATTACGCTCCCTACCTCTCTTTTCGCCAGAGCTTCGTTTGTCAGTCAGCAGGATGCACCGCGTGCAGGTGAATTTGGCTTTGGTTCAAAGATGTTGATGACTCACACCCCAATATGAACTTTTACTATGGAACATCGGAAAAAAAATCAACTCTTCCTGTTGATCGGCCCCGTACTTTGTATGGAGAGTCGAAGTTTACTTGTCTTTGTATTTTTAATGTGTGATGTGTGCCTTATTTCGGCACTGCCCAGGTCCTCAAATCTTGATTTAACTAGACAAAAAATAAGTCGTTAATTTGTCGAAATTTGTCGCCCAAAGGAAAAAAATTGTCGCTCTACCGTTAAAGAGCTATAAGGTTTTTTTTGTGGCAGTGCCGAAATAAGCTTATTTCTCGGGATCTATTAAACTACGTAACACAGCGAAGATATGATTTTCCCCATAATTAGTCGTCAATTTGTCGATTTCAGACACCAAGTATCAGAATTAGTCGACCTCCCGTTGAAAAGTTATAAAAGTATTTATTTGTGGCAGTGTCGAAATAAGCCTTATTTCGGCACTGCCCAAAAAAACTACACCACCTAGCGAAAATCTGATTTCACTCAGATGTTGCCTTGAACTTGTCGAAATTTGTCGGAAATAAAACACAACTGGTCGATGCGTAATTAAAAAGTTATACGCATTTTAATGAGATTTCCACTTTGCAATCGGTAGATTTATGTAACAAACAAAATGCCGGCCTCATGAGAGCAGTTACTGTACCCTCTGAACGCCATCTTTATTGTAAGAGTATCGCTGACGTCATTTTTTTTTTAATATAACCAATATGTTTTTTTTTATCAACCACGACGGATGGCAGACAAGCATACGGCCAGCTTGCTGTGAAGCGGTCACCGTAGCCATATTCGGCGCGCAACATGAAATACCGCTCCCGTGCCGCTACCTCAATTCACTCGCAGGAACCTGCTAGTGAGGTAAACAGAAAAGTAGTTGCTGTGGGAGTAGCGATACTATACAACAACGCAGTTGTCAGTTGGCCCCGTCAACTGCTGCACTTATTACAAAGCTTAAAGGAGCTCGTAAGCACACGATACGTAAAAAGTAGTTGTAAATAGTTGCATGTTTAAATACTACATCTTATCTTGAAATGGGTCCAGCGCCGCAGCACCGGTGGCACGTCGACCCTCTTGGATCTTTTGTGCACGATGAATACTACATCTTAGGTATATTCGTCCTATGTACTCTACACTCTTGTTACCCATAAATTTTCAAGGGGTATTTAAAAGGCCAGAAAATAATAAACATTGATTAAAATGTGTGATTTTATTCTCATAATCTCAGTACTCTTAGGGTATCCTCTTAATAAATAAAAGGTTTCATACAAAAATCTACACACGCATACAACTTTCACATGTAATCACTCGCCTCATTTATGTCTTAACATTTATAATACTTGCAGCTAATTTACACAATAACAAAGTAAAAAAATACGCCCCGAAGAATAGAGCTTATTATTTAGATTAAATCGTAAATGAAATAATCTAATATGAAAATTATTGTTTTGATTCTATTTAAAAAAAAAATACTCAGACCAAGGAAAAAATTAAAACAAAGCATGAGTTTTCGCAACATTAAATCTTGTTGTTTTTACTACAAGTTGTACAGTAAATACACTCAGATATTCGTAGCAGTTAACAAACAATGCAATATACGACGTAGTCTGCAATCTAATAGACAAAATTAAATTTATATACGTACCTATTAAATTTTTAATCTGGGTCGACTTATAACCAAATATATTGTCTACTTTTAACGCTGACTTTACTTTTCTTTGTCTGAGTACTGGAGAAAATCCTATTTCAACTTTTTTTCATCCGCTTAGAACTTTATAATTAAGAAGTTAAAAAACAGATATTTTCTTACTTGCAAAGTGCTTGCTTTTTGAGTGCAAAGGACACAAGTCACATTTTAATGGAAATTAAAGTCACATTTAATATTTTCTATAGACCAAGAGACTAATTATTACGATTACGAAATTTGTTAAAATATTGCTTATTTTATTTTTTGCTCTTCAGTTTCATTTAGTTTCTACTATCATTCGAGGGTAAGAGACAAAATTAAGTCTAATACTACAAAATACGTAAAAAATACTTACAGATTTATCTACAGCTAGGTGCTACACGGCGAGAGCTCAGAACTGCCTACAGAACCTTGGAGCACCATTGAAATTGTTACAATCTAACGGTTTTCACACATGACAACAGCTATTATGTATAATGCATTGTAAGGTAACGTCTCGCCCACTGTATCACACGGAACATGCCGAGATAGCATGTTACCTTACGATGTATTGATATATATTATAGCTGCGTGTGTGACACAAGTTCGAGAACAACAAATGCAGTGACATCTGCAATTTTGTACAGTACTTGACCGAAAATATTAAACATGAAAATTCTTTTCTGTATACAAACTTTCATTTTCACAATAACATTTGACTTGCAAGAGGGTACTATGATAGAGAAACTTCCATTCTAAGGAGCACTGATAGTAATTTACATGCTAATAGCACAGTACAAGTGATAGTACTACTCTGAGACAAAACTGGAAGTTTGTATGGCGCCGCACGCACACACGCTCATTAACGCTCTGCACAGACGTCATTGTTTATGTATTAGTTACCGGCGCGACATTTGTATGGAGTGGCCGGGGTGTGTGCTAAAACAAAATATCATTTTAGCTTCAACAAAAAAGGAATCTCATGTTTTAATTAGGTATTGAGATGTCACTGCACGTGTTCAATCTATGACTATATAAATAAGTGATGTAAACCTTAACCTAAGTACAAAAATAATTCGAAAAAAATTTACACCTACATTAAAGCTGACGATATTAATATCTTGTGTTGGAGAACATGATTACTATACAATACATATAACTAAAACGTTACCGCTAAAGAGAACTACGTTAATTACATTATAATACGCAAAGAAAGCTTCTGACTGTTACCATTTGCACATTTTAGTAATAAAAAAAAACATATGCATCACAAGGGTATATCAATTGGAACCTGTTATGCAGAAAAGACCCAACCGACATTTTCTTACTTTTAAATTAAAGCCATTTAAAGTTTAATAGGAATAAAAATATATATACATGGAAATATTATAAATATTATTATTATATTATAAATAAAATACACACTGTACATAAGCACTCCGGCACTAACATATATGTATAATGATAATATTGTATGGCGATTTAAAAAAAGACATATATTGACAGAGTTTCTTTCGGCATTTCTTCTCGTCAATGGTCATTCCGAAATGCTGGTAGATAAAAAAAATATATACTTAATTGTAAAAGACGTGCCTAAGTGCCCGCGAGGGCCCACAGAATAAAGAATTTTGACTTTGACATACATAACTGTATGTTATACACATTCACAGCGCATATTAAATTAATTTGTATAAGAACTAGTAATAAATTGTAAATGCCCAGTCTCACTAACAGGGCAGATATTACTTGTTTAGAAGAGCGGGATCTCCTAACACAGGTATTGTCATACTTAAAAGGAGATCCCAATCACTTGTATATTAAGTTAAGTGAGAATTGAATAAAGATTTTTGTAATTTGTAATAAAATATCACGCGGTATAAGTTTTGGGGAGCATATGTCATTAAACTGCTGGAATCTTTTGCGAATATATAAAACTCGATTTGGAAGTTTCTCGCTATGTATATCTCTCAATTAGGCATAATTTGTCGATTGGATCTATTTTGCATAACTGTGTCCAATTCATCAATTTCACCATAGACCGACATCGAATTGGCCAACTTCCCTTACAAATTACTTTTTACTGAAGTAAAAAATGGTAACGCTACACTCGCAAGTTACATACATTTAAATCGCCAATTTACAAATCACGATACATATAATTGATTAAGTATAGCACCATGTTTAGAAAGTGCCGGATCGTGTACGGTCGTCGTCGTATTTGAGAGGATTATGCAGTCAAAAAAACCTACATTACAATTTTTAACATAAGTTATGGTATAAATATCACAGTGAAAATGATATTTACAATGATAGTGAAATAGCGTCTAATATTTGCCCTGTATGTACAGAAAATTTATAATAATAAATACAGAGTGCTTAGTGCGAAATTTTTTATTCGCGTTCGATCATGTCTATGTGAACAACCTGACCAAAACTCATTATGATCATTACAAAGAACTGTCCATGTTGTGAATTCATAAGACGAATGTTGTATCGAAATTATGTCGCTTACTTTGTTTGTCAGCTCTTATGATTTAACGGTGGATCGCAAGTGTGTGGGATTCTATTCCCTTATTTGTAAGTTCAAATTTTTAACAAGTTCAGCTGTTTATTATCTTGTGTGTTTCTGTATACAGATTACAATGTATATTAATCCGATAATGACGCACCTATTTCAGATCACCTATTGAAGCCTTGACTTCGACCATACAGACTATAACTGTTAGAGAGTGCTCGATATGCATTCCAACCGTTTGTTCCCACGTTTCATGGATCAGAACGCCAGATTTTAACAGCAGGTATACATGTATTATATCTTAAACGCCATATTGATCTATATCTATACACATAAAGATACAAAGATAAGTAAATTGAAAATCAAATATATTTAACAAACAATCATCAAATCTAGTATCTACATGCATATCTTTGCAGATATATGTATAATAACTAATTTAAAAGATATGTACAGTGTGCACCGTGTCATTTCTGTGCGTGTCATGTATTGGTTTTATACACAGGCTAGCTCTTACCCGCGAATCTGTTCGCATGTATAAAGTTATATTTTTTTTTAAGTTGAAATATATGAATTGTCATGAAGGAATAGTTTGGATATAAAAAGTATAATGCGTAACCTTGCAAATTTATTTGCTTTTTAGTGCAAATTCAATTAAAATTTGATTAGCCGAATATAATCCACACAGAAATTGTATGAAATGGAGAGTACAGTTAGCTACACGTTAAATACAGGGAGCTTTTGATTTATCTGCCAGGATTGAAAAGGGTAGTAGTATTACATATGCCGATTTCGATAGTAAATGAAATTTGTGCCCCACGTGTTATTTTTTTTCTCTTAGGAAATAAAATCGCATCATGAAAAGATTAGTTTACTTTGTATGAACCATCCCTCTGTGTCGCAGTCTAGACGGCGTGGTCAATGCGCTCGGGTATGACCCGTGCCGAAAGGCTACGTCACGAGCTGCCAAACGCTTTCCGAACACGGTGATAACCGCGGTAAAGTCAAAGTTTACTCAAACGTTGGGCCGCCCTTTGTAAACGCCGCCGCTTCGCAGCGATGTCTGTCGCTTGATCTCCTGCCGCCCGCCCCCGCACGGGCGGCACGGCAACAGCGCTCGCGCCGCGAGAAAGAAGGAAGAAAGGATCCAAGGAAACGAAAACAGTGTTAACCGTGATTCGTCCGTGTGTTGACCTAATCATGCCTATACGCCGCAGTTTTACGAAATGTACAAATTTCTCGAAATGGTATGGTATGGTTTCTTGTCGCGAGTGTAAATGCGCACGCAGAATATCTGTACGAAATTCAGTACAGATAGACCTCGATCAGTTACAGAAAGCGGTAGTGGACTTTTTCCGCAGACATTCCATGGCAAAAAAGTGGTAAAACATGTATGTAGACGTGGATAAATTAGTGGCTAATTGTGATTTTGTGTAAATAATTTGAATGAGCTTTTAAACACGCCAAGTTATTGTAGAACATGTTATGTGACTGCGTTATTTTTGAAAACTAACATCGTAACTAAGTGTTTTTATGATGTTTCCATAAACAAACACATACATTATTCGACGAGCTCGGTGGCGTAGCGGTCAATGACGCGGCTTCGACACCAACGCTCGTGGGGTTGATTCCCACATAGGACAAACATTTGTGTGCATGAACATGTCTGTTTGTCTTGGTCTGGGTATTTTCTATGTATCATAAGTATGTATTTACAAAAAAAAACTGTATTTACGTATGTTTATCAGTTGTCTAGTACCCATAACACAAGCTTCGCTTACTTTGGGGCTAGATGGCGCTGTGTAATTTGTCTGACAATATTTATTATTTATTTATTATGATATTAATTTGACAGTTCAAAATCTGTGATAATAAGTGTGATGAAAAGTTCAATGACCTTGATAAGGACAATCATCTGCCCTCCTGTAAGTGTATGTTATTATTACCTATCAGTTTTACATTTGATTACATTTTTTTTACCTATCCTATTTTGATTACAACGCATTTTAAAGGAAATATGCAATTGGGACGACGCTACCTACGTACAGCTGTTATTGTTATTATCGACTTCATCTGATAGCGCGGAATGTATTAAGCACTATGAAACCAGTTCATTGACTACGTTATTTATTTTTTCAAAGCTTATTAATGATATTGGGACGCCATATTTCTTCACTAACGTAACAAGTAGGCTTAATACTATCTGCCATTAAATTCCTGGCTAATACAAAAAAAGCACCTTATATACAAGCATAATAGTGTAAATTCATATATATAAATATCAATTTTGTAAACATAAACGTATTGGCAGTACAATGTTGTGTGGGGTTGGCCATGATTTAGCACGCAGGAGTTTTTTCTGCCCTAAGTAGATATTTCATTACGACGTAAAATAATTTGGTTATGATTACACTACTGTTCTGTACTTTTTCAACAATAAATTCGTAATACAGATATAATTGATGATAATTAGGCTCAAAAATTAATATAAAAAAACAATCACAATAGGCTTTTAAAAAAGATGATTTCCTAAAAAATATAATACGCATATCACGATTTAAAGATATATGTCAATCAATGAGAAAAAAAACTATTTCTACTAATTGTATTACAAAGTTCATAATCAGAAGTTAAACACTTTTTTTCGCAACAGCTATGTTACGCAATGTCTTTTAAATAATAATTTTCAATCGTAAAGCCAACTTTCATATACGTATCCGCAATGCGAATTTTACAAATTCATATAGCCTTCCAAAAGTTTAATTATTCAGATTTTTAAATAAAATTAATAAGAACTTACAAAATCTTATACATCTCTCAATTTATGTATACATTGATATTATTATCTTTTATTTCTCTCTCTCATTAATTACCACCCAAGATCGCCCGTACCCTGTTTAATAAGTAATGAACATGCAATTTCTTAGACATCAACATAAATTTCAATCAATTGTTTCCAACTCCAAGCAGGTGTATTTCAAACTAACAAAATACGTAAATAGGGATTTTTTTAACATACTGGCCAGATGTAGGTGCAAATCTGAAAGTCTCTAGCACCTTAAAACATTGTGTTTTTATCAAGCTATTTTATTATATACAGAATATAATAATGGGAAACATTTTTAACTTTACATTTGCATACATTTTGATAATTGCTGGTTAAAAAAAACATTTCTTTAAGGACTGGCAACATTAATCAAATCGACAACAATAGGTCAATTTTCAATACACTTGCTGACCTACATTTTTCCGAAATTAAATATTACATACACTACAGTACAACTGTAACATGGACATTCACCAACAACAAATGTAACATGTACATCAGCAAATTGATGTATTGATGCATTTTGTTTGATAACAATTGCAGGGTATAAAAAAAAACACTTTTTAGGAGCTGGCAACATTAATCAAATCGACAACAATTGGTCAATTTCCAATACACTTCTGTCGACCTACATTTTTCCGAAATTAAACCTTACATACATTACAATACAAATGTAACACGGACATTCACCAACATAAAAATACACATAACATGTACATCAGCAAATTGATGTACGATATCAACTGCAACGATTGAGTCAATGTAAAATACACAGTTTTATACACAGCAACTGTTCGAGAACCACTTCTTCACTTCTCAGACTAAGTCTTATCACGATATGTTTCTTTCATCCAGTTATGACATCAATTCAATGTGATGTTTATAAAATACTAAAAGTTGTGATATAAAGGTCCTTAGAGCGTTGAGATTAGAACATTACGCACTCACATGTAGAACGCTGGAAGAGTTTCTTTCGTGTGTGTGCTTCGATTGGTGATCGAGCTTGTCGAGCAATTTGGTGAATATCTCCGTGGGCTATGCGCGGGGTCACGTGTGCTGAGCTAGTAACGCGTCCAATTGCGACTGTGTATCGCTATTGGCCTGCGCTTGGGCAGCTTGAAGGGACGAGACCACGTGCTGTGGGATGTTTATTTGGACGGGCACTTGCATATTTGAACTAGTCGGCACCTAGAAAGGAGAAAAAGTAATTCAGTTTGCGACATGCTGTTTAACTGTCCTGTACTGTCCTGTGCTGCGTAACTGCTAACTGTATTTTGGGAGTACTAATAAGCGTCTTCATTGAATATGGGAGTCACTTTTACGGATGATTTCCGAAACTACTCAAGCCTTTTTTAGGCTTGAGTAGTAATGGATTTTGACAGGCCTGTGTCACTTCGGCCGAGTTATTTACCTACAAGCCCGACGCTGCCGGCAGCTTTATTTAGTCGAGTGTCACTCACGCGCGCTCTCGCACGCGCTATGCGACGCGACCAAGATGGTTAAACAAAAGCGTTACTATTCTGCATTCAGATGCACGAACACAAATTTTAAAGAAAATGATTTATGGTTATACCTAAGCAGTGTGTGAGTGCCACGGGCGCTCACTCGCACCTGTTAAAAAATGTACGCTAATTGATCTATCGGCGCGTGAGTTCTGCTGACATTATGACTTTAGTAGATTAGAGACTTAAAATACATACGTACACCAATGTTACAAATACTTTCCGTGTTAAAGATACATCCGAGCTATTATTGGGACAACGTGAATAGTAAACCTGATCTGTAAATACGTACAGTCATGATTCCTGTTAAAACTTACACTAAAATTATACATTCTATCAGTGTCAACATTACCTAATATTATTGTTACTAAGTACCTACCTATGTACTTAATAATCGCAGAGTATGATATAGTAACATAAGTAAGTACAACAGAGTAATAAACGTACACACACGTAAACCTATTACTACAATTTTTGGTAGTTTAAGTATATGTATTGAACATTAATAAACAAGCGTATGTATATACCTATCTACGCGGCTCGGTCGCGAGCGTTTTGGTTCAACCCTATGAGCGACACGCTGCCGAGTTACGTCAAGGCTGAGACAAACCATTTTGTAAAAGCAGCGGCTGTCGCTCGTAACGCGTTAGATATAGGGGTTACTTTCGATTGTCCCTGCCGCTGAAAGACTCAGGTACGAGTGCAGCTGGCGAATTATTTTGGACCGTATTAGCGCGTATCGAAGGTTGATATTTTAATTATGATTATTCCAATTGTGTCGGAAGTGAATCTTCTGTTACAGTATATTATTCTGTGATTTTGAAAACCAAATTCGTGACGTAGTCACGCCAACATGCGGGAAGAAAATACCTTGTATCTTTCTACCAAGTGTCAAAGTACACTCACATGTATGGTGATCTCTGGCAGCAGCGTGGTGGGGTTGGTGGAGGTGATGATGTTGGCCATGGCGGGCTTCACGTCGGGCTCGATGGCGGCGGGCGCGCCGGCCTCGTCCCGCGCGCGCTTGCTCTCGTGCGACCGCGTGTGCTTCCTCAGGTGATCCTTGCGGTAGAACGCTGCCAAACAGATTAACATTTTTACATGCTCTTACTCCCGCTAACGCGCAGTTGAGCAGCGTGGTGGAGGATGCTCTAAATTTCTTCGATTGAGGGAGATGATGTGTTGGCACTCGGGTGAACCTGTAATACGTCTGGTGACCTTACTTACAGGAACACAACACCGCTCAAGGGAATTGTTGTATTATTTACTATTTATGTGTCATGTATTGGTTTTATTCACAGGCTAGCTCTTACTCGCGAATTTGTTCGCATGTAAAAACTTATTGTCTAGTCGTGATATAAAGGTCCTTAGAGCGTTGAGATTAGAACATTACGCACTCACATGTAGAACGCTGGAAGAGTTTCTTTCGTGTGTGTGCTTCGATTGGTGATAGAGCTTGTCGAGCAAATTTATTTGCTGTTTAGTGCAAATTTATTAGCTTTTTTTTTATTATTTTAAATCAACTATTTATTCCTTTTTCAAATAAGAATTTCTTGAGGGTTGTTGTGTTCCTGCGAGTGAGTGAGGTCACCAGGAAGGAAGACGCTGCGTTGGCAGCGGTGGTGACGGCGCGCGAGCGATATTTTATGTTGCGAGCGTTAATATGGCTACGGTAACCGCTTCACTCAGGTGGTATGCTTGTCTGCCACCCGACGTAGTATAAAAAAAACCATTTTGGCTTTCTATTCGCGGTTTATGTCATTTAATTAATTAAAAATGTATGTACATTACCTTTTCCACACTCGCCGCACATCTCAGTTTTGACGCCCGAGTGTATGACTGTGTGTAAGTTGAGGTGTTCTCGTCTCTTGAACCCCTTGTTGCACACGCCACAAACGTAGGGCCGCTCAGGGTTGTGGCCCAGCTTGTGTCGTTCTAAATGCTCTTTGCGCTTTAACCTGGAACATTCCGTATCGATATAACATGTTGGTCGTATAACTTGAATACTTAGTAAATTATTGGACGGGATTGGAGTAAACTCCCTGGGCATAATGTGAAATGTCGTAAATTCTGAACGAGCTTTTAAACTTAAAGTATAGTCTCTTTCATATTAAGTGTTGGTGGTTATTGCTAATTGCAGATACACAACAAGAAAAACTAAATCTGGTGGTAGCTTGAACTACCGCCCAAATTTGGTCATAATTTTTTTCAATTACATATCGATGGATATCGAAGAGCTCGATAGCGTCGTTGAAATCGCGTGTCAGTCTAATCTAACACGCAAGTTAATCAACGTCAACCGTATACTGTCCATGGATGGGTTTATTTATCTCGAGCTCCTTCGTGCTTCGGAGGGCACGTTAACGTGGGTCCCGGCCGTTGTCGTTAGACGACAGTCGTTAAGCCAAGTGAGTATAGGCTTGAAAACACTGGACTCTGCCAAGATGCAGTTAAGCAACGTGGTAGAGTATGCTCAAAACCCCATAGATTGAGGGAAGGCCCGTATCAAAGCAGTGTGATGAATAAGGGTTGCCGACGACGGTCAAATTTTTCAAATGAGCTCGAGCATATCCAAATCAGTTTATAAAATGAAGGTAACCGATGTTCTCAACTCCATGTAAATTGTAAAATTTCTCTTTGCAATTTATTCTACCAACAATTTATTCTGTTCTTTCTGTATAAAATAAAAATATACATACTTCTATGTGGATAATGCTGTTGGCCGTATAATGACCTAATATTTTATAAGAACATATTATTTATTAACATTCCATTGTACTTGCTGTTTATTGTCCTGAATAAAATAAAATAAAAAAACATTCAACTCACCCCGCTCCACAGATGCCGCATATAAACCGCCTCTCGATCTTGTGCACGATGAGATGCATCTCGAGCTGTTCCTTCTCAGGGTACGCCATCTGGCACTCGGGGCAGCAGAAGATGGGCGTGCCGTCCGAGGCCGTCGCTATAACCACTTGCCCGGGCTTCGGCCGCGCCGGCCGCGGGGGCTTCTTCTTGTACTTCTTCTTCTTCTTCTGCGTGATCCGGAGAATACCGCCATCTGTAGCAAAGTTGACAATTATTTATTTTTGAAACACACGTCAATTGATTCATATGTATATGAGCAAAACATTGATGATGATGATAATATATCAACAATTGATTTCTTAAGCTTATAGGCTTCTTTATAGTTATAACTTTTGTAGCTAAATCTAGACGCTCCTAGGTTTGACTAGTTACTAAGGTACCTCACCTCTGCAAAAGCTAGTGGAACCTCGCTCGCCTCACTCGCTCGGCTTTTGTTGATCACAAGCTTAACCTAACCTAACCTCGACTTGCTTTTGGAGAGGGAGGTGAGGCGCCTTAGATTTAACTAGTTAAACCTAAGAGCGCCTATTTTAGCAACAAAAGTTAGTTACTATGGAAGAGGGAAGCCTATAAGCCTAAGAAATCAACTGTTTATATGTATTATTGTTTATATATTATTATTATTATCATCATCATCATCAATGTTTTGTTCACATGATGTAGCATGTCCGTTTTGTGTTTGTAACCCGCATAACTTTTGAAAAATACTGATCCGATTTAGAGACTATCTTCGGGACTAGTCGCTATAAGGTTCGTGCAGGCTTGCGGCGCTATGCAGTCTATGCTTTTGTCTTCAAATGACTATGATCTATTTAATTCCATAGATAAAATTTAAAATAATTTGTAATATTTTGCCCACAGTGGTGCCTGCGGGCTGTTGCTGTGGCAATTGAGTCTACAGACAGATCACGCAAAAATACACGCAACATGTTTTTCAGTTCTAGAACGGGACGATTTCTTGAAATGTTTATAAAAAACTAAAATATAGTAAAAAAATAATCGGATTTCTCATTGAAATTCGTAATTTTTTTTAAAAAAAAATTGTTTTTTGTTATGTAAATGTCTTCTTATCATTTTAATAGGTTGAGAAGCCAGTAGCTTACATCTATGTGATATTATTATAAATCGTAATAAATTCCAGGCCAATTCTTTTCTTGTGCTATACATTGTACAATAACATTAGAAATAAATATAATATTGATAATAATTATGAATTTAAAATTTCCAATTTCATAATTACAATTTTGCTGTGAGATCTAGAATTTTTACCTTCTCCGATCACAGCTTCAGTCATGGGTTCCTCCTTCTTACTGTCATCAAAGGCAGCGACCTCGATCTCAAATGTTTCAGGTTTCTTCACATCTGCTGGATTCAGCCTCAGAAACTGCTGCAGCGGCACCGGCAAGCTTTGTGTTTGCTGTCATTACAAAAAGAAAATACGTTTATAATTATAAGTATACTATCTCATTTATTTATTTTAAGTCTTATTCAATACATTTTTTAATATAAAATATAAAAAAAAAATACATTAAAATATATATAAAACAGAATCCGCCCGATAGCGGGAACAAAATCCAAACTATCGATGGTTAAGGTCACAAAGACAGAAACCTCCTCACAATACGTGCCGTGCAAAGGACAGCTTTCTGTATCTGGTCTCTGATCCAGCTCCCCAACGTGAGCTTCTTCAGATAGCTCTTGGCGATTAAGCCATTGACCGTCACAACTCGATAGTTGTCCCGATGGACAATCACTGTTGAATCGACGTCCCATATGGCGGTAATCTCATGAGCTAAATCAAGATTAAGTATACTATTATTATTATGTGGCCGGTAGATGTCAAATGAAGTGTTAGCAACCAAGGTGCCAACGCGCGAGCAATAAAAAGCATATTATTGGACAAATTATACAGCGTTAACCAAACTAAGCACAACTTGTACTATGGACACTAGATAACTGATAGTTAGAGTTCATTTACCTCTCCTTTAAGATTTTTTTACCTCTCCGCCCGTCCTTGTCACAGCTGGTCACATTTGTGAGACTCCCCCCTCCCCTAGTGTGACGTCACATATTTTGCAATTTTACATCTTGAGTTGCAAATGTTGATTTTCGTTAATAGTTCAAAGTTCATAGATTTAGATATTAAAATGTTACGTTATAAAATTTAGAACCCCTCCCACCCCCTTGTCACACAATATCACACTTCGTCGACCCCCTCCCTCCCCCTTAACGTGTAACATAATTTATGGATGGCCCCTTAGTATCATAGCATTGTGTGTTAACTTTTATAAATACATATGAGTATACCTGCGGCGGCAACGTGTTGAGGTATTTGATAAGGTCCTGTTGACTGCTGGTGGTCATCTGCCAGGTCATCGTCTCGCTCGATTCAGTCCCTTGGGAGCTTTCCTGTTAAAATATACCGTACATGTTATGCAGAAATAATTAGATAATTTACAGTAGATCAAAATTTGACTCATTTGCTGTGCAACTCGCACTGCTTGCAACTAATTGCTGTTTGTAAAAACGACACGACTTTTATGTTTCTGACAAAGTTTACATTTCCGAGTGTTAGGATCTAATTACTTATGTTAAACTTTTTTGCCAACGTCCATTATTGAAGTAAAACTTCTTTTACGCGCACTTGACTTGGGGAGTAAGCTGGTGAATGCGTTACGGAAACGGCGAACGGAAGTTGAGAGGGAGATATATAAGTTAGTAGAGCTAAAGAAGTTTTACTTTAGTCCTGTGGTCCAAAGCACACTCGTTTTTTTTTACTCTGCAGCACTGTTGTAGAATATTTAGAAACTACCTGGGAGTCATATTAAACGTAAGTGGAAGAGGAGGGTTAGAGCAGGCCGTACAAGCGAAACTGCTTCTTATTACTATGGGCATGCCCTCCCGACGGGTACGCTGACAATACTCACATCTTCATTGATATCCTCGCACTCCTCCTTGATGACTATGTTAGTAATATTGGCCGAGTTGTTGTTGTTGTTGTTCATCGCCTTTATGTCCTCCGGCCCGTTGATTATGATCTGCTGGTTCGGAGATATGAACACCTAAAACAACCCAACGATGACGCTCATAAGTTGAATTATGTGATATCATTTTATCTAAATGAACTGCCAAAAGAATTGCAAGACCTATACTCTCCATCTATTTATTAAAAAGACTAAAAAGACAAATTAAAAAAATACAATTTGTTAAAGCATAATCTTGTAAACCAAGACAAAATAAATAATAAAGTTTAGTTATTAAACTTAAGTGACTCTCCACAAAATGGTTAACCCTTGCGAGGTATTTGTTCGTGGGCATATATATACCCCACGCCATATGTATGCCCCACGGGCCACTGTCTAAAATATTTGTTTATAAGTTTAATGACAGTACCTGATGTTGCAAGGTTTGCTGTACTTGATCCTTGCTGTCTTGACACTGTGTCTGCGCGGGGTGCACCAGCTGCATCTCTTGAGGTAGCGCGGCTAGCACCTGCAGGCCTGCTGTGATGCAATAATAAAATACAATATTTGTACAATACATATTATTCTCTGTAGTTATTACGTCTGTAGCCGTTTTGGTACATTTTCAGTTTCAACATCTTCAGAGATAATATTTTATCAATTTTATGAGTTATTAGAAAACAATGGGGGTTAATGAACAATCATTTAACACAGTTTTTTGATTCGTTGTGTATTTAATAATATATTTTTTTTTCATTCGAGTGGCGTTTTGCAGAAAGTAGGGCCATTAATAGAAGCCTGACGAGGGAACTATCACCTTACAGAAAAACAGCCTGAACAGAATGTACACGGGCAACGGAACCGGGGTTCCGCTTGCAGTATCTCTATTTCGTAATAAATAATTATTATTATTCCTGTACAAATTACACACGGCCATCTAGTCCCAAACTAAGCAAAGCTTGAACAAGATTCAAGTAAATACATACATATAATACATAGAAAACATCCAGACTAAGACAAATAGACACGTTCATGTACACAAATATTTGTCTTGTGCGGGGGATCAAACAAAAATAACAATTACCTTCCGAGAGTGTGTTCTGGCCAACTAGTTGAAGTCCTCCGTCGCCCGCCTCTGGCGAATACGCTACGGTCAGTACGGCGCCACCTATTTAATAATAAAAAAAAACTCATTATCTATGTTATTTTTACAATAGATTGCATACATAAATTAAAACAGCGAATGAAATATATGATAAAATAAAGTGATTTATCAAGTTAATACCGTATAGCAATCCGGTGACATCTTAGTTAGAGTATAAAATATAATAACTACAGACAGTTCATTGCGGAGAGCGTAAGCAGATGCTGCTTATATTTTTATATTTTTGAATATCGGGTGTAAGTGGCTTACCACGATCTTTACCTGCATGTGGTGCACGCTGTCGACCAGCGAAAGAGGCAAAAGAGAGGTAGGGTACAGCGTATTTGCAAGTTCCTTAACTGAGGAAGTACCTCTATGTCACAGAATACCGCAGCCAAATAACAATTCCCTTGACGGTTGTTGTGTTCCTGCGTGTGAGTTAGGTCACCAAAGGAAGGAGTATCTGCGTAGACAGCGGCGGTGGCGTCGCGCCAGCGATATTTTATATTGCGAGCGTTAATTTGGCTACAGTAACGTCAAACGGGCGGCCGAATGCTTGTCTGCTACCCGACGTAGTATAAAAAAATAGTTTACAGGCATCACAATCTAAGCTATAAAACACAGACAAAATGAGAATACTAGAAGGCTGAAGTGACGTGTATTGCCTATAAATACACGTCACTTCAGCCTTCTAGTATTTTTTTTTTTTTTTTTTATGATCAAAATAATAATAAAAAAAAATAAGATTTTCAGACGCGACGAAATATTTGCCTGTTTGCGCCTAAATAAAAATAAACAGGCAACTATTTTGCCTATACCAATGAAAGATTTTGGGCTAAAATTAAAATAATAGTTATATGAAAAAATATTAATAAAACACCATATTGCTTTATTCATACCCGTGCCAATGTTCATAGTTGATTAGACGCACTCTATTGCTTAAGGTTGACACGCTGTTTTTTTAACAAATATAATGTAAATACCGTATTGGTCACACGCTGAGTAATCGGCAAGAGAACACGTTTTACAAAGTTGTATGGCATCAAATTGTACCTATATCCTTGAGAATTTATGATTCTGATACTGATGCTTGGCATATCTTACGGTATCTAGTTTGTTAAAAATCTATGGTTACATTAATGTTACCTTGTTGAAAGCCTTGTATGGGTATCTGCATTTGATATTTCGGTTGCTGTTGGGGCTGCAGCGTCAGATTCGGGCTCAACACTTGGATTTGTACCGTGGGTTGCGGATCACCTGCAAACAAAAAAATATACTCTAAGCATACGTGAACGTGCTGAAAAAAGTTGTATAGGTCTCGAACAGGAATTGAAGCCGTGCGCATAGAGATACAGATAGAGATTACGTTCGTGGTGGACGTAAGAAATACGGCTAATGCGGCGCGTTTGTCTTGAGTTCAATATCGATAATGGATGTGTTTTTTACTAAATTTAAAATGAAATGATTTGTGAAAAACGCGCTTGATTTTGAATACAAACACGTTTTTAAGGCATTATAGTATACAAACACGTTTTGAACGTTTGAATACAAACACGTTTTTAAGGCATATTTATTGTAAAAATATTAACAATACAAGAATCAAAAAAGACCGAATGCACGTGCAAGTGTAGAACAAATATCGACATAAAATATAGCAGGAGAACTCAGGTAGTGTCGCACTAGTGCGCGAGCGTCTCAAGTGACTAAGTGCGGGAGTGCGCGGGTGCCCGCCTTGTAGGCCCCTCATACCACGAACGTAATCCCCACCTGTGCCTTTGGAAATATGGTCCTGTTATATAACCATTTCATAGCACATCAGGGGCCAAATAAACACACGCCTTATGCATTTACAAGTTACCGAAGTCTATAGACGCATGCAATAATAAGGTCTGATAATGTTGGTACCCTCGCTGGTAACGCATCTTTTCATTTTGGTAACATTAGTCACCCTAGTTAGTTACGAAGAGCTCGATGACGTTATTGCGCGTGTCAGTCTAATCGATCACGTAAGTTAAGCAACGTCGACCGTAGTCTGTACTTGGGTGGGATTATTTATCTTGAGCTCCTCCGTGCTTTGGAGGGCACATTAAGCTTTCGGTCCTGGCTGTTGTCATTAGATGAGTCGTTAAGCCAAGTCAGTGGCCTTTAGGCGGCTTGAAAACACTGGTGTAATAAGGGGTTTAGACCAGTGTTTTCAAGCCGCCTAAAGGAGTGAGGGGAGGCCCGTATCCCAGCAGTGGGATGAATATGGGTTGTCGACGACCTTACTAACCCGCAGGAACACAACATTCCGAGTAGATTTGCAAAGGTGTATTTTGTATTAAGTGCCGGTATTTAATCCCGATATTGAATTGCAAATTAAGTAGTCGACGACATTTCTACGGAGATTTTATAGTACGAGACCTAAAAAAAAATTGTTTCCGAACGAAACTTAACATTTCAATCCTACATCCTCGTTGGTAACCGATCACTTTCTACCCTTAATGAACAATGTACTATTAATTATCGTTACCTGGTTTAGATCCCGGCAGCGCAATCGGCACGGAGATGAGCTGCGGCGTAGCCTGCAGAGTAGCCCCGCCGTCCAACGCGCGGACGTACTGTACACCGTCGCCCATCACGCCGCCCACCATGCCTACCACCTGAAATGCCACCTAAACTAACAGATTTGTTGTACCACTCTTGGAGATATACATTATATATATATTTTGGGGTGTAGGTGGTTCATCAATATCTTTGAACCAAAGCCAACTTCACCTGCACCCTGCTGACTGACAAACGAAGCTCTGGCGAAAAGAGAGGTAGGGAGCGTCATTGTAAGTTACCAGACTGGGGAATGTACCTCCGAATCACAGAGTACTACAGCCAAATAACAATTCCCTTGAGGGTTGTTGTGTTCATGCGAGTGAGTGAGGTCACCAGAAAGGAAGGAGATGCTGTGTGGGGCCGGAATACGAATCCCTTTGCTTGAAGAGAGACCCGCATCCCAACAGTGGGATGATTTTGAGTTGATGCCGACTATACAATCAAATTCAATCAATTACAATACGAAGTTAATAGTAGTAACTATATTCATATTGGTGTGGCAGTGGTTCAGATTAAGAGACCAAAACTACGAAAGTTACGAAAGCATTTGTTAAGGTATGTTGGTCATTCGTCCCCGGATAGGGTTACCAGGTCGCCAAACCTAATAGGCGGACAGACCAGCAAATTTGGCCGGACATTTGGGTAAAAAAAGCCGGACACCCTACATTATTGAGGATTTTGTGTCTGAGTGGTAATAGGTGTATGTATGTTGTTTATAAAATTAACGCTCGACTCGCTCTGCGCTCGGCCACGCTCGGCGCTCTCGCTCGTTTGCAAAATGTAAAAAAAACCTAACAAAAGCCGGACAACCTGGACACCGTTCATTTTGGCCGGACACGCAATCAAAAAGCCTAACTATATCCGGCTTTATCCGGACGCCTGGCAACCCTACCCACGGAGCATATTAGCGACATAGCGATAAACTGAAAGTAAGGATGCTTACATAAAGAACCCGATTACTTGCTAATAGTCGGTACGTGTGAATACAAAGCAAACTGCGCTTTATTACATACATTTATTTAATCATACCGTGAGCTCGGACCGGTAACTAGTCGTCTTATGTAAGTACCTTAACAGCGTAGTTCAGATCATTTTAACGTTTGGTGTCCACTTCTTATTATGAACGCCAATAAAGAACAAAACAGTGACGGAAATAGGCGTCGACTTCAATGAAGTCGGTTGGATTTTATTTAAAATCAGTGAGGATGGACCAATGTTTTGATTGAATTGGGGGCAAGAATGGGGAAGCCTTAGGCGGAGAAACGTGAATCACGTTTCCCTCAGATTTCAGCTGCATCAACTACGCAGACAATAGATGCATATTTCCCACGTGACTCCAATGATCCAAAAGATCTCGGTGCATACGTTCCCAATCCGGCCCCGTTTCGTCTTCACACGCTTTCACTTATCAAGGCTACGATTGATCGTTTGTTTTAGTCTATGCAATATTCTAGAATTTATTCTATGGACTTTTTTTTTCCGAGTGACTTTTCTTTTTGAGTAATGTCATTTCTCTCTCTCTCTCTAGTATACATAGTTCTGTGCTATAGCACACTATAGCAGAGAACACAGGAGGCATAAGTAGTACGTCCACATAATATGGGTACTCCCTGTAGCTGCCTGGAACCAATCTCACTACCGCTCTGAAACTTGAATGCCTAATTCAAATTGGAAATTGCAAGCCTCGGCCTCGTCACAGAATTAATAAGTACAAGTTTTGGCCAAAAATGCGCAATTTATCAAAAACGAATTTCATTTCATTGATCCTTTTTGTTATACTACGTCGGGTGGTAGATAAGCATACGGCCGCCGCGCCTGTTGGAAAGCGGTTACGGCTCGCGCGCCGCCACCCCCGCTGTAGACCTCGTTGTGGGCTAGTTGGAGTAAGGTCACATGGAAAGACTCGCACAATGACCCAAACAAGTGTCTAAGTGCTAAAAAAGCCCAGTGAAAAAGTAGACCTAGTGAGCATTCTCCTTTATATAATCAATATAAAACTATATCTTAAAGTTCAAATAATTATCTATATATATAAAAATGAATCCCTATTTCCCTTGGTCACATAACGCGTGAACGGCTGAACCGATTTCGCTATTTTTTTTATGTTGTATTTGTTATTGACAGGGGTAGGTTCTAATGAAAGAAAAAAATAAGATAGTTGCACGGAAAATTTAAGAAATCTGGACGAGCGTATTAACTTTTCAAATGTATATTTTATGTCGTTTGACAGAACTGTCCGTTATTTGAGAGATTGCGCGAAACCATTTCGAATAGGGGTGTAAGTGGTTCTTCAACATCTTTGAACCAAAGTCAACTTCACCTGCACGCAGTGCATAATTGTAAGCTACCCGACCGGGGAATGTACCTCCACCTCACAGAATACCGCAGCCAAATAACGGTTCCCTTGAGGGCTGTTGTGTTCCTGCGAGTGAGTGAGGTCACCAGAAAGGAAGGAGATGCTGTGATGGCAGCGGAGGTGGCGGCGCGCGAGCGATATTATCTTTCGTCGCTTCATACTCAGATATATAAATAATTACATAATTTATGTTTACTTGTAGTACCCTTCAGGTACTCGGCAATATTCGCACAATTTTAAAGAGTATGAAAACGATTTTCTTTATAGAATCTCACCACTGTTCACTTCCCACCACGTGACCTCCCCACCCTACCTTACTTGGTCAGCCCTGCTTGCGAATTCACCTCATTCCTTCTTCGTGCGCGGCAGTGTTCGCACCTCTCACCACTCAACGGCAAATTAATCGAATATTTTTAAAATGCCACGTACGAAACGGTCAGCAGAAGAAAAACTGGAATATTATCGCAAAAAGTTTCGAAAATATGAAAATACTTTAAACAGTAAGTACGTTTTCCCTCTTTTGCTTCTAACACGCCTGATTTAAACTATCACCGGTCTGTCTAAATATCATTAAACTGGCCTAAGGATTAGCCGTGGGCTAATATGATGGCAAAGTAACGCCTAGGGGTTAGCCGTGAGCTAATACAATGGCAAAATAACGCCTAGGGTTGACTGCGGGTCAACACATGGTGTTCAATACTGTTCTATTTTTCTTTGTTTTAAGATCCGGAATGCTGTCCTGGGTCTTCCCCTAACCTTACTGAACAGACCTCAATTATCGATTCCTCCGATTGTGACGAAATATCGTTCATAGATCGTGAGATGATCGAAGTTGATCCTAATCAGGACGTAGATGTCGTTAGTGGGGAAGACATCTTACCGGTCGACCCTGTTCTTCAGGGTACATCCGAGGCAGTCGAACAAGGAATGTCGACTGAAGCTACAAAAACGGATCCAACACCTCCTATCGATTTATCTATAGATCCCGAACTATTAAAAGCGTTGGGCGAGGCTACAGATGATAAGCCTGAATTTGGAGAACAAATTCAAGCAAATCTGGCCAAGCTATGGTTGCTCTTATTAAAAAAGGGATTAGCTAAGGAAGCAAAAGAGAAAATATGCAATGAGTATCTGGTGCCCGAAAATTGCAAGCTTTTGCAGGCGCCAAAATTAAATGCCGAAATTACGGTAGCAGTATCAGAACTAGCTCGAAATAGAGATAAAAAGATGACGGTTAACCAACAACAACTAGGTGTAGCTGTAACAGCTATTAGCAAGGCCATGACAACCTTATTGCAAAGCGACGACAAGGTGAAAGCGGTTAATAGTAGATTATTGCATCGAGCACAAAGTAATTTATTATTGCACCGAGTGCCTGATTTAGAGCCCGAGCGTTAGCGAGGGCTCTAATCTAACAGGCACGAGGGCAATATAAATTACTTAAGGCGAGGTGCATAATCTGCTTTTCTTTCAACTAATACCTATAGGAATAGTAGATAAAAGAAACTCATATCAAACAGTTAAAATAGAAGTTTCTATAACACTGTCGGCTTCATTTAGAATGTTTTCCGGAGTTAATGTGTCGCTAGATGATTCCATTTTAATTCGAAGCCGAAGCACTCAAAATCAGATAGTATCACACTTTTATCGTTTCCAAAAATATTGTCAAGCAAAATTAACAAAGTTCCCGCCAAATCACTTTTTTAAATTTCTTTCATTTTTAACTCAGAGTTAGCAGCAATCATTTTTTAAATTTGGAACAAGTAGGATAGAAACGAATAATACGTACGAAAAAAAAAGTATTGATATCGGCTGGCTGAATAGAGCTAATCCATTGAGATTGGCACCTTTTGGTGCGATTAAAAAAAACTGTGCAATAATGAAATTTCATACATTTTTATTGCTCTAGAGCATTAAAGACTCGTTTTGTAGTGAGTTTTTAGTGTGATTGTGATGAAATTAAAGCATAGTTGGAAGAAAACATCTTAGTGATGGATGTCGTTTGCTGTGTGATCTCCATTTCTTAAAAACGAACGAACGTATAAAACTTATCACGTCCAACTTGGACAAATCGTTTTGTCAGATTATCCAAGATGTAGATAGAGACGACACTTTATTTGGAAACCAGTTATCCGACAAAATAAAGGCCTCAAAAGCTATTGAAAGACAAGGCCTGCAGATAAAGAGATCCATTCCGACACCGTCAACATCTCAACTCGCTACCGGTCGTGCCACAAGCTCCAACCAGGGAAACTTGGCAAGCCGTTCTCGCTCATCGAACAGGGGGGGGCGAGGAATAGGCCGGAGACCCTACGGGAGCCGTTACAACAGAGCCTCACAAGCAGTACAGCAGCAGCCTCGGTCCCAGCATCAGGAGAGGCCGCACAAAACACGTGCTCCGCAAACGCAGGGACGTTAAATCAACAAAAACAGGTACATGCCGGTAGAATTCAACGTTATTATAATAGGTGGCTCGATATCACTAACAATATCGAAGTCTTAAAGTGGATACGCTATGGTATAGACATACCATTCACTAATAATAATATTAAACAGCATACGGTCACAAAAAATAAATGGTCTTCAAAAGAAAGACTAGATATGATTGTGTCCATAAATGAACTATTAGACTTAGGTGCTATTAAGAATTGTGAACCTTCTAACGACCAGTTTATATCACGAGTTTTCTTGGCACCTAAACCCAATGGTACCAAGAGATTTATTCTCAATTTAAAACCGCTAAATAATTTTATTCCAAAATGTCATTTTAAAATGGAGGATTTCAGAACAGCCTGTAAATTAATACCAGAAAATGGATTTCTTGCTACTATTGACCTAAAGGAAGCCTATTTACTTGTGCCAGTTTCGGAAAATTATCGTAAATACTTAAGGTTTGCATTTCCATATGAAAATTTAAGCACTTTATCTTACTTTGAGTTTACAGCAATGCCCTATGGACTCTGTATCGCTCCCAGAGTATTTAGTAAAATCATGAAGGAAGCAATAGCAACATTAAGAAGTCGAGGTTTTAAGTCTGTAGTATACCTTGACGATATATTGTGCATTGGAAACGATTACTCTTCATGTATGTCAAATGTAACAGAAACTGTAAAGCTACTCGAGAGCTTAGGTTTTGTTATTAACTATTCGAAGAGTTCTTTAGAACCGAAACAAAATTGCAAGTTCTTAGGGTTCAATTTCAATACCAACGATTTATTACTTACTCTACCAAAGGACAAAAGACAAAGCATTAATACACTTTTGAAAAAATTTAGTTTACAGTGTAGTATTAGAGAATTTGCTCAATTAATTGGCACACTGGTAGCTGCTTGTCCAGCTGCTAAGTATGGATGGTTATATACCAAAATTTTAGAGAGACAGAAATACCTGTCCCTTACTAATGATCAAGATTACGATACCGTAATAAATCTCCCCAAAATAGTATTACATGACATAAACTGGTGGTTACAGAATATTTTTACAACTTCAAATCTGATGAGACCATTGCCTTTCAAGTTAACTATCTTCACAGACGCGTCTCTTATTGGTTGGGGAGCGTACTGTGATGGTAAAAGAGCACACGGGGGATGGAAGCATGAAGAGTCTCAGTTTCACATTAATTACTTGGAGCTCTTGTCAGTCTTTCTGTCAATTAAAACATTTGCTAAAACTAAATCAAATATATCAATATTATTGCGTATAGATAACACAACGGCCATATCATACGTTAACCGTATGGGTGGCATACAGTTCCCACATTTGAGTGATCTGTCGAGGGCAATTTGGCAGTGGTGTGAGCAACGTAACATTTGGCTGCATGCATCATATATAAACACTAAGGAAAACCGCGAAGCCGATGAAGAATCCCGCAGAGTAAACCCTGATATTGAGTGGGAATTATCCGAGTCCGCTTTTATTCAAATAACTCAAACACTCGGTCAGCCAGATATAGACCTTTTCGCTTCTCGCACTACTGCCAAATGTATAAATTATGTATCATGGAAACATGATCCAGATGCAATAGCTATTGATGCCTTTACGGTAACATGGAATGAATATTTCTATGCTTTCCCCCCTTTTGCCATGTTATTAAAATCAATTAGAAAAGTCATACAAGATCAAGCTTGTGGAATTTTAGTATTTCCAATGTGGATTTCTCAGCCATGGTATCCACTCCTTAAAGAAATACTAGCATCAGATATGATTATTTTTAAACCTAATAAGAACCTATTGTACTCCAAATACAGAGCTTGCCACCCGCTCCACGCTCAGCTTACCCTGGCTGCCGCGATAGTCTGCGCGCGGCATTCATGCAGAAGGGGACACCAGCGACGGCTGTGAACCTGATGATGGCATCGCTCTCAGACAACACTGTTAAGCAGTATAATGTGAGTTATAAATTATGGTGGCAGTTTTGTCAGACTCAAAATATAGAACCCTTCCAAAGTTCAGTTCATGCCGTTATTAGGTTTTTAACTGACCAATTTGATAAGGGCGCATCCTACAGTTCATTAAACACTCACCGGTCAGCATTATCACTGTTATTAGGAAACTTGATTGGCGCAGATGAAAACATCAAACGTTTGCTAAAAGGAGCATTTAAGTTAAGAGCACCCAAAGCAAAGTACAATTGTATTTGGGATCCACAAATTGTTTTAAATTTTGTTACAAAATGGTATCCTAATTCAACTTTAAATTTAGAAAAAATAACAAAGAAACTTGTTATTTTACTGGCCCTTTGCACAGCTCACAGAGTTCAAACGCTATCACTTATAAAAATTGATAACATAAAAACTTGTCAAAACGGAATAAATATCATCATTACTGATATCATTAAAACATCAGCTCCAGGCCGTGCACAGCCCTTGCTGTCACTGCCATATTTCAATGAAAATAAAAATATTTGTCCTGCTAGAACACTACAGGAATATTTAAATTTAACCAGCACTATCAGACCGGCGAGTGTTGATAACCTCTTGCTAACACACAAGAAACCTCATAAACCTGCTACATCACAAACAATTAGTAGATGGATCAAACAAGTGTTGTCTGAAAGTGGAATTGACACATCAATTTTTAGTGCCCACAGTACACGACATGCCTCTACATCCGCTGCTGCGTCCGCTGGTGTCTCCATAGACACTATCCGACGGGCGGCAAGCTGGACAGAAAACTCTAACACCTTCGCTAAATTTTATAACCGCCAAATTGTACCTAGTAGGGATTTTGCTAGTTATTTATTAAATTAGCCTGTTCTGTTATTAATCATAATAATAAATGTTTAATACATTATAATGAATTTTCATTTGGCAAAACTTCCAGCTCTAAACATCTACAAGTAAACATAAATTATGTAATTATTTATATATCTGAGTATGAAGCGACGAAAGATAATATAAGATCAAACGAACTTCTAGAAGTGAAGTTCGATCATTATTATCTGAGTCGCTTCATACGAAAGATATAAATACCCGCCCACCCTATTTACCCGAAGGTCAGTTTTGCCTAATTTTTCTCTAAAGGAATGAGGTGAATTCGCAAGCAGGGCTGACCAAGTAAGGTAGGGTGGGGAGGTCACGTGGTGGGAAGTGAACAGTGGTGAGATTCTATAAAGAAAATCGTTTTCATACTCTTTAAAATTGTGCGAATATTGCCGAGTACCTGAAGGGTACTACAAGTAAACATAAATTATGTAATTATTTATATATCTTTCGTATGAAGCGACTCAGATAATATCGATCGAACTTCACTTCTAGAAGTTCGTTTGATCTTATATTATATATTGCGAGCGTTAATATGGCTACGGTAACCACTTCACATCAGGCGGGTCGTATGCTTGTCTGAAACCTGACGTAGTACAAAAAAAAAAAAACAATATTCGTTGTTAAGACAGGACAACGTCTGTCAGCTATTTCTAAATAAATTTATATGCATACCTGTGATAGTGATGTGCCATTATTTGATACATTCTGCTGTAACTTCGTAACCGGCAGCTGACCACCGGTGGTTACGAAGTGAGTGCCAGCACCCCCAACCGCTGATAAAGTGGCAAAGTTCATCTCAGAGTCTTCGTCGCTGTGAATATAAAATTAATATTGTTAAATGAATTTATCATTGATCTATTTCCAGGGCTATGATATTAAATTAATTTATATAAATAATAAATATCTATATTTAACACTACATATATCTCAAAATAAACTTAAAATTAAATATATCTAAATTGAAACTAATTACACATAATAAATAACGTAAAAGCAAAACTAATCTAATAAACCGCTGCCTGTAGGCAAAGTTCCCAATATGCTAGCTATGTTGCGTTGTTGGATCACAACACTAATTCTTTGGGCAAAGTAGGCTAAATTAGTTGTATAAACATTAATATTTTTAATACCTATGAAAAAACATTATTGTAACTTTTGCTCGCTGCTTATAACAGCAGAATATGTTGGAAGACTTAATTCTAAAAATATTTGTATATTACCCATATTCTTGGCAAATAAATTATTTGATTGATTGATTGAATTACATAATATATTTTTTTCATAATTACTAAATTAATAAAGATCCTTCCTAAGGATCTCATAAGTCAGTACCTCCGAGGACTACTATCACTCACTGAGCCGTCAGTTACTTATTCTTAAAGAACATTCAACTCTGGGCATTTTTACCTGACTAACGAAGAAGGATCATATTTGGTGGAAACCATTAGGGAAGACTTATATCCAGCAGTAGGTAGATACAGGCTGATGATGATGATGAACGAAGAAGAGAGGGTAGTGTAGTTTCGTTACAGCCTATAAAACCTCTTGATGGGTTTCAAAATATGAGGTGTCTTTAGATTCGCGTCAGCTCTGAGAGTGACATAGAAAAAAATGGAGAATAATAGCAAAATATTGTCAGGGCTTTGTACTCGTGTTTATTGTTTTTGTGATAATTTCATGTTTTATCAAAATGAGACTTTGATAAAACAAAAAGTTATCAACCAAAACAAAAACCTCTAGTGCAAAGTTCTAACACTATATTTGTTATTATTTGTTAGTGGTCCAGGTGTTAGTTACATGGTCCAAATGGACCACTTAACGTCAAGTTTGAAAGTAACATATTTTGCTTGCAGCTTGGTATATACAAGACTGTAAAAATGTAGATATTCGTACACCACCCAGGACAGCAGTTTGAAGCTTTGCATTGGTCAGGTTTTAGCAATCCTAGTGGAAATAGGGAAGATTGGTAGCGAAAGGTTCTCTTTAACCTTTCGCTATGCTAGGTGCTGTTTGTACAGCTTTACTACTACTTGTGTAATAATAGCTACATTTTTACAATTAGAACAAATCCAACAGACGTACCAAAGTTTTTTTTATACCATGTTGAGCCGCAAATAAGAAAACGGCCCACCATACTTTGTAGATATTTTTTGCATGTTTGGTAGACTACATGTTGTGTATGGTATTGGTATAATAAGAGACTGTAAGTGATATGAGTAGGCCCGTATCTTACCATCGAAGATCAAAACGCTTACTCGCTTGAACAAATAGAAGTTTAATTTTTTAATTTGGCAATCTGATTAGTCAAATATGGAAATGAAACTTCAATATATGCTGTTGATCTCTTGACTCATGCCAATTGAGGATAAACAGCATACTTTGAAGTGAGACTACAAAATGTTCTCGATAATTATGAAATATTGCATTCTCTATTTGTTTGTGTTCAATGGCTATTTCCTTGTAACAAAACATCTTTTCTATCTTCAGATGATAATATGTTATGATAGTACATAACAATGTTAGTATTGCATTATATATTGATATGAATTATAAATGAAATAATATAGGTATCATAAAATACTTTGACAACCTGAAAGGAAGAATCTTCACTTTTTGGTCATAATCATAATTAAGTAATGAATATAAATAATTTGTTTTCGTGTGTATGTGTATATAGTTGTAATTAAGGAAAGTCGCCTATCTAGACTCCATAAATGGATGTAAGAAAGTTGCAATACCACTTTTTCGCTAAACTGAATGATTGATTGCACAAAAGTGAAAGTAGTAATAAATTGAATGTATGTTCAACATGTGTATATAATGTATTTACATTTTTTGAACATACTATATAAATGACTAAAGGAAATAATTAACAAAACAAGTAGGTACTTATTATGTCTCAGTACTAATTATTTAGATGATTAAGTAAATGACAATTAATTATAAATTTATGATATTAAATTGATTATGTTGTAATAATCATGTCGTATTTTATTCTATTTAAAAATTGCAAAAAGAAGTCATTATGATATATGACAGATATAATTGCCAAAATTTTAGCATACCAAGAGGCATCCTCTCTTGTAGGCATTTTCTGCATGTCACACATCTTACGCCCTCCACTATGCCGGCGGCGGGTGGAAAACAAAAAAAAACCACTGCTCCACAGTCGTCGGCAACCACCGCGCGCTATCCCCACGTACGCGTCCCACCACGACACCACACGCACGGGACCTGGGACTATGGTAGGGGATCACACTGGGACCATGGTAGGGCACATACTGCCGCCGGCCACTACACTGTTGGCCACCAAACACTGCACAACACTAAACGACGGTGAGAGGCGAGCGCGAGATCATCGCGAACTAAGAAAGTGGGTTAAAGAAAGTTTTTATGCTCAATACTCAACCGTCAAGTTAGCTATACACACTGCCAGCTCGGACTGTGTGTATGTGGCTCTAACATGATTCTCACTTTCTCTTTGGTGTACTTTCACAAGACACATGCTCAGGTGTGGTTGTGGTTCACTGACTGCACAACTGACTATTGAGTATTGTCTTACGGCCTGTTATAGGATGTATTCTTATTGCAAAATAAACAATTTAGATTTTGTGTAAGTTAACTTTTGTCATGAAAACATAATCATAAAACATAATCATCAATTTTCACATGAAGTATATGTATTTTAAGTACCTAATTAAATAATATAAAAAGAAAACATTTGAATGAAATTATGTACATGTATGTAGGAAATATTAATTAAACTTGATTTGATTTCTAGATCTGTGTAAAATGAGCAAAATACATAGATAACTGTCTTAAATGAGGTCACCCAAATGTTATTGACCTCGTATTTTTATAATATCATGGTAATTTTGATGGCATTTTAGTGTGACATGACTGTATGAAGGAAGCACAGAATTACTATGTAATAATTAGGTATTATAGAATAATATGAGATTTTGACCTTTTGAGTGAACTTACAAAGATAGAAAATTGACAAAAGTTGCATTGAGTCAAGACAAAGGATTGCCAATAAAATGGCCGTGTCTTTTAGTTACGCAATTACCTATAAACTTTAAAGAAATTAATTCATAAAGTTAGGAAGGGTGTCCACATGGTAGTGGGCGGAACCACACAAATCGAAGGTTGTTCACCCCTACCAGTTCCTTCTGCCCCGATGAGCGTTCATCACGAACCGCGCGACGCATCCCCACCAAGGTGCGAGCTCCCCTCCATGTGCTTTCTACCAAATCACTCCCGCTCCCGACTCCTTCCTCCACCGCCAGGAAAATCGCGAGAGGAGGGGTGGCACACTGCCCTCCGGCACTCACAGACTCAGCACCAAGCCCGCCACGCGCCCGTATAACGGTAAAACGGAGTACCGCTTTGGTAAATAAGGTCATGGATATATCACACGTAAACAAATCAATAACAAGATACATACCTTGAAAATGAAATTTCTTCAATGCAAATTTTACGCTGACACTTGAAAATATTTCAATGAATTACATTATTTATTTTATTACTGTAAAATAGACACACGTTCCCTTCACTTTTCGCATTTACAACAAAATGAAGTCCGCCATAGCAATTTTGACTTGAGTTTTTCGTTCTTTACACTAGATGGCAATGTTTTCACAATAACCGATATTAATCGGTCCGGAGAATCGGTAAAATTTGATTGGTGGCTGGTGGTGCTGTTATTACAGATTACCAATGATTATGTAGAACTCGTTTTGCAAAATCTACAAAGATTTGTGTTTTGTAATGAAAAGAGACTTTGAATAGTGTTACCGTTTTAGTAGTTTTACTACTATTTTAGTAGATTTTTCAGAAGCTATATACAGATTATTATTGTATTTAAATAATTTGTAATAATAAATTTAGTATATTGAAATTCTGTATTATCAATACTATTTTCTGCAATGTTAAATCGCAACATGATCTCATACCATTATTTTATCTTACACTAGCAAAGTACCCGTGCTTCGCTACGGGAACACTCCTGATTTGCGTGTATTTTTGTTTCGTATTGACCATTATCACAAACATACACCATTTAGGATAAGCCGTCCCGGTAAACAATATTTTTGGCATTCGCACCAGGAGTCAAAATTGCAATGCTTCCAGGAGAACTTACTCCTGAGCAAACTACACACAACTGATCATGAGATAAGCAGTCCCTGTCTCAAGTCAACCCCAGCGACCTTTATAGACTGCCCCTGAGTTTTGTTAATGGTCATAGCGAAACACCTTTATGGGAAATTGAAGTGAAGTCTCTTAAATTGAACTGGGTGGTCTTATGGAATAATGGGAATGTGGGTTATCAAGAGAGATTCCTCAACAGCGCATCCTTTACTGTCCTCCTCACTCAACAACTCATCGTTCCAGTTGTTTAATACGTGAACAATGGTGGCACGAACCTCCTGATGATACACCTCCGTTCCATGCAAGTGGTAGGAGATGGAGCGGAACAGGCCAGCTCCATCACCTTCCAAAGCTATAATGGTATGGGGCATCATCACACCTTCCACAAATATAAATTTAGTGAATCTTGACTTCATTGTTTGAAAAATACCGAAATTCTTATATTAAGTAGGTATATCCCATAAAGTCGATACTTAGAATAGGTTTTTCAATTAGTTTTCGACACCAGATGTAGCTTCATTTGAAGGACGCAGTTTCTTTTACGCCCTACGCGCGCGATGGATTACCTCCGGGGGTAACTACTGGAATGAGGTGAGCGATAAACCGCTATGGATAACCCCATGGTTTGACTAAAAACCGCCTGCCTAACTACTTTTAGCCACAATGGCTTTAAAAGCGCAAACGGAAATAATCTCTCGTATATACCCTTTCCTTAATAACGAAACCATAGCGCGCTGTACAAATGCTAGGTATAGCGCCATCTAGTGATAAGTTAATTAAAATATAAATATAACATTTTTTGACATTTCTTGGCTGGGCACTGGGCAAAAGTTAATCAGTTACCCATAAACATCCCCTTTTTTATAAACAACTATTCCACCAAGTCTCAAAATCGTAGGTGAATCGGTTTCCAAGAGGGTTTTTTTTCAACCCCCTATTTTAACCTCATATGAGTGAAATTTCGGAAAATCCCGTCTTAGTGCGCGCTTACATTGTATAAGGAACGCATATCCAAAGTTTCAGCTTCAGGGGTCTGGGCTGTGCGTTGATTACTGAGTCAGTCAGTCAAGTCAGTGAGGACAAAGCCTTTTACTATCTAGCTTTTGCCTGCGGCTTCGCTCGCGTGAAGTTCGCGCTTTTTAGATTATCCAAGTCAAGTCTAACACGCAACGCAACCACCCTCATGTAGCACTAATAATTGTACTAAATACGGATGCAAGAACTTTCCAGATAACTACTACTACACCCGTCCCGTCCTCGCCGCGCCAGCCGCCCGCGATCGTATAAGCACTGATTGACGCCAAATACAAATTTAAAAACCTATTAGGATAACGCTTCAGTCAACACACAAGTCTCATTCCATCAGCTTAAAAAGGTTAAATCAAAGTTTAAAAAAAATTACATGATGATGGTCACGTTAGTCACGTTGAATTTTAAAATCGTTGTTATTTTCGTAATCAGCGACTAGATAAAATATAAAAACAATAATATCCTTCATGATTTTCAGACTTTTTTACCCCATTTTACTCCTTTTTTTGGGTTGAATTTCGAAAAATCATGAAACACGTGTTCACTCATTTATCTATAGTCAAACTAATCTCGTTTCCCTACACAAACTTTGGACCTCCGTTTCGCCCTTTGAGGGGAAAAATTGAAAAATCCTTTTAAGTTATTTCGTGTCCACTGTGTTATATTTTCAAATCGATGCGATTTTCGTAATTGACGTCCCAGAAAACCATAGAATCAACACCCATATTGATATTATGACATTTCAACTCCATCGCACCCCCATAGGGGGATGATGATGATGAGGGGGGGGATTTTATGTCACGTCGGCTATGTTGGATTATAAAATAGTTGTTGTTTTCGTAATCAGCGACCCGATAAACCATAAAAACAATACCCATGACGATTTTCAGACTTTTTCACTCCATTTTACCCCTTTAAGGGTTGAATTTTGAAAAATCCTGAAACACGTGTTTACTCATTTATCTATAGAAGAACTCGTGTAAAGTTTCGGATAAAATAGTCCAACTAATCTTGTTTCTCCATACAAACTTTGGACCCCCGTTTCACCCCCTTAGGGGATGAATTTTGAAAAATCCTTTCTTAGTGCACCCCTAGACGTCATAAGGAACCTACTTGCCAAATTTGGAATCTCTAGACCCAGCGGTTTGGGCTGTGCGTTGATTAGTGAGTCAGTCAGTCAGTCAGTCAGTAAGTCAGTGAGGACAAAGCCTTTTATTATTATAGATAGATAAGCACTTGAACGTTTGAGGAACAGTGGTCTGATTACCGTAATGTTCAATCTAACAATTGAACATCACGGGAATCAGATTGCTGCGTCGAAGTAATTTGGCTGCGTTCTCATGACGATAATTAGATTATAATTTTTTTACGTATATTATTTTCCCGTATATTCAACACTAATTCACATGAGGACCATTTTTAATATAAGACAACACGTTATAATTGTATTTTACAATACAATTGAATGTGGTGGACCTTTTATGAACGAATGTCTAGTATACATTAAAATAGTAAATGTGACAAATTCGAACCGAGTAACACAGGACTTCTGACAAACTCCAGTATCGATACAGATCATATCTGAAGTCGGACATCGTTACTTTCGAAACTCAAACACATAATAATATATACAATAAAGACTAGTTTTTACAGTATCCCTACTTTTATAATATTTTAAATGTGAATATCCGTTTGTTTGTTACACTTTCACGCGAAAACTACTCAGCCGATCATCATGAAACTTTGTACACATATTCTTGGAGGTATCAGAAGTAACATAGGATATGATTTTTATTTAAAAAAATATTTTTTACAAAAAAGAATTTCACGCGAGTGAAGCCGCGGGCAAAAGCTAGTTTTATTACACTTCATACTATTAACAAATCGAAACACTTAATTTGAACCAAATATTCCAGCCAAGTGGGTAATATTTTCATTCTAATACCACAACTACTACTAGAATTGAATTTTAATTCCATATTGTAGTTTAAAATAAAATATAATTTACAGGTATATTATTGAGCGGAGCGAGCGGACCGCTTATATACGCCGAAAAGTCATTCTAGAAAATAAATTTGGAGTGTAAGGGGCTTATCAACATCTTTGAACCAAAGCCAACTTCACCTACACGCGGTGCACCCTGCTGACGGACAAACGAAGCTCTGGCGAAGAGAGAGGTAGGGAGCGTAATTGTAAGCTACACGACTGGTGAATGTACCTCCACCTCACAGAATACCGCAGCCAAATAAAAATTCCCTTGATGGTTGTTGTGTTCCTGCGAGTGAGTGAGGTCACCAGAAAGAAGATGCTGCGTTGGCAGCGGGGGTGGCGGCGCGCGAACAATATTTTATGTTGCGAACGTTAATATGGCTACGGTAACCGCTTCACATTAGGCGGGCCGTATACTTGTCTGCCACACGAAGAATAAAAAAAAAATAGGCTCCAAAACCACTGAACCGATTTTGATGAAACTTCTTACATTGAAAGACCTCGACATGATTGAGGTTTGTGTCGAAAAAAAAGAATGCGGCCTTGCTAATTAAGACACTGTTAATAATTTTGTAATTTGAATACAAATCGTCAATGGTTTTGAATGACGCATAGCGTCATCCAAGCTCATGTCGTTGTTTTTTTTTTTTCAAACGGGGAAGGTGAGTTGTCGTTGAATTTCACAGCATTTAATACCTATTTTCAAAATTCGCTAAATCCAGTAAATTTGTGTGCAGCTTAGTACATTTCTTTGGATAGCTGTTGGCAACACTGAATAGATTGAGAGATAAGCAAGGTCTGACAGATCTCACGACTCAACACACAATAGAATAGAATAGCAAAAGTCAAATCAAAACAAAAGGTAAAATTTATGGCTGCTGTGTAAAATCCTAGAAATTTACAGAAATCTCATGGCATTTTATAAATTTATTACAAGTACACTGAATACACACTAGATAATAAAATAATAGGTACACAATACAAATCTAAGCATTACATTCTAAAATGGAAATTGTTGACCAGATCTTTGTACTCTCTCTAAATGTAATTCAAATAACAATTTATTTTCATAATAATATTTACTCTCGGATGCATTTAAGCCTGGATCATAACTTAGCCTTCTCTCAGAGTCCTGAGATGCGCTATGAGGTGAGGAAATATCATTTTCCGTCCTTATTCCATTTATTCTGGTAGAATCTTGGGTTTGTAGCACAGTTGGGTTCGCAAGGTTGTTGTTAATGTGTAAATTGTTAATCCTTTTTGATAATGGCATAAATTCGCACGTGTCATCTTCGCGTGATCTTTTTCTAAAACATTATTGAAAAAAAAAAAAATAGTCAATGTAAACATTAAATGCCACAGTTTTACCTTATCGTACGTAGTTTCACATACCTATATTGATATCTATTTTCTGTCATCGTTCTGTCAGATATAATTTCCATACTAGCAATCCAAGTATTTCGAATTATTGTTATAATAATCTCTCCTGAAGGCCATGGAACTTAAATCTTGGTTATAATGACGAAAACAGAGGACGATATGCGTAAGTAGGTACGTAAGTATTACTTGATTCAATATTCTTCTTTAAGTTGCTTCCTTTGCTTTGCTCATGTACAAAAATTGACAATGAAATGAAATGACATACATACAACCAGTGTTGCCACCTTAGTTTTAGTAATTCGGGCAGTTGAAGAAGCTAAAAAGGGCCAGATCGGGCTACATTGAGCACAATTTACCAAGAAAAGACTTGCTGTAAAACAAACAGGCTAAAAAAACACCTGCACTAATGATTTCAATTAGGAATTTATTTTTTAGTTTGAATCACACACAATTTAATATTTTTCAAATTTAAACAGTATTTCAATAAAAATATTACTAATATAATAGGTTCAATATTAAATAATAAACTAAAATTAAACACCGTTTAAAAAGAATCATTTAGCTATTAACCAAACCAAATCAAAATTAAACAGATTTAAAATTTAAAACATAATTATTTACCTTGAAATCAACAAAAAACATTAACAAAATTTAACGAATGCAATATTTTTAAGAAAATGAAGAGGGCTAGATAGCCCTTTCCGGGCTAATTCATTAAACAACGAGTTTACCCATATGTAGTAAAAAGTGCTAGATCTGGCCCCAAAAGGGCTAAGGTGGCAACACTGCATACGACTTGTTTTATTTTTTACTGATGATTTTACAACCCTGGCAATGAGTTCTTTAGAGCCCAACTTTTATAACTACAGACATAAGATTTTTCGCTACACTATGTAATTGTATCAATAATATCCTTATTTTCTCGACCACGATAAAAAAAAAGATGTCAGGAATATGTTCATTCCTCAATTTCTTCTAATAATATTACGGGTTAAAGTATGAAAATACCGTTTTAGGGCCGAAAAAATTCACCCTTTTTGTTTCTTGGGTAAAATATAATTATTTAATTAATATTCCTTCATTGTCTATACATTTCTACCGTTTCTAGGGAAGGTCATTTATGCCCTTGTGGTAGTAGAACTCTGGAGAACTGGGGTGCGATTCCCGTAAAGTTTCATCATCGTTACGACGTTTGTATATCAATGTCGTTACGTTATCGAAAGTAATGCTTATATGCCTGTGTGTCTCCTGCACGTGTTTTTTTTATTTGCACAAACATTGAGATAGAGAACAAGATTAATATTTCGATGTTTTTACAAAATGTTTTTTTGCTACGATATTATAACGGTTAAACATTTTATTTTGCATCCCCTTTTTATAAATGTTACGGCTAAAGGTAGGTGTGCCTGGTAATGAAACGTAAACAGAATTATATCATTAAATATGTGACTAATTAAATATGCATAACTAATATTTTGAGCCATTCCTTATATTTGTTCGCTCTGGTTTTTTCCATAAATTGGAGAGTGATTCTCCTCTGTTAGCAATAATAATTAATAATATTGGCTTTTACTCTTCGATTATTAATAAATGATCGAAGCTTTTTAGATACATAATCAAAAAATAGACTCTTTGGCAAAAACAAACCGACCATCTCCTCGTTAGCGCTACTTCCCGCGGATTCCGCAGGCAGCGCCGACAGTAGTTAGGGGAATTCTCAAGAATGCGCGATGATTCGCCGCTTGATATCATTCGAGTCGTAAGCTTGTTTTCCATCCGACCTAGCAAAAAAAAAAAGGTTGTCTGTAAAATCGGTTTATGGACGATAATTTTACGTGATTACGTCATAAGAAAATATCGACCGATGGTGTGGAAGAGAGATAGATGCGTCACAACAAGCCGAATGCTCGCACGCTTGGCTCAGTCGGAATGTGACAATGAAGCATGCTTTATCGTGCGCGCAACCGGCGTTTATCGACTTAGAGTACGTCGTCACGTCAAAAAAATCATCTGACGATTGGGTTAAAGTTTCAGGAATAGACTTCTGGGCTTGCGTTTTATATTACATTATATTGCCTACATATAAAACCTGTTTCTATAAACACTGACAGTTTCAGTAAATGCGATTACCCTAACTTTTCTGTTGTGAGGTTCTAACTAATGTTTTATTAACATCTGACGCATTACTGGGAGATAATATTATTTTTTTACATCATCATCATACATTACAACGGAAGCATCGCTGTTACCTGATGTCCTAATCTGATTAACTCATCTGAGCCGCGTAGTCGGAATTCTGCTCTACTATTTTTTTCTCAAAACTCTACAGTTATACGCTTATTACATTATGACGAGCTCGGTGGCGTAGCGGTCAATGACGCGGCTTCGACACCAACGCTCGTGGGTTCGATTCCCACACAGGACAAACATTTGTGTGCATGAACATGTCTGTTTGTCTTGGTCTGGGTGTTTTCTATGTATCTATGTATTTACAAAAAAAAATGTATTTACGTATGTTTATCAGTTGTTTAGTACCCATGACACAAGCTTCGCATACTTTGGGGCTAGATGGCGCTGTGTAATTTGTCTGACAATATTTATTTATTATATTACTAGCTGCCCGCCCTAGCTTCGCACGGGTAGAAAGTGGTGTTTTATTTTCCTCGTTAATTTTACGTCTTTTCTCTCCATAAGAACCTATATTATACCTTAACGAAAATATTAAAATAAAAATTTGCAGAATTGGTCGAGCCGTTCTCGAGTTTTACGCTTAGCAATATTCAATTATATGTATATAGCTGTTGTCCGCGGCTTCTCTCGCGTATAATTCGGGAACTTTAGATTACTCAAGCCAAGTCTAACACGCAACGCAACCACCTTCATATAGCACCATTAATTGCACTAAATATGAATGTAAGAACTTTCCCGATAACTGTTACATTCGTCCCGTTCCCGCCGCGCCGCCCGCGATCGCATAAGCACTAATAGACGCCAAATACAAATTAAAAAATCTGTTATGATAAAACAAATCTTATCCCATCAGCTTAAAAAGGATAATTCAAACTTTAAAATAATTACACCGACTTCAAAAATCTCAGGTACCTAGTAGTTATTTTTGGCTATTTCGTGTCAGTATTTTTCAGTTGGTTTATTTTTTTTTAAGTTTATTTCTTTTTTAGTGAATATTTTTTAAAATTATTTATTATAATAATGTGACATTGTGATTGTGCCTTCTAGACGAAAATACATTAATAACTTTATTAAGAAAACTCAACACTATTGCCTAACTCCTAACCGTTCCTCGTCGGCTCACCAGTGTCACATGATAACTTCCAAATGCAAAATAAGTACATAACTCATACTACAAGCCCATGGAAAAAAATTACCTGTGAAATGAACCATCGTGAATAACGCTTAGAAGGCTGTTACTATATCAGAAAATAACTCTGAGCACTATGCCGTCATTTCTGAGCGGTACAGGTGAGTACATGAGTAAATACTTTTTTATATATATAATGTTACTAAATATTATTGTTGTACCTTATAGCCGTTCATTATAAATGGTAACAAATAAAAATATTACGTACAGTAATAAATGTCCGGAATATTGCTTCTACAATTATCGGCGAATTAAAAATTTGCACTGACTTCCTGCACCACCGCTTTAGTACGGCACTAGGTTTTTTGACATTTATTTTTAATCATCTATAAACTATAACCACTCAATAAAGCCGTACATTAATAATTAATCGTAATTCCTCACTTGTGCCTGGGAAATTCCATTTACTCATGTACTCACCTGTACCGCTCAGAAATGACGGCATAGTGCTCAGAGTTATTTTCTGATATGGTAACAGCCTTCTAAGCGTTATTCACGATGGTTCATTTCACAGGTTATTTTTCCATGGGCTTGTAGTCTATCAATAACATCAGAAAACTCTTCAATTACTGTATCCATGTTCAGGCCTATATATTACAACCCTTTCTCTAATTCTAATTTGATTAATATGGAACCACCTGAAGAGTGTACTCTATCAAACAAATAAGATTATTAAAATTGCTGTAGAATTGACGGAGAAATCATTGAAACTATATAAGTAATACATACAGTCGAACATAGAACCGCCCTACAGATACAATAAATAACAATAACATGTAATTTCTGGGACAAAAACTATCTTAGGACCTTTCTCAGATTTAAGCGTGAAGAGGTAACAGACAGCCATTCAGTCGTTTTATAATATTAGCATGGATTGGCATTCCGAAAAACCGTAAAAACGACACATATATTGATTTACAGACATTTCAATCCCATCGCACCCCAATAGGGGACTATGGCCACGTTAGCCACGTTGAATTTTAAAATCGTTGTTGTTTTCGTAATCAGTGACCAGGTAAACCATGAAAACCATGACGATTTGCAGACTTTTTCACCCCATTTTACCCCATTTAGGGGCTGAATTTTGAAAAATTCTGAAACACATGTTTACTCATTTAGCTATAGAAGTACTCGTGTGAAGTTTCGGATCAAATAGTTGAACTAATCTTGTTTCCCCATACAAACTTTGGACGCCCGTTTCACCCCCCTTAGGGATTGAATTTTCCAAATTCCCGTCTTAGTGAGCACCTACGTCCTAAAAGGAACCCCCATGCAAAATTTGAAACTCCTAGCACTTGTAGTTTTTGAGAGTGAGTGAGCGAGACAGCGGTTTTCTCTTTTATATTATATTTAGAAGAAGGAATATAGATAGCTATGGCGAAGCGCGGCCTACGACGCGCAATTTATAGGCATGCGCCGCCGGCCGGCCCAGTACCGCCGCACCGCTATGTCTCTGCATTTTAAATCTGTAATATCTTCGGAAATATTAATTTAAACTAAATGCTGTGAAGGGCCATATTGATCTACATTAAATTGACAATGTATTTAAGGTACTTAATTGGATAAGGATTAATGCTCTATTGCTTAAAATCAGTTCGTAAATGAGCTATTTTTTCCCGTAAAATGTAAAGGATAAAAAATGGTTATTGTGGGTTATCCATAAGTGATAGACCTAAACCATCGCGGACTTTTTTGTTGATCTTTTTAAGGTGTACAATAATGTAGTAGTACATTATTATCTCGTGGGGTTTAGCCAGCGTTTGCAATGTTAGCGCAAAAAAATGTTGTCTCTTTCTAAACCTCTAAATTTATCAGTGTTTCTCTATAATATTATCATACATAAATACAATACATCCTTTGCGTAGTTTTTAGATTTAAGAGACTTTGTTTTATAATAAGTAGTGATGATGGTGCGCGTGATCATTGGAATGCATGAAATTAGTGAAATTTTTGGTTGAAAGCGTTTAAATCGCGCTGTCAATTTGTTCCAAGAAGTCGTGCAATACTGCAATAAAATTGTATTATCGGTTTGACTGTTGAGTTACTACAAATAATTAAGGAAGAAGAAGATTCTTAACTGTACCTGAATGATGATGAAAATAATACAAACAAAGACGGGCTTAAAGGACTTTGTTTCCAGAACCCTAAAGCTATTTAAAAAAATCTTCTTGGTCGCAAAATATCCATGCGTAAGTATTAGATATACAATAAGTTCTAGATATATCACAGTTATACATATGTACTTTTACTTTGTTCATAAAAAAAAATGTTTTGCCCACAGCCCTAAAATTTCGCTACGCGATTTTACTTTATTTTTATCAAATATAATGGCAAACTGCAAAGAGAAATACATTGTGTCGCTAGCTCAAAATACTTTTTGTGTAGGGGGCGCTCTACGCACAATTTTACTTCGTATGCAATTGTAGATGGCAGCATCAACGCCATTCATGAGCAACATAAAATATTTCTGGACAAATTACAAACGGGTAGGGCATCTTAGTTTCACCTTCTTTAGTTGCTTTACTCTTTGAGTCCCACCCAAACCACAGTATAATAATACTTAGTAGACTTGCGCAAAACAGTTCACTGAACTGAAAAGAGAGATGCAGTTCTTTTGACGCAAATGAACTATATCACTCATCTAGTTCATTTAGTTCATTTAGTTCAATTGCTTCTGTAGTTCTTTTGACTCATTTAGTTCGTTTAGTTCAATTGCTTCTGTAGTTCTTTTGACTCATTTAGTTCGTTTAGTTCAATGTATCTTTGATTCAATCGACTCAGTAGTTCTGTTGACTGATTCCTTCTACATTCTTCTATGTTCTATTGCATCATTTTGATGACATTGTATTTTTGTATTAAATAAGTAAGTAATTAAATATTTTATAAATTTCCTTCCAAATATTGATTTTCCTTCAAACTTTTCACAGGCTTAGGACTGTCAAGCTTGAGTAAAAAGAAATTATTTAGTGGTTAAAATAATAATTAATATAAAAATTGAGCCTTGTACTACTACTATAGCATATTTTCGCTAACAGCTTATGGTTCTTATGTCCTTAGCCTTAGAGTTCTAATTCGGTCAGTCAACCACGCACGAAACTATCTGTCTCGTTTTATCACGAACAATTTCAGAATCTTCCGTCCTTTTCGCTCTCTATGAGCAATTTTGGCATTACAACGTATCTCTCTCATTCTAGCTCGTACGCTTTATGTATTTCCGTTCTTTTTACTCTTTGTCACTCATTGAACTAAATGACGCAGTGAACTACATGGGACAAGAAAGAGTGAGTGACAAGAACCGGCTTGTATGGTGAACTGGTACAATTGAACTACTCACTCAGGAACTACACAAGTCTAATACTTAGTACTACGTTGGTACTACGTACCACAAACCAGTTGATTTCAGTGCAAACCACTGTGCACAAACTATGCAAAGCTTGTAGAATGGGTACTATACTAACTTCTAGTTAACTTTTTTTGTAGAGGACACTACTGGCCGCACTGGTAGTGTTAGTGACAATGAACGATAAATAATAAATGGGTACTCTATTTAAATACATTTTATTTGTAAATACGCTTTGGGGTGAAAGTGGCTCATCACGACCTTTAGAGCCAAAGCCAATCTCACCTACACATGGTTGTCCCTGACGTCTGACGAAAGAGGCGCAGGCAAAAGGAGGTATGGCCACAGAATAAGTACAAATAATAGCACATATGTACTTGTATAAGTGGTATGGCACAGCGTATTTATTTTATATGGCTGGTAACCGCTTCGGTACGGTAACCGCTTCACATCAGGCTGCGGTATTCTGTCTTTTACCTGACGTAGTATTTAAAAAACAGACCAACACAAACAGACATATTCATGCACACAAATGTTTGTGTTGTGAATCCCACCTGCGATATCGGAGTCAAATTGCTAGCCATACGACCGGGTTCGTCACAAAAATAATAATATACATTAAAACTTACTTAAAATTAGTTATTTATGGTACAAAACTTACAATAATAACTCTGTTTACGATGGAACTCTGTTCTCTTAATTTGTAAACTACGCATTTTTAAGCAATGGCGGCGCTAGTGTGCTTCATAAAGCCTCTTTTTAAAATCAGGTAGGTATCTTAGTTTTATTTTATTTAGAGGATAAATAACCGTATCCGCCTGCGTATAATAGTCATAGTTATAAGTAATAGAGTACTACTATAAGTTTAACAGGATTTAAATGATTACTTTGTTGCTGATATTTTTCCCCAAATGTACCGCTAGATGTCATCACCAGGCTTGTTACTAACGAATAGAGTACCGATATTGGATGGTATTGGTAATATTTTATATAGATTTTTTGTTCTAAGAATTTGTTGAATAAAAATTTAGTAGAGATTGTTAAGTTTATACCTAGTCGATAGCCAAGTTTTTTAAATCAGTTTTCTCTTCTTCTTATACGTCTGTGAAACCAATGATGTAAAATTGTATCAACTTATAAAAGTTCAAATCAAACCCAATAATGTTTTTATAGCAATAAAGTGACAGCCAAGCATATGGCGAGAAATGCATTTACCGAAGCCCATGGACATCATTCGAGCACTGTTGACCCTTTAAAACCTCTTCGCGCCCTCTATGAAGAACCCCATTCCACAGAAAAAATAATACTACCTACTTTCGTACCGTGTATCTTATATTCTATATGATTGCTGGAATTGGAAAGGATATTCTGAAAATTAGAAATGTTTAATGAGTCCTTTCTTGATTTTTTTTTTGTTTATATGAGAGGGAGTAAACGAGCATGTGGGTCACGTGATGGAAAACTATCGCCACCGTCCATGAAGATCAGCAACACCATGGCATCACCAATCCGTTGCCAGCCTATACTCCTTCCTTTCTTTCTTTCTCACTCACTCGCAGAACACAACAACCCCTAAGGGACTTGTTATTTGGCTGCGCTATTCTGTGAGGGGAGGTACTTCCCCAGTCGGGCAGCTTAAAAAATACGCTATGCCCTACCTCTCCTTTCGCCAGAGCCTCGTTTGCCAGTCGAAAGGTGCACCACGTGTGTGTGAGGTTGGATTTGTTATTAAAGATGTTGTTAACAACTACACCCCTGACTTGCCGGGAGTTTGTCAAATACGTAACTACGTAGATGGAATCTAGAAATACACGTGTCTCTGAGACACGTGCACATGTGTCTATTTTGTATGAAAATACCGGCCTTGGCGGAGAGAGCCGGCGATTTTGGTAATGCCGCAGATCAGCGAGTCGCGTGCCCACTCCTAGGGCTGGCACAACGAGAAATATTCCACATTACTGTCAAATACACAGGTGCATATAATATACTCTGCCATTATACGATCTACCTGGTAAATAAGAGTGGGAACCCTAGGAAAGGCATATACCCGGGCCGACATCCAAATGCATTGAATATGAAACCTGTCTCGGTCTTCACACGGTAAAAGTAAAGTGTTAAAGGGACGATTAGAGGTTCATAATAGACTCTGTATACATACTCGACTTACTACATAAATAATAAATATTGTCAGACAAATTAACAGCGCCATCTAGCCCCAAAGTAAGCGAAGCTTGTGTTATGGGTAATATATAACTGATAAACATACGTAAATACTTTTTTTTTTAATAAATACATACTTATGATACATAGAAAACACCCAGGTCCCAGACCAAGACAAACAGACATGTTCATGCACACAATTTTTTGTCCTGTGTGGGAATCGAATCCACACAATATGACCGCTACGCCACCGAGCTCGTCAACTAGAACGTCAACAAGCAAATAAAGGAGATATCCTCTGCTGCAGTGGCGTAGCTGACGCTAAATGGGCCCGTATCAAAGTTTGGTGGGCAAACACGTCGCGGCCGGGGTTTCTATCTACTCGAACCGAACATGACGGGGCCCTTCTAGATCGGAGGCCCAGTATCATTGATATGGCTGATACGGCAGCTATTCCCCAGCTCTGCTGCAACAACGAACTCGTACAATATAATACTTACTGTATCAGCATCAACCCGCATTTATCGCACGTTTGGATACGGGTCTTCTTTCTTTAGAGGTTTAGAGCACCCCGCAGTATACTGTGGTTTTATATGATACCTTTTACTTCTACGAATTCTGTAAAGGGTAGCTCAGATTTTAATTGGCATGTTGTGGCATCTTGATTCTTGAGCTGATTATCAACATTTACATATCAATATGAAGCAATCTTCACATTCATATATAAAGTACTTAGTACTGAGTAAGCCAAAAAAAGTAGGTACTTTTAACTTTCAACACAACCAATTCTGTCCATCCGTCTGTTCACACGGTTGTGTTCAGGAGACTCGTTTGATATGATGCCCACGGCCTTATCTTTAGTCTCATCGCTCGCCTATGGGCAGGGAATATTGAAGCACATTGGAACCGAAATGTTTTGGTCATATCACGTACTGTGCGGTTCCAGAGGAATTTTCTACAACGGACTCTCAAGTTGAGTAATGAACTCCCTGCCAAGTTTTCCTCAGGAGATTGTACGACGTTCTTCAAGAAAGTTGTAAATAGGTTTTTACAGAGTCGGCGACGCGTGAGTGATTATGGGAGTGGTATCGCAAGCGTCCATCAAGCAGGTTGTATGCTTGTTTGTCACCTTAGTGGTTAAAAAAAAGCTCTGTCTGGCACACAACTTAATTGCTCTGTGGTCTATCCCTTGCCATGGAAAATGCATTTGTTGTACTCGTCGTACCTATACGATTATAACTAGCAACCCTGTTATCGCGCGCATCAGTGCATGAACACATGCTTATCCGCTCTGATGCGTGTCGTTAGAATTCGCCTTATATGGCACGATATCCACCACCTAAGCCGCTCCTAGTCTTTTGTTATAAAAATGGGCGTGGGAAATGGACAGCGACTGCGTAATATGTATTTTAGGGCATCGATTCAAGATCGATAGCCATCGACGACGCGTGACGATTCTGTTGCCATGCGGATGTTACCTAATTAATTATCAACTAATCTAATTATCTTGCTTTGTCTCCAGTGTTCCATCAACAGACAGTAGGTCTAATCATCCCCTTCATCGCCGTATATGATATTCGCAAAACATCATAATAGCAAGAAATTATCACAATAGCGCATTCGGGAAATAATGTGGGGTGTAAGCGGTTCATCAACATCTTTGAACCAAAGCCAACTTCACCTGCTCGCGGTGCACCCTGCTGACTGACAAACGAAGCTCTGGCGAAAAGAGAGGTAGGGAACGTAATTGTAAGCTACCCGACTAGGGAATGTACCTCCACCTCATCTGTGAGGTGTCAGAATACCGCAGTTAAATAACAATTCCCTTGAGGGTCGTTAATTGTGTTCCTGCTGTGAGTGAGGTCACCACAAAGAAAGGAAGGATGTTTGTTTGATTGATAGAGCTGGCAATAGTTCGGCGACGCCTTGGTGTTGCTGGTCTCCATGTGTTGCTGATATCCATGGGTGGTGATAGCTTGTCTTGTAAAGGTGGGAACGATGCGAAAAGCCGCCATAAGGCGGGCTCATCACCATCATAAGCGACATCATTCCAGCTCCAACTGCTGAACTGTAAAGAGCAATAAAAAGATATCTAAGCCGTATTTCTGGCGATTTTATTTTGGAGTAAGTATTAGTACAGTATGGCCACTCCCTGCCGCTCTCTCGTATCGATCTCACCTCCCCTCTGAGACGAATCTGAAACAGTTTGTATGGCGTCGGCATCGGCACACACACTCATAAACGCTCTGCACAGATGCCGTTGTTGATAAGGCAGTTAACGACGCGACATTTGTATGGAGTGGCCGGGGTCTGTGGGTGTCTGTGGTATACTCTGTATCGACGAACGGACGATAAATTACGCAAATCGCGTCCATAATAAAATCTTGAATGATGATTACTTTCAAATGTTACTGTTCGTATGCCAATAAGGCGAATTATGGTTGTTCCTATTGTTTTATTCATATAACACTAATGTATTTCTATCCACCATCCCCTTACCACCATCTCTTATTGCGATTCAATAATTGAATAGATTGCTTATTCATACTCATACCAATGAATAAGCGACTCTATTCCATTTGAAATAGTACTCTATTTTTAATAGCACTCTAGTTTCGGGCGAAAATTCGGAATTTTGTGATAAAAAATCTCTTGCACTGGTGGATTTGGACTTTTACTGATATTATGCTCAAATACATTTTTTTGCAACTACACACAACTAATACGTAGAAAACACAGAAACAGACATGTACATGCACGCAAATGTTTGTCTTGTGCGGGGGTCGAACCCGAATAATGACTCCGAAAGAGTCAATCGACAACAGTCATTCATCATCATTATCATATTGTATCTACACAGTGGTGGATACAAACCTTCCCCAATGCTTTCCATCAAATACGATCCTCCGCCTTCAGCATCTAGCTTCCAGCAGCTTTCTTATTGTCACCGGACCATCTAGAAGGAAGGTGTCCAATGCTTCGGTGTCCTACGCGCGGTGTCCGCTCTAATACCTTCTTCCCCATCTGCCATCACTTACTTGCCGAGTAAGTGATGGTAGATGTGACCGGCCCATTGCCACTTCATTCTCACAAACACTAAAGGCTATGTCGACCACTTTGGTTCTCCGTCGAATGTCTTCGTTCGGGATTCGATCCTTCAGAGAAACCCCGAGCATAGCCATCTCCATCGCTCGCTGCGCGATCTTTAGCCTGTGGACCAGTCCGATGGTCAGTGTTCAAATCTCTGCACCATAGGTCACTGACAACAGTAGTAACGAGAAAGGAACCGGAATCATTTTGCTTTAGATAAATAAGTGTTACCCGGGCAAAGCCGGGGCACTAGGTAGCTAATACTACATATTTCAGAAAAAATATATATGGCATATTAATTTACCTCAATAAACAACATTTTTTCCATGAATTATATCAATAACGCTGACAAATTCTAACGTTTTAATCGATAAGGATAAGGAATCAGAATTCATTAGCGATCGAGCAGAATAGTACGAGGTTAATGGTTTCATTTTCAATATGTGATAGCAGTAATTAGCAAATAATGTAATTACAACATTTTTTGGTTATAAATACTCATACACTTGTCTACCCCGACTTCCCCATGCTGTACTACGTATATTTATAGAATCTGTATATTATATAATATTATGGGTGTGAATTTTATGAATCTAATGAGGGTTTTCTTCAGAACCACTGCAGCTGTTTATTTTTTTCACCATTTGAATAGTAGGTAGGCTAAGGTAGGTACACTATTCCAGATGGATATAAGCTAGATGCTAGGGTCCCGAACTGTACGTATCGCGGCTGTATCCTGAGGCATAGTACATAATATTTGTACTATGCCTGAGGGCAGGCGTCCCGAGATATTCTTCTTCTACTTCATGAGGGAGGATTCGGGGTTGTAGTCGCGAGATATTAAGTAGGTAATAAAGTACAAAATTTCTGTCCTGGTTTGAGAGGTTATGCTCAGAAAAGCTAGCAAACCCGACTCACTGCTCTCATTGAAGGTCAATCATTTTCCTATTATAGTTTTCAATAATTAAACATAAATTATGAAATTTTGTTAAAATAAACAACTACGTCGTCCTAGAGGCGTCTCAGAAACGCTACAAACTGTAAAGGGTAGGACAATATCAAATAGATTGGGATCCCTGATACATGGTAAATTGTGATCATCTATTTGAACTATGCAGAGCGATTTGTGACTATTGTATGTATGGATACTCTCTCAGGTATACACGACCAAATAAATAATGAATTTAGACATACGTAGGATGAATGCGCGAGCAGAAACTAGTAGCTCTTCGTTTGCGGCGGTACATATGAATCATACTTTCTCTAAATTCATACTTATCTCACTTTCACAGTAGAGTCTTCGTTAATGAGAACCACTGGATCGTTTGTTCGCAGACTCGGATAATCGGATATAATGTTCTATTGTAGAGCAGGGAAAACGGTAGCGCAGCGATTAACGAATACGTCTTCGTTTAATTCTGTGAATTGACAACGGTATCATTTTGCTTGGCTCATTAATAAATGAAAAAAGTAAGAAAATATGTTTATTGACAATAATTGAATAGCGACAATAATTGAAACAATACAATAACATATTACATTTCAAACACAATGTACCATTATCATGATGTTAATTTGGCCATCGCTCGGCATTAATGCTGTGCAATACATCCAGAGCCGGTATTCTGCGACAGCCCATAGTATGCCACAGGTGCCGACACGGACATCGTCGGACGGGGTATCCTTTCAAAAATCGCTGCATCCAGGACCGTCGGGCTATGTAGACCGTTTATATGCTATACTTACGCGAATTCTTTAACGACAAGAACATCGTTCTGCCTGCCTCATAAAATTGTGCCCTGCCAGGGTCATATGTGAACCTATGAATTTACTGTATTTTCTGTAATAATCTTATGTTCGGTGATCTGAGGCCGGTGCCTTTGGTTCATTATTTTGTAAATTTCTCTGGCTTTTTCAAGACATCGATATTCGAAATCTATAGAAATTTGAGACAGTGAAATTTGTAATGAATGCAGTAGATTGTAGGTAGATAAAAATCTGCCGATCACCTCACAAACTACAGCATTTGCGATAGTCTTTAGAAGTTAGGCCGTTGGAAATCGAATTTACAGATGTACATATAAGTACTAGACTAAACATTGTGTGTTTTCACAACCACTAGTTAATTTATAGGTTAGTTTATTTAAACTACTGCCGGGCAGCCGATATTCACCATCACTATTTTGTATGAACTACCTGGCAGCGGAAGCAGGCTGGCCAAACAAAAAAATAAGATATTTGAGATCAACTTCAGTTAATTTTTGTTTAGTACTGGCAGTACTGGAGTGGAAAGCTAATTTTACAGGCTTCACGATCAGATAGCCCTAAATAATGAGTGTCCCCATGGGCATCCAAAATATTAAAATTTATTTAGAAGACTCCAAGCATGCATTTCTCCGGGTAAGGTACATTAATATATGTATCTTCAATCCGTAGTTTTGAATTAGTCTAATATACTTCGTTTGTATATATTTTTTCTTTAGGATAACCAATACTGATATCTCCTGCTGTAACAGTATTTGTATTTCGTTTATGTCGCAATTTGGCTAGTAATATTTCAAGCTTGCCAAGAAAGACAATCAGTATCTGAGTTAGGTACTCTGTAAATGCCTTCATATGATTTTATTGTCCTACCTACCAGTGTTAATTAACATATTAAAGTCTCAGAAAATAGTCCCGATAAAAATCATACTTATAATATCATAATTCAATCATTACCAAGAAACCTTGACAGTACGAATTATTCTGAGTTACGAGGCAAAACCGATATTATATACATTAGATAATGAGTCAATACGGTACAATCAGATAATTACCTACTTACTACCAATACTAGTTTCCTCGTTGAAGTCACCAGTTACAGTAACACGTATTACTTGTGATATCATTTGTCGTGATTATCTTAATACTGTTTGTTCCCATTTTTCCTTGTCCAATTCATTTGATTTAAAAGAATTTATGTGGAAGTGACTCACCATTATTAGATAAAGCAAATCTTTGCCATAATGCTGAATTATTCAGTTAGGTTTGATTTAGGTTTCAGGCGGGCTAAATATTTAACCAACTTGTGACCGCGGCTTCTGCGCCGCGTAAACATTGTTCTTTTTTTTTTACGGGACGGAGGCCCACCACACATTCACACCACTGTGTCTCCTGTATAGCCAGAATTAACACCAGCGGCCACCAAAGAAAGACGATGAACAATGAAGGCAGTTTCAGTCCCGGGGGTAAAACTACGGCTGCCTAGGAACCACAACGAATTTAATCAAAAGAAATTAATAAGTGTACCAAGGACCAAAGATTCTATATCAATGGAAGTTATAAAAACATTGTCCACATTATTTAAACCATCTCATCATCTTCACTGATGTCACTGATATTGGAAACAGTAAATTGTCATCCGAACTTTCGGCCGAAAATTTGGGATTTCTTTTAGAGTAGGTCCCCTCAATTGACACATACCGTAGTAGCCGTAATTTTTACCCCCGGGACTGCAGTGAACTTTATTGTTCATTGCCTTTTTGGTGGACGCCGCTGTTAATCATGGCCACACAGGAAACAGTAGTAGGAATATATAGTGGGCACTTGTCCCTTAAAAAAAACAAAACAAAAGATAAAACATAACAGAAAAAATCCTTGGAAATGCTGGTAATATGTACTGCCTGCTGACGTACGAGAAACACGAACTTTCGGCTGAAGCTGTCCTTTCGGTGTAGCCTCCCTGGAGAGCCGAAATGAAATGAAAGCCATTAGTTTAGGCCGAATGATCGGATTTTGTCCTATTACATTTTGTTGTGGTTGTAGGTACTATTTACATTGTACCGATAGACTTACGAATGGGATTTGTAGTCCGGAATTCTTATCTGAAATTGCGCCGATTTTTATAAAAAATTGCGGAATCCAGAAAGTATTCATACTACACGTACCATCAAATATTTCTGAAATATAAATTGCTTATAATTATGATGGTAAACGTATCAACGTAGTAAATCATCATCATCAGGTCATTTTAGTCTCCACTACAGGAACACGACCCTCTCTCGTCCGTCCTAGACGGAAGGAGGATTACTCTCCCCACGCTGGCCAGACGAGTTGGGGTGGCCTGATCGATGTTTGCTAATGTATTTCCCTTAGTCGCCTTGTACGACATCCACGGGAAGAGATGGAGTGATTCTATTCTAGTCTGCCGGAAACCACACTGCCAACGTACAACGTAACGTAGTAAATAATATGTGCCAAATAATATCTATTGTCTTCTTTTACTATTCCGTCTTTCTCTATCTCTTCTATATATCCACCTATATCTATCTATTCTATATTGTAACTTTTTAAATATTTTTAAAATCTTTAAAAAATTACAATATAGAATAGATAGATATAGTAATATTTAGTATTTATCTCATCAAAACTGCCTTACAGATAAAATATATTCAGTTATAAGTCATATTGATTGGAGCGAGCGGAACGTTTATGTACGCCGAAAAGTCACTCAATGAATAGGCTCCAAAACCACTGAACCGATTTTGATGAAACTAGTCACAATTAAAGACCAGCCCCTTTTCCACCATCTCTTATTGCGATTCAATAACTGAATTCAATTTCATTCCATTTGAAATAAAGTCGCTTATTCATTGGTATAAATAAGCAATCTATTCAGTTATTGAATCGCAATAAGAGATGGTAGTAAGGGGGCTGGACATGCTTGAGGTTTGTGTCGAAAAAATAATTAAGATCGATCATGTCCTTGACGATTGATCATCAAATATATTTTCCATTGAAATCAAAGGAAAACATACACTCAGCGAATCTACTCGCTCCACTCAACCTCGATTTCGGCCCCGTGGGCTAGAATCCGGCCTAGTAATGCTTAGTTTTATAAATAAATAAATATTTCATGACAATTTACACAGCGCCATCTAGTCCCAAATTAAGCGCTAAGCTTGTGCTATGGGTACTAGATAACTGATGATATTATACTTAAATACATTTTTGTTTGTAAATAAATGCATACATATAATACATAGAAAACATCCAGACCAAGACAAACAGACATGTTCATGCACACAAATATTTGCCTTGTGCGGGGATCGAACCCGCGACCCCGGAGTCAAAGTGGACACAGTTAGTCATTCGACCACCGGGGTCGTCATTCACAAATAAATATGTATTTGCAAGCAAAGTTCTTATGATCCAAACAATCAGTTACAACGAAATTGGTCACTTAGCGCTAAAGGAGTCCCTTGCCCGTGCTATTAGAAATAGATAAAACGCGACAGCATCATTTACTTTGAATTTATCGTTCCAAAACGTCATCATCGTTAACTAGCAGCTATAAATATGAATGATGTTCTTGTAGACGTAATGGCTGGTGATGTAAGCCCTGACGTGACGATAATTTGTAACGTATATTTTAAATCAACGGCCGCCGGATCGCGTCCCGGCTGCGAAGGTCATAATACGCGCGATTGATTTGCAAGATATGTGTGTTAATAAGACAAACGTGCTTTGCGATGATTTTGCTAGCTTCTACAATACTTGTAATTCTTTTTTTTAAACTACGTCGGGTGGCAGACAAGTATACGGTCCGCTTGATGTGAAGCGGTTACCGCAGCCATATTAACGCTCGCAACATAAAATATCGCTCGCACGCCGCCACCCCCGCTACCAACGCAGCATCTCCTTCCTTTCTGGTGACCTCACTCACTCGCAGGAACACAACAACCCTCAAGGGAATTGTTATTTGGCTGCGGTATTATGTGAGGTGGAGGTACATTCCCCAATCAGGTAGCTTACAATTACGCTCCCTACCTCTCTTTTCGCCAGAGCTTCGTTTGTCAGTCAGCGGGGTGCACCGCGTAAACATACATTATTACACATACGAGTACATGTTATACGTAGTACATACATGTTAGACAATATGCTTAATATCTCGTCATTTCTGCCATTAAAAACTACCTATTGCATTTAGATTTCGGGCGTTTCACTAGTAGGTCGTTTTACTTTCATGTCTCATCATCATCATCATGGTCATTTAGCTAATTTGACCTTCTGATACGGAGGGTTATTTTTATGGTGCCCTTTTTATGATTGTGACGTGACTAATCTTTATTCTTCACACCATATCGACGGTTAAAAGGTACTAGGGCATAAGCGACATTTTGATCGAAAATGAGTTATGAATGCCATCCTACTTAAATTTTTCCGTTCTTTCTAATGCGCTTACTCCCATGGCTCTACGATGACTTTTTTGTCGTTTATGCCAAAGCAAAAAACAGCGTTTTCGAAGTATGCCTCGGAGTAACCGACGAAATTCTAGGCCTTTTTTGCCCTTAAGGTGCTTGTACCCCTGCAAAAATGGTTTCAGTTTTGGTTGACGGTCGCTAACGCGTTTTTACTTTTAACTTGAGTAGACATTCCGGGCGCTTACGGCTCTTTACTATTAGCCCCTGTTTTGAAACCTGGAACTAATGCTCCTTTACCTTTCTCATTAAAATTAATAGGCGTCAGTTATACCTTACTACTTTTTTTTTGTTTACAATACAGTGGTCGCTTATTCGCAATTACTAAAATTCATTTGTTATTGAACTGTCGGTTATGCCTTACTACTATTTACAAATTAACAATATGGTTGTCGCTTATACGTAATTACTAAAGTCTAAGTTCATATTGAACTGTCGATTATACCTTACTACCAATTACAATATTTCAATACTATTGTCGCTTATTATTCCACTTCCATTTGCTATTTTCATACAACTCCGTCGCTTGCGATATTTTGTATTACTTGGTTGTACTCAAGCGGCTATTCAGCAAGTCGCTTATACCTTAAATCCTCCTGTCTCTTTCGCTCAGTTGTTCTTACCACTTATATGCTGATGATTTCCAAATATATGTGCAGACAACGAAAGAGAATGTGAACAACACTGCAATTGAAAAATTAAAAGATAACCCATGTAATGTCAGCTCTTGGTCTAGAGATTTTGGTATACCTGTAAAACCAGCTAAATGTGTGCCATCATTGATTTCAGCTCTGTGTCGCCTGTTATGTTTGAATATACTGTCATTTCGTTCAATAATACTGCCAAAAACCTAGGTCTTTATATAGATTCCACTCTTAGCTGGACCTCGCAAATAGCTGAGATGAGTCGTGCGGTCATATCGGCATTGAGTTTCCTTAATCGGTTTAGGAATTTTCTTCCTTTACCTTCATTACAGTATAACCTAGGTCTAAATGTAGTGTAATGTATTTCCAGATCTAAATGTAGATCTCAATAAATTGGCTATTGACTTATCAACAACGCTATTCGTTTTATCTACTGTCTTCGCAAATTTGATCATATCTCTTCATATCGGTCTTAACTTAAATGCCTCCGTTGATGACAACGGAGGCAACAGAGATTACTCTGCATACTTCTCACTATTCTAACTAGTCCTCTCTCTCCGGAATACTTGAAATGTAAATTTCAATTTGTGACTCTCACAGCCTTCCACTTCGTTCTGACAATACTCGTCAGCTTTACATTCCCCTTTACCATCCTGGCTTCAAGTCTGATTCCTTCACACTGTAAGCTTCACGTCTATGGAACGAGCTGCCTGAGTGACTTAGAAGGATCTCAAATAAATTCAATTTTAAAAAGAAAATCCACGCTTATCTTTTGCACGGTTTAACAAAGAACAGAATCATCATCTTTCTATATTATCTATCTATGTATCTGTATGTATATTTATAATAGTGATATATTCTTATGTATGTTTATTGTATTTGAATGAGTAATATCGTTTATTCTATTTATTTCTCTAAGTTGAATAGTCATTACATTATATCTATTTCGTAGACACTGTTCTATTTTATTATTTTTGTTATCTGCTTTAGACCCGCATTCGTGTATTTCTGCTATTCCAAAAGGTTGACTGGTAGCGAATGCTTTTAGCGTTAAGTCCGCCTTTTGTACCCTTATGTAATTTTGTGGTCAATAAATTTTAAATACATTACACATATAATACATTATAAAACATCGATCAGGCCTCCCCAACCCGTCTGGCCAGCGTGTGGAGTGTAGGCCAAATCCTCCTGTCTATGACGGACGAGAGAGGGTCGTGCTCATGTAGTGGAGACGAAAATGACCTGATGACGATGAAATTTTAAATAAAAATAAAATCAGTCGGCTTAAATCTTTCGGTCGGTAAACTTCAGTAATATTCTCGTATCATTTATCCTAAAGTTGTCTAGAAGAGATTGCTTTTTAGCAATAAGGCCGCCCATTGTTCGTTAGATTAAGTTTGAAATATGTTACTGTAACTCAATTTTTAATATGCAATAAAGAATTTTGTATTTCGATAGATAATGAGTTTATATAATACAGTATAGTGATGGGTAACCCTTTGAATGTACCCAGTTACTTAACTCTTGTTTTAAAACAGAATCGTGTTGGTTGTTGTTCTATTATTTTTAAGACCTGACATTTAATCCACGTTACTATTTCTTTACTAGCTGTTAACACCTTCGCCCGCGTGGTCATTATTTTAATGAAACTTTTTTCCTATAGGAATAACATGGATAAAAAGTAATCTACGCCACTCTCCAGACAGAAAACTATCCATTGTTAAAAAATCATGTTGGTATCTAGGTTCATTTCGACGTAAGAGAAGGACAAATTATTACAAAGTTTATTTTTTCCCATGGGATTAAGATGTTTTTCCGGAATAAAAATTCACCTATATCACTCTCCAGACCGTAAACTATCCCCGTTCAAAAAATCATGTCGGTACTTAGGTTTCTTTTGACGTAAAAGGACAAATGATTTCAAGTTTATTTTTTCCCATGGGATTAAGATGCTTTTCCGGGATAAAAAGTAGCCTGTCGCTCTCCAGACCGTAAACTATCCCCATTAAAAAAATCATGTCAATCCGTTTGTTACTTTCGACGTGAAAGAAAGACAAACAACAAGCAAACAAACAAACACACTTTCACATTAATATTATTAAGGAGTTTCAGTAAACTTACAGCTAGCTTAAGTGTATTTTAACATTATAGTGGTATTGATGGCCAATTAAAAGGTTTCACATATAGCACTCGAAAAAAAAATCTACGGTAGTACTTAAATAAACATTACAAAATGATTCTAAAATCAGAAGAAAAACATTTTAGCTAATGATCGCTTCAAATGAGCTCATATTATAGAGATACGTCTGCTTATATTGTTGGATATTCTCGACTTCCATAGGGTACATAAATCTTGATAATGTGGAAGTACTACATTACCTTTTTTTAATTCATCTACCAGTGTCGTTAATGTCTAATAACCTCACAATATTATTGCTAAGCTCTGTATCTTATGCTTTATTAACTTTTGGCGCAATTATGTGAATATTAACTTGTCCTCCTCTACCCAATGAAGTTATGATATAGTCATGTTGTTTATGCCCTATTACTTATTGGTACGAGGATATCAAATGTAGTTAAGTCTTCTATACTCTTGGTATTTTTACATGTTTAAGTAACTTATGCTGAATTACCTCACGAGGAAAATAAAATCAATTGATCTAAGCGACATGAAACCACATAAAACAACGTATAATTATATTAATAAAAGTGCCCATTTATGCCTTTATATTTTTATTCTACAGCTGTTTTGGTTTTATCAATAAAAGATAATAAATAAAAAAGTTATATCCATTTTTCTGCAATTTCAAACTTTGAACTACTTTCCTGAACAATTTGGTTTTGGTCGCTTATACCCTATATCCTTTTAACCGTCGATATGATGCTTTTCTTTCCGCACTTCCTTTTCAGTACTGAATTATTTTATTCGTTTTATTACCAGTTTTTTCTGGCGACAAACATGAACATCATTGTTTCGCCATTGAGGGATAGGTAGATGTCAGAACTAAATGTGACTGAGGTCATTCATATTTGGTTGTAACATGATCCGGAATCAAGATACGGTGCAACATACATAAAGGAACGGTATAACTAGTGAGTGTGCAGAAGTGCAGATGCATACTTCATATAAAAAAAAAAAACCTAACTACTAGTCTCTCTAAAAGTTCTAAAACGGACATTATAGTTAGATCCGTTCTGCAAAAAAATTACCGTTTGTGTTACTTATCGATCTTATCTTCAATCTCGATTTTTTGTCCTTTTTCCAACCTCTTTACTGCCTGCCATCAGGGCTGGTAGGAAATGTATGATATTTCTTTTTTTTTTTTTGTGTCGTGGGTCAACATAACCACGCCAAGAACTGCAACACACATAATTTGTGCTGTGAGAGTACCTACTGACTGATATATTTTAGACGTAAATCAGTTCGTTCATTGACCTATATGAAATTGAGAAAATCATATGGATTTACGGTTTAGAACCTTTAAGTCTGATACAATATCCCTTGATATTGTGTGCTTTTGTGTGTTGTACCGATTGTACAATGGGGTGTTCAGAGGAGTTGTTTGACATGATGCCCACGGCCTAATTCTAAAGACGCGTCGCACCATCAGCAGGGAATTCATCCTCACACATTGGAGCCTAAGTGGTCGCGTACTGTGTGCGGTTCCAGAGAAGTTTTCTCCCACGTACTCTCAAGCTGTGGAATGAACTGCCTGTCGAATAATTGTGATACTTTGTTACCGTAATATACTTTCCCTGATGGAAACCTGTTCGTACCTACATAATATATATTATTTATTGGAGTTTAATATACTTACTCGATATAATCAATTAGAAAGTAGATACCTATATAGATTTATGCTTGCCAGTTTTTAGATGCAATATCATAATCAATACGTATATAATGTACCAAATTCTATTAGTGAAGCTTTCAACATCATTGCTTGATTAATTGATACTGTGATTTTCTATTACATAATGCATCTATTCCGACGTCAACCCGTATACATCGCACTGCTGGCCGGGATACGGGTCTCCCCAATCTAAGGGGTTTAGGGTATACTCCAACACGCTGCTCAACTGCGGGTTGACGGAGGTTAGTTTTCAAGCCGCCTAAAGGCTTGGCTTAAATACTGTCATCTAAGAACAACAGCCGGGGCCAACGGCTTAACGTGCCCTCCGAAGCACGACCCCTCCGTGCTTCGGAGGGTACGTTAAACGGTCTTCGTCGAGATAAATAAACCCATCCATGGACAGGCTACGGTTAACGTTGCTTGACTTGCGTGATGATTAGACTGCCACGCGCAACGATCCCATCGAACTAATGCATCTTTATTTATTTGCGTTTAGTTTTATGTTAGGTACTGACTTCTAAAATCAGGTAGTTACACAATATGATGAATTTAGATTTTTTCAGTAATGACAAACTGAATTGGAGAAATCAACATCTGAAAAAATCTAAATTCATACATAATAAGTACCTATGTAACACAATATGTACGAATTTAGATTTACAGTAATAGATAAGCAGACATATTACAGTACTTATACAGATAAATAAATAACTCAATGTCTTTATCAAATTAAAATTATGAACAATCTAGTCAGATTGTCTCTCAGTCGAGAGCATCCGTTAGCAAAAATGATTCGGTTGTGCTTTGAATTTAAAATGTAACGGACTGGGGAACAAACAAGGCACTTACAACTATTGTACGCAATGTTTCCAATGACTCGTAAGTCATGTGTCGTAAGGTATATATTACATTGACTCGGCCAAGCCTTGGTAAGCCCCAGAACGAACTCGAGGCCAAAGACTTTGACGCTACGCGCCTTTTAAGAATTTGGTAATCCTTGCGTTTATATCAAACACATAAGCGTTACATTATTTATTAGGTGGTACCTTCCTTATCATATCATATCTAAAAAATTGATTTAGAGGAAGACAAATACATAGGGTCATATAAAGTAAAAAGATTTCGTATATAAATTTGAAAACATACAATAACCGACTTTTGACAAAACTGTCAGTCATTAGTCATTTGACAGATTACGAGAATTCATTATTCCAACGTCTGTCGGGTCCATAATATTAAAACAAAAAGGTTTTTTTTTTAATCTATGTTTTGTTTTTGTTTTAATCTGTCAGTTAGTGTACTTATTCTTATTTAAATGCATTCTATCATTGCATCCGCAAACAACATAGAAATCATAATTTTCTTCCCGACAATTGAAACTCAATACAGATAGGTTATTGTGGTGTTTTTTTTTACGTTTATCTCTATGTGTCTCAAATTCTCAATGGAAACTTGTATGGTGCACCATTGTTGAACTTCTTGTAGGATTGTAAGCCGTGGGATTTGAGTTAAATATCTTGAATTACCAGCGAACATTATTATGGAGCGAAAGGCATGGGCATGATATCAGTAATACTTTCCAAGATTTCGTCTTACGTATTAACAGTGTCAGGTATTATGTAAATGTTAAATACTTACATATGTACTGATTTCTTTTAGAATTGAGTGTATAATAGGCTATTTGACAATGTTCAAAAATTGTATAAATTATTTAACAATATCGTAAAATACAGAAAACTATGAAGATCTGCAAACTTTCATTCTAATATCTTCCGTCCGACTTATTTTAGGGTCGGTCAAAGTTTGGCGGGAAAGTTTTGTTTTTTTTAAAAAGTATGAAATTATTAAAAAAAAAAAAATTCCATTGGAGAAGCAATAAAGAATACTATAACTTTTATTATGATACTAATTACATAAACGTAATATTTAACATAGCTGTCGTAAAAAAAATCGCATTTGATACATACAAAGAAAGAAAAAATGTCATCCATTTTAGAAGAATTTTAGACTTAGATGCTATCTATCACACCATTACCAAAACAACTATTTAGACGACAATTTTATCTCCTCGACGTGACCCCTTGAAGATCCGGTTCCGGTTTATTTGATTAAGGATATTATGATTTGAGTAAAATTGTTTTGGCCTGTTTTTACTTATAGGACACTATTTCTCTGAACATCCCAAGTTGTAACGAAGACGCCTCGATCCGTATGGTGGGCCAGATCATCGACCTCTTTTTATTGCCCATTCGCAGCCGTTATGCTTGCACCCTGCCTGTCCCAAAGCGTGGGAAGACTTGTTTGAGGTTGTATAATGTTCGCAACGTTATCAGAAATTCAGAACCGATATCTTAATAATAGTTTGATCAAGATACTTAATATGTTGAGTTTGAGACCTTGATAATAGTTTTGTCAAGATATTTGAAGTAAATACTTTAATAATGGTATTTTCAAGTTAATTAGTGTAAATACCTTGATAATAGCACACTTGATATTACTATACTAGATAAGAGTAGGTATTATAAAGGTTTGTTATAAATATCTTGATAATGCTGTAAAGACGATCTGAACAACCAGTGATTTTATTAATAAAAAAATGTTAACAAAGTGTCATCAAGTGCCATCTATCGCCCAATAGTACAAAATTTCACACAAATATTTATGACGAATAACATATATACGCAGAACTGAAAATACGAGGCTTCGGCCGAAAAAATGTGACGTTCTATTTTTTCAGCCTCAGATTTTCAATTCGGAGAAGATCCTCTGAATACATCTATATTTACTCGGAAGATACAAATATAATTATGTAGACAATAAGCCAAAAACTTATTATGCAATCTGTGACAAGATTCAAAATGATCGAAGGTAGGTACTCGTATCAGCGGTATTCAAATCTTCGGTAAATGAATACGCACGGTATTAGTACTATATCCTCCGCTTCCACATCCACCAGCCACAGCTCCAGCCACATTTTTGAGGGCATCGGTCTATCTATAACGCCTAACGCTTCGTTGCGCTACGGGTCCGCGACTACAGGGAAAGTCCCCCAGTTGCCGTCGCGTCGCCGACTCGGCAAATGTGGCCAGTGCTTTGCCACTTCACCTTGCTGATTTTGAGAGCTACGTCGACAACTTTGGTTCTTCGTCTGATTTCCTCGTTCTGCATTCGATAGCTGAGGGAGATTTCAAGCATAGCTCGCAGTGCGACTTTTAACTTGTGAACCAGCCCGGCAGTCAGTGTCCGAGTCTTTGCACCGTAGGCCATAGCATGGAGGACGAACTGGTTTTCAATCATTGGGTTTCCCTGCGGTGAAGATGTACAGAAGCTTTTCAAAATCTTCCCAGCCCAGTCGAATGCATCTATCGATCAATTTGTTAAAATTACGCTGACCAAGCTGAATGGCCTGCCAACAAAGGTAGACATAGTCTTTAATGGTCATTCTGGGGAGAAAAGTAGCGTACCTACGTCACTCTCCAAACCTTAAACTATAATAAAATCATGGCAATAATAAGCAAAATCAATGGATTCATTGGTTCCTTTCGACGTGAAGGAAGAATTAACATACTTTCACGTTTATAACATAAATATTTAATCTGTGATTATTAATACTTTTTATTTTGGGGTGTAAGCGGTTCATCAACATCTTTGAACCAAAGCCAACTTCACCTGCACGCGGTGCAGTTGCTGACTGACAAACGAAGCTCTGGTGAAAAGAGAGGTAGAGAGCGTAATTGTATGCTACCTGACTGGGGAATATTACCTCTGCATCACAGAATACCGTAGCCTAATAACAATTTCCTTCAAGATTCCCTTGAGGGTTGTTGTGTTCCTGCGAGTGAGTGGGGTCACCAGAAAGGAAGGAAGGAGATGCTGCATTACCAGTGGGGGTGGCAGCGCGCGAGCGATATTTTATGTTGCGAGCGTTAATATGGCTACGGCAACCGCTTTACATCAGGCGGGCCGTATGCTTGTCTGCCACCCGACGTAGTATAAAAAAAAAACCTTTTGGATATGAATTCTCACATATCAGAGCTATATGAATCTCTGATATCAGAGCTTAAAGGAATGCAAACTTGAAGCCTGTTGGCTTCGACCCACTATGTTTCACTTATTTGGAAGACTAACTTGCCTATTGATATCGTATTATGCAATGGTACTGGGTCGTATTTCACAAACAAACTAATTTGGGGCATGTTGGCGTACCTAAGTGCTCGTTTGTCTGTCGCGCAACTGCGCAAGTACATAGCTAAGCCTATCAGTATTTTATTTATTGCTTGTAGGCTTGGCTACATTTTTGTTTTAAGTTTTTAAAGATTAGCCTTTTTGGTTTTATGTGGTTTTCCCATCATTCGCATGGGGTTTTTCAAAAGAGATTTTTGCAGGGTTGGCAACACGCGTGCAATGCCCAATTATGCCCATGATTCCATGGTGTTGCAAGCGTCCATAGCCTGATATAACCACTTATCATATAAAATAATATTTGATTTAAATACGTAATTTATGTAATTTAATATTATAGAAAAGAAAACAGATGTTCAATGAAGAAAAGAGAAAGCAATTAAATCACGGGTATGAGAAGGATAGCGAATATACGAAAGAACATCTGATGTGACACCATAGTATTGATTATAACCCGTAAGACTAATTGATAGTAACATTCACGTCGAATCATAGTACCTGCTTACTAATGTTCACACCATCAATCAAAAACAATGTTCACGTCAGAGTTTTAGTAACATAACATCATTGCTACTTACTTATCTTTTTGCAAGTAGGGGATAAAGTATATTTACATTTAGAACGTGATATTTGCACATTTTACAAACGCGCAACATCTCGCGTTTGTAGTGCTGTTTGTGCTCGAATGACTAGCAATGGCCACTTTGACTTCGAGGTCGCGGGTTCGCTCAATGAGAAACATTTGAGCGCATGAACATGTGTGTTTGTCTTGGTCTGGGTGCTTTCTATGTATTATATGTATGTGTTTACAAAAAAAATATTTAAGTATAATATCAGTTATCTAGTACCCATAGTACAAGCTTTGCTTAGTTTGGGACTAGATGGCAGTGTGCAATTTGTCCAGGAATATTTATTATTTATGAATGAATTAGTGGACAAAGGGAACAAGCGGCGTTAAAATTTGTCTCATGCGTTTAGTTTTCGTATAATTATCACGTGTTGGTTTCATTGTAACTCCCCTCTTGCGTGCAGTAAACAATTTGCGCAAAACATGCGCCTCGCTCGTACGAGCGTCACCTTGACACACTTCGTGCATTTCCTTCCTTCCGCCAGATGCTCACGGTTGGCACTTGGCCCCATTTTTGCCATCACCTGTTCAGACTTGCTACACTGTAAAATACCTAAATAGTAGTTTATGAAACTGTTGCATAATGAGGGTTATTAAAATACGAGTGTGAGTTTATAACATGAGCCGAAGGCGAATGTTATAATAGACCACACGAGTATTTTAATACGTAATTATGTGCAGTTTCATACACTACTTTATCTAATCATGAAATATATGATAATAATATTTTAAATACAACCATGAAGTTAAGTTAACAGCTATAATTCTTACTTATAAATCCATTTGCAGATCGAGCATGCGTAGTGCGCATGCGCGACGCGCCGCGCGGCGCCGCGTTCATATAAAGTAGAAAATTTTTGCCTAGTTGCAATGTATTTGCATTGCAATCTGTTTAAAATACCTGTAACCAGGACTGAAGCTGTATCGAAATGGTAAAAAAGTTATTTTCCGATACAGTTGTCCGTAAAAGAGCTGTATCGAAAAATAACATTTGAAATTTATTTTGATAGCTTGTGCGTAAAGACTGTTATTAAGATACTGTGTTTAGTTTTTTAATGTGTAAATTTCAGTATGAGATTAGATAAAATAAGTTTCGATGTTTTACGTAGGGGCCATCGACATATTATGACACTGACACTGTTTAAATAATTTAATGGCTGTCGATATATATTATACCACCACCATATTTATAGATACCTATATAGAGTTTAAAGAATTTATATAACAACAGTAAGCACATAATTATATAAAAATAATAACGTACGTAAACGACCGCGTTAGTGTTAGACGAGCTCGGTGGTCCAATGGTTAGCAATGGCCACTTTGACTTCGAGGTCGCGGGTTCGATTCCCGCACAAGACAAACATTTGTGTTTGTCTTGGTCTGAGTATTTTCTATGTATTATATGTATGTATTTAAAAAAAAATGTATTTAAGTATTATAATATTATATCAGTTATCTAGTACCCATAATACAAGCTTTGCTTATTTTGGGACTGGATGGCCGTGTGTAATTTGTCCAGGAATATTGTTTTCTATATATTGTATGTAAGTATGTATTTACAAAAAAAAATGTATTTAGGTACATTTATCAGTTGTCTAGTACCCATAACACAAGCTTTGCGCTTAATTTGTGACTAGGTGGCGCTGTGTAAATTGTCCCGAAATATTTATTTGTTGATTTATTTATTTAAACTATGTTGCAGTCGTTCAGAGTCAATTCAGATAGTTCTAGAAATAGAAAAACTTACATACATTGTTACAAAAATTACAAAGATTGTAAGTTACAATTTACAACATTATAAATATGTTTTGAAACTTTACTTACTACCCATTCTCTTTGCTTACTACTAAACTTTCGTCGCGTCTGGTCGAAACATCTCGTGAGCAAAATGCTGGCCTCTGCTTTACACAAAGAATTTGTGTTGCGATCCAATGATGCAAGGGGGCCAGCATATTGGGAACTTTGCTTACGAGCAGCGGTTTACTAGAATAGTTTTACTTTTAGTTTATTTTTAATCACGTGTAAATGATTCATCAACATCTTTAGACCAAAGCCTACTTCATCAGCACGCGGTGCACCCTGCACTGACAAACAAAGCTCTGATGAAAAGAGAACCTCACAGAATACCGCAGCCAAATAACAATTCCCTTGAAGATTGTTGTGTTCCTCCGAGTGAGTGAGGTCACCAGAAAAGAAGGAGATGCTGCGTTGGCAGTGGGAGTGACGGCGCGCGAGTGATATTTTTAATGTTGCGGGCGTTAATATGGCTACGGTAACCGCTTCACATCAAGAGGGCCGTATGCTTGTCTGCTACCCGACGCAGTATAAAAAAGAAGTTTTAATTTAGGTATATTTAATTAATTTTATCTAATTTAAGTTTATTTTAAGTATTTAAAAGATAAAATTATTTAAAACATGTATTAACTTTGGAGAAACAATAAAAATACTAGAACTTTTGAAACTAAACCTCAGCTAAGATAGAACTAACCATTCAGGGATATCTTCAGAATGACCTAAAAAGGAGTAAGTAACACAGCGCTCAGTCAATGCAACATGCAATTCTATTTAAGAACTGTGGCAACAAGACGCTTCTATTATGGTGGCCATCTGGTTATGGTCAGCGACTCCAAGGTTTCTCGTCAGTCTTCCAAAAATGGAGTGGTGGCTGGTATCTGCGCTTGCGCGAACGCTACTCCTTTTAAGGTTTCTGAACAACCTTTTATACGGCTAACTGCTTGGAGGTGACCGCGAAATAGGACGGAGCCCTGTATTTATTTACAGTCATATTAACTTAGTTTACTGTGACTTGAGTATATAATTAATTAGTTATAAATATTTATGCAAAATGGAAAAAATCAAATCATTCAGGGTTCAAATCCCACCTAGAGGGGGGCAGGTGAATTTTTCCATTTTTCAAAAATATTTATAATATTCTGGCAAGTTGGCCAAGACAACTATTTAATAATAATTTAATTAATTAAATAAATAAATAAATAAATAAATAAATATTGTCAGACAAATTACACAGCGCCATCTAGCCCCAAAGTAAGCGTAGCTTGTGTTATGGGTACTAGACAACTGATAAACATACGTAAATACATTTTTTTTTGTCAATACATACTTATGATACATAGAAAACACCCAGACTAAGACAAACAGACATGTTCATGCACACAAATGTTTGTCCTATGTGGGAATCGAACCCACGAGCGTTGGTGTCGAAGCCGCGTCATTGACCTCTACGCCACCGAGCTCGTAAAAATTATTCGATTTAGTTTTTAAGTACTGTATCTGCACATTTTAAAATAAATTGCCGATCTACTACAGTACGTTTCCTAAGACATTTTATACTACGAACGGTGAAACTGTGGAATCCACTTCTCTCAGCGGTATTTCCAAACAATTACGAAATGGGAGCCTTCAAGAACATAGTCTTTATTTCACTTAAAAAACTGCCAACGTATCGGCGACCCCTTGGTGTCGCTGATCTCCATAGACGGTGATGATTGCTTTCCACCAGGTGACCCGTGCTCGTTTGTCCCCCTCGAATATAAAAAAAAATATGAGGATTTCGATAACGTCGTTGCGCGTGTCAGTCTAATCGCTCACGCAAGTTAAGTACGTCTACTGTAGCTTGTCTATGAATGGGTTTATTTAATTCAAGTTCCTCCGTACTTCGGAGGGTACGTTAAGCCGTCGGTCACGGTTGTTATCATTAGATGACAGGCGTTAAGTCAAGTCAGTGACCCTTACAAGTATATTATACAAGTGAAGTCAGTGACCCTACAAATATATTAGGGTGTTGAACATGCCCACCGTGCTCACAACGGTGGATCCACCCTTAAGTGTGGTGGAGTATGCTCTAAACACCTTCGATTGCAGAAAGACCCACAGTGGTACCCCAACAGTGGGATGATTATGGGTTGATGCCGAAATAAATTATACATTTCAAAGGAAAAATATGTAAAAAAAAAATGATTGCCAACTGCTAGTTAGCCTTATGTACCTGTTACACTTGGCAACCATTTCGGCGGCTAATTTATCAAGCAACACAAAAGTAATCCTTTGATTGAATTTAATTTATTAACAAGAAATTAACTAAAATAATAATAATAAATACATATTCCAGGACAAATTACACACTGACATCTAGTCCCAAACTAAGCAAAGCTTGTACTATGGGTGCTAGATAACTGTTATTATACTTAAATATATTTTTTTATAAATACATACATACAATACACAGAAAACACTCAAACGAAGACAAACAGACATGCACACAAATATTTGTCTTATGTGGGAATCGAACCCACGACCTCGGAGTCAAAGTGGCCATTGCTAACCAATCGACCACCGGGTTCGTCAAAACAAAAATCCTTTTTGTGTAACAACTAGTATCTTTTCAGGATTGTTTTATTCCAAATTACATTGAAACATATAAGTTGTATATATTTTTGTAAACATTTTTTTAAATCCTTTAGGATGTGTCAAATATTTCACTGAATAGGTTTTGAAGAAAAAAAAAATAAACACATAATTTTCGCGTCAAAATTTATCATTTTTATATACCCAGTGTCTCACAATTAAGACAAATCTAATGACACCTCATATGTTGAAATCCGTCAAGCTCCAAAGAAATATACATACATACTACATACCCGAGAAAACATAACCCTCCCTTCTTCGTCAATCGGGTAAAAAAAATGTAGTAATAAACCGAGCATCTAAAATTGTCAAACTGGGGGACTGTACTGACTTGGCGACTAAAATTGATATAAAACATACCAAACCTAACCTAACTTAGTATTTCTGTGGCTCATTTATTATTTTTGTGACTCATGTTATTATTAAAAAAAAAATGGTTGCCTGTAAAGTCGGTATACGGGCGAAAGTTTTACGTGACAACGACTTTGAGTGGTAAAATGTTTTCGAGTGGAAGGGACGCATGCCTTTCACTTTTTATGTCTGTCTCTCTCGCTCTTAGAAGGGACACGCGTCCACGACACGCTTACAATGAGAGCGAGTGAAAGGCACGTGCCTTTCACTCGCTCTCATTGTAAGCGCATAACGTGACCCAGTTTCTTGAAGTGTCACCCGGCTAACCAATTTATAAGACGTTGTCACGTCAAAAATAGATAATACCTGCAGAATCTACGTGACGGATCTCAGAATATATGAGTTCTTGATCAAGGCAATTGATTATGAAATATCAGATAAATTACTTTTAAAGTAATTATGTATTTAATAAAGTTATTATACCTACCTATAACAATATTGATAGATATTTAAAAAAAATGCACTACTTACTTAATTATTTAATTTACTTTTAATAAATTGATAATCTAATAACTGCGTAAATTATGTTAATTAAGGAATAACACATAGGTACCTATATTCAAATTTATGATTTGCGTAATACCACAGTACACGTGATAGTACTATGTACCGTACAGTATATGGACTTCCTGCCACTCTCTCTTAATGACCTCCCCTTCCCTCTGAGACGAATCTGGAACAGTTTGTATGGTGCCGTACGCACACACCCTCATTTACTCTCTGCACAGACGTCATTGTTAGTGTGGTAGTAAACGACGCGATATTTGTATGGAGTGGCCGGGGTATGGTATTACCCTAATGCGGACGAATACGAATATTTTTAATACCGGCGGCGTGCGGTGCCCTAGCTAGACGAAATAATTTAGTTTCTGGAGAACGGTAAAGAGGACTCCTCGTTTTAGGAGCGAAATACGGCGCCCCTCTTTGGTTTCTACGGTGCACCAGGGCGGTACGGTGCATAGTTTGGGAAACCCTGAAATACCTATACCATAAAAATATCAAAATTAATTGTGTAATTATGATTGTACTACACCCTCACTGCTCTAGCATCTAAATGGCTGGGCTGATTGCGACAAAATACCAAGAACAGAGCAATTCTCGTAATTAAACTGTTGTCTAAATTCATTTGCGATCCAGTCTCACATTCAAATGTTAAATTTGGTATTCTCGTATCACAATATGAAATTTCAAAGTTTAATTAAAATGGAATTATATTCGAAATATCACCGAAAATTAAACAATTGTATTTTGTTAGCAATATGAAATGATATCTAATAATTTATTATTGAAATTAAATATTAATTCACAATTCAATCTCGATTTGTTCAACTTTCGTTCTGCGATCGTAAAATAATTACGAGAATTGATTATCAGCAATTTATTTTATTTTTAAAGACTAGGTTATTTATTCAGTTGTACTTACAGAACAACCCTGCGAAAAATCCTGGGACCAAATCAAGGGAAGAAGCAGCTGGAGACAAACCAACCTCAACAACAACAAACAAACCTCGAGATCGAAGACCTAGTGCCCGAGCCCAATATGAGAGAGCTGAAAGCGGCTAAACTTCGCTGGCTCGGACAGATAGAAATAATGGGGGAAGATCGTCGTGACGTTACAAGAGCCTTCATGGGACGACCAAGTGATAGCCGGTGTTATCTGGTGTCAGAGGCGAAGCTATACTTTGGGTCGTAGCGTCGCAGCAGTAAGTAGTAAGTGCCTAAGCTTATCTAGGCTGACCTACAGAAATTAAATAATAATTCTTAAATCAATATACATTAATTAATTATTTACCATATCTAATTACGAACTTAATTATGCTGAATATTATTATCGTACTTATAATCTGTAATCTATATTTTGATAATACTTGCCTCATTATTTATTAATTTTATTGTTGTTGATGATATACACGAATATACCTACTCTGTGTATTTGTGTAATTAGGTTATTGGGAAAATATTACTTTTTAAATAAATTATTGCGTAAATGTATACTAATACATCCAAATAATAATTCCATTGAGGGTTGTTGTGTTCCTGCGAGTGAGTGAGGTCACCAGAAAGGAAGGAGATGCTGCGTGGCGGCGCGCGAGCTATATTTATGGCTACGGTAACAGCTTCACATGTTCACATCAAGCGGGCCGTATGCTTGTCTGCCACCCGACGTAGTATAAAAAAAACAATAAAGTTGAAGAATTTGCGTCTGAAATACAGGCTTTGCCTAGTTTAGACGTCAGTAATCATATGTAAGTGTAAAAGTAAACCATGACTAAAACTACTGTATTTTGTGTCAGTGTATTGTGAATTATTTAATTTTGAATAAAATTATTATTATTTGTTTGTATGGTTGATTGAACGCTCTTGTCTCAGACAGTTGAATCGGGGTTGTGTCGAATAAAAATAAAACAAGCTACTTCCTAATTTCGCTGTAATGTAACCAACTGTTTTTGCTACCTGTTTCAATTACTTTTCAATTCCAAATTCAGAGAAATTTGTCGCCGCGTTAAATACATGCCATTTTCAATATATATTGAAAATGACATGTATTTAACGCAGCGACAAATAAGGAATATTCCTCATTACTTTAAGAGTTGAATGAAAAACAGTTGAAACTTTCAGAAAGGACATAAAATTGCATTACTTAATACAAAACAATTTCATGTAAAAATAAAGTACCTAAAATTAAATAATACTTAAAATTAATAAATAAATAAAAACTTGAACATCAAAGAATCGAATGTTGTACATTTTTAATAACTTAGAATGTTACAGTTATCGAGTGAAAAAAGTTTCACTCAACTGGCCCAGGGAAGTACCTCTACCTCATAGAATACCGCAGCCAAATAACAATTCCCTTGAGGATTGTTGTGTTCCTACGAGTGAGTGACCAGAAAGAAAACAAGAAAGTAAGGAGTATATATAGGCTGGTAACGGATCGGTGACCCCTTGGTGTTTTTGATCTCCATGGGCGGTGGTGATTGCTTTCCATCAGGTGACCCACATGCTCGTTTGCCCCCCACTCATATAAAAAAAATAGTTCACAAAATACATTTTATTGAAGTGGATTGAAGTTTTATCCCAATCATCCCTGATGCAAGTCTGAGCGCTTAGTGCGAGTTTTTTGTTCGCGTTCGATCATGTCAACGTAAACAAACCGACCAAATAGAGAAGAACTCTCGTCTTGTGAATTTATAAAACGCGTGTTACATATCAAAATTATGCGGTTTACTTGCTCACTTTTTGAAGTGAGCAACAGGGCTCATTTGGATATGTAATTGCGTATGGTAAATATACAATATGAAACTTTGTCTCAATTTGGTCGGTTTGTAAACGTTAACACGTTCGAATGTGAGCAATTATCTCTCACTAAGCACTCTGTATGAAACTAGTAAAACATGGATTTCAGTGTGTGTAGATTACACTACTAACATTAAACACTTGCATGCGTAAGTGAGCATTGAACTTGGTGGGAATCGTAATACTTGTACGTCGGCAGCGGGCAGCTCGCCTCGACCTTGCGCATGCGCATGCAGATGCATTGCGTGGTTACTCAACACGATACATACAAGATAGCTAGCAAGAAGAAAAAGTCTGTCTGTCAAGAAGTGAAAACTTCTATAGCGGCGTTGTGCACTTTTTGAGATGGGTAAAAAATGTTAAACTCGCGTCAGTCAGTTCAGTTATGTGAAATGTACGTACGTGATGAAAAGCGTGCGTATTTGAGCGTGCATGTTGTGTGATTGCTGATGGATGCTTAACTTGCGTGTTCGATTAGTCTGACACGCGTAACGACGCCATTGAATACCTCGTCGGAAGTCGGAATCGGAAGTCGAGATGTATGCATAGTGAAAAAAAAGACATCTGGATCCTGTCATAGTTTTGATTAGCCGAATCAGTTCAGATTTTTTTTACAGTAGTTTCATGGGTTACTGTTCACTTAACCTTTCACATGGCGATATGGGTACAGCGGACTAATATGGTGGTGAATACTCAAATGTATACCGATCCTGCTTAAACTTATACCAAAAAGATTAGGAAGGACAAGGCTACTGATAGCCGTCGTAATAAATATAAATAAATAAATAAAATTATCGTCCGTAAACCGACTTCACAGACAACCAATATTTTTTCGATAACCCTTTGAGTCGTGATAAGGAGATGCTGCGCGCGAGCTATATTTTATGTTGCGAGCGTTTGCATGGTTAGCGTTGCCACTTTGCATCGGGCGGGCCGTATATTTATTTTGCACGCGATGTATAAAAAAATTGCTTTGAGACTTATCAGTAGAGTAGGTAGTGTAATAAATACCATGCCACACACCAACGAAATGGTCAATATACACATACCTATGAAGTAATGTAGCCTTATTGACATGCAGTAAACGAAGCCTATCAGGTTACGTTGATAAGGACCAACGTAATCTACGCAACTGATAGCGATAATGGAAGGAATTCATGAATTACGGAATGTTTCAGAATTATACGAGCAAACAACTAGGACACACAGATAATATATTTAAAAGACATCGGGTGGCAGCAAGCATACGGCCCGCCTGAAGTGAAGCAATTACCGTAGCCATATTAACGCTCGCAACATGGATTATCTGGTGACCTCATTCACTCTGAGGAACATAACAACAACAACCCTCAAGGGAATTGTTATTTGGTTGCGGTATTCTGTGACGTGGAGGTCGGTAATTATTCAGAAGAAATTAGTAGGAGTAGGAAACTTTTGGAATTTGGCTTCCCCTGTAAGCAAAGTGAGAGACAACAATATATTGTTATAGGCATATATTGCCTTATTTGCTATAGCAAATAAGGCATTAAATGCCTATAGCTAGCCGTTAAGCTCAACTGCCTTGCACCACGGATTTTGTATATATGGGCCAAAATACTTTTAGATGCCTAAAAACCAGTCCCTTGGAATGAAAATTAAATTTTCTAAGAAATCAGTACAAACTTGTAAAAATCGTATACTAAATTCAAAATATGACATTATTGTCTAATACAAAAAACAAGATTTGAATATAAAAAATATGTTAGTAATTTGAAAATTACGGTAACAACGTTGACAGTCATAATAACGCAGTAGTTCTTCGTACTAAATACCGTTGTCCTTGAGCACGTGTCTGAATTATACTGAACAATTTCTCATAATATTTCCTAGATGACGTTCAATCTTAAATACCACTATAAAAATGTCAGCTTTGGACCTTATTACAATGCTAATAGATTTTTTTTACATAAAACATTTAATAAAATAAAGAATAATTTAATCGGTGTCCCCAACAAAGAATAAAACCGTAACTACCTTGCGTTGCTGTATGAAAATAAACCTTAAAGTGAATGTATTACGTTTTCTTGCATTTCAATCGGTTCGACTTGTTGTAAGTCCTTTAAAAAATGATAACAACTGCGCGGGGGGAGTACGTTAGCCGGATCAGTCGCGTCACAGTCGCTGAGAGAGCTGCGTGTATTTATTATGTGGCCGCTGAGTTACCGCTGTCGAAAGGTACGTACGGACGATGTATACATTATAATTATTTTCATACGCAGTTAGTTAAGTATTGGATCGGTCAATGTTAAAATATCTGAATTTTCTTATTTTATTTTGTGACAGTTTACAAGATAGTCGAATATTTACAACTGCGTAACTGCTACACTTCGTTACTGAAAAAAGTAACGCAGTAGTTACATCGGAAACACAGTTGTTTTTAACGTTATTACAACCGAAATACCCATATATTGTATCTTTTTTCTCAGAAAGAAGTTTCTGCACTAAATGGCGTTGACGAACGCAGAAAAACAACGTCGCTACAGACTAAATTTTAAACTAGACCCTGCAAAAAATGCTGAAGCCTAAAAAAACTATCTTGAAAGGTACCACGCAAATAAAAAACATGTGAAAGACATAACAAAACGTGAACAAAGAAGTGCAAAGCTTAAATGGAAGAATGCTAATTAGAAACTACGAGAACGTCAAAAGATTGCTCAACAAATTATGGACATTACACCTCCGTCCAGCCCACGGCCACGTCCAGTTCCTGGCCTTATGACCATCATGAAATGACCAGACCTCGATGAAACCATCGAGGTCTGGTCAAATTCGAAGAGATCGATCTGAAAAAATAAGAAATTGCAGGAAGAACTGCAAAAGATGAAAAGGAGGTGTAGTAAATACAAATAGAGATACCAAAGAGCTAAAACTTCAATCAAAGACACGAAACAAGTAAATTAACTGAACTGAAATAAGTATTCAACGTTATCTAATTGAAAACGTTTATCTTACAAAGATATATGACGGTGTCTATGTTTTAGAAAAAGTGTATTCTGTTAAGGACAAACATAACACTTACCTAGGTGTTGTTAAAAGTGAAGTTGATGAAGAAGGAGACGTCAAAATTATGTTTTCAAAACAATGGATAATACTGGCAAAAGATTCAAAGCAGTAGAGACTGACATTTCTTACGAACCTTACGAAAACATCGCAGAAATTGTACCTAACCCCAAAATTGTCGTGAAAGGTAAAAGGGTATACTTTAACTTTGATAAGCCATTAAACGAACTTTTTTGAAAACTATGACTAAATCGAAAGTACCACATTAGTTTATAAGGTTGATTTTCTAATATTCATTGGTTCTAATATTAAGTGGTAAAAGTTATAAAAAGTAATATTTTGTTTATTTTTGTTTTGCTTTGTTTTCTTTGATGTTATTTGACATACTTTATTTTATGTCAAGTCAAGTCATAAAGAGTTAAATTTATTTTGTTTTATCATTATACTGAGATTTCTATATAAAGTACAAGTATTTTATATAAGAAAATACTACTGTGTTACTAGGCTTACTACTGCGTTACTTTTGTGTCCCTCTGATTTTTATTGTATTTTCAATAATACATAGGATTCTAATTATTAAAAATGCCTCAAATTCATACGTACGTGTTATTCATCAAAAGAAGAATATTATGTCATCGATTAGAATTAATTTAAAGTTTTTGTTTGCCATTAATGGAAAAGTTTAAGTTTTCAAATTCAACATTGGTAACGCAGTAATCTAGATTAATAAGAATATTCTGTGAAACTGATTATTTCTGTGATTTAATTTTATAGGAGGTTAACATTAGCTTTACAGTTCAAAACTGACTTATCAGTGAGTCTCTATGTACAATATTAATAATAATAAAAAAATTGTAAAAAAGTAACGCAGTTGTTTCATTTTTCGACACCTTGATATATTATATGCCACAAATATAGTTAAATCATTAAAACTAACGCTGCAGAGGTAGGTATATTATAAACCGAACTACAACATATCTAATCTCCATAAAAAAATAAGAAAATAATTATATTAATTTAAAATAAAAAACTGAAAATCGTATTCTCGGATTAGGCATTAAAAAGTATTTTGGCCCATATCTAACACTATTGGGGACCTAAAGCATTGAGTTGTTACGTAATACGTCTATTCGATTTCAATAATATGATTTGCAAAACTGAATAGTATATACTACCCCAGATGTGGCATGCAAGGAATTGATCTGTCAACTGTGTACAACTGTGGTAAGAATTCACCTAAAGCGCCACATTCACGAGAAGGAAGAAGATACGTCTGGTGAATAGAAATAGAGTCACAGGACCGGAAGTGACGCTCTACGTAAGATTTTGTTTTTGTTTTCGATGACAAGAGCTACGGCTCGTAGCTACGCGTGGACATAGACATCTGAAGGTCTGAAGTGACGCTTTACGAGTGATTGATAGTACAGACAACAGCTTCTGGGGGATTGCAATGGTCCTTAAACTTTATCGGCGACGGAGCTCTTTTGAAATACGAAATATGCCATGGAACACTAAACTAAAAAATAATCAGATAATGTATTAAAAAAAGATATAGGTAGTAAGCATTAGATAAATATTTGTTGTACTTTTATGAAATGGTTGCTTGAAATTATGGTATTTTTTTATCCTAAATAAGTAACTTTATTGATTCCATTTGGTATATATATTAACTAGCAAAGTACCCGTGCTTCGCTATGGGAACACCACTGATTAGCGTCTATTTTTGTTAAGATTCCAGATACTTATTTAAATTTTTCCCCTTATAGAACTGCATTGACCATTATTACAAACATACACCATTTAGGTCAAGACGTCCCGGTAAACAATATTTTTGGCATTCGCACCAGGAGCCAAAATTGTAAGCCTTCCAGGATAACTTACTCGTGAGCAAGCTACATACAACTGATCATGAGAGAAGCAGTCCTGTCTCAAGTCAACCCCAGTGACCTTTCGAGACTGCCCCTGAGCTTTGTTAATGGTCATAGCGAAATACCTTTATGGGAAATTGAAGTCTTTTAAATTGAACGGGGTGGTCTGATGGAATAATGGGAATGCGGGGTATAAAGAGAGATTCCTCAACAGCGCATCCCTTACTGCCCTCACTCAACAACTTGACGATGTTGTTTGTCTGAACGCACAATTAACTGTACATAGTGCGTTTACATTTCCAAAATAAGGGTCCCGCGGTAGTATTCTAATAAGTATATTATTCTCCCTTCCGACCTCTGTGCCCGCGGTTCATACATATAGTGGCTACCTACACGTGACCATCATTATCGTCTTACCCGTAGAACAGAATCCGATCTAGTGGCTACGCGGATAAGGACGTGTTCGGTCAAATGTTTTCTCGTCTAGCCTCTTTGGTTTTTGTTAATACTTAATATCTTTGTCAGGCTGCTTGCCTTGCCCCGCAAGTCATAAGTCGAACGCAAGTACAGCTAATATTTCTTTGACAATGGTAGAACAAAATGCCGGCCTTTTGCTGGTACTAGAAGGTAGAGCAACCATATACGCGGGACCCTCTACAGAGGGGCAATTCTAGTAATTAAAATTTAGTCAAAATTCAGTTTCGATATCACAAATGTTAAGTTTGGTGTTCTCGTATAAAACTTAATAACAACATGAAACTTCAAAATCTAATTTAAGTGGAATTGTTATTTTACTAACAATTAGAATTGACAATAATCAAGTATATAATTTTTAATCAATACACAATTCAATCTCGATTTGGTCAACTTTTGTTCTGCGATCGTAAAATAATTGCGACATATTATCACCACAGATTAGATAATCTATAGTCAAAATAGACTATGGTGTAACGCTCTACAATACGTACCAATTAGATAATTTGTTACACTTTCAGTCAGATTCAATCAGCCTAGTGTCACGAATACAAAGGGTTACCATCTCTAAACGCTAGCAACCAGGACAAGATGGGTGAAAACTCCGGATTTTTAATTTTAAAAGCCAGAGTCAGACGTCATCAGTGTTTTAGTAATATTTTTTATTCTGTATCTAGATGGTTATTCGCAGTATGGAGCGGGCGGTAGCGATTTAAAATTTTATTATTAACCCTGGGCTACAAATGAAACCCCTCCCGGATGCTCCCCGGACGCCCGTCAATCTAGGACCAATCCGGGGAAACCCGGACGGATGGCAGCCGTCCAAATACATCTTACGTCTCGTAGTTACTCGTAGCCATCGTGTATTGGAAATATTGGAACTGTAATGCTCTACGTGGGGTTGACTGTATATTAAGCAAGTACAGCCCCCTTACCACCAACTCTTATTGCGATTCAGTAACTGAATAGAATGCTTATTCATGCCAATGAATAAGCGACTCTATTTCAACTAGAATAGAGTCGCTTATTCATTGCTACGAATAAGCATTCTATTCAGATATTGAATCGCAATAAGAGTTGGTGGTAAGGGGGCTGTTATTGTTGTCGATGACAACAGACGTGAGAGATTATTTTGTCTTCTATAGTCTTTTGTTTGTAGGTAGGCATCTAACATATTTGTTTAGATAACATTTGATTACATATTATAATTCAATATGCGGCGAACGATGTAAGCATTGATGATATAGTTGATGTAAAATAACGTAATATTAGGTACTATAACTCTGTTTCTATGCTACAGCTACAGATTTTATACTTTTTTTACGACACTGGGTGATAGATAAACACAGGGCAGCACTGTGGGGCAGCTGAAGTTATAATGTATAATGACATTGATTCATAATAGAGAACTATCTCTTATTTAAAGGTACCATCATCATCATCAGGTCATTTTAGTCTCCAATACAGGAGCACCTCTCTATTCGCCAGAGCCTCCTTTGTCAGTCAGCAGGGTGCACCGCGTGCAGGTGAAGTTGGCTTTGGTTCAAAGATGTTGATGACCCACTCATACCCCTGCCCCTGATATACTATGCATATGATATATAATTCTGAACAAGAAGATTCCTGACCAGTATTAAAGTCAGGAATAAAAAAAGTTCCAAACAACAAAAAAATAGGTAAGGCCTGAAATCTGAGAAAAATGACAAAGCGAGCTCAATTTTCTTAGTTCTATCACAGTTCTATTAAAAATAATTTCATCTTCCATGAAAAGTTTCCTATAAACTGCATAGAAAAATTGTTGTTGTATCTTTCCTTGTATTTCAATTGCTTTCATTGAGACCTTGCTAGTGATTGAAATATATAAAAGAAAGATGAATGTTTCGACAGTGCATCTAAATTCGATTGAAATGAAATATACGATTTTGGATCTCGATTCGGGAATAATATGTAAATATCATTGAATTTAATATCATTGCATTCTACTAACAAGGGCCATAATTTAACGAATTAACCGAATGTTACAGGGGTTGCAGAATTAGGTTAAAACTGATTTCTTTGTCGTGAATCAGTACGAAATTTTCACCAAATCGATTTCACGTAAAAACCCTAAAATAGTAAATGATTTAAATTTTAAATGATATTAATTTTAAATAAATACTTATATTAATTGACTATTATTATAATAATAGTAAATTAATATAAGTATTTATTTAAATAAAAATTGTTTACGACATTATAAAATAATGTTTTAAACATATTTCCTCCTTGTTATCAAAGAGTAGTGTAACACCGGGCTTCATATCAATATTGGCATAAAGTCGTCAAACGCTGCCCGAGATGAGTCACAACCATGTAAATAAACAATAATATATTTTGTTTCGAAAGGTTTTTCCTGTAAAATATCAACTGTTAGGTTCCAGGCAAACACACTGCTTTTGTCTCTGTGGCCAACTTCGATCATTAATAGTTGGTCAAACATAACACTGGCATACCATGGCCACTCCATACAAAAAATGACAATACAAACAGACGGCGTCTGTATACGTGCAAATACGTGTATAGATGCCTAAGGGTTGACTGCTTAATAAAATAGGTTTCTTGCGCTGTGACGTAAGATGTTATAATTTAGGGATTTTTTGTATTTCACTACTACTTGTACAAATTTTTACCTTATAGCCCATGGAAATATAGTATAAAATAAAAATTTGTGCAAACAATATGGCAGCCGCAAACTTTGTGGTCGGAAAAAGGCGGAAGTGGTCGACAACTGACTATCAATGAAAATACACTTTTTTAAATGTATTTTGTATAAAATTACTGAATGAAGTCGAAAGGGTAATTGATTATCCATAAAATGAATTAAGTCCAGTAATTATACATTCAATAAATAAACAAGACAATTGGCGTATATTTTCATTATTAAAATCGTCCTCGAAATTCAAAAATGGTAGCACGCCTTAAGTATCATACATCATCATTATTATCGTCAGATTTTTTTAATGGAAAAATTACCTACTGCTTAGATTGTTAATAATTATGACTAGTTCAGCTGAAAGAAACTCTAGAGCTCTACCGACTAAGCTGAAGATGTTTGTCAATAACTTTAACCTAAAATTATTTTTTGGAATCAAAAAATGTTACTTCTATGCTATCGTCCGTATGATCGAGAAAAAGATGCTATCAATATCTTTCAAGACACATACGTGACTATTTTTTTGTCTGCACAAGGTTTACACGCAATTTTACTACATAATCCTCAATATGTCGAAAACTATGAATAGAACAACTATTACTATGTGACATTATATTACATTTAAATAGGTTCCTATTTAAATGTAATATAATGTCACATAGTAATAGTTGTTCTTTGATTTCTCGGCCAACTTCATAAATCTTTGAGTCACTTCGAGTTCAGAATCGGGGAGCAAGGATGAATTTTAAGCCACTTCTTCTTCGTAATAGGAAAGCAACGATGATTTTTTTGGTTTTAACTCTTTCTGAATTTTCTTGTTCCAACCTTATGCGTTTACATTCTACATTCACAATATCTTTTTCAATTTTTCTGTACATACTTATTACATTCTGACCTTTGGTTGTGTTGTCTATGTTTGGTCCATATAAAATTACGTGATAAAAATTTACACACTGTCTAAAAACTACTCCAGTATCACATTACTTTGGACTTGATTTTAAGTAGGTAATGTGACATTTGTATAATTGCATACAAAGATATTTAATCATGAATGTATCTGATTTCAGACGACGAATATGGCTAACAGCAATCGACAGAAAAGATTTACTTGATGAAGACACTACAAAGACTGAACATCACTACGTTTGTGCTGTACATTTTGAAGATTCCGCAATCATAACTTACATTTCGAAGCGGCTTACAAACGACGCAGTACCTACGAAATTTTTGTCTCAGAAAGATCATAAAATCATTCAATTAGACAATAGACCCAGAAGCTTGTCTTCTCACTTATCAAAGAAAAATGATTTTGTATCCAGTTGTAATCACACCCAATTCCAAACAGAACCTCAAATACATAAGGTAAATAAGGTGTTGTCTTACGAAAAAGCCATGGAAACTGATATTATAAATGCAAATGTAAACATTAATCAAACGAATAAATTGAAACAAAATTCAACAGTGTCATCTCAAAGCTACTACAAGTACCTCATAATCTCAAGCAAAAGTACATATAATATCTAGTGAAAAAATCAAAACTACGAAATCTAATACTGCCTCTACTTCAACCACAACTTCAACACAAATTTATTTAGATGAAGCTTCAAATAAATCTACACAAACGACAGCAACCATATCTGGAAAATCCCCAACGAATCTTATGAGAAAAATGGAAAAAGATATTGTGAATGTAGAATGTAAACGCAAACGCTTGGAACAAGAACTTTTGAAAATTCAGAAAGAGTTAAAACCAAAAAATTCATCGTTGCTTTCCGATTCCGAAGAAGAAGTGGCTTAAAATTCATCCTTGCTCCCCGATTCTGAACACGAAGTGACTCAAAGATTTATGAAGTTGGCCGAGAAATCAAAAACAAATTTAAAGGTAAACACTATGATGATATGATTCTGAGCACAAAATATTCGCTTTGAATTTGTACTATGCTGTTTTGAAGCTTCCCAGTAAATCTACATTGAACAGATTAAAATCAAACCCCGGCCACTCCATACAAAAATGGCACTTTTGCATGTAGTAACCAAATGACGTCTGTACACGTGCCTATGTTTGAGTGACGTTCTCTAGGGCTGACATTATTCAATTATTAGTCGGACATGTAAGGGGGTGTAAGCGGTTCATCAACATCTATGAACCAAAGTCAATCTTACCTGCACGGGGTACACCCTGCTGACTGACAGACGAGGCTCTGACGAAAAGAGAGGTAGGACATAGCGTATTTTTTAAACAACCCGACTGACGAAGTACCACCATCTCACAGAATACCGCAGTCAAATAACAATTTCCTTGAGGGTTGTTGTGTTCCTGCGAGTGAGTGAGGTCACCAGAGACGATGGAGTTGCTGCGTTGGCAGCGAGGATGGCAGCGCGCGAGCGATATTTAATGTTGCGACCGTTAATATGGTTACGGTAACCGCTTCACATCAGGTGGGCGTAGTGAAGAAAAAAAAACATTGTAAATACACTACACTGACTTAAGCCAATATTTATAAAACGCCTTGTATAATTGCCATTGCTAACTTACCCAAAATTTTATATTTTCTAATCATCACTAAATCAAACGTTCGCCTTCCGAACACCGATTCATTGTAATGGTCAAACCATTTCATTCTTACTAATTGTAGCTTTTTACTATTCATATAAATGCATGCGCAATGATTTGATTCATTTTCATATTCACATGGAGCAAACGTAATTTAAAACTAATACCACACATGAGATCACGCACAATAAACATTGAAATGTACTCGTAAATAAGAAAATTGTAAACAATAAACCACCATAACTCAAGTGACAGCAATGTCACTTTCGCGTCTGCGCACTCACTTGCTCTTTGTGACATATAATGCTATCCTTTTCTCATCTCGTATTAATTGTATCTTGTATCCTACTTTGACAGACATGAATTAGTTATGATGAAACTATGGCTGCCGCATGCTTTTTAGGTAATTTATAAAAAAATCTGTACTTTATTTCATCCAAAGGGATCGAATAAATTTATTTTTTTGATTTTCCATGTGTTGAGTCCATATCCATCCACTGCACAAGTAACTTCCATCTTTTAAACTGAATGGAGAATAAAATACGAGCGACGTCAATTTGTAGGACGCATCCATTGCGAACGGTTCCAAATCGGTTCCATAGGGGAGGTGAGGTCGACTAGTGAGAGCGGCAGAGAGTGTCCATACTGTACGTTAGTACTATTACTTATACTGTGTTAAAATTAAGAATTTCTCCTAAACTTGAAACCCGCATTGTAGACAATTAGACATCCTATCTTTAATAATTAAATCACTACCTACCAACGCAAAATATTGCACGATTTGTATAAATGAGGTACTAAACCGGCACTTATATTATGATATAAAAATGACGATGTAATAGGTTTCCATAATATAAATGGTATCTACTATATCACCAGAAATATCCAGCAATGCATACGTTATAATGCTACAAGGAATATATTATAACCGGAAACAACATATAGCATACGCCTTGGAAATATCAAACATTACGCTGAATTAGACTCATGGATCAATGAAGTTATAAACATGTTGGTGTGGGTATAGAAGTGAAAGTTATTATATCTGATCAAAGATCAAATTTTGACAAATATGTAAAGGTTATCAGAAATGTAACTGTGGATAAGCCATATTTCTTTGTCGGAGAACATAAAATCTTCTATATTTTTGATGTGCCACATTTGTTAAAATGTATGCGTAATAACCTGCTATCGAGCGATTTTCATTCCAAAGACTACATAATATCTTGGGATTATGTTAAAATACTGTAGGAACACCAAAAGGATAATAACTTAAGTTCTTCTCTTTTAGGTGTTCATACAGTATTTTCAATTTTAAAATTGATACCCAAAATAACAAACGCTCACCTAGAACCAAATGACTTTTAAAGAAAGAGAATAAAATATGCTGCTCAGATGTTTAGAAATACGGTATATGCTGCGCTTGAGACATATATTGATTTTGATGTAATCGGCGATGAAGCTACAGGAATAGCAAAATCTATTAAACTATTGGATGTGTATTTGATGTACTAAATTCATCAAAAACAAAATCTACCAAAAATATCAGAGAGCTTTTAGAATGACAACAGAACAGAAATCAATTTTACAAGAAGCTCAACATATGTTTGCAAGTATTAAAACGACGTAGTACTCGAAAGAACAGTTATGGTACTAATCAGATGACGACATTCCAAAATTTCCAAATAACGATTCAATCGGTATTACAATTGTACGAAAACTATTCATTATATAAAAGTCGAAGCGATTTCAGTATCTATTTACAAGAAGGTTAAACAAGACAGCATGGAAATATTTATCGGGTTTAGCAACAAGATGGTTCATCTTCCCATTATGTTTACTCGAGTATTTTCGAAATTGTTCTACTTACATCAACATGCTGAAAAATGATCAAACTAATTGTGAGTCTAACATTTATGAAATGCTAGAAAAGGCTGAGGATATAATCAATAAACATATTATAAACCTTCCTGATCAAGCCAGGCCGACACTAGTTGCTTTGAATGGTGATATACATTACCGAATTGATTTACCTGAAGAGAATACATTGACGTATGTTGCAGATTTTATACTTTTCAAATGTTTTAAAAACCACCCTAATTGCATAGAAGGTTTGGAAAGCTTGACTCTTCACTAAAATTGGATCAACAATACAAGGCATACCTACATTAAAAATAAGTCATTTTATGGCGATCTAAAGGTACCCTCTCAAGAAATGTACGAGTATGTAAAAAAATTAGACACAATATTTACTTACACATAATTTCTAGCAACATTTACACGGAAATCCTGGAAGTGATAATAATATATCTAAGTTACTACAGGAAATTCCGTTACCACCATTACCATGTTCGTGTTTTCCTGTGGAATATTTATTAAGATTGTTTGTGAGGCTTCGTATATTTACAATCCTAATATATAATAATCAAAATTTTAAAGTGAAGAAAAAGGAAAAACAACAATATGTACTTAAAATGATCTTACCATTCTTTAAAAAGAATGGTCAGATCATTCTGTGATAAAATAAAATGTCTTTCATATTTTTTTTCTTATTTCAATCGAAATACCTGGTTAGTTATTCTCTATTCTCAAATAAACTCACTCATGTACACTATTTAATGTTCCCCGTCGACCTACAGGGATTCCCAACCGGTGATTCGTCATAGGTAAATTATGGTCAGTGATACAAATTTATAATGAAAAAAGATTGAGTACTATTATACAAAATACTAAAATGTCAAGTTAAAGAATAATGGATTTATATGACACCTCGGGGACCCTATACCCAACAAAAACCGCTTACTGGTCAGCGAATAAAAGAAAGGTTGGAAACCATGATCTAGACGATACTGATTCACCTCCTGGGTGGCTAAAATACTAATGAATGTAAAATCAAATAGTGCTCCATGATGAATTGCAAAATGCAGACTTATACGTTTCTTGCCACCCACATACGATCAAATTCTAATGAATGTTAGAAAAACGTAAGCACTTGCTAGACTTTGTCTTGTCGTGTGATTCACGAGAAAGAAATTTCAAGGCGAGAACAATGACGCCTGCAGAGGCGGATTTGTAGTCTTGGCCGCCCTAGGCCGTGTCTTCGACGCCCTAGGTCATATCGTGGCCGCCTTAGGCAGTATCTTGGTTCTTATTAGCACACTCCTTATACCTTATTATATAGTTATCTTGGTTTATAAGCTTTATACCTATTTATATAAATCTTCTCCGCAAAACCGCTATGGCAGGCCGTAAATTGTAAGAATTACCCTTCATGAATACCCTACTCCTGCCGCCCTTAACATTTGGCCGCCCTAGACCTGGGCCTAGTCGGCCTTAGGCCTCTTGTACACGCTAAGAAAATTCACCGTGTCTACAGACAGGACCTATTCATCAGGTACACAACAAGAATTTTGTCGGATCTAGGCACGAAAACCACCGCAACGCAGCAAAACGTAGCGCGTCATGTCTAGCGCAGACAAGATTTTTTTCTTGGTCAGCGCGGAAGCAGTGTACACAGTTCGTGTGTAGAAACGACACGAATTCTTGCATAGGCCCGGCGACTGTTCTTAGCGTGTACAAGAGGCCTTATAAGGAAAATCCGCTATTGGACGTCTGTGTCACAATAGTGTAGTGCGTGAATGAGCGCCAGTGCGTGCGGCGCCATACAGACTGTTCCAGATTTGTCTCCGAATGGAGGTGAAGTTGACACGAGAGAGCGGCAGGGAGTCGCCATACTGTACGTAGTACTACTATTATTTATACTGTGGTATTACTGACTTCATAAGCAGTTATGTAGCAATCAAACATAATAAGCCAGGAGTAATTACCCTCTTTGATAGATTTTAAACGAATCAAAATTCATCAACATTAATTAATTGACACAGAACATCACATATCATGATATGATATCATGATATCATAATATGATATGTGATGTTCGATGATCGAAATTCCACTAAATCACTAATCGAAATAACATATATATAATTTAAAATAATATTTTAAATTGTTTATAAGTAGGTAGGTTATTTAGATTAGTGGAATTTCGATTATGATTTGTCATAACTAAATCGATGAAATTATTAAAGAATTGATTGCGTATACGCGGCGTGGTGTGACATGACATGAGTCATAAGTACATGTGTTTTGTAACACTGTGGTCATATGAAGCGACACCCAGATGACAACTGCTTTAAGTTTGATGATTCATATGATTTATAGTTTTAAGTATGTATATTCTCTTAGTAGATTATCTCCACCACTTAAGGTTATATATTATATACAGGTGTTGAAAAGGTTTCGTACCCCTGTTTCTCTATTTTAATATTGTAAATTTCATCAAAATTGATGTGCGAAATCATAGTGGTGTAGTGTATTTTTTTTATCACTACGGTGGCAAACAAGCGTACGGCCCGCCTGATGAAAAGTAGTTACACCAGAAACATCTAGGCCCTGTAAAAACCTCTTCGCGCCTTTTTGTAGAAACCCATGCTGTAGGTGACTGTAGTCTCCAACTTCAACAGACAGTTATTATGCATAAAGAAAAGTCAGGAACAAAAAGAAAAGAACGAGTTGCTGCAATGGCAGATAATTCATGTTCCGAGCGTTTATACAGCTACAGTAACCGCTTCACACTAGGCGGGCCGTATGTTCGTTTACCTTCCGACGTGAGTAATATAAAAAAGTACAGTTACGATAAAAAATATATAATAAACAGACTTGTAATGTGAATATTCAAATTAATTTCTACATTAGTTAATTTGAATAACGGATAAACATTATAAATACTGTTTCATACGACATTCCTCAGGTGTTTAACTGGAAATGTTATCAGAATTCTCGTTTCGCAAATCGAAGACGTCATCGAATTCCGTAGAAAATGAGCATGAGGTATAAAGTCAATCATCATCAGTGACCTGAATGAAGACATATAACAAAATGTGAATCACCAACATCCTCAAACCTTATATAAATTCGTAAGGAAAAAATATGAACTTTATTGGAAAAATAATATGATGTATTTTTTTTATTCCACTACGGGACTACATTACTACATTAGCATACGGTCCGCCTGATGGAAAGCAGTTACTGTAGCCCAGGGTTTCCCAACCTTTTTTACATCAAGGCTCCCCGGATCACAAATAATATTCTCATTCCCCCCCCCCCCCCCCCCCCCAATATTTTTTTCAGTAAGTACCTACAAAAAAAATCACATTATTTTAACAACATTTATTTTTATGTAATTTGTACAAAAAGAATCACAAAATGAACTGAACTTTGACTAAATTAAAACGTTTTTATCAACCAATAAGAGTACTAGGGAGTATAGAGTATATTATTCTGTGGTAAAGTGACAATGCTAGTGAGATACTTGAGCTTGCATCTCCCTACAGTGTTTACTTCATATTCTACGTACAGTGTTTACTTCATTAACGCATTGAAATATTTTTTCTATTGAAAACACAAACGTCTCAAGCCCCCCTTGACATCCCTCTACGCCCCACTAGGGGGGCGCGCCCCCCTGGTTGGGAAACCCTGCTGTAGCCTATAGACGCCTGTAACTCCAGAGGCATCACATGCGGGTTGCCGAGCCTGTAAAAACCTCTTTACGCCCTTTTTGAAGAACCCCATGCTGTAGTCTTTTGGGAAATCCTCAATAGGCAATTTCCACAGCTTGGTAGTACGTGGAAGTAAACTTCTCTGGAACCGCACAGTACGTGACCACTTCGGTTCTAATGTGTGAGGATGTATTCCCTGTCGATGGTGAGCGGTGCGACAGTAGAAGGAGGCAGAATGTCAAATGACTCCTCTGAACACACCCCATTGTACAATCAGTAGAACACACAAAGGGATAAAATCTTTGCATGAAATTAATATGCATTGCATAAATATATTCCTGGACAATTTACACACGGCCATCTAGTCCCAAACTAAGCAAAGCTTGTAATATGGGTACTAGATTACTGATATTAAACATAAATACTTTTTTTATAAATAAAAAACATCACTACATAGTATAAAACAAAGTCGCTTTCTCTGTCCCTATGTCCCTTTGTATGCTTAAATCTTTGAAACTACGCAACGGATTATGATGCGGTTTTTTTTAATAGATAGAGTGATTCAACTGGAAAGTTTATATGTATAATATATGCATAACATAGTAGAAAAACACTGATAATTTAGAGGTTTCTAATGTGATGTCGTAAATAAACACATTTTTTTGCTCTTTCATTGCAAACGCTGGCTGAACCCAACGAGATAGATCAAAATAATGTAGTACAGTATTGTTCACCTTAAAATGGTCTACAAAAAAGTTCGCGATGGTATATGTCTATCTCTTAGTGGTAACACACAATAACCGTTATTTTATCCTTTGCTTTTTACAAGAAATAATGCCTTATTTAAGAAGCGATTTTAAGCAATACAGAATTAATCCTTATCCAATTAAGTACCTTAAATACATTGCGCATTTAATATAGATCAATATGGCCCTTCACAGCATGTAATTTAAATGAATAGTTTAGAAGATATTACACATTTAAAATGCAGGGACATAACGGCTGTGGCGATACCGGCCGCGGAGCCGGCGGCGTGTGCCTATAACTGGGGAAGGACTGGATAGGACAAAGCGCAAAGACCTTCTGTAGTACATTTAGTATCAGCATTGCACCCGTGCGAAGCCGGGGCGGGTCGCTAGTATAATACAAAGAAAACACCCAGACCAAGACAAACATGTTCATGAACACAAATGTTTATCTTATGCGGGGATAGAACCCGCGACCTCGGAGTCAAAGTGGCCATTGCTAACCATTCGACCACCGAGATCACCTATATAATCATCCCACTGCTGGAATACGGGTCTCCCCAAAATTAAAGGGCTTTAGAGCACACTCCACCACGCTTCTCAACTGTGCGTTGGCGGAGGCCAGTGTTTTCAAGCCGTCCAAATCCACTGACTTCTAATAACTGTCATCTAATGGCAACAGCCGGGACCGACAGCTTAATGTGCCCTCCGAAGCACGGCCTCCTCCGAATGCACGAAGGAGCTCGAGATAATATAAACCCATCCATGGACAGGCTACGGTCAACGTTGCTTAACTTACGTGTTCGATTAGACTGTCACGCGCAACGACGACATGGAGATCGTTTAACTAAAACTAACTACTTACTAACTTAAAAATACACAATTATAATAGGTAGGGGAAAAAGTCTTTTCGCATTATAGTATGTATGAACTTGTAATAAAATCTCTTTGGTTATACCATTTGTGTCTGGCAGGTTTTGATATCTTTAAAAAGTTTATATTTTAAAAAAGATAATTCCAAATTCAAATTAGGTAAATGTGTGATTTTCATTTGTTTTTTTTACTGTCAAGATGAGTGAATCTAATGAAGATATTCGATTCATTTTAAAATTTTACTACAAAAAAGGTAAAAATGCAACGCAAGCTGCGAATAAAATTTGTGACGTTTATGGACCTAGTGCAGTGTCTGTGAGAGTAGCACAAATTTGGTTTAAGCGTTTTCAATCAGGAAATTTTGATGTGAAAGATGCACGTCGCTCTGGTCGCCCTGTTACGGATAAAATGGATGCCATTTTTGAAAAAGTGGAGCAAGAGCGGCATATCAGTAGTTACGACGTAGCTGAAGAATTAGGAATTGACCACAAAACAGTTTTGGCGCAATTGAAAAAAGCTGGGTACACTAAAAAGCTCGATATTTGGGTGCCTCACGATCTCACTGAAAGAAACCTAATGAACCGTGTACTCATTTGCGATTCTTTACTACGACGTAATGAAAGCGAACAGTTTTTGAAGAAGCTTATAACTGGTGATGAAAAGTGGATCACGTACGACAAGAACGTGCGAAAAAGGTGGTGGTCAAAGGCCGGTCAGGCTTCACAGACTCTGGCAAAACCCGGGTTAACCCGCAACAAGGTAATGCTGTGTGTATGGTGGGATTGGAAGGGTATTATTCATTATGAGCTGTTACCGCCAGGCAGGACTATCGATTCTGAACTCTACTGTGAACAACTGATGAGATTAAAGCAAAAAGTTGAGAGAAAGCGGCCGGAATTAATTAACAGAAGGGGTGTGATTTTTCATCATGATAACGCTAGACCTCACACATCTTTAGCCACTCAGCAAAAATTAAGAGAGTTTGACTGGGAGGTGTTAATGCATCCGCCGTATAGTCCTGACCTTGCACCTTCTGATTTCCACCTGTTTCGGTCTCTTCAGAATTCTTTAGGCAATGTCAGGTTACCATCACGAGAAGACTGCCAAAACCACTTGTCGTGGTTTTTTGAACAGAAGTCCCAAAATTTCTATAGTAATGGGATCATGTCTCTACCTACAAGATGGCCAAAAGTTATCGAACAAAATGGCACCTACATACTTTAGTTAAATGTAAATAAACTTTATTAAAAAATGTTTCGAATTTTCATATAAAATACGAAAAGACTTTTTCCCCAACCTAATATTATGAACTAAATATGGCTGATAATATGCACAAAAAAAAAAATAAGAAAAATTAATTAAGAGTAATAAATGAAATGGTATAAATAATATTATATTATTCGCAAAGATACTAGGGAAAAAGTACTTTTACATTTCACGCATTTTACTGTATTAAGGCGAGGCCAGATGTCAAGAGAATTTTATACGAGGAAACCATTGCGCGTCGCTTGCGTAAATTACAAAAAAATATCTACTAATTCACTTCATGAAGATTCCTTCTGAATTGTTGAGCGCATTAAATCCGCATCACGCGATAATAAAAATTCAACTGGCTCTTTGTTGATAAATTAGATCTTTCTTTGGATTTTGCGCTTCTGACCCGTGGTTACACTGATTTGTTACACCGGTGTAACCACTGAGCACACTTATTACCAGTGGTCACATTTAAAATAGAAATAGTTGATAGTTAAAAAGATCCTAATGGGGCTAGTAAAAAAGTTTTTCTGGGATGTGTTAAGGATGGTTTTGGGATATGATAAGGATGGTTTTGGGATGTATTAAGGATGGTTTTGGGATGTGTTAAGGATGGTTTTAGGATGTGTTTAGGATGGTTTTGGGATGTGTTAAGTATTGTTTTGGGATGTGTTAAGGATGGTTTTGGGATGTATTAAAGATGGTTTTGGGATGTGTTAAGGATGGTTTTGGGATGTGTTAAGGATAGTTTTGGGATGTGTTAAGGATGGTTTTGGGATGTGTTAAGTATTGTTTTGGGATGTGTTAAGGATGGTTTTGGGATGTGTTAAGGATGGTTTTGGGATGTATTAAGGATGGTTTTGGGATGTGTTAAGGATGGTTTTAGGATGTGTTTAGGATGGTTTTGGGATGTGTTAAGTATTGTTTTGGGATGTGTTAAGGATGGTTTTGGGATGTATTAGGGATGGTTTTGGGATGTGTTAAGGATGGTTTTGGGATGTGTTAGGGATGGTTTTGGGATGTGTTAAGGATGGTTTTGGGATGTGTTAATGGTTTTGGGATGTATTAAGGATGGTTTTGGGATGTGTTAAGGATGGTTTTGGGATGTGTTAAGGATGGTTTTGGGATGTGTTAAGTATTGTTTTGGGATGTGTTAAGGATGGTTTTGGGATGTGTTAAGGATGGTTTTGGGATGTGTTAAGTATTGTTTTGGGATGTGTTAAGGATGGTTTTGGGATGTATTAAGGATGGTTTTGGGATGTGTTAAGGATGGTTTTGGGATGTGTTAAGGATGGTTTTGGGATATAATAAGGATTGCTTTGGGATGTGTTAAGGATGGTTTTGGGATGTGTTAAGTATAAAAATGGCTGTGTATACAATTGGAAACACTTATATGATAAAATTTATTAACAAACAAAACATGAACATTCATTAATACCTTTAGGTACCCAATAGATTAAGCAGTCACTCGCGTGTTTCAAAAAGATGCGTTAACTACGTTTCTTCAAACGTAGATGAAGAACGTACTGTACTAACACTTTACAAACAAAAAGGTTTTAAGTCCCTATCACCTATGTGATTATAATGTATATCACTATCACAACCTGGCCACTTAAGCTGGAGGTGAGAAAACAAATGAATAGCGACCCGAGGCGTTCTATAGCGTTAAGCGAGTTGAAACTATTTTGCGCCCGCGGATTTAAACGGGGGAGCGGGAGAGGAAACTCCTTTCAGTTGCGGAGAGTGCCTATTTCGTATGTAAGTACTATTAGTTATTCTGTGGTATTTTTATTTTGTGGTGTAGGGGGCTCAATATCTATTAGGAGGAGGTAGGAGACTACAGCATGGGGTTCTTCAAAAAGGGCGTAAAGAGGTTTTTACAGGGTCAGCAACGCGCATGTGATGCCTCTGGTGTTACAGGCGTCCATAGGCTACGGTAATTGCTTTCCATTATCGGATAGGCGGAACGTATGCTTGTTTGTCACCTTAGTGGTATAAAAATACGTGGTACTCCCTACTAAATAACAAGGAGGCAAAGTTAGTGAGAAGTAGGCCATGACGATAGCCCGTCTGGAAAAGTACCTCTACAGCAGCCAAATAACAAATCCCTGTAGAATGGTAGTTTTCTGCGAGTGAGTGAGGCTACCCGGTTGCTGGCGCTCCTCAGGAGCATCCTGCTCCTGCCACCGCTGCATTAATACCAAAATCCTGCCAGCGACAGCAACCGGGGTGGTAACACACAAGTAACATTTGTTGCGCGCGTTTATACACACATCAAGTAGGCTGTATGCTTGTTTCCCACCCGACGTGGAATAAAAAAAATGTGACTGATTCACGAAATGCGACTAGTTTACGTTCGTAACTATCAAAAGTTACCAAAGAGGAAAAAATAATAGTTCTCTCACAACTAGTTACCAAACAGCGTAAAAAAATTCTTCTCTTGTAACTGGTTACGAAAGTTTAGTTACCTAAGTGGAAGAAGGGATTTAAATTTGGGTGAATTTCAACAAGACATTTTTATCTGTCATTTCGGTTTGATTTTTTATTCTACGCTATTCTACATATTTTGGGTGACAAATAAAACTTTATCCTTTTTGTAACATGTGTGTGAGTGGACACCTATTATCATCGAAACTTACTTTGAGGCTTTGAGTGTAACCACCGGTAATAGATATGCTCGATAGTTACATTAGTGTAACTATCGGTCATAAGTGTGCTCAGTGGTTACACCGGTGTAACAAATCAGTGTAACCACGGGTCAGAAGCGGGATTTTGAATTAGAAATCTTTTATAAGATTTCTAAAATACATCGAAGCTATATCGATTCAAAACTGTTTTCTAGAATAAGTAAATACTTCTATTGAAAAATTACTTAGACGTGTTTTGGAAAGAGGTCCGATGTCCAGCTGTATTTAATTAATATAAAAAATAAAACATATAATTTATTTTATATGAGAGACGAGGGGGAGCAAACGAGCATGTGGGTCACCTGATGGAAAGCAATCACCACCGCCCATGGAGATCAGCAACACCAAGGGGTCGCCGATATATTCAGACGCAGGAACACAACAATCCTTAAGGGAGTTGTTATTTGACTGCGGTATTCTGTGAGGTAGAGGTACTGCCCCGGTCGGGCAGCTTAAAAAAATGCGATCCGCTCTTTTCGCCAGAGCCTCGTTTGACAGCCAGTAGGGTGCACCACGTGAGGGTGAGGACAGTTTTACTTCAAAGATGTTGATGAACCACTTACACCCGAAATAAAAATATAATAACTTGTATTCATTTTTTTTATAATAAGACTAAACGCTTCAAATCGACATTCAATTCGACACTGGCTTCTGCCATCCCCTTAAGAGAATGAGTAAGAGACAGGGGCGTAGTGCACCGAGACGATGACTCACGTTTTGCACCCATAGAAATCTAAATGCGGATGCACCCCATAGCGCGGGGCAGACCGCTCCCCATGCATCGGAAAAATCAATACGCGCAGACACGAATGCAAGCAAAATATATTTCAATCTAGAGAAGGTCACACTATCAACAGTCCCGACGTACACGGGTAGAGTACAATGGAGCAAGTAGCATTTCATTGCGGTGTTGCCTGCACAATCAGAATATTAACAATGAAACTAGTAGTCAATGTAAAGGAACTCTACCGATTTTACTCTTCTCGTGTCCAAGAGTCTTATGTGTGCGTCTCTATCAGTGTCTCTGCAGGTTTTCCTGCAAAAATATGGATAGTAATAAATCGAACCAATATTAAATTACAAAACTATCGACTATTATACTAACTATGCGACAAAAAATTGCTTATATAACCTACTTTTTTAATTGAATATATAACCTACTTTTTTTATTCAAAATTTACCTTATATTATGTATTGTTTGAACGTCTTGCCGAACTATTATGTAAAATAGAAATCCTAAAAATACTGCACATTTATTCTTATGTACTCATAATATGTTCTTATGTACACATAACAAATTACAGTTCACTTAAAATGAGCAGTATTTAGGATTTCTAAATAAATCTTCTAATTAAATTATATTTAGGATTTATAAAGATCTGCCGAAATTATTAAATCATGCCATACCTAACGTAACCTAGTAGTCCAGTCGCTAATTTAGTAATTTTTAGTCGCTCATATTTTTATTTGCCCAAAAATATTATACTGAGCCGTGATTTTTTTGCATTGCCGCAGCACACATATTAAGCTTACTATAGGTACCTACCTGCTAAATATAATAATAATTGCTGTAACTGCTTCTACTTGTATTGTATATGTGACAATATCAAATAAAGCAATTTCTATTCTTCTACTCTATTCTATTCTTTAAAGAGCCATATTTGAGAATATAATAAATATTAAATTAATAATAAAATTAAGAATATTGAAGACTTGTGAACATTATCAAATTAATTCTTTTGCAAAAAATGTGGAAATTTTCTTTGTTTCTTTTATTTCTTCTGTGTCTAAATATGTGATTTTCGGCAATACACGTGCGTCTATTTTTATGATGACCAGTGTAGTTGGACCATGAGAAACGCGAGGTCGGTCCCTAAGAAACGCGAGTGGTTTTTTTTTCAAGCGTCTATAACTATAGTCTGCGGTCACTGCTTTACATCAGGCGGGCCTCATGCTAATATATGTCCGCTAAGCTTAGGTATACCATAGTATAAGTAACCGCAAATATTCTTGTTGACACTAAGAAGGACGTTATCTCTAACGTCAGACGTTAAGATGTCGTCATTTAATTATTGTTGACGAGCGATGTTAGGATAACATCAGTAACGTGATGAGATGACAGTTTGATAAATTAGGACATCACCTCCACGAGTAAAACGCCTCTATATATAAATTTCAATATACCTGGACAAATTACTCAGCGCCATCATGACCCAAATTAAGCAAAGCTAGTAATATGGGTACTAAGAATTTTTTAAGTTTCAATCAAATGTTGTACCTATAAATAATTAAATATTAATGGACAAATTACACACTGCCATCTAGTCCAAAACTAAGCAAAGCTTGTAGTATGGGTACTAGATAACTGATGTATGTACTTAAAATACATTTTTTTTCATATACATACATTTAATATATAGAAAATACCCAGACCGAAAAGACAAACAAACCTTACAAGTCCCTTATTCTATAAGTATAAGTATGACCGATGCAAAAATATCCATAATAGAATCTCTGAGTCTACTAATTCAAACGTTTGATGGTGATCATTTAATTAGCCATATCATCTTGATAATTGGCGATCTACTACAGTACGTTTCCTAAGGCATTTTATACCACGAACGGTTAAATTGTGGAATCAACTTCCCTCAGAGGTATTTCGGAAGAGTTACGACATGGGAGCCTTCAAGAATAGAGTATTGAATTCCCTTAAGGCTGGCAACGGATCAGCGATCCTTTGGTGTTGCTGATCTCCATGGGCGGTGGTGATTGCTTTCCATCAGGTGACCCACATGCTTGTTTGCCCCCCTCTCATATATATAAACAAAAAAAAAACTCTATATACTTATGAGCTGCTAAGTGATCTAGTTACGAACTTTTTCCCGTTTGTTTATTTCATTACTACTCTGTGGTAGAGATACAATCTCATAACGTAACATTCAATTCGATTGGTATGTCACCTCAAACCGGATAACAGTAAAAATTAGTTTGATTAGAAACATGTACGTCACGCGAGGGAACCCGCCAGAAGCTGGTACCGCAAGCAAACCAGATTCAGATAGGTACACCCACCACCCACACGGACACCATTCAATATCGACGTATGCTGTCTTTTTTTTATATACTACGTCGGGTGGCAGACAAGCATACGGCCCACCTGATGTGAAGCGGTTTCCGTAGCCATATTAACCCTCGCAACATAAAATATCGCTCGCGTGTCGCCACCCCCGCTGCCAACGCAGCGTCTACTTCCTTTCTGGTGACCTCACTTACTCGCAGGAACACAACAAACCACAGGTGAATTGTTATTTGGCTGTGGTATTCTGTGAGGTGGAAGTGTACATTCCCCAGTCGGGTATCTTACAATTACGCTCCCTACCTCTCTTTTCGCCAGAGCTTCGTTTGTCAGTCAGCAGGGTGCACCGCGTGCAGGTGAAGTTGACTTTGGTTCAAATATGTTGATGAACTACTTACACCCTCAGTAGGTACTGTTGTCTCGTCATTAAATGCTTGTTTACTGTGTGTAGCTTCGACTTTATTTATTTCTTGTCATATCTCATTTCTATCTATTTATTTCTCTAGTCGATAGCTCTTGACTGCTTCGCACAGCGAAATACTTTCTAGATTTTGTTTGACTTTCATTGACTAACTTATAAAATCAATATGAAATTAGATATGACCACCTGTGTCTCTTCGGTACTGATATGGTACTGATTATTGATTATGCTGGGATTGATTTTTCTTCAGGGATAAACAGGGTCTTTTCATTCGTAAAACAATAGCAGTCGAATGCTTGAAACTTTTTTTTATATTATTTTTAATTTAGAGACTTTTGTCATAATCGTTTATGTCAGTCCCAATGTAACCTATTCCAACCTTAAGGTCTGCTACTATATAAGGAAAATAAGGCTTTAGCGACAGGTGACATGGGATATGGGAGCGAATACGTTATGATCATGACAACATCCAATCTATGTAGACTAAATTCTTGCTTGCAACTTGTTAACCTATACGGTCTTTTAGAGATCTTTTATAGTAAAAGACAAAATAATCAAATGTTTTAAATGAGCTATGTTTCAAAGTAGTTAAGATAAATATACAGTTAAAATTCAAGTCGTGATCACTAGGTCTAAAATTATAATGAGGTCTTTAACGGCTGCAACTGCAATAAGTATAATTGAGAAGTCTGTGGAACAATCACATTGTAACTAATTAAATACCAAATTTGGGTTAATGTCAGGCGTCTGGGGTAATTAGCGCAAAACTGCCGACTCACAGAGAAAGCATGCCGCGGAGAAACTGCCAGAGAAATGTACCTATTTCAAAAAGAACGGTCATAATACGTATCGAAATTGGAGGTCCGTGTAAATTAGCTATTTATCACTACTATGAAAGGATGTCATAGATTTCTTTTCAGTTAGTAATCATCAACAGACAAAGAAGACTCACTAACGTCTGCCCGTTTTTCGACTCACGTAAACACAATTGATACCGGTATAAATGGGTAGTATCATTTGTGTCAGTTCAGATGATATTCTATATGTAATTTCAAACTCGGCTGAACGGATTTGGATAAGATTTGATTACCCGTGAAAAAGTAACAAACATCCATCCATAGGTACTCACAAACGTTTACATTTATAATTACTAGTGGGATAAGATCAAGTTCAAGAAATATTAACCTATTTTATTTTCCGACATGTTGACATTTTGCGAACGTGACATTACGTGCCGAGAGGATTTTTTTGATATTAGTACTTCATTAATACTTAATGATCAAGCATTAGAAACATTTATAAAAATAATAAATACAATAAAATATATTTATTCCTGACCAGAGAATCCTTTTTTTTTGTAACAATTTCCTTAAAGTTACTGCATACAAATTATTTTTATTGAGGTTTTATACCCGGCTAAAACTTAGACTAAAAATAGACAAGTACTCCTATACATTATTTTATTTATTTCGAGATATTGTGATGTTATTATCATAACACATGGAAATGGAAAGCAGTTTTCGTTTCAGCACATCATAGAATTCCATTGTATAAAATTATTTAGTACTTAATCATGCTGACTGTATCGTCGGTATCGTCGTGGTATCGGCTGACATGTGACTGGAATGCGGTGACGTAGATCTTCCACGTACACTGCCTATATCTGGATTATAAAATTTTTACAAGTCGGCCCTCTTATCAAGGCGATGTTTTCATTATCACGATTATGTGTAAGTGCTGTACCGCATCTCCATATATGGTGACAAAAAGTGAAGCAGCTCGCGATTGGCCGAGAATGAGTTGTTGCCGATAGTGTGTGAGCTCTGATAAGACCCGTTTTATATAGTTTATCCTCACGTACCGCTGTTCATTTACTGGCGGCCATAGCAGCGCGGAGTCGCATTCATTGCTAGTCATTAACTTAATAATATAACAGTAAGTTTATATTTAATTTAATATTTATACCAACCAGTTTTTATTTAAAAAAAATAAATATTTGGAACATAGTTTAGTAACAGGTGTCATATTAATATCAGTAGTAGTGTTTGTTTGAACGTATAAAAAATAAACTGTGAAGAGGTGAATTTATTACATAATGATATGATAACGGTTACGTAATGAACTGGTGAAGTGCAAGTGACAGGGTTCAGTGACTTCGACTTTCTCAGGATTGTTCACTAATGTGGAAACTTTTGCTTATTTCAGAATAATTCACAATGTGCGACGAGGAAGTTGCTGCGTTGGTCGTAGACAATGGATCCGGTATGTGCAAGGCCGGTTTCGCCGGGGACGACGCACCCCGAGCAGTGTTCCCATCGATTGTGGGCCGACCCCGCCACCAGGGCGTGATGGTCGGCATGGGACAGAAAGACTCATATGTAGGAGATGAGGCACAGAGCAAGAGAGGCATCCTCACACTCAAATACCCCATCGAGCACGGCATCGTCACCAACTGGGATGATATGGAGAAGATCTGGCATCACACCTTCTACAATGAACTGCGTGTGGCCCCCGAGGAGCACCCTGTGCTGCTCACAGAGGCTCCCCTCAACCCTAAAGCCAACAGGTACGTTCAACCTCTGACTCCGATACTTTGTGTGATTTATTGACCGTTCAGGCACTTTTATGCCGCGGCGTCTCCGCAAGAAGTCCCTAATAGTTTTTTTTCTTTTTCAGAGAGAAGATGACACAGATCATGTTCGAGACCTTCAACACACCCGCCATGTACGTCGCCATCCAGGCCGTGCTGTCGCTGTACGCGTCCGGTCGTACCACCGGTATCGTGCTGGACTCCGGTGACGGTGTATCGCACACGGTGCCCATCTACGAAGGCTACGCCCTTCCCCACGCCATCCTGCGTCTGGACTTGGCCGGTCGCGACCTCACAGACTACCTAATGAAGATCCTCACAGAACGCGGTTACTCCTTCACCACCACAGCCGAGCGTGAAATCGTTCGTGACATCAAGGAGAAACTTTGCTACGTCGCCCTCGACTTCGAGCAGGAGATGGCCACCGCCGCCTCCAGCAGCTCGCTCGAGAAGTCATACGAACTTCCCGACGGTCAAGTCATCACCATCGGAAACGAAAGGTTCCGTTGCCCAGAGGCTCTCTTCCAGCCCTCATTCTTGGGTATGGAAGCTAACGGCATCCACGAAACCACCTACAACTCCATCATGAAGTGCGACGTCGACATCCGTAAGGACTTGTACGCCAACACAGTATTGTCCGGCGGTACCACAATGTACCCCGGCATCGCCGACCGTATGCAGAAGGAAATCACAGCGCTCGCGCCATCCACGATGAAGATCAAGATCATCGCGCCCCCAGAAAGGAAGTACTCCGTATGGATCGGTGGATCGATCCTCGCATCCCTGTCTACCTTCCAGCAGATGTGGATTTCGAAACAAGAATACGATGAATCTGGCCCCTCAATCGTTCACAGGAAGTGCTTCTAAACGCCAAGTAAGACTATTTAATTTATGATGCCTACACCAAGCCCCTGAATGGGCGGCTCAAACTACGCTTGTGATTTATAATTTAAGTACAGTATTTAAATAGGTCGTAAGGTATCGTAATATGCATATTACGTAAATTCAATTTTGACAAAGATTTTTATTTATTAAAGTTACTAACCCTCATTTTTAATAAAAAGATAATTTATATACCGGTATAAATACAGTTTTTTTTCTTGTTTGTTCCTCCATCCTTATTTGCTCAAAGTGAAAGAAGCGCTAGGCCATTCTCGAGACCCACTGACACTAATAGCCGGTCTGCACTCCATGTAGAGCTTGCTGTATTTCAAAGGTAGCTGCATTGTCATGGCTATATTAACTTAAACACATCATCATGGTTGATCTACAGGTGTACCTATATTATCCACACTAATTATATGATATAGTATTTCTAATTATTTACAATTGCAATTTATAATATGCAATTACTAACCTCTGCATTTGTACCGATCTGAAATCACAGAACTGATTTTAAAGTCTCTGTCTCCCCGGTGTCCATCTCCAATGCAATTACCTAGAGGGAAGAGGCTAGAATAAATACCTGCCATTGCCTAGAGGGAAGAGGCTTGAATAAATATTATGACAATATGAGTGTCCATTTCAACGCAAATGGCATAACAAAATGAACACGTTAATGTAGGTAGGTTAGTGCATGTAATTTCCTAATGGACGACATGAAATAGCACAAATGGGCGAGGCCTAGGTTCAAACTGCTCAATTACTGAACTTAATCGCTTCGTGAAGCACCGCCTGGAAAACCACGCCCTTGCTCTAGTTAGGAAATACGTGGAAATAACCTAACAAATCAGGATGTATGAATTAATATAACGATTAATATACAAGTACTTGACCATGCTTTTAGTACAATACATTATTGTATTGTACTAAAAGCATGCCCAATTATTCAATATCTGACTTTTTTCTTTAATTTCAAATAATGCAGGTGTCGATATAATTTATGCTAGGCCGGATCTAGTCCACGGGGTCAAAATCGCGGTTGAGTCGAACGAGTAGATTCGCTAAGTGTATGTTTTCCATTGATTTAAATGGAAAATGTATATGATGATCATTTCTCAGGGACATGATCGATCTCAATTTGTTTTCAACACAAACCTCAAGCATGTCAAGGTCTTTAATTGTGACAAGATTCATCAAAATAGGTTGAGTGGTTTTGGAACCTATTCATTTCCAAGAGTGACTTTTCGCCGCATATATAAGCATTTCGCTCACTCCACTCTATAATAGGTATGCGAAGTAGTCAATTAATTAAAAAGGTTTTGCATGACATGAACACAATTAACAATTCCATGAAATACCATTTTAATAGTTTCTTTCTGAAATATCACGTAGCAACAGAGATTGCATGATTATTAACGGCAGTGGTTAACCTTCACCTCGAAGTTCCTTGGCGTGCTTTCAGTAGTTTAGTGACCCAGTGTTTGGTCCAAATATACCGGAGTATAATTAGAACAGCCACACCCACCCGCGGCGTGTTCGTCTGGTGCGTGCGTGGCGTCAGAGTTGCAGTGCAACTATTTCGGGATGCTTCACTTCGTTTGTGTATTGCTTGCTACTGGAAATTGATTGCTCGATAAATCGATAGACATTTATCAATAACCAAAAAATGCAATGACTGTGTGCCATAAGAAAAAGTGTATAGCTCAAGGTTGATGTGCTCTTGGCTGTACCTACTAATATTTGTGGTCTCTGTACTACTGAAACATATACAATAACTAATAAGATAGATAGCAGATAATTTGATATTTTAGGCATTATTTATATGCATGTGGCATATACGTACACTACACTAATAAAATTAACAATGTAGTCGTTTCGGTAGTGTACATCTACGTATATCTTTGAAAGAAGAAGAAGAAAACCATTTATTTGCACATTACACAACACTGTTTGTAGTTTATATAAACAAGTCAAACATACACAAATATTATATAAGAAAATAAAATTAAAGTACTGTGCAATGTCGCAAAATGGTCTCAACTCAGCATAAAAACCGAAATCTGGAACAGACTCGGCACTGATTTTCAGTTAGGACCAGTTGCGACATCACGGTCATACATGCACAAAAAACTAGACTGCTTAGATGTTAGGGATGAAATAAAGTATTAACGCAGATTTCGTTTTATTTTACGGTAAATAAAAAATTATTAATTAAAATTTCACACATTCCCATCTGATAAATAGGTGTCGATTACGAATTGCACTATATGGAGATACTTGTTTCCGTTTCTCCAACAAAAATTGTGATAGGCGGAGGCATATTATTCCAACACATAGTTGCCGCACACTTACTTAAAGCTACCGAGGAATGCCAGAGTCTTGTGCTTATGGATTGAAAGAACAGAATGTATGGACCTAATGCTGCAGAGATTGGAGCATAATTTTAGTTTTTCGTACAATTATTCTGGTTTCTGAAAGAATTCCATTCGTAATTCCATATTAAATGTCGACGAATTATTCAAATATGGCGATATGTGTCTACACACAACATAAATAACGGCACACTTCTATACTAAACTCGTTCATATCGATTTCATAAGATATAATTAAGTTGTCAAGTAAGTGTAGCTACTACTCTATAGCACCGAGAGGTCTGTGTCTGTCCCTACTTGTAAGAGGCGAATAAAGATGTTGTGTGGTAAATAATTTTATGTACATTTTCCAATATAAGTAGATACTATCATAATATAACTGAAATTGTATGGAGTTGTTACATTGACGTGACGAAACAAGGAGGGTTATATTTTTCTAGTGTATGTGTGTGGATTTCTTTAGCACACCCTACAGATCTAAAACTAAACTATACCTAAACCGTTTGACGGATTTTGAACATATGAGGTATCATCAGATTTGTCTCAACTGTGAGTGTCACATAGGGTCACAGAGATATACGTTAGCAGACAGAATTACCACATTATTGTCGTTATGTTTAGATTTGTTTTGCATTATGTTCAATCCCTTGTATTCTTATTGATTTCTTTAAAGCTATACTTTTTTTTCTCGTGTGTAGGACAGACCACGCACGCAATGACAACTTATTAACGCATGACATACTTTGAGCTAGCCAGTGTTTCTATATCTGTGCATAGACTATCCGCAATTCAATATGGCGGCCGCGATACATTTTATAAATTTTGCAGTCGAGTTTTGTTTTTCACTTAATACAATATTTTTTTATATATGAGAGGGGAGCAAACGAGCATGTGGGTCACCTGATGGAAAGCAATCACTCATGGAGATGAGCAACACCAAGAGGTCGGGGGTCGAGGGTACGTTGCCAGCCTATATCCTTCCATTCTTCCTTTCTTATTTCTTATAGTATTACAATTTTGTTTTTATAAAAAAGAATTGCATTGAAGTAGATACAAAACAAGTAAAGTTTATGATATTCATTGACTGTAGGCAAAAGGAAACTGGAGGCAACCTGCTAAAGCTATTTTGCAGGAGAAAAGAAAAAGAGAACGAAAAAACATGAAGTTATGATCAAGATGTATTCAAAATCTATATCAGTTATCTAGTATCCATAGTACAAGCTTTGCGCTTAATTTGGGACTAGATTCCTAGATGGCCCTGTGTAAATTGTCCAGAAATAGTTCTTTATTTATTTAAAGATGGCTTTTAAAAATTAGTAGAAATACGCAAGTTATTTTTTATGAGATGGGGACAAACGAGTGTGGGGGTCACTTGATGGAAAGCAATCACCACCGCCCAACACCAAGGGGACGCCGATCCGTTGCCAGCCTATACTCGTTCCTTTCTTTCTGGTGACCTCACTCACTCGCAGAAACACAACAACCCTAAAGGGAATTGTTATTTGTCTGCGGTATTCTGTGAGGTGGAGTACTTTTCTGTTATATAAATAAATATCTAACTTTGGTTATGGTATTACTTATACATATACGAGTATGTATTAATGGTATTATAATATCATAAGCCAAATTACGGGCAGTTTGTCCTTATTATTGTCATATTCTATATTACCCAATTAGTATTCAGAATAATATGTAGCTTTTAATAAATATGACTTCTGTGTTATATTATAATTGGAATTGGGTTTTCCTGTATTGTGGCGACGATGGTTACAATATACAACAGTTTCCATTGTACTAATTTAAAATAGAAGTCACAATTCGGCTGGTTTTATTTTCAGGCCAAGTAAGTTCGTAAATTCTGATTTCCAAGCCATGTTTAAGATTAACAATAATAATAAGTCCGCAGGGCCGCTTGTGGCGAGCTGTTGTGTGAGTAGCGACACCACGGACCCGAGTCTCCAGAGAGTCCGCCAGGGCCTTCGTCTCCGACGTGTCTTCATCAGTCGAAGTGTAAACACAAGAAGGCCCGCAGGACTCTCAGCTCTGGCTTGCCTTCATTGGCCGTCCAGAGAGGAGCCGCTAGAGCTATATGCTCCAGGGGTGGAAGTGTTAAAGGGCATCACGCCGCGAGTAACTTCGGAGAAAGTGCAGCACACCTCTCGACATCCCTGAGTCACTCACACCGGTGTTGTCCCCGGCCGCTTTCCTGGCATTTCGGGGGCCCATCTAGTGAGTGGCAAACCACCGCCTGCCGCAAATAACTAGCAATAAAAGCAGTTATGGTAGGCGTCCTCTTCTGTAATAGCCCGATATTTAGTTCACCCAGATCTCATCTCCATAACCCATTTATTTTCCATCACATTTCGCAATAGTCTCAACACCTGCCGAGACCTGCTCGGTATGTCGCTCCATTGACATATCCTGGAGCGGGTCACGGCGGGCGTACAACATTACATTAAACATCTCAAAGGGGCCTCTACGCGTTGGATCTATATCCCCGCGCACGCCTATCAAATGAGCGGGCTTGACCCGTGATTAAAAAGAGATACAATAATAATAAATAATAGCCTTCTGTAATAGCCCGGTACTTAGTTCACCCAGATCTCATCTCCATAACCCACTTTTTTTTTTTCATCACATTTCGCAATAGTCTCAACACCTGCCGAGACCTGCTCGGTATGTCGCTCCATTGACATATCCTGGAGCGGGTCACGGCAGGCGTACAACATTAGGTACATCAAACTTCTCAAAGAGGCCTCTACGCGTTGGATCCATATCCCCGCGCACGCCTATCAAATGACCGGGATTAAACCCGTGAATAAAAAGAGATAATAAATAATATTTCTGGACAATATACACAGCGCCATCTAGTCCCAAATGAAACTTAAAGCTTGTACTAACAGTACGTACTAAACTAGACAACTAATAAATGTACTTAAATACATTTTTTTTTAACCAGACCATTACAATATATAACAAATATACTTACAAACAGACATGTCCATGCACACAAATGTTTGCCTTGTGCGGGGAATGAACCCGCAACCTCGGAGTCAAAGGAGCCATTGCTTACCATTCGACCACCGGGTTCGTCTTCTATATGTATATCATTTTATAAAATTATCTAATATATAAAATTCTCGTGTTCTCGGCTGGACCGATTTTTATGAAATTTTGTGTGCGTATTGAGTAGGTCTGAGAATTGGCCAATATCTATTTTTCATACCCCTAAACATTTTTATTTGATTTTATTGACAAAATATTTTATTTTTATTTTATTACTAGCTGCCCGGGCGAACTTAAACTAAAATACTAATTCATTGATTGATTCGGTTTTATCGATTTGGTGATTTGTAATTGTCATTTCTTTTGATGTTTACTTTGATTTGATTCTTGCGACCCCATGGACCAAGCGCTTTCACCCCAATCGATTTGACATTTTTCAATATTCAAAAGAAATCACAGACAAATTTCGCGACATCTATGACCAATCGATTTGACATTTTGATATTTGACAACCAATAAACATCGCAATCCTTTTTCATCTTTCATTTGTATGGGAAAATGTTTTTTCTTTTATTTTATTTTTTCGTCAATTTTCCAATGTTTTTAATAGTTATTCTGCTACTCGGGACGGAAATAATTCCAACAAATGAAAAACCATGAAAATCGGTTCTGCGGTTCTCGAGTTAGATAAATGTTCGAAAAACCCGACTTTGTATTATATATATATAGATTTCACTGTACGTGTGTATGCCACTAAACTCCTCTTCTCCTCTTACGGCTCGACAGATTTGAATATTTTTTTTTGTATGCGTTTGGGTGGCATGGCGCCCTGAATGGTTTAGATTCACAAATCAGCCCGGCAGATGGCGCTGCAGGACAACGTCTGTCGGGTCCGCTAGTTATAAATATTTTTGTTAAAGATTCTTTGGTTTAATAACTAGGTACTACTTTTATTTTATTATATGTACTAGGTAATGAATGAGTATATTAAATTTAGATATTTCATAAAGGTCATTTATCTAATACGTGTATAAATTTAATAATATTGTTAATAAGCATTATTATAATAAACAATACAGTTTATTAATGTGAATGTGATTAGTTTTTGTAACTACATATGTAGTTAAATATGTCAGCGTGTAGGTAGGTATATTATAATATATTGTTTTTCTTCTGTGCATAATATAATTTATTTTCCTGTAAACTTTATCCCTACTATGGGGAATACAAGGGCTTCGATAGGTAGTTTATTTACGTACACAGGGTATATAAAGTATTTTTTAATTGTGCGTGTGTGTGAGAGGGTGGGGGGGGGGGGGGGGGGGGCGGATGGAGATCAACCTCACAAAGGGGTCGCCGATCCGTTGCCAGCCAACACTCCTTCCTTTCTTTCTTTCTGGTGACCTCACTCACTGGCAGGAACACAACAACCGTCAAGGGAAAATTGTTATTTGGCTCCGGTATTTTGTGAGGTGTAGGTTTCGCCATTTGGCCAGCTTAAAAAATACGCTATGCCCTCCCTCTTTTAAAAGTATTAGGTTTCGTCGGATACTATTTAACGTAACATTAAATAAATACATTGCTAACCTATCCTAACCTATTTTGCACATGAAAAAATACTGATTGCAACATCAAATGCAGGATTTAATGTGCTTTTTGGGGATCAATTTAATTTTTCTTAGGTTTCTAATCCCATCCAACGTTTTCTTACATCCAACGTCGCTTGAAAACAACTCCTTGTGTCCATAAAATTTGTCTGTAATATCTTTTCTTTTTCCCCGTCATCGCCTCAGTGTCACTCACACATGCATAGACCCCACCCAACCGGCTACGGCTACCCCGACTACCCCGTGCCCGGCCCGCGCCTGGCTGCATGGCGACGCACGGCACGGTCAAGGGCGCGGCTGGCGACCGATCGATCCTGCCTGCCCTCCCCCGCCCCAATACGTACGCTCGACTAGACAACACACAGACAAACATAATGCATTCATCTCCCTCAGCTCTTATCAAGACAACATAAACATCATTTTCCCATCGACCATCTCACATTGATGACCCAGCTTTTATAAAACCTAATTAGGTTCAGTAAAGTGAACTTCAGCAAAATGGCCTCAGTAATCAAAGAATAAGGTGAACCTCATTATAAGTAAAAACCTGCACAGGTTGAACAAAAAAAAAACGCACAAAGGCAGATGACAAAGGATTCGTCCCTCATCCGTTAGCTTTTTTTTATTCCTGGAAGGACGTGCATTTAGTTTGGCAAGGTAAAATATGCCTTATGCTATGGCGTTAGTAAAGAGAATAGTTAAATGTTCGAGTCTGCAGCCATAGTGTGACAATACTGCGCATATGGTAAGAAAGGGTTTGTTATTTTTAGTAACTGGGCCAACGCAGCATTCATTGAATCGCGGGCAAATGATGCATTCATTTGTACACCAACATTACGGTAGGATAGCTATCTAGTTAGCCTTGTGTAGTACAAATCGATAATGCTGTTGAAGGCAAACTGCGTATTATTTTGCAACTGGTCCTAACTGAAAATCAGTGCCGGATCTGCTACAGATTTCGGTTTATACTGAGTTGGGACCATTTTGCGACATTGCTCAGTACTAGAAATTTACATTATGTAAAATTAAGTCTGTTTAATTGGTTTGTATAGTGCTGTGTAATGTGCAAATAAATGTATTTTCTTTTTCTTCTTTCTTCTATTATTCCGTCACAAGGGTAATAAACTAATGACGGAATTATTTGGCACAGCACTGGATAACAGAGGGGCAATTCTCGTAATAAAAATGTTGTCAAAATTCAGTTCCGATTTATTCTCGATGTCACAAATATCATATTTTGTATTCTCGTATGACAATGTAAAACTTTGAAGTCTAATTTAAGCGGGATTATATCGAAATATGACCGAAAATTAAACAAATTAAGAATGTAATTTTGCTAACAATAAGAATTGATCGAAAGGAATTAAATTTGTGAATGAAATCAAGTCATATAAATTTTAGTCAGTTCATAATTCAATCTCGATTCGGTCAACTTTCATTCCGCAATCGTAAAACAATTACGAGAATAATAATTGGCCTTGGAAGAAAGGGATGATAGCGCGAGTGTGCAATATGGGTATAACACGTGATGGGTTTATAGGAGAGATCATAGAATACCTAAGTATAAAAAATTTTTGAGAAAAATTAATAAAGACTTCTTTTAGTATAAATTTTCTATGAAAAATATGCAGCCAAATAGCTAAAACCTCGTTCAAATCAGATCAACAGCTTTCGAGATAATCGCGAACACCTACACATACACAAATCAAACATCTCTGTTTGACTCCTCTTTCAAATAATGGCTCATCTCTGTTTGACAGCGTTAAAAAAGGTAATATAAACATTTCAAGTTTTGGCATCGATTGGATTGGAATTCCAATAAGCACATTGATTTCAATTTCCATACATGTGCTGAATGTGACGGTGATAATTGAGCAGTCCATGAGCGCGTTTTGAGTGCTGTGCTCAGCCACATGAATATTCGTAAGGTGAGTGACTGAGCCATGACGCATAAAGGGCCTTACTAAATATTTAAACATTAGAGAAGAATGAATATTAAGATTTATGTTAGGTACAAGAGTCGTAAATTTAAATCAAATTTAACGTCTACGGATCTTTTTAAATGTTTTGAAGTCATGAAAACTGACAAATTCATGCATTAATTACGAAAGCAAGACGTAATTTCGAAGATAAGCTCATTATGCTTTATTTTCATTTACAGTTTACACTAAAAACAATGGGTTTTTGTCCACGTAATTTTTGTGACGCAATCTTCTTATTTTCCACTTCTTTGTTAGTTATATTCTCAGGAAATTATATTGTTTTGTATATTATACATTTGAACATTTCGTTCCCACAATGGGATAGACATGAGTGTTAAGAATGCAGACTGTCATCATTAGACTTATCTAAAGCAAATAATAAACTGCCGAAAGTTGCATTGCCCACGTACCCATTGTAGTGAAAACCGCGAACTCTTTTACTGCAAAACAGCTTCTATCTAAAATGGAATGTGTTCAGTAAAGATATTATTATTTGTGGAACTTACCGGTATCGAAGAGATTTTTCAGGGTTATTATCTTATAAATATTACAATGACGCATCGCAAAATCTACCACAGGAGACTCATTAATCGTTTTTATGAATTGTGCCCTCCCTTATCTTGTTCTCACGCTTCCCTTCATGTCTAAATTATATCCTGTCACCCCTACTTACTTCAATGTGTGAGTATTGTTAGGTGGGAAAAGGCTACTCAGACCTCCAGGTTGGGATAAGCCTCTTCTAAGCTATCAATTCGCTTGTCAGCAAAGAATCACATTTGTGCAGGATTTACGTCAATAGTTCTTATTCAAATGTTCTCAGATTAATTAGGGCTATCAACCAGCGTTGCCAGACGTCCCGATTTTGGCGGGACGTCCCGATTTTTAAATCAAAATTTAATGTCCCGCGCGGGACATTAAATCAAAATTTTATGTCCCGCGCGGGACAGGCTCAGTCCCGCTTTTCTGGTATAACTCGACCGTGCGTGCAGCGTGCTGAGTTTTTGCTATCTATTGTCAGGTAAACGTAATTTGAACTCAAATAAAAATATAAATATTTAAAAACTTCTGATTGTATACGTTTTTTTACTATGTCCCGCTTTCGACGAAAGAATCCCGCTTTTTTCACTCAAAAAGTTCCAAAATCCCGACTTGGCAAAAAAAAATCTGGCAACGCTGCTATCAACTAATCTTTTATGTAGGTGACTACTGCAAAATTAGTTACCCGTTAATGTATCTAACATGATCACACTTTTTTTTCTTTCGATCTTGCAATGCTAAAAGTACAGTTTAGATTTAATTTTAGTTATGGAATATTGTACGTAGACGATGAGTCTACTCCGGTCCAAAGTGCTGACTTACAAATTTACAAATCATTCACATAATTGAATACCTATTTTAAATGGGGAAAACCATCTGTTTGTATGTGAGTAATTTCAAACGTTATTCAAACAATATTATAATGTTGTCCATTGTAAGAAATAACAGAATCTAACATAACAGTTAATGTTCTCTAACAAAATTAAAACACTATTATCTATCACCAAGAAAGCACGGATATTCGTTGAATGAGTTACAAGTTACTTCCCATTTTGCATGAGAAACAAAAATATTTTACCTACCTACAATTAGACATTATAAATATCTGAAAGGAAATCAGTGAATACTGAAAGGAAATTACAATCATTGCAAACCATTCGACCTGTCGGAAATCAGTGCTTCTATTTCTATCTGTTTATAATTATATATCTCTAAATAATGTAAGTATTGACACTATTTTAATCTTCTTCATAAATTTTGATTTAGATATTTTATTAATATTTTAATAACGCCAAGAGTATGGGAATTCTTGTAGTTGACATCTTCAGCGAAGTCCAGTTTCGTTGTCACCTGGAGGAGAAGCTCAAGCTGGCGTCGAAGAAATTTGGTGTGCTCAACAGTGCGAAGCAGTAGTTCGCGGCAAAGGCTCCTGCTTTGCAAATCTCAAGTGCGGCCGCACATGGAGTACTGTTGTCATCTATGAGTGGGAGCACCTAGATACCATCTTAGACCTTGTGACTCGGTTCAGAGGCGAGCTGTGATGATTACTGACGATTCCAGACTGACAGACGGTTTAAAACATTTAAGTCTAAGAAGAGACTTTGAGTCCCTTTATGTGTTCTACTTTAAGTGGTCATGTACTGTGCCGTTCCAGAGAGGTTTTATCTCACGTACTATCAAGCAGTGGAATGAACTGTCTGTCCAGGTTTTCCCCGGAGATTGCCGCAAGGGGTTCTTCAAAATGTGCATGAAGATGTTTTTACAGGAGTGTTGCAGGTGTCCATGGCTGCGGTAACTGCTTTCCACCAGGCAGGGCGTATGCTTGTTTGTCTATATAAAAGTTTGTGTAAGTATATAAAAAATAATCATTGTCCACGATTAAGTTTAGTGTATTCGTGTCTTTTTTTAAAAATAGTGTCTAGGTTAGCAGTTGTACATATTTATTCTGATTACATTGGTTCCGAGGTCAAATCTTACGAGGACATTTCCTAAATTGGAAGGAAGTAAATCGCGGCTCCACTGCCTGCGACCAAAACCACATTTGTCACCGCAACAAACCACGACCGTGGCTTTCAAACATCACATAGGTTATACACGTTAATGAGTCACCAGTTCAAGCAAACTGTTATGTATTCCTCACCCGAATGCGTTTACAATACAATGGCTCAGGTTTATAAATTCAACACGCTCTTCGAGTTTCCTTCGTTCGTTAGTCATTTTGTGTGATCTATCGTCGTATCGTGTTTGTTTCTTTCAATCCGTATGCTATCTGACATATTTCAAAGGCTTTACAATGATCTAATCTATTGATCCTGTTTGTTATTTTAATTCCATGAATGTTTTACTTTTTATGTTTAATTAGAATTTACTTAAGTACTGGCAATCTTAATTCATAATAATTAATATCTAGTCGATCCAACTTTACCTACACAACGTTTTTTGACGTGAAAACGTCTTAAAAATTGCTTCCATAGGGAGGCAATTCAAAAAAACAAATGATAACAAAATCGGTGGATACAATTTGGTATTTCAGCTACAAATCTATCATCTTCATGGATCTATGGACTCCATAGGGCTTTCTTCACATTATCAATGATACGTCGGGTTTCATATCTCTGTGAATTATTATAAACTTCATTTAACGAGTAAATGATAGTTTGCCAGAATATCGATGATTTCAATATCAATACACACAAGGAATGACTCATTGTGTTAATATATTAAAAGAAACGAACTCGTTTACATACGATGTGTCATGCACCGCATAGGACCAGTTGTTTACGACTTTAACTGCTTTAACGTTAATAGATTTAGTACAAGTTAAAGATAAACTCATAAGAGTGATTGTGCTAAGAGCAGCTCTCTTAGCACTATCGCTCTTATGAGTTTAATATGTCTTTTCTGATGCTATCTATTACCACACTATAAGAATTGTAACTAAGACGAGAAATCAGAATGTGAAAATAAAATAATAGGCTTTGGTTTACAACACCGCAAAACTCGACAAACTTTTGCCGAATCTGGCTTTGAATACCTATGTGACATTATTTACATTTTCTTTGGGTTACTGAAAATAATATTAAAATGGGTTTACAATAATAACGATTAGTATCTACAAACAAAAACCCTATCGTCCTGATAGTTATAAGGTATAACATTCGAATCATTAGTATCGAAAACTCGTTTTATTCATTTAATAATTTACAGAAATCCCTTGATTTTAATTAAGAGGTGGCTATCTAATGCATCACATATTTGAATCTTCAAATCTGTGCTAATAATAATACTACCATAAAAAACTTTAATTGAAAATTTGTTGCGGATGATATGTATGAAAATAGTTAGTTATAGATTATACATACACTACATAATTGTGATACAACAAGATGATTTTTAAAATTTTTGTCTGTCTTCGTTATCTACACGCCAATTTTCGAAACTACAGAACGGATATTGTTTACATACCTACATGTAAAAATACTAAAAAATTAAGTTCAGGCGTTAGTACTATTACTGTGGTTCAGGTCATAATATGTTCACTTGAAAGTTTCATATTATGACATTTTTGACTCTAAGTCGGAAAATCTTTCGCGAAAAAACGCGATCCCGTTGATGTTGTCGACTCCATGGGCTATAGATACGTAATGTAGGTAGTACTGGCAAGCACACTATTACATACTCGTACGAGCTACATATTTCTGTAACAGAACCACGAAAATTCTGTTCAATTCAAAAATTGTCTAATTTAACCCACAAAATAGAGTAAGGTCTGGTGTAAAACAAAGGAAACAATTTATTAAAGATGTGGGCGGAAATTAGTTTAAAATCAGCATCCAACGAGAAAAATATTCAAAGATATAATAAACTAATGACGACTAATTAATAAGTTACTGAGAATAAAATAAACCAAAATGACCAACAATGATACAGATATGAAATTCTAAAGTTATATAAAGAACTGAATGAATTATGTACCAGATAGTATTTATTCTACTAGCTTAGGATCTACGAAACAAACTATGTACCTATATAAAATGACATTTGTTTAGACGAGTCATATCTTAGTGAATAATCAAGTTGCCAGAGACTTGGGCAAGACAGTCGCGACCTGACTCATCGACGTAGTACGCATGCTCGAGGAACATGACTCACTGCAGAAACAGTCAGATTCCAATATACTCGCCGGTTCCGATAACTTATCAACCGTTATAAACAATATTGAAGGTTATACAATATGGACGGAAAATAAAGTATCAACGTAAATAGCAACTTTGAATCAATGTGGTTATTATGTTTAATTTTAGAAAAATATTAAAATACTACTTTTTTTAAATGTAATAATGATCTGGTGTTCTTAACTGTACTACAGTTAAGAGTACTCCCGATCGTAACAGAGGCAAACGAGTATGTGGGTCACCTGATAGAAAGCAATTCTGATGGTCACCAGATGGAAAGCAACACCAAGGGGCCGCCGATTCATTGCTAGCCTATACTCCTTCCTTTCTTTCTTTCTGGTGACCTCACACCCTCATTAAATAAAGGGAAAATCTAAACAAGAAGCAAAATTATAATTCTTTTTGAAGCAACCCTAGTTAGCCTCGTTAGAAGCTTGGAGAAATTGAAGTGTGTGAGCTTAGAGCCTAAGCTCACACACTTCAATTGTTCCACTTTTTCATCTGTGGTCTGACACATTAAAAGCAAAAGTTTCATCTCTTTCTATAACCATCGCCATAATTTACGTCGTCATCACAATATTAGTCATTTCATCGGACTGCAGTGAAGCCAAAAAATTGGGTAAAGTTTTTAACATTCACTTTCTTACGTTTCCTTTAAGGCCTCATACAATATAGGGTCTTAAACGCTGATTCATTCAATTATATTATTACAGTGTTCGTATTCTTATAAGAAAGTATATGGAATAACTGTCAGTATTGAACGGCGGAGATGCCACACAACTCTGTCGTCTCACACAACGTTCGATGTAGATTATGCAGGCCCTATTTAACATAGTATTAGATTTGAATATTTATATCAAAATGAAGCAGCGCAATCCTGCCACCATAGCGTAGCGAAAAATCCTAGGTCTATTTGTCCATAAACGGAGAGAGTTGATCAAAGTTAAACCCTCGTCATTTTTCAACTTTTGCAAGTCAATGAAAGGTAGAATGTACAGATTGAACGGGATAGTTAACAAGCTGCTCACGGCTTTCATCACTGATGAAAAATTAGAGCCTAATACACTCATGTTAAGGTTTTGTTTTTTGTTGTTTTGTGAGGTTTATTATGGATGATAGTTTTCGGAACCACTGCACTATTTTGAAAAAAAAATAAAGGTACGTTCTTCTAGAAATCTAGATGAACAGACATCGGCTACTCCGAAGGTTTACTCGTATATGCATGTGTAATCATAATAATATTATGTTTATGTATGTATGTATAAATTAACGCACTCCGTAGACTGCTCGTCTCACAAAGAATTTGATTTGGAATGTTTAGTGTGCAGATGTGAAATGAGAAAGCAGTTTTCGTAATTCTGAGATATGAACAATCTTATGTCGGTATCCCATGAGAATTTTTAAAATGCTATGAATACTGTGTGGTCGGGCTTTATACTGCCTTTTTTGTTTGTATTGCATTGCAGTTCCCTCATAAATAGCCCCCTCATAAATATGTTTACTAACTATCTAACTGTGTATTTATCTTACTTTTATAGGTAACTAGCCCGGCATGCGTTGAAATGCCCATTAAAGGAAACTCATGATAGGAACGTTTCATTGCAATGCAATCAGGTGAATAGTATAAAGGCGGGCAACGGATCGGCGACCCCTTGGTGTCGCTGGTCTCCATGGGCGGTGGTGATTGCTTTCCACCAGGTGACCCACATGCTCGTTTGCCCCCCTCACATAAAAAAAAATTGTAACAACGTATAGAAGACAAACATACAATATTTATTTTTAAAGAAGTATAATATTGATAGTTAACAAAACTGTGTTCGTTCCTGGGTAAAGATCGGACCGGTTAATCGGATTTTAATGAGATTTTAACTGGAAAATAAAAGAGTCATATATGTGTAGATAAATGATAATTTTTCTGCACAGAAACATGAAAAAAAAGACAATTTTTCAACGAAAAATAAAGAAATTTTGTTAAAACCACGCGAAACAAGTCACGGGTAACGGTTACTTACTTAATAAATGATAACATAAGTAAATTTTCTTTGATAAGTTTGAAAGCGAAAGTTTATTAGATATTTTTGAATTAATTAATATTTAAGTAGGTAGCTCCATGTCAGATATTTATCTCATGTTTATATAGTCTTGATATACATATTTATCAAGTAAGTTTCACTAAGTAAAAGCCACGTAAAAGTGGCAACAGTGCACTTCTTCGTAACATATTCATAAGTTTCTAAAGTGCGACTTAAATATCTACTTACCTACCTATTTAACAATTTAGGTAGGTACAGGCAAATTTACTTCTAACTTAGTTGCTAGTTTGCCTAGTTCAGAGCTTAAGATAAGATAAGATAGATAAGTTAAGTAAGCTATAAGATATATTGATTTAGTTTGTACTTATATTTTCGTTTATCAATATTATTTTTTTACTCCACTGAGATGACAAAGAACCATGTAACTTGCCTGGATAGTAGGCAGTTATTGCAGCCTATGGACGCTAGCAACAATTATTATTATTGTATTTTGAATGAAAATAGTTAAAGACTTAGATACCTACGTAGTCCTATAGCGAAAAATTCTAGGTCTGTGCGTAGTACTGTAGTATTACTTATACTGTGCTTAAGATAGGTTAGGCATTTTACAGTATTTTCAGTCAGAATATGGAATTGATTTATTCTATGGAAAACATCATCATTCTGACATTTGGAAGATAGATTTGTAAGTTGCACCCTCCAGAGCAACTTCAAAAATTTACCCCAGCACCTAAATTTGTCTGAATACTTTCATTTTGGCACCGCTGGCTTTCTGTAACTACTATTTACCAACTTCATATTTACAGGAACATTGTAAAGAATAAAAATCTAGGTCGTTACACCTTTTTAATAAGGAGATATAATATAATGGCCAAACCCTACCTCCCTAGAGGTACTGATAGGTAGGTAGATACCTACTCTCATTTTGAACAAACATACGGCCTGGGCCTGCCGCAGTAAAGCGGTCACAGTAGCCTATTATTATATTACAAACATTTACAAGACAAAGAGTATGACTCGTATTTGCTTATTAATCATGTTCCGATTACTTATTCACACCCAGGAACACAACAAAGTATAGCTACTAGGTGCTGTATCAGCTGTTGTTCTAGTGAGGTTACCTACGAAGTAGAGGCTGGAATGGAACCTACTTACTGCTGAACCACCGAAATGCTAGAAAAAAAATATAGGTACTTATACTTACACAAAAAAAATATATAAAAAGTGTAGGATAAGACGTGTCCAAGCCCACAAGGGCACAATTACAGAATAACTAATTTCATTTCATTGCAGATTTAGGTAGGTACTGGTATAGATATACCTATTTAATAAAAAAAATGTAATAATCAAACCAAGGCTTGATTATTATGATATGAGAACCGGGAACGGCGGGAACTACATACACCGTACATCACTACGATAACCAAATATAACCTAACCGAATGGAATTTTTGCAAACCATCTGCAGACCTTCCCATTTTTAGAGCCTTCGTAACATGGTCATGCTATTCATTCGATTCATCGCCATGCAGTGCAAGCAATATTGAATGGAATCGTTTTGTACTCTACACATGCACAACAAAGCCGTTCGTATTTGTGTGCGTAGTCTATCTGTACGACGACCGTTGGTACCGTGCACCAATCACAACTCGAGTTTATAGCGATTACCTTATATGGCAATGCCATCGGTTGCGGCAAGTGGGGAGCTTGGGCGAGTCCAATTGTGACCGAAAAATAAATAACATTCTAATTTCAGATTATGAACAATTGCATGACATCTGTCAACCGTGTTTGTCATTTGAGGCAGTTCACAGATAGTTTTGATGATTTGTGTGGTCTAAAAAGCTTTAAATTTTGAAATAATTTAGCAACTGTAGGGGTCCGTTGGGCGAGTCTACTGCGTAGTGGCGCCGGCGTAGTGAAGCAAAGCGACCTCCACACGGCGAGCGATCGAGTGCGGGGCGACAGAAGGAAACCGGCCGGCATTTCTCACGGATCGCTGTTGTGTATTTCTCTTTTTGCTGTTGATAAATCGCAAGGTAAGCAGTTTTTTTATTTCTCATTATCTAGACACCAATATTTTAGTTATGTATTTGGATTTGGACATAAAATATTCAATGTCAAAATTATTAACACGAACCAACCACATTAGTGCGATTTTGCAGAAAGAAAATTTAAAGTTCTTGAAAAAATAATAATTTAATTGAAATATAGTCTTTGGTTCACAGTCGGTCGTAATCGTAGGCATCATTGGTCGTAGTAAATACCTACTGCCGCATAAGTTATTTGGAAAGATGCCAAAACCATGAGTGAACTTTCGTTATCGCTCGCTCGCTATACACATAACGGCAAAGTAGCAGTTGTGTACAGTTGGCTAGATAAAATGCAACCCGTCTCGTAGACAACCCCAGTTCGTTAACTGTCTGGTTGCCAAGTGTTGAATGTGTGCTCTGCTGGAATGCTCGTCGTTATCAATAGGTGCGCTGCGCTATCAGTGGATCCAGCGGTCGGGGGGCTGCGCGGGTGGCGGGGGGGACGCGCAGGCTCTCTGGTAGCGCAATACCATATATGGCCACGAAAATCCACGTATTGTGCGATTGGTGGAGCGCCTTCGTACCTCGGGTAGGGGCGCCCCGATAATCAGCCTCATTTATATACTCCGCCTGCTTCGCTCGCCGACATTCCACGAAGTGAGCTCGAGTTGAGGTGTTGTGCAGCGTTACCGAGGCTGTGCAATAGCGAGATATTTATTTATTTATAATAGGACTATTTAATTAAAAGTAAGTTGATGTGCCATCGTCTCATTTGTGTCGTTTTGTGATTGAGTGGTGTGAGGAATATGTAGTGCAATTAGTTAATTAATTAGTGAGTGTGCGGTCAGTGACACGTCGTTGTAGCCAGGCCGCTGATCCTAGCGCCGCGGCTGGGAGTCTGGAGCGCCGGTTGCGGTAGGGCGTGGTCGGGTTGCCTAGTTACCGTTTATAGCTGACCGAAACTTAACACAGTTTATCTTGATTCGAAAGTAACCTTCAGTGATCTACTTTCTCGGTCAAGTAAGAGCAACCCGGCCCGGGCCGGTGAAATGTGGCCGGACCGCATCCGATGCCACGTTCGCGCGCCGCGGCCTCTCGTTGGACCCAGCCTTATTTGGTCTCGATTTGCGAGTCATCGCCCACTTAGCGAGTATTGAAATGGTTGCGTAGGCCTTCTGCCCACGACATAGCTCTACGTATATGGTGATGATTATACCTGGACAAATAAGAGATGACTGCGTACGAATGTTATGCGTATGTTTAGCGAACAATTTTATTTAGTTTCTAATTTGTTTTTTACAGACTAATTCAAAATGTGCGACGAGGAAGTTGCTGCGCTGGTCGTAGACAATGGATCCGGTATGTGCAAGGCCGGTTTCGCCGGGGACGACGCACCCCGAGCGGTGTTCCCATCGATTGTGGGCCGACCCCGCCATCAGGGCGTGATGGTCGGCATGGGACAGAAAGACTCGTATGTAGGCGACGAGGCACAGAGCAAGAGAGGCATCCTTACACTCAAATACCCCATCGAGCACGGCATCGTCACCAACTGGGATGATATGGAGAAGATCTGGCATCACACCTTCTACAATGAACTGCGTGTGGCCCCCGAGGAGCACCCTGTGCTGCTCACAGAGGCGCCCCTCAACCCTAAAGCCAACAGGTACGTTCAACCTCTGACTCCGATACTTTGTGTGATTTATTGACCGTTCAGACACTTTTATGCCGCGGCGTCTCCGCAAGAAGTCCCTAATAGTTTTATTTCTTTTTCAGAGAGAAGATGACACAGATCATGTTCGAGACCTTCAACACACCCGCCATGTACGTCGCCATCCAGGCCGTGCTGTCGCTGTACGCGTCCGGTCGTACCACCGGTATCGTGCTGGACTCCGGTGACGGTGTCTCGCACACGGTGCCCATCTACGAGGGCTACGCCCTTCCCCACGCCATCCTGCGTCTGGACTTGGCCGGTCGCGACCTCACAGACTACCTAATGAAGATCCTCACAGAACGCGGTTACTCCTTCACCACCACAGCCGAGCGTGAAATCGTTCGTGACATCAAGGAGAAACTTTGCTACGTCGCCCTCGACTTCGAGCAGGAGATGGCCACCGCCGCCTCCAGCAGCTCGCTCGAGAAGTCATACGAACTTCCCGACGGTCAAGTCATCACCATCGGAAACGAAAGGTTCCGTTGCCCAGAGGCCCTCTTCCAGCCCTCATTCTTGGGTATGGAAGCTTGCGGCATCCACGAAACCACCTACAACTCCATCATGAAGTGCGACGTCGACATCCGTAAGGACTTGTACGCCAACACAGTATTGTCCGGCGGTACCACAATGTACCCCGGCATCGCCGACCGTATGCAGAAGGAAATCACAGCACTCGCGCCATCCACGATGAAGATCAAGATCATCGCGCCCCCAGAGAGGAAGTACTCCGTATGGATCGGTGGATCGATCCTCGCGTCCCTCTCGACCTTCCAGCAGATGTGGATCTCGAAACAGGAATACGACGAATCTGGCCCCTCAATTGTGCACAGGAAGTGCTTCTAAGCGCAGAGCGCTCCGCTGCCTCGTGCAGCCCGCGGCCCGGCCGATCGCGCGGCCGGCTGCTCAACTCAGGCTTGTAATCTCCGTTAATTTAATTGTACGTAAGATATTATTATGTAATTAAATCGTAATAGTGACGGCAGGACGGAGCGCGGCGCCGCGGACGCGCCTCGACCGCCGGCCTCGGTACTGCACTCGCCAAAGGATCTTTTTGTAATCTCATGAATGATGATTGTATGTGCTGAAACGGATAAGACTACTTTCTTACTAGGTCATTTATAAATTATAAAAAATATGGAAATACAAAAAAAAATCTGAAAAATTTAACATGTCTTTCTTTTGTCTAAACCTGTAATATTGACACAATCATACGTAGTACTATTACTTATATACTGTGGTCATACTTCAAATACCTACATGTATGTCTGTGAATATTGATTATATTGGCCGACATTGACCATAAGTAATACAGGAATAGAACTTAGGCCGCAGTACCACTAGGCTGATAGTTACTGGCTACGGCTGATTGGCCTTGCTTCCATTTAATTCTGATGGAATTAAATATACAAGTCGAGTAGCCACAGACTATTTGCTTATTGGGTCTGAAACCTAAACTAGCCGTAGACAGACTGGTACATAGTTTTTTTTTTTTTACCCATAGAAATAAGGTGACAAATAAGCATACGAACCGCCTGATGGTAAGCTGTCATCGCAGCTTATGGACACTCGCTATATCAGAGGTTCACAGCCGTCCCTAAAAAAACGATGTGCTTTAGTTTTTTTTTAGCACTACTGAAGAAAGCTACCCACTGACCAAAACTTCTTTAGTCCCTCACTTGCTTTCGCCATTGCCGTTAACGCTCTCGTCACCCATTCATCAGCTTACTCACCAAGTCAAGCGTGGGTAAAGAAGTTTTACTTCAAAAATCTCTCCACGCCTTTCTAGAAATGCCCCATGCAATAGTAGTCTCTTGGAAAAACCATGGCAAGTAATTCATTCCACAACCTGAGAGACCGTCTATCTAGACCCGCACAGATCGCGACCATCTTTCCTCCAATGTGTGAGCATGAATTTCCTGCCTATGGCGAGCGGTGCGACTGTAGAACGATGCAGTGTGCATCATATCGAACAGCTCTTCCGGACACGAACACGACCCATTTTATAATCAGTAGAACACTCAAAGGGCGGCAAAGCCTCCTTCAATTTCATGTTCATATAAGTTTAGGTTCGTCGACAATTCTCATGGCTAGTCTCTGAATCAAAATAGGTCATATATATGTATATTATCACTATGGAATTGTGCACGATGTGTGCGAAGGTCAGTGGACACCAGGGCCACATGGATACGAATACAGGCTGTTTTTGTATGGTAGACTGTGAAAGTGATAGCTAATAAATATAAACTTAGTATCTATTAAAAAAATATGAAGGAAACTCTCCGCGAGAGCGAAGCGACTACACTCAATTCCATTACAGACATAAAAATAAATAAATAAATAACCTAGGGATCGCCCGAAGAGCCTGTATATATTTTGAACAATATCATAAATTGGGCATTATTAATAATGGCCGTCCCTTTGAGCAATGTCTTGGCAAATCATATTTGCTTAGATTTGAGTTGATGTTAGGTTTGAGCTTTCTTGTGTTCTACCATGAGACACGAGAGCCACGCTCGCTCTCATCTCAATCTATCATTTGATCAATGATCTTGCAAAGTAAGCTCAATGATTTACAATCACATTGTCTGGTCATTACGAATAATGCCCAATTTATCATATTGTCCATAACATTAGGCAGCCAAATTCGAAACCTTTATCGTCTTCTAGTTTCGACGCGGCTGAAGTTTCGGCTGATACCCGAAAGTATTTTTTTTTTTGGCCGACACGGAAAACTACTTTCGACAAGTCGCTAAAAATATTTAAGCCTACTAAGGATTTCTAAAAACTTCTAAGCCAAAGGCAACAATAAATTATAGTTTTAAAAAATCGAGGTAGTTTTATATGTATATTTTACTAGCTGAACCGGCAAACGTTGTACAGCCATATAAATTAATGAAATATACGAGTACTTCACATACCTACCAAATATATAAAAAAAAATAAAAAAAAAATAGGTCGAGCCGTTACGGAGGAGTGCGACCATAAACACCGTTACACCACACCCCAGCCACTCCATACGGATGTCGCATCGTTCACTATATGACATCTGTACAGAGCGAAAATGAGCGCGTGTGCGTGCGGCGCCACATATCAACATAGATATCACATAGACAACCACATTCGACTCAGAGGGGAGGTGAGGTTGCCTTGTGAGACCGGCGGCAGGGAGTGGCCATACTGTACTATTTCTTATACTATGGTGACACCGTGTTATGTGATTTCGTAAATATACCAAAATTTGTAAAGGCTAGGGAACAAAAAGTACAATTCAAGGATAATGGGGGGAAAAATAATATTCATGTTGTTTTTATACAACTTTTATTTTAAACATCACAATATTTTCACATAATAAACTAATGACATAAAAGCAGTGCCTATCATGAATTGGTTAGTTAAAACATCAGTATCTACAAATATAGTGCACAGTAATTAAACATACATAAATTTATTTTATAAAGCCCGACATATTTATTCACAAAGTATAGCTGCGAACACACACGCAAACAATACTATCACCAATACGAAATTAATAAAAGTCACTTCTACTGTTCCATTTAATTTAAATTATTTTTACGCACTTAATTGATGACGAGTTCGGTGGTCAAATGGTTAGCAATAGCCACTATGACTCCGAGGTCGCGGGTTCGATCCCCGCACAAGACAAATATTTGTGTGCATGAACATGTCTGTTTGTCTTGGTCTGGGTGTTTTCTATGTATTATGTGTATGTATTTACAAAAAAAAAGTATTTAAATAGATATAATATCAGTTATCTAGTACCGATAGTACAAGCTTTGCTTATTTTGGGACTTAAATTTATTTAGAAATGAAGTTTCTGTAGAAACGAGAACTATCTTGATAATGCCGTAAAGGCAAATAACAAGCCTGTAATAATTAATTTAATTAAATGGTAACAGTACAAGTGATTTTTATTAATATCAAAATGTTGAAAAGGTTTGACAGCAATGATCAGTATCAACATAATTACCAATACGAATTAGCAACATTCCCAAACAAATTTGCGGAAGTCAAATTAACAGGCAATTACTAATTGGTGGGTGGGTGTAGGCCCGCAGCAGTTTGTATGAACTAACTGATGGCGAGAGCACGTATAGTGTATATTAAATTGTCTAGAAACATAGTTAATTGTAAAAAGTTTGTGTTTTTAATCGCGTACGCGGGATTCATTAGTTTTGCATTGTTCGCATCGTAATTGAAAGTATAAATGGATCAATTTTGAAAACAGTTGCACATTTTAATTATTTTTTGTCCCAAGCAGGATTTATTTTCTTATTGTTATGTAAAAATATACTGTTCTTACTCTTAGATGTTAGAATAACAGTCAAGCTACTTCATGTAGTAATTTCAGTACAGGTAGTAATTTCATCAGACCTCTATTCTTCTATTGGTATCCTTTTTCGTTAATTAAATAGTGTAAAATATTATATAACATAATTATAGTCTTAGTTCCACAACATAATTATATTTAGTACAAGGGATGAAAAAAAAAATTGTTCCATGAATTCATCTCTGTCTATCGATTAATATTTATTTAGTAATGTTAATTTATCATTTCTAAAATATTTATACAAAAGCATGCGCGTTTTTACTGAAATTAGTTATATTTAATATATAAGGTACGTTTCCTCTATATTTATTTAAACATAATTATGCAACAGAAACCGTTGTAACACCTTATTATTCGAACTGGTCATTTTAATAATACATATTAAATGATTCAGTTGGCTGTAGTTATATACCCATACTAGCGGCCCGACCACGCTTCGCTGTGGCTCAATCTTTTCGTTTCCATCCATTTCCTTAGAGATGGCGCTGTATGTGAAAAAAAAATTTCCCGCTTTTCTTTTCAAATTTTTCCAGAATTTTCTTTGCTATAAACCTCACGGAGCCCGAGACCTTTCCAACGAATGCAAAACCGTGGAAATCGGTTCGTGCGTTCTGGAGTTATAGCTTCAGGAAGGAAAACCCGACTTATTTTTATATAGTAGATTATATCTTCATAATAAAACCACAAATAAGAATCAGTAAAATATGAGTTTTTCTCGTGTCTCGTTTTTGTTGTCACGATAACTACTTTTCATTTTTTTTAATTGACCCATGTACTAAGGCGACTGCATAACGTGATGCACACAAACTGATATTATTCATCATATTTCTAATTTAAGTAAATATTGTAGAACTCTGTGCTAAAGTACGTAATGTTAGTTATATTGCGCGTGTGGTCCGCTTATGATTAGATACTTTGTATTTACGAAATAAAGCGAACAATACTTCATGAACACTTTGCATGTATCTGATCTATCAATTGTTCATTCACATTCAATATATCGGTCGACCGGTACAACATGGCCACAACGCGGTACACTCATGTCATTATTGTCCTTACGTATTTTATTTACGTTATTTTTTTAATACTTAACTTTTCACCGAATTTTAGCGTTGTACCAAACGCTGTACTAACGCTGTACCCACCATGGGATCGTGGCATGCGATGGGTTAATTTAAATTATCTTTTATCTTTATGACTGTCCAGTCAAATATATTTAGTAATTCTAACAATAATAAAATGAAAAGATGGGTACTTCTAAAATATTGTTATAATAAAATGCATGTTTACTTTCATTGTGCCATTGTCGCACAGGACGAGCGATATGTATTTTACCTTTCAATACTACAACATAGAACTAGAAACTATTCTCCAGTTATATCCTGTTGTGTCTATTAGACACTATTGACACCAAAGAACAATATGAACATGTTTTTAATGTATCGTACCAACAACACGAATTTAGTTGCCTTATTTATTAGTAGTAACATAAATATTAAGAGAAATAAATTAATACACATAGTCATACATACATTTTTGGCATAGAATTGCAAAATTATTAATCAAATGAAAACACGGGACATGAAGACGAAACAGTTAGTGGTAACTTTTATAAAGTTAATATAATACTAATACTTTCTAAACTATATAATGTAACTAGATAGGGGGCAAGGTGTTAAAAAGAAAATGTTTTAACGTCTCTTGGAGTTAGATATTCAAGAGGTTAAATTACTTTAGGCGAGGTAAATGGTCAGTCACAGTTTCAAGTCAAACTGACTTTGATCTTAGGCTAAAAATACCTTTTTAATTACGCCATTATTATTGTCATTTGTTTACATCAATTTCGCGAAATGCACAAAATCGCAATTCCATTTGAACATTTTTACAATAGTTTATACAGTAATCTAACAACGTGAAGCTATGTGATCGTATTTATACTCGTAGGTTGAATTGAACGCTATTTTAAATTTACGGTCAGAGCATTTACGTAAAGTACATGGACAAAAGACATTCATTTATAGCGATTACATATTTAATACCACTATTAGAATACTCGTTAAGTAGTTGAGAATGACCGTACAAGAACAAAGATATGTATAGGGCATACTTATTATTTACCTCCTTTTGTTTTGGGTTTTCAACCACATCCCATGGTACATACTTTATTGGACACGCGAAATTCTTTGCCCCCTTTTTATGCCTAATTTGCAGAACTTAATATTGAATCCCAATTTGTCAAGTTCATGCGATGTTAATTGTTAAAAAAGTGAAAATTATTTTCAAATATGAACAAAATGTTTAGTGCACATATCAGATAGGTCTATTTCCTTACTCTTATGTGAGACTATGCCTGTTTCAGGCTACTAACGCTACGCTCCAACTCATATAAAATAAATGGGAGACTTCGGACCAATTAGGGAAACTGTTTGCGACTAATTGTAGGATATCTTTGTACAGTACACGTTCAATGGATTTAAAATACAGGAAAGAGCAAACAGTCGACCACAAACTATTGCTCTAATGGGCCTGAAGCCTTATTAATGACACGTAGAAACGACATTCCGATTTGTACTTCTTTTGTATAGTACTTTAGTAAATTTCGCAAATGAAACACTGCGCGAGTGACTCTTTCTGCTTACATTATAGGGCTAGGATTTAGTCAATTAATATAAACTAAAATAATATTTGTCAAATCGTTAGTAGGACGTTGGGCTTCTCTACACGCTAACATTAATCAAGTAATAAGAACTTAATTTTAGGTTGGCATAGAATTTATTAATTACTAATTGGACTAGCTCCTTTTCTATTCCTAATTAGAAACTTATAATACATGGATCTACTAATAGGCTCATAGGGTATTATGTAAAAAAAAAAATGAAATAGTACTATTAAAAAATATCATTTCATGGTGGACATAATTTTTATGAAGTATTTACGAGGCATATTTCCATTTATAGCAAGAAAGCAAACGAATATCATTCGGTCGAAACCATGATACTTAGTCATAGTTATTCTCGAGAAATAATATATTTATTCACATTCTAAGCAGTTACTAAAATAAATATCAAAGAAAAAAATAATCGAAAAAAAACAAAATTGCCGCCAAAAAATTCAAAAGCCGAGTGGGGTCAATTGACCGCCTTTGTTTTTTCAAAAATTGCAACTGTAAAAACATGCTCATTTGACCACTAAAATATAGATATACTGGGTAAAAAAAAATCGTCATTTTCAATATGGCCGCCATACCAGCGCCCTAGATCATGTAGTAGAGGGGGTTTTATTAGTCTCAGGCCTCTTACCTCACGTAAACGTCTAGTGTAGTTTATTACACAAATAAATTCTATATTTTTTGTTTTTAATAATATTCACGACATGATTTCTTAATGATATGGTATAACTATTAAGCCGCCAATTACGGGTAAAGTAAAATCGAGCGAGTGTTGGGAGCTACCAGCATGCTAATAGTAATAATGTTCTAAAAATGATATAAAGTTGTATTTATTGTCTATAATTACTTTAATTGTGTAGTAGAGCATAGTTCAAAGTTAACAGAAATATTTTTAGCTATGTCTAGATGGATAAAACTTATCGACGACTGTCAGGGTGTAAATTAATACACAAAACATTAAGTAGGCCGAATACAATGAAACTAGTAGTCAATGTAACGCTATTCTACCGATTTTACTCTACCCGTGTACAAGAAGCTTTAGTATTTAATCAAAACTGATGTAATATATTTTTGACTATTAAAATATTCTTACCTACTTATTGCTTTTATTAAAAGTTTCAATGATGCTGTAAACGAAAAAAAGAAAGTTTATCAAATAGTCAAAACTTCATACAAAACTTTTTTTTTTTTAATATTTAATTTACATAATTCGATTATTTTTAAGTTCACAATTACTTTATAGATCCATGTCTAACATTAAAAACTCTTAAAAATTATACAATAGACATCTTAATTTTAATACAAACATTTTTAAAACTATGTATAAATATTGTTTAAAAATCAAAACTAAGCGTATTGAACGACATTGTGCGCTGTACATGAGATTTCTGTCTTACTAGTGTATCAAATTAAGCACATAAAATGTAAGTCACTGGGTAGTTAACAGACAGAATTTGTACTTTCAGTTTAATCCTACGTTATGTTAGTTAGTTAAAATGATATAAGGCCACATTCTATATCTACTAGCCTAGGAATGGTCACTATCCGACTCTTAATGCGCCTAGAGTGTTAGTTTTTAGAAGATTTGCGTTACATTTACGGTTTCGCTAAAGGGGGCGTCCATTTATTACGTGAGGTGTTGGGGGTGGGGTGGGGGGGATGGAGCCGAATCTTACTAAATCTCACTTTGGGGTGTTGGCAAATATCACGTTTTTTTTTCTATCAGAAAACGGTCACACAACACACAGTTAGCAAAATTCCTCAAAAATACATCACGTAATTAATGGACGCCCCCGAAGGTGGTAGTCATCTCATAAACCAAATATGTCAAACATAAATATACCAAACATGGGCATAAATAATAGGCCAGCTTATGGCGAGATAAGTAACGACACCACGGGTACTGGTTCTCCAGAGAGTCGGTCAGGGCCTTCGTCTCCGGCGTGTCTTCGTCGGTCGAAGTGGAAACCCAAGATGGCTCTCCGAAATCTCAGCTGTCTTGCCTTCATTCGCCGTCCAGAGAGGAACCGTTAGACCTATATGCTCCAGGGATGGAAGTGTCAAAGGGCACCCGTGAATAATTAAGGAGAAAGCGCAGCACATCTCTCGACACTCCCGAGTCACTCACACCGGATTTGCCCCTGGCCGCTTTCCTAGCATTTCGGGGGCCCATCTATTGAGTGGCGAACCACTGCCTGCCGGTAATAACGAGCCATAGAAGCAGTTTATAGCACACACAGGCAGAACTCGCTTTTTTCCCTTTATCTTATTTAAATGATAGCCACACGTACCCCTTGACACAACTTCGCGTACCCCGGGGTACGTGTAGGGTATTGGGAAATTGGGAAACACTGAGCTAGGGGATAGTGTGTTAAGACACGAAATAGTAACACATATTATTCATAAAACTAACACTCGAGGCTCTGAACACAATTTAGTTAAACCTGGACGATTTCATACAAATTACTTATTCATCATACATAGTACGCACACTGCACAGTTTCATACCACATTATTTTGTCACACAATTCATCAAAATCACAATATTAGATTGCTTAGTCTATTGACAGTCACGTTAAATTATTTCCATAGACAATTGTGTTATGAAATTCTCTTTGCTACGTTTCACTGTCTTTGATACTGTCTTCTGTGGCTTTTCGAATATCAGAAAGAGGGTTGCCATGCACTCTGAATCTGTAGACGCACGTATAAGTGGGGTTGCCATGATTACTTTCGACTCTTAGCTCGATGATGTCGTAAGCGACAGGGTAATTGATACCGCCGATGTTGGTCACTTTGGGATACTGCACTGGGAAGTATTGTATCGATGTGCCGTTGGCGTTGTACATATAATCGCCGAACAAATGTGGTTCTGGATCCATTTCGCCATGAAGACCCTGGAATTATAATTTAGGGAATTTTTTAAAAATAAATTTATGTTTATATGTATAACAAAACATTCGATAAATTTCTGATAAAACTCATTCTTTTTTTTAAATAATACTTTTTAGGTATGCTCGCTCATCTTTGCTAGGTTAAAAATCAGTTTTAATATATAAAATTATATAATTTTTCCTTTTTTTTTCAACTAGCATACTTATACAAAATAAAAAGTTATAAAAAACTTATAAAAAAGTATGAATAACTTTCTCTCAATTTTTTTTTTTTTTTTTCATATTTTGATAGAAATATTTATTGTTAATATTAATTTGCCCTGTATTCGAATGTTCAGTTACACATTTAATATATTGCCGTACAAATTATACAACGCTTCCCAACTTTTTTTATACTATGTTTGTAACTAACTAAAGTTTGACTAAAACTATCTACATTTACTACAGCAGTAACTGAATAATGAAGAAAAAAATGATAGTATAAATTACGAATAAAATACTTTAGAATAAATAATGGGCAAACATCCACATTGTATAAAAATAATTACAAAAAAACAAATTATGTATTATGTTATATATATAAATATTGTTTATACTATGTCGGGTGGCAAACAAGCATACGGCTCGCTTGCTGTAAAGCGGTTACCGTAGCCATATAATCGCTTGCAACATGACATCCTTCCTGGTATTCTGTGAAGAGGAGGTACTTCCTCAGTCGGGTTGCTTGCAAATACGCTTAACCCTACCTCTCTTTTGCCAGAGCATCTTCCTCTAGTCGGCAGGGTGCATCACGCGCAGGTGAGATTGGCTTTGGCTCTAAAGATCGTGGTGGCGATGTAATTTAGGGTGGACTACACCCCAAATTATATCGTATTATGTAGGTATAGATAAATATCGTAAGATTAACTCCATAATATCGTCTCTAAGCGGTCGGAAATATGATGTAAATCCAATTATTTATTGTAAATTACTGTATGGTCCATGAAATCATAAATTTGATGATGATGATATTAATAAAATGATGATGTCAGCAACTAAGTGATTATGGAAACATGGTGTTACTTACGAAAGAAAACACAAATTTCATGAACTAGTGCTGACTAAGCGATAACAATAAATGAAGGTCTCTTCACGTTTAAAGTCTCTTGCGTGCATACCAAGCAAGCATATTATAGTTCCTCATACTTCCCATAGTCCCTCGGACTTGTACATTGATTAGCTGTTTAATATCGCTGATTGCCATTGTTGCAACGCAAGGTAAATAAAAATGGGTAGTAATAAAGTGAGCATCTAAAATTGTGAAACTGGGCGACTATTATACTGACTAGGCGACTAAAATTGATATAAAACATAACAAACATAACCTAACCTAGTATTTCTGTGGCTCATTTAGTATTTTTTGTGGCTCATGTTATTATTTTTCAATAAAAATCGTAACGGCTCGGTATACGCATAAAGCCTGCTGGCTTTCTACCATATTGTTTTTAAGCACTAAATGTAGTTCTGTTATATGTTGTGATTAAATAAAATAAATAGAAATAACTTAGGATTTTTAAACATTTCATTCAAGTCTCGGAAACATATATTTATAATCAAAGATTGTTGAGGTACTAAGGTCGCGTCCCGCGTATGTGGATTCCGAGGCACTTTTTTTGCGGGAATTTACCCCTACTGTTGAGGAGTGAATTTCCTGCTTTCCCAGCAGACTACAGTACGGGGTTCTTCAAGAAAGACGTAAAGGACTTTTTACACGGTCGGCAAGGCAAGAGTGATGTCTTTGGTGACGCAAGCGTTCATAAGTTGAGATGACTGCTTATCGTCAGGCGAGTCGTATGCTTGTCTTCCATTCTAGTGGTATAAAAAAACAAAAAACCTGCTATGAAAAATATGTACTCGTCCGCTCGATGTATGTCCAGCAATATCGAGCAAAAATCGACTTCGTAGTTTAGTTACATAATATTTAACCAATTGTTTACATTTGTAAAACATGATACGTTATAAAAAAAATATGAGCTAATAAAAAAGTATGTTAGGTAATCACTTCGATCAACTATTAGAAAATACTATGTAAATAATTTAGAGTTTTAGTTGGAAACGACTTGTCACGCGGTTAAAAGTGAAATTATTAGTTATCATCGGTGTACAGATAATACAGAAATTATTTATTCTGTCTATGGGCACGTCTTACATAAATCTTTTTTTGTTGGCATTTTTTTATCTCTTTAGAATACTCTCTCTCTCTCTCTCTCTTTAGAATCTATTTAGAAATATTTTTTTGATAAAAATAGATTTTTATGTTTTTTGGTTGCATAGTTTAAGAGATAATTTAAAATATCTACACGAGACAATTTTATTAATGTTCGGCCAATGCGAAAGCACGCAATGGCGACGCGTCGGTCCCTGTGGGGGAAGGGGCGTAGCCTAATAATAAATAATAGTAAGTAATAGGCGTAACGGTCGGCTCCTTACGCAGCGGATAGAAAAGATGACCACCCAACAAAGTGGGTATGGCTTTCATACTATGCTGCATTCTAGCCCATGGGGCCGAAATCGAGGTTGAGTGAAGCGAGTAGATTCGCTGAGTGTATGTTTTCCACTGAAAATGTATTTGATGATCATTCCTCAAGGACATGATCATTCTCATTTTTTTTTCGACACAAACCTCAATCATGTCGAGGTCTTTAATTGTGACAGTTTTATCAATATCGGGTCAGCGGTTTTGGAGCCTATTCATTTCCTGGAATGACTTTCCGGTGTATATAACCGTTCCACTCTCTCCATTTAATAACTGTGTATGACTTACATATACGGAGAAATTTTTAGGCGCCGACTCGATCTTGCCGTCGACAGCCAGCAGACGCGACATGTGTTCTAGCGAGAACCCTGTCACCTCGATTATCGCGTACGTGCGTATCACTGAAACGGATATATAACAATAATAATTTATTGACCACAATAGCGAATATGTACGACAAACAAAACCCACGTTACAATGTCGCTCAGCTGTGCTATAATAATTACATCTAGATATTTAACTCCAGATAAATGTAATTTTAAAGACTGGTCAAATTAATAGAGGCGATTGTGTAGCTGTTACTGATCACGACACAATAAAAAAAATCTATACCTTAAAACATGAAAATCAGTTTAGTTTTTGTAGTATCTGTCATTTTAGCGTATACTGTGTGTAATAAAGCGGCGAGCGCGCAGAGGGCGCATGCGCGACAACTTCACGTGTCTCCTACCTGCATAGTAAACATGAATCTCCGAGATAAACAAGAAATCTTTCAATAGCCATATCGCGTATGATTGATATTTTTTTAGGTTTTTTATTGAATCTTGATTAATACTGACGATATAATCGTCTCTTTGAATTTCAGCCTCTTCTCTCAGTCTTTAGAGCATATTAGTCAGAAACTTTACCCAGGTATCCGGGGAAGCCCTGGAAGGCCCAGCACTCAGCAGGCATCGCTCCGGGAGACAGAGCAAACCGCGGCGAGGTGAACACCCACCACACAGGCAGCCCCAGGATCGAGTACTGCTTGGTCTTTATTTGATATAGCTCTGTGCATTTTGTTGAAATCACTTGACCTCCTGTAAAATGTAATTATGTTTTATTAATAATTTTCTTAAACGTTACTATGAAGAGGTGAGATTCCAACGGTAAGATGAGGATTAGTCTGTGGTAACGTTACCTATCATAAAGTCGAAACATTTTTGAAACCCGCCCCGAAAGCTACCCACTGACCCGAATTTGAATACACCGAAACGTTTAGCGTTTTTTTTTTCGGTTTCCATGTGTTCATTTGTCTAAAGATACAATAGGCTTGTAAACCATTTTTTTTTTTCGATTAAAATTTGTTGTACAAGGTCATCACAATAATAACAAACCAATATAATAATAACAAACTACCTATATGTGAAACAATTATTTCGATAGCATAAAAACTTCTCGAGAACTTGAAAATCACAAATTTTGGACTATCCCGAAAACGCTCTATACAAAAGGTCTCCACGTTATGACGTCCCACTTTCCTATTGTTTAAGCACTAAATTAGAAATTTGTACGACAGCTATTTTAAATATATATTTTTTTTCAACGGTAACATTATTTAAAAATAATTTCATCCTTTTAAACTGCTTCTTCAATTAGGCGATCTGTGTCACGTGTGCATGCTTGACACCCTACTTCAATCTGTTTTGAGAAGCCTACAAAATTATTTTTCTTTACAGAGAACACATATAAAAATGCTTACCAGCAGATTCCAGTGCATAATCCACCATTCCAGTTTTATCGGCATCGTAAATCTGCAGCATTCCAGCGACTATCTTCTTCACAGCTTCCACGTCGAACCCGGCCTCCACCCGGTGGTGATGATGCACCTCCACTTCCTTCACGTACTCCTTCAACCTCTCTCTTATAACCTCCATCTGCCGCCTCTCAAACACAGCCAAGTACTCCTGAATCATCCCCCGAATCTTGTCCTCGTCCAGCTCAGGCGTCCAGGAACTTATCAATCTCTCGTGGATTTCCTGACTCATCGTTTGCATCTGTTCTTTGGTTACATACTGATTATCGAAATACTTCTTTAACTTAGCTGCAATCGCGTCACTATTCTCGTTCAAGTTGAAGATCTGGATTAAGTTCTGCTGCAAATGCTTCAATGAATACTGCTCAATCTGCGCTTCTAAATTGTCGAACTTCGATAGCTTTAGGTCAAACGATTTTAATTTAGTATCGACGTTCAACGCCCAGCCTTCGAGAGCTGCCATGCGTTTGGATAAGTCTGGGTCTTGTACTATTTGCGGTGGTTTGTAAGTGTCTACTATGACTGTTTTTTCTTGAGGTAGAATGACGTCTGCGTAGTTGTAACCTGGAAAATAAAAAAATATATAATATTTTCATTGCACTTTCTCTGTCCTTCCCACAAGGAGCTTAGTAGATCTATTATTAATTAAAATCATTGAATTTAAAACAGGGAAGGACAGAGTGATATGATTTAAATGATAGAAAAAATATTAACTCACCTAAAAGTGCGTCCGCAATACGTCCACTTTCTTATAGGTGATGTTTAGACCTCTATCCTTCCCCGATATTGTATTACAATGAGTGTGGCTATAGGGAGCATCGTGGGAAAGGGGGTGGAAGAAAAATACGTATTGCATACGAAAAAATATAATTAACTCTAGTTATGAACACAATTATATGAAAATAAAATATTTTAGGTACTTTGTTAATACAAACATGCACGGGTTGCATCGAACACAAACCCCAGTAGAGTAAGTAAGGTTTGTTTGACATTGATTTCACCAAAATAGTTATATTTAGTATCGACTATACACAATAGTACAAAATAGTTATATTTAGTATAACGTTTTGATTTGAAGCGTTACAGCGCTTTGATTGGATAATCCAATGATCCAATTGGCTGACCCGATCTTCTGATTGGCTGAGCTAATGTCCCCACGAGTGGTATTCCGGAAAAAGACTAAAGCCTGACTATTATTATTCATTCTCTGTTGATCTATGCTACCTCTCGTTTGGGGTCTGTGGTCGACAACAGATTGTGCTAAAGCTAATTTCGTAGGCCAATATTTCGTTGTACTTAAGAAGGTATAACATACGCTAGAGTTGCCATTAGGAAAAAATTACATAGCTCATAAACATAAATAGTTTTATTAGTGGTCTCTGAAGGTAATTTTTATGTAAGTGAGTCAACAACAATTGAATAATGTTACTTGATTGTTGTTTATGTAACACAAGTATTAAAATAAAAGCCTTTATCAACTATATGCGAAGTACAGGTCACGCAGGGAGAGTTGTGGCGAACACAGTACTCACACAGATGCATGTCAGACGCCTTGTAATGTGCGCAAGTGAGATGGAAAGCACTTTCTATCTCATTTGCACGTATTGTAATGCGTCTGTATCAGTACTGTTTTCGCCTTGACTCTAGCTGGGAGACCTGTAATACCAGTTTGTCTTCGTCTACGATAGATCAAAGAATCTTGATGATAAAGAGCACAATTTACTTTATTTGACAGTTTTAAGAGCTATGTTTTTTTAGTGTCTGCTAAACCCTCTTAATATTACGAGTATCATATATTTTTAATTGAATACTATCGCTTGAAATTGGGTAGTTGACTGCACCAGAAATAATGATATGTGTTTCATTGCAACAAATATCACAAATAACAATATATGTTTACTATGACAATTATTACGAAGTAATGAAAAAGTAATTTGACTAATGTCAACTACCCTATTATGATGATAAGACTATGTGACTCATGGACGACCAACCAAAAACATTGAGCGAAAAAAAAAAACCTCAAGTATCACATTAAGTATACATTATTTTGAAAGAAATACACAAGAATTTTTGACGTGATAACGTCTTCTATATCAATGAACGCCGGCTGCACGCACGAAAAAGCATGATTCATTGTCACGTTCCGCCTGAACCGAGCGTGCAAGCGAGAACGCGGAACGAGCGATAGACAGGCATGATCGGCCTATGCGTTCGGTTTGTGACGCATCCATCTCTTCCACTCCATCGGCCGATGTTTTCTTATGACGTCATCACGTAAAATTATCGTCCGTAAACCAACTTTACAGACAACCAATTTTTTTTTTCAACTTAACCTAAATAACAGAGTTATCAAATAACATTTTGTAAACTGGGTTCAATACTAATGCTCAATTAGTATTGAACAGAATAAATAATTAGAAATAGAATTGAAACATCGCACAATAGCACAACCATTGAAAGAATCATAGCTTATGAACGGACACAAGGAAGTAACCTATACGCCATCGTATTTCTTCAATGGCGTTACTATTGTACTAAATCTCATATGCTCTGAATTTTATATATAATGCTGTCAATTAAATCTCAAATTAAAATAGTATAACATTATAAAGCTGTGGATATAAAAATAAATATTATAACATTATAGCTACAATTATAAATTAAGTAGGAAAATATAGGTTTGCACTTGACTTTATGTTTTTGATCTAAATTACAAAAATAAAGCAGTTATTAAAATTTACCTACTGCAACAATGATATTGTATTTAAAAACGTAAGATGATGATGAAGATAAAAACTACGAAAAAGGTAGATGTCGCATATTCCATTGCATTTAGAATTGTGACATAATACTTGTAGCGTACGTAACAATTAATGCAATAGATATTCCGTATTAGTGAAAATTATCGACTTGTCAATGAAAGTGGTGCACCACTATGCTAGGACAATCGACGCTTGCTCTCACCTCACTATGTGAGGGATAACCGAATCAACAACTTAATCGATAGATATGGTGTACACGTCTCAAATTATACACGGTACAAATTATACAGTTATTAGAGGAAATACCAGTAATTATAATATTTTTGTTTTGTTTCATTTTTACTATTCAATACCGATGATACAGAAATAGATGCAATTACAACAATTTGATTGTATTATAACTGCCTTTCTTGTGCGCTGGTGTGATACTTACCTATTTTTAAATAAAATATCATTGGCAGCAAATTTTCAAACCAACTTTTCTCCAATCTTTTAGAAATCTAAATATTTTTCTTATAAAACTAATGAATGACATATATAAATTACAACTATTTATTCGAAGCACAATTAACCACAGTGCGAAAAAAAAATTCTAAACGTTTGCTTTTGCAAGATTTTTTTTTTTCATTTTCACAAAATAAATGTTATCAATTATTGACAATCAGAACACTATGACTAGGGGTTAGTCTTTAATTTTTTTTTTTTTTGTGAAACACAATTTTAATATCTAACTTATCGATAGAAAATAATTTGTACCAAATATGATTGAACAACAGATTGACAGAAAGTTAGATACCGCAATCCTACGTTGTTAAAAGGCACCGGTAAAAGTCTTGCCGTTAAAAATTTACAAGGTGCGTCTTGACGATAAGAGGTACTCAGACATAGTGTACTCTGACGGCGAGTGTGATAGTTATATATAATATACAAAAAATATAATATATAAAATGTAAAAATTCGTCACGAACACAAACCTTCCTGGTCCAGTTGGAAGAGCACTAACCGGTCATCGAAAGGTCGTGGATTCATATCCCACCTAGGCGGGGAGGTGATTTATTCCATTTTTTTAAATATTTATAAGACTGATGGTACTAGAATCGTGCAAACCGTGTATCCGAATGCACAGGCACGATTGTTTACTGTCACAGCCGACGGCGGACTATATTATAAAAATGATATTATCTCACTTCTTTTTCAGTGCTAAAAGTTTGAAATATTTATATCAATTGGCTATTTTCCAATGTTTAAAAATTGTACAAATAAATTAACAATATCGTAAAATACACAAAACTATAAAGATCTGCAAACTTTCATTCTAATATCTTCAGTCAGACTTTTTTTAGCGTCGATCAAAGTTTGGCGGGAAAGTCCATTTTAAAAGTATGAAATTATTAAAAAATAATATTTCCATTGGAGTAGCAATAAAAAATGCTATAACTTTTATTATGATAATAATTACATAAACGTAATATTTAACATAGCTGTCGTACAAATTTCTGATTTGATGCATATAAAATACAAAACTGTGACGTCATAATTCGGTAGTCTTTTGTATGGAGCGTTTTGGGGCAGTCTAAAAATTGTGATTTTCAAATTAATATATCTCGAGAGATTTTTGTGCTATCGAAGTAATTCTTTCACCTATGGTTATATTATGGAGACGTCCCTACATATCAAACAGAAAAAAATGTTAGTCAAATAGCCAATTATTTAATATTACCAAGATTATATTATATGAGTAAACCATTATCACAGTACACTCTTGCAACTTGAATCATATCGTCAAAACGCGGCTTTAACCATTATTATACCGCTGACTTATTATGATGTAAAAGGTTCTGTTTACTTTGAGAAAAAAAAACAACCGAGATGGCTCGCGTAACATCATCACAATCAGGAAAAAATGCTCGCTCGGTTTTTACGAAGCGGTATCTAACTTACATTATAAATCAAAGGGTTGAACTTAAATTATAATAAAAATTGTAATGGCCACGTCATGATTTAGTTAGGTAGAAGGTAGGTACTTCGTTAATAAATTATCCAATTTATTGGACAAAAAAATTAAAGCATTAATACCTATAATATGAATTATTGTAAATATAAATATGTATTTGAATTGTGGAATGAAAATAGTATATTAGATTTGTATCATAACATAAATTATATATTGATGAATTGCACTCCTGATAATAATATATTAATATAATATTTATCTCTATAATATAAATTTATGTACGAATTGAAACAAATGTAACTTAATTTCTAATAAAAATAAACATACAGATTTAAAGTTAGGTAGATATACTCACATGCTTAATGCGTTCGTAACATAAGTGTTCGTAACTGCGTGGAAGTTAATATTTTTTTAAAATATTTAACCTTTGTTTTTATTTGAAAAATAAATTAAATAGCATAAATTATGAAACTACCCCAAAAACTAAACTTAAGTACGAAAAGACTATGTTCGCATTTAGAAAATAATTTAACAATGAAAAGAAACGCGTATAATAAGGTGGGTATTTGTTTGTGCTTTGATTATAAAATAATATTAAATTTAAATAATTTTAAAAGCACTTGTTTTAATTCGAATAAACTATATAGCTCTTGATATGACAGAGAATTCAAATATTTTAAATATTTGAGGTGTTTTTAAAGTTAATAATTTATATTCAGCGATTAACGTACATCAACTTTGCTAAAACATGACTTAAGCACTTATACCTGTAAGTCTACAATTGCAAAAATATAAATCTATTCCGATTTGTTATTAAAATTCACTCGCATAATCAGTACGCTTACTATAAGGACACTTATATTTCAAAATATTTGTTATCTTTAGTATATTTAGGAACAATAATAAGCCAATAATGTCCTACGTACAACAATAGTTACTTTTCCTATGCTTACTACAAAAACACATTAAAACATCTTGGAACGGTCGACCTTTGTGAATACCGGGCAACAAACCGGTTCGTACATCTCTACTATACATTTTCTAAATGCAAACAATAGCAGACATTTTCCAATCATCCGAAAACACCGCGCCAGAATCGTCCAACCTCTTCGGAACAACTTTCAGCCACCACTTTTACATAATCCGACGCATCAGCCATTCTGTTTTGAACAATATCTTTATACTCCTTGTATGTCTTGGTGACCTCTGGCAGGTTATCACTTATATCTGGCAATGTTATATTAATATCTGGCAGGGTGATATTAGGTATTATGTTCAAGTTCGGTAGTGTGATCTTCGGCAGTTCCAAGTTGGTGAATTCAGACAAATCTAATTGGAAATCGGTAAAATTTGGCATGGCGAGATGATCCCAGTTTTCGTATGTATAGTGTGCTGAAATTAATCGTTAGGTTTACATATTGTTTATGCCTATTTATTGAACTATATAATACATGTTCATTTTCGATATCCTTTTTTGTGTTGTGTTTGTTTTATCATGTTTTTATTTTGTCCTATCATGTGAAATGACATAGTGTCATCTACTGTTGATTCCCAGAATTGAGCCCCAGCTATATTGATATTTCGTTCCCTATATAGCAAACTTCATCGAAATCGTTACAGCCATTTGTGAGATCGTCTTGATATATATATATATATATATATAACCTATCTATATAAATTCCTGGACAAATTACACACTGCCATCAAGTCTCAAACTAAGCAAAGCTTGTACTAGATAACTGATACTATACTTAAACACATTTTTTTTGTAAATACATACATTATATAATACACAGAAAACACCCAGATCAAAACAAACACACATGTTCATGCACACAAATGTTTGTCATGTGTGGAGATCGAACCTGCGACCTCGAAATCAAAGTGACCATTGCTAGCCATTCGACCACCTAGCTCAATGCATGACTGTTGTAATATTGCAAAATGTGTGATCTGTATGATGTTAACATCAAATATAATCAATATAAAAAAAATACTTACATCCATATGCAAGCGCGGGCAGCATCAGTAACAGAAGCCAGGGCCACCACCGTCGCTTGGCGACAGACTTCGCCTGAGAACTTTCTGACATATATTTCTCACTCTCGCCCACGTGATTTGAAGTTACCTGGAATTTCCCATAGAAACAATTATAGTCTGCATAAAAACTACCATTTCATCAACATGAAAAACGAGTGTGCTTTAGACTACACGATTGAAGTAAAAGTTATTTATCTACGAGTATATCTGTTTATTATGTATAATATATATATGTACATACATACGAAACGTAACTGGCTATGAGAGAGAGAAAGAAAATGTGTGCTCGCACCTCTCTCTCTTGCCCTTTCAATAACATACGAAACGTAATTCAATCTCTTTCTATCTTCACTAACTTATATCTCCCTCTCAACTTCCGTTCGCCTCGCTCGATCACACTTTTCGTAACGCTCTCGTCGCACATTCACCAGCTTACTCCTCAAGTCGCTTGACTTAGGGAGTAAGCTGATGTTTTGTACTAGTTTATTGCGAATTTTTGAAGTAAATATTATTTACACACAAGCGTGTGTATGGAATTTTTACTTCAAAAATTCGCAATAAACTCTTACAAAACAACTACAAAATTATTCAGCGGATTATGAAAGTACTAACAGTTTCAGTGACGGTGGTGACGGTAGTGGTGATGACAGTTTTAATGATGCTGTACACCCAGTAGAACGGTGCCACTGCAGCTGACGCGGTCCGAGATACAATTCCGGCTGGAAATAAAAAAAAACGTTACAAACAACAACATAACAAAAAACGTAGATAAAAACAATGTCGCCACTTTGTCCATAAGAACAGATTCCACATAGTAACACATTTGTATGAAATAAGTCAATGTTGTAATAAATTTAATAAATGTACAAATTTAGTTTTATTTCTACACTTTTTGATCATAGTGTAACATTTTATTTATTTTTTCACTGGTACAGGAAATAATAATAGGTATAAGTGTTACCAACTATTTCTCATTTTTCGGGGCATGTAGGGTCACTTGCAAAAATGCACACATTTACGAAAGGAGGGTTTACCTGGGGTCCATTGAACCCCAGAGGGGATCGTCGCTTGAATGCTGAGGGATGAAGAAAAAAAATCGAAAACAATTTTATTGCGCCATTCAACGTGCTTATCGAAGAAAAGCAGTAGCAACAGTCATACAAAATCATTATGATCCTTGATTGTTTCTCTGGCAAATATTTTTTTTTTTTCAAAATTATTGTTTTCTGACATCGATCCTTAAGAATAAAGAAAGAAGGGAACTTAGAAATCAAAATTTATTAATGACTCCTAAAATTTGTCTCATAATAGTGATTCTGTTAACATCAGTATAGTTTTTGATTGCGAAAATCACACTTCAATTTAGATTTATGGTACTTGTGTTTAGTTTAGCTGGTAGTAACCCTGGAGCTCTACCGACTAAGTTGAAGATGTTTGTCAATAACTTAAACTTAAGACCTATTTTTCGAATCAAAAATTCGCCGGCAATCGGCTTCAGCATCGGCGGTAAAGCCGATCGATCACATCAGAGTGCTGAGTGCGAGTTATTTATTCACGTTCGATAATGTCAACGTAAACAAACCGACCAAATAGATAAGTACTCTCATGTTGTGAATTTATATGACGCGTGTTACATATCAAAATTATATAGCTTACCCACCCGCTCACATTTCGAAGTGAGCAACCCGGCTAAATTAGATTTGTAACACGCGTCTGGTAAATTCAAAACATGAGAGTACTTCTCTATTTGGTCGGTTTGTTTACGTTGACATGATGGAACGTGAATAAAAAACTCACACTCAGCACTCAGCTCGATGTGTACATACCTGTCTCGGGCCTCCGGTCAGTGTAGGGGTACCGATGTGAAGGGCCCACAACCTTCCTGTACGCACTGCTGGTGGTACTAGTGATGGTGGTCACGATGGCCATAAGGAGCCGAGTGATGAGCCATCGCTGGTCTGTTTGGTAGTAGCCCCCGTTGCCTCGGATATATGCGCTTTCGTCATCGGAACTGTCCACTGCCTGTTCGTTTGAAAAAGAAACAATTGAGTTACTCAGTTTAGGACTATACCCATTCAAGTGAACAAAATATTTTTTATCAAACACAAATGTGTTTAAATACTTTTTTTGTAAATACATACTTATAATACATAGAATACACCCAGGCCAAGACAAACATACATGTTCAAGCACACAAATGTTTGTCTTGCGCGGGAATCGAATCCGCGACCTCGAAGTCAACGCAGCCATTGCTAGCCATTCCACCACCGGGCTTATGAAAGTCTAAGCACTCTGGTCACAGCATAGTAATACAACCAGTACTTTTAACTTCATACTAGCGCCCAAATCGGCGCACGCACTCAGCCAAGCGTCATTTACACGAACGCTCAGGAAGTTTTGGTGCGCGGCATGAAGTTAAAGTACTGGTTGTATTAATATGCTGTGCTCTGGTTATGTAACGCTCTACGTGCTATAAACCGTATAAGAAATTCTTTATGAGTTCCTAATTCTAAGGCAGTCCCAGTTTTATCTCTGGAACGACAATGATAAGAGTATTAATCTCTGAGATTATTATACGCGTGTGACCACAGGGAGACAGAGTACATACATGTGGACCTGTGGTAGGTGCAGGTACCACCCATTTACATACAATGATGTGATGTCTCAACTGATGTATAAATTTAATTTTCCTCTAATTACTGTTATTAAACTATAAGGAAGCAAAACATAAAATCGTTTGCAACAGCAATGCTATTGTTTTGCAACGTAAGGAATTCCTGATCTCCCCCCCCCCCCCCCCTATCCAAGTGTAATTTTTAAGTAATTTCCAAGTGTAATTAAAAAGCGTAACGAACTTTAGATAGATCACGTGACATTTGTCAATTCGAACATTTTAGTATGAGCTCCAAAGTTCAAATTAGTGATCGCTACGCTTTTCTACTTCGCAAACTGCCATTTAGCTAGCCCCCATGGAGCCCTATCGGCTAAGCTGATGCCAATTCTGATCGGATTTTTGATTGCGAAAATGAATCTTCAGCTTAGATTTATGGAACTTGTATTTAGCTTAGCTGGTAGAAACCCTGGAGGTCTATCGGCTAAGATGAAGATGTTAGACATATTTTACGAAGCAAACTATTCGATGGTAAACGGCTTCTGCTTCGACTGTAAGGCTTCTTCACTGGTTCTATTGGATTCACTTCATCATCATCACCCACTGCTGGATATAGGAATTCACCAGTATTTTCCATTAAATGCGATCCCCTCAGCTTTTCGCAACCAATCGCTTCTGGCCGATGAAAAGATTTATATCTACAGTCAAGGATCCTAAGTGCAGTACCACCTTAACCTTAACTTTAGTAAGCGTAATATTTAATATTTTTTTCAGTAAGTAAGTGCCTACAATAAAAATCGCATTATTTTAACGACATTTATTTTTATGTAATTTGTACAAAAAGAATCACAAAATGAACTTTGACTAAATTAAAACGTTTTTATCAACCAATCAATAAGAGTACTAGGGAGTATAGTGACAATACTAGTGAGATACTTGAGCTTGCATTCTCCCTACGGTGTTTACTTCATTAACGCATTGAAATAATTTTTCTATTGAAAACACAAACGTCTCAAGCCCCCCTTGACATCCCTCTACGCCAGTCTAATCCAGGGTCGCCCCACTAGGGGGGCGCGCCCCCCTGGTTGGGAAACCCTGGATTAGACTGACATAGGCAAGGACGCCATCGAGCTCCACATAACGCCATCGTGTAACGCACGTACAAAACAATAAACCATTGCCATACTGTATGCTATATATTAAAAAAAATGAAAAATTCATCTCCCTCGCCTAGGTTTAGTAGTGTAATACTTAATAGGTAGATGGCGCGACACTGCGACTTGACAGCAGTAAAATATAAAATGCAAAAATTCGTCATCATCACAACCCTTCCTGGCAGCTCAGTTGGAAGAGCACTAGACCGGTCATCGAGAGGTCGTGGGTTCAAATCCTACCTAGGCGGGGAGGAGAATTTTTCCATTTTTAAAATATATATAATATTCTGGCAAGATGGCCGGAATCAGCTATTTAAATAATAATACTGTATGCTGTATGCCCATAATGCCCTTACCGTAAAGCGCTTCCTCGCGTAATTTGTCGTCCAGGTAGACGCGACTCGGTCGACCTCATCAGGGCTAGTGTTGGGTCCTTGGACGCGGAACTGTGACAGTGAGCGCCTGGACATGTTCGGCACAGCCACTTGCCCGGGCGCGAGCTCCACGCGGTCTTTGGACAGCGGGGAGTATGTGTAGTCCGTTTTGGGGTATTTGCTGGAAATTATAGATAACAGAGTATAAGTACTGACTGATTATAGTATAGTAGAGTATAAGTAAGGCTGGCAAATGACCAGCATTTGCCAGTTAGTTATTTGTTGGTCAGGTTATGACGAATACCTTATGCGAGCGAAGGAGTGTGAAGAAGGATATCGGGTCAGTCATGTCTTTTTGAGTGATATATAATGGGTAACACTTATAATTTTGTCAACTACAAATAAATAAAGAATTTGAATTTTCACATTTCATAGCCATATTCATAGCATGGGACGAGCCCGGTGGTCGAGTGGCTAACAATGAGCACTTTGATATAAATAATAGTCTGTAATGTTTTGTAATGTTTTTTTCTATTATCTACCAGCTGCCAGCATTTCAGAATTGACCATTGACGAAAAAAATGCTTGAAAGAAACTTGCCAATATGGGTCTTTTTTAAACAATCATATAAATAAATACATATTGTCAAAGTAAGAGAAGCTTGTGTTATGGGTACTAGACAACTGATAAACATACGTAAATACATTTTTTTTTGTAAATACATACTTATGATACATAGAAAACATCCAGACTAAGACAAACAGACATGTTCATGCACACAAATGTTTGTCCTATGTGGGAATCGAACCCACGAGCGTTGGTGTCAAAGCCGCGTCATTGACCGCTACGCCACCGAGCTCGTCCATAAAATGTAACAAAATAAGATTTGTATATACATTTCGTAATTAAGATCAAGTACTATTTTCATGACGTCACATAAGACAAATATTTGTGTGGATAAACATGTTTGTTTGTCTTGGTCTGGGTGTTTTCTATGTATTATATGTATGTATTTACTATCAATAATGTCAGTTATCTAGTACCCATAGTACAAGCTTTGCTTAGTTTGGGACTAGATGGCCGTGTGTAATTTGTTCAGGAATATTTAATCATTCCGAGTACACAGAGTAATTTTTGATTTGACAACGAAGATAGGCTAGTGAGTTTATAAATCCACTAGAGCTTTAAATAGAAATTACAAATATAGTCTATAGGAACAAGGTAAATCGTCGATTAAAATATGTATAACAAATACCTAAACAACACCTAACATAATTATACCACGATTACCTTATTAAAGAACAAGCCTTTGCCCACGAGTTCATCTGCATGAACTGTTATCTTTATGATATGGTACATACAATACCCCACGAGGCAACTAACGCAAGCTCTACTCAAAACTGACCTTCACTTCAATATGACTTTACTGGAAATGCAAGCTCATCTTATATCGGTTGTACTTGCTTGTGTAAAATATGGTTTTATTGTTATATTTTCTGTTCCCATCTTCATATGAAGATAATAAATACACCTACCAATTTCAACCGTAAGGTGTTAAATAAAAACCCTTTGGGTCCTTTTTCTGAGCAGCGATCAAGGCCATATCAGGTTCTAAACTATTTTATGTTCCACCGACATAAAGACATAAACACTAAATGATTTTGTGCGAAAATGCTTATAAATATTGAACGAATAATACCTACTTATTTTATTAGATTGTAATACATAGTGTATGCAGTTATAGGATAGTGAGGAAAGGAATGCAAAGGAAAATTGTTGTTGAATAGTCAAACGTGAATTTCGCCGGCTGTACACATATGTCACAATGTAGTTTAGAATCCTAGGCACTCTGCTATCTTCCATTTATTGCCTACCTTAAAACGTATGTATAATTAAGTCCTTCATACATGGCTGAATGCGTCAGGTCGAGTGGAACTCACTTGTCAACACTACACACGTCTATTACACTTGCGGATCACGAGGAAACTTCAGGCGTAAAGTGAATACAGCCGATGATTCATCTAGCCGCTGAAACTCCGTATCTCAATGCTATTTATGGCTTAAAACCGCACATGTTTATTAAAGCGCAATTAGGTAAAATACTTCTAAAAGTCGATGGTTACATGAAAGCGCTGCGTTCGCTTAATTTTACATAAAGTAAATTTCAGTTATTTTTTTAACCTTAATCTGGATACCTATAGTTAACTGTTGATAATGACATGTTGCATTCGTTGCATGTTGCATTACTATTCTGACTTGGTAGCAACAAGGAAGAATGAGAACAAGGGGAATCGATGTGTTAGGTAACAACTCAATGTTTAAGTTCCCAATATTTAGCAATAAGCAGTTGAGTATCACTTGACTAGAGATCTCTTTAGGCGTTTAATGCCTTATTTACGGTATTGCTATCTCTCACATTGCTAAGAGGGGTCAAATTAGAAAAGCTTCCTATTCCTACTAATTTTTTCCGATTAAATTCGTTGTACGTTCCATGGCAGCCGTAGTCCTACCTCCGGCTCCGGGACTGCAATATACTTCACTTTTCATTGCATTTTTTGGTGGTCGCCGCTGTTAATCCTGGCTACACAGAAGACATGGTAGTGAGAATGTGTGGTGGACCCCCGTCCCGTATATGTTGATAATATTTTAGTTGGCTGATAAGTGTTACAAATAAATTAAATACTAGCGTCTGCTCGCGGATTTGCTCCGTGTGAACAGAGTTCCGGGATAAAAAGTGTTGTCTAAGTATCTATGTGTTGTCTAAGTGTCTATCCAGATGATATCTTACTAATATTATGTAATGTGAGAGTGAAGATGTACGGGTTGTATTTCATTCAGGATGTGAGGTCAAGGGTAATATTAGAGTATATTATTCTGTGGTAATATTGAGAAATCGGTGCACCGTTGTATATATAATCAATCAGTCTCATATACATATAACTATGTATAACACATAAGTCTATCGATTCTCAAAACAAGTTATTGTTTTTAAAGGGAAAATATTAACTTGATCCACAAAAATACCCCGATTTGCACATAAAATTAATCTGATCGCACATCAAATCTGCATCTGCATTTGATGTGCAATAAGTATTTTTTGATATGCAAAATAGGTTAGGTTATGTTTGCAATGTATTTATTTTATATAAAGTATTTCAACGCCAAATATTTGGTCGCGTGTCGCGATCGGCCGCGACGCTCTCGGTGGAACTGGTGAGTGTGGTTTGACATTTGCGTGCAAACGGTGCTGCAAATATAGTGTTATATTATTGTCACTGCCCTACTACTGTCTGTTTATTCTCTTTGGTAGAATTCGCAGCTTTGTACCTCGCTATGTTTGTGTTAGACTATGAGTAATGGCTAAACAATCTATTAACTAGGTATTTGGCATCGACGTTTACTTGAAAGTAAGAGAAGGGATAATTTAACTAAGTTTAATCTAACTAATTTAGTTTGTCATACTTTTACTTTTATATTGTGCAAATTAAGCATGTTTTGTCGAAAATAAAACTTAAATTCAAAAATACAATACAAAACACGTGACAAAATCTCTTTCTATTGGTGAAGATTCTTACAAATAGAAGAACCAAAAATACCCCCTACGTCAATCACTATGGAACCAAAAATACCAAAATTGTTTTAAAAACTCGCCCTCAATTGTATTTTCAACGAAAATAAATAAGTACGGCATTGCATTGACCCCAAACTCATCTACGAAAGACCCCAATCTCAAGTCAAATATTAGGAAAACAAACACATACCAAATGTGTTTTTTTAGGAAGTGAATATACAGTTAAAGTTAAACAAACACAGGCGAATCCAACGGAATCTGAACAGATTATAGTTGGTTCGAGGAAGACATTTAAATAGTTGAATGGTTACTTAAAATAGATTTACCCAACTTTAAAGAAAAGAGAAGGTTCTCGATTCGACTGTATTTTTTGTGAGTAAACTGTATTTTTGTATGTAAAGTTCAGATAGATATATCACTGAACTTTATTCTATCTATTTTATCTATCTATTATTTTTATCTAACTATGTGAACCGATTTTGATGATTTGTTTTTATTTGAAAGCTGGTGTTTCCCATTTCAATTTATTCAAGATCCGACCAGAAGTTTTTGAGTTATCTTTTATAATGCGTGTTGAATTAACTTATTTTTTATTGGGTATAAACATAAAAGCATGTTTTTTACACATTAGTCTATATGCCAAACTACAGAACAGTTTATCGGCATAGTTCTCGTCGTAGATACTTTGACATATATTGAACACCTTGTGCACTTTCTTATTTACAAATTATATTTTATTATATATATGTTTTCATTTTATTACTTGTCGATGTAATAAAATTAACAAGCAGCAAAAAATAAGGCGAAGTCCTATTAATGATCGAAGAGTAAGTCAGTGAAATTCTTGTTGAAGTCTATATTTTTTTCCTTAAAGAAGTTATTGAAAGTAGTTATGTGTGTTGTGCTTTTGTAGATTTTACAATGGTTTATTAGATAATCTTGACTTTAACGGGATTATTGAAGCTGAATATAATATAATGAAGGTGATATGCCGGTCACGTGCTGCGTCAAAGATCAAGTACATAATATAGTAGACATAGAATGTATTGGTTCCATCCTTTTATCTTTATTTCAGTTCGAAACGGATTGACGGGTGTATCTAGTTCTTTTTTATAAACCAAAAATTTGTTATCAAAAACGTAAGATCTTAATTGCAACTAAGTCGCCAGTAAAATAATGTACAATATAGTATTAAAAAAGTCGCTTTCCACGTCTGTCTGTTTATCCTCTGACTTCTTCTAAACCACGCGACGGATTTTGTTAACTGTCAGTAAGTATATTATTATTATTACCGAAGGTTTTTATATACGAGTATCTGATTCGACAGACGTTGTCCAGAGTTTCATTGTAATCGGACGAGCGGTAAACGAATGCATATAAGACAAACATACAAACTTTTATTTTTATTTATAAAAATATAACGTAATTAAGCTATTATGGAAGTAGAAAAAAATAATAATTTTGTAACTAAGTGCCCAATAATGCAAACATGCAAAGCCGGAGGCGGGTTGCTAGTAATCTATATATTAATACGTGAAGCAAAAACTTTGTACCCCTTTTCACGAAAATTGCGCGGTATGGAGAAATTTATATAGAGAATAAGTGCAGAATACTAATTTTTTTTCTAAATTATGCATAAAAAATACATTAACTTAATAAAAAAAAACATTACACACACTACTTTGTATTTGACACACTCCGTTTACCTACTATTAAAGTCATAATTTATATTAATTATGGTCGAATTTCGACAACTCGGCAACCACTAGTATAAACTTATAAATTCATTAAGTTTTGAACTCTTGAATTTATGACAATTAATAATATTTTCATTAAATTATCTTATCACATCGAATGTAATGTAATGTAATGTAAACATACCTTAAAGAAAGAACCCCTTCTACAGTCTCAAGATCGACACATTTTACAAATGCCATAATTATTGTAATATATAAATAAATTAAAATAAAATGTCACAGTCAAATTAATAAAATAAATTAAAACACAATGTCACCGCGTACCAGGCCAGCTGGCGATTGATACTATCGCATACGCTTTAATTAATTAGTTTTTCAGTTTACCCTCGGAAATATATGGTAATTAAATGAACGGCAACGATAATTATTGTGGACCAAACCATGCTACAAAGAAATATGGTATGTTCTTTAGCGATAAATGTGGTCACGTGAGTTGACTTACCAACGTCATTATTATTGTATTTTGTATGGAAAATGACAGATTTTGACAACCAAATTCGTGACGTAATCTTGGCCATATACGGGAAGAACATACCTCGTGTCTTTCTACCATGAACCAAACTAAACATATCGAATGGTCATATACTTTAGTGTTTACATTTTTAACGGAGCGAGCGTGGTCTCCGAATTCAGTGAAGTAAATCTAAATATATAAAACAAAGTCGTGTTACACCATTTATACATCGTAAATAAATTCTCGTACTTAAATAAAGTGCACAGAGTTGCTATTTTTTTTTATACTAAGTAGGGTGGCAGACAAGCATACGGCCCGCTTGATGTGAAGCGGTTACCGTAGCCATATTAACGCTCGCAACATGAAATATCGCTCGCGCGCCACCACCCCCGCTGCCAACGCAGCATCTACTTTCTTTCTGGTGACTTTACTCACTCGCAGGAACACAACAACCCTCAAGGGAATCGTTATTTAGCTGCGGTATTTCTGTGAGGTGGAGGTACATTCCCCAGTCGGGTAGCTTACAATTACGCTCTCTTTTCGCCACAGCTTCCTTTGTCAGTCAGCAGGGTGCGCAGGTGAAGTTGGCTTTGGCTCAAAGATGTCGATGAATCACTTACACCCCATTACATGCTATTGAATGTCACACGTTCCAGAGATAGCCTTCAGTCTATTAGGTTATTTATTAGCAACGCAATTCTTGTCTATGCTAATATCACATCACATAGTGGAAGCGAATAAAAAGTTAATTAACATGTAGGAAGTACAGTTAGGGTTGCCAACCATACTGTTGCCAACCATACTGTTAAAAACAGTATTATACTGTTTTCTATGCTTTAATACTGTTGAAAAATACTTCATTTTACCATAGCACTGTTTATTGTACTGCTCCGCATGTGGCTCCGCATGCACTAGGCCTTACTATACTGCTTGTTTTGTGACGCAGCTTTTAATATACTGTTTTTCTTGTAAAAATAAGTTGGCAACCCTAAGTACAGTGCACCTGTCATGGCACAATTAATGTCTCATGACTATTTATAAGACTAATTTTTAAATGTATTTCAAATACGTCAGGTCCAAAACAAGGATACGGCCTGTCTGATGTAATTAGCTGTAGTTTATAGCTTGCAGTACAAGAGGCATTGCTCGTATGCCTGATTGTTGTGTTTCTGCGAGTGAGTGAGATCACCAGAGTGTTCGTTGGGCGATCCCAGCGCTTGTGCCAATGCTGTCGCTGATGTGGTTCTGCAGGGCATGGAACTTTTTATTCTCAATTCTGCGGTGCACGTTGGTGACAAATCTTGACTATGGTTCGGTGGGTCTTGCGTAGCCGCGTTGCGTCATAAGCAGGATTCTTACCGAGCCTGGTCCATCGGGTGACAAACAAGCATATAAGCCCAGCTGATGGGAAGCGGTTACCATAGCTACATACACGCTCGCAACATGAAATATCACTCATGCGTCGCCACACCTGTTACCAACGCAGTAACTCCTTCCTTTTTGGTGACCACACTGACTCGCAGGAATACAACAACCCTCAAGTGAATAGTTATTTGGCTGCGGTACGCTGTGAGGTGTAGGTACTTCTGCAGTCGGGCTAATACCTACGCTGTGCCTGCCTTTGTTTTACCAGAGCTTCGTTTGTTAGGCAACAGGGTGCACCACATGCAAAGGTTGGCTTTGGCTCAAACATGATGATGAACCACTTACACCCCCATAAAGTATTTAGTAAGTATTTAGATAATTAACTTTAAAACTGGTTGCAGAACAAACCATATTTTTTACCTTTTCTATAGGTATCTATAGAAAAGGTAAAAAATATGGTTTGTTCAACTGTATAAACATTTATAAGATCATTGTTACCCATATTTGGCAAGAAATAAATGATTTATGATTTAAAGTAGTACTTACTTCCAGTACTCGCCGGCCATCTTGTACAGCCTGTAGGGCAGGTGCTCCGAGCTGGGATCCCGGTCGAGCAGGACGCTCGTGTCGGCCAGCGCTTGCTCCGCAAACGAGCTGTCCGTTGAGCAAGCGCTGTACGCAGGGCTGCCGAAGCGGGTTGACCTGAAACAATAGCTTTCTTGAGTATCTAACAAAATATAATTCTATACTCTTTGTTGTACCACATAAAAAAACATACAACAGTGAGTTTATAAATGCCAGTCTACAAAAGGCGGTCTTATTGTAAAGCAATCTCTTCCAGACAACCTTAGGGTAGAGGACATGCAGTATAAAACATCGGACGCGCAGCATGCGCCACCATAGCGCAATTTATTTATTTATTTTGGCCACTTTCCCGAATTGATATCGGAAAACCAAGGTCACTTTACATTATTACTTTTTGATGCTCTACACGAATCCGAAGTCAGAATTTCGAAATTTTGAGTTTCAGGACGGACAGACAGAACGACCGGACGATTTTATAAGCTTAATAAATTTCGCTGAAAAGGTTGGTGGCACAGCGTAAACTGCCTCAATTACAATCACCATAACAATATTAATCTATATATTCTATTCTATATTGTACTAGCTGAGCCGGCGAACTTCGTACTGGAGTCAATGAATGTAGTGTTACTTATTAGCTGAACTAAATGTATGATTTTATAGAAATACAATGAATAAAAAATATTAAGTTCAATACTATATTAAGATAATAACACAAATTCACAGACAACTTTCGTGTTCGTCATAAAAGCGAGACCAATCGATTTGACAAATCAAAAAACACAAAAATCATAAAAATATATTATATATATAAACATATATATAATACAGAGAATCTAGTCCCAAACTAAGCAAAGTTTTTCCCAGAGACCCAGAGAGAAGATCTGTTGCCATTTGTGGGGCGTTATTACCTGCCCAAAGAATACGGTTTGAAGGGGCTATAAATAAATAAATATTTCTAGACAATTTACACAGCGCCATCTAGTCCCGAACTAAGCAAAGCTTGTACTATGGTTACTAGATAAGATAACTGATATATGTACATAAATACATTTTTTTTGTAAATAAATACATAATTATAATACATAGAAAACACCCAGACCATGACAAACAGACATGTTCATGCACACAGATATTTGTCATGTGCGGGGATCGAACCCGATACCTCGGAGCTAAAGTGAACATTGCTAGCCATTAGACCACCGGGCTCGTCCTATGAAGACAACAAAAGTATGTTGCATTTATTATCAGTTCCATAAGACCAATAATTTGCATCATTGACTCAATAATACCGCACCCCGGCCACTCCATACAAATGTCGCGTCGGTAACTACTACATAAACAATGACGTCTGTGCAGAGCGTGAATGAGCGTGTGTGCGTGCGGCACCATACAAACTGTTCCCGATCTGTCTCAGAGGGGAGATGAGGTCGACACTTGAGAGCGGCAGGGAGGGGCCATACTGTATGTATTATTTATACTGTGATAATACGTAGGATTTATACTGCTCGTTCACACGCGCAAATGATCAAAAATACTGATGTTCCTTTGGTATACGTGAGTTTTAGGGGTTAAGTGGCTTCTCAAGGAAAAATCGATATAAATGCGCCGAACAAAACCTTGGTCACAGAGTTACTTTAGTATATAACATCAAGGTTAACAAGTGCTGACATAATTTTCCGTACACATACATTAAGAATGCATGGATCAAAGTGACATCGCCATATAATAAATTTAAAGGTAGATTGTTTTCTTTTTTATACGCGTCGGGTGGCAGACAAGCATACGGCCCGCCTGATGTGGAGCGCTTACCGTAGTCATATAAACGCTCGCAACATAAAATATCGCTCGCGCGCCGCCACTCTCGCTCCCAACGCAGCATCTCCTTCCTTTCTAGTGACCTCACTCACTCGCAGGAACACAACAATCCTCAAGGTTATTGTAACAATAACTAGGTATTTTGTGAGGTGGAGGTTGATACCCCAGTCGGGTAGCTTACAATTACGCTCCCAAACTCTCTTTTCGCCAGAGCTTCGTGTGTCAGTCAGCAGGGTGTACCGCGTGCAGGTGAAGTTGGCTTAGATTCAAAGATGTTGATGAACCTTCTACACCCCAAATGTGTTGTATGTATGTACAGTACTGGGCGGTAAATATTACACACCGCGTAACGTGAAAAGAAATTATTTCTGGCAATTTGATCTACACTACTTAGCGTGGTTCCGCCACCAATTAGTTCATGCAAACTACTGCCGGCCGGCACCCACCCACTACCGTTAGTAGTTGCATGCGACTGCCGTGTCTGCTTTGGTCGTCTCTGCTCCAGCTGCTGTGGTCGTCTCGGCGAATCTCCAACATCTTCACTGAGACGACCACAGCAGCTGGACCAGAGACCACCAAAGCAGCCACGGCAGTCGCATGCAACTACTAACGGTAGTGGTTGGGTGCTGGCCGGCAGTAGTTTGCATGAACTAATTGGTGGCGGAACCACGCTAAGTAGTGTAGATCAAAATGCCTGTAAATTTGGCTTCCGCAAAATAACACCTGAATCAAATAACTATCGAAATTATTTCTATCCTTGTATACTTAGATATGAATTACATTTTTCTTTTTTTATATAAAATAAAATGTTGGGGTGTAAGTGGTTCATCAACATCTTATAACTAAAGTCAACCTAACTTGCACCCACCCTGCTGACTGACAAACGAGGCTCCAGCGAAATGAGAGGTAGGGCATAGCGTAGTTTTTAAGCTGCTCGACTGGGGAAGTACCTCCACCTCACTGAATACCGCAGCAAAAGAAAAAATCCCTCGAGGGTTGTTATGTTCCTGCGAGTGAGTGAGGTCACCAGAAAGAAAGAAAGAAAGGAATACTCCTTCTGGCTGGCAACGGATCGGCGACTCTTTGGTGTTGCTGATCTGCATTGGTCGTGGTGATTGCTTTCCATCAGGTGATCCAGATGCTCGTTTAAAAAAAAAAACAAATATATTAACCCTGTGGTGTCTTCTGGTCAAAGCCATTCCTCGTCACATTTACACGAAACTTATAAATAAATGTAACAAGTTCATCGATACGTCAAATTACGCATCATGCATGTCGTTTAGGTGGTGTGTAATACACACACCTACACGATACACCGTCATCTATGTGACGTCATCGGCATTGCTCAACGTCGAACACAATGGTGTATTATAATATAAATAACTTAGTATGACCAATGGTTTTTATGTTACATCGGGCAGCGAAGCATACAGCCCGCCTGATATGAAGCGATTACCGAGGGTTATAGATAGAAACTCGCTTGTATTGCATATAAGGATTATTTCTCGCAAGCTGGCACCACTGCTGCTGCCGCAGCATGTCCTCCTGTCTGGCGATCTCACTCACCCACAGGAACACAAAAATACTCAAGAAGCTTACATTACGGAAATAAGAGTACAAAAGGAGAACTTACGCTACATAAAAGTCTTATCTACCAGCCCGGCCACTCCATACAAATGTCGCGTCGGTAACTACTACATAAACAATAACGTCTGTGCAGAGCGTGAATAAGCGTGTGTGCGTTTGGCGCCATACAAACTGTTCCAGATTTGTCTCAGAGGGGAAGCGAGGTCGACACAAGAGAGTGTCAGGGAGTGGACATACTTTACATAGTACTATTTACTAGTACTATTTTATTTATACTGTGCTACCAGTCAAATTTTGAGAACAGCACGGATGCGGTTCCACGTGTTACATTTAGTATTTAAGATCGAAAATGTATATACAAATAGAAGATGTCGAATGATGCGTTAAATTAAGTGTCACGCATGTCATTTAGGATAATATTATTGTATGACCAGCTGACCCGGCAAACGTTGTTTTGCCATTTAAATTATTCCTAGGATTATTAAATAAAAATAATTGGGGAGGACCACCCTTAACACATAAGGGTAAAAAAAAATAGATAACAAACTATTATCAGACCTACGTGGCGAGACGTCGTGAGGCGAGCTGCTGCCGCATCATGATAACCACGACCACTCTGGCACTCTAGCCAGAGTGAAGCGACAAAGAAGAAGAAGATCAGACCTACTGAATATACATATAAAATTTCATCAAAATGGGTCAAGCTGTTTCGGGGGAGTATTGTAACTAAAATTGTGACATGAGAATTTTATATATTAGATTTGTAATTCATGCATAATAAAATAGATTTTGTGTTCTAACTCGATGTTACGAAGCATTAGAAATTATCTAATGATACTATTTAATATAAACACAAGTAACAGCTCTCGTCACGTGAATGATCCTACAATAAATAAATTTATTAATAGGTAACACATCTACACAATAAACAGTCATCGTCTATGTAATGTTATGACATTTTTAGGCCTTCGCCATTGATGTGACATCCACGGTATTGCTCAACATTGAACGCAATGGTGTAATATGTACAGTAGGCCAAATAAGTTGTCTACCACCTTCAGGTTGACATTCTTTTGCACTCTTCAAATTCTAAAGGTCGATTTTCCCTCTCAAAAATAATAGAAGATCAACATTTACGTTTGTTACAGGTCGTGTCACGTAAAAAGAAAACTGGCGTACAAGCTGCCCATTAGCGATTTAGTCCATTTGGTGATATGAGGTGCGATGTACCTACCAATATCTAATATACGAAGCCGCTAACGTAAGGTTTGTTCAAATATAAACACAATAGAACTAGCACTTTTGTGCGCGAGTATGCCCATGCGCAAACACACCTCTGCTTTCTTCCAGCGTTCTTTTTACACGATGCGACCTATAGGTACTATTTCTATTATATGCCTATAGGAAGTTTTGTCAAAAATAATAGACCACTTTCTTGGTCGACCTATTAGCTTGATGACCAATGATACTACAAGGGCGTTTGTTTGTATACTAAGTCCGTCACGCCAAATTTGTCTAGAGTTGAGACCGCTTCTTAGTTTCGTCCAGACTGTAGGAATCTAAGACGGATCGAAGAATCGAATGTAGTGATTATTTGCTCAGTGAATCGAATCGGCCTTATATTTGTATGGCCAAGGACCGTTTGTCCAAGACAATCATTTGGACGCCGTGGACAACCGACAAACGTATTACGTCTTCGTCAAAAGACCGGTCTTCGTCGTCTGAAAAGCGAACCGAATCGTATGTGGCAAAATGGCCGTAGCTGTAGTACGTAGTGTGTAGTAGTGTGTGCTGCACACTAAGCAGATACGATATATTTATAGTGAGAGACAGCATGTAATAGACGATGACATAGCATATATCTCGCTTTAAACCCCGTTCCACCGATGGGTCTGAAGATATTTTTCCCCTTCAATCCACTGGTGGATCTATTGATATTTTTATTCGTCTTCTATCTACCTGTTCTTTATTATATGTCTATATTAGACCGTTTAGTGGTGGATCGAAGTGGAACAAGAAATGTACGAGTATGATTAATTTACAACCACTCTTTGACTTTTTGCCATACAACGGTGGATTCAAAAGGGAAATATATCCATAGATTCATCGGTGGAGCTTCGTCCATGGATCCTAATGGGACGAGGGGCTCTAAATTACAGCTTAGTGCGAGACTCGCGTTGGTCTTATCGAATGATAGAGACGTTATAGGACGGTGTGCAATATCAACGGGAATGTACAATTATTTACGTCAGTAGAAGTTACGCATTAATCGTGCAAAAAAAATGTTGGGTATGCGCCAGCTGTATCAATTCTTGCGTTTTTGCGGGGTGCATTATTTGTTTACAAAGCCCGTTCAGAAATATATTTTGGGATTACTCTAAGTAGGCCACTTTGTCTGGAACTTTTCTCGACTTTCGCAGAATATAATTAGTTAGATAGCAAGGTGACTAAGTTATAAGTACTTATACAAGTCTAAGATCCTCTAACATTTACACTAGTTTACTCGTATGCAATAAAGAGTTTTGACTTGGACAATCTATTCCAAATTCATCTCAATCACATGGAAAGAGGACCACAAAGGGGACAAATATACAAACAAGCTTTATTTATACATAGGTATATACGAAAATTACAACCTAACTTGGAACTGTATCGAGCTGGAGGGACAAATTCCAATAGCAGCAAAAATTGCACTGCATTATGCTGGATATGCGCTGGTGTTTAAGAATGGTGACCAGACACTTCTACTTCAAAAGCCTATAGGCGGCTTGAAAACTTTGACCTCCGCCAATCCACAGCTAAACAGCGTGGTGGAGTACGATCTAAACCCCTTTGAATGATGGAGACCCATATGCCAAAAGTGGGATGAATAAGGGTTGACGACGACGATGACAGACGTCATTGATTGTAATAGTTATTGACGCGGCATATGTATTTAAAAATAATATATTCTGTCTGTTCCGTTTCTTTACTCATGTGCTGTCGTCTAGTCCCAAAATCAAAGCTTGTAGGACTGGGTACCTGCTAGATAATTGATAATATACTTAAATATATATTTTTTACCTGCTAGATAATTGATAATATACTTAAAAAATATATATTTAAGTAATATCAATTATCTAGTAGGTACCCAGTCATACAAGCTTTGATTTTGGGACTAGACGACAGCACATGAGTAAAGAAACGGAACAGAGAGAAAGCTGTCTAATACCTGCAAAATTTGTGCCTATTCTCATAGGGTTGACCTTTTGCTCGTACAAAAGGGTTAGGGGAAAAAATTTAAATGAATGTATATTAATAAAATGTATTCGACACACGTACACTAAAGTTAATATCTTTTTCTATACTGTGTTTCAGCTGCACGAGCAGGAGACGCCACTTCTATTGTACCTTTTTTTTTGCTTCCAACCAGTTAGCATGTGGCTTTATTCATCATTCAGTGTAATGCATTCGATATTTCATTGACAAAACCTAAGTGTGTTATCGATATTTGTGGGGTATAAGTGGCTCAGCATCATCTTATGAGCCAAAGCCAATCTCACCTGCACGTGGCCACCTCCCTGCCAATATGTATATGTTCTGGCGAATGAGAGGTAGGGCACATCAATAGCCCGACTGGGAAGTACCGCACCTCACAGAAGATCGCAGTCAAATAACATCTCTCTCACCGCGGTTGAATGAAGCTTTTTCTCTATTCCGTTTCTTTACTCATGTAATGTACAGTGTGTAATTTGTACAGGAATATTTATTTATGCGCCGTGTGGTTTCCGGCAGACTAGAATAGAAGCACTCCGTCTCTTCCCGTGGATGTCGTACAAGGCGACTAAGGGAAATACATTATAAAGCATCGATCAGGCCTCCCCAACCCGTCTGGCCAGCGTGGGGAGTGTAGGCCAAGTCCTCCTTCTGTCTGGGACGAACGAGAGAGGGTCCTGCTCCTGTAGTGGAGACTAAAATGACCTGATGATGATGATATTTATTTATATGGAATGGCTGGGGTGTGCCGGTTGTCTAAAATTCAAAAGCATAACACGAGTAACTATTAGGTAGATTGTGCAAAACTTACCGGTCGTGTGTCACATTGTGAGTGGTGTGTATCGGGCTGAGTGTGAGGTCTCTGAGGCTGGTGTACCGGGTCGAAGTCGTCGCCACGCGCTCATAATGACTGTTGATCTCGTTCTGTGGACATACATTAATAACATTAACACGGTCACTGTAGCTCGGTGGTCGAATGGTTAGCGATGGCCACTTTCACTACGAGGTCGTGGGTTCGATCCCCGCACAAGACAAACATTTGTGTACATGAACATGTCTGTTTGTCTTGGTCTGGATGTTCTATGTATTATACAATACAATACAAATACAAAATAATTTATTTTTCTCTCCAAAATGAATTATTACACTGAATCAACAGGTACAATTAAAATAATGGAGAGAACTGGTGCCTGAGCTAGGTGGATGTGTACCCACCTGTATTACAAGTCACCAGTCCCCTTTTCCGCAAGGAAGACAAATTTAGGTTTGTAAGACCATACAGAGGGTTATTCTAAGGAGACACTAGTGTAAACAATATCAATGTTAATAATAATAATAATAAAAATGATAATAATGATCAATGTTAAGATTAAAAATAATAAATTGATACCATGAGCGGAAATATGCTAAAATGCGTACGTGCGTGCGTGCGTGCGTGCGTGCGTGTGTGTGTGTGTGTGTGTGTGTGTGTGTGTGTGTGTGTGTGTGTGCGTGCGTGAGTGTGAGTGAGTGCGTGTGCTCATAAATTATTGGCTTCGTGTTGATATCAAGTCATTGGAATTAGTAATTCCTCCGTGGAGTCATAGTCTAGGATCTTAAGCCACTTACTCACTTCTATTTTACATACATGCCTGGTCAAACGGTAGATCGAAAGAAGATTGTTAATCTTGTTATAAAGATAACTGCCCAAGAAGCAATAAAATCTGTGGGAGAAGTTAGTAGAGAATTTGACTGTGACGCAAACCTTCCCCTTTCTTCGCTTACTTTCATTGATAGTAAAGTCATATTCAATTTCTGAGTGTTTTTTAAGAATCGTCGAGAGGATAAAGATCTGCCTCACCGTCAAAACATCCCATAGTCTGTAAAGGTCACAAGTAGGATACCGAAACGGAAGACATGCAGCTACTTTCAAAACAGCTCTTTGCGCACGTTCAGCTTCTATGAGAAATGTTTTAGCAGATCCTCCCCAGGAAGTAATGCAGTATCCTATCAATGATTGGCATAGAGCAATATATACAGTTCTTATAAGTCTGCGATCTGCAACATAGCGGAGTTTTTTAAAGATGTATATGAGCTTACGCAACCTGGAAACGAGCGTCTGGATATGGCATTTGAAGTTAAGGCTATTATCGATAGTTACGCCGAGATATTTAATAGTGTCACTTGATTGTATTGTACAACAAGTGCAATCAGAAGAATTTAGATTACATGTGTGCACAGTAAGTCTTCCTTCAGTTGGAAAATGTCTTTTTGAGAGTGAGAATGTAAGATATTTACTTTTAGAGACGTTAAGCGTCAGTATATTATTATTTAGCCATTCACAGACTTCATTGAGCCCAATTTGGGCATGTTGAAATACATCAGACCAGGATCCCAGGAGACCAGGATTATAAGTAAGTATTCACAAAAAAAAATGTATTTAAGTTACATTTATCAGTTGTCTAGTACCCATAACACAAGCATTGCGCTTAATTTGGGACTAGATGGCGCTGTGTAAATTGTCCAGAATTATTTATTTATTATTATATCAAAACAGGGGCCCTACCGGTTTAGCTGAAGCCAATTCCCAACGGATTTTTTGATTGCGAATATCAAACTACAGCTTCGTTTATGGTGGCTGAGTTTAGCTTAGCTGGTAGAAATAGGGTTGCCAACCATACTGTTAAAAACAGTAATAAACTGTTTTCTATGCTTTAATACTGTTGAAAAAAACTTCATTTGACCATAGCACTGTTTATTGTACTGCTCCGCATGCAATGGGTCTTAGTATACTGTTTGTTTTACTACGCACGCAGCTTTTAATATACTGTTTTTCTTGTAAAAAAAAGTTGGCAACCCTAGGTAGAAACCCTAGTGCTCTACCGACTGAGCTGAAGATGATTGTTAATAACTTAAACGTAAGACCTATTACTCGACGGTAATCGGCTTCAGCTTCGGCCATTCTTCAGCAGTAGGGCCCCCGGTAACCATCCTAAGACATTTTATATATAAACAGACGGACGAGAGGGGGCAAACGAGCATGTGAGTCACCTGATGGAAATCAATCATCACCGCCCATGATGATTAGCAACACCAAGGGATCGCCGAGCCGTTGCCAGCCTTTTAAGGGAAATAAAGACTGTTCTTAAAGGCTCCCATGCCCATGTCGCAACTGGTCAGAAATACTGCTGAGAGAAGTTGATTCCACAGTTTCACCGTTCGTAGTATAAAATGTCTTAGGAAACATACTGTGGTAGATTGCCAATTATGAAGATGATATGGATGGAGTTTTTTTAATGGCGCGTTGTTACTATAGTGGAACTCAGCGGCAGGTATCAAATCAAACAGCTTATCCGAGCCCTCCCCGTGATATTATTTGTATAAAACGCAAAGAGACGCTTCAGCTCCAGATGACAGTAAAAAATGGCTACAAAGCGCTAACTCTAAACGTACGCAACAGTAACGTACTGTATACACGAGGTACGCAAAGAAACGAAAGGGGCGTGAACGCCGTGAACCCACAGGAAGGCATTGTATCTAAAACTTTTCAATGACTGTTTTTAATTAGAGCTAACGTCTTGTCGCGACGGTAAGTGGAGCGGGACTGCGTGAATGTCGGGCAATTGCCTTTCTATCTTTTTCCCACAATGGAGACCGATAAAATACATCGGTAAAAACATTTTAGGCTACCAATGCCGTCTATGACGCTACACCTCCCTGGACAATAGAAGAAAGAAGATTCTAAATAATTGAAGACTATGTTAGCGGTAATCGTGATGAGCTTAGCAGGTATGGACGCTGGAGTTCATTCAACTGAACAGATAACGCCTCTAAAATGAATGGTATTCAGCGCAGATTAAATAAATAGGATACTGCAGCTCAGCCGATACAGCTTCAAAAATGTTAAGACATAATTACATAAATAATTTTAACAAATAAAACCGACTCCAAACATTACTCTACATTTATGTACATAGATACAGGCTGATGATGATGATTATGATGAAAAAAATATGGAACCAATCTGGAAGTATACTCCTTCAAATAAAAAAATTTTTTTTTATCGGTTTATAAATGACGGAGTAATGAAATAACAAACCTAACAGTGGGTAGATATGGGCTGATGACGATGATGATGACGATGTAAAAAATATGGGACCAATCTGGTAGTATACTCCTTCCATAATTTTTTTTTTTTCAAATCGGTTCATAAATCACGTAGTAACACATTAAAATAGTAAACATTAAAAAAAAAAGCCGACTTGAGAACCTCCTTTTTTGGAGTCGGTTAATAAAATATATAAGTGGATGTGACTAAAGCATATTTATGAAAAGCGACAATGTCGACTTTGGTATATTATTATACTCTATTTTAACCCTTTAGGGGAAGAATTAAAGTGACACATATTCAACGTGTTTTTTATTGTTCCGGTTTAGTCTAAAAGACGTCGTGCACCACGTGTGATAGCCAAACAACAATATCCTTGAGGATTACTGAGTTCCTGCGAGTGAGTGTATTACTGAATGAAATTAAACTATGAAGAGATGCAGCAATAGCTGCGGAGGTGCGAGCACGCGAGCAATACCCCTTGTATTGCAAGCATGTATATGGTTACGGTAACCGCTTTACATCAGCCGGGTCGTATGCTTATAACGCGTTATATAAAAACCGTCGTACAAGTCACGTAAATTAGAATGTTAGTGAATTTCTTCAAAACGATCCCGAGTTTAGGCAAAGTTTATTGCTCTTTCATCGGCACAAAAAGCTTCAGCTTCAAAAGCCGTAGTTAAAAAGATCAAGTGTCGTTGATGAAATCATCGTTAACTACGTAACGAACAAAAAACGTCTCTGCGTCTTCAGGTGAGGTAAGAGATGGTAAGCACGTAAGCTTACCGAACCGTGAAGTTATCAGTGCTACTGTATCGGATGATTCATAACATCGCGAGCTACAACACCAGGGACTTTGACATTGAGTGTGGGCCACTAAATGTGCGATAAACATATGCCTATGTTTCTTATACAGAAAAAAAAACGAGTATGCTTTAGACCACACGACTGAATTAAAACTTCTTTAGCTCTATTAAATTATATCTCCTTCTCAACTTTCGTTCGCCGTTTCCGTAACGCTCTCGTCACGCATTCACAAGCTTACTTCCCAAGGCAAGCGTGCGTAAAGAAGTTTTATTACAAAAAATCTTTATTATTCAGGATTTTATTCTAATTTGGTTTGTTCTTAATAACTGGCGTATGTCTGCAGTTTGCCCTTGCATTATGTTACACTATATATGACATGCGCAGGACTGCATCTATATATCTATGTATGTATATGCATAAGTTAAAACTTTTTCAAGATAAATAACTTTACTAGACTTTCACTAAACATATACACTCTCTGTACACAAACTGACGTAAAATTAAAAAAAAAATCACCGCACATATTTACAAAATAATACATACGGGTAATATGTTGAAGCATTAACATTAGAAAATTTGGAACATTTGACAACAGATGCCGAAACATTTTGTAATCTAATTGTCTTTTTGGCACATATTCTTATCAAAATCACCATAAGAATAAATTCCGTTTAGCACGTTCGATACAAAAATACACTGCAAGATCATTAAAAAATTATAAGTAAATCACTAAAATACGAAGACTTCATAAAAAAAGGTTTTAATCATATTGACCAAATACGAGTATACATTAAACTTGTACTCAATGCTAAAAAAACACAAAATACATAGAAAAAAGCATTCCAGTCCTAAATTAACCATAGCGGAATTGATTATTTTACTACGAGCTGCAGTGGTTTTATGGCCCTCCCATTCCTACGGAAGTCAGCCATAGACGGATTAGGCGGTGCGGAAGTTAACAAAATAGATTAGCTGTTGAACGGAATGCTAACACTGAATGAGATTAATTTCTGACTCGCTAATTACTTAACACTATAAACCATCAGACTCTCGAAAAATGAAAAAAAAAAAGTATATCTCCATGAACCGTGAAATACTTGAATAATTTGCTCCCTAATCCTTGAAACTAAAGTTAGAATAAAGGAATCCATAGAGAAATATTTAGAAAAAAAAACAAGACTTTATACGCGATAAATATTTGTCCGCCGTCGCGCTGATACATTCAAAGAATTTCTATACCGCGTAAGTCGTAGAATTAACTTAATAAAACGAATGACGACATTTGACTAAAATAGCTAATTTAAAACTAGACAAAATGCAAAGAATGTTGAATATTTCTAAAATAAGGAAATGTTTATGACTGGATTAAATTAAAAACCAAACGACTTGCGATTAACAATATTTAAAAATAAAATTACATAGGTAAATAAAGCACGGAAAATGTGAAGTCTACACTACCATAAATTAATAAGTAGTCCCACCTTAAATGACCGCGAAACCATCTCACACAGAGCTGTTCACAAAACAATTCCTTATTGATTATTACGCACTAATACTCATTCAAGCATTGCCATAGCAACATTTTGGGACGTACCTCACTCCATTGGAAACATCTAAATAAAGCACAACACTAAATAGGTCAAGAATCAGATATTATATCAATAATCCCGTCTTATTCGAGCACTTACACCACTATCTTCTGAGAGCTACTGAAGCATATGGCTTCAAATAGTAATGCCCATATGTGTACGGGCAATTTAAAAATAAACTACGTGGGGGAAGTCTGATTTCAGTTATATTTGGTTTATGTTTTCCTGTTGTACTTCTTATAAGACGTCGTCTCTTATAAATGCATTTCGGGAATTGGGCATTAAAGAAAAAAATGTACATTTAGTCTACTTCATTCCATTTAATCCGGTCCATTTCGATTATCGACGCTTTGATTAGCGAGCGAGTTACATTTTTGGAGATTTTTAACAAATATGAGTTTTGTAAAGATTGACATAAAGTTCAATTTTGGTAAAATTAAATGTAGCCATGTGATTAGAATCTTTAGATGCAGGAAAACGTATGGTGTATTTGTGCGTCCGTTAAATTCAATTGCTTGATTGTTATTTATGACCACGATAATTGTAAACTAATTTAGATTGATGACGGTCAATGCATTACTGTTTTACCATTGAACATCCTCTGATTATTCTCGATATATATAAACAGGCTTTTACTTGGGCGCCGGGAGGGGGAGGGAGGAGGGGATACAATGGGGTGCACTTGCACTCCGCCGTAGTAAATAAGAATTCGCAATATGGATCCGTCGACCACAACGGTATCGATCATCATCATTATCAGCGTGTATCTACCCACTGCTGGATATAGGCCTTTCCCAATGCTTTCTACCAAATGCGATCCTCCGCTTTCCGCATCCAAGCGCTACCAGCCATTTTTTTAGGTCGTCGGTCCATCTAGAGAGGAAGCGCCCTACGGTTCGTCGCCCCATACGTGACCTCTACTAATGGTTTTCCTCCCCCATCTGCTATCGCTAACTTGGCAGATGTGGCCAACCCACTGTCACTTCAACGTGCTAACTCTGAGAGCTATGTCGATCACTTTGGTTCTCCGTAGAATTTATTTGTTCTAGATTTGACCCCTTAAAGAAACTCCAATCATTGCTCTCTCCATCACTTGCTGTGCGTCTTTTAGTCTGTGAACCAGCCAGCCAGCGTCATAGCAGGGAAGGTATCGATAGATATTGATATGAAAATGTATGATTATAAAGAGTATTTTTTATTATTAATAGTTCTCTTTTTAATCACGGGTCAAGCCCGGTCATTTGATAGGCGTGCGCGGGGATATGGATCCAACGCGTAGAGGCCCCTTTGAGAAGTTTGATGTAATGTTGTACGCCCGCCATGACCCGCTCCAGGATATGTCAATGGAACGACATACCCATGAGCAGGTCTCGGCAGGCGTTGATACTATTGCGAAGTGTGATGGAAAATAAATGGGCTATGGATATGAGATCTGGGTGAACTTAATACCGGGCTATTATAGAAGAGGGACGGACGCCTGCCATAACTGCTTTTATTGCTAGTTATTTGCGGCAGGCGGTGGCTTGCCACTCACTAGATGGGCCCCCGAAATGCCAGGAAAACGGCCGGGAGCAACACCGGTGTGTGTGTTATTAGTTCTTATTATTATGTAGATACAGATGCACCTCCCTGAAAGTAATTCTGGCGGCGACCATGTGCTTTTAGAATAAGCAGATGACCAAGAGCACTGTACAATCTTGTATTCTGTCGTCCACGACACAGAGTTTGTTATTAGATAGATAAGTTGATAAGATGTATTACGTACACAAGTATTTATATATAAGTGGCTATATATATTTTAATGATATGGCTGTAAATACATACATAATTTTAAAGTTAGTTAGTTTAGGGGAGTATTTTGGGTGGCTAGCTTTTCTTGGCGTTTTTATTAGCAGAAATAGAATTTTCCTCGATATAAGTAATAGTACTACGTGCAGAATTCAGATCTAGCTAGACTGCGCGCCCGTGACCCCTGTTATAAATATCGAAATCGTACGAGGCGTTAGCGACATTGTCGTAGTTTATAATATACTATCTGTTTACCACGACTTCCTCGGCGTGCAATACAAAACAAAAATTTGATAGTTACTCTTTATACCATCAGCTGCTAGTGAAGGTCACATGAAAATTGGTCTGGCCATTTCGGATATTAGCCGAAATAAACAGACAGACAGATGGAAAAAAAAAAAATGTCTTATATGTACCTTATAGGTCATAAGTACCGCAATTAGTTTTAATCATATGTATTATTTAGTAAAAATCCGTTAGTTTGACATTCACAGAAGTATCCATTTTATTTGTATAAGATGAATAAATATACCTACGTACTTCTAGATATAGACAAGAAGCAAACGAAGTCGCGGGTAAAAACAAGTTATAATTTACGAAGTGCATATGCGCGACTGTGTGACCATCATGACATGCCATTTATTACTACAAAAAATATCAATATACCTATTCAAAATAAATGTACGGTCAGCAACAAAAGTAGATTAACATTTAATTTTTCAAACCGCTTTTTATAAGCATTTGTTCCTATGTCATCACAAATCGACAGTAAAAATATAATAAATCCAATTTTTTTTCTAACCATACCGGTCTGTATTTACCACATACACAATACGCTACTATCTGTATTATTAGGGTATACTTAGTACCCCGATGTGTTACGACGTGACCTTGCTTCGGCGAATTTAGTCGAGGGTCGGTGCGAGTGACGTCAGCCCCACTGCGCGCTTAAATTCATTCGAAGACTTCGACTGACTTACGAATTATTTTAATACTTCTGTGAATTTGAAACTAGACTTTTCTAAGTTTTGTATTCTTTTGTATTTAGTCTCTCTGACGAGCGTCGTTGCGTGTGTGCAACATGGAGCATTCTCTGCCCATTAATGGTTTTTTTTTTAATTATTATTCTACGCCGGGTGGCAGACAAGCATACAGCCGCGTGATGAAGCGGTTACCGTAGCCATATTAATTAACGCTCGCAACATAAAGTATCGCTCGCGCGCCGCCACCCCCGCTGCCAACGCAGCATCTCCTTCCTTTCTGGTGACCTCACTCCCTCGCAGGAACACAACAACCCTCAAGGGAATTGTTATTTGGCTGCTGTATTCTGTGACTGCGAGGTTCAGGTACATTCGCCAGTCGGGCAGCTTACAATTACGCTCCCTACCTCTCTTTTCGCCAGAGCTTCGTTTGTCAGTCAGCAGGGTTCCTGCGAGTTAGCGAGGTCGCCAGAAAGGAAGGAAGGAGATGCTGCGTTGTCAGCGGGGGTGGCGGCGCGCGAGCAATATTTTATGTTGCGAACGTTAATATGGCTACGGTAATCGCTTCACATCAGGCGGGCCGTATGCTTGTCTGCCACCCGGCGTAGTATAAAAAAAGAGCATACTCCACCACGCCGAACAAGATATAGAAACTAAATAAATACCCACCTGAAAGACCTCTTTCCTGTGTCCTCCTCTATCAGAATTATCCTCTGATGAGTAATCTGATGTCTTGACCTGATTCTCCGCCCGCGTGGACTTCCGAGTGCGATGGGCCGGTGGGGATTCCTCGTCGTCCAGTTCAATGATGGGATCCGTTGAAATCTTGTTGGATTGATGTGGTAGTTGCCTGAAATTATAACACAAATTTATAGTTAACAGTATTTTGAGCTAACTAACTCAACATAGTATTCACACATAGCTAAGAGGGGAAGTCAAATTCCAAAAGCTTCTTACTCCTACTAATATCTTCTGATTAAATTCGTTGAGTTCCACAGCAGCCTTAGTCTTACCCCTGGTCTGCAATGGACGTCATTGCATTTTTTGTGGTCGCCGCTGTTAATCCTGGCTACACAGGAGACAGTGGTGGAAATGTGCGGTGGGCCCAATTCCCGTTAACTCAAACCCGTTAAAAAAAATCGCTTTCCGTGTCTGTCTGTTTCTAAACCGATTTTTAATATTATTTCAGAAAACTAAACCGGGTCTGACACTTAGTTTCGAATTACGCTGTAGCGACACACGTTCAGGCTAAAATATTTCAGCGTAGTACGCTGGAGTGAAAAATTATTACAGCGACACCGACAAAGTCGAATAACACCGCATCGATAAACATTATGGCGAAAAATGTAGTAAAGTAGAATTAAAAAAAAACATTAAGTTCAACTATACCTCTGTAAGTGAATAGCTCTGCCAAAACATTAAAGAAAAAGAATTGAAAAAAAATGAGAAATAAACGGGTATTTAATGCTATAAGTTCGTACAAAATCAACATGTACATTTTTCGCCCTAATATTTTTCGCTGCAGTGTCATTCGACTTCGTGGATTTCGCTTCAAAATAATTAATTACTACAAATAAATAATACCTAACTACAAATAATTCTTCGCCCCAGCACAGTGTACCACGCTAAAATATTTTCACCACAATGTGGTCGCTAGAGCTTGCTTCATTCAAAATTACGTACCGAGTGCTTACTAGAGCTTGCTTCATTCAAAATTACGTACCGAGTGCTTACTAGAGCTTGCTTCATTCAAAATTACGTACCGAGTGCTTACTAGAGCTTGCTTCATTCAAAATTACGTACCGAGTGCTTAGTGCGAGTTTTTTGGTCACATTCGAACATGTTAAAGTTTACAAGACGAACAAATTGAGAAAAAGTTTCATATTGTGAATTTACCAGACGCGTGTTACATCCAAATCATCCGGGTTGCTCACTTCAAAATGTCAGCAAGTAAGCCACATAATTTTGATATATAACACGTGTCTTTTCGTGACATGGTGATTGATTTCTATCAGGTGACCCACATGCTCGATTGCCCGTCTGTCATAAAAAAAATATTTTAACGAGTTAAAATAGCAAATGATAGTTTGAATGTACGTATGTCCACACGGATGAATCGCCAGTGGTCGTGGGTGGATTGAAATGAAAATTCTCTATTTGTCTGGCCTGGACCCTTGTGGCCACTTAAACAAGTCTTATACTTTTTTATAAATCATATATGGTGTCTTTGTGATTCTCACAATCTACAACTTCGTTCATTTAAACGAAGTTGTAGATTGTGAGATGTGTGATGAATTATTTAATTCATATTTACTCTCAATGCCACTTTTTTTTTTTTTTTTTTTTTTATACCACCAGTGTGGCAAACAAGCATACGGCCCGCCTGATGGAAAGCAGTTACCGTAGCCTATGAACGCCTGTAACACCAGAGGCATCACACGCGCGTTGCCGACCCTGTAAAAACCTCTTCACGCCCTTTTTGAAGAACCCCATGCTGTAGTCCCCTGAGAAAACCTCGACAGGCAGTTCATTCCACAGCTTGACAGTACGCGGGAGAAAACTTCTCTGGAACCGCACAGTACGTGACCACTTAGGCTCCAATGTGTGAGGATGAATTCCCTGTCGATGGCGAGCGGTGCGACTGTAGAAGGAGGCCGTTGGCATCATATCAAACAACTCCTCTGAACACACCCCATTGTACAGACGGTAGAACACACAAAGGGACGCAAAATCTCTTCTCAGACTTAACGGTTCTAAACCGTCTGTTAGTTTGGGATCATCGACAATCCTCACAGCGCGCCTTTGAATCGAGTCACAAGGTGCAAGCTGGTATCTAGGCGCTCCCGCCCATAGATGGCAACAGTACTCCATATGCGGCCGTACTTGAGCTTTGTAAAGCATAAGTCTCTGCCGCGGATTGAAGTACTGCTTCGCCCTGTTGAGCACACCTAGTTTCTTCGACGCCAGCTTGACCTTCCCCTCCAGGTGACAACGAAACTGGACATCGCTGGAGATTTCAACTCCAAGAATCCCAATGTTTTTGGCGATGGTAAGGGGTGTGTTTAGGAATTGAGGAGCCACAGCAAAAGGGGTTTTCTTAGCGGTGAACGCGCAGACTTGTGTCTTAGTGGGATTGAAATGAACCAGGTTCGTTCGCCCCCAATCGGACACACTATTCAGTGTGCTCTCGATCTTCGACACAAGCTGTTCGCGGCTCTCCTCCACCAGAGAGCGGGGAATATTAGCGCGGCCCGTATAATAAGCATCCCCGGTGCTGTCGTCAGCATAGCAATGAATGCTGTCAATGGACAACATATCATTGATATGCAGCAAAAACAGCGTCGGGGACAATACCGAGCCTTGCGGGACGCCAGCATTAATGTCCATGCTATCGGAGCAACTGCCATCTACAACGGCTCTAATGCTTCTGCAGGACAAGAAGCTAGCGACCCATTCGCATAAACCCTCTGGTAAACCGTATGCAGGCAACTTCGAAAGAAGACCACGGTGCCAGACCCGATCGAACGCCTTCGCCATATCAAGACTGACAGCTAATGCCTCACCTTGACTCTCCACGGCTGAAGCCCAGCGATGTGTAAGATACACTAGAAGATCACCAGTCGAGCGACCATGGCGAAAGCCGTATTGATGGTCGCTGATTAAGTCGTGCTCTTCTAGGTATTTCAGGAGCCGGTTGTTAATAACGCGCTCCATTACCTTGGAGAGAAGGGAGGTAACAGCGATAGGCCTGTAATTCGATGGGTCTGATCTGTCACCCTTTTTGGGCACAGGGTGCACGTTCGCAGTCTTCCACGACGACGGTACCTGCCCGGTGGAATAAGAGAGCGCGAAAAGGCGCGTAAGAACAGGACACAACTCAGGTGCACACAGCTTTAACACCACTGCCGGAATGCCATCTGGCCCACTCGACTTATGAACGTCAAGGGATAGCAATGCCCGCCGAACATCTCGTTGAGTAAATGAGATTTCCGGCATGGAATTACCACACCGCGGGATGGAAGGCGGTGCGGCGTCCCCGTCGTTCAAAGTCGAGTTTGAGGCAAAGAGATTCCCCAATAGATCGGCTTTCTCCTTTGCACTGTGGGCCAGACTACCATCCGGTTTTCGGAGTGGTGGAAAGGACGACTGACAAAAGTTGCCCTCGGCAGCCTTAGCAAGCGACCAAAAAGCACGGCTCCCAGATGGGTGCTTAGCTAGGCGCTCACCAATCCTGCCGATGAACTCAAACTTTGCCCTGGCAATTACTCTCTTACTGAACCTCGAGGCAGCATTGAACTCCCGTTTCAAGTCGGAAACACCAGGATCTCCATTAATACGAGCCGTGGTCCAAGCCTCATATGCAGCTTGCTTGCGAAATTTAGCTTCTCTGCAAGACCGATTAAACCACGGCCGCTTCTTAGCACCTGAAGTAGCCACCCGCCGGTTTGGAATAAATAATTCCATCCCAGCCAAAATCGTCTCCGCTACATCAGATGCACAGGTGTCTATATTTTCCGACCCGAAACAAAGCCGCCTCCACGGGTACGATGCGTAAAATTCACGCAGTCCATCCCAGTCTGCTGACTTATAGTGCCACATACGACGCCATCCGGTATACCGGGGTGGGTCAGGGCTTGCACATGGCACTTGGGTCCGGATGAGGCAGTGGTCCGACGAGCCAAGAGGCGCATCCACCGAGACTGTATACCCATCCGGATGTGTGGTCAGCAGAAGGTCCAGTAGAGAGCTAGTATGGTCCTCTATATCTGGTATTCTCGTTGGAGAATGCACCAGCTGTGAGAGACCATAGGCCAGAGCAAAATCATGAACAGACCTCCCGGCGAAGTCAGTGGACCGAGAGCTGAGCCACTCGGCATGGTGGGCATTGAAGTCTCCCAAAATCACTAACTCCGCGGAGGGGTACTTCTCAATGACTTTGTCAGTCGCCAATTGCAGGTGCTCGATCAACCGAGTTGTGTCTGCATCACCGCTATGAGACCTGTAAAGGCACGCGTAGATACGGGTGCGGCCGCCCTGATCCACGCGTACCCACAACACTGACAGGTCCCTGTCTTCAAGGCCGTGAAGACGTCGACAGCAAATATCGTCCCGGACGTACATACATACCCCGGCTCGACGTACAAAAGAATGTTCAAGTTTGTACCCGGGGTATAATAAGTAAGAAGTATCGGCCGGGCAAGATATTTGCGTCTCCGTTAAAAAAAGGAGGGTCGGCTTTGCAGTTTCGAGGTGCTGGTGAACTGCATTTATGTTTGTGTGAAGTCCTCTGACGTTACAAAAGTCCACGTCGAATGTGGATGAGGACGCCGCTGAAAAAACCTTCTTTTTTTTGTTCCTGGCCATTAAAAGGGGGTAAGAGGATTTTGAGAGAAGTTATTTCACTGACGGCGCGAGGGACAAGAAAAGCGCGGTGTCTACCCCGCAGCACAGTGCAGGTAGTGCGGTTTGCTAGCGCGGCGGGCGGAAGGGCCCCCGGTCCCCCCCCTGCTGCAGCAGCCGGGTCCACTCCGGTCTCCTCCTCCGGCACGACTACTACAACAGGGACTTTTCACAAGTTGGCGGTTCAGCCTCCCGGGGCGGAGATTAGGTGATCCCCGGGTTCGGGAACCCTACTAACCTGCGGGCGGCCAGCGGACAGCCGTTTCACCGGGTCTCCCTGACCGCCGCGCCAACACGCCGCGCCTACACCGCTAGCGGCGGTTCGACAGCCGCTGGTCCCTCTGCCGTCAGCATAACAACTCCTCTAAAACAGCCCTGGTGACCTAGTTAACTCGCAGGAACACGGCATAGCCATTATGGCTGCGGTTTTTTGCCAGGTGGAGGTACTTCCCCAGTCGGATGCTGGCCAAGCCTGGAGCGAAAGACCACACTATGCCCCTCCCCCATCTGACAAGTAAAAGAGAAGCACAGTGTGATCCTTCACTGCGTCCTACCTCTCTTTCGCCATCGCCTCGTTAGCTGGTCGGCAGGGTGCACCACGTGCAGGTGAGGTTGGCTTTAGCTCGAAAGATGTTGATGAGCTACTTACACCCCACTATTTCACTCAGGCTTTATGTCAAATTCCTTCACTCCACAATCTTCGGAACTCTGGAACGCGCTACTACTACTACTGAATCTATTATTTTTTAACATAATATGTTGTAAATCTTTGAAAAAAAGGAATTGAGGTTAAAATTTCGAGAGAATTACAGTTTTTAGTAGATTTCGGGAAGCGGGAATTTTATTTTTAGAGTTAAATTCAGATAAATTCTTGGAAATCCGTTATAGGTGGCAACTCTAGAAGTGTGCAAGGCCACCGTAGATGGCCGTATCTAACTAATTTCAATGCAACGATGATAGAGGAAGTCAGGGTAGTGCTTGAACTCTAGCATTTATATGGGTCAGATACTAGTGGTTGCAGGTAGTAACCATACTGTACGTTACTATTACTTAAACGGTGACTTACAAAATTTAGTTTTTTTTTACATAGTTTATGTGTGTTTAATTATTTTATATTGCATGAACAAATCTTTAGTTAATTTCTTTCACTTCAGTAAGTTTCTGTACCTCAACCTCACAGAATACCGCAGCCTAATAACAATTCCCTTGAGGGTTGTTGTGTTCCTGCGAGTGAGTGAGGTCACCAGAAAGAAAGGAAGGAGACGCTGCGTTGGCAGCGGGGGCGGCGGCGCGCGACTAATATTTTATGTTGCAAGCGTTAATATGGCTACGGTAACCGCTTCACATCAGGCGGGCCGTATGCTTATCTGCCACCCGACGTAGTAAAAAAGTTAAAAATGTTTAACTGATTGGGAAAACAGCATCAATGTCCGAAGAGGTTTAAAAGTGTCCAGAGTGCTTAGTGAGAGTTTTTGTGTTCGCGTTCGATCATGTCAACGTAAACAAACCGCCCAAATAGAGTAAAACTTACATGTTGTGAACCAAAGCCAACCTCACCTGCACGTGGTGCACCCTGGAGACTGTCAAACCGATCTGGCAAAAAAAAGAGGTTGGGCGTAGCGCATTTTTTGAGCTGGGAAAAAATCCAACTGGGTAAATACCTCTACCTCACAGAATACCGCAGAAAAATTCCCTTGAGGGTTGTTGTGTTGCGTTGCGAATGTGTGAGGTCACCAGGAAGGAAGGAAGTAGTATAGGTTGGCAACGGATCGGCGACCCCTTGCTGTAGCTGATCTCCATGGGCGGTGGTGATCGCTTTCCATCAGGTGACCCACATGCTCGTTTACCCCCTCTCATATATATATAAAAAAAAAACACTGACTGTATGTCGTATGATGTCTCCCAAATAAACAAACCAATTTAATATGTTAAAATTTAATGTGCACATAAACAAGTTAATTTAATTGATTTGCATTAAAAAGGTCACCATAATCATTGGCAGACTATCAATGTTCATTGAAGTTTCCATAATTCACTTGCTTATCTGAAGGAAAACAACATTTTAAGTCAGTATTCATTAGTAATGTTTTTTTTTCACTAAAATAAAGATCTGTTTTTATTAATACTATGCTTTTATATATTACGTCGGGTGGCAGACAAGCATATGACCCGCCTGATGTGAAGCGGTTACCGTAGCCATATTAACGCTCGCAACATAAAATATCATTAACAATAGTAAAATCCCTTTCTTGTGGAATCTTTATTTCCCTTAAAAGGCTGGCAAACGGATCGGATACCCTTGATGTAGCTGATCTCCACGGGCGATGGTGATTGCTTTCCGCCAGGTGACCCACATGCTCGTTTGCCTCCCTTTCATATAACACTGTATGTAGTCTCCTCCGAAAACCTCCGCAGCGGTTTCATTATAAAAGTAAAGAGTTCGCAGAAGAAAACCTCTTTAGAACGGTACAGTATGTGACCATCTTCGCTCCAATGTGTGACAACGAATTCCCTACAGATTGCGAGCGGTGCGAATGTAGGTGATTGTAATGAGTGTGAGTGGGCTGCGTTGTTATCATACCAAGGTGTGCCATACATTTCCTCAACATAATGCCTGATATCAGATATTGAGTAACATTTTGATTGACGAATATAAGTGTTTGTGTTGTCTTTGGCAAAGATGAAAATGATGAAGAATGACAGATGGGCTGTGAAAAAATAGCAAGAAGGCTTGTCATTATATAGTCAGTATATAGTCGTTGTCAACCCTTACTTCATCCCACTGCTGGGATACGGATCTCTTCCCAATCGAAGGGGTTTAGAGCATACTCCACCACGCTACTCAACTGCCGGTTGGCGGAGGCCAGTGTTATCAAGCCGCTTAAACGCCACTGACTTGGATTATTTACCACGTTAAATCGTCGGTTGTTGTCGTTAATTTAACGACAACAACCGACGATTTAACGTGGTCTCTGAAGCACGGAGGAACTCGAGATAAAGGGTACGGTCGACGTTGTTTAACTTGCGTATTCGATTAGACTGAGTCGACTGAACGACGCAATCGAGTTTTTCATGAAATTAGTATCTGGTATATTACCAAGTACGCACAAACTCTCGCCTATCCCACGGGTAAATTCCTTCCCCCACCTTTCTCCTCAGTAAAGCTATTTTGTGAACATAAAGCCTTTGAACTAAACGATTACATGATGCTACTTCTGCTGTAAATATAGCAGGGTTCGCCGATATATATCATGATATATATCACGATATATTAGGTTGGGGAAAAAGTCTTTTCGTATTTTATATGAAAATTCAAAACATTTTTTAATAAAGTTTATTTACATTTAACCAAAGTATGTAGGTGCCATTTTGTTCGATAACTTTTTGCCATCTTGTAGGTAGAGACATGATCCCATTACTATAGAAAATTTGAGACTTCTGTTCAAAAAACCACGACAGGTTGTTTTGGCAGTCTTCTCGTGATGTTAACCTGACAATGCCTAAAGAATTCTGAAGAGACCGAAACAGGTGGAAATCAGAAGGTGCAAGGTCAGGACTATACGGCGGATGCATTAACACCTCCCAGTCAAACTCTCTTAATTTTTGCTGAGTGGCTAAAGATGTGTGAGGTCTAGCGTTATCATGATGAAAAATCACACCCCTTCTGTTAATTAATTCCGGCCGCTTTCTCTCAACTTTTTGCTTTAATCTCATCAGTTGTTCACAGTAGAGTTCAGAATCGATAGTCCTGCCTGGCGGTAACAGCTCATAATGAATAATGCCCTTCCAATCCCACCATACACACAGCATCACCTTGTTGCGGGTTAACCCGGGTTTTGCCAGAGTCTGTGAAGCCTGACCGACCTTTGACCACGACCTTTTACGCACGTTCTTGTCGTACGTGATCCACTTTTCATCACCAGTTATAAGCTTCTTCAAAAACGGTTCGCTTTCATTACGTCGTAGAAAAGAATCGCAAATGAGTACACGGTTCATTAAGTTTCTTTCAGTGAGATCGTGAGGCACCCAAATATCGAGCTTTTTAATGTACCCCGCTTTTTTCAAATGCGCCAAAACTGTTTTGTGGTCAATTCCTAATTCTTCAGCTACGTCGTAACTACTGATATGCCGATCTTGCTCCACTTTTTCAAAAATGGCATCCATTTTATCCGTAACAGGGCGACCAGAGCGACGTGCATCTTTGACATCATAATTTCCGCATTGAAAACGCTTAAACCAAATTTGTGCTACTCTCACAGACACTGCACTAGGTCCATAAACGTCACAAATTTTTTTCGCAGCTTGCGTTGCATTTTTACCTTTTTTGTAGTAAAATTTTAAAATGAATCAAATTTCTTCATTAGATTCACTCATCTTGACAGTAAAAAAAACAAATGAAAATCACACATTTACCTAATTTGAATTTGGAATTATCTTTTTTAAAATTTAAACTTTTTAAAGATATCAAAACCTGCCAGATACAAATGGTATAACCAAAGAGATTTTAATACAAGTTCATACATACTATAATGCGAAAAGACTTTTTCCCCTACCTATTATATCAATTGATTTTTTCTTGTCTTCTGAACTAAAAATTTTGGTAAATTAATGTTTACCCTGGCAACACGTAGCGAAAAAACTACAATTCAGAATAATTTTGACTATTTCCCAAAATGGCAACCTCATATAATGTTGAGGAAATCCCCTTTAACTTACCAGTACGGCTAGCCTTTTATTGAAATTCAAACCTTAACTTCATATCGTATAAGGTTTATTTTACGAGGTATTAAAAAAATGGGTATTCCCTGGTGCTCCTAGCGTTAATAATTTTCACTTTCACAAAGAAATGAAGATTATTATAATAGTAGGTACTTGTTTTTTTAAGTGTTCATTAAAAAAATCTTTCTCAAACAAAAACTAATTCTATTGGTTTTTTTTTCTATTAATAAAAATGTGGTCATTTGTCACTTATATTATTTTACAAATTCCTTTCTCATTTTTAAGTGTTCAATCCCCTTACAGAATGAACTTCGCTTCTTTTTTTTAGTCTGGATATATATAACCGATATACATATATCAAAAAAATGTATTTTTGATATTTATTATAAAAATCGGATTTTTTCGAACCCTGAAATATAGTACATACCTCAGGAGTTTCTTCACATTTCTATAAAGCTATATTGTTGACACACTTGTGAAGAATCATCACTTGACTTAGGCTCAATTTACACCGCCGCGGAATAGAATGGAAGCGACTTTTTGCAACTAAATTATACATAGCATAATGAACTTTATGTCAAGCAATTGTATAACATATAAATATAAATACGATCCAAAAAAGGTCGCGCGTCTTCCGGGGAGTCCTCGCGCATTCTCAAGAATTACCCTAGCTATTATCGGTGCCGTCTGTGGAAGTGGCGCGAACGAGGATTCGGTCGGGTCGGTCACTGCAGTGGAATGTGCGAAAATACTAGAGCATTCCAGCGAATTCGCGCGCCTTCTCGCATCATGAGGCGAAATTGACGCTTCCATTCCATTCCGTGGCGGTAATTTGAGCCTAAGGCGCAATTTACACCGGCTCAATTGAACAACAAAACATGACGCGAGAAGGCGTGCGAATTCGCTGGAACTGAACTCGACCGATTCCCCGTTCGCGTCAGTTTCCGCGGATTCCACAGGCAGCGCCGACAGTAGCTAGGGGAATTCTCGAGTATGCGCAAGAATTCGCCGAAAGACGCGCGACCTTTTTTGATTTAAGTTAGTTTTAAGGGCCTTATAGTGCCTTTTGTGCATAGATTTTTATGTACTATGCTAAACATGTTTAAACACGTATTATGAATGTTATTTGTTGACATACAGAATCATAGTAGGGCCTGAGTGACCTCACAGCTTTATAGTGATTGTGACATCACCATGTAAACTTGAGTGTCCTTGCTATATACAGTACTGTGCTTAACCTTGTAATAGATTCACTGATTTTACCCAATTTGATACTTATCTCTAAATGCAAGAATGTGAGATGTTTGCCCTACTTTTAAGTTTAGTTACTTTTATTTTTGGTTCTGTTTGAAATTATAATGGTTAAACTTTTTTTTATCTAATGTCGTGGTTGTCTACTGATAATTTTAACAAAAAAAAAACCGACCACAAACAGAGTAATATTTGGGGCCCAAACATTACTCTACATTTAGGTACGTATGTATATACAGGCTGATGATGATGATGAAAAAAACATGGGACCAATCAGGAAGTATACTCTTTCAAATAAAAAAAGCTTTTTTCAAATAGGTTTATAAATAACGGAGTAATGAAAAACAAACCTACCAATGGGTAGATACAGGTTGCCAGTGATGATGGTGATGAAATAGATACAGGTTGCTAGTGATGATGATGATGAAAAAAATGTGTAACCAATCTGGTATACTCTTTCAAATAAAAAAGTTTTTTTCAAATCGGATTATAAATCACGAAGTAATTAAGTTAACATTAAAAAAGAATACAGCCAAAATGAGAACCACCTCCTTTTTTGGAGTCTGTTAAGAATGTGGAATAAATATCAATATTCGACTTCCGAAAATTCCAAAACGTCGAACTCAACATGAATCAATGGTTTTACGACGATATGTAACATTGTGTACAATGTTAAAATGAAAAAAAATACCTAAATAGATTTGGTTACGATTAAATAATAAAAATTAATCATTTTAGCTTATTAAAAAGAAGTTCAGTTGAAAATAGATTATATACTACGATCGAACTTTCGTAATACGCGGCGTCGCGTGGCAGCCCTTGCGATCGGATCCACATTCGACTCAGAGGGGATGATGTGAGGTCGCCTTGTGAGAGCGGCAGGAATCGGCCGTACTGTATGTTACGTAGTACTATTACTTATACTGTGACTGTGGTGTAAGTAAATAAATAGCTTATAAAAATTAGCATGTAATATTCTGATATTTTTGTCTAATGCAAGTAGATGCACATGCACCTTCATAAAATACCTAATTTGGTGGCACCCATGCTCAATAATGTTTCAAAATAGAATTTTAAAATTAATTAAATGAACCCTATCATGCATTTTAATTAGTAACACACAATAATTTCACAGTATAAGTCAGTCATATAATTATAATACCAGAATTCTATATGATACCAATTCTATATAATATCAAGCTTGTTTATGAAATGCAACACCTGCTTGCCACCTGCAACAAATGCCCCTGACATTACTAGCGCATCGCCGACCTTGTAAGAACCTCTTCACACCAAAGGACCAAGAAGGCCATAATAAACAGGGTTGATCACTTTTATAAAATCAAATAGACAGACCCTGGAGACAATCCTAAGCAAACCAAAAAACATATTAAGTTGTCACAACAAACCCAGGCAATGTATATACCTAGGCATAGCCTGTCATAAATATATAGCAGTATGTAACAATTTATATAACTTTTGGAGTGTAAGTCGTTCATCAACATCTTTGAACCAAAGCCAACTTCACCTGCACGCGGTGCACCCTGCTGACTGAGAAACGAAGCTCTGGCGAAAAGAGAGGGAGCGTAATTGTAAGCTACCCGACTGGGGAATGTACCTCCACCTCACAGAATACCGCAGCCAAATCACAATCCTCTTGAGGGTTGTTGTGTTCCTGCGAGTGAGTGAGGTCACCAGAAATGAAGGAGATGCTGCGGTGGCAGCGGGGGTGGCGGCGCGCGAGCGAAATTTTATGTTGCGAGCGTTAATATGGCTACGGTAACCGCTTCACATCGGGCGGGCCGTATGCTTGTCTGCCACCCAAAGTAGTATAAAAAAATAAATAAATAGTAACTGCTCTCCATCAGGCGGGCCATACGCTTGCTTGTCACCTTAAAGATGTATTCATGTCAAAAACAACATTAGTTTCTACAGACACATAGCAGCAGTAGCAAGATGACTACTCGAATGATAACAAAATTTGTCATGCCGATTTCCTGATAACTTGATACAGAATATCATATAATGCCAATCATAAAGTAATTAGGTACAAGATAAATACGCTCAAAATAAACTTATTCAAGCTGAGTGCATACTTTGAGTTGACTTGAAATAATTGATTACTATTTAGGTAGTAGTTTCCAATTAGTTTTTTCCTGCGTACCTTCAAGAGCTCAAAGCTTACCATACCCCTTATTACAGGAATGATAATTATAAAATAAAGGTAATTAATTTTACTGTGTTTACTCCATAATACTTTGTATACCCTTGAGGTTAGTACCCTACATATACCACTAATGGTGAAACAACCGTCTGCAACCCTTATTCCTCCTAATGCTAGTAGGATACAGGTCTTCCCTCAATCAAAGGGGCTCAAGTGCAGGTTGGCAGAGGCCAGTCTTCAGTCTTCCACCCTCCTGAAACCATCCAAAGACCTCTGATTTGGTTTAACAGCTATTGCTCTCCAAAGCCCGGATGATCTCGAGATAAATAACCACATCCATGGACAGGCTATGGTCAAAGTTGCTTAACTTGCTTGATTAGATTGATACATGTAAATCAGAGCTCAAGGAAACAAGGTTATTGATAATTATTTATTTATTCTTCATGCAAAATAAAAAAATGTATACAGGGGTTAATGCTATAGGTACATGCATTATCTACAAGTTAACCTTAGGCTGATGCAAAGATAAGAATCCTACTAATACTATAAATGTGAAAGTTTGTGAGAATGTATGGATGTTTGTTACTCTTTCTTAGGTAATAAATTAAATGGCTGAACAGACTTGGATAAAATTTGGCAGACATACGAAACAACAGAGTAAACAAAGTATTAACACATTTTTTTTATTCTCCTTTTTCATAGCAATCTGTCACTAGGGGCCATCCATAAATTACGTCACAAGTTAAGGGGGAGGGAGGGGGCGATGAAGTGGGACATTGTGTGACAAGAGGGTGGGAGGGGTCCTAAATTTCGTGACGTGACATTTTAAAATCAATTATAATATAAGTGTTAAAATACAAACTTTGAACTATTAATGAAAAAAGTCAAAAACATTTGCAACTCTAGATGTAAATTTGCAAAATATGTGATGTGCACTAGGGAGGGGGGAGTCTCACAAATGTGACCAGCTGTGAAAAAAAATAATGAAATTCGTGTGACATAATTTATGGATGGCCCCACTATCAAGACATTTAGCAATTGGTAATTACAAATTTCGTCAATTCTTTGCAGTCCAAGTCTAGTGTCTTGGCCACCTTAGTTCATTTTGGTATAGGTGTATAATTGTGTGATCTTCATGTCATTTGAGTAGGTCAAAAAGGGGACTTTTTGTATATACCATACATAGACAAAAAGTATCCTAATTCCTATGTGTTAATTCACGAGGGCACAACCGTGAGAAAAAGCTAGTATGAAATAATATATGCATATATATATATGTCATTTTGGTGGAATATGCTGAGGACCATACAATTTATAACTCCTTATTGTTAACCATATTCTGTGAATAAAGTATCATTCATTCATTCATTCAACAAATTTTACAAAAATATATCCCTAAGCCTTTCCATACTTCAGAGGGCAAGTTAAGACATCAGTCCTGGCTGATATTGTTAGATGACAGTTGTTAAATTAAGTGAGGAAAAGCATCCTAGGTGGAATAAGGGTTAACAACGAGACAAATTCCCTTAAAAACATAATTATTATGTGTGCAATTCCTGTATAGTATTGAGAAAAAAGCATGAGTCATGGATTTAATGAATTCTGAATCATTTATATTATGAATAAAACTGAGAATAGGTCATTTAATATCCAAAGATACCTATTATATTCTATGTATGTTTAAAATATCAAAAAGTTAGTATCAAGTTGAAAAGAGAACAAATTCTAATAAGAAATTATAGGAAAGTTATAACTTTGAAATGAAATAAAATTTCTTAATTATCAACTAGACCCTAGTAAGCTCAACATGGTATATACAATGGTATATACAAGTCTTACACTTTTTTTTTTACTTCTTGTTGTTTCCTTATCTTAAGCCTATTATCTCTTCTATCTGTGATTTAATAAATTACATAAATAAATTATTACAAAATTATGGATTTAGACGCAGGAACAGTTGCGATGACACCCTTGGGTGTCATAAATCCACTTTAATATATATATATATATATATATATATAATAATTCATTACTTTTTTTAATTTTTGAACAAAATTAAGACTTAAAAATTTGATTAGCTTAGGCAGCTAAATTCTGTTTGATTTCTTTTCACATAATACTGAAATTAGATGAAATCTCTACTACCCATGATAAGAGGAAAATTTCGTATCTAAAGTTGAAAGGTTACCATAGTTTATTTTATGTGGATTTAAAGGATTTTTTTTTATCTCTATGTGGTTAATTTTTATCACTTACTTGAGGCCTAAATATTTCCAAAGATAATTTAAATTTGTCATAATTCATTATCGACTCACTTGACCGGTGTACTCTTCCTGACAGGAGTCTTCCTTCCAGACTTGTGGTGTGTGTGATCCTCGCCCTCCGTACAGTTCTCGTGGTCACAGCTCGATCTCAAAAAAGGGGTTTTCGAGCGTGACCTTGACCGCAATTCTGAAACCGTTGGGTTCTCCATGCTTTGAACAATCCAGTAATTCACACTATCACCTCCCTATGTACATTTTCACATAACAAACAAAGTACGTCAAGGGCCGTGACCCATTTCAAATAACCGGTCCACATGCAAATCAGTTCACTGAGTTTTGGTACACAGATTATTGCACAAGGAAATCTATTTCTGTGACTTCATGTGATGCCGCCAAAAGTAACGTAACGCTAAGTCTTTCAACGATATTTTAAAGGTTAATTAGTAATCTTTGACACACAGCATATATGATAAGCAGATTCACAATATCAAACGTCTGTTCACAACTTTGTCCACAAAACAAGTCCGTAAAGTCACGAAATTTACAAATTTCGTAACATATCTCTCAAGTCCGACAAAACATAAACTGATGACGTCATCATCAAAAAAGACGTTGCCTTGCCTGCTGTTGCCTAGCTTGCACAGTGTTGCTACTATATCGCGGTTAATCCCACATAATTGAGTCCCTGATTACACCCCGAGACCCCAACACATATAACACAACCGTCGCGTCGTCCGTCATCAACTGTCGCTTATTGAGTTGAGTTTGAGACGCACCTCGTCTCATCTTACTGCCCCCGGCGCCGCTGCCTGCTCCTGACACCGACATATAGATGACATCAAATGTTACCGCGTCAAGTCACCGCGCTCAGCAAACAACTAATAAGAGAAAAAACGTTTCTGTGCGCCTGTTCCCAGTACCGAGCCACCACCGTGTTCTTCAACAAAAATCTTCGACAAAATTCACTGCAGAGGAGCTTCGCCAAGGTGGAGAAGAAGATAAAGAAGAAGCCTGCCAGTCACAGTCTTTGCGGTACCGCACCGACCGCTATAGGTCTCGAATAAGGTTAGGCATATAATAACTGTTTTATTTTCAAGTAAGACATTACATTTTTGACGTGATAACGTCTTATAAATCGATGAACGACGACTGCACGCACGAAAAAGCATGACTCATTGACACGTTCCGCATGAACCGCGCGTGCAAGCGTGAGTGCGGCATGTGATGCATCTATCTCTCTTCCACTTCATCGGCCGATGTTTTCTTTAACACGTAAAATTATCGTCCGTAGACCGACTTTACAGACAACCAATTTTTTGTGCTTCTTGTTGTAATGCTAAAATAATTTTATGTAATCTTTAAAATTCCATTGTCATGAAATACCCGTCAGTTAAAAATCATTTTTACTACGCCGCCGAGTACCATGTATTTTCTGCTGAATTATAACACTTAACGTTCGTATTGGTGGACTACTGGTGGAAAAAAACCTTTTGTACTTGGTGTTTCCGCCCCTTGCCCTGATTATAGCTTGTTTTATGAGATAATTCGTTCACATGATAAGCTTTTTGACAACTGCTTTTGGTATCGCATCCCATTCTTCAATCATTCAAATCTGCAGGTCGGTTATTGAGTGACGTAGGAACTGGATTACGTTTTCGCACTTTTCTCTTAAATTTATCCCACAAATGTTCGATTGGGTTGAGATTGAGGCTTCGCGCTGGCCAGTTCAGTGTGGGTATTCCCACCTCGGATACGGTACTGCCACATCGACGCAGCAACATTTGGCATCGCATTCTGCAGTAAAATGTAGTTCTCACTAACAAGTTGTGCGTAGAGTGTGACGTAATCTTGGAGAATGTCTTTAAAATATGCGTAAGCGTTTATGTGACCTATGCCAATACCGGCAGACACAAACACCAAGTCTGCATCTGCCATGATGTCTTCCCATACATGGCAGAACGTCCACCGAACGAAACATCTTCAGAGATGCAGAACAGTGCGTAACGTTCCTAGGGTTTAATATAGAGACGTCCTCTTCCGTCGTTGCCATTTACACACATTCGGGACTCGTCTGTAAACAAGACGGAGCGCCAATGATCCAAGGTGCAATTATATGATCCGAGCAATCCGCTTGCCGATGTGCTGTGGTCAACTGAGATATAGTTGCTGGTCCCTTGATTTATACCAGCAACTTTATATCAGTTTACTCGACACCATAGTATCTATTATAAGCGTTACTATGTTGTCGCATGATAATTTGTACACTTGCAAAACACCCTTGAGTGATACCATCAACTATACATCTGTTTACTCGACATCAGTTTACTTTGGTCGGCTTGCTTGTGCAAATTAGTTGCGAATAGTATTTATAATAGTTCGAAGAGACGTCGCCAATCAATAAAAGAAAAGAAAGTGAAGGTTAAACTTTACTCTTTGAGGAACGTTAAGTTAAAATTTGGCGGGCACTGTCGTCAGTCGATTACTGTAAAAAAAAATAGTTTTGTACACAAAACAAAAAACAAACTCAAAAACATGGAAATAAGTAAAGTTTTTACAAAAATAAAAGAATTAGGACATGTAAATAGTAAACGTGATGAATTACGGGAGTATTGTACAAGAAAAATTGATGAGGTAAGATTATCAATTTGCACCTGGTAAATGTTTATAAAATTCAGTATCTAGTATTAATACGTTAACAATTGAAGTTTCCAGTAACAGTAAGAGTACGTTGCTACGGCGCACGATATATGCTGGTGTTTTTTTTCTCGATGAGATTGTGAAGCCTCGCTTATTCGGCAATACCATTGGCAGGGCAATACGCCTGTTCTATCCCAGCAAAATCAAAATCCTACACAGTGTTCTTAGTATTCGTACCTACACTGACTAATTTATCTTACTTTATTTTTATAGATATTAAAACACTTAAATCGACGTATATTGAATAGCGACGGCGGTGACTTGTTAGATTGCTTATTAATTGGACTACCAGACAATGCTGTTGCTTCCTGTAGGAGTAAAGCAAAGGTATGGTAATAATAAATACTAAGTATTCTACCTTAACGGGGCCGAAATGAGAGGAGCGAGTAGACTCGCTGAGTGTATGTTTTCCTTTGAATATCAATGGAAAATGTATTTGATGATCATTCACATACACCTCAAGGTATGTCGAGGTCTTTAATAGTGACAAGTTTCATTAAAATCGGTTTAGTGGTTTTGTAGTCTATTCAATTCCAAGAATTACCTTTCAGTGTGTAAAAGCATTCTGCTCGCTCCACTCAATTAATTTATTAGATTACTACTCAAGATCCCTTTCATGGCAAACATAGTCTTTCCTACACACTGGCACTTCTTACTTTTTTTTTTTTTTTTATTTATTTATTACAATCTTTATAATATAAACATCTCAATACATTTTTCCAGTATAATATAAACTTAAATTAAGTTTTTCCCTATACTGGTCTTCATCTCCGGTCAATACAACAAATGAGGTAACATCAGTATATTAACATGTAGGTAAACCATATAAATACAAACAATCAAGTCGGTAGGCAAACATCTTTCTCCATAGGCGAGTAAAACTACAGGTAGGAACAGAGTACTGGTGTGTGTGCGTGTGAGGGGTCTGTTGATAAGCATAATTACGGTTGCATGTACAGCGTGTTGCTTTATTTTGCGTAGTTAATAATGCAAACTAGGTGTAGGTCGGTTTGGTTTGTGGTCTGTTGTTAGTTTTTATACATTTTACATTATTTATTCATTCAGATTATTTATATAATAGTTTTTTAATTTAAATTTAATGTTTTTTTCGTTAATTACATTTTTTAGACTATTCGGTAATTGATTAATCAAAAAAGGTACTTTGTATGAAAGCATATTTTTGCCATATAAATTATTAAATCGCGGTAAGCATAGTTTGGGGTTTGAGGCGTTTCTCGTCATTATATTCTTGGCAGTATTTTTTTGTTCTGGTTTTGGAAAATTGTGAAACTGTTCAACCAAAAGCGTATACTTAATTTTATCATATATAGGCATTAATTTGCAGTGATAAAATAGACCTTCATTATTATCTTTGAATTTTTGTTTTATTTTGAATGGCACTATCAATTTTAAAATTCTCAATTGTAATTCGTATATTCTATTCAGATGTGATTTGAATGTGCGACCATAACTACTCAACCCATATGAAATGATCGACTCACCTAACGCTTTGTACAAGGATAAGGCAGTGTAATATGGAATTTTATATTTTATAATAGAAAAATTGGCTAATATTGACCTTAGTTTGGCACACACATGGCTTATGTGATCGGTCCATTTCATTCTGTCATCAATAATTAGGCCTAAATAGGTATGTTTGCTAACTAGTTCTATGGGGGAGCAGTCACATACATTTTTATTATCGTGAAAGCATTTGTGATCATGAGCAATAAGATTAAGTTGGTTAGATTGTCTATTTTGACTTGAGCTCAAGTGCATCAGTTTGGTTTTATCTGTATTGATTTTTAGGCCAGCGTCATGCGACCACTTTAGCAGATTATTAAAGTCATCTTGGAGACGTTGCACTGCTGAACTTATATCCTTATCTGCTATTAGCAAGCAAGTGTCATCCGCAAATTGATAAATTTCGCCATGATGTATTACGTTTGGAAGAGTATTTACGTAGGTGAGGTAGTGTAGAGGACCGATCACCGAGCCCTGCGCTGTACCTTCAGTGACAAAAATTTGGTCACTCAGAGTATCTCCCACTTTGACTCGATATGATCTACGGTGTAAATACTCCTGGCACCATTTCCATACATTCCCTCGAACTCCACATTCGTTCAAACCATCTAGCAATACATCATGACAAAGTGTATCAAATGCTCTGCTATAATCAATAAATATGACTAGTACCTGCATTTTATTATTAAGGTGTTGAAATATAGAATCGGTAAATTTTGACAACAGCTGTGTAGTGTTTTTTCCAGGTTGGAATCCATACTGAGAGTCGGTTAGTATATTATTCACCTTATAGAAATGTTGTATCTGCCTAGTAATATATTTTTCTACTATTTTATTAATTGTTGGTAGGATAGTAATTGGTCTATAATTTTCATGAATACTTTTACAGCCTTTTTTATGCACTGGTCTAACGATTCCAGTTTTGAGGTCGTCTGGGTATTTACCTGTACTTATACACAAGTTAATAAATTTTGCTAATAGTGGAGCAATGCTATCAAATATATATTTAATTTCTATTGTCCTTATTTTGTCCACGCCCGGTGATTTCTTATGATTAAGTTCTTTAATTATTTTATTTAAATTATAGGCCGATGCGCTCCGGAACCGCATAGTGACATTAGCTGGGGTGCTATAGCTACTACAATCTAGTAAGCGGCTGTGACACTTTTGTGTACTGTGTTTCACATTATTATCAAATGAATTTGCAAATCTATTCGCAATGTCAGTATTAGATATTCCCGGTTTGCTGAACGAACTTATAATTACATTATCTACACTCTGTTTTATTCTCCCTGTGATTGAGTTCAATAACTGCCACAAGTGCCTTGGGTCTTTTTTATTGATTATAATTTCATTTTTAATGTATTCATTTTTTGTTTTCTGTATTAATTTGTTAGCGTAATTTCTTGCTTTATTATATTTTGTTTTTATTATTAAATTACTAGTATCTTGTAACCATTCTTTAAACAATTTATCTCTATAATTGCACGCGTACATAGTTTTTTTATTAATCCATTTATTTTTATCGTTTTTTAAATTTGTTTTTATTTTTTTGATTATTTCAGATTTTTTATAACAGTCATTGACATTATCGGATATATACTTATATATTTCTAAAGGGCATGTATTATTACACGCGCTCTGCCAGTCCACTTCACCAAGTAATTTACTTAATTTTGTATTGTCATAATGTTTATAAATGATCGCATCCTGTATAGTATGCACCGGCGGACCAATGCTTGCTAGAACAACTGCGCGGTGGTCGGCCAGTACTGTAGCTAACGCGGCTGTGTACAGATCTTGTGTGCGTGATCTCGTAAAAATGTGATCTATACAAGTTTTGCTTATTTTATTGTCACAAGTTTCGATACGAGTGTAATTCGAGATCCCGCACAGAAGCCCGTAATTACATAACATGCTGCGGTATTTATGTGTTACAGGGGAGTCTTTCTTCAGATCTATGTTAACATCACCGAGTATCGTTAAGTCATGCTGTGTTTGTATTTTACTATTAATTACATTGCTCAGTTCCTCGATAAATAGGTGCTTACTAGTACTTGGCGGACGGTATATGCCACAAACAGTTGCGGAGTACTTTTTAGATGTGTTAATGTTTAGCATTAAACATTCAAAGTGCTGTGATGTTATATTTATTGGCGAAGTTTTATGTTTGTTATTTATGTATATTATTATACCTCCGCCTTTTTGATTTTTTCGTAATTTAGTGTACATATGATAGCCATTTATATTATATAAGCAGCTTATCGACTCGGTGATGTTAGCTTCAGTTATTACAATAACATCTACACAGACATTGCTCGTGTGAATGTAATGTTCGAGAGCGGAAAAGTTTTTTATCATGGATCTGATATTTATATGCATGCACAAAAGGTTAATTAATTTAGTAGGTATAAATGTTAGGAAATCATTTATGTTTGTACAATTCGTGAGTTCATTTATGATATCAGTATCGAGTAACGTAGCCATTTTTATTTACGAAAATATTGTTAGGTACATCTATAAAAAAGTATGTGTGAGTGCAATTACCCTATTAGCTTATTGATATCGCCTTCCGACCTGATTATTATACTATTCTCCTTTTCCTCTTTACGTACTCTGATGATTCCTTTTTTGCACCAAATGTATCTGTAGGTATCTTTTAGTTTCTGCTTCGCTTCCCATAGTAACGATTTGGTATGTGGGGTTAATGCTTCACGTATATATATAGGCAATTCTTCTGTGTTCTTGGATATATCAGGCAAGATATCTGAGGGAAATAACTTATTAGATTTTGCTTTTTCTAACCAATTTTCCTGGGTAGTCACTTTTGCAAACTTGATATGTATCAATGAAGGTCGGTCCTTTTTTCCTGCTGAACGATTGACTACTTCCACATCCTCAGAAGGCACCTGCAACTTAAGAGCTATCTTTTTTACAACCTCCATCAAAGACTCATCTTCATTATGGGGTACATTCGCTATTTCGATATTTCTGTTCAACTCCTTTTGCTCCAAATCATGTACTCGTTGTTCTAAAGTACCAATACGAGTCTGTAGGTGGTTATTTTTGTTGCTCAGCTCAGTGTTTTTTTTCCGGAGATCTTGTATAGTCTGCTTGAAAGCTTCCATATTATCTATCATTTCGTCCACTTTATCCGTGTGAAATTGTAGCGATTGATGGATTTGTTTCATTTCTTTGGACAGAGCCTTTTCTATCTCTACGTATATGTCATTTAGCAACTTCTTGGTATCAAGCTGCAGCCTTTGGTCGCCTGCGGAACTTCCCGGATTACTCTGGATGACTTCTTCTTCCTCATCATCATCTGGGATGAATATTGAGCGGCGTTTTGGAGACAATTCCTGACATTCTTCGCAAGACCAGTCCAGATTGTTATTGGCGCGTAGGGCATTACGTTGCTTGGTTAAATTTGGACTTGTTGGTCTAATAGAGTGAGATCTCTGCCATTATTGTGTTTCCCATCTATTATGAGTATGTAGTATACAAAAATATGTACAAGTATGTTTTATATAACATTTTACCATAGTTATCCATAATACAAACTTTTTTTGGAAATAGAGCAGAATGCGTAATTTGTTTAATTATTAAAAGCATATTATTTTATTTAGTTTCACCTCTGTGTCTAATCAAATCTTGCAAGGTAAATTTGTCCAACTTCCCAGTGACCAATTGAGCACATTCATTTGGTTCTCAAATCAGTGCATGTTTACCTAAATATTATAATAATTTTTAATATCCCACCAAATGACATGATGATAATTTCTACATTATTACCTCCTATGATATGGGGGTTTAGAAATTAACGAAATTCATTAGTTCTTTTTCAACAACCAATAAAAGCTAGTGTAAAAAAAATTTTTTTTTTGTTTATTCTTGTTTGTTTGTAAGTTCTTTAATGCAATAACAATATGTAATACAATTCTTAAAAGTACATATACACATAGGCGGACTTATCCCTAATAGAGATCTCTACCAGTCAACCTTAATTGTATTTATTAAGTATTTTATGTACACAGGTAATAGACATAGTGCTACAGACAATGAGAAAAGAGTCTACCTCATTGATCCACTGCAGTGATGTCATCAGTCGTCTCTGTTTAGAGTTGCCGAGAATGCCAGCCGGCGACTTAGTGCGGTGGAGCAATGACAGTGTACAGACCATTGTAGAAGATAGTGATATTAATATGATGTAAGTAGAGATAGTTTCCGGTTTCTGGCCGTGTGGTTTCCGGCAGACTAGAATAGGATCACTCTCTTCCCATGGATGTCGTATAAGGCGACTAGGGGAAATACATTATCAAAGATCAGGCCCCCCAACTTGTCTGGTGAGCGTGGGAAGTGTAGGTCAAATCCTCCTTCTGTCTGGGACGGACGAGAGATGGTCGTGGTCCAGACGGTCCACGATGGTGGTGGAGACTAAAATGACCTGATGATCATCAGGTGATATCAATCAATAATAAATTTCTAGTAAATAAGTACATATAATACCGATTTGTACCCAGAAACTGAAGTACTCATCTGTAGAATAAAATCCGATCTGTGTTCTTGGTAGTTCACATATTCAATAATATGGTCTGCCAAATGATAAGCAGTCACTTTAGCCCGTGGACGTCATAGAGATCATGCTTAATTTTTTTTTATTCTGTATGGTGGAGGTACTTTTCTCTCTATTACAAAAACCTAACTTCTGTTAAATAAGAGGATCTGCTAACAAATACCCTGTATAGCTTATAAATACCCTGTCTTTAATCCATACTTTTTTATAACAAAAAAGGCGAAAATCCTAACAATCATCGCTAGTGGTGCAGGCAGTTGTTATACAGTGTGCCGAAGGAATCAATAATGTTAATCATCTTTTAAATAATATTGTTACAGATGGAAAGATGTTCTGCCAGAATGTCTAACTGCATTATCATCGTACAACAGCATAAAGCACTGTGGTACAGAGATGGCACCCAGCGAGTACAAGGAACAATGTGTGCATACATTGTGCCAGTGTCGATGGAAAGAGAGACAGCTGGCTCAGCTCGCTGCCATGTTTAAGTAAGGTTTTTTGTTGTTAATGCGTGAGAGGCAATGATGTTACATTTCAGAAATCATGCGTCAGAAAACTGACGCGTGATTCTTGCTGAGTTCGGGACATAGACTATTGCCAAACTTATCATATCAGCTATTTAATATATCTTCGACGGTTACCATTTCATCAAGCTTGCAATATACTTGTTTTCCAGCGGTAATATAAATACTAGTATACAATGTTCCAAAGAAAACATTTAGATATATGGCCCGCCTGATGTGAAGCAGAATTTGAAGAGCAATTTTTTCCTTAATAACAAATTGGTTTGCACTCTTAGTTGCAAATATCGTAACTTCTTTTTGACATAACCAGGTTTAATAAAATTCTTTTCGTCCATTATCGTAACTAACTTTCCTACGGAAATAAAAAATCGCCATTTTAAATCGCCATTTTACGTAAATGCCGCCATTTTTAATCCAGTATGGGGATACTGGATTAAAAATGGCGGTATTTACGTAAACATACATTGTCACGCGAATCTAACGAGTGTGCCAAATTTGAGGTCAGTACAATAAATGTCTTGACATCAACTGAGATTTGGGTCAAAATTAACTTGCAAGAATTGATTACAGTCTAAAGTGAAAAAATTATGTCAATAGGTGATTGACATAATTTTTTCACTTTTTTTTTGTTATTTCTGGACGATTTACACAGCGCCATCTAGTCCTAAATTAAGCGCTATAAGCGCAATGTTGTACTATGGGTACTAGGCAACTGATAAATGTACTTTAATACAGTTTTTTTTTGCAAAAAACTTATAATACATAGAAAACAAGCAGACCAAGACAAACAGACATTATTCATGCATACAAAAGTTTGCCTTGTGCGGGAATCGAACCCGCGACCTTCTCTACGGAGTCTATTTGCAAGGATGTCAACTTGAAACATCATAGATTTTTCAAGTTGTCCCCAATCAATCGTGTCTTTTGATGGACAATGTGTGTAGTCGAAATAAAATGGTTTTCAATTTGATTTTCAGAGACATGCAACTGGCTCGTAACGATCATAGACAAGTCGTGAACAAATTATGTTCATACATAATTGATATTCCGCCTGAGACACTGCCTCCTTTAGTTCACCAACTGTTAAGGTATGATCTTTTTTTATATAATTTATTTTTTAAAATTACTCAAGCATACAACCTGCCTAATGGTAAGCAGTCATCGCAACCATTGGGAAAAATATGGACTCCCTTTTTATGTGAAACCATATAGTTCAGAAAGATCAATTTTATTTATTTATTTAAAATTTATTGACCATAAAATAAGAGTACTATTGTCAGAGCATTATCTACTAATCTCTAACAGTCAACCTGTAGAAAAGCAGATAAAACTTGAATGCTGTTCAGAAAATATCAGTAATTAATTTACTCACAATAAATACCTATGAAAACATAAAATTACATAGAATACATAGACATATGATCAAAGACAATAGATCCACTTGACTGCTAATACAGCGCACAAACGCTCGCCAAACATGCGCTATTTGGCGCTTATATTAGACCGCGACACGAGTTCAACAAATCAGTTCCGACCAAGTGTTATATCTGTGTACACCCTACATTCTCTTAAACCTAATCACGTAATTTCTTACCAAAATGCCTTCCTGCTCCGTTAAATGGTGTGGAAATTCAACTAAAAAATCAAGTTATAACAAGGATGGTATAACTTTTCACCGGTAAGTACGATTTTAGCTGTTTATGATAAATATTTATTGTGATTGCAGGGCTCAAGTGATATTGGTCGTTGACGTAAATACGTCGCCATATTGTCCAACCCACTAATTGTCTCCCTTTCTAGCGTGAGACGTTGTCAATAATTCTGTCTCTTTCTGTCACAGTAGTGCTGCGACAACACGGAAATAAAGTTGATATCGATAATTAATATTCATGATTCGGTTGACATTATTAATTAATGATATTTTAAAATTAATTGGGTATTATTACATTTTAGTTTTTCGAAGATCCCAGAAATAAAAGAAAAATGGATTAATGCTGTTAACAGACAAAATTGGTACCCTAACAAATACAGCGTTATTTGTTCAAGGCATTTCACAGCCGATTCTTTTGAAAATTTAAAAAATCGACGGCGTTTATTTAGTTCAGCAACGCCGACAATATTCTTACCTGTATTAGTACGTTTATTAACTTATTTTTTTTTCTAGGTTCAGGGTAGATGTAGGGTAGATATAGGTAGGTATAGAGTAGGTGTAGTGTAGATGTAGAATATTTACTGCTTTTTGTATGTGTTTTGGCGACGTTATTTATCACTCAACCGTCACTATAATCACATATAAATATGTAGTGAATATGTACTGATGGTTTCTTTATAAATATTAATTTTAGTTAGCTATAATTTTATAAGTAGCGAATCAAAGTACCTGATAGATTGCCTTTGTTAATTCGAATACTAACAATTTTTGTTTATTCGCAGGCTTCTAATAACTTCTCTGATTTGGATGTGTGTGATTCTAATCTACCAGGACCTTCACATGATGTCATCTCACCAGTAGGTTAATTTACTATGAATTTTAACGTCGATCACAATTTATTTTGTATCACTTTTTAAATAATAATCATTTACAATTACAGGATATATCTCCAAATAAACAGTCACATTCAGTAACTAAGGATTTACAACAATTGCCATGTGATAATCGGTATATATTCGCACAAACCAGAAGACTACTTACGTGCATTTGCGGGGGCGCTATGTAGCAAGATCGGAGTTTATTTCATTTGGTGGTGGAAAGTGTTTTAAGTAACGAGGGGAAACTGTTTTTCTTAGATGCTCCAGGAGGGACTGGAAAACATACCTGACGAGAGCAATCCACGCTGAAATCAGGCGCTAAAATAAGATCTCGCAGCAGCATCGCCAGGTATTGCCGCCACATTACTACTAGGCGGAAGGACGCAAATACAATGTTCAATATCCTACTTGATTTAGAGAGAACTGAAGCACCGACTCGAAACTGTGACAAAGCGAAGGTGTTTCAGGATTGCTGTCTAATCGTTTGAGATGAATGCGAAATGGCCAACAGTAAGGCACTAGAAGCTGTAGATAGAACTTTACGTGCCCAAGAGTTTTCAAGAATATTAATAAATTTGGGGAAGATCTCCTTCCTGAAGTAAAGTTAACTTCCTGAAGTAAAGTTCCTGAACTAAAATGCTTGGCAGCGAAATATAATTGAAGTTGAGGATCTCACTGGGAGTGGTGTCGGTGAAACTGTATTAATTCCGCGTATACCACTCTTCACAAAAAAAAAATCCATTTTATTTTTAAACGTACACAGTTCTCTGTGACCACTTGCTTTGCTATGACAATAAAGAAATCACTAAAATTCGCTGGTCAGGACTGGTTGTTTTTCGCATGGCCAACTTTACGTGGCTTTCTCGAGAGTTGTAACGCAGGTCATTTTATATTAGCTCCCGAAGGAAAGACTCCCTTAATTTTTTTTTTTTAACTATGGTTACAATGTTAAATAAAAAAAAAATATCTTTTAACGTTTAACAAGTATTTTCTTATGTATCTACATTAGTTTGTATTTTTATTAATACGCCGGAATCATTAAGTCCACGCGAACGAAGTCGCAGGCATCAGCTAGTCCTATAATATAATAGCGAGTTATCGATACATATTAACACAAATGATTATGTCACGACTGCTTGCTTCTGGCCTTATTTTTGTCTTTTCAGTAGGTTTTTTTTTATTTTATGATTAATTTCTTTATTTCTCACATCGGTTGTAAATTTTCTTGTTTATCCCTTTAAAATTGTAATAAAAGTACGAAATAATAATTTGGTTTTTTATTAAATACCTTTTTTTATTAGGAAGTATTAATACGTTTCTTTCCATCGCTGTTGATATAGTAGGTATTCTGATATAATTAATTTTTTTTTTCTAAATATTAGACAACTCCCGCTTTAATATCGCTTCTTGTGTCGTGAGGACTTTTACAGTCATACAATTAACGAGCACAAACTACACTCAGACACAGAACAATCACTTCTGGGCCATACAAATAATTGGCCTGGGTGGAAATCGAACCTACATCCACATGTGCGGCAGTCCGTTGTACTACCTACCGCGCTATCGAGGCTGTCAAATATGGCCTGTGCATATTCGTCATTTATTGAAGACATTAAATCAATTGAAAATAAATGCAAATAATATGGGCCCCGTTATACTCAACAATTATGATTAACTCTGTTTAAAATATACAACAAACCATTTACATACAATGTAATATTTATTATTAAGATACAATAACTTTTTCTATATTGTTTTCATATTGCTTAAATAATTCTGACATCCATGTATTCCGACATAGAATAAAGTTGACTTTATCGATAACGATTATTTTGGCACAATTATGTGGTACAACACTTTCGTGAACTATAGATGTAAATGACATTATGCATTAACCAATCACTGTCGCGGTAATTTCTTCGTCTCCCGACCCGACGTTGTGAGTCCGCGCGTCTTATAAAAATCATATCATCGGCACTCAAGTGGTTTCATTCTCATTGCATATGATATATATACATATACATACATAATTATACACGTAACAATTTGTTATGGTGTGGATGTGACTACCTGCAGATTTTACGTGATGCATGTTCACCAGAATCACTTCAAGCTTGTCAGCGAGGTGCACCACGTGCAGGTGAGATTGACTTAGCTTGGTGTCCGACCGAATGTTCGGTTTCGGTCGAGTTTCGGCAAAAAAAAACGAGTTTCGGTTTAGTTTCGGTTTCGGCGGCAAGGCTGCCGAAACTGCGACCGAAACCGTAACTGCATTCGGTTCCCGCGCTGTACTCGGCCATGTTCAGCTCGGTAAATTCCATCCAAGGACGAAGACATTTTGCCGCGTCCATGTGCCTGATCAGGTCGTGACTTGTTTGTGTTTGCAGTGCGTTTTGTTTGTTGTTTGTGAGTTTTCGTGTGATTTGTTTTGAATTCGGTAAGTTATATCATTGTGATATTGAATAAAAATCGAAAAAAAAAAAAATTTTGTATAACAAACTAGTGCATAGGTTATAGTAGAATCAAGTTTAACATAACTATCTGAAAATTTTGTGGTTAATTTAACTCATTCGCTAATGCTGTACGTAAACAAACAATAGTTAGGTACTTGGTACTTACTATAGTGCATTAGTGGTGATAATATTAAAGATTTAGAGTTTCAACGTACAATTTTATTTTCTTTGGAGTGTAAGTGGTTCATCAACATCTTTGAACCAAAGCCACCTTCACCTGCACGCGGTGCGCCCTGCTGACTGACAAACGAAGCTCTGGCGAAAAGAGAGTTAGGGAGCGTAATTGTAAGCTACCCGACTGGGGAATGTACCTCCACCTCACAGAATACCGCAGCCAAATAACAATTTCCTTGAGAGTTGTTGTGTTCCTGCGAGTGAGTGAGGTCACCAGAAAGGAAGGAGATGCTGCGATGACAGCGGGGGTGGCGGCGCGTGAGCGATATTTTATGTTGCGAGCGTTAATATGGCTACGGTAACCGCTTCACATCAGGTGGGCAATAAGCTTGTCTGCCACCCGACGTCGTATAAAAAATAAATATAATTATAACCAAGTAGCAATTATAACGTAACGTAATTATAAGAAAAGTACCTACAGTTAGATAATTGTTTCGTAAAAGTTTCGGTTTCGACCGAAACTGAGACCGTTGCCGAAATTCGGTTTCGGTTTCGGTCGTAAAAACCAGTTTCGGTCGGACACTAACTTGGCTTCTAAAGACGGTGGCAAAGCCCTTACACCCCTCTAAAAATTGTTGAGATGTTGGGAGGCCCTTACACCCCTCTTAAAGTTGGCGGCGAAAGCTTTGTACCCTCTTTTTACTTGATGACTACTCGAGTAAGTAGGGAGGGAGGTTGAATGTATTTTGAGTATGTATCTTTGACACATTCTACAGCCTACCCCTTGACGAATTAAACACATGAGCTGTTATTCGATTCGTATCAGCTGTGAGAGTAACATAAGGTATATTTTAAATTGGCGTCCGCGAAAAATAAATAGGAGGATAATAACAAAAAAAAAATGTTGCAATTTTTAGTGGGGTTTTTAGTTTCGGCACAGTATAAGTAATAATACTATGATGTACAATACGGCCACTCCCTGCCGCACTCTTGTATTAACCTCACCTCCCCTCTGAGACGAATTTAGAACAGTTATTATGGCGCCGCAAGTACACACGCTCCGTCACGCTGTGCACAGACATCTTTGTTTATGTAGTATTTCACGACGCGACATTTGTAAGGAGTGGTCGGGCTGTGGTTTCCGTTAAGAATTTCTTGTTATTTATCACTTTCAGGCTATGCAAGATATACCATACAGAAATAGTGCTGGCACATTTGAGTCATTACTTCAGTACCAGACTGTACAACAAGCTGGAACCTCCGCCGCAGGACTCGGAATCTACCACAATGGACATAGATGACGTTGGTAAGATAAACAAATCGGGCAAGTGTGAGAACTCCTGTAGAGATTTTTTTTAAACTTTATTTACCACAATATTACATAAAGGAACGAAGAAATTCGACGAAGGACCAAAGTTGTCAATATAGCCTTCAGAGTTTGCAAGCTGAAGTGCTATACCGAGTAAGTGATAGCAGATGGAGGAGGAAGGTATTAGAGTTTCCTCTCTAATATCTACTCGAACACTCGAAGCTCGAGATAATATAAGCCCATCCATGGATAGGCTACGGTCAATGTTGCTTAACTGGCGTGTTCGATTAGATTGACACGCGCAATGACGCCATCGAGGTTTTCCAATGGCAGAATAAATATATTTTTTTTATACTATGTCGGGTGGCAGACAAGCATACGGCCCGCCTGATGTGAAGCGGTTACCGTAGCCATATTAACGCTTGCAACATAAAATATTGCTCGCGCGCCGCCACCACCGCTGCCAACGCAGCATCTCTTTCCTTTCTTACTGGTGACCTCACTCACTCGCAGGAACACAACAACCCTCAAGGGAATTATTTGGCTGCGGTATTCTGTGAGGTGGAGTTACATTCCCCAGTCGGGTAGCTTACAATTACGCTCCCTACCTCTCTTTTCGCCAGAGCTTCGTTTGTCAGTCAACAGGGTGCACCACGTGCAGGTTATGTTGGGTTCGGTTCAAAGATCTTGATGAACCACTTACACCCCAAAAATTTCATTTCATTTAAGTAACAGTAAGATACATTAGCTTTTTATCGATGGAATGTAGGGACTACTCATGTATTTTCATCATACATATTATTTATTTTTGTATACGAGGGTCAAACTGAAAGTTCTTAGAAAATCAAAAACTGAGCTAACTAGCAAGTTATTAGTTTTATTATATCTTTTCAAAATAGTGTCCATTCACATCAATATACCGCTGCATCCGATGAAACCACTGAGAAAAGCACTTAGCCCACTCCCGTCCCTGACGCAGATCATCGGTGAGATTAGTGCGACCACGTTTAAACTCATTAAACCTGTTGTAAATAGTCGCACGGGATGGGGCTTCATCGTGAAAGGCCAATCGAAGTCTATCATAGCTTTCTTGCTGACTTAAATGACAACGAAAGTCATAAAAAATCATTGCACGAAAATTTTCTCGCGTTAAATTCATGTTGACGTGACACAGACAATTTTCAATTTGCCGCCAAATCGTAAAACAAATGACAAATGAATGAAATACATTTCAATAATATTGGCATTGAGTTCCATTTTCAAAATTTAAACGTATTATTTTATTAAATTGTTTACAAGTGGCCAGTTCTAAAAACTTTCAGTGTCGCCCTCGTATTTACTAGCTGACCCGGCAAACGTTGTTTTGCCATATAAATTTTATTAATTTGTTGATGGTAGAAAGGTGAATATTTGAAGTTGTATGTATTTTTCAATGCTAAATCATAATAAAATAAAAATAAAAAAAGTTGTCAATAAAATAAAATAAATATTTAGGGATGGGGTCACCCTTACCGTTTAGAGATATGAAAAATGGAAGTTAGCCGATTCTCAGACCTACCTGATATGCACACAAAATTTCATAAAAATCGATCCAACTGTTTCGAAGGAGTTTGATAACAAACAACGTGTCACGAGAATTTTATACTATTTCATAATGTTCCAGTGCCGCACAGTCCGGCAGAGTTAAGTCGGTGTCTGTCTACGTGCATCTACCACATAACACAGGGCGCAGCGGACCCCGAGGTCATCAGGAAGCACTTGAAGCTGTGGCCGAGGACACAGCTGCTGCGGGCGCCGTTTCTCATTGACGTGGCGCTCGCCGTGTCAGACAAGGGCATCGATTTCAGAACTGTTTGTTTAGATGTAAGTTGTGATTACACACGAGTAATTAGACGTGAAAGGAAATCATTCATCCTACATACATTATTGGATCTTTTTTAAAAGGCCTGGCCAACAAAAAAACATCATTTAATTAGAAATAGCTATGTAGAGTAATAGAATATGGCGCTCAAACTGTATGAGAACTCTTCTTTTCTAAACAATCATTATTCTTATTTTCCCTCGCTTCTTACTCCTACTAATTGCTTCAGATTTTTTTATTTTTTATTTATACTACGTCGGGTGGCTGACAAGCATACGGCCCGCCTGATGTGAAGCGATTACCATAGCCATATTAACGCTCGCAACATAAAGGATGACTCGCGCGCCGCCATCCCAGCTGCCAACGCAGCATCTTCCTTCCTTTCTGGTGAACTCACTCACTCGCAGGAACATAAAAACCCTTAAGGGCATTGTTATTTGGCTGTGGTATTCTGTGAGTTTGAGGTACATTCCCTAGTCGGGTAGCTTAAAATTACGCTCCCTACCTCTCTTTTCGCCAGAGCTTCGTTTGTCAACCACTTACACCCCATACAACTAGCTATATAGAGTAATAGTTAATATGGCACCAAAACTGTATGAGTACTCTTCGTTTCTAAACAATCATTATTCTTATTTTCCCTCGCTTCTTACGCCTACTAATTTCTTCTGATTAAATTGGTTGTGTTTTCGAAGTAAGGTACTTCAACATTTGGGTTCGGCATGCATTATCTTTGTTAAAATTAGATACTGTGGGGCTATCGTCGTCAATCCTTATTCCTCCCACTGCGGGGATACTGCAATTGAAGGGGTTTAGAGCGTACTCCACCATGCTGATCAACTTCGGGGTAGGCGGAGGCCAGTATTTTCAACCCGCCTAATTGCCACTGACTTGGCTTAACGACTGTCACCTAATGACAACAGCCCGGACCGACTGGTTAACGTGCCATCCGAAACACGGTGGAGCTTGCGATAAGTAAACCATCCATGAACAGGCTACTGTCGACGTTGCTTAAATTGCGTGTTCGATTAGACCGACACGGACAACGACGCCATCGAACTTCGCACGGTGCCCCACGTGTATTTCTTGTTTATAAATATGTACAGATATCTTTTGTATTTGGCCGTGTGGTTTCCGGCAGACTAGAATAGAATCACTCCGTCTATTCTCGTGGATGTCGTACAAGGCGACTAAATACATTATAAAACATCGATCAGGCCTCCCCAACCCGTCTGGCCAGCGTGGGGAGTGTAGGCCAAATCCTCCTGTCTGTGACGGACGAGAGGGGGTCATGCTCCTGTAGTGGAGACTGATGATGATCTTTTGTATTTGCAGATAATAAAATCGGCTATAGAACTGCGTGTGTTAGACGAACACAGAAGCAAAGAATCTTCGTGGGTGAAGTCTGTGTTGCCGCCTGATGTCGATGTTGTCAGTGTCCTCAAAGTACTCACTACAGAGAGGTAGCCAAATCATAATATTCAAAGTCAAAGTTACAACACTTTAGTGCATAACTAAGTATACAGAGGATCTTTTTCATGAGGAGTTTAATGAAAGATCTTTGCAAATATAATGTATAGGCAAGCTATTAGGATCACTCACTTTATTAAAAAAATCAGATCCTTGAAAACTTGAAAGATTCGAGGTTATTTTCTTCTTGCAGTGCCAATCACCGGCAGTTGACGGTAATGGGCTTGATCAACCTGGCATTCTCTTTATTGTCTGTGTCGCGTGTGAAACCAGTGGCGCCCTCTTGTTGGTCGCATGGCAAACTGATACTTGTGCGGCTGTGCAAGGCGCAGCCGGAGACGGCAGCTCATATATTGAGCCAGCTGTCGGATCGGTTGGCTGGGGATTCTACACAGCGACAGTATTCAGGTATAAATCTTCTTTTGACGAGCTTGGTGGTCGAATGGTTAGCAATAGTAAACCACTTTGACTCTGAGATCGCGGGTTCGATCCCCGCACAAGACAAACTTGACTTTGTGTGCATGAACGTGTCTGTTTGCCTTGGTCTGGGCGTTTTCTATTATTATATGTATGTATTTACAAAAAAAGAACGTATTTGAGTATTATATCAGTTATCTAGTACCTATAGTACAAGCTTTGCTTAGTTTGGGACTAGATGGCAGTGTGTAATTTGTCCAGGAATATTTATTTATTTATTATTCTAATATATAAAATTCTCGTGTCACAGTTTTAGTTACCATATACCTCCGAATGTCTTGACCGATTTTGGAGTGTAAGTGGTTCATCAACATCTTTGAACCAAAGCCAACTTCACCTGCACGCGGTGCACCCTGCTGACTGACAAACGAAGCTCTGGCGAAAAGGGAGGTAGGGAGCGTAATTGTAAGCTACCCGACTGGGGAATGTATGTAGGCCAAATCTTCCTACTGACTGGTATGGACGAGAGAGAGTCGTGCTCCTGTAGTGGAGACTAAAATGACCTGATGATGATGATGATGATGATATAATTATCTGTATATGATAGTGGTTTATACTGAGTGAAAACCTTTTAAATAAAGCATGTGGACATACCTGACATGTTGATAGTTCTAGCTAAACGTGTTTCTATACTACATACAGCAGCGCATTACATATGGTGGCGCTTCCCCTCCCCCGCACGCGATGTTCCATAGTCCTTCATCTATCCAGTGTTGTGATTGAACTTTTGGATGGAGACGATAGATATGTAGCTGCAACACCAAACTGTATCCCCCGATTTTGTTATCATTCGTTTTTAACCGTCTTCAAAAAAGGAGGAGGTTCTCAATTCGACTGATTTTTTTTTTGTATGTATGTTTTTCGTAAACTTCGCGAATTCTGAACCGATTTTCAAAATTCTTTTTTTAATTGAATGGGTATGATTGCAAGGTGGTCCCATATTCACCATATGAGGATCTGATGATGGGATCCCAGGGAAATCAAGGGAAATCCTTAAATTTTATAAGCACTTATGGTCAAATTCTATTTTTTATTTGAAAGGGTATGATTGCGAGCTTGTCCCATATTCACCAAGTCAGGGTCTGGGATCCCAGAAAAATGTAGGAAAGCCCTTAAATTTTGCCCTGTGGTTGCCGGCAGAATAGAATTGCGCCACTCTCTCTGCTCCACGCTGGATGTCGTACAAAGGAATCTTGTGTAACGCAATAACTTTTCTCCCGAGAGGACGGACAGCAGCGTCTCCCGGGGTATTCCACCAATAAGCTGCGCTCGCTAACTGAAGTTGGTTTTTATTTAAAAAAAAAAAACAACTTTTATTTTGAATTGCCTCCCTTTGAAAGCAAAAGACGTATTCAAGTCATATCAGCCCCCTTACCACCAACTCTTATTGCGATTCAATAACTGAATAGAATGCTTATTCATACCAATGAATAATCGACTCTATTCGATTAGAAATAGAGTCGCTTATTCATTGATATGAATAAGCATTATATTCAGTTATGGAATCGCAATAAGAGTTGGTGAAATAGGCTGGTTTATTTCAGATTGCCTCCACGTCCTGTGCAAGTTGACCCCTGTGTCAGTAGAGCGGTGTACTCAATTGGGGACTATCTTAGAGAACTGCGCGCCGTCGCCAACTGATTACAGATCGGCGGCGGCGGTGCTTGACGCTGTTCATCCTCTCATCAATTTCAGTACTAGAACTAGAGATACTCTGGTTCTGGTCTGCCGGAAGGGACTGCACTCTCGGTAATCATCATCATCATTAACTAATTTGACGTGCTCAGTGGTCGAATGGTTAGCAATGGTCACTTTGACTCTGAAGTTGCGATTTGATCCCCGCACAAGGCAAACATTTGTGTGCATGAACATGTCTGTTTGTCTTGGGTTATGTGTATGTATTAACAAAAAAAAATGTATTTTTGTATATATTTTATTTTGCAAATACATATTAGTTATTTACTGGATTGAATTGGACTAAATTGAACTAGATTAAATTAAATTTAGATTAAATTAAATTAAATTCAATATACTAACGCAGATTATAAGGTTTCATTGTTACTAACTTGTTATGGACTTATCTAGTCTGAAATATTTTTTTATTTTTTTTTATTTAGTACCCGTAGTACAAGCTATGCTTAGTTTCGACTAGATTAGATGGCCGTTTGTAATTTGTCAAGGAATATTATTTCTTATTAACTAAACTATATTTTCTTATATCATGCCGGGTACCAAATAAGCGTACGGCCTGTTTGATGTAAAGATACCACGGCATATAGTCGCTTACCATACCAGGAGTATTTGTTGCATGCTGACACCCCCTGTTTCTCACATTGCTAAGAGGGGAAGGTAAATTCCAAAAGCTTCCTACTCCTACTAATTTCATCTGATTAAATTCGTTGTGAGTTCCAAGGCCGTAGTTTTACCCCCGGGACTGCAATGGACTTCACTGTTCATTGCCTTTTTTGGTGGTCGCCGCTGTTAATCCTGGCTACGCAGGAGACACAGTGGTGGGAATGTGTTATGGGCCCAAAAAACACCCCCAGTTGTATGCGCAGCATTTCTTTTTTTATGCAACTAAGGTGGCAAATAAACATACGATTTGATGGTAAGCAGTCACAAAGGCGGATTTATCCCTCACAGGGATCTCTTCCAGTCAACTTGAGGAAGTGATAGTGTAACATTTCGTCTGCAGCGACTCCTTACACCGGCGGCTGGCATTGGCCGGGCTGCTCAGCCTGGTGCGGCACGCGCGGCTGGCTCGCGGTGTTGGCCTCGTCTCCAGCAGCCAGAGCGTGTGCAGCGACCAGCACAGTGCCTACTCCTACCTCACGCAGATCACAGTCGACCTGCACGCCACCAACCAAGGAGCCGTGTCAGTTGTAATCCATACATTTTTATTTATTTATTATATTTCAACAACCGATGGTGGAGAGGCTTGGACACTATTGGACTGGTCTACAGGCTATAAAGGTCAGCGTGCGATGTCGACATAGCCTTCAGAGTTTGCAAGCTAAAGTGGCAATGGGTCGGTCACATCTGTCGAGTGATGGCAGATTCCTTCAGGAACATACTATATTTCCATTAAAAAGCTGGCAATGGATTAGCCACCCCTTGGTGCTGCTGATCTCCATGGGCGGTGGTGATTTCTTTCCATCACGTGATCCACATGATCGGTTGCACCCCCTGTCATATGTATTTAAATCTTCAAGATTGACTTCAAGAGTCTATATTTCCCTAAAAGGGCTGAGTAGGGATCAGTGATCTTTTGTGTTACTGAACTCCATGGATGTGGTGATTGCTTACTATCAGGTGACTCACATGCTCGTGCCCCCCTCTATTATAAAAAAAATATCCATATAGAGCAAAGAGATACTGTTTAATGTTGACGAGCTCGGTGGTCGAATGGTTAGCAATGGCCAATTTGACTCCGAGGTCGCGGGTTCGATCCCCGCACATGACAAACTTTTGTGTGCATGAACATGTCTGTTTGTCTTGGTCTGGGTATTTTCTATATATTATATGTATGTATTTACAAAAAAAAATTAAGTACTTTATCAGTTGTCTTGTACCCATAGTACAAGCTTTGTGCTTAATTTGGGACTAGATGGCGCTGTGTAAATTGTCTAGAAATGTTTTATGTTTGTTTAATGTCACTAGTATTTTAGGTGATTTTAGTTTTTTCGACTGAGTGTTTGATTGTTTTAATGCAGGGTGACATCGAGAGTGAGGAACGAAACGATGTGTTTGGAGGTGGTATCCATCTTGCGACGCTGCTTGGTTCAAGACGCCGCCGTCAAGCAGTTATTGTATACCCGTTCGTATTAATTTTATTCAGCTAGCCCGCAGCTAGTAATATAATTTCATTTGTCACAACATTTATTTCCTACAATTTGATATCCAGTGTAGGTTACGTTAAGTTTGATATTTTTAGTCCATTGCAAGCCAGCAATGTATGTAAAATTACAGCAAATGAAATTACTTATTACACACTCAATGTTTGCTAACAAAATAGAATTTGCATGCCGAATTATATTGAGAAATATATTACACCGTATGTACCTAATAATCGCTATATCTGACGTAAATAATTATATGTATTTAACCCAAACGTACCTATCTAAATTTGACTTGACGTCGTTGTCGCCGACCCTTATTCATCCCACTGCTGGGATACGGGTCTCCCCTCAATCGAAGGGGTTTAGAGCATACTCCACGTTGCTCAACTGCGGGTTGGCGGAGGTCAGTATTTTCAAGCCGCCTAAAGGCCACTGACTTGGCTTAACGACTGTTACCTAACGACAACATCCGGGACCGACTGCTTAACGTGCCCTCCGAAGCACGGAGAAGCTGGAGATAAATAAACCCATCTATAGACAGGCTATGGTCGACATTGCTTTACTTGACGTATTTCGATTATTTTCGATACAAATAATGTTTTCTGTTCTTGTTCTAGAGATATACAACTGCGTCAAAGACAAATCGGTGCTACATGAATCAATACTAGAGTTGATGTACGACAATCTATCTAAATATCTACCGGAGAGCAGCACTAGCTGCACACCTGTGCTGTTTGATAAATGTGTACAGATGACCGGCGCTACTGCTACGTTGACGGTGAGTTATTGATGCGAAACGTGTTTTACACCTTCCCGAACTATTTATTGTACTTTTGATTCACAATAATTGTAAGCAAAAATTACAGAATCAGAATCATTTATTATGCTTAAAATGTAAGTACATTAAAAAAGGTCTTAACTAATTAGGTTTTCATGTTCCGTAAACATTTCACCTTAGGACATGCAAAAGTTTAAATTGGATTATGATACTATACTAATACAATTTGGTTTAAACATAAATGCCATGTGAAATATTACATAGTTATCATTGAAAATATAAAAATGTCACAAATAGTACGTCAAAGTTTTAAATTACATATTACAAATTCATGTCACTCTACAAATTTTATTGAATATTAAAATTTATCATTTAGGAATTCGGCAACACTATAATAGCTTTTGGTAATCAAAATTTCGGTTAGAGTTCTTTTAAAATGATGCAACGTCAAATATTTCACGTGTGTAGGTATCTTATTGAAAATAACAGATGCCATGCCAAAAACACTTCCTCAAATGAAATCCTTCAACTCTAAGAAGATCCCAATATTGAGTAAGCATCGCATTTGGATAGCAAGGCGTGGCTAAAGTGGTCCCTCGCCCACGGCATCGTACTTAAAGGGTACTTAAACCTTAAAACGCTGTGAACTTAAAATCTTACTAAGAATAACGTTACCACACATAATAACTCTACGATCACGTTTCGTGCGGCCAACAATTATTATAATGATACATGTATATTTTAGGAACCAATAGGCAATCTGTTGTACGTGATAGCTGAATTCCTTCAGCCGCTGGACGAGGAAGACCTAGAAGATATCCTCAGTAGCCAGGACGTGGAGACTGGCAGTGCGTATTTGAGGAGCAAGCTGACCCTCGTTATGGACAAGCTGTGTGCTAGCGACAACTTGGGGACTATTGATATGGTATGATTTGATTTTTTATAAGTAAAACTTTTGAGTAAGCTCGTGAATGCGTGGCGAGAGAGTTACGGAAACGGCGAACGGATGTTGAGAGGGAGATATAAGATAGTATAGCTAAAGTAGTTTCACTTCAGTGGTGTGGTCTAAACCATACTCGTCTTTTTTTAATGCTACGTCAGGTAGTAGCCAAGCATAAGGCCCACATGATGTAATGCGGTTACCGTAACCATACAAACGTTCGCAATACAAATTATCCGTCGCGCGTGCCCATCCCCGCTGCCAACGTTGCTGAGTTTCAACGAAACTGGTGAATTATTTATTAGCATACATATTAATGATCACCCTGACAGCTTTACGGGACGAGGAGCACTAATTCTCACCACTGTGTCTCCTGTGTAGCCAGGAATAACAGCGGTGACCAACAAAAAAGGCAATGAACAATGAAGTCCATTGCAGTCCCAGGGGTAGAACTACGGCTGCCTTGGAACTCACAACGAATTTAATCAGATAAATTAGTAAGAGTAAGATGCTTCGGGAATTTGACTTCTCCTCTTAACAATGTGAGAGACAGCAAAATGGCATAAGATATTAAAAGCTTAAAGAGATGGTTAGTCAAGTGAAGCTCAACTGCCGTGCACCACGGATTTCAAGTATCTAACACTATCGTTACAGCTTATATAAAATTGAAAACTGTGTTTCTAACATTATATTGACTACTTTCTATGCCTCAAGCATTATGTATACTTTGACTTCGTAGTCAACCTTTATTCATCTCACTGCTGGGATACGGACCTCCCCTCAATCGAAAGGGTTTGGAGACCGCGTCGTCTTCGCAGGGCACATTATGCCATCGGTGACGGTTGATGTCTTTAGACGACAGTCGTTAAGACAAGTCAATTGGCTTGAAAACACTGGCTCCCGCCAACCGGCAGTTGAGTCGCTTGGTGGAGTATGCTCTAAGCGATTAAGGGAAGACCCGTATACCAACAGTGGGATGATTATGGGCTGATACTGCTGCTGCTGAGCATAATGAAAATGTGTATTCAAGAGTTTTGTGTATTCTGTTAATATCTTAATACAAATATCGTTATTTTGCTAAAAATGTAATACATAATATTGATATTAAAAATGTCAAGAATAATATCTAGTTTCACACATTTTACCAGATACTGGCATGCAAAATTTATAAGTGCTGCAATAATATAACTTCTCAGGATGACCCAGGTCAATAATCTCTATCTCACTTCTCAAGATGACCCAGGTCAATAATCTCTATCTCACTTCTCAGGACGACCCAAGTCAATAATCTCTATCTCACTTCTCAGGACGACCCAGGTCAATAATCTCTATCTCACTTCTCAGGACGACCCAGGTCAATAATCTCTATCTCACTTCTCAGGACGACCCAGGTCAATAATCTCTATCTCACTTCTCAGGACGACCCAGGTCAATAATCTCTATCTCACTTCTCAGGACGACCCAGGTCTCTCAGATCTAACGCCAGAGTCCAAAGCCAAGAGTCTGAAAGTGCAGCAGATATTGCATTGTTACGAAGCGCTTATCGGGCACAAGATCATGCAGTGGTCACAGAGTAATAGCGTCGCTAACTCCGTGTATAGCCTCTTCAAGTCTTATAACCAACTTTTGGAGCTAACCAAGGTAATCCATACTATATTATCATTCCATTGCTAAGAGGAACAACATGGGTTGATACTGTTGATTGTTGGCGCTTGGTGGAACATTATTATCATAATGTTATAATAAAGCATTTGTACTGTTCCACGTAATTAAAAACAAACACCATCTGTTTTAAAATAAATGTAATTACTGGAAACAGTACAAGTGCTTTATTATAACATTATGAGAACATCATGGGGTTCTTTAAAAATGGCGCTAAGAGGTTTTTTTTATATGAAAGGGGAAGCAAACGAGCATGTAGGTCACCGGATCACCACCGCCCATAGAGATCAGCATCACCAAGGGATCGCCGATCCGTTGCCAGCCTATACTCCTTCCTTTCTTTCATTCTGTTTTTAGAGAGATTTCATTTTGACGTGCAACACACGCGCGTTGCACCTCCTCTGTACATCACGCCTGTTGTTGTAGGCGTCCATAGGCTGCGATAGCTGCTTTACATCACGTAGGCCGTATGCTTGTTTACTATTTTAGTGGTATAAACAGAAAAGAAAATTCAAATTAACAGTTATATACACTAATCTATTTTTATACCATGCCATTTGCCAAACAAGCGTACAACTCGTCTTAGCATATAAAGGCTTACCATACATATAGTATTGCTCGCTCGCTGGCACCCTCGCTGCTAACGCAGAACCTGCGTACTGCTGGTGACGAGAAGTCACTCGCAGGGACACAATTCTCAAGGGTATTGTTAATTAGCTATGGTCTCTTATCAGGTGGCTACTCCAATCGGGCTCGACATGATCTGCCTGCCAAATCTATCTATGCGAAATTTCATCACATTACACACACATCCACACTTTCGCATCAAGATTAAATGTATATTTTCTTTCTGACAAAGGTACCAGCCAAAGGTAAGAAAGGTAACAAAACCTTAAATGAAACGAGAGACACTGTGAAGAGCCAGAAAAGCCAGAAGACTCAGAAAGAGAAGGGCAAAGCGCCTGTGAAGGTGTCCAATCTGGTTAAAGATAGAGCAGGCCCTTTCAAACCACTGCCTTGCTTATGGAGTATGCAGTTTTGCCGAAGAGTTGTAGAACTATTGTATAGGTAAGACTATGTTTTACCCGCGACGAACATGTGTATCTCGATATCTCACGAATTTTCGATCACCAACGACGCACGCGAATATCCCGATATCCCAAATTTTTTCCACTGTTCTTTCTTAGTCAATGTCTACTTTCATGTTGTAAATTCTTTCGATTTAAATTCACATATGTATGGTGAAAATATATAGTATACACATAAACAAACAACGTGATGCTTAGAGAAACAATCTTTCACGTGTTTCGCTCTATGACGTTTTTTTGTGTTTGTTTTATTTTTTATTTACAGTTTTACGACTCTTGAAGCATAAAACTGTTAATAAGCAATAAAATAAAATGGCTTCTACAATGACTACATTAGCGCTCTAAAACAATCTGAAATACAGTATTTTAGAGCACAAATTTTGTATTTTATAAAATAAGATATAAAAATAAGATAATAAAAAATTAAGACTCTAAATTACTAGCATCCAGGACCGTAAACTTTTAATAATTTCATCTCCGCTTTCGGGGCGTGTCGAAAAATATTACAGGAATTATCTCATTTTTAAATTTTTCGTAATTCCACCAGCCCTATAAGTCACCAGAGCTATAGTCTACAACATAATGAAGAACATTTATTTTTATTAAAGAGTTGAGTATTTTGAAAGACCGACTTGTACATTCTTCAGTGAGACCGTATCGTGGTCTTCGTTAGAGCAGCGCAATGCGATCCGAGCTCGTCGCGACTTCCATCACTTCACGTTGCGGAACGTGCTGTCTGTGCTGGGAGAGCAGCTGGAGAAGAGAGCACTAACAACACACGTCATCCACATCGCTGCTGTCCTGTATAAGAGATGTGTTTGTAGGTAAGTACTGGCATAATTGGATGAAATATGCCAGAAATCCATTTCGATGCCACGGGATTGATTTATGACATGGTAATTTATATCGTATACCTACTGGATAGGTTTGAATGTCCTTTGGTAATAAACATAAAAACTCTGCCATTCCGTCCCAATATGCGAATCCAGGACTATTGAAAAAAAAACCCGGACAAGTGCGAGTCAGACTCGCCCACCGATACCACCGGGTTCCGTACGTAGGATTTTATATAAATTTGATCTTTTTCATTATAAATAAGAAATAATGCGTCGGAAATAATAAATAAAATATATTTTGCAATGTGCAATCAAGCCTTTTCATATGATACCCCATTTGAACTAGTAGCTTCAATTTGAAATTTCGCCCCCTATAAACAAATATAGACCCCCTATTTTTACGATTTACAAATGTATAGGTTTGAGATTTATTCTTGTACTTGCATATTTTTTAAATTTTAAACCTAGAACTATGAAATTTGGCAAGTAACATCGTTAAATTTCTTTCCCTGTTTTGATTCCCTTGAGAATGTGTCGAAATATGCGTTTTTAGGCCGTATCTTTTTTTTACGTAAATTTAGCAGTTTGATTTTTTTACAACTTCATGGGACCGTAGACCTGAGTATACAGTTCAAATTTCAGCTTGATACCTCCACGTATTCTTGACATGTCTTGACAGAGCTCTGGGGCGTAATGGGGTTGACCTCTACCCTGTGCATGCGCCGGCGGTCGGAACTGCCCGTGATCGAGGAAGCGCTGCGTCGCCGCTACGATCGTCCGAGCCTGTGGTACTTGGGGGTCCAAAATTCCACAAAGACGGAGCGACTCTAAATGTCGCGGATCAGCGTAAAGTCGTACGGCAGCATGAGAGTCATAATTAGCCCTAGCGTATAATTGCACCATAGAAAGGTATTCCAAATTGGAATAAACGTAGTGGCGGTCCATCGTCGCGCCCGCGCGCGACGCGTGTTACGCGTGTAACTCGGCGGGTCGACTAACAGACGCTTCCGCTTCGCCGGTGCGACTGCGACGCTCGGCACGATCCGGCCGGCGTATACAAAGCAGGCGGTGCGCGCATCACAAAAGATGCGCGCGCAGGCAGACGGCGATCTTTCGGCATCGCGCTGTCCGTCGACAGCGCGATGCTTGAGAAAATTGTTACAATAGTTTCTCACGCTTTCGAGTTCGGAATATTTTTTATTTATTTGAAAATAAAGAAACATTTGTATTTTTCAAATTAACTTTACGACAATTCGTATTTTTTGCCTTCAGCAGTATCAATATACTGTCAATTGTCATTGTCAATTGTCATTGTCAATTGTCATTGTCAATTGTCATTGTCAATTGTCATTGTCAATTGTCATTGTCAATTGTCATTGTCAATTGTCATTGTCAATTGTCATTGTCAATTGTCATTGTCAATTGTCATTGTCAATTGTCATTGTCAATTGTCATTGTCAATTGTCATTGTCAATTGTCATTGTCATTGTCAATTGTCATTGTCAATTGTCATTGTCAATTGTCATTGTCAATTGTCATTGTCAATTGTCATTGTCAATTGTCATTGTCAATTGTCATTGTCAATTGTCATTGTCAATTGTCATTGTCAATTGTCATTGTCATTGTCAATTGTCATTGTCAATTGTCAATTGTCACAATTGTCATTGTCAATTGTCAGTGTCGATTGTCATTGTCGATTGTCATTGTCATTGTCATTGTCAATTGTCATTTTTTTTTGTCTCTCAGTGAAGTGAATTGGAGAGTCGTATAGGGAATCCCTAGGGAGAACAGCACTTCCCTAGGGAATTATCCCTAGGGAGAACAGCACTCGACGATAGGAATTATCCCTAGGGACGAGCTATATCGAGGTGCTAAGATGGCTATACAGCTCTGCGACAATGACTGTCCGCGTCCAGGACCAGCAGTCTAAGCCTATCCAGCTGGAGCGGGGAGTACATCAAGGGGATGTCATTTCCCCGAAACTATTCACCGCTGCTCTGGAAGACGTATTTAAAACGCTGGACTGGAAAAAACGGGGCATCAGTGTAAATGGCGATTACATCTCACACCTTCGGTTTGCCAACGACGTGGTCATAATGGCTGAATCGCTGGAGGATCTCAGTCGAATGTTGACCGATCTCAATGTTGCATCTCGATCCGTGGGGCTGGGGATGAATTTCGACAAGACGAAAGTCATGTACAATGATGTTGTCATCCCTAGCCCGGTTATGGTAGAGAATACACAGATTGAAGTGGTTAAAGATTATGTCTACCTCGGACATTCCATACAGCTTGGCCGGGGTAACTTCAACAAAGAGATCGATAGACGCATTCGATTGGGCTGGGCAGCTTTTGGAAAACTTCGGCACATCTTCACAGCAAAGATACCCCAATGTTTGAAGACTAAAGTCTTCAACCAGTGCGTCCTCCCTGCAATGACCTATGGTGCAGAGACTTGGACACTGACCGTCGGACTGGTCCACAAGCGGTCGCGCAGCGAGCGATGGAGAGGGCTATGCTCGGGGTTTCTCTGAGGGATCGAATCCGGAACATCTGACACATCTGCCGAGTAAGTGATGGCAGATGGGGGAGGAAGGTATTAGAGTGGAGGCCGCGCGTAGGACGACGAAGCGTTGGACGCCCTCCTTCTAGATGGTCCGATGACCTTAAGAAAACGGCTGGAAGCGGCTGGATGCGGAAGGCGGAGGATCGTATTTGGTGGAAAGCATTGGGGAAGGCTTATATCCAGCAGTGGATAGATACAAGCTGATGATGAGCAGTTCGGCTTCAGAGAACAGCACTCGACGACTCTCCAATTGGTGCGCGTGCTCTATTATCTATCCAAAGAGCTTAACCGTGGCCGCACTCCGGAGTATTTCTCCGATATATTCAATGTCAATTGTCATTGTCTATTGTCATTGTCAATTGTCATTGTCAATTGTCATTGTCAATTGTCATTGTCAATTGTCATTGTCAATTGTCATTGTCAATTGTCATTGTCAATTGTCATTGTCAATTGTCATTGTCAATTGTCATTGTCAATTGTCATTGTCAATTGTCAATTGTCATTGTCAATTGTCATTGTCAATTGTCATTGTCAATTGTCATTGTCAATTGTCATTGTCAATTGTCATTGTCAATTGTCATTGTCAATTGTCATTGTCAATTGTCATTGTCAATTGTCATTGTCAATTGTCATTGTCAATTGTCATTGTCAATTGTCATTGTCAATTGTCATTGTCAATTGTCATTGTCAATTGTCATTGTCAATTGTCATTGTCAATTGTCATTGTCAATTGCCATTGTCAATTGCCATTGTCAATTGTCATTGTCAATTGTCATTGTCAATTGTCATTGTCAATTGTCATTGTCAATTGTCATTGTCAATTGTCATTGTCAATTGTCATGACACTGACAATGACAATGACAATTGACAATGACAATTGACAATGACAATTGACAATGACAATTGACAATGACAATTGACAATTGACAATGACTTATAAGGCCCATATTTATATATGTATATATAATTATATTAGCCTTCTTATAAGGCCCATAGTGATGACCCTCGAGAATAACTTATAAATGTGGCTCAGAAGCGTGATAGGCCTGTAGTTCTTCAACAAGGTGTTATCACCCTTTTTGCTTCAAAAAGGGTGTCATCATATCTCATGTTTCGTATTCGCAGGGCTAAGCCATTGTTGAATGACAATTGACAATGACAATTGACAATGACAATTGACAATGACAATTGACAATGACAATTGACAATGACAATTGACAATGACAATTGACAATGACAATTGACAATGACAATTGACAATGACAATTGACAATGACAATTGACAATGACAATTGACAATGACAATTGACAATGACAATTGACAATGACAATTGACAATGACAATTGACAATGACAATTGACAATGACAATGACAATTGACAATGACAATTGACAATGACATTTTACAATGACAATTGACAATTGACAATGACAATTGACAATGACAATTACAGTCCTTTTCTTATGCTTGCTCCCGGCAGAGTGACCGAGTGGCATAGTGCCCGCCTCAGAATACGTCGGGCGGCCTGAGTAAGTGTAAGTGGCACTGAGGGAGGGCAAAAATCAAACTGCTAAGTTTGATTTTTTTACCACTTCACAAAGTGGTAAAAAAATCACACTTAAAAAATACTCAGGTCTACGGTCCTGTGGGACCTGCCTGAGTATACAGTTCAAATTTCAACCTCCACGCATTCTCGACATAGAGGGTCTTGGCAGACAGACAGACGGACAACAAAGTGATCCTATAAGTTCCGTTTTTCCTTTTGAGGTACGGTAATGAAGCATATCATAAAAACTACAACAATAACAAAATTCTTCAAAGGGTTTTCTAGTTTTTAATATATTTGATTAAATTAAAGCTGTTTTTTTATATATATGAGAAGGGGGCAAACTAGCATGTGGGTCACCTGATGTAAAACAAGCATCACCGCCCATGGAGATCAGCAACACGAAGGGGTCGCCGATCCGTTGCCAACCTTTTAAGGGAAATAAAGACTGTTCTTGAATGCTCTCCATGTCGTAATTATTTGGAAATACTGCTGAGGGAAGTTGATTCCACAGGTTCACCGTTCGCGGTATAAAATATCTTAGGAAACGTACTGTGGTAGATCCCCAATTATCAAGATAATATTGATGGAATTTTAATTTATGGCGCGTTGTACGATAGTGGAACTCAGCAGTATCAAAAGAAAAACAGTTCATCCGAAATTGTATAAATACAAATTATATCACAGACGGGAGTGCTCTAACGCAAAGAGACGCTTTCTTTTCGACATCTCTACGCGTGGACTGGACTCGCGTCCAGTTGAGGTCATTAGGTCACCGACGATTAGAACTGCTCTTCGTTGTATTCTTTATTGCATATAAATGATACAGTACAGGATGGAAAATAATAAATAATTATTGTTTGTGTTAATGTTTATTTTTTGTGTTAATGTTTATTTTTGTATCATTTACATATATAATTATTATTTATGTAAATGATACAGTATAAATAATTAACACAAACAATTATTGTTTGTGTTAATGTTTATGTAAATGATACAGTATGCAAAGGCGAGCTTATCTCTTTAAGAGATCTCTTCCAGCTAACCTGTTATATGCGTTGTATGCTTAGCTTAAAAGTTTTCTCCTTTTTTTTCTCCTGTTTTCTATTATTATTTTCTTGTTTATCCAGATTCCAAGATATGTGTGAGTTTGATGACACGACTGCTCTGAGCTGCCTCGAAGTGTTCAAAACATGCCTTACTCTGTTTTTGTCGCCTAACTACTCGTTGAGAATGGACAGTTTCTTGCCTACTTTAAGTAAGTATTTCTGTCTTCTGAACTTGAAGTACAGTTTGGTCACTCCCTGCCGCTCCCTCGTGTCGACCTCACCTCCCCTCTTAGACAAATATGGAACAGTTTGTATGGCGCCGCATGCACGCTCATTCACGCTTTGCACAGACGTCATTTTTTACGTAGTAGTAAACGACGCGACATTTGTATGGAGTGGCCGGGGTGTGCTTGAAGTTAAAAGAGATTATAAAAATTGAGAATAATATTCGCCCATTATTATGTCTAAAAAATTATAAAAAGTTTTAATCTCAACAAACAAGCATATAGCATGCCTGATGAAAAGCGCGACCTATAGATGCTTACAATACAAGGAGTAGTAGCTCACGCGCTGGCTCCTTACATCTGGAGAGTTAACTCACTCACAAGAACACAACTATCTTCAAGAATATTTGGCTTCGGTCTTTTGGGAGGTGGAGGTACTTCACCAGTCGAGCTCGACATACCTTTCATTCGCCAGAGCCTCGTTATCTGATCGTCCGGGTGCACCTCCAGCGAGAGAGATAGGCTTACGCTAAAGTTGTGAGCGCTTACACCCTAACTTAGTTTTGTATATATAGTCAATACCCGAAATCTAGGCGCTTCTAGGTTTGACTAGTTATATCTCGGGTACCTCACCTCCGTCTCCAAAGACAAGTCGACCCTCGCTCGCTTCCCCCACTCGGCTTTCGTTGGTTACAAGCTTAACCTAACCAAACCCGGTCAAAACTATTTTTGACTCCATAGGTTAGTTAAAAGTCCGCCGTTTGGTTTCCGGCAGACTAGAATAGAATCACTCCGTGTCTTCCCGTGGATGTCGTACAAGGCGACTAAGGGAAATACATTATAAAACATCGATCAGGCCTCCCCAACCCGTCTGGCCAGCGTGGGGAGTGTAGGCCAAATCCTCCTTCCGTCTAGGACGGACGAGAGAGGGTCGTGCTCCTGTAGTGTAGACTAAAAAGACCTGATGATGATGAGGTTAGTTAAAAGTGGGTTTCACGATCGTAATTAGTCAAAACTAATTTGACCAATTTTTGCGGTCAAAATGATTCGGAGGAGGTTTAGCTAGTCTAACCTGTAGCGCCTAGATTTCGACGATTGAGCATATGTACGATTTTTTTTATACAGCGGGCATGTCAGAGTCGTCCGCTCCAGCATGCATAGCATCAATACTGGAACAAATACACTCAGCGCTGATGTGTTTGGAAACTGAGGGATCAGAGGAAGAGCACGACCATCTGCAGAAGAAGCAGGTGTCGATGCTGGCCCTCACCGCTGCCTTGCTGCTCGAGACTCCAGTGCCGCAGTCCGCGGAAATGAGTGCCGTACGCTCTTTCACTTTATTTATAGCTTTAAGAAAATATCTAGTTTTAAGAAAGGTAGTGAATGTCGAACCCAACTGTTGAAGTACCTTACAGAACACCGCAGCTTTTACATACACCTTACATAACAGTGCCCTTGAGCATCTTCTTAGTCGTATTCTTCATTGCTGAAGGTCGCGTCTAGTTTGAAGTCTTGGTCGCTCTGTGCACTATACTCCTCCACGTTTTCCTGTCCTCGGCGGTCTTAAAAGCTTCAGCTATTGGCAGGCCAGTTAGTGTTTTGACTAGGTCTGACCAACGGGTAGGTGAGCGACCGCGTGGTCTTTTCCCGTCGACCTTGCCAACTACCATAAGCTTCTCAAGGCTGTCAGGGTTTCTACGAGCGACATGTCCGAAATACTTAAGTATTCGCTGGAAGCAAACAGAGGATAGCCTTGTGGTTATTTGGAGCTCCTCAAGAATGGACACATTGGTGCGGCGTGCAGTCCATGGAATTCGCAACATTCGCCTCCAACACCACATCTCAAAAGAGTCAATTTTTTCCCTCTCTTTCTTTCTTATCGTCCAGGATTCGGCACCGTAAGAGAAAATTGAGAACACCAGCGTACGCACCAGCCTCACTTTGGTTTTACGGGAAATATTGCGATCTTTCCATATCCTAGTGAGTTTAGTCATTGCTGCCTTGGACATTTGGATTCTTCTGGCGATTTCTCTCTCACTGCCACCCTCGTTAGTAAGAAGAGAGCCAAGATATATAAACTGCTCAACGAATTCTAGGTCCCTGAGTTCATTGGAGCGAATTAGCGAACCAGATCTGTCTACCACTAACACCTTGGTCTTTGTCTTGTTAATGGTAAGGCCTACTAATTCACTCTCTTTCTCCACTCTAGAAAGGAGCTGAGCCAATTCTTGCTCAGATGATGCGAACAAGGTAGTGTCATCTGCATATCTCAAGTTGCTGATTTTCCTGCCACCAACGGATATACCACCTTCCCAATCCTCTAAGGCTCGTCTCATTATATATTCTCCATAGATGTTGAAGAGAATCGGAGATAGGATACATCCCTGTCTAACGCCTTTTTGGGGCTTGAAGGGCTTCGACAAGACATTGTTCACCTTCACAACTGTGCTTCCATTCTGATAGAGGTTTGCGATAAGAATGACGAGATGCTCTGGTACTCCCATTTCCGTCAGAATCCTCCATAAACATTCCCACTTAACACAATCAAATGCTTTTGAGTAGTCGACAAAGCACATCAGCATTGGAATGTTGAACTCACGACACTTTTCAATGATCTGTCTGACATTCACAATCTGTTCCCTTGTTCCTCGCCCTTTAACAAATCCCGCTTGTTCTACTGGAATCTGCCATTGCAAGAATGCTTTAAGGCGTTCGTTAATCACGTACAGTAAAACCTTACTTGCGTGGGATATGAGCGCCACAGTCCTGTAGTTCTCGCAAGACTTAGTTGACCCCTTCTTGTGTAGTGGTATTAGAATGGACTCCTGCCAGTCACTGACCCACTCGCCCTTTCTCCATACCTGATTGCATAGCTTTTGTAGAATGCATATACCGTCATCTCCTATGAGTTTCAAATTTTCGGCATAAATGCAGTCACTTCCGGCCGATTTATTATGTTTAAGCTTCTTCAAAGCGAACTCGATTTCAGATTTTAAGATGTCAGGCTCTAAAGGAATATCGGATATGCTGTGGCGTAGATTTATTGACGTAACTGTCTCGTCAGCATACAGGTCTTCACAATAACCTCTCCGCCCTTGAGCATACAATCCTTTAATTATTATCAGATATGAGGAGATGCTATGTTGAATTAATCCGTTTTACATCATGCAGAGTATATGCTTGCTTTGTATATAAACGTCTTCAAAAAAACAAGAAGTTCTCTGCTGATCCCTATGTATATGAACACGATATTCCCAAAAACTATTGATCCTGTTTTATTGTATAAATCAAAACATTAAAACAGAGATACAGACTAAAAGATAGGAGCAACTTAGCTTAATGCTCGTTGAAATCGGGTCATTTTTCTTAATAAAGTTATTCTTCATTCATAACGCCATTTTCAATCGACTTAGTGATATTAATTTTGTTCTCAGATTATAATAAAATTCGAGAACTACGTGCGCACCAGCAAGCAGGAGTGCGTGGGACTGATACCGGCTGTTCTGGCCGGCGGCTGCAGGGAACTTCAAGAAGCACAGTTCTTGGATGATCTATTGCTGAAGCTCAGTGCGGCGCTCGGCAGGATCGATGTAAGTAGGACATTACCAGGGACTGGATAAGCGGATGCGTTTTTACCTAAATTTATTGTTTTATCAATGGTATTGCGACCCTGGATACCAGTTTTTTAGATACTGACTTTTTCATTTCTTCATCTCATTTCCGTCTTTAGGAATATGCCAATAAATATCTTCACGAATCTTCTAGATCTTCAAAAACTGAATAGCAAAACCGATAGTGCAATTGTACAGCTCTTCTGCTCTGCTGTTTGTGTTATAGATAGATTTTTGTAATGCAAGGAGTATTGAGCACGCAAGAACACCTTCTTTGCAGGGTCAGGTAAGAAGACGTGTCGACATGTTGCAAGAACATCATTTGCAAGAACACAGTAATCTTCAAGGGTAGTGTTATTTGACTGCGGTCTTCTGCGTGGTAGAGGTACTTCCCCAGTCGAACTCGACATGCCTTAACTCCTTTTCTTTTTGTTACTCCAGGAAGAAGATACGTCAGCTGGCGGCGAAGACTCGACCAATTTCCCAACGATCGACTCCCGGACTGGCCACGTGTCGTTGAACCACATATGCGCACATCTCGGAAACAGATACAAATGCGTGGAACATTTGCTGCATCGCGCCAGGGACCTCACTTCGGCTCTGAATAGTGCCGCGTCTGGACATCAGCAAAGGATCGACAAGGGTACGTCTTTACGTAACTTTATCTTTATAAACGTGACTTTATCTTTATAAAGTCACAAAAAACAACAATATTTAATTAACAATGCGCTTATATTTATCATTATCATATATTTTATGTAACAGTGTTATGTTACAATAAATGTTTTTTCTTCCTCTTCTTCGCTTACAAATTTAAGTTTCCCAACTTAAAGTTTAAGTTTGTGGTGCACTCTGCTGACTGACAAACGAGGCTCTGGTGAAAAGAGAGGTAGGGCATAGCGTATTTTTTAAGCTGCCCGACTGGGGAAGTACCTATACCTCACAAAATACCGCAGCCAAATAACGATGCCCTTGAGGGTTGTTGTGTTTCTGCGAGTGAGTGAGGTCACCAGAAAGAAAGGAAGGAATTAGTATAGGCTACGGCAACGGATCGACGACCTCATGGTGTTGCTGATCTCCATGGGCGGTGGTGATTGCTTTCTATCAGGTGCTCACCCACATGCTCGTTTGCCTCCCCCCAAATCTCATTGAAAAATTATTACCTCACGGGCAGCCTATAAATAACTCTGTATCCTTCCTCCACTTTTGCCAGAGCCTCGTTAGCTAGGTGCACCACGAGCAAGTGAGATTAACTTTGGCTCAAAGATGATGTTGAGTCACATACACCCCTCATTGTATTAATTTATAATATTTTATTTCAGAACTGAAGGAGCTGTACAAATCCATAGTGATCGAGTTGTGTCAGCTGACGACGTGGAGTATGCGGTGTGCGAAGCTGCGATGCTGCGTCGGCAGCGGCAGCGACCGCGTGGTGGGAGCCTGTATGAAGCTGTACGCGCTGCTGGCCGCGCTAGCCAAGCAGATCTCGCCGGAGATGGCGCAACTTGTACGGTATGTAAATAGACTTTAGATAATAATAAATAAATATTCCTGGACAAATGACACACTGCCATCTAGCCTCAAACTAAGCAAAGCTTCTACTATGGGTACTAGATAACTGATATTATACTTAAATAGACATACATATAATACATAGAATATAATATATAGATATATGACGAGCTCGGTGGTCGAATGATTAGCAATGGCCACTTTGACTCCGTGGTCGCGGGTTCGATACCCGCACAAGACAAACATTTTGTGTGCATGAACATGTCTGTTTGTCTTGGTCTGGGTGTTTTCTATGTATTATAAGTATGTATTTACAAAAAAAAATGTATTTAAGTACATTTATCAGTTGTCTAGTATCCATAACACTAGCTTTGCGCTTAATTTGGGCTAGATGGCGCTGTGTAAATTGTCCAGAAATATTTATTTATTATAGAAAACACCCAGACCAAGACATGTTCATGCAAACAAAAATTTGTATTGAGCGGGGATCGAACCCACAGCCTCGTAGTCTAAGTGGCCATTGCTAACCATTCGACCACCGTGCTCGTCAAATACAATATTACATTAACCTTCTCATGTTATTTTTCATTATTCAATTCCTTTTTGTTGGCCGCCGCTTTTATTCTTTCTGGCTACACAGAAGACACAGCGGGAATGTGTGGTAGGCCCATCCGGATCTGCCACGTCCCGCGACATTGGTTGTTGTTGTTATAAAATCTTTATTATACAAAAGTAACACAAACATAATAATAATATAAAATAAATTATTATAAAATTATTATAGAAGAGTTACATGTTTTTATTATAGAAGACATTCATATACATAAGACGAGCTCGGTGGCGTAGCGGTCAATGACGCGGCTTCGACACCAACGCTCGTGGGTTAGATTCCCACATAGGACAAACATTTGTGTGCATGAACTTGTCTGTTTGTCTTGGTCTGGGTGTTTTCTATGTATCATAAGTATGTATTTACGTATGTTTATCAGTTGTCTAGTAGGTACCCATAACACAAGCTTTGCTTACTTTGGGGCTAGATGGCGCTGTCTAATTTGTCTGACAATATTTATTTATAAAAAAAGGCGGATTTATCCCACATGGGATTTCTTACAGCCGACCATTTCATATTGAAAAGGTAAACATAGCATGACGAAAACTTTGGCATATATGACTTACCTACAAATTGAACACTTGGTAACAATAGAAGATTAATGTGACAATAATTAATAGAAGAGTTAACATATACAAGCATGACTAATTCGACTCATCCGTAGAACAGACTTCGATGTGATCATGGAACAAAAACAAATTAAATTGAGACAAGGAATATGAATTCTACACACTTATGTTGACGACGAGTTCGGTGGTCGAATGGTAAGTAATGGCAACTTTGACTTTGGTTTCGGGTTCGATAAATATTTGTGTGCATGAACATATCTGTTTGTCTTGGTCTGGGTGTTTTCTATGTATTTACAAAAAAATAAATTAAGTATAATATCGGTTATCTTATTTAACATCTGATATTGAGAATCGAATAACATTCAATCTGACATTTACTCCGCATAAAAACGCACGAAGCAGCCTATCAAGAATACAGATCGGACATTATTCTACGGATGGGTCGAATTACAGGCACCGCCCAAATGTTTCTTCAGGTGTAGCTAGCACAGTGGGATATAGAGGTGGGGTTAAGTGTTATTTTATTTTTAATAAGTTAAAAGTAAATGCTAAAAAAATTTGCATGTCAATTCTTATTAATTATCATAACTCTGTTGATTAACATAACAGGTTATTTATTCAGGCACATTCAACTTAAGTCATAATTTCGTTGTGTTGTCTATTACAGTGCTACAAACTTATCTGACCCGGTGGCCAAATTTAGAACTAAAGCCGCCATCTTGTAATGTAGTATTGCCAGGTACGATTAATTTACTTACCGCGTATGCACATTCCATGAGGTGTATTTTTTTAAATACATATTATCTTTTTCTACACATATTAAATTTCTTACAATAAAAAAATCGTCAACGAGTTGTTTCTGTGCAATATTATAACTCTCTAATATTATATAATAGCTATGATCGCGACTTAACGTGGTGCACTTTTAAAACTAAACAACAAAAAATAGAAGGCAATTGATATTTAATTGAAATACCACACAACACAATTAATAAGTATATCAATGCTATTATTTTAATAGTGTATGTATTTCTTAGATTTTTATGTTTCCTCTAAAACGGGCGGCATTTGGTTTAATAGCAACACTTAAGTCGATCGTACCGCCCCTGCCACCGGGCCAGATAAGTTTGTGGCACTATAACTTGCCATCCAAAAGAGTTACTAAACAAATAATGAGGTTGGATAAAATAAACATCAATGAACTTTCCTTCATACTTGAGTTGATAGCAGTAATGAATGTAAAATTAATTATTTTTAACAGGACATTAAAAAAACAGTATCGTGTTTTAAGTGTTATACGGTTAATTTAATTGAGTGGAGCAAGCGGAACGCTTATATACGCCGAAAAGTCATTCTTGGAAATGAATAGGATAATATCTAAAACGACTGAACCGATTTTAATGAAAATTGTCACAAGTAAAGACCCCGCCATGCTTAAAGGTTTGTGTCGAAAAAAAATTGAGATCGATCATGTCCTTGAGGAATAATCATCAAAAACATTTATCAATGGGAAACATACACTCAACGAATCTACTCGCTCCACTCGGCCTCGATTTCGACACCATGGGTCAAAATCCGGCCTTTTAGTTATTACAACTTTTAACACCCACCTCTAGTGTGATATTTGTGACTTCATCATCGTGTGCTGGGAGCGAGTTCCAAAGACGAGCTTGAATTTAATGTACTACACTTTTTAATACAGTTTCAATGTGTGATAGGTTGGAACGCCTGTTGAAACTGAGTGGCAAGAAGCTGTCGGCGGTGACAGACAACCTGATCACGTACTTGGAGGCGTCGCAGCAGCAGCCCACCGCGAGCAAAGTACTCCGCGACACTAAGTTCATACCGCGGCTCGTGCTGGAGGCGGAGCAGTTCAGCAAGCACGTCATACTGCTGGCTAATAAGGGGAAGGTGGGTTTTTAACATAAAAAATAATAAAATGGGGTAAATTCTTGTTATCTTCTTTATGTATAGAAATTTCGTGGCACGGTATTTGTGGTCGTACTCCTCCGAAACGGCTCGACCGATTTCTTTTGTATACTTGGTAGGTATGAGAATAGGTCGTAAAGTATATTTCATACTAGGAATAATTTTATTTATATAGCAGAACAACGTTTGCCGGGTCTACTAGTACGTATATAAAAATCCACGTGTCACGATGTTTGTCCGCGATAAGCCTAAAAAAGCCTAAAAAATCTTCGATTTTAATAAAATTTTGCACCTCTGATGTAGTTTGGTCTGACTTGAAGGTCTTTTTTCATATTACTCCGGGTGCCAAATAAGCATACGGCCTGCCTAATGTAAAGCGGTTATCATAGCCGCACATGCATGAAATACAAGGGGTATTGCTCGTACTTTGACACGCCCGCTGCTATTGCAGCAGCCTTTCACGTCTCGTGATGTCACTCCCTCACGAAAACGCAACAACGCTTAAAGGCATTGTTATTCTGTAAGGTAGAGGTACTTCCCCAGTCGGGCTCGACATTTTCTACCTCTCTTTAACCAGAGCCTCCTATAACGGCATGATGCACCACGTGCAGGTGAGGGTGACTTTGGCTGTTACAATAGCGCAGAACACTTCATATCTTTATTAAGAAATTTATATACAAATTATGTTGTACTATCATTATATTGACATAGGTTTCTTTCAAGCATTTCTTCGTCACCAATGGTCAGGCCAATATCAATGAATAAGCGACTCAATTCCAAATAGAATAGAGTCGCTTATTCATTGGTATGAATAAGCAATCTATTCAATTATTGAATCGCAATAAGATATGGTGGTAAGGGGGCTGATCCGAAAAGCTGATAGGTATATTTAAAAAAAAAATACAGTATAATTTAGATAAAAAAACGTGTAGGATGCCCACGAGGGTTCAATAGTAAAATAAAGAATTTCATTTTATTTCATTAGTTGAACTACCAACAATACTTGTCGCTTGGAACGGCGCGCGACTTCAGGATAAAGGCGTCGGTGCTTCAAGAGGCACTCAACGTCAGAGACCAGAGGCAGAACGAGCCTGAAAATGGTACGTGACATTATCATATTTGCTCATCTATATATATATATGTATTTGTTTTTTTATATATGAGAGGGGGCAAACGAGCATGTGGGTCACCTGATGGAAAGCAATCACCACTGCACATAGAGATCAGCAACACCAAGAGGTCACCGATCCGTTGCCAGCCTATACTCCTTTATTTCTTTCTGGTGACCTAACTCACTCGCAGAAACGCACGCAAGGGAATTATTATTTGGCTGCGATATTCTGTGAGGTGGAGGTACTTCCCGAGTCGGGCAGCTTAAAATATACGCTATGACCTACCTCTATTTTCTCCAGAGCCTCGTTTGTCCTACTAATAAATTTAGTTCAGTTTCAGTGTAAAAATCCACGATCAAGATGTTTTTCACTATAGATGCGTTCTATTGCCTACATTGTGGCAAGAAAAATGCAAGTGGTCAAGCCCAGCATTCACTCAAATTCGCCTCCCGCGTCTTACCGTCGCGGCCAGACGATAGCGCTAAAAAAAATATTGAAAAGATGTACCTTTCTTTGTATTCACGCCCTTTTCTTTTTTTTGCGTACTGCATGTGTAAATGCGTATACTTAGTAAGAACTTTTTAGCCAATTTTTACTGCCGTAACCTTTGCCTATCCCCCTATTGTTTATATGTTAATTAGTTTATTTGTCTATATGTAAATGTATACTGCTATAAATAAATGTTAGTATACTGCTTTATTAAATAAAATATTCCTGGACAAACTACACACGGCTATCTAGTCCCAAACTAAGCAAAGCTTGTACTATGGGTACTAGATAACTGATATAATACTTAAATACATTTTTTTTTTGTAAATACATTCATATAATATATAGAAAACACCCAGACCACAAACAGTATATGTTCATGCACACAAATATTTGTCTTGTGCAGGGATCGAACCCGCGAATTCGGAGTCAAAGTGACCATTGCTAACCACTCGCCCATCGAGTTCGACAACTTCAAATAAATTCATCTTTTTACAGAAGATGAAGTAAATATCAACGATGCAGCGACGGAGATTCTCGAGCCGGAACTCAGTGGCGACCAGGATGATGGCGACGAACATGACACCAGGAGGAAGCGACGACGGGTCTCGTGATGTGATATATGGTTGTTAAGATTTATATGTACCAATAAAAATGTTATTTTTCTAATATAGTATTTTTCATTAAAAAGAAGGAATATTGCACTTGGTTCGACGTCAACTACAAACAAACCTTATAAATTGCTTCCGAATATCATCGCCGTAGATTTTTGTGTGATTTTTTTTTTATGTGAGGGGAGCAAACGAGCATGTGTGTCACCTGATGGAAAGCAATCACCACCGCCCATGAAGATCAGCAACACCAAGGGGTCGCCGATCCGTTGCCAGCCTATATATAAACGGAGGTGCCTAGAAATATTTATTTATTTATGAATTTCGGAAGAGTGGAAAGAAATATATTGTCAGTCAGCAAGGTGAAACGCGTGCAGGTGAAGCTGGCTTTGGTTCAAAGATGTTGATGAACCACTTACACCCCAAAGAGTTTCTTAACGGATTATAATGACAACTGTACATGCTATTAAAAAAAAATTGCAAAAATAACGAGACCAGAAATCTCATGTCCTACCAACTTTTAAAGCGATAAAATTGGTAGATAAACTATGATGCAAATTCATGGTAGCAACAGTGCGAACAAGCCGGCCCAACTGGGGAAGTACCTCCACCTAATAATAATGTTACGAGCTAGGGTTCTAGATTTGGATGTAAAACGCCAATGACAACTTCCAAGGATTTATTCACGCAGGGTCTGGTATGCAGGTCTTCACAACACGAAGTTCACACGAAGATTCCAAATCGCAGGTCAAATCGAAGTCCAATAGTATCGCTGAGGTCGTAGGTTACTTGTCTCGCAGGTAGATTCGCTCGAAGTTTACTCTTCCGAAGTCCAAACTGAACTGCCGCGGCGGTCGCTATTTATATCCACCGGCAAGGGTTCTCGAATGTTCTCGTATGTACTTGTATGTACTTCCCTTCGGTAAGACATCGTAATGTCTCGAACATTTTCATGTCATAGTGTTATGAATCTTATGGCAGTAGACATACGGGTCATTATGGCTTGCAGCGAAGTGTGCGGTGACTATTTTACAAGGTTTCATTCTAGATGATTCGCGACAGGACTGCGGCAATAATAAAACAGCCAAACCACTTATATGATCGAAGCAGCCAAATAATAATTCCCTTGACGATTATAGTATTCTTGCGAGTTAGTGAGGTAACTAGGAAGTTATATTATGTTGCGATCGTTTATATAGTTACGGTAATTGCTTCACATCAAGCTGGCCGTACAATTGTTTGGCACCAGAGGTAGTATAAAAAGTGTGTATGTTATAATTACAAATTCTTATAATAATTATGATGTAAATTAATTATTTCCTAACATATCTTTAATTTAATATTTAGTTGACGAGCTCGGATGGTCGAATGGTTAGCAATTGCCACTTTGACTCCGAGGTCGCGGGTTCGATTCCCGCACAAGACAAACGTTTGTGTGCATGAATGAACATGTTTGTTTGTCCTAGACCAAGCTGGTGGTTTTCTATGTATTATAAGTATGTATTTACAAAAAAAAATGTATTTAAGTACATATCAGTTGTCTAGTACCCATAACTCAAGCTTCGCGCTTAATTTGGGACTAGATGGCGCTGTGTAAATTGTCCAGAAATATTTATTTATTTATATTTGGCCCGGGGTCCGTATCCCTTTTGTTGACAGTAAGCATAGGCTTTAATGTAGTTCGACCCGGACATTGTCGGAGCAGGCGACTAGTATTTCATATAAAAAGTCTATAAAATAAATAATGGGGTGACTGTGTCATTGACACGGCCGTGTGTTGTACGTAAATACGTTATATGCACTAAAATTATCACAAAATGGCAGCGCTTCCCACCCCCGCACGCGATGTTCCATAGTCCTTTCTTAGCGTAATAAATTCTTAGAACCTTCATCAATCCAGTGGTGTGGTTGAATTTTCAATGGAGATGATAAATATGTAGCTGCAACACCAAACTATCCCGCGATTTGGTTATCTTTTTTTTTTATGCCTCCCATAGAAGCAATTTTATTATACAAATATAATAACATTATTGCTTCCACGATTTGACAAAAAACAACTTTCCTAAGCTAAGTTCACAATTTATGTAAGCGATAAATTTTTTGTGTAATTAATAATGTTTTATATTAATTTATTTCGTACAAACGCCTTCAACTATATCTATTTTAAAATTTATTACTTGAGAACGCCATTATAAAGTATACGCTCGTGTAAACACGTATTTCTCAAACTCTCAATAATATCTTGAATTTCGGATGTTTCCCCGAATTTAATATTATAAGTTCTTGTTATACGTAGGCATTATCGAACTAATATTAATTTAATTCCATTCTCCGAAACGTCGCCTTACTAAATTTCAGCAACGTTCACATTATTTAATAATGTTTGTTGTTATAACGGGAATTTACGTAATTCTTTGGCAAATGTAATATTAAATTATGTTTCTGAATTTGATAGCGGTTTAATAAAATTTAATCTCAATGATTTGCTTCTAGCTAAGTACCTACGTCAAAAACGTGTAGTAGACTGCCTATGTATTTTTTACTGTAGTTTTTTTTTTCATTTTTTTTTTTTTATACTACGTCGGGTAGCAGACAAGCATACGGCCCGCCTGATGTGAAGCGGTTACCGTAGCCATATTAACGCTCGCAACATAAAATATCGCTCGCGCGCCGCCACCCCGGCTGCCATCGCAGCATCTCCTTCCTTTCTGGTGACCTCACTCACTCGCAGGAACACAACAGCCCTCAAGGTAACCGTTATTTGGCTGCGGTATTCTGTGAGGTGGAGGTACATTCTCCAGTCGGGTAGCTTACAATTACGCTCCCTACCTCTCTTTTCGCCAGAGCTTCGTTTGTCACTCAGCAGGGTGCACCATGTGCAGGTGAAGTTGGCTTTGGTTCAAAGATGTTGATGAACCACTTACACCCCATAATATTTTATATATTAATCATATGAGAGGCCTATTGGAAGGGGGCAAACGAGTCTCCTGATGGAAAGCAATCACCACCGCCCATGGAGATCACCATCACCAAGGGGCATACCCGATCTGTTGCCAGCCTATACTCCGTCCTTTCATTCTATCTAGTGACCTCACTCGCAGGAACACAACAACCCTCAAGGGAATTGTTATTTAGCACTGAAAACAGCAGTTTTCTGTGAGGTCGAGTTACTTCGCCAGTCGGGCAGCTTAAAAGATATGCTATGCCCTAATACCTCTCTTTTCGCCAGAGCCTCGTTTGTCAGTCAGCAGAGTGCACCACGTACAGGTGAGATTGGCTTTGGTTCAAAGGATGTTGATGAACCACTTATACCCCTATACTAATATATAAAGAAAAACAAAATTAGAATCATGTACAAAGACGTAAGTTGTCTACTATAACCGGGCTACGGATAGGTAAGATGAATCTCAGAATGAAGCTAATAAATGAAATGATTGAAGGACAAGTCTACCTCGGACAGATTGGAGTAATTGCAATTCGACTTTGACGTTGACCATCGTTTTGGTTTACAGGCTAAAAGTCGTACAGCGAGTGACGGAGAGAATTATACAGAAGGTGTCTCCAAGTAATATCTAAGTAATCAAAACTACGAACTTTATAAATACTTTTTACTGTAATAAAAAAAGGTAGGACATAGCGTATTTTTGTAAAAGAGAGGTAGAACGTAGCGTATTTTTTTTTTCTGCCCGACTGGAGAAGTACCTTCAACCGTATAGAATACCGCAGCCAAATAACAATTCCCTTGAGGGTTGTTGTGTTCCTGCGAGTGAATGAGTATCGACGAGCCCGGTGGTCGAATGGGCAGCAATGGCAACTTTGAATCCGAGGTCGCGGGTTCGTCCCGCACAAGACAAACATTTGTGTGCATGAACATGTCTGTTTGTCTTGGTTTGGGTGTTTTCTATGTATTATATGTAATTGTACGTACCTATTTACAAAAAAAATGTATTTAAGTACATTTATCAGTTGTCTAGTATCCATAGTACAAGCTTTTCACTTAATTTGGAACTAGATGGCGCTGTGTAAATTGTCCAGAAATATTTATTTATTTACTTAATGAGGTCACCAGAAAGAAAGGAAAGAGTATAGGCTGGTACAGGATCGGCGACCCCTTGGTGTTGCTGATCTCCGTGGGCGGTGGTGATTGCTTACCATCAGCTGACCCACATGCTCGTTTGCCCCCCTCTCATATTAAAAAATAAAAAGAAAAATAGACGTAGTCGTCTAACTAATTTCCTTTATCTGTATTTATGTATACCTAATTAGTTGGAACAAATGTTACTTGGAAAAGTATTCAATAGGTTTGTATAAGTACCACTAGATTTATGTTGAAACGGCATTACAATTTTTTATTCCGCGAACGGAAAAATGGACGCGCGGTAATATCTGTTCCGGGAAAGTATTATTATCGGTATGACATCGAGATAAACCGCTGCATCGATACGGATGGCTATCACGAATAGGGTTGCTAGATCACCAAACCTATTAGTCGGACAGATCAGCAAGTTTGGCCGGACATTTGGGTAAAAAAGCCGAACATCATCATTTATAAACTAACCGTTTATAAATGGTGTTCGGCTTTTTTACCCAAATGTAACGAATAAATTAAATTTCAAAGTAATGAATAATTATTTATTCATTACTATATTATATATTATCCGACATATTATACTATATTATATATTACTATATTGTCCGACAAATTACACAGCGCCATCTAGCCCCAAAGTAAGCGAAGCTTGTGTTATGGGTACTAGACAACTGATAAACATACGTAAATACATTTTTTTTTTGTAAATACATACTTATGATACATAGAAAACACCCAGACCAAGACAAACATGTGGAAATCGAACCCACGAGCGTTGGTGTCGAAGCCGCGTTATTGACCGCTACACCACCGAGCTCGTCATGAATGAAACTCTTGATGTTGCTTGATATTCACTTTATTCCAAGGGATACCTTAACTGTAATACTTAATTTAATTCTCACAGTTGAGATCGTTTATTTCACACACGTGTTGTCTGTACGAGCGCTCGATATCGAATGCCTGATGCTTGCTTCGCTTGGAATCAAGTTGACGCCTGCCTCCTCCACCCCTCCCCCACTCTTCAAACTGGCGTGCTTCATCGTGAGTGTGCTGGCGCAACGAATTAGGGGCCATCCATAAATTACGTCACACAAATGTCATGATTTTTTGACCCCCCCACCGTCCTTGTCACAGCTGGTGACATTTGTGAGACTCCCTCCCCCCACCCTAGTGTGACGTCACATATTTTGTAAATTTAGATCTAGAGTTGCAAGTATTTTTGAGTTTTTCGTTAATAGTTCAAAGTTCGTGTTTTACACTTAGATTATAATAGATTTTGAAATGTCACATCACGAAATTTAGAACCCCTCCCACCCCCTTGTCACACAATGTCACTCTTCATCGACCCCCTCCCTCCCCCTTAACGTGTGACGTAATTTATGGATGGCCCCTTACAAGCTTGGAGTCAAATCAAATCTTTTATACAATGTGAAATCATGACTTTGTGACAAGCATACGCATAAATACATAATAATAATAATAATAATAATATTGTCTCTTTTACAACGCCTGCCGCAAATAACTAGCAATAAAAGCAGTTATGGCAGGCGTCCGTCCCTCTTCTGTAATAGCCCGGTATTAAGTTCACCCAGACCTCATCTCCATAGCCCATTTATTTTCCATCACACTTCGCAATAGTCTCAACGCCTGCCGAGACCTGCTCATGGGTATGTCGTTCCATTGACATATCCTGGAGCGGGTCACGGCGGGCGTACAACATTACATCAAACTTCTCAAAGGGGCCTCTACGCGTTGGATCCATATCCCCGCGCATGCCTATCAAATGACCGGGCTTGACCCGTGATTAAAAAGAGATACATAATAATAAATAAATAAGTCCGCAGGGCAGCTTGTGTGGCGAGCTGTTGTGTGAGTAGCGACACCACGGACCCGAGTCTCCAGAGAGTCGGTCAGGGCCTTCGTCTCCGACGTGTCTTCATCGGTCGGAGTGTAAACACAAGAAGGCCCGCAGGACTCTCAGCTCTGGCTTGCCTTCATTGGCCGTCCAGAGAGGAGCCGCTAGAGCTATATGCTCCAGGGGTGGAAGTGTTAAAGGGCATCACGCCGCGAGTAACTTCGGAGAAAGCGCAGCACACCTCTCAACATCCCTGAGTCACTCACACCGGTGTTGCCCCCGGCCGTTTTCCTGGCATTTCGGGGGCCCATCTAGTGAGTGGCAAGCCACCGCCTGCCGCAAATAACTAGCAATAAAAGCAGTTATGGCAGGCGTCCGTCCCTCTTCTGTAATAGCCCGGTATTAAGTTCACCCAGATCTCATCTCCATAGCCCATTTATTTTCCATCACACTTCGCAATAGTCTCAACGCCTGCCGAGACCTGCTCATGGGTATGTCGTTCCATTGACATATCCTGGAGCGGGTCACGGCGGGCGTACAACATTACATCAAACTTCTCAAAGGGGCCTCTACGCGTTGGATCCATATCCCCGCGTATGCCTATCAAATGACCGGGCTTGACCCGTGACTAAATAGAGATACATAATAATAATAATAATTGTTTATTTACTACTCACAAGGTCTTACATAGTTGTAGTACAAACATATTGCAGACTGTCATAGATCTCGTCCTTGTGAGAGTCTGGAGTCTGAACTAGGCCTAGACCTGTATTACAGAACTCCAGGCTCCCTCCGGATAGTACATTTAGATATAGTCACACGGTAATAAAATTACAATATGTGAGATGCAGGTACGGGTAACTACAATTTATCATTTTGGTGATTAATAATAGGATGAATATGTCTGATAATATGAGTAGTGTGTTGTATGTGCTTGTATGTAGTGTGTTTATAAAATGTATGAGTTGGATATTATTATAATCAGTATAATATAGTAGTAATAGTAGAATTTTTGTTATATAGTAATAATAATTTATTGGATGATAGTGAGCAACTGTTCAGTGTCATCATATGACAAGGTGAGTAACCAGTTTATTATTTTCTTTTTGCAGAGAGTCCTTATTAGATGGTATATTGGCAATGTTTTGTTGACTTTATTGTATAAGTAGGGTCCTAGGAAACCAAAGAACCTTTGAGAAAAGGATGTTTTAAATTTTATATTCTGTTTGCAGACTTTGTATGATGTGCGTTTTGATAACAAAGATGGATCATAATTTAAAAGTTTATGTTGTTTGAGAAGGGAGGACATATAAAATAATTATAAATTATGCTTTTAAATTTAATGATAGGTAACACATTATTGAGGATTTTGTGTCATAGTATTAATAGATATATGTATGTTGTATATAAAATCAATGCTCGGCCACGCTCGGCGCTGTCGCTCGTTTGCGTAATGTAAAAAGCCTAACAAAAGTCGGACAAGCCGGACACACAATCAAAAAGCCAACTATGTCCGGCTGTATCCGGACGCCTGGCAACCCTAATCACGTGTATAATACATCTACCTATTCGTAAATTACAGTAAAAACGAAAATTCCTGGTAACTTTTTATAATTATACCCCCTCGTTATTGGTACTATTAATAAATGAATACTAGGAATGGATAACTACAGTATATTATTAATAATTATTATCTATAATCATTATAATGACCACATAATTATCTATTGTTAGTCCACAGTAATTCTGGCATTAGTTATTATAAAAATATATTTAGGTAGGTATACTTACCTACCTATTATACCTACATATTAAATAAATATATCTAGACAATTAACACAGCGCTATCTAGTCCCAAACTAAGTGTAAAGTTTGTAGATACTATGTATGTGTACTATACAACTGATAAATGTACTTAAATACATTATTTTTTTGTAAATCATCATCAGGTCATTTCAGTCTCCACTACAGGAGCACGACCCTCTCTAGTCTCTCCCAGACAGAAGGAGGATTTGGCCTACACTCCCCACGCTAGCCAGACGGGTTGGGGAGGCCTGATCGATGTTTTATAATGTATTTCCCTTAGTCGCCTTGTACGACATCCACGGGAAGAGAAGGAGTGATTCTATTCTAGTCTGCCGGAAACCACACGGCCAATTTTTTGTAAATACATTTATATAAACATAGAAAACACTCGCACCAAGACAAACAGGCATGTTCATGGACACAAAATGTTTGTCGTAGAACCCGTGACCTCGGAGTCAAAGTGATCATTGCTAGCCATTAGGCCATCGGGCTCGTCAACAACAAAAGTTTTTTTTTTAAAGTCGGTTAATGTTCACTGTTATCTTTAGCCGTAATATACATATAGATAGATAGATATAGATAACTGGACAATTGACACAGCGCCATCTATTCCCAAATTAAGCGCAAAGCTTGAGTTATGGGTACTAGGCTGAATACATTTTTTTAAAAATACATACTTATAATACATAGAATGCATATGCCAGGACGGACTCACAAACGGATCTACGTCTCCATTCTGGGAAAAATCGTTTTTTCTTAAAACGAAGAGCGATGCTTGTCATCCAGTTAGTCTTCCAGTTACCCTGCAGTTACTAATACCTAATAAGTACATATATTTTCTGCTACTACTACCATGATTATATTTACCTAACCTCAGAGGCGGCACGGCATCTACTCATATTCATCCCTCTGTTGGGATACGGGTCTCCCTTCAATCGAAGGGGTTTAGAGCATACTCTACCATGCTGCTCAACCGCGGGTTAGCGGAGGAAACCTCAGACGACTTTACTAAAAAACAAACAATCAGCAACACCAAGGGTTCGCCGTTCCGTTGCCACCCAATACTCCTTCCTTTCTTTCTGGTGACCTCACTCACTCCCAAGAATACAAAAACCCTCAAGGGAATTGTTATTTGGCTGCGGTATTCTGTAAGATGGAGGTAACTTCCCCAGTCGGGCAGCTTAAAAAATACTCTCTCTCTCTTTTCGCCTGAGTCACGTTTGTCAGCCAGCGGGGTGCACCACGTGCAGCTGTGGTTGGCTTTGGTTCAAAGATATTGATGAACCACTAAACCCCAAAATTTTGTTGTATGGTTTATTTCGATTCCTTCCAAATACAAAATCTAGACTAGCCTGAATTGTCAGTCTCATCATATCATCTGAGCGATATGGAACCTCGGGATTTCATATAAAGTGTGTCATGATGTCATGATTATCTAGTTATTGGCTGGATAATAACAAGTCCGCTATGTTTTCTGATATTCCGATATTATAGCAGTGTTTTTCATACACCTTAAGAAATTCTCCTCCCTCTATAAAGAACTTCAACAATTCAGCTGGCTATGAAAGCTGTAAGATTGTTAGTGCCGTTTGCTACCGATTTTGTTCTTAGGTGATTAGTTCACCTAAGTACAAAATCGGTAGCAAACGGTCTTTAATAGTGAACATAAAAATTAAGAAGAGCGCCTCAAATTGGGTAAAGAGATTTGAGTTGATGAATAGGCTAGTTGCCAATGTTACAAAATTACAAAACTCTATCAGTAACGTAAAATAGGTACATAAAACTAGAACGATCTGCGTTCTTAAAATTTTAATAACTTATGTCCGGTTATGTATTTTATGTTCGATCAAAGTTTGGTGGGAAAGTCCATTTTAAAGGTATGAAATTATAAAAAATAAATATTATCATTGTAGAAACATTAAAAAATACTATAACTTTTGTTACAGCACTGGCTACATAAACGCAATATTTAACATAGCTGTCGTACAAATTTCTGATTTAATGCATATAAAATAGCAAGGTGTGACGTCATAACGGGATAGTCCGAAATGGTGATCTTCAAGTTATCATATCTCGAGAAGTTTTTATGCAATCGAAGTAATTATTTCACCTAAGTATATTTGTATTATTGTGATGTCCTTATATAACAAATAAAAAAAAAATGGCATACAAGCCTTGAACAACATTCAGGCCTGCTTACGTTTTTTTTTATTGTAGCGTATAACATACAAAGATCTCCTGGGTGTAGCGATCCACAGTTTGAAATGTAATTATTCCTAACATACAATATTCTGTATAGACTTCTCGGAATCTATTCGAATAAGGTTTCCTAGAATCCCAATTGCGTCGGTCGCTATTGATGTCAGTGCCAGCGCTGTACTTACTCAGATGATAGACATTTAGATAGGATATCTAAATTTGAAATTGGTATCGCTTTGTGGGTACGGGTCTCCGATCTATTAAAAAGGGATTGGTGTCTAAATAATAAGTTGGATAGTTGAGCCCGTGTATGAAAGATATTTCTGATACTTACCTACTTGTAATTTGTTTAATGTGCATATTAATGACACCTATTTGACCTCAGACTCCTGCCCCTTCACTTCGCGGCTAAGGGAGTCGTTGTGCACATGAATGGTGTTCAGGCAGATGACTAATTCGCTTAATTATTTTACGTTTATAGAACAGAAGTTGACTGAATCGAAACTGAATTGTGAATTGACTAAAAATGATATATACTTCATTTCATTCTTTAATTATTGTCAATTTTAATTGTTAGCAAAATAATATTCTTAGTTTGTTTAATTTTCGATTATATTTCGATATAAACCCACACAATTAAACTATGAAGTGTCATATTGTAATACGAGAATACAAAATTTGACATTTATTTATGAGATCGTGACTGAATGATAATTGAATTTTGATTACATTCTGATCGCGAGAATTGCCCCTCTGGTGTGTCATAGTTGAGTTAATAATGCAAAACAATTTCTGAGATCAGTTTGTGACCAGTTAATAGCAAATTAATATGAGAATAGATACTGCGTAGCTAATAATTGCTTTTGTTAAATTTCGAGAATTGAGTTGTGATCTTTTTCACGCGATTAATCGCGAGTCAAGCCCGGTCGTTTGATAGGCGTGCGCGGGGATATGGATCCAACGCGTACCGACCCCTTGAGAATGTTATTGTAATGTTGTATATCCTCCGTGATACGCTCCTGGATATGTAATGGAACGATATACTCATGAGCAGGTCTCGGCTAGCATTGAGACTATTACATAAAGTGTTGGAAATTATATGGGCTATGGAAATGACTTCTGGGTGGTCTAGGTAATGGTCTATTACAGTAGGTAGAGGAACAATCGATTGTGATCTTAATTATTATATGTTACGAATATCTTGCCTGTTTATTCGGTGCTATTATTTTACTTATTATTTCATCATTCAAAACGGCGTTAATAATAATATCAAATGCTAATGCCATCGAGTACATGTGTATGAAAATGAATCTCAGAAATGTATGTACGCGCATAACTTTCGAACGGCTGCATGAAATTGGATAATTCCTTTTTTGTTGTTTTCATTATTGATAGGACAAGGTTTGAATGTAAATCCACTGAAATGAGATAGGAACGGAAAGATTGAACCACAGCGAAGCTAGTTAATATTAGTATGAGTATTATTTATAGCCGTTATAAACAATACCCAATCGAAGCAATTATTGTTTCACGTTAAAAATATGTGAATGTTTAGTTGATGTTTCGCAGAAATTTTAAAATACTACGCGAGGGCATGGAATAAATATTTCTTCGAGGCACATAAATCGCTCGAGCTTGTAATGCCGCAAGAATTCCGACAGGATCCCGGACGGAAAGCGAATGCCTTGCAAAATACGGCATCAATTAGTATAAAATTTATATTGAAGGACAGGTGTTTAAAGATATTATTCTTGCATAAAGATACAAATATAGGCTGCTGAGGGATTTTAAATTGCTGAAGCCGATTGCGATTGATTTGATTGCGAAAATCTAACTTTGCCTATTAGTGCTAACTATAATAAGCGTAGCCGGTAGGGACGGAGGAACTCTACTGATTAAATGGATGTTTATCACAAATCATTAGACACAAGTCATAAAATAGTATAGTTAGACATGAGTCTTAATTTTCGAAATTAAAAAACCCGACGGTAATCGGGCCTACCGCCGAAGCTGAAGCCGATTACGATCGGATTTTTTCATTGCGAAAATCTGACTTCACTTTTAATTTACTCTAATAGTAATAAGCTTATCATGTAGGGACGGAGACGCTCTACCGATTGAACTGAAGATGTTTATCACAAACTCAAACAGAAGTCCGATTTTTGCAATCAAAAAAACCTGATGGTAATCGGATTCAGCTTAGGCGGTATGCCCCCTGGGGGCCTACCGGGGAAATCAGTGAATTTCATTCAATTTCTTGGTATTTATGTCCATTCCCACCCATGGAATTTCATCCAATTGGTACCGGGGAAACGTTGGACAACTGGGTGGTAATCACTGGGTATCGCCATAGACAAAATTCTAGACGTATTAGTGCGGACAGTTCTTAAACGAATGATTTATCTAGTTTTAAGACCTGCGTTTCGTAATAATGTTGTAGCTTGTCTAGAATTTGAGAAATACTTATAATATATAATTTTTAAGAAAATATAGTTTTTATTTTTACTGTAAATTATTATTTTAAATTGTGATTATTACTTTGATAAAAAAAATAAAGCAAATTAAACACAACTAAACGCAAAACTACAATGTTGTGGGGTATAATTTATAATCTGTGGTAAACGAAGTATTTTTAGACTGTGTGTCTTTGTTTACATAACCTACATTTAAATTCTTATTTTTATTTGAAATTATTTGAAGAAGGTGATATTTCACGGCTTTTTTTAAACATCTATCTGTAATTAAATAACATAAGAGGTGAAGTGTACAAGTGACTGACTACGGTCGACTTATATTTTTCTAGATGCCAGCGCTTATGGTTGTATCAAATGCCCAAGAGCGTTTGCTCTTGGATTATATGCACGCGAATCCTGCGCTGGCAACTGGGCGTGTTTCCTCGCATGCGGCACCCTTGTCCAAACGACAAGTGGGTGTCACTTGCAGCTAGGCTGAACGCGGTGGGGTCTGGAACCACCAAACCCCCCATAAAATGGAGAGACGTAAGTACTTTTCTGATGTTTTGTTATGAATTTGCATTATGTAAACAACATACAGTCAACAAAAGAGATATATAATCAGGAGCCGAGAATCAGACGTACAGATATCTTAGTAAATAATTTCTGTTTGATACTGTAGGTATACCTACAAAACAATAGGTGGACTACCTATTGAAATGGTTTAATCCATGTCATTAGGCAGTTCATACGTATCTCTTATAAGTGTCTGTACCTACTATAGGTATGTATCTAGTCAAAACTAAAAATACTGACAAGTTACATCTATTAATGACTGCCAGGGTTATGGTATAACAAGGCTTACGCATGTTTTTGTTACTTTCTTCCTGTCTTTGTTTATGTGCTAATAATCTTATGACAATAATTTCTACTTTGGTTCATTCCCTATAACACCACCAATATGACAGCACTGACTATCTGATGTAACAAGGCATATTATTATCATACAATACATTATTTCAAAAATACACCGGGGAAGGAGAGGGTAGGCCAAATGTCATCATTACTTCAATACTAATGAAAAAATATACAACGGTATGTGTTATGTTTCAGGATGCACCAATAAAGTTTATACAATTTAACTTTTTTTTTTCAGGCAACCGTTTTAATGTTGGTGCCCCGGAAGGATGAAAATAGATTGGCGAATGCAATTGACCGGTTAGCAACAGCAGCCGAAGAGAACAACAGGGTAGCTCAAGCTACTGCTTCGACACTGGAGCGGCTAGCTGTAGCCGCCGAAGACCTCGCAGATGCTGCTGTTGCCAACAACCAAATGTTGCAGCGACTGGTGAACGCCTTCGCAAGTCCGCGGCCGCAAGTTCGCCAATCCTTTAACTTGTGATTCGTACTATACGTAGTACTGTGACAGCGTGCCCAAGTAGTTTGTTTACCTATTTTAGTTTATAAATCGCAATTTACCTTTTTTATTTATTTTAGTATTTTATAATATACATATGCATACATGACAGAGGAATTCCTCTAATTATTTTATGTAAATTGAGCGTATTATATTTGTAATAAAAAAGATACAATTGTCATTCTGAAATGTATGGTTATCGTCAGCTTAGAATGTTGTTTAGCATAATACGAATTGTTAATAAATACATTAATTTTGAAATAAAAACGGAGATGGGTGCAAACGTATGTTGTAACACACACACACCCCGGTCACTCCATACAAGAAACAGACCGCGTCTGCATTTGTGCAAATGTGTGTGAAGAAGCCTTAGGGTTGACTGCATATGCACCTTGCGCTGTAACGTAAGATTACTTTTGATAATATTGTATTAATAAATATCTCTAAACGTTTATTTTGAATGATTGTGATTATGAGACTGCATTAAATACAGTTACCCTGATACAACAAATATTTCACACATTTTGTAATTGGTTATTGTACAATCTAATGTCAGTTCTTTCTTCCCTTTGATTTGTTTTGCAAACTGCTATATGTACGTATCTTATATTTTATAGTGCCTGTCTATACTTAAAGTTCCGTGACTTATGTATGGTATGTAAATTGTTCCGTCTTGACCGAGAGGTGAGCACTGGTGCGCTGAGATACAGGCTTATGCCTAGTTCATAGGCTCCAGTCTCACGCAGTCGATACTACCAATGTTTATTGTCGCATTGGTTGTGTTTGTATTGATTAGTGAGAAAATAAAACATTTTATTATTTTATTATTATTATTAGTTATCTATAAAAATTGTGGAATATAAAAATCCAAAAATGTTGACCTGTCAAATCAACGATTACATTGATATAATGTGTAAAATTCGTTGTTAAAACTGGAAAAAAATAATTTAAAAACAAATAGTTTAATTGTATTGATTAAAAATAAGAAATAAATCATTTTACCATTTAAGTTTAGTTGAGGATAGATTATATACTACGAACGAATTTTCGTAATAGGCGGCGCAGTTCCACATTCGACTCGAGGTGGGGTCGCCATACTGTTTGTAGTACTATTATAACTTATGCTGTGGTTTAAAACTAACTCTGTGATTTACGTACATTCTTGTTTTTATATATGTACTTACTGTTAAATAAATGATTTAATTCTTTATAAATGTATGTTATTACAACGAACTATTTATTTTCCTTGAGTTATTTAAATTATAGTGTTTGCGACCGTGCCGTTTTGGGGTGTTCATCAAGATCTTCGAACCAAAGCCAACTTCACTTGCACGTGGTGCACCCTGCTGACTGACAAACGAAGCTCTGGCGAAAAGAGAGGTAGGGAGCGTAATTGTAAGCTACCCGACTGGGGAATGTACCTCCACCTTACAGAATACCGCAGCCAAATAACAATTCCCTTGAGGGTTGTTGTGTTCCTGTGAGTGAGTGAGGTCACCAGAAAAAAAGGAAGGAGATACTGAGTTGGCAGCGTGGGTGGCGGCGCGCAAGCAATACTTTATGTTGCAATCGTTAATATGGCTACGATAACCGCTTCACATCAGGCGGGCCGTATGCTTGTCTGCCACCCGAAGTAGTATAAAAAAAAATAGAAGCTCGCTGTTTTGTATTACTATAGGCTACAGTGATTACTTTCCATCGACCATCAGGTTTTTTATAGCTCTCGTGATAAATCAACCTACTTTGATTTCTGGGTGCACTGCTGATGAGCGTTGGGCCGTTGACAAAAACGGAGCCAAATCGTTGCACAAAGTCAGAAAATGCGACTTTGATAACCTAAAATTATCAATAAAACTGCTCTCTGACAAGAGCATAGGCTAGCTGCTATCACGTAGCATCCTGCGCTCTAAGGTCTCGAGCTTCTTGAGCCGTTCCTCTTCCGCTGCAGCAGATAATGCCGCTAACGCCATAGTTCGTGTAAAACACAGATTACAAGACACAAACATTCAATATTGCACTAACACACTATAGTAATAATAAAAGCCTTTATTCAGACATATTACATGAAATAAAAATAAAAATAACTTCTTCAACACATTTGTTGCATGTTTCCATTTAAATTGGCAGTATCAAGTCCACTTGTTTTTTTCCATCGATAACCATGCCTGTTTGCCTTTTATAGGCAAAGGCCTCCCCCAACTTTTTCCATTTTTGTCTATCCATTGCCGTTGTTGTCCAGCCTACACCTGCTGTAACCCTTATTTCATCGGCCCATCTTCGAAATGGCCTGCCTCTTTTCCTTTTCCTGTGTCCAGTAAACCAGTGCATTATTGTCTTTGACCATTTGTCTTTACCTCTAATGGTATGGCCTGCCCATTTCCATTTTAGTTTTCTTATTATTACTGTAACGTTGTTTGTTCTTTTCGTTTGTTCTATTATGGTTGAGTTCCTGATTCTATCTGATAGCTTTTTTCCCATCATGCTCCTTTCCATAGCGTTCTGGCAAGTATCCAGTTTCCTGTCATGGGTTTTATTAGTTGCCCACACACACAATACACTATAGTAGAAGGGTTTAAAGAGAGACGAACTTCTTAGCTTCCATGGATTCACCGTGCGGGTGCCAGGTCCATCGTGTGGCAGAGAGAGAAACCCCAAGTAGATCCCGAGACTTATGACACGGGTGTAGGTTTAAGGGGCCCCTTTCCGACGTACATCAACACTCACCTTCACTTCACTTGTGTTTCTCTCCCTGCCCTGCCAAATCTGGTATAAACCTGCTAATGCAGCTTTAGATACTCGTTCTAGTATAGAACTTACTGCACTTCTGGGCAAGCCAAGGTCTTTCAGCAGGTTATAGAGAGATTTTGCTGGTATACCTCTCGCTCCTACTTTTACATCGTATAGATTAACTACATAGCCGCTTTTTGTTAATTCGTTTAGGAGGTCATAATATTTGTACAAATAGAAACAAAAAATAAGTAATAACTAGCAAAAGTTGGTAGAAATACGAATATTCAGTTCAAACCGACCACAGTAAGGTAGACTGTTTCAACTGACAGTTCTCATTACCGGTGGATCTTCACCCATCGATATTCGTTTTTTCGGCGGTAACTACAAATGTCAAAGTCTAAGCATATCATTCATTCAAAGATCCCTCGAACACGTGTCACTGGTAAAGGAATTGAAGACCGGCGGACATCGTTTCACCGGTGCGACGATATCCGTTTAGTGGACGAACGGTGTCATTTTAGCCAAATGGTAATCGTATTCACGTTGCGCGGTAGACTCCCTGGTCAGCTGTTGGTCTTTCTCCCCACTGGGTTTGGCAGTTACCAATTTGAAGACTATTCATCAGGCCCGTCTATCCCACTCGCCACTCTGGGCAAATGCTCTGAGATTGTGGTAAATATGATGAGCATCTGACAGAAAGAGCGCGGTCTGGGCACTTGCCCCGGACGTGGTCAATGAACCCCTGTTCCTGCTAGATTATCAACCGATATTACCAATAAATGTTGTCATCATCATCACGATATTGTCACCATCATGACAGTTCCTTCACGCGAGTTTGTGGTCAGATCATGTCAACGTAAACGAACTCTCATGTTGTGAATTCATAAGACGCGTGCTACATATCAAAATTATGTGGCTTACTTGCTCACATTTTGAAGTGAGCAACACCCGTCTGTAAGCGTCAGAACCTCTGGACCAAGACCAAGTGCGATGTTTTATGTTTGGAGACTATCAAGATTCAATACCTTTTTGATACTATTTGATACCTAAATTAACTTTTTTAGTACCTCGACGAGAAGTGAAAAAGCATGAAAAGAAAGTGGTCAGATATTCTGACTTCAGGTTGTCTGGACCACATTTTTTTCACATAGTTAGAGACAATATATCTTAATTATTTATTTGTATAATTATATTCAATACCTTTTTAGTACCTGGTAAATTCACAATATTAAACTCTCTTTCTCTTCTCTTCTCACTCTTTCTCAATTTGGCCTGCTTGAAACGTAAACACGTTCGAATGTGACCAAACAAATTCGCACTATGCACCCATAACAGTTCAAAACACAGCCCTGCTGCTAACGCAGTAGTTCCTTGGTTGGCCTTTAACCTAAATTTATAACAGCTGGCTAAAAAATTTATGAGTTAAAAATATTTCTTCTAATTCAAATAATAAGCGAGTTTACTTAGAAATAGATTTTTCTTGAAAGCTTCGTATTCGTTGGTCTGCTTATAATAAATATTTAGTTTAATAGATTTAATACTAACAGAGTACTACCCAGATTCTCGGTAGGGCATCCTAAATAGGTAGCTGGTACGTAGAAGTTGAGTTGGTACAGTCAATTTATTTTATACAGTAAGTCAATTTGGATAAAATCAATGATTCAACCAATTTGTATAAATTCGGGTAAGTAATGCTTCTCAAGAAATCGCACTATTGATGCTGTGTCTAGGGTTGGCAAATAGGTATAACATATTATTTTGGACCAATATGTATAAAGTACTATTAGAAATATATTATGTGGTAGCCTGATTTATTAGGACAGACAGCGGCAACACTTAAACATTTTCAGATAACACACTACTGTTGCATCTCCCAATTTATTAATTATTAAGCAGTCCATGAATACAAATAGCAAATACGTTTGAAATTCAGCTGGACTCTGCGTATCGATCGGTTATTTAAATAACTTTAGATTCTGCCTAATAATCTGGAGTAGAGAGACGGTTCACTTGGTGCTCGTTCACTGAAAGGCACCTTCTGAGAAAAACAAATTGGATGCGTTACGCGAAACCACGACAGATTAAACTATTTGCGATAGAATATTAAAATGAGAATTTGCAGAATAGTCATTAACATAATTAACTACAGCTGCTCTCATTGGGATTCTCATAGTATCTATCTTTGGCCGTAAGTATTCCCCGTTGAGCTGAGTTTCTGTTTCTTTGGGCTAATCTCTGAAAGTAGGTAGGAATCATCTACTATGTACGGATTTGAGTACGGTTTTCATGAAAAGAGAAAGAATTACCTAGAAAGATTTATGGGATAACATTTGTGAAGAGCTTCTGTCCGTGAACTGAGGTATCAGGACAAAAAGTATCCTATGGCTCAATTTAGGCTCTACTCCGAAATGAAACTCTATTCGTCGAAAATGCCAATTTTCTTAAATACATTTTGTAGTGTCTTCCAGACTACAAATATCAATGTTGCATATTTATTGCGTTATTAGGACAATAAATTAGGCTGTCTACATGAAAATCTCAAACGGTGGGTGTGAGATTTTCATGTCAACCTACATAATAAAATTTGTTTTAGAAAACTTCAGAACTTTGGCTCGACTGAAACTTCGGTTTTCATTTGGGAGTTGGCTATTTGATCAAACAGAGTAGATAGGATGGGTACTTATTGTGTATGAAATGAATGCCCTGTCTCCCTGCTAAGGTTTTCCCAGGAGACTACAATATGGAATTCTTGATGGGATAAAGGCGTAAAGGCGTTGTCAATCTGTTCAGCCTTACCTATTCAAGAAAGAGTAACAACAAGAACATTTAAGTGTAGCAAACTACTCACAAAAGTCACAAACGATCATTCTTAGATCCAATAGAAAATGAGCAACTGGAAGTGATTGGAGGCGGAAATCAAACGATTGCATCACAGAAATCTAAATAACAAGGCAGATTTCTGTGGACATAACGAGGGAAAGCATGGGGAAAGACTTTATCCATCTGTGGGTATTGATTATAATGTTGTGGCTAATGATTATGATGATGTAGACATAGTAAGGCACAGACATGTAAACATTAAGTATATCTCTGTGATGCAAGACTGGTATTATGATGTATGGGTGTTTGATGAAGGTTACATCGTACACGACAAACAATTTTGTCACAAAAATATGATTAACCGATCACCATTTCGTCTCAGAATTTCCGGCTGCTTACAATTTGATTGAAACGCAGCCAAGAAGTTCATAACAATTGGGCCACAACAATTTTACAATGAATAATAACCTCGTTATATTATAATGTCGTCTTTATTGTTTCGCCTCATTTGTATTCTGCGAATATAACAACCCAATAATTGGGGAAAATCTCAGGGAAAATCTCAATTTCAAATTCAAGGCAAATAAAATATTTGCTTTGAATTTGAAATTGTGTCTCGTGAAATTTGTGTTCGCAAGTTTAATTATTTTACGGGGGACAAAAATCGGTTTATCTTGGTTGGCAGACAAAATATTTTTTCTCCTAAAACATCGAATCGTAAGCATTGAATTATAATATGTCGAGTAAAAAGAAAGTGCATGCACCTTAAGTGTAGTGGAAGTACCCTAAAGCTTTCTTTCGGACTAACAGCTATTAGAAATATTTTTTTCGGACTAACTATTAGCTAGTGGTATGATTTAAATTTAAAATACCTACCGTATCATTAGAGGTACGGTCAGGGGTACGGTGGATCTGAAGTGTGATTAACCCACGCCAAATTAAAGCTTTCTCATATTAGCCAATGGTCCCTGAGCTAAATCGGGGACTCAAACAGTCACACGGGCGAGTATGACGAAATGAAACAAGGGGCAAGGTCATCCAAAATGGCGACGCCATTGAACAAGGGGCACTTGTTAACTACGGAACCCTGACAGTTTGTGCTCGCTAAAATTTATATTTTCGTAACTTTTTTATTTGTTCCTAAAGTAGGTGTATATGGTATCTATGGCTATGGTATGATAAATTCTCACAGTTGTACCCGAGCGGTAGACTTCCCTGCAATGTAGTAGCACCATGTAGCACTCAGCAAGACATTGGTACATCTCGGCCTCTTCATACAAATGTAGAGCATGAATGACCGTGTGTGCGTGCGGCGCTATACCACATAATAAGTAACAAGCACAGAATAAGAACACAGAATTACCTCGACGAGCAGTGGTAAATGGTTCATCAAGATCTTTGAACCAAAGCCAACTTCACCTGCACGCGGTGCACCCTGCTGACGGACAAACGAAGTTCTGGCGAAAAGAGAGGTAGTGAGTGTAATTGTAAGCTATCCGACTCTATGTACCTCCACCTCACAGAATACCGCAGCCAAATAACAATTCCCTTGAGGGTTGTGTTCCTGCGAGTGAGTGAGGTCACCAGAAAGAAAGGAACAAGATGCTGCGTTGGCAGCGGGGGTGGCGGCGCGCGAACGATTTTTTATGTTGCGAGCGTTAAAATGGCTACGGTAACCGCTTCACATTAGGCAGGCCGTATACTCGTCTGTCACCCGACGTAGTATAAAAAAAAAGAAAAAATACTATTATAGTTAAAAAATGAATTTATTGTTTCTCAAAATATTCTCCCTTTGCGTAAATGCAGTTTTTAATTGGATTAAACCAATTTTGAACCACTCCTCTCCATACTCTTCGGCAGCCTCTTCTGGTGATGAAAATCGTTGACCGTGTAATTGGTTCTTAATTTTTGGAAACAGAAAAAAGTCACAAGGTGTCTGTCATAAGTTCTACGTTATTCACCTTCAAAAATTCGTTTGTCTGTTTGGCGGTGTGGGAACTAGCATTGTCTTGGGGACTATTGGGAACTAGTGTTGTTATTTTTACAGTGTTCGTCAATAATTTTTGGCAAACAAATGGTTGTGCACCAGTCACTATTCACGGCGTACCGTGTATACGACGATTCACTAAAGCAACAGTAGTCACGTGTATTAAAATAAGAAACAATCATCCGCTTAGATGCACTTTTCGCCGCTTTGGTTGGTTTCGGCTCATCTTGAAAGACCCATACTGCCCATACGCTCGATTGCTGCTTTGTTTTGATCGTAGCAATAAATCCATTTTTCGTCACCTGTTACTATGTCCCACACCAAATTTGACGCATCTTCGTTGAATCTGGTAAGCATGGCACTGCACCAAGTGACGCGGTCCGTTTTTTGATCCTCGGTCAAATTGTGTGGGATCCACCGCGAGCACAGCTTTCTCATACCCAAATATTTGTGTAGGATTGATTGTATTTGACTCATGCCTATGTCTAGGATGTGCGAATCTCACGGTTTGCCTGTCTATTTCAATCATACGGCGCACAGCATCGATGTTTTTGTTCACAGCGGTGGACGAGCGACCATCGCGAGATTCGTCACTGAGATTGACAAGATCGCGCTTGAATTCTGCAAACCAGCTATAAAATATAGTCGTCTTGCATGGTGCTTTGAAGCCGAGCGATGCTCTGTTGAGCTGTCAAATTACGCTGTAGAAAATATCTGAGGAAAATATACTACGAAAATTTTCCGGAGTACGCAATTTTGAAAATGGCGCCACAATGTAAAAACAATTGACAGTCAGATGAAAAACTGCATAGCCAAAGAGTTCCATTTTCAAATGTTGTAGGTAATTACTTTTTAAATATTGTTTAAGTATGTAAGTGTTGGCCAGTTCCGGAAACTTTTAGTGTGACCCTATTTCTGTGGTGTGACCTATGTATAATATATATACCTATGTAATATTATAGCATGGTATACGGCGACCTCACCTCCTCTCTGAGTCGAATGTGGAACGCCACGCGGCGCCGTGTATCATACTGCTAATTCAGTAAACAAACGTACGGTCCACCTGATAGTAAGCGTTTATCGCAGTTAATTGTAATATTAAATAATTATTAATCTACCCATTGTACCAGGCCTGTCTATACATACTGTTCCAGATTCGTCTCAGAGGAGAGGTGATGTCGATGCGAGAGCGGCAGGGCAGGGAGTGTTCATAGTGTACGTAGTACTATCACTTATGTACTGTGATATTGTTTAGAAAGGAATCAGGAAAGGTGGTCACAGTATAAATAAACTAGTGACGAATTTCTAAGTACATAGCTTTGTGAAATACTATATAAGTATGTTATCGTCAATGTAATAAATTAGTTATTATTCATACTGACCGATACTTAGTCAATGTAATAAATCATGTTTGGTTAGATTTGAGTTGATTTTTGGTTAGGTTAAGGTTTTCTTGTGTCCTGTAATAAATAATTTTCACAGCATTGTGTCATATTGTTTTTTGCTTTGGGGTAGTGCCGCGGATGTAGACTAAATCTTTGTGCTCCAGAAACGAGCTATCCTTGCTATTTATATGATGAGTCCCAGGGAGACAATGAGAAATAAATTTAGAGAGATAAATATTACGACATTACATTCTCAATATATTTATGAAAATCTTATTTACGTTCATAAAAATCAAACCAAATTTAGGAAAAAAAGTGATCTCCATCAATTAAGTTTAAGAAATAAAAACAAACTCGCTGTGCATATTACTAGGCTCCATAAAATCTCTTACTCTTTCCCAGGTCAATGTATACGCTTCTACAATAAACTTCCAAACGACGCGACGCGTTTAAATAATCCATGGGTAAATTTAAGATATATATCAAAACTAGACTATGTCAAAAGGCTTACTATTGTATCTCAGATTACATAAATGATAAAAGTATTTGGAAATGAATTGCTCTTGTTATGTTATGTTAATGATTGTATTTGTATTTAATGTAACGATATTGGCAATTAAAAGAGTCGGCCTTGAGTTTCTTGCCAGTTCTTCTCAAGATGCCCCGTCGCCGGAACTGGCACTTAAATTCACTTTCACATTCAAGATAGTGTGATGAAAGTGAATCTAAGCACTGCGGATTTACAGTAGTAATGATTTATACATGTTCTTATATTTAATTTGTATGACGTTTCTAAGTGCTTTATAAAGTCCAAGGAATAAAGATATTTTGAATTTGAATTTGAATTTGAAGCTGTCATCGGAAATAGGAGCTCCGCGAAGCGGAGCTTAATTATTAATAATTGACAACTTATTGCATTGGCCAGCCATTATAAATAACTAGCGACCCGCCCCGGCTTCGCACGGGTGCAATGCTGATACTAAATGTACTACAGAAGGTCTTTGCGCTTTGTCCTATCCAGTCCTTCCCCAGTTATAAGCACACGCCGCCGGCTCCGCGGCCGGTACCGCCACAGCCGTTATGTCCCTGCATTTTAAATGTGTAATATCTTCTAAACTATTCATTTAAATTACATGCTGTGAAGGGCCATATTGATCTATATTAAATGCGCAATGTATTTAAGGTACTTAATTGGATAAGGATTAATTCTGTATTGCTTAAAATCGCTTCGTAAATAAGGCATTATTTCTTGTAAAAAGCAAAGGATAAAATAACGGTTATTGTGTGTTACCACTAAGAGATAGACATATACCATCGCGAACTTTTTTGTAGACCATTTTAAGGTGAACAATACTGTACTACATTATTTTGATCTATCTCGTTGGGTTCAGCCAGCGTTTGCAATGAAAGAGCAAAAAAATGTGTTTATTTACGACATCACATTAGAAACCTCTAAATTATCAGTGTTTTTCTACTATGTTATGCATATATTATACATATAAACTTTCCAGTTGAATCACTCTATCTATTAAAAAAACCGCATCATAATCCGTTGCGTAGTTTCAAAGATTTAAGCATACATGGGGACATAGGGACAGAGAAAGCGACTTTGTTTTATACTATGTAGTGATGACCAATTTATTACATTGACTGTAACATATATACCTATAGGGTTGCCAGGCTGTATCTTAAAATCCGGACATGTCATCAATGTTTTTAGTACTAGCACAGTTGGTACTAGTACTATTTTCAGCGAAATTTATTGAGCTTATAAAATCGTCCGGTCGTTCTGTCTGTCCGTCCGTTGCCATGAAACTCAAAATTTCGAAATTCTGACTTTGGATTCGTGTAGAGCATCAAAAAGTAGTAATGTAAAGTGACCTTGGTTTTCTGATATCAATTCGGGAAAGTGGCCAAAATAAATAAATTTCGCTATGGTGGCGCATGCTGCGCGTCCGATGTTTTATTCTGTGATAATGATAAGATATTCGCAGCATGAAGCGGGCATTAATGATTTAAAACTTTTAACTCTGGACTACAATTGAAACCCCGCCCGGACTCCAAACTAGGATAAATCCGGGGAAACCCGGAACCCTACCGCCTAAGCTGAAGCCGATCGGATTTATTTTATTACGAAAATTTTTTTGCACCTTCAATTTGTGCTAATAGTATATATAACCTTACCCAGTACGGACAGAGACGCTCCGCCGAGTAAACTGAAGATGTATATCACAAAATTATACTTACTGCTACAGCGCAACGACCCAAAGTGGATCTTGGCCTCCGACACCAGACGACGCCCTGCCTTTCGATCCTGGGACAACTCTCGCCAATTGCTAACTCCAAGGTTCCGCAGGTCCTTCAGCACCTCGTCACCCCAGTGGTACCTCGGACGTCCAATCGGTCGGCTACAGGTCGCGCGGCGAGTTAAGATCGCTCGGCAAAAGTAAGTAGAAGGGGCATGCGCAGTATTCACTTTCTAGGTCTATTTGGCGGGGCAGAGGAGTAAGGGGCGCGACAATACCGACGCGTAATTGCTGGATCAGTCGCAATTTACCTCCCGCCTCTCCTCCGCGCGTCTCGTGTCTCCTGGGTACTGTTGCGTACAAATTGTTTTTCGTATTAGTAGTACATCGTAGTGAAAAAAATGCCGAAAAATAAAGTTTTAACACGGCAAGCCAGGAAAATGGTTTACGACGTGAATTGTTATATTAAAAAGGAAACTAATGAAATCGGTAGTCAATTAAAGCAGGTAAAAAAATAGAGTGGTATTCTACCATTTGTTTACCCAGGGTGTTAGAAAAAGTTCGCGAAAGACGACCAAAAAGTCGCGTTCTCCTACATGATGACAACGCTTCTTCACACATGGCCAAGAAAACAAAGTAATTTTTAGCGTCCGAAAAAGTACAACTCGTCACCCATCCTGCACATAGCCTCGACCTAGCAACCTGTGATTTCTGTATTTTCCCCAAAATATGCATTCAGATCTGTGTTCCTCCTGTTTTAAAAAATGGTTCGATCGCATGAAAAAATGTTTAAAATGTAAAGGAGAGTATTTTGAAAAGCAATAAACATAATATTTTGGTTATAACATGTTGTTTTTTTAAGTTACGCAAAACTTTTAGTGTGACCTACCTATATTATTAACTAAAACTTACTTTTGATTTTTTCTTAATATACTAGCAATAAATCACAATCAAAAACTAGTGTTATTATAATTATGTTAAGTTACTAAGGGTTAAAAAAAGAAAATAAGGAGAAAAAAAATTTTTTCTTAGTAATTTTGTGCGCGATTGTACACATGCGCCAATTGCCCCCACTAGTTTTACCGAGCGATCTTAACTCGCCGCGCGACCTGTACCACTTGGTTGGCTACACACAAAATTATACAGAAGTCCAATTTTTGCAATCAAAAATCTCAATGGCAATCGGCTCCAGCTTAGGCGGTAGCAGGTAGGCCCCCCGGACGGATGGCAACCCTATATACATACCTACCGAGTAATTCCTTTGGTAAGTACCCTACCTCGACTCCAGCAGAGCAGAAAAATCAGAGAAGCATACCTAAACACACAGAAACGCGCGTATTCCAGCTGTGGAAAGCCGGCGGGACGAGTTTCTGTGAATTGGAGATAAGTGGAACGAATGCGAGCCACAAGCAACAGTGTTCTTGTTAAACAGTGATTTATTTATTCGGGCGAAGGCGTAATGTTATAAATAGAACTTATTGTTGTCTAATAAGTGTATCTACAGTAATTAATTATCTATACAGATAAATAAAATTGGAGTGTCTGTTTGTAATATTAATATAATCGCTTTTTACTAAATGCATTTGTATGTATACACTGTGCATATACCAAAATAACATTTTTTACACTTTTTATCTATCTGTCGGTTTGTTTCGGCTTATCTCTGAAACGGCTAGACCGATTTTGACGGGACTTTCACTGGCGAATAGCTGATGTAATAAGGATTAACTTAGTCTACTTTTATTTTGGAAAATTTATTAATATAAATAAATAATTAAAAAATAACTATTCCTCGCGGACGAAGTCGCGAGTACAACTAGTTCTTCATAAATCCTATCCTCTAAATCAGCGGTTCTCAAACTTTTTTAGTCACGGAACCCTATTGGAAAGCGAAATACTTGATGGAAATAAAACGATTATAGAATAAAACGTTCGACCAGAGAGAGATGTTTGGATTTTTTTCTAAATTCTTGCGGAACCTCTACAGGGGTATCGCGGAACCCTAGGGTTCCGGGGAAAACAGAGAATGGCGGCTCTAAAAAATATGCTACGATGATCTCGTTGACAGCTCTATCGGTTTTAACCTATTTTACCACAGACCTAATCGATCCTAGATCTGTATATTTTACAATGTAAGGATTACTGGAGGCTTAAAATCGATTTACATAGGTCTCGTTAGTATGTAGTACTCATTGACAATTGTAGCACAAAATACTAAGAGTATGTTTCGTACAAATGATTCCATATTTAAAGAACTCGGCATCAGACAGCGCCTATCAGCGCCAGTACAGTCAAGCATTCTTACCTTCTTCGGCTATGTATCTCGTCGTGGTAGTGATTCCATAGTCCATTCTCGTAGTGCAGGGAAAAGTTTAAGGCATCAGACCACGTGGTAGATCACCAATGAGATGGTCGGACCAGATCAAGGCCGCAACTAAGTGCTCGGTTTGCGAATGCACCCGGTAAGCTGCAGTCCGCGACGAATGGCGCCATATTACCAAAAAACGTAATTCACAATGATGACCACGACCACTTTTTTCTTATACTACGTCGGGTGGCAGACAAGCATACGGCCCGACCCGCCTGATGTGAAGCGGTTACCGTAGCCACATTAACGCTTGCAACATAAAATATTGCTCGCGCGCCGCCCCCCCCCCCCCCCCCCCTGTCAACGCAGCATCTCCTTCCTTTCTTTCTGGTGACCTCACTCACTCGCAGGAACACAACAATCCTCAAGGGAATTGTTATTTGGCTGCGGTATTCTGTGAGGTGGAGGTACATTCCCCAGTCGGGTAGCTTACAATTACGCTCCCTACCTCTCTTTGCGCCAGAGCTTCGTTTGTCACTCAGCAGGGTGCACGTGCACCGCGTGCAGGTGTAGTTGGCTTTGGTTCAAAGATGTTGATGAACCACTTACACCCCAAAATGCATGCTGCGCGTCCGATGTTTTATTCTGTGATAATGATAAGACATTCGCAGCATGGAGCGGGCATTAATGATTTAAAACTTTTAACTCTGGACTACAATTGAAACCCCGCCCGGACTCCAAACTAGGATAAATCCGGGGAAACCCGGAACTCTACCGCCTAAGCTGAAGCCGATCGGATTTATTTTATTACGAATATCTTATATGTGCTAATAGTAATAACCTTACCCAGTACGGACAGAGACGCTCCGCCGAGTAAACTGAAGATGTATATCACAAAATTATACTTACTGCTACGGCACAACGACCCAAAGTGGATCTTGGCCTTCGACACCAGACGACGCCATGCCTTTCGATCCTGGGACAACTCTCGCCAATTGCTAACTCCAAGGTTCCGCAGGTCCTTCAGCACCTCGTCACTCCAGTGGTACCTCGGACGTCCAATCGGTCGGCTACCACTTGGTTGGCTACACACAAAATTATACAGAAGTCCAATTTTTGCAATCAAAAATCTCAATGGCAATCGGCTCCAGCTTAGGCGGTAGCAGGTAGGCCCCCCGGACGGATGGCAACCCTATATACAGACATACCGAGTAATTCCTTTGTTAGTTACCCTACCTCGACTCCAGCAGAGCAGAAAAATCAGAGAAGCATAAACATACAGAAACGCGCGTATTCCAGCTGTGGAAAGCCGGCGCGGGACGAGTTTCTGTGAATTGGAGATAAGTGGAACGAATGCGAGCAACAGCAACACACACAACACAAGCAACAGTATTCGGGCGAAGGCGTAATGTTATAAATAGAACTTATTGTTGTCTAATAAGTGTATCTACAGTAATTAATTATCTATACAGATAAATAAAATTGGAGTGTCTGTTTGTAATATTAATATAATCGCTTTTTACTAAATGCATTTGTATGTATACACGGTGCATATACCAAAATATCATTTTTTACACTTTTTATCTATCTGTCGGTTTGTTCGGCTTATCTCTGAAACGGCTAGATCGATTTTGACGGGACTTTCACTGGCGAATAGCTGATGTAATAAGGATTAACTTAGTCTACTTTTATTTTGGAAAAATTATTAATATAAATAAATAATTAAAAAATAACTATTCCTCGCGGACGAAGTCGCGAGTACAACTAGTTCTTCATAAATCCCATCCTCTAAATCAGCGGTTCTCAAACTTTTTTAGTCACGGAACCCTATTGGAAAGCGAAATACTTGATGGAAATAAAACGATTATAGAATAAAACGTTCGACCAGAGAGAGATGTTTGGTTTTTTTTCTAAATTCTTGCGGAACCTCTACATCGGTATCGCGGAACCCTAGGGTTCCGGGGAATACAGAGAATGGGGGCTCTAAAAAATATGCTACGATGATCTCGTTGACAGCTCTATCGGTTTTAACTACTTTTAACCTATTTTACCACAGACCTAATCGATCCTAGATCTGTATATTTTACAATGTAAGGATTACTGGAGGCTTAAAATCGATTTACATAGGTCTCGTTAGTATGTAGTACTCATTGACAATTGTAGCACAAAATACTAAGAGTATGTTTCGTACAAATGATTCCATATTTAAAGAACTCGGCATCAGACAGCGCCTATCAGCGCCAGTACAGTCAAGCATTCTTACCTTCTTCGGCTATGTATCTCGTCGTGGTAGTGATTCCATAGTCCATTCTCGTAGTGCAGGGAAAAGTTTAAGGCATCAGACCACGTGGTAGATCACCAATGAGATGGACGGACCAAATCAAGGCCGCAACTAAGTGCTCGGTTTGCGAATGCACCCGGTAAGCTGCAGTCCGCGACGAATGGCGCCATATTACCAAAAAACGTAATTCACAATGATGACCATGACCACCTTTTTTTTTATACTACGTCGGGTGGCAGACAAGCATACGGCCCGACCCGCCTGATGTGAAGCGCTTACGCCACCCCCGCTGCCAATGCAGCATCATCTTCCCATCTAGTGACCTCACTCACTCGCAGGAACACAACAACCCTCAAGGAAATTGTTATTTGGCTGCGGTATTCTATGAGGTGGAGGCACATTCCCCAGTCGGGTAGCTTACAATTACGCTCCCTACCTCTCTTTTCGCCAGAGCTTCGTTTGTCAGTCGGCAGGGTGTACCGCGTGCAGGTGATGTTGGCTTAGGTTCAAAGATGTTGATGAACCACTTACACCCCAAAACTATATAACCACTATGGCAAGAGTGTACTGACTAAGAATGTGTGGTAAACAGGGGTAGGGATGGATGATTGATCAAGTTGGTTCTATAAGTAAAGGAGATCGAGCGTTGATTAATCGTTTGATGACCGCAATATACCGTATCATATGGCAATGGTCACTTTGACTCCGAGGTTCAATCCCCGCACAAGGCAAACATTTGTGTACATGAACATGTCTATTTCATTTATGAACATGTCGACGAGCCCGGTGGTCGAATGGTTAGCAATGACTCCGAGGACCACTTTGACTCCGAGGTTGCGGGTTCGATTCCCGCACAAGACAAATATTTGTGTGCATGAACATGTCTGTTTGTCTTGGTCTCGGTATTTTCTAATGTATGTATTTAAAAAAAAAATGTATTTAAGTATTATATCAGTTATCTAGTACCCATAGTACAAGCTTTACTTAGTTTGGGACTGGATGGCCGTGTGTAATTTGTCCAGGGTTTATATGATATACTGAGCGCACCAAGCTGGATATCGAGCACTGTCCCGTGTTATTATTGTATGATATATATAGAATATTGTTATTATGACTTTATATCTTCGGTCAAGCTTTATATATAATAATATTATTATTACTATGACTGTATGAAAGTGGTGAAGTTACGTAAACAAAAAACCGGACAAGTGTGAGTCGGACTCTCCCACCGAGGGTTCCGTACGTAGGATCATTATAAATTTGATATTTTTCATTATAAATAAAAATAATATAATGCATCGGAAAAAATAAATAAAATATATTTTGCAATGTGCACATCAAGCCCTTTCATATGATACCCCATTTGAACTAGTAGCTTCAATTTGAAATTTCGACTCCCTATAAAAAAAATATAGACCTTCTATTTTTTAAGATTTAATTACAAATATATAGTTTTGAGATTTATTCTTGTACTTGTAGTCTATAAGGATGTTACTTGCCAAATTTCATAGTTCTAGGTCAACGGGAAGTACCATAAGAGTTTTGATTCCTTTGAGAATGTGTCGAAATACGCGTTTTTTGCTGAATAAACGGTCGTATCTTTTTTTTACGTAAATTTAGCAGTTTGTTTTTTTACAACTTCATGGGACCGTATACCTGAGTATACAGTTCAAATTTCTGCTTGAAACCTCCATGCATTCTCGACATAGAGGGTCTTGACAGACAGACAGACAGACGGACAACAGTGATCTTATAAGGGTTCCGTACCCAAAGGGTAAAAAGGAACCCTATTACTAAGGCTCCGCTGTCCGTCCGTCCGTCTGTCACCAGGCTGTATCTCACGAACCGCGATAGTTAGACAGTTGAAATTTTCATAGATGATGTATTTGTTCTTTTGCCGCTATATCAACAAATACTAAAAAATAGAATAAAATAAATATTTAAGGGGGCTTCCATATAACAAACGTAATTTTTTTGCTCGTTTTTGCTCGCAATTGATAACGGCAATAGGTAGACGCTTGAAATACTCACATAATATTTAGTTATACACATATTCACTTTAAAAATAAATAATTAAATAAAAATAAAATAAATATTTAAGGGGGGCTCCCATACAACAAACGTGACTTTTTTTTTTTTTTGCCGTTTTTATAGTACGGAACCCTTCGTTCTCAAACTTTTTTAGTCACGGAACCCTATTGGAAAGCGAAATACTTGATGGAAATAAAACGATTATAGAATAAAACGTTCGACCAGAGAGAGATGTTTGGTTTTTTTTCTAAATTCTTGCGGAACCTCTACAGCGGTATCGCGGAACCCTAGGGTTCCGGGGAATACAGAGAATGGGGGCTCTAAAAAATATGCTACGATGATCTCGTTGACAGCTCTATCGGTTTTAACCTATTTTACCACAGACCTAATCGATCCTAGATCTGTATATTTTACAATGTAAGGATTACTGGAGGCTTAAAATCGATTTACATAGGTCTCGTTAGTATGTAGTACTCATTGACAATTGTAGCACAAAATACTAAGAGTATGTTTCGTACAAATGATTCCATATTTAAAGAACTCGGCATCAGACAGCGCCTATCAGCGCCAGTACAGTCAAGCATTCTTACCTTCTTCGGCTATGTATCTCGTCGTGGTAGTGATTCCATAGTCCATTCTCGTAGTGCAGGGAAAAGTTTAAGGCATCAGACCACGTGGTAGATCACCAATGAGATGGACGGACCAAATCAAGGCCGCAACTAAGTGCTCGGTTTGCGAATGCACCCGGTAAGCTGCAGTCCGCGACGAATGGCGCCATATTACCAAAAAACGTAATTCACAATGATGACCATGACCACCTTTTTTTTTATACTACGTCGGGTGGCAGACAAGCATACGGCCCGACCCGCCTGATGTGAAGCGCTTACGCCACCCCCGCTGCCAATGCAGCATCATCTTCCCATCTAGTGACCTCACTCACTCGCAGGAACACAACAACCCTCAAGGAAATTGTTATTTGGCTGCGGTATTCTATGAGGTGGAGGCACATTCCCCAGTCGGGTAGCTTACAATTACGCTCCCTACCTCTCTTTTCTTTTTTTATAGTACGGAACCCTTCGTGCGCGAATCCGACTCGCACTTGGCCGGTTTTATTTCCTTTTGAGGTACGGAACCCTAAAAACAACAATTTTAATAATCGCTTGAGTGAAAGTTCTCGTTAATTAACTTCATTTAACAAGATTCCTAGATGTTGTTGGCTAAATAAAAATGATAAGGTTTCTTTGAAATTACGAAATTAAGTGCTCACTGTGTTTTACTAAATTAACTTTACTGAGAATAAAAAATTCAAAGAAATTTTATCATTCAAATATCTGAAAAAATATTTATACAAAACCTACTAGTACGGCATAAAATAGTCATTATAGATAAGAAGGCACGTGTGTTTACATATTTTTTTTACTTTGGTATCTATTTCATTTTGATAACAGACCTACATAAATGATTAAAACCATCAAACACTACCAAAGAGCAAACTCAAGGTAAAATGATAGAAAAATCCTTCACCTAGTATTACATGCATATTATTATGATGTATATTTTACTGATATTGTATTAACTGCCTTATTAAAAAATGCCAGAAAAGCAAAAAGTGAAACTTAAGGTAAAAAGATAGAAAAATACTTCTACCTAATATGTACATGCATATTTTACTGATATTGTCTTAGCTGCCTTATTGCTGTCACAATTTAAAAAAGCAAAGTCCAATGAAAATTTGAAAATTATTCGAACTGAGAATTCTGCTTGAGTTCTACAAAGACTTCATTATAAATCAAATTTCGAACTATTAGCATTACAAAATCTACATTCAAACCCTCAACATACCGTTGCAGAAAAAAATAAAAATACAAAAAAACGTGGATCTTGCTGAAACTCTCATAATTGCCGTATCGCCGTGATTGTTACTGCCGTTGAAAAACCGAAGCGAAGATGCCTTGCTACCCGTGCAACCCTTGCTGCTCCCCGTGCTGCAGTCCTTGCTACTCCTGCTGCGGGCCGTGCTATTCTTACTGCGGAGGGTGCTGTTATCGCTGCTAACGGCACAGATGAAGATCATGGGGCAGGCACACTGGCTATTGGATGACATGTTCGAAGTTTGAAAAGCAACGCGACGTCGAGCTTGGGCTCCGTGTGCACTTATCTCCCGTCGACCCACCAGGAAATGTTGCTGTCTCTGAAGATGTCTCCGAAGGTCTCTTCTGTCGGTGATTGTCACGGACAACTGTTCTGTTGAAAGTCTAAATAAAAAATATTTTAATATATATCTTTATTACATTTAAATGTACCCCATGTAACCTTCTCCTTAGCACATTCCGGCCACTCCATACAAAGTGTCCAGTAAAGCTTGCAGCTTACCGTATTGTCAACGATCTTTTTTGTAAGTAACCACACACCCCTTTGGGTTCATATGGTCTAAAGTATTAAAATGTCCATATTATCAAAATGTCTTATTGGTAATGACCAGTTTAAAACGTCCGTGTATCCAAAATGACCATAGTATTAAAACGTCTATTTATTGAAAAAGACCAAAATGTATTAACTTTTTTAACAAAAAAATGTGATACTTAATTAAACATTTATTCTTGCAGTTAACAATAATAACAATTAATATTTCAATAAATGGTGTTGTACTCTGCCGCTACCCCCGTTTCCTCGTGGTCATACTAATACTTCGCGTTTGTTTAGTTGTAAGTACATAGTTTATAATATAGTAAATATTGGTTGTATCACTAGTACCATTAATGGTCCTAGTGATACAACCAATCAATATTTATGATGGTACAACTGATCGCAAATTAGTGTCACTAGTACCATTGATGGTACTAGAGATACAAAGTTGGGTCACTTGTACCATCAATGGTACTAGTCAATGGTACTACTGATCCTAAGGGTACTAATTTGTCATACCAGTATGACTACGAGGATATACATGTCCTCGTGGTCATATTGCTATCTATGCACATTCTGTAGCAAAACAAAAGAAAAAGATAAAGGATTTAAAATCCCTTCCGACCCGTGGTTACACTGATTTTGTTACACCGGTGTAACCACTGAGCACACTTATGACCGATATAATAAATAATAATAAAATAAAATAAAATGTATTTATTGCAGGCAAAATACCCATATAAAAGTATGTAAGAAATAAATAAAATTGCATACAGTATATAATCAGTCTTTTAACGGGTCCTTCCACGTAGTCAAACTATTTTGTCCAACTGGTTTGACTACGAGGAATTATGCTTCCTCGTGGTCAAACTAATCGAAACATTCACCCTGTATTAATGTTTCATTGAAAATGTGTACAGTCAACCTTAATTAAAATAAATAAACATAAAATTCTTCCATTGGGAATCAGTGAAATTGTAGAAACACTTTATGATTTGAAAGTCGGGAAAAATGGTTGAAATGGCATTGCTCGCAGCAGTTTCAAAGTCAAAATGAATTTTTTTTGGAGACCAATTGGGTATCCTTGACTGTAACATAGAGAACAAGATGGTATACGATTCTTCGGTTTTATCGTCATTAAAGCGTAAACAACGGGGAGCACGTGCGTTGTTGTTAACGACGTAGATAGATCAGCATGAATCGTATATAATTGATAGAAAGAATTTGGGCTGCTGAAGAATGTGCCATCCCCAAAAAACTCTTGCAACTGAACCATTCTTTCCCGATTATATTTCAGAGCTTTTACCATTTCACTGATTCCCAATGGAAGCATGCAAAAATAAATTAAAATCAAGAGCAAAGATGGAAACAGAGCTGTTGGACTATGTTCAGCACTCGCTTTACTTCCCGATGACAGAATTGCGGAAGGGTGGTGTTACATTAAATCGGATACTCCTAACACTGAAAAAAATCAAAAATATTATAAATATTTCGAGAATACGTGGCTAAAAAATGAATTGTTCATAAAGCAATGGTGTGTATACGGACAAAGACATCGCACAAATAATGCTGTAGAGAGTTGGAATGCCCAACTAAATAAAACAATGAAAAGGCATCATCCAATAACAGTTGAAAGCTTGCTTAAAGCATTGTTAGAAAAAGAAACAAATTTCTGTGTAGAGCCATCTCCTCGTCGGAGTGAACATATATATTGTCGCGGTCCTGTCTCGAACGATCTAGAATGGAGCCTTCTAGAATAGTCGCCGCATACTTCGCTGCAAGCAATAATGACCCGTATGTCTATTGTCATAAGGTTCATAACACTATGACATGAAAATGTTCGAGATGTGTCTCGAGACATTACGATGACTGACCGAAGGGAAATACATACGGGAATATTCGAGAACCCTTGCCGGCGAATATAAATAGCGACCGCCGCGGCGCATAGGCAGTTCAGTTTGGACTTCGGGAGAGTAAACTTCGAGCGAATCTACCTGCGAGACAAGTGATAACCTACGACCTCAGCGATACTATTGGACTTCGATTTGACCTGCGATTTGGAATCTTCGTGTGGACTTCGTGTTGTGAAGACCTGCAGACCAGACCCTGCGTGAATAAATCCTTGCAAGTTGTCATTGGCGTTTTACATCCAAATCTAGAACCCTAGCTCGTAACATTTGGTGTCAGAATTGGGGATTTGGATATGCCACTGACTCCGAGGGAGGATACCCCTGGCGTGAGGACTAGGGCACAGTGTGCTGCGGAGGCCACGCCTACTGCCCCTGAGGCCACGCCCACCGGAGACATTAAACCTCCGAAACATCCAACGGAGGTTTTGGATATGTCGTGCCTGATGGCAATGATGAAGGGCATGATGGATGAGCAGGCGAGGATAAGAGAAGAACAAAGCAAGCAGATGAGGTGCCTGCAAGAAGAACAAAGCAAGCAGATGAGGTGCCTGCAAGAAGAACAAAGCAAGCAGATGAGGTGCCTGCAAGAAGAACAAAGCAAGCAGATGAGGTGCCTGCAAGAAGAACAGAGGGGCCTGCGAGAAGAACAGAGGGGCCTGCGAGAAGAACAGAAGGCAGATCAACAAAGGATTCTTTCTGCCGTTACCAAGTTTAGCGATACGGTAGCTAAGCTACATGAAGATGTAAAGATAGTGAATGGACGGGTTTCCAAATTAGAGGAAGACTTGAAAAATGTGAAAATTGGCCTCACTGGACTGGAGATGAAAGTTCGGCGTATAGAAGCTGCTGGAGTTACGTCGAGCGGAGCTGTCGGCATAATCCAGGGACCTAAGGTGAAGGTGCCCCCTTACGACGGTACTACGTCTTGGGCCGCCTACCGCCAGCAGTTTCAGACTGTCGCTGCTTCGAATGGGTGGACGGACGAACAGTGCCAGACAGCCCTCACCGTCGCGCTCAGAGGTTCGGCCTTGTCTGTGCTGGAGGCACTACCTACCTCAGGCAGCGACTTTAAAGACCTGCTGGAGGCACTTGAGGCTAGATATGGGGAACGACACTTGGAACACGTTTTTCGTGCCCAGCTACGGGACCGGACCCAGCGCCCAGGTGAAGGACTTCAACAATGGGCGCTGGAGATCGAAAAGCTGGTTCGAAAGGCGTACCCTTCTGCTGATAGTAGGATGGTGGACGCCAACATTCTTCAAGCCTTCGTCGACGGAATCAAGGATCTTGAAATTAGGGCTGCAGTGAAGCTTCGCCACCATGCCTCATTAAAAGAAGCACTCGCACACGCCCTGGAAGTAGAAGCTGTGCGACAAGATATCCGGCAAGGGTACAAACTTCGTGAAGTTACGAAGGATGTTAAGGAGATCAAGACGCCACCCAAAAGGAACTCCGGACCCATGTGCTACATGTGTGGGGAAAGAGGACATCTGCAGTTCACGTGCCCTAAGAAGGAAAGACAACTGACCAAAACTGACGACAGGCTGGATGCACTTCTAAACAAAATGGAGCAGCGTTTTGAAGAGTTGGTAAAGAAGCATGATGCTGCGCCCTCTACCGTGAATCATAGAAATGCTGATGCACTGTCAAGAAGGCCATGTCCTGAAGACTGCAAGCACTGTGCCAAACAAGAGACAAAGGAACTGCCATTGAGATTGACAAGAATGTGCCCATCGAGATCCTGGGAAGATGAGGCGATGAAAGAAGCACAGGAACATGACGAAGATGTACGGCTCATTGTCGCATGGAAGAAACGAGGCGAGGACAAGCCAAGATGGTGCGAAGTCGCCCCTACTAGTGTTATCACCAAGGCATACTGGGCTCAATGGGACAGTTTTATTCTTCAGAACGGAATACTTTACCGTAAATGGGAGAAACCTAACAGCAGAGAGTTCCATCTTCAGATAGTTGTCCCAAGAAATAAGGTACAAGATGTCCTTCGTGAAGTACATGATGGCGTGTCAGGTGGACATTTGGGCGTGAAACGGACGTTAACAAAGATTCGGGAAAGATTTTACTGGCTTCATTGTCGAGAGGATGTGCAAGATTGGTGCCGCAAGTGCGCTACTTGCGCTGCGGTGAAAGGTCCATCAACTAGAAGCCGAGGAAACCTGCAACTTTATAACGTTGGTGCGCCATGGGAACGCATTGCAGTTGATGTGGCTGGACCATTCCCTGTAACGGAATCAGGAAATAAGTACGTCATGGTAGTTATGGATTACTTCTCTAAGTGGCCAGAAGTATTCGCCATACCTAATCAAGAAGCCACAACTGTTGCATCCAAGTTGTTTGAAGAAGTAGTTTGCCGATTTGGTGTGCCTTTGGAAATACACTCCGACCAAGGTAGGAACTTTGAGTCACAGATATTTCAAGAACTCTGCAAAATATTGGGTATGCATAAGACTAGGACCACCCCATATCATCCTCAATCCGACGGCATGGTAGAGAGATTTAATCAGACACTAGAGAGACATTTGGCGAAACTCGTTGACAACCACCAGAGAGATTGGGACAAATACATACCGCCGTTTCTCCTGGCCTACCGAACTGCTGAACATGAAAGCACAAAGGTAACCCCAGCACGTGTCAATTTTGGGCGAGAACTGAGAATACCAGTAGATCTGCTAACTGGAGGACCTCCTGACGACCCACGTACTCTACCCGATTACATTTCCGAGTTACGTGAGAAAATGAGAGAAATTCATGCCATAGTTCGGGAAAATGGGTTGCAGTCGAGTGAAAAGATGAAAACTAGGTACGACCGTCGAGCAAATACAAACAGCTTCGAAGAAGGAGCACTAGTCTGGCTGCACAACGTAACTCGACGAAAAGGAAAATCTCCGAAATTACAAACGAGATGGGAAGGGCCGTACAAAGTGGTCACTCGGTTGAATGACGTGACATATCGAATTCAACGGCAGCCGAGAGGTGCACAAAAAGTGGTTCACATTGACCGCTTAGCTTCTTATCACGGCAGTAACGAAGATGCTCGGGACGAGCATCTCTAAGAGGGGAGCAGTGTCGCGGTCCTGTCTCGAACGATCTAGAATGGAGCCTTCTAGAATAGTCGCCGCATACTTCGCTGCAAGCAATAATGACCCGTATGTCTATTGTCATAAGGTTCATAACACTATGACATGAAAATGTTCGAGATGTGTCTCGAGACATTACGATGACTGACCGAAGGGAAATACATACGGGAATATTCGAGAACCCTTGCCGGCGAATATAAATAGCGACCGCCGCGGCGCATAGGCAGTTCAGTTTGGACTTCGGGAGAGTAAACTTCGAGCGAATCTACCTGCGAGACAAGTGATAACCTACGACCTCAGCGATACTATTGGACTTCGATTTGACCTGCGATTTGGAATCTTCGTGTGGACTTCGTGTTGTGAAGACCTGCAGACCAGACCCTGCGTGAATAAATCCTTGCAAGTTGTCATTGGCGTTTTACATCCAAATCTAGAACCCTAGCTCGTAACAATATAGACATGATTTCATAACAAAATGTCAAATGGAGTTGATACATAATGAAATAGATGTTGGTTATTTTTTGAATAAAGTGCGATAGGGATTTTATGTTTATTTATTTTAATTAAGGTTGACTGTACACATTTTCAATGAAACATTAATACAGGGTGAATGTTTCGATTAGTTTGACCACGAGGAAGCATAATTCCTCGTAGTCAAACCAGTTGGACAGAATAGTTTGACTACATGGAAGGACCCTCTTTTAACTAGTAGGCATGTAAAGGTGCCTACTGTCAAATTGTAACATAATAATATTACAAAGTCATTTAATGTTTTCGTTCAGGTGAACAGAAATCCAATACTTGAATATGGGATCCGCCAAATTGTCCGAGACGGCCTTTAAAATTTCGTTGTTGGAACGTCTCAAGCGACCCCAAAACGACGCGACTCTAGATCGTATGATAGCATAAAAATCAGGAACCCTCGCTACCGCAAACATGCTCGACGCACTACAACCCCTTGGGAGTTTCATAAGAGTCCGGTATGCATCATTATACTGGACTCTTATCGAACTATATGTTTTTTTTGTGAAGTTGCACCACAGTTGACAGGTGTACATAGATAAACAGTACGATTTAAAAAGAGTGATTTTTACATCCTTGGTACACTTCACAAATCTACGCGCGAGCATATTGCTCCTGACGGCAAGAGCCCTTCGCTCCCTCTGCATATCGCAGTCGTCCTGCAGTCGCTCTGTCAAAATATGCCCTAGATATTTAAATTGCCCAACTACCTTTATTGCCTTTCCATTTAAAAATACTTTGGAAATCCTCTCCGGGCCTGCCCCTGACCTGAACACCATCATTTCTGTTTTTATAGCGTTGTATTTCAATCCGTGAGAATTAGCATAATGCTCGCAGATTGATACAAATTTTCTTAACCCTTTGATTGAGGGACTCAGCAGGACCATGTCATCGGCATAACTCAAGCTGTTTACACAGACCTTCCCAAGGTGACAACCGACTCTAGTCCCCCTGAGTTCCGCAATCAGGTCATTAATATAAAGGTTGAACAGGTCCGGAGAGGTTAATCCTCCTTGACGAACACCACACATATACACTAATGTAACTATCGAGCATATCTATTACCGGTGGTTACACTCAAAGTAAGTTGAAGTGGTCACGCTAGGAAGGTGCCCTGATGGACCGAAAGGGTTTCGATGATAATAGGTGTCCACTCACACACATGTTACAAAAAGGATAAAGTTTTATTTGTCACCCAAAATATGTAGAATAGCGTAAAATAAAAAATCAAACCGAAATGACAGATAAAAATGTCTTGTTGAAATTCACCCAAATTTAAATCCCTTCTTCCACTTAGGTAACTAAACTTTCGTAACCAGTTACAAGAGAAGAATTTTTTTACGCTGTTTGGTAACTAGTTGTGAGAGAACTATTATTTTTTCCTCTTTGGTAACTTTTGATAGTTACGAACGTAAACTAGTCGCATTTCGTGAATCAGTCACATTTTTTTTATTCCACGTCGGGTGGGAAACAAGCATACAGCCTACTTGATGTGTGTATAAACGCGCGCAACAAATGTTACTTGAGTGTTACCAGCCCGGTTGCTGGCGCTCCTCAGAAGCAGGATGCTCCTGAGGAGCGCCAGCAACCGGGTAGCCTCACTCACTCGCAGAAAACTACCATTCTACAGGGATTTGTTATTTGGCTGCTGTAGAGGTACTTTTCCAGACGGGCTATCGTCATGGCATACTTCTCACTAACCTTGCCTCCTTGTTATTTAGTAGGGAGTACCACGTATTTTTATACCACTAAGGTGACAAACTGCGATGAGTAAATGAGGTCTCCAAACGAAAAATACGTATATTTTCTTTAATATATTATTATTATTATTTTTATATGAGAGGGGGGGCAAACGAGCATGTGGGTCACCTGGTGGAAAGTAATCGCCACCGCCCATGGAGATCAGCGACACCAAGGGGTCGCCGATCCGTTGCCAGCCTTTTAAGGAAAATAAAAACTCTGTTCTTGTAGGCACTCATGCCGTAGTTGTTCGCAAATACCGCTGAGGGAAGTTGATTCCACAGTTTCAGTGTTCGTGGTATAAAATATTAATGCAAATTCCAGGACGTTGATAAAGTTATTTCACGAATTTGAGACATGGTCCCCCAATCCTCGCACACATGTTTTGGCAAGTCTTATTAATAATGTACTGCTCATGATCAAAAAGACCGTGTATTAATAGCGTCGCGAAAATAAATTTCACGTGTAAAGCAAGGTGTAGTGACCGGAAGTACGCTCATTTTGTGAGTCGTCTCCATCAGATAACGCGGCTACCGGAAATACCGGGGGCGACGTACCTGCGAGTGCCGCGATGTTATCGATGGCTCTTTCAGAGAATTAACGAGTAACGGTGTTTGTTGTTGGTATACTGGGTGACAAACAAGCATAAGGCTCGTCTGATGTAATAGATTACTATAGACTATAGATAGATACTTGTAAAACGCAATATAAGAAGTATTGCTCCCACACACACTGACTACCCCGCTGCTAACGTAGCATCTCCGATATCAATACAAGGCATAGGTTGCCTGGAAGATATCCTCATAGGGATAAGTCCGCCCATGTATACAATAATACATGTTCATAAGTTGGGTTATCTAAAAGTTATTGCAATAAACTTTTACCAAGAAACATTGTTTTTACAAGCTTTCGTTTAGTTTCATCCAAAAAGTTAATATAATCACTTTAATTATAATTGCACCTGCCCGGGTGTCTGCAATCAGATCTTGCAAGTTAAATTTGACCCACTTTTCAGTGTCACAGCTGAAATTTGACACACTCGTTTGGTTCTCATGACAATAGACCGGTACAGTTTTTGTACCACAAATCTGACTGAAAATTATATATTTTTAGAAGAAAAGTTTTCTAACTAACTAGTATAGCTAAGCTTAAACTTTCAAAGTAGGTAGTAAAAATTTGTTTCTGGGGCCCGCTAATTTATTTAGTAATTTATAATGGCCCGGTATTGTATATGGTTTGGACAGCCCTGCCAGGGCTGTCCAAGATTTAGAAGTCGTGCAAAACAGCAGAAAAATTGCACTATCGGTTTTATTGGCTTATTACAAGTAAATGGAGGAACAAGAAGTATCCGGACAATATCTTTCGGCATGTCCCTGAAGGCAGGAATAAGATAAAGAAAGGCCGGATTCTAGCCCACGGGGCCGAAATCGATATCGATCCATTGATTTCAATTGAAAATGTATTTGATGATCATTCCCCGAAGACATGATCGATCACAATATTTTTTCGACACAAACCGCAAGCATGTCCGAGGTCTTTAATTGTGACAAGTTTCATCAAAATAGGTTCAGTGGTTTTGGAGCCTATTCATTTCCAATAATGACTTTTCAGCGTATAAGTATAAGCGTCCCGCTGCTCGCTCCAGTCAAATACAAAGACGGGGTCGAAAGGAAATTGATTCCATAGACATTTGTTAAAAAAATATATCAAAGGAAATAATATTTCAATATGGCGTTCACAAATAAAAAATATAAAAACGTAAGAGTTTACAGTCGGGTGTCTTGTTTATGTTAAGAATTTCTTGTTAAAATTTTCTTTGATATCATTTACACTGAGTGGAACCTTATTTACATCATACAGTTATTATACAGATTTCATAGCAAAACATATAGCACGTCGAGAAATATTTTTTATACTACGTCGGGTGGCAGACAAGCATACGGCCCGCCGGATTGAAGCGGTTACCGTAGCCATATTAACGCACGTAACATGAAATATCGTTCGCGCGCTAACGCAGCAACTCCTTCCTATCTGGCGTCCTCACTCACTCGCCGGAACACTGTTGCCTACAAGGGAATTGTTACTTAGCTGTGGTATTCCGTGAGGTAGAGGTACGCTGGGGACGTACCGGACGGGCAGCTTACAAATAAGCTGTGCCCAACCTCTCTTTCGCTAGTCGGCATGGTGCACCACGTGCACTAGGCGACAGGGTGCACCAAGTGCTGGTGATGTTGGCTTTGGCTCTAAAGATCGCAGTGAGCCACTTACACTCCAAAAGCGTTTTTTTATAGAACATACGAAACCGTTGCATCTTTCTAACTAGCTGTTTGTAACGAACGATTCACTCCATTCACTGGACAGTTGCACATTTCTGTGAACTACCGACACGTGATGTTCCCGCTCAACCATCACTCATCCATTTCTGTTATTTTAACTAGTTAGCAGTAAATTGCGTGGCGGATATTCCACTACGTGGACGGATTCGACGAACTCAACATTTAACCTATTATTATCTATTACACTACGCCACCGTAATCAGAACTTTATACTATTCCGTGTGTTTCGTTACTAAGGGTCTAAGTGCGTTGGTTTTATCAATAGGGGGTTACATTTCTATAGAATCCGATGTAAAAGCTCCGAGGGTGCGCCTTCCGCGAACAGATCCCTTCCCTCCTATACGATGTCACTGTAGATTTGTTTTGTGAATAGGTATCCAGTTTTATTTAGGGTGGCGCCCCCCTCATTTTCGTTGCTGAGCACCTTTATTTCTATGTGTATTCATAATATTCTGTCGGCTTTTATCAATTTAGGCAAGTATTGAATGGTTTCAGTTAAGTAATTTTTAATTTGGGTTCTCAAAGATCCTGTTTCTATACTTTATTATATAGGTAATAATTTTTATGTCCTATAATTTTTTTGTCTTCAGGACATTTGCCACACTGGCTTACGTCAGTTGAGTTGCCATCTATAGGTACTTTAAAATACAATTATATTTCTGGGCTTTGCATTACAGTATAAAAATTCAACCTACGTAACTGCCTACATATACGAGTAGGTCGAGTCATGTAAAAAGAACACTGGAAGAAAGCGGAAAGTGTATATTTGCGCATGGAAACACTCGCGCACAAAAGCACTACTACTTTATACTTGTACTTGTAGATCTATTGTGTTATTTTTGAACAAACCTTTCGCTAGAGGCTTCATATATTGATATTAGTTATTAGGTACATCACACCTCATACCACCAAATAGACCGATCAATCGGCTAATGCTCAGCTTGACCCCCAGAGTTCTTTTTACGTGACGCGATCTATAAAAATACTTACATAATTTACGTCAACATAAAATAGAAATAAAATAGAATGGGGGAATCGAAAGCACAAAGAAATGTTACATGATGATATGATATTGTTTTATGTGACTGCACTTTTTATTCCACCCGCTCTCATTCCTCCCAGAAATCAGATATTTTAGTAGTAAAATAACTACTCCATATATCATTTACGGTTGGACATTAGTCATACGGAAGATTTGGTAAATAATAAAATACAAATTATTTTGTATTCACAAAAGAAAAAAACAATGGAGAAAGAAAATTCTGTGGCATACCCTGTTGTTTTCCATTTGGAAAAAATCCAGTGACATTTCATTAGATTCTTTCCATGCGAGTCCGGCATTCTATTCCAGTGTGTTTGTTCATTAATTATTGCAGGGTAACAAACAAACATACGATCCGCGTGATCGAACTAACAAAGCTTGTTAATGACAAAGGTTTGCGACGAACAAAATGAAAGTTTCAAATACCAAATGAATTCTTAGCAGCACATATTTATTATTATATTAAATCATAGCATATTTAATTTAAAGCCCGATTGAAGAACCGTTATATGCACCATCAGGACAGTAGATCTCCCCATCAGTGGCAGTTGTAGCAGGGCCCAGTGGGTGGACAGCAACAACCCTGGACGCACGGCATGCAGCACCTCCCCATTGGGCGGTCACACCCTCCCGGACACCGCGCGAAGGCGCCAATGTTGAAATCACGGTAACAACCATATTGGTACGGCATTTTTCAGTTGGTGCCTGATAAAATATTATAATAATCTTTTCGATGGAAGCTTTTCGCTGCTATTTTGTACAAAATATTGATTACTTTTTATTTTTTTATTTTCAAATGTAATTAATGACATGTAATTTATTTGTTTCTTTTATTTTCAAAAAGAAGGAACAATAGCAAAATAGAAACGAACTTTCGTAATTCTCAGCTAGGTATATAAACTTCATGGTATTTCTTTAGGTACGACCCAGAGAGAAGATTTGTTGTCATTTGTGGGGCGCCATAACCTGCCCAAAGAGTATGGCCTGAGGGTGCTCATATAAATAAATAAATATTTCTGGACAATTTACACAGCGCCATCTAGTCCCAAATTAAGTGTTACCAGTCACAGCTCTCGGTATGACAAAATAGGTGTATGGAATAAAGTAGTGCTTCAATGCGACTCTGTCCTTATAATTAATTCAATGCTTATCATCAGGCAGAATGTCTGCATAACCACCGTAGTTGATATCCGTGGGTCCTGAAAAAAATACTGGCTAATCATAATATATTTACCCTAAAAAGTTACATTTTAAAATTCGAACAGCAAAGAAGCGATCATATCATTCACTGTCAACCATCTGTCATCATCAAGGTCGTCATCTCGTTCACATTCGAAGCAAAATTTTGTATTTTTTTTTGTCAAAATCCATGATGCCTGTTTTCTACGGAGGGTTCATTGGAGGGCCGCAAGGCGGCGGCTATTGTCTTTACTCGCAGTGCTGCAATCCGACAACCGGGGGCTGCGGGCCAGCGGGCTGCCTCCCTGAGCCCAATTGTCCACCATCATGCTGATACCTCTAGTAAGTTTTTAAACATAATTTGGGGTATAGTAGTTCATCAACATCTTTGACCCTGCACGTGGTGCACCCTGCTGACTGATTAACGTGGCTCTGGCGAAAAGAGAGGTAGGGCATAGCGTATTTTTAAGCTGCTCGGCTAGGGAAGTGCCTTCATCTCACAGAATTCCGCAGCCAAATAACAATTCCCTTGAGGTTTGATGTGTTCCTGCGAGTGAGAGAGGTCACCCAGATAGAAAGAAAGGAAAAAGTATAGCCAGACAACGTATCGGCGAGCCCTTGGTGTTGCTGATCTCCATTGGCGGTGGTGATTGCTTTCCATCCCCCACATGCTCGTTTATCCCCCACGCATATAAAAAAAACAAGTTTTGTCTATAAATACCCACACAGAGATCGCGTGTCAGACCTCACGATTCGCTCACATATTCCATACGGGCAACCTCAAACTGGGTGGATTCCAATTTAGGCACCATACAATTGATGAAGTGGGATGCACCTCTTAAAATTAGCTTTTTGTCGTCTAGCAATCGGGTCCGCTACCTAGGTATGTAAGTTCCGAACACACTATTCCACAAACTTATATCACTAAAAACGACTAAATAGTTCATCATCAGCATTTCAGCTAAAGGGCCCTCCTGAGCTTAGACTTCCCACTTAGACACAACGAACAGTCATGTGCCGTTTGTATCCGTCGACGCGCCGCGATCTTTGATCAGATCGTCAGTCGACCTAGTCTTATAGTATTTCTACATGAAAAACTTAGAAATGAGTATATCCATTGTAGAAGTATCATCCCTCATAGCCCTAAAGATCAGAAGGCTGAAGTGGGCAGGCCATATAGCTCGCACCCTCTAAGGTCTAAAGTATTATAATATCCATATTATCAAAATGTCCAATTATTAATAATGAATAGTTTAAAAAGTCCGTGTATCAAAATTATCCTAGTATTAAAACGTCTATTTATTGGAAAAGACCGAAACGTAATTGAATTTTTTTATTCATGTCATCCAACAAGGACATGGATCTTAATGAATGAACACACTAGATTCAATGAATAATATAGACGTTATGATCAAATACCTTTAGGGTTCATTTGGTCTAAAGTATTCAAATGTCTATATTATCAAAATGTCTAATATTATTAATAATGACCCGTTTAAAACGTCCGTGTATCAAAATTAACATTGTATTAAAACTTCTATTTATTGAAAAAGACCAAAACGTAATTGATTTTTTTTATTCATCTCATCTAGCAAGGACATGCTGTAGTAGACACAAAACATACAAAATTGTAATGTAACATTATGATACCGTGGACATTATAAATACTTTAGACCTAATGAATAAATAGACTTTTTAATACTATGGACATTTTAATACTTTAGACCTTATGAACCGCAGAACTGACGGCCGAAGCGATGGACCGAAAGGTTCTTAAATGGCGACCGTGGACAAGAACACTGAATAGTTATGTCATTTAAATTCTATTCGTTTGTTTCAGATGGTTTCAAATTGTACTTGCATTGAAGTGGAAAATTGCATAACGCCAGCGAATATCGACTACCGTACCATCTTAACTTTATTAATTCCCGTGTTCAAATAAATTTTTGAGAAGCTTGTAATTGTTTTTAATTTCATGTAATGAACCCTTACTGCGTTCATATTCGGCACTATACCAGTGTTCCTTTTATCCCCACTGACAACTCCCAACTGGTAGGGATACTTAAATATTTTTTCCAATTATCCCTACCAGGAACCTTCTACTCCATATCCCTTCTTCCACTGTAACTAAACTTTCGTAATAATTGTTATCGATAAATGCATACATGTTTTGTATTAGAACTACATTACGGTGGTGTCGTTAGCTAAAAAAATTGTACACGACACCACAGTGGTGTCGTTGACAAAACCTCATTTGCTATCTGTGTTATAATTACTTATAATTTGTGAAAAAGCTTGTTTAAAATATGTTTTTAAGTGTTCGTCCTCTCCAAAAAAATTGGTTGCCTGTAAAGTCGGTATACGGGCGAAAGTTTTACGTGACAACGACTTTGAGTGGTAAAATGTTTTCGAGTGGAAGGGACGCATGCCTTTCACTTTTTATGTCTGTCTCTCTCGCTCTTAGAAGGGACACGCGTCCACGACACGCTTACAATGAGAGCGAGTGAAAGGCACGCGCCTTTCACTCGCTCTCATTGTAAGCGCATAACGTGACCCAGTTTCTTGAAGTGTCACCCGGCTAACCAATTTATAAGACGTTGTCACGTCAAAATCATCTACAATCATAGCAGCGAAGTAAGAGATTATGTATGTCATGTCGTGATCTTACGAATGGTAAATAAGTTATCGATAAATGCATACATATGTACTACATACGGTGGTGTCGTTACCTAAAAAAAATTGTAAACGACACCGCAGTGCGTGTATTGTCAACGACACCACTGAACCACACCACTGGTGGCACAGTTTTATGAAAAATAGTAATACTGTGCTGGTGGTGTGTCGTTTACATTTTTTTTTAGGTAAAAGGTGTACAACACCGTTTATTGAAATATTAATTTTGTTATTTTAGTTAACAATTTTAGGTAGAAGTATCGCATTTTTTTATGTTTTGTGTCTACTACACCATATCCTTTAAAAAAAACTAAAGACTAATAAAAATGTCAATTACATTTTGGTCTTTTTCAATAAATAGACGTTTTAATACTATGGTTTCCTTTGAGTTCATATGGTCTAAAGTATTAAAATGTCCATAGTATCAAAAAGTCTAGTAATTCATTAGGTCTAAAGTTAAAAGTCTACAGTATCAAAAAGTTTAGTTATTCATTTGGTCTAAAGTATCAAAATGTCTATATACTTATTGCAGACAAGCATACGTCCCGCCCGCCAATCCACCCGCCTGATTACACGCTGGTCACAAACGCATTTCGTCATTAACGCGATCTTATTTACGTAATTTGTCACTTTCGCTATTCGTCTCACAAGCAGTTCGTCACATATGCGATTGGTCATATACGCGATTCGTCGGATTAAACGCTGGTCGTCACAAACGCATTATGTCACATTACGCCATTCGCCATAAACGGGATTCGACTTAAACGCTACACGTCACACACGCAGTTTGCCACCTACGCAGTTCGCCACAGACGCAAGTCGTGACATACGCAGTTCGCCACACTTGCAATTTGTCACATACCCAATTTGGATCCTAATGTATACATGTTACATAATTGGCACATTCCCTCTTGGAGGAGTGTTTGGTACAAGGAGAGTTTGGTACACTAAAAAAAAACTACTTTTTGTACAAAACAGCAGTATTTTTCTCGTGATCTGACAATCGTCCCTATAAGTAAAGTTACGACGAACCGCGTCTGCTAAGTTCACATGAACGCGCGGTACCGCGCGTCGCCGCGCGGTTGGAGCGTTCACATGATGGCATATTACGGCGGTAGTCGGAGATCAACATTGCCTAACGATGAACGTGGAGGTGGCAATTTACTTATGGATTTTATACTGGTATTTAGGGGTGTAAGTGGCTCCTCACCATCTTTGAGCCAAAAGACCTCACCTGCACGTGGTGCACCCCTGCTGACTGACAAATAAGGGTCGGACGTAAAGAGAGGTAGAGAGCGTAATTGTAAGCTACCCGATTGGGGAATGTACCTCCACCTCACAGAATACCGCAGCCAAATAACAATTCCCTTGATTGTTGTGTTCCTGCGAGTGAGTGAGGTCACCAGAGAGGAAGGAGAGCAGGAACACAACAACCCTCAAGGGAATTGTTATTTGGCTGCGGTATTCTGTGAGGTGGAGGTACATACATTCCCCAGTGGGGTTGCTTATAATTACGCTCCCTACCTCTCTTTTCGCCAGAGCTTCGTTTGTCAGTTAGCAGGGTGTACCGCGCGAGGGTGAAGTTGGCTTAGGTTCAAAGATGTTGATGAATCACTTACACCCCAATATTTTTATTTACCTTGCGTTGTTGCAACGCAAGGTAAATAAAAATGGGTAAAAATAAACCGAGCAGCAGAACCCCATTATATTTTCTTTGGAAGCATCCAATGGTTAGTCTGTGGGATTTATACATGGGTATACAGAAAACGCACTGCGTGCAGTTGACCGTACCTCTCTCTACCTCTGATAGGAGCATAAGGTACTCGTATGTTTGCAAAAATAAACACAAAATTATACGAACACAAGAATTTATTAACAAAATATTATTGAACATACATTAAGGGCAAGATCTGGGGCCAAACCGCCAGCTGTATGTGCCAAAGGGCCTTCCACAGGGTCCAGTGCAGATGCCCCCACAGGGCCCACAGAACGGTGCAGGATATGAGAGCCCTGCCACCTGGCCGCAGCAAGGAACTCCGCAACTTGACTGGCAAGGCATCTTCTTTAGGCAGGATATATCGTATTTTCTTTTACATATATGTTGTACGTTTTTATAGGCTTTCTTTTTAATCTTTTAGAAAATATATTGTTACATTTATTTTAACTACAAATCTTTGATTATTTTCTAGACAATTTGGAATTTGGGTTAATGTCTAATTGACTGACACGTCAGTATTTTTTTCCCTTATGGCACATTATTCTAGTAGTTTTCTTGTCTCTATTCTATATTAGAAGCTGGATTCTTTGTAGAAACTTTTTGCTACCATAGCTTGGCCTATTTAAAGCTGGGCACACATGGACGGTAGTTGAACCGATTTTCGAATTTGGTTGCCCGATCGGATGAACACTGCGCCATTCACGCCCCGCTGCTGGTTGTTTTCATTCGGTTTCTATGCTCCCCTGTGGTGCGCCAGAACCCGTCACTGAGTATCGCGCGATACAATAGGCGTTGAATTGAGTGAAGTGAGAAAAGAGAAAAAATTTTATTACGGCCCGCCTGATGTGACGCGGTTACCGTAACGATATTAACGGTCGCAACATATTGCTCGTGAGCCGCCACCCTCGCTCGCTGCCACCGCAGTAAGTCCTTCCTTTTTGGTAACCTCACTCAATCGCAGGAACTCAACAACCCTCAAGGGTATTGGTATATTCTGTGGTCTTCTGTGAGGAGGAGATATTTCCCCTGTCGGGCGGCAGTTTACAAATACGCTGTACCTACCTCTCTATTGCCAGAGCCTCTTTCGGTAGTTGGCAGGGTGCATCATGTGCAGGTGAAGTTGGGTTTCGATCTAAAGATCGTGATGAACCACTTACACTCCAAATTTTGATTTTATTATGTCACAATAAAATAAGAAAAACAAGTGACGCTATTAGGTTCATCCTACAAACACAAAGAGACTATGAAAGATTTGTTTTTTTTTTCAGTCTCATCAGTATTTTTGCATTCCTTAAAAACCTCCTAGCAAACATTTTCCCGTGCAAGATATTTGAGGTCACGTGTGATTATTTATTCTTCTCTTCATGTTCATGGACGCTAAATATCCATGTTTGAAATTCCCCAAACATGTTTGGGGAATTACGAGACAGAAATAAAATATCTTGATGTCACATATCTAAATAGAAATAAAATATATTATCAAATCAACAAATACTTAAGTACTTACAGCATGGCGGTGATCTGAAGCAAAATAGAACGAGTGGACCGGACGTTTGCGGCGCCGCGGCGGAACAAAGAACATGTATGGCGAGTGAGCCTTCACGGAACCGAATCGGTCATAAAACCGTTCCCATCGCCCCGACGCATTGCCTGTGCAATCAAATCAGACGTTAGGTTTTTTTACCCGCGCGGGTAGAATCGTGCGTGTGCGGCGTACCTTTTGAATGGAATATTGACGCCTTCGGATGCTTTGATCGACGAACCGCGTCGGGGAAACCGATGAGAAAACCGTCCATGTGTGCCCTCAATTATGAATTGTATAATAAAAATATCAAACTGGACAGAAGTAAATCCATAGTCAATGAAATGAAACTTGTTGAAAAAAAAGAAGTCATTTTATTGTCATTTACTTCTGTGCTTTCAATAACTATTAAAAAACAAAATAAAAATTTCAACAAATTATAAAAAGGTAAGTTACCTATTGAGCAAAGATATGGTGGTGAGTAACTCGAAACAACAGATACTAATCAAGAGAAAGAATATTTATCTGACCCACGGATTAATAGATATGGTGTACCTCAAGGTAGCGTATTGGGTCCACTATTATTCCTAATATACATTAACGATTTACCTCAACATGTCCGTCAGCATATGGTGCTATTTGCTGATGATAGCACTGCGATAGTAAAATGTAATAATCCTAAAGAATACGAATCTGACATAAATAAGGTATTACGTGACATAATAGAATGGTTAGATAAAAATAATTTAAAAATAAACATATGTAAAACTAAAATAATGCATTTTTATCAGAAAATGAGAGCTCAAAATATAAATGTTGAACATAATGGACAGCATCTAGAAAAAGTAGAAAAGCATAAATTTCTAGGGTTAACAATTGATAATAAACTTACTTGGAATAGTCATATAGATAAAGTTTGTAAAAAACTAAGTAGTTCTGCTTATGCGCTGTTTCGACTATCTAAAAAAGTTAAATTAAATGTGGCTTTAGTAGCATACCATGGATTGGTTACACCTTCACTGAATTATGGTGTTATATTTTGGGGCAACTCAAGGGACAGGGAAAAAGTTTTTAGAGCACAGAAAAGATGCATAAGGTCGATGTGTGGTCTGCAAACGCAAGATAGCTGTTTACCTCATTTTCAATCACTTAAGTTACTGACATTTCCATGTATTTACATTTATGAGACATGTGTATTTATAAAATCAAATCCAAATCTTTTTATTAAATTGTGTGACATAAGAAATAAGCTAAAGCATGTAAGAAAACAATATACACAAAAGTTAGTAATTGGGAATCACAAGACAGCTCTTTTTAAGAAAAGCATTTTTGGAATGGGTCCAACTATATTTAATAAGCTACCAGATGAATTTAAAACTTTAAATCTTGTTACTTTTAAAAATAAACTGAAATTATTATTGTTGGACAAATGCTATTATTCTGTAAATGAATATTTGAATGATAATTTGAAATAGAATGACATTATTAATATTTTTTTATCGTAGAATATAACTTGACTTTATTTTTTAATTTGACATTGTTTTTTTATCTTTATTATAATTAAAATTCGTAATTTATAATAGAATAATATATAGACACTTTGGAATAGAATGACATTATTAATAATTGATAACGTAGAATATAACTTGACGTATTATTATTATTATTTTTTAATTTGACATTGTTTATTTCTTTTTTATTTTATATTTGAGATTCATAATTTAAAAGACAAAAGTATATAATGTTTGTATTAATTATTGTACGTCCAACCAAGGACAGGACACGGTGAGACTGATAAAGTGTAATACCTATAAATACCTGTGTTGAACAATAAAGATATTTGAATTTGAATTTGAATTTGACAACATTGTCCTAGCCATTTTATAAGTAAAAATATCTGGTATTACTTTTACTGTGTGACCGTATGATTGTTTGTCACTTGTCGGCATTAAATCATATCTCTCCGGATAGATATTTAACACATTATGTCTGCCCTCGAACGAAGGACTTCAGAGCGTACTCCGTCACGCTGCTCCACTATGGGTTGTTTTAAGTGCTAATTATTTATTAGGTACGGACGTACTGTCGTCTGGGCACCAGTAGTCGCTAGTGCATCGCCGCGCCATTACGAGGCGAACCGAGACGCTGAGTCAGCCGGGGGCGACCGGCGGTGGCGACTAGTACGTCCTAGTCTATAGAAAGTCGCCGAGACCTAGTCGCTGGCGACCAGTGACAGTCCGCAACAGCTCTAAGTCGCCCTTGAGATTAAAAAGCGCAAGATAATTTTTGTATCGCATGAGTTGAGTCCCTGGTGTCACAGCATAACTACATAATAGTACTTGTGTATCCCCGCCGCTTTCTCTTTAACCAAGCTTAATACCTCCCCTCAGTCTAATCTGAAACACACAGCGCGTCACGCTTTATACAGACGTCATTTGTTTACCGAATAAACGACGCGGCATATAAATGGAGTGGGCAGGTTGTGAGGTGTTACAAGAATCTTTACTAGATAGTTTTAGTAACCGTATACGATCAGGATCAGGAGGGCCATAATGCTTGATTGTTAGTTTCAAAAATTAAACCTAAACAAAGGTAAAATACGTCCTTTTATTCTGAGTCTTAATTTTATTCTTAATTCATCCTTGAGATGGGCGCCAAATCTCAAGCTTATGGTTCTAGGGTATCCATCTGTAGATGTCAACTAGATTTAAATGTCTGGACTACTGAATCAAGAGATTTTAGCTCAATACCTCGATTTTCAATACTTTATTTCATATTTTAGCATAAAAATGCCAGTCAGAAACTGCTGCCATGGATGCCAGGGGCCAATGTCAGGCCCGTGCGGGCCCACAGCTTGTCGCTGCGACCCCTGCGGCACAGGACCATGTTGTGTCCACGCAATTGGTTGTTGCTGCTCCTCGCCGTGTGGAGATAGAGGATTCATACACGGGTCAGTACTGATATCACGTTAGAGCTGGGCCGGCGTGAATGTTGAAGACATTAGGTAGTCTTGTAACTAATAGAATGGAAAGCCAGGGCGCAGATAAATACAATACTACTTATATTAATAGCTAGGAATCGCATTGAACCTTAGAAGCAAAAACGCATATCTACGATCACGTCATCACGTTCACGTCTTATGTCTCACTAAAATCAGTTATAAAAAAAAAGTGCTAGACCACGCTGAAGGAAAACTTCTTTAGCTCTACTAACTACCTCCCTCTCAACTTCGCTCTCGTAACGCTTATTCCTCAAGTCAAGCGAGCGTAAGGAAGTTTTACTTCATAAATTAAGCCATAAAGCATAAGCTAAGTTAATACAAGCAAAAAATAGCCAGAAGCTATTGGTACACAAAAATCCCTCGAAACGCATTCTCAGGAAAAACTGAGATCCTTTGCTAGAGAACGGAAGTAGGTACACTTAATAAATTCTCTGTAGGTAGTAACACTAGGCCTTAAAAGCTACCACACATTAGCTAATGTCTTAGAAGAAGAAGAAACATTTATTGCAACATCTTCGACAACCCTTATTCATCCCACAGCTGGGATACGGGTCTCCCCTCAATCGAAGGGGTTTAGAGCTTACTCCACCACGCTGCTCAACTGCGGGTTGGTGGAGTCTGCGGGTTGGTGGAGTTATTGCAACATAACACAACACTATTCTATAAATTACAAGTTAGTTATATATGCAAGACAGAAAGATAAAACGAAATAGTGCTGCATGAAGCAAATTGAACCCAACTCAGCATTATGCTTTGGTCTGACTATGTCAGACCCCAGCGCTGATTTTCAGCTAGGATATACGGTCACGTTGCCTAACAATATATAGTGTATGGTTTTGTTCGCAATCATGTTCTAACATAGTTCATGGCAGCTTTAAATGTTGAAATTTTAATTTCCGTGAACAGTGCACGAGGCGGTGTTGCGGGATCGTACTTTAGCTGCGGCCACGGCTGCATCGGAGGCTGCACCGGCGGACTCTGTGCTTCCTGCTGCGGCCCTGCTTGCGGGTAGAACATCAGTCACCTTATAAAAAGTAATAGCTTTGTAACCGTTTAGAAACCTCTTGTTAATTGGAGTTTATTTATGAAGATTGAATAAAATGTTGGAAATATAAATTTTCTTTCAATTTCAGAATTAGTATTTATTTAGGAGAAGACACGATTTGGAGTGTTAAGGTACCACCATTACCTTTAGATTCCATGCCAATTTCACCTGCATCTATGCGGGATGCACCTACTATTTTGGCTATTAACGAGGCTCTAGCGAAAGAGAGGTAGGGCGTCGAGCCCGATTTTGGAAGTACATCACCCCGATGATATGTGCTACCTGATGGGCGACTTACGACTCCAACCTACTAAGTACTTCGAAAACTCTCGACATAAAAAAATCGATGCCTCCAATGCAACAACACTACGCCAACTCAAAACATCCAGATACATACCGCTAACTCTCAGGCTGAGAACGACAACTTCCTAAAAGGACAACTTAAATATGAGTTATACATATACTTAGCGGTTTGTATTTGTGGATTTTGTTGTGTCTTCGCTTTTTATAAATTAAATTCAGGTAGCATTATAATTGCTGAAGTAATGAATCGATTTAGATAAAAAAAAGAAAATTATGGAATCTAAAGTTCTTCTCACTTTACGTTGGCTGGGGGTGAAAAAATAAATAGAAAATAAGTTTTCATCTTACTTTATGCTTATATTTATATTACTAAATTACTCATTTAAACAAAGTCAAACAAAATTGTATATACTGCCAGCATTCACGATCCAACAGCCCAAAAGTTTGTCCAACACTCCACGTGTATAGAGAGGGAGTTTGTGAATGACGACTTTGAATCATGTATATATGAGTCTATTAAGAGGCTGTTTTGATCGATTGTCGGTTGGTGGGACAAATTGGAGTCACGTTGGATTTGTTGGGCAATAATTTTGGGGTGTCAAATTGGAGTGTTGGTCGATAGTGTAGTAGGGTCATGTTGGAGTGTTGAATTTTTGGACGATAGTACTATACTATCACCGTCTAATGACGGTCATTAGACGGTTATGGTGTGCATTACCACATAATGACAACGAATTTAAATGATTATTTTAAACATAATGAAAAAGTATGCACACCAGTGTAGTGTCGAGCTCATTTGTCCCGTCTTGGCAGCACCACTACTGTCTGCATGAGAATATTCCTACTTATTTTTTTTTATAAAAAGTTACGTCAGATTTTTTTCTCATATTATATTTTTCAGTTTTGGATTTTTCATATAGATACCTTTGTTTAAGGTTTTCTAACTCTTTCTGAGTGGCGTCTAGTATGTTCTTTAAACTACGATTTTGAGCGTTTAACTCTTTAATTTTCGCCTTTTGATTATTGATTTTAGTAGTTTGCTCTGTGGTTTTTCTTTTTAGCTTTTTATATTCTTTTTTATAATCAATGTTAGGATCGTCTTCTTCGCTATCTTCAGCTTCACTGGGTTGTGTCTGTCCTCTGTCTTCATCGATAACAAGTTGGTCATCATTATCATTCATAGAGCTATCCATATCGAGATAATTAACACCAACTTTATTAGAATCGTCTTGAGGGGGAATATTACTCAGCCGCTCCATTATTGCGGACACACTATTAATTTCGACTACATTAAATTGTGGCTCACTGATCACTATGTCATATTCCTCGTCATCTGATGGAAGATATTCAGATTCTTTTTTTATTTCGATTTCTAAATTCATGAGTTCTGTATCTGCTTGGGGGATCACGTTACCCTGTAACAAAATTAAAACATGTCTACAATTTTAATTATGGCATTAATTTATCTCTTATTTGATAACTGTGATGTTATTAAGGAGCATACCGCTTTATTGAATAGGAATTTAATTGGATATCTGGATTCTGAATGTAGAGTCCTTCAGGCTTCAGGTTTCCCATTTTTATTTACCACATCCCGTTTATGTAAAGCGGTTACTATAATCTTTAGACGCTTGCAATGCAAGTAGTGTTGTCAGCGCGCTAGCACCCCCGCTGATAACGCAGTATCTTACGTCTGATGACTCAGTCGCAGAAACAACAATTCTCTAGTCTAGAATATTGGTATTTGAATGCAGTCTTCTGTGACGAGGAGGTTCCCCAGCTGGATTTAATATGATCTCTTCTAGGAATGTCAATCTCCAGATCTAAACTATTCCCGTAAAAAAATCGTACTAATCCGTTGGTACCTTTCGACGTGAAAGAAGAAAAACAACCAAATAACTGTTACTTCGCCTGTGCGGCCATTAGTATAATAAACTTTTTATCCCGTGGTAATAGCATGTTTTTTCAAGATAAAATATTGCCTATAGATGTCACTTTTCAGATCTTAATCTTTCCCATGTCAATCCATTGGTTCCTTTCGACGTAAAAGAAGGACAAACAAACAAACACAATATCCATAATCATCCATAATAATATCCATGATAATATCACCCAAATTGTCATCCATACTATTTTATAATAATAAAATAGTATGGATGATATTGGACAATTTGGATGATATCAGATAGATTACCTGGTTACTTGCTGTGGCCAGTTGCTCCTGACTTCCTGTTTCACCAACATTTTCATTCCCCACCACAGAGTTGCTACAAAAAAAAAAAGACATGAATTAGATTATATACAATACAGCTATTATAAATTCGACGGGTCGTATTATTTGGACGTTCGGTGTTCACTTTTTATTATGACTACTTCTGCATAAGACCATGGTTTTGACCACTTCTGGTTACGATCATTTCTTAATATGACCATTACTAAATTTGACCATTTCGATAGCCTTAAGATGTCTGTTCGCATTTGTGATCATTGAGAAACATGGTAGAGAGACACAAGGTATGTTCTTTCCGCATGTTGCCAAGACTACGTCACGAATTTGGTTGACGAAATATATCACTTTTCCATACAAAATACAGCAGATGACGTAGGCAAGTTCAAATCACGTGACCACATTTGTCGCTAACATAGCTTGTGTCCTTCTACTGCGTCTACCATAAACATAAAAAAAATGTTGTTCAGTTCGTTTGGCGCGTTTGGTTCGGATAGATCCACGTTTCCTCGTGGTCATACTAATTTGTCATACCAGTATGACTACGAGGATATATATGTCCTCGTGGTCATATTGCTAGATGTGCGTTTAGATTTAGTACCTACACTACCTACTCATATTTGGAAATGAAAATCATTATCAGGCGTTCACGTGCGCACGTGACACTACAGATAGTGCTGCCCCCATTTCATGTATCCCTATCGACAAATCCCAACTGGTAGGGATACTTGGAGATTTCTTCCAGTTATTGCTACCTGTTGGGACATATGTAACCTTCTACATTATATCCCTACTGATCCTTACTCGTCTATCCATATCGTCCATTTATCGCTAACTGTAGGAATAAGTTCTCAAGGGCTTATATAGTATATTTATTAGTTATCTTAGTAGGTACTAGATAAGTAATACATTTTTTCCTTTATTGCCCTTGGCACTACTGCTTGGCACTATCAGTAGTGTTTTTGTAAATACATAACACTTGGAAGCACCCTACTACTGGTACTATTCAACTTTTACATATTTGAAATGGCTTAAATTAGTGATGCTTACAACATTGGGGTGTAAGTGTTCTTCAACATATTTGAACCGAAGCCAACTTCACCTGCACGCGGTGCACCATGCTGACTGACAAACAAAGCTCTGGCGAAAAGAGAGGTAGCGAGCGTAATTGTAAGCTACCCGACTGAGGAATGTACCTCCACCTCACAGAATACCGCAGCCAAATAACAATTCATAACATAACAGTTGTTGTGTTCCTGCGAGTGAGTGAGGTCACCAGAAAGGAAGGAGATGCTGAGTTGGCAGCGGGGGTGGCGGGGCGCGAGCAATATTTTATGTTGCAAGCGTTAATATGGCTACGGTAGCCGCTTCACGTCAGGCGGGCCGTATGCTTGTCTGCCACCCAACGTAATATAAAAAAAGAAACAAAAAAAAAGACACTAAAAAACCCATCGTACCACCAGAGGTACGGCCAGGGGTACGGTGGGTCTGAAGGGAGTATCCCTAACAGTTGGTATTAGTCATTTGTCATGGTGGGATACATGGAACCACCAGAGGTACGGCCAGGGGTACGGTGGGTCTGAAGCGAACGGCGGGGATAGTGCGACGTGCCATGCAGTAAGTAGCCCATTCTCATGGTTAAATTATTTAGTCAAATTAGTTCAGTTTGCTTCTCTCTGTATGCCTAGGAAAGGAAGAAAATGCACAATGTTCCTACTATTTAGTAAGAATTCTTAGGAACAAGCAAACTTTCCGCTGGAAAGCAAAAAGTTCCTGGTGGAAAATAGAGGCGTGTATCTATTCCTTTCCAACGACCCTGCCTTACTTTCCATACTTTCCGAAAAAAAAAAGAAGAAATTCAGACAAAACATTTTATTCTTAAATTATCACTTTCACGAACGATTAACCACGTGGTGGTACAGGGCTTCAAGGTAGGTACTATACACAGGATTTACGAGATTCTTCAACACGCTCCACAAGGAGGGGGTGGTCCACAAGGCGGGCAGGGACCGCAAGGGGCTCCACAGGCTGGTCCACAAGAACAAGGGCCGCAGGAGGGTCTACAGGAAGATCCACAGCATGGTCCACAGGAGGGTGGCCCACAGCATGAATTACATGGTCCGCAGCAAGACCCACACGAGGGAGGCCCACAGCATGGCTTACAGAAGGACGGGCAAGATCCGCAGGATGGCGGACACGGCCCGCACGATCCACAGCATGGTGATGGACACGATGGCCGGGAGCATGGACCACAGCACGGTCCACGGCAAGGTCCACAGGAAGGCCCACAAGGGCCATAGCATGGTCCACAGCTTGGAGAGCAGCATGATCCGCATGGGCTACAACAGGATCCGGAGCCGCAGCATGGAAAGCAGGGACCACAGCAAGCCATTTTCAAAACCGTGAATTAAAAAAACCACGTAGTATCTCAAGAAATAGTGAAAAGTAAAAGCTTGTAAAAAAAAAATCACTTGAAAATTTTGCACGTATTTTTTTGAAAAATTAAATTATTTTTTAGCTTTTTGTGTGTTCTGTATAATTTTCTTGTAAAAATAAAGATTAAAATGACGTGTCGGGGAACGAACGGTCAATTTCGATTTTTTAAAAGTGTTCTCAATTTCGATTTTTGAATATGTAGGTATTTCTTTTTAATCATGCCAGAATTGGATTACACATGTATCTAAGATAATAGACTGTGATCTAAGAACGGGATCCTGCAGGTACAGTGATGTTATTGCAATCCAAAGTTAGGTCACATCCATCGACAATGGCCACGTCACATCACACATGCAAAAGAACTCCATACAAAAACCAGCGATAACCATGTGTCGTCGTGACAGAGTATATAATTATTAATCAGTCACAGATAATAATATACAGAAAAAGTCTATGTTCTTATTTCTATGGTTACACTGTTCTAGGTATGGCTACGTTAGTACTATTACTTAAACTGTGGTATGGCCATAGTCATGTATGTACAGGTACTGGGGCCCTACCGGCTAAGCTGAAACCGATTACCATTGCATTTTTTGGTTGCGAATATCAAACTCCAGCGTAGATTTATGGTACTTGTATTTAGCTTAGCCGGTTGCAACTCTGTAGCTCTACAGACTGAGCTGAAGAAGTTTGACAATAATTTATACGTATAAAGGCCTATACTTTGAATCAAAATATTCGATGGTAATCGGCTTCAGCTTCGGCGGTAGGGCCCATGGTCTGTGATGATCACAGTTTGTCAAGCTTACTTACATGTTCATAGATTTCCGTATTATACATAATATGGTAGTAGGATTGTGAGTTAGGTACTACAAATTCACACTTACTTGTCGCATTCAATTTGGATTTCATTGCTGGTGCCGACACCTTCATCCCGATTCAAATTTATTTTTTTTGTCCTGTAAAAAAAGAAATGCATAGCTTAGAGGGCGTCCATTAATTACATGAGGTGATCAGGGGGACGGAGGGTGTCAAGGCAAATCTCACCTGGGAGAGGGGACACTTTGAAAGAGATTGATAGCGATTGATAGTAGAACGGTTGATAGTGATTGAAAGTGGTTGATAGTGATTGATAGTGAATGACAGTGGTTGGTAGTGGTTAATAGTGATTGATAGTGGTTGATAAAGATTGATAGTTTGTTGATAGTGATTGACAGTGGTTGACAGTTGTTGTTAGTGATTGATAATAGTTGATAGTGGTTGTTAGTGATTGATAGTTAGATAGCAGTTGATAAAGGTTTGTTGGATGTTGGATTTAAGAAAAAGTAACTAATCTCCATAGTTACTTTTTCTTAAATACTATATCTTCAGGTTATACTTTACTGATGATTATTTGTTTTCAGAGTTAATAAAAATCCGAAACCCTCGGTGTGTGAGTTCGACCCGCACTGGCCCGATATTTATTTTAAAACCCTGCTAATATTATAAATGTGAATGTGAGTTTGTTTGTTACGCTTTAACGCCGAAACTACTCAATCGATCATCATGAAACTTTGTACACATATTCTCAAAGTTCTGACGGCAGAGCCTGGTTAGTTAACTGGTAGGGTGGTTATGTGCAGGTGAGATACGCTTTGGCTCCCGAGATGTCTGTAAGACACTTACACCCCCACGCATTCTACATGGACTTACTTACACTCTACATGGACCTATGACTTCAAGGGAACGGCCGGAAGCGGTTGGATGCGGAAAGCTGAGGATCACATATGGTGGAAGGTATTAGGGAAGGCCCTTGTTCAGCAGTGGATCCAAGCAGTATCTGGTTGAATATGACTATTATTCTCGTATTTATTTCATATTTTCTCAGCGTTTAAACAATCCCTGGACTTCCGCATATATTTCAAAACCATAATAGGCTATTTGACCAACATTTTTTTCGGTTTGATATATAAGGACGTCTCAATAATATAACCATAGGTGAAAGAATTACTTCGATAGCACAAAAATCTCTCGAGATATGTTGATTTGAAAATCACAATTTTGGACTTTTCCGAAAACGCTCCATACAAAAGGCTAAGACTGAGTTATGACGTCACAGGTTTGTATCGTGTATGGATTAAATCAGAAATTTATACAACAGCTATATTAAATATTACGTTTATGTAATTAGTATCATAATAAAAGTTATAGTATTTTTAATTGCTTCTCCAATGGAAATATTATTTTTTAATAATTTCATACTTTTTAAATGGAAAAGTCCATTCTTTGTCCATTCCCGGCAAACTTTGATCGACCCTAAAATAAGTCGGACGGAAGATATTAGAATGAAAGTTTGCAGATCTTTATAGTTTTGTGTATTTTACGATATTGTTAAATAATTTATACAATTCTTCGACATCGTCAAATAGCATATTAGCCAAATAGGTCAACCCTTTTCGAATTTAAGCGAGGCTAATGAACAACAATTCATTTTTATATATAAGATTTTTTTTATATGAGAGGGGGGCAAACGAGCGTGTAGGTCACCTGATAGAAAGCAATCACCACCGCGCATGGAGGAGATCAGTTACACGAAGGGGTCGCCGATCCTTTGCCAGCATATACTACTACGTTTTGTTCTGGTGAACTCACTCACTCGGAGGAACACAACAACCCACAAGGAGATTGTTATTTGGGTGCGGTATTCGGTAACGTAGAGGTACTTTCCCAGTCGGACAGCTTAAAAATACGCTATGCCCTACCTCTCTTTTCGTTTGTCAGTCAGCAGGTTGCACCCCGTGCAGGTGAGGTTGGCTTAATTTATTACAATTCTTAAAAGTAAATACATAGGCGGATTTATCCCTGTTAGAGATCTCTTCGAGTCAACCTTACAGTCATTGAAAGGAGTTCAATCAAGAAGCTCGATCTCAACAAACAAACAAACAGATTAGATTAGAATATTGTTCAAAATATCGCTCATTACCAACCAAGCCTTACTTATTCGCAATGTAAATTAACTTACCTAAATATCATATTGTAGTATCACAAAAGTGCAAAATTCACAGGAAATTATATGATAACCGAGTGCCAAAGAGAAGGGGTCGACCATGACATGTGCAGTAATAAATAATATAAATAATTGCACATCGTACGCAATGCAACACCTACATGTAATTACGCACCAATGAGCACAGAATACGCACTTACCAATATGCACAGTTATGTTGCGAAATGTTTCGTAGATCTGTTCTTTGAATGACAATAGATTGATAGATATAGGATTTATTCCAGAACCAACCAAGTTTCGATGGAGTCGAAGGCTTTTTCGTAATCCACAAAAGCCATACAGAACGGCAAATTGTACTTACTCTTCTGGTTTTTTGTACAATCTGCCGCAATGTATGTAAGTATATGGTCCATAGATTGTATGCCTATGCCTTTACGAAACCCGGCCTGTTCCGGTGGCTGGTAGTCATCAAGTCTTCGAGCGAGACAATTCATGATCAGTGATTTGCACAGACATTTTCAATAGGGCAGACAAAAAAATATCACTATTATTCTGCTTCTAGTAATTTGATGGTTCCTATCGTTTCCTCAAAGATGTGTAGGTAATACTGCTTAGGTATTTATGATACTAAAATCACGTAGACATTGGACATATGCGTTATATTTACTTTTTATTTACGTATATAGATATTGATTCATAGTAGAGGTAATGTCTAAGCGGTCGTGTATACGACGCCGCCGCCGCGCCGCCACCGCACCGCTACGCTGTGTATACGAGCCGCCGCCGCGCCGCGCCGCGCCGCCGCCGCTGTCCTCGCCGCCCCCGCCAACCCTCTGTTACCGCGTCATCTCGCAATAGTATTTGATTTTATTCCATTACCGGCATGACAAACGTGCACGTGCTTATTAAATTTAACGTTTTAATAAACTATCATGGAAAATTTTGATTACGAAACGTTCATAAGTTTAGTAGAGTACAGAAAAGTGCTATGGAACAAACATTTGGAAATATATAAAGACAAGCGGAAAAGTTTAAAAGCTTGAGGATTTTTCTTTATACGAGGTGGCAGACAAGCCATATGAGCGCTCGCAACAAGAAATATCGCTCGCGGCTGCCACCCATGCTGCCAACGCAGCAACTCCTTCCTTTCTAGTGACCTCACTCACTCGCGGGATCTCAACAACCCTCAAGGGAATTGTTATTTGGCTGCGGTATTCTGTGAGGTGGAGGTACCTTCCCCAGTCGGGTAGCTTACAATTACGCTCCCTACCTCTCTTTACGCCAGAACCTCGTTTGTCAGTCAGCAGGGTACACTACGTGTAGGTAAGGTTGACTTTAAACTATAATTTTCTAAACATATAGTAAGCTAACACTAACTTATTTTTTTCGTTAAACTGGGCATGTCAATGCGACACGTGTGATCTTCATGGCAAGCAATGTATTATTAACAACCGAATAGTGGCATGGTGAAATCAAGCGGCGGCGGCGCGGCGGCGGCGGCTCGTATACACAGCGCAAAGGCGCGGCGGCGGCGTCGACGGCGCGGCGGCGGCGGCGCCGTGTACACGAGCCCCTAGGGTGCAAAGTGCATAAAATTTGTAGAATATTTGACTTAAATCGCCGCTGTCGAGTTGTTTTAAAAAATCGGGCAAACCAGCAGTAAAATTGCACTATCAAATTTGTTGTTGAGTTATTGAGGAAATAGTGGATTCCTGACGATATCCTTCGGTATATTCTTGACGCCGGGAAGATGAAATAAACCTTGTAATGGCAAAAATGATCTTCGACTGAAGAGTGATTGCCAAACAAAATAAAGAAACATGATACACCATGAAGGTTGGCTGCTATTGGTTTTCAAGGATCACGTGATACTTCACAAAAAACTTTTTGTGAAGGTGAACTGAACAGTATTCGACTTAAACATGCAAATATTTTATGTTAAAATTATTAGCATGAAATTAGTTAGATAATAATTTATCTATACTATTAAATATATAGTGTCCATATTTTATGATAAATTATCAAAAAATATTTAAAAATAATGTCATAAATTAAACGTTATGTGAAATCAAATACGTCATAATACTTTAGGTATTAAAAGTTTCCCAGGTACCTACTTACATTTGAAACACACGTGTCCTGTATAGAAACATAATAAAAGATCAAGCAAACATAGGAAAAGAAAGGTAATAAGTACATACCTTCGACAATTAGCCATGAGCTGAATTTTTAACTTCTTAAATTCTCTTTTAAAGCGTTTTCTTAGATTTTTTTTGTTTCCCATATTTTTAACAAAATATGTTATCGGTCTGGAGCACAGAAGCGCAGTCTTTCCGTCTCAACGGAGTGATCACAACTGACATTACTGACAAGACAGCAACTGACAGATGAAATAAAACATGCCTGCTACCTCGGGTCTGGTGCGGCAGACGAGAGCGATCTGCGCGGAATAAGAACGTAGTAAGCACCGAATTCGTTTTATTTTAATTGCTCGTAATACATACATTTTTATTCAAATCGCTATTAGATTCGCTTAGTAATATAATTTTATACTACGTATTAAATCATTGGTTCATTACTATGAATTATATTGAAGATAAATATATTTTAGTTGAAAATTAGACGTAATTTCTCGTTTTTTTTTTCTGTCGATAAATGATGATGTTTTCACTCAGACCAATCCCTTTCCAGTATATTGTAATATCTATAATTAAATTTTCGGGTAATTAGTGGCTTATTTTCTAGGATAAAAATTAATCAAAAATAAACAATTTACCCTCTCACAAGAAGCTAAATTTCGCCATTGCGCGTGTCAGTCAGAAAACTGGTTCTCCCATCAATTGAAGAATACTCCACCACGCTGCTCAATTACGAGTTGGGCGGCCAGTGTTTTCAAGCCGCCTAAAGGCCACTGACTTAGCTTAAGGCTAGGTAGTCGTGCAAAAGTTGGCATTCAGCGCTGTGAGTAGAGTTGGAAAAAACGGCTTAAAATTAATAAACGTTTAAACGTTGTACTTTTTATCAAAAGCGCGCTTTTTAAGCGCGCTTTTTACTTAAACGCTTTTTTTGTCGTTGATGCAACTTGAAGCGTCTACGCTTATGGAAAACGTTTAAACATTTAGTCGCAGCTTTATGACAATGTAATGGTTAACGATCACAGACAGTATCTATTTACATCTGATTTCTTTTCTATAAGTATTTACAATTATTTAAAGTTCCGTATACGGATGAACATACTTAACACAGCAAAGCAAAAAAAAATCGTATTAATCGTATTGGAGACTGCTCCATTGACCTACAATAAAACGCCAGGCAGATATGTACCGATAAAGACAAAACATGAATTATCAAAAATCGTAGCGTTCTTTAGTACTGGATATTCTTATACTGTGGCATGATGGCCGCAAGTTTAGCCATAATATATTTTTGTAAATTATCAATCAGACTTTTTTTTATACTACGTTGGGTGGCTGACAAGCATACGGCCCGCCTGATGTGAAGCGGTTACCGTAGCCATATTAACGCTCGCAATATAAAACACAGCTCGCGCGCCGCCACCCCCGCTGCCAACGCAGCATCTCCTTCCTTTCTGGTGACCTCACTCACTCGCAAGAACACAACAATCCTCAAGGGAATTGTTATTTGGCTGCGGTATTCTGTGAGGTGGAGGTTCCCCAGTCGGGTAGTTTACAATTACGCTCCCTACTTTAACTAAGTTGGCTTTGGTTCAAAGATTTTGATGAAACACAAATAAATAAAACAATCTAATTTTAATATATTAAAGACCACATTACATTAAAAAACAACATCTACATAAAGGTACTTACCTCTTTGTATATCTTCGCAGTGCATTCTTTCTGTTAGTTATTTTTATTGCTTTGGACGACTTCTTTCGCTTACGTTGTTTATTGCCCATTATGAATCACTTGAAGCACACAAATTTTTCAAAAATAAATACTGATGCGCAGGCACCGAGCACAGGCACAACAGGTTCGTCGTCTATAAGCGCCAGTACGCGACTGATGGGCCGCAGAACCCCCCCGCTCTCATATTTAGTGGACATTTGCACACAGTAAAAAAAATATATATTTTATTAAATCGTACTCTGCGCATTTGTCTGTAACTATTTGTTAGCTTTAATTGAGTACAAAAATTAAATGTATTCGTTCAGTAGTATAGTTATAATGTTGAAAAAACATTAACATAAAGGGGTGATTTTGGGATTTTTTTTTATCGAGTGAAGTTGATTAGGTCGTGACATTGAATGCGATTTTGACTAGACAAGATCCTTACCTAACACATATATTTTTTTCAGAATTTAAAATATTATTATCTAAGTCTCAGATGGTTTTAAAAAACTCAAATTTGAATCCCACCCAGCCTTAACGACTGCCATCTAATGACAAAAGCCGGTACTGAACGGCTTAACGTGCCCTTCGAAGCACGGACGAGCTCGTGATAAATATACCCGTCCATAGATAGGCCACGGTCGACGTTGCTTAACTTGCGTGTTTGATTAGACACGCGCAACGACGCCATCGAGCTCCTCAACATTCCTTGCGCGTAACTACAAAAAAAATCTAAAAATGCGGGACGTCCCGCCAAAATGTCCCGTCTGGCAACACTTGTCTAACCTCACACCAACAACAAATAAATAACCGCAAATAGTGATTAAATTAGTGCAATATGTACTCTCTCGCACGCACGAGAATGTAGAGGCACCATTTTTTTTTAATATTCATATGTTCGAAGTTAACAGAGCGGCTAATTGTTTACAGCTAAGTAATTTAGTGGCAACAGGTAAGTTATGTATGTCAACTAATGTCATAATGGATAATTGAAAACGGCAAATGGCATCATTATGTATTTCCTGCGCGCTTCACGGAACAAGCGGAACCGACCAGACTTAGGGCTGTGGTACACAGAAAAATGCTACAATGTAGGCGTAGGTTAGTGGTTCCCAACCTTTTTTTGTTCGCGGACCACTACGAGGTTTTTATTGGAGTAGGGTCCCCAAGTGTCATATAAATCCATTATTCTATACTAATTCGAGTTGTTAGTGTTTTGTGCAATAGTGCTCCATCTCTTTCATTATAAGTTTGTATCACGGACCATAATTCACCTCTCACGGACCACCGTTTGGGAACCCCTGGTGTAGGTGCTCACTATGTGCTAGACTTGCGCAAAACAGTTCACTGAACTGAAAAGAGAGATGCAGTTCTTTTGACGCAAATGAACTATATCACTCATCTAGTTCATTTAGTTCATTTAGTTCAATTGCTTCTGTAGTTCTTTTGACTCATTTAGTTCGTTTAGTTCAATTGCTTCTGTAGTTCTTTTGACTCATTTAGTTCGTTTAGTTCAATGTATCTTTGATTCAATCGACTCAGTAGTTCTGTTGACTGATTCCTTCTACATTCTTCTATGTTCTATTGCATCATTTTGATGACATTGTATTTTTGTATTAAATAAGTAAGTAATTAAATATTTTATAAATTTCCTTCCAAATATTGATTTTCCTTCAAACTTTTCACAGGCTTAGGACTGTCAAGCTTGAGTAAAAAGAAATTATTTAGTGGTTAAAATAATAATTAATATAAAAATTGAGCCTTGTACTACTACTATAGCATATTTTAGCTAACAGCTTATGGTTCTTATGGCCTTAGCCTTAGAGTTCTAATTCGGTCAGTCAACCACGCACGAAACTATCTGTCTCGTTTTATCACGAACAATTTCAGAATCTTCCGTCCTTTTCGCTCTCTATGAGCAATTTTGGCATTACAACGTATCTCTCTCATTCTAGCTCGTACGCTTTATGTATTTCCGTTCTTTTTACTCTTTGTCACTCATTGAACTAAATGACGCAGTGAACTACATGGGACAAGCAAGAGTGAGTGACAAGAACCGGCTTGTATGGTGAACTGGTACAATTGAACTACTCACTCAGGAACTACACAAGTCTACTATGTGCACAACCAACAGATAGTAATGCAGGTCAAGTACCTATAATAGTCGACGAAGTTTATGACGAACCCTGTGGTCGAATGGCAATGGCCACTTTGACTTTTGACACGAGGTCGCGGGTTCTATCCCCGCACATGACAAATATTTGTATGCATGAACATGTCTGTTTGTCATGGTGGCGCTTACTCAATACATAAAAAAAAAACGTGAACACACAGTGAACAAAAAAGCATTTTGTCTAAGTACAACTTTTTAATATTTGTTTTTGGATAGCGCTAAAGTCTTGCCGGGACGGTAGGTGGCGCCTTGCTTTTTTCTTGCCACAGCGGAGCCAGGTAGACCGTAGAACACATCTACGGGAAAAACATCTTAGGCCCTACCTCTCTTTTGAAGGCGAGGTTTCCTTTGATTAAAAAACTATGGTGAACCACTTATACTACAAAAGCTATCTATATATGATCACTTCTTTTTAAGGCGTCCATTAGACGCTCATTCAAACGTCAGTCAATTCCATCAGTCATTAATTGCATTTGCTCGACGGTGACTGATGAAATGAATGTCGACATTAGACAGTCACTCTGACTGATCGTCAGTCAAACCCAAAATTTCTCAGGGAATACACTCAGGTGCTCAGGCAAAAACAAATGTTTATTTAGAAAAAAATGGCCTGCTGTATCGCAATTTTTTTAAATTTATTTTCTCATAAAAGATGCGTGTTTTGATGTGACCTGTTGATCTTAGTAACACCATACCTAAAACCTGTTTAAAAAAAGCTATTATTCCCGAAGAAAAGCTCGGAGCAACTTTGCGATATCTTGTTACTAGTAGAAATATTGAAGACATGAAGTTATCAGTAATTATGTCACCTGCTGCTATTTGTGAAGCAGTTATAAATACATGTCGGGCACTTATATACGTTTTACAGGATTTTAGGAAAGTAAGTACAAAGCTGAGAGGTCGATGGCGTCGTTGCGCATCTCAATCTATTCGATCACGCAGGTTAAGCAACGTCTACAGTAGCCAGTCTATGGATGGGTTTATTTATCTCGAGCTCCTCTGTGCTTTGGAGCGCACGTTAAGCCGTCAATCCCGGCTGTTGTCATACGATGTTTTAATTGAGAAAAGTGTGATGATAGATTATTATTATTATCATATTAATCTGATGAGGTCGGAATATTTGGGAGTGTAGTATGGATTCATTTGAATGTAAAGCAGGTCTTTCAGATGGTTGATCGTAATGATACTCGTACAAGCCGTGCCTCTTTTTAAAGAAGTAAACTAATTTGGTATAAAGCTCAAACGCGTTCCGCCGCTTCTTCAACACGTTCTGCGTCCGACTACATCGCTGTCGCGCGCTGCGCTGACTGACGCTTCACTGACGAATTGCACACGTTCACTCAAAAGTCATGACTGATGGTTGAATGATGCAAAAATCAAAATATTCAGATAATCGTCAATCAACTTCATTCAACTATCAGTCACTGCATTAGACGATAGGTTATCCGTCAGTCATAGCTGTGACGGTGTCGCTCGCCTAGTTGGCCGAGTGAAGGCAAGCGCCAACGTGTGTAGAGGTCATTTGGCGGCACTTGTCTTCGCTTGCCGTCACTCGTGATCGCTTGCCTCACTTCGGAGCGCTGTCGGTTTTTGTCCACAGATCAAAGGCGCTAGCCTGCGCTCGGCCAGTGGAGTCCACACGTTTGTATGCCCGCCATTACACGGTTGACATCAATTGCTGTCAAACGCGTATAATGTGATAATGTCGCTCACTAGCAACTAAGATACTTTTAAATTTTTGGAGTATTATCAAAATTAATCCATAATTTTATATTTTTATTGTTTTCTTTTTTACCACTAGTGTGGTATACACTGAGATATAGTTTTTTATACTACGTCGGGTGGGTGGCAGAGAAGCATACGGCCCACCTGATGTGAAGCGGTTACCGTAGTCATATTAACGCTTGCAACATGAAATATATCTCGCGCTGAAATATATCTGCGTTGGCAGCGGGAATGGCGGCCATTCCCGCTGCCAACGCAGCAACTCCTTCCTATCTGGTGACCTCACTCACTCGCAGGAACACAACAACCCTCAAGGGAATTGTTATTTGGCTGCGGTATTCTGTGAGATAGAGGTACTTCCCCAGTCGGGCAGCTCAAAAATACGCTACGCCCTACCTCTCTTTTCGCCAGAGCCTCTTCTGTCAGTCAGCAGGGTGCACCACGAGCAGGTGAGGTTGACTTTGGCTCAAAGATATTTATAAACCACTTACACCCCAAATAATAGTTATATACTACGGTCATTAAGTAAATAGCCGAAGCTGCAGTAACTTCAATGTCGACGTCCATAGTGTCTCAGTGCACAATTAACACTGACAGTGGCCAACGTGTGGGCACTTCTACTAGACTACTAACACTCGTCTACATTGGTCGCTTGCATCGGCGCTCGTCGCACTTGTCCAACGTGTGGACATTAACACTTGCCTTGTACCCATTTGCCGACGCTCGCGCTGGCCTACACTCGGCCAACATGCATAGCGGACTTTACAAAAAGACTTATGTATACATGTAGAAAATTAATGATGAGCGGAACGCATTTATTTGATAAAGTTGGTAATTAGCATCTTTTGTTTTGTGCACGAGACTCTGCGGTTGGCACTATTGTACGGTACGCGCGGCACGCATTATTCCGATCCGAACCTATAGGTAATTCCGTTAGGAATATTACCTTTATGATTCCGAACGACGCCGCCATCGCAGTTGTAATTTTAAAGTAAATAAATAGTTCTTTAGACCAAAAAGAGCGTTATCACTCGGCCTACGGGCTACGCCTAGGGTTCCCAACCCTCCTGGATTACCCGGGAGACTCCGGTAATAATGGTTAATCTCCCGACCTCCCGCGAAACAATAATTTCTCCGGTTTTCCTAAAAAATCTACGCATCCTTCGCTCGCACGTCACTACTCACTCTCTTTGCGTGCTTTGCAATCACTCACACACACATCACCACGAACCGCTGCCTGCATAAACCTGCTGCTTCATGCGAACGTGTATTCAGGATAATGGAACAAGCATGGACCAAGGAAAGAAACTATGATATGATTTTGTGACGAAAAACCGACAGATATTAGATGCTGCTCGAAAGCAGAATTAATCTAGATTTAAAAATTAATTGAGATTTTCATTCCACGTAAAGTAACACCTCCCCCCTCCCCTCCCCCCTCCATTTAGTCTCCCGGTTTGATCCTTTCAAGAGTTGGCAACCTACATACATATGAGAATAGCTACGCCCCCTACATACATATGAGAAAAACATATACATATGAGAGAGGGGCAATCGAGCATGTGGGTCGCTTGATGGAAAGCAATCACCACCGCACATGGAGATCAGCAACACCAAGGAGTCCCCGATCCGTTGCCAGCCTAAACTTCTCTATTTACTTTTGCATCAGCGTGTATAAGGCATAATTGAAAAAGCATGGAGCGAGGAAAGAATCCGAATTAGTATTTCTTTAGTAAAAGCGGAGTTACAAAACGCCCAAGCCCGATTCATTTAACATCCATGAAAGTCTCCCGGGTTGGTCCTTTCAAGAATTGGCAACCCTAACAACAACCCTCAAGCGAATTGTTATTTGGCTGACACAAAAAAGAAATAATAAAAATTGGTACTAGAAGATCAAAGGCCATCTCTTTGGGCGTAGAGCGTGGGAGAACGCGGGGGTTGTTTCCGCTTAGTCATAAACTGGAATATTATAATAATGTTCTCAAAATAACTTGATTCCTTTTGTTGAGTACAAAACAACCGAGTTTCGCATAATTTATTTAGGAATTTACATAGAATTTTTGACAAGCTTTTATTTAGTTTCACCCAATCTATATTAATAAAAGGCTTTGTCCTCACTGACTGACTGACTGACTAATCAACGCACAGCCCAAACCGCTGGGTCTAGAGATTTCAAATTTGGCAAGTAGGTTCCCTATGACGTCTAGGGGTGCACTAAGAAAGGATTTTTCTAAATTCATCCCCTAAGGGGGTGAAACGAGGGTCCAAAGTTTGTATGGGGAAACCAGATTAGTTGGACTATTTTATCCGAAACTTTACACGAGTACTTCTATAGATAAATGAGTAAATACGTGTTTCAAGATTTTTCAAAATTCAACCCCAAATGGGGTGAAATGGGGTGAAAAGTCTGAAAATCGACATGGGTATTGTTTTTATGGTTTATCGGGTCGCTGATTACGAAAAGAACAGCTATTTTATAATCCAACATAGCCGACGTGACATAAAATCACCGCTAATGGGGTGCGATGGGGTTGAAATGTCATAATATCAATATGGGTGATGATTCTATGGTTTTCTGGACGTCAATTACGAAAAAGGGATCGATTTGAAAATTTAACATAGTGGACACGAAATAAGTAATTTCGTGTCCACTATGTCATATTTTTCAAATTTTACCCCTAAGAGGATGAAACGGAGGTCCAAAGTTTGTATGAGGAAACGAGATTAGTTGGACTATTTTATCGTAAAAAAAAGGAGTAAAATGGGGTCAAAAAGATTTTTTTTATACTACGTCCGGTGGCGGACAAGCATACGGTCCGCCTGATGTGAAGCGGTTACCGTAGCCATATTAACGCTTCCAACATAAAATATCGCTTGCGAGCCGCCACCCCCGCTGCCAACGCAGCATCTCCTTCCTATCTGCTGACCTCACTCACTCGCAGGAACACAACAACCCTCAAGGGAATTGAAATTGGCTGCGGTATTCTGTGAGGTGAAGGTACATTCAGCAGCCGGGTAGCTTACAATTACGCTCCCTACCTCTCTTTTCGCCAGAGCTTCGTTTGTCAGTCAGCAGGGTGCACCGCGTGCAGGTGAAGTTGGCTTTGATTCAAAGATGTTGATAAACCACTTACATCCCAAGTCTGAAAATCATCAAGGATATTATTGTTTTTATATTTTTATCGCTTACCTCATCCCTGTAGTCACCCCCAGAGGTTGACAATCGCGCGCGTAGGCCGTAAAAAAAAACTGCGTACTTCAAATGAAGCTACATCTGGTGCCAAAAACTAATCGAAAAACCTATTCTAAGTACCGACTTTATGGGGTATACCTACTTAATATAAGAATTTCGGTAGTTTTCAAAGAATGACGTCAAGATTGAATAAATTTATACTTGTGGAAGGTGTGATGATGCCCTATACCATTATAGCTGTGGAAGGTGATGGAGCTGGCCTGTTCCGCTCCATCTCCTACCACTTGCATGGAACGGAGGTGTATCATCAGGAGGTTCGTGCCACCATTGTTCACGTGTTCAACAACTGGAAAGATGAGTTGTTGAGTGAGGACAGTAAGGGAAGCGCTGTTGAGGAATCTCTCTTTATACCCCGCATTCCCATTATTCCATCAGACCACCCCGTTCAATTTAAGAGATTTCAATTTCCCATAAAGGTGTTTCGCTATGACCATTAACAAAGCTCAGGGGCAGTCTCTAAAGGTCGCTGGGGTTGACTTGATACAGGACTACTTCTCTCATGATCAGTTGTATGTAGCTTGCTCAAGAGAAAGTTCTCCTGGAAGCCTTGCAATTTTGGCTCCTGGTGCGAATGCCAAAAATATTGTTTACCGGGACGTCTTAACCTAAATGGTGTATATTTGTAATAATGGTCAATACGAAACAGTCCTTTATGGGGAAAAAATGAAATATCTGGAATCGAAATAAAAATAGACGCAAATCAGGAGTGTTCCCGTAGCGAAGCACGGGTACTTTGCTAGTACTCAATATAACCAACATTTGCTTTACCGATGTCCGTAATAAAATTTTGTATGTTGACCTACTTTGCAGTGTCCGATTTCGCTGATATCACACTCTTTTGGCTCTCGTAACCTAAGTAAACTTTATAGTTTTTAGGGTTTCGTACCTCAAAAGGAAAAACGGAACCCTTATAGGATCACTTGTTTTCCGTCTGTCTGTCTGTCAAGACTCTCTATGTCGAGAATGCGTGGAGGTATCAAGCTGAAATTTGTATACTGTCTACGGTCCCATGGAGTTGTAAAAAAATCAAACTGCTAAGTTTACGAAAATAAAGGAATTGGCCGTTTATTCACACATTCTCAAATAAATAATAAATAAGTAAATATTTCTGGACAATTTACACAGCGCAATTAAGTCCCAAATTAAGCACAAAGCTTGTGTTATGATGGGTACTAGACAACTGATAAGTTAATGTACTTAAACACATTTTTTTTGTAAATACATAGAAAATACCCAGAACAAGACAAACACACATGTTCATGCCAAATGTTTGTCTTGAGCGGGAATCGAACCTGCGACCTCGGAGTTAAAGTGGCAATTGCTAACCTTTCGACCACCGAGCTCGTCAAAGTCAAAAATTCTCAAGGGAATCAAAACTCTTAAGGTACTTCCCGTTGACCTAGAACTATGAAATTTGGCAAGTAACATCGTTATAGACTACAAGTACAAGAATAAATCTCAAAACGAATCTTAAAAAATAGGGGGTCTATTCCTGAATATCAGGAAAAGCTCGGAAAAACCTGTGAGATTACATTCCTGAACTATTTATGATAATCCTACGTACAGAACGCTCGGTGGGCGAGTGCCGAGTCCGACTCGCACTTGTCCGGTTTCTTTTTACAACATTGCTATACTCACATATTACGTACATAATTTATTATCAACTAACTCAAAATTATCATCCCACTGTTGGGATACGGGTCTCCCTCAATCGACGGTGATTATATACTCCATCACGCTGCTCGACTACGGCACGGCTACGTGACTACGGGTTGGTAGAATAATAATAAATGGAATATATAAAAAAAATTAGGTAAAAAATGATTGTTCTTTAGACCACACGATTACGATTAAAGCACATTAAAGTAAAACTTTTTATAACGTAAAAACGAGTTTGAACTTTTGAAAAATGAACCATTATTACTCCTTTACTCTTATAATTTGGTCTATAGCTCTGTTCTTGTAGACTAGAACTCTATGACAATGTAAAATACATTAAAATGTTCCCAGGAAAATATGCAGTCAAATAGCGTAAACTTCACAAGGGCCCAGATTGCCTAGGCGCGACATCGATTTCGAGCGACCGCAGCGCTACTGTTTACTGAAACAACCGACGGGGCGGGTGAATGACCCAGAGAGAGCGCGATTTTCAAAATGTTTTGCGACAAACGTTCCACGTTGAATTATTATTATACCCTGTTCAAATGCAAATAAATTATATTATTATTACTACTTAGACATGATAAGCACACAAATAAAACTAGGATTTTTACATGAAACTTTCACACAAATCGCGTAATTTGTTTCTAGGTAGGTATTTAGGACAAGACGTAGTAAAGTAGGCAGATAAATAAATAAGTAGGGAGGAACTTACATTTTATTCCGAGATCTTTTGGCTTTCATATTTTTATAATGAGTACTATACTTTCTTTTCCCTGGCATGGCACTCAGCAAATTCAAATTGAATCAGTCCTGCGAAAAAAACCCTCGATTACCGACTAGGTACGTTTATGATATTGGCTTTATCATGTTGAAAAATCTATGTATGTCGTGCAGAGAACTAGAAGATGATTGAAAGTCGTACCCAGTCATACCGCGCCAGTTCCTATCTCGAGAAAATAAAGTGAAGGGCTTTGATTGTTTCAAGCCTGAATTGATACCTACTTTACAAGGTTCATAAAATAACCTACTCAACAAAGTATCTAATTCATTCTTTGTATTTTTTACGATTTATATCTAGTTCCATCATGGTTTTCTTTCAGACATTCATTAGATCGGTACTTTCTACTTACTGAAAGTAAATTATCTTGAGTAGTACATGTACTATGTACTAATAGGTGACGGTACTTGACACTGTACTAAAAGAAACGTTACCAAACGCGAACTCTTATTCGGACCTAATCGGACTATTCGTGTACTATGTAGGTTATCCAAACCCGAAATACTTGTCTGTGGTCTGTCCGAGAGACATTAAAGCGTCTGTTATCGTAAGAGTAAGCGAGATAGGAGGTACGCGGACTGCACTGGTATAAATCGCTTTCAGCGCCGTTTGTGTTTATTCATAGAAAATATTATACAGCGCTGTTTATTGCTTGTAATTACCAAATTTACATTGATAAGTGCAGCGTAAACATGCTTTAAAGCCTTTCTACGTCTAACAATATTTAAATTTATCCAGCGCTTTATCGCTTCCATTCGTTATAAACTTACAAGATGCTGTATTTCTAGCGTAACTGCGCTTCAAAGCATTCAACGTGCATTGATAAATATAATTTATACAGCGCTCGAGTCTCTGTTAAAACATCTCACTCTTTTTAAGCATATTGACATTGATAGATTGAACCTGCGTGCGTGCAGGGAGTGTTAAATGATTATATTATCGGCTACATTACATTTCTGAGTACTAATAGTACTATTAAGGTGTACTAGTACATTAATCGGACTGTACTATTACAGTGCGCACATAAGAGTGTCCGATTAAGCACAAGACTATATAAAAATGTTATACTTACAGTTTTTCACAAAAAACACAAATTCACAACACGTAATTTTGCTGGAGCATCCGACACGCGTGGTGTCACCTTGAAATATAAAAACGCACTGGCGAACAGTGTTGCCAGTATGATTTCCCAAAAAAGGACGGTTGACTTTCTGAAAAGGTACGGTTTTTAACTTCAAGGTACGGTTGGGTCGGGATACTTCTGCAGAAACTAGATCAGTTTTTTTTCCTTCGAGTTGGCTGTCTGCGACCATAGGTTGGAAAAAAAATTCAGTATTCAAAGTTCTCGACAGGGCGCGCTGGAGTTGTCTTTTGGAATCATTTTAAATTTGAAAATATTTTTAATATCAGAAGAGTATTTAAATATTTTTACACAAACAGAGAAATTGTAGATGTTTGAAGGAGATAAAAATCGTTATTATTCATTAAGTGGGAATTTCAGGTAACTTAAGTAAATATATAAATTAGCAACGAAAATCGTATGAATTTACTTAAGTTATTTATGAAGATTGATAATCTGTTTGAATATATTCCAATTAGTAATCATTAATAACATTATAATTTAAATTTTTGAACTCATTATTCCATTCAAAAATCGATAATTAATTACTGAATCGAGTGCGGCTTGAATTAATAAGTTTCAAAATTTAAATACAAACGAATAATTTAAGATCAAATTAGCTCTGAAACTTTGAATACCTATATTAGATCTCAATGATGGGATTTTTTTTATCTAATTAGATCCTTTTAGATATTTTTCAATTTTTCTAAATCTATCTATATCTAAGTAAATTGTAGTCAATTGTAGATCTAAGTTTATCTGAATAGACTGAAATTTATTTCAACAAATATAGATGTTTCTAAAAAAAAATTCATTTGATTTACAAAGTCTTTTTAGATCTAAAAATATCAAATTACATCTAAAAAAATTTACCGGTATTCAATTAAACAAAATTATTGTAATTTCATTTCAAGTTTCTGACAGGTATGTAAACAACAGAATTTTGCACACTTGTTCAAAAACAATAAAATAAAACAAAACTTTTTGTTCCTTTAAATATAGAGAATAATATCGCTATAAGTCTGAACTTAGTCATCACATTATTCCTATGATAAATTTTCATTAACGAATTTAATGACTTTACGCCATTCTGTAACTCTGTATTGATTTATAACCTCATTTCTATTATTGATTTACAAATGAATTTGTTCGATATGGGCAATCGGTAATAAAGTTCTACTTTACCATATCCTTTTGAATATTCGATTCCCTATTGCTTTTTTCCAACCTATGGTCGCAGACAGCCAATTCGAAGAAAAAAAACTGATCTAGTTCTTGCAGAAGTATCCCGACCGGTACGGTTTTGCTAAAATGTTGAAAAATGCTATAGTCTACTCATATTCTATAGCGAAAACGAGTTGTACGTCAAAAAAAAATATGAAAATAATGTTTTAGGAACTAAGAAAAAAGTAATTTGTGTCCATATTTTAGTGTCAAATGTGACAGAAAGTTGAAGAAAGTATGAGTCTCATTATCACTACATAGTGTCGCTTTCTCTGTCCCTATGTCCCCTTGTATGCTTAAATCTTTGAAACTACGCAACGGATTATGATGCGGTTTTTTTTAATAGATAGAGTGATTCAACTGGAAAGTTTATATGTATAATATATGCATAACATAGTAGAAATACACTGATAATTTAGAGGTTTCTAATGTGATGTCGTAAATAAACATATTTTTTTGCTCTTTCATTGCAAACGCTGGCCGAACCCAACGAGATAGATCAAAATAATGTAGTACAGTATTGTTCACCTTAAAATGGTCTACAAAAAAGTTCGCGATGGTATATGTCTATCTCTTAGTGGTAACACACAATAACCGTTATTTTATCCTTTGCTTTTACAAGAAATAATGCCTTATTTACGAAGCGATTTTAAGCAATACAGAATTAATCCTTATCCAATTAAGTACCTTAAATACATTGCGCATTTAATATAGATCAATATGGCCCTTCACAGCATGTAATTTAAATGAATAGTTTAGAAGATATTACACATTTAAAATGCAGGGACATAACGGCTGTGGCGGTACCGGCCGCGGAGCCGGCGGCGTGTGCCTATAACTGGGGAAGGACTGGATAGGACAAAGCGCAAAGACCTTCTGTAGTACATTTAGTATCAGCATTGCACCCGTGCGAAGCCGGGGCGGGTCGCTAGTTTTCTATAAGTTTCTCGACAGACTGTAATCGTAAAATAATATTTTAACTTACCACGAGTTTAATAAATAAATAACTTGCTAATACATGCTTGAAGCGCCCCCTCACTTATCATGTAAACCGATAGACCATAAAAAAAAAACCGGACAAGTGCGAGTCGGACTCGCCCACCGAGGGTTCCGTAGGTACGTAGTATCATTATTAAATTGGATATTTTTCATTATAAATAAGAAATAATGCGTCGAAAAAAATAAATAAAATATATTTTGCAATGTGTACATCAAGCACTTTCATATGATACCCCATTTGAACTAGTAGTTTCAATTTGAAATTTCGACACCCTATAAAAAATATAGAGCCCCTATTTTTTAAGATCTATTTACAAATGTATAGATTTGAGATTTATTCCTGTACTTGTAGTCTATAACGATGTTACTTGCCAAATTTCATAGTTCTAGGTCAACGGGAAGTACCCTATAGGTTTTGATTCCCTTGAGTGTGTCGAAATATGCGTTTTTTGCTGAATAAACGGCCGTAACTTTTTTCTATGTAAACTTAGCAGTTTGATTTTTTTTTAACTTCATGGGACCGTAGACCTGAGTATACAGTTCAAATTTCAGCTTGATACCTCCACGCATTCTCGAAATAGAAATTCTTGACAGACAGACAGACAGACAGACAGACAGACAGACAGACAGACAGACGGACAACAAAGTGATCTTATAAGGGTTCCGTTTTTCCTTTTGAGGTTCGGAACCCTAAAAACGAGATCAAATTATTCTATCCCTATTGCACTTTTTAAAAGTACATACTTGTGAGAATGAGTTAACTTTAGTTCGATCTCGGTTCCAGACTTACTATAGACATCGGTGATAGTCCCGCAGACTATATTCTGTTTGTTCTGTTTTATTTTAAATTCATCGCGAGGAAGGAAGGCAAGGAATGTAATCCAAACAGCTACGTCTTATTTGGTTAGAAGAAAAAAGTTTTTTGATCGCAAATTCAGAATGTTGAGGAAAACAGGAGGCGTTTTTTTTTTTGTTTTTCCCTTTGTAGTTTGTAGTGAAAAATAAATCACTAATATAGAAAAGGTACGAAAAAGGTACGGTCTACACTGAGGTACGGTTGTGGTACGATTGTGTGATGAATAGTACGGAAAACCGTACTTTTCGGTACGGTCTGGCAACACTGCTGGCGAAAGTGGCGAAGTGGCGAATGGCGAATGGCGATAGTGGCGATGGCGATTAGTGGCGACGCTGAGTACTAATTCGTAATATCGGAATGTGCGTGATTTTTCATACATTTTTCTATGGAGAATTTACGTAAAACATATCTCGATTTTAGGGCTTTAAAAGAGGAAGTCTTTGTTTGTAAAGGTACAAAAAAAAGTACATGCTATATTTATTGGTTTCTTCAGTGTTCAAAAAGTGTTTCTTTTTATCAATTTGTGTTGATTTATTGGGTTAAATCTGAAAAATACGAACGCATGTTTTTGCATTTTTTCTCAATTTTGTGCGTTTGTTGACGTTTATTAATAACAACTATTAGGATTTAAGAGTTTAATATAAGCATACCATAATTTTTGGTCTTTGATTGTAATATATACAAATTATCATTGATATCAATCATATCTAAATAGGTTAAATATGAAAAATCGTAACACTCTTTTCACGATCAGGCCCCTTAAATTGGATTAGTAGTTTTACGGGTCAGAGAAACTCCCTTTTTGAAGTCACGTTGTGACAATGATTTAAAGGGTCTTATCGACTCAAACACGCCACCATTTTGTGGGCTCTCGTGTAACTTATTTATAAGTCACCGGTTACACGCCACGGATGTCTCAGATGCCGCGGTGCAATTGAAAAGTAACAAATTGCATCCATTACGCACTTCCTGCGCACTTCACGGAACCGAGTGGCATGGTCGCCAGTTCCCAGGAGAACGCCGACCGTCGGGTTACGAGGTAAAATCAGTAGGACTATTGATCTGCCAAATTTAACGGTTGCCATCTCGAAATGCTAGCAACTAGCACAAGATGTGTGAAAACTCCGGATTTTGAAACTTAAAAGCCTTGACTTCAGTATTTTGACGTGACAACGTCTTATAAATTGGTTAGCCGGGTGACACTTCAAGAAACTGGCTCACGTTATGCGCTTACAATGAGAGCGAGTGAAAGGCGCGTGCCTTTCACTCGCTCTCATTGTAAGAGCGTCCCTTCTAAGAGCGAGAGAGACAGACATAAAAAGTGAAAGGCATGCGTCCCTTCCACTCGAAAACATTTTACCACTCAAAGTCGTTGTCACGTAAAACTTTCGCCCGTATACCGACTTTACAGGCAACCAATTTTTTAGTACTTACTAGGTACTATTTTTTTTTTTATTTTTTTATTTTTATACGTCGGGCACAAGCATACCGCCCGCCTGATGTGAAGCAGTGTCCGTAGCCATATTAACGCTCGCAACATTAAAAATATAGCTCGTGCGCCGCCTCCCCCGCTGCCAACGCAGCATCTCCTTCCTTTCTGGTGACCTCACTCACTCGCAGGAACATAACAACCCTCAAGGGAATTGTTATTTGGCTGCGGTATTCTGTGAGGTGGAGGTACATTTCCCAGGCGGGTAGCAATTACGCTCCCTACCTCTCTTTTCGCCAGAGCTTCGTTTGTCAGTCAGCAGGGTGCACCGCGTGCAGGTGAAGTTGACTTTGGTTCAAAGGTGTTGATGAACACTTACAAAATACTATTTTTTATTCTGTGAAAAGACGGTTATTCACAGCATAGAGCGGGCGGTAATGATTTAAAACTTTTAGTCCTGGACTACAAATAAACCCCGCCCTGACGCTCCCCGGACGTCCTTCAAATTAGGGCAAATCCGGGGAAACCCGGACGGATGGCAACACTAACGAAATTGAATGATATCGACGGTTAAAAGGTACTAGGGCATAAGCGACATTTTGATCGAAAATGAGTTATAAATGCCATCCTACTTAAAATTTTCCGTTCTTTCTAATGCGCTTACTCCCATGGCTCTACGATGACTTTTTTGTCGTTTATGCCAAAGCAAAAAACAGCGTTTTCGAAGTATGCCTCGGAGTAACCGACGAAATTCTAGGCCTTTTTTGCCCTTAAGGTGCTTGTACCCCTGTAAAAATGGTTTCAGTTTTGGTTGACGGTCGCTAACGCGTTTTTACTTTTAACTTGCGTAGACATTCCGGGCGCTTACGGCTCTTTACTATTAGCCCCTGTTTTGAAACCTGGAACTAATGCTCCTTTACTTTTCTCATTAAAATTAATAGGTGTCGGTTATACCTTACTACTTTTTTTTTGTTTACAATACAGTTGTCGCTTATTCGCAATTACTAAAATTCATTTGTTATTGAACTGTCGGTTATGCCTTACTACTATTTACAAATTAACAATATGGTTGGCGCTTATACGTAATTACTGAAGTCTAAATTCATATTGAACTGTCGATTATACCTTACTACCAATTACAATATTTCAATACTATTGTCGCTTATTATTCCACTTCCATTTGCTTTTTTCATACAACTCCGTCGCTTGCGATATTTTGTATTACTTGGTTGTACTCAAGCGGCTATTCAGCAAGTCGCTTATACCTTAAATCCTCCTGTCTCTTTCGCTAAGTTGTTCTTACCACTTCACTTATATGCTGATGATTTCCAAATATATGTGCAGACAACGGCAGAGAATGTGAACAACACTGCAATTGCAAAATTGAAATGATAACCCATGTACTAATATGGATAATTATAGACCCGTAGCTTTAATACCCATACTTGCTAAAGTAGTAGAAAAAATCATGCACATTAGAATCACAAACTTTTTGACAAAACAAAAGATATTAAAAGACGAACAGCATGGTTTTCGGAAGGGTAACTCCACTACATTAGCAGCCTTCAAACTCCTTAAAAATGTTATAGAAAAAAATGATAATGTTGATACGACTGTAGTATTTTTTGATATGAGTAAGGCCTTCGATTTTGTCTGTCATGATACTCTATTAAATAAATGTGAAAGGTATGGCCTAAGAGGATTAGCACATGACTGGCTGAGAAGCTATCTTAAAAATCGACGACAGTATGTTGAACTAGCAAATATTAATGAAAATATGGAAGAAGTTTCCTTTAAATCCTCGTGTCTAGTTAACAATGTTGGAGTTCCACAAGGAACAATTCTGGGACCATTGCTTTTCATTTTATATATAAATGACTTACCTAACGTAACAAATCATGATTGTACTCTATTCGCCGATGACATATCTATAATTATTCCCAAAACAAATTACTCAGGTTATAACGATGACATAAACAATACAATAGAAGACGTAGTACAGTGGCTTGAGTCCAATAATCTCCATGTAAATATAAATAAAACGACATATTTGCAATTTTTTAATGAAAGGCCGTCCAAAACTAAGTTAATAGTCAATTTTAAAGATGAGGTTATTCACGAATCTAATCAAGTCTCTTTCCTTGGTATCACAATTGATAACCAATGTAAATGGAAAGAACATGTCAAAAAGATATGCAATAAGGTCAATAGATTCGCATACGCACTATGGCGTCTGAAAGCATTGGTGGATCAAAGAGCTGCCCTAATGGCCTATCACGGTTATGTCGCCTCAAATCTTACATATGGTATTCTTCTGTGGGGAAACTCTGTCGATGTAAATAAAGTGTTCATATCCCAAAAAAAGTGTATTCGGGCACTTTGTGATGTGTCACAGAGGTCTTCCTGTAGGCCACTATTTAAAAAATTGGGGTTACTCACAGTCCCGTCACTTTATATACTGCAATGTTGTATTTTTGTTAAGTCTCACCCTGAAATTTTTACATGGAAGGATGATCACAGTGCTATTTCAAGAAGACATCCGGGAAGACTATTGTTACCCCATATGAAAACGCAATTTTACAAACGAAATTGCTATCCATCTACCATAATGGTGTTTAATAAACTGCCCACCAAATGGATAGCACTTCCGTTGCGATCATTCAAAAGAAAATTAACCCAATGGCTCACTGAAAAATGTTTTTATTCACTTCAAGAATATATGGATAGTAAAATAAATGTCGAATTATGAGGATAATGATGGCATGATAATTTGTATTCTGTTTCTGACTTTAATATATTTTAATTTTATTTTATCTGGTGCAGTTGACATGTTTTTAGAGTAATATTTCAATCTTGACATCTTATAACACTGTAATCCTAACCTAAAATGAAGTTATTAGGACATTATTTAGTGTAATTAATATAATAGTCTATGAATCTTTTGCAGGAAAAATTTTGCATGCCAGTAATGGCTAGATGTAGCGGTTGCTATTATAAATACTGTAACAACTAAATTGTACCACATCTATAGCAAATAAAGTTCATTCATTCATTCATTCATTCATTCATTTAAAATGTCAGCTCTTGGTCTAGAGATTTTGGTATACCTGTAAATCCAGCTAAATGTCAGGCTATTGTGCTTGGTAGCTCTAGGCAGGTTGCCACGATCGATTTCAGCTCTGTGTCGCCTGTTATGTTTGAATATACTGTCATTTCAATAATACTGCCAAAAACCTAGGTCTTTATATAGATTCCACTCTTAGTTGGACCTCGCAAATAGCTGGGGTGAGTCGTGCGGTCATATCGGCATTGAGTTTCCTTAATCGGTTTAGGAATTTTCTTCCTTTACCTTTATTACAGTAAAACCTAGGTCTAAATGTAGTGTAATGTATTTCCAGATCTAATGTAGATCTCAATAAATTGGACCGACTTATCAACTACGTTATTCGTTTTATCTACTGACTTCGCAAATTTGATCATATCTCTTCATATCGGTCTCAACTGTTCATCAACGGAGGCAACAGAGATTACTCTGCATACAGAAGTATGTAGTAAGTAAGTAGTGAGAACACTATTCTAACTAGTCCTCTCTCTCCGGAATACTTGAAATGCAAATTTCAATTTGTGACTCTCACAGCCTTCCACTTCGTTCTGACAATAGTCGTCAGCTTCACATTCCCCTTTACCATTCTGGCTTCAAGTCTGATTCCTTTACACTGCAAGTTTCACGTCTATGGAACGAGCTGACTAAATGACTTAGAAGAATCTCAAATAAATTCAATTTTAAAAAGAAAATCCACGCTTATCTTTTGGACGGTTTAACGAAGAACAGAATCATCATCTTCCTATATTATCTATCTATGTATCTGTATGTATATTTATAATAGTGATATATTCTTATGTATGTTTATTTTATTTGAATGAGTAATATCGTTTATTCTATTTATTTCTCTAAGTTGAATAGTCATTACATTATATCTATTTCGTAGACACTGTTCTATTTTATTGTTTTGGTAATCTGCTTTAGACCCGCATTCGTGTATTTCTGCTATTCCAAAAGGTTGACTGGTAGAGAATGCTTTTAGCGTTAAGTCCGCCTTTTGTACCCTTATCGTCGTCTGCGTGCTAGATTGTCCAACCGACCATTTTGACCAAAAATTAGTTTTGAATGCAGAATTATAAGCGCTGAAACGTGGACTCTATTGCACTGACTTTTAAGGCTTATTTGTCCAAATAATGGTAGATATTTCTGTTTAAAATTTTATTGTACACTGGGAAAAAATATAAATTCCGTGCTTTATTATCCAACTTCCACGACTTATTCTAAGTCCCACGTTTTAATTCTTGTTCCGTGCTTATTTGCTCAACCTCCACCTAGGTAGCCAATCACAGTTGGTCATATGCGTGACGTAGGCGCACGCCATTTTGTTTTGCGATTCAGTCTGGCTTGGGTACTGTTGGAAAGCAGTTCGTATGCTAAATAAAAACACATTTTAAACAATAAAAAGATTAAATAACAAGTCAAACCACAGTTAATAATATTCTATTAATATGTCCCGAACATATTACAAGGGAACAAATACTCGGGAACCTGCCGACATTAAACGATAAGTACTTTAATACCATTTTTAATGATCTTATACAGGATGTTTATATTTTGACTAAGTAACTCAGTAAGATCGAAATGAATTGATAAAGTTAGCAGATTGATAGATAGACACATATAAATCGTTTACTTATAGGGTTTTTGTTTGGGTTGGGTACTTGTATGTATGTATGTAGTGGCGACGCCTGCGAGTTGCGAGCTTATACCATACTGAAGCAATTAAGTACGGGTTCCACCAAATTCCGTACAAGCAGGTCAAATCGTTGGCTTATTCCAAATCTAATTTATTGGAGATCTATTATCAAACCTCGTTCAGCGGTACTCCAAAAAAGTCAACATTAAAAAAACATCAATCGCCATAATAAATGAAGTAGTTATCAAAAAATCAAACGCAACATTAACGAAAAAAAAAATCGATGATATCAGAAGCGCATATAAATTCATGCCACGCGAAGACAAGGCGTGTATGGAGGCGATTATAAAGAAGGTAGAAAGAACGTAAGGTTGATAAATGATATAAAGCTAAAAATAAAAGAAAATGATAATCCAAGCACAGCAAGCACGTCTACAAAAACAGAAAAAGCTGAACAAGGGAAGAAAAAAACTGGACAGGAAAAGAAAAATACAAAAAAAGAGCAAATAATAAATCAGGAAACAAAAACGAAAAGGGCAGAACAAAGAGCAAGATTTTTTTTTAATTTTTTTTCACTACACGTGTCCCAACCATCTCTCTCTCTCTCTATCACACATACGCACACAAACGTTTGCTTACATTATACACACCAGTCATTCAAAACACCCTAGCACACTTCAATATTACCACACAAAAGCACACTACACTCACGTACACAAACAAACATGCATTTGGTGATTTTTATTTTTTTTAATTTTATACCTACTTACTTTCTTAGTAAAGTTGTAAATTTTATTGATATGAGACAATTTTTTTAAGCACCCTGTACTTTGAAAGTGGTAGTTTGAACAAATAAGCACTGAACGGATAAATTTGCAATTTGTCCAAAGTGCAATGCATTTATGTTCAACGTCCACATTCGTAATTTCGTTTGTGCTATTTTGTTCAACCTCCATTTTCAAACTTAAAAATACACTAAACTTCTTCACCTTATAATTTTAACAGAATAGTTTTTAATTCCATAGATTCTCATAAACATATAATAGTAAATAATTAGTCATCTTACGCACGCATTACCAAAATAAACATAAAAACGTTCCTGGTGAAAAATTTGGTCAATGGTCGGTTGGACAATCTAGCACTCAGGCGACGTTATGTAATTTTGTGATCAATAAATTTAAAATACATTATACATAATATACATTATAAAACATCGATCAGGCCTCTCCAACCCGTCTCGCCAGCGTGGGGAGTGTAGGCCAAATCCTCCTGTCTGTGACGGACGAGAGAGGTTCGTGCTCCTGTAGTGGAGAGTAAAATGACCTAATGACGATGAAATTTTAAATATAAATAAAATCAGTTGGCTTAAATCTTTCGGTCGGTAAACGCATATTTCAGTAATATTCTCCTATCATTTATCCTAAGGTTGTCTAGGAGAGATTGCTTTTTAGCAATAAGGCCGCCCATGGTTCGTTAGATTAAGTTTGAAATAAGTTACTGTAACTCAATTTTTAATATGCAATAAAGAATTTTATATTTCGATAGATAATGAGTTTATATAATACAGTATAGTGATGGGTAACCCTTTAAATGTACCCAGTTACTTAACTCTTGTTTTAAACGAGAATCGTGTTGGTTGTTATTCTATTATTTTTAAGACCTGACATTTAATCCACGTTACTATTTATTTATTTATTTACTAGCTGTTAACAGCTTCGCCCGCGTGGTCATTATTTTAATGAAACTTTTTTCCTATAGGAATAACATGGATAAAAAGTAATCTACGCTACTCTCCAGACAGAAAACTATCCCCGTTAAAAAAATCATGTCGGTACTTAGGTTCTTTTCTACGTTAAAGATGGACAAATGATTACAAAGTTAATTTTTTCCCATGGGATTAAGATGTTTTTCCGGAATAAAAATTCACCTATATCACTCTCCAGACCGTAAACTATCCCCGTTGAAAAAATCATGTCGGTACTTAGGTTTCTTTTGACGTGAAAGAAGGACAAATGATTATAAACTTTATTTCTTCCCGTGGGAATAAGATGTTTTTCCGGGACGATTACAAGTTTATTTTTTCCCATGGGATTAAAATGCTTTTCCGGGATAAAAAGTAGCCTATGTCACTCTCCAGACCGTAAACTATCCCCATTAAAAAAACATGTCCGTCCTTAGGTTCCTTTTGACGTGAAAGAAGGACAAATGATTATAAACTTTATTTCTTCCCGTGGGAATAAGATGTTTTTCCGGGATAAAGAGTAGCCTATGTCACTCTCCAGACCTTAAACTATCTCCAAAAAAATCATGTCATCATGTGTTACTTTCGACGTGAAAGAAGGACAAACAACAAGCAAACAAACAAACACACTTTCACATTAATATTAGTATGGATTTTCAGTAAACTTACAGCTAGCTTAAGTGTATTTTAACATTACAGTGGCATTGATGGCCAACTATAAGGTTTCACATATAGCACTCGAAAAAAAAATCAACGGTAGTACTTACTTAAATAAACATTACAAAATGATTCTAAAATCAGAGGAAAAACATTTTTGCTAATGATCGATCACTTCAAATGAGCTCATATTATAGAGATACGTCTGCTTATATCGTTGGATGTTCTCGATTTCCTTATGGTATATAAATCTTGATAATGTGGAAGTACTACATTACCTTTTTTTAATTCATCTACCAGTGTCGTTAATGTCTAATAACCTCACAATATTATTGCTAAGCTCTGTATCTTATGCTTTATTAACTTTTGGCGCAATTATGTGAATATTAACTTGTCCTCCTCTACCCAATTAAGTTATGATATAGTCATGTTGTTTATGCCCTATTACTTTTTGGTACGAGGATATCAAATGTAGTTAAGTCTTCTATACTCTTGGTATTTTTACATTTTTAAGTAACTTATTCTGAATTACCTCACGAGGAAAATAAAATCAATTGATCTAAGCGACATGAAACCACATAAAACAACGTTTAATTATATTAATAAAAGTGCCCATTTATGCCTTTATATTTTTATTCTACAGCTGTTTTGGTTTTATCAATAAAAGATAATAAATAAAAAAGTTATATCCATTTTTCTGCAATTTCAAACTTTGAACTACTTTCCTGAACAATTTGGGTTTGGTCGCTTATACCCTATATCCTTTTAACCGTCGATATGTCAATGAGTGGAGCGGTCGAAGAATATCAAACGTTACCTATGCAACAGCCAGCGCGCGAGCTCCGAGGAATCTTGGAATCTTTGATCGGACATAATATTTATTTTTTTTCTTTGTCGCTTTACTTTTGCCAGAGTGGTCATAGTTATCATGATGAGGCAGCAGACAGGACTCGCCTCACAACGTCTCGCCACCTCTGCCTGCTGGTCGTCAATCGGGTACATTCGTGTACCTGTGCGCCCACCGCCGCCTTCACCTGATCGGTTCAACGCATGGGGGATTTGGCTGCAGTATTCTGTGAGGTGGAGGTACGTTCTCTAGTCGGGTAGCTTACAATTACGCTCTCTTTTCGCCAGAGCTCCGTTTGTCAATCAGCAGAGTGCACCGCGTGCAGGTAAAGTTGGCTTTGGTTCATAGATGTTTATGAATCACTTACACCCCAAATAAATAAAAGCAAGCATACGATCTGCCTGTTGGTAAGCAGTCATAGCAGCCTATGAACGCTTATGTTGCCGACCCTGTAAAAACCTCTTCACGCCTTTCTTGAAGAACCACACGGATTTCAAGAAAAATCTTTGAACGTGCAGTCTATCTGCCTTACATTTTTTATTGTAAGCATCTAATTCAGTGGGTCTGTTATTCGCTGACCGGCTGGTGACGCGTCACCACGCCAACAGCCGCTCTCTTGGCTCTACGATCTTCCCTCTCGTTCAGCGATCTAATAGTTTTCATGCGCGTTCAACACCAAATTGATGAGAAAGTGAATTTCCTCCACATATTGTTTTTGGTAAAATTTTCCGATATTTTAATAGTTATTCTATTATTCGTCACAGAGACAAATCAAAGGTTACTAAAATCAATTCTCATAAGAAAATATATGTCCAATTTACGCATAATTGAATCAGTCTACCTATTATTACCTACCTTTGTTTAAATTGGCTACAGGTAATAGTAATAAAAGACGATCGAGTTCGATTTAATTTATTATTCTGCCTATAAAGGAAATCATTGATCAATCGAAACACATTCATGAGCCAATTAATTGTTATTCTATTCTTAGAACTACGTCTAATTTGTTCGTTAGAGGTCGTATCTTTAATGCGTAAATTGCTTTGTTTCGATAGAGTACCTCTACCCACCAGCTTTGAATTTATTAATTTTGTATTACAACTAACAGTACCCTCCAACGGATAATAAAAATACGTTATATGCACTAAAATTATCTCAAAATAGTAGCGGTGGTTACGGGACACGGGGCAAGACGCAAAATTCCGGGACATTTCCGGAAATCCATACGAGCATATGGACCCATATTACCAACCAGTGTGAGTCGCATCGTTTCATTTTATGTAACTATGTGTACTACGTGACTTCATGCAATACTGATGACGGGGTCTTATACTTTTTTTAATACTATGTCGGGTGGCAGACAAGCATACGGCCCGCCTGATGTGAAGCAGTTACCGTAGCCATATTAACGCTCGCAACATAAAATATCGCTCGCGCGCCGCCACCTCCGCTGCCTACCTAGCATCTCCTTCTTTTCTGGTGACCTCACTCACTCGCAGGAACATAACAACCTTCAAGGGAATTGTTATTTGGCTGCGGTATTATGTGAGGTGGAAGTACATTCCCCAGTCGGGTAGCTTACAATTACGCTCCCTACCTCTCTTTTCGCCAGCCAGCCAGAGTTTACGCACTCATCAATTTTGAAAGCGATCGGTCCCATGGTCCAATAACTAAGGGCACAGACTATGGAGTTCAAAATGGCGGCTCCTTAATGTTAATTTGATACCGGGACTGTATTTCAAGAGCAAATGGAGCCACAAACATATTTTTAAAAGCAACCAATCCAATAACTAAAAAGTTCAGGATTTTCAACTAATTTAACTTGTTATCTAAAAGTCTGAAATAAATAAGAACCCATTCATAGTAAGGCTACGGTCGACATAGGTTGCTTGACTACCTTGCACCCAACTCCTTCCTTTACACCAATGCGCGGAATGATGTCGCCATCTAATCAATAAGGTTGGGCATCGGACTTCTCGTCATACATTTTTGTTCTCGAGACATTACCCCATTTAAAAAAAATACTTTTCCGTAGCAATTCTTAACCCAGAAACATAAAAAGAGCGACGAACTTCGTCAAAGTAATTACGAGAAATGTTAGATCGAATTTCCTCGAATAAGTATTATTAGGGTGGTTTATAGGAGTTTTATATAAAAATGTGCGTGGGATTATAGTAGATTATTGCATCGAGCACAAAGTAATTTATTATTGCACCGAGTGCCTGTTAGATTAGAGCCCTCGCTGACGCTCGGGCTCTAATCTAACAGGCACGAGGGCAATATAAATTACTTAAGGCGAGGTGCATAATCTGCTTTTCTTTCAACTAATACCTATAGGAATAGTAGATAAAAGAAACTCATATCAAACAGTTAATATAGAAGTTTCTATAACACTGTCGGCTTCATTTAGAATGTTTCCCGGAGTTAATGTGTCGCTAGATGATTCCATTTTAATTCGAAGCCGAAGCACTCAAAATCAGATATTATCACACTTTTATCGTTTCCAAAAATATTGTCAAGCAAAAATAACAAAGTTCCCGCCAAATCACTTTTTTAAATTTCTTTCATTTTTAACTCAGAGTTAGCAGCAATATTTTTTTAAATTTGGAACAAGTAGGATAGAAACGAATAATACGTACGAAAAAAAAGTATTGATATCGGCTGGCTGAATAGAGCTAATCCATTGAGATTGGCACCTTTTGGTGCGATTAAAAACAACTGTGCAATAATGAAATTTCATACATTTTTATTGCTCTAGAGCATTAAAGACTCGTTTTGTACTGAGTTTTTAGTGTGATTGTGATGAAATTAAAGCATAGTTGGAAGAAAAGTATATTTTCACCTCACTAGCTCGTAAAAGCTTTGTTTATCATTCGAAATCTGCGTGGAAAATCGCACTTTATCCGCTAGCGTGGAAAGTGTTTTTAAAATTCGAATATTTTTATTCAATAAAGGTTTCGTACAATAAATTACATATATATAGAACCTCATTGGTTTCGTAATAGTTTATATTCTCTGCAGCCAGTCCATTGATGATTATTTATTAAAACTGTTTTTCTTGCACCTAACATTTTCCTCGCTTTAGTGAGGTGAAAAGTTGTGTGTTGCGCTCGGCAGCAAAGTTATTTAGCGTCTCGTACCTTTGAAACCCTCGCTACGCTCAGGATTCTATATTTGAACCACTCGCTTCGCTCGTGGCTCAATCCTAGAATCCTTCGCTTGCTCAGGTTTCAATACAAGGTACTCGCGCCAAAAATTAACTTTGCAGCCTTGCATAACAAATAACTATTTTTGGTCAATGGTTAAATCACGTACCTATTAGGAACACCAGAAAAATATTTCTTGGACATACGAACTCGTTTATATAATTTTAATGAAAATAGTGCATACATAGATAAATATGGCATAAAAAATTTAGCAATTGCGGGACATTTAGCCAATGTGAAGCATAGAAACTATTAGAGCATTGAACGAGAGGGAAGATCGCAGAGACAAGAGGGCGTGCCAGGGCGGCTGTTAGCGTGGCGACGCGTCACCAGCCAGTTAGCAAATAACTGACCAACCGCAACAGACGCCTCAAATCATAAATCTAAAGATAGAATACAAAATCAAAGATAGACTGCACATTCAAAGATAATACCTAAAAACGTTATGTAATCAATTCCTATAGATGGCGGCGGGCGCATCTCATACAAACAGTTAACACATATAATGTCTGCAACTGAAATTAATGCCAATAGGCAACAAAACAAAATGAACATATATTTTTCACTGCATTTTCATGAGTGAAATGACGTCTGGCGCCGGCGCCAAGAATTGCTGACAATTTTAAATAAACACAAGTTTCTCAGAATCGCTTCAATGTCCACGTGTAATCTTGTTGATTGACTAAACGACCTCCAGATACCGTCTTTGACACTTTCTACTCTCTCAATGACGTTAATTTATGGATCGGATTTATAGCGAAACAACTGGATTTAAAAATATTTTTAGAACGATTTTTTGTTTATTATTTATTCATAAATCATCTAACGATAGTTTTATGTCATCAGCCTATATTTGTTCACTGCTGGGTCTATATCCAGCATCACGTCATTTGAAAAAATAAAGAAAAGTGAAGCAAATTGAATAATCGTTTTGGAGAACCGAAATTACAACAAAACTGCGCAATGTATTTACGCAAAATAAAATTATTCCAAATTACGAATAAATAAACTACTCCTGTGGCTTAATTATATTGAAGTTTTTATACTCGCAATGGCATTTATTTACGTCCAAAGTTGCGTAAAACTTCGTATCAAAAAATACTTTTTTCGAGCCTTATAATGTTTTTTTTTTTAACTATAATAATTACTCTACATTATGTTGGGTCAAATCCATATACATCCAAAATTTGGATGTGTACGCCATCAAAAAACGAAGTACTTCATTTGCCTTTTTACTTTTGTATGGAACTGAAAGCGGACGGAGCAGCGTTAACACAAAAAGTAACGTCCTTGTAAGTTCACTCATATTTATTAATATGAATGCGTGTAACTTTTTAATTACGCATCGACTAGTTGTGTTATATATCCGACAAATTTCGACAAATTCAAGGCAACATCTGGGTGAAATCAGATTTTCGCTAGGTGGTGTAGTTTTTTTGGGCAGTGCCGAAATAAGGATTATTTCGGCACTGCCACAAAGAAGTACTTATAACTTTTTAACGGGACGTCGACTAATTCTGATACTTGGTGTCTGAATTCGACAAATTGACGACTAATTCTGGAGAAAATCATATCTTCGCTATGTTTTGTAATAGATCCCGAGTGGGCAGTGCCGAAATAAGCTTATTTCGTCACTGCCACAAATAAAACCTTATAACTCTTTAACGGGAGACCGACAAATTTTTTGCTTTGGGCGACAAATTTCGACAAATTAACGACTAATTTTTTGTCTAGTTAAAATCAAGATCTGAGACCTGGGCAGTGCCGAAATAAGGCACACAGTCTCGTCCCGTGTCCCGTAATTAACTTTACTGTCCCATATTTCTGGAATTTTTTTTCTTCTACATAATCACACTTAACTTTTTTTCGGGATATTTAATTGTTTATGTACAGCAGATTTTTGTGCGTCGATTGACCTAAGTTTCAAACGAATTTGAGCACTTTTTTGGCGGTTGAAACTATGATATTTCAGAGCATAATTTTAACATGTATAATATGACAGAGCATTTGCCAATTTTGTTATGTACGTTATTTTAACTTAAATAAGGCATTAAACTTTAATGCATTTTGTGTCATTATTGGGGACCTAAAACATTTAGTTACGGCGATAGTTTAAGATAAGGAAAGTGACACGGGCAACTTTTTATCCAGAAAAATGTCCACACACATCTTATTTACACGAAAAAAAAAATATTTATGAAAATAATCACTACATTATATTATAATATTTGGGGTGTAAGTGGTTCATCAACACCTTTGAACCAAAGCCAACTTCACCTGCACGTACCCTGCTGACTGACAAACGAAGCTCTGGCGAAAAGAGAGGTAGGGAGCGTAATTGTAAGCTACCCGACTGGAGAATGTACCTCCACCTTACAGAATACCGCAGCCAAATAACAATTCCCTTGAGGGTTGTTGTGTTCCTGCGAGTGAGTGAGGTCATCAGAAAGGAAGGAGATGCTGCGTTGGCAGCGGGGGTGGCGGCGCGCGAGCGATATTTTATGTTGCGAGCGTTAATATGGCTACGGCAGCCGCTTCACATCAGGCGGGCCGTATGCTTGTCTGGCACCCGACGTAGTATAAAAAAAAAAAAAACATGATATCTGGGGCTGGGCACGAATAGTGGTTCACCACGATCTTTAGAGCCAAAGCCAACCTCATCTGCACGTGGTGCACCCTGCCGCCTAGCGAAAGAGGCTCTGGCAAAAGAGAGGTAACGCAATATATTTACCAGCTGCCCGACTGGGGAAGTATGTCCACCTCACAGAATTCGGAAGCAAGTAACAATTCTCTTGGGGCTTGTTGTGTTCCTGCGAGTGAGTGAGGTCACCAGGAAGGAAGAATGCATCGGCAGCGGTGGAGACAGCGCGAAAGCGATGTTTCATGTTTCAAACGTTTATATGGCTACGGTAACCGCTTGACATCTGGTGGGCCGTATGCTTGTTTACCACCCGACGTTGTATAACAAAAAACACGACTAGGGCGAAGCCGCGAGTAACAACTAGTGATAAATAAAACCCACGCAGTGTCCCACGCTCGTTTCCATTGAATCGAATGTAATTTTCAACGGGATCGTTATCCATTCACGCTTCAAAGTATTCCTTTTATGTAGTAGATATAAAGAATATTCCGAATAAACATAAAATATATTTTTTTATTCTTGGGAATATTTGATATTTAACATGGGTTGCCATATGCCCTCTTTCGACTAGCTCGATAGTATGAACTTTATTACAGCGCCCTTTATAATAATAGATATGATTAGTCTCGATAGATAGATAGATCGCTCTGGTGGCAGAAAGTTGAACTAACTGAAACTAGACAGTTTAGTTCAACTTTCTGCCACCAGTGCGATGGCACATAATATAAGCAACTGCTAGGGCGAGACGATAGTAGGAGAGCCCAAGGGGGGATTTCGGGAGTTACTAAAAGGCGGCAGATTAACATACAGGAAGATACCTTGGACTCGATTAAATGCCTCCACCAAATATGAGCCTCATATATATGGCCGCCCGTCAAGAATAAAGGATTAGATTAGTAAAAAAAATTGATCATCTGAAGTTCTCGAACGCGTCAAATTAAGGTACCGAGTTAGTTACATGCTAAAACGCGTATATTCCACTAATCAGACAATTTCAGAGTGACGTAAAGAAAGGGGAGGGCTTCCCTATTTAGCACCATAGGCTCCCCTACCAGAGCTCTTTTTCTACCGTGTTGCGGTCGCTTTAAACCAATTTACTTCATTTGCTTTTTTTTCCTTTCATCGCCTAAGCCGCCCATCGGTTCAGTGCTAACAATGGGCGTTAGATGGTTTTGTTAAGTGGTTATTTTAACTCTATCTGTCGTACGTACTTGATAAAATAATAAAAGATAAGCAATCTTGATTCCCACGTTTAACATGAAATATTAGTAAAAAAAACTAAATGAACTAAAATTACATATAACTTAAAAGTAAAATATAACTAAATTAAAAACTTAAATTCATACTCAGAGATTGTTTATATATGACATGGGAGCAAACGAGCATGTGGGTGTCCTGGTGGAAAGCAATCATCACTACACTGGGGAATTATTCCCAGTCGCCCCCGCGGGGACTGCCACCGGAGGCAAATGGGAATAAAAATTCCCAGTCGCCGCCGGTGGCGACTGGGAAGTCCTTGCCCCCACTTCAGTATCGCTGTACATTGCTTGCTCCATCGTAGTGTAACAGGATTAGGTAAGTTATTCTAAATCTGCCTTATTTAGACGATATCATTGAAATGAAGTTTCTTACTGCCCCCTTACCACCATCTCATAATGCGATTCAATAATTGAGTAGATTGCTTATTCATGCCAATGAATAAGCGACTCTATTCCATTTGAAATAGAGTCGCTTATTCATTGGTATGAATAAGCAATCTATTCAGTTATTGAGTCGCAATAAGAGATGGTGGTAAGGGGGCAGTTTAATATAAAAAAATATATGACTGGTATTTTGTATCATAGATATCGGTCTCTTTATAATAATTGAATTAGGAAAGTAATAGTAATTAATGGGAAAATAGTAGTTTATGAAACTGTTGCATAATAAGGGTTATTAAAATACGAGTGTGAGTTTATAACATGAGCCGAAGGCGAATGTTATAATAGACCACAGTTTCATACACTACTTTATCTAATCTCATGAAATATATGATAATAATATTTTAAATACAACCATGAAGTTAATTTAACAGCTATAATTCTTACATATAAATCCATTTGCAGATCGAGCATGCGTAGTGCGCATGCGCGACGCGCCGGGCGGCGCGCCGCGCGGCGCCGCGTTCACAGATTATGTAGAAAAATTTTGCATAGTTGCAATGTATTTGCATTGCAAACTATTTAAAATACCTGTATCCAGGGCTGAAGCTGTATCGAAATGGTAAAAAAGCTATTTTACAATACAGTTGTCCATTTAAGAGCTGTATCAAAATAGTAGTTTATGAAACTGTTGCATAATAAGGGTTATTAAAATACGAGTGTGAGTTTATAACACGAGCCGAAGGCGAGTGTTATAATAATACCACACGAGTATTTTAATACCTAATTATGTGCAGTTTCATACACTACTTTATCTAATCTCATGAAATATATGATAATAATATTTTAAATACAACCATGTAGTTAATCTATCAGCTATAATTCTTACATAAAAATCCATTTGCAGATCGAGCATGCATAGTACGCATGCGCGACGCGCCGCACGGCGCCGCGTTCACAGATTATGTAGAAAAAATTTGCATAGTTGCAATGTATTTGCATTGCAACCTGTTTAAAATACCTGTATCCAGGGCTGAAGCTGTATCGAAATGGTAAAAAAGTTATTTTACGATACAGTTGTCCCTATAAGAGCTGTATCGAAAAATAACTTTTTAATAGACTTGCGCAAAACAGTTCACTGAACTGAAAAGAAAGATGCAGTTCTTTTGACGCAAATGAACTATATCACTCATCTAGTTCATTTAGTTCATTTAGTTCAATTGCTTCTTTAGTTCTTTTGACTCATTTAGTTCGTTTAGTTCAATTGCTTCTTTAGTTCTTTTGACTCATTTAGTTCGTTTAGTTCAATGTATCTTTGATTCAATCGACTCAGTAGTTCTGTTGACTGATTCCTTCTACATTCTTCTATGTTCTATTGCATCATTTTGATGACATTGTATTTTTGTATTAAATAAGTATAACTAATTAAATATTTTATAAATATCCTTCCAAATATTGATTTTCCTTCAAACTTTTCACAGGCTTAGGACTGTCAAGCTTGAGTAAAAAGAAATTATTTAGTGGTTAAAATAATAATTAATATAAAAATTGAGCCTTGTATTAACACTATAGCATATTTTCGCTAACAGCTTATGGTTCTTATGTCCTTAGCCCAAGAGTTCTAATTCGGTCAGTCAACCACGCACGAAACTATCTGTCTCGTTTTATCACGAACAATTTCAGAATCTTCCGTCCTTTTCGCTCTCTATCAGCAATTTTGGCATTACAACGTATCTCTCTCATTCTAGTTCGTACGCTTTATGTATTTCCGTTCTTTTTACTCTTTGTCACTCATTGAACTAAATGACGCAGTGAACTACATGGGACAAGAAAGAGTGAGTGACAAGAACCGGCTTGTATGGTGAACTAGTACAATTGAACTACTCACTCAGGAACTACACAAGTCTACTTTTTAAATTTATTTTGACAGCTTGTGCGTAAAGACTGTCATTATGATACTGTGTTTAGTTTTTTAATGTGTAAATTTCAGTATGAGATTAGATAAAATTACTTATTAAATTTATTTTGATAGCTTGTGCGTAAAGACTGTCATTATGATACTGTGTTTAGTTTTTTAATGTGTAAATTTCAGTATGAGATTAGATAAAATATTTTAATAATATAAAGTACAAAATCCTTAGGTAGGTACATATAGGAGTCATATAAGTTTATTCATAATTTTTATAAAGTTGGTTTAAATTTTTAAACACAGATTTCTATTTTAAAATTTTAAATCACGTTACTATCATCCGATTATTCGCACAATCATAATATTGTTTAACTTGTATAATCCTGTTACACTACGATGGAGCAAGCAATGTACAGCGATACTGAAGTGGGGGCAAGGACTTCCCAGTCGCCACCGGCGGCGACTGGGAATTTTTATTCCCATTTGCCTCCGGTGGCAGTCCCCGCGGGGGCGACTGGGAATAATTCTACACTGGGTAATGGGTATGGAGATCAGCAACATCAAGGCGTTGCCGATCCGTTGCCAGCCTTTTAAGTGAAATAAATAGTTTGTTCTTGAAGGCTCCCATGTCGTGATTGTTCGGAAATCGGTATACAATAAAATAATTATTTAGTTAGTTTAGGGAGGTTTGGGGTGGTTTGGGTCTAGGTGTTCGACACTGCACTACCTAATGTAGGATGCTGGTTTGGTAACGAAACATCACTCATAATGCAACTAATGCATTTCATGCACCCGTGCGAAGCCGCTACTGTCGCTAGTTACTATAAACTTGATGAAAAGTAAAATAAAATCTGTCCGCTAACCCGCAGTTGAGCAGCGTGGTGGAGCTCTAAACTCCTCCAATTGAAGGCAGGCCCGTATCCCAACACTAGGATGATTATGAGTTGATCCCGAATAGGAAAATAAGATATTATAAGTTTTTCATGGGAGCTTTACTTTGCTTCATTTGCAATGCATGCCAGAAAGTGTCAGAACGAACACCCGAAAAGTGAGCCAATTGTTGCAATTAGTTCGCACATCGTATAAGCAAAGCAAGCCGACGAAACTGACGTTTGTGACAATTCATTCAAATATTCTGTATTTCGATAATTTTAACAAAAAAAAACGGACTTTATACATTATCCTACATTTATGTATGTAGATACAGGATGATGATGAAAAAAATATGGAACCAATCTGGAAGTATACTCTTCGAAATAAAAAAAGTTTTTTTCAAATCGGTTTATAATCACGGAGTAATTAAGTAACAAACATTAAAAAAAATACAGCTGAATTGAGAACCTCCTCCTTTTTTGGAGGCGGTTAAAAATGCATAATTTATGTCGATACAGTCATTAAAGAGCAAGAGATCACATATCACACAAAAGTACACAATAATGATTGATTTTAACGAGGAATATCTTTCAAACATAAAAAGAGTTTTAAAAATCGGTTCATAAACGACGACGACCCGCGTGTGACCGCGTAACATGCTAAAAAAATACGGTCCACTTGACAACCTCCCCTTTGTTCGAAGTCGGTTGAAATTTGAAGCAGGTCTGCTATAAACTATACTAATAAGTATCTTTACCAATAAGTAACTCAAATCTGCCAAAGACAAATCTTAAAGTTAAACCAAAATAGCGGACAAAATGCCTCAAATTATATTTACCAAATTATAGTGGTAAATTTATGCAAAACCCATAAACAAAATGTAATACGTTTGAGAACAAAGAGAGAAAAGAAAAACATAATAAATAAAACCAAGACGGAATGAAAGAAAATTTGGTTTGTCTCGATAGCTTCTACAGAAGACATAGTGTCGGATCGGAAGTGTTGAAAAAAAAAACAGTGGCACTCCGGGAGTGCCAACAGAAGCGAAAACTTCAACAATTACGTGTGTATTTTTTGAATCGTCAGGAAATATTATTGCACTACTGAAAGCATTCCCTTTTCCTAAATCTCGTAACCCCCGCCAGCCCCGCCCTACCTCATACCGCACCAAATAGACCGGTGTCGGTTACGGTAACAGTGTCGCGAGTTCAATGGTTTTATCCCATCTCAAAAAATGCCCAAACGCGCCTAGAAAAGTTTTCACTTCAACACGTGTTGGCAAGGTTCCAAATTCCTTCAACAAGAGCCTAATTACACAAAATACCATGAAATGAGGTTAGATTTCGAATATTAAAGTGAGAAAAAAAACAGCTAACGAACGGGCGGTTTAAAATTCAGCGGAGTGTTTATATTCTATTCGCAAGGGACTTTGAAAAAACATAATGCCCTTATTTAATGAAGAAAATTCTCGAAACATTTTTTTAAATTAACATACTTTTCACTAAGTTTAACAGGATCAGAGGTTCTAGGAAATTGTGAAAGGAAAATAACAGTATTCAAACGAGCTCAAAGGAATACGATACAAGGAATGAAATATAAGTCGCGACTTTGACGTGAAAATACAAAATATATTGGAATACATGCGAAAGCTCATGGGTTCGTTCATGTGGAATTTGCGTTTTATGGGTACGTAAAACTGTGCTTGGTATAGCACATATAATAATTTTATAGGCGCATGAAGAAGTAAATTTGCAACAATTTCATAACTTTTGCGGCTCAACTTAAAAGACTCCGTAGTAAAGGCACAGTATAAGTAATAGTACCACGTACTGTATGGCCACTCCCTGCCGCTCTTTCGTGTCGACCTCACCTCCCCTCTGACACAAATCTGGAACATTTTGTATGGCGCCGCACGCACACATACTCATTCACTTTCTGCACAGATGTCATTGTTTATATAGTAGTACCGACGCGACATTTGTATGAAGTGGCCCGGGTGCGGTAAAGACAAGGTTTAAAAATATTGATTTCCGCGGCTTAAATAGCCTGGTTGTGAAAAATAGGCTTAAGGCTTGACTGTCGAAGCCAAGGAGCATAATATTCAGCAAAAATAGACAACACCTAACTCCTTGGGGGCCGTCCATTAATCACGTGAGGTTTTTTTTGCAATTTTAACACCCCCCCTCCCCCTTGGTGATACTTCGTGAGGTCTTGGAAATACCCCCCCCCCCCCCCCCTTCAAATCACGTGTATTTTTTGTATCTAAAGAATCTTAAAATTTTATTATATACTAGCTGATGCCCGCGACTTCGTTCGCGTGGACTTTATGATTCCGCCGTATTAATACAAATACGAACTAATGTAGATACATAAGAAAATATTTGTTATACGTATAAAGTCAAAAATTTTTTTTTGTTTAACATTGTAACCATAGTTTAAAAAAAATTAAGGGAGTCTTTCCTTCGGGAGCTAATATGAAAAGACCAGTCCTAAGCTTGACACCAGCGAATTTTAGTGATTTTTTTATTGTCATAGCAAAGGTCACAGACAACTGCGTACGTTTAAAATTAAAATGGATTTTTTTTGGAGAAGAGAAGAAGAATCCTGAAACACCTTTGCTTTGTCACAGTTTCGTGTCACAGAGCATGTCGGTGTTTCAATTCTGTTTAAATCGAGTAGGATATTGAACATTGTATTTGCGTCCTTCCGCCTAGTAGTATGTGGCAATACTTGGCGATGCTTCTGCGAGATCTTATTTTGGCGCCTGATTTCAGCGTGGATTGCTCTTGTCAGGTATGTTTTTCCAGTCCCTCCTGGAGCATCTAAGAAAAACAGTTTCCCCTCGTCGCTTAAAACACTTTCCACCACCAAATCAAATAAACTCTCATCTTGCTACATAGCGTCCCGCAAATGCACGTATTCTTCTGGTTTGTGCGAATATATACCAATCGTTCCATTTCAATTTTAGCGTACACGTCTATAATAAACTGACTAAATAGACCACGGTACCTTTGTAAATAAAATAAAACGATTGCGTCTAACTTGTAGCAGGTAAGAATAAAAGTTGCACCACGCGGTTTTTTTTTTACAATACATTCAATATTTTGTTAATCTATTTATTGTTATAATAAATAGATTTAAAAAAAGTAAAAAAACACGCTATAATAGCAAATAGAACTAAAAAAGTTACTTAAAAATTTTTTTAGTTCTATTAGCTATTATAACGTGTTTTTTTTTCCTTTTTTTGAAAACTATAATTTATTGTAAACACGTGTTGTTTATGCAAATAAATTTAACTTTGTTCTGCATCAGGTGTTCCAAATCTTGGATTTTTATACCTCAACAAAAAATGGTCTTCAGATTGAACAACTTTGCTAAGGCGTCATTTTTATATTTCTTATAGTTTACCTGAACCATTAAGGTTCTGCATCACGTGTTCCAAATCTTGTATTTTTATATCTCAACAGAAAATGCTGATCAGGCTGAACAACTTTTGCTAATTCGTCATTTTTATATTTCTTATAGTTTACCTGAACCATTATTGTTCTGCATCAGATGTTCCAAATCTTGGATTTTTATACCTCAACAGAAAATGCTCATCAAGCTGATCAACTTTTGCTAAGGTGTTATTTTTATATTTCTTATAGTTTACCTGAACCATTATGGTTCTGCATCAGGTGTTCCAAATCTTGGATTTTTATACCTTAACAAAAAATGCTCTTCAGGTTGAACAACTTTTGCTAAGGCATCATTTTTATATTTCTTATACTTTACCTGAACCATTAAGGTTCTGCATCAGGTGTTCCATATCTTGGATGTTTATACCTCAACAGAAAATGCTCATCAGGCTGAACAACTTTTGCTAAGGCGTCATTTTTATATTTCTTATAGTTTACCTGAACCATTGTGGTGCTGCATCAGGTGTTCCACTTTCCAAAATCAATTATACCCTATATTTTGCCCAGGCTTAACAGCTATATAACAAAAAAAGTTTCATTCGAATCCGTCCAGTACTTCCAGAGATTAGCGTGTACAAACAGACAAACAGACATACAGACATACAGACATACAGACATACAGACATACAGACAAACAGACAGACTTTTTTTTTAAATTCATACTCTATTACTATATCTCCATCGCCTCCAATTGTTTTTTTGTAAATATATTCAATGTACAGACACATTATTTTTACTGTTTTATTATATGTATAGATTTATAAGGATATTAATAAGGATTTTTGTTATATCACTAAGATGACAAACAAGCATACGGTCCGCCTGATGGAAAGCTGTTACTGTACTTTATGGACGCCTGTAACACCAGAAACATCACATGCGCGTTGCCGACCCTACACATACGAGCGTAAAAATGTTTTCACGTCCTTTTTGAAGAACCCCACGTTGACGTTGTAGTCTCCTGAGAAAACCTCCACAGGCAGTTCATTCCACAGCTTGATAGTACGGAACTTCTTTGGAACCGCACAGTACGTGACCTCTTCGGTGTCTTCTAATATGTGAGGATGAATTCCCTGTCGATGGCGAGCGGTGCGACAGTAGGAGGAGGCAGTGGGTATTATGTCAAATAACTCCTCTGAACACACCCCATTGTACAATCAGCAGAACACACAAAGGGACGGAAAATCTCTTCTCAGACTCAAAGGTTCTAAACCATCCGTTCGTCAACAGTCATGAAGAAAAGGATGCTGTCTTTTTCCTTATCGTGGCATAAAAGTTCTGCCCCCTTACACCAACTCTTATTGCGATTCAATAACTGAATACAATGCTTATTCATACCAATGAATAAGCGACTCATTTCAAATTGAATAGTAACATTGGCTGTTCGAGCAAGCATGAACATGCCAGACGCGCTACAGAATCGTGGCAGCTCCATCAATACTCTGAAACCATAATTATACTGTATGTGCAGGGAGTTGTAGGCCGTCATCGTCTTCAACTTCGTTCGTTGTCTTGCATCGGCGAGTCAAGGTCTTCAACACACCGCTTTTCCCTCCGGATCAGTAATACCATTGACTAGTACCATTGATGGTACAAGTGACACAACTTTGTATCTCTAGTACCATTAAAGAAAAGTCAAGATATTCCCCGTGATAACTGATGGAACTAATGATACAATTTTGTATCTCTAGTACCATTAAAGAAAACTAAAGATATTCCCCGTGATCAGGATGGTTTTGGGATGTATTCAGGATGGTTTTGGGATGTATTCGGGATGATTTTGGGATGTATTCAGGATGGTTTTGGGATGTGTTTAGGATTGTTTTATGATGTGTTAAGGATTGTTTTGGGATGTGTTAAGGATTGTTTTGGGATGTATTAAGGATTGTTTTGGGATGTATTAAGGATTGTTTTGGGATGTGTTAAGGATTGTTTTGGGATGTATCAAGGATGGTTTTGGGATGTGTTAAGGATTGTTTTAGGATGTGTTAAAGATGGTTTTGGGATGTGTTAAGGATTGTTTTGGGATGCGTTAAGGATGGTTTTGGGATGTGTTAAGGATTGTTTTGGGATGTGTTAAGACTGGTTTTGCGATGTGTTAAGTAAAAAAAATTTACTAACAAAGAGGTTTTAAGTACCTATGTGATTATACATATTGTATATCACTATCACAACCTGGCCACTTGAGCTGGGGGTGAGAAAACAAATGAATAGCAACCCGAGGCCACAGTATTACTATTTTTCATACAGTAGGGAATCGCCTTTGACGTGGCACGATGCCGCCGCCCGCGTAGGTATCCACGCGGTCGTTCGCCGATATGCAAGGGTTGTCACAAAATTCGAAATCAAATAATCTTTAATATTTTTATAATCATTTATCAACAAGAATATAATATACATATTTACAAATGTTGCACTGCTAAATATTTACGTGAAGGTTTATTTTTAGATTTCAATTTTCTATGATTAAATTTAACAATATAATGAATTCGCATTCGGATAAACAATTTGATCATGAAAATATGGGGGAAACATAAGCATGGCTGTGATATAAACTGTACTTGTTTTAATAATACCTACCTATAATTTATCTAAAAATATTGTTTCCTACAGCACCTGGTTGGTGTTGGTATGTTAACTTATTATGGCGAAGACAAAAGTCCCTATGTTCATTCGTAACTAATATACGGCTGAACCAATTTTGATTAGTTGTAAAATTTTTCTTTATTGCGCCAGTGTCACGGAGTATATCAAAATTAAAAAAAATATAGCGGATTTCTGGTGCCAGCCAAGTTGATGTAGGTACCAAACAATTAACGATTTAAATTTGATTACGACTTTACTCACTTCATTTTCGCAAGATACTTAATAATATAAACTAGGAATATCAATACCCAAAATGCAATGACTGGATAGCAAAATTTACTGTATATATATATAACTAAAATGTGTAAAATAAAAAAGTAAATAAAAATTATCAAAAAACGTGATTGCTTAAAAAAATTTAAAAAAAGAAACTAGCCCTGAAACAAAGATCTTAACTACTAGGTATGGATAGGCCATTCTAAGGAGATAATTTGTCACGAACCGATGAGTCATTAAAAATTGGTGTCCCATTTGTTTATAAAGTTTATAGTGTACATTTACGTAACATAAACATACACATAGGTTCGTCCCACACACAGCACGTGCATATAGTCGCAGAGACAAATTTTATGTTAGAAATGGCACAGCCATACGTAGTAATTAATATCTTTGCCCAGAAATCTTGAATATAGGTGAATATAGAACCTTGTCTTTTTCTGTCGGTTTAAACAAAATCATAACAGTTGGATATTAGACAAATACCTACTCCTTCTGTGTCCGACTTCCCAACTATTAAGAAGGTGTAAACATAATAATTACACTTTGGGCAAGAGCATGCGCCGTAAAGAATATATATACCTACATATTTACACTTGAAAACTCCGCTAGGTTGGAGTTCGAGTTACGAAGTACTTAACTATTTAGTCATCTGTCGTTGGAGCACAAGAATTCGGTTATTTGTTGTATACTTATAGTTGGAGTACCTTGCACTTCACCAACAATATAGCTACATACATTTCAACAAAGACAAAGTAGGTAGGTTTTTACGAAATTATAGAAAAAACTTACCTTGCGTCACGGGGAAATCTATAAAATTTTAAATTCTTGGTGTGTTCCGACATCGAGTTACAACCGTATACAGAACAATTTGTATTCACCATCATAATAAATAGGAATCACTGAACGTAAATTAAAAAAAACGTTTAAAACACTCAGTACGCGCACGTGACTGCCTTTCACGGTGGCTCCCACAAACTACGCTTGTTTGTGGGACGCTGACCGCACCGCCCGCTTCTCCGCGGGTTCCCCTCCCTTGCTCTGCGCAAGTACCTTCGCTTCCCAACTGTATGCTTTTAAAACTGTGCCGAGGCGTTCTATGGCGTCAAGCGAGTTGAAACTATTTTGCGCCCGCGGGTTTAAGCGGGGGAGCGGGAGAGGAAACTCCTTTCAGTTGCGAGAGTGCCAATTTCGTATGTAAGTACTATTAGTTATTCTGTGGTATTTTTATTTTGTGGTGTAGGGGGTTCAATATCATCTTTAGACACAAGACAAACCAACTTTACCTGCACGTGGTACACCCTAAAAAATAACAAGAAGGCAAGGTTAGTGAGAAGTAGGCCATGACGATAGCCCGTCTGGAAAAGTACCTCTACAGCAACCAAATAAGAAATCCCTGGTGAATGGCATTTTTCTGCGAGTTAGTGAGGTTACCAGGATGCTCCTGAGGAGCGCCAGCGACCGGGCTGGTAACACACAAGTAGCATTTGTTGCGCGCGTTTATACACACATCAAGTAGGCCATATGCTTGTTTGCCACCCGACGTAAAATAAAAAAAATGTGACTGATTCACGAAATGCGATTAGTTTACGTTTCACAACTAGTTACCAAAGTTACCAGCGAAAAAAAATTCTTCTCTGGTTACGTAAGTTTAGTTACGTGGAAAAAGGGATTTCAAGTAGCCAGTACTTGGCATATCAGTCAGTACAATACCTACAGTATTTATAATACTTTTCTTTGTCTATACTTCGTGTTTGTTTAGTTGTAAGTACATAGTTTATAATATAGTAAATATTGATTGTATCAACCAATATTTATGATGGTACAACTGATCGCAAATTAGTGTCACTAGTACCATTGATGGTACTAGAGATACAAAGTTGTGTCACTTGTACCATCAATGGTACTAGTCAATGGTATGGTACTACTGATCCAAAGGGCCGCTTTTCGGTTTAGAAATCGCGCGTTTGACAAAAAAATAAATACACGTGATATTTTACTACACCCTCCCTCCCCCCTTGTGATATTTCGTGATTTTTACCGAACCCCTCCCCCCCTCTTTTAGACTCACGTGATTAATGGACGGCCCCTTGTATGTATATTAATATGCAAACTACCCACGTGAGTCATCAAAATATAACAAAGAAATAGAATACGATTTATAAACGTATCTAATACGTCTTTAAATAAATGTTAATTTTGTTTTTTTTTTTCATCATAATGAATGTATTCATTATTCATAAAACCAATTTAATAGTATGTAAGTACTTATATGTATATTCTACGGAAAAATAAAAATAGACGCTATTTGTTATACATTCTCAAAAACATTATAGAGATACACTTTAATGAAAAGTATAACAACACTATTTGTTTCAGTGTCTAATCCAATTTAATGATCGTCATTATCACTGATGGCTTCATTTACGGAGACACGGGGTGTCGCGCGTCGCGTGCGCCTTGCCGTATCGTGGCGCGTGGGACGTTTTTTCCGTTCATAGACAGGTTGGGGTGTAAGTAGTTTATCAACATCTTTGAACCAAAGCCAACTTCACCTGCACGTGGTGCACCCTGCTGACTGACAAGCGAAGCTCTGGCGAAAAGAGAGGCATTGAGGGAGCGTAATTGTAAGCTACCCGACTGGGGAATCTACCTCCAACTCACAGAATACCGTAGCCAAATAACTATTCCCTTGAGAGTTGTTGTGTTCCTGCGAGTGAGGTCACCAGAAAAGAAGGAGATGCTGCGTTGGCAGCGGGGGTGGCGGCGCGCAAGTGATATATTATGTTGCGAGCGTTAATACGGTTACGGTAACCGCTTCACATGAGGCGGGCCCTATGCTTGTCTGCCACCCGACGTAGTATAAAAAAAAAAACAGGCGGTGTGTGCAGTTTGACGGTGACTACGTCTGCGTTGTGCGATTTCCAAATGAAGATTGGCAGAAGGTTCCCGCTGCGTGCGCCGCAGCGACAAACGCCGTGTGCGACACGTCGTTCGTCGTCGTGGGACATTTTTTCGGTTCATAGACAGGCGGTGGGTGCGTGCAGCGGCCCGCGTCATCACACGTGCAAACACAACATAATTATGGCAATATGTTCATAGAGACTGTAACGGGTGATTTTTCATCGTCGCACATATTTCTTACATTATTTAGAACAAGAAAACCTTCATTAGGTCGAGTTGTTTACCATGGGAGATGTGACGTTTCGCTGGCCGGTCAGTTGACAGCAGACCGCCCAGCGAAAGCGTCTATTGATCTCTTTGTTGAATTTACCCTGACTGGTTTAAATAAGTTTTGGTTTGGGCCGAAACTGAGAGCAACGCCGAAAGATCGGTTTCGGTTTCGGCTGCAAACCTATTTTGCTCGGACACTAGTTATAACTATTGTTCCCACCACCCCAACACCACCCACTAAATTATTGGTTAACTTTTATTTGATTTCTTCCAACGTTTATTAAATAGGTACGCAATATACTTTGTAAGGATTCTTCGAAAGTCTCGATTCTCAAACGTTTGGAAAATAAGTTTTCGCAAAGGTCATGGGGCATGTGACTGGTATTATGGAACGTGCCAGTTATTTATAAGTCACATTAGTTTTTTTTTTATACTACTTCGGGTGGCTGACAAGCGTACGGTTAGCCTGATGTGAAGTGGTTATCGTAACCATATTAACGTTCGCAACATGAAATACCGCCCTAGTGCCGCCGTCGCCGCTGCCAACGCAGAAACTTCTTCCTTTCTGGTGACCTCACTCACTAGCAGGAACATAACATTCCTAATCCCTAACAATTCCATTATTGTTATTAGGTTGCGATATTCAGTGAGGTGAAGGTATTTCCCCAGTCGGGCAGCTTACAAATACGCTGTACCGTACCTCTCTTATGCCAAAGCCTCTTTCGCTAGTCGACAAGGTGCACCACGTGCAGGCTGGCTTTGGTTCTAAAGATAGCTTTACTTCAGAAGAGTAACAGCTTCACATTAAAAGGGCCGTATGCTTGTTTGTTACCCGAAAATAAGTACTATTTTTTCTATTGAGAAAGCTGTACAAATCACAACGTACAAAAACATTACAAATCACAGTTTCGACAGAAAACTAATACGTAAAATTACGTACCACCAACGCTTCTATGAATGGAGGATGAGTCTCTGACATTTATTCAATTAGAGCTTCCTTCCTATGTAATTTCCTATAAGTATTACGTCACAGTACCTGAAATGTCGTCGGACAATTTAGATGGCGTTGGAGGCGGTGGAGATATTTATGGTAATTATTTAATTGATTTCCTGTACGAGTCAGTTTCCTTCCTTATAATTGGTACGGAGGCGGATTTCAGTAATTTTAGTAATGGTAAGATCTGTATTTCTACCAAATGTTCAAAGTTTGGCTGAAGGAGCTCAATATGGCTACTACCTAGACGTACCTAAGGTCCTACCTAGGCGGGAGTGTTGAATTTTTCCATTTTTAACCGACTTCAAAAAAGGAGGAGGTTCTCAATTCGACTGATTTTTTTTTTGTATGTATGTTATTGAATATCTTCGCGAATGGTGAACCGATTTTCAAAATTCTTTTTTTATTTGAAAGGGTATGATTGCAAGGTGATCCCATATTCACCTAGTCAGAATCTAATGATGGGATCCCAGGGAAATCACGGGAAACCCTAAAAATTTTATAAGCAGGTATGGTCAAATTCTGTTTTTTTATTTGAAAGGGTATGATTGCGAGGTGGCCCCAAGTCAGAGTCTGATGATGGAATCCCACAAAAATAGAGGGAAACCCTTAAATTTGCCGTGTGGTTACCGGCAAAATAAAATTGCGCCACTCCATTGCTCTGCGCTGGATACGACTACAAGGCGACTAAGGAATCTTGTGTGACGCAATAACTTTATTCCTAGAAGACGGGCAGCAGTGTCTCCAGGGGTATATCACCAATAAGCTGCGCTCGCCAACTGAAGTCGGTTTATATATATTTTTTTAAATCATTAAAATATGTATTTAGAAAGGAAGGCGTAGGTATAGACTGGCAACGAAACATTTTGCACTTTGGCCATTTTAATTGTGGTGCTCATTTGCTCATTGCTCCGAAGGGGAATCGACCGACCCCTAGGTGATGCTGATCTCTATGGGCGGTAGTGATTGCTTTCCATCAGGTGACCCACATGCTCGTTTTCCCGCTCACTTATAAAAAATATTTTAGAACATTTCAAGAGATACTTTATGTTGAAGCTTTTAAGACCCCGCAAGACTAAAAGCAGTCCCTAGGTGGTGTTTAGTCGGTAAGAGTCCGACGCTACGTTGGTATCCATGAGGATTCACCACCTCATTCCCGTAGTTACCTTCGAAAGGTAGTACATCGCGCGCGTGGAACGTAAAAAAAAGCAACCATATTCACAAGGAAGTCGTTTAAAAGCCTAGAAGCATGACACATGCCTACATCACGAGCCATTTATTGTTGTTTGTTCATACTGAGTAATATTTTAATGCGATATCGCGTTACAAAACAATTATTTAAGAGCCATAACAGGAAACTTAAGCATGAATGAAATGTTTCCCCGTGCCGTCAGCTTTGATGACACGCGACACTCGGCAATTCCAACCCAGCCATTCATAATGTATGTTTAGAGATATAATCTAACTTGGGTTAGCTTTTCCCGTCGTTGGCGTGGGTTTTGCCTTAACAACCGGTTAAGCCTGAATTTCATTTGTTGAGTCGAGATCGTAATAACACACGGAAGTTGGAGATCATTCTCTTTTACAAGTTTTTTTTTATGATGACTCTACAAATAATTTTAACAAAAATAAACCGACTCCCAACATTACTCTACATTTATGTATGTAGATACAGGCTGATGATGATGATGAAAAAAATATGGGACCAATCTGGAAGTATACTCTTTCAAATAAAAAAGTTTTTTCAAATCGATTTATAAATGACGGAGTAAAGAAATTTCAAACCTAACAGTGGGTATACAGGCTGATGATGATGATGATGAAAGAAATATGGGACCAATCTACAAGAATGGTACGAGTCACCTGCACCATAGCTTAATGAAACCGATGTCTATATATTTATACGGCTCGCCTGATGTAAAGCGGTTACCGTAGCAATAGAAACGTTCACAACAGATCGCTCGCGCGCTGTTATTAGCGCTGCTAATGTGGCAAAACATTTCATCCTGGTATCATCTTCCACTCTCAGGAATAAAACAACCCTCAAAAGAATTGTTATTTGGCTGAAGTTACCTTAGATTTCCCGACGACATTGTGATCATGTCAGAATCCCTAGAAGGTCTAAAGCAAATGCTTGATGACTTCAACAGAGTGACCCAACAAATGGGTCTGACCATGAACATGGACAAAACGAAAGTTATATTTAACGTCTATGTTCTTACATAGTTATTGTATGATTGAGTGTGAAAATTGACGAGCTCGGTGGTCGAATGGTTAGCAATGGCCACTTTGACTCCGAGGTTGCGGGTTCGATCCCCGCACAAGAGAAATATTTCTGTACATAAACATGTCTATTTCTCTTGGGATAGGTGTTTTCTATGTATTATATGTATATATTTACAAAAAAAAATGCCTTGCATAGTTTCGGACTAGATGGCAGTGTGTAATTTGTCCAGGAATATTTTATTATACATTTATTTATTATTACTGTCGGAAGCTCCATTCTCGAAGCTATAGACGAGTACATTTACCAAGGACAAACGGTTCAATTAAGTAGATCCAACTTCGATGAATACGTCAATCGATGAATCCAACTTGGCTGGGCTTGGCTGGGCATTCGCGAAGCTTCGCAACATCTTCTCCTTAAAAATCCCCCAGTGCCTCAAGACTAAAGTAAATGTAAGTGATAGTATCACGTTCAATTAAGTCGTCCGGCGATGCCCCTATAAAAGGGTAGTCTTTATCTATAAGTAAACCACAGGGTGCGATTACAACACCTTCCTGTTGTTGTAATTGCTGAAAAGCTTGCTGTTCATTCTCTCGATTCCGTGTGCAATAGACGTGACGTGGGACAAAAATTTTTAATCAAATAACAAATCGTGATTTCTTTGGTATTTAACTTCAGAACCGTGGCAACCCCTTGCCAGATACTCTTATTGCTCATTTGTGTTTTTGGACATTTTCTCATAATTTGTTAGACTTAGTAGCGAAAATGTTATAGTATGTTATATATTTGTGGTCTACTCATAAAGCCCTTTCATTTGATATCCCACATGCCATATTCAATGATTTTTTTTCTTACTACCGGCGTTGTCGCCGTGCCGTTTACCAGCCAAAACCACAATGACCCAAATTCAATTATAGTCTTTAGTTTTTACTTGTGTTGGGAGCATGCGCTGACAAATTTCCAGCTTTTATAAAATGACGTAGGTCTGGCGTTCACGGGTTCTTAGGCTATAAGGTATGGAACCTAAATTTAAGAAAGTTTGTGCCGTTCTTGTACATTAGGTACCTCAATACGCCAGAGTCGACATAATATTATGTAAATACATACCTTTAGGCAAAAATTATTAATCTGTGATATGTATTAAAATTTATTATGCAGTGAAGATAAGGAAAGTCAAGAAAACAAACAATGCTTACTGTTCTTCTGTACTAGTTGTTCTTAGAAATAAGCCTTTCTCATTTCGAGTCATGTTTGAACTGTAACAATAAATTAAGTACCTTTTTAGTAAAAATAACCAAGACATAATTAAAACAAAATATGTAATGTAAAGCTAATACAATTTAAAATTGGTAATTCAATTAAAATCAGTGATGGTGGATGATCCATCACAAGCAGCAACGCGTTTAATTTCAAAACACAGGGCAAGCACGCACGAGTCGTGCGCATTATGACTGGCTGGCTGGCTGGCCGCGGTCGTTTGGCCAGCAAGCGGCTCGGCAAACTCGCGTCGAAGCTCCCGCTTCCTCCCGCACTCCTCGGGCCCCACTTCTGGCATAAAAGCGGGCTCTATACAGAATATATTCCCGTAAACGTATTTAATATTATTCTTCTTTTTCAACTTTGAACCTACTGATATTAGTTATACTGTGGTCAGTATGTCTGACAATTTAACCACATTCATAATATTTTTTCATAAATGCGAAAGAAATAAAACTTACCATATTCTTTCCCAAGATTTTCTTCTTTAGCCGTGAACGTTTAGTATATTTTTTTGTTTTATTCCCCATTTTCACAAAACACACAAAAATTGTCTTAAGCAGGTACTATGTAGTATGGACACAAAAATGCGTAACAGTGGGAAGTACCTACTATTCTATAAATCAAAGTGACTATTAAACAAATTTATTATACTAATATTTTCGTTAATTTTCGCAACAGTAGGGTAGGAGCACGCGTGCATAAATTCGGCATAGCTATATTACTTCGAAGGAGTCCTGCAGACTGCAGGACAATGGCGCCACTGGCGGTGACTGGCGAATTGGCGAATTGGCGATGGCGATGGCGCCGCCGCGGATCAGTAATCGCTTGAATAATCGATTAAAAAACTTAGATGTTTAAAAAAAAATTGATCGGTTAAAACACCTCCAGTTATTTCAAAACATTATTTTATTAAATGATTTGTATTATCACATCACTTATTTTAAGAATAAAATCGAAAAAAGAAGATTAAATGACACGAAAAGAGGTAACTTTGTGAATTTATTCTATCGAGCCAACTTTATCAAATCGTGTTTCCATCGGTTAAACTATCGAGTATATTTTCTCAAAAAGATCAATAAATTTTTCTAGATTTTTATTTCCATGTTTAGTACTTAAAAATGAATTCTTAAAACGTGAATATGCGAATTTTTCAGTACAAGCAAGCCTTAAATAACAAATCGAAAAAAAAAAATAGTTCAGAAGCTTAATTAACTAGACGTTGCGTTGATGCGAATGTCCCGATCCGACGACGCGACGTTGCCGCAAATAGTTCCCACATTCCCAAATACCTCTTAGAACAAAATTTTTATGGGAACAATCATAGATTAACAATTGGTCGCCGCTAGCGGAGAACAATTGATAATCTAAGGGAACTACTAATCTGCAGTACCACAGAATAATATACTCTAAGCAGTACCCTAATAATAATATCTATCCCCAAGAAATATATTTGTCATCATTTTAATCAAAACTGTCTCTAAATATAAATCATCAGCTTAACAAACTATTAGTATCATTTAATTCGTTTGATCATCAAAATAATAGATCTGTCACCAAATAAATAGATCAGCTCCATAATTTAATGAAAAAATGGCTAATAGGGGCGAAGTCAAATTGGCGTCATATTCACTGACGAGTCTTACCAATACTTGGTCAATGTAATAAATCATGTTTTGGTTAGATTTGAGTTGATTTTTAGTTAGGTTAGGGTTTTCTTGTGTCCTGTCATCGGAAATACCTCAACCTAGATGATGAATGATGTGGTGACAAGTAAGCTTAATTATTAATAATTGACAATATAATACATACAAAAACATATTTTGCGTGCAAAACCTATTAGTTAAGAAACACAAAACTAATAAAATTGGCGATAGCTTAAATGATACCCAATTTTTATTACTCTTAATAAAAAAAAAACATTCATTACGACTTGCTAGTAGTTATATCAATTAAAATTTAGGCGTAACATGAATTGATCAGAATTGATTAAGAAAGTAATTGTAATAATGTACTTCTACGACAAATTATCTCTTTTTTTTTTTTTATACTACGTCGGGTGGCAGACAAGCATACGGCCCGCCTGATGTGAAGCGGTTACCGTAGCCATATTAACGCTCGCAACATAAAATATCGCTCGCGCGCCGCCACCGCCGCTGCCATCGCAGCATCTCCTTCCTTTCTGGTGACCTCACTCACTCGCAGGAACACAACAGCCCTCACGGGAACCGTTATTTGGCTGCGGTATTCTGTGAGGTGGAGGTACAATTCCCCAGTCGGGTAGCTTACAATTACGCTCCCTACCTCTCTTTTCGCCAGAGCTTCGTTTGTCAGTCAGCAGGGTGCACCGCGTGCAGGTGAAGCTGGCATTGGTTCAAAGATGTTGATAAACCACTTACACCCCAAAATCTCTATTGTGAAATTTAGTTATCGAATCCAATTTGACATATTATTTATTAATACATTTTGTACCGAAATAATATTTATTCAACTTTTCCATTAATTCCCATTTATAAATAAAAATCTAAAATAACGGCAAATGAAAGAGCTTTTCAGAAAAAGTCTTATTTACAAAAAATATACTTGTCGGTTTCTATAAATGTTTTATCGTTCGTAATATGATTGAAACCTTTCAGTTACTTATATAAATTGTAATTCCTGGAATTTCCACAGAATGAATTTCTACAAGTGCACTTGGGCTTCGATCACGTTATTGTTGGATTGTCTATTGAAGGAACGAGAATGTCTACTTTTATACATATGGTAATGTATAAATATAAACATTGGACGCTTAGTGTAGTTCACTCGCGTCCCCTTAAGTCCGGGTAGTCGCAGTCGACTACCCCTAGTCTCTCACATCTCTTATGGCTCACCCCACTTCATGGGGCGTCATTTTCACTAAACGCACGCTCATTCGTGAGCGGCGTCTGCGTCGCTCGTTCCCTACGAGCGATCGCTTAGATGAAGCTTTTAAGGCCCCGCAAGGCTAAAAGCAGTCCCTAGGTGGTGTTTAGTCGGTAAGAGTCCGACATAATCAACGTAGCCTTATGCTACGTTGGTATCCATGAGGATTCACCACCTCCTATTTTTCCTCCGGAAGGTTGTCCATCGCGAGCGTGGGGCGTAAAAAAAAAAAAAAAAAAAAAAACGCAGCATGCGCCACCATAGCGAAATTTATTTATTTTGGCCACTTTCCTGAATTGATATCGGAAAACCAAGGTCACTTTACATTACTACTTTTTGCTACACGAATCCGAAGTCAGAATTTCGAAATTTTGAGTTTCATGGCAACGGACGGACAGACAGAACGACCGGACGGACAGATAGAACGACCGGACGATTTTATAAGCTCAATAAATTTCGCTGAAAATTAGTGTCACAATGTGTGTCCGCGATAAATGCCATCATATAGATCCACTTATATAATGACATTTATAAATGTATTGGGGGTGTAAGTGGTTCATCAATATCTTTGAACCAAAGCCAACTTCACCTGCACGCGGTGTACCCTGCTGACTGACAAACGAACTCTGGCGAAAAGAGAGGTAGGGAGCGTAATTGCAAGCTACCCGACTGGGGAATGTACCTCCACCTCACAGAATACCGTATCCAAATAACAATTTCCTTGAGGGTTGTTGTGTTCCTGCGAGTGAGTGAGGTCACCAGAAAGGAAGGAGATGCTGCGTTGGCAGCGGGGGTGGCGGCGCGCAAGCGGTATTTTATGTTGCGAGCGTTAATATGGCTACGGTAACCGTTTCACATATGCCGTATGCTTGTCTGCCACCCGACGTAGTATAAAAAAACAAAAAAAAATGTATGTATAAACTAATCCCTATTACCCTATGTCATGGCATCACGCGTGATTGGCTGGACCGATATCACAAATTCTTTTTTCGTTGTCTATGTTATTGCCAGGAGAAGGTTTATTTACTTATAGGAAAATAAATAAGAAAGTTGAGCAGAAAATTACAAAATTTAAGAAAACTGAACGACCATAAACATTTGTAATGTAACTTTATGGCGTTTAATAGAACTGTCGATCATTTGACAGATTGCGCAAAATTCGGATTCAATACTATTCATCCTTAAGAAGACGGGACAAAATCTGCCGGGTCAGGTAGAATGTGTAATATTCGGAAAGGAGAAAAGGAAGAGGACGCCCCCTAGCTTCGTGGTGGACGACCGTATCTGAAGACCTGCCCCCTTACCACTATCTCTTATTGCGATTCAATAATTGAATAGATTGCTTATTCATACCAATGAATAAGCGACTCTATTGCATTTGAAATAGAGTCGCTTATTCATTGGTACGAATAAGCAATCTATTCAGTTATGGAATCGCAATAAGAGATGGTGGTAAGGGGGTTGGAACTGGCTCAGCTGGACTTACAGACAACCTAGCCCCTCTAGCCAAGTGTAATTCGTAGCGTAACGAACGTTAGATAGATCACGTGACATTTGTCAAAATCGAACATTTTAGTATGAGAATAGACAAATGTCACGTGATCTATCTAACGTTCGTTACGCTACGAATTACACTTGGCTAGGGGGGCAGGACAGAATATCCTGGCGCCTAAAGACGAGGAGAGCCGACCTCGAATGAAGGTATAATTCAAGGACAAAGAAGAAGAAGATGTGTAATAATTTGGTCCTACTTAAAATATACGATAGTTTTTATAAAAGTACGTTAAAACTTCATCTAAGTAATTCATCCTGGATGAATTTTCTGGAAATCTATTATGTAACATCTCTACACATGATGTCTGTCATTCGACAGAGAGAAAAGTTTCTTTTTTTTATACTACGTCGGGTGGCAGACAAGCATACGGCCCATCTGATGTGAAACGGTTACCGTAGCTGTATTAACGCTCGTAATATGAAATATCGCTCGCGCGCTGCCACACCCGCTGCCAACGCAGCAACTCCTTCCTTCCTTTCTGGTGCTCACTCACTCGCAGGTACACAACAACCCTCAAGGGAATTATTATTTGGCTGCTGTATTCTGTGAGGTGGAGGTACTTCCCCAGTTGGGCAGCTTAAAAAATACGCTATGTCCTATCTCTCCTTTCACCAGAGCCTCTTCTGTCAGCAGGGTGTACCACGTACAGGTAAGGTTGACTTTGGTTCAAAGATGTTGATTAACCCCTTACACCCCAAAATATAATTATTGATTTATTTTATTCGCCGGCTTCTAAATTAGTATATTTTCGACGACTTAATGAAAAAAATCAATGTCTATCTATGAAGCCTACAAACAAGCTTCAGTTTGGGAACTTTGTGGGAACATTTCTCATTGGAGGAGAGAATTAAATTTTCCTGAAAATCTCTGCTCTCTTAGAAATTTCCCAAACGCTAAACACACACAAAGAGTTTGTATATTTAAAATTGGACGTGGAAAATTAAACAAGATACTTTTGAAAATGATTTTAAATACAACATTCCGCCCGTGGAATTTTCATCAAGGCCTCGTCTCTTAAAGAAATAGAAAATATTTTAAAGAAGGCAAAAACTAGGAAAAATGTAAATGGGACGCTTTCATCTCCGAGCCAGAGCCTATCTAACTACACGTGGGTATAATGCCGAATGACAAACGAAGCTCTGGCAAAATAAAGGCAGGCACAGCGTTTTAAGAAGGCACCTGACCCTAATTGTCCGTGAGCCAGCAACAGATTTTCATGACCAATTTCCTCTCAAGCGATAACTCGAGAAATACTTCAGAGAGTTTGTATTATGCCGCATGGTAAACGTCAGCTGCCGCTCCGTGGGCGGGTTGGGCAGCGGCATTAAAAACGTTAAGTTAACGAAATTAATTAAAATTTTTGAATTTTTCCAACGGGGATCTATTTTTATGCCTCTTAAGAATAACTCCACGAAGTGAAAAAAATCCTAGAGTTTTAGTTTAATAATAATCGGGTTTTTTATGTTAACATTCTATTCAGAAAAAGTTGTTAACTAATGCATAACTAATGGCAAAATGGGGATAAAATTTTTTGCCTGCGGATTATTGTTTATTTATGTATCCTAATAGTACTACATTTTTTTTATTCTTTAATATTCATATTTAATATGTTAAAATGATTTGTTACCGTGCCCGAGTGACGAGTTGACGAGTCACGTGCGGAAGCCAGACTACCTGCCTTTAGCACTATTTTCAGGGCTCTGTAAAAATTATAAATATTACAGATACGGTTCCGGGACGTAGGACTTTTTTTTGGGAAAATTCCTGTACTTTTAAGATCTGAAAAGAGCAGGAATTTTCAAACTTTGACTATCTTTCATAGTTTTTGAGATATTAAAAAAAACCAAACCCCTTTTTTTTTAATAAATTGTTTATAACTTTTGCAATTTTTATCGGCCCCCTTAGGGATTTTTCCTTAAACTTTCTACATAATATTCCGAATCGAATGACGCCTTCATCGTAATTTTCGGAGACTAAACAAAAAAAACCGGACAAGTGCGAGTCGGACTCGCTCACCGAGGGTTCCGTAGGTACGTAGTATCATTATTAAATTTGATATTTTTCATTATAAATAAGAAATAATGCGTCGAAAAAAATAAATAAAATATATTTTGGAATGTGTACATCAAGCCCTTTCATATGATACCCCATTTGAACTAGTAGTTTTAATTTGAAATTTCGACACCCTATAAAAAATATAGACCCCCTATTTTTTAAGATCTATTTACAAATGTATAGTTTTGTGATTTATTCCTGTACTTGTAGTCTATAACGATGTTACTTGCCAAATTTCATAGTTCTAGGTCAACGGGAAGTACCCTATAGGTTTTGATTCCCTTGAGTGTGTCGAAATATGCGTTTTTTGCTGAATAAACGGCCGTAACTTTTTTCTATGTAAACTTAGCAGTTTGATTTTTTTACAACTTCATGGGACCGTAGACCTGAGTATACAGTTCAAATTTCAGCTTGATAGCTCCACGCATTCTCGACATAGAAATTCTTGACAGACAGACAGACAGACAGACAGACAGACAGACAGACAGACGGACAACAAAGTGATCTTATAAGGGTTCCGTTTTTCCTTTTGAGGTACGGAACCCTAAAAATCATCCGAAAAGGTACATGTTGACCAGGTACCGGCCCCCCTAGCCAAGTGTAATTCGTAGCGTAACGAACGTTAGATAGATCACGTGACATTTGTCAATTCTCATACTAAAATGTTCGATTTTGCAAATGTCACGTGATCTATCTAACGTTCGTTACGCTTCGAATTACACGTGGCTAGGGGGCAGGCGTGAACGCCGATCGCTTATTTAAATACGTCAGCTGACGACCTTACCACCAACATAGAGGCAGCTGACGTTATAATAATAATATTATAAATGCGACATGCTAAATATAATAATGCTAATAAATATTACAAATGCGACAGTGTATTCGTTTATTTATTTGTCCTGTTTTAATTCCTAAACTGCTGCACAGATTGAGATGAAATTTTGAATTTATCCCGAAAAGGAAGTTCCTTAGGGATATTAGTTACCGAAGTGCACGCGGCCGAAGCCGCCGGCGGAAGTTTTGTATGTTCATAAGAGGGTAAAAATAATTACTTACCTCGTTTTTTTTCTCATTTTAAGGGCGACTTCTTTTAAATATTTTTTACGTGTTTTTTTATTCATTTTTTTTGGCTCCATATTTACACTTATTTAGTTCTTAATCTTATGTACCTACTATTTACACTATTATAAAAACAAAAATATAATTTACTATATATAATATACAAATAAAATATTCGCAATACAAAAAGTCTATCGATCTTTCTTAGCGTTCACGGACCGCGAACGAACGTAAGTTCACTTCATATGAGGCGCTCAGCCAGACTAAATAAAATATAATAAAATAAAAGGACTCGAGTGAAGGATAGCGATATTCACTTTCCAAAGGACAGACAGAGTTCGACGGGTCGAATTTTTCGACGGGAATTTTACGTAAGCGACAAAATAAAAACTATGAAATAAAGACGAAGTATAATGATTCTGAAAAAAGTACGTTGAGCTAATGTAGATTTTATCAATGCCTTTTTAGATTTTAAAAAATATTAAAGAAAATACAGCAAACTTAAAAGATCTAAGTTAAAATGTGATTAAACATAGTTTTTTGTAAAAAAAAACAATCGAGCATTTTTTCACTAATCGTGTTTTCATTTTGAGCATTTAATCTTCATGAACTGAAGTTACTTGTATAAAAAAAACAGTTTCCTAGACCTTATAGATTTTGAGATTTAGGTCAATATAGGTAGTCATGTTAGGGTCGTAGCTTGACTAGAGAAGCCTCCCGCCTCAAAGAAGACCGTAGACAAATAACTAAGAAGGTTGATGTGTTTCTGCGAGTGAGTGAGGAGGAAGAATGGAGTTGCTTTTGCTACGGTAGACGGAACTGGCGGCGCGCGAGTGACAATATTGCAAGCGTATAATGTAAATTTCACTCACCGTTTCACATTTACCACGCAGCGAGGCTTAAAATCAAAATTATAAATGTTAGTTCATTGGCAACAAATACCGGTGACGTGAGTTCGGGGCTTGGCTGTTTTCGAGGGGGTGAGGTACGGGGCTTGAGAGGAGCCGGCGCGGGGTTGCCCCCTTGCAAGCGCGCGCTCGCTACCGAGATACCACAGTATAGCATAGCGACTGTACAGTACAACAACCGCTAATACAATACAATAGTTAAAAATACTTACTTTGAAATTAAAATGATTGGATATCGGACATTTGATATTGAAATAAACTAAGTACCTACTTATTGTTTTTCTTATCCTTATTATAAGTGCGAAATTAAGTTTATTTATGAATGTACGTCTGTTAATCAACTGAATTATTACATATTATTGTTACGGAATAATCCAATCAATTACTTAAATTGTTTCTTTTGAAATTACATAAAATATAATTCCAATATTATTATAAATACTTACTCATCTGATGTTTTTGAAGAAATAGACATGGCTTCATTATTTTCTTTATTGTGACTCGACCATCTAAAACAACGAAACAAAATATTACAATTAGAATAATCTTTATTGAAAACACAAAAAAAAAAAAACAGGCAAATGCCTGTACTGTATATATATATATATATATATATATATATATATATATATATATATATATATATATATATATATATATTGTGTTTTCAATACAAACATATATGATAACTAATAATAGATAAATATCTATTATTAGTTATCATATTTGTTTAGCGGTCTAATAGAAATTAACTTTGTAACCTTACTTGAATACGGAACGCTTACTTACCGTAGTGCAGCAGTTTTCCTTCCATTGGCCCTCACTGTCGCGAGACGACGGCGTCTCGCACGTATAATTTTATTTTTTTTGTTACCCATTATTTTAATCAAATGACGACTTTGACAACGCGTTGAGCGGACGCGCGGCACAGCTCCCACCTCGAACACAGCTCCTAGAGCACTGACTGACTGCCACTGACGTGACGTTGTTGTGAGCGATCGATACACGGGGAGGGTGCGCGACCGCAAATCGTTATTTGTTTTTATAATTATATTTATATTTAATAAAGTAATAGCTTATCACTCTCCTAATTAAAATTATGAAAATTTTGGTATAATTTCCATGTAAAAAGGTGAGTGTATTAAATAGATATAATTTTTAATTAGTACAATTTAGAGACTTACTCACTTCGCGATTTTTTTCTATCGAGCCAAAAATGATTAATTGTGTTTTCAATAGCTTTTAACGCTGCAGAAAGAACTTAAGATTTCATATTAAAATTTCTAGAAACCAATTTGAAATATGTAGTTTAATTATAACAGTTATTTAAATAAGCGTGTTCTCTCTGGACTCACTTCACCTTAATAATGCGCTGTACTAGGTACCAAAAGTCAATATCACGTCCTATTACATCGCAACAGGATATTATTATTTATTATAATAGTATTTAAATTTAAATAAATAATGCTAAAATTACAAAAGGCCGTCTAGTCCCAAACTAAGCAAAGCTTGTACTATGGATACTAGATAACTGATATAGTCATCATCATCAGGTCATTTTAGGCTCCACTACAGGAGCACGACCCTCTCTTGTCCGTCCTAGACGGAAGGAGGATTTGGCCTACACTCCCCACGCTGGCCAAACGGGTTGGGGAGGCCTGACTGATATAGTACTTGAATATATATATTTTTTGTAAATCATCATCAGGTCATTTTAGTCTCCATTACAGGAGCACGACCCTCTCTCGTCCGTCTCAGACAGAAGGAGGATTTGGCCTACACTCCCCACGCTGGCCAGACAGGTTGGGGAGGCTGAAAATACATACATTATAATACATAGAAAAAACCCAGACCAAGACAAATAGACATGTTCATGCACACAAATGTTTGTCTTGTGCGAGGATCGAAACCGCGACATCGGAGTCAAAGTGGCCATTGTTAACCATTTGACCACCGAGCTCGTCTACACAACTAAGGGGCCATCCATAAATTACGTCACACGAATTTCATGATATTTTGACCCCTCCCCCCGTCCTTGTCACGCCTGGTCACATTTGTGACACTCCCCCCCTCCCTAGTGTGACGTCACATATTATTTTGCAAATTTACATTTAGAGTTGCAAATGTTTTTGAGTTTTTCGTTAATAGTTCAAAGTTCGTGTTAACACTTAGATTATAATAGATTTTGAAATGTCACGTCACAAAATTTAGGACCCCTCCCACCCCCTTGTCACACAATGTCACACTTCATCGACCCCCTCCCTCCCCCTTAGCGTGTGACGTAATATATGTATGGCCCCTAACTCACAATCAAAGGGCGTTGTGTTACTGTAGGGAAGAGATAATATCGTAATACCACAGTATAAGTAATAGTACTATGACATTGCAAACAAATTCAAATAAAAAGTTGCCAATAGCAACATATACCTAGATCCAATTGAACCAGTTATAAAGGACGTAATCATACCCTCTCAACAGGTTTCACAGACTGGTCGGCGGCTTCGTAGAACTCGATTTGGGTAATCAAAGAACATATAAAATGTTTCGCAGAAAGCAAATTTGATTCGCTTGTTTGCTTTTTTCGAACAGCACAAGTTCTCAGAACGTCTGATCATATTTTTCATCGTGGAGACTATGTTCTTGAATTCTTATATCTTCTTTCTTTCAGTTCTTCACTGTTAGTTGGAGACACTATTTTTTTATGTAAACTAGATGTAAGATTATTTTGTAAGGTAAACTATTGCAATTCTCTATTCCTCGTCTATTGCTCGCAATTGATAACGGTAATAGGTAGACGCTTGAAATAGTCACATAATATTTAGTTATATATTCACTTTAAAAATAAATAATTAAATAAAAATAAAACAAATATTTAATGAGGGCTCCCATGCAACAAACGTGATTTTTTTTTGCCGTTTTTATGGATAATGGTACGGAACCATTCGTTGTCTTCGTGCGCGAGTCCGACTCGCACTTGGCCGGTTTTTTTTAAAGAATCCCATGCTTGTAGTCTCTTGAGAAAACCTCAACAGGCAAATCATTCCACAACTTGATAGTTCGAGAGAGAAAACCTCTGAAGACAGTCAACAAATATGAAATGTTGGGGGCCCATCTCACATTCCCACCACTGTCTCCTGTGTAGCAATAAACAACGAAGAATGGGGTGTAAGTGGTTCCTCAACATCTATGAATCAAAGCCAACTTCACCTGCACGCGGTGCAACCTGCTGACTGACAAACGAAGCTCTGGCGAAAAGAGAGGTAGGGAGCGTTTTGTAAGCTACCCGACTGGGGAATGTACCTCCACCTCACAATACCGCAGCCATATAACAATTCCCTTGAGGGTTGTTGTGTTCCTGCAAGTGAGTGAGGTCACCAGAAAGGAAGGAGATGCTGCGTTGGCAGCGGGGGTGGCGGCGCGCGAGCGATATTTTATGTTGCTAGCGTTAATTTGGCTACGGTAACCGCTTCACATCAGGCGGGCCGTATGCTTGTCTGCCACCCGACGTAGTATAAAAAAAATGAACAAATATCCCACCTAGGGGGGGCAGATGAATTTTTCCATTTTTCAAAATATATTTATATGGCAAGTTGGCCAAGACAACTATTTAAATAATAATAAAAAAAATGAACATTTACGCAGTGATAACCTTGGGTTATTATGTTATCAGTTATGTATAATTTTAATTTATATACTTCCTTGTATTCATTCCCTTGATAGTTTATCGGCCAGTCGGATAAATTAGTATAATTTCGAGTACAGATAACGAAGTTTACGCAGTACTGCGTTCACACTGAGGATCCTTATCGTTATTTCTGTGAATCTTTTATGAATTGGTGTATTATGATATGAACGATTATAATTCATGCTATATTGAGACGTAGATAACATATCATATCACGTTGAGACGATAACAGAAAACCCTAAAGGATAATGCTAAAAAACCCAGAACGAACAGACACGAGACCCAGCACCACGTGTTAGTTATATATCGTGATACAAATTTATATATCTTTCATTATCAGATTCTATGGTTAAAGTTGTAAAATTGCTATTCAGTTTCCACAGGAGGCAAGTTTTACATATATAAAAATCGTTGATTTACATTTATCGAAATAAGTGAAATCATTATCCTTTATCGTTATTGTATAATCACTCGGTCACTGGTTAAGATTTATCGTTAAGTAGCCACAGCTAAAGAATATTGACTGATTATTTCTGAACATAAGCGGTTCGCTTTGTCTCCAGGCAAGGATCGATTTTGTACCCTTTCCATTAATCGACTCTAATGTTTTTAGCTGATGGTTGCTTTACCGCATCTCTACCTCACAAAAACACATTTAGGTACACATGCAACAATATTTTATGATTCCCACTATTTTTATGATGATGATGATGATGCGTAGTACTTCAATACCAAAAAGAGAAGTGTAATAAAATTGAAAAATTACTGAATAATGATTTCACATCATCCAATAAACATAAATCAAAGATTTATTCGTTTATGAAAATTCACCCCCTATTAAAAAGAAATAACAATATCACACCTTAACTCATTGCATCTGAAAATGAAACATATAGGTACAGAATTATATCACTAAATATTACAATTTTTTTTTTGGTTACGATTCGTATCTGTTCGTTCTTCTCTATCTATGGCTTTTCCCCATTCCTGAGCATTCTCCTTTGCCTTACAACTCGTTTTAAGTTTCTATATAATATCGATTAGCATGTACCAAGATTTCAATCAATTTTTAATCTTGCCTAAGTCACAGATTCTACTTAAGCTTATTAGGGCCTAGCATCAATTAATAATCTAGGTGCTGCCTGCCACTTTGCTCCACAAGAAAACAGTATTATCATCAAAGTATCAAAATAAAAATTACTTTTATTAAATAAAAGTAGATATAAACCCTAATGGTGTTTTTATTGATTTTCTGGATTAAAATAAGTATGTAATCTATGCGAAAGTGAAATCTTTTCATGACTTTGGCTCGACTAAACGGCTGGATCTATTTTTAATTTATTTTTTATATGAGAGGAGCAAATGATCATGGGGTCACCTGATGGAAAGCAATCATCACCGTCCATGGAGAACAGCAACACCAAGGGGTCGCCGATTGCCAGTCTTTTAAGGAAATCAGGCTCCCATGTCGTAATTGTTCGGAAATATTAAATTTAAATGAAATTAAACTTGAAAGATTATATACTACATACTACTTTTTGGCGCAATATAACTGACATTCATACAGGCGAAACCGCAGGCGGTAACTACTTATGCCAAATTCAAGCAATTACTCTCTTATATTGCGAGCATTGAACTCGTAGTTAGCGTCTGAGCGTCTATGAGTGCACTTAATACTTATAATATTAATACAGCAATAATTATCATTTAGTAATGATGTAACTTTATTCTAATAGGTAGTTAGGTAAATAAACTATAATTAAGCACGCGCTAAGGAAAAAAAAAATGAAAATCCCACAGTGACCAGTGAGGCAGCGACGACGGCCACACGACGAAAAAAACCCAGAGCATAAGTAAGTACTATTATTTATTTTGTACTCAGAGTTTCCTAACAGCTATTGGGGAAATACTTTTCACTATCTGCGCCCGGCGGTTTGTCCCGTAGGTACGTCCTTTTCGGCTTCTATGATGTTAAATGACCTACAACCATCCTCAAGTATTTGTGCAATGCAAAAATATTTTTTCAAATCCGTGTGGTAGTTTCTGTGTCATGTCATCCAGAGTAATCTCTGTGTGCGTTTAACCAGTCGTTCCCAACCTTTTTTGTTCGCGGACCACTACGAAGTTTTTGTTACGTGTTGGAACCCCAACTGTCATATAAATCCATTATTCTATAACTCGAAATTTGAGTATATTGTATAATAGTGCTCTCTTACATTATAAGTTTGTATGACGGACCATAATTTACTTCTAACAGACCCGCTGGGTGGTGGTCCGCGGACCACCAGTTGGGAACCTCTGGTTTAAACAAACAATTTTTTGAGCTTTATTATATTAGTACATATAAATTACGATAATTTCAAGATAGATACTGCACCGCGCTACGCGTCGGTGCGCGGGACAATGGAAGTAATATTACGAGTACCTACTATTCTGTACTAATATGAAGTGTGAGATCGATACGCTAATGGTAATAAATTGTTCGCACTATCTCTACCACAAAGTTTCGTTGAACCAAGCAGCTGGCGTATAAATTTAGTCGTGCCTGTTACCAAGCACTTGGCTACATTTATCGGCCACACCGCTCGACTGACGGGACGACAACAACACTATTAAGAACGATTTCGAACTGGTGTAGGTTGGACCTAAGTGTTTTGTTACCCTATTCTTATTCTGGTAGAGTAGCCGATGCATGGGAGCTGTTGCACCCCCGCAAGGGTGCAAACTTCGCACGCAAGCGTCTTTTCACACGACCGGACCCTATCAGCGGTTCCATTTCATGTGAGTGGATATGTTTGCTGGACACTAGAGAGTAAATTATCCAGCAACCATGACACACTTAAAAAGACAGACAAACACTAATGAACACAAGGACAAGATCAACTATTGTGAGCATTTGTAAAGATGCACTTGAATAGCGTATCTCTATAAATGCTTGTACTGGAAAAATAAAACGTCGACTAGAAAAGGACTTGGTCAACCTTTTTATTTTTCGCATGCCAGTTTTTTTTTTAATTAAAAGTTTTAAAATTAATTTGTGGATTGAATATTTGTTTTTTTTTTATATTTTTAAACTTTTTATTTCATTGTCCGTTATTTTTTTTTAGTTTAGACGCAGCTGTGGCGCCTTGAAGTAAGTCGCGTGGTTCTTTTAGTGCGACAGAGTCCGGTGGCCGTGCATTCAGTAGTGCCTAGTCCCAAAGATGATACGGTGAGTTGTCTGCGCGGTCTAGGAGTTTCCGCGTTATGTCTAGGATGAAATCGTGCACCGACTCGCCACTACCAACGTGAATGACCGGTCGCTATGGAGGGACGCAACTAAGCGCACGAGCCTCGTATGTTCCAGTAACTTATACAGGAAATCCTCGAGCCACACCCGGTCGAAGGCCTTCTCAATGTAGAAAAAGACTCCGACTGGACTGGCGTGCGGCCGCGGTTTAGCTCCTATGCTAGATAGAAGAGTACACGCGCCAACTGCAGTCGTATTGTTCCTCCCTGGGAACTGTATATGGCCGTAAGCGTCGCAGCACTACACGCTCTACCAGTTTGGAGTTGTGCACGTAAAGAGATATAAAGAAGAGCGCAGGATTTATCCAAATTATATTTTAGTAGCGTATATTATATTTAATTAATTTTTTAATAATTTTATTAATCGATTTTTATTAGAAGGGCAAATAATTGAATTAATTTGAACTATCTTACCTGCAATTACTTTAATTTTTATTGCAATTTCCTCCCTTCGTTTATTATACTTATTAGATGAATTAAATAATCCTCACGCTCATTGCCGACGAATCGTCGACTGCGAAAGAGTCTTTGCCGATTAGCGGCTGTCTAGTCGGTAAAGTACATCTCTATTCTTTTGTTTATTCTTCTTTCTTTGAAGATCATCAAATCGATTAGGTACTGATAGCAGTGCGATGTAAAATGCTACGTTTACGCGTAATACGCAATCACTACGCGCAACTGATTGATAACAGTGATAACGCTATCAGTTAGTGGCGCCGTGAGATTCCCGATAATTATGATATGGGAACAGTTCATATTAAGTACATACATCGATGCTTCGCAGAAGTATTAATTTTCCTTATTTTTTATTACTGAGGAAAATATTTGGGTTTAATGAAAAATAACAATATTTAAGGAAACCACATAGTAAAGAGCCCATTTTGTCCTCTGGATTACTCTGCGTTTCGGTCATCTGTTCAAATGTCTCATGAAGTGAGTGTTATTTACTGCTACATGAGAATTAAAGAAAGAACATTTTATTAATGTTAATTAATTGTTGAGCCCGGTGCGGTGGTCGAATGGCTAGCAATGGATACTTTGACTCCGAGGTCGCGGGTTCGATTCCCGCACAAAACAAACAATTGTGTGCATGAACATGGATGTTTGTCTTGGTCTGGGTGTTTTCTATGTATTATTATAAGTATGTATTTACCAAAAAAAAAAAAATAAGTACATTTATCAGTTGTCTAGTGCCCATGGTACAAACTTTGCGCTTAACCTTTTAAACGCTTTACTTAATATCACTTGGCGTGCCCCCAGCGCCAGGCATAGTAAAACGATAAATAAATACCTACAACTAATAGAGATGTTCAGTATATATATCGATATTGGAAATGCATCTCTTTCGAACGCTTACAGTTTAATTTAAATATCTTAACATATGGAAAGCGTTACTTTGTAATTTAATAATTTTATTTATAACACAGTAGAACCTCTATAAGTCGAACCTCGATAAGTCGAAAACCTCTAAATCTCGAAGAAATGTTCAGAGGCCCGATTCTCGTAATGAAATTCCCAACGGCACCGGAACGACTTGGTCTCGTCCCTCTTTGGTTTATCTATTTTACAACGTGCCAGAGAGGGAGCGGGCGAAGTCGTTACGATGCCGTTGAGAATTTTATTACGAGAATTGGGCCTCTGTTCCCTTCCCTTCAAACACCAAAACCTCCATTACTCGAAATCTCAACCCTCTATTAGTCGAAATAATCACTGAGAATTTTGGGGTGTAAGTGGTTTATCAACATCTTTGAACAAAAGACAACTTCACCTGCACGTGGTGCACCCTGCTGACTGACAAACGAAGCTCTGGCGAAAAGAGAGGTAGGGAGCGTAATTGTAAGCTACCCGACTGGGGAATGTACCTCCACCTCACAGAATACCGCAGCCAAATAACAATTCCGTTGAGGGTTGTTGTGTTCCTGTGAGTGAGTGAGGTCACCGGAAAAGAAGGAGATGCTGCGTTGGCAGCGGGGGTGGCGGCGCGCAAGTGATATATTATGTTGCGAGCGTTAATACGGTTACGGTAACTGCTTCACATCAGGCGGGCCGTATGCTTGTCTGCCACACGACGTATTATAAAAAAAAAAAAAAAAGAAGTGAGTCCCTCCAAGCCATTTTGGTACCTATTTTCCCTCCATAACTCGAAAAATTACTTGTATTAGTAAGTATTTTGGTAAAACAATGAAACAAAAGCGTATAAAGAAAATTGTATCGATGACACTTATGAAACACGTATAATGCAGCACAACACTAATGGAAAATTCCAGAAGGCGGCACTCTTTTATGACGTCAGAAGCGAGCGTGTTTCTCCGCTCGTGGCTACAGGAATACATAGAACATTCGTTCAAAAACATGCAGACTAGGGATGGGAATTGTCAATTCAGTTTTGTTCATTCACTGACAGTTTTGGGCTTTATTCATTTAAAACAAAATAAAATAAACTCATTTATTTCTACAGTAACAATTGCTTTATTTGTTTTATAATAAATAAGTCAGTATAAACAGAAATAGTTTGATTTATGTGGATTTTTGTATCTGTCGATCATTGTTTATGCCACATCCCTACTAACGGAATTTTCCGGCCGTGGCGCTAGACATCAATACACTTTTCTAAAAATACTATCAGTAATTTATTTAACTTTAGACATTAATTTTAAGTCCTATAATAAAGAAACTTAAGTGTAATCAATTGTAAATAATAACTTCATTATCTATTTATCAAGTAATGAACACTATTTTTATATAATACAGAGCTATTAAACAAAAAGGCAGATTTACTGAGTAGTGGTATTTGAGCGTAAAAATCCGTCCTTGGCGAAATGGGCACGAAAATGTTTGGCGGATTAATCCGCTCGTGGCGGTTAAAGGGTTAATTTGGGACTAGATGGCGCTGTGTAAATTGTCCAGAAACATTTATTTTATTTATTCATTCATTAACAATGATAAAGGTGGAGCTACATTTTTGTGGTGTGATTTGTCGTGGTATGGTATGACGTTCGCGTATCCAACCAAATAATGCTTGCAAGGCTAGAACCAAGTTGTATGATTGTTTGTTTAGCATGTAAACTTTATTTAATTCATACTAATATTATAAATACGAAAGTGTGTCTATCTGTCTGGTATCTCTTTACGCCTCTGAACCGATTTAGACGAAATATTGTGACGAGCAACTACGGAACTCTAGCACTGCGCGTACCGCGGCACTCTTTTGGCTGGATATTTTCATAGGAATACGGGACAGAGAAATTCCTGAACAAAGTTTAGACATTTGTTTTTTAAAATTGTCTGAAATATCAAGAGCCCCCTTGCCACCATCTCTTATTGCGACTCTATTCCATTTGAAATAGAGTCGCTTATTCATTGGTATGAATAAGCATTCTATTCAGTTATTGAATCGCAATAAGAGATGATGACGTGTGTCGCGTATACCAAAAGTTCTACCCGTCCGTGCGAAGCCGCAGCACATATTGTATAATATAATCTTACGGTTAGCTGGAAGAGATCTCTTCCAGAGATAAGCCCGCCTTTATACTGTATAAATTTATTTGTCTATTCTTATTTGTATTGTTATGTGGTATAATAAAGAGATTACATACATACATCTATAAATTTCTTCTTTACTATTATCTTTTAGTATTCTATTAACGTTCTTGTTAAATATTAATTGAATTTAATATTTAACAAGAACTATCTGCGACCTTTCATTATATCCTTACTTTCAATTTGTTTCATGGTCGATTAAAGTTTTGGTGGGGAAGTCCATTTTATATAACACTTGTATTTTTTTTTTTACTACGTCACACAACAACCCACAAGGGAATTGTTATTTGGTTGCGGTATTCTGTGAGGTGGAGGTAATTCTCTAGTCGGGTAGCTTACAATTACGCTCCCTACCTCTCTTTTCGCCAGAGCTTCGTTTGTCAGTCAGCAAGGTGCACCGCGTGCAGGTGAAGTTGGCTTTGGTTCAAAGATGCTGATGAACAACTTACACCCTATTGTATGTTAAGTTAAGTGAGAATTGAATAAAGACTTTGTATTTGTATTGTATTTTAATTGTATTTTTGATTGTACTACATCTATAATAATAAAAGGCTTTGTCCTCACTGACTGACTGACTGACTCACTAATCAACGCACAGCCCAAACCGCTGGGTCTAGATTCCAAATTAGGCACGTAGGTTCCTTATGACGTCTAGGGGTACACTAAGAAAGGATTTTTCAAAATTCATTCCCTAAGGGGGTGAAACGGGGGTCCAAAGTTTGTATGGGGAAACAAGATTAGTAGGACTATTTTATCTTAAACTTTACACGAGTACTTCTATAAGTAAATGAGTGAACACGTGTTTCAGGATTTTTCAAAATTCAACCAAAAAAAAAGGAGTAAAATGGGGTCAAAAATAATGAAAATCGTCAAGGGTATTATTGTTTTTATATTTTATCGGGTCGCTGATTACGACAACAACAACGATCTTAAAACGTGGCTAACGTGACCACTAGCATGTAATTTTTTTAAACCTTGATTTATCCTTTTTAAGCTGATGGAATAAGTCTTGTGTGTCGACTGAAGTGTTATCCTAATAGGTTTTAAAATTTGTATCTCTTTTTAATCACGGGTCAAGCCCGGTCATTTGATAGGCGTGCGCGGGGATATGGATCCAACGCGCAGAGGCCCCTTTGAGAAGTTTGATGTAATGTTGTACATCCGCCGTGACCCGCTCCAGGATATGTCAATGGAACGACATACCCATGAGCAGGTCTCGGCAGGCGTTGAGACTGTTGCGAAGTGTGATGGAAAATAAATGGGCTATGGAGATGAGATCTGGGTGAACTTAATACCGGGCTATTACAGAAGAGGGACGGACGCCTGCCATAACTGCTTTTATTGCTAGTTATTTGCCGCAGGCGGTGGCTTGCCATTCATTAAGAAATTTGTATTATTGTTATGGCGTCAATCAGTGCTTATACGCTATGTACCGACTTTATGGGCTATACCTATCTACTTAATATCAGTATTTCGGTATTTGTTAAACAATGACGTCGTGACGTGGAAGGTGTGATGATGCCCCATACCATTATAGCTGTGGAAGGTAATGGAGCTGCCCTGTTCCACTCCATCTCTTACCACTTGCATGGAACGGAGGTGTATCATCAGTAGGTTCGTGCCACCATTTTTCAGGTATTAAATAACTGGAACGATGAGTTACAGTTGTTGAGTGAGGACAGTAAGGGATGCGCTCTTGAGGAATCTCTCTTTATACCCCGCATTCACATTATTCCATAAGACCACGCCGTTCAATATAAGAGACTTCAATTTGCCATAAAGATTTCGCTATGACCATTAACAAAGCTCAGGGGCAGTCTCTAAAGGGCGCTGGGGTTGACTTGAGACAGGACTGCTACTCTCATGATCAGTTTTATGTAGCCTGCTCACGAGTAAGTTCTCCTGGAAGCCTATGTTGGCTCCAGGTGCGAATGGCAAAAATATAGTTTACCGGGACGTCTTAACCCAAATGGTCTTAACCCAAATGTTTGTAATAATAGTCAATGCGAAACAGTCCTTTAGGGGGAAAAAATGAAATATCTGGAATATTAACCAAAATAGATGCAAATCAGGAGTGTTCCCGTAGCGAAGCACGGGTAGTTTGATAGTTTATTTAATTATTTAAAAAAAATGCAACGAAATTATTTCAAAAAATATACAACAATAAAAAATACTACCATTAAAGTTTGATTACCGATTATATACATACAATCGGTACGAAAGCGTGACGGCATAATTTAGTAGCCACGGATAAGTTTAAATTATTATTTTCAAATTAAAATAATTCTAGATTTTTGAATGCTATCAAGTAATTCTTTGGCCAATAGTTACCGTGGCGTCCTTATATTATAACAAATTGAAAAATAAAATGATTGTCTGTAAAGTCGGTTTACGGACGATAATTTTATGTGATAAGGTGATAACGTCATTGGAAAAGATTGATAAACGCTTAGGCCGACCGTGCCTCTCTATCGCTTGTTCCACGCTCTCTCTTGCGCCCTCGGCTTAGGCGGAACGTGACAATGGGTCATGCTTATTCGTGCGTGCAGCCGACATTCATCGATTTATAAGACGTTATCGCGTGAAAAAATTTAGGTCATAGTTATTAATGTCCAAGCATCATTAACCCAATGCCATATGTAAACCTTCTTGGAATAATAACCGTAGTTTATCTGGTGTCATGACCTAACTACGCTTCACCGCAAGGAAACCGGGTCATCCCCTAGTTTCTATACTAAATTATCATTTACATACTTATACTGCTAAATATTGTAAACTTTTTTGGCTAGTTGACTTTTTTTTTCGATTTATTACATTTAAGGACGTCACGTTACAATAAAATAACTATAAGTGAAAAAATTACTTCGAAAGCATAATAACTTGAAAATCATTTTTTTTACTTTCCCGAAAACGGCAAGGCCAGTTCACAACGTCTACTCTTTCAGGGGAAGGACGAGAGCAGGTGCGCGGGGCCCCGAACTCGTATCGCCTGTGATCCTCCGAGACAGATCGCGCGCTCACTAGTGTGCGCCGCCAACGCACTCGTACTTCTATATACGTGTAGTACGGTCAGCAAACCGGACAAATTACAATATATTTTTTATGTTACGCTTACCGTACCGTGGGAAACTAACATACCCAAAGACCACGCGATAAAACAAAACAAATATTATGACCTCCTAAACGAATTAACAAAAAGCGGCTATGTAGTTAATCTATACGCTGTAGAAGTAGGAGCGAGAGGTATACCAGCAAAATCTCTCTATAACCTGATGAAAGACCTTGGCTTGTCCAGAAGTGCAGTAAGTTCTATACTAGAACGAGTATCTAAAGCTGCATTAGCAGGTTCATACCAGATTTGGCAGGGCAGGGAGAGAAACACAAGTAGTGAAGGTGAGTGTTGATGTACGTCGGAAAGGGGCCCCTTAAACCTACACCCGTGTCACAAGTCTCGGGATCTGCTTGGGTTTCTCTCTCTGCCACACGATGGACCCGGCACCCGCACGGTGAATCCATGGAAGCTAAGAAGTTCGTCTCGTCTAGTGATTGCGGTATAATCTATATATATATAAAAGAAAGTCATGTTAGTTAAACTATTTGTTAACGACAAGTAAGGCGTAGAGTGGAGATAATCGAAATAAAAACTCAAATTTTGGAAAATAAGGCAGAGTGTTTACGCGTAAACCGCCCAACCGCGGGTAGGGTAGCAACAACTGACCCCATAAAAAAGTGACACATCAGTTTACACGCAATACGAAGGAATGCTATACTATTTATTTAGTTTTTACAGGTAAGTTCAAATTTATCTACCAGTATGAATTATTATGATTTTGCTGGTTTTTAATTTCTTTTCTTTTTCTGTTTCAGGTTTTATAGCGAGGCACGTCGTCTACACTACTTATAACTCAAGAACGGCTAAACCGATTTGGCTGAAAAAGCTACCAAGCTTAGAACCAGGAGACGGACATGGGATACTTTTTATCCCGTTTCCATAGGTTAGGGGTAGGGTAGGGTTAGGGTAGGGGTAGGGTAGGGGTACGCTGATGACACCCTGGTGATCGCTCGCAGCACTTCTTACCGAGAGGCGGCCATACTTGCCACTGCTGGAGTGGCTCACGTTGTGGCCCGCATACGACGTCTGGGGTTGGAAGTCGCGCTCAATAAGACCGAGGCCATTTGTTTCCATAGGCCTCGGTGCGGGCCGCCAGCTGATGCAAGGTTGGTCGTTGGGGGTGTCCCTATTGCTGTCGAGCAGACGATGCGATACCTCGGCATAATCCTCGACAGCCGGTGGAACTTTAAAGAGCACTTCCGACGACTAGCCCCAAAATTGATGGGGGCCGCTGCCGCACTCGGCAATCTTTTGCCTAATATGGGTGGGCCAAGCATCGCCTGCCGCCGCCTCTATATGGGAGTGGTGCGGTCGATGGCGCTATATGGAGCGCCCATCTGGGCCGATGCACTGACCGCCCAAAATAAAGCCCAGCTTCGGAGACCGCAGCGGGTCATGGCGGTCAGAGTCATAAGAGGTTATCGCACCACCTCCTGCGAGGCAGCGTGCGTGATAGCAGGCAGCCCACCCTGGGACCTGGAGGCTGAAGTGCTGGCGGCGGCTTATTGGAGAAAAATCGAGGCGGTCGCCGCTGGGATGAACCCATTTCCGGAGGGATTCACACGTTGGCGAGACAACGCCCGCATGGAACTTCTCCGGAAGTGGGAGCAAAGACTAGAGGAGCCGGGCGCCGGTCGGCGAACCGTGGATGCTATCCGGCCTGTCCTCGAAAGATGGGTCGGTCGACGACATGGCGTGGTAACCTTCCACGCTGCCCAGGTACTGACCGGGCATGGTTGTTTCGGCAAGTATCTGTGCAACGTGGCAAGGCGCGAGGAGACAACGGTGTGCCACCACTGCGGCTGCGCCATAGACACGGCGCAGCATACATTGGAAGAGTGCCCGGCGTGGACGGAGGAGCGAACCGCCCTAGCCGTAGAAATAGGAGTCGATCTCTCGCTGCCGGCCGTCGTGCAAGCCATGGCCGGCAGCGAGAGCGCATGGTTAGCGTTTGTCTCCTTCTGCGAGACCGTTATGTCGCAGAAGGAGGCCGCGGAGCGGACGAGAGAGGACGATATTCTCTCCCGCCCGATACGCCGCAGAAGAGCCGGGCGGAGACGTCGGGCCGAAGAGCGCCTACTCCCGCCTTAACGAGGATCTCCCGGCGGCGGGGAGGGGAACTCGTCGCCTAATGGAGAGGGATCCTCGAGAGGGTGGCGTGCCCAGTTTTCCTGGCACGCCACAAGTAGAAGATTAGCCCAGAACTGCCTGGGCAGAGAAGGGCCCGTGTATTGCGGGCTCCCGCTGGCGGGGTTAAGGATGTGATATCATAACCGTTCCCTTAACCCTGCCACACGGCGGTGAGAAGGAACACCGGTGGTTTTTTAGTCGGTAGGTCTACCCGGTGGGGTCTACTAGAGGCCCCTTGCACTCCGGGTAGGAGTCCGACATACCCACGCCGTCGTCCCCTCGATTGCGTGGGATGCATGAGCATTTTTCCATCGACAACAAAAAAAAAAAAAAAAAGGGGTAGGGTAGGGGTAGGGTAGGGTAGGGGTAGGGGTAGGGTAGGGGTAGGGTAGGGGTAGGGTAGGGGTAGGGTAGGGGTAGGGTAGGGGTAGGGTAGGGGTAGGGTAGGGGTAGGGTAGGGGTAGGGTAGGGGTAGGGTAGGGGTAGGGTAGGGTAGGGGTAGGGTAGGGGTAGGGGTAGGGTAGGGTAGGGGTAGGGTAGGGGTAGGGTAGGGTAGGGGTGTAGGTTTCAAATAAAAAATAACTTTTAGATCACTATTTATTTATACAAAACTAGTATGTACTGTAGTGAAACTAAAGGAAAGTTGGTGGGACATTACATTACATTACATTACAGTAACATTTAAATAAGAAAACAGAAATAAGGGTAAGGTTACTCGAACTTGACGAGGAGTCGTCATATCAATCCATCATCGGTTAGAAATAAATATAATTAGAAGAGAAAGAAAAGGACCGCGGCGAATTAAAATAAAAAGGTTACTTGCGGCGTTTCGCTGCAGTACGTAATAAAACTCATATAAAAATATTTATAGAAACGCTAATTCAAAAATTAAAATTCTGAAAAATTGAGCTGCCGTTTGATTGGTTGCACTTGTGCAGGGGGCGAATGGTTCAGAATAATACTATCACGTATTGGCATACCACGATTGCGAGCAGGAGGCGAATGGTTTACAATAATACTGTCACGTATTGGCATACCACGATTGCGAGCAGGAGGCGAATGGTTTACAATAATACTGTCACGTATTGGCATACCACGATTGCGAGCAGGAGGCGAATGGTTTACAATAATACTGTCACGTATTGGCATACCACGATTGCGTGCAGGAGGCGAATGGTTTACAATAATACTGTCACGTATTGGCATACCACGATTGCGAGCAGGAGGCGAATGGTTTACAATAATACTGTCACGTATTGGCATACCACGATTGCGTGCAGGAGGCGAATGGTTTACAATAATACTGTCACGTATTGGCATACCACGATTGCGTCTGGAGTCTACTATTTCCGGAAGAATGCATTCCAAGTAAAATGTAACTAACTCTTTTTCTATCTTTTCCCAAAAAGCATCATCCCGTTCTATGTATTCTACCTTCAAATCTGTATTTTCCCCACTCCATATTGCAAATATACATTTTTTTCTCTGGGTAACATGCAACTGGCCCTGCACTTGATAGTACCAGTTGCAGTTGACATTAATTTGGTAGCTACCCTTTTTTTTATCAAACTTGTACATCTGTACTTTTTTTTCTTTAAGCGCCGTATCTAATCCTTTTTTGAATGCCGTTATTGGGCATTTAACTTCCACTATAATGTCATCGCCAACGAGACCATCAGGCGTTGCACCGATGAAAGAATATGTATTATCAATAAATAATCCACATGGATCGATTCGCAAATTCAATTGTCTGGCTAGTTGTTCAAGCGCAAGCTTTTCATTTTCAACTCCGTGAGCAATAGAAGTGACATGTGAAATATTTTTTGTGTATAGTATATTTTTAACCAAATTAGCGCAACTTTTGTTTTTCTTTCTTTTGATAAATTTATTTTAAAATATGAATATATGAAGTTAGAGGCAGTAACCATATTCTTTCTAATCTCGATCCAATCACTAGAATCTCTTTGCAAACTAGTTTCGTTCTCGGGTACAAACCCGTACCCATACATTCATACAAATGTTTGTCCCTACCGGGATTGGAACTCGGGATCTTCGGCTCCGTAAGCAGGGTCACTACCAACTGAGCTATACCGATCGTCTACTAATAACTAATAAAAATAATAATCATTCACTTACTCTTTTTGTACTACAAAAGAATTTTGGCCGGCATTGACAACATCCGTTTTACGATTCTTCGATCTAGAATAATAAAATATAAAATAAAATTAATCATACAAGATTATGATTTCACTTCCGCCATACGTACAAACTTTCGCGTTTATAATATTACTAGACTTCCGCCCGCGGCTTTGCCCGCGTGGATTACACTGTATATCGCCAATCAGTGGGATCAAAAGTAGCCTATGTCTTATTCCAGACTATCTATCTCTTTGCCAAATTTCGTCCAGATCCGTTTAGATACATATCTACTCATAAACTTTCGCGTTTATAATAGAAAAAAAAAACTCATTCGTAAATGGCGACAACCCGGAATCGAATCCGAGACGCCAAATCGCCAGTCCGGCGGCGTTTATATTATAATAGGAAAAAAAAACTCATTAGTACATGGCGACCGACCGGAATTGAACCTGGGACGCTAAATCGGCAGTCCGGCGGCATTTATATCTTTACATTGCAAGATCTGTGCCAAATTTCATCCAGATCCGTTCAGCTGTTCTGGCGTGAAAGAGTAACAAACATCTATAGATACATACATTCATATATACTCACAAACTTTCGCGTTTATAATATTACTAAGAAGTAAGAAATTAGAAGTAAGGATATTACTCTGCTATCTGTACTAACTAAGCACGATGACTATCGAAATGTTGATTACTTACCCGAACATTCCGTCGTTAGGTGCAACTTTTCGGCGTTTTCCTATAAAAGTTTTGCCATATTTTTTACGTTTATTCCCCATTTTAATTAAATAAACGCGTAAATTTGTGGCTAGATATTGAGTCACAGAGCGTCCGGAACCAACCTCGCACGGCCAGCGTCGCTGGTAAACTGAACTGAACAAACGATCGAACGACGCGCGAATCAAATTGTAATTTGGTACATTTTAATTGTTTTTTGGAATAATTGATCATTTATTAAAAATCTAATCGGTTATTGTGTTAAAACAATAAAAAAGCTGTCTTTTTGAAAAAAAAAAAAAATATCATTGTCGTTGAATATTACGAAACATGGAAGTTCTTTTTTTAAGGTGATATTTAGAATTTTTTCACGGAGTTATTAAGCCATTTTTTAATATTCTGTTCGGTTATTGTGTTTCTGTGTTTCTTTCTCAATATACAGTGTTGTTTGTGTAGTAGAATTCTACATAATTTCGATACACTGGAAGCTCAAACATCTATCTATTCGGCAGTTTTCGTGAACAGGCCTTGCCTTAAGAAAGACGTCACATCATCTAATTTTATATGCATTAAATCAGATATTTAAATAAATTTTAAAAAAAATCTGGACAATTTACACAGCGCCATCTAGTCCCAAATTAAGCGTAAAGCTTGTGTTATGGGTACTAGACAACTGATAAATGTTTTTTTTTGTAAATATATACTTACATAGAAAACACCCAGACCAAGACAAACAAACATGTTCATGCACACAAATGTTTGACTTGTGCGGGAATCGAACCCACGACCTCGGAGTCAAAGTGGCCATTGCTAACCATTCGACCGTCGAGCTCGTCAATTTGTACGACGGCTTTGTTAAATATCGCATTTATGTAGCTAGTGCCATAAAAGTAATAGTATTTTTTATTGTCATACCAATTGTAATACTTTTTAAAAATGTTTTTTTTTTAAATGATTTTGCGCACCAAACTTTGTTCTACCAAAAAACAAGTCTGACATAAGTTATTAAAATTGTAAGATAGCAGAACGTCCTAGTTTTTTGTACTTTACGATACTTATAAATATTTTTTATAATTTTGGAATATAGGCAACGTACCAACAATATACACGAACGGTGAAATACAAATTTTATTAATGGGTGTGTTCCAGTCACAGACCTAGGATTTCGCTGTGGTTGTAGTAATACATTGTATGGAGTGAAATTTATATGGAGTGGCCGGGGTGTGGCCACTCCATATAAATGTCACGTCGTTTACTACTACATAAACAATGCCGTCCGTGCACAGCGTGAATGAGCATGTGTGCGTGCGGCTCCATACAAACTGTTCCAGATTTGTCTCAGAGGGGAGGTGAGGTTTGAGGTTAGAGGGTTTAGGGGTGTAAGTGGTTCATCAACACCTTTGAACCAAAGCCAACTTCACCTGCACGCGGTGCACCCTGCTGACTGACAAACGAAGCTCTGGCGAAAAGAGAGGTAGGGAGCGTAATTGTAAGCTACCCGACTGGGGAATGTACATCCACCTTACAGAATACCGCAGCCAAATAACAATTCCCTTGAGGGTTGTTGTGTTCCTGCGAGTGAGTGAGGTCACCAGAAAGGAAGGAGATGCTGCGTTGGCAGCGGGGGTGGCGGCGCGCGAGCGATATCTTATGTTGCGAGCGTTAATATGGCTACGGCAACCGCTTCACATCAGGCGGGCCGTATGCTTGTCTGCCACCCGACGTAGTATTAAAAAGAGGTCGACACGAGAGAGCAGCAGAGACTGGCCATACTGTACGTAGTACTATTATCTATACTGTGGTAATACACAAGGGTCATAGTTCAGTTATTGGGGATGTTGCATAAGCACACTAATTTTCAGCTATCACCCAAAAATTTACGTGCGAGTGCTATAAAAAAAATCGTATAGGTGAGACTTTAGTCAAGCGTCAAGACATTTTATACCACCAACGGTGAAACTGTGGAATCAACTTCCCTCAGCGGTATTTCCGAACAATTACGACATGGGAGAATTCAAGAACAGAGTCTATATTTCCCTTAAAAGACTGGCAATGTGATCTCCGTGAGCGGTGGTGATAGCTTTCCACCAGGTGACCCACATGCTCGTTTGTCCCCCTCTCATATAAAAAAGCGACAGGGGTGATTAGAGAGCGACTGGGGTGACACCGCAGCTGCTGCACCGAGTGTCATGTAATTGGGGCCATCCATAACTTACGTCACGCGTTGAGGGGGAGGGAGCGGGTCGATGAAGTGTGACACTGTGTGTCAAGGGGGTGGGAGGGGTCCTAAATTTCGTGACGTGACATTTCAAAATCTATTATAATATAAATGTTAAAACACGAACTTTGAAATATTAACGAAAAACTCAAAAACATTTGCAACTGTAGATGTAAATTTGCAAAATATGTGACGTCACACTTTGGCACAAATGTGATCATCTGTGACAAGGAATGGGGGAGGGGTCAAAAAAATCATTAAATTCATGTGACGTAATTTATGGATGGCCTAGGGTTGCCAACCATACTGTTAAAAACAGTATTATACTGTTTTCTATGCTTTAATACTGTTGAAAAAAACTTCATTTGAGCATAGCACTGTTTATTGTACTGCTCCGCATGCACTGGGCCTTACTATACTGGTTGTTTTGCTACGCAGGTTTTAATATACTGTTTCTCTTGTAAATAAAAGTTTGCAACCCTGGTTTCTACGCCACACGGCGGGGGTGACAGAGTACAGACCCAGCTGATAAACCGACGATATACAGCTTACAGCATCCCTCTTATGAAACAATAGCCAGCATAACTAAAATTAAATTGTTTTTTATTTTTTATTTTTTTTATTTTTTATTTATCATCTTAAAATTAATTACAAGTTCAATGAAACAGCATTTATAAAAACCACAAAGGTTTGTCGACAATGCCGGTAGCAATCTGCATCGATATTTACTACTAATTCCTACTAGGAACTGGGTAGCACAATATTACGCACAACATGTATAATACGCTATATTTACACCCATGTATCATACATATACCTACACATTACATACATACATACATACAACACACATACATATGCACATACATACATATACATACATATGTACACACATATGCACATACATACATACACATACGAACACATAGTCATATATATCACACACATATTTAAATTTCAAACGTTGATTTTTGACGCGTAGTGGCATATCCATAGAAACTAGTGGTCGCCCAGTAGTCGAAATTCGACCATAATTATATTAATATATTCTCAATTGGACCACAGACTTTAACAATAAATAAAAGAGTATATATGCGTGTGTGTGTCAAAATACATGGTAGTGTCTGTAATGTTCTTTTTTATTTAACGTAAGTATTTCTTTTTTTATATATTTGCATTCTGCACTCCTGTTCTATATAAAGTATAAGTGTGCGAAATATAATACTCCTCCGTCCGCGCAATTTTCGTAAATTAAAAAGGATACAAAGCTTTTTCTTCACGTTTATATATAATATAACATCATTGGTTTTGACCACAAATCATTAAATACAGAGGCTTTGACCACATTTTGACTCACGCAACATTGAATTGGGTGCACTAAATTAAATTACGACAGCAATAGAATCTGACGTAATACTCTTTATTATTGAGTGGGTGTGTCAAATTCCAATACGAACTGGATTCCAACCGCAGCGCAAAAAATACAAAAAACGTAATGAGTCACCGGGTTTTCTTCAATATGACTATTTCCCACAACTCGACAGATACCTACTAATATTCAAACAGTTACCAATGAACTGATTAGTAACTTAAATAGGTAAAATGAATGGTACTATGTACTGTTTAGAAATAATTTTGCTATCATTGTTTGTTTGTTTGTAATATATTTATTGTGTGTAAAATGGTATTACATAATACTTATAGAAAAAAGACAGTTGTACATAGGCACACTTATCCCTAAGACCCTTGAAGATTGTTGTGTTGAATAAAGAATGGAAGGAGTATGGGTTGGCAACTTATCGGCGATTCCTTTGTGTTGCTGATCTCTATGGGCGGTGGCAATGGCTTCCCATCAGGTGACCCACATGCTCGTTTGCCCTCCTCGCATATAAAAAAAAAACATAACACTTTTGTAGTTGAGAGGTCTCTTCCGCCAACCTAATATTGAGCGATACTGTATCTGTATCGCAATCATTTATACATTAGAATCTCCTTATTATATTGTACTACCTGACCGACAGACGTTGTCCTGTCTTCTCCTGCCCCCTTACCACCATCTCTTATTGCGATTCAATAACTGAATAGATTGCTTATTCATACCAATGAATAAGCGACTCTATTTCAAACGGAATAGAGTCGCTTATTCATTGGTATCAATATGCAATCTATTCAGTTACTGAATCGCAATAAGAGATGGTGGTAAGGGGGCTGAGCTTGTCACCGACGACATAGTTATAATTCATAATTCATTTATTTGTTCATAAACATGGGTAGAAATACATTGGTGTTAAATATGAATAAAACAATAGGAACAACCATGATTCGCCTTATAGCATCACTTATTAGAAAAAGATAACTGGAACAAGGGTTGCCAGGTCGTCAAAGCTAATAAACGGACAGACCAGCAAGTTTGGCAGGACATTTAGGTCAAAAAGCCGGGACACTCTACATTATTGAAGATTTTGTGTCTCAGTTTTAATAGGTGTATGTATGTTGAATTTAAAATCAACGCTCGACTCACTCCCGGCAACGCTCGGCGAACTCTCTCGTTTGCGTAATGTAAAAAGTCTGAAAAAAGCCGGACAAGCCGTTCATTTTGGCCGGACGAATCAAAAAGCCTAACTATGTCCGGCTTCGTCCGGATACCTGGCAAGCATTTTTGAACTCAATATGGTTTTTATGGTGATTTGGACTTCCGTAACGTTAAGTAATTTTTTATTGAATGGAATCCATTCAATGTGAATTCCAATCCGATTTGAAATACATATTAAACGAGAGTTAATAGAGAGATAATATAATAGAGAATTTGAAATATATATTATACAGAGTTATCTGTAATTTAATGTTACAAAGATTAACTTCTTAAATTAAAATGTTAAATAAATTCACCAGCCATTTTATGTGAGCACGCACGGACGGACATGTTTATGTAAATTATATACACATCAATGATCTTATGACTTACTCGTACGTAACGACGTAAGTACGTACAATACTTATTAACTCATTGACTAATATTCGTCTTTTAATTCATGAGATGTTTTTTTTAAACTAGTCCTGTGGGAGACAAGCATACAGCGGCCTGAGGGGCAATTCTCGTAATTAAAATATAGTCAAAATTCAGTTTCGATCCAGTCTTGATCTCACAAATGTCACATTTGGTATTCTCGTAACACAATATGTAACTTCATAATTAAATTTAAGCGGGATTATATCGAAATATGAGTGAAAATTAAACAAACTAAGAATGTTACTTTGCCAACAAAAAGAATTGATAATAATTATTATTGAATTCAAGTACCTATATAATTTTAGTCAATTCACAATTCAATCTCGATTCGGTCAACTTTCAATCTGCGTTCGTAGAAAAATTACGAGAATTGGCCTTCTGATTGTTTTTTTTCCTTTCCGTATAGACGAGCTCGGTGGTCGAATGGTTAGCAATGGCCACTTTAACTCCGAGGTCGCGGGTTCGATCACCGCACAAGACAAATATGTGTGTACATGATCACCTGTATATTTGTCTTGGTCTCGGTGTTTTCTTTGTATTATTATGCTTGTATTTTTAAAAAATGTATTTAAGTATTATATCAGTTATCTAGTACCCAGAGTGCAAGCTTTGCTTAGATTGGGACTTGATGGCCCTTTGTAAATTTGTCCAGGAATATTTATATTTATCCATACTTAATATTATAAATGTGAAAGTGTGTTTGATTGTCCTTCTTTCACGTTGAAACTTACGAACGGATTGACATGATTTCTTTTTGGATATATATATATATAATATAGAGATATATATATATATATATATATTTTAAGTATTAAAGTAAGTAAATTCGTTTGTTTGTTATTTCTTCTCGCCTTAACTATGCAGCCGATCATAATTAAAATTTGTACATATTGGTACTTCTTTTTATCCCACGAAGTAAAAAAATTACAACAAAAAAAATATACACAAATCAATAACAGCTAGTATTATATATGTATAGAATTTGAATTCATCTTCAAACAATGTCTCACACACTCGTTGTCAATACCGCTATTTAGACATGCTTACACGATGTGATTTGATTGTGTTAATTGCCTACAAACTTCAAACAAATACTTACTATATATAAACTACACGTTGGTGATTAATTACTCAGAATACTCAGATTACTCAATCATTACGGCGCAATCGTATATTTCAGGTTATGTACTCAACTCTGCTTTCGGCGAAGCGGCACATAACACAATATGTATGTACACAGAGACCGCCCCAATTCCCGCGAACTTCATAATTAGTCCCTAGATTGAACTACTGGGAATCTTGGCGGTTTATACCTCTTACTTTGAGTTATGGTTAATTAAGTAGATATTTCCCTTATATAATAAAATCCTTCGTAACGACATATATAATTAAAGTAATAATAATTTTCAATCAAATTTAAATAATGTATTTTATAATAATTTTAAATTATAAATAGCATTACAGAATGTTTATATATACAATATTGTAACAATATATATAATATTGTAACATGTAACGCATAGGTGAATACAATATTCTGTAAGTAAGCCTATTGTGAGAATGGAAATAAATAATTAAATACTATATAAAGAATTTTATATAAATTCTTTTTTTTACACTACGTCGGGTAGCAGACAGGATACGGCCGGCCTGATGTGAAGTGGTTATCGTAGCCATATTAACGTTCGCAACATAAAATATCGCTCGCGCGCCGCCATCCCCGCTGCCAACGCAGTATCTCCTTCCTTTCTGGTGACCACTCTGGTGGTCACTCACTCGCAGAAACACAACAACCCTTAAGGAAATTGTTATTTGGCTGCGGTATTCTGTGAGGTACATTCCCCAGTCGGGTAGCTTACAATTATGCTCCCTGCCTCTCTTTTCGCCAGAGATTCGTTTGTCAATCAGCAAGGTACACCGCGTGCAGGTGAAGTTGACTTTGGTTAAAATATGTTGATGAACTACTTACGCCCCTAATAATAATTCTATAAAAAATCTAAATAAGTTATTTTTCTTTCTTTGCGTAGACATAGGAAGGTACTTTATCTACAACTTTTCAATAAATAATTGCTTTTGATTAGCGTGCGACGGTAAATGGCTTGGGACTGAGTGAGTGAATTGAATGCCGAGCATTTACCTTGCTTTATTCATGCCACAATGAAGGCAAGTAATGCTTGGATGAGCTGTTTGCCGCTGAGTTCCACTATCATAAAACTCGCCATAAATTAAAAGTCCATCCATATTATCTTGATAAGTAGCGATCTATTACTTACAGTACGTTTCCTAAGACATTTTACACCACGAACGGCGAAACTGTGGAATCAACTTCCCTCAGCGGTATTTCCGAACAATTTTAACATGGGTACCTTCAAGATCAGAGTCTTTATTTCCCTTAAAAGGCTGGCAACGGATCGGCGAAAACATCGAGAACATGTAGGGATTTCCATCGTTACTCAGTCTCTTCCAGTTATGGACAATGTGGAGGATGGACTGCACAATTGCTCCAAACCCCATAATCCAGTTATCCACAATTAATTATTTTAAAACCAGAACCTCTCAGAAATTGCACTCTGAATATTACGATACTTCAGAGAATCGACAATGCTTTTAATCGATTGAGAGTGGTTAGTCCCCCCCAAGCTGAAGTACTTCGCCCACTCCACGACTCGATTCATAGTCGTTAATCGAATAGTCGGGTAAAACGATTTTCCAATTGCGAAAAGCACTTAATATATAGCGGATAATGAATTGAAATTCGCAGGATCGGTTATAAGTGGAATAGACTATAGGAATAGGTACATCTGTAGGTATATCTACTTCCTTTACTGGACAAAATTATAGACTTGATATTGATTATAAATTCATAATATCTACTTCAGGGCCGGTCTATAATTTGTTAGACCTTTTACCTCTTTCCCCGAAATACAAAGGAATAATATCCTTGGTATGTTATTTAACCCACTTAACGCTATCGTTTGTTTAAACGATCATGACAAGAAAAAAATATTACGGCGACCCGGGGGTACTTGAGATTTTGTTTATAAGTTATAAGCACATGTCACACGTCTATGCATTCATTCCAGGAAGTTGACCCAGTTAGAAGTGCAGTGTCTTGATTTTATACGCGTTATTGTTTTTGGATTTTAGTCATGAATATTTCAAGGTATGTAAAATGTTTCATTATTAATTTTTTTTTATTTAGTTGCTCCTAAAACATAAAGAATGTACCCTTAGTGACGTAAAATAAACATTTACAGAATGTTATAGTCATCAAAAGATATGTTTATTTCAAAATCTTTAGATGAATCGTTATAACGAACAATAGGGACATGAGGTACTATAAGAACATTTTTGTATGTTTCAGGTCGAAGTATCGAAATCTCACATTGAATGAGATTATTGAAGAATTGGATCATATTGACGAAGCAGATCCGATTCCCGATGGTATAACAATTTTTCCTCCGGAGAGTTGTAATGCAGACTTGACAGATGAAGATTCGGGAGATAAAAATTTTGTCTTTGCAAAATTTACCTGGGCGGCAGCTTAGAGCTACAGCTGAACTATATTTCAACAACAGTGTATCCGACGAAAGTGAAGATGACGAAACGCCACTAGCTCTTCTTTCAAAACGAATATGCCTGGAAACAACAGAAACTGGTCCAAAAAGTTCATCACCCGAGCCAAGTACCTCTTCAACAATGCCTGTGTTACCAGCGTCTTCAGGGACTCCGCTTCATGTGTCCAAGGATAAAAAATATAATTGGAATAAACGAGATATTCGTCCTATACATGCGGAATGGCAGAACAAAGTGGGCCCACCACTAAAGGAAAAACCTATCTATTTCTTCAATTTATTTTTCAATGATAATTTGATACATCTTCTAGTTGAATATACAAACTTGTACGCTTCACAGAAGAACAAAATTGGGAACGTAACAATTGCCGAAATGAAGTGTTTCCTAGGAATATTATTATTGAGTGGCTATATTGTGGTACCCAGGAGATCTATGTACTGGGAAAATGCTACAGATTGTGGACTTTCGCTTTTGTATAACGCCATGAGCAGGGACAGATTAGCGTTTATGATGTCTAAAAAAAAAAAAAGACATCACAAGGTCTTCATGAAAATTCAAGATAGGTTAATATTGGCACATCGTTATGTATAGACCAAATCAACTGCGATGCGCGATTTGTCACAAAAATGCAAGTTTTTACTGCAAAAAATGTAATATTTCGCTGCATCCAAAACATTGTTTCAATGCATACCACACACCACAATAAAATTATATTATTATAGAAGTTATAATCTAAGTAATTAAATATTTTTCTTTTATTTTATTCTTTTATTCAGCAATTTTAGCCTTACATTTGCAGAATATCTATCACACTCCATAGTAGCGCATTTTACTAGCGTTTGTTATAACGATCATCATTTTCCGGCATTTCCACCTGTCAAAGATTTTTTTTCGTATTTTTTTCAGACTTTCTGAGACATACTTAGCATAATATGTGAATTTGGTTGACATCGAAGAAAAAAAACATTTTAGGGTTATCTGGGTTAAAACTTTGTATCATAAGTTGTGTATAGTAACATTTAGGAATGAGTATAATGACTAATAAAATATTAAAGAGTCAGCGAGTTGAAGTGGAGGCCACGTAGTGGACGACGAAGTATAGGGCCCCCTCCCTAGAAGGACCGACGATTTAAAAAAAAAAAATGCTGGTAGCGGTTGTATGCGGAACGCGGAGAATCGCGTGTGGTGGAAAGCATTGGGAAAGACCTATATCCAGCAGTGGGTAGATACAGGCTGATGATGATGATAATGATTAATGGAGTTATATTACCACGTACATTTTTGAAGTGAAAATTCTTTAGGCGTGTTGGGCATTTTTTTTGAGATGGGAAGAAATCATTGAACTTGTGACACTGTTACCGTAACCAACAACACCGGTCTATTTGGTGCGGTATGAATAAACTGACCATTTATTTTTAAACTCAAAACGGGACATAAGTTTTTATAATAACCCAGTTAGCAAGTTAACAATGAAAGTAAACACAACTTCTTAATTTTCTTTATTTAGAAAAAGTGTAACTTACTGCAATTAGTATTCACTATTATTATATTTATATTATGTAATTCTAATTATTTTTATTATACAAGTTGTAAAAAATAAAAATCATTCACCAGTTCACCAGCTTTATTAGAGCAAAGTTCCTCTGACAGTAATTATTAAATTGTATGAAACAAATTTTCATGAGCTTCGTAATTTTAAATTTTTAAAATTAAAATTTTTTTCGTAATTTAAAACTCGCGGCTTTGAAAAACGGGACTATTTTCCGTCCCGGCGCTTTCATTAGGGACAACGGGACAGGTGACCGTGAAAAGGGACCGTCCCGTTCAAAACGGGACGTATGGTACGTTAGTTCTACTTATACTGTGCTTTGGGTATGAATAATGATGTAGGGCGGGGCAGGCGGGTCGCGCGCCGCTTGCTTGCCTGTATTATTCTGTGCCTGTACACTATTGATTGGGTCGTCAATCGACCTCTCCTCTCCGCATTGTGTCCATGCTTTAGAGGTGTAAATGCGAACCAAAGCCAATTTTACTTGCAAGCAGTGCACCCTGCTGACTGACAAACGAAGCTCTGGCGAAAAGAGAGGTAGGGAGCGTAATTGTAAGCTACCCGATTGGGGAATGTACCTCCACCTTACAGAATACCGCAGCCAAACAAGCAATTCCCTTGAGGGTTGGTAAATTAATAAAATTTCAAGTCAAATAAACATTATTTTTTAATATAGAATTTTACAGCCAGCTAGTACCACAAACTCTCTGTTTTATGCTAGTACTACCAAACTACAAGTGGATTAACTTGGAAATTCACGAAATATGTAGAACATTTTGTGAATTTTCATATTATACCCGCTTTAGTTAATTATTTCTTTTTTTCCGAAACGTAAAAAACATCATGCAAATTGAGATTTTCTTCTTTTGTGATATTATTTTTCAAAAAATATACCTATAGGTAAACATTTAAAGATGTTATCTTTTGTCATACAACACACAAAGGATATTAAATGTAACAAAAGATCGCGCGACAAAAGATAAGGGACACGATACTTTCCTTTATATACAAAAAGGTATTCCAGATATAAGCGGACACACGACCTTTTTCAAAAGGAAATACGAGTAGATGTGAACGTACAAAGAAACTATTTCGTGTTAACGTTTTATTTTATCCGAGAAAACAACCCCTTCAAAGCACCCACATGAACACGACGCATGACAGAGTTTTTGTACTTACCTACATGACAGGGTGTTTGTTACTAAACTCCCCCGAAACATCTGGATCGATTTTTATGAAATTTTGTGTGCATATCGGGTAGGTCTGAGAATCGGCCAACATATATTTTTCATACCCGTAAATGATTAAAAAGGACGAGCTCGGTGGTCAAATGGTTAGCAATAGCCACTTTGACTCCGAGGTCGCGGGTTCGATTCCCGCACAAGACAAACATTTGTGTGCATGAACATGTCTGTTTGTTTTGGTCTGGGTGATTTCTATGTTATGTAGTTAGGCAGGCGGTTTATAAAATTATTATTATTATATTTAAAAACAAAATGTATTTAAAGTACATTTATCAGTTGTATAGTACCCATAACACAAGCTTTGCGTTTAATTTGGGACTAGATGGCGCTGTGTAAATTGTCCAGAAATATCTATATATGTATATCTATATGAGGAAAAAAAAAAGATTAATGTATATGGCAAACAACGTTTGCCGGGTCAGCTAATATTATCATAAAATATATGTTCACAATAATTATTATTATTATAAAATATCATTGCATACATTTTTTGCATTCTGTATACAATCGCATCCAGGAAAGTTGAAAACAATGCGCCATAAAACGCATGTTGCTACAATGTTGCAATAACATTTTCGTAGAATGTAATTGCCGTGGCGTATTTAAAACTGTTTATACGAGTTTCACGTTAAAAAGCAGTGGCGTGTACCGGGAAAATTGCTAATTGAGCAGTTCTTCCGACTGTTAGCAATTAATGATTTAATTACTGAGTCGGCAGCTCCTACGTAGTATTTCTGTACCTGTATCCATCCCACTGCAGGGAGACGCAACAATGCGTTTGACATGCTGGATTTTCCTCACCTTTATAAAAAAAATATATTTATATATTTTTTTTAAATTTATAATTATTCGCTCATTTGGTGCAACAACGACACATTTTAAGTCGACATGCATTTTTCGAATGTCAATTTGGTATTTAATTTAATATGCTAATTCTACTTCCTGATTCTTCTCAACTTATAAAATGTAATTAGAAGTACCTAATTAATTTTTATTTTATTTTTGTTGCCATTTTTATTTTATTTTTGTTCCAGACGGAACGTGTGTAAACAATATCAGCTATGCAGATGACATGGTCTTGCTGAGCCCCTCAATTAGAGCCATGAGGAAACTGATCCACATTTGTGAGTCTTATGCGGAGGCCCATGGGCTCAGATACAATGCGAAGAAGAGTGTAGTACTAGTTTTCAAAGCAGGAAAGAAAACATTTACTGATCTGCCAGATATCACTCTAGCTGGGGTTCCACTCTCTAGGGTCGCCAACTTCAAGTATCTGGGCCACTGGGTCTCTGAGGACCTTAGTGACAACCTAGACATAGAGAGAGAGCGCAGGGCGTTGTCTGTTCGGTGCAACATGTTGGCCCGCAGATTTGCACGTTGTACGAGGGAAGTGAAGATTACATTATTTAAGGCCTATTGTCAATCCTTCTACACGTGTAGTCTGTGGGTCGACTATACGCGTCGGGCATACAATGCCCTGAGAGTGCAATACAATAACGCCTTCAGGGCGCTGTTGGGTTTGTCACGGCGCTGCAGTGCTTCTGGCATGTTCGTGGAGGCGCGAACTGATGGTTTCCACGCCATTATTCGCAAGAGATGTGCTTCCATGATCACTCGCCTACGTGCCAGCCCCAACAGCATCCTGAAAAATATCTCCGATAGCTGGGACAGTCCGCTGCTGGCTCATTGGAATAAGTTACATTGTTCCCCATACCGATAGCAATGGTTTATTTACTAACATAGATTTTTAAGGAATATTGTTACTAACATTATGGACTCTAGTCTGAAATAAACAATTATTATTATTATTATTATGTTGCCATTAATTTGAAATGATAGTTGGTTGGACAATCATAAAAGTTATCTACGTGCAACAACGACACAAATGTACATTGTGACCATATTGCAGCGAATGAGCGATATGTAATAATAATACTCGTAAATCCATTTAAACTGTATTGACATTATTTATTTTTCATTGCAAATGCCACCCAACCATAAAGTTTCTTTGTTTGCATGGCTGGTTGTATAATGTTTTTACAAGGCTAAATTACTAAAATTGTGTCATCATCATCAGCCTGTATCTACCCACTGCTGGATATAAGCCTTCCCCAATGCTTTCCACCAGATACGATCCTCCGCCTTCCGCATCCAGCCGCTCCCAGGCGCTCTCTTTAGGTCATCCATCTAGAGGGAGGGCGCCCAACATTTCGTCGTCATACGCGCGGCCTCCACTCTAATACTTTCCTCCCCCATCTGCCACCACTTACTCGGCAGATGTGACCCGCCCATTGCCACTTCAGCTTGCAAACTCTGACGGCTATGTCGACAACTTTAGTTCTCCGTCGAAATTCTTCGTTCCGGATTCGATCCCGCAGAGAAACCCCGAGCATAGCCCTCTCCATCGCTCGCTGCGCGACCTTTAGCCTGTGGACCAGTCCGGTGGTCAGTGTCCAAGTCTCTGCACCATATGTCATTGCAGGGAGGACGCACTGGTTGAAGACTTTAGTCTTCAAGCACTGGGGTATCTGCGCGGCGAAGATGTGACGTAGCTTACCAAAAGCTGCCCAGCCCAGTCGAATGCGTCTATCGATCTCTTTGTTGATTGAAAATTGTGTATTTGACTATTAATATTATATAATGACATTCTATTTTTAATTATTATGTGACATATTTTACCATTGTATAATTTGCCATGCCATGGTATGGCTCACTGTGTAATACTAGCATCTATGTTACCTCATTCAATGCAAATAAACTCATTCATTCATTCATTCCGAACGAAGTCTAGAAACACGTTCAAGTTACCGGAATGGAAAGACGAATATTGTCAACTAACTTTTGCCCATCACCGCAACAAGTATGGGTGTAACTGTAAATGCTTCATCAACATCTTTGAACCAAAGTCAACCTCACCTGCACGTGATGCACCCTGCTGACTGACAAACGAGGCTCTGGTGAAAAGAGGTGGCACAACGTATTTTTGCCTTCATTTTTGGATATAATTTAGAATGATTGCATTAAGCAATTTATTACGGTTTACAAATGTTAAAAGATTTTTTTAGTAGCATATAGTAATCATGAGTCTTTTAAAATTTAAATCAAAATTAGTTGTATAATATAACACACATATCATATAAATAGATAGCCTGAAGTAATATATAATAAAGTAGTAAAGTATATTATTATTTGGATCACTTACCATTACTTTCTCAATTGGCTCAGTCAGTCATAGCCTATTGTATTCCGGTCCGGGGAGGAGCATCTAACGTTAAATTCTTGGAACTGAGAGAGCTCAGCGTTACCTTATAAAAGTGATGTATTTCATACAACGAAAATTCCCTACAGATTTGCTTTATACAATGTCTAAACTGTTATCTGTTAGAAAGCTTTATATGTTACACGCTACACTAAAAGTTCATAAAATCCTAAAACTAGATAGGAAATCTCTTAATAAAAGGAGAAATACAGCAGTTGCGTCAATCCACAAATTTAAAACTACTTTCGCCAGGCGACAGTTCTACAATCAGTCTTCGCATGTGTACAATCAGATAAATAAGGTACTAAACATTTACCAAAAATCATTTTACGAATGCAGAAGTACGATAACTGTATGGATAAAGAACTTAACCTATGACGACACGGAATCGTTACTACTTTACGTATCCTAAGGAAGGAGATGCTGCGTTGGCAGCGGGGGTGGCGGCGCGCGAGCGATATTTTATGTTGCGAGCGTTAATATGGCAACGGTAACCGCTTCACATCAGGCGGGCCGTATGCTTGTCTGCCACCCGACGTAGTATAAAAAAAAAAAAAAATCCTAATAACCGGTCCACACAAATATAGCATTCACAACATATCTATACTCGAAAACATACTATAATTAATCAAAAATAAAAAAATACCCCATACACATACATAATTACACACACGAATAGACATCACTAACACCTTACACACTATCTACACTCACACCCAAACACACCACACTTACACCCAAGAACACCTCACTCACACACAACCTTAATATACATCCTGTTACTGCAAAATGCACCTTTGAATATTATATTATATAATTAAGTAAAGAAATATTGTGTTGCTATGGAAGAGCGACTCCTTCTGGTACAGGTGTTTATACGCTTAAAAGAAGGAGCCAGCCTCTATGTTTTGTAACAACTGTTTAAAACGAAATAAACATTTTTGTAATTTCATGCATCAAAAATTCGAGTTTTTGTAGTCTTTTCCTTTTATATTCTGTTATAAAAAATGTTTTAAAAGGTATCCAACAAGTATACTGCCCGACTGATGCAAAGCGATTATCGCAGCCTATAGAGTAATAGAAACTTTCATTATAAGAAATATTGCTCGCGAGCTGGCACACTTGCTGCTAATGTGGCATCTGCTCACGTCTGTGAGCTCACTCACTCGAAAGAACACAACAATCCTTAAGATATAGGATAAGTAGTATATAAGATAAGTAAAGGTATTTCCCCTGTCGTACCCCTGCTACGCCAGCTGGTCGGCTGGTTGCAATTCATTGTCGTTGTCAAGCCTTATTCATCCCACCGCTCAGATACGGGTCATCCTCAGTGGAAGGAGTTTAGAGCATACTCCACCCCGATGCTCAACTGCGGGTTGGCGGAGGTCAGTGCTTTCAAGCCGCCTAAAGGCCACTGACTTGGCTGTCATCGAACGACAACAGCCGGGGCCGACGGCTTAACGTGCCCTGCGAACCACGGAGGAGCTCGAGATAAATAAACCCATCTATGGACAGGCTACTGTCGACGTTGTTTGACTTGCGTGATCGATTAGACTGTCACGCGCAACGACGCCATCGAGCTCCTCATCGGTTGCAATACTATGTGTGATGTGATAAAAAGTAACTCCAAAATTACCATAAATTCTTTAGCATTAGAAACAAATTCATTGTGTCGCAATCGATGTGTCGTGATTGTATCGAGACAGATCGTGCATGCCAATTGTGGTCTCGTATGTTTATGTGGCCATATTTGGTGGTGTGAGTTACACCGAGTCGCCGACGTGTCAGACGGCAGGTCTGCGATGTGCTCAATAATCAAATCACTGCTTGATTAGTGTAGTTGGCCGTGTGGTTTCCGGCAGACTAGAATAGAATCACTCCGGTTCTTCCCGTGGATGTCGTACAAGGCGACTAAGGGAAATACATTATCAAACATCGATCAGGCCTGCCCAACCCGTTTGACCAGCGTGGGGAGTGTAGACCAAATCCTTCCGTCTAGAACGGGCGAGAGAGGTTCGTGCTTCTGTAGTGGAGACTAAAATGGACCTGATGATGATTAGTGGACGCCCTTCATTGAAGGTCTGTCCGTTCTATCTAGGCTTGCCAGATGGCCGGGAAATCCGGGATTGTCCTGGAATTTTGCGGCTTGTCCGTGTCCAGTAATTAGACCTTATTGTCCCGGATTCCGAAAACCTACTAGTTTTGTAACAAAATAAACTAACAACGAATGACACGGCTGGCCTGCCTGTGAAAATAAATAGCATTTTCCTTTTCAAATACAAATATAAATCCTTTGTAAATAAAAAAAGTAGATACTTTTTACTATGGCCACGATCCGACACCGTTGTCCTGGAATTGTCCCGGATTTGACAAGTTTCTATCTGGCAACCCTAGTTCCATCCCTTTTAAATAATGGAAGCCGTAGCTGCTATTGTCAAATGCATAAACATAGGATAGAATGAACAAGGGATGTTAAAAAAATCTTTATTATCAGCACAGTATAAGTAATGCCATCAAAAGCAGAACTTGTAAAAAAACCAAGTCTCGCAACTCAGATCTTCTTCCGTAAAAAGTTATGAGATCCATGTAATACCAGGTCGGTTAATTTATTCAGTCCATACTTAGGGGACCTTCTAATTAGCTAACCTAACAAAATCTTATAGCGATCATATCAATATTAAAAATCTTTTATGTTTTAAATAAACAGAATGACTGAAATTTAACAAGCTAACATTATTATGTTTACAATTTTTTATGTGACGTCACACTCACGCGCAACGCGTAATTTCCTGTGGTAATTTCGTACAGCTTTACGTAAATGATACGTAAGCAGCGTTTCAATGTGGTGAATAGCTATCTCGTCTGCGTATTTAGAAATAGGAACGGCTCAATCGGAATGTTGCGAGTATATTATGCGTCAATTGTTACTTTGTCTTACATAACGGAGATTCTATGTCTGTATTTTGTCTACCACTCTATAATGATTGCACATTTTTCGCATAACTGCGTGACTATTCATAATCTCATGTCATGCCAGTGGGAAACTGGCGATGGACGGATGCCGGAAGACGAAAATTGAATAATTAGACGTACTTCGCCTATAGGCAAAGCATTTCCCTAGACTCTAGAGCAGCGTTGTGGCAGCGTTTCCTAACCTTTTAATGTTGTTACTCCTATGACCAATAAAGGAAACTAATTTTACCCTATTTAAGGAGGGCCTTAGATTAGATCTAATTGGTCTGTACTAATTTGTTATCGTTTATCAGCTTGATTACCTCTACAGAATTCCTATTTTACCCCTGCGGGGGTAATTACCCCTAGGTTCGGAACGAAGGCTCTAGAGGCTCAGAGATTCTTATGAAATGCTGACATGTTTTTCCACTGCACATATATGAATACTTAATTGTTTATTGTTTTACGTGTATACATCTTAAAAATAAATTTAGGGAGGCAATAGGCTATTTTCCAATGTTTAAAAATTGTATAAATTATTTAACAATATCGTAAAATACACAAAACTATAAAGATCTGCAAACTTTCATTCTAATATCTTCCGTCTGACTTATTTCAGGGTCGATCAAAGTTTGGCGGGAAAGTCCATTTTAAAAGTATGAAATTATTAAAAAAATATATTTCCATTGGAGAAGCAATAAGATATACTACAATTTTTATTATGACACTAATGACATAAACGTAATATTTAACATAGCTGTCGTACAATTTTCAGATTTGATGCATACAAAATACAAACCTGTGACGTCATAACTCGCTAGCATTGTATGGAGCATTTTCGGGACAGTCCAAAATTGTGATTTTCAAATTAACATATCTTGAGAGATTTTTGTGCTATCGAAGTAATTGTTTCACCTATGGTTATATTATTGAGACGTCCCTACAAACCGAAAAAAATGTTAGTCAAATAGCCTAGTACTTGACTGTACAATAAATAAAACTTATAAATAATTAGAATCTCTTGGGGGGGGGGGGGGGGGGCAGCTGCCTTTCACTACCCCCTCTTGGCGACGCCCTTGGCTATCAATTCAATTCAATTCAATTCAAAATATCTTTATTCCTTGGACTTTATAAAGCACTTAGAAACGTCATACAAATTAAATATAAGAATATGTATAAATCATTACTACTCTAAATCCGCAGAGCTTAGATTCACTTTCATCACACTATCTTGAATGTGAAAGTGAATTTAAGTGCCAGTTCCGGCGACGGGGCTTCTTGAGAAGAACTGGCAAGAAACTCAAGGCCGACTCTTTTAATTGCCAATATCGTTACATTAAATACAAATACAATCATTAACATAACATAACAAGAGCAATTCATTTCCAAATACTTTTATCATTTATGTAATCCGAGATACAATAGTAAGCCTTTTGACATAGTCTAGTTTTGATATATTTCTTAAATTTACCCATGGATAATTTAAACGCTTCGTTTGGAAGTTTATTGTAGAAGCGTATACATTGACCTGGGAACGAGTTAGAGATTTTATGGAGCCTAGTAATATGCACAGCGAGTTTGTTTTTATTTCTTAAATTTAATTGATGGAGATCACTGTTTTTCCTAAATATGGTCATCATATCATCTCCAAATTCAAAATTCAATCACACCAATGGATAGATGACGGATTAAAGAATTTATTACGCTAAGTATGGACTATGGAATATCGCGCGCAGGGGAGAGCATTCGTTTTTTTGAATGCCTCCCTATGGAAGCAATTTTAAAAACGTATTCATGCATCATGCGCCGAGAGAAACTTGAAGGCCCAGATATACGGAACCCTAAATAGTACGCGCCGCGGCGCACGCACTTCACTAACATGTAATTTCGTTAATGTTCTTTTAATCGGCACGTAATTAATGTCATTGGGGACACACAGGACACAAATTATGCATTTTTCCCAGAAAATATTAATTCCGTGTCGTAAACAACAGGGTCTCTGGCCTGACTTATACGGGGCCCCAATTATCGTCTTTCTAAGTAATCTACTTAGTAATAATGTGTTGCTTCATTATTTCCACAAGTTATTTCAAATGGTTCATTATTTGTAATCACCGCAAAATCGACTGTTGACTGTGCTGTTTGATTATGTGATAAACAACGCGCACAGGCTGTATCATTCAATTTGAAAAGTTGTTACTTAGGCACAGAATAATATAAATAAATACATATTGGAGATATTACACAGCGCCATCTAGTCCCAAACTAAGCAAAACTTGTATAGTACACATATATTTGCACAAATATTTGTCTTGAGCGAGGATCGAATCCGCGACTCCGGAGTCAAAGTGAACATTCGACCACCGGGTTCGTCTGGCTCGGCAGAATAAACAAATCGTCTGATAACCTCATTCACTCGCAGGAACATAACAATCCTTACTTATTTGACTGCGGTCTTGTATGAAGTGGAAGTTCAGATCACAGCAGTGGAAGTATACATTCTCACTCGGGTGCAACATGCCCTTTTTGCCAGAACCTCATTTGTTTAATCGCAGAGGGCGCCACGTGCCAGGTTGGCTGTATCCCTAAAGGTCCCCATTCACGAGCACTCCCTCAGATCACAGCAAACTGTGATCTGAGAGCAATCCATTTGGCGGCACTTCAAATCGATGGACTACATCCAAATCCTTACCCCATTCACGATCATTACTAGGCGCGGCGCCACTACATACTTTTGTCGATCATAAAAGCGATCATAATAATTTGCGTTAGCAACGATCTTTTGAAATAATATTAACAATTCTTCCAAAACGGCATTACGTTTATTTTTATCGTAGTAATCCCGGTGAGTGGATTTGCAGAGACTTGGTGACTCCTGGTATAATGCAATGACGTCTAAAACAAATTCTTTTCCTGATGCCACAGTGCCAAAGTTACAAAATGGAGAATGGATAAAGCAGACATCATGCGTTCATCCATTCTTCATGGCAGCGTGCGTCCGACTGGGCTCAATCAAAATTGATTCCTGCTTCGACACTCACGCACGAGCAGAGTGGCGTGGAGTGGCGCCACGCGGCCCTCGAGTTCTGCATTGACGACGAGTTGGACTGCGGCCATTGGAACAGCGTCGCACTGGATTTTGGAATGTTTGGAAATCCAAATGGCGATGCGATTCACACCATTGCTAATCCGGGGTTATTTAATATTATAATCTAAACAACACATTACTCTTAAATTATTGAGGGTTGTTGTGTAGCTGTGATTGGGTGAGATCACCAGAAAGGATAGAGTTGCTGCGTTGGCAGTGGGGTAGCGGCGCACGAGCGATATTTCATATTGCGAGCGTTTATATGGCTACGGTAACCGCATGAGATCAAGCGGGTCGTATGCTTTCCTGGCCACCTAGCGTCTCGACGTCAAACCTTACTCATTCCACTGCTGGGATACGGGTCTCCTCTCAAACGAAGAAGTTTAGAGCATACTCCATCACGCTGCTCAACTGCGAGTTGGTGGAGCGTTTTCAAGCCGCCTAAAGGTTCCACTGACTTGGTTTAACGACTGTCGTCTAATGACAACAACCGGGACAGACAGCTAATCGTACCCTCCGAATCACGGCGGAGCTTGAGATAAATAAACCCCTCCATAAACAGGCTACGGTCGACGTTCCACCTGGTGTAGCATAAAAAAATATAATGCAATAACCTGCAATACTAAGAAGGGATTAATAAAAATTGCTACGTTCTCAGCTAGCTGGCAATTTATCCAGTCTAGTCGATCAATCATAACGAGGTCAAGCATCGAGATAATTTACGACTCAGCTGTGAGAATTTTAATTGCACGGATTTAGATTTCCTAAAAATGTTTTGCAAAACTATTTCTTAGTCCAGGCATGTATTCAGGGCGGTACAAAACAATGTTGTTTTTTCCCCTTTCTTTTCCTGTAAACAATATGAAATAGTAATGTATGTCGGCCAGGTGTTGAAACATAAATAAACCTCTCTATAACCTCTCTGCTGTCAAGGACCGTACCTAAGTACTTAGCGCATCTGTCATTTTTTATGCGTTACCCCCAAAATGGCCTCTCGCGATATTGCCGCGTCGCATTAAAAAAAAGATAACAAAAAAAACATGTATAAAAGATATTTATAAAACTATATTGTTGAAATTTGTATGGTATATGCTAACAGAATAAATATAGTTTTGCACAATTTTACCTTGTAATATATGTTAATTCTAAGGTGAAAGTAGTACGAGCTATGTTTTCACCCGTCCACTCAAACTTTATGTCATAAAGCAAATTCTGTTGAGTTTGTTTTAAATAACAGTTAAATTTGACAATCTCCTGATATTTACAAACTAAATCAACATGAAACAATTGAAGGAATGTAAACAAAAAACTAACAATAACACTACACAATGGGTGGCTGTGACCTTCACGAACACATGTGCTCCATTTAATAAACAAACCGGCGTTAAGTGGATGCCAGTTGAATAGTACTTGAGGATACTTTCTGTCCCTGTCATTTTTTTCTAAACGTTGTTAAAGTTTGAACTGTACACGTATAGTTTTAAAGATTCATTTCACACTCTCAAAATACGTCCGGACAGATCGACCTCCAGGAGGCGGATCACAGATGCGCGGTTTTTGAAATCGACCTCCAGGAGGCTGATCGACAGTTGAGAGGTTAAAAAAGAGTGTAACGCGTAGAGGATTGTGCGATGAATATGTACATGTATGAATGACAGATTCTTAGCCTTGTTAAGTTAATCGAGTCAATAATTTTATTTCAAGAAGAGACAATATTGTAGTTTGAAAATATTTCTAGCGTTTTAAGTGCAAATGCCTAGTGTGACCACTGATAAATCAGAGGTTATATAATTTATAGGATCTTGCATAATTATACAGAAATTAATTAAGAAGAAGAAGTAAGTTTTGTACGCTCGAGATTTTATTTTAAGGTGATTGATTCTAGTAGCTTACTCTTACATTAGGTTTAGAAGGATATTTCATTGAACGAACATTTTTGGCTTAGATATAAATTAACTTGTTTCTTTTGCAGATGAATTGTTCTTGCAAAATAACAAATAAAGTCCCACGTGAGAGCTACATATAAATTTGAAGTTGCGTATAACATTCATGGGAATACCAGCTTTAACGTTTAAGTTTAATTTTAGAATTTCCCGGGAGCTGTTTACGTGAATGAAAACGGGAAAGTGGGAAACCTGAATTGCGTAAATACACAGTTTAATAATGACTAACAAGGAGACTTAACCGTCGCAATGTTCTAAGAAATGACGGACAGTTATATTTATAAATATTATTGATGCCCTAGAACGGATTGACCTAATTATTTTTCCTAGTTTTGTCGAAATTAATTTACTATGACTCACAATGATAATGGAGCCCTACCGCCGAAGTAGAAGCCTGATACCTTCAAATGTTTTGATTCCAAAAATTAGTCTTAGGATAAGAATTATCGACAGACATCTTCAGTTTAGTCGGTAGAGCTGTAGGGTTTCTAACATTATTACCAACAATCTAAGCAATAGTGTCATTTTCGTATTAAAAAAAACCGGACAAGTGCGAGTCGGACTCGCCCACCGAGTGTTCCGTAGGATCATTATAAATTTGATATTTTTCATTATAAATAGAAATAATGCGTCGGAAAAAATAAATAAAATATATTTTGCAAAGTGCACATCAAGCCCTTTCATATGATACCCCATTTGAACTAGTAGCTATAAAAAAATATAAACCCCCTATTTTTTAAGATTTCATTACAAATGTATAGTTTTGAGATTTATTCTTGTACTTCTAGTCTATAACGATGTTACTTGCCAAATTTCATAGTTCTAGGTCAACGGTAAAGTACCTTATGAGTTTTGATTCTCTTGAGAATGTGTCGAAATATGCGTTTTTGCTGAATAAACGGCCGTATCTTTTTTTTACGTAAGTATACTTAGCAGTTTGATTTTTTATTTGAACGACATCGACCGATTACTTTGAAAGAAATCGATATTTCACATAGAGTCCTTAGTGAAAAATAACTGGGTAAAAAAACTAGAAATACATAGGTAACATGACCTAAACGTGTACTGGATCGCATAAGAATGAGTCGATCATCGTTGATAATAATTGCATCACCGATGGATGATTAACAAACAATGGGTTGGTGGGTTTAGAGAACTCTATGAATATTATAATAAGCCGATATCGATCTTGTAGACTTCCATATGAACTACTACGCGCTATTACGCAAAATATGTTAGCTAAGTAGACAGGGCCACAGACCTGGGGTCTTTAGTCACTAACTAAATCAAACTAAAGGTAGGAAGAGAGATGTGTCACAAGCCGAATCTTAGGCCGATCGTGCCTCTCTATCGCTTGTTCCACGTTCTCGCCTGCACGCTCAGCTCAGGCGGAACGTGACAATGAGTCATGCTTTTTCGTGCGTACAGCCGGCATTCATCGATTTATAAGACGTTATCACGGCATAAAATATTTCGGTAAAGGGCTGCAAATGTATTTTGTGACTATTATAGATGTAGTGTCTGTATACTTTCCTAATTCTTCTGTATTATAAAAATAGTCAGCCGTTCGTTACTGACTAATCAATCAACGAACAGCTTAAACCACTGGATAGGTTAACATTAAAGGCGGCCGCGAAGAAAGGGCTTTTCAACAATTTTTTTTATAAATAATAAATAAATATTCCATTTCATTTCATTTCATCCAAAACATTATTAAAAAACTAATAAAAATTTCTTATTAGTCATATAAATACGAATTGTTTAATTTATTTTCTCTTTTTTTATAATTATCATGTTAATTTTATTTAATAATCAATTAAACTAAAACTAATCTAAAATAGTAGTTTATGAAACTGTTGCATAATAAGGGTTATTAAAATACGAGTGTGAGTTTAAAACATGAGCCGAAGTCGAGTATTTTAATAGGCCACACGAGTATTTTAATACCTAATTATGTGCAGTTTCATACACTACTTTATCTAATCTCATGAAATATATGATAATAATATTTTAAATACAACCATGAAGTTAATTTAACAGCTATAATTCTTATAAAGATAAAGATAAAGATATATTTATTTGTTAACATGTGTACATGGAAGATGTTCATTAGATGTATACATAGTATCTACATGTTATGCTTTTACAAGCGTACAAAATTTTAAAGATATTACATAGGTTTTTAGGAATTACATAAATATCAGTGAGATGTCAATTAAAATAGTAATAGTAATAAAATTTGTCATAGAAATAATAATATTAATTTAAATTTGTCATAGAAATAATAATATGTCAGGTAAATGCGCTAATGCTATTATAATTATATTGGGTCATTACAATTTGTCAATTAAAAAATCATCTATGTGATAGTAACATTTGTCGATTAGTAAACTTTGTAGATCTTTTTTAAATTTATTTAAGGTTTGATTCCTTATTGCTAATGGTATCTTATTATAAATTACTGGAGCCATGTAAAAGACACTTTTTTGCTTAAGAGTTGTAGTGCAAGTGGGCAGAACTATCCTGGTGTTATCTCCTCTACTGCGAGGAGCACAATCCGCAAATCGCGTGAATAAATGAGGATAAGTTTTTGAAAATATTGCAACTTCAAGTATATACATGGATGGCAATGTCAGTATTTTATACTTTTCGAAAAATGGCCTACACGATTCTTTAGGTTTTACTTTGAACATGGCTCGGATGCATCGTTTTTGAGCTTTGAATATTACATCCTTATCAGTGCAGTTTCCCCAGAATATTATGCCATAACGAAGAACCGATACTACTAACCCGTAATATGCAGTAAGGAGAGCATCTGTACTGAGTTTTGGTTCGAGTTTAAATAAAGCATAGGCTTATCTATAAATCCATTTGCAGATCGAGCATGCGTAGTGCGCATGCGCGACGCGCCGCGCGGCGCCGCGGTCACAGATTATGTAGAAAAATTTTGCATAGTTGCAATGTATTTGCATTGAAACCTGTTTAAAATACCTGTATCCAGGGCTGAAGCTGTATCGAAATGGTAAAAAAGTTATTTTACGATACAGTTGTCCATAGAAGAGCTGTATCGAAAAATAACTTTTTAAATTTATTTTGATAGCTTGTGCGTAAAGACTGTCATTATGATACTGTGTTCAGTTTTCTGTCTCAGCTCAGGCGGAACGTGACAATGAGTCATGCTTTTTCGTGCGTACAGCCGGCATTCATCGATTTATAAGACGTTATCACGGCATAAAATATTTCGGTAAAGGGCTGCAAATGTATTTTGTGACTATTATAGATGTAGTGTCTGTATACTTTCCAAATTCTTCTGTATTCTATAAATAGTCAGCCGTTCGTTACTAACTAATCAATCAACGAACAGCTTAAACCACTGGATAGGTTAACATTAAAGGCGGCCGCGAAGAAAGGGCTTTTCAACATTTTTTTTTAATAAATAAATATTTCATTTCATTTCATCCAAAACATTATTAAAAAAACCGGACAAGTGCGAATCGGACTCGCCCACCGAGGGTTCCGTAGGTACGTAGTATCATTATTAAATTTGATATTTTTCATTATAAATAAGAAATAATGCGTCGAAAAAAATAAATAAAATATATTTTGCAATGTGTACATCAAGCCCTTTCATATGATACCCCATTTGAACTAGTAGTTTCAATTTGAAATTTCGACACCCTATAAAAAATATAGACTATTTTTTAAGATCTATTTACAAATGTATAGTTTTGAGATTTATTCCTGTACTTGTAGTCTATAACGATGTTACTTGCCAAATTTCATAGTTCTAGGTCAACGGGAAGTACCCTATAGGTTTTGATTCCCTTGAGTGTGTCGAAATATGCGTTTTTTGCTGAATAAACGGCCGTAACTTTTTTCTACATAAACTTAGCAGTTTGATTTTTTTTTAACTTCTTGGGACCGTAGACCTGAGTATACAATTCAAATTTCAGCTTGATACCTCCACGCATTCTCGACATAGAAATTCTTGACAGACAGACAGACAGATGGACAACAAAGTGATCTTATAAGGGTTCCGTTTTTCCTTTTGAGGTTCGGAACCCTAAAAACTAATAAAAATTTCTTATTAGTCATATAAATACGAATTGTTTAATTTATTTTCTCTTTTTTTATAATTATCATGTTAATTTTATTTAATAACCAATTAAACTAAAACTAATCTAAAATAGTAGTTTATGAAACTGTTGCATAATAAGGGTTATTAAAATACGAGTGTGAGTTTAAAACATGAGCCGAAGTCGAGTGTTTTAATAGGCCACACGAGTATTTTAATACCTAATTATGTGCAGTTTCATACACTACTTTATCTAATCTCATGAAATATATGATAATAATATTTTAAATACAACCATGAAGTTAATTTAACAGCTATAATTCTTATCTATAAATCCATTTGCAGATCGAGCATGCGTAGTGCGCATGCGCGACGCGCCGCGCGGCGCCGCGGTCACAGATTATGTAGAAAAATTTTGCATAGTTGCAATGTATTTGCATTGAAACCTGTTTAAAATACCTGTATCCAGGGCTGAAGCTGTATCGAAATGGTAAAAAAGTTATTTTACGATACAGTTGTCCATAGAAGAGCTGTATCGAAAAATAACTTTTTAAATTTATTTTGATAGCTTGTGCGTAAAGACTGTCATTATGATACTGTGTTCAGTTTTTTAATGTGTAAATTTCAGTATGAGATTAGATAAACCTATTTATTTTATCTATAAACTATTTATATAACGGCAATAAAAAATCTGTCAAAACGTGAACTTTTATAATTATTAATTTATATTTTACTAGCTGGCACGGCGAACTTCGTACGTTGTAATTGATTATTTCGACCTTAATACGTTGTAATTGATTAAAATTGATTATTTCCTCGATGTAAAACAATATCAATAGACTAACGTCACTCAATTATTTAGCCTTCCCGGAACCTCTCCACTAACACATGAACTTTATAGTATTGTATTAAAGTTCAAATTGACTTTTAAGTATTATTACGAATCGTTTATATGGGAGATAGAAAAGTGTTGTTTTTAGACTTTTTCAGGCAATTTTTTTAATTTTTCTCTGCGTAAGAACCATCTTCGTACTTCAAGGAATATTCTAAAAAAACAATTAGCGAAATCTGTTCAGCTGTTCTCGAGATTTGCGCTTAGCAACACATTCAGCGATTCATTTTTATATTATAGAAGATAATATGCACAATGTTACCACCTGGAAGAATCCCTCATTAGTGTAGTGAAATATGTCCACTGCTTTTATTATATTTTATATTTTAAGAGAGGTAGGGAGCGTAATCGTAAGCTACCCAACTGGGGAATGTACCTCCACCTCACAGAATACCGCAGCCAAATAACAATTCCCTCGAGGGCTGTTGTGTTCCTGCGAGTGAGTGAGGTCACCAGAAAGGAAGGAGGGAAATGCTGCATTGGTAGCGGGGATTGCGGCGCGCGAGCGAGAGTTTATGTTGCGAGCGTTAATATGGCTACGGTAACCGCTTCACAGGCAGGCCGTATGCTTGACAGCACCCGACGTATATTAAAAAAAAAAAAAAACTCCTGTATATCTAGCTAGATCATTGACAGGCGCAGCGCTTACGGAAGCCGAGCCTATCTACCAGTCTCAATTCTACACCGTGGCATGGAAGATAAATCCCTACGACGAACCCGTCTGTCATCCGTAACGTTCAGAAATATAGCCGCCAGTACCTCAGTCAGAGTTACTAGTAGACTTAAAAAATGAGGAGCTCGAAGGCGTCGTTGCGCGTGACAATCTAATCGAACATGCAAGTTAAGCAACGTCGACCGTAGCCTGTCCATGGATGGGTTTACATTATCTCCAGCTCCTACGTGCTTAGGCGGGCCCGTTAAGCCGTCGGTCCCGGCTGTTGTCATTAGATGACAGTCGTTAAGCTAAGTCAGCGGCCTTTGGGCGGCTTGAAAACACTGGCCTCCGCCAACCTGCAATTGAGCAGCATGGTGGAGTACGCTCTAAACTCCTTCAATTGAGAGGAGACAAATATTCCGTCCCAGCCCGATGCGGCTTGGGCCACCCCCCGGGCTGGGTCCACGACCTAGATGGACTACTAATTAAAATTGTTAAACTTAACGTTTTTATATATATTTTTGCCACAATATAGATTAAGTAGGTACAGTACCTACATACATTAATAAAATACCTACTTTTTACCTGTATCTATTATTATCAAAATTAAAATTATAACTTGAGTGTGACTGCCCAAGTAACACAATTGGCATTTGAACTAACCAGTCGTGAACTTATGTAGAACTTAAGGTCTATATAAGCTCTTATAAAAGTTCATCAAACAACCTGACGCTCTATATAAGCATATCGACGGTTAAAAGGATATAGGGTATAAGCGACTAAAACCAAATTGTTCAGGAAAGTAGTTCAAAGTTTGAAATTGCAGAAAAATGGATATAACTTTTTTATTTATTATCTTTTATTGATGAAACCAAAACAGCTGTAGATTAAAAATATAAAGGCATAAATGGGCACTTTTATTAATATAATTATACGTTGTTTTATGTGGTTTTATGTCGCTTAGATCAATTGATTTTATTTTCCTCGTGAGGTAATTCGGCATAAGTTACTTAAACATGTAAAAATACCAAGAGTATAAAAACCTTAACTACATTTGATATCCTCGTACCAAAAAGTTATAGGGCATAAACAACATGACTATATCATAACTTAATTGGGTAGAGGAGGACAAGTGAATATTCACATAATTGCGCCAAAAGTTAATAAAGCATAAGATACAGAGCTTAGCAATAATATTGTGAGGTTATTAGACATTAACGACACTGGTAGATGAATAAAAGAAAGGTAATGTAGTACTTCCACATTATCAAGATTTATATACCATAAGGAAATCGAGAACATCCAACAATATAAGCAGACGTGGATTTCTATAATATGAGCTCATTTGAAGCGATCATTAGCTAAAATGTTTTTCCTCTGATTTCAGAACTAATAGGTAGGGGAAAAAGTATTTTCGCATTATAGTATGTATGAACTTGTATTAAAATCTCTTTGGTTATACCATTTGTATCTGAAAGGTTTTGATATCTTTAAAAAGTTTAAATTTTAAAAAAGATAATTCCAAATTCAAATTAGGTAAATGTGTGATTTTCATTTGTTTTTTTTACTGTCAAGATGAGTGAATCTAATGAAGAAATTCGATTCAATTTAAAATTTTACTACAAAAAAGGTAAAAATGCAACGCAAGCTGCAAAAAAAAATTGTGACGTTTATGGACCTAGTGCAGTGTCTGTGAGAGTAGCACAAATTTGGTTTAAGCGTTTTCAATCAGGAAATTTTGATGTGAAAGATGCACGTCGCTCTGGTCGCCCTGTTACGGATAAAATGGATGCCATTTTTGAAAAAGTGGAGCAAGATCGGCATATCAGTAGTTACGACGTAGCTGAAGAATTAGGAATTGACCACAAAACAGTTTTGGCGCATTTGAAAAAAGCGGGGTACACTAAAAAGCTCGATATTTGGGTGCCTCACGATCTCACTGAAAGAAACTTAATGAACCGTGTACTCATTTGCGATTCTTTTCTACGACGTAATGAAAGCGAACCGTTTTTGAAGAAGCTTATAACTGGTGATGAAAAGTGGATCACGTACGACAAGAACGTGCGAAAAAGGTGGTGGTCAAAGGCCGGTCAGGCTTCACAGACTCTGGCAAAACCCGGGTTAACCCGCAACAAGGTGATGCTGTGTGTGTGGTGGGATTGGAAGGGCATTATTCATTATGAGCTGTTACCGCCAGGCAGGACTATGGATTCTGAACTCTACTGTGAACAACTGATGAGATTAAAGCAAAAAGTTGAGAGAAAGCGGCCGGAATTAATTAACAGAAGGGGTGTGATTTTTCATCATGATAACGCTAGACCTCACACATCTTTAGCCACTCAGCAAAAATTAAGAGAGTTTGACTGGGAGGTGTTAATGCATCCACCGTATAGTCCTGACCTTGCACCTTCTGATTTACATCTGTTTCGGTCTCTTCAGAATTCTTTAGGCATTGTCAGGTTAACATCACGAGAAGACTGCCAAAACCACTTGTCGTGGTTTTTTGAACAGAAGTCCCAAATTTTCTATAGTAATGGGATCATGTCTCTACCTACAAGATGGCAAAAAGTTATCGAACAAAATGGCACCTACATACTTTAGTTAAATGTAAATAAACTTTATTAAAAAATGTTTTGAATTTTCATATAAAATACGAAAAGACTTTTTCCCCAACCTAATATTTTGTAATGTTTATTTAAGTAGGTACTACCATTGATTTTTTTTTTTCGAGTGCTATATGTGAAACCTTTTAATTGGCCATCAATACCACTGTAATGAAACCACCAAATAAAATACACTTAAGCTAGCTGTAAGTTTTCTGAAAATCCGTACTGTAATGTTCGTAAACTTTATTATAGCTTTAAATGGGGCTTACAAACATCCAAACGTTTTACATTAGTTAACGAGCGAGCGCGGGTCAGTTTCGCGTGGTCAAAAAAGCTTAGCGCGCGGCGATGTCCCATATGTCACTGGTGGCGAGCGTCGACGGGCCGCGGGGCGAGCCAGACGAGTGGCGGGCGGGGTATTCAGGTACTCGCCGTTCGTTCCGAGATCGAGAAGTTTTGGGTCCACGCGTTACAGCCTCCCCCTCTAACCCAGACGTTGCGCCCCCGAAGTCGGGTTAGCCTTACGAGGTCTCCCCCTCTTACGTTTCTCCTGTACAGGAGCCTGGACGCGCCCAACAAAAGGAGTCAAAACCGAAACGTGGTATCTACCTAACAAAGTACCATCGCTAATGCGCTCCAAGGCATAAGTCGAAGCACCAACTACCTCCTGCACACGATACGGCCCATCACGGCGAGGTATGAACTTTGGTGTCTGTCCTCTGCTCGTGTCGTTAGAGCCTTGAGTCTTGAACAATACGAGATCCCCTACCTTGTAATCCGGCGCCGGGCGGCGATTCTCGTCGGCGTACTTCTTTCGAACTGCCTGGGCCTTTTCGTGCACGTCTCGAGCATCGATCAACACTGCAGGCAAAGACTTGAGGAACGGCGTGATAGAGAGAACGACATTCTCATTTTCGACTATAGTTCTCATATCAGAGTATATATCAGCAGGCGCGCGCATCTCGCGCCCGAAATTTAAATAAGCAGGCGACTGGTTTGTGCTTGCAGTAACCGCAGAGTTCATGGCAAAACGAATCGCCGCAAGATGGACATCCCAAGTGTTGTGATCATTACCTACCAAAATAGCCAGTTGAGGTTTGAGGTCGCGGTTCTTGCGCTCGACGGGATTAGCCTCAGGGTGGTAATATGACGTTAGAGCCTGTTTGATCCCCATGACGTGGCAGGTTTGCTGCATCACCTCGGACACGAATTGAACGCCGTTGTCACTTATGAGCCTTCTCGGGACACCGTAGCGCAAAAACACCTCGTTCACTAACACCTTAGCACACTCTTCACTAGTGGCGGATGAGAGACTGAACAATTCTACCCACCTAGTACAAGTATCCTCCACTATGAGGATCCATTTGTTACCAGAGGGCGTCTCTGGCAACGGACCAAACAGGTCCACTGCGAGGACTTCGAATCGGCGTGATGTAGCGGGCACTTGAAGCAACCCAGCAGGCTTCCGAGTATCTGCCTTATACCGCTGGCACGCCACGCAGTTTTTAATGTATTGAGCAACGTAAGCTCTCATACCAGGCCAATAATACTTACCGACGATGCGCTGTAACGTTCTCTCTACGCCGAAATGTCCAGCGGTAGGGGCGTCGTGGTACTCAGCCAACACGTCCTTGCGCTCGTGTTCCGGTACCACCAAACAAGCGTCATCATCGTCTTCGTTCTCGGGACCATAACGATATAACACACCGTCAGCTATAACATACCCTTTGTCAGACCAAGTCCTCCCCCTAAACGGATCGTCGGACTCCAATGCTTCGATGATCTTATGTACCTCGGTGTCCTTCGCTTGGCTCTCTCGAACATCTTTGGGGCAGCGCGACGGCAGATCCACAACGGCAAGGCACAGGTCACAGTCTGCGTCTGCAGCGCACGCGGGACGCGACAGCGTGTCCGCGACCACATTTGACTTACCAGGTGTGTACTCTATCTTTAGGTTGTACTCCTGAAGACTGAGCGCCCATCTAGCGAGACGACCACTGGGCGATTTCAGACTCATGAGCCACCTTAGCGGCTGATGATCGGACTTGATTGTTACCTCTGAACCGTCAATGTATCCACGGAACTTAGATACAGCCCACACGACGGCGAGGGCCTCTCGCTCCGTCGTGTTGTAATTTCTCTCTGCTGTCGTGAGGAGACGACTAGCGTACTCGACAGGTCGTTCGTCGGTCCCCTCCCCCTGGAAAAGAGCCGCCCCAAGAGCATAGCTGCTGCTGTCAGTCCTGAGGACGAATGGTTTCGTCTCGTCAGCCTGACGAAGAATAGGAGCCGAAACCAGGAGAGACTTAATCTTCTCGAAGGCGTTTTGCTGCTCAGGGCCCCACTCCCAGGTGCTTGCCTTTTTTAGCAAACGAGTCAACGGCGCACTGGTTTCGGCGTAATTTGGCACGAAGCGTCTGAACCAGCTTGAGGTTTGCAGAAAACACTTCAGGTGCTTCACGTTCTGAGGAGGAGACATGTTGGCTATAGCGGAAGTTTTGTCCGGGTCTACATGAATACCACCTGGTACGATGACATGGCCCAGGAACTTGACGCTCTCCCTCGCGAAGTGGCTCTTTTCGCGATTCACCCGCAGATTAAACATAGCGAGGCGATTAAACACCGCTTCCAGATCTGCGAGGTGCCTTTCAAAGGACTCCTCAGACAGCACTAGCAAATCATCCAAATACGCGACCAGAGTGATACCAGGTACGTTGGACTTGAACCGGTCAATGAGCCTCTGGAAAGTGGCCCCAGAATTGCGAAGCCCCATCGGCATGCGCTTGAACCTAAAGGTACCCAATGGCGTAGTGAAGGAAGTGAGGTCCCTATGGTCGGGATCTACGCTCACCTGGAAGTAGCCAGACCTGAGGTCCAGCGTAGTCATAAACTTGGAGGTCTTCGCAGCGTGGAGCACGTCTTCAATCCTGGGGAGTGGGTAGCGATCAGGCTCAGTCACTGCGTTAAGCTTACGGTAGTCGACGCACAGCCTGTAGCTCCCATCCTTCTTCTTCACCAAGACGACGTTGGAAGCCCACGGGGATTCGCACTCCTCGATGACATCCGCATTGAGCAACTTTTGCAGCTCCCTCTCCAAAGCTTCCTTCTTCGACGGGGACAACCTATAAGGAGGTGAAGCGATGGGTTCCTGATTTTCACCTACCTTAATCTTGTGGGTGGCGAAATCTGTAGGAGGTCCCTCGGCAGCAAACTGGTCTGCTCTGCTATGCAGAAACGCATTGAGCGCATCTCTGTGCTCTGGTGGAAGCTTCGTTCCTTCGTCGTCGCGCAGCGAAATGTTGGAGATATCGGCTCGCATCAGCTCTGTGCTATTTAAAATAAAAGATTGCACGAAAGGAAATACCTGGTCGGGGTTGTCAGAAAAGTACCACGACTCCTGGGCCAAGTCCAATACGACACCAGCCTTAGCGATAAAATCGCGGCCTAACAATGTACGAGTATCTTCCCCCGGGAACGTCACGAACTCCGTAATTACTTGCTTACCCTCTAAAACAACCGGTACCGCGGCGGTTAATACCACTTTAGTACGTCGTGATCCGTCCGCAAGCCCTATGGTGCGTTCCGTCTCACGAAACTGTACCCCGTCCGATTGTAAGATAGAATGCAATAATGGGCTAGCCACACTGCATGTAGCCCCCGTGTCTACTATCGCGACCCCCACCCTATTCGCAACGGCAATAGATATAGTAGGGTGCGATGGCAACGTCACCCCCGGTGCACGTACAGCACTGCTGTCACTGAGGATGTTGAAGTCTGAAGACTGCGCAGGTACGCTCTTACCCCGACAGTTCTCACATTTCGACCTAACCACCCCCGGCTGACCGCATCCATAACAACGTATATTATTAGTCCCCATATTAACATTGTTACTATTAGGAACCGCATCATTTGATTTGACGCCCTTATTTTGCAAATTGCGACAATCCGTAACAACATGACCGTAGAACTTGCAAAACGAACAACGAACGCGCTTATCACGTTTCACTGTCTCGTTCGAGTTAGGCGCGAGTTTCGCACCAGTAGTACCGCGCGGACCCATAGTAACGCTACGTTCGGGATCGCGTCGCTCGCGCAGCCGTAGCTCGCATGTTCGAGAATCGTCGGGACTCGTCGCGGATATTGCGGCGCTCGGGCTCGCTACCGTGAATGCAAATGAATTTTTTGGGACTTGATTTTCCGCAATTGCATCTTCAATGACCCTCGCTCTCTCTACAAACGAATCTAAACTAATACCGACTTCATTTCTCGGTAACCGTTTTCTAACACGACGGTGTAACAACCCGTAAATTATGTCGATTTGCATACATATAGGTACTACGTACGGCAACTTCACTAATAACGATCGTACTTTACATATAAACACTTCTGCTCTTTCCGCGTCCTTTTGTTCAGCTCCGAATATCTCGCGTAGGACCTTGTACGCCGGTCGTTGGACCCCGTACATAGCACGAAGTCGCGCCACAGCGTCGGACCAGGTCGCGACGCCGGCGCGGGCTCCGCGCCACCACACGGCCGCGTCGCCCTCCAGCAGCATGGGGAGGCCGCGCAGCGCGTGTTCGTCACTCACGGCCGCGCACTCCTTGAACACCTCCGTCGCATCGATGAACGCCTCTAACACTTCAGCGTCGCGTGAACTCCCGTCGAACCTGGCGGTGCACTTGGAGAAGTTACCTCCGGTGCTGACGGTGGGCGCAGGCGTGTTTGGCGTTGACGTCGGACTCGACGGGCACCGCGGCCCACTGTAAGGGAGTGACATCAGCGTTTCCACTAGGGTTCTGTTCGTTTCCGCTTGCATTCTGGCGAATGACTCCATGACGCCTGCCAGGAATCTCTCGGCGTCCACGCCTGTGGATGCGCTAGCGCCAACGGGCGCGGGTGCGGGGGCCGCGGCGGCGCCCCGGCCTGGGGCGTTTGACTTCGCCGTTGGATCATAGTTCTCCGGTTCGCTCGCGTCGTCGCTTGTAACCTCGTTACCGACTGGTTGCCGCTGGTCGCCAGTGGCTCGTGTAGATCGCGTAGCTTTCGGCATGCTCACGATGTCACACACTTTTTTATCACGTAGGCAATAGATATGGCCGTTGCGTGTGTTCGCAACGCGGGAATTACACAGATTCTCACTCAAGTAGGGTTCGAAGCCGCAAGTTGGGCACCACTATAATGTTCGTAAACTTTATTATAGCTTTAAATGGGGCTTACAAACATCCAAACGTTTTACATTAGTTAACGAGCGAGCGCGGGTCAGTTTCGCGTGGTCAAAAAAGCTTAGCGCGCGGCGATGTCCCATATGTCACTGGTGGCGAGCGTCGACGGGCCGCGGGGCGAGCCAGACGAGTGGCGGGCGGGGTATTCAGGTACTCGCCGTTCGTTCCGAGATCGAGAAGTTTTGGGTCCACGCGTTACAGTACTAATTAATATTAGTATGGATTTTCAGAAAACTTACAGCTATCCGTACTAATTAATATTAGTATGGATTTTCAGAAAACTTACAGCTAGCTTAAGCAAACAACAAGCAAACAAACAAACACACTTTCACATTAATATGTGAAAGTGTGTTTGTTTGTTTGCTTGTTGTTCGTCCTTCTTTCACGTCAAAAGGAACCTAAGTACGGACATGATTTTTTTAATGGGGATAGTTTACGGTCTGGAGAGTGACATTGGTTACTTTTTATCCCGGAAAAGCATCTTAATCCTATGGGAAAAAATAAACTTTGTAATAATTTGTCCTTCTTTTACGTGGAAAGAAGCCTAAGTACCGACATGATTTTTTGAACGGGGATAGTTTACGGACTGGAGAGTGATATAGGTGAACCTCCTGAAGTTATCCCGGAAAATAATCTTAATCCCATGGGACAAAATAAACTTTGTAAACATTTGTCCTTCTTTTACGTAGAAAAGAACCTAAGTACCGACATGATTTTTTTTAACGGGGATAGTTTACGATCTGGAGAGTGACATAAGCTACTTTTTATCCCGGAAAATCATCTTAATCCCATGGGACAAAATAACCTTTGTACTCATTTGTCCTTCTTTTACGTAGAAAGGAACCTAGGTACCGATATGATTTTTTAACAGGGGATAGTGTTCTGTCTGGAGAGTGGCGTAGTCTACTTTTTATCCATGTTATTCCTATAGGAAAAAAGTTTCATTAAAATAATGACCACGCGAGCGAAGCCGCTGTTAACAGCTAGTAAATAAATAAATAAATAGTAAGGTGGATTAAATGTCAGGTCTTAATAATAATAGAATGACAACTCACACGATTCTCTTTTAAAACAAGAGTTATGTAAGTAACTGGGTACATTTAAAGGGTTACCCATCACTATACTGTATTATATAAACTCATTATCTATCGAAATACAAGATTCTTTATTGCATATTAAAATTTGAGTTGCAGTAACGTATTTCAAACTTAATCTAACGAACAATGGGCGGCCTTATTGCTAAAAAGCTATCTCTTCCAGACAACCTTAGGATAAATGGTAGGAGAATATTACTGAAATATGTGTTTACCGCCCGAAAGATTTAAGCCGTCTGATTTTATTATTATTTTCAATTTATTTACCACAAAATTACATAAGGGTACAAAAGGCGGACTTAACGCCAAAAGCATTCCCTACCAGTCAACCTTTGGGAATAGCAGAAATAAACGAATGCGGTTCTAAAGCAGATAAAAAATATGAACAGTGTCTACGAAATAGATATAATGTAATGACTATTCAACTTAGAGAAATAAATAGAATAAACGATATTACTCATTCAAATAAAATAAACATACATAAGAATATATCACTATTATAAATATACATACAGATACATAGATAGATAATATAGGAAGATGATGATTCAGTTCTTCGTTAAACCGTCCAAAAGATAAGCGTGGATTTTTTTTTTAATTTAATTTATTTGAGATCCTTCTAAGTCATTCAGGCAGCTCGTTCCATAGATGTGAAGCTTGCAGTGTGAAGGAATCAGACTTGAAGCCAGAATGGTAAAGGGGAATGAAAAGCTGACGAGTATTGTCAGAACGAAGTGGAAGGCTGTGAGAGTCACAAATTGAAATTTGAATTTCAAGTATTCCGGAGAGAGAGGACTAGTTAGAATTGTGTGAAGTATGCAGAGTAATCTCTGTTGCCTCCGTTGATGAACAGGAAGCCATTTAAGTCGAGACTGATATGAAGAGATATGATCAAATTTGCGAAGATAGTAGATAAAACGGATAGCGTTGTTGATAAGTCGGTCCAATTTATTGAGGAGATCTACATTTAGATCTTGAAATACATTACACTACATTTAGACCTAGGTTTTACTATAATAAAGGTAAAGGAAGAAAATTCCTAAACCGATTAAGGAAACTCATGCCGATATGACCGTGCGACTCACCTCAGATATTCGCGAGGTCCAACTAAGAGTGGAATCTATATAAAGACCTAGGTTTTTGGCAGTACTATTGAACGAAATGACAGTATATTCAAACACAACAGGCGACACAGAGCTGAAATCAATCGTGGCAACCTGCCTAGAGCTACCAAGCACAATAACCTGGTATTTAGCTGGATTTACAGGTATATCAAAATCTCTAGACCAAGAGCTGACATTACATGGGTTATCATTTAACTTTGCAATTGCAGTATTGTTCACATTCTCTGTCGTTGTCTGCACAAATATTTGGAGATCATCAAAGTGGTAAGAACAACTGAGCGACAGAGACAAGAGGATTTCAGGTACAAGCGACTTGCTGAATAGCCGCTTGAGTACAACCAAGTAATACAAAATATCGTAAGCGACGGAGTTGTATGAAAATAGCAAATGTAAGTGGAATATTAAGCGACAATAGTATTGAAATATTGTAATTGGTAGTAAGGTATAATCGACAGTTCAATATGAACTTAGACTTTAGTAATTACGTATAAGCGACAACCATATTGTTAATTTGTAAATAGTAGTAAGGCATAACCGCCAGTTCAATAACAAATGAATTTTAGTAATTGCGAATAAGCGACAACTGTATTGTAAATGTACGGTTTACACCACACATATTTTATATTTTGCTGATGCGGCGACTCCGCGCGCACGCGTCACATTTGATTACTATAAAAGTAAATATTGTCACTAATATCGGTGAGTGCAATCATAACATCGAACCAATACACGAGAGAAAGGAATTGCCAGTATCTGAGTTATAATCACCATAACTAAGAAATTATACTAACTACAACTATTGGTGACTTTCCTTTCTGCACTCCACATCAAGCAAACAAGTAACTAGTAACGTAAGGGAAACCACCCTTACATTTGGTCCTTCAAGCTATCAAGAACTTGGTGTTTTTTTGTGTCTCTAAACGACAGTGGCGAATCGGTTCGGCTGGCCTCTCACAAGCGAGAATCACCAGCTGGATTGAGAAGGCGCACACACTGCGTATAGAGTGCAAGGACACTGAGATCTACAACGAACCAACCCAACGCTCTACGCCTGTCACCGTCAACTACGTGCCAGATATCCGGAGCTATGACTTCAACAAGCTCGTCTCGGGAACATAAGGACCGTGCGTGTCAACCATCGCAAGGATTCTTCATCTCGAGATACACAACTAACTGAAGCAACACTATATCTGTCATTAATCCGTGCCAGATATTTACACAACTAACTGAAGCAACACTATATCTGTCATTAATCCGTGCCAGATATTTACACAACTAATTGAAGCAACACTATATCTGTCATTAATCCGTGCCAGATATTTACACAACTAACTGAAGCAACACTATATCTGTCATCAATCCGTGCCAGATATTGTAAGTTATAACAACACAAACGCAACAACATGGAGAAGCTGGAACTTCAACAAACCTGTTTTGTGAACAACAAGACCTTGTGTGTCAACTATCGCAAGGACTCTTCGACTACAACATAACTCTGGGAAGCTTTTCCGTCAACTACGAGGAGTGGACCGCTATAGTCTAACTGGACTACAACAAAACTCTGGGAAGCTCTTCCGTCAACTACGAGGAGTGGACCACTATAGTCTAACTGGACTACAACATAACTCATAGCTAAACTAGCTATCAACTTATAACTACAGTTTAACTGGACTACAACAGAACTCATAGCTAAACTAGCTATCAACTTATAACTACAGTCTAACTGGACTACAACAGAACTCATAGCTAAACTAGCTATCAACTTATAACTACAGTCTAACTGGACTACAACTCAACTCTGGGAAGCTCTTCCGTCAACTACGAGGAGTGGACTACAACAGAACTCATAGCTAAACTAGCTATCAACTTATAACTACAGTCTAAGTAGACTACAACAGAACTCATAGCTAAACTAGCTATCAACTTATAACTACAGTCTAAATGGACTACAACACAACTCTGGGAAGCTCTTCCGTCAACTACGAGGAGTGGACCACTACAGTCAAACTGGACTGCAGCACAACTCAAGAACTATCTATCAACTATCATCTAATTCTACTACTCTCAACTTAGGAACTATCTATCAACTTATAACTACTAACTACAAGAAGGATGGGTCATCTCGCGAAACGATGGATTATCTAACAAAACGACTACTGTCTCTGGAAACACGATGTGACAGAAAACGCCAGATCAACTAGAAATAGAAATACATCGTCTGAAAAATCATCTCAATGGAAACCTTCGCCGAAACAAACATCAAAAAAATGGAATTCAAGAAGTCATACAACTATCATACTACTTACGGAAATTGCCCACATTGCACCGGAAATCATGTGCTGATGCATTGTCCTAATTTCATTAACATGGACATAGCTCAACGCAATAACACAATTGCAAAACTGAGACTATGCAAAAACTGTCTATTTCGACATAACGAAGTATGCAAGTCGCAGAAAACGTGCAGGGAATGTAATTTGAAACACCACACGCTATTGCACAATCCCAACTGGAAAAAACAATTTACGAATAAACCAAATTATATAGAGCAACATCCTTCAACATCTTCACGACTTCCAACTTCGAATCACTTAGCTAACTGCAATACTGAGATATTACTTACAACAATTCAACTTCAAATTAAAACTATGGATGGAAGTTAAGATAACTTAAGTGTAAGATACACTTCGAGCCCGTTGACCGAAGACCCAGAGGAGTTTTATAACTGTTTGACTCCCGGACACTTCCTCACCGGCAGCTCGATAATGACCCTGCCACTCTCAAACTACACTGACGACAACATCGATATACATCGCCGATGGCAGATGGTTGAACAAATGTTCCAACGATATTGGAAAACCTGGTCCTTTGACTATCTATCTCAGCTACAAACACGGAGCAAATGGAACCAGCCTACCAAAAACATTCGGATTGGTGACATTGTACTGGTTAAAGACAATAACTTGCCGCCAGGAAAATGGGCTATGGGTCGCGTCCTGGAGACACATCCTGGATCCGACGGATATGTTCGCGTGACTACCATCAAAACTCAGACTGGAGTCATCACACGTCCTATCGTCAAACTGTCGCCTCTCCCATTGAGCTCCGAAAGTGAATGGGAACCGAAAACTGAAAATAAACCAAAAAAGAACTCAGAACAAAAAAAAGGAAAGGAAATAAACTTATTTCCAATCTATTAATAACAATGCTGACAATGTTTACATTGTTATCGCCATCATATGGCTCCCTCGACGCCGGGTCGTCTGGAGCTCGGGTTACGGCCTTAGAAAACAGCCGACCTATTTATTATGACACGGTGGGCAAACTGCATACGGTGCATAATGAGTGGACGCTTATTATGTATTACAACTTATCAACTTATTGGGAAGGAACTCGCCGTATCAACGACTATTTCAATAACTTGAAAAACTTGTGTCATAACTCCAACTTACTACAATGCAACACTACAATGGAACAACTAAGTCACGAGATGGATCTTTTACAACATTATAACGACATTTTAATAAACCCACACAAACATCTAACTGCAAGCCGAAAGAAACGAGGATTAGTGGACGGAGTGGGATACCTCGCTAATAGCTTATTTGGCATTTTAGACCAACGATTTGCTGACAAATACGAAGAAGATATTGAATCTCTTCGAAACAATGACAACTATCTATTGGAACTTATCAAAAACCAAACAACTATTGTGGAACTTGAGAATAAGATTCTAAAGAAAAGTGAAGATAACATTCAGCGCCAATTCATTATGATCGATCAATTCGTGAATCAAACTAACCAGAATATTGGTGCACTAGAGACAGAAATACAAGTCCTGTCAGCTACAACTTACATCAACTCAGCTTCACTAACTTTGTATCTCCTGATGAACAGCCTGAAAACTTTTCAAGAGATGCTCTTTGACACACTGACTAACGTCTATCAAGGACATGTCGACGTTCATTTGATAACGCCTGCTCATCTCATTCAGCAACTCAATGAGATATCTGGAATCATCCCGAAAACATTATCTTTACCGACAGATAACTATAAGGAAGAAATCCAAGACATTTACAAGCAGATACATGTCAAAGCACGAGTAACTGAAAACTACTTTCTTTTCGAAATGAACATTCCACTCATATCGAACGAGGACTTCACACTCTATAAACCTACTGCACTGCCCATAAAAGGAGACTCAGAAGCGGTTTACATACGAGTGACTTCGAAGTACATAGCTGTTAACTTTGAAAAGAATATCTACATGTTGATGAGTGATGATGACTTCAAACATTGCTCACTACAGAAATCGAACAAGTTTACCTGCAAATTGAATCCACCTATATTCGATTTACACAACAACAAGGCACCTTGCGAAGCGAAACTGCTGTCGCATCAAAACATTCAGCCTTGTGAAGTCGAGCGCCGAGCGTGCTACGACTCGTGGATTGAATTACATACACAGAACAGCTGGTTGATCATATGTTGTGAAACTTGTCCACTACGTATTATATGTGGTAATGACGTTACCTCGTATACTATAACGTCATCCGGGATAATCACCCTGCCGCAAGGATGCGTGGTGCAATCTAAGGGACTGACAATCCACTCTCACCGCCACTATAACAGCCGCATGAAGATGGATTATGATTTTTCGGTCCCAGCTTTCAACACGTCTATCAACAAGATAGTTAACTTGACAACTTACCACGATGTCCCACGATTGCTACAGACAACAAACTCCGACTTTGCGAAGATTGAAGAGGATATCGCCCATCAAAAGGAACAAGAAGCCAGATTACCAACTCTATCTACTCATGACGTACATCAATACGCCATTTGCTATACTCTACTAATAGCAGTCATTTTTACTGTGCTGGTGCTGGTTGGGAGGAAGCGCTGTCACTACTGTGCAAGAAACCGACCACGCGCACCAGCTCGTCAACACTCTGAAGATATCAAGCTTCAAGTAATACAGCGACCGGACGAGCCCCAGCAACGGAGCATCCACATTGAGGTCCCGCCAGCAGAGACGTCACGTCAGAGCGTCACCGGTGGAATTAAGAACCTCGCGTTTAATTTCGAATAATTTCAATTTATTTTGTTATGGCATTTCCTTATCTCTTTGTGTTGAGCATTTTCTTTTAACTTTTTATCTCTTTTCTGGTGTTCCCAAAATGTACGGTTTACACCACACATATTTTATATTTTGCTGATGCGGCGACTCCGCGCGCACGCGTCACATTTGATTACTATAAAAGTAAATATTGTCACTAATATCGGTGAGTGCAATCATAACATCGAACCAATACACGAGAGAAAGGAATTGCCAGTATCTGAGTTATAATCACCATAACTAAGAAATTATACTAACTACAACTATTGGTGACTTTCCTTTCTGCACTCCACATCAAGCAAACAAGTAACTAGTAACGTAAGGGAAACCACCCTTACAGTAAACAAAAAAAAAGTAGTAAGGTATAACCGACGCCTATTAATTTTAATGAGAAAGGTAAAGGAGCATTAGTTCCAGGTTTCAAAACAGGGGCTAATAGTAAAGAGCCGTAAGCGACCGGAATGTCTACGCAAGTTAAAAGTAAAAACGCGTTACCGACTATCAACCAAAACTGAAACCATTTTTACAGGGGTACAAGCACCTTAAGGGCAAAAAAGGCCTAGAATTTCGTCGGTTACTCCGAGGCATACTTCGAAAACGCTGTTTTTTGCTCTGGCATAAACGACAAAAAAGTCATCGTAGAGCCATGGGAGTAAGCGCATTAGAAAGAACGGAAAATTTTAAGTAGGATGGCATTCATAACTCATTTTCGATCAAAATGTCGCTTATGCCCTACTACCTTTTAACCGTCGATATGAAAGCCATTATAATACTTTAGATTGTATAGCGGTTGGCTAAAGGTATCACAAAATGATTTTATAATGCCTTCAGTTTTAGTGCAGCATGCCGCAATGCCGATGTACAGCTTTTAGCTAATTTTATTGCCTTTGTATCTACAATAGCATTTTTAAATGCCTAACGCTGCTTAATAGCATAAACTTGAACCATTATAATGCACCGTAAGTCCGCTATACAGCTTTTAGCTGTTTTCAGTACTTTTGGTTATATAATTGCATTTTTAGGTAGTAAGTAAATGCCTATTGCTGCTTAATACCATAAACCTGAACCATTATAATGCTAAAATTCTGCTGTACAGCTTTTAGCTGTTTTCAGTACCTTTAGTTTTATGATAGCATTTTTAAATGGTAAGTAAAAGCCTAGAGCTGCTGAACAGCGTAAACTTATATCATTGTAGTGCTTGCATTTTGAAAGATCAATTGAGTTCTGTTGTACACCTAGGAGTTCTATAATAGAATACATGTGAGTTATAGTAATGCTTAAAGCTGTACATACATCCACTTAGTAGTAATTAATCCGTTTAGAAGACCTTTTTATCAACTCATGCCGAACAGACTTAAGCTGTACAAAAATCTGGTTAAAAAAAAGAAAATGGGTTTTGTCGTTCAATGATCACTAAAATTGCATTTTGTAACGGAACTAAATCAGTTCACATGAAGTCTACTGGTATATAAGTGAACACATATAAAACCACTTTGCAGACGATGACACTACGGTGGTTTATCAAAAGTCTTCTCTCTGGCCTCTGGCTTAATAAATATGTACATGTGAGTATTTATACAGCTGATGGTTTTAATAAGCCCTTTTTATGGTTCACCAAGCTGTTTAGAACGGCACCATTTTGTAAATATTCCATAACCAAAAAAATATTATTATTTCGACTTATGTAAGAAACTAATAGACCTATAATAAAGTGATAGCTCAAGTTAATTCATAACTATTAAGTTAATCAAGCAAAAATTTCGTTCTACATAAAAATAAGCACATGTTTTTTTATTACACCCATATCTTTTTATAACATTTTTAACAAAGGCTCTATAAACTGAAGGCGCGTGAAAATTTTCAATGAAACCTATATAGACATTGACAGTAAACTACATTTCGCAGTAATATTTGAAGGCAAGTTATTGGAAAAGAGTAAAAAAGTTACCCAGAATATAATGTCAAACAACAAACTTATTCAATTTCGTCACCATCAGTCATATCGCTAGACGATAATTAAATTACAACGTTTATTCTATTAAAGCATTTGTACCGCGGCATTAAGGATGTTTTTTCAAAAATATAGGACTTATTTGAGTTCTATATGTGAACACTTGAAAGACTCCAATAATTATTTTGCTTAAATTGTAATGCTAGTTTAATGCTTCTGTAATGCGATTAGCAACTTCAATAACAGTAATAGTGCTAGTATAATGCTTCTGTAATGCGGTTACAACTTTTTTTGACCATAGTAATGTTGGTATAATGCTTCTGTCATGCGAATAAAAAACCAAATAAGAACCTAAAGCTGTTTATTTGTGCCCAAATTAGCATTATATTAGCATTATAAACGTATATAAAACTAATATAGAACTTGGGTTTTAATGCTAAAACGATACATTAAAACCATAAGTCGGCCATTATACGGCTACACTGTGTTACTTGGGTGTGACCTCCCTCTGGCGCCAAAGCTGGATCCGCCCTTGGTAGGATCACGTTATGGTGGAAAGCATTAGGGAAGTCTTATATCCTGAAGTGGGTAGATACAGGCTGGTAATGATGATGTGAAGTAGACATCCGACGCCGGAGCGCTGTGTCGTCGTATTTATCGGATGCAAATTATATTCGAAATCACTTCTAAAGATATCATTAAAACGAATGCAATTATTACGACGAAATTTTATACATTAAATTAATGTGTTTCTTGGAAATCGGGTGAATATTTTCATGTAAATATTATCATAAAATAATAAAAGAGCAACGGGGTCCGGCCGGAATACTTTTACGATCCAATTTAATAAATTGAAGAGCGATTGTTAACATTTTACGATGGATTCATTTATAAATTATTTATCACAATATTTACAGATCAACTCGGGGTTTTAAGGTAACTAAATGTTTTTCTGTTCTTTTTTTATACCACTAAAGTGTAAAACAACCATAAGGACTGCCTGATGGCAAGTAGTACACACAATAATAAAGTACTTACAATAAATACTTAAAATAAACTTACTACGTCGGGTGGCAGACAAGCATACGGCCCGCCTGATGTAAAGCGGTTACCGTAGACATTGACGCTCGCAACATAAAATATCGCTCGCGCGCCGCCACCCCCGCTTCCAACGCAGCATCTCCTTCCTTTCTGGTGACCTCACTCACTCGCAGGAACACAACAACCCTCAAGGGAATTGTTATTTGGCTGCGGTATTCTGTGAGGTGGAGGTACATTCCCCAGTCGGGAAGTTTAAAATTACGCTCCCTACCTCTCTTTTCGCTAGAGCTTCGTTTGTCAGTCGGCAGGGTGCACCGCGTGCAGGTGAAGTTGGCTTTGGTTCAAAGATGTTGATGAACATCTTACACCCCAAAATTTTTATTTCCTAAATAAACGCGACCTCGGAGTCAAATTAGCCATCGCTAGCCATTCGAGCAACGGGCCAAATATATGATCGCTATAAGATTTTGTTAGATAACTTAATACAGAAGGTCCCTTAAGTAGGGACTGAATAAATTAACCTTCATGGTATGACTTGGTATTATATGGATCGCATAACTTTTACGGTAGAAGATCTGAGTTGCAAGACTTGATTTTTTTACAAGTTCTCTTTTTTTCAAAGTCCTTTTTTCCTTTCCGGTTCTTCTTGAGCTTCAGCTATAGTTTTTCTCAAAGCCCACTCCCTGTCTCTATGGGTTTTTTCCAGGAGGCTTTTAATATTTAGAGCCGCACTCGTCAAACGTCAGTTAAAGTTAATCCTTACATGAAATCGTCATCTTTCACTTACTATAAATACTGTCAATGTATCTAACAGAAAATTACAACATGAAGCTAAAAAAAACCGGCCAAGTGCAAACCGGACTCGCGCACGAAGTGTTCCAGCAAAAAATCACGTTTGTTGTATGGGAGCCCCCCTTAAATATTTGTTTTATTTTTATTTCATTATTTATTTTTAAAGTGAATATATAACTAAATATAATGTGAGTATTTCAAGCGTCTACCTATTGCCGTTATCAATTGCGAGCAAAACGAGCAAAAAAATTATGTTTGTTGTATGGGAGCCCTCTTAAATATTTATTTTATTCTATTTTTTAGTATTTGATGTCATAGCGGCAAAAGAAATACATCATCTGTGAAAATTTCAACTGTCTAACTGTCGCGGTTCATGAGATTCACTGCCTGGTGACAGACGGACGGACGGACGGACAGCGGAGCCTTAATAATAGGATTCCTTTTTACCTTTTGGGTACGGAACCCTAAAAATGAACTTGAACTAATGTACGACATTCGCTGCCGCATTCATAGTTTTTTAAATTAATAAATTACTGAACGCATTATTTTTCTATAGATGCGGAAAGCGAAGGATCGCATACAGTGGAAAGCATTGGAAAGGCTTATAACCAACAGTGGATAGATACAGGCTGATAATGATGATGATTCGTTATATTATACAACACAGGTACAGATTCATTCATTGCAAATGTAACTTTGTAATCCCATACATTTATATGGGATTACAAAGTTATTTATACACTAAACACTAACTGTATTCTAAATTTGAAGATTCTATGTCTGCTAGAAGCGCCTTAGAATTTTGATATCGGTCAGTCAGTGAGTGACAAAATTAAGAAACTTTGCCTAGTTATAATTCTTAAACTACTGGTTCAAATTGAATGAAATTCGCAATATACTATCTTTGTACAATGCCTGCTTGGCTACTAAAAATTCAGGCTTCTAGTTTTATCCACAACGAAGTTATAGGGGGTCGAAAATGGCCTGAATTGCTTCCAGAAAAGGATGGTACGGCCGTGCCGCATTTTGCTTGACTTGGCGGGGGCACTGCCGTGCTCCCAGATGTCAATGAATTCATCCCCTTGAGTTCACATAATGTGTACCTATGGCATCAATGTATGGCGTTAAATTGAACGGTGGTTGTACAAGACGGCAACGCCCGGTTATTGCCGCATTGTCGACACATTGGAGGTGGAGAGAAGTGCACATGTGTGCCATCTGGCGACGTATGCGTCAGTACAAAAGTGTTCGTCTCTCGTAGATTTAAATTACATGGATTAATGCAAAGTAATTATTTAATAATTAATTTGAATATAAGTATTCCTAAAGGTATGTAGTCGAGTTAATTATAATTAAAATGTACAAAAAAAAACTACATAGGTATTAAACTTAAAACTAATTTAGAAACTTAATCGTTTATATAATAAAATCATAGAGGAATAAAAATTGTACTACTATGTAAACAGTTTTACAGTTTTTAAAGTTAAAAAAGGTATAAAATGTCTGTGAATTTTCAAAATTTGATGCGCTCTACAACTCTATGCTGTTACATAATAGGTAGGGGAAAAAGTCTTTTCGCATTATAGTATGTATGAACTTGTAATAAAATCTCTTTGGTTATACCATTTGTATCTGAAAGGTTTAGATATCTTTAAAAAGTTTAAATTTTAAAAAAGATAATTCCAAATTCAAATTAGATAAATGTGTGATTTTCATTTGTTTTTTTTTACTGTCAAGATGAGTGAATTTAATGAAGAAATTCGATACATTTTAAAATTTTACTACAAAAAAGGTAAAAATGCAACGCAAGCTGCGAAAAAATTTGTGACGTTTATGGACCTAGTGCAGTGTCTGTGAGAGTAGGACAAATTTGGTATAGGCGTTTTCAATCCGGAAATTTTGATGTCAAAGATGCACGTCGCTCTGGTCGCCCTGTTACGGATAAAATGGATGCCATTTTTGAAAAAGTGGAGCAAGATCGGCATATCAGTAGTTACGACGTAGCTGAAGAACTAGGAATTGACCACAAAACAGTTTTGGCGCATAAAAAGGTCGTGGTCAAAGGCCGGCCAGGCTTCACAGACTCTGGCGAAACCCGGGTTAACCCGCAACAAGGTGATGCTGTGTGTATGGTGGTATTGGAAGGACATTATTTATTATGAGCTGTTACCGCCAGGCAGGACTATCGATTCTGAACTCTACTGTGAACAACTGATGAGATTAAAGCAAAAACTTGAGAGAAAGCGGCCGGAATTAATTAATAGAAGGGGTGTGATTTTTCATCATGATAACGCTAGACCTCACACATCTTTAGCCACTCAGCAAAAATTAAGAGAGTTAGACTGGGAGGTGTTAATGCATCCGCCGTATAGTCCTGACCTTGCACCTTCCGATTTCCACCTGTTTCAGTCTCTTCAGCATTCTTTAGGTAATGTCAGGTTAACATCACGAGAAGACTGCCAAAACCACTTATCGCGGTTTTTTGAACAGAAGTCCCAAAATTTCTATAGTAATGGGATCATGTCTATACCTACAAGATGGCAAAAAGTTTTCGAACAAAATGGCACCTACATACTTTAGTTAAATGTAAATAAACTTTATTAAAAAATGTTTTGAATTTTCATATAAAATACGAAAAGACTTTTTCCCCAACCTAATATAATTATAAAATTACTCATTTTTCCCTAGCTGTATCTTCGCAACCACAGGTCCATTGGTTTACACCTCAAATTGTGAACACTGATTTTATTGTGAATTTCGGATTTTTGCGAACCCTGCCCCCTTACCACCAACTCTTATTGCGATTCAATAACTGAATAGAATGCTTATTTATACCAATGAATAAGCGACTCTATTCAATTTGAAATAGAGTCGCTTATTTGAAATAGAGTTGGTGGTAAGGGGGCTGATTATAAATGAATGACGTTTGTTTTCTAACTCAGTTTCTTCGTAGCTGATATCATAAATTGATTACTTACTTGCACATAAATGTACATATACGTATCACTTAAAATTTTGCATTTGTTGATTGCTTCGGTAATATAATTTTTTACAACCTAGAGGCCGCTCGCGACACCGTACGCGGAAATTAGAAAATATACCATAAATAGGTAGGCTTATGAACAAGAAGTTATGAAAACGATTAATCAATGTCATAAAAACTATACAAAACTGCGTAACATATTAAAATTTTAAATAAAAAATAACTTATGTCCGACGTGTTTTATGGTCGATCAAAGTTTGGTGGGAAAGTCCATTTTAAAATATTTAAGAAGAAATTATTTGTAAAAAATTACCGTTGGTAAAACGGCACTAGTTATACATATAAATACAATATTTAACATTGTTAAACAAAATACTGATTTATCATAACGTGGTGGCCATTTTTATATGGAACATTTTCGAGATTGTCCGAAATTTTGATTTTTAATACTATCAAAGTATATATTAGGTTGGGGAAAAAGTCTTTTCGTATTTTATATGAAAATTCAAAACATTTTTTAATAAAGTTTATTTACATTTAACTAAAGTATGTACGTGCCATTTTGTTCGATAACTTTTTGCCATCTTGTAGGTATAGACATGATCCCATTACTATAGAAATTTTGGCACTTCTGTTCAAAAAACTGCGATAAGTGGTTTTGGCAGTCTTCTCGTGATGTTAACCTGACATTGCCTAAAGAATTCTGAAGAGACCGAAACAGGTGGAAATCAGAAGGTGCAAGGTCAGGACTATACGGCGGATGCATTAACACCTCCCAGTCAAACTCTCTTAATTTTTGCTGAGTGGCTAAAGATGTGTGAGGTCTAGCGTTATCATGATGAAAAATCACACCCCTTCTGTTAATTAATTCCGGCCGCTTTCTCTCAACTTTTTGCTTTAATCTCATCAGTTGTTCACAGTAGAGTTCAGAATCGATAGTCCTGCCTGGCGGTAAGAGCTCATAATGAATAATGCCCTTCCAATCCCACCATACACACAGCATCACCTTGTTGCGGGTTAACCCGGGTTTTGCCAGAGTCTGTGAAGCCTGACCGGCCTTTGACCACGACCTTTTTCGCACGTTCTTGTCGTACGTGATCCACTTTTCATCATCAGTTATAAGCTTCTTCAAAAACGGTTCGCTTTCATTACGTCGTAGTAAAGAATCGCAAATGAGTACACGGTTCATTAAGTTTCTTTCAGTGAGATCGTGAGGCACCCAAATATCGAGCTTTTTAGTGTACCCAGCTTTTTTCAAATGCGCCAAAACTGTTTTGTGGTCAATTCCTAATTCTTCAGCTACATCGTAACTACTGATATGCCGATCTTGCTCCACTTTTTCAAAAATGGCATCCATTTTATCCGTAACAGGGCGACCAGAGCGACGTGCAACTTTCACATCAAAATTTCCTGATTGAAAACGCTTAAACCAAATTTGTGCTACTCTCACAGACACTGCACTAGGTCCATAAACGTCACAAATTTTTTTCGCAGCTTGCGTTGCATCTTTACCTTTTTTGTAGTAAAATTTTAAATTGAATCGTATTTCTTCATTAGATTCACTCATCTTGACAGTAAAAAAAACAAATGAAAATCACACATTTACCTAATTTGAATTTGGAATTATCTTTTTTAAAATTTAAACTTTTTAAAGATATCAAAACCTGCCAGATACAAATGGTATAACCAAAGAGATTTCATTACAAGTTCATACATACTATAATACGAAAAGACTTTTTCTCCTACCTATTATAATAGTAGTTTATGAAACTGTTGCATAATAAGGGTTCATATAATACAAGTGTGAGTTTATCACATGAGCGGAAGGCGAATGTGATAATAGCACCACACGAGTATTTTAAGACCTAATTATGTGCAGTTTCATACACTACTTTATCTAATCTCATGAAATAGATAATAATAATATTATATATATTAAATAAAACCATGAAGTTATTCTTACTTATAAATCCATTTGCAGATCACAGGATTAACAAAAAAAAACCTAAGAAGAAGTGACTTCGTAATCATTCTTGTGTAAAATGAAAATTATAATGTAGATACACAGTGTGTGCTCGTCTGTACCCGTATGATATGAAGAAATACTTCTGTGAAGTGTAGCGCATGTCACACGCGTGGTACTTCGGGGAACTGTCGATTATCTCCATTCCTATTGATTGCGCTCGACGGTCCCTGCGTGGTGAGAAATCGCCCATTGTTGCCGCCACTCCAACATACAATGAATAATTTGAATGAAGCCGAATATTTTTCCTTTTGTCCGCTAACTCAAAAGGGGGAGCACTTAGGGGGTACCGGGTACGTGAAATCCGTCGATGGTGTGAGTCGAATGTGTTTCAATAATGGACGGATTTCAATATGGATTTTAGACAGCTTAGATTATTAGATAGACTTTCACAAGTTTGAAATCGATGAATAATAATTTGTTTTCTGTAAAGTCGGACGAAAATTTTACATGATAACGTCATAAGAAAACATCAGCCGATGGAGTGGAAGAGAGATACATGCGTCACTTGTAACGCGCTCTCGCTTGCACACTCGGTTCAGGCGGAACGTGATAATGAGTCATGCTTTTTCGTGCGTGTATCCGGCGTTCATTGATTTATAAGTTATCACGTGAAAATAAACTTCGCATAGCCTGCTAAACGAATGAGTATTTAGAAATATAGTTACTGAGATAGCACTTTGGATCAGCCCCATTAGCGGCTGGGGTAGCAATGGGCATGCCACCTAGCCACAGCATAGTAATACAACCAGTACTTTGACTTCATACTAGCGCCCAAATCGGCGCACGCACACAGCCAAGCGTCATTTACACGACTGCACCGTTCAGGAAGTTTTGGTGCGTGGCGCAGCGTGGCGCAACTGTGTCTGAGCGGTCGTGTAAATGACGCTTGGCTGTGTGCGTGCGCCGATTTGGGCGCTAGTATGAAGTCAAAGTACTGGTTGTATTACTATGCTGTGACCTAGCCGTGGGTTCCAAAACCATTATGACTCTGGTTAGAGGAAAAATAGCGTAGTATGACGACCGGCGCGGCGGATCCAGGATTCATGCAGGGGCATTACTTCTGTACACCTCCCCCCTGCGCACATTGCCCCGCACGGTACAAATAATCTTGAGGCCATTCCGCCGAAGCTGAAGCCGATTACCATTGAATATTTTGATTCCAAAAATAGGTCTTATGTTTTAGTTATAGCACACCCTGGCCACTCCATACAAATGTCGCGTCGTTTACTTACTACACAAACAATGACGTCTGTGCAGAGCGCGAATGAGCATGTGTACGTGCGGCGCCATACAAACTGTTCCCGATTGGTCTCAGAGGGGAGAGGAGGTCGACATGAGAGAGCTGTAGGGAGCGGCCATACTGTACGAAGTACTATTACTTATACTGTGGTTATAGACAAACATCTCTAGTTTAGTCTGTAGAGCTCCATGGTTTCTACCAGCTAAGCAAAACACAAGTACCATAAATTTAAGTTTGATTTTCGCAATCAAATAACCTGATGGTAATCGGTTTTAGCTTCGGGGGTAGGGCCCCCTGATCAGCGACTGATGAAGAGTTTTGACCGCCCTAGGCTAATTATGAGGACGAGACCACCGACTGACAAGTCAGTGTTTATCATACGCGCGCTTCAAGGGCTCCCAAGCTTTTTCAGTTCACAGCGCATTTAGTTTTAGTGTTTTGTATCGGGTCTAGTTGAAATATGTTGAGTAGTTGCAATGATGCTAGATTCAGTGGTTGTTAACCTATGGTCCGCGGACCATTAGTGGTCCCTGAGGGCACCTCAAATGGTCCATGAGCACCTAACTTCATCAGGGTACATGTTCATGACTGAAGATTACAACTGATACAACAACAGTTTCCGTGTTATCTTCCCTCAATCCGCTCACTACCCCTCAAGTTTTTTGTGGTCCGTGATGTTATAAAAATTTGGTTACATGGTCCGCCATCAACAAAAGGTTAAGAACCACTGTGCTAGATTAATAGGGCATACAAAGACACGATTCCCCCCCCCCCCCCCCCCCCCCCCCCCCCCCGATCCTCGCGCCCTAGGCTGCAGCCTAATTAGCCTAAGGGTTAATCAGGCCCTGCCCTTGATATAAATAAATTGGAATCAATGGTTTCAAACGGTACAGTTTTGAACACGGCGGTAGTCAGGGGGAGGTGTAAAGTGAGGAGGATGTTCAGAAGTGAACGTTCTTCGGTTGAGATGTTGATGATGCATGATGATGACGATATCGTGTCGTGTTTTCCGCTGGATTAGGTAAGCTCCTAGCAAAACAATATTTACAACATGCAGTATCTATTTGAGAGGTTCGAGATTTATGATTATTTATTTATTTAATCTTTATGCACATACAAACAAACAATGTACAAAGGCGGACTTAATGCTATACAAGCATTCTCTACCAGTCAACCTTATAAAGATTATAATGGTTGGTTGCTTGTAGATATGGGCGTTAAAAGTTATAACAACTAATTTATTATGTTAATGAAATTAAACTCATAACATTGTTAAAACATACACGATACTGTTATTTTAACGATCTGTTAATTTCACATTAATTACTGCTATCATTTATTATTTTATCGAACCTCACTATTAGTTTATTTTAACATACCGTTAAAAAGATTAAAATTAACTCTTTAGGACGAAAAGTTATTTTTTTTTATACCACCAGTGGCAAACAACCATACTACCCGCCTGATGGAAAGCAGTTACCGTACGCCTGTAACTCCAAAGGCATCACACGCGCGTTGCCGACCCTGTAAAAACCTCTTCACGCCCTTTTTGAAGAACCCCATGCTATAGACCCCTTTGAAAACTTCGACAGGCAGTTCATTCCACAGCTTGACAGTACGCGGGAGAAAACTTCTCTGGAACCGCACAGTACGTGACCACTTAGGCTTCAATGTGTGAGGATGAATTCCCTGTCGATGGCGAGTGGTGCGACTGTAGAAGGAGGCCGTTGGCATCATGTCAAACGACTCCTCTGAACACACACCATTGTAGAGACGGTAGAACACACAAAGGGACGCAAAATCTCTTCTCAGACGTAAAGATTCTAAACCGTCTGTTAGTTTGGATCGTTGACAATCCTCACAGCACGCCTTTGAATCGAGTCGCAAGGTGCAAGCTGGTATCAAGGCGCTCCTGCTCATAGATGGCAACAGTACTCCATATGCGGCCGTACTTGAGTTTTGTAAAGCATAAGTAAATTTGTAAATTGAATAAAGCCTATTTTTATAATAAACTGCCTACCATGTCGGTTACTAGGGTTTATAGAAGAGAAAATTAAGTACCTACCTATAAGTAGAATCTATAAAAAGTAGCGTAGGTGTACTAACCGTAATATCTCATTAGCTCCCAGTTCTAAATTTTGATCGGTTGTCAATGTCATGCATCGTCGTTTTCTGAAATCATACAAACAATAGTTATGTACCTAGCTAATTAGAAAAGTAAAACAGCAGTCAATGAACGTAACTTCTAATAGTAAATAAATAAATTATTCAAAGTAGGTACTTACCTCATCACTTCATTCAGAGCTTTACACGACCTTTTTCTGCAACTACTCGATTTCGATAATGAGTTTTTTTTATTTCCCATGATAATACTCTAACTAGTGCTTTCGACTCTTTTCGAATTTTCGCGGGTTGAGAGTGGCAAGCGGAGCGACACAACCTCTGCGCGCGAATGTCAAAGCGGGACTGGGACAGTGGGACTCGCGGGTGGTGCGCGGTTCGGGGTCCGCGGTTACTATGGAATCAACGAGTTCGAAACTAAAAGTCGTAAGCGCCATTCACATTTTTTTATTAAAAATGTTTAGTTTCTTAAAATCTAAAACGACCATGACATCAAAAAGGTAAATACCTATGTTTTAGTGATTTTATAAGAATTATTATTGTATAAAACGGTCATAATTTGCCTTTATATGAAATTTTAAAGGGCACTTCAGGATTTTTTTCTATCGAGCGAAATTTTTCCAATCATGTTTTGGAAACGACCACCCCATCACACATAAGGTCCGTAATACATAGTAGAAATTTCAGTGGAAAAAAACCTTAAATTATTTAAATAAAAGCTAATAGAAAACAGCCAATGTAGCCATTTTCACTTAATAGGAACCCTTAATGTATTTGACAAATAAAATATAGCATACTAGCGGCCCGGTACGTGCTTCGCTACGTATAAAGTGAAATAATAAAAAAAAAAATTGGAACACCAAATTCATTTATTCAAACAAAAAAATATTTTATTAAATGCTAGCTATTTTAAAACTTAATTCAAAACATTTGGATAAACAAAATTTTTTGTTTTTCCATTTTGAGCATGAATAAACAAACGGCTCCCCCAGCCGTTTGTTTATTCATGCTCAAAATGCTGGGTACCGACTCTGGAACAGGCAACATAAAGTCGAAGCACGTCCAAAATGAAATGACCGCATGAATGACATAACTACATGCCTGTACTGTCAACACTGAAAAAAGTTTCAATTTGACAGCACAACAAAGAGTAAAGTAAGTATAGTGGAAAAGAGTGGCAACTCTGAAAATTTCTTGCATGTATGGAAAGTGCTGCTCCAAGGCAAAGATTTGGGTACTAAAGCTATACCTATACGTACCTAGGTATATACCATGTCGTATTTATTTAGATATAGGTACCTATCAAGTGAAGTATCAGTTAAAACTGATTTTAGAGTTTTTAGAATCGGGCGCCTTTATTCTCGCCTGCCAATTTGTTATAGGTAAGAACCCGCACGATGTAAGGTCAATTAACTATCACAAATTCGCTAGCTAGACTAGACATGCCCGACTCGAAACTCCAAAACCAGTTTTAACCAATACTTCACTTGATAGATTCTCTTGTATTTACATTATCATAACTTCAGTTGAATAATAGAAGTACTTGGATTGAATTTAGATATTTATTATGTTGAAAATTATCAAAATTCTGTCAAAGTACTTCTATCTAGTCGGATATCCAGCAAGGAAATGTAACTCCACGACGGGGACATAGTAAGAATTGACTTCAACAATAATATATCCATGGAAACCAGACGTTTAAAAAAAGAAAACATAAATTCTGTATTATTCCTTTATTAAATATTAGTCACATCTATTAATCATAGTTTATTTCAACACTCGCATTCAAACTCATGCCGATAAAATGGAAATCATAAACTAGAGGAATAGTTAAAAAAAATTGACATACTCAAACTCTCTATAACTACGAACAAATAACGCATAACATTTTCTCAAATTTTAACATCTATTTTACGTAAAACTAGGGATAAAAGTGTTGTTTGGCTTACTCTTATTTCTACATCGGGTTTAGTGGTTTTGTTGTCAAAACACAAGAGATATTATTTACATGCATTAAAAGAAAATAAATATAAATTTTAAATCCGTTGGTTTCCTAGATGTAATTGAATTACATTAGCTATAGGATAACATTCAACAAAAATTGACGCGAACGGAGATGCATGTTAACAGCCAATATTTATTGTTTGTCTATTTATTTGTATTCACTAGTGAATATTGCTACCGCTATGTAGTAGTAATCGAAGCAAGGAATGAAAAGATATTGAAATTTAATTTTTCATCATGGCCAAGAGCAAAAAATGGTGTTGCCGAAGGTTACATCTATTAATAAAGACTAAATCCACACGGATGAAGTCACAGATGCATCTAATCATCTAATCTAATTGGAACTAAATTAGAACTGCAATTGGGTGTAAGTGGTTATCTTTATGTTTGAACTAAAGCAGACTTCACCTGCCACGTGGTACACCCTGCAGACTGCCAAATAACGAATGAAGAAAAAAAGCTCTGGCGAATAAAGAGGTAGGGCATAGCGTTTTTGGGGTGCAAATAGTTCATCAACATCTTTGAACCAAAGCCAACTTCACCTGCACGCGGTGCACCCTGCTGACTGACAAACGAAGCTCTGGGGATTGTAAGCTACCCGACTGGGGAATGTACCTCCACCTCACAGAATATCGCAGCCAAATAGCGGTTCCCTTGAGGGCTGTTGTGTTCCTGCGAGTGAGTGAGGTCACCACTAAAGGAAAGGAAGGAGATGCTGCGATGGCAGCGGGGGTGGCGGCGAGCGAGCGATATTTTATGTTGCGAGCGTAAATATGGCTACGGTAACCGCTTCACATCAGGCGGGCCGTATGCTTGTCTGCCACCCGACGTAGTATAAAAAAAAGAGTATTTTGCAAGCTCCCCGCCTCCTCCCCACGGGGAGCTTGCGTACCTCCATCGCACAGAATATTGCAGCCAAATATCCCCTCAAGAGTTGTTGTGTTCCTGCAAGTGAACGATGTCACTAGGAAGGAATAACTTGCTGCGTTGGCATCGAGGGTGGCAGCGCACGAGTGATTTTATATTACAACCGTTAATACGACTACAGTAACTGCTTTACTTCTTTTTTTGCCACCCGACGTATAAAAAAGCACTGCAAGTGTCAATCATGATATGCTCCTAGCTGTACGTACAAAATGTATAACAAAACACTGTTTTATGTTGTCTGCAAGGTATCGCACATACAGTCAGCAAAACAGGACAATAAGCCGGTTCGTGGGTTAACAATCTACATTGAGGTATTTACAAAATCAGCAATTTGCCTATTTGTATTGCACACAGTATCATAATCATAATAATGCACTAATCATTTCCAGAAAATCTTGATTCTAATTTACGGACCGGGTTACTTGCCTTATTTGCTACCTGTGCAGATACATTACATGCATTTCTATCTTAAAGTCTTTACTAGAGCCAAATTTAATGTAGTATATAATTTCGAGACAACATTTCACAATAAGTTATATAATCTATTGGTAACAAGAATTTACTACTCTTCATTGTAATAATAATAACAACAAATGAATGAGATATTTGATAAGTAGACCATCATCATCTTTCCAACCATTATTAACAAGAAATCTACCTTCCTGATGGCAAGCAGTCATCGTAGCCTATGCACATTTGCGACTCCACAGGCACGACTAACGCCTTGCCAACAATATAACCAATTGTACACTAGCAAACTAAAGAGTTAATTTGCTAGTGTACAATTGGAATTAAGTGTGTACATTTAATTTCTTATTCGCAGCAACACAGTAACCAATCGCATAATATAAACAGTACCAAATCCACATAATACAAAACAGCATCAAGCAATATCAGAATATACTTGTTTTGTCTTGTGTAGTTTCCGTCAAAAGTAGTTATCAAGCTATTGGTTTCCTAGCGGACCGTTAGTAAATAAACATTAATTTTTTCCACATAGTTTGGCCAAAGTAAGACTTAAAACATTTATAATTACATAATAACTAGAACTAAACAGTGTTTATAGTAATATATTTGAGCTGCCTTTTTAATATCTCCGTCATATGCCATTTTACCTTCCAATATTTTGTTGATGACCTGCACTAACTATAAATAATAATGTTGATGGAATAATGAATAAAACAATGTTTTAAGTTTGTTCTATGTATATCACAATCTAAGAAGGTGAAATCAGTGAATAATTCAATGAAGGATATTATTCTTTCTTTAATGTGATTTTTATGACAATCATTATTTAAAAAGGCTACGGTAATTTCCTGTATCTTTTTGTAGCAAGCTACCAAGCATTCAGAGGGTAACAAAGCCATTGTTTGTTTACACAATATTCTTTTGCTCTTGTAAATTTATATATGTCACCGTCTGAATTACGCAGTAACTTGCCATACATTACATTTTTTGCATCCTTTAACTACTTTCTTAAGGCATTTGGTTAAGGCCCACCCGCAAACGTAAATTCTCTGATCAGCTCCTGAATCTAGCACTTCTTAGCATTTTGCATAACTCTCAGGGGCTGATCAATTTCTACACTCTGAGATTGTAAGGGAGCCGTATTTTTTAAATGTTTTTTTTTTAAATCAAAAACATAAGTGATTGTAAACAGCTGCTAAAATTATTGAGAAACAAGGTTTTAAAGGCTCCCTCAAACCCTACAAAATTCGGTGCAACATTTCTAGCACCCGAATATTACCGAAAAAGTTTGCGGGTGGCTCTTGATTAAAATTGAGCGTAAAAACAGCGTCAAAGCAATACTTTTCGAATAACAATTTACACACCGATTAATTATGTTGATTAAACCCTTCGATTGTTTTTATATATTTTTTTATAGTAGGTACAGACTTTTCGAATTTTTCCTCATCACGTTTAACCATCATGAACTTTACTGATTTAGTGCTTCCTGCCACAAACCATGATAAGGAGAATTTCTTTTGACAGCAGCTCTATAGCTGCTGTTAAAAGAAATTCCCCTCATCATGGACATATTTTACCACTTGGTGGCGAAAAAGCGGAAGAATTGAAAGAGTCAAGTAATTTCTCCATCAACAAAGCAAATGGTATTAAATCTCGGCATTCAGATGGAATATCACCTCTCGCCACAAAATTATCAGTGGCAACAGCCATACTATGCTCAACACTTAAGCCCAATTTTTTACCCTCATTTGTTTATGCAGGGTTTCTATATACTCGTTGGTCAATTTGGGCAAAATACGTAACTCGTCATGAGACCTGCCTGCTTCAAAGTTCCGCTGTAAGAGCTCCCATCTTATCACTTTTAAACCCGCTCTGATAATGGTATTGAAGTTCTTTGTTTAACATATCGTTCCTCATACCTTTTAGCAGGTGCGGAACGTCGAAACGAGGTGCATATCTCTGTTGTTAATTTTAATGTCCTTTCGCGATTAGGCGCTTTTTGCTTCACTAATTAAGGTATTTATTATGCTTACATTAGCAGAACTTTGGTCACAGACATAATAGCAACTATTATATCTGCGTGCCTTATTTCGGCACCGCCCATCTCAGATCTTGATTTTAACAGAAATCATAACCATTTATGACAAACTAACGACTAATTTTAGACAGAAAATTAGTAGTTAATTTGTCGCCAAAGGAGAAAATTTGTCGCTCTCCTGTCAAAGAGCTGTAAGATTTTTTTGTAGCTGTGCCGAAATAAGCTTATTTCGGCACAGCCACAAAAAAATCTCCCAGAAGCCCACTCGGGATCTATTAAACTACATAACATAGCGAAGATATGATGGCACCCAGAATTAGTCGTCAATTAGTCGAATTCAGACACCAAGTATCAGAATTACTCGACCACCCGTTAAATGGTTATAAGTATTATTTTTTGTGGCATAAAACTACACTACCTAGCGAAAATCAGATTTCATCCAGATGTTGCCTTGAATTTGTCGAAATTTTTCGCAAGAAAAAACGCAACTGGTCGATGCGTAATTAAAAAGTTACTCGCATTTTAATAATTTATATAATATTAATAAAATCGACAAATTCAAGGCAACATCTGGGTGAAATCAGAGTTTTCGCTACGTGGGTGTGTAAGTGGTTCATCAACATATTTGCACCAAAGCCAACTTTACCTGCACGCGGTGCTGCTGACTGACAAACGAACCTCTGGCGAAAAGATAGGTAGGGAGTGTAATTTTAAGCTACCTCCAACTCACAGAATACCGCAGCCAAATAACAATTCCCTTGAGGGTTGTTCTGTTCCTGCGAGTGAGTGAGGCCACCAGAAAGGAAGGAGATGCTGCGTTAGCAGCGGTGGTGGTGGCACGCGAGCGATATTTTAAGTTGCGAGCGTTAATATGGCTACTGTCAATGCTTCACATCAGGCGGGCCGTATGCTTGTCTGCCACCCGACGTAGTGTGGTGTAGTTTTATGGGGCTATGCCGAAAAAAGGGTTATTTCGGCACTGCCACAAAAAAATACTTATCACTTTTTAACGGGTGTTCGAGTAATTCTGATTTCTGATACTTGGTGTCTCAATTCGACTAATTGACGACTAATTCTGGGGGAAATCATATCTTCGCTATGTTATGTATGTAGTTTAATAGATCCCGAGTGGGTTGTGCCGAAATAAGCTTATTTTGGGCACTTCCACAAAAGAAACCTTGTAGCTCTTTGACGGGAGAGCGACAAATTTTCTCCTTTGGCGACAAATTTCGACAAATTAACGACTAATTTTCTGTAATAGTTAAAATCAAGATCTGAGACCTGGGCTGTGCTGAAACAAGGCATTATATTCAGACCTGTAGCTTCAACATTATTTATTACATCGATTAAAATTTCTTTCAGTTTTGTTTGTTTTAATGTTTGAGTAAAGTAGTAAGCTACTGGCTGTTTGAAATTTTTTTTTTGACGCCCTTGACTATAAATATGAGAAAGTGGTTTGTATTCGTCTTCTCATTCCTTAATTTTCAAAACCTACAAGATCGTCGGTAAATTATAACGAATTTGTGGTGAAATCGACATTTTCGTCAAATACTATTGTACAGAGACGATCTTGTGGTAACATTTTAGACACGGTTATCCTCAACTCTTCAAAAACAACTTTATTGATGCCTGGTGATAGATTTATACGAGCAAGCAAACTTTTGTTGATAGCAGCGTAAAATGCTGGCGCATTAATTTATATCCCTTCGGGCTTTACTTAAATATAGATAATGAAAAACAATTTTCCTCTATGGTAAATCTACCACTCTTTTTGTTTTTCTGACCTTCAATGCACTGCATTCTGGTAAATAATTTGCAGATCCGGACATATTTTCCGTATTTTTCAAAATTCCTCTTCCAGGATTTTCTTTCTTGCTTCCGAGAACGCAATTTTAAAATATTAACTTTTTTACGTAATCGTCTTATTTCGTTTACCATTTCTTTATTCTTTCTGGTATATGTTTTTTCCTTTTTTCTTTTCCAGATACTCGAAAGTTTTATCTGCAAACATACATTTAATGAAATGTTTTTAACTTGAGCACATAAAATCGATTAGCTCTGACTCGCGGCTGCGTACGCATCGATTTCAATATGATCTTTCCTAGGAATTCATCATAATCGATACATCAGTATCTATCTAAATTTAGCTCAGACAATCAAACACACAAAAGTTAGTGTTATTGATGCTTTAATAGCATGCAAATAATCCTGAATTTAGTAGAAAGTAGTTATCTAAATATTATAGACACTTTATTTATATCGTCGTCAACCCTTATTCATCCGACTGCGATACGGGTCTCCCTTCAATCAAACGGGTTTAACTTTAACTTCACCACGCTGCTTTACTGCGGGTTGGCGGAGGCTCGTGTTTTCAAGCCGCCTAAAGGTCACTGACTTGGCTTAATGACTGTCATCTAATGGCAATAGCCGGGACCGACGGCTTAACGTGCCCCGCGAAGCACGGAGGAGCTAGAGATAAACAAACCCATCCGTGGGCATGTTCGATAAGACTGACACACGCGGTGTTAAAAAATTATCAAATTTGTGTGACGTACTTTATGTCTGGCCCCTTAGTAATATATGGGCTTACTATATCAATAGAGCCAAAGTCAATCACACTGAAAAGTAGTGCACAATGCTGGTAAACAATCGAGACTCTGGTAAAAGAAAAGCAGAACACGAGTATTTTTACCCGACTGCGACAGAAGGAGGGTTATGTTATTCGAGAGCATGTATGTATGTATAATTGTTTGCCACGCTCTGCAGCCTGAACGGCTGGACAGATATGTATTTACTGTGAGAGCGACATTGCATATATAAAAAAAAAATACTAAAAAACAAAATAAAAACGGTAATTTAAAAAACTAAAAAACCCTACTGGTTTTCTTTGCACTTTGGAAATGAAAAACCCCTAAAACAAGAAAACATGTAGCAGTCGGGACCCATTCTAGAAATGGAGGCTTAGTGAACTTAAATCACATGTAAGGTCCCGACTGCTACATATTTTCTTGCTGGGTTTTTCATTTCCAAATTACACAAAAAAGCAGTCGGGTTTTTTTAGTTTTTTTAATTACCGTTTTTATTTTCTTATTATACTTTATATACTATATTTTTGTGTTCCCTCGAATGAGTGATATACACAGACGCCGACAGTCACTGTGCGGGGATATTGGCACGCGAACTATGTTCTTTGAATTGATTGCTAGCGATTACAGGCTACGGTAATCGCTTTACACAAGGCTTACAATTAGTTTGACATATGGTGGAAGGCATTAGGGAAGGCTTATGTCCAGCAGTGGATAGATACAGGCTGATGATGATGATGATGTAGGTACTTAATGTCCTTAACATGCGAATTTAATTTAATGTTACCAGAGCCGTAAAATATAATATGATATTGTGATATGTGAAGATGGTATGTACGGTATTAATAAGAACTAAGTATATTTACCGGCATCGAATTTTATGTGCGCTTTACGATCAAGACGCTTATCACTTGATAATGTAACACAAGTGCCAGTAGCGGTAAATAAATGTGCTGTGTGTGATGGCCCTGGTAGTTCTAAGTCAATTCCTCCAACAATCGAATGTGTACCTTCTGGTCTACACACAGACGGTCCAGGTAAGTTATCACCTATAGGCTCTCTTTTGCGCCGACAGTAGCTATGGTGTAAACCCACAAAAGAAACCAGTGATGGCTGCACCCCACCTGTAAGACATAATTATATAATTTTATCACCAGTATACAATAATTCGCCTTGGATATCGATAATGTCGATCAAGCTGCTTGTATATGCGAAGATAGGCGAAGACCACGTCAAATCTTTGGGGTGTAAGTGGTTCATCAACATCTTTGAACCCAACCAACCAAGCCAAGCCAACTTCACCTGCACGCGGTGCACCCTGCTGACTGACAAACGAAGCTCTGTCGAAAGAGAGGTAGGGAGGGTAATTGTAAGCTACCCGACTGGGAAATGTACCTCCACCTCACAGAATACCGCAGCCAAATAACAATTCCCTTGAGGGTTGTTGTGTTCCTGCGAGTGAGTGAGGTCACCAGAAAAGAAGGAGATGCTACGTTGGCAGCGGGAGTAGTGGCGTGAGAGCGTTAATATGGTTACGGTAACCGCTTCACATCAGGCGGGCCGTATGCTTGTCTGCCACCCAACGTAGTATAAAAAAAAAAATCTATACTAATATTATAAAGCTGAAGAGAAGCTGTTTGTTTATTTGAACGCGCTAATCTAAGGAACTATTGGTTCGAATTGAAAATTCTTCTTGTTTTACCGGTATCGTAACCACAATTCTTAACCGTTTTGGCTCTACCTTTAAATCAAAACGATATCGTAATTTTATACCAGTACCATACCCTTATACCTTTACCGCTTTCAATCCCTGGCTCTGCGTAAACGGTTGAAGTTACGCAAAAAATCATGTATGATGGAATTGTTCCTCTTTAAAAGTTTATCTTTTAAAGAGAAATCTTTTAAAATTGACTCACTATAACCTTTTTTTATGGTAATCAAATTTGTTTGCAATTTGCATTATTTGCAAAAAAATTTGAAAGCAGGAATAAAATTAGTAGGTACCTACATAAATTATCCACCATAAGTTTTTTTCTTAATTATACGGTTATGTTAAGTACTTGATTTCCTATGGTCTTACCACGATAACTGATATTCACGTCACGCGGACGAAGTCGAGAGCAACAGCTAGTATGATAAGGCAATAAGCACCATCTCGATATCACATCAGCAATAATGTCGGAAACAATGCCCTCGCGGCCTTGAAAAGGATAACCATAATAAAAAAAATATATATTGTAGTATGAACACTCATATAAATTAAATCAAAACACAAAACATGAGGTGTCATCTCTTAAACCCCGTCTCTAGCAAAGTGGAGATGAGATGTGTTGTTCATACATTCGACACTTCATTGTACTCTGTTTGACAATGCATGCGGTATCAAATGTTTGAAAACTCATTTGCGCTTTGATGGAGTCCAGGCCTTAATGGAGAGTCTCGAGCGAGTGTATGGTAGTACGGCACGGCACGCTGGGAGCCTCTCTGTCTCCCTGCGCATAATTGCTCTGTCTAAGTCTCCACTGGGAAAGGAGCATTCTCTAGGCTGTGTGTGTGTGCTGTATCTACGAGTATAGGCAAAATTAAACAATTTATATTGGCCGAGCCATATGGTTGATATGATACATTAACATAGGTAAGTATGTATTTAATAGCTATCTAAGTACTATCCATAGGAGACATTTTGATTGTATAACACTTCTACATTTTCTATGTTTACTAAAATGTGTTCATTCTATTAATTATCACATATAACATATTAAAGCAGTACAGTGTTTCAATTGTCCATGGGCTCTGATAATCGTTTACCATCAGGTGGAATTTCATTATCACAATGCACAAAGATTCCTCTAGCCTACCTGTCTTCCTTCTGCCTTGTAAATACTACAAGTCCTGTGTATCCATATACCCGCAGGCCTCTGAATCTGAGGCCATGGAATTGTGAATATTAGTTTAGAAAAATATATTTGACCACATATTATTTTATGTCAAATAAATAACTAACAAGATCTAAGCTATACCAGGACCTGTATAAAAGATGTTTAGAGGGATGGAATATGACTCCTTCTAGTAGAACAATATTAAAATCACATATGGGTGGAATGAACACCAACAGTTAGTTTATGTATTCTTATTAGTCTTACATAAAAAAAACTATCCATATTTCCACTGTGGACAGTGGAAATATATCTTATCTATATCTTAATAAATAAATTATAAAACAAAGTCACATTAGTTATACCATTTATATCTCAACAACGGCTCGATTTTTATGATCTTTGATTAGTGGGATTTGTCTCCCCAAATCCCAAACAGCAGTATTTTATTCAAATATAAGAATAAAAATCCGAAAAATAAATTATGAAGAAAACTTATTTTCAAAAGTATTTCGCTTGCTTCAATTGGCAAATATATTTTTGGTTGATTGAAACTGTCAGGACAAGTATTTTTCCTAAGCGCAGGGGGTTTATAAAAATCTTTGAACAAAAGCCAATCTCACCTGTACGTGGTGCACCGTGCTGACTGACAAACGTCGCTGGGGCGCAAAAATAGAGGTAGGGAGCGTAAGTGTTAACTGCCCGCCGGGGAAGTACCTCCACCTCACAGAATAGCGCAGCCAAATAACAATTTCTTTAAGGGTTTGTTGTGTTCCTGCGAGTGAGTGAGGTCACCAGAAAGGAAGATGCTGCGTTGGCAGCGGGGGTGGCGGCTCGCGCAAGATTTCATGTTGCGAACGTTAATATGGTTACCGCATCGCATCAGTTGGGCCGTAAGCTTGTCTGCCACCCGACATAGTATAAAAAAAAAAGAGGTTTGTTTGGGAAATCCACATGAATGAGGTGACAACAGGAAGATAGAATCACAGCGAATAACAGTATGCTGATCACTAGTGTCTTATTTATTACAAGACTATATTGATAACTGATAGTCCACTGACATAGATTATAAATGCTGCAACTAAACATCGGATTGTACCTATGCATTTTCATGTTCATTACATGATATTCAGTGTTATTGCATTTGCATATTTAAGCACTATCTGGTAGATTTTACTATTTTATCACTTTCTTGAGTATCCCGAGTAATTGTGTTTATAACAACATTATAAATTTCAACGGAAGCCAACTGATATATACATATATGTATACATATACATATTATATTATAATATGTGCAGAGAAAAGGCACAAACTTCATCGAAAGCATTGCTGCAGGCAAAGTATGAAGAAGAAGACAGATGTGTTGAAGACAAAAATCCAAATGATAAGACATTACTGTTTTTTTTTATACCACTAGAGTGGCAAACAAGCATACGGCCCGCCTGATGGAAAGCAGTTACCGTAGCCTATGAACGCCTGTAACAGCAGGGGCATCACACGCGCGTTGCCGACCCTGTAAAGATCTCTTCACGCTCTTTTTGAAGAACCCCATGCTGTAGTCTCCTGAGAAAACCTCGACAGGCAGTTCATTCCACAGCTTGACCGTACTCGGGAGAAAACTTCTCTGGAACCGCACAGTACGCGACCACTTAGGCTCCAATGTGTGAGGATGAATTCCCTGTCGATGGCGAGCGGTGCGACTGTAGAAGGAGGCCGTGGGCATCATGTCAAATCACTCCTCTGAACACACCCCATTGTACAATCGATAGAACACACAAAGGGACGCAAAATCTCTGCTCAGGCTTAAAGGTTCTAAACCGTCTGTCAGTTTGGGATCGTCGACAATCCTCACAGCACGCCTCTGAATCGAGTCACAAGGTGCAAGCTGGTACTAATCATTATTTAACAAATAATAAAAAAAATTGAGGTGGAAGTGGTTCATCAACATCTTAGAACCAAAGCCAACTTCCTACCCGACTGGGGAATGCACCTCCACCTCACCGAATACCGCAGACAAATAACAATTTCTTCGGGGGTTCTGTGTTCCTGCGAGTGAGTAAGGTCACCAGAAAGAAAGAAGATGCTGCGATGGCGGGGGTGGCGGCGCGCGAGCGATATTTTATGTTGCGAGCGTTAATATGGCCTCGGTAACCATTTCACATCAGGCGGGCCGTATGCTTGTTCATTACCGACTGCGTATGCGGGTATGCTTGTCTGCCACCTGACCAAGTAGTATAATAATTTAAACAAAAAAAAAACCGACTCCAAACATTACTCTACATTTACGTATGTAGATACAGGCTGATGATGATGATGATGAAAAAAAATGGGACCAATCTGGAAGTATACTCTTACAAATAAAAAAAAGTTTCTTTCAAATCGGTTCATAAATGACGGAGTAATGAAATAACAAACCTAACAGTGGGTAGATACAGGCTAATGATGATGATGATGATGAAAAAAATACAGAACCAATCTGGAAGTATACAAATAAAAAAAGTTTTATTTTTCAAATTGGTTTATAAATCACGGAGTAATTAAGTGAACAGCTGAATTGATTGAGAACCTCCTCCTTTTTTGGAGTCGGTTAAAAAGTAAAATAATAATTTTTGTGACAAAATTACTCAAAGGGCGATTTTTTTTATATACTACGTCGTGTGGCAGACAAGCATACGTCCGCCTGATGTGAAGCGCTTACCGTAGCCATATTAATCCCCGCTGCCAACGCAGCATCTTCTTTTCTGGTGACCTCACTCACTCGCAGGAACACAACAACCTTCAAGGGAATTGTTATTTGGCTGCGGTATTCTCTGAGGTGGACGTACATTCCCCAGTCTGGTAGCTTACAATTACGCTCCCTCCTCTCTTTTCGCCAGAGTTTCGTTTGTCAGTCAGCAGGGTGCACCACGTGCAGGTGAAGTTGGCTATGGTTCAAAGATGTTGATGAACCACTTGCACACCGGGATATATTATTTTTTAAAATTCACCTCTAAAGGAACCAATGGACAGGTATATTTTTTGTACGGGGATAGAAAGGAACTAACGGAATTTTTGTACGGGGATAGTCTAAGGTCTGTAAAGAGACATAGGCTTCTTTTTATTCTGGTAAACCATCCATTCCATCAGATAAAGTTAGCCACCAGCTAGTAACTTGATAGGGTGTAAGTGGTTCATCAACATCTTTGAACTAAAGCCAACTTCACCTGCACGAGGTGCACCCTGCAGACTGACAAACGAAGCTCTGGCGAAAAGAGAGGTAGGAGCGTAATTGTAAGCTACCTGTCTGGGGAAAGTATCTCCACCTCACAGAATACCACAGTCAAATAACAATTCCCTTGAGGGTTGTTGTGTTCCTGCGAGTGAGTGAGGTTACCAGAAAGGAAGGAAGGAGATGCAGCGCTGGCAGCGGGGTGTAACACGCGAGCAATATTTTATGTTAGCGTTAATATAGCTACGGTAGCCGCTTTACATCAGGCGGGCCGTATGCTTGTTCACCACCGACGTAGTATAAGCAAAAAAAACTTGTAATTAATTAACAATGGCCAATCAAACATACAAGGCCATACAGGACCGTCTACAATGGCAGATTAGAAGTAAATTATTCTGTTATAAATGCAGATGTAAGTTTTTATTTAGAAATTTGAGATACTCATATTAATATTATTTATTATCCACCACCATATGCAAGTCATCAAATGCAGATGAGTTTGGGTTTGGTTTAAAAATGTAGATGCATAACTTAAGATTTAAATTCTTTCAAAGAACTTTAATAGTAGATTATTGCATCGAGCACAAAGTAATTTATTATTGCACCGAGTGCCTGATTTAGAGCCCGAGCGTTAGCGAGGGCTCTAATCTAACAGGCACGAGGGCAATATAAATTACCTAAGGCGAGGTGCATAATCTGCTTTTCTTTCAACTAATACCTATAGGAATAGTAGATAAAAGAAACTCATATCAAACAGTTAAAATAGAAGTTTCTACAACACTGTCGGCTTCATTTAGAATGTTTTCCGGAGTTAATGTGTCGCTAGATGATTCCATTTTAATTCGAAGCCGAAGCACTCAAAATCAGATAGTATCACACTTTTATCGTTTCCAAAAATATTGTCAAGCAAAATTAACAAAGTTCCCGCCAAATCACTTTTTTAAATTTCTTTCATTTTTAACTCAGAGTTAGCAGCAATCATTTTTTAAATTTGGAACAAGTAGGATAGAAACGAATAATACGTACGAAAAAAAAAGTATTGATATCGGCTGGTTGAATAGAGCTAATCCATTGAGATTGGCACCTTTTGGTGCGATTAAAAAAAACTGTGCAATAATGAAATTTCATACATTTTTATTGCTCTAGAGCATTAAAGACTCGTTTTGTACTGAGTTTTTAGTGTGATTGTGATGAAATTAAAGCATAGTTGGAAGAAAAATTATTTATTTTAAAAAATATTAGAAAGGTAGCCTTATGTGTGATTGTCACTATTTTATATACCTAGATATATACATAAGTCTTGCATGTGACAATCAGAGAAACTGGCTATACAGCCGGAGAAACTAATACATGAGTGATCCTAATAGTTTTATTCTGATATATGATACGCTAAAAATTTATATTTCTCAACAATGTTATCATACATTTATGACTACAACTATAATTACATAATAAATAAAAAATACATTCTAGATTTAAAAAAAAAATATATAGCTATTCTATTCTCTGCTATATAATGAAATTTTTCTAGATTTTTTTTTTTATTATGGTGTCAATTACAGTGTAAACTCTATATAATGACACTCAGAGACTGTGCATATTTTGCTGTTACAGAGAGTTGTCTTTAACTGGAGTCTTTATTGCGCATATCAGAAAAACATTTTTGTCAATACACAGTGATTTTCTCTTACTTGCCATGTTTACAGTTTGAAAGTTTGGGAGCAACTAAGTATTTCATATTGTATAGATAACCCATGACTCCTACTAACAACAGTCTATATGTGCTAGCAATCCCAATTTGTAAACAAAAGCGACAAAAGAATGTACAATTGTGCAGTTTTTACTAATTTTGGCAACTTAAAAAGTTCTTTTAATATTTATTTGTTGTTGTTATTGAGAGTAAAGCTATATAGAGTGTATGGAAGATATGAGCTAAACCAACCAGAGTGATTTCGACGCTTTAGGGAGTTTCACGTTATATGGAGTGACAGTATTTAGAGTTTACGCTGTATATCAAAACACATCTCTCCTCCTCTGCTATAGCAGAGTGCAGACGTTAATGTGCTGCTAGCCTGATTTAATTTTGTACATGGGTAACAAATATGCAGGAAACAAATTTCTCAAAATTATCTTTCATAAATATTATGCATAATGTAATATTGTTGTTTTCTGTACAACGACAGTTAATTAAACATATTCCTACTGGACCTGTATATAACTGGGATGATTTAAACGTAACTATTGTGCATTTTAATACCATACTTCCACTAAATATAGGTTATGAAATTCTACTTACGAGTCAAATGAAGTGTTGGTATTGCAGACCAAAGAAGACGACCTCCAGTCCATGCATTTTCGAAATGGCGATAACTTATCCTTCTTTAATTATATATATTTTTTGGATCACTCTTCGTATGTTTGTCGCCAGCAGCTGATACCCAAGCTGCGAATAAATCAGGCCGCTTTTCAGAATTGGGAAAACTATGATGCCATTTTAGTCTCCACTACAGGAGCACGACCCTCTCATTCGTCCCAGACAGAAGGAGGATTTGGCCTACACTCCCCACGCTAGCCGCACGCCAGACGGGTTGGGGAGGCATGTATATCACGTATAACTGTAACAAATAGACATGATGACTTGTAGGGTATATATATCCGGAATATATGGGCAATAATAATAAGTTACTAGACACTTACCTGTAACGTCACATCCAAAAACACCTCTTCTCCAGAGGTTACTCATGTAAACCAGACTGGTATGGCCGTATATCTTAACTATATACGTTATTAACAATAACAAACAAAATAACAAAAACGAATAACAACTACGAACAACAATAATCAACGAATGTAACAAAAAACAAGAAATAACAATATAACCAAGAATTGCATCAACATCCGAAACAAGTGCCAGAGTTGAGAATGATTGAATTGAGGTTATGTAGGTCAGAGGGGCAAGATGGCCGTCGAATTAGTACCCATACAGTTTGATAGATAGCGCAGCTTTATATAAAATCGACGTTCTTCGAACATAACTGGCCCTGCAGCACAATCAACATCTGAAAAAAGTTTCAATTTGACTGCAAAATCCCCATTAACAAAATGATCCGCCATTTATTGAATTCAATTGTTACAAAAAATGTGATAAATGAAGAACCGCTCCACCGATATTGTGCAAACTTCACCTAAACCATCTACTAAATAGTCCGAATAAACCCTAAACATTTGGTTTGGATAGGTGAGTCCGTTCTTGAGTTATAAAATTACAACGAAAAGTGGCATTCTAATAATCTATATATATATAAACTAGCTGTGCCCGCGACTTCGTCCGCGTGGAATAGTGTCTTTGGGCAGCATTTTTAAATATTTCGGCTAATTATTTTACAAATAAGACACATACGTATTAATACTTATATGAGTTGCAGTGTGCCATCTATCGCTTATATAGCTCTTTTGTGGAACATTATTCATCCCAACCAACAGCTTACACTGCTGCAACTTTCTTCCGCGCTCACTGCTTTTGTTAATGTTACATACCGGCATGTCCTCATCAGCTAAGTTCAATGGTAGTTTTAGAACCGTGTGCGCTATACCCCTATAACTATTTACACTTTTTTTGCTTTTAACCGTAAACACAGAAAACAAAACTTCTTATTATGAAAATAACTTATTTAAGTATTTTATTTAATTGTATAAAAACCTATTTAAAAAATTATTATAAACCCAAATGAATTAAATTTAACTAATTTTATTGACCCAAATAAACAAAATCTCTATACTAAGTATAACTTTTTACACTTGTACTTAAGAACTTGTTTTTATGAACCATTTGTAACCGATTCCTAGAAATCCCTTTCGGATATTGCGACTTCTGACTGAGTCGGCATGCAAAGGCATAAAGACTCATTCATAAAACTATTAAGCTTTCTTATCTTTTGTTTACATTCACAGATGGTCAAATGCTTTGTTTGTACAATGCTCAAAAAAGTACTGTTTATTTGGTGAGGGTAATTAACTTACCGTTCTTAGGTACCTGCCTAGCATACAAATGTGCAACAAAAAAAAAAGACGTAATAACATCTAATTAAACTCGAAAGTAATCTACTTTTAACGAATGAAATAAATAAAACAATGACCCAACTAAAGAAAAAAATATTTAATAACTTATCTACTAAAGTAAGCAAATCGAATTGTAAACAATGTGCAGGGAATAATAATGCATTTGTAGCGGAAAAAATAATAATTGTCACGTGTCTGCACGTTTGGGCAAGCCCACTTGGGCATATTTTTTCTGTGCCGTACCACCGTTTTTTACTCATGTGGTACCACGCCGCGTAACGACCTCCGGCCCGCTCCCTGACCGCCGCGCGGCAGCTTTCAATGTGTACGGGTGGTGTACTGCGTTGAGATAGGCAAAATGCCTGGCATTTACAATAAGTGCCCAGTAAGTACCTGTAAATGCCCAATGAATGCCTAGTTTTGGGCATAAATAGGGAATTTATAACTATTTTTTGGACATTTATTGTAAATGCCCGGCATTTTGCCCATCTCTAGTACGGCGCGATGCTTGGCAAGTTTTTTACTCGCGTTAATTTCAGTTTCTCATTTTGTAATGACTGCGTAAATGTTATCTACATCAGGATAGCACTAATATTTTGTCTCTTGTCGCAAACTTATAAAACATTCACTTATACCTTACATATTTCCATACAAACTTTCATCCCCTATTCCACTATTGTTATTTTACCCCCGTGTGGGTAAAACTTTTACAAACTTTGAATGTCATATTTATTTATATCGAATCAACAGCCTAAAAAATAAGTTTCATGCTTCTAGCTCTAAAAATAACGATACTTCCATACAACCTTTCACCCCCCCTTTTAACCCCTTACAACCCTTTTTTTGCATTAAAAAGTAGCCTATGTCCTTCCTCAGGCTCTAAACTATCTGTGTACCAAATTTCATTTAAATCGGTTCAGTAGTTTTGCCGTGAAAGCAGGACAGACAGACAGACAGACAGACAGACAGAGTTACTTTCGCATTTATAATATTAGTAAGGATTAATATTTTTATAAATATAGATTATTAGAATGTAATGAAATGTCGTTTTTAAATAAATATGAGAGACCATGTAATTTAAGAAAACTTAAAAACGATAATATTAGATATCTTCTGCCGAAAGTGAATAATGTATATGGCAGTAGAATGTTAAATTATATTATTCCAAACTATCTTAATGAATTACCAAGTGAGCTCCAGGAGCTATATGAAAATGATGTAAAATGTAAAAGTAAATTTAAGAAATATTTCTTACGAAATGAATGTTTACAAATGTTATCATTGTGAACAATTATCAATAGTAAAAATGATTAGTATCAAAATATTGCATGTACTAAATTGTGTACATAAATATAGAGCGGCTCCCCTACACAGATAAACCCGGCGAGGTTTCCGTGTAAGACCTATTATACTATAAGTGTGCCTGTAAAATGCTATGAACAATAAATAAAATAAATAATTAAGAATTAGTTTTAACGTGCCTGAATAAATAACACGTTATGTTAATTAACAGTTTCCTTAACATGTTATATTTTTACATTAACTTATAACTCATTAAAAAAATAACTCCACCTCTAATTGCTTGATACATTCGATTGTAGTAAGTAAGATCGAAGCTTGTTTATATGAGGCATCACTGACCATTCATTGTGTACTTAGACTTGTCATTTACCATAATTCTTCCTCTATTGGGTCTATCTGTCCTAGGATCTTGTTACGGTCTGTTTACTTCATGTTGACGAGAAAAAATTAGAGGCGATTATGTAAAAAGACGATATGTGTATTTATACCGAAAAAGTTGATTATTTATTCCCATATATTTTTTTCAAATGCCAGTAACATGCATCTGCCTGTTCTTTTTAAAGTACTTAAGCGGGCGTTAAAATGTATCAATATCCAAATGAATAATTAATGAACTCATACCCTCCGATTTGACTTGAACTTACAGAGGGTTCCCAGACTAAACCATGCACCCTTTTATGCAACCCACTAACTGGGATATAGGTTTTCCCTCAATCAAGGGAATGTCGTACTTTTTATACTACGTCGGTTGGCGACAAGCAATTAATGTAAAGTGGGAGCCGTTTACGTTCAGAAACACCGTTGAGAGAAGTTGTTTCACAATTTCCACAAAACATAAAATGTCTTAAATTCTTAACGACTAATCAGGGGGCTTACCGCCTAAGCGGTAATCGGACTTCTGTTAAAATTTGTGTTAAAAATTTTTAGTTTAATCGATAGAGCGCTTCCGTCTCTACTGGCTAAGATTATTACTCGCAATAAGTAATAGCATAGCAAGCCATAGCACGTAGTAATTAAAAAAACATAAATTGAAGTTGGATTTTCGGAGTAAAAAGAAAATCAATAGTCAATCCCTTAAGCGATCTTAGATGAAGATTATGATTTTGCCCATCCTTTCAGACACAGCTTCGTAATTTCGTACGCTATCCTGTTCCTATTCGATATCATGTGGATTTTTAAAAAAGATACTTTAAAAACTTTTATTTTTAAATGTTTTTAACTATATGAGAGGGTGCAAACGAGCAGTGGGTCATCTGATGGACTATGGCCACTAGAGCCCACACAATCACACCGCATTGCCACCTTGTACATTGTAACGTGCCTTTGGATTAATACATTCTTTGAAGCAACCAGCGATTTTTATTTATAGGGAGCAGCCCATACAAGCCCACACACATGGTCCTTCGAGTCGGATCTTCCACAGTTGATGAAGTTGATGTTGATGAACCACTTACACCCCAACTTACTTACTTTGCAGCCAATGACTGTCTGAAACTCAGCCAGAGCTGACCATCGAAAAATGGCACATTCTTTTGTCATTCTTCCTCTTCGTCGTATTCTTCATTGCTGAAGGTCATGCCCGTTCTGATAGGCCTTGGTAGAAGAGTTGACAAGGTGTTTCCACACCATCCTGTCTTCAGCCTGTCTGAAGGCCGTAGTTACAGTGAGGCCCATAACCTGTTTTATGGAATCAGACCAGCGGATTGGTGATCGTCCTCGAGGTCTTTTCCCATCCACCTTACCCATAATAACCAGTTTATCAAGGCTATCTGGCTGCTTCCGAGCTATGTGGCCGAAATACCCTGGAATGCGCTGATCTTTTGACACACCTGTTGTCATTTATGACAAAAGAATTGTACCATTTTTACAATCAGTATTGTCTGAAAGTGACAGCAGCTCTAAAGGATCAAATCCGGTAGTTCCGTTTGTTCTATTTGTATTGTATTGGGGCTAAATTTAGAGGTATGAGTATGACTCACCTCTAGCCTCACACAATTGACACAATGAAATCTCAAACTCTCCTTTTCTACACTTCAAAGAAACCGCGGGTAAACAACAATTCGGCTGCGGTATACTGTGAGGTGGAGGTACTTGCGTAGTCGGGCAGCATTAAATAATAATAATTTAAGGGTACATTACAAAATACATGCGTATTTTGTAAGTAGCCCTAACTCCCTTTTCGCCAGAGCCTTGAGTCGATTGTATACCTCATTATAATAGGTAGGGGAAGAAGTCTTTTCGCATTATAGTATGTATGAACTTGTAATAAAATCTCTTTGGTCATACCATTTGTATCTGGCAGGTTTTGATGTCTTTAAAAAGTTTAAATTTTAAAAAAGATAATTCCAAATTCAAATTAGGTAAATGTGTGATTTTCATTTGTTTTTTTTTTACTGTCAAGATGAGTGAATCTAATGAAGAAATTCGATACATTTTAAAATTTTACTACAAAAAAGGTAAAAATTGTAAAAACGCAAGCTGCGAAAAAAATTTGTGACGTTTATGGACCTAGTGCAGTGTCTGTGAGAGTAGCACAAATTTAATTTAAGCGTTTTCAATCCGGAAATTTTGATGTCAAAGATGCACGTCGCTCTGGTCGCCCTGTTACGGATAAAATGAATGCCATTTCTGAAAAAGTGGATCAAGATCGGCATATCAGTAGTTACGACGTAGCTGAAGAACTAGGAATTGACCACAAAGCAGTTTTGGCGCATAAAAAGGTCGTGGTCAAAGGCCGGCCAGGCTTCTGACAGACTCTGGCGAAACCCGGGTTAACCCGCAACAAGGTGATGCTGTGTGTATGGTGGGATTGGAATGGAAGATATTCATTATGAGCTGTTACCGCCAGGCAGGACTATCGATTCTGAACTCTACTGTGAACAGCTGATGAGATTAAAGCAAAAAGTTGAGAGAAGGCGGCCGGAATTAATTAATAGAAGGGGTGTGATTTTTCATCATGATATCGCTAGACCTCGCACATCTTTAGCCACTCATCAAAAATTAAGAGAGTTTGACTGGGAGGTGTTAATGCATCCGCCGTATAGTCCTGACATTGCACCTTCTGATTTCCACCTGTTTCGGTCTCTTAAGAATTCTTTAGGCAATGTCAGGTTAACATCACGAGTAGACTGCCAAAACCACTTGTCGTGGTTTTTTGAACAGAAGTCCCAAAATTTCTATAGTAATGGGATCATGTCTCTACCTACAAGATGGCAAAAAGTTATCGAACAAAATGGCACCTACATACTTTAGTTAAATGTAATAAACTTTATTAAAAAATGTTTTGAATTTTCATATAAAATACGAAAAGACTTTTTCCCCAACCTAATATATTCGCACTGCGCGTTCAATATAACAACGCGTTCAGGAGGCTGATGGGGCTGTCACGGTACTGTAGCGCGTCGGGGATGTTTGCCGAAAATAGAGTAGACTGCTTTTACGCAACTATGCGCAAACGGTGTGCATCCCTGGCGCGCAGGGTCCGGGTAAGTACCAACACCGTCCTGAACGTGTTTGCGAATAGATTTGATCTTCAGTATGTGAACCACTGTTCAATGGTTCACATACTGAGGAACAAAGACATGTAAAGAATCTCTTGTTTTCTTTGTTTTAATGTTACTAACAATAGGTTAAGTTTACTGTTACTAATATTTCTTATTTTATAATGATCCTTGTTGGTCGCAATAAAAACATTTTTATTTATTATTACCACATACATAATACACACCATAGATAGTGTGTTTCCAAATGAACACCGATATCAAAAGAAAGTCGTACAAACTTACAATTTACAAACAATATTTATGTAAACGTCTTATAAAAAAAACCGGCCAAGTGCGAGTCAGACTCGCGCACGAAGGGTTCCGTACCATTAACCATAAAAACGGCAAAAAATCAAGATTGTTGTATGTGAGCACCCCTTAAATATTTGTTTTATTTTTAATTTTTAAAATGGTTATATAACTAAATATTATGTGAGTATTTCAAGCGTCTACCTATTGCCGTTATCAATTGCGAGCAAAAAAATCACGTTTGTTGTATGGGAGCCCCCTTAATTATATATTTTATTCTGTGTTTTAGTATTTGTTGTTATAGCGGCACCAGAAATACATCATCTCTACTATCAATTGTATAATATAAGAATTGAAGAATTTTCGCAATTTATGTATGTAATTAAGAAATTGTAATTTGTAAAAATAGGAATGTTAATTGTTAAAAATATGTATATTTGCAGTGCCCTATCTGGGTTCATGTTTGGAACAAATGTAACTAAGACCTATATGAACACCTATTGTATAATACAACATGATAGCACTAAATAAATAAATAAATAAATAAAAATCATCTGTGAAAATTTCAACTGTCTAACTATCACGGTTAATGAGATACATCCTGGTGACAGACGGACGGACGGACGGACGGACGGACGGACAGTGGAGCCTTAGTAATAGGGTTCCTTAGTTTCCCTTTGGGTACGGAACCTTAAAAAGGTAACATGTGCAATAAAAATTATTACAAGCAAACCAAAAAAACAATATTTATAAATAGGAGTACGAACACCAAGCTATTTTAGGTATTAAGTATACATACAGTCCGCTTAAAAAAATAGTTAAAGGTGTCGCATAATTGTTCTATAGTGTGAAACATGTTTTGAATGACTGCACCCAATTAAAATTCTGTTAATTATAGTAATTAAAAGTATAGCTATCGTGAACGCGAAATGGTATTTGAAGTATTTAGCATTTAAACCGTCCCTGCATTTAACAATGACCATGACCACCCAGTTAGAAATTATGAGTGAATTCCAATAAATTATGACAGGTGACGAGTAGGTAATACCAGACTAAAAACCCTTCCCCTAGAGTTAAACTGGTTTGAGAAGTGGCGGCTTGTACGCAATTTTATTATAATAATGGAAACGGAATCCTATTCTACATAATATGGGGTACGGGTATAGGGTTGTGATGTAAATTACGTTAGGAAAGACCCAGGTTGATAGACAATATTCATGTATATATGTGTTTGTATGTAGGTATTCGTGTAATGTAAATGTGTGTATAAAAACTAAGGTGGTTAAATAGGTGATAAGGTACGATGGGTCTTTTGAAGACCAAAGTCCCTAAACTAAATAAAGAGAAAAAAAATAAAAAAATGTGTGAATGAATACCAGAGAGAGACGAACCCGTAGCCATTTGTCCACCGGTCTCGTCTCTCTCTGGCATGAATATCTCTGTTTATTTTCGTCTGGGAGTTTTCTATGTGTTTATTTACAAAAAAAAAAAAAAATTAAGGGTATTATAAATATTAAAAAAAGGAAAAAATCACCTCTTCTCACAGGTGGGTTTTGGACCTACGACTTCTGGATGACCGGTCGAGTGCTCTTCCAACTAAGGTATCAGGAATGTTTATGATGATGGCGAATTTTTGTATTTTATATTTTCTGCTGTGTAGTCGCAATATATAAAATGCAAAAATTTGTCCCCATCACAAACCTTTCAGCCCCCTTACCACCATCTCTTATTGCGATTCAATAACTGAATAGATTGCTTATTCATACCAATTAATAAGCGACTCTATTCAATTGGAAGTAGAGTCGCTTATTCATACCAATGAATAAGCGACTCTATTCAATTGGAAATAGCTCATTTGGAAGAGCACTCGACCTGTCATCGAGAGGTCGAGTGTTCAAATCCCACATAGGCGGGAGATGAATTCTTAATTTTTTTTCAATATTTATCATATTCTGACAAGTCAATAATTTTATTTTATTGAACATAATGTAAGTAACTAACTAACAATTAACTAAATATGACTAACTATAACTATATATACAGATTTCAGATTTCAGATTTTTATTGCAAGTCACAAGTTATTAAAGATGTTACATACAATATTATGGTACAAGTGACGCCCAGTATGGGCACAGCAAACATGAGAGGCATCTAGATACCGTTTTACTTAGAGAGAAAAAGTACAAAGTGCAATAGACATAGTCCCATACATAAAGTGAAAAATGCAATAGATATAGTCTTAATATCCATTGCACCCCCCACCCCAAGTACTTTATAGACTTTGTAGAGAAGTCAAAGCATTCTGCTCACTAGGTCTGTCATCAAAGAATTCTGACATATTGTAGTAACACTTATGTAAGAGGAAAGCTTTTAAATATTTATTAAATAGGAACGGTTTTTTTATATTTTTTATATCATTTGGGATATGATTGTATATTTTTATTACCATATGATGAGGGCTGGAGGAGACTAGTTCCATTTCAGTATTTGGTATTAGTAATTTGTTTAGATATCTATCATTTCTCCTATTACCATTTTCCCTTGATATGTAAAGATCTTCGTGCTTCCTCACAAATTTGCATGACTCCAGGATGTATATGGAAGTTAGAGTCAGGATTTGGTGTTTCACAAAATAAGATCTACATGATGTCATTTGATCGATATTAACTAGTATTCTAAGGCATTTCTTTTGTAATGTAAATATATCTTTTACCTCACAGCAGTTTCCCCACAGAACTATGCCATATGATAATCTAGAATGCACGTATGCATAATAAGCAGCACAAGAAGTTTTGAAGTCAGTTACACGTTTTAGTTGACTTAATGCATATGTAAAAGAGAATAGCTTACTTTTCAATTTTTGAATATGTAATTTCCATGTCATATTAGTATCTAATTCAATACCCAGTAATGTCGCAGTGTCAGCTAATTCTATTTTACTATTTTTAAATTTGTAAGAAATTTGTAATGATTTTTTTTGTGAGGGTTTAAATTGTAATATTTTAGTTTTGTTTAAGTTAAGTTTTAGATTATGAGTATCTAACCAGTTAGTAATTTTGTCTAGAGTAATGTTTAGTTTATTTTCGCTCATAGGGTTGAACCACGTGTAGAACATGAAGCGCTCGCGTAGATAGGTATAAATACATACGCTTGTTTTTTAATGATCAATAAAATACATATACTTAAACTACCAAATAATGTCGCAGTGTCAGCTAATTCTATTTTACTATTTTTAAATTTGTAAGAAATTTGTAATGATTTTTTTTGTGAGGGTTTAAATTGTAATATTTTAGATTTGTTTAAGTTAAGTTTTAGATTATGAGTATCTAACCAGTTAGTAATTTTGTCTAGAGTAATGTTTAGTTTATTTTCTAATTCCATAGTATTCGAGCATGACACCAGGACAGACACATCATCCGCGAAAAGCATGCAATCCTCTTTAATTTCGTTAGGGAGATCGTTTATATAGATGAGGAATAACATACAGCCCAATACACTACCCTGTGGGATAGAGCCGGCAGAGAGCACTTTATCTGATCTTACATGCTGTATATTCCCAGTATCGAAATTGGTATGTTTAATTTCTACACATTGGGAGCGGTTTTCGAGATATGATTTAAACCAATTATGTGGATGCCCTCTTACTCCAGATTCAAATAATTTGGATAGCAATATATCATGGCATACTCTATCATAGGCTTTGCTCATATCTAAGAGGAGTCCTATAGCATATTTTTTTTCATTAATTTTTTCGAAAATTTTTTGGACATATTTATAAATTGCTAAAGTAGTAGAGTAGTTTTTTCTGAAGCCATTTTGGTTTTTATGCAGTACTGTGGCAGTACTTTATATTTTTCATAAAAACTGCCCAAACGTATTACCATCGCTGTCTCAAATACTCTCGCAGATGCCGGTAGAAGAGATATAGGACGATAATTATTAATGTCTGTTGTGGATCCCTTTTTATGACTTGGTTTTATTAAAGAATCTTTTAGCAAATCGGGAAATTTACCTTCAGCAAAAGACTGATTTACTAGTTTGGTATATGGGACCGTCAAAACATCAGCACATGTCCTTAGTAGCGTTAGAGGGATTTCATCAATTCCGAAAGAGTATTTATTTTTGAGATTTTTTAATATGTTATTTATTTCTTTATGATCGACAGGCCTTAAAAAGAAAGTGTTTGATACTCTATTTGTTGTGACATAATTTTTTATTGCTGGTCGAGAGTTAGCCTGTGATTTTCCAATAGATACAAAATAATTATTAAATTCCTCAGATACGTTTTTTGGGTTGACTATAGTTTTATTATTCGATAGTTTAATCATTATGTTTGATTTATTATTATTTATTTTATTTGTTTCTCTGCTAATAATTTTCCACATGCATTGTGTTTTATTTTCAGAGGCCATAAACTTATTTTGGTTATTGATTCTTTTCGCTTTTTTAACAGCTTTTTTTAGTATTCTGCAATACATTTTATAATTTTCACGTAGTATTTTATTTCCTGTCTGTGATACAAGTAGCTTTAGTAATCTTTTATTACGGCAAGATGTTTTTAATCCCGGTGTTAAGTAGGTTTTTTTACACTTTGTACTATACTTAACTAGTATTTTAGGCATACATTTATTTAGGGTATTAAACATAATTCTGTTAAATATACTATAGTTCTCATTAATGTCATTTGTTTGGCCTAATTCTTCGTCCCAGTTTACTTTTGCTATTTCTTCTTTAAATTTGTGTATATTATTCTTTTTAAATTATCGTTTTATTAATGAAAAATATTTTAGGTTTTGTGTATATAGTGAAGTAGAGACAATTATTCCCTTGTGGTCTGAAATACCAAATTCATGAACTTCAGCCTTACAAGTCTGCTTGCTAAAGTTCGTAAAGGTCGTACAAGTAGAACGGAAATAACAAAAACTAATTAAAATTTATAAAATGTAATAATCTAAAAGCTGTTAAAATATTCTTCCGCATCGCCATCAAAGGGTAAAGTGCCCAAAAGACTAGATTGCCACACTGGATGGCAATGCTTATTCGCTGAGAGGTCAAGTTCAACTATTAAAATAATAATTATTTAAGGATATTTATTAGTTATCTAGTAGCTAGTTAGTACCCAAAGTAAAAGCTTTGCTTAATTTAGGTTTTGATGGCGGTGTGTTATTTGTACGTCGGCGATCCTTATTACATACTCACCCAGTTGACGCAACGAGACCGTTTACCGTCGACGATGAACTACACTGGTCATCACAAAAATCGACCCTTTAATTAATTTGAATAAACGGAATAACTCTTTTTTTTCGAAATATGAATAAATATGCTGAATATAACGTAACTTATTTTTTTTTCGTTTTATAGATTACATATATAGTTCTCATCTGCCGAGTCAGCGATGGCAGATGGGGGAGGAAATTTCTAGAGTGGAGGCCATGTATAGCGCGACGAAGCGTAGGGCGCCCCTCTCTAGATGGACCGACGACCTCAAAAAAGTAGCTGGTAGCGGTTGAATGCGGAAATCGGAGGATCGCATATGATAAAAAACATTGAGGAAGGATTATATATATTCAGTGGGTAGATACAGGCTGATAATGATGATGAATGATGATTTATAGATTAACGCTAGATTAAATAAAAAATAAGGCTGAATATTTTGAGATTAGATTGTTTCGGCAAACATCTAATATTAGTAAATGGATAAAAACAAAATTAAAAATTTTGAAAAATCCCACGAGGGTTAAAACGTAGTTGAAAAAGGATATAATAATTTTCAAACCCCCGATTTAAAGAATTTATGCCATGAACTTAATAAAAAAACCGGACAAGTGCGAGTCGGACTCGCCCACCGAGGGTTCCGTAGGTACGTAGTATCATTATTAAATTTGATTTTTTTCATTATAAATAAGAAATAATGCGTCGAAAAAATTAAATAAAATATATTTTGCAATGTGTACATCAAGCCCTTTCATATGATACCCCATTTGAACTAGTAGTTTCAATTTGAAATTTCGACACCCTATAAAAAATATAGACTCCCTATTTTTTTTAGATCTATTTACAAATGTATAGTTTTGAGATTTATTCCTGTACTTGTAGTCTATAACGATGTTACTTGCCAAATTTCATAGTTCTAGGTCAACGGGAAGTACCCTATAGGTTTTGATTCCCTTGAGTGTGTCGAAATATGCTTTTTTTGCTGAATAAACGGCCGTAACTTTTTTCTACGTAAACTTAGCAGTTTGATTTTTTTTTAACTTCATGGGACCGTAGACCTGAGTATACAGTTCAAATTTCAGCTTGATACCTCCACGCATTCTCGACATAGAAATTCTTGACAGACAGACAGACAGACAGACAGACAGACAGACAGACAGACAGACAGACAGACAGACAGACAGACAGACAGACAGACAGACAGACAGACAGACGGACAACAAAGTGATCTTATAAGGGTTCCGTTTTTCCTTTTGAGGTTCGGAACCCTAAAAAACCCCAAGAAAATCCGTTGGGGTTGCCATTAAATTAACTAATTTGGCAGTTTTATAGTAACTTGTATACTTATTTTTATTTATGTTGAAAGCAGCCCCCGACGGATTTTCTTGGGATTTTTTTATTAAGTTCATAGCATAAATTCTTTAAGTCGGGGATTTCAAAATTATTTTATCCTTTTTCAACTGTGTTTTAACAGTCGAGTGTTTTTTTTTTAAAAAAATTGTTTTTATTTCAAACTTTTTAGAGAGTAAGCATAGGTATTACAATTGAAAACCGCATCAGAATCAGACTAGTAGTTTTGGTTTTGGACAAATAAATGTTTACTACAGCGCCCTCTGGTGAGTTGTCACTGTAACACCTATCTAAGAACATGCTCCAATCAAACCTGAACCCATCACTGAAATCCCCATCAAAATCGGAATTATTCGGAAACATTGATTTGCACAAACATCCTAGCACCCCAAGCGCATATACCGTCACCGTTCCGTCGCGGGTAAAAATAAAATTACGACTTTCTGAATATAAAGAATACAAAATAAATTTAAGATCGTCCTTGCTTGGATAAAACTCTTAAACGTTATCAAATAAGGAATTTTCTTTGTGTTACAAAAATTACATTTAAAAAAAAAAACGGAAAAACCGGGTTTTCGCTCGGAAAATACCCGAGTTAAAAACCCTATCGGTTATCCAGCTTTTTCGGTTATCGGTTAACCGGGTTGCATGCTCTGTTACTAACATATTTTGAACTCACAGCTCTTCCAAAGACGACCAATAAGACCGATCAAACAAACTATTACGTAGAACAGAGCAGTGTTCCGCAAAGTGTGTGCCGTGGCACACTGGTGTACCGTGGTCATTAGTTGGTGTGCCTCGGAAAAATAAGGTTATCTCAAAAAGATAGTGGCAGACGGAAAAAAATACTTACACAAATAAAAAGTGATTTTTAATGTATGGTGTGGGTACTCTAGAAACTTTTGTTTTCCTAGATGTATGCTTAAACACAAAAAGTTTGCGGAACACTGATGTAGAGTCATCATCATCATCAGGTCATTTTAGTCTCCACTACAGGAGCACGACCCTCTCTCGTTCGTCACAGACGGACAGGATTTGGCCTACACTCCCCACGCTGGCCAGACGAGTTGGGGAGGCCTGATCGATGTTTTATAATGTATTTAGTCGCCTTGTACGACATCCACGGGAAGAGACGGAGTGATACTATTCTAGTCTGCCGGAAACCACACGGCACGCCTAATTTCACGGGTTGTGAAATTGTTGTTATTTAATTAAATTACTGTGAATAAAATATCTTAACAAAGTCTATCGGCTCAAATTACAGTTTTGCAATATTCAACGCTATAATCGAACAGCGTTTCATTGTACAATCGTATTCAATAAAAAAAGAAACAAAAACTAATGAAAACTGGCAGCTCAGCTTTATATGGAAGTTATTTCAATACTGTGCCGGCTGGCAGTCACGATTCTGCTGACCGTTAGAGGTCGGAGGTCGACATTGGAGCCAGTTAATTCAAGCGATAGGTATATAAAAAGATGATATCACTTAATATAGTCTGTATGTGTCTGAAAATACTTGTATAAACATGTTTAATATAAAGTGATAAAATGCAAACAATCGCGTATATGAACATCACAACTACGATAATAGGAGCGACATTGTAAATATATACTGGAATTTGTCAATCAAACGCACTACATAATCTTTTTTGATGTGGAAACGTCTTTAAAATTGCTTAGGCAAGTAGAAAAAACCGGCCAAGTGCGAGTCGGACTCACGCACGAAGGGTTCCGTACCATTATCTATATAAAATCGGCAAAAAAATCGCGTTTGTTGTATGAGAGCCCCCCTTAAATATTTGTTTTATTTTAATTATTTATTTTTAAAGTGAACATCTATCAAAATATTCTTTGAATATTTCAAGCGTCTACCTGTTTGTTGCCGTTAACAATATCGAGCAAAAACAAGCACAAAAATCACGTTTGTTGTATGGGAGCCCCCTTAAATATTTAATTTATTCTGTTTTTGAGTATTTGCTGTCATAGCGGCAATAGAAATACGTCATCTGTGAAAATTTCAAGTGTCTATCTATCACGGTTCATGAGATACAGCCAGGTGACAGACGGACGGACGGACGGACAGCGGAACCTCAGTAATAGCGCTTTACCCTTTGGGTACGGAACCCTGAAAACGAATGATAACAAAATCGGGGATACAGTTCGGTTAGGTTAGGTTAGGAAAGTTGCACCTACAAAACTATCATCTCCATCCAAAATTCACACCACTGGATAGAAGACTTTATTACGCTAAGTAAGAACTATGGAAGATCGGGGAAGCGCTGCATTTTGAGATAATTTTAGTGCATATAACGTATTCACGCACCCTATTATATTTACTTATATATAAGATTGTTGCATAAATAACAAAATTGTCGACTGCATCGTCGTTAATTGTTCGTCTTAATTCGCTTATGTAGTGGTAGGAGTATAAGTTGCTCGTGGCGTACGAAGAGGAGGAAGATCATTGATATTCGGTGGTGGCTTTAGCAGTTACGTGTACCTCTCAGACAAAAAAACCCTGATGTAATCAAACTGGCCGCGCAGATAGTCATCTATCCTTATTGGATCTCCCACAAAGGAAAACAAAATTCAAACAAAGTATTCTTAAATACATAGTTTACCTCCTTCTATTAACTAGCCTATGATTTAGCCGTGTTTCATATTTTTTTCCTGGTATAATGTAAATGACTCTATATAGCGTCTCGTAGTTCAGGGAAAAGTTGAAGGCAACTGACCACGTGGTAGATCACCCATGAGATGGATGGATCATGGGCCCTACCGGCGAAGCTGAAGCCGATTACCATAGGAATTTTTGAATACGAAAATGAAACTACTGCTTAGATTGTTAATAATTATTATAATGTTATAATAAAGCACTTGTACTATTCCACGTTATTATATTTAATATTACCGACCGGTTTCGCCGCTAAGGCATTATCAAGGTGAACAGATGGTGTTTTTGTTTCTACAAAACATTTTTATACCGTGCAATCAATGACAAAAATTGTCATCTGTTTACCTTAATAATGCCTTAGCGGCGAAACCGATCGGTAATATTAAATATAATAACGTGGAATAGTACAAGTGCTTTATTATAACATTATGATAATAATGTTCCACCAAGTGCCAACAATCAACAGTATCAACTTTGTTAACAATTATGTTTAGCTCAGCTGATAGAATCTCTAGAGCTCTACGGACTAAGCTAAAGATGTTTGTCAATAACTTTAATTTAAGACCATTTTTTTTAATCAAAAACACCGATGGAAATGGCCTTCAGCTTCGGCGGTAGGGCCCCTGATCACGGCCGCATGTGGCCGCAACTGAGTGCTCGATTTGCGAATGCACCCGGAAAGCTGCAGTCCGCGATGAATGACGCTGTCTTGCCAAAATGGTCACTCATCGTGTTTCACAATGATGACCACGACCACTCTGGTAAGAGTGTACCGTCTAAGAAGAATAATGTAAACGTTTTATTACGAAACAGGTCCAGTTCTTTAGTAAATTAATTCCATGTAGCCCGAACTGGGTTGGGTAATAATGATTCAAATGATAAGCCACTTTAATGGGTGAATGAACGACAAAGGAATGAACTAGATTACATGAGATTGGTTGGTACCATAGTGATACAGCTGCCCGGACGTAGTAGCTCTATTCATAGATTTCACCAACTTCTATCTTGCATTAAACGTTTTCTAGCACACCCATTTTTGTCTAAACTTTTTTTTATACTACGTCGGGTGGCAGACAAGCATATGGCCCGCTTGATGTGAAGCGGTTACCGTAGCCATATTAACGATCGCAACATAAAATATCGCTCGCGCGCCGCTACCCCCGCTGCCAACGCAGCTCTCTTTCCTTCCCTTCCAGTGACATTCACTCGCAGGAACACAACAACCCTCAAGAGAATTGTTATTTGGCTTCGGTTTTCTGTGAGGTGGAGGTACATTCGCCAGTCGGGTACAATTACGCTCCCTATGTCTCTTTTCGCCAGAGCTTCGTTTGTCAATAAGCACGGTGCACCGCTTGCAGATAAAGTTGGCTTTGGTTGAAAGATGTTGATGAATCACTTGCACCCCAAAATACTATCTTATCCCAAAAAACTATCTTACTATTTGTTAATATTTTATATTTTTATTATTTTATTTTTTACCAGTTTAGTGTGGTATACACTGAAAATTGAGATATATTTTTTTATACTACGGCGGGTGACAGACAAACATACGGCCCACCTGATGTGAAGCGGTTACCGTAGTCATATTAATGCTCGCAACATGAAATATCGCTCGCGCGCCGTCACTCCCGCTGCCAACGCAGCAACTCTTTCCTTTCTGGTGACCTCACTCACTCGTAGGAACACAACAACCCTCAATAGAATTGTTATTTGGCTTCGGTGTTCTGTGAGGTAGAGGTACTTCCCCAGTCGGGTAGCTTAAAAAATACGCTACGCCCTATCTCTCTTTTCGCCAGACCCTCTTTTGTCAGTCAGCAGGGTGCACGTAGGGTTGCCAACCATACTGTTAAAAACAGTATTATACTGTTTGCTATGCTTTAATACTGTTGAAAAATACTTCATTTTACCATAGCACTGTTTATTGTACTGCTCCGCATGCACTGGGCCTTACTATACTGTTTGTTTTGTTACGCAGCTTTTAATATACTGTTTTTGTTGTAAAAATAAGTTGGCAACCCTAGGTGCACGTGCAGGTGAGGTAGACTTTGGTTCAAAGATGTTTATGAACCACTTACACCCCGAATAATAGTTATATACGCTCATTAAGTAAATAGCCGAAGCTGCAGCTACTTCAATGTCGACGTCCATAGTGTTTCAGTGCACAATTAACACTGACAGTGGCCAACGTGTGGGCTGGGCACCTCTACTAACACTCGTCTACATTGGCCGCTTGCATTGGCGCTCGTCGCACTTGTCCAACGTGTGGACATTAGCACTCGCCTTATACCCATTTGCCGACGCTCGCGCTGGCCTACACTCGGCCAACATGTATAGCCGACTTAACAGGTATGTCTGTTACTCCACGGATATATTTATTTCTAATCTATCACGTACATCACGTAGAGATATCAAATACTCCAAGTATCCAACGCTGCACAACCTTGAGCACGTGCGTGAAAAAATATATCTATAGTCTATACTAATATTTTACAGCTGAAGAGTTTGTTTGTTTGGTTGAACGCGCTAATCTCAGGAACAACTCATTCGAATTGAAAAAATATTTTACTGTTAGATAGCCTATTTTTCGAGGAAGGCTATATAATATCACGTTAGCACAAATAGGAGCGGAGCACCAATGAAAAATGTTGCAAAAATGGAAAAAAAATATTCCTTTTGTGCTTCCGTTGCGTGCGCTACGTAAACGGTTCAAGGTACGCAACAATTATATACGACGGAATTATTCATCTTAAAAAGTTGTAAAAATAAGTGCATGACAGCATATGTATATCTTTTAAGATTGGCTCACTATAACCTTTCGAATGGCAACCTTACGCTTCACTCTCAACGCTCTGTCACACGCAGACGAAATTGCGCGAGTCAGCTAGTACTTAGCATAATATATAATCAACCATTGCTTATAAAGACTGCTTCATTTCTTCATCAGAGTGGATGAAGAAATGAAGCAGTCTTTATAAGCATGACCGCATCTCTAAAGATTTAGGGAGGTTATACCTTATTTGTCAAAGAGAACTTTAATTACACCAATTACACTTAGTATATACCATACCTAAGCTACCGAGTTGTACTCGGTATTTGTAGGAGGAAACAATTTTTCGCAGAATTGAGGCCTCGGTAAATCGATTTTTCGCCCCTTAAACGCCAATATTGTAAATTTTATCGATGCCATTAGAGCTTGTCGGTCGACATCCTTTGTTATCAAATCTCCGTGGTAAAAAAACCTTGCATTTTCATAAAAAATAAATGCTTGTTTTGGCTTATAAAATAAAAATAATAAAATAGTTACATACTGTATACTTACTGAATATTGCTTTGATACCTCTCGTTAGAGAGTATTCTTTGTCCGTCTGATCCCACGTAGTACAGGAAATTTCCCCCGTTTCCTCGTGGTCATACTAGGTTGTCATATCAGTATGACTACGAGGATATACATGTTTACCTTACAGTATGACAAGCCCGACCACCGGGTCGAATGGCTAACAATGGTCACTTTGAGTCCGGGGTCGCGGGTTCGATCCGCGCACAAGACAAATATTTGTGTTCATGAACATATCTGTTTGTCTTGGTCTGGGTGTCTTCTATGTATTATAAGTACATATTTACAAAACAAAAAATATTTAATATATCTAATCTAATCTATTTAATATATTTAATATATATCATAGTACAAGCTTTGCGGTTAAATTGGGACTAGATGACGCTGGGTAAGTTGTACAGATTTTTTTTTATTTATTTTTAGCGAGATAGTTTTTGACTAAGTAATGACCGATTTTCAGGTAGAAGTGGCAAAATATCAAGAACAATCAACTACGAGTAGTTTTGTACTTTTGTTAATTATAATAGCGCAGGTCTCTACGCTAATGTGTATACAGTAGAACCTCGATAAGTTATACCTTGTTCCTATTTTTACTCGAATGCGTCAGAAGGATTGGTTCAATTAAAATACAGAAATCGAGGTTCTACTGTATATATAAAATTTAAATAAAGATTGGGCTTTTACTAATAGACAGCTTACTTCGAGGAATGTTAATTTTGTTGCGAAAAGTACATTTTTAAATATAAAACAAGGAAAAAAAATTAGAAATAATCTCCTCTCTTCTCTCCTCTTCTTAATTTATATTAACAACTAGCTTTCGCCCGCGGCTTCGCTTGCGTGACATGCGGGACAAGCACGTGTTTACTCATTAATCAATAGAAGTACTGGTGTTTTTGTTAAGTCCAACTAATCTCGTTTTCCCATACAAACCAACTAATCTCGTTTTCCCATACAAACTTTGGACCTCCGTTTCACCCTCTTAGAGGTAAAATTTGAAAAATCTTTTTAAGTAATTCGTGTACACTACGTTATATTTTCAAATCGCATCGATTTCATTTCAAATCGATGCCATTGTCGTAATTAACGTCCCAGAAAATCATAGAATCAACCATTTTGATATTATCACATTTCAACCCCATTGCACCCCTACAGATAATATAATAATATATAATAATATATAATATATATCTTTATTCTTCTCCACAATCGTCGGTACTTACTCTATGTAATTAATAACAATAAATCGTAACAGAATTATGCACATTTGACAACAATAATATATAACAGTGACTAAAATATTATAAAAGATTGTGAGAGACTGGTGTCTGAACTAGGCTGGGCCTGTGACTCAGATCACCAGTACTCTCCCCACTAGATGCGAGCATACTCATTAAAAGAGTTGTCACGTCGGCTATGTTGGAATAATAAATAGTTGTTTTTATCATAACCTATGACGATTTTCAGACTTTTTCACCACATTTTAGACATTTTAACGCCATCGCACCCCAATAGGGGATGATGGTCATGTTACCGCCCTACGGGTACAATAAATAACAATAATAGGTAATCTCTGGGATAAAAACTATCATAGGTATGTCCTTTCCCAGGAATCAAGGTATCTTTCAACCAAATTTCATCTAATCGGTCCAGCGATTTAAGCGTAAAGAGGTAACAGACATTCTGTTGCATTTATAATATTAGTATGGATTGGCGTTCCGAAAACCCGTAGAGATATGTCCACATCAATGAATAAAATATCAACGTTTGACGATATGAACAGCTAAGTATGGTTACTTCATGATATGGCCAAACCAAACATTGATCATATCGTTAAATAGTTATAATATCCACCGTTAGAGGCAGTGATATATTTTTGTTTTTGTGATTCATCACAACGGGCAATAACAGTGATAAAAAAAAACGAATAACAAGAAGCCAATGGAAGATTTTTAAGTGAAATAATATCGTTATGTTATGACACATAACTACTAGAACTTTACTTACTTATTCATAATGAACGTTTGCTAAAATCTTCCATTTTTGAAGACATTTCAAATCGCAATAAGCAGTTTTTGTGCTCACAAAAACAAATATTTGTATGAATTCCTTTTCATTTGGATTTTTATTTGTGTTTCGTATCAAAAGGGTAAAACGGACTCTATTACTGAGACCCCGCTGTCCGTCCGTCCGTCTGTCACCAGGCCTCATTAACCGTGATAGTTAGGTGATTGAAATTTTCTCAGATAATGTATTTCTGTTGCCGCTATAACAACAAAACAGAATAAAATAAATACTTATGGGAGCTCCCATACAACAAACGTGATTTTTTAGGGTTCCGTGCCCAAAGGGTAAAAAGGAACCCTATTACTAAGGCTCCGCTGTCCGTCCGTTTGTCTGTCACCAAGCTGTATCTCATGAACCGAGTTAGACAGTTGAAATTTTCACAGATGACGTATTTCTGTTGCCGCTATAACAACAAATACTAAAAAATATAATAAAATAAATATTTAAGGAGGCTCCCATAGAACAAACGTGATATTTTTGGCGTTTTTATAGATAATGGTACGGAACCCTTCGTGCGCGAGTCCGACTCGCACTTGGCCGGTTTTTATATTCTAGCTACTCGGCAGTCCTTTGTTCTTGACCCGTTGTCCTGTCTTCTTAACAATTAAGTACATATAGGGGCCATCCATAAATTACGTCACACGTTAAGGGGGTCGACGAAGTGTGAAACTGTGTGACAAGGGGGTGGGAGGGGTCCTAAATTTTGTGATGTAACATTTCAAAATCTATTATAATCTAAGAGTTAAAACACGAACTTTGAACTATTAACGAAAAACTTAACAGTGACGTCACACTAGGGAGGGGGGAAGTCTCACAAATGTGACCAGCTGTGACAAGGACGGGGGGAGGGGTCAAAAAGTCATGAAATTCGTGTGACGTAATTTATGGATGGCCCCATATTGAATTCGAAATGGTTTCGCGCAATCTATTAAATGACAAACAGCTCTGTCAAACGACAAAGTTACATTAGAAAAGTTGATATGGTGGATGCGAGAGACGGAGGATATTATCTTTTGGAAGGCATTGGGGAAGGCTTATATCTAACAGTGGGTAGATACAGGCTGATGATGATGATGACGATCCAAAAAAATATGGGACCAATCTGGAAGTATACTCTTTCATATAAAAAATGTTTGTTTCAAATCGGTTTAGAAATGACGGAGTAATGTAATTACAAACAAACAATACATACATAAAAAATAGCCGAATTTAGAACCTCCTCCTTTTTTAGAGTCGGTTAAAAATTGCTTCGAACACAGAACAAAGTCTTACGTAGGAAGTAAGGAGTAACTAACGTCACTCAATTGTTTCGCCTTCCCGGAACCTCTCCACTAACACTTGAACTTTTATGGTATGTTTTTAAAGTTCAAATTGACTTTTCGTGTGGGAGTATAGAAAAGTTTTGTTTTTATACTTTTTCAGACAATTTTTTTTAATTTTCTCTGCGTAAGAACCATCCTCATCTTGAAGTCTCAAGGAATATTCTAAAATAAGAATTAGCGAAATCGATTCAGCATATTTTCTCCAGACTTGTGCTTAACAACACTTTCAGCGATTCATTTTTATATTTTTTTTTTCTCTGCGTAAGAATAATCCTCGTACTTCAAGGAATATTCTAAAAAAAAAATTAGCGAAATCGGTTCAGCTATTCTTTGCTTCAAGATTTGTGCTTAGCAACACATTCAGCGGCACGGAAAGTGGCCCAATCACTTTTTAGAGATTTTACTAACAATGAAAATATTGATGAATTTATTGATTTTGACCAATGGCTAAGCAGTTTAATCTTCGATCAACAATATACATGATCGTAGAGTTTAATGTACACAATAAACAACATTGAACATAAAAAAATATTTAAAAAAGAAACTACACTAGACTTGAAATTAATAATGGGTATTTCCACCTCTACCTCTGATGACCGCCTGCATGCGATCAGGCATGCTGTGGATTATGTTTTTAACCTCTACTTGAGGAATTTCTTCCCAGGCAGCCAGCAGTGTGATTTTTAACTCATGAAGAGTCTGTGGAGGGTTACGACTTGCTCGGATTTTCCTTTTTAGCATGTCCCAGACATGCTCTATTGGTTGCATGTCTGGGATCCTTGGCGCCATCCATAAATTACGTCACACGTTAAGGGGGAGGGAGGGGGTCGACGAAGTGTGACACTGTGTGACAAGGGGGTGGGAGAGGTCCTAAATTTTGTGACGTACATTTCAAAATCTATTATAATCTAAGAGTTAAAAACGAACTTTGAACTATTAACGAAAAACTTAACATTTGCAACTCTAGATGTAAAATTGCAAAATATGTGACGTCACACTAGGGAGGGGGGGAGTCTCACAAATGTGACAAGGACGGGGGGAGGGGTCAAAAAGTCATCAAATTCGTGTGACGTAATTTATGGATGGCTCCTTGCTGGCTACTGTAGTTTTTGTATCCCGACCTCTAAAATATAAGCAGTTAAGTATGAGGTCGAGCATTGTCGTGCATTAGAAGAAATTCTTGACGACCGATGAACCCCTGGTATGGTAAAACATGATCTTGAAGAATTTCTTCAATACGTATATCGTCTTGCTGTTAAATGACCTTCAAGTACCACTAACTCAGTACGTACTTCAGAACTGATTCCTCCCCAAACCATGATGGACCCTCCATGAATACTGACTGTTTCAGTGGTATTAATTGGTAAATATCGCTTTCCATGCCTTCTCCACACGCGTTCACGACGATCCGGGGCCCTTAAGGCCACTCTACATTCGTCTGTTCACAGAACTTTGCTCCATTGTTCATGAGTCCAATCAGTGTGCTCTCTAGAAAAACGAAGTCGGGCCACACGATGATGCCGGAGGAGTTCTGGACCTCGAGCTGGTCTGTGAGCACACAGGTCTTGTTCCACCATCCTCCGTCTGATTGTACGCTCGCTAACGTTGATCCCCCTGGCCGCTTGTAGTTATAGGCGTTGTCGGATCTCGACCGCGGTGAAGAACCGATTTCTTAAAATTGCAAAAGCAATAAAGCGGTCATCGCGCGCTGAAGTACACCTTATCCCACCATTTCCTGGTCCACTCGTATAGAGTCCGGTCTAATTGTACCTCGTCAAGGCATTCCTTAGAGTTGTTCGGTGTGTACATTTAAAGTTTCTGAGATTTCTCGCTGAGTTCGGTCTTGTTCTCGCAACAATACAGCTTGTGCAACCTGAGCATGGGCATTATTTTCCTATTCTGGAAACAAGAATAACCTATAGATTAATAAAAAATAAGAAAAAGCAGCGTTAAACCCACTAACATTTTAATATTGAATTTTAACTTTACCTTTGTTCTTTGCGTTGTCACACAGAAATGCGGTTTAAATGTCATAAAATTTTAATGAACGATCATGTTCTAGTAACTACCCTCAAAAACGAACAATAACAAACGTACAGATGAATTGTAACATAAAGCTTTGATACATATACGACATCTTTTTCACTTCTTATCGCTTTGTTTATGTTTGGGCCACATTCCGTGCCGCTCAGTGTATATAGATGACAGTAATAATTTGAATTGGATTAGTGGTCAATGTAATGAGAGATATCTATTATTAATACCAGGATTTGCGATAATTTAATAGGCAAATTACAACATTGTGTAATTTTTATAGCGTAAAATTGTGTTATATTATGTAAATTAACTAAGATCGATATTTACTAAATTTCTCAAGCAGTCCTATGATATGAACTACGTATATTCTGAAAAGATTAAAAATTAACATTTTATTATATTTATATAGAATTGTTCTCCCAGAAGGAGTGGATAATAATGAGAACAAAATTCGTTTGTATGTAGAATATTGAAATTAAATTTGCCCTCTTGTTGTCAGCTCTTGATTTTATCACTGAAATGTATGATAATGTACTTATGATTAAACGTTTATACTGCAATATACTTAATTCTTTGATTCTGAATATGTATGTTTCCTAGAATTACCATACTGGTAATTATAGCAATAAAATTGCGTTTGATGGCTTTTTTTTTGTTGACCGATAAAAAGCAGATTAAGACATAGTAAATGATTTCTCGAGAAACGATAAAGACTTTTTACATCCTGCACCAGACAAGTTACATTGTGGGGGAAATATATCCATGTGGCTATGTGGTTATGAGATATTTCTTTGTTTTCATCAACTTTTCACCAATGCGTCTTCATGATACGAACTTCTATCGTGTCAATTATATTTATTTTCTCCCAGCGGCACAAAATACATCAAAAAGTGAACGAACTTTTGTCCATCGTTGATTACTCGGCATCTGATGGTGGGGTGCGGCCTCCAGCTATGATTGATGGATAGATAGACACTATGAGTTACCTAATTTAACAGTGTTGCCGGTCACAGAGGTCAACACCCTTTCGAGCACATTTGTTCGGCGCGGAGTCACGAACTGTGACCATGGCGTGCCTGCTGCCGTAGGCCAGCCTTGGACGGAAGAACATAAGTTTTATAAATTAGTGACAATGCCTCGAGTTATTTCGTGGAAGCGCCAAGGTTGGCAGTTCTGGGAAACGTCCGTGTGGCGTCGTCGGTCGTTGTATGAGCGCGGAGCGTTCGTGCAGCGGGCGCGCGAGCGATGCGCGTTCTCGTCGCACGACACGGAGTACGCGCGCGGCCACCCGCTCCGCGCCGCAGCCCCTTCGCCTGCGCCGTGTTTACTTCACGGCTCACGCCGAGTCGGCGGAGGTCGGCTAGCGCCTCGCATCGCATTCGCGCTCTCTTCAGTCTACTTCTGTATACGAGAGAGGACTGTTAACGCCGCGGCGAATCTCCTCGCCGAACTTTCACCTCCCGCCGCGATATGGTTATCTGTGATAAATACACCAACATTGAGTGAAATTGAATGTGCGCGTTCTTAGAAAGCGTTTCTGTTACGGCACGCGGACGGACGCCCGCCGGCGACGTCGATTTCTGCAAATTAATTTCTCCAGTGCACTCGGTTTCTACGAAACTGCTTATAAAGAGTTTACCGAGAAGCGAAACGGCCGTAAAGTGGATTTGAGGAAATATAAGTAATTATAAGTGGGCCTGTGTGTTTCCGTGTTCTGTTGTTCGGTAAGGCGTTTACATTGGATCCCAATCACCCTATCAGACCTCCAATGGTGGTTAAACTACCAGGTAAGATACTTTTATTATTAGTGCCTATTTCACTAGTAGATACTTTACAAATCATTTGCCTGTATCTATGGATTAGACTTTTACATTTTAATTTCATTAGCGGGAAACCTGGTGAGAAGGTCGGTTTAAACAGCTCAATGACGTCTACTAGGCCTAATGAAGTTTTTAATAATGTTCTTAACATTTATTCATTCATACTATCAACACCAATTATAATAAATGCAGGAAGTATTAATATACTAAACGAGCGCACACAAGACACTTGTGATAAGACTGATTTTCAACAAAATTATATTGATAAACGCCTGTGATAAAACTACATTAAACAAAGGCCATAACTACCTATGTTGCAAATAATTATGTTCAAGAACATTAGGAGAGACATGTCGAGGTTGACAAGTCAACTGTTTACGAGTGAGAATGGAAACAAGTTATTGTTGACAACGAGTGGCGCCAATGGTAGGTCATGCGAGTTCAGACGTAATGTGCACATACAGTCATATCATACATGATAAAGCAGTGATTTGCGTATGCTCTACTACAAATATTTATGTCTCTGACGCCAGAGATACCAACTCGATAGCTAGGGACAATTATGTAAAAATATGACATCATCCATAATATTCTCATGAAGATACACATAGGACAACTAGTTGACACATTACAGCCCAATATATGGAAATTAGACAATTGTTACATTGTACTATATAATTTATAACTTTAAATTTACGAGAAAAGTGTTAAGTGAAACTTGCTAAAACCCTTCGACATTATCCAATAGAATTATATAAATTGCGTAGATTGCATAATTTGTTCTGTATGCTAAGATTGCTCATATCGATAAACAGTAGAAACTATTTAGTATGTTAATGTTTATTTACGTCGTATTGAATCTGCTAATGGGTTCAGGCCGACTGGCTTCGTTCGAAAACAATTAGCGACTGTATCACGCGATAATGTGATCGTTTTCTGAGAATACTGGACATTTCATAATGCTGATGGCTGTGTTGACACAGCCATCAGCATTAATTTTATATAGAATCAGACATTAATTTTATATAGGTACAGAGACCTTTCACTGATGTTCTGTCTAAATATTTAACACTGATTTTTAAATAACTGACTGTAATTAGTAAATCACAGAACGAAAATAATAAAAGTCCTATTCAAGAATAAAAACCAGAATTCTTTAGAAACATTTGCATTAGCTAGATTCATTGAATTTCTCGATGATTTTAATCTTTTATAAAGCAAATAGGTAGTAGTGCAACAAGAAGTAGAGAATAGACAGACGTTATCACAATTTAATTATAATAATTTATGTATAATTGCAACAAGTATTATATTAGCAACGTTAAAAAAAGTCAATATTTGTTTTATATAGGTCACATTTGTATTTGTATTTGGAACGCGTTAGTGGAGGGACCGTAGGTCTAAAATTTGGAAGGTATTAAAAAGTTCTAAGTAAAATGACTGATTGCATGTTCCAAAGTGTATACGAAAATAACATGCAAACCTGAGATGCAACTCTTATAAAAATTACAACATTTCGCGTCCCGTGTCCATCCGGCGTGAAAAATCAGCACTTTACGAACACAATCTTCAGTGATTGTCAATCATACATTGTTCATGACTTACCAGGAATGGTGGAAAGGCAAATTGTGTACCGGGAACCACTTGGCTTTGTTTATCCAAGAAGGGAGACAATGACATTTTTTGCCGTTATTTTAAGCCTGAAAGGAGCCGCGTCTATTGTTAGTAGTTAATGTTCTATGACGTACATAAGCTTCGTAGAAACACTTGGAATCGTTTTGATGGATCGTAAAGACTCTTCTATTTAATTTATTTGGTCGCGACGACTAGCGACGTGACGGTTTGACCTAGCTGTGTACGTGTGGTTACCATAACCCATTTTATTGTTTGAGGTTTTTAGGGTATCGTTATCGTTATAAGTTATGTATGTTTGCGACAAATCAAATCATTTACATTAGTCAGTCCCAATAAACTCAAATCATAAATTATGTTTCACAAACAGCAGTACTACTCACTACTTATGGTGCGAGGTGCTACTAGTGTTAGATCAGATCGGTAGGTGGACTAATTTGTTAGATAATAAATATAAAGCTACGTAATTTACAATTTAACTCTTGGCATCTTCCCTCGAAGAATTAATTAAAATTCCCGAATAAAACATAATAAAATGCTTTGCCAAATGCCTGGACATATACAGTTCAAGATTATCTGTAGCTGTAACTATAATTTATGATACTGTACGTGTGTGTATTAGAGTTTTCCTGGAATCCAGCTATCGATCTCGGTGCCAATGTATAACTTGGAAATAGGTTTACCATTTCGTATCAAATGTAATTAAGCTTTAATTATAATCTACGTTACTGCGAATTTTGGTTTCTAATTCAGCTCTTCCAGTAATACACCGATAATTTTCCTGACCTTCATTTTAACCTTTCTTCAGTTAGGTACCTATTCCATTGGATATCGATTCGGAGCTATCAGTTTAATCCCAGTAGTGTAGGTAGGTAGGTATTAGTTAGTTATTATATGTTTCAAATGAAGAGTTAAACAAGTGATATGAGGTGTTCTTTGGATTTGTTTATTAGGCAATGTAGTCACCCTCCTCCTTCATTACTGAGGGTCAAGCGTGGTTCCCTGACGAGAATCACCTAGAGCGAGCTTTCTCCAACTATTACGATCTTTAGTATTGAGGGCAATCTAGACAGTCGGATGGTCGGACTTGGTCAGAGCCCCATCTCTTTGTCGTATACCGTCAATCTTACCTGTTTCCAATGTTGACATCTTTTCGACATTGTTACCATTCTTTCGGGAGATGTGACTAAATAATTCAAGGTATTGTGTGGACGCAGATAGTAGCTAGCCTAGTTTTTGTTTACAACAATAACCCCCTTGATGTAAAGCGCTTGATGTAAATCGTAGTTATAAAATATCACCACACCCGCTGCCAACGCAACAACTCCTTCCTTCCTGATTACCTCACTCACTCGTAGGAACACAACAACCATCAAGAGAATTGTTATTTAATTGCGGTATTCTGCAAGGTACTTCCCCTATTAAAATCCCGCAGAATAGATACATTGGTGCGAAAGGTAATGTCATCATATGTATAAAAAAATCGGCCAAGTGCGAGTCGGACGAAAGAAGTGCGTACGTAGGGATCCGTACCATTATCTATAAAAACGGCAAAAAAAATCACGTTTGTTGTATGGGAGCGCCATTAGATATTTGTTTTATTTTTATTTCATTATTTATTTTTAAAGTGAATATAAAACTAAATATTATGTGAGTATTTCAAGCGTCTACCTACTGCCGTTATCAATTGCGAGCAAAAACGAGCAAAACAATCACGTTTTTTGTATGGGAGCCCCCCTTTAATATTTATTTTATTCTGTTTTTTAGTATTTGTTGTTATAGCGGCAACAGAAATACATCATCTGTGAAAATTTCAACTGTCTTAACTATCACGGTTCATGAGGTATACATACAGCCTGGTGACAGACGGACGGACGGACGGACAGCGAAGCCTTAGTAATAGGGTTCCTTTTTACCCTTTGGGTACGGAACCCTAAAAAATAGAGCGGAATCACAACAAGTATTTTCTGACAATATTTAATCGAACCAATAAGTCGAGACACTTTGAAGAAAAATAATTCTGACACTGCATTCCAACGAATATAAAGATTTAATGGCGACCATACTCTTCTGTTAGTAAAATAATTTCGAATGATAATTTTTAAATCACTGAACACTAACACTGTCTGCTTTTATTACTATCAGTACTATTAATCAAATCTCGAAATAGCCTGAAGAGTTCTGAAAAATATACAGCTCGGCCACTTCGATTTGCCGTGTCGTTGGCTGGCCATTCATCACAACTGCTGTTACAATGTGAACATGAAGACGGGATTTAACCGCCAGATTTTACGACAACTTTCACTAAAATATATAATCATTGCATAATATTTAAAAATAAGTATTACATCAACAATCTTTTTTTTAGTATTATCTCAGTCACAGTCACCTTTTAAGTCAAAGGACGTCTACTGACGACTTCATAAAAAACATAAACACTGGTAGAAAATGTTCAATGAAGCATTGAATCAAGTTAACAATAATATTTTAACTAAACAATTTTCATTGGTCGGGAGTCTCGAGAGAGCATCTACTAGGAAAATGGTGTTTCGAAACGTAGCCGAAGCTGCGCCGGCGGAACAAGGTGCGATGGTTGCGCGGGCGCAGGTATGCGTGTTCTCGGAACGCGCCGCGCCCGTTTTTGCTCCTTTTTCGATTCAAGTTTACCGAGAATCGAATGGCCCGGTGGCGGCCCTACTCGGAACTCGTAATTAATCCTTGGAAGCCTCCAACCCGAGGGTAGTTATGAGAAATCGCCAGCATTATGACTTCATTTTTTATTTATTTATTTCTTTTTTGCATTGTTTCATTTTAAAAATCGTATGTTGCTTTGTTTGTTGAAATTGTTCGCAGAAAGGCTCACAATGCTAAGCATAATATGCATGTCGATTAAGTTTTATGTCGAGTTCGCCTCTGACCTTAGGTTGTAGGAAGTGCTTACTTATGGATGCGCTTCGAAGAATCGCCTGCTTTTTAGTGCTCTTCGCTGGCATTGATAATTTCAAAACATACATTACATTGATAATATACATTACAATTTATTATCAATTTCTAGATAAATCTTTTATATACATCTTTATGCACAAAGATTTCAGAACTTTAACTTATTAAAAAACCAAAATTTCAGCGTGCGTTCCGTTTTAAACTATCTAGGTAGGTCTCCTCTATTTAGTAAATTAAATTTGTTTTGAGCATCCTACTATAGATCTTGAGTCTGCCTAATGAAAACAAAAAATTGACGTTACCAACGACGCTATATCCATAATCAGTCTAATCTTATTTCTAGGCCCTTAGTGTGAATTTTCAAAATCTCTATTATTTCTCAAACAAATTCAAATTCCAATGCCCACTTTAATAGTCTAAAATTTCGCAACATCCCTAACTAATTTTAACTTATTAAAAATAACAATTAAAATTACTGTTTATAAGTATAATTTTGGTTTGAATTATCAGGAAAGCATGACTTTCCAACAATAAACTTGGCCTTTTTAAGCAGTTTCAGCAGCCCAACAATCAGTGAAATTCCAACCTACTGCCTATTTTACCCGTTTTAAAAAACGTAAACAAAACGTTGTAATAACAATATTCTTTGTTAAACTCATGCTAAGGTTTTGAAATCCACAATAATTTTAGAGCCGTAACGATACTAAATCACGGCGATTCGATAGAGTTAAATGCAATTATAGTGAAAAAAAGTTACATAGAGAATAAATAATAAAGACCACCGAGAAAAAGGACTCTTTAAATTCCCAATTTACTTCGCCCAGTGGGCATCTCTTACCATGTTGGGCTAGGCTAGGCATTGGACGCTGCGGCGCAGGAAAACGGAGCAAAAAGGCATTCGTTCACTGAGAGCGTTCTGAGAAAAGCGGCTAGTTTAAATTTCAATGGCGACTACGGCGAACTGGCTCGACCGAACTGTCTAACGAACTGATTGAAATACTGCCTTTGATCTGTATCTTTCGCATTCCAAATTCATCCTTGCGCTCCGATTCTTTGGGTCCATTATTAAATTCTAAAGACCGCTCTTTAATTTCATCCTTTCGACCTCATTCGTTTTCTCTTAGTTTTATTTAATGAATATTGAGCTCATTTTGCGAATACAGTGCGCAAAAAAAAAATAACATTCATTACTTAAATTCAAATTATAATTATTGTAAAGTCACTGTCGGGGATTCCATGTATTTTAAAAGCATCTTCAAATACATGAACTTAATAATAACGCACTGTCGTGATTAAGCAATAATTCCTTTGATTCCAAGTTTCTTTTTATTGAAATATTTTATCGTATCTCTTTGTTAGTTTTCTATGTATATTCATGCTTTTGAGCTTTGCTTGACAAGTCGGCACGTAAACTAGGAACGCGAGATTTAAATCTCTTAGAAATTTATGAAATTTCGGAGAGAGAGTCTCGTCGCATGTATCAATAGGATGTTTCGCACGCTTCTAAGTGCATTAATATTACGCACGCCTGAAGATATGTGTCACTGATTTCCACGACATACCACTTTTAGAAGGAGTATAGGTACATATAGATTTACAAAACTAACGTGGCGTTTTCCAGCCCATCATGTGCAAATGGTAGTGAACTTTACAGTAAATAGTAAATAACGTGCATGAAGGTAAACTATTAGGTCATCTAGCCCTACTTAGTAGGTCGGTCGGTAGGCGTGCACTTGTCCGTTAACACGCTGACGTCAGACATATAATATATGTACGTGAATAATGTTCTCAGAAGAGAGTGCGAACTCTTTTAATAAGTACGTCTATTAAAGACCGCTTGCGTAACGCGATTGAATTTACTATTTTTATTACAGCTGCCGTTCGCAGCAGTAATAAAAATAGTAAATTCAATCGCGAAACGCATACACCCGACAAACGCGTATTGTAAGCTGTAAGTCGGCAACAAGAAAAATATATCAAAGGGAACGTTCAAAGGGAAACGAGTGAATGCGGAAAGAAGTTCGTGACGCCATAACCTGTTTAACAAGTTCACAGTAGGAAACCCCTTTCACTCGGAAGCGAGTCGACGAGTCGAAGACGGGATAAAAATAGTTACTCTCATTTACAGATTACACAACGTCTAATTGACTAGCCATAAATCGGTCCTTCTATATCGGCCCATGTAACGGAACGCATCTATTTTAAAAATCCAAACGCTACGGGTCGTCGTTCCGGGAACCGCAGCGCTGCGCCAGCGCAGCGCACTCGACGACCGGTCGGACTTCTCAGAACACGCGAAGGTTGCTGAGCTGAACTCTGTACATTGAATCCGAACGATTACTGCCGAACACTTTATGTATTGCTGGTACCCGAGTCAGCTTTCGATCTTTTATTACTCTAGAATGAGGCCAATTCGTTCATTCCGCAATCTTTCCGCCTTCATCTATAAAATACTTAGCTTAATGTACCACGTACATGTTGTGAAAGGCGTTATCTGAAATCTTTTAGCTTTCTATTTATCTTATCTTATCATATGATAAGATAGCTTTCTATTTAGGATCATTAAGGAATTCCATGCAGTCGTGGGCCGCATGTGATGAAAATCAGTTAAGTTGCACGCGGTGTCAGAGGCCAGCAAGAAAAACATCATCAGTGACTAAGCTTGACATAAACGAAAAAACGGTATCAGAAGTCAAGGCTGACGATTGCATTTCATAAATCAATTAAATTTTAACAAGTATACTTAATATCTTTGACATTGAGGTTTCACCTTTCGTAATGTTCGGGTCGTCGGAAGAGGCTTTTTCCAATAAAGGACAGCGTTTTATCGAAGAGCATTTCTAAACACACAAAGAAGAGTAACTACTTTTTTACGAGAACACTTGGGTTGTTGAGGATTGTTGACACGAGACCAGACTAACTGTCTTAGGGAAAGGAGACATTTAGATCATTAATTCCACAAGCAGGGTAATGATGCGTTATCATTGCGTATGTGACTAAATTCCGTATCAGCTACTTGGGAAAGGTAAACGAAAGCAAGATTATTAGAAATTACTGGTAATGCACAAATGACAGTAAACACTATTAACGCTGTATGTACAACAATTATAAAATTGATTGATAACGTATCCGCTGTTGCGAAGTTCTTTGTGATGGAATATAGTCTAAAATTTTCCTTACATTAATTACACAGAGAGTGATTACCAACAATCAATAATAGAGACATGTCGACGTTGACGTTTCTACTTTCGCTCACTATGCTGTCTAATCTAAACTCGCCTCAACTGAACCTGCTTCTACTCTAATATAACAAACTAAAGAGAGCTGAGTTACTGTCCATTACATTTAGTTGTCTGCACCACGTACACATCTCGGAACTACTCGGGAAGGAGGTCTATCGCGATAAGTCTCCGTATTTAGTATTAAGCTTACTTAGTTTGCCCGACGACTTGAAACCAAATTGTTAATTATGTAATTTAAAAGCTAAAATAAAAATAAAATTGTGATAAAATTGCATCGATAAAATGGACTTAACAAATAGCTTTTATTATTTTAATTTCATATTTTTAACTTTCTTGCAATGAAATTGTATATAGGTATCTCACTCCTCATCTGACGTCTCATCTATACATATATTGATTATGAACTAAATAGACAATCTTTTCTACAGATTATTATTATTAGATATACAGATGATTATTAGACAAAAGGTATAATACCTTTTGTTCTCCAACAGATCTGTTATTATAGCGCAAATTTTACCCTTTAGTTGGCCATTTCGCTTATAGATTTTCTTTACTTTCCTTAAAATAACGTTCAGAAATCATCATTTCTTACCATGTGCCCCAAAACTTGTCCCTGTTATTGTTTATTATTATTTTCTTATTTACTTTTTTGCAAACTTCAATATTTTTTTCCTTCCAGTAAGTCTTCAACGTTACGATATCTGTCTACGTAATTAACGTATTTGACATATTTTTTTAACATTATAAATAGAGGCAAGTCTTTCTGAATATTAATTATGTTATTGTTACAGTAATCAGAAACTTCTCATATATGTATGTCTTGTAATCTCAATAAAAACGCCAGATAAATATCTCCACTTCCCACAATTTCAATATCGTCTAAACCAAAATAGCCGGTGTATTATTTATAGGCGTTAGGAGCGCGCTTCCGAGAATGCCCGCATACATACACGGTGAATGAATACATTGCGATCCCAATGCCAAAACTTATTTCTACACGAGAGGTGTTGGCGCCATTTTTAAACACCTAAATGTAAATGCGTTGAATCATAAATGTGTGTATAAATATTTGAAATCCCTGGTAGACGATTGTTTGGGAAATTCACTCTACAAACAACTCCCGTTACTGCGAATTTCCCATAGCGAAATGTTTTTGAATCAAAAATAAACAAACTGTATCAAAACAAATTTGAAAGACGAGTGTTTATTTATGATATGTACCTATCCTGGAAACGTACTCCATATAAATTAATTGTAATCCAGTCGTTCGCTGCAATCTGCAATCTCGCGATTACATTTCAAATAAATTTCGATTTACCAGAAATAATCCTCCATTATCATCATATTCATTGTGTGTAATCAAATAAATTAATAACCTACATATCTATATAATTTGAACCAAATATCAATTTTCACATGAAAACACACATAATATTTTGTTATGTCGCCTGTCGCCCCAATTCAATTTGGAGATATCCCTCAGTTGGATCTTTCTTGACATACGATCCAATAATACTCGGCTCATGTCTGTTGTTTTTGTACATCCTATTAAATCTATTTTTTGCATTAATATCTCTTCTTAGCCATTCTCAACCAATTTGGTGTAGGCCTCCTTCAGATTGCTCCATCTCTCTCGGTCTTGCGCTACTTCCATCCAATTTGTTCCTGCAATTTCCTTGATGTCATCTTTCCATCGCATTTGTGGTCTGCCTCTGGGTCGTTTTTCCTCCCATTCCTTTCCTCTTCCTCCATTTCCTCCATTCTAAGACCGCCTTGCCCCATGAGCCATGTTTACGGGCTATGTGTCCTGCCCACTGCCATTTCAAACTAGCGACGCGTTTGACGGCGTCAGCAACTTTAATATACTTACATAAAATTAAATAAATATTCCTGGACAAATTACACACGGTCATCCAATACTTAACATTAGTACATTTTTATTTTTGTAAATATGTACATAGAAAACACACAGGACCAAGACAAACAGACATGTTCATATTGTCTACAAATATTTGTCTTGTGCGGGGATCGAACCCGCGATCTCGGAGTCAAAGTGGCCATTGCTAACCATTCGACCACTGAGCTCGTCAAAATTGTACATAGATCTAACTAAACAGTTGTTTTACAATTACACGGGTATAATGATTTACATGAAAATGTATGTTTAATATTTTCAACCACCTGTAACTTTAAAACGAGATTTAACAGGCAACTGCATTCCTTGAAGTCTACAAATTTCATTGACTTGCATTAGTTCATACCCGACAGAGACACGTCTGTTGGAGAATTAAATGAAAAATCCATTTCTCTCCATTTCCGTCGGCCATTACCACTTTTATATAAGAGGGTATTTCTTCATCCGGAGATTTTTTCCTGTTGAAATAAAACAACTTCATTTCACTTAAATTTACAATAAAATATTACTTCTTTATGACGTTTAAAAAAATGGAGCTCGTCGTTGTAAACTGGGTTACTACCGCCGAAGCTATAACCGATACGACCGACGGGTTTTTTAAATGTAAAAATCAAACTACTGATTAAATTGTTGGCTTAGCTGGTAGACCTAGAGCTCTACTAAGCTGAAGATATTTATCAATAACTTTAACCAAAGAAAAAAATTCCATCAAAAAAAAAATTGGCTTCTACTTAGGGCCCTGGACAGAACAGAGTGGATGAAAATTGCTATTTAAACTCTTCATGTATTATTGTTTACCAGTAGGTAAAGGTACTACATTGGTATTGTAAATGCAAACAGGTCATAGACATCCTCTCCCTTTGCTCTATAAAATATTTTTTGAAAAGTCCTTGAGGGTAGATGTTGTACAACATGAAGTGGCGGGTGAAAGTTAAGTCATATCAGCATTTTGTAACAAGTGCCAGACAGCAAATATATGACCAATTCTTTGAATTGACTGTTAAAGCAATAGTTTGTGTTGTTGAGGTTGAGACTTCATTCGAGTCCGTTTTCCGTTTGACTTTCGATCCCGGGGTTTTAATTAAAACGCTATTAATTAATTAAATTCTCGGCAAGGGACGGACATGACGGGAGTTCTTTGTAGGGAGACTTCTGACATAGTATAACTATGCTTCTGACCAGAGAGAAGATAATCACTGGGCTGACTAAACTTCAATTAACTTTCTGTTACTCTTTCAGTTTGCTTTTTTTTTTGTTTAATTTATTTATGGCAACAAACGGTCATGTATTAAGTAGACTTATGTTCTTAAAATATTATTGGATATAGACTTAAGTAGTGCCAGTATTAAAATTTATATTTTAACATAATATAACGACGAATGCAGATGATTTGTTAATTAAGGCTTTGTTGACAGCTGTGATGGCAACGTGTGACTCGTGAGTGATATATCTAAGTGTACATAATGTATTGCAATGCCAGCGTCTATGCAGAAATTAATGTAATATCGCTCCCCACGGCAGGATAATCAATCTATGTGTCTATGATTATTATTGATTACAGGAACTAATTTTCCAACAAGCTATATTTCTTTGCCATAAAGTCGTATTAACAAAGTAATACTTATTATACATAGTAACCACTATCCAATATGATATGTAATAAACAATTTTATTGCCTAGATTACCCATAATAATAAATCTTACGCGCCGTAACTAGATATTTACGTGTGGCGTTAACTATCTTCAAGTCCCGTTACAGGCACTGAAATCTACACTTAGGGTTGCCAGGCGTCCGGATAAAGCCGGACATAGTTAGGCTTTTTGATTGCGTTTCCGGCCAAAACGAACGGTGTCCGTCTTGTCCGGCTTTTGTTTGGCTTTTTGCATTACGGAAACGAGCGAGAGCGGCGAGCGTGGCCGAGCGCAGAGCGAGTCGAGCGTTGATTTTATGTACAGCATACATACACCTATTAACACTGAGACACAAAATCCTCAATAATGTAGTGTGTCATGCTTTTTTACCCAAATGTCCGGCCAAACTTGCTGGTCTGTCCGGCTATTCGGTTTGGCGACCTGGCAACCCTATCTACACTAGCAACAAGCCCGTTTACGAAGTCAATTAACAGTAAATAATAGTCTTAAGTTATAACATCCACGATTCCTAGTCATAAACAATATTTCAAACTTGACGGTAGAGTGGGTTTCGAAGTTAGACTGTACATAGTTATTTTGAGCATAAAATTAATAACGTAAAAAGGATTTTTACTGTTATTGGTTTTAGACATGCATCTACGCTTTTAGCTAGCCTACATTTGGAACAGCAAATTTATGTACTTTTATTATAACTAGCTAACCCACTTCGTTGGGCGGGTAAACTTTTTTACGAAAAAGTCTTTTAACTTTTACAGTTAATGTAGGTAATAGAATTTTTAAAATTGGTTCAGTAGATCCATAGATTACTTACACCCTTCAACCTCACGAACTCTCAAACTTTTCCTCTTTATAATATTAGCATAGACAGAAAACAATATCGCCAATCAGTCCCCCTGTCCCGGTAGTGTGTAGTAGGTGCTCTTATTTATTCTGTGGTAGTGTTACCAATCTGTTAACACATAGTGCAAAAAATTATATTAACCACAAGAATTAACGCGATCATGCATGTAAGGTATTTTTACATACCTTTATTATTGCCTGACATTTCGACCTAGAGGCCCGCCCTACCGCCGAAGCTGAATCCGATTGCCATCGGATTTTTTTATTGAAAATTGTCGCTTATTCATTGGTATGAATAAGCATTATGGTATGAATAAGCTTATTGCGATTCAATAACTGAATAGAATGCTTATTCTTACCAATGAATAAGCGACTCTATTTCAGCGATTCAATAACTGAATAGAATGTTTATTCATACCAATGAATTAGCGACACCATTCCATTTGAAATAGAGTCGCTTATTATAATAATTATATATAAGCATTCTATTCAGTTATTGAATCGCAATAAGAGATGGTGGTAAGGGGGCAGGATTGCGTTAATTCACGTGGTTAATATCGTTTTATCGACACAACGCGAAAGTTTTAAAGTTATTAACTAAGGTAGTGCAACATTATATAGTTGAATATATTTATTAGGCATTTATATTTTATATATTATTCTTCAGGAAAAAACAATAATATCCATCTTCAATAGAATAAATATAAATTTACGCAGCATTAATGCATCTTCTTTTCTTATTCTATTTATGTATGATAAAAAATGCCAATTTTCAAGAATGATCAATTATTTTTACATGCAATTTCATCATTTAATTACTTTGAATGGGTGCCGTTAAGCCATAATAAAATTAATTGGAAACAAGTTCACTATCTATCAGTGATCGATCAGCTAATAAAGTATAAATGCATTCAACGTTTACGTTTCTGCCTAGAATTTCCTAGAATGTCTACTAAAATGCTAATAAACGCATAAATTTGTAGTGTTATTTACAAAACAAGAATATAATTAAATGTAAATTTAAAACGGGACCTAAGTGCGAGGTACAACATGTTTTATTAGCCGAGGAAACTGCATAAGGTGACTTTTAAATAGCTTTTGACGTAATAACCCACATTATGGAGCTTCGACGTAATACACTCAATAAAACACAATTTTTTTTGAAAATATTGTCAATTTTAGCAGTTACCAATCATAAAGAGATTTAAGTATAAAATGTTTCCTAAATATTTTTATGAAAATGGGTAATACTTGACCGCTCGTCGTGACGTCGGGTGGTAAACAAGCATTTGGCCCGCCTGATGTGAAGGGGTTACTGCAGCTTCTTACTTACTATGTTAGCTCAGCGATCCAAAATATGTTTTAGCCTCCGAAATGAGAGCTCGCCATCTTCTTCTGTCCCGTCTCACCTATATTGATGATATAAATGTTGCTACACTGTTGGATCATAGGACTGGTCCACAGGGTTAAAGGTAGTGCTGCGAGCGATGGAGAGGGCTATGCTATCCGTAACGAAGAAATTCGACGGAGAATCAAAGTTGTCAACATATCCTTCAGAGTTTGCAAACCGAAGTGGCAATAGGCCCGTCACTTCTGCCGAGTAAGTGATAGCAGATGGGGAAGGAATGTATTAGAGTAGAGATCGCGCATAGGACGACGAAGCGTTGGGTGCTCTCTTTCTAGATGGTCCTTAATTTAGCGACTGGAAGTGGCTGGATCCGGAATGCGGATGATCGTATTTGGTCGAAAGCATTGGGAAGGCTTTCCAGCAATGGATAGTGACAGGCTAATGATGGATGGATGGTAATGTTGCTATCCGTTATGTTGCAAAACATGCCACGGAGATAAGCTCAACTTTGTAAAACAACAATATTAAATAAATAAATAAATATTGTCAGACAAATTACACAGCGCCATCAAGCCCCAAAGTAAGCGAAGCTTGTGTTATGGGTACTAGACAACTGATAAACATACGTAAATACATTTTTTTTTGTAAATAAATACTTATGATACATAGAAAACACCCAGACCAAGACAAACAGACATGTTCATGCACACAAATGTTTGTCCTGTGTGGGAATCGAACCCACGAGCGTTGGTGTCGAAGTCAAATAGAATAATATACAATATAGATGCCACTTGCATTGCAAACATTTACCTAACATGACCTAACTCAATGTGAATCTCTAGACTTATAGTTAACATCAAATTATCTTTTTATTACGTTATGTTGCGTGTGTATGACATATAATATATTGGACATTTACATGAACTTTATTATCTCGGAAAATTGCCTCGATTCTAGGAAAGTGTTACATCATGTACTCGTATGTCGTATGTATGTCACTCGACATATAAAAAACTACATTGTATAAGATTTGTTCAGCCCCCTTACCACCATCTGTTAATGAATAAGCGACTCTATTTCAAATGGAATAGAGTCGCTTATTCATTGGTATGAATAAGCAATCTATTCAATTATTGAATCGCAATAAGAGATGGTGGTAAGGGGGCAGTTGGGACATGCTCCAAATTCTTACATACATTTAATATGCTTTATATAATAGATAAATCAATAGAATTAGTGTTGGGATTCAACGAGGCAACGGGGCCAGCATATTGGGATCTTTGCCTGCGGCACTGCGGGCGGCGGTTTATTAGAATAGTTTTGCATTTAGTTTATTTTAATTTAATTAGTTTTAATTTAGAATTTTATCTATTTTAAGTTCATTTTAATTATACTATTTAACTATTGTAATTAAATTTAGATCTCTTAAATATCAATTGGTCGACGAAGGTTTCGATAAATCAATATTAATGTTACCGACATAAGTTATTTGAATACGTAAGTCAACTCTCTCGCTCACAACCTATTTTTTTTATAGTTACTACGTCAAGTGGCAGACAAGCATACGGTTCGCCTGATGTGAAGCGGTAGCCATATTAATGCTCGCAACATAAAATATCGCTCGCGCGCCGCCACCACCGCTGCCAACGCAGCATCTCCTTTTTTTCTGGTGACGTCACTCACTCGCAGGAACACAACAACCCTCAAGGGAATTGTTATTTAGCAGCGGTATTCTGTGAGGTGGAGGTCATTCCCCAGTCGGGTAGCTTACAATTATGCTCCCTACCTCTCTTTTCGCCAGAGCTTCGTTTATCAGTCAGCAGGGTGTACAGCGTCTAGGTGAAGTTGGCTTAGGTTCAAAGATGTTGATAAATCAATCACACACACTCCAAACATTAAGTGAAATATTAAAATTTTAAGTTTGATTAACCATTTAATTAAAGCTATATAATTTTTAATTAATACTTAGTATAATGGAAATCGTATATCATAGCTGAGTTCAGTGTCGATATCCTCCAATTTCAGGAATTAATTTGCATACGAAATTAATACCATTGATGTTTACTATTGAAATGTGGTTATTTTTGCACACAAATCAAATATGAGTGATATATTTGAATACCGAAAATTTATTTATTCCATTGCGAGATTACGATGTTCAATAATAATATTAATAATAAATACTAAAATCAACAAAAAAAATACTGGTTTATAATTAATGAATCTATTACGTGCATGTATTTTGTATTCTGTTCTATTGTGAGTATAATATTAACGTATATTACCTTACAGAGGGTCTTTTCGACGCATAATATTTTTTTTTTTTTTTTATATTGACAGACAAATTACACAGCGCCATCTAGCCCCAAAGTAAGCGAAGCTTGTGTTATGGGTACTAGACAACTGATAAACATACGTAAATACATTTTTTTTTTTGTAAATATTTTCCGACAAACTTCCAAAATGGAATAAAAAACGAATTTGATTTTTTTTTTTTTTTAATTACTCCACACTGCCTATCGTTATCATAAATATAATAGTTAAAAATTAAGTGGGAAAAGGTGTGTAATCAAGAAAATGAAATTTTACTATCTAAGATTTGACGAGCCCGGTGGGCGAATGGCTAGCAATGGCTACTTTGACTCCGAGGTCGCGGGGTCGATCCCCGCACAAGACGAACATTTTTGTACATGAACACATTTGTTTGTCTTGGTCTGGGTGTTTTCTATGTATTATAAGTATGTAAGTATTTACTAAAAAAATGGATTTAAGTACATTTATCAGTTGTCAAGTACCCATAGTACAAGCTTTGCGATTAATTTGGGAATACTTATTTAAGGGTACCTACATACATAATTATGATATTACACACGGTATGATAAACTAAATGTATGGAATAAAGTATAGTTTGCTTTGAATTCACACGGTTACCTGTAAGCAGGTAATTGGGTTTTTATGTAAGCACCACATTATGTGTGATTTTAGTTTTTAAGAATCCGCGATTGGTCCCGAGAATCTATATAATTAATTCCTGAAGCAAAAAATTCGTACCCCTTTTTAACAAAATTGCGCGGACGGGGGAGTACCTATGCAATTTCGCACACATATAGAATAAGTGCAGAATGCTAATATTTTTTATAAATTATGCATAAAAAATACTTACATTAAATCTATAAAAACATTACCCACATTACTTTGTATTTGTCACACACGCATTCACACTCTCTTTTGTTTATTGTTCAACTCCTAATTTAAATTAATTAGTTATGTCACGTTTTCAGAGGGCAAATTTCGACCTGTGGGCGACCACACTAGTACTCGTACATAAACTGGGCTGCAATGAAAGCGGGTCGGTAACAAAAACATCAATAACTTGCAAAATATTTTATCTAGCTTTATGAAATAAATACTGAATTAAAGTTTATTTCCTTACAAATATAGGCAGAAGTAAAATATTTTTATTTCTTTTTGGTGATTGTATTAAAACCATAAATAAAAAATAAAGACGATTTCAAAAATTGATGTTTTTGTTACCGACCCGCTTTCATTGCGGCCCAGTGTATTTAGTAATTCAGTAATAGGTCATTAAACCTTATATCAAATAAAATAAAAGCTATTATTAATCGTTATTACAATACCTAAAATAGACATGTTTAACCCTGAGGTGATTCAGATAGGTATAAAGGTATTTATTTCTAGAAAACCAACAATAATTTTATAGTCTGACGCACCCGTTCCGAGAAGTGCGCCGTTAATAGGTAGCACACACTTTCTTTGTTATTTGTCATAGTCAGAATTAGAAGTAGTATTTGCTATACAATTTTCGTGTGTCGATAATTTTTAGGTCGAAGAGGTATTCTTGGAACCGAATTGAAATGACCGGTTCTTCGAACGTCAGATGTTATGTAATTCCACAGTATTTTCTACCTAACATTTTAGGTAGAGTCGACCAATTGTAAACCAGGCTCAACCATAATATGGTTATAATATTATTATAATTTATTATGAATTGGATAAAATTTTATTTCGTAATTTATCTTTTGTGAACGAAATAATATTAAGACTTAATTAAGTAAATGTATATACATAAATTAAATTGAATGTTGCTATGCGCAAAACAGGTCGACCAATTCTGCTAATTTTTAATTTCATAGATTCGTTAAGGTATAAGGAAGGTTTTGTGGATAGAAAAGATTTTAAAATTGAGAAGAAAATAAAATAGGTTACACTTTCTACCCGTACGAAACCGGGACGGGCAGCTAGTTTTATATATATTCTGTCAAGTTAAAGTTTATATTGTTGGTTAAAACTCTAATCCTACGTATACGGTTGTGGTCATATAATTAAGAACGATTATTATATGAGAAGATTTTTTATAAAACCACGTGTATTTTAAATTCATATTCATAATATAGTTTGCTTTATCCATGTGATTATTTAAAACCATAATTCACATTGGAGAAATTATATGTTATAATCGAAAGTTTTTAGAACAAAATATCGTTCTTAATTATATGGCCACAACTGTATGTAGGTAACCAATTTAACAAATTTTATATATAGTGTTCTTATTGGAATAAGTGTGCAATAGGTAGGTACCTACGCAGTAAGGAAACCTCCATTTCACATAATACAGCAGCCAAATAACAAATTCCTTGAGGATTGTTGTGTTCCTGCTAGTGTCATTGTCACTAGAAAGGAGTTGCTGCGTTGTCAGCGGCGGTGGCTTTTCATGTTGCGAGCGTTAATATGGCAATGGTAACCGCTTCGCATCAGGCGGGCCGTATGCTTGTCTGCCACCGGACGAGGAATAAAAAAGAAAGCTTGTTCAGGTATAATATAATATAGTACGTCACGTATTTTTCTTTTCTACTAAAAATTTTGTCCAATACTAAAACAATAAAAATGTTGTCCAAAATTCCGAAACGAAATACGTTTGAATTAGTACAACGACCTACCCATATACCTAACCCCTTATCCCATCGGAATAAAGTCATTTTTACAGGAATTTCCACCCTCTGCAACTGTTTTACAGAGCAGAAAATCGTTTGACGTCGAAATTAAATTCATTCTAGCGGAACGTGCACTGTTCGCGTCGGAAGCAACTTTTAGTGATAGAATACAAAAAACGTACACATAAGCAAAAAATAGAGCCTGTTGTATTCAGGAGCATACATAACAAATTGGACAAAACGAAATAGTTTTTTTTTTGTAACTGTAGTAAAGATTAACACATTCACCCGACTGACGTCACGGTCAATGGATAACGTCGATCGATGTCGCTCATATTATCGGTCTATTCGAATTGACAGTCAATCTATCTTCGTAGATCGATCAATGTAATTTATACCTTCAATTCTCCTGTTTCCTTTAAAATGTACTTTTAGGATAGAAGAAGTGTTTTTGTGTTTACTAATCGGATGGTCGCACTATAGGTGAAAGATATATTGCACTGGGCTTCGTAGTGTATATTAATTCTGTGGCTTCGCTACAGTAGTCTTGCAAAAAGGGCTATGGAAATGGAAACAGATGGCTATAATGCACGTTTATTTTAAAATAAATAAATTGTCAGTAATAAATTTCATGTGTTTAATTTATTGTGATTATTTAATTATTTGTATTTTTAATGAATTTGCAAAAGTTTGCCTTATAAAATCCAATTGGTGTAAACTCTAATGTTGTTATAATTTTAAAAATAAATAAAGTTTCTATCCTATAGCTGGACTTTATTGGTCATTTATAATGGCAATTTCAATTAAATCGAATAAGAGTACCTATTGACGTTGCACGAATATCTCGATTGACGTCAAGTGACGTCGAGTAGTTCTATATTACATCACATGCATCAACGTACGTTTTCTACGTCAATCGGATGAATATTTCAACCGGAATTGCAACACCTTTCTATATCCAAACTCGATAATAATAACTTATAATAGTAGACAATCTAGCTTTAATTGTTTTGACCGCATAATGGTTTTGACTCAGGAATATCAATTAAAAGGTGTAAATAAGACGGACATAGTTTGTTAAATCAATTTGAATGTCAGCGACGTGGATGACGAAATCGGGTGACGTAAACCAAGTCACCTTTACGATCACGGGGCGTGATCTCCCAATGCCTACCTACTACAGCTAGCAGTTGCAGCTAGGGTTCCTAGACCGAAAAATCTAAATACCTGGATAACATTGCAAAATGTCGGGATTTTGGGGTAATTGTCTGGAAAAATGAAAATTTACGAGCCGCCCGAGGTCCGATTACAGCGTGTGCCATTTTCAAATTATTACTGCGGTAGAATATGATGATAAGATACGTATAAATGTCGGGACATTTTGTTATTTGTCGAGAGTCTGGACATCACATGAAATGTCGGGAAAAACCAGACGATTCCCGACCATCTGGCAACCCTAACTACAGCTAGCAGTTGCAGCTGTCGCCGGCCGGATTTCTACAATTATTCACGAATACCATGCACGAATATTACGTTTCTCGGAAAGGGTATATTTAGAATTCACAGATAAGGCTCTTTTTATCACTATTTACTAGAATGAACCTACTCATATTAGAAGTGATTAGATATAATACGCGTATCTATGTAGATTTTGTAATGAAAAATATAGATAACTTTAAGTGGACAAATAAAATTGAAACTGAGGCACTATTTGCATCTAGTTGTGTCATGGTTGGGCAATAGTCAGACAATACACGACTTACTTTTTTGTATTAATTAACACTTGTGTGTATGTGTGGTATTTATGTAAATGGGTATGTATATATTAAGAGCCCTATTACATTTGCACGCTGTCGAGCTCTCGCGCAGTACTAAACCCGCGAAGGCCGCCGGTGCATCGTTTTTGGTAGTAATTTTGAAGTGTTATTTATCGTTTTTATTGAAATAACATAATAAATTCATGCTACAAAGTTTATTCGTCATGAAGTAACAATTATTCTCGTATAAATTTTGCTCATAATATTATCGTTTATTCGAGAAATTAACAGTTTACTTAAAGCGATTTTTGAAGTTTTTTTGGTTAAAAGAATGTTTTTTTTCTATATTAATCAATGATATTTCAAAATTCCGAGGCCGCTATATACTATACGACTATATAACAAATAACATTCTATTTTTTTTATTTCATTTGTTTGGAACAGTACAATCCAGGAGCTCAAAATAGTGAATGCGCGCATTTTATGAAAATCTTTCTCTGCTTACAAAAAGCGAGGCCGCTACGTACTATGCCAATAGCTATTCTGTACTATTCAATAAGTCAACATTGTTAATATATTTTTGTTTCCGAGATCAAGAATTGGCCAGAATTGGCCATTTTACGCAAAAATCACAGTCAATAAGTAATATGGCTCTTAATGATAATCGCCAAAATCTTAAGTTTAAGCACGGTATAAGTAATAGTACTACGTACAGTATGGCCGCTATCTCGTGTCGACTTCACCTCCCCTCTGAGACAAATCAGGAACAGTTTGTATGGCGCCGCACGCACACACGCTCATTTACGCTCTGCATAGACGTCATTGTTTATGTAGTAGTAAACAACGCGACATTTGTATGGAGTGGCCGGGGTTTGGTTTAAGTTAATGACAAACATTTTCAACTTAGTCGGTAGAGCTCTATGGTTTCTACCAGCTAAGCTAAATACAATTACCGCCAATATAATGTAAATTTCGCAATAAAAAAATCCTATGGTAATCGTCTTCAGCTTCGACGGTGCCCCCCTGATTTTTGTAGCGATCTTACTTTGGCATAGATAAATTTGTTACTTTTTATCAGCTGTCAAAAAATATTTTTTATGGTGGTCGCCGCTGTTAATCCTATAGCTACGAAATGGTGGTTAATGCGTGGCGGGCTCCCGTCCCGTTTAGTTTTATCCGCAACTTTTGTTACGAGATTATCCCTGTATCCCGTAAGTATTTCTAAACATCCAACCGTAATCCTTGCCTACGTCACAGTATAAGTAATAGTACTTCGTACCTACGTCATAAAGATGAACTTTATGCACTGAGGATGATGGTGAATCAGTAGGTAAATTTAAACTATTTTATATATTATCATTTATTTGTTTCGTATACATACAAGTTTTAAATACACTTAGGTATATATTAAAGTAATTAATTTAAATCAGCAATATTTCAACGAGGTATTACATAAAATTTTTAAACGAAAAATGCGGAACATTTGTTTAAAGACTTCTTATTCACATAATTCATTCTCTCTAAACTTTTGCCATATCATGTCAAATCACTTAGGTACACAATTGTCATTGAAAAACGCGACGTTAGATAAAATAAACAGATATAAACAAGGTACTCTGCACTCGGAGACACGCCGGCGACTGACCCTATTATTTAGATTTATGTTGAAATGCAGCAGTTCTCTGAATTCAATGATTTGCATATCGTTTTAAATTACAGCAATTCGAGGTAAATATACATGATGTTAGTACTGACAGCGGCGATAACTGAACTCTGTATGGGAATAATTTGCATAATTATTACTACGTGAGATCTATGTTTGTATTTGTAAACAAACCATAATCAAGCGAGTCTATAAATATACGTCTTGTAACTGTTATTAATCTTGTCATACAAACATAGTCTATAGGTAGATGTAATGGCGGAATAAGGACGTTATATTGAACTGGATATTTAGTAAATGATTGACTTTACATGAATTCCACTGAACAAGGAATAGCCGCGCGCCGCGCCACGCCTTCGAAAAGTTGGGGCACGTGCGGCGATTCCATGCTCTACACTGAATTATTCAGACAGTCGCTAGTATGAGTTCTGTACTTTCCTGAGAATACCTTTGGGAGAGAGCATCGGGATACTAGCTTAGGCCTTATGACAAAATTCAGAGACGGACCCACAACGCGGAAGTAGAGACTTTGTCTTCCTTTACATGTTTTATCCATTATTCAATGGATTGTGTTCTCTCGATTTGTTTGATATAATGATGCACCCACGCCAATGGCCTCCTTCAGTTCACACTCACGCAGTTCTTCCGCGAACTGTCAAGTAGATGAATAAAGTCACATGCTGAAGTGCTCGATTAATTTTAATTTATTCGTAGTGCCTTTTTATTTAAAATCTACGTTTAGTTAGTGCTGAGTGGGACTGGAATTTCTTACGTATCTTTATTCGTTATGGATCAAGTTAGCACACTACACCACTACCCGTACACGAGCAGAGTAAAATAGCGTGATTTGCGAAGCTACAAGCACGGTAAGAATGACAATAATACCAGTAGACAGTGTAACTCTTAACGATTTTACTCTACTCGTGTCCAAGACTGAATGGTTTTCTTAAATTGTTTATTGTTTTGGCAATGATGTATGATATCAGGTCACGATTCCTTTATATCAGAATTATTCGTAGGTTTCTCTATATTCTACAAATTATTATAATTAACGTTAACAAACTCATTGTTTTATGTCCCCAATAGTGTTAGATATTTAAAATCCGTGGTGCACGGCAGTTAAGCTTCACTTGACTAGCCATATCTTTACGCTTTTTATACCTTAATTACCATATTGCTGTCTCGCACATTGCCAAGAGGGGAAGTCAAATTCCAAAAGCTTCCTACTGCTACTAAACTGACTACAGTATCACAGTATATATATTATTAGTATTATGTACAGTATCGACACTTCCTGCCGCTCTCTCATGTTGACTCAAATCGATCTCACTTCCCCTATGAGACGAATCTGGAACAGTTTGTATGGCGCCACACGCACTAAAGGTTCTGCACCACATCGTCCATTCTCGATGCACGACATGAACAAGTGTAATGTTTATATAGTAGCACACCCCGACCACTCCATACAAATATCGCGTCGTTTACTATTACTTAAACAAAGACGTCGGTGCAGAGCGTGAATGAGCGTGTGTGCGTGCGACGCCATACAAACTGTTCCAGATTTATCTTAGAGGGGAGGTGATGTCGACACGAGAGAGCGGCAGGGATTGGCCATATTGTACGTAGTACTATTACTTATACTGTGGTAGTAGTTAACGACGCGACATTTGTATGGAGTGGCCGTCTCATTCAATAGGTATTTTCTTTTGAAAAGATTTCGAAGGATGTAATGGTCCGATTTCTCGCCAAAACCAGTCAACACTGACGCAAGCGAAGAGGTCAGCTTCACATTAAAATTGGCTTTTGACTCACTTGAGCCTAAAATGAGCGAATATAAATGTTTGGTTCGTACGTCCACCTACGTAACAAGTGATGAAATGGTGACGAAAGTGTGACGCAAAAGAATGTATCACCACGGTGAACATAATTTATTATAATATATAAAAACAAAAAAGGTTGGGAACCACTGCGCTAAATATATTATATTTAGCACAGTGGTTCCCAACCACTGCGCTAAATATAATATATTTAGCACAGTGGTTCCCAACCTTTTTTTGTTCGCGGACCACTACGAAGTTTTTAGGAGTGGGGTCCCCAAGTATCATATAAACCCATTATCTATAACTCCAGTTGTTAATATTTTGTATAATTGTGCTTAATCTCTTTCATTATAAGTTTGTATCATGGACCATAATTTACCTTTTATGGGCCACTGGTGATCCTGTCTGTTGGCAACCCCTGATTTAGAGCGAGACACGGCCAACAACAACAGCCGGTAGCGACGGCTCAACGTGCCCTCCGAAGCACGGAGGAGCTCGAGATAAACAAACCCATCGATAGATAGGCTGCGGTCGACGTTGGTTAACTTGTGTGTTCGATTAGACGCCATCGAGCTCCTTTAGGTGAATTCTCAGTACATAGAATGAATTCCCTGTCGCGATTTTCCCAAGAGACAAACGTGAGGTTTTTCAAGAAAATCATGAAACAGTATTTAACGAGTTGGCTGCGTGCGAGTCATTTCCCTAGTATTGCAAGCGTTCATAAACTGCTGTAACTACTTACCATCCTCGTGGAATTCGTTATACCTCTTTAGTTGTTAATGGTATTTCTGGGGAATAATTTATTACAAACAGTTTTACTTAGAAGACGTTATCATTACATGGTAGAGTCGACATCGACATATACAATACAGGCCATTCATGTCATGTAGGTATATAATAATTTTGTTTCTAAATATACATATGTAAGCATACCAATGATATAAACATATATGTCACGGGTTTTTAACAGGCGGGTCTGACGATTTGAAATATCAATGAAATTGTTTTTTAAATATTTGTGTAGGTTAGATTCAAACAAGAAACTTTTTAATAACAATTGCGCAATACAGATTTTTTTACAATTAAAAATGAGGTAGTCTTCTTCGGAGTAAAATTTTCATTTACTATCTCCATTATTTAACGTACTTCGCCCTTTTTTAACCGACTTCAAAAAAGGAGGAGGTTATCAATTCGACTGAATTTTTTTTGTATGTATGTCATTTGATATATTAGCGAATTGTGAACCGATTTTCAAAATTCTTTTTTTATTTGAAAGGGTATGATTGCGAGGTGGTCTCATATTCACCAAGTCAGAGTCTGGTGAGGGGATCCCAGAAAAATCGATGGAAACCCTTAAATTCGCCCTGTTGCCAGCTGAAGTCGGTTTTTATTTTTTCTTAAAAATTATTATCTATCTCCATCATCCCAGTAAAATTTTCTATCTCCATTATTTAACTTTCGATCGCCCAGGGAAGCCCTGTCCTGTATAGAGGGCCCACAGTATTACATTATTCTTTGACAAGATCACATTCATTTGTTCTCTCGAATTTCTGGAACAAATTTAATTAAATTTATTTAACGATATCTACCGATTATTTATTCATTTAATTGTTCATATAAAAAACACATAGCATTTATATTCATTGCCATATCAATGCACTTCATTTATTACTATTTTTGATGTATTCAATCAGCAAAATATCATAATTATTAGAATCACCTTAGCTTATCATAATCCAATTTATCAACAGACTGACATATACTGGTATTTTATCTTTTTTTTTACTAAGTCGGGTGGAAGAAAGCATACCTACGTCCCGCCTGATGTATGTAGTATGTGCAAACTATGAAGTCGTATACTATGTATTTTGGACCAAGGACTACCGCCTAAACTGAAATCAATTAAGATCGGATGGTTTTCATTCCGTAATCAATCTCCTCCTAGTGATAAGTTGATCGTAATTGCCATAGCGATGTTTCCCCCGATTTCGAAATTGGTCCCATAGTGGTTATAGTCAAAATAAAAAATAAAAAAGTGGTTATAGTATTATTAATAAATAAATAAATATTTTCGGACAATTTACACTGGCGCTGTGTAAATTGTCCGGTCTAGTCCCAAATTAAGCGCAAAGCTTGTACTTTAGTACACGTATGTGTACGTGTAGTATATAGTACTATATAGTACTAGACAACTGATAAATGTACTTAAATACATTTTTTTTTGTAAATACATACATATAATACATAGAATACACCCAGACCAAGACAAATAGACATGTTCATGCACACAAATGTTTTTCGGGAATCGAACCCGCGACCTCGGAGTCAAAGTCACCATTGCAAACCATTCGACCACCGAGCTCGTCTGACTGGCATCCTTCTCTATCGGCTTGTTAGCTCACTGATTGTACTGTTCTATAGGCGAAAGAACTTTGAAAATCGGTTAAGCTTTAGTGTTTGTACATTAAAAAAAAACAGCTTCTCTTTATACGGTTACTGTAGATGTGTATGTGTAGCTATATCAAATTATTGAATGTGAATTATTAACTCTCACATTCCAGCCCCCTTACCGCCATCTCTTATTGCGATTCAATAACTGAATAGAATGCTTATTTATACCAATGAATGAGCGACTCTTTATCAATGAAATAGAGTCGCTCAAGCCCTTTGGGTTCATTCATTGGTATGAGTAAGCATTCTATTCAGTTATTGATGAATATTGGTATAAATAAGCATTCCAATCAGATAATGAATCGCAATAAGAGATGGTGGTAAGGAGGCTGATCTTGTGTTATTTTGTCCTCGTCACCCCTTCAACCCGTCAGTCCGGCTACAGACGGATTTTTCTGAGAAGTATGTACACTTCTCAGAAAAATCGTTATCTTATTGCAGGGATGTAGATAACAAGCTATCGAGCCAAAAAAAAAATCGATTTCATTTGCTAATGTTGCAATTACCCTGTCATATAAATTAATAAATAAATTTTCCTGGACAAATTACACACGGCCATCTAGTCCCAAACTAAGCAAAGCTTGTACTATGGGTACTAGATAACTAATATTTATTTTATTTATTTGTAATCAACAGCCTACCAAAATACATTTTGAATATATTATATAATCTACAAACTTAGGCCAAAACAAGATTACACTATGTATGCCACTTGTACTTAGTATTCTACATTACTAATACATATCAAATCAAATCAAATCAAAAAATTCTTTATTCCTTGGACTTTATAAAGCACTTAGAAACGTCATACAAATTAAATATAAGAAACATGTGTAAATCATTACTACTCTAAATCCGCAGAACTTAGATTCACTTTCATCACTATCTTGAATGTGAAAGTGAATTTAAGTGCCAGTTCCGGCGATTCAATAACTGAATAGAATGCTTATTCAGACCAATGAATAAGCGACTCTATTTCAAATGGAATAGAGTCGCTTATTCATTGGTATGAATAAGCAAGCTATTCAGTTATTGAACCGCAATAAGAGATGGTAGTAAGGGGGCTGGCAAGAAACTCAAGGCCGACTCTTTTAATTGCCATTATCGTTACATTAAATACAAATACAATTAATAACATAACAAGAGCAATTCATTTCCAAATACTTTTATCATTTATGTAATCTGAGATACAATAGTAAGCCTTTTGACATAGTCTAGTTTTGATATATTTCTTAAATTTACCCATGGATAATTTAAACGCGTCGTTTGGAAGTTTATTGTAGAAGCGTATACATTGACCTGGGAACGAGACATATTAATAGGAAACAATAAACGTACCTTCACAATAGTATTGTTCGCTGTTTCACGATAGTTACAGATATATGCACTCACATTACTCATTTATATAATACTTGAATACATTTTTTTTTTTGTAAATACATACATATAATACATACAAAACACCGAGACCAAGACAAACAGACATGTTCATGCACATAAATACTTGTCTTGTGCGGGGATCGAACCCGCGAGCTCGGAGTCAAAGTGGCCATTGTTAACCATTTGACCACCGAGCTCGTCGATAAATATGATCATACATCTAGGAATCAAATATATATGATCTACGATCATATCTATGAATGTCTAATATCAACATATGATCATACTAGCTTCCACCCGCGGCTTCGCCGGCGTTTACTTTTTTTTTTAATAAAAAGTAACCTATGTCCTTCCTATTCATAATACCTTTGAGAATATGTGTACAAAGTTTCAACTCAACAATCAAACTCACATTCACATTTTTAATTTTAGTAGGGTTAGTGTTTGCGATTGGCTGGTTGCAATGTATATTTTTTCTATATTTTTATATGTGACATTCTTTTTTTTATATATTTTTTTTGTTTTTCCCCAATAGTTCTTGTCTTTTTGTATAAGTAATCTTAGCAATTATAATTCCTAACAGTTTTACTAAGCGTATTCTTCATATTTCTTCATTTATACAGTCCACCCTAGTCCACTACCACCATATATTCTCCTGTAGTTATCAGTTAATGCTGCGGCTACAGTACCGTGATATGCCAATAATTATTGCCATAATTTCAACAACGCCTAGGTGTAACCACGATTTATGGCCATAATTTTACAATGCCAATCAATATGGCAAATGGCGGTAGACAATAGCTCCGGCGGCGGTCTTTTTTCGCACATCAAAGAAAATTACCGCAGTAATTAATGCGTTTGTGGCCACACTACCGTTTGTCCAGTGTGCAACATGAGCTCAACGGCGACGCACGTATCGACCGACATGGAGTGGTCAAATGAAAAAAGCTTGAGTTTTGGAATTATTCCAATGCGAACCGTATCTTTTTATGGGCTTTCAGTTGGGTATACCCCGATAAAAATCGCGGTGTACAATGATGATTTGAAGAAGAAAAAAGACCGAAACCATCTAAATAAATATAACAGCTGTAGCTTCAACCGCCATCTTGAAAAATGATATTTTTACCGCCTAATTTATTGACATATCTAGGTAAACTCTAGTGTAACCACACCACTTCACGCAGTAATTTAAACGGTAATTTAATGCCACAATTATTGCGGTAACAGCCCGGTAGACGGTAAGGTAGTGTAGCCGCAGCATTAGGGATATTATTTTTAAACGATCAAAGAAAGATGTCATATATATTTGACTCCTAGATGTATGATCATATTTATATGATAATGTAATTGCAGCCTAAGTCCGACCTCGCCACAGAGGACGCGTTACCCCCCCCCCCCCCCCCCCGTGCTCGCGATAACCGACTTAAAAAAAAAAAGGAGGAGGTTCTCAATTCGACTGAATATTTTTTTTTGTATGTATATTATTCGATATCTTTGCGAATTGTGAACCGATTTTCTTAATTTTCTTTTTATTTGAAAGGGTATGAATGACCAAATTCATTTTTTTTATTTGAAAGGGTAATTGCGAGGTGGTTCCATATTCACCAAGTCAGGGTCTGATGATGGGATCCCAGAAAAATCGAGGGAAACCCTTAAAATTGCCCTATGGTAGCCGGCAGAATAAAATTGTGCCACTCCATTGCTCTGCGCTGGATGTCGTACGTCCCGGAAGACGGGCAGCAGCGACTGCCGGGGTATTCCACATATAAGCTGCGCTCGCCAACTGAAGTCGGTTTCAATTTTTTTTTTAAATCAACTTTATTTGCTTTGAGCTGTTGTTTGTTTACTTTGTTTGGCATACTATAATTTAAACAGTAGTAGCAGTTTCTAAATACGTATTTGTTATGATGGTGTTGGAAATCTTTATATTTATGTTTTATATTGAATATAAACCTATATAATATGAGCACACACATTTGACCACGTTAATAGAAATAAATTATAATAGGTCGGGGAAAAAGTCTTTTCGCATTATAGTATGTATGAACTTGTAATAAAATCTCTTTGGTTATACCATTTGTATCTAGCAGGTTTTGATATCTTTAAAAAGTTTAAATTTTAAAAAAGATAATTCCAAATTCAAATTAGGTAAATGTGTGATTTTCATTTGTTTTTTTTACTGTCAAGATGAGTGAATCTAATGAAGAAATTCGATACATTTTAAATTTTTACTACAAAAAAGGTAAAAATTCAACGCAAGCTGCGAAAAAAATTTGTGACGTTTATGGACCTAGTGCAGTGTCTGTGAGAGTAGCACAAATTTGGTTTAAGCGTTTTCAATCCGGAAATTTTGATGTCAAAGATGCACGTCGCTCTGGTCGCCCTGTTACGGATAAAATGGATGCCATTTCTGAAAAAGTGGAGCAAGATCGGCATATCAGTAGTTACGACGTAGCTGAAGAACTAGGAATTGACCACAAAACTGTTTTGGCGCATAAAAAGGTCGTGGTCAAAGGCCGGCCAGGCTTCACAGACTCTGGCGAAACCCGGGTTAACCCGCAACAAGGTGATGCTGTGTGTATGGTGGGATTGGAAGGGAAGATATTCATTATGAGCTGTTACCGCCAGGCAGGACTATCGATTCTGAACTCTACTGTGAACAACTGATGAGATTAAAGCAAAAAGTTGAAAGAAAGCGGCCGGAATTAATTAATAGAAGGGGTGTGATTTTTCATCATGATAACGCTAGACCTCACACATCTTTAGCCACTCAGCAAGAATTAAGAGAGTTTGACTGGGAGGTGTTAATGCATCCGCCGTATAGTCCTGACCTTGCACCTTCTGATTTCCACCTGTTTCGGTCTTTTAAGAATTCTTTAGGCAATGTCAGGTTAACATCACGAGAAGACTGCCAAAACCACTTGGCGCGGTTTTTTGAACAGAAGTCCCAAAATTTCTATAGTAATGGGATCATGTCTCTACCTACAAGATGGCAAAAGGTTATCGAACGTAATGGCACCTACATACTTTAGTTAAATGTAAATAAACTTTATTAAAAAATGTTTTGAATTTTCATATAAAATACGAAAAGACTTTTTCCCCAACCTAATAGTTTTATGAGAGTAATATTTATTTATTTATTTATCTTAGCTTGTCACCTTAGTGGTATAAAAAAAAAAAAAAAAAAAAAGTACCATTACAGTATCGCATCAATACGATAGAAAAGCATTCTGTGAAAACTACGTAAGCATTATAATTCCCTTTGTTGCCAATATCTGCCAGGCAACCATTGTAAGGATATATCGATCGACATTATACTAAATTACCATTTATATTGATTTATTTTGACTCGCTGGTCGAAAGGTTAACAATGGCCATTTTGATTCCGGGTTCGATCCCCGCACAAGACAATATTTGTGTGCATGAACATGTCTGTTTCTCTTTGTCTGGATGTTTTCTATGTAGTTCGGGGCGTGTGTAATTTGTCGTAGAATATTTATTTATTATTTATTCATTCATAACGGTAACATAATCCAGTCCGGAGTTTCAGAAACTGAAATAATTCTTCTGTATTTATGCTCGATTTTGTTTTCCGTTTAAAATTTCGCAAACATATATCATGTCCGAAAACAGAATTGCAACATACATTTGTATAAGTATGTATAATATTACGAATGGTAAACAAAACACGTAGTTGGCACCCCTGTCACGTTTGTATATTGATTGCAACATTTACCACGAAATGTGTATTAGTCCGTTCCACTTGGCTACTGCCAGCGCTATGGAACGACTCGAATGACAATTGTACAAAGAGATTTGAACAAAAATGGCATTGGAACAAATTACGCCACATTATGCTCAACGGTGCCCATTGCGGTTGCACAGTAGCATTGTTTCAAGAATGCCTTGTGCTACTGGTATAAAAGTGACTAGTCAAGCGTATTGTATTTTTTTTACTATTATTTTTTATCTATCACTAATGACGAGCTCGGTGGTCGAATGGTTAGCAATGGCCACTTTAACACCGAGTTTGCGAGTTCGAACACCGTACTAGACAAATAGTTGTGTGCATGAACATGTCCGTTTTTCTTGGTATATGTGTTTTCTATGTAATCTAGGTATGTATAAATTTACAATACAAAAGTTAAATATGTAGTATAATTAAAATAAACTTATAGTAAACATATAATAGATAAAAATTAAATATAACAATAATACATCTAAATTAAAATGAATTAAAATAACCTAAAAACAAAACTAATCTAGTAAACCGCCGTAGGCAAAGTTCCCAATATGCTCGCCCAAATAAAACAATGAATTGACAAAAAAAATACAAAATATATTTAAGTATAACATCAGTTATCTAGTACTCATAGTACAAGTTTTGCTTAGTTTGGGACTAGATGGCCGTGTGTAATTTGTCCAGGAATATTAATTTATTTTATTTATCATGCATATGCAAGCATCATAGAGCTAAGCTAGACAGACGTGCTTTGATGATTTTTCTATGAATAGACAAGGGCTTATTTATACCCTATTCATAAAGTACATATGTCCATACAATGTCCATAAAATGTTCACAATAGACTACTGGACCAACATTTTTTTCGGTTTGATATGTAGGGATGTCTCAATAATATAACCATAGGTGAAAGAATTACTTCGATAGCACAAAAATCTTTCAAGACGTTAATTTGAAAATCACAATTTTGGATTTTCCCGAAAACGCTCCATACAAAAGGCTACAGTTATGACGTCACAGGTTTGTATTTTGTCTATGCATGAAATCAGAAATTTGTACGACAGATATGTTAAATATTACATTTATGTAATTAGTATCATAATACAAGTTATAGTATTTTTTTATTGCTTCTCAAATGGATATATTATTTTTTAATAATTTCATACTTTTAAAATTGACTTTCCCGCCTAATTTTGATCGACCCTAAAATAAGTCGGACGGAAGATATTAAAATGAAAGTTTGCAGATCTTTATAGTTTTGTATATTTTACGATATTGTTAAATAATTTATACAATTTTTGAACATTGTCAAATAGCCAATTGAATATATCTAGAAAGTATTTGAACATCGATAATGCTTATCTTTTAAACCTATATTTCAATGCATTAGTCACTGCGCCAGTCATTATTCACTATTTCTTTGTAAACTCCGATATGCGTGTCATATATGTACCTGGTTAACTTGTAGAGCTGATCTTCTTGGAAGAGACACCGTCATTGGACGTTTTTAAGAAAACGTCTTAGTAATAAAGCGTTCCTAGTTTCTTCATTACCGAGAAACTTAAGCCTTGTTTACAAAAGTTAAGAGCCCTAAAATGTTTTTGCAAACAACGATCAAGTTACTAAAATAAGTTGAGAAATAAGTAAACACATTAAAACATCTATTTAAAGACTATGTCTTTAGATAGAATCACTTCAGTTGATAATAAAAAAATGTTGCTGTTGTGTAGAAGCATAAATCGTTCGCAACCGTGACCGTGATATCAAGGAATTACGACCTCTTGAAAGTTTTTTTAAATATAAATTCAAAGATATAAAAAAAAGGAAAGGAAGCAGTATAGGCTAGCAACGGATCGGCGACCCCTTGGTGTTGCTGATATCCATGGGCCGTGGTGATTGCTTTGCATCAGGTGACCCACATGGTCGTTTACCTTTCTCTCATTTAAAAATAAGGTGGCGGTAACTTCCTTACAAACAACCCATAATTATTACTGAAGACTTCGACCCGAGTCCCGAGCTACGAGTACATCAATAAAATTTTCAATAAAGCGTCGTGAGTGACCGTATGTGTAATTTATTTAAGAGGTTTCCAATGACTATGTGTATATAAAATAAATAAAAAATACACACAGTGCATTGTCATTGATCTTGAATATTAATTCACCAAACATTAATATTAATTTAAAACTTATTAACCATAGTAAAATTGGTTTTAAATGCCGACATTCTGCCATTGCATTCTGTACCAGTGAACGCCCGGGAGTGAAGAAAATAACCATTAGTGTTTATAAATAGATAAATTGATACTTCAAACATAAATACCTACTACATACATAGTTAAAGAAGGAAGAATAGGATGGATGGATAGTACTTATATGGCGAATGATCGGATGCAAGAAATAAAATGTTCGACGTTGATTCACCACTATTTATTCGTATCGATTTATATTTTTAACCGACTTCAAAAAAGGAGGAGGTTCTCAATTCGACTAAATATTTTTTTTGTATGTATGTTATTCAATATCTTTGCGAATTGTGAACCGATTTTCATAATTCTTTTTTTATTTGAAAGGGTATGATTGCTAGGTGGTCCCATATTCACCAAGTCAGGATCTGATTATGGGATGCCAGGGAAATCAAGGGAAACCCTTAAATTTTATAAGCAAGTATGGTCAAATTCATTTTTGTTATTTGAAAGGGTAATTGCGAGGTGGTTCCATATTCCCTTAAATTTGCCCTACGGTAGCCAGCAGAATAAAATTGTGCCACTCCATTGCTCTGCGCTGGATGTCGTACAAGGCGACTAAGGAATCTTGTGTCACGCGATAACTTTTCTCCCGGAAGACGGGCAGCAGCGTCTGCCGAGGTCGCCAACTGAAGTCGGTTTCATTTTTTTTTTTAAATCAGTTACCTAACAATTTTAGACGCAATACAATTAAAATCAAGAGATGCTTTTTAGTATTATTTTTTTTCGTGGCTCCGGTTACGTGGCATTTCGCCACACTTAAAAAATCTACATCGAGATATGATGCGCAATGATCGTGAACTTTGCAGGGAGGGAAGGGATGAGTTTCAATCGGTAATCGTGACCTTGCTATAATGATACTGATGATAGCCAGATTGATAGAATAATGTTCAAGTAGTGGCCGCAAATATTAAAAATAAATCTAGAAGTATTATAATTTATTCTCGTTAATAAGGTAGGTTCGTTTTTATACAAGCAAGTGACATTGGTTGTATAAAAACAAAGATCAGTACACAAAACAAGACTCATGCACGTAAACAAACATAATGTTTATCTGAATCAGGTAATGAATTTAAATCACTCGAGATAATGAATACTATACATCAAAGACATACGTTCTATGTGTGGTGAGCAAACCGTTGTGTGTGTACACACTGCAATGCAGACAAAGGTATTTTGAGAAAAGATATTAGCAGTATCGCCCACGCAGTGTCTGCACTAGCTGGCTTCGTTAGCAATTCGTAGTAACAATTTATTTATAACCATTTACCTTATATTGTAATAAATTTATGAGTATTTTCTTCAATGCATGGTAGATATATTATCAGTAAGCTGTAAATAAATCTTTATTTGCATAACGCATGGTACTAGGGTATGTAATGATTGGCAAGACAAGAGTTGGCAATACTTTTAAAAGACATTGGCAATACTTAAGCACCTAAGACCATTGTATACCATGTGTTTCTTATCATGCAAATATGTATTAATTTTAATTTAAAACTTATGTTCAAGTAATTCATTCATACAGTAAAAGTTTTTCTATTTAAGCCATTTATACAATTTCTTTTTGACTTGAGTGATATTTTATTCTTTGAACTCGTCCGGAATTTTCTTAGGTATATATAAAAACACACATCGCAAGGCAGCTTTTGACATATTTAGCTAATCTAGTTGCTTAAGTATTTTTTTAAATAGCTAAGGTAACAAAGAACATACGACCTGTCTGATGGTAAGCAGTCATTGTACCCTATGGATGCTTGTGATATTATGATGTCAGACCTTCGGCTGAAATGATGATGATGATGATGTCAAATTTTAGCTGTATACCGATATTAGAGTAAGAAACTATACACCCTTCTGATGCTTTTTTTATCGAGTCGGGGGGCCTACTTACCACACATTTCCACCACCGTGTCTCCTGTGTAGCCAGGATTAACAGCGGCGACCACCAAAAAAGGCAATGAACAATGAAGTTCATTGCAGTCCCGGGGGTAAAACTACTGCTGCCTTGGAACTCACAACGAATTTAATCAGAAGAAATTAGAAATAGTAAGAAGCTTTGGAATTTTACTTCCCCTCTTAGCAATTGAGAGACAGCAATATGGCAAATAAAGCATTAAAAGTCTCTAAAGAAATGGCTATAAAGTCAAGTAAAGCTCAACTGCCTTGCACCACGGATTTTAAGTATCTAACACTATTTGGTGACCTAAAACATTGAGTTGTGTCAAAATTATCTGAACGTTTGGTAATTCTCCCGTGTTGCTACCAAATCAGAATAGTATACTTCTGCTGCTTTGTCATTCCCATGCTTATGCAATAGTTATATAGTCATTTATAAATAGCATATTATGTAACTGAGTCGGTAAATAAACTTCGTAGATAAACCTCAAAAACCTCAGTCAGTCATATAAGTATAATACTTGTAATTTTATATTGAATCCCATTGTTCACCATTTGTTTTCGGTACCGCGGTGCCACCAGTGTCATTTGCATTACATTTTCCTAGAAACACATGATTGTTCGAACCCGCATGAACCCAAACCGCTTTTGAATATCAGCGAGCTAACCCGCTAATAAATGTGTTACAATACTTAGAAACAGATAATATAACTTTGAACTTCGGAGTAAAAAATTAACATTCGAATTCGAACAGTACAAAAAAGTTTATTAAAAAAAAAATTGAAACCGACTTCAGTTAGCGAGCGCAGCTTATTTTGGTGGAATACCCCGGCAGACGCTGCTGCCCGTCTTCCGGGAGAAAAGTTATATTCCTTAGTCGCCTTGTACGACATCTAGCGCAGAGCAATGGAGTGGCACAATTTTATTCTGCCGGCTACCATAGGGCAAATTTAAGGGCTTCCCTCGATTTTTCTGGGATCCCATCATCAGACCCTGACTTGGTAAATATGGAACCACCTCGCAATTACACTTTCAAATAAAAAAAAATGAATTTGACCATACGTGCTTATAAAATTTAAGGGTTTCCCTTGATTTCCCTGGCATCTCATCATCAGATCCTGACTTGGTGAATAGGGGACCACCTTGCAATCATACCCTTTCAAATTGATTTTTTCCATTGCCTTCACACTAGAAAAAACAGCATCTTACACCACCATCATTTTCTTATACTACGTCGGGTGGCAGACATGCATAGGCCCGCTTGATGTAAAGCGGTTACCGTTGCCATAGCAACTCCTTCATTTCCAGTGACATCCCTCACTTTAAGGAACATAATAATTGCTATTTGGCTACGGTGATCTGTGAGGTGGAAATACTTCCCCAGTCGGACAGCTTACAAATACGCTGTACTCCATCATCATCATCAGGTCCATTTTAGCCTCCACTACAGGAGCACGACTCCCTCTCGTCCGTCCTAGACGGAAGGTGGATTTGGCCAACACTCCCCAAGTTTGCCAAACGTGTTGTGGAGGCTGATCGATATTTGATAATGTATTTCCCTTAGTCGCCTTGTACGACATCCACGGGAAGAAACGGAGTGGTTCTATTCTAGTCTGCCGGAAACCACATGGCCGATCGATGTATTCTATCACTCCACTCTTAATCATGTAAGGGAATGAGACAACAACAATAAGTTATAAATTTTAAATGCTATATAAAATCTGACATATTTTCTATCTCATGTTCGCCACGCCTGATAGGCGTCTATAAAATATAGAGTACGTCTATGTAGCGAAAAATACTAACTAGGTCTATGATTACTCGACTTCACTTCACATCTAATTTTCATACCGCAGGTTCTCATAATCGATTTTTTATTTAACTTTCTCTGTTAAATCCTTTTAACAGTGTATTTCACCTTTGCTTTGTTTTTATAAGCTGAATAATAATGCGTGAGTGAGCCAAGTCGGGGCAAACTAATAATAAGCCGTAGTGTTAACTACTGTTGAAGTAAAATGAATGTTTCTGAATATGGATGAATGGGTGTATATTACTCTTTCAGGCGTAAACTTTTAATTTAATCTTTTAGGGTAAACATTTGGTATATTTTTTTTATTCTGTGATAATGCGCGGCCGAAGGCGCAGGCAATATTTAAATATATGTATATAAGTAAAATATATATAAATATATATATAAACAAAATTAATATATATATAAAAAAATAAGTAAGAAATATAAGTAAAATTAATATCAATTTGTTTGTCTGTAACCGCTTCACATCAGGCGGGCCATATACTTAGTTATCTGCCATCTGACATAGTATACAAAAACAAGAGCAAGGTTGAAATAGAAATAAATAATCATTGTGATAGATAACCTAGATCACGTTATTCCGAACACAGATAATAACAGTTTGACTTTATTGCGTTTACATTAACTGTTAAGTTGAACAAACAGTATTACACAGTTGCATATTATTATAGATACTTATATACTATGTACATATGTACCAACGTACATGCACTTAACGCTTTGCGATTGAGTTCGCAGAATCGAGAATACTAGGAATCTGTCCAGTACATGCTACTTATTTACACTTCTAATATTCTTGCGAAGAAATATAAGTGTTGTTTGTTCAGCCGCCAATATGAGTAGCCGACTTACTGTTAATATCATAAATGTGTTATTTTAAGAACACTTGTGCTATGGAATTTATTGACGACTCGTCTAGTCTAGATACTGCGGCATTTTTAATTTAAACAGCAGCGACACAAAAACAAGTAGTGATGTTACGATCTGGAATTTTGTCAAACCGAGTTGAATCGGTTAGACAATTCATGCAAGTCGATTCCAAACCGAATCGACGAAATCGCGATTTGAATCGGTTTGAACCGATTTGAATCGGTTTGATAGCGAAGATCGGTTTAAAAAGTCGAGTCGTTACTCGACTTTTTAAACCGATTAAAAAGTCGAGTCGTTGCTCGACTTTTTAAACCGATTAAAAAGTCGAGTCGTTACTCGACTTTTTAAACCGATTAAAAAGTCGAGTCGTTACTCGATTTTTTAAACCGATTAAAAAGTCGAGTCGTTACTTGACTTTGTAAACCGATTAAAAAGTCGAGTCGTTGCTCGACTTTTTAAACCGATTAAAAAGTCGAGTCGTTACTCGACTTTTTAAACCGATTCAAACCGATTTGAGCATAAACCGAGTTGCGTCGATTAGCGCCTTTACTAAACAGATTTGGCCGAGTCGAAAGCGATGTAACGACTCGACTTTTTAAACCGATTTGAGCATAAACCGAGTTGCGTCGATTAGCGCGTCAGCGCGTCTTGCGTCTACTAAACCGATTTGGCTGAGTCGAACTTACTTACGCATCTCGCTCGCGCCGCTCTGCGCGCATTCGCCCGTTTGGCCGTTTGCTCGTTTGGCCGTTTGCTCGTTTGGCCGTTTGACCGTTTGCTTGTTTGGCCGTTTGCCCGTTTGGCCGTTTGACCGTTTGGCTGTTTGCTCGTTTGGCCGTTTGCCCGTTTGGCTGTTTGCGCGTTTGGCCGTTTGGCCGTTTGCTCGTTGGCCGTTTGGCCGTTTGGTCATTTGCCCGTTTGGCCGTTTGCTCGTTTGCTCATTTGGCCGTTTGCCCATTTGGCTGTTTGCGCGTTTGCCCGTTTGGCCGTTTGCCCGTTTGGCCGTTTGCTCGTTTGCCGTTTGGCCGTTTGCTCGTTTGGTCGTTTGCCCGTTTGGCTGTTTGCTCGTTTGGCCGTTTGGCTGTTTGCTAGTTTGCTCATTTGGCCGTTTGCCCGTTTGGCCGTTTGGCTGTTTGCTCGTTTGCCAAACGGCCAACCGGCCAAACGGTCAAACGGCCAAACGGTCAAACGGCCAAACGAGCAAGCGGGCTAACGGGCAAACGAGCAAACAGCCAAACGGCCAACCGGCCAAACGGTCAAACGGCCAAACGGGCAAACGGGCAAACGAGCAAACAGCCAAACGGCCAAACGGGCAAACGGCCAAATGAGCAAACTAGCAAACAGCCAAACAGCCAAACGAGCAAACGGCCAAACGGGCAAACGACCAAACGAGCAAACGGCCAAACGGCAAACGAGCAAACGGCCAAACGGGCAAACGCGCAAACAGCCAAATGGGCAAACGGCCAAACGAGCAAACGAGCAAACGGCCAAACGGGCAAATGACCAAACGGCCAAACGGCCAACGAGCAAACGGCCAAACGGGCAAACGCGCAAACAGCCAAACGGGCAAACGGCCAAACGAGCAAACAGCCAAACGGTCAAACGGGCAAACGGCCAAACGGGCAAACGGCCAAACGGGCAAACGGCCAAACAAGCAAACGGTCAAACGGCCAAACGAGCAAACGGCCAAACGGGCGAATGCGCGCAGAGCGACGCGAGCGAGATGCGTAAGTAAGTTCGACTCAGCCAAATCGGTTTAGTAGACGCAAGACGCGCTGACGCGCTAATCGACGCAACTCGGTTTATGCTCAAATCGGTTTAAAAAGTCGAGTCGTTACATCGCTTTCGACTCGGCCAAATCGGTTTAGTAAAGGCGCTAATCGACGCAACTCGGTTTATGCTCAAATCGGTTTGAATCGGTTTAAAAAGTCGAGTAACGACTCGACTTTTTAATCGGTTTAAAAAATCAGTTCAATCAGTTTCAATTCTTGGATATAATATACACGCCGTTTCACTTCAGTTAGACGTCATAATGATTTTATCATATTATCAATTGTTCTCTTCAAAAATATGTTAATGCCGTTATCAGATGGCCATAAAGTACCCTTAAAATGGTAGCGTCATTTTCATCAGCCTAAAAGAGATGGTCTGCATTAAAATGTACGGCATCATCTTTTCCTAATTTATTTATCTTAATACTATTTAAAACAAGGGATAAAATGTAGAAAATTGCTAGATTTCATTAATCTATGAGTATTTAAACTTTTGCAATAACTTGAAAAATTACAGTTTTTGTATTTCTCTATATTTTTTTCTAGAACAGTTTCTTTTGAACGGCAATACTATACAGCAATTGTATTTTATAATATCATGTTAAAAAAAAGTTCCCGTACAGGATCAAATGACTTTACAGCTTTATAAATCAAGTATACGATGAAATTAAGATAATTATTGATATACATTCAAATGAACAATAATTTTTTGACGGCATTATTTTTAATAGTACTTTTGAGTGCTTGATAATGTGTTGGAACCGATGCCGTACTTTTTCAAATCACCCCCTGGACCACGGAAAGAGAGGGGGATGCAACCCTCGATTTTTTCCCCTTGTCTCATGATTTTTGTACGGCGTTGCGGAATAATGGATTAGAAGCTGTATTGAAACAGTATTAAACTGATGCCGTACAAAATCAAATGACCAAATTTACCCTGGAAATTGTCGGAAAATCAAAAAAAAATCCGACTTTGTGGCGCACCATTTTTTTACGGCACTGCGCGTTTTCTTATTATTTTTCTTGGATCTATCGATGGTAAGAATGCCGTACAAAATCATATGACCAAAATGTACTCACTCTACCTGTACTTTTGAATTCTTACCTGCAGCAATGTAACGACTCGACTTTTTAAACCGATTAAAAAGTCGAGTCGTTGCTCGACTTTTTAAACCGATTAAAAAGTCGAGTCGTTACATTGCTTTCGACTCGGCCAAATCGGTTTAGTAGACGCGCTAATCGACTCAACTCGGTTTATGCTCAAATCGGTTTGAATCGGTTTAAAAAGTCGAGTCGTTACATCGCTAAAAACAAGTATGGCTGCCTATCTGTTTATTCTTGGTAGAAAGACAGACACTTTGTATGTTTTTCTCCACGCAAATGAAATCAAATGGAAATGGTAACCAACCGCGCTAAACTCATACAAGCAAGCACTCAGGCAAGCAGTATGAGTATATTAACCTATCGCGTGCCGCAGTCCCATAGTGGGTTCAGTGATGGTACTCCGTTTGGTACATAGCTAAAATTCACGGCACGAGAGGAGTTGAAGCATAATAGGCACAAATATTGATTATTTATTAGGTATTATATTTATATATTTTATTTATATTATATTTATACTAGCTGACGCCGCAAACGTTGTTTTGCTATATAAATTTAGGGGTTGATAGTAGAGGGGTGAAAATTTGGGGTTGTATGTATTTTTAAATGCAGTATCATAAAAAAAATAAAAACAAAAATATTTAAAATAAAAGTTTAGGGGTGGACTACCCTTAACATCTACGGGGATGAAAAATAGATGTTGTCCGATTCGAAGACCTAACCGATATGCACACAAAATTTCACGAAAATCGGTCGAGCCAATGAGTTTAATTACAAACACCGAGACGCGAGAATGTTATATAATACATATTAGATTATAATTACATTCTGAACTGTTATCCACACATAATGTATTCGCACGCATACGTGTACAAATATGCGCTTGCACACACATAGTTATGTGCACATCACTTTACTATGTAGGTATATATACATTAATTAAAGAGGAAATACAATTTAAATCTAATAAATACATTGCGTACCATGAATTACGTATATAAGGCAATATGCTGCGCCTCACTGAGTCACATCGGAATGCTACACATTCCAAGAAGGATTGTAAAAAAAAATCTTTGAACTAACAAATTGTAGAGTAGAGGTACCTAATGAAAATTTAACAGCTTGTACTCTGGAACCTTTAGAAGAACATTAGTTTCTTTGAGTGTTCATTTATTTGAAACAAATACAAATACAAATACAAATGATTTATTTGCAATAAATATACTACAAAAATATACTACGTCGGTTGACAAATAAGCATACGCATACCTGATGTAAAGCGGTTGCTGCAGCTATATAAACGCTCGCAACGCAATAAAAAATATGGCTCGCACATCCTCTTATTCAGCTCATAATTTCTATGTCTATGCCTCCACCCCCGCTGCCAACGCAACTCTAAATAACTTACAACTATTACAGGAAGACGATAACCCACAAGTGACTTGTTATGTGGTATTCCTGAAAGATGTAGGTATACTTTCTCAGCCGCGCAACTTACAAGCACGTTATGCCCTATCTAGCTTTATGTCAAAGCCTCGTTTCGTTTGCCAGACAGCAGGGTGCACCACGTGCAGATGAGATTGGCTTTGGTTCAATGATGTTGATGATCCACTTCCACCCCAAAATATAGAGACGTGTGTTAGTCAGTACTAATAATAATCGGGTCGCTATTTATAATTCAGTTCCACGGGGCGGTTCGGTTTTTGTCGTCACGCTACACCTAATGGGGCGTTGTGGCCCAGAAAAACGTCATTTGTTTAATTGGTCATATCTTACGAAATACTTCACGATTTTTTGTATACCATCGGTTCAGTATTTAAGTATAATACAGTACAGTTTTGTGTCTTTATGTACTGTCTAGAGTCAGGGGCGGACAAAGCGGGCTCTGGGCAACTTTGTATTTCCGGGCCTTATAATGTAAGATTTCACTTCAAAATTAAAATTTAAAAACCTAATTTTTGGTCCCCAAAAATTACGGGCCCTAGGCACGTGCCTAGGTTGCCTAGGCCTTAGTCCGCCCTTGTATAGAGTCATAAGACAAGTACAGTGCCACTTGCCTTACTTTTAACTTTCAATAAAATACGCATTTATTAAAAAAAAGTCTTCAGTTTAGGCGGTTGGTTTGTGTAGGGTAGTCAGTTTTGGTGTCCTGACTACCTGACCGACCTGACTCACTATTTAGTTATATAGCAAGCAAGTTGTGCTTGTTAACTTTACTTGGAACAAATAAAATAACAATAACGACTTCGTATTAAAACCTGCAACTTCAACGAAGTACAATCATTTTTCTAGCAGGTACTAAGGTTATTTAAGTAACCAATCTTCTAGAACAAAAAACCGTCTTCGAAACAATTTTCACGCTCCTTTCAGTGAAAACATTCTACTGAACACTACAAATGAGTTTAAAGAAAATATGTACTACGTATTTAAAGAACCAATTCGTAGTATACATAAAACATTATTGGCATGGTTTCTAAGTAAATGTTTATTCAGTTTCTCCTCAAAAGAAGTACCGAGAACAACGGTATTCGTCGCGAAATTGAAAACGGAGTGTGCCGAGTTCCAAGAAACGAAGGCGTTTGTGTTGTGACCTTCTAAAAACAGAACTATTGATTCGTGGGTCAAATGGAACACGATGGATGACCATCACGGAGTGCCGTTATGATTCCCTTCACTACAGAATGCTACATAATCTATACATACATACTGTACGAGTTTGTATCTCTAACGTTTCTGTACTAGGAAACCGCGATAGCAGCAACTAAGAATTTATATGACTAGTTCGCTTGACTGGTCGCGGAATACATGGTGTTGCATTATATAGGTATAACGTAATGTAAAAGGTTAGTCGCTGCGTTCGCGGTCGCCTAATCCGCGTACAGAAAACAGAATCGAACGAAATTCAGACGGAATAAATAGGTTTCGTATTCATGTTATAGGGAATGTTACTAACTTTTTTCAAAGTAGTTAGTGGTAGTAAGGAACTATTAGGTAATTTGTGGTCATAATCAGCAGCCTGTAGGTATCTATACGCTGCTGGGTATAGGCCTTCAACAATGCTTTCCACCAAATACGATCCTCCACCTTCCGCATCCAGCCACTTCTAGCCGCTTTCTTAAGTTCATCGGACCATCTAGAAGGAGGGCGTCTAACGCTTCGTCATCTTACGCGCTGCCTCCACTCTAATACCTTCCTCTTCCATCTGCTATCACGTACTCGGCAGATGTGACCGGCTCATTGCTACTTCAGCTTGTAAACTCTGAAGGCTATGTCGACTACTTTGGTTCTCCTTCGAATTTCTTCGTTCCGGATTCGTAGAGGGGGTGACGACGCATGACCGGTATCGCACCGGCAACGGACTAGAGACCTTAGTGTCCTCTCAGTTGATATTGCCATGCTGGCCCGCAAGATACTTCGCTATATTATACGAAGGAGAAAACACATGTGTTAGAATCAGTACGTGCTATTTTTTGATGGTACGACAAATGCAAGAGTTGTCTTCGCAACGGTGGTGAAACTATGAGATCGTCGAAGCCTGCACTTGAGGTTCTTTGACGAAAAGGGGAGAGTCGTATCCTCAATCAATGTGTTTCTTTTTATAACCCTAGTGTGGTAAACAAGCGTACGATCTACCCAGCAGTCACCGTACGTGTTCTCGGTAATGTCATAAAGATTAAATATTTCTTTGTAAAAAAACAAAATAATTTTCATTTTATAAAGTAAGCCTGTCTTCATTTATTCTTCGAAATGCCTTTTCCAAAATATTTAGGTATCTAAACAGTACGTGCGCCTACCAAGAATATATTGAATTCGAGGAAGTGAGATATCGCATTCGAAGAAAGATATCGATTTAGAGAAGTCGAGAATGGGTGCGAATCAATTTTCTGTCATACATGATTCATGATAAAGTCGATAAATCTTATCAACAGTTTACGCGAATTATTTTTTAAACTAAGAAGGCTTTATTTTTGTGTTATTACACTAATTAAGCAATATTTTCACACTATATATATGCGTACTTAATAACAAATGTTTCTTTCTTATTTAAATTGTTTGTCATCTTAGTGGTATAAAAATAACGACAAATTTGCAGCTTATCAATAAATAAATGTAGAATTTGAGAATGGCTACCGTCACGATCGATCACACAAATCGATTGCGATGGTATTTTGGGGCATGGATGCAGATGGATGAGAGTTCTTCATATGCTGGATCTCTAGCGACAGTTTTTGCGAAACATTCATCAACAACAAAGAAATAATGTTTTTGTACATTGTTTCGAAAATTCTAGTCAGACCCGCTGTTCTGTAAATGATTTGTGTCCAAGGCCGCAATACTATTAATTAAAAAAGAAACAATTAAAAAAAAAATAGGGATGGACCATCGTTCTTAAAAACATCCGTGAAAACATCAATATTATTACCACGAGAAACATCGGGAATAAGAATGAAATATCGATATTTTCCTATATTTTAAATATCCTTCCATCACGCATTTTTTCAATCTGTGAGGTTTAGGGCTCACAAGGTTTAGGGCTATACAAGAACGGTTCATTGCCACATGACAGATGCTGAAGCTGTCGGCAACCGCCATTGGCGTATTAGTAGCAATTGTTAAGCCGCTGACTGTACGCGTCGGTAATTTGTACAAATTGTAAATGTACATGAGCCAAATGCGAAATTATTTTCAAAGAAGGAACACAGTTTCAGTTCTAAACAGTATAATATACTGCGTAGTCGTCGATAAAATTAAAAATAATAACATGCCACTGGTAGTCTCGGTAGGGCCTTGACGCATCAATGACTGCCGCTGAAGGTTGGCGACTTCTGTCTGTTGCTTTCGTTGTTGGCAAAGTATTGCTCATATATAAAAGCCCTTCATACTCCGAACACTCCGCTTGCCACGCTGTTCTGTTCGACTGTTGCATGGGTGAGGTCAGAGCTTCAAAGCAGTAACCGAACTCATTTGTTCGACTGCTGCATGGGTGCTTCAAACCAGTAACCGCACTCAATTAGACTTATGGGTGTTACGACGCCATCGCTTAGGTACACACATATATCATTACGATAAATGCACCCTAACTACACATCACAATCGAAATCGAAACGCAGCTGCATGTCATACGTACCGCGTGCGTATAATATGAAATACACCAACCAACTGCCATCGCGAATAGGATTGTAGGGTTGCTACAATTTTGTTTGTGCAAATACGTTTACATAAAATAAATCCTAGAAAAATATTAAAGATTATGTAAGCAAGCACATAATTTAATCTTCATAAATGACATATTATTTAAACGTAAGCAGCTTGTGTCTGCCGCTTTGTCCGGTATAAATATAGACCTACCTATCTGAAAAAAAGTAAGTATCCTTTGTTTGTACGGTTGAATATGTAACAAACAGTCAAAACGCCGCGCACAAACTTTCTCATTTATAATAGTAGGATACTTGTCATTACCCGAAACAAAGTATCAATATTTTAACTTTAAGTACGATTGGCAACCTTGATCGACAATGACAAGCGGCAGATGGTTGTGAAAGCTGCGCGGGGGCAGGTAAGGGATTCGTGGAACGCCGAATATAATCGCAATACGGGGAATGGGCTCTCACAACACAAAGTCACAAGCAAAAGCATACTGTGAGCGAATGTGAAGTGAACACCTGCGGTCGCACGCCATATGCGAGCTCGAACTGGGGCCTAAATTCGACAACAATCTCATTCAGTAATACAAATGATTTACCTTACATTAGGAATTAAATTAATATTCTAACGCTTCGAATATCTAATAATCTATAAGTATGTATATTAAAATATATATACGCTTATATAGTGTGGTGATGTCAAATCCATCTGTGATCTGAGACTTCCAAAATATTTGGGAACCGCTTAAATTAACTAACATTCCACATAATTAACGATTCCAAAACAAAAGTAACTGTTGTATGGGGGGCAAGGGCATACTCTTTATATCGTTTCGTTACATTATTTATAACTGTGCTCTCCAGCCTGTTTAACCAATAGATTTATCATAAATTTCGATGTTTCCATCTATCATACATTTAGAAAGACGATATACTATACCGACAGATTTTATAAACTATTATTGATAATCATTTGATAGAGCCCGTGAAGCACTGTCGGGACCAGTAATTTTCTGAATATCTTGTATAATTTAGAAATAATCGTTCCACGTTTAAAAAAAAATCAATTCCTCCCCGTCTTCGACAGTGGACTAAAAACTCATTGATTATTGTCATTGTAAGTATTCTGAGAAGTTAGTCGGTGAATGTAAGTTTCATATATAGATAGACGGTTCAGCTGGCTGACCTCGTCCTCGTAGTACTCTCCGCCTCCCCTCTATTTCCACCATTTGTGTGCAGCAAGCACGCAAAGTTAGTACAAATTACAAAATATTATATCTTACGGGCGTCGTACCGACACGCTGGATGCAAATGGAATGGACAACGGGCTAGCAAGTAGCAAGCGCGCGTGCCACTCGCAAAATAGCTACACAGTCAGTCAAGTCACATCGCTCACGAGGCGAGCGCTCATCAAGCCCTGAGTTGGTTGCTGCCTGTGTCTGTTTAGTTTATTCCGTATCGGTACGTCCACGGAGCAACACGTATACGCGGTCGTGATATCGAGTGATATGTCCCTTCACTACGATTACTTTATTTCTCGTTACTAGTGCACTGTCAAAAATCCTAATTGACATTCGTGATTTGTTTTGTGTACATGTGAGCATTCGATTTATTGTGTATTTAAAAAAATTTGTTTAAACTTTAAATACTGGCATAGTGGCGTGGATTCTAAGAAAAGTTGAAAGTTCCGTGAATGCAGTTGTGTGATAAAAAAATTGGATTGATCCGCATCCGGATATGTATGGATGTTGATTTTTTTGTGTAAAATATAAAACCGTGGCCTCCAGGAAAGAGGCCAGTGGCTTTCACAACAGTTCACCAGATAGTGAACACCAGATGGGTGTGATAGCAAGGCACGCTGAGAGAATAAACTCTTTGAATATGACTTTAGCAGCGAGGTTACCACAGCATAGTGAGTACTTGTTTTTTAGCTTAGTTTGACCACAGCCATACGAGATATTATAGAGTATGTTCTCAATAAATTAAATAATATTCGGATTTGAATTATGTATGAAAATTCTAATTAATAACCTTAAAACGCCTATCAATGTAACAATAGTGACACGGTAGGCACAGCCGTGTGTGTAGTGGTGTAATCTAAATATTATTTAATATTTTTAAAAACTATTTTAATGATAGTAATTCCTAATAAATGTAACAAAGCAATGAGGCCATAAAATGTGGTTTAAACATCAAAATTCTCAGAATAATTTTATTATCAATGAACTATCACTATCGCACTGACCATAATGAACAGTGACATTTAATATAACCATTTACTCATGTCTATTTATAGCTAATTTGATATCAATTTACTCTGCTTATCGAGAACATTTTGTTTAAGATTTTTTTAATCATTGTTTCTATGAACTGTTATTTAATACACTGATAATATTGCATGGTTATCGTCAGGAACATTTTAAGATTTTATTAAATCACTGTTTATATGAACTGTTATTTAATACACTGATAACATTGCATGGTTATCATCAGTAATTTTACATAGAAATTATCTTCTATAGTTTTTGAGATATAACTTCACTGTCGGCTGTGGTTTTATGATTAAATAAGATTTAGAACTACTAGTCCGGGAGGTGCAGATAAATTTTGTGCACAATTCCCTTGCACCTATTATTTGAGACAATTGATTGTAGACGAATACTGGTCCCCAGTATTTCTTATGTTTATCTTAGAACAAACAATGTAAAATAAAACATTTAAAATAATCTAAAAAAATATAAAATAACCACAATGAATATTTGTGTCAAATTTATCATGCATTATTAGATGCCGACAACATAATGCAGTCTAAGAACTAAGCAGTCCATAGATAAAATTCTGTTTCAATTGAATAGAGTATTATTTTGATTAGATATTAAACTTGCCTAAACTATTTTAGTAGAATTTTGTTAATTACGTAATTACACCACAGTTACTGAGAAATATGCATTGTGTAATTAGTGCGTTATCATTAGTACCTAATTACTTTATAATACAATTTATTTTATTAATTCAAGGAATTCCATTGAGTGGCAATGACTTTTAGAAATAACTTTGTGTGTAGGTGATTTTATTTAGATATAACTTTGATTACCTACAAAGATAGGCATTGTAATTAAGTAAAAAAGGAAGCATTATTTCTTTAGTTCACACTAATTTTATTGTTAAAACATTGTCTTTCTTTGTTCACTTGGTATTAAAAAGATTCTATGAGAATTGGGCTCTGGTAAATAAATAAATTTATGTGCTTGCATATGCGACCTAATTGTTACTCCTAGGTTTTATGCTCTATGTTCAGTGCTAAGTTTACAAAGTATTCATCTCTTTCCAGCATTCATTGGTTGTCTGGAAGAGCCAAATTCACCAGTGTATATAAAAAAAGATATATTAGCACATATATTATTAGGAAACTATGCAATACAATACAATAGGTACAATACAATATAATACAATAGGCTATCATTGATAAAAAAGTCATATATCTATTTGGGCTAGAGATGGGCCCAGTTGTTGGGCCTAAATAAGAAATTTATATGTACATAGAAAGATCATTTCAGATTTTTAGTATGAGGAGAGTAGTTAAAACTATATTTTATTGCTGTATCAATCATTAAAAAACCATATTGTCTATACATCATAATGTTAGGATGTGAGTCTTCCTTCAATTGGAGGAGTTTAGAGGGTGTGTGCAAGTTGACGTTTTAAATTTGTGATACATAAAATAACAAATCATTTCTTTCTTTCCAGATGCATGCGTGGAAGTGGATTTACCATTCAATGGCTGGACTGCGGCGGTGGCCAGTTGTCCGAACTGCCGAAATGAGCTACGGGTGACTGTCTCCTCGATCCCCGGCAAGCGGCATGCGGCTCACAATCCCCATTCACCACTAACACCACCCTTCACCTTCGAACCTAGTTACTTCCCCGCACAATCTCCCCACTACGGTCAACCTTGCCCAGCACTACTCCCATCCTCATACAACAAGGAGTTGAAAAGGCTAGGAGACACCTTGAAAGCTTTAAGGCTATCTGGGTGGTACTACTCAGATTTGGATTTGCAGGTTGGTGCCTCCTTTTTTTATTATATTGTTTTCTTGCTGATTCCTTTCCGCTATTTGTATAATTGTACAAAAAGTCCCTTCGGATACACTCAGGATTCTACTCAGATCTATTACGCAATCTATTGCATTTGGAAAGTGTGCTTCGGCTTAGGTTATACATAAACAATGCAGTTTTTGGTTATGCCTATACTGACGCACCCAGACAGACGAAGCAATTGAACTATTATTGAATGCAATCTTATAAACAGATCGTCTGCATGGCGCCTTAGGGAATTTTAATAAGGGATTATTTATTATCAATATCATACCATTTGTGACGTCAATTATCGCCAGTTTCGAAGCCAGTTTCAACTATTTGCATAGAACTATAATCATCTTAGTCATCCGATGACTCAGTTTAGCTCTATCTAATTTTTATTAATAATCATTGATTAACTTATCATTCAGGTTGATTGTCAGTCCGTCTGTTAAAATTGTGCTACTATTTCATTGGTTTCTTAGTTAATCAAAATTATCTTTCTCCGAAATAAAAATAATTTTCCAAAGAAAGATGTGTAACGTAACAATGTTTACCAAAACTATTACGTTGTCTTCCTTGAACGTTTATCTTGATGAGTGATGTCTCTGGTGTTATAAGTGATCATAGGTTATGGTGACTGTTTATTATCTTGCAGTCGTACATGTGTTCGAAATGATAGTGAAATAAAAGAAAGATCTTGTTATAGAGTCCCCGATGTGCAAAGCCGCTAATATTAAATCAACTATAGGGCAACTATGGAACCCCTTTCTTATAAAATGCGGTTACATAACTAATAAATATAAATAAATATCTTTAGAGATTGTCTGAGGAAGTATTACCTCTAATTCAGTCAAATAACAAACTCCCTAGTTACTGCTTGTGTTCCTATGACTGAGCGATACTATCACAAGGAGATGCTGCTCTGCGTTACCATAGAACAGACAGCACTAATATTTTTGTTGTGTTGCATGAAGCAGATTGTACGCCTGTTTACCACATGTATATTTATAAACTAAGTTAATTATCACACACCACACAGTATTTCTAAATATAGCATGTTACATTCAACTTTTGTTTATCTTCTCTTAGTAACCTTAAGTTGTCGAACAAAGTATCTACACTCGAGCCTGTTACTGGCAGAGATGACACTTGGTTTTGTTGCTAGGGCTTATTGCGAAGTAAAAATGGAATGACTGAAAATACCCTTCGGCCAAGGACTGCTTTCAATTTCTCCTTCGATATATATTTTTTTATATGAGAGGGGAGGAAACGAGCATGTGGGTCAGCTGGTGGAAAGCAATCACCACCGTCCATGGAGATCAGCAACACCAAGAGGTCGCAGATCTGATGCCAGCCTCACTCACTTGCAGGAATACAACAACCCTCAAGGGAATTGTTATTTGGCTGCGGTATTCCATAAGTTGGAGTGTACTTCCCCAGTCGGGCAGCTTACAAAATACGCTACAAATATGCCCGAGCTCTCTTTTTTTTTTTTTACCAAATATTCGAATTTTTACATTAACTGTAACTAAAAATTATTAAGTCACTTTTTCTAGTGGTATGTTCGACAGTCAGTCTGTCATTAGCGTGAATATCAGTCCTAGATGTGTATAATGTAGGTAAAAATTTGTAACAGTTTACGCATTATACAATAGGCTAGACGACAATGATAAAAAATTATAAAAAGTACTTAACAGTGTCATAAAATATACAAAACTAGAACGAACTGTGATCTTGAAATTTTGATAACATATGTCCTACTTGTTCTATGATCGATCAAAGTGTAGTGGGAAAGTCCAGTTTAAAAGAAAGAAATTATAAAAAAAAAAAAAATTGGAAAAACAATCAAAAATACTATAACTTTTGTTATGGCACTAGCTACATAAACGCAGTATTTCACATAGCTGTCGTACAAATTTCTGTTTTAACGTATACAAAATACATAAGTGTGACGTCATAATTATGTAGCCTTTTGTATGGAGCGTTTTCGGGAAAGTCCAAAATTGTGATTTTCAAGTTATCATATCTCGAGAAGTTTTTATGCTATCGAAGTAATTCTTTGACTTATAGTTATATATTATTGTGACGTCCTTACATAACAAACCAAAAGAAAAAAATGTCGTTTAGCCTATTACTATTACGTCAGTGTGACCAGCAATTAGTGGACCAGTATGACTAATGTGTGTAACTTATTAAAATTCATATTGACTTTTAAATAAATATAAAAAATTGTCAAAATTAATACCCGGAAGTTAATGCTTGATGAGTAATAGGTAATTAAAATTATCGTATAGATAATGCAGTAGTCAAGCCTAATTGTGTTGATAAGTAGTAGTCATTTGTGTGATTTTGCTTTTTAATTAATTGTATATACATTTAGTTAAATAGCATCATTAATTAGTCAAAATCATTATTATACTACGTCGGGTGGCAAACAAGTATACAGTACACATGATTTGAAGCGGTTGCCGTAGATAGTGCTAATTTAAGTTGTATTAAAGAATCTTTTGTAACGCTGTGCACTAGGGTTGATAATTCAAAAATGGAGATAAATATAAAAATATAAGATCAGAGGAAGAAAAGATCTAAATTACGAACTCGGTGGTCGAATGGCTAGCAATGGCTACTTTGACTTCGGAGTCGCTGGTTCGATCCTCGTACAAGACAAATCGACGGTCCCTACGTATAAAGCGACATGTTATTTCAGACATGTCTGCTTATATTACGATATAGTAATTAAAGAATATTATTATTGGACAAATGAGTTGATTTCTTACTTTTTAATTATATATACAATCAATAAAAAAAAAAGAAAATATTTTTTTACGGACAATTCTATAGCAATTTATGCAATAAAAAAATTGCCATTTTTGACATGTCGCTTTATACGTAGGGACCGTCGAAATATTTGTTTGCAATATGTCTATTTGTCTGTATCTGTCTGTACCCATAGTACAAGAACTTAAACAAGCTTTGCTTAGTTTGGGACTAGATGGCAGTGTAATATGTGAACATAATTTATCTAGATGAAATGAAAATATCTATGCAGAAGAAACGGAAGCTTTTTTTAACGCGTTTTGTGTTAGGATTTACACTTAAAAAATCATCAGTATTAAAATAACAAGGTCAAAATGTACTGCTTGTTCTGAGATTGACTGTACATTACATACAGATTTAACAGTTGGCAACCCTATTTTTGACTGTCGTTTTTTATCTAATAGCGAGAATCGAACATGCGCGTATCTTATCAAGAGGATCCACATTTATCTGAATCTCTGACTCACTAATTTCAATGAAAATTATTGTTGATAACTAATCTTTAGATTTCTTAATCAAACATTTGGATCCTTGGGAACTATGGTGCTTCGTTACAGTATAAGCGAAATAGGTACCTTTTTATACGACTAGGTTGACGAACAAGCGTACAATCTGTCTGATGATAAACAGTCATCGCAGCCTCTGACGTCGCAAGCGCCCATAGACGCTTGCGACGTTATTGTGTTCCTGCGGGTGAGTGTGGTTCTGATGACCACCAGAAAGGAAGGATGCTGTGTTGGCAGCGAGGTGGCGGCGCGCAAACAATATTTCATGTTGCGAGCGTTAATATGGTTACGGGAACCGCTTCGCATCAGGCGGGCCGTATGTTTGTTTCCCTCCCGACGTAGTATATGAAATAAATTCGGGGTATTGTTGTGTTTTTCCATGGATACTATGAAGGTAGCGTACCTGTATATGGTTGCCTTGACAAATCGAAATAATTAGTACCTAAAAAGTCAGAAAATACTACAAAAGGGCATTATTAATAACCACATACCGTTGTTAGCCGAGTACGCAATAAGCTCTGCTAGGCTTGCGGCCTCAACAGGGATATTGGCATAATTGTTAAATAGTTTGGACGAACTAGTATGGCTAACAAAACTAATAATCAACAAAAGGGCAGGAATTGCCATTTTGGTTGTTCATATTTGCGAATTGCTGTAGTTCAGATGTTCGTCAAGGTTGTCCATTTATCATTCAGAAAAATTAAGAAATAATATTTCAGGAAATATAAGCGTCAGGGTAATCTGAATAACGTCCAGATATCTCTGCTAATCCTGAATGTTGAGGGGGAAAAAGTAAGGTCAACCCCAATAAATATAGAGAAAAAAAGAATTTATACGTAACCCAGAAAATAAAGGATTTCAGTGAATAAATCCCCTTATATAATCGCAATACTGCCCCTCAATTATTTTACTCCAAATACAGGGTTACAAAAACCTCCGCGATGTCAGAACTTGAATTAAAGAAGGCTAGGCCTCTCTTCTAAGTTTAAACTCTGAATTTAACAGTAATATTTATCGAGACTGTCTGTCCTTATCGAATCACGCACAAACGCAAACCACAGACGTATGATAGACGTATGACGGAGACGTGACGTGAACGAAGTTGTAGGAATTCACCAGTAAATGAATCAGAGTGAAATTGAACAAGTAAACAGAAATATGTATCTCCTAAACACGAAAGTGATTCGGGTGGAAAAGTTCGAACAAAACAATTCTCATGATACCACCATAAAAATATTTTATTTCTGTCGTAAGCCTTTTCTCGGAAATCGCTAATTATACAAGGTCGGTTGGGAATAATTTCCTGTTGTTTAGTTTATTTTAAATTTATCTAATACACAGCGAGCTGGCGTTGCGCCAGCCTGCTCTTCTGATCTGTACAGAGTTGCAAAGTTGCACTGCTATTTATTTTAATCTTAATAATATTGTAAAATGTGCAAGTATGTCATGTTGTATCTTTGTTGCTCTTTCGTGGCTAACGGGTTAATTTAATTTGGGTGAAATTAGGCTTGATGCATTTATTACATACAGATGGCAAAGTTGAAGTGCGATACAATAGAGTACTCTTTATTGCACATACATATGAAACTTGTAACTAACAAGAAAAAGTTAAGAAACTGACCAGACTACGGCCAAAACATTGAAAGGTAAAAATCGACTCCTCCTATTGTTGAAGTCGGTAAAAATGTAGCCTTTGTTACCTAGGCCATAATATCGAATCGATTGATACCTTATTCAACAAAATAGGACGAATAATTAAGGCGCTACGGGGAAACATACGTATATACAAACATACATAGACTGCTAAAATCATAACCCTTCGTTTTAGCTTCGCCGTAGGCGGTAAAAAGTACAAAAGGCGGTCTTATAGCTAAAGCGATCTATTTCAGACAACTTTATGAAAGACAATCAATTAAAATGTCAAGGGGTAAGCGGTGCAGCAATAAGCAAATGATTGCGTTATGCGATATTAATTAATTAATTTTCTAACAGTTTTATGAATTACGAATCGATATCGTCTATGTTAACTTGTTGAATAGGTGTTCTAGTCGCTTTAATCTAAGTCTAGTCTAGTTGTCGATTTAATGCTTCTCCCGAGAAGCATTAAATCGACGACTAGAACCTCTCTCTTTCTCCAGAGAAATAATGTATTTCTATTTTTTTCCATGGTTAGCTAAGAAGCGATAAGAGGTACCTACCTCTAATCGCATGTAAGCACAAAAAGGTCTTTCCTAATTTGCCATGAAAAACGAGGTTTGGCTTAACTAATGAATATGATGTAAAGGAGAAATTTTGCTAAAGAGTCAACTGTGAACGTTATCGATAGTACATTTGCTTACTGTGCACCATGTGTAGCTGAGGATGTGATTGGTTCAATGATAACATCAGATGTTACAGAGCCATTTGTCCCGACTGTCTAAGACCTTAAAGTGAAGGTAAAATATGCAATATTTTTAACAAGGCGTCTCTTTCTTTCCAGGGAGCTATAAGTCTACTGAAGGACGCGAGCATAGGATCCTTCGTCGTCAGGGACTCTGGCGACAGGAAGTTCATATTTTCGCTGTCTGTGCAGACGGATCGAGGGCCAACATCAGTGAGGCTGCACTACGAGAGCGGGTACTTTAGGTAAGCTAAGATAATAAAGTACTATATCCAAAATGGACCTTAAAATGTCTAGAGATAATTCATAAACGAAAAAAACGAACACGAACTGACCAGCCCAGTGGTGCAATTTATAATAGCATACTATATAATTCTGTAAATATAACATTATTTACAATTTACCTCATAATGTAGTCTATGGCGTAATACTGAGAAAAGACCATAAAGATGTGTAATGTATCAGATTGTAAATGTATGACGCAATTTAATTGAACAAGTCACGTATATTTTATGCAGAGTTCAAGTTCATTTATTTACCTACTTTGTTAATTCTATAGACGAGTCTTTATGGCACAAACAGTGTATCATTCTATATTGGTTAGGAAGCTAAAACTAAAGTTAATGTCCATGAAATTGATGACATAATTGCACTCCTAATTAAAACCCAATGGATCCTCAAATGATTGTTCCGTTGTAGAGATAAATAATTTAAACAATCATAAATTTTGAATCAATTTCAATTAGTTAAACCCAATAGATCCCTTTAGAGATAGGTACATAGTTTAAAACATTGTTAAATTTTAATCATATTTTCAATAAAAAATGAGGTTTTTTTGTATGTTACATTACGCGATTGCTCCGGTGTTTAGGATTTTCAAAATTATTTTTGTGTTGGAAAGAGGGTCTTTTCACCTGAGTATATAATAGGTCTGATTCTAATAAATAATAAAATTTATACAAAATATGAAATGTAATAAATATCACGAACGAAGCCAAATTCTTACTAATTATTCTTCTGATTAAATTCGTTGTGAGTTCCAAGGCTGCCGTAGTTTTACCCCCGGGACTGCAATGAACTTAATTGTTCATTGCCTTTTTGATGGTCGCCGCTGTTAACCCTGGTTACACAGGAGACACAGTGGTGGGGAAATATGTGGTGGGCCCCGATAGAAATATGACAAACTGAATAGGTATTTTATTTTCCATTTTAATTTTATTGTAACTCCAGTGTTCGTGTGAAACTTCATTGAATGAGTAATATTAGCAGAAAAAAATTTAATACGTCAATTATGTATAAAATTTCAGTTATGAACTGAATCAGCATTGAAATCCCCTTAATTATTGTTTTGTGAGTGAAGATTTCGTCATAATTATTGGCGTACACAGTCACATAAACAGAATGCAGAAAATTGACAAAAAAAACATTACTAATATTATAAAGAGGTAAAGTTTGTGAGGTTGTAGGGGGTAGATATAATCTATGGATCTACTAAACTGATTTTGAAAATTCTTTTACCAATAAATAGCCACGTTATTTGTGAGTGTATATAATAACCCGAAAAATCAAGATTTTTTTCGTAAAAATGTTTCCCGACAAAGTGGCCACTGGTCAGCTAGTTTTAAATAAATCGTTATGTTGAAATGTGTTTATTAATAAAACTATTCTGTTCTTTACAGGTTAGACTGTGACAGCCGGCTAGCAAGGTTGATGCCACGGTTCCAATGTGTGGTCGAGCTGGTGCAGTACTACACGCACGTGGGCGAGAGGGCCGCCGCTGGCACCGTCTGGGTGAACCGGGAAGGCTGCCCCCACTCGCCTGTCCTTCTCAAGAACCCCTATAGGAAGAGCCCACCTAGCCTTCTCCACTCGGCCAGACTCGCAGTCCACAAAGCCCTAGACTCAAACCCACTGAAGCCAAAACTATGGTGCGCTCCCAAACACAGGTTATTACCCCTCCCTTCCACCCTAATAGACTATCTCGGGGAATATCCATACTCGATCTAACGCTCGGATCTGTTTAATAGTTATTTATTTAGTCAAATCGCATCTCTGATGCATAGAGGAGTTATTCGATGTGGAAACGTATGGGGAATCGCTCGGCTACGGGCGAATGCCATAGCGAAAGGCATTATTATAACGGCATCTGAAGTTAGCTCGCAGCGGTGGACTTCGTGTGTGCGCATTATCATAATATTGTATTCTGTTTGTACAAATGCATTGTATTTAAATATCTAGTACGGGATGCTAGAACAAAAGGGCCGGATCCTTTAATACCGACTAACAAATGTTAATTTATAATGAACTGTATTATTCATAAGTATTCAATATGGGACTCAACTACGGTATTTAGTGGAATGTTTACGCAATTTTTGTTTTTAAGTCTATTCTGTGTCTGTATATAAAGATGGTTTGTGAAAATAATGCAAGACTGATACCCTTGAATATCTAATTGTAACGCTGTCTACGCCCGATGTTGTCTGTGGCACAGTGCACCAGAGAGAAAAAATTGTGTGAATTGTCATAGACATACAACTGGGCCTTCACTACTGATATCGTTATAGTAAATTGTTCACTAATGCCTAATCTTGTCCATTGTGTTAAGAAATCATCACATTATTTTATAGAGCTATATTTCTATTAATTTATTTCTCGGATAAGTATTAGATTTATTTGGTCATTATATAGCGGATGGCTGCGCATCGATTGGCTGGTTTAAACGTGAAGGAAAATGTACAAAAATTTCAACATCAGGAAGCACGACCGTATTGTTGCTTCATCGACAATATTATATTTTCTTCCTCCTGCTTCCATTGTTACTTAGAAAATTACCTTCAGATTTTCTGTTACCCTAGTAGATTTACTTCTGACGTATGTTTTTATCACCGACGGCCAGCCGACCGACGCTCCGTAGCATCACTATTATTGTATCTTTGTTCCTATATTTCTATTAAGTCCTAGAACATTTAAAGGCCATCATGTTTTCTCCGTTTCCATTGTCACTGTACGGCACGAAAGCCGTTTAGTTGTAAAAAATTAAAGTGCCATCATGCATACAAAATGACCATAATGTAAATTACCCAAATGCCAGAAAGATTACCCAATACAAGAGTATTTTTGAGGCTGAACGTGTAAATATTCTTCGTTTTTGTTTGTTATTTATTTAATTGTAATTAGGTAAGATTATTATCGCGGCACGCGGTCACCATATAATGGTTGTATGTACTGTCGCTCTTAGGATAGGAGGCAGGTTTGGCTAGTGAAATTCACTAATTTAGGATAAATTGTGTAGGTACCTTCAATAATCTCAACTAGAACGTATTAGGTTTCACATGTAACGGTATATTTAAAATGTCTAATTGTGCGGTGTTTGAAGCCTGCGAAAGAGTGTCAGCCTCAAAATAGATTTTGATTTTCTCGTCCTACGCAATGGACACAAACTTTGAAACAAGATTATTTTTATACCATTTTGTAAGGGAAGAGTACCAATTAAATAAGTGTGACATAATAGAGAAAACTTGAGTTTGATGTTTGTAGAGTAATGTATCGAAAGAACTGCAAATAATTTATATACAAGTAACAAAATATACATTCTGTCTAAAAAGCTGGTTTTTCATTTTATCATTATAATATTATTTTTATATCTTGCAAATATACATCATAGAAAGCGTCCCGGGCGCACAGATTGCTTAGTGCGAGTTCTTTGGTCACATGCGAATGTGTTAACGTTCACAAGCCGACCATATTAAAAAAACTTTCATATTGTGAATTTACCAGACGCGTGTTACATATCCAAATTGGCCGGGTTGCTCACTTCAAAAATAAGGGCAAGTAAGCCACATAACTTTGATATGTTAACGCGTCCTAAAATTCACAACATGACACTTCATCTCTATTTGGTCGGTTTGTTTACGTCATATGATCGAACCCCCTCTCGCGAACGCACTAAGCACTCTGATATGAGCCTGTTATGGGACGTGGATGGCTGCTGTGCAACAAAATGCATGACGATCTATGCAATGAAGATGCCGTCATACATTTTTATTATCATCGTCGCACGTGCACATGGGACGCTTTCTATAACTAATTCATACGCACACTACACATTATGTGCTAAACAGATGATGTAGTATACTATTATTTATACTGTGGTTCTCGAGCCGCCATGGGATGCCTGCTGGGGCCAAGCCTCCTCCTTTTAGGTGGAGAATGAATGTTAATTTGACAAGCTGAGTTACGAACGTTACATACAGGAACTCTTCTCGCCATACGCAGAACAAACCATCAAATTTAAATCGCGTCAGAATGAAACCTACTTACTCAAACGCATTGGGAATAAACTTAAAAAAATATTTTTATAAGTAACATGGAAGAAAATCTCAATGCATCTGCGAAGGCGCATATTCTGGCCGATTTAAGCAACAGCCACATAAACCATGGGGGCAGCTAGTTAAGGTATACGAGACGTATTTTTTTAACGAAAACCAAAACCACTGAACCGATTTTGATGAAACTCGTCACAATTAAAGACCTCGACATGCTTGAGCTTTGTGTTGAAAAGAAAAATGAGATCGATCATGTCCTTGAGCAATGATCATCAAATACATTTTCCATTGAATTCAATGGAAAACATATACGCGCGAAAATTATATTTATGGCCGGAAAAAGTTGACGCAATTTAATTGAAAAACGATAAATTTTTCAGCGAATCTACTCGCTCTACTCAACCTCGCTTTCGGCCCCGTGGGCTAAAGTTTATTTATTGAACCACAGCAAAGTGTGGGCGGGCCGCTAGTTGCATATAAAAATATAGTAACAAAATACACGTGACATGACATCGACGGGATGGGATGGCGCTTGAAAAAAATTGCTTATCACTGTCACGTTACAACGTTATCAATTTCACGTGTTCGCCCGTCCGAGATATTACCATATTACCCCGTTACGTACTCTGAAACTTGTATAAAGGGCCTTTTACACTACGATTTTTTCAGTTAGCCTATCATGTCGTCGTCTCGTTAGTCTTAGTGAGGTAAACGAGGCGACACCCTCCTTTTTAGAGTTCCATACCTCAAAGGAAGAACGGAACTTTTATAAGATCACTTTGTTGTCTGTCTGTCTGTCAAGACCCTCTATGTCGAGAATGCGTGGAGGTATCAAGCTGAAATTTGAACTGTATACTTACTCAGGTCTGTGGTCCCATGAAGTTGTAAAAAAATCAAACTGCTAAGTTTACGTAAAAAAAAGATACGGCCGTTTATTCAGCAAAAAACGCATATTTTGACACATTCTCAGGGGAATCAAAACTCATAGGGTACTTCCCGTTGACGTAGAATCTAGGTACCGGGAAGTACCCTATGAGTTTTGATTGAAGAAACATACGTTATACACACGTTAAAGAGGTCGAAATTTCAAATTGAAGCTACTAGTTCAAAGGGGGTATCAAGAAAGGGCTTGATGTGCACATTGCAAAATAGTGTGCCTTATTTCGGCACTGCCCAGGTCTCAGATCTTGATTTTAACTAGACAAAAAATTAGTCGTTAATTTGTCGAAATTTGTCGCCCAAAGCAAAAAATTTGTCGGGGTCCCGTTAAAGAGTTATAAGGTTTTTTTTGTGGCAGTGCCGAAATAAGCTTATTTCGGCACTGCCCACTCGGGATCTATTAAACTACAAAATATAGCGAACATATAATTTTCCCCAGAATTAGTCGTCAATTTGTCGAATTCAGACACCAAGTATCAGAATTAGTCGACCTCCCGTTAAAAAGTTATAAGTATTTCTTTGTGGCAGTGCCGAAATAAGCTTTATTTCGGCACTGCCCAAAAAAACTACACCACCTAGCGAAAATCTGATTTCACCCAGATGTTGCCTTGAATTTGTCGAAATTTGTCGGATATAAAACACAACTGGTCGATGCGTAATTAAAAAGTTACACGCATTTTAATTCTCATAATAAGTATAGTCCGAGATCTTGCATCAAAATTATATCATGCACAAAATGCAACAGTAAACGTTTTATTTCCTTCCTTTTTCAGAGTCTGGCAAAGCTTGTCAATGCATGATACTGTTTTCTGATCTACGAATGCTTTAAGTGTTCTTTAGCACTACATTAGTTGCTTTTTACGATAGCCATATGTGAATGGGGTGGTGTTACTCTACTCTGCCTACGTTAGGCTCTCTGACTACAACGTGAATTATTAAAATGCGTGTAACTTTTTAATTACGCATCGACTACTTGTGTTTTATATCCGACAAATTTCGACAAATTCAAGGCAACATCTGGGTGAAATCAGATTTTCGCTAGGTGGTGTAGTTTTTTTGGGCAGTGCCGAAATAAGGCTTATTTCGGCACTGCCACAAAGAAGTACTTATAACTTTTTAACGGGACGTCGACTAATTCTGATACTTGGTATCTGAATTCGACAAATTGACGACTAATTCTGGAGAAAATCATATCTTCGCTATGTTTTGTAGTTTAATAGATCCCGAGTGGGCAGTGCCGAAATAAGCTTATTTCGGCACTGCCACAAATAAAACCTTATAACTCTTTAACGGGAGACCGACAAATTTTTTGCTTTGGGCGACAAATTTCGACAAATTAACGACTTATTTTTTGTCTAGTTAAAATCAAGATCTGAGACCTGGGCAGTGCCGAAATAAGGCACACTGCAAAATATATTTTATTTATTTGTTCAAACGCGACGTCGTTAAAATTACTTCCATAGGGAGGCAATTAAAAAAAAACCGGACAAGTGCGAGTCGGACTCGCCCACCGAGGGTTCCGTACGTAGGATCATTATAAATTTGTTATTTTTCGTTATAAATAAGAAATACCGCGTCGGAAAAAAAAATGTTTTGCAATGTACAGTAGCTTCAATTTGAAATTTCGACCTCCTATAAAAAAATATAGACCCCTATTATTTAAGATTTAATTACAAATGTATAGTTTTGAGATTTATTCTTGTACTTGTAGTTTATAACGATGTTACTTGCCAAATTTCATAGTTCTAGGTCAACGGGAAGTACCTAAGTACCCTATAGGTTTTGATTCCCCTGAGAATGTGTCGAAATTTGCTTTTTTTGCTGAATAAACGGCCGTATCTTTTTTTTACGTGAACTTAGCAGTTTGATTTTTTTACAACTTCATGGGACCACAGACCTGAGTAAGTATACAGTTCAAATTTCAGCTTGATACGCATTCTCGACATAGAGGGTCTTGACAGACAGACAGACGGACAACAAAGTAATCTTATAAGGGTATTATCCGTTTTTCCTTTTGAGGTACGGAACCCTAAAAACGAATGATAACAAATTCGGAGGATACAGTGTTTAGTGTTTAGTGTTTCAGTTACATATCTATCATCTCCATCCAAAATTCAAGAATTTATTATGATAAGTAAGGACTATGGAAAATCGTGTGCGGGGGAGGCGGAAGCGCTGCCATTTTAAGATAATTTTAGTGCATAGAACGTATTCACGTAGAACACATGCACACCCCATTTCTCGTTCTTTTTTAAAGTGTTTTTAATGTTATACTGTCTGAAATGTCCCTTGGTATGTCAAGTGGCCCTATAAAAATGTTTGTTTCGTACCTATAGCCGATACAAAGCGTACGGTTCGGCTATCGGTGCTCTTTCATCAGTTTTGACAAAACTCCCTACTAACGAAAATTGAACGCATGATTGAACGGGTCTTGTATTATTTTTGAGAACAAAAATAGACCTTACTTTGAAATATCTGTCTACTGAGAAATAGTATATACGTCACACATAATATCTACTAGCCTTTAGTGTCCGACCGAATGTTCGGTTTCGGTTTCGGTTTCGGTCGAGTTTCGGCAAAAATAGCGAGTTTCGGTTTAGTTTCGGTTTCGGCGGCAAACCTGCCGAAACTACGACCGAAACCGAAACTTCATTCGGGAGTTCCCGCGCTGTGCTCGGTCATGTTCGGCGCAGTAAATTCCATCCAAGCGACGAAG